>CM055614.1:2895072-7695072 GCA_029379385.1 Quillaja saponaria | reverse complement strand
AGCATGCTAAGCCCCGTCTTTAGTAAATAAATCACAATTGTTCCCCTAGGGCATGAAATAGACTAACTTTATAAATGAATCATTGTTTACATATAACGTGTCTAGAAAATAACTTTCCAAAGTTATCAAAAACAAAGCAGCATGTCCCTGTCTAATTGTCAATTGTCATAGTCTTCCATGTGCAGAGATTGATGCATAAAAATGAAGGTATTCGACCAGAATGTCGGAAAAATTCCTGATGAGAACTTCAGCTTCCAAAAAGAGAATGGGAACAACTGATACTGGACCGGAAATAGTTGCCCCACTGTTGATATCAACTATCAAGAGTATACTGTCTACCAATACCACATTGATGCACTATGTAAAATTTAACCAGAAAATCATGCAGCACACCCTCAGTGATGAAAAACTAATTTGAGATTATACACTCTCCGTTGTCCACTAATGATCAGATTTTTGGTCACCTACATAAATAACAAAATCTTAATTAAAGAGAGATATTATATGTAATTTGCATTGCAGGTGTTTTCTAGTAAAAACCTGAACAATATCCAGCAGTCTTCATTACTCAAATTACTCTTCAACCTCCTGGACTTGACCATCTGCAAAAGAAAACATATCTTAACAGAAACTAACTACACACATAAGCATTAAATTGCAGAGACACAATATAGATTCTGAAAGCCTCACCAGCAAGAGTAATTGCCAGGTTTGCTTGAGTATCGGCCTCTGAGTTTAAATTCTTCGGCAGAGAAACAAGAAAGTGAAAGAAAGTCTAAGAAATCATTTCGCAAAAGACAGTACCAGGAATCTTATGCATGCATATTTATAGAATAGAAAAAGGATATTCAGAAAATTCAAGTGAAAAAGAAGTAGCTCAACAGAAATTATAGAACCGTGAATACTACCATGCACCAAGGATTTACTCTATAAAAAATGGCTCCTGATATATCTAACGGGAAATTTCTCATTGAACCAATGTTCAAATTCAGTGGGTGCAGTGGGTCTGCATCATTAAGGTTAATATGCAGAACAAACTAACAATCAAAGCCTACAGCTAAAGGCTAATGATACACCTAGAGGGAATAAAATGTTTTCAATCACTACAATGATGTATACCCTGTTATTTGTTCTCTACTACAAAACAGAATGTAAGGTGAGATATCGAAGAACCATTTAATGAAAAGTCAACTTAAACCCATGAAAATGTTTGAACCATCATATAAGAAATGTAATCAAGTGTACACACCCTTAGAACATGACTGATCTGGAATGAAAGAAATTTATCCTTGAGTTCTTTTGCCTCTTTATATAAATTACACATGTCCTGGTGCTTGACCTTCCATAAACCCTGGACCTGTTCCATTGAGTACAAAGAGAAATTGACGATATATGGAAATAGAAATAATGGCCATTGTCAAACGATTGAATAAATTTACTGATGTATTACAATTTACATAACATATGAACCACATTGGCATATGCAGCAAGCCCTTTCAGGATAGAAGTTAAAAATTCACAATTATGAGGTCAGAAGCACATCCCAAACAAATCAATAAATTTCATCCCTAAATACAATTGTACCCCAGCCATCGTTATCAACGTTTAAAAGTTGTTAGTATAAAGAAAATATTGGCTATCCTTTTTGAAGTTTGAACATGCTGAGCTTTATTAAATTTGCAGACCAAGGGTCTTTTGCCCAAGCGGTCATAAACTCCTAATGGACTAGGAAGTTGAACAACATAGGAAGAGAAGAGGGGAAATTTGGGTGTGGGTGTTTAAGAAGAGGAAGGATATGACCTGCTCTGTGGCACATGAAATTTGTATCATATCAAATAAATACAATAAATATGATTGAACACATACTTTTCAAAATATCAATTTCTTTCCTCTCCTTTGATTTTTTATCCCAAAATAAAGAAGATAGAGCCATGACTGTCAGTGCTTTATTTTCCCCCTTCCATCTTACCCACACCCTTCATTATAGCTTGAGCCTATCAGGTCAATTACATACACTTCTGTGTGTATCAGGGTGTGTGTCTATTTTATCTGTTTCATTTAATAATGAAACTAATAAAACCCAAGAAGAAGATGAAAATTAAGGGCTCTAACACAAATGAAGACCTAGCTTAATGGTAAACAGCTAGTTTGATAAATGCAATCTCTTTTACCAAACTCCTTTAATCTGAATTAAATCAAGAGTAAATTACTCCAAGCTCCCTGTTGATATTACAAGAACCTCCCTTTTATTTTTAAACAAACCTCCCCTAAAACTTAAAAATAAGCTATAACTAAACTCAAAACTCCAAAAAGTTGACAAAACATTACTAGAATACCCTTATGGTCATATTATGAAGAGAAACATATGATTTTTGTTTTATTATTAAACTTAAACCAAAATTGAATTATCTATCATTTCTAAAATTATGAAAATACTAAAAAATAAAAAATTAATGAAACACAATGTTTATTAAATTCTATAAGTTTTTAAAGAATACAAATTTTTTGCCAAATGTAGATATCTTTTTTATTTTTTTAGTTGTATTATTATTTTAAGAATAATTATCTATTTTATTTTATTTATATCTCATTTTAAGTTGAATAATAACATGAAATGAATAATTTTAAAATTTTATTTGTCTCTTAATAAGAATACGCTGAGAGTATTTTAGGTAATTTTATCTTCATTTTCATCATCAGGGGAACTATGGGTAGAATTTGAAAATACAGGGGACGTTTTGTGTAATATCAGCAAAATCCGAGAGATTGGAATAATTTACTCTTAAATCAAACATGCATGTTTTGCTTTATATTTAATGTCCCATAATATATAGCAATGCATACTAAAAATTAAAAAAAAAGAAAAAGAATTAACATAAAAGAAAAAGAAACAAATAACCATAAATTAATGAGATAGATGCATAATACGAACAAACCTGCATGCAGACAAGCTTGGAGTCACCTTGGACACGAATACCAGTAAAGCCCTTTTTAAGCGCATATTTCATTCCTAATATCATGGCTCGATATTCAGCAACATTGTTAGTCACTACACCCAAACCTTCACGCAACCTACAGATCTTTACATGAATCACAGTTAGAGTGATTGGACTATTGACTATAAAGCGAATAATTAATAAAGAAAGATCAAATGCAAACAAAGATGCCTCCCGCTCCCCAATACCAAAGTTCCATCATCAGCTCGCAGAACAGCCCCAGCACCAGCTTGTCCAGGATTTCCTTTTGAGGAACCATCAAACTCAAGAATACAGGACCGCTACACAAAGATATGTGGTACTGGGAATCAGTTTTACACATATATACCAGAATTAGTAAATAGAACCATAAAAACCAACCACCAATTTCCCTTAGAACAATGAAGTGATCAAATTTAACAGGCTTTGAGCCTGTAGTCTTTTTTTCTTTTTGGTACAAAGAAAACTCTCTAGCAGTGTTATCAAAAGGAGCAAGGTGCAGACCCTCTTGCCTATGCACCTCTAAAGGAGGTTGCTAACACTAAGGCGCTACCTAGGCACACTAGGCAAGTGCCTTTTCCATATTCTGAGCCGTCATGAGGCCCACACAAGGCAAATATAAGGCGCAGCAAGTTATTTTAAAAAAAAAAAAAAAAAAAAAAACACTTCAGTTTTTCTTTTTGAGTAAAACTTTTCAGTTTTTAAGTTTCCTCATAATAAGGAAAAGTCAAACATTGGGAATCAGAAAGGTCCCTAAAAATTTTTAAAAAAAAAAACCCTAACTCAGCTGCTGAAGCAAAATTCTGAATCAAGCAGCCTACGGACTGAAGCTAAGCTTCCCTGTTTCCTAGCCAAAAAACAAAGCATATTTTCAGTGTAAGTCTGCCTGTTATCTATCATATTTTTCAATTCCGCTTATTCTAATCCCTGCTTAATCTAATCTCTCCTATTGTACAAAAAGCAGAGCATTTGGTGTTAGGTTTTACATGCTGTAAGCTTAGAATCATTATAGGTAGATTTTCTTTTTTTTTATTAGATGTGCGCCTAACTTTGCTAAGGCACGCGCCCGTGCCCGCGCCTTGCGCCTAGGTGCGTCTTGAGCCTTTGATAACATTGTTCTCTAGTCCAAGGGCCTAATAACTTGAACTATCAATTACTAAGCTAATAGCACTTGACTTTTCAACTAATAAGGAAAGAAAATAAGTAGCCCTGATGTCCACCAATAGTTTTCTGCTTACATTGCTCGACTTAAAATGAAAGTACCAGCATGATTCCAGAGGATGGTATGGATGCATCAAAAGATTGGAGTGGAAATAAGGGTATTCAGTAGCAAACATCAAGTATCACTTATATCCACTTACAGTATTAGACAAAGGTGCTTGAGGAAGAGAAGAATGATCTAACTTCACGTGCTTCCTCAGGGGGTTTTCTGAAATGGATGTCACACTAATTCCTTCCTGCAACATGTAAGAAGACATCTTTGAAATTTAATGAAAATTGGTGATAACAGATCAGCCATAATACTACTGCCAATAACTAAGCATCAATACTGTGTAGAAAGAAATAAAGAAAAATGCATGTGAAACAACACAAGTCATGGGAACCTCTGAATCCAGATTTCCAAAATCACCTCAAGAAGGAAATCGAAAAGGAACCAAACTGATGAATTCACCCATACCGATGCCACTGTATTTTACGATGAATAACCAAATGTTCAGGCATATGTTGAAATCACCCATACCAATGCCAGAAAACCATGATGAACAGATTGTTAGCCAAAAAACACAAACATAAGCATAAAACACCATCTTTAATCAGGTTTTCTAGAAAGAATAGAGTTAACATATTTAGGAAGTATTTAAAATTTCTCAAATACTAAATCCTACAGGATTCTTTCATTCTTCCTTAGTCCTCTGACATAGTCGCATACCTATCATTGCAAGAATATTAAATCAGACAAATGTTGAAAACTATCTAGTCAGTGATTACCTCTATAAAGAGACCTGTAATACTATTACACAACTACATAATGACAGAAGCTACCATGCAATTGAATATTAGACCGGTCTATCCATCCATCCATGGGCAAGCAGGTGCATGCACGCAAACACACATCCACAAAATTAAGTTACAGCTGCTAGATGAAGAAAAGGACACGGGAAGGGTGTTTAATATATCATTTTTACTTATGAGAAATAATGACAGAAAAGTTCTGAGCTTACCACATTTTCTGGTCCAACAACTTCCTGCAATCTCTTTTTGGATTTATCCTTGCTCAATGTGTTACCTCTAGAAGAAGCTGGATCCTGAAATACTTACAAGTTACACAATCAACTTCCCATCTATATACTTCACAGGTCACACAACCACACATGACGGAAAGCAAGCAGATAGCTTTTAGTTGGATCACTTATGAGCATACATCCTTGCTTTAAGAGAATCTACTGTTGAGCATGAAATAGTTGACACGTTAAAAGATATACAAATGCCTAGTTCTTTTAAAACGTAACCACAATTTGGTTTAGATTTCAAGTACATGATGACAATATAATTTTAAATCAAAAGGAGGAAAATGACGGCATGTTTTCAAGTTTATATGCATTACAAAACAGTCACAAAATACAGTAGGCTATGACGAATTACAAGAGCAAGGCAACCAATCAGTGATACCCTATCAAGCATCAAATAGTTGACCAGAAGATATATACATCTGACCCAAGTTAGGCACGTTTTGATGTTAGCCCTAATTGCTCAGAAATAAAAGAGAACCAGGATTTATATCAATGTTGTAAGAAACCAGTAACATTTCTAATTTGTACTTTTGACAAATAAGGTATTCATCAATAAACATCAGAAATTAGCTACTACTTATCTTACTTGGAAAGGGCAAGGCACAAGCATGTCAAAAATATCCTCTTTTAGATCTTCCGCTCTAATTGTATAGAGAGCATTCTTCAGTCCACGTGAGACAAGATATTCCTCAGTGTCCTTTGGCAAAGAATGCCCCTTGTACACGCTAACAGGAGGATCACATATCTACCAGGAGACACACAACCAGTTGTTGAGTTGATAATAGCGTAAAAATAATAATGCATCATCTTTGACAATCTCCTAAGATAATTTCTGGTTGTTGGTCAAGGAAAAGAATAGGCAACATCTATCAAGCCATAAATTTCTTAACTATATATGTATATATATATATATTTATAGAAATAGACAGATAATGATATACTTTTAGCAGGTATCCATGCAGTAGCCAAAAAAGAAAGTGAAAGTTGAAGAAAGAAATATAAAAGTATGATATTTGACCAACAATTATCAAGTCCTAGATCATTTACTAGTTTCAATGAAACACTGACTTTCACCATTTGTTGTCCTACAAGCAATACAAACCTTGAATAACGATAGTATAATAACAATGCCAGAAACTTAATAGACAGGATTGAAGATAATAAATAATCTATTATAGGATCCATAAGAACTTACTGAAGATCCAACTTGGGCTTGACATTCAGTCCAACTCTTATAGACTCCAACAACATCTCCTTTCCTCACAACAAAGAAAGCATCTTTCTCTTGTTCCATTGCTGGTTCAGTATCTAACTTCTTCAATGGAGAAGCACTTTTGCGACCTTTCCGGGCCGAATAGCACCGAACACGAAATGTGGTCAGCACAAATTCTAAATTGACAGAATTAACAACTGGATACTCTAATTTTCTCTTCCATGAGAAACTAGAACACCCATATAAAGAATGCTTCGCAATGGAATAATTGGTCCTTGTAAAAATAGCCGCAGTATGCGAAGACAGATGCAACAAGCAGTTCATCAGGGAGTAAATCTCCCCCAATGGTCCAGAATTTCTGGATATAAATTAATATCAGTTAAAAAAAAAAAATCTATGTAACCAATAAAAATATGAAACATAAAGAGATTGTCCTGTTTGGTTGTGTAGAAAATGAAGGAAACAAATTAAAGCCCGCAATGCATTGTATATAATTTGCATTACTAGCAAACACAGTTGAAAAGTAGTACTCTCAGAACAAAGCCTAATTGACATTATTCAATTGATACGATTGGGATAAAAGGCAAAACTAACGAAAACCTACAGCTTACCTCTCTACTGAACTTTCAAATGAAAATGGAGCATCTGCTTGCAGCTTCCAAGAACATAGGCCGAAAGAAAGAGAGAGAAACAAGAGGAGGTTGTTTTGAGGTTTTTGATGGGTTTTGAGCAATCTAACTATTTGGGTACCAAAAACCTCATATGAACTCAGTGAAGCGGCTACGTTATTTTGAGCGATCTAACTATTTGGGTTATCACCAAATTTCCTTCACTTCAAAACTATGTGATCTATTATTATCATGATCAGACTGCCAAAAGAAATGGCAGGTAAGTGTTATCTTTTTTTTCTTTTTTTTGTCAGCACTGGTAAGTGTTTTCTTTAATGTATACTATGTTCTGCTATTTGTATAGATTTTCAAGTTCGCACTAATCCAGCAATTTCATATATATCAGGTCCACAGAATTCAGCATGTGTGAACAGTGTAAGGAAGAGTTTGCCAATTCGTGTTTCCTTTTTTGCATTATTTGACTTGGGCTTTGCATCATTATATTTGTCTTCTATCGTAGCATAGCATAATTACTAATTAGGTTTCATGTCAACTCAGATCAGTATGTAAAGTATCCAATCAAAAAAAAGAAGGCAAAATTAGCATGAAAAAAGAATAAACATATAGTTATTCAGTTAAACAGTTAGTTCTGTAGTCATGATACATTTAGTTTTGCGAGAAATTCATGATGTCATTACCCAAAAACAGCCATTGAAATCCTTTCAAAAACCAGAAGCTAATTAACAGATTAGTATCTCCCTTTAAGACAGAGTAAGACTAATATGATTGATTCTAATTTGGAAAATAAATAAATGCTAATCCATATAATATTTAGTCTGATTCATAGTAATGAATTTTCGCAACTAACAAAAAACCATAATAAATAAAAATAATAGTTACATTACATATACTAAGTATAGTATATTCTATCTAATCTGATACTTAAAAACCAACTAATCATCTACCATCACTAGCTAGTACCGCCCCACTCTTGACCACTGAACACAATTTCATTGATGAAAACATGTAATTGAAAATGAAAGGGCTGCGAAACTACATGATGATATTTTTATACAGGTGACATTGACAATAAAAGTTGTCTACTAAACAGAAACCCAGAAAGAATACAAAAAAAAAAATCCCAAAGGAAAATGGTGTTAATTATGCTACAGAGTTTTGGCACGTCAGGCAAAACCACCACCGCAAGCTGATATCCAATATTTACCTTCCTCAAGCCTTTTGCTAAACCAACAACACCTTTACATAATCTCCATTTCAAGCCGAAAATGTTACATATGCCCTGCTTGGCAAACTCATGGGCTTTGTTAAAGCTGAGGCTGGTGCAACATTAACAATGTGGGGTGGGCCATTGAAGTGAGTTAGAAATCAAAGGGGCTTTTGGTTTGCTCTGAAAGTGGTGGAGCTGTGCAAGTTTGGACTGCTGCTAATAAAGAAAACAAAGGTAGCAAATGTATTTCTACGGCTCTAACTACAAGTTGTGAATTGTGGGTATTGGACAGCTTAGCCATTTGGGTAGCAAACAGAAGGAAATAGATGAATTGAGTTTGTTCCTTTTCCATATCTTTCTGGGACATGCTCGAACTTGATTCAGACAGTGAAGACCAATAGAGGAAATTTTATTCACCAAAATAAGGCATCAAAAGTGACATCTGTGTAAGAAAAAAAACTTAACCATACACAGAAAACACACTGCATCTACAATTTGAGTAAAGCTGACTGAGCCATTGCATAGGGTAGAAGATGGGTACCTAATGAATACGGGTTTAAACCACGGCGAGTCGGCGACACCTCCAAACAAAACTCAAAAGTAGATCAGCGTTCAAACAAACCTTATCGAGGAAGTTTCACAGTTGATGGCTTTGTATGGATCTGGGTAAGTAGTTCCACTGATTGCATTGTGTTTACGATGGCAGAAGAAGCTCGTAGGAGGCTGAAGAGGAAAGACAAAGTCTCGGGCAATATGCGGGTCTCTCTCTGTTACCCGGACATGAGCGGGTAATGATTTTTATTTACCCAGACCCGATACACTACCCATTTTTTACCCGAACGGGTAAATTTAGTACCCATTAATATCGGGTCGAGTATGGTCTTTACCCGAAAAATTGCCATCCCTATTTACATGTTTTATTTTCAGGAAAAAAAATAGTAATTTGTTTCATTTTCTATTTAATTTCAACCCCACACATCAACACTTATTTTTTCTTTTAAATATGACTAAAGACTTAAATTAATTTTATATTTAAAAAAAACATTTAATATATTTACTTGTAAGTGATTAATAATATTTTTACACTGAGAAAAATGAGAAAGAAACCTTCCAAAATTCTTGAATCTTAATTTGTGTCTAAAAATTTTTGATTGTTGTGTCTATAATTCTCAGATAATTAGAACGAAAAAACATAGTTCATCAATAATAGAAGAAGAAAAATAAGAGAGAGAAAGAAAAACAAAATCTCATGAGATGAGAAATTACAAAATATGAGAATATAAAATTAGGAAAAACTGAAAAGAAAAAAAAAAAAAAAAAACAAGTTTTTACTTTTTGATAAAAGTGGACCCTTTCCCATTCACTTGTTTTGAAGTGGTCTATATATGGCTACTCTATTTTCTTAAACGGCTACTTTGTTGAGGAGCAGTGTCTCTTTTGTCAATTCAACTAACAACGACGAACTTTCTATCTGTTCAATTAACCACTTAGTCTATACTAGTAGACAGAACAGAGGGTGATTCTATGTTGCAGTAGATTGCTATTGTTTTGTGATTGGCATAATTGGGTTTGCGAAGACCATCTTGTTTATTGTCCAGGACCTTTGCTGGTATTTACAAACTTACAAACATCAGAAAGAAGCATAGTTGAGAGATTTCAAATTTGACAATGGCAAAGAGCTGTGCTTATCTCTTTCACCAATAGTGGTAAATTATTATTTTATCTAAAAACTTGAACTTGTGAGAGGATTAACTTTAACCATTTGTATATTCTAATAGGTATTTTCCTACTAGGTCAAATAGTAATGGTAGAGTTAGGCAATACACATCATTCCCCTCAAATTTGAAATTACAATCATGAGGTTAGTGGAGAAATTGCAAATCACCTAAACACATGCATTGTACTCTTTACATTCCATGTTTAGGAGCATGCTCTAGTTTCAAATCAGCTTTTGAACTCAAGCTAGATTTCTTTCTGTACTTCAAAAAAAACATCAGTTAATACAGTCTTCTCTTTGATCTTTAACCTGCAATGCCAACAAAAATATGTAAATCATGGCGTTAAGAAAGGTAACAAAGCAAGAACAATAATCAGGAGATCGCAACTTATCAGATCCAGGGATGTCCAACTTCAGAACCCTCACTTTTTCTTTGCCAGGAAGGTTTTTCTGAGGAACAATTTTCCCTTTGGCAGGTAGGTTTGCCCAGTTCTGTGGTTATTCTCGAGTTGCATTGAGGAAAGTGAATCACTCTCACAATTTGCCGTTGGTTCTACACCGTCATCGACATCCGCTTTACAAGAGAGAATTTCTAATCCAAATTTTCACATGTGATCTAAATAATAACATTGTCATTCACGAAATACGTACAGAAAGGACTATGTTCCCCATGGCAAAAGGTATAGAAGAGTTTCATTTTTTATTTTTTATCTTCTTCAGTTTTGGTTTTCATTTGGTACAGGGAAGTGGGTACGATTCAGGGTGGAAACTTATACCTAGCCGCATCCTCTTCACACTTGAAATCAACAAAAGTAAAATCCTTGCAGATGGGATCTTAGTCTTCTTGTTTCCAAAAACAAATGGGGTTATATCAATTATACAAGGGATCCCTTGGAAAGCTGACTTCAGATGTCTTTGGATGTTATTTTTCTTTCGAAGGTTGACTAAGGTACTCAAAATCCACTTGGAAACTGCAACAGTTCATTAAAATATATTAAGTCAGAGTGTCAGACACATTGTCACAAGGAGAAGGGAAAACAACTTGCAATTCAATAGTTTCTAATCTTCAAGGATCTCTAAATATAAGACAGAAAATCAAGGCAGACTTAAGTTTATCGGCAATATTTCCCATGAAAAATTGTGACTGCCTCTTTCATTGGCAAGAATACCATGTTAACTATGATGTATATGGTGTTAATAGAAAAACATTGAGTGCCAGGACTTAGTTTTTCCAAATGCCAGGCAGTAGAACACTCAAGGATGATAATAATGTGGAACTATATCATTTTCTAAGTTTTAGACAGATTATCTTCAACCTTCTCAAACAAAACTTCTAGTTGAGGACCAACCCAAGACACAAGGGCATAGAGTCTTGCTTATTTCATTTATCTGTTTAGGTTATGGAATTGTGATAAAGCTTATCTTTACTCTATCTCTTGCTGGTTGCTACCTCGAAATAATTATCACTGAGAAGTATAAGTAGGCTAACAAATGAGCTGTAAGTAACAGCTACAGATATAGCAGGACAGTTATGCAGAATAAGAAGCAAATGCTTTAAAATTGGTAACATTCTTGACTATTCAGAAAAATGAACTCCATCCCGTCATGTTGCAATACATAAATGAGTACTTAAAAAACCATTCTCTATACTTGGCATCTGAATTATGCATGTTAGTATGTGGCACATTAGAATTACAACAGAGAATATGACATAAATAAACTATCCACACTCATTGGCAAGAATTTAGCTTATTAGCATAGCAACAAAGAACCAGAACAATATTTGAAGAATCTCCTTTGGGGAAATAATAATATACTGATACTAATATAGTGACTTCATGAATTTTTTTATTTTTATTTTTGTAATGTAAGAGTATTGAACCAACTAAAAAAAATCATCCACAAGCTAATCCAGCATTCAGCAACTAACCTTCCTTCTTTCGATTCACATTAGCAGACTGTGCTTGTCTACTCTGCTCCAATTCTTCAAGCAGCTTATCCTCAATAGAAGTTTCATATACCTTCCCTACACAAAACCCTCTTGGCTTCTTCTTCAGCAAATCTTTCATCTTATCAAAAAGGGAGTAAAATTCCCTCATCATCATCTTCAGAATTGTTCACTTCCACCATGTCAAAAACCAGAATTTTCTCGCCACTTACCACCAGGTGTGCCCAACCCATTGCCATAAACACGAAACTTTAGATGGGTTTGCTGGAATTGCAGGAAAAGAGGAAAAATCGAATTTCAGTACAATTCTCTTGAGAATGTTGGCAGCAAGGTTTCGTGGTGTAGTTGGTTATCACGTCAGTCTAACACACTGAAGGTCTCCGGTTCGAGTCCGGGCGAAGCCATTTGTTTATCCATTTTTTTTTTTTTTTTGTGTCTATTAAAAACAGTTTGGGCTTCAATTTTATGTTTTATATTATATTAAAATATTTCGGGCCTCTTTCAGCCATAGTATCCAGTGGGTATGGTTATTTGTTAGCAATTAATATGCCATAGGATGACCTCCTAGAAAATTTGTCTACTAATGTTTGGCTGTCGGTTGATGGCATATATATGATTATTCTCACAATTTTCCAACCTACCAAACAATGTCCTTATAACCAGGGTTCCAGCCACCAAGACTACTCTCTTCCCTGATGACAGGGGAAGTTTCTCATGGTCCATATCTTTCTCAATGCTATATAACTACACTTTTCTTGATTTGATAGTATTTAACACAAAAATTAGAGCTATCTCTTGTATATTATTTTTTAATCTTCTATAAAAACTTTTGTATTCGATCATTAATCAGTGGATCTATTCAAACTCGATCAAATCTGAAATTTACATGAATTTAAATGGATCATAATCCTATTTATATACTATATAATTAGAAGATTGTTTTAATTATACTTTAAAAAAAAAAAAAACATAATTTGACTTAAATCGTGTCATATATAATAAATTACTCTAAAAAAAAAACAATATTCAACAACTTTTTTTTTTGGATGTGAGGCATTAATTAGTTTGATCCATCAATAGATGTTGCCGATAAGTTAGATAGAGTTTTCCATCACATAATAGAATCAGAATCAGAATCCTTAATTTTATGTTTGATTCTCACCCAAAACAAGTCAATATTATTACAAGTTAAGAACATAGATATACATAAAATATTCAATTTTGTAATATATGTTTGATTCTGATATATAGGACAATTTTGCTATGTTTGGTAGCAAAGGAATTTTATTAATTAGCATTACCAAAAGAATTAAAGCCGGCCTATTAATTGACATAATTCAAGTTTGCTTATAGTTGAAATTTTCAGTTATAAAGTAGCTGAGCTCTCTCTTATCCATGAAAGTTGTTTAGATTTGATTCCATATTTTGGAAATAAAATTCAATATTTAACAATTTAATTTGATTAAGGAAAGATTCTTAGCCATCTACAAGATTTCTAGATCTTTTAATTTTAATTCTTGTAAATTTTGATAATCTTCTTCAGTTGGAAATTAATTAAAGGGATAGGGTCAGCTCATTAATTGAACATGTAAAATAACGATGTCCACTAAGTGAATGCCACAAAAAAGAAAAGAAAAGAAAAGATTGAAGAAGACATTGATAAGATCATCACCACACTAGCCAATACATTTTTGTATATATATTATTTATCTATTTTTAGTTTTTAGACATATAAGCTTATGATTATATATATTTTGATCTGAATATTAGAGATAAAGTTAATATATCGAAACTATTGGCATTTAAATTAAGCTATCACGGGTCGACCTTCCACGTCATATATTGTCTGTTTTGACTCAATAGATCTTACCGATTTGTTCTTAGAAATGTTCATGTGGACTCTCACAATACATATAAAAAAAGGAAAAGAATGTCACCCTTTATACGCCCAAAAACATTTTAATATATAGTCGATGTGGAGCTTGATTCTTTGACTATCACATCTATATTCAAACTTCACCCAATCTTCCCACCTAAGTTATGAAAAGCAACAATAAAATTGATTGTTGATCAAATAATGTCACATATATGTGATTGATGATCATTGTGTTATAACAAAGCATAGACATCCATTAGCTATAAATTAAATTGGTTAAATTTTACTTAAATATAACCACAAATAGATTAATTGAAGATTGCATTTATTTTCTTAGTAGGTTAGGGTTAGGGGGTGCATGCCATATATAGATAAAAAAATCTTTAGTTTTAGGTGGAATCTACGACTCTAACCACTTTGAAAGGGGAGAGAATTTGAGGTACATACACAATGACCAAATTACACATTCATCATAAACCATTTAATTTGCCTAACTTTGAAGCATGCTTGAAAAAAAAAAATTCGACTTTTGACTTTTAATTAATAGCCAAATAGTCTATACAAATATTTAATTTAAACCCTACCCAAAAAAAAAAAAAATTCATAAATGTATAGTTTAAAAGATTTTGAACTCTACTAATTAATTAAAAAAATTATAATTATTATTAGTAAAGTTCGGATCACCTTGAAGAATGATACCCTTTTTAAAATTTCTCGATTTCTCATTCTACGCACTCTTTTCTTATCTTTAAGAAAAGCAAACTTAATTTAGATCAAAACGTAAATCAATATGTCTCAATCTTTCAATACCGGCCAAAGTCCAAAAAGGGGATATGGGTCCTATATATTTTCTTAAGTGACTTTGCTAGGTTATAAAGGAACTTATACCAGAACCCAAAGTTCCTAACCAATTTAATTTTCGAGAAAGGTTCGATTTTAGCTAGTTTAATTTGTGTACACTCTTTGCAATTTTAAGCATTCAATTATTAGTGGGATGTAAGACTATAGCTTAATTAGCTAGGAGGTGTCCTCCCCTTTAATTGTGGGCGTTTGTCCAAGTAAAATAAAAATAAAAATTAAAGACAGCATATAACAAAAAAATAATAATAATAGCCAACATACGTGTAAAAATATAATATAAAATATTTATTAGTACATAAAAAACTTAAAAGACAAACATTATTTTTATTTATATGTGGTTTACATGATTTTTATTTTGCTAACCTGTGATTTATGGATTATCACTTTACCCATTTGAGATTGATATTTTAATCAGTCAACCAATTTCTATTCATTTAAATAAAATAAAATCACGTGACATGTAAATTATTTATTTAAAATTTTATCTACTTGAGGCTAACATCATTATTTGTTAACTTATATATATATTCAAAAAAAACTATTGTTTTAATTAAATAAAAAATTAATGAAAATAGATTAACTAATAATGATATTAATCTCGGTGGGTAAAGTGATAGTCTGGAAATCACGGGGTGAATAAAAAGAAAAATAAGTAAATCATATGTGAATCTCGGTGGATAAAATGATAGTCTAGAAATCACGGAGTGAATAAAATGAAAAATATTTAAATCAAATGATATTTACTGAAATTTTTCTGTGAAATATAAATTATGTGCTAAATATAATTTATTTATATTAAATTGTCTACTAAGATAAAAATCATCATATCGAACAATAATTTACTTTTAAACGGTCTACTAACACATGAAGTTATTAGGCTGCGAAGAATCTATTCATCACACTAGATCATGAATGTCACGAAACATTTTAATACATGAATTTACGTAATAATTGTTAATAATATAAAATGCAAAAGACTCAACTGGAATTATGAATTTCCTTTTGGGGCCAAGTTTGGCATCATCATTGACAAATTGAGAAATCCTTTTGCCATTCACTTTAAAGAGATATGGATATGATGTTTTTCACTGCTTAAATTTGATGTCGTATTAGGTTAATTATTTGCAAAGAGGTAACCCACCAAGTTTGTCATAATTGGCTTCATTCGTAACACGTGTGAGGCTCTAAACGCAAACTATTACTTACCCCAATAGCTTTAGCTATAATTCTTTAAAGGTGCCCAAGTTAAGGACAAATTTGGCTGCCCAGTTTTCTTAATCAAACAGCGTCAGATGAAAACATTGGTGGCTCTACCTGAATTAATTATGAATCACAATTTAATTAGATTTAATTATGAATGACAATTTAATTCATTGGCTTAAAAAGATTAGATATCCAATCTAATAATTATATTATTAAATTAAATGATTATGACGAGTACTTGAATTCACACTAAATCAAAACTAATAAAATATTAATAAATTTAGATAATCGAGTGAAATCAGATAATATTATTTTTTGATTTGATGTATTGTAAAGTATTATTACGTGTACTAGAGCTTTTATGAAACACTTGTTTATGAATATACAAAAAAATTCAACAAGTCATAATTAGTGCACAAACTCTTTTCTTTAGTAGCTAGTTAATGATTTCATAGTTTAGTTTTTCCAATTTTGTTTCTTTGTCTTTAGACACTATTAATCCTCATCCCCATTTTCTTCCACCCCCCCCCCCCCCAAAAAAAAAAAAATTCCTCTTTTGATGGCTTAGTAACTAGCCATATGAGGAAATTGTTCAATTCTATTCATGTGAATAAGATGTAATTGTGAGAAACAAAGACCAATTAGATCAATAAGAAAAAGGAGCCATTCAAAATTTTCTTTTTTCATATTACAAAACATATGAAACACGAAGTGAATTGGATCCTACAACTAACTATGTGCCCTTTAAATGTTATATACGGTTATTGACCCAAAAATTAATTAATGCTTGTGTGAAACAAAAACCCATCTTTTTCTTGTTTTATATTTTTCTTACTTTGCTTGTCTAGCTAGATTCAGTAGCTCTTTAATGTTTATGTTAGTTAGGGATATTTAATTGACATATATATGAATTATTTTGAGAATTTGATTATTACTCTATTTTACATTTATTTATATGATGCTATTTGATGATATATAGTTAAATAATTTAATAAAAAATTATTGGCCTCTTTTTACCAAAATAAATTAAAATCATTTATATATATAATGTTAATTATACATTTAGTTGAAAGGCTCAATTAATAAAAAAAATTTATAAACCAAAAATATATATATATTTACATTCGATTAAATCAAATTAAATTATTAAATATAATATTATAAGATAATAGTTATAAAAAATTGATATTATTTGTTGGAGTAGTTGATCTGCATCATCAATAATTTATTATTTTAAAATATTTTAAATTTCAAATATCACATTGTTAGGACTAATTCAAATACCATTTATACATAATTATTATTATTATTTCCTTCATATTCTCCATTGTGAGTGGAAAGTGACTAAATTAATTACATGAGTTTCAATTTTAAGCTATTAATTAGTCAATTGCTTGGGCAATATCCTGTCAGACTTCCCCACCACGTGGCATTGCAGTATAAATGGGTCATTTACAGCTGCATGCAATTAATTAGTTAATTATTTTTCAAATCACGGACGCCCATCACTTCAAAATTCAGTCTTCTCTATTATATAACACAAGCACCAAACATTTACTTCCGAAAACAGATTTTACCGGAAACTATTTCCCTCGCTTTCTTTCCCTCCATAGTTACCAACAAAAAATATTTTAATGAAAATTAAATTAAAAATAAATACACAAACCGCATATTTATATCCAAACAAACAGATGGACTCTTCAAACTCAAACCTCTATTCCTGAAATCACTATCACTCACTCACTCACTCAGCAGTCCCAAAACATTTCCGGCAACTTCTCCGACAACTTTCCGGCAATCGTTTCACGAATCAAGAGATGGAAAGAAAATGAGGAACGATCTGCGAACATCATGTCGGTATCTTGCTCCGAATACTTCTCCGATTCTGACCTTCTCTGTGGTGAAGATACGTCCGGAATCTTATCCGGTGATTCGCCGGAATGTTCATCGGATATCGATTCTTCTCGGTCAACGGAGGAATCCATAGCTAGCTTTATCGAAGACGAACATAACTTCGTGCCTGGATTTGATTATCTGAGTAGGTTTCAATCTCATTCACTCGAATCCTCCGCCAGAGAAGAATCCGTTGCATGGATTCTCAAGGTTTCATGTTTTCTTTTCTTTTCTTTCCACAATATTACGATATGCCACAGGAGCCTCTTCCGGCGGTTTCCACGGTGGTTAATGGTGGTGTTTAGTTTTTTGCATTTAACTCTGCGAGTTTTTGTAGGTACAAGCATATTATGGTTTTCAACCATTAACGGCGTATCTTTCCGTCAACTATATGGACCGGTTTCTGTATTCTCGGAGCTTACCGGTAATTAAAAAAAAAATAATAATAATAATATTAGAATACATGAACTGGTTGGTACTGCACATTATTATTAGTGGTATATATTTTAATAAAAAAAATATTTTAAAAATTAATGAGGTTAAAATTAAAGGATTCAGTAACTTTTGTACTTATTTACAGATCATAGGATAATTATTTGCGGTAATTATGTTAGACTTTTCAAACATGAAAAGGACCAGAGTACTTTACTACAATTATTTTATTATTTGTATCTAATCATAAGGATATTGTCGTTAACAGTTAGTATATATACACATACAGTAGTTTCTAATAATTATCTTAAAGAAATTAAGCCTTTTATTAAATTTTTATAGTTTTGGACTTTTCATCTTTTTTTCGCTATTCCATTAATTTAATAATTTTTTAATGCAATATTAATTAAATTATAATATTTTAGTTGGGTCTGAGTGCTTGATGACTTTGATTGATAAGATTACCTCTTTTATAAAATAATTCTTTTTGTAAAACTTTTATTGAATGTTTTGGCGTTTGCCATGAAATGATATTGCAACAATTAACTTTTTCATTATTTTTTAATTTTCAGCAAACAAATGGGTGGCCATTGCAACTATTATCAGTGGCTTGTTTGTCATTAGCTGCTAAGATGGAGGAGCCTCTAGTTCCTCCTCTCTTGGATCTTCAGGTATCTATATTTTAATATAATAAAAACTTAATTTTGTAATTAATTACGCAAAACTGACGTAATATTGACGTCATTTATATATATATATATATACATGGTAGGTTGAAGGGGCAAGATATATATTTCAGCCAAAAACAATTCGTAGAATGGAACTTCTTGTTCTTGGTGTTTTAGATTGGAGACTAAGATCTGTAACACCATTTAGCTTCCTCGGTTTCTTTGCATGCAAGCTCGATTCGACCGGAAACTTCATCGGGTTTCTCATTTCACGGGCCACAGAGATCATCTTGTCTAATATCCAAGGTACGCGTATAAGTATAAATATAAATACTCGTACTTAAATATATATTTAATCATTTGTATATTTTTAACAAAATACGTAATTATCTTTTTGTGTTGGTGTCCCCACAGAGGCAAGCTTTCTTGCACATTGGCCATCATGTATTGCAGCCGCTGCCATACTTTGCGCTGCCAATGAAATCCCTAATTCGTCTCTTGTTGGACCGGAACATGCTGAGTCATGGTGTGATGGACTACGAAAAGTAAGCAAAACATGCAATTTAATAAGATTCTATCAGTTCATTAATCTTGGAGAGACATATATACATATACAAACACATACATTTTTTGATCATGCAGGAGAAAATCATGAGCTGCTACCAGATGATGCAAGAGTTTGTGATCGAAAATAACCGGAGAAAGCCACCGAAAACATTACCACAACTGCTTCAAGTAATTACAGTTCGGCATGGGATCATGAGAACAAGAAGCTCGTCATTATCGTCGTCATCGTCATTCTCATCCTCATCCTCATCCTCATCCTCATCGTCTGATAAAAGGAGGAAATTAAACAATTGCTTGTGGGTATATGATGACAAAGGAAACTCAGAGTGAAGGTAAACAAATAATAAAACTGGGGGGAGGAAAATGCATTAAGTTGGTCCAAGATGTCTTAAAACCTGAATAAATTCTTTTGGAGGGTACTTTTGAGATTAAAAAATTTGACTTGAGTGATGGTATAGCTAGATTTATATGTATCTAGTATGTATGTCTGAGAGTTTGGAGGATTTTATTATTATTATTTTTTGTTGCTGGTGGGAATTATTGCCATTTATTAATATAATGGCTTTCCATATTCCCAAAGGAGGGGGATTTGTTCACATAAATATATATTTTGGTGAGAGAGAGAGAGAGAGAGAGAGAGAGGGAAAGAAATGGTATTAATGAATAGTTGAGTCAAATAGTGTGAAGGAAGTGGGGATAATATTCAAAAGCAACATTGATTATTGTTGAAAGGTAGTAGGAGATGGTGGGACACATAGTGTATGGGGGTTATAGGGGGTGAAGGAAAATCAAATTGGGTTTGAAAAAATTGATTGAAAACTTTGAAGTTCGAGCTCTTGTTCATGGAATATGGATTTTTAAAGTCAAGGTTCATCTCCTGCTGCAGTGCGTTTCTTTGAAGGCAACGGGTTTAATCAAGTTGGCTCCATACATATAATATTACTGGTTTGTGGACTTGCGGATATTACGTGTGAAGACGACGATGATTTGGGTATGCACGTGACATGCATATGTTTGAGTGTCTTTTTGGCGGGAAACTTAACTTCCCTGCTCTTTTTTTTTAATGTTTAATTAATTAACCATACGTACAGAATGGGACTCCATGTTTGGTGTCCGCGCGTGTGATGGAGATACGTTCCTATACTGGATTTTTTAGATTTTTTTTTTTTTTGAGAGAGAGAAAGAGGCATAAAAACCTCTTTGATTTTCATGGCCTATAATTAGTTTGGCCTAACAAATATAGAAAAAGGTCTTTGGGGCCTTTCATCAAGCATGTTGTGTGTATTGAATTCATGATCATTATTTTATATTTTTTTTGCTATATAAATAATTCATGCTTTGGCACATGATTGATAATTTTGTAGCTCTGCTATTTAATTTGTTTTGTCAAAGATATAGAGGGTACCCGAAAAATTAAACTCTTTTATAATTCATCAGAAAACAACATTTTATCCAATCATCTTAGCTAATAAATAGATGTGACCAAACTAATAATTTTGTTCTGTAATATATTGTGCAAAATAAATATTATACATATAGTACTGAATGATAGATCTATTCATCTGAGCCAAAACTTAATTATAACATGTGGTGTGGATTTTAGTGAAGAGTCATTACAACTGAGAAGTCAAGTAATATTGAATGGACTAGTACTTGGTCCCGCTAACAGTAAAGATGGTTCATTCACATTCATTGACTATGACTCTTTAGCCTGTTCATGCCTCCTCGTGACCATCTCCAGGCTGTTCTGTCATTGGTATCATACTATATAACTCTTGACATATCATACAGCTATTCTGCATTCATCTCTTTAAATCATCTTTCATTATTGTTATGCATAGGCGCAACTGACACGGTTAAACAAAATATTTCATTTATCTATTACATATATATTGTGTTATCAGATATAAATTGGCCATATTTATGTTTAAATTACAGAATTATATATAACAGTTGCAACTATTCTTACCAATACGTACAAGTTAGGGTGCAAATTTTTTAACTTAGTAGAGATAAGTGAAGTGAAATACATAGTGGATGCATGAAAAAGGCAAAGAATCTATTGAAAAGAAAACTTTAACATGGAGTTACAACTCTACAAATAGAAAATGCCCAAACATTGAGCTTGTCATTTAGCCCTTGATCCCCGACATATGCTACATATTATTTGTGCATTATGTTGTAGAACTAACTCATACAATCATACATTCTTTTACATGATGTTAATTTAACCATACATGCATGTAAATGATGAAATCTTTTCAATGCCATGACATTTAATGGGGCAGCTACCCAGAAGAAATTCTCCATCACATTAATTTACATCTCTGTCCAACTCCCATGAGATGCCATTGATGGACCACAGTGAAAGAAAAAAATAGTAACATGGTGACAAATATTTCTCTTATATGTATGTTTGTCTTGGACGGTTGCTTTTATAAATGTTTTGATTAATGGGTCACTATGCAATCACTCGAGGACAGGCATTTGGACCACCACCTGCTTGATATTATGCAATCTTTACAATTACAATTTTTTTCTTCTTCTTTTAATTTTAATAAATACAATTAAGAATATATTTACACACTAATCAATTAATGGAATATAGTGTGGCCTAGCTAATTGGACCAACTTGGTGGGAACAATTAAGATTTGGATTAAGTACGAATTAGTAGAAAAGTAACAGCCAGCATCTTCTTGATTCCCCACTAAAAAGGTCGACAACGATTAATTAAGCCCGCAAGTATGATTTTGTTATTATCAATGATCGATTATACTTAATTAAAGTCGTAATAGCCAGACCCATGAGGTTGAAATGTGACAAAAGTTTTGGACAATAATCGGAAGTTTAGGTTTAATTATAAGATCACTGGGACAGACAATAGGACAAACCCTGGAACACAAAGACATTAATAATTTTTAAAATTAGGTTATTGGTAACTCAATCCTGGCGGCTTTCGATACCTTCTTTACCCAAAGATATACATTTATAATTGCACGTGTATTAGCACATATGACTTGTTAAACCCATGATAATATTCCATGTAATTATTATTAATTTTATCATAATTAAGAAGACTCATATGATGGTTATGTCGGTATGTAAGGTCCGGTGATAAGAGTTTGAGACTTTTAAATTAGAAATTAAAATTCTCACCCAAGAAAAATAAAAATACACATATATAATTTGAAACAAGAGAAAATGACACCTTGTTGTTTTGTTCAAGACCTAATTATGTATGCTTATGATAAATTAAAAGTAGAGAAAAGTAGAGACCTACGTTACGCATAAAGAGCAAGTTCGAAATGTACCCTTTCTTTATTTATCTCGGTAGGTTTAGAAATTCAAACATCTAATTTAAAACTTCCAAGTTTTAACAAATCAGGATAATCTTAATAGAAAAAGATAACAACTTGTATTAGAAAAAGGTTTCTATTTACAAGGTGTGGTACAAGTAGTAAGACACGTTTGAAATTAGCAATTGATAGATCTCTGCAATATCAGGTATTCAAGTTTGTAAGAAAATACTTGTAAATAGGAATAGTCACGAATCACAAACAAGATTAAATTCATATACAAAAAGTGTGGGGATATTCATGAAAAAAAAAAGTTTGGAGCTTCTTTTGTTATTTATTTTATGGGTAGAGTGAAAGAAAAAAAAAATCTAAAAATGGGTTTTTTATATTTTATGATAATGACACGTGGTAAATGGTTTAGGGGGCCATTGAACTTGAGTGCATGTTGATATGCAGGCTATCCAACCCGCAAATTGGGGCATGTTGGCTCCATCTGATTGGTTAACAAAAGGTAGAAGGAGGAGCTTTGAGAATTTGGATTTTGTCAGCAAATTGGGTTCCCACCATTATCACCCATTATGAAGGCCAAATTATAATACTCTATGAGAGTTTGGGTTGTTGATGATTATCACTTTTGTAGCTTCTTATTATTCACCTATTATTATAGTTTATAATTTGTATTCAAATAATGACTCTAGTAATTATAACCAAATCTAATATTTTATAAACTCTATAATTAGCATAGAATAGACCAATGGGAGGATGACATTTGTCTATGAATTCATGAAAGGAACCTAAAGCTATAAAAGTAACTATTTTTAATTATCACCCAATTAACTAATAAAATTTTTAATGAAGGGAACTTTATTAGTTATTTTTTTACAATTTTCTTTTGTAGTTGTTATTCGAAATTGAGACATTGTCTATCTTCAACTGACATACTATATCAATTGAACTAATAATTGATTAATAAAATTAACTTGTGAGATGACTGCTTATAATTTTATCCCCTAACTGCTAATTTCCACTACCCAATTATTCTCCTCTTTACCCAGAACATACTATTCTTGACCCGTGAATGAAAGAACATAAAAGAAAAGTTCATATCAAGGAGATAGAAAATGCACGACCCTACAGATACGCTCCTCACACTTCATTATCTTAAAATAAAGAGAAACTTCCCGCACTTACTTTTTTCAAACAACAAAATGGTCTTTAAAGTGAAGAATCCTAAGTATAAACCCACAAGCCAAAAACTCTTTTTCACTCTTCGTGAATGGTAGGGTTAGGGGATGTGTAAGAAGCAGAATCTACTTATATATATATAGCATAGCCAGCTCTTTATAATGACCTACTCCTTTAGTATATAGAGGAGGAATCCCTTTTTTTTTTTTTTTCAACTTTATGAGGCCATGACAAAGATAGAGGACCCCTAAAGTTTTTAGCTTTTAAAGATGATTTTTGGGAGTAAAATTAACCATGTGTATACTCTAGTGGGGTTGCTGCAAAAGGTTTATATAGGCCCATTGGACTAAAGGGTTCAAAAGCTAGAATGATGTTAAATTCTTATCAGAATTTTCCAGATTTTATATATATATGTGCTGAATACAAGACATAGAGCTAGCACTAGTTTCAAGTCCTTGGAGTACTCATTGTCCCCATGCCATGTCAAATTTCTCTGAAAAAAGAAAAGCAACTGAAAAAGAAAAACCCTAAAAAGAAGATGATGATGATCATACTAACTTAACTATACGTAAAAAATGTAGATTTATATATATATTTTTTAATTTATATATATTTTTTAATTTTTATATATTCTCAATAATGAATATCATGCATGCTCACAATTCCCAACCATATATGCAATAGTTAATCAATAAAGTTATCATCACAATTAAGGATAGCATGCACATACATAATTGATAACATTGAGTATAATTTGTTTTCGTATTCATGCCTTCATACCTAGCTAGTTATACATGTAATCAAGTACTACAGAATGACACTTACAAAGTGATCAAATTCTAGATGAAAATGAGAATCGATTCTAAATTTTTAAAACAAGCGATTCTTTGACACTATGTATCACTAATTTTATAGAATAATATTGGATTAAAGCTGTGTAAAAGTTGGGCTTGTACTAAATCAAAATATATGATCACTAAAATGTGCCACCCTGCCTTGTCCATGGGCCACCATCAAAGTATGATATTAGGTGTATTATATGCTTGGCTCACATGCATGGATTAGTTTCTGTCTTTCTAATTCTTTCTTTGGATGCCATAAGAAAAAAAGGTGAAAGAAAAAGCATTGGGTGCTGTTTAGCATTGTATGTCTACATAAGCTGGAATTGATATTATGAGGATGTCGTTTTGTTTCTTTATTAATGCTTTGTGATAGTGCATTCCCTGCAAGATGGACATTGGACCTCTCAATATCGCATTCTATCAGAGTGGAGACAAAAGAGTCGTCCGTTTAATCATCAAGACTCAATACCCACCACATTATATTATATCTCTTCTTCAAAAACACACACATATATATACAAATATGTTTGTATGTACTTTATAATTCTCTGTCATAGTCATTGAAAAAAAAAAAAGCACCATTGCTTGCTAGAAATCTGTGAAAGGAGCATGACATATGTCTGAGGAGTTAGGAAAAACAATTAAAATTAGTATTTCTTAATCAATATGCAGCAAAATATGACTAAGTTTAGTTAAGTGTTTTTTTCACTGTCTTTTTACCCTAAATCAAAATAAGAAAGTTGTGGAAGTTACTTAATCGGTCATTGATTTGATTTTTTAAGCATGTGAATTAGAAATTAAGAAAAAAGATGGATTGGACAGAAGAAAAGGAGGAATAAGCCGAAAGATTTGTATATCTTCAGGGCCAGGGCTGCTTGCATTAGGGAGCAATAATATGAAATATAAACAAAAGGGATTTTGTGATCAAGGTACAAGGGAAAAATGCTGAAAATGAAAGCTAGGAATATATGCACAAAGTTTTTCCTTCCTTTAATTTAAATCAAAGTTACTTTCTTTAGTCATTTATCATTCTTTTAAAAAGGCAAATAATATTGAAATTTTAATTTGCAGTTCTCTGTACATTTTTTTTCTAGGCAATTACATAATGGTGCATATGATGATGCATGTATACAATAAACATCTCATAGTTAATGGCTTAAAACTATGGTGATTTATGTGTTACAAAATTTTTAAAATAACTAACTTACTTTTTGATGATGTGTTGTAATAAACAATTTCATAGTAATTAGACTGAATGTCTGACGATTTATGTGTGAAAAAAAAGTAAATTTTCAAAGTGTATGATGACTTAAAACATTTTACAATAAATCCATTAGTATTTGTATGATTTACAATAAATACTTCATAGTCAACCATTGATAATTTGATATATACATGGTAATTTATGTCTTAAGATTATAATCATCTTCCTAAACATTATACATTAATAAGTTCTAATTAACTTCATTAATTAGCTTAAGAATTAATTAATTGGAAAAAAATGTTATACATGTGTTTTCAATTTTTTAAAAGTTATAAACATGCCCTATTACCTAATGTGTTGTTATTGCTGATATGTCAACATCTTATTATCTCAATTCTTGAACAACAATTACGTACCTTATATATTACGGATACTAGAACTCTCGCTACTCATTTTAATTATAATTAATATTTCAATATATGATAATATAAGCTTGTAAGCAATGTTTTGAAATTTGGACTGGTCTGCCCGGTCGAATCATGACTCGGGTGTTAACCTAGGTTGGATTAGGCTATTAACCTAGAATAGTGATGGACCCGGACAACCCATTGACCCGAATATATTTTCCAGACTCGGCTCGGATTTAAAAAAATATAAAATAAAAAAAACAAAAACAACAAAATTAAATAAAAGAAGTTAGTGATAGAATATTTTTATTTTTATGTCGTATTTGACATTAAATTATTATATATATATATATATATATATATATTTATATTTATATGTAGCTATATTAAAAATTTTAAAAACAATTATTTTTTAGTATGAATTGACCCGACAACCTGGACACTTATTTGGATCAACCCCTGAATCGGATTTTAAAATACTGCTTGTAAGTAAATTTATTTATTCTTTCACATACAAGTTTTATGCTTATAAAATTAATATTATTGATTTTTCTTCTTACTAAAGTTGGTAATTTATAATCGTGTGACACATTGTTTCTAAATCAGAAAGAATATGTAGGCTATAAACAAGTATTTAGCCTAAAGTTGTTTTCCTTAGATACCAATCTAACTTAATTTTATTGAGGATGCATATAGTTCACATTACTTTGTAGATGTCTAACTTTTGAATCTTGTATAAAAGGTACTGCTTCTAGCAATCTACATTGGCATTTTAAAATGTTTCTTTTCTTAAATCAAATCCACTAACTTCTTGATTAATTATTAGAGGAATTAATATAACTGGAAAGAAAGCAAGAAGTAAAGTATGTATGTTTAAGTGCAACATTCCCTTTTCTTCTTTCTTTTGGTCGGACATTAATTTCGTTCCCATTTCCTTCTTTTAAATGTAACCACTTTACTAAATTATTTAGAGCGTGACTTGTGCCTGTGTCGTGTTGGACCCTTTTGGAATGGTTATAACCATTGTCAGAATTCAATCATCGTCGGTCCTGCCAAAAATAATGACTAAGTGATTCAAGTATATTTCTGATTATAATTTGTTATTTAATCTAAATCTATAAATTGTAATTATAACAAATTCTAATTATATTACAATAAAATTTATTTTACAATTTCAACTTCATACATTCAAACGCAGCCTAATGGATTTGCCTTTTTTATTGATTCCTCTTATTAAATCAAAAACAGTTCTTGAATAAAGTATTCAACTCCAGATATGAATACAAAAATAAATCTAGTTTTACCCCTTTTTTTTTTTGAATGAATAGAATAAATTTTTTTATTGAAAGATCCTAAAACATATAATAATAAAAAGTATATCAATCTCGAAATGACTTGATAGATCCAAAACTCGAGCATAAACAACAAATTATTAGCTCTCATAGTAATCTTTCTTTTCCTTTCCCTCTAGAAAAAAGAAAAAAAGAAAAAGAAGAAGAAGTTAGATAAGAATTAAGAACTAAATATAGTATTGTGGTAAGCTATAACAACCCACACTACAAATCTTAACTCAATTGTTCATGTAAGTCCCTAATTGAGAGTCTTAAAATTTGAGTAATGTCAAAAAAGCCTGAAGGTGCATCCATTGCCTCCAACCCTACCTCATTGGTTCTTGGGCTTTCCCTTTCATATGTATTATTAGCAAAAGAAAAACTTATTAACTACCTCACCTTTTAACTATGATGAAAAAAGAAAAAGAAAAATCCACCAAACAAAATTGGGCCAACTCTGAGATTTGTGTTAATAATCAACTATAAATAGAAACTTGGTAAATAGTGTTTCTTAACATGTTCAAGTAAATTGTAGAAAAAAAAGAAGGCGGCAAATTAAAGACTTAGGTGTTGTTTATTTCTTCAATTGATTGTTTGGTTTTTTTTTCCTAATTACATGAGATTAAAGACGAAGACTTTCTCGTTTTTTGTCTTCACTCTTCCATTACAGGTGTCTTTAATTTTCGTAATTAATGAATGGAAGAAAATACAATAAACTTTGTGGGAGCTTTGTGTCCATAAATAGTAGATTTGATAGTACTATATATTATCTTTAAAAATAAAATAATTCAAAGACAAAACTTTCAAGAAAATTAAGTTTTCTTGGGAAATTTAATTCCATCAAGCACTCAACAACTTCAAGGTACACAAAGATGAAGATCATGAATTTGAGAAATGGTTTTTGTGGATATCCATTGACACTGAAATGTCAACCAACTAAGAATGGTGGTGCAGGCAAGGTACACAAAGACACATAGATAAAGATCATGAATTTGAGAAACAGGTACTACTTCTTTTCCTTTTCGTAGTTGTTATATTCAATCAAATAGGTCCATTTATTTATTTGTCTAAACTGCTTTGTTAACAACCATCTGTTTTTTCCAAACTCATTGTAAAATAATGTGAAGGTACAATTGTTATTCCTAAAGTGACTTCTTCTACTTAGTTAAACCATGAGTGTGGAAGATTTAACTTTAGAACTCATTTTCAGGGTTTTAAATAGAGTGAAAATGATCGTTACAAAGAAAACTAGTAACCCTCAAAAGGGACCCCAAGTGGTTAACCTCAAGAGAAAGAGTGTAAGCATAACTAAACAAACAACTAATCGTTTATTGTATTTTATTCTCGATATTGTGTTTCTAGCAAGCATATTCTGATTTTCGTGCACCAATAACTATAGTATTGTGGCAAGTTGAAACAATCCCGATTATGAGCATTAATTCAATTGATCATTTAAGTATATTTGTAAATTTTAAAATTCTAGTAGTGTTAAAAATACTCTCAAATGCTGGTGGTAGGAGCATTTATGGCTTCCAGCTCTACCTTCTTGATTTTTGGGCTCTTTTTCTTAAAATCCACCAAACATAATTGGGCCCAGTCCAAGATTAAAATGTGAGCCTATTAGGCAAACTATAATTTTCAGAGAATTGTTCTTCAGCTTCAAGGCCTGAGATTGTAGGTTTTGACTTTTGAATTAATAAGCAACTAGAAACATGGTTTGTCAGGCCCAGTGTGCAAAGTTTAGTGCTGTCTGAATTTGATTGTCTGTATATAATTTCTATAAAATATCATTGTGGTTCTTGTTTTAGATTCAAGTATATATATGTTTGTGGTTTATTAAGCCATCATCTCCTTCAATAGTACTTCCTTTAGTTTACAGGAAAAATAAATAAATAAAAAATTGTGATTTTTAAGGTTTTATATGAAACAACTCAAGAAAACTCATTTCCGAATTATTATAATCTCCATAAAAAAAAAAAAAAAAATTTGTTTATAAGCTCCTCACTAATATTTGTTGTTTTCTGTTATAAAAACAGAACTAAGTTTAATTTGATGATAATCAAAACAGAATGTCCTTGCATTAATTTCCCTAACAGCAGATAATCACTCAATGAGAACCCCTCTCTGCTTTCTAGACAAATGTAACTGACAAGCTTAACCTAAGGTAAGGAATCAAAACAACAAAACCTCCATTTTTCTATTCATAGCTTGTTTTCTATGTGACACTTCTTCAACCACACCCTTACTAAAACCAACTCAACAAACTTGAAACCTTACTAATTAACAAACCACACCTATAAAATCTATGTTCCCCTCTTGTACATTACCAATTCAAACCTGTAGTAGTCACAAATGGCTTCCCAAACCATCAATGGCATCCTCTGCCACTTTACTTTGGTGCTTTTCATTTTCATTAGCCTTGCTCCAAATTCTAGCATAGCCAAGAAATCAAAGGTTTTTGGCTTGAAAATGAATGTTATTGATCGATGTTGGAGATGGAACCCGGAATGGAGGAGGAACAGACCACAGCTTGCCACATGCTCTGTGGGTTTTACTGGCAAGATGACCAACAATATTGGAAGGGACCTTGTCCATTACAAAGTCACAGATCCTAGTGACAACCCTCTAGACCCTAAACCCGGAACACTGAGATATGGTGCAACCATGATCAAACAAAAAGTTTGGATCACATTCAAGAAAGACATGAAAATTAAGCTTGAGAAACCTCTTCTCATTAGCAGTTTCACTGCAATTGATGGACGTGGATCCAATGTTCACATTGCTGGTAATGCATGCTTGATGATCTTCAAGGTAAAAATTATATGTGCTTCAAATTCTTAAAACATTTAAAAGATTGTGTAACAATGTAAAGAGTAACTTTTTTTTTTTTTTTTTTCCTACCTGCAGGCAACAAATATAATCATCCACGGGCTGCGCATCCACCATTGCCGCTCTCAAGAACCCAGCTCGGTGATGGGTCCTGAGCAACAGGTAATACCATTTGGTCAGGTAGATGGAGATGCTATAAGGCTGGTTACAGCATCAAAGATTTGGATAGACCACAATACATTGTATGAGTGCCAGGATGGTCTTCTTGATGTCACCAGGGGATCCACAGATGTTACCATCTCTAACAACTGGTTTAGAGAGCAAGACAAGGTCATGCTTCTTGGGCATGATGATGGTTTCATAAGAGACAAGAACATGAAGGTGACTGTTGTCTACAACCATTTTGGTCCTAATTGCAACCAAAGGATGCCAAGGTGATTGCTTATAACATTCTTTACATTACGAATTCATAATATTTGGTACAATTTGAAGGATTCATCAAATAAATTACTCTGGTCTTATTCTCACGTTCTAAAATTGAAAGCTTGCAGGATCCGCCATGGATATGCACATGTAGCAAACAATCTCTATCAAGGATGGATGCAGTATGCCATCGGCGGCAGCGAGTGTCCTAAGGTTAAGAGTGAAGCCAACCTCTTTATTGCACCTAAGTCAGGGAAAAAGGAGGTAAGCCTAATGAAAAAGAAACTTCAGTTTTAAGCTCCATATTCTACATATATATTTATAAGATTATCACAAACAGGTTACATGGAGAAAAGGAAATGAACGAAATGAGGGGCTCTGGAAATTTTATTCTGTCAGGGACTCTTTCGAAAATGGGGCATCTTTTACTCAAAGCGAGCTAGGCCGGTTAAAGCCAAACTACACCAGTGAACAAGTATTTGAAGTTGCTGATGCAAAATCTGTGAGGTCACTTACAAGAGCAGCAGGCGCTTTAAAGTGCACAAAAAGTTCAAGATGTTGAGTCAAGAAGAATGAAGGGAAAGCAAAACAGAAACTGAAAAACTTGCATATTGACATGAATATGAATGAAGTACAAAAAATTTGTATTTTTCCACCTGCTGTAATAGCTGAATATTGATTTCTAATACATAGCGTTTTCCTAGTCGCCTTGGTTAGACATAGGGTATACTTGCAATTGCCGGTATGCATCGTGTTTTGCTGTAATAAAGCTAGAAATTTATTGATAAAAACAAGTGTTGGATACTGCATGCTTCTGCACCCAGAAATCCAACTAGTCTGAGCAAATCCAGGTTATTTGTTTTTGTATCAGCTTAGAACATGTTAATCTAGGCAAACTTATGTTGCTATCTGGAATTCAAAACTACAAAAGGGATTCTCTCTTCAAAATTTTTACTAATTACTTTACAAATTGTTTTCACTTTGTGATTAAATTCTGATAAGAACTCAAAAAAATGTTGAGGCAATACATGTATCATATCGGAAAACATCAGCTCTAATAGTGATATTTTTTCTTTTTCCATTGTGGCTATACAGATATATTTTATTTTATTTTTATCATATTTGGGTTGTGAGAATGATTATGGAATAGAAATCTTGGCTGACATCACACTTCCATGTATTTTTACTTGCTCATGCGTCAACAATTCATCTATCAGGACCATCTGGACATGAAAGAGGGCAACAATCAAACTGTTTTATGAGCCACTCTGAGTTATACAACTGAAACCATCAATCAGCTACTAGACTCAGAGATGCTTTGTAGCGATGGCAGCCAGGATTTTGATCTCATCGCAGCAGATGCCATCCTTTGCCTATGTCTTTCTGTTCTTGGGGCCTGAAATTTGTCAAGCAGTTGATATAAGTAAATAATACTAACAACAGCTCATTCTTACAAAAACTGAAACTTAGACAAACTGAAATTTAGACTGTGAAATTTCTTTTCCTTATGTCATGCATGTCATGATGTGTGTATGACAGTTTACATTAAATACACATCAAGCAGGGTAGATTACAGTCTGTTCAATGTTGGAATTTAGACTACAATTTTCACAGTAAAATATTGTTTGTGTATTGTGTTTAATGAAAAAATATTAAGTGGCCAAGTTTGGGCTGTTGATGTTTTACTAAAATTAGTACCTGATGAATCTTGGCCGTTTCTGCTTTTCCCTCTTGTGCTTCACAATCTGAACTCTTTTTATCTGGTACCGGCTTTGATTTCTCAATTGATTCTTGCTGTGGTTTCTTTGTCTTTGCGTGCTTCTTTGCCCTCAATACCTTCATAACCTCTGCACAACCAGAAACAAAAACTCAGAACTTGAAATAAAAACAAACCCATACTTATATTGTGTAAAAAAAAAAAAAAAAAAAACCCTTTGGGGACATTCTCCTACCTTGATTAGTGATGAGTCTATAAGCATGACCAAGATTGAGAGTCTCATTAGGCCGAAGCAGCTTAACACGCGTAAAACGAACTGTTTTCTTCTCTTGATCATTCTCTGCTTCTGATACAGGTAATGGTATTATCAAGGAAACATAATGACCAGGATTCGTCTTCATCACCTCACTTGCAGGCACTGACCAATACAATCTCTCTATCTTCCCACATGGATGCTGTATGACTAGAGCTGCTGCATCTACAGCTTGGCAATTCCCCATCTGTCTCTCTCTATCTCTCTGTTTTGTTCTGTTTGCTAAATGAATAGAAGAGGCAGATAAGGAGAATGAAGAGGGAGGAGGTGGAGTAAGCAGCAGTCTCTTTCTATACAGCTCCCAATAGGCCAATACCACCCCACAGATACAGTAATAATAGGAACTTACTCAAAGCAAGCCGTCCCAACTAACATGGTCAATTTAAATCAGATTGACATTAACAAAGTACAAGAAAAATTTTATGTGAAAACAAACCTGAAGTAATTTTCTTAAATTATCTAGTCATGATGTAGATAGATTAACTTTGATTTACTTAGAGTTAGTCTAAACCTGTAAATTAGTTTGAATATTATCTAATTTCTAAATAATTAAAAAATATTATAGACGTTAATATTAATGATTGTAATCTGCATCAAATTAATTAATTATGTGATTTGTATATAATATAATACGGCAACAACCTCTTGGAACCGGCACCGGCCACCAGAATCGGGTGCAAGTGCCACGTGGAGAGATGTAAAGGGAGAGAAAATTGGACGGATGTGCTCGGCAATGTTGTCGGAGTCAAGGATTAGATTTAGGATAAGACAAGAGGGTTCGTAATCTTTAATTATTTGTTTCTTACAACCTAATTAACCAAAATAATGTACGTGTAAATTATGATTCTTCTTGGTGGACAAGGACACAACACCACCCAATCTGTGTTTTGGCACTTAGCCTTTGTTTCTCTTGAAATTTGCACGAGCTAAGTCCCCAGTTTGGTTGGCAAGAAATTGTAAGAAAAAGAAATAAATTTTTTTTTTGTAACTATATCCACTTTTTGGGATGCTATGTTTTGTTTGAAAGATAAATACTCAGTGAACTTAGTGGCATGGAAAATAAAGCATCCACTATCTTGGTTTGGAATATAAAACACAATGCACAACTTTTTGGAAATGCTTCAGGGTCCAATGTGATTTAAGTAACCTCAAAGTGACATATCTCTTACCAAATAATTGAGATTTTTATGAAGATGCTTCTTTAAAATATGTAATCAGGCAACAATTACAAGCTAAGTTTGTTTAGTTTCTAGGCCTTAATTGCTTCATTCTTGTGAGTGCACTGTGGAAAGTGATTTTGACCAAATCATTGCAACCCATGTGTAATTATACTAATAATTAGTATTAAGCACTAAGCCCAAAAAAAAAAAAAATTAATTCAAATGACACTCATTTAATTAGTTTAGACTCGATAAGATAAATATTAAAATTGAAATATGATTGATAAAAAAAAATTATAATTACAAAATCAAGCTAAAAGTGTCAGCTTCCTAGAAAACTAATTTAAAATGACAAAAAACTATCTTCCAAAAATTAGAAAATTTCTAATTTTATGTAATATTAAAGAACTAGTTGATTACCTAAGACGGAGGAAGTACTAATCTTGCTGAAGATCTTCGACTCTTGTAAATCTGATTTTACATAAACTATTTGAATCCCAAAAAAGTTTGAAATTTTATCCTTCCTCTTTGATTCACATGAGTAAACATTTCTGATCAATGTCAGTCAATGTAAGCCATGTGAGGTGCTGGGTACCCTTTGGCTCAAATATTAAATGAGAGATGGACTATTTCTTGTTCAGACATGACTCATATTGGGGACTACACCCATTAATATTATATATGAAGGTCATAACCTTTTATGGCTATAATTGTGGCAGCCATTAATTTTTAATTATTAGGGGGTTGAAGGGTCACTTAATTTTCTAATGTGTGCAAAACTTAAACTACGGAAGTTGATGGAATTCAGTCTTTAATGCTCATTTATGCAACTTGTTGAGGTAGCAAATTTAGACTTTTAATATTTCTTGTACCAAGATTTTTAAACATTCTCACTTTAAATTAAAAATTTTCTTAGCTACCAAACAATGAACTATGAATTAAAAGGCTATTATTAGTGGGGCTTTTTTGTTTTGTTGTTGTGTATTAAGTACATAATCTCTTAGTTGCTTTCTCCACATTCTTCCACCCCCCCCATACTACAAAACAGAAACTAAATGTCCATTCAGGAAAAAAAAGGTCTGCTTTTAGAAAATTTGTTTAAATATTTAAAGAAATAATGGATCAAAATGTATGAGATCTTAATGACAATGAGAATTAGGAAGGGAAATTGAAAATGAAGAAGAAAAATTTAGAACATGCTACTGCCAATTTAGAACATTCATGTACCGTACAATGTATTGCTTTTCTGTACTATATAAATGAGTATGATAATATAAAATCATTATATTCTTTTGCAAAAAGAACTAAAATATATTGTATCATTGAAAAATTATGGGCTCATGTGCAGGTTGTGAACTTGTGGGGATACATATATGAGTAGTTCTATGATTTTTTATACAATTTTTTTTTATTATTATTAAAAAGGCTTCAAATTTTATAAAAAAATAAAAACAATTTGTGGTGTTCAAATTATTGCTTTTACTTAACAAATTATGAGCATTAACAATCCAATTTGTGGTGTTCAAATTATTTCTTAGTGATGGGAAGCTTTGACTATAAGTCACAAATAAGTATATGACTCTAAAGTATATATAAACAATACATAGGGGTATATTCTTTAGAGCCATTACTAACAGGGCATTTTATATATATAGATAGATAATGCAACACCTCTCACAATCACAATCACAATCACATGGAGTAGTTAACTCAATAAAATTAGTATTTAACTTTTTTAAATGTATTCTATCATTTTTAATTTTATATTTGAAACTAACAATTCTCGTTTATACTCAACTTAACTAAATTTTAAATATTAAATTAGTTAGTTAAGGTCGGTTAACCAAGCTACTTCTATCTGTTGAAAAAAAAATTTAAAAATACAAAAATAAAAATAAAAGGAATAGCTGGAAGCAATCTTTAGGGAAAATTATTTAGAATTGTCCTAGAGACCACCACTTCAAATGAATGGAAGATGAACTAATCTTTAAGAATAATTATGGAGATTTGTCTGAGTGTAGTACTGTACTAGAAAACTTTTTTCTTTTAGGATGTTTATGTAGGTTTTAATAATTATGAGATTGATTTATTAATTATTAAATGTTATTAATTCAGTTATCAATAAAGTTAGATCTAAATTTAACATAGCAAATTCTTTTTTATTATTTGATTTTTTTTTATAATGTAATATACGTATTGAAAGAGGCCTTATCAATTACACGAATTAATTTAAATTTTAGCTCCAAACCATGCATGATTGATATGATAGATTGATGTGATTTGTGCATAAATGATTGTGAATTTTGGCTAATATTCCAAATTAATACATGTTACATTGTCATCACAAATAGATCACAGGTCACAACATCTCTAGATGACAAAAAATATCAAATACTTTATCAGAAATAAACAGAAAAAATGGTACTCTGCTTTGATATTTTAGCCGGCAAGTTCATTCATAGTGGAAAATTATATATCACTTTTTTCCCCCTCACTTCTATGATTGTGATAAGTTGCTTCCTTGCTTCTAGCTAGCTAGCTAGCAAGCTTGCTGTATATATTGGATTTAGATGATAGAGATCGAGCATAGATAGACATTGTGTATATGCAATGGATGCCAATTGATTAGAATTATTGGTTAGGCAAGCAAGCAGAACAAACAAAGAGTATATAGGAAATATGAGAAATGGACAGTACAATTTGTGTTGGTCATCTTGTCACCCACTCATTTTTGGTTCTTTCACATCAAAATTAAGGCTGTCTAACTGTCTTATATTTTTGAGACATTGTTTTGTATTATCATACTATAAATTCCAAATCAAATAATTATTTCGATTAATTATATATATATCACGTAAACTATAAAGCTAAGGTGGTCTTTATTTTGCTTATATATATATATATATATATATATATATATATATCTGTAAATGTGCTTGTACTGTTGCTTTGTCAATATAAAAGAGTTGTTGGGTGCACGGAGCTATTTTGTTCCATGCCTAGGCAGCTTTGTAGGAGGCCATGGGGTTCATCCCCCTTTTAACTCCAAAGTGAATGGTTTTGTTGTACAGTTTCCATAAGCCATACTGCCATAAGTAACATTAATAACAGTGATATGCTCATAAACCAACTTGGTTGTCCATTTGCTTACCTTTATGTTCCTTTGTACTCTCTATTCTAGTTCTGATATTGGGAATGTAAGAATTTTTCATTTGAAATAGGTTGCCAAAGGTATAGGGCATGTTAAAGACTGGACAACTTGATGCCATGTTTATTTCTATGTAAATTGTATGGTGTAAAATCGTGGCCACACCAGATCATGTCATGTCTCTGTCACCACCCAAAGTTGGTGACAAAAGGAGGAAGAGTTCTTGTATTCAACTCCAGCACTAAAATTCATGGCTTATGATAAAGAGCTGTGTTTTAACCCTTTCTAAAAGCAAATCTTACTTTTCCTGGGTTCAATTTTAGCAAATAAACTCTAATATCCATTTAAGAATGTGAAGGCAGGTTGTGGTTACGACTTACAAGAGTTGCTGCATAAAGAAGAATTGAAGATATTTCACTCATATTGCTAATAAGCTGGCTTAGGAGTTTACAATGGAAGAAATATGGTAACTCAGAGCATGAATTGACCATACAATTCGTAACCACATGATCATTCAATCACACAGATGGAAAAAACTTGTTCATATTGAAGGGAAGAGAATAGAATTCCTCACTTCTAGTGTCTGTTTTAAACGAACGGAATCTCTCCCACCAATGCATGCCCCTGTCTTTGCGGGTTTGATTGTCATTTCGGTGCAATGTGATGTCCAAGAACATTGCCAAGAAACCAGCAACAAATGGTTCTGATGAGAATGGGACATTGATTATATCGTTGAACTGCCAAAAACAAAACAATGAGTAAAAACATTCTGCAACACCAGCATAAATTAATGTAATGATAAGAGCTGAGATCAGCACGAATTAATGTAATGGTAAGAGCTAAGATAAAGATGAGTAGCATGATACCCATCTTGCTCCTGTGTGGACAGGACCATAGCCGTTAACTGCCGTGTACTCGTTGAAGTATTGTGGTATTGATAAGCCCATGAAAACAGAGAAGCCTAACACAAACTTAGTCCTAAAGCTGTTTAAATTGCAAAACTGAAGCAAACTGAGACCAGATGAACCTGTTTGTGTATGGGAAGTAGGAAAAGTGAACAAATTAACCTTGAAATGAAGTATTCTATTCTAACAAAGACAGTTTCTTAAGTTAATTGCACGTACCCACATAGGCAAAGAAAAGGCAATATAAAGCTGCCACAATTGGTGCTGGGATTGAAGCAAAGACAGCTCCAAATTTAGCTGGATAGCAAATTTTATATTTAATATATGGTTTCACCAGAAAGAGACAAAATAACCAGAATTTCTTGCCATGAATAACATACCAAGTATGGAGAAAAAAATCATGAATCCAGCTGATATTTGAACAACCCTTCGGCTGCCAACACGTGTCAAAGCTAAAAGACCAGCGTTCTCTCTTGGAGAAAACCAAGGAAGCTTTAAAACATTTCTCAAGAAAAAAACGAAAAGAAAAGGACATCCAATCCGGCCTACTGAGAAAATGAAATTTCTAAGCACATGGGAGTTTCTGCCCAAGAATCTTACACAGAAACAGATGATCCATTTCCAGTACCAAATAGCCCTGACAACAAAATGGCTACTCCCTGTTATCAAAAGAAATAACAGTAAATACTGATTATAAAACTAGAAAAATAAATGAGGGAAACAACTTCTGGAATTATGAAGCAACAAGAGTCTTCATTAATTACATACAGCCAGCTATATTAATGAATATGCATGCCACATGAAAATCAAGTGTAACCTTTTCTTTCTGTAAATCCTTTTTGGCATGAGAGAGTATTGCTGCACTGAATGAGATATTTTAAAGTTTCTGGGTTCTAGAACTAGTTAATTACAATTCCCATGTCACAGAGAGACGAGTGCAATGAAATAGCGAATGAAAAAAGTAGTCTGCGAACTCATGTAGTCTTGTTACCTGCCAACCAACACCGCGACTGAGAACTGAAGGTGGCACTGGAGTTGCACTTGCATATCTTGACACAGCAATAAAAGCTCCAGTAGACTGTTGAACCATCACAGTTATACATTAGAAACAAACTTAATTCTTACATGTAACGGAAAGGATCTTTGTGCTCCCGAAGTTGGATTGAAGTTGCAAAGTCAAGTCAAGTCAAATTATTAGTGATTTTATGTCTTTAGGTTTCTGGTTTTGAAGAAAATAAGACAGAAGGACCCAGAAAGTTCTCAATTCTTAATAAAACAATGATGAATTAGAAACTTTGATAACATTCTGACTGGCTGACCTTAGATAACAAGAGGATAATGATGGGAACCACTGTACTTTTCTTAGCTAATGACGAAACATACACTACTGCATCTCTGGTTAACACACAAACGTAAACTAACCTCAACAAGAGCAACAAATGAAGCAGCCATCATAGCAAAAGCTTCTCCAGCATCAAAAGTTGGAGCTCCCCATTGAAAAGGATATGGAACTCTAATCCTGCACAAAATATTGAGATTTCAGAAATGAAACCCTGATTTTTCTTGTCATTTTATAAGCTTCAATATAATGATACTACTCAAAATGTGTTACCAAATGCAACCCTTTAAGAGAAAACCAACAACTGGTGGAAGTGTAATAACTATCAGTAGTGTCAACCAACAATTGGTTAACTGTTATTGAGTATGATATGGAGCAACATGAGCAAGGCTCTTTATCTCAATGAAAGGGAAAACCACTTGATCCTCACCATGGAGCAGCACCTATAATTCCGGCACGATCAGTTCTGCAAGTTATTTGGGTTTTATGACCTGTATTCTTATAGGCTCCACCAACAGTGAGAAGGTAAGCGTAAATCCACACTATCACCACTGAGAATAATACTGCAAAGCGGTCAAAGACATGACTTCCTCCACGCATCAAATGAGGTATGTACTGCAAAATGTCATCACGGTTTTAAAAGTAATCAACAAATAAAAAGGGGAAAAGAAGATAAAAACAATCTTTCATCTGATATGAGTTCTGGCTTTATGTTCAAAATGGCCCCAATGTAGGAATTGGCATCAAAGTGATGAAAGGTTAGGTTACCTGTGAAAAAATTACTATGATGATGAGTTCAGGCAGCCCAATCTCCACACATTTTGCAAGCTAGAATTCAATAGTATGAGTCAACTACGTCTACTCCCACAAGATATATTTCAAATAATATGGAATGATGAAAGAAAGAAGGACTACATGGTTCATTTTTAATTTCCTTTTACAGGCGTATATATACATACCACAGGAAAACCAAACTCATAAAGCCCAAAGCCTGACAGAGCAACCAATGGAATAGCAGAGAGAGGACTTAAGAACCTGGGGGAATACATAAAAAGAAGCATTTACCATAATGATGCTATCAGGCAACTATAACAAGAAAGTCTAGTAAAATTCTTTTCAGCAGTTAAACATAACTGGAGCCAGCTTCAATGGTACTTAGGATAGAAAATCCTTCAAGGTAAATCAATACATTGTTCTGTTATTTCTAAATGAGAGTTGACTTTTGGATTAGACAAGTTCTTCATATGAATTGGATCAACCCAAGTCTAAATGGTAATATCCCTTGATAATATTGCAAACCAGAATAATTGCATGGGTAAGTTGACCACAAGATTTGAGCAATGGACTAACCAACCTTGCTACATTGCGCCAAAGGCCACTGAAGCCCAAAACAATCTGGAGTGTTGAGGCAACGATAAGAGCTCCCTGAGTTCCACGCATTATCTTCTCAAATTTCTGCACATTTATCACAAATTGGGCAAACGAGGACTATAACATAGTAACAATAGCAAAACATTCAAATTGCTGCATGTAATCCTATGAACCAACCTCCTGAGGATTAACAATGTCACTGTAGCGACCAGCCAAAATGATTGAAATGGTTGTTGGCACAAAGGTGTAGGACCCTCCAATTACTGCAGGTAGACGAGTCCCAAATAGTGTTTGAAAATATGTGTTCAAACCAGCCACAAATAGTAGAGTCTGAATCATTTTTGCTTTCTCTTCCTAATAAAGTAGAATTGTTATCTTTATTAGATTGGTTAAGAATTATAGAAAAAGAAACATCTACAAACTTACGTATCAAGACTTACGTTTCCTCCTCCCATCTGTGGAACTAGAAAGGTGGGTATTAAAACTGTTGTGCCGAGCATCACCAGATAATGCTGGAAACCAAGTAGGATAGCTTCCGCTGCATTAGATGTAATTTTAAATCCTCAATTATCACAATGAGTTGTGACGGAAGGTTAACTAAAAAAAAAAAGTGTAAAGATTTCTATCAAGTCATTCACCACAAGAATTACGGAAGTGGAAATATTTATGAGAAACAGCAGCCAGATGGGGTTTCCCTAAACTAGTTAGAAAACCAAAACAAAGAAATTGATATCACTATATTCTGTACTAAAGAAACATCACATGACAATGTGCAAAAGCAACAGAAAAGAAGAGACCTTAGTTCTAGCAAACAAAGTGAAAATGGTATAACAAGGAGGTAAACTTACGCCATGGAGGAGGACTGGTAATGCAGTATGAAATGCTTGGTAGCTGATCTCTGACTGGATGTGGCTGTAGCTCCTCCTGTTTCGGTAGCGGTGCAGCTCCTCCACCTGCTGCCATTCTCTTTTAGTTCATACTCTTCCTTTTCCAAAATAAGGCTACAAACTTTGAATCCTAACGCAGAACAACAACCAAATCCTAAATCCTTCACAACTCAACAAAGAAAAAAAGAAATGGTTAACAACTAGTACTTTCTGGAATCAATATTCTCAATCTCAAACGTGACAAAGCCCTACAAAAATCACCAACCAAAGCCAGCTAAAAGGAAAAACCCCAGTTGAATGTCTATAAATAGAATGTACAATTGTCAGAAAGAGAGGTAAAAAGTCGCAGAAAATACAAGAGAAACTTGAGACGGATTTGAGAAGCTAAATAAACAACTAAAAACTCTTCTCTTTTCTCCTGGAAATGCACAAAAGAAGAATGGAGAATTCAAGGGTGTGGGTAATGATAGTGTAATGCAATGCAGTAATGTCTGAGTACTTCACAGCCCAAGACCCACTTGGAGGTCAAGAAACATGAAGTGTGTGTGAAGATGTGGGAAAAAGCAAAAGGAAAGAACTTCCTTCTCCTAAAGCGAGAAAGAAACCAAAATTCCTCTCTAAGACCCAAAAGAATCTCTCACTGTCATTTCTTTACCGTATTCTAATTCAATTTTAATAATGCTAACTTGACTCCTCCTTCTTTTCTTCAATTACGTAAAGCTGAAGTTTGTATAAAAGCATCTTCATCAGTTCACCCTTTACTAATCCCAATTTCGTCAAAAAAAATAAAATAATAATAATGTATTCACCAAATTAAACAACCAAAATAAATGAAGCTGCAGAAAACCCTCTTGTACCCATTTGAGTATATAACTCAGACACGCAGAAAGTTCACCATTGACATACGTACCTTTTGCACTCTGAGCTTAGTATCCCACTCTGTTATCTCACTGCTGCGGTAAAGCTTTGATTTTTTTTACTGAGACTGGAAATTGGGAATTGAAAAAAAGGAAGCAACTTAGGTTGCAACTCTATTTGCAGAAAAGATAAATGGAATGGGATTCTTTGATGTGGTTGCAGGTTTTGTTTGTTTGACTGAATAGTCCATTCTTTTCACGCATAGTCAATCCCTTGCGTTCTTTGATATCTCTGTGACTGTTTCTGTTTTGCTTGATGGCCTTGCATGACACTTGGTAACTGAGCAGTCTGTAATTGGACGCATTCTGTAAAAAGTGCAAATAATATTTCTCTGTCTGTATTTCTTTCTCATTCTGATTGGACTACAAATTGACGTTATACCAGATTCGCACATAAATCATAAATGAACCAAACTGCAAAAACTTTTGAATTTTATTCTGAATAGCTTACATCTATTTCGAATCGATTAATTTATCTTTTATATCTGTTAAAAATTAATCATTTACATTAAAATTAAAATATAGTAAAATTTTATTCTCAGTGTTTCTTCAAATTTCAAACTAAAAAATTTGCTCTACTTTGTGAGGGATGTTATGGAAAATTTTTGTTCTTGGAATCGTGACGTCCACTGGCACGATATCCAATCTAAAGTGGTATGGATCATGTTAGTTCCATGACCATGGAATCAATTCTACCATGTTGTGCCAATTGGTGCGTTTAAATATTTAGATAAACTACTGTACTAACGTGTCACTGTAATGAAATTCACTCAGAAACAAAAAACAAAAAAACTCCAATACAAAACAAGCATTAACTTTTTCATAATATTACAATCCTTTTCTTTGTCACTAAGAAACAAAACGATTCTGATATATACAAAATATTATCTTATTCGCTTTCACCCACAAGAAATTTAATATTTTTACACAAGGGAATTATGCATTGCTTGATGTGACAAAAGCATGGAATAATCTTTTTTTATTGCAATCTTCTAAATAATAATGTTGGTGTAGTTGCTAGAATTTTGTCTCTGGCCCTTCCTATCAGCTTACAAGATTTTTTTTCTTTTTCCTCAATACTTCAAGTTACATTGAAAGGATTTATTCCCTACATAAAATAAAATTTAAAAAAAGAAAAGATTTATTCCCTTCTTCCTCCCTCCAAAGTTCTTTTCAGTGGCCCTCCAAAATCTCAAAACCCCTCCCTCCTAATTATCTTGTCTTCTCATCCCAGCCACAGTAAAGGGAATCAAGTCATTTGTAGCAGTTATATGTATCATATCTTGTGGAATAACTCTTATCCGACAAAATTAAGTGCTAAATCTTTAGTTATATTTCATAAAAGACAACTAGGTTATATTTCATGAGACAACTAGATCAGTTTAGGTTGAAGGAAACAGCTGGTTCAACCTTCGGAGAATTATTTTTTTTTATTTTTTTTTATAAACTTTTTCGGGGAGGGGGAGGCCAAACTGGACTTTAGGGAAGGAGGAAGGAGAAAGGTACCGCTAGACCACAAGGGTCTTCGCTAGTTTTTATTTTGTATCCATAAAGAAACATCATGAGTAACTCATTCTGAGATTGCATGCACATTCATTATAATTGGTTAATTCCCACGATGGTGAACTTGCAAATTACAGTGCTTACCTATTTATCATCTTAAACATGATAATTTCCGCTTTTAGCATTTTTGCACTTGTCAATGGTCCTAGACAAACTATCTCAAACCAAATTCCCAATCGGAACACAACTGGAGCAGAAGAAGGCATAGTCGAAAGATAGCGGAGGCGACAAGTCTGGGAAGACGGTAATATATATTCCTCTTTGGTACAAGCAAACATACCAACGTTCTCCTCCCTACAAGATGTTGTTCCAGCTGCCACAGGACACAAATGTGAAGCTCTTGCTAACCACTGGTATTGCGAAGCTGCAGCCTCTTTCTCTCAAACTCGAGCTTGAAGAGAGTAGACAAATCAATAATTGACCATAAACAAAAGCATTGAAAATGGCACAAATAACACAGATACTGTTTTAGAGTCATACCACTTTCTTCACCCGCTCATTCGCAGCAGGAGTTCCTCCACTAACAGATTCAGGGAGATAAGGACTGCTAACGCACACCTCATTCATCACAACTATTTTTGTCTCGTCCCAACGAACTGGAAGCCTGATTACATGATAATATCACCAGTTGCAGAAAAACTGATAACCAGTCCATAAGAACACTAAGCCAAAACATACATAAACACTAGAAATTGAAGAGTTTTCACAACAAAAATATATGACAGCGGACAGTCTACAGTAGACATCCAATTCAATAACAAATACCACATGCAATTGCCACAAACTTATGGAACCTAGATTCTAAAGTGACTGAAATAATATTATGTATCTAACCATACACCGAATGGATAATAAAGTCTCTATAACTTAAGTCTACAGGTCACATAAATTTGAGTGATGAGAAACCTTCCTTTTTTTACAACATCAAACCTATAGCAGTATTTGAAATTTTAAGCCAATAAATAAAGCAGACGCCCCTCATTTATAGGCCATAATGTGGAAGTCTAATACCTGTATTCTTACCACAAAGTCACAAACTAGTAGTCTTCACTATGTTATAATTCAATTGAAAAGCCTGCTCTCAGAATGCAACATTAGATAGATACCATCAGTGTCAACTCAAATATCTATTCAAATGCAGACAAAACTGAAAAGACATTCATACAAAGAATATTCAAAAATAGCACTTAAAATAATGATATTGTAGTTTGGACAGTATACATGATTTATGCTGAAACTTTAACTTTGTAACTTTAATTAAAAATCCCACATTTTTGTAAGGGAACTTTGGAGCCGCATAAGCATGAATTAATCATGGTAAAAAGTTCAGATATATTCATTATCTAGTATCGACTAACCAAGCATATGAAAACTAAAGTAGCTTTTGACATAAGCATAGCAGCGATGTATACTATGATTAAAAATAGCAACATCTGAATTAACGAATCAACCATACAAACTCTGCAAAATCCCATAATGTGCTATGAGCCTATGACCCTTGACAAAAGTAAGAAAATTAGAAATTCACCCAAAAACTTTATAATCTCCTGAAGAAAAAAAACACGCAAGCAGTAGATTTTTCTGATGCATCTATTACTAGATGTACTAAAACTGATCTTATTAAAGCCTTCTGGAAAGTTATTCCTTAGAGCCCCAATAAACACTAGGAGGGAGAATCACAGCTGAAGTCAAAACCAAATAGCATACATTTAGAGAAAGAAAAGAATATGCTAAAATCCTCTCTTGGTGTTGGACAGGAGGATCAGGGTATTCAGTCCGACATTCCTGGTAGGAACAAATTGGGAGCATTTCTTTTTTCTTGTTTTCTTTCACTTCCAGCCACCCAGAGGTTTCTGGCTCAAGCTGGGTAGTATAATGCATACCAATATATGATGTTGGTAAATAAAGTAATGAACCTCTAGTTAAATAGAGTCACCACCCAAGAAAAAAAAAAAAAAAAAAAAAAAAAAAAAAAAAAAAAAAAAAGAAGAAGAAGAAAAAAGGAAACGGGCAAAGAGTAAAATTCTCTATCTTATGGCATTCTGGGTTTCTTTCTTAGTACATTTTTGTATTCATGAATCAAAAAGATCTCACTCATCAAGAAACATAAGAAATGCTGCAAATAACGTACTAGCAGGTAGCAACTGAAAGGAAAAAAAAAATAAAAAAAATACACAAACCACATAATACTAAATTTTCACCTCCAGCAAGATATCGCAAAAAAAAGGAAAAAAGAAAAAAGCAATATTTTTTCCCTTCACACTTTAATGGTTAAGTCGTATTCCCTCCCATTAGTTGGGTTTAGAACCCGTGATCTCCTCATCTTGTTCCTAGTTTTCCCCGGTATGCTGCCTACTTTGTGTTACTTTAGGGTCTACTGCTCTGGGTAAAGGAGTAGATGGACTGTTTAGCTTATTACTATGTCAAATCCTCTAATTGCAATAGCAATTACTTAGGTGAGCTAAATACACAAACAATTCTTCTGAAACACTATCTGTTTCTTCTGGGATTGAGTGTTAACTTAGTAGTCAGTGAAAGAAATGACTGAGGGGGTATTTCAGAAAACAGTAACTAGGGGAAAAGAGCAATATCAATGTACCACTTACGTTTTGGACAAGGCATCAAAAATGCTCTGTGCCTCGCTGGTAACACCCACGCCGATCCTTTCAGCCTCTGCCTCTGCTTGTCTGCAATCAAATTTTCATATAAATCAAAAATCAATTTTCATAGAAAACAACGAAATCCCAATAGGGTTTTTGATCTAAAAGGTAAAAAAGCAAACCTTATGGCTAATTCCTCCCTAGCTTGGAGAGCACTAAGGTCAAGGTAACAGTTGTTTGGATCAAGTGGGTCATCAGCTTGACCCAAGAAGTTGGATTCTTTGATATAACTGGCCTTCAATAACCTAATGTTTCGGCGAGGTCCAGGTTTTATACCTTCTTGAAGTACGAGGATGTTTGAAGGTCGATCGAAGGTGATTACTTGGCCTTCGAATTCGTCTCCAAAGGTGGTCTTGATCGATAGCAAGCAACCCACAGCAAACTCCTCCGGGTTGCTACCATCCATTGCCATTGGTTGTTTCGCTTTCTGCTCCTTGGAAACAAAGTAACACACCGTTTTCTACTGGTTTGGTCTTTATGTGGAAGAAAAGGGGTAATTGGGTTTGAATCAGTGGGTCATTCCTTTCGCTTCACGGCGCAGTGGCACGCAGTTGCTGGCTAAGATTTATGGGCTGAGAATTAGATTTCTGTTATGGCTTGGACTGGGATCCAAATATGAATGCGTTGGGCTACTGCCCTTGCCCTCCTCAAATATGAATTGCAGATTTTTTGGATTGGAAGCTTTTACTTAGATATGGGCGATTTGATTCACCAAATCCGATCGGATATTATAATAATAATAATAAAATTATGTGTATGTTCAATCTCTAGATCATATTTAATTCAAATTCACTAAATTTGAATCATATTAGTTTTGGATTGATCCATATATAAATAAAAAATTCAATTAAATCTAGTTTATGCTTATTTAATTTAGAACATATGCCGTCTATTTTGTGTCAGATTATCTCATACCACAATCGTATTTTATTAGATTTGGATTATGTCAATTTCAGGGCGAGATAGATCAGGCCAATGATCTCGATCCATTGTTCTCACCCTTATCCTTTACTCAAATGTTTATTTTTATTTAATTTGGGAGATAGAAAAATAAAACTATGTTATATCACAAGTTTACTTTCAATTTTTATTTAAACATGAAAATAAATATAACTTTTGGTTAACATTTCTAAATGAGTCGTTAATTTATATACCAAAACATAGTTTTGGTAAAGCCGGTTTCAGACTGTAGGGAGGTCTGCAGGCTACCCTGCAACGCTGCAGGGTAGCTGCAGCTTTGCATTTGCATTTAGCGAAGGAAAATGAAACAAAAGGCCAAAAGGGCATCTGCATTTGGCATCTGATATTTGCTCCAAACATCAAAACGTGGTCCCAACTTCTTAATTATCCTTCCTAGATCTCTCTCACTAATGTGTCCATGTGTTTTAATAATAGCATCATAACTAAGAATTACACAAAGTTTACCAAAAGTCAAACGTTGGTCAATATCAATTTAAACTAGGGAGAGAGGGAGATCCTGTGAGGTTAAGATCATTCAAACAATATCACAACACCAATCAACAAATCACACTAACTACACTTTTTTAAAAGTAGAACCATTCTTGTATAAAATGATCCATGACTAAGATATATACATATATATATTTCAGGCTAATAAATTCTTATTTGCAATTATTTGTGGCCAGACTAATTAAAAATAGTTAATTTAATTTAATTATAATAAATTAATATTATTTGTTAATCACACTTTAATATGTTACAAGTTTTTATGATGCAAGTATATCATCACTCAAATATATCATCACTCTTACATATTATGATGCAAGTATATCATCACTAAAATATGCATTTTATTACTATGATAAATTCTAATTTAGTGTATGTATTAATTGTTATATTAATTTTACAAGAATAATTAATAATACTAAATTTTCATGATGATCTCAAAAATAACAAGACAAATGTTTCAAATTAACAATTTTATTTAGTATTAACATTAAAAATATAATAATAAATAATTTTATAAAACAATCCAATTTCTACTTGATGAATGAACCTAACTCTTGCTTTTGTAATCCTTACTTAAGAATTTTGTTATCACCCAATCACTAACATAAAAGTGTACAGAGAAATTTGAAGTGGGGTCTATAAGCTAAAGCTACCTTAGTTATAATGCTATTATTAAAACACGTGGACATATTACCTTCGCCAAATGCAAATGCAAAGCTGCAGGCTACCCTGCAACGCTACAGGCTACCCTGCAGACCTCCTTACAATATGAAACCGACTTTTGTAAAGCCGGTTTCAGACAATTGTTTGTCTTCAACGGGCCTGTCCAGCGGGCCTGCCTGGGGACAAAAACTGACTTGAAACCGTGTTTACAAAATACGGTTTCAGTTCCCATCAGCTCGGCTCGTGATATGTGTATTGTGGGGTCTGTTGATGACATGGCATGGTGAGTCGGATCCAGAAATCGTGTTTTGAAAACACGGTTTCATACTTCACCCTATTCTGACTATTAAAGTAAAAAATTTACCATTCTGTCCAAAAATCCCCTTATGTCGGTCTTGCCTCAAGTCTTTGGATCATATTCCTAGTTGTAACATCATTAATGCAGTGTGATATCAATTTGTTGACCTAAGTAAGTGCCCTTCCTTTTTCACTAGATGACTTAATTAGTTCAAGGCTTCGTTCTACTTGTTCCTCAAAAATTGTTAACTCTCCCAATGTTCCTTAGAATACACCCTTTGCTTACACTTGTTGGCATATCTGGTCTTTTAGAAATCGTGTTAGTTTTTTTATAATGATCCATTCAATTCTAATAGCATTAAAAAAATCATGTGATGTCTAAATTAAATTACTAAATTCTGTTATCTTGCTATTGATCCAATTGTTAATGTCCAAAAGAAAAAGACCATGTTAGTTCGGTGAAATCCCCCACTACTGGGTTGGTATAGACTCAGGTGGCTTCAGTCTTAGTAACACTTACATAATTGGTACCGGTGGTATTCTTATAGATGACATTGAAAACTAAGCACTTGCATACTAAAAAGAGAGTAAGAGTTAAGTCAATAATTCTTGCGGAACTCTGGGATAAAAAAAAAAAGGCCCTTTACTTGCCAAAATCCTTAACATACAAAAGTTAGAGGTTAAGGTTAAGGTTAGGTTTAGGATACTTTAACTAGGTTTAGAGTTAGATATCATAACTAGTGTTATGGTTAGGATACATAATTAGAGTTAGGATACCGCAACTAAAGTTAAGGTATCGTAATTTGGATTAGGATACTGTTATTAAGATTATGGTTAGGGTTAGGGTACTGTAATTACAGTTAAGATATTATAATAAGGGTTAAGGTATCGTAATTAAAGTTAGGGATATTGTAATAAGGGTTATAGGTATCATAATTAGGATAAGGGTTAGGGTAATGTAATTAGGGTAAGGGTTTGAATATTGTAATAAGGGTTTGAAGTATCGTAATAAGGATTAGGGTACTGTAATTAGGGTTATGGTACCATAATTAGGATTTGGGTAACATAATTAGGATTAGAGTACCTTAATTAAGGTATCATAATTAGTGTTAAGGTTAGAATTCTATAATATGTGTTAAGGTTAGGCTACCGTAACTAGGGTTAAGGTATTATAACTAAGGTTAGGGTTAGGGTACCATAACTAGAGTTAATGTTAAAGTACCATAACTAGGGTTATGTTTAGGGTATCGTAAGGGTTAGGTTAGGAGACTGTAATTAGGTTAGGGTACTATAATTAGGATTAGGGTTATGGTATCGTAATTTGGTTTAGGATTAGGATAGCGTAATTAGGTTAGGGTACCATAACTAGGGTTAGGATACCATAACTAGGGTTAGGGTACCGTAATTAGGGTTAAGGTACCGTAAGAAGGCTTAGAGTACCAGTAACTAAGGTTAGGGTATAATAATAAGAGTTAGGATACCGTAACTAGGGTTAGGGTACCGTAATTAAGGTTAGAGTATCGTAATTAGGATTAGAATGCCGTAACTAGGGTTAGGGTATAAAAATAAGAGTTAGGATACCGTAACTAGGTTATGGTACAAAAATAAGAGTTAGGGTAACGTAACTAGAGTTAGGGTATTGTAACTAGGATTATGGTTAGGGCATTGTAATTAGGGTTAAGGTACGTAATTAGGGTTAAGGTATCGTAACTAAGGTTAATGTATCATAACTAGGTTAGGATACCATAACTAGGGTTAGGGTACTGTAACTAAAGTTAGGATACTGTAACTAGGGTTAGGGTACCGTAACTAGGGTTATGATATCGTAATTAGGGTTAGGGTACACTAGGATTAGGATTCTATAATAATGATTTGGGTACTGTAATTATGGTTAAGGTATCGTAATTAGGGTTAGGATATTGTAAATAGGCTTAGGATACTGTAATTAGGGTTATGGTACCGTAATTAGGATTAGGTTTAGGGTATCGTAAATAAGGTTAGGGTACTATAACTAGAGTTAGTGTACTGTAACTAAGATTAGGATACTATAACTGGGGTTAGGATGTTGTACTTAGGATTAGGATACCGTAATAAAGGTTTGGGTACCGTAATTAGAATTAGGATATAACTAGGGTTAGGGCATCGTTAATAGGATTACGGTACCGTAATAAGGGTTAGGGTACCGTTATTAAGGTTGGAGTACCGTATTTAGGATTAGAGTACCGTATTGGGATTAGGATACCGTAGTTAGGATTAGTTTTTTTTATCCTAATTCTTTTCATATTAATAAATATATAATTTATCAATAATATTTAACACTAAATTTCTCAATTTTTTTATTCAAAGTTACAAGATGAAGAGATAGTATTTTTATTCACTCTCTCCACCTAAACTTGTTTGTAGTAAGTCAGACTCCCTTATGCTGAATATTGAAAGTAGTATAAACAACCATATCAGGGTAAAGACAGCAACCATTCCATCGTGTTCCAGACTTGGGGTAATAAAATGTCGATCATGATTCATGGCCAGTTTTTTTCAGCTTACAGGACGAAGATAACTTCGATTTATAATGATGGATTGAGGCATAGTATCAGGGGTGGGGGTGTACTTTTCCTGAGGTTGCAATTCAGGAATTGAAAAAACATTTCAGATTGATAAAAAATTAGGTAATGAATATAATTGATCAGTTAGTAAAATGGATAGATTTATGCACGGGTCCTTTTATCTTTATGTATTTTTAAGCATTAATAGGTTGTGGCTTAATTTTTTAGCTGTGATAATAAGACTATCAATATTATTAGTGTACTTAAATTAAGTTATTAATATTTAAGCTATCTGTTTTTTTAGAGCTAACACATGTCTTCCTACATTGAATCAAAATAGAAGCCAAATGGAGATTCTACCATGTGTTTGTGATTATTTAAATGCAGGCAGCTGCAGCCTGCAGCCTGCAGCACCTATTCAGTGTTCAATTCATATCCTATTGCATTTTCTAAACACCCGTGAAATAGAAACATGCCTTTAAATCTCGATCTAACTTCTAAAGCTGTCATTATTTTGGGATTTCTCTCTCAATTTTTATTTTATTTTTTCAAAAAATAATAATATAAAAATAATAGGTGAAACTTTTCAACTACTACATTTTTTTAAAATTAATTTTCCTTATGTAGATTTTTATTTTCTGAAAAACAAATAGTATTCCTTTTTTTTTTTTTTTTGGTTCTTAGTGGGGAGCCAGAAGGGTAGCAGTGCATAGCATGTGGTCCTTGAACTTGAAGACGACAACATCATTTTTCTCCCTGTCAACACGTACGACACTAGATTTATAAGCATCTAGCCCTAGACAATAGGCATGGTGCTCATTATTCCTATATATGTATGACGCCCACGTTTTTTCTTTTTATTTATTCATATTCATTTCCGTACCTCCAAAAATGAGTTAGGGATCAAAATCTAGCCCAGTTTATACCTATCCAATTAAACAACTCTTTATTAAGTATTAACATCAAAAGTAGAATTTATTTTTCTTTTTAATGACTAAGGAATTTGTGCAAGAATCATGCATGAAAGTGAAGGTTGATGGACCAAATTACAAGAAATAGCATGTCCTCCACAAATTTCATGAGCTAGTTGGCTTTATTTTGTTTATGTTTCCTGTTATGCTATTTGTGATTTGTAGCTTCTACATCAAAATTTTCACATGATGGCACTATTAAATATCACATGATGATTATGAGACCCTTTTTTGACTTTTAATGTTAATCTTTAGCTTTTTGTAGATACAAAGTTTTATGAAGTGGGTATAATTAATTAAACAAGCCTTCTTGCACCTACTTCTATACAAAGTGAGGACAACGAAAAATTGGTGACATTACAATGCATGAGGGAGTTACATTTGTTTGATAGCATAATATTTTTATTGAATTAAAGATTCCTATAATTTTCCTAAATATTTTTATAATTATGATGCAATGTTGTTGTTAATTTTTTTTATTTAGTGTTAGACTAGTTTATTTTTGTCTCGATTAATATTTTTCTGGTGAGTTCAATAACAAATTATTTACATTAAAACTAAAAAATGTATGAAAATTTTATCTGTCATGACTTTTCATAATTTAAAAAATTAATTAAACAATATATTTTTTTTACTATATGATCAACTCCCTTTATATACCATTTGTAAATAAGCTCAAATGGGATTAATTATTGCCAACCATACTTTTCACATAAAAGTATTAATTATTAATTGGCATTGTCCTTTGCGCATTTGATAATGACTTTTATCCCTTCACTACGATTACAATTTGTTAGCATTAATTTGAGTGATAATTAAAGCCAGCATTTTCTTATTTAGACGGTTCCATCCTCACAAAAGCTAGTTATAACAATATCTCCACGTCCGAACAAGAGGGTAATTTTGGATTTTCACTCGACCGAAATAGTAACTTTTCTTTTAAGGTTTTTCTTAACATATATTTTAAAAATTATACAACAAATATAATTTTAAAATTTAAAATATTCTAAAAATGAATAAATTATTTATCATATATTACTGAAATCATAACTAACAAATGTATTAAATTTTTATATTTATTATCTTAAAAAGTACTTTAGGAATATTCATTAGATTTTCTTTTAAAAATTTAAATAAATGATCAAATTTAGAATCTAAAAAAATAAATAAAAAGAAGTAGAAGAGAGATTTTTTTTTTCCTTGATATTGAGATTAGCTTAAAATTCGTTTTATTCCAAAATTGAGTGATAAAAATGATAAAATCTGACTTAAAGTTGTTAAGATTTGATGTGATATGAACTAGGTTTATGTTATATTATTTATTTTATTTTATTTGTGAATTGAACTAAGTTTATGTTATATATTTTTATTTAATTTTATATTTATTACTGAATCCATATGCTTTGATTAAGATCTAACTGATAAATTATTTAATTCAAATTTAATATAATTATAGATTATTCATACACATAAAAATTTAATTCAATTCAATGAAATTAAATTAGATATTGGATGAATATGAATCAAATCGGATTGTGATTTAAAGTGTTTTTTTGACAAAAAAGAGAAATAGAAAATAATAAACAGCAAGAATGAGGACAAATAATACCACGACACCGACGGTGTAGAAAAATTAGTTGGCCAACTAGAGAGGTAAAGGGCTCTCTCTCACTCTATTGTCGCTTTGACTAAATCACCCTCCCGAAAACTTCTCTCTCCCTCTCTATCCCTTTTCTTCTACTAACAATTAACAAACGCCAACCCAAAAAACCACTCTGCTTTTCCCCACCAGCCTGCTGAACTGAGCAGAAAAACCAGAAAAAGAGAAATAAAAAAAAGATGGAAAAACGAAGCTCAACTCATGCAAAGAAAGCAGCTTATGAAATGGCTACAACAAACTTACTCAAAGATCAATCTTCATCTTCCACCAAGAAATTCTTGCCCTGGATCATTTATGCTTTGCTTCCTTTAGCTCTTCTTCGTTTGTACTTTTACCCTCTTCCTTTTCCACAATCTGCACAAAATCAGTTTGCACAATCCAGCCCTATTACTATTTCTTCTGCTTCTTCTTCAAAAGGTACATGCATGCTTCAAATTTCTTCTTAAAAGCTATGAAATTTTTAGTTGGGTACCTCATTTATTATTATTATTATTTTATTTTTTTGCAGAGAAGGAAAGGGTTGATGAAAACCCATGTGACTACTTCAATGGTAAATGGGTCCATGACAAGTTAGGTCCTTTATACAATGGTACAACCTGTGGTACAATCAAGGAAGGCCAAAATTGCATCAGCCATGGCAGGTCTGAGTTGGGTTACCTCTACTGGAGGTGGAAACCAAAGCAATGTCACCTTCCAAGGTTTGAACCTGAAATTTTTCTTCAACTTGTTAAGAACAAGCATTTAGCTTTTGTGGGTGATTCCATGGCTAGGAACCAATTAGAGTCCCTTCTTTGCATGTTAGCTACAACCTCAACTCCTAACCTTACCTATCGAGACGGTGAGGAAAACAAGTTTCGCCGGTGGCATTTTCCTTCTCATAATGCTAACGTATCAGTTTATTGGTCACCATTTCTTGTGGATGGTGTTGAAAAATCAAATTCAGGGCCTAATTATAATAAATTGTATTTAGATCGTGTTGATGAGAAATGGGCAGGGGAGTTAGATCAAATTGACATGATTGTGTTTTCAGTTGGACATTGGTTTTTGCATCCAGCAGTTTACTTTGAAGGCGATTCAGTACTAGGCTGCCATTACTGTTCTGGTCTAAATCACACAGAAATTGGGTTTTATGATGTATTGAGGAAGGCCTTAAAGACTACCCTGAAGACCAGTTTTGAAAGGAGAGCAGCCAAAAACAATGGAATTGATGTGCTAGTGACAACATTTTCGCCTGCTCATTTTGAAGGTGATTGGGATAAAGCAGGTGCTTGTCCAAAGACTAAGCCTTATAAAGAGGGAGAGAAGCAACTAGGACCAATGGATGTTGAGATGAGAAAGATTGAGATAGAAGAAGTGGAAATTGCTAAAGCTAATGCTAAGAAATTTTCTGGGTTTAAGCTGGAGGCATTGGATGTGACAAAGTTATCATTTTTGAGGCCAGATGGCCATCCAGGGCCTTATATGAATCCTTTTCCATTTGCTAATGGGGTTTCAGAACATGTGCAAAATGACTGTGTGCATTGGTGCCTTCCAGGTCCTATAGACACATGGAATGAGATTTTCCTACAGGTGATGAAGAAATGGGAGGGTCAATCAAGCAGAACAGAATGAATATTTTTCCAAAATGAAAATGGTGGGTTTCTTTCCTCTGATTGAGCGTCGGCTATTGCTTTGAGGGAGAGCCAAAAGAAAGGTCTACGTTTGTTTGTTTGGGCTCTCCTGTAATGGAAAGACATACCGGTAATTTGGAAAGAAAGTTATTGAAGAAATTTGGAAGAAAGATTTCATGGAAGCAAATATAGCTATTCTTTTGGAATATAGTTTGGTTTTACTGAAAATGTACAAAACCATTTAAATGTGAAGTTGAGAGGAATTGATAGTATTTGAAAGCTTGTTGTATCTTTGAGCATCAAGAATGTATAGTTTTGTTATGTTCCCACAGAAAATTTTCTGGCCATCAATTTTGTCTGGTTGGGAATTTGTTTGAATGTAATTTTCTCCTTTACTAGAATGAATCTTTTCATTCTGAATGTTTCTTTCATGTTTGTTTTTACTAATCGAAAATTGTGGTGAGCACATACTTGGCAATTGCTAGGTGGATTGAATTGATAAAAAAACATTGGTTAATTCTGTCTAATCTTATATAATCCTTGCTCAAAGCTAATGTACTATAGGCAAAAGTCTCTCAAAGAAGTCAAAATAGAATTGCCATTTTTTATTCGTCTTTTTGGGTTCAATTCCTCCTCAGTTGGTGAGTAGCCCTTTGCTATTACTAAGGATCCAAAGCAACTTTAGCTTAGCTTGTGTTCGAAGAGACTCCCCATGTTGCAGCATAGGGCCCCTTTATGGAACTTGGGCAATGATTAGACGCTTCCTGGCGTACCTCTATTCATGATTTTACTAATGATATCAAATTATCAATGGCAGACCTACATCTACGACGGCAAAATAATTCAACCTAAGGGTCCATATGGATGGAGGAAAATGGAGAGAGAGGAAAAGAGAAGGAGAATGGAGGGAGTGGAAAAAAGTGAGAGATTAATGTATATATATTTTTCATTTGAGAGTGTTTTTTTAATTTAAGGAAAGGAAATGGAAGGGTATAGTATTATTCTAAATTTTCTAAATTTTAAAATTTAAATTTTTTTAGAATGAAAGGATTTAAAAAGAGAAAATAAGTATTTTATAATACCAAATACATCGTTATTATTTTTATTAAATATCTACTAATATTTAATTTAAATATTTTAAAAATAAAATCATAAAAATATAAATATTTTATCCCCTCTTTTTCTTTTAATTTCCAAATATAAAAAATGATAACAGTTAATTTTTGTTTACTCTTCTCTGATTTTCCTTTAAACTCCTAGACCCTAGGTTAATATTTTTTAGGCTAAAATGTTAAAACACCCTTTCAACTATCGGTCATTTTTAAAGTACACCCCTCAATTTTCAATTGCATTCAACACACCCTTTTAACTTAATATTTTTAGATCTACCCTTCAATATTCATTTGTATTAATCACACCCCTCTAACTTTGAGTCACTTTTAAATACACTCCTCAATAATCTTACATCTATTTCTTCACTTTTAAATTCTCCACAACGCAAACATGTTCCTTCATTATTTGAAATGACGCCTTAGTTATACATAATTTTAGTCTTATTATTAAAACACACAACTTTAAATATTCGTAATCACTAAATCTATTTAAAATATGATGGGCAAGTGAGATTTGATCAACAATTATGATTAGTGAGATTATTTGAGGTGTCTGGTATAATTTATTGGATATGTTTGTTTTTTGTTTTCCTTTAGTGCTTCTACGGGTTGCAATGTTTTTACATTTTGAATTGGTAAAAGTAAAACATGAAAATAGTTGTATTGAGAAACAAAATTTAGTTAGTATTTTTTATGTAAAACAAATATTAATAATCGTAAAAATATTTTAATAAATTATGAGGGGTGTATTTAAAAATATTCAAAGTTGAAGGGGTGTAATTAATGCAATTCAGAATTGAAGGGGTATATTTAGAAGTAATATAAAATTAAAGGGGTGTCTGAAGATTTTAGTCTTTTCTTATTAGTGGAACACGTACACATAGCATCAAATATCAATCTTATTGCTGTGATATATTTAGCAAATTTTTTTTTTTAGGGGAGGGGGAGGCCAGATTCGTACACAAGGGTCCTGGCTGTATTTAGCAATTAGGTGTGTTATTATGCTATCTTGATTAAATATTGAGTTTGATAATATTGTGAATTTTACAAGATTTAATGTGATTTTTATTTGTGTAAAAATACTTGTTAAAAAATCATAATTAACTTATAAAAGTATTTTTGACTTTTTTTAAAATAGCAAAAAAAAAAGAGCCACCTCTAAAAAAATAACTAATCAATTATTATTTTTAATTATAATTTTCATAAAGTCACATAACTTATTGAAAAACATTACCAATAGTTCAGCCATATCAAACGCAGTTTTTTAAAAAATTATCCCACTGCCTCCTGTAGATTCGAAAAGTGAATGGAAAAAGCACACAATTCTTGAATCATTAATGAATTGGATCGGATCTTTTCTTATGTGGCCCAATGCCCCTATCCAACCCATTGATCCATTCTTTAGCAGTGGCAGGCGGACGATTTCTGTAATTTTCTTTCTCTAAAATTTTTGCTGAACAAATCTTGTTTTGATGGTAACGATAATTTTGCCAAAAACGGACAAACATTTTTCCTTTCTATGGCTGCAACTGTATCACTCTCGTTCTCCTTAGATCCACAGAACCACCATCTGCACTACCATTGTCGCCTCTGCACGAACACCCTGTTCAAACCTCGTCAAGCCCGTCTCTTTACTCCGTCAAGTCCTGACTACAAATTCCCACTCCCCTCTCTACATAAAGCTGACCCATGTAGCTTCAAATCTTCATCTTCCTCCTCTGAATCTTCAACAACAGCAACCTCGCCATACCACGATGACCCATTTCAAACGGGTCGATTCCTAAGCAATGAAGAGTTTGAAAAGCTAAAATTCCTTGAGAATTTCAGATATTTTCAGGAATTAAAATCTGGGTCGATGTTGATTCGGGTAATGAGGGGCAGAGGAGATGGATATTACAGTTGGATTGCTGGCTGAATCCTTTGCAGAGTCCATGCTATTGCCTTCCGGTTATGTTTCTGTATTGAGGTTCCTGGTGAAGCAGTATTTGATCGAGAGAAGAACTCTAATGCCGCACACGGCTATGCTTATTGGGTTTTATAGAGAGACGAAGGAGGGTGGAGACGAAGAAGAAGAACAGTTAGCAGGGACTGTGGAAGTTTGTTTTGACAAGAGGGGTGCCAATGCTTCTCCTCCCACACCCACTTCTCCAAAGGATTCGCCTTATATATGCAACATGGCTGTTAAAAAGCCCCTTAGGAGGTTCGCTTTGCCTTACTTTAACTACTCTTTGGTTAAGCAAATTTACTTGTTGAGGCTTGACTTGATTCATACTCTGTTGTGGAAATTTATAGTTTTATTAGTGGGAGCTTGCATTCACTTACCTAGCTGGTAGACTGGTAAGGTAGTTCCTTTTGCTCCCTAGACTTCCCCACTACAACAATTAGCTATGAAACTAGGATTGCTTTCTTCACTGGAAAGTCTTGAGGCAGTGAACTCTCCCTCTTCAACCGTATTCATTAAGAGGTGGAAGTCCAGTAAGACCAATAATTCATTGTAAAAAATGGATTTTTGGATTATTAGGCTAGAAAATACTAGATTTGTTTCATTTTAACTAGATGAATTGCATTTTAAATAGACATATACAAGATAATATTAATGACGGGATCCATTGCCTCCTAACCATTTTTCATTGTGTTTGAGAAATATATGCATTTCCATTGGGATCTTATTTTCTTTTCTAATAAAAAATAGTAATAAATCGGGGTGTTATTCTATATATGCAATTTTATCTAGCCTGTTTATGCACTAAGACAAACAAACATAGACACATATTCAAGTAGCCCATATCTTGTTGCAAAATGTACAGTTTTAAGATTTTATCAATAGAATCTTAAGTTGGTGAACATGCGCAGAGTTTCAGTCTTCAGACCATTCATTATGACCCTATCATTATCAGTATTTTTCAGCAATGAAAGTATACTGTTAGAATTGGATCCAGAGAATGTTAGCATCTTTGTGATATGCCTGTAATCTCTGTTTGCATGTTTTATGATGACTTTTTTTTGGTTAAGTATTGGGCTTCAAATAAGCGAATCTTCATAGACCTGATGCCTTTGCTATGAGTAATTTATCTGCAATCAATGTTGAGATGTAGAAGGTCCCTGTTACACACCAGGGAGACTGAACTTCAGCTGCTCTATATAGTTGGTTCCAGATCCTATAATCTGAAACCTTTGATTCAATTATACTCTGGTGTTGACTTCGACTGAATCAAATTGAATTTCATACGCTATACATCCTGACCAATGACAAGGGATAATGTTTAGGCTTTTCACAAAGATAATTGAATGTGAATATCCATTGGACACATGAACTCCTTCCATTTAATTTTTCTTTTCTCCTCTTTCCAGCTTATGCAACTTCATATTTTTTTTCAAGCCAGGCTTTAATGCTGTGGAAAAGCTTGAATTAAAAGTTTTCTTTTTACAATAATTATTGATTCTCTTTGCAGAATATAGAATAACTCCCTTTTTTACTTTGTAACAAAATTTTTGCAAGATGTATTTGATTTGAAATTCCACAATACTATCACTTTCAAAACCTTAGGTATCAGTACAAGATCTTGGATGTAATTGGATTCTAAATGCATGTTTTGGCATTTCCTTCCAGAAGGGGCATTGGCTGGCATCTTCTGAAGGCAAGCGAGGAACTAATTTCTTTGATGAATCCCTCCAGTGACGTCTACTTGCACTGTAGAATGATTGATGAAGCTCCATTCAACATGTATACCAGAGCAGGTTATAAAATTGTAAAGACAGATAGTATTTTAATCCTGTTTACATTACAGAGACGCAAGCACTTGATGTACAAGAAACTTCCTGCCTCAAGCAGTTTTTTAGAGTCGGACACATTGGATTCTGACAGGGAAAAGGCCCCATGAATGTATATATGGATCTGAAATATTTTCTTGAGGTGATACTATCACTGCCTTTTGTTTATGTTCCTAATGGTCTTAATGTTGTCTCCTTGTAAGATTGTACCATATTTTAAACTTGAACTGATTCATACTCAATTCGTGTCTGTGATAAAGTTGCTTATTCTATACATTGTTCTTCTGATCCAGGTGCAGTAGCAATGACCGTAAAGCTGTGTTGAATTTTGATTAATACCAGGAGTTCAAATGATTGATTCTGGTGTTCCCTTGAATATATCTCATTATCTCTATGGTAAAGACCTGTTCTGCTGCAGGTAATTGCTTCAGTAACCCCATTTCTCATATTAATGATCAGCTAATAATCCTCGTGTAATTATGAATGAAAAGATTTTAAAAATTTTCTCTCTCCAGTTTTTGCAAATGTATATTTATGGTCTTTAATATTTTTTTTTTCATAGACGTATTAATCTTTCAAATGTAATACATAGCTATATGCACTTCGGCATGAAAATACACAAAGTTTGGGGATGATTTGTTAGGTCTATACCGGATGCTGTAATTGCAAAGATGTACCTGCTTGCATATATGATGTATTCCAATAGAAATCTATGTTGAAACTACAACTTATTAACTTTCAAGAGCTGTTAGTTTTATGGTCCTTTAAATCCCTGCTTCCTTTCTGTGTTGTTTCTTTCTCCTCAATTCTTGTGACGGTTTATTAATGAACAAGGTTTGAAGAAATCTAGGAACAGTATAGATGTGCAGAGTACACAAATCATGTCTGTACCCTTTGAACAGAGTGTGCATATAATTGAGGACCAGTTGTTTTATAGGTTCACCTAGGTTACAAGCTACGGATTCTCTCATCTGAAGAGATTGTGCATATGGAAGCAGTGGGAACTGAGTCAAACATTTCACGACATAATGGTGATGAATGCTAGAAGAAAATTAGATATACTAGGAAGTAGGAAACATTTCCTTCTTATCTTAGTCTCTTAGAATTCTTTTTCTAGGACTGTACTACATAATTTCATGGTAAGATTATTGAGCTTTTAGGTCCTCAAGTATATAGATTTCAAGTAACTCATAAACAGGTGTATCTTATTGATGGGGGCAATATTCACCATTATGTTAGAACATGGGAGTTTACTAGACCATTCTTAAAGTATGCATGGCCAATCTCAGTCCTTTTGGATTTGTATAGATAATTATTTGTAGTTCTTTTACACATTCTGCTATTGAGGGTCTCTCGCTACTGTCGGTACGGACACAGCGTGATGCCAAATTTGCAAACATAGCTATAGACTCCATGGTGTATGAACTTCGAGGCAGCTCTGGATCTATCACCTTACGGAGCTTCTTCCTATCATTCAGAATGTGCCTCACCTGGAATAGGAAAGATCAAGATATTAATCTGTCACTTTTCTAAGTTAGAATTTTCAGGACATAAGAACCAGAATGCTTTGGAATGAGGAATTTTTTTTTTTTCCTACCTGTAATACAAGGTTTTGATCATATGGTCCCTGGTTTAGGTCTATAGCTTGGCGTCCAGTCAAAAGCTCAAGTAGAACAACACCAAAGGCGTAAACGTCACTTTGCAATGTGAGTTTTCCAGTCTGTTTTTAGGAGTTAAAATGATATTCAGACCCCTCTTGTATCACAAACGGCATATAAAGAAAAAGGTTCAAGGTAAAAGGTCAAAAAATCATTTCTATATACTATCATTCAATTGTAGGCTTTAAGACATTGAAAATTTGATCTTTGTAGTACAGATGCTTACTGATGTATACTCGGGATCAAAGTAACCAAAAGTCCCAAGAACTCTAGCAGTTACATATGTCTCTTTTCCTTCTGGCATCAACTTCGCAAGTCCAAAGTCAGATATCTAGAGAAAAAGATAACAAGTAAGGATTTCCTATGTACATCTTATTTAAAGAAAAAAAAAAGCTCTCATTCACTGTTTTGGAAGGAAAACCTTATATACCTTTGCTTCAAAGTTGGCATTTAAAAGAACATTGGTGGACTTAAAATCTCTGTGAACGATAGGAATCCCAACGTTGGAACTTGAATGAAGATAAGCAAGTCCTTTTGCTGCTCCAAGTGCCACTCTGAGTCTTTGAGGCCAATCCATTTTTGTTTCCCGAATTCCTAAAATTTAGCAATAGAATGTTAAGAATCTTAAAGCACGACCTTTGACATGAGTATAGCATTTTGAGTAGCAGATCAACCATTTAAGTGATCTTGCAGGTTCCCGTTATACATATACTCGTACACTAGGAATCGGTGCTTCCCATCAGCACAATAACCAATCAAAGAAACCAGATTTGGATGGTCCAGTCTGCTCAAGATATCAACTTCTACACGGAACTCACGTTCCCCCTCAGCTTCTTTAAATGGTGGCAGCTCCATTTTCTTGATTGCTACAACCTTCAGATGAAGGAGTAGGCAAATTAATTAGTATGTTTTTATTCTGTATTGCAAATTTCATACCTATTTACCTTTGCTATGATATGAGCTCTTTTAGCATTTGACTTGAGCGATAAGAAGCATAATTTGATTATAGAAGCTGCTATTGATAATACTAGATATTAAAACTTACTATGGAATATATTTGGAGTACAAAATTTTTATCCAGAGTCCAGACATACATACCTCTCCTGACTGAAAAGTGCCCTTATAGACTCTGCCAAACCCTCCTTTGCCAATCAGATTTTCATCACTGAATGAACATGTTGCCTCTTCCATTTCCTTTAGCGTGAAAACTGCTGATCCCTGTCGTCGTTTTGTGGGTTGTGGTGTTTGATCTTCAAGTTGCCAAAACTCTACATGTTTATAAATCCCTGAAACAAGTAGGTAAATGTTAGAAGATGGTTGTTAAAACCACACACCAAAGGAAGCTTACAGCATCGAAGAAATTACAAGGGTCTGTATGATCCTGGGACTTGCTTCTCCTGCGCTTATTCCAGGCAGAAACCAGCCCAAAAGGCATCTTGGCTTTATCTTCAATGATTCAGTTCTCTGTTTAAGGACTGAAATGACGGGTTTTAATAATATGAAACAGACAATTGGATGGAGAATAATTCTACGATACTCTAGAAGAGATACAAGTTGATTTTACATTACACCTAAGAATAAATCATTTTTGCATAGTGGCATGTGTTTCAGAGACTATTCTGATATAAAAGGTATTTGGATGGCAAGGAAATGGGAATCCTGCAAGAAGAGTACGTATGGAGCAAGTGAAGTTAGATTAGGAGAATACTCAACTACACTATCTTCCAACAACCTGGATTTTCTAGAGAGAGAGAGAGAGAGAGATGTACTTGAAGAAAAGAAAAAGCAAAGAATGGTAAATTAGGTACGCCTTGCTCAACCTTGGGTGGGAAGTGGTGGGGTTGTGTTTTGTTTGAAAAGGAAACTGAAGCTGCAGCCTTATCTCCTTTTTTTCTTAATCTTATTCAATTTCCTGTGGTACAAGTTGAGAATAACACAGCGGTTGGGAGGGTGCTTTCATTTGTTACTTTGATTTGCAAATTTTTTATCTTACTTCATAAATCTTCTTTGTGTGGTGATGTCATTATTGCTACTAAGTTCATCAGAAAGTCACCAAGATTACAACAGTACAGCCAATAATAAACTTATTTCCTATTGGTGAAGTGTGGGAAGAGAAACAGGATCAATGGAAGGACACATAAACATGAAAAGTGTTCTATGTTATTAGATTAGGACACAAGTAATTAGTGCTAGATACCATCCTTTATTCTCATTGTAATATCAAAATCTACTAGTTTGAGGATTTTGATGATAAGATTCAAACTTGAGATATCGTGATTTTAGTATCTCATTTTTCATTATCTCCAAAGTTATTAATAAGTATGTGAATCACTAAGCTTAAGTGAGGACATTGTACATATTAGTTAGGACCATTACCTCAAAATATCCTTAAATTGAGACAAATAACTTGCAATGGCAGCAATAAAGTAAATTTTTGGCACCGGATTTCATGTTAGGCAGGTGAAGGTTGCAATTCCATGAAGATTTTTGCAGTGCCTAATAAGTGATTGTTAAATTAGGTCATAATGGGATTTTGATTTTAGTGTGTTTATTAAATCCCTCATCCTAAAACTAGAGATTTACCTCCCTCTCTCTCTTTCTCTCATATGTATATATGCATGAGCCTTTTCCAAAAGTTGAAGGCAATCTTTGAAGCCATTTTCAATCTCATTCTTGATTTGTTTCTAATTTCTATTTCAAAAACGAAAGACGAAAAAAAGATTGGTGCTGCGGATGAAGCAAAAAAGCCAGTTACTTTTAGTGTAGTTGGTATCTACTACTACTGAAATGGATCCGAAGGCTAGCCCCATTGTAACACGTGAAGAGATGGACTCAAATTTTGAAACTGGTCCTGTGAGCTTGGAAAAAAGCTAGAAGAGGTTGCAGAACAAAACCTTCATAAAAAGCTTTGCAGCCAAGAACTTCCATGAAGCTGGTGCATATATTTACAAGGTAAAATGCTAGTATTTATACATTCAGATAATGATACAAACATGAAGTTTGTATTTCGTGCACTATCATACGCACATAATCAAAAAATAAATTTTAGGTGTAGCTTATTTTTTATTAGAAAAGTTGAGTGATGTTCTGTGCACTTACAAAAGGGGACTAATTTAATGAGAAACTACAAAAGGGGACTAATTAAATTTACCTATATTACCTAATATAAGAGTTTCTGGTGCTAACAAGGCAAGGTCATTGTCAACAAATTAATAGTCATTAGGCACCTACTAAATCTGCTAACAATTTCTTTCAGCATGTTCATGTCAACCTGTGGAGATCAAAGTGGTAAATCAGATTGAAGTTCAACAACACATAGGTTTCTATTCTAATTTCAAGCCCACCAAACATGAGATTTCCTTCACTTCACACAACCGCAGCACCGCAAATTTTGTTACAAATATATAATCACTAAATTAAATTAGAGTTTTCTTTTTGATTGTCAGGTGGCTCTCACATAATGTGGACACATTTAAAATATAAAATATTTTAATTAATTAATTGTGAGTTACATGCAGTGGAAAGCGAGTTAGACTCTCAGGATGAGAATATAAATTTGAATTTTGGAACAAATAATTGTTAGGAGAGTCATCTCAGTTGTGACAAAGCCCTAGAAATAATAGCAATATATGTTTGTGACAGAGTCCGATAGATTAATTTCAATAATGTCTATAGAGAAACCTAAAAAAAAAAAAAAATTAACTGTAAAATACTATAACATTGTCAAATATAATAAAGTCATATATATTACTTTAAACAAATTACATAAGGACAACAATTTGAAAACCTAAATAATGTATAACTTGGAAATACTTACTTTAAGAGTACCTTCTTGAATTTATGAAAGCAAAATTTAATCAGAAAATAATTCGATCTAAAATAGATAAAAATTATATAAAATAACTCTAATTAGACTTATTTTATGTATTTTTTTTCTTAACATTTCCCATGTTTTAGAATATATCTACGAATCGATCAAAATTAATTGGTGCATCCATTAGACATTATTAGCCACAACTCCCATCTGCAACAAACATTACTTATTGGGTCCCAATTTTCATGTTAGGCATGTGATGGTAGCAACTTCATAAATTTTTAGCAGTGCCTAATAAAAGAAGTAGATGACCTTAGTTCTCACAATTTAAAGCCCTAAATCCAAAATGAATGTGACCTAAGGCTCACCTCCATGTATAAATTGTTCAAAGTTCTTAGAGCATAATCACTCAAGCAATTCTCTATTCCATCAATTCTTGATACTGTTTTAATCTCTGTTTTCATTAAAAGAATGGCTGCAGCCATTGGAAAGCTTGAGGTAGATATTGAGGTTAAGTCCAGTCCAGATGAGTTCTGGGAAACCATTAGGAATGCAAATGTTATCTACCCTAAGGCCTTCCCTAATGATTACAAGAACATTGAAATTCTTGAGGGTGATGGAAAGGCTGTTGGTTCTATTAGCCTCATAACATATGGGGATGGTAAGTAAACTTTCTTCAAAATTAACTTGATAGTAAGAATGAGAATTTCATCTGTTTAGTTTAATTCGATCGCATATTCGACCCAATATCATTAAAAAATTTATATACCTTAAATCATGTAAAAATAAATAAAACATACCATATCGAGTCAAATTTTATTTGAATTGGATCGACTTTGTATTAGATCGGATCGTGACCTGAACTAATACATTGTCTAGTCTACTCTTCACAAGAAATAGGTTGAGTTGAGAATAGTTGTTCATTGGGTGTTTTTTGTTTTCCAGGTTCACCCCTTGTCAAAGTATCAAAAGAGAGGATTGATTTTGTAGATGAAGAAAAGAAGATATATGCTTATAGTGTCATTGATGGGGATCTGCTGAACTACTACAAGAGTTTCAAGGGCCAGTTGGTTCTGACACCAAAGGGAGATGGGAGCTTTGTGAAATGGTCTTGTGAGTATGTAAAGGCTAAAGAAGACATTCCTGATCCAAATATCATCAAGGATTTTGCAGTGAAGAACCTCTTGGAGCTTGATGTCTATTCAGACAAGTGACAAGCCATTGAGATCTAATTAATGTCCTTAATTTGAAGGATGCTAGTCTGATTATGGAGATATTCCATATTAAATAAATCTGATGCCTATGTTAGCATTTGATGGTCGTTGCTTGGTATGTTGGATTAATGAATTGAATGTTTTAATTATGTTCATGTAAGGTTAAAATATTATATTGAAACTACTTACAATTTACTAAAAGAACATTAGAACTTCTCAAATTTCGATGCTCTTCTTATTGGTAAGTTTAATACGTGAACTATTAATATAATGGTAATAGGAATTCGAAATTCATATCTCTTCATCCTATGATAAATTATCACCTCATCAATAAATTAAAACATATAAAAATAGAACATCTAATCATTTATATATTCTTACCGCAAATCCCAATCGGGTTATAACAGTGAAGGATTCACCATGAACTTATGGCTTTGACATATCACTTACACTGTTACACCACATATGATGACAATACATTTCTTTACCCATACAACTAATAGGCTAGGCAGCATCATCACCAAGGCGATGGCTGCACTCTCACGTAGCATAGTGGATTGATATAGGCAGTAATGGTGACCGACACAGTGAAGAATTGGAGAAAGCATTATCTTACCGAAGAGACCTGAATTTCTTTGCTATTTCATTTGGAAGTGTCTTTTGTTGACTATTGACTTGGTGTTGACTTTGAGAGTAAAATTTCACATCATGCCCGTTGCCAGTACTGACTTTTGGTAGGTTTGAGATTTCACACTTTTGACTTTGTCCTGCTATGCCAATTATTATTCCCTGGAAAACCGTTTCATTTGTATTGAAAGAAAGACTAGCCTACCAAGGAGAAGAAGATAGATTAGAGATTCCAACTGAGGAAAAAAGCCATGGCCATGATACCAGTTACAATCGTTCTTGAGACACTGGCTTCCCTTGTAGCAGAAGAAGCTCGACTGCTCGGTGGAGTTCGTGAAGGATTTAGTGAGCTGCGTGATGATTTGGATAGCATGAGGTCCTTCCTACAAGATGCAGAGAACCAAAGTGAGCATAACCAAGGAGTGAGAACTTGGGTGAAACAAGTGAGAGATGTGGCTTATGACACTGAGGATGTTGTTGATGAATTCTTGTTTAGCTTATCACCTTCTGATGGTAAGGTTCTTTCCTGTTCTATTCGAAATTCCTACCGTTACATCCTGCAATTGAGAGCAAAACATCGGTTAGCTGTTCAAATAGGAACGATTAAGCGGAGGATCAAAGCCATTGCAGAGAGAAGAAAGGCATTTCCTATCAATAGGCTGGCAGAAGCAAGCAGCTCATCTGCTGCCAAAAAGGAATGGTATGATCCCCGGATTGGCTTCCCTTTACATAGATGAAGCTGATGTTGTGGGAATTGAAAGCCCAAGAAGTACACTGCTTGAGTGGCTGGTACAAGGCGAACAAAAGCTTACCTCTATCTCTGTTGTTGGGATGGGTGGCTTGGGGAAAACAACAATTGTTAAGAAAGTTTATGACAGTCAAACAGTTAAAAGATGCTTTGATTGTCACTCTTGGATCACTGTCTCCAAGTCATTTACTTTGGTGGACCTTTTGCGAGCTTTGTTGGTAGGCTTCATGGAGACAACAAAGGATCCTGCTTACATGGGAATAGAATCAATGAGAGAATCCCAATTAATTGATGTTTTGAAGAATTATCTACAACAAAAAAGGTATGTCATTGTTTTTGATGATATATGGAGCATAACTGCTTGGGAAGCGGTCAGATATGCCCTTCCTGAATGTAATTGTGGCAGTAGAATTATTTTCACCACACGTCTCATCGAGGTCACTACATCTGTAGAAACAACTAGTCATGTCTACCAACTCAAACCATTACAAGAGAAAGAGGCTTTGAACCTCTTCTGCATGAAAACTTTCCGAGGGAAAGACAAGGGTGTGTGTCCACATGAATTGGAGAGTTTATCTTATAGCATCTTGAAGAAGTGTGGGGGATTGCCACTTGCAATTGTAGCAATAGGAGGTTTGCTATCTAAGAAGAATAAGAATGTTTTCGGAATGGAGGAAAGTCCTTGACAGGCTTGCTGCAGAAATGAGAAGTGATGGTGAGCTAGCCAACCTTGAGAGAATACTACTAATGAGTTACAGTGATCTACCATACTACCTAAAATCATGTTATTTGTATGTCAGTGCATTCCCAGAGGACTACTTAATCAAAAGGACGAAGCTGATCAGGCTATGGGTTGCTGAAAGGCTTGTAGAAGAGAAGCATGGGCTCAATATGGAGGAGGTTGCCGAGTCCTACCTCAATGAACTTGTTAATAGGAGTTTGATTCAAGTTGTGGAAATGGATGATTTTAATAGGGTCAGGACTGTCCGAGTGCACGATATTATGCGAGAACTTCTTCAAAAAAAAATCGAGGGAAGAATCACTTATTATGGTTATATATGACAGTGGCACTCCAAAGAATGAGAAAGTTCGCCGAATTTCCATCCACGACAGTTGTGAGAACCTAGCATCAAATCAAAGATTCTCTAAACTACGGACTGTTTTGCTATTCATACCATCGGGATCTTCTCTCTCACACACCTTTGGATGTTTATCCTCTCATGGTTTTAGATTTTTAAGAGTTCTGGAGCTAGAAAATGCACCCCTTTCCCAATTCCCACCAGGTATAGTTGAATTGGTTCTTTTGAGATATTTGAGTTTGAGAAAGACAGGAATTCAACACCTTCCAGACTCCATAAGAAAGCTCAAGAATTTAGAAGTCCTGGATTTGAAATTTAGTCTTGTATCATATTTGCCTGCTGGAATCCTTGAGCTTAAGTGCCTCCAGCAGCTCCGCAATTATTGTTATAGTGTCAAATCATCGATATACTTTCCAGACAGCTATGGGATGACAGTTCCAACAGGACTAGGAAGATTAACTAGTCTACAAAAACTGGGAAGTGTTGAAGTAAATGAGAATGGCGCATTAGTGAGAGAGCTGGCAAATCTCACCCAGTTAAGAAGATTGGGAATTTTAAAACTTAGGGAAGAACATGGAGACGATCTCTGTTACACTTTACAGAGGCTGAAGCATCTTACAGGATTGTACATGGTTTCAATAAACTCCAACGAAGTTTTACAGCTTGACAAAGTGATATGTCCTCCAGAGTACCTGCAACGTCTATATCTTAAATGTCTTCTGCCTACTTTTCCCACATGGATTAAGTCGCTCCAGTATCTTAACAAGCTAGTCCTCCAAAATTCTAAACTAAAGGAAGACCCACTAAAACTTTTGCAAGAACTTCCTAGTTTGGTGCAGGTAGAACTCCGAGATGCTTATGATGGAGAGGAGCTATGTTGTGATACTAGTGGATATCCAAAACTGAAGAAGCTTGGTATACATCAGCTGGAAAACTTAAAACTGGTGAGACTGCCAGAAGGAGCTATGCCTCATCTCAGGGGGCTTGATATCACGGCTTGTTATAATTTAGAAAATGTTCCAATAGGAATTGAGCACCTCAACAATCTGAAGCATCTCCAGCTGTGGGATATGCAATCGACATTCATCAGCAGGTTAAGGCCACCAGCATGGTGAAGATTTTGGGAAAGTTCAACATATCTCAACAATCACATCAATCTTCGAGAGCCGGGGAAGATGGATGGCTAAATCTATCTCCTAAATAGAAGCCCATGTAAAGATAGAGCAGACATTTCATTAGCATGAATTCCTATAGCTCCTAACGTATGTACAATCTGTTTTTAGCTTCTACCATTATCTCTGCTGATAGTGATGCATAATACTGTGCTAGGTGAATACCAAAACTGACAAAACCAGTTCTCTGGCAAGTGAAACCCCAACCACAGTTTACCCCTTGGTGTCATTTCATGCTGTAGATACATGCATAACATTTGAGAGTAAGATATTTCAGAAAGTTCTTCAAAATTAGAATTGCACATATTCATTGTCGAGCAAAAATAATTAGATCACAAAAAATAGCAAAAGCAAGTTACCAGACAAGTGGACAATATAAAGATTATGCAGGATACTAGGATATTGGCGAATCATATATCTATAAGCTATATGTAATGATAATTATTGCTATGATAAAACACTGTAAATAGCATCACACTAAATGATATTTGTTTACAAATTAAAATTTTATTTATCAAATAGAAACACGATCATACGATACGATTACTACTAAAATAGAAACGCCCAAGCCGACAAACTAAACAGTATGAATCAAAACTGATAAAGCAGAATTAACGTTTTCAATAGCCTAATAGGGATATGTTAAGTCCCCAAGAAGGCAAATATCTCTGTTTCTAGTATATTGCGGTATTTTTTTTTTACCACCCAGCAACTTTTGCTGCAAATTTCTTCTTATCTGTTACAATATGTGCTGTCAGTTCCTAAACTTGTTTGCATGTATTATATAATTCATTTTTCTCCATAAGCAGGAGAAGTGTCTTACCATGCTGTACTGATGCTCACAACTGCAAGTTTCTCTTAGCAATGAGACTTCAACCAGTTTAAGGATCCCTGACCAGGCAACTTTTGACTAGTCACACTCACAAAGATGATCTATGAATTACTTTGCATTGCTGCATGGAACAAAAAATTTATATCCCAATCTTGAAACTGTCCTAATACATAACTAATAGTTCTAACTAGCATATATCTAAATTGGTAGGTTGGGGTTGGAGTATTATTTCTATAGATAGGAAGGAGAGGCCCTTAAGATGCCAATCACAAACTCTATATGTATCTTTGCTCCATCTTCCTTGTGTAATTAGGACACTTGTGGTTTAGATTGAAGCTTTTAAAATTTTACCTCCACCTTGATAATGAATCAAATGATATCCCTCACTCCATGATATAAGTTTTTATATAAAACTGACTTTAGGAGCTGAATAATGCAGATGAAGATGCTTATACGACCAAAGATAAATCTCTTAAAAAGCTAGCGAAAAATCAGCCTTCTTTCTGTTGGTTAAGTGACACGTGATGTATGTTCCGACCTTCTCTATCATCCTAAACCATCTATCATGGTTTTTTCCGTTATGCCATCATAAAATTGATGAGAGATAAAAGAAAGGACTGATGCAAACCTGTTCTGCATGGTTTCATATTGTTTGATAGCATAAAATTTCTCTTTCACATTTCTTCCTTCTTTTGAAGTATTCTGAGATGATATGGTAGAAACTCGAAGTGGATTAGAAGTCAAAGGTTTCGTCAATTGCATTTTAAAATAGTGGGGAAAATAGAATATTAGGAGTTGGACCTATATAAATCTATCAAGTCATCCCAGAAGGAGCTAATTTGTCTAGGGAAATTTTTACTTCTAATTTCACCAAACCCTTCAATTCTATGAACAGGGTCCCCATGATCAAGCTGTGCGTACATGGCTACATGACTGGAACAACAAAAGCATGTAAAAGAGGCAGCAATTAAGCAAGGGATGAGTTGGTTCAGGAAACTGGGCATTACATCATCTGCAGACCTAAAAGCAGTGTCTTTGGGCATTAAGCACAAACCTTCAAATGGCGTTAACGTGGAAAATAAGAATCAAAAGGAGGACAGAATGAGCTTTAAATGAAGAATCTTTCCAAGCAAGTCATACTCTCAGTCTCAGTTCTGAAGAATACTAGATTCTTCATAGATTAATTTGTAGTCTTTCTTTCCCACTCTAGGTGATTGGTAGAAATTGCAAATAATGACAGCATACAAATATTACACTAAACAGTCATCAAGAAAAAACTAAAGAACTCTAGGCACATAGAATAGTCATATATCTAATTTATCCCCAGCATCCCCACGCCCAATCTGGTTATACTACTATCTCAACCCCAAGGTCCAACATGCTATGATCTCCCTTTCTGCACCATAACACAAAAGTACTTTGTTTTCTCAAAGTGAACCACTGTACAAATATATCAAAGAGATGAAAGATAGGAAATTGTGTTACATTGAGTTAGTTCGTATATCTGACCCATAAGTAGAGTCAAAGACACAATCAAGAATCATATAGAAGCAGTAGACATACTTTTCTGCCTCACAGAGAACTAAACTCTCGACAAGATATTATCTTTATCTGTTTTTTTTTTTCATATATAGCAGGCATTATCTTCAACCACAAATTCTATGTGAAAAAAAAAAAAAAAAAAAAAAACCTTAAAAACAAATACCCAGAAGCAATTACTTTTTAAATTTAACAAACAATAGCAACAAATTACTTCACTTCAAATAAAGATAATACCTTTTGCTTTTTCCTTTTCTGCCGCGCCTATCCCTTTCTTCAGCTCCATATGGTCTACACGTTACCAGAGTCCAGAAGTTCCAGACTGGAAATACCCTTTCGGCCCTTCCTTCTCTTCGTCTGTTTCTTGCCCCCTATTTTGCAGAATCATGTTTCCCGCTCCTCTCGTTTCCATAACAATACCTTCTTGAGCTTTCAAATCTTAATTATGCTTCTGTGTGGAGGAAAGTTCCACATTCTCACCCACGGACACAAACCGCGACAGTGGGAGTTGTGGCTAAGCGCTAGAGAAAGTAACTGGGAAGTTCGTGGAATTGAAAGGGAGGGCTCCAAAGCCAAAACTCCCAGCCAGCAAAGAGGAATAAAAATGAAATTTCTTTGGTTTGCATAATTTTTCTAATAAGGAATTATTTATGAGACGATTATAAATTTCCAAGACTCATTTTTTTTATTTATTTCTCTCTCAAAACGAACAGCTTCTCACATTTGAGACTACATTTTAAATTTTTTAGCTAAATTATACTTTTTATGGTATGTTTGGAGCCAATATATTCATTCTAAATGAATTTTAGTTAATTTTTTTGTTAGTGCATGAAAATTAATTTATTGTAAATCTATTTCTATGATTTTTTATTTTGAACTCTTATCAATCAAAATAGGTGAGATTTGTAAAAAAAAATTAACTCAATTGTATTATTAAAAACTTTTTAGACAAATATACCCTCTTATTTGTTTCATTTATACAAACTCATGCCTATTGCTATTCTTCCTCTTATATAACACAATAACAAAATAAAAGTAAGGATAATCTTGTAAATATGTTAAATTGAATTAAATTCTATTAGTTTTATTTCTAATCCAAACAATACAATTTTATTGAATTCAATTAGATTCTACAAATGTATTGATTTGTTCAAACACTCAAAAAATATATAAATTGAATTCAACTCAATTCAATTCAATTTTTGTATAAATTCATTTCAAACTTACTCTTAATTTCTATATTTTAAGTCACATTTCACTTTATTCTCTATTTTTTATTTTGTTGTAATTAAATCTTTATAATTATAAAATTGTACCAATTGAGTTTGTCATCACCTTCTATCAATTGTTTGACAGAAATAACGTGGGCTAACAGATGCCACGCTGGACAAATAAAATTTGACATGAACTCCTATCACAAATAGACAAATAATTAGGTGGGTTGGTCTGTTAACGGTGGGCTATTAAAGTTAACCATGAATTTAGTGGTTTAGGTTATTTGTAAATTGAATTCTACGAATGTGTTTAATTTATTAAAAAAGTAGTGAACATTACAAATTGAATAATAGTTTGATGTAGGAAATGCAATTGATTATTTTTATTTATTTCTTTGTCACATGAGATCACAACATAAAATTGTATTTGTTCAACATAGTATCAATTAGTCCACATCATGATTTCCGTCAATAGTCTACAAGGACAGAGGTGACGGCAGGAAATTAATGAGTGTAATTTTCTAAGTACGGGATCCAAGTTCTTAAGAAAAAAGTGAAATCCAACTAAAATTACAACTGTAATTTAGCATAAAATTTAATAGTATTTACAGTTGAACTAGATCTTTGAGATTGATCTTTACAGTAAACAGTCCTAAAAAAAGATGGAATTACATTGTTTACTGCTTCACATATAACACACGCCACTACACAGCTAAACTAGAATAGGAAACATGTTATTTTATTTCTCTCCTTAACCTTTATTCACACTTCCATCTCCCCTTGCAATAGAGGAACCTTCTTATCCGACGAATCCGAGGTTTCATAACCTTGTTTAATGTTTTCTTCATCTCCTCTGAATTTTCCCCACATCACAGTATAATATCCCATTCCAGTTATGGCTGCTCCTATCACACTACAAAACATTATTTGATTAAAGGAAAAAAGATAACGAGAAACTCCAATATCCTCTGTTTTAAGTATGAGCCTTTCTTGCCCAAATTCATTGGAGTAGAATTTCTCTTACCTTCCATAATGAAGGCTATTGGCAAAGAAGGTAACACCAAAGGTGGATGCAAAAGCGATTCCAAAGGGCTTGAATAATGGCACATAAGATGGTCCCTTGAGGTGCAAACACCACATATGAACATGGCTACGAATCACACCACCAAATAATGCCTACAATGTGACACATTATGTATAGTTACAGTCACATTAAGTTAGAGATTCACCAGCTTAATTTTAAATTCAACACTGCAATTTCTTCTGCTTATTACCGTTAAAACGATGACAAGAATCTCCATGTTATGCTGCAGCTTCCAAGCACTTGGGTCTCTTTCTACCATGAATGAGACTATTGCACATTGGATTGTTCCAAGTAAGCTATAATAAGAGAGAACCTTCATTGCTTCTGGATATTTTTGCACAGCTCCCATCTGAACCTGCAAAAAGGAAAAGAAGGAAATTAACATTGAAAAATTTGGAAGGAAAATTTGGAACATGTCCCAAGTAAGACTGACCTGCTGGATAGTGTTCCAAAGTGCAACAGATAAAGAAGCAGCAGCAAGCAAAATCCCACCAAGCACCCAATGTTCTGATGTTGTAGAGTAGATGAAAAGTTGCTTAGAGTGTTGAAGCTGATGATCAGAAGAATTCCTAATGAGTGGACCCTTAAAGAATTCCACCAGTATTGCCCCCATGATTGATATCAAGGTGCCAATCACTTTCACTTGGACACTTGTGCTTCTCCAATCAAACTTTGTCTTCCTACATGGTATAGTAACAGTTTGAAGGTTCAATAGTGGCACATACAATATTAGATGGACTTTTTGACCTTCATATATTTATTTACTTTTTTGTGCTATTTTTTAAACCCAGGCCAATGCCCAAGAAGACAAGTTGTTTTATTAGAAGGAGATCAAATAAAACAGTGAATATGTAGTTTAGCTGTGTCAGAGTGAATGCATACCTGAGAACAACAGAGAGAAGAAAATTAAAAGCTGGAATCAAGTGGCCCATAGCACAAACAAGAATTGGAGAACTGTATCTCAGACCCATGAATGTAAGATTTTGAGTTAAAGTTATCCTGCACAATTCATTAGCCAAAGACAACATGAGTTTGAGAAAAATAAATGTCAGTAATTTCTTGATGATTGTAAACTTGAGAATTTTATGCTTCACAGTTTCTTGAACCTCTCAAACGAAAGATATATAGATTCAAGTTATTGAGTTTTGACAAAGCTTACGCGGATATGAGCTACCTTTTAAGTATATCGATGATATTTATGGAAATATAGATCGAACTATACCACATCACATGTAATTTAATTATTCCATGCATATCAGTATATGCATGCATGCGCTGTGTGTCAGTGTTTCTATGTATGGGTTAGAAACAGAGAGCTAGGGTAAGAGAAGTACCCTGTTAAACCCAGGAAGAACAACCTCACAAGCATATGGAAAGTGAAAAATGGCTCTTCCATTCTCAAAGAAGATCGTGAATAATTGAAGATGATCAATACAAAATATACCAAGTGAAATGTCTATGCATATATATTATGTATATATACAAATTAAGCCTTAGGGATCAAAGACCGAAAGACCTGTTCTTGCAGCTTGATATGAAGGAATAAGGAAGGAGTATAATAGTGACTAGAGCACTAGTATAAACAACGAATACAACTGGACTCAACCCATTTGTGATGATAGTTTTAGCCATAATGGTTAGTCCAATGGTGCACCCTTCAATTATCACCAACGATACAAAAGGCACTACTTCCCCAAATTTAGCCCTGACCTCCATATCTCTTCCTATCAAAATAGACACCAATATTGGTGTGGTGGTGTGGCACAACAATCTGTCTCTCTCTCTAACCAAAACCAAGTGCTCCTTCCCTGTTAAGGTGGTGCCTGCCAAAGCCCACAGAGACCAATTCTTATGGTTGCTCAAGAGAAATGAAGGTTTAGGGGGCAATATTGCATGGAGTTAACCCTTCACAAGTGGGGAAGCTCTTTTAGAAGGAGAAGAAGCAACTCGGGTGTACCAAAACCTTAATTAAGGGATGAGAGATGACGTCTTATAGATTTTTAAATTATATGATATGAATTAGTTTTCTTTCCAGGCTTACTTGAGTACATGTTCTCTTTTAGTTTGTCCCTCTTCTTTTGGTCCACCTTTAATTTGTCCTTATACCTATTACTACTAGTTAATTAGGAAACCTAATTATAATTAATAGTTATAGAATAATGAAAAATCATGAGCCACGAACAAGAAGGTTAGTATCTTAGGGGTGCCTTTTGTGGTCGACATTTTTAGAGGCCCTACCTTGTTAGATAGCCAAATGTAGTATTAATGTTATAAAGCATTTTTAATCAATTAGTTTACGTGTAATTAACGACAAATCCTTAAATAATCATTGTCACACAAGCTTCTAGGTTTGTCAAAAATGAGATGGATCAAGCTCAGCTTGGGCTGTGCTCGAGGCTCAAACTTAATTGGAGGAAGCTAAGGAAGCCCAAAGTAGCAATTGCTGGCTCTTCACATTTTGAAAGGGAGAGGGGATGATCCCAATTGTTAACATTTTGCTTTTTATATGTACACCATGATAAAGAGAAATTGCATTTAATTTTGAGGTGTTTAATGGATTAAATATATTTGATTATATGTTTTTGGCTATACTCCTTTTGGTTTGAATTTTATTAGTGGTAGCTCTTGTCTTATAATTTTACATGCGTGACATTATAATGTTTGTGTTTAATTATTGTGTATATAATATATCAATATAATATGTTAATTCATTATTTCAAAATAAATTTGAATATGAATAATTTCAATGAAATTGCTCTAGTGGTCAAATAGATGTGATATTTTCATCGATTTCATGGATTCAAATCAGATAGAAATTAAATCGAGATGTGCAAAAATCTAATTCGGACACATGACACAAGCTCATCTAAATAAAAAAAATATATATAAATACTTTAAAGACAAATAAAACTATGAACATTTGCCTGGGTTAGTAAAGAAAAATAATATTTTCTTTATTTCTACACATAAGTCGTATAACATTTAGACGATTTAAGGGTAGATGTTTATAGAAACAAATCGCTAGATATTCTAACGAGTTCAGGTAAAATCCACACTTCAAATTATTATACCTAATAATAACAGTTTCAACTGTCTAACTTATTAATCTAATATTTTAATTTCTTAAGATATCAATGCACATTTCAATCCGCTCATCATCTAACTTTTCTTATTCTCATTTATTATGATTTTAATCAATTTTTTAACATTTCAATCGTCCAAATTGCTGATGATATATAGAAGTGCTTACCATTATATTGTTGAATAACATCAACAGAATCACCAACTTGCACGTTTAAACTCAAAAAATATTAATTTCTTAGACAAAGTGCAAGTAGTTGTATTGTTATTAGTGTTTACAGTCCAACACTTGATCTAAGTACAAATTCTAATTCTATTTCTCCATTTTTTTTAGAAGTATTTACCAATTAAATACACACATATTCAGTATATGATTTTACTATAGGCATAATTTATTTGATTTAATGGATCTTTTTTCTTTCAAAATCTTAATTTAAGAATTTCAAAACTAGATGAAAGTACTGAAGAACAACACTAGCTATTGCAATTTTCACCAAGAGGCTGGCATACTTAATTACATAGATGCCAATTTAATCATGTACAATTACACAAATGCTTGCTTCTTCCTTCTTTACTTTTTTCTGTAGCAAGCACCCTATGTTGCTGTTCTTTTGTTCTGCAAAAGTGGGACCTCAGGAGAGGATGATTCAGAGTAAGAGATTATAATAGACTCTTGCTCTACTTTCTTTTCTTGGGCTTTCCCCCAAATCACAGCATAAAATCCAATTGCTATCACAGCTGCTCCAACTACACTGGAGACATATGAACTGATATTAAGATACCTATAAATCTCCTTTCATAGGCAGAAGAAACAAAAAAAGATATGTATAAATTACATAAACATGCATAATCTGTAGTTTGTAGATGTAATGCATTGCCTTCAAGAATTTGCATCAAAATAATCTCTTTAACAAGTATAAGACCACTAGACCAAAATCTAGCTCATAATCTAAACAAATCTTATGTAAAGATTTAAACATTGAAGGAATTACCTTCCAAGATAGAGAGTATCCCCAAGAAAAGTAACCCCCATTACCACTGCAATAACCACTTCAAGTGGCTTAAACATAGCAACATAGCAGGACCCTTTTTGCCCATTGCCCATTGCCCATATATGAATAGCAGGTCGGCCGGATTCTGCAAAAACCGCCTAAATCAAGCAAAAACTCAAGTTAATTCAGTTAGAGAAACAGGTATCATGTTGATATTGCAAAGCATGTATTATTCTGTGCTTACTGAACATCCAATAGTTATCAATTCCATATTGAGCCCGAGTCTCCAAGCATTAGGATCTTTCTCTACACTTAGAGAAAGTGGTGCAGATAGAATAGTAACAAAGATACAACGGAAGAGTACCATCATCAACCCCGCAGGGTAGTCCCTGATAATCCATGCCTAGAAATGTAGAACACCAAGAAAAAACAGAACAGCAATATTTGGAACCTATTTCCTGTTGCAAATAACTTTGACAAGGTAGTCTTTCTGCTGCATATTTTACCTTCAGTATGTATATCAACAAAAGCGTTAAGGCAAAACAGACAAGCAGCAGGGCCCCAAATATCCAATTGGATTGCGATGACAGAAGGAGATGATTGAAAGGTGAGTATGATGATGGAACATTTTTCGATTGGCAAGCCTTTGTAAAGAGTAATAACCAGTGCTCCTGTAATTGAAACTATTGTGCCAATAGACTTGGCCCGATGACTATTAACTCTCAAGTCTAATTTTTCCATCCTGAAATCGCCCAGTTAAGTCAAGGCACACAAAGTTATGGCACCCTTGGAACATTACATATCAATTAAAATTTTGGCTGGTTATGAAAATATCCTTTCTTAACATTTTCCCAAAAGTTTTAAAGTGAAAAGATTATAGTGACCACATAAGTGAAAGAAAGCAAATGAACACAATCCATCACATTCAAATTTTACTGGAAATAATTAGGCTTGATTTTAGATAACATGCACAAGTTTTTTCTTTTTGCTTAATTCCGCTTCCAGTTTCAGACTAGAACAAATATACAGCAATTGAAAACAGTTCTGCAGAAATTGGCAAACAAGCTCTACATTTCACTGACCTGATGCCTTTCCTTTGGTGGTTTTTTTCTTCTTCTCTGGCCTGACTCTTGTTATAACCCATTTACTAATGGAAGGTAAGAGGATATGAATTAGTTAGGCCATAAAATTTTCACAAGACTTTTGAGTTTTAGGGAAAGAATGAGACAGGACTAACATATTTTAGGGATCCTTTTTTTTCCATTTTCTACATAGAGATATCAAGTTGCTGCAGAGCACTGCAAACAGTTTTAGAAAGAAATTAACCAGACCTGAATATTATGGCTAAGATGAAGTAAAAGCTGGGATTAAATCAGACATCGCTGAAGCCAAGGTAGGAGAACTGTATCCTATACCACAAAACTTGAGCATCTGCGTAGAACAACTGCAACCATGCAACCAAACCCCCAACCCAGAAAATAAGTCCACAAATAGTTGCTAAAGAATTGAAAAAAAATTGTTAATACAATAATCATATTAAAGAGCAGAAACAATTACCTGAGCAAGCCAAGAATAAATAATCGACAGAGGATGTGACATGTCAGTGGTGGTCGACAATTTTCTTTTCTGTAAAACGAAAAGAAGATGAAAAATAAGATGCAAAATAAAAAAATTTAGAATAAATTTGTGATTTTCAAAGATCAAGAATAATGGGTTAAGGGCAAACCTATGAAAAATGAAGCAGAAAGGAAGTAGCACAAAGATTGCAAAGGCGTTAGAGTACAGAACAAATACAAAGTCGTTCATGCCATTTTTCATGGCTGCCTTGCTTAGTGCGTTCGCTCCAACCTCAAAAAACTCTGCCATCAACATTGCCAGAATTACGCCCAACCGCCTCATGGTGTGTGTCCTTTCTTCAATATTGGATCTTAGAATTTGATAAATTACTGAATGCTATGCAGGATAAGCTTGGCAAGCAAAGTGAGAAAATTCCATCCCCGTCATCTTTTTTAGTTTGGGTTTTTGAGGTTCAGTGCTTGGCTGAGTTGATTTTTGTTTCATGTGTATTCATTCGAAACCACCTACTCGTCAGACAAAAGAATATCTATGGTTCCTAAAATGTCACAATTTATTAATTTCGTCGTAAAAATATTTTTATTTTTATAATTTTTACAACATTTGTATTTTTATTTTTTTTCATTCTAACATTATTAATATTTAAAATTAAAATTACTGATGTGGTTTAAAATATTATATTATTGTCTCATATATACAGAAGTTGGTATAAAAAAAAAAAAATTAATAATAATTGTCCTTAGCATCTCACCTTTTTTTTTCTTTTCAATTTCATTATAAAAGTACTATTGTTTAATTTTTCTAATTTTTTGTTGTTGAGAATTTCAACTTCAAAGTATCATTTCTTATTGATTCCATCCTAAAAAAATATCTTTACCTTAAGATATTGTTTTCTATTATAAAATCAATTTGTTCTCTATTTACTTTTGCATATAAAAGAAGCATATATTTTCTTCTATATGCTACGATTTATTCACTCATTATGATATGTGAGCAAGTTGTCATATCTTCTTTTAGCAACATTAGATCTGCCACATTTCATTAAATCAATTTAGATAGAAAGTGACGTAGGAGCCCCACTAATTTTGAAATTATAAAAAGATAATTGTAATATTTTAAAATATAAGGACCAAGATTAATTTTGAGATATACTACATTGATCAACAATATAATCTACCCTAATATTTTATGGCATTCTTCATTTTTTATACATATTTAGCTGAGTAACTTTCGAAACTAGCTATTAACAACATTACTGTGAACTGCTAGCAATTTAGGGTTTTTTTTTTTTTTTTTTTTTTTTTTTTTAAATGTAGTTATTCTTTTTCCTTCTTTCTTTTTTCAAAACAAGTCACTTTTTTCCTATGTTTAAATTTTAAAATATCCAAATCTACTGAATGAACCAGTTTATTTGTCATGTTAACCTTAACATCCAAGTTGAATCGATCATAATTGTTAGACAAAATGATATCTACTATTACTAAATTATCATAAATTTTCAATTTCATTTAAAAATATTTTGTCTCATAATTTTCTAAATATTTGTAATGTTTTACTTAACCTAATGCCGTTAATATTTTGCACTGAAATTACTGTCATGGCTAAAAGTATTATATTTTTATCACATGTATATTTAGTTAGTAAAAAGAAGATAATTATCCCTAACATATCAATTTATTTTTTTTCAATTTCACCATAAGAATATTTATTTATTTTTATCAATTTCATCCTAAAAATATTTTTACTCATTCTTTTTCACTCTTCTCTCTAAAAAAAACCTAACAACATTTTAAAATCTTGACAATCCTTTTAAATTTCTTGTTTTTCATTTATAAATTATTGAGAAATTAAAAGTTAAATAAATTTTGTATCAGAAATGCATCTAATTGATGTTATCACCATTTCTGCAGGGTATTCTTTAATAATCCAGGTCTGCATATGAAAGGAAAGTGAATGATTTTAGTCAATTAGGTTAGCAGTAGTGACATAATCTGGGTACTTTTTATTACCTGTAAAACGTACAAGACTGAGAAGCAAAACCTAGCAGCTGCAAGGAGAAACCCTCCAATAACCCAATTTGATTGCTGCGAATGAAGAGGCCCCTACATTCAGAGGCATGCCTTTGCATAAGTTCACCACTAATGCACCAGTGATTGAGATCACTGTGCGTCTGTGCCCAAACTCTTTGCCTGACAGCTTCGCCTTTTTATGTCCAGCTTTTCCATCCTAAAAATCTCATATGGTTTATGTCTTTTTTATCATCATTTTTTATGTAGTTTTTGTTCTAGGAATGATAGTTTAAAGTGCCACTATTCTTTTCACAACTATTAGTCAAACACCATTAAACTTTCTGCAAGCAACAAAAGTAGGATTGTGGTAAATGTCATAAATTTTTAGTTCAACTAGCGAAGACATAATAAAAAATAAAAAACTAGCCATGAAAATTTTAACTTATGAGATGGATTTCCGAAAATGACTGCCGGACTTATCTCCTCCACTCCAAGCCCTTTCTCATACAATCCTACAAGCTGTTTGAGTCGGGGAAATGCATCTGAAATGATGGCAAGTATGAAAGTGAAGCTGGTGTGAGATCCATCATTGCTGAGGCAAGAGTTGGAGTGGGATTCAAATTTTCTCATTTCTAGAAGAAATAGAATTTAGGAGAGAGACAAATAGAAATAAAATTATTTTGAAAATTTGAATGTATTTTTAAGTTAGATACACTTTTAAAGAGAATTAACGTGTTTTTATGTAACATGACGAAAACGGATCTCATCGGGAATATTTTGATGGAGAGATCCCAGGAGAGCATTGAACTGTACCATTTCAATTCATATTAAAAAAAAAAAAAAAAAACTGATTTACTGCATTCATTACTGACCCATTAGATTCCATCCAGAGCAACACATTTTTCTCTTTCTTCAGAGGGTTTGAAGGTTGTGGGTGGCTTCGTAACCATCGCCAGACTGTGGAGCAACTTGCACCGTCACGGCGACGACATGTGGATGCTAGTTGTAGGAGAGACGAAGAAGACCCAGATGGGAAAACGAAGGGTTTGCGGAAAAAGTTGAACTTAAATGAGAATTTAATCAGGATTTTGGAGTGTGAAGTGGAGGCCTGAAGGATGCGTTGGAAAAGACTAAGAGTTTGAACGTGGAGATGGAAGCGCAGAATAGGAAGCTAGGAAGCGTTTTCTCAATTTAATATGAAGTTCAATTTCATGAGATTGGGATTTGTATTAGTAATCGTATGAATAGGAGATTTCCTAATTTCACTTGTTTTTGGATTGAAATTTGGGTAGAAATTTATATATTTTTCATTGTGTTGTTGAATATAGCTAGATTTTCTAATTAGAATTTGGATTGGGTTGGGATTAAGTGAATTGAAACCTTCATCTTCAATTCAAATTTTCTTACTTTAACTGGATTTTCTTAACCTTAAAACCTTCATAAGAATAATCGCTCTAGATGGAATTAAATAGGACAGTAATGAATGAAATAAATTATCATTTTTATATATTGAAATAATATCGTTTAACACTCTCTAAGAACCTCTCCATAAGAGTACTCTCAATGAAATCTGTTCTCGAAACATGAGTAATGTGCAACGTGAAATGCAAATTCAAGACCCTGTATCTTTCTTTTTCCTTTTTGTCTATTACCAGGCCTCTGTGTTATTCAATTCATGCTTAGCTTCTTAAAAATGGGGGGGAAACGACCTGGAACCCACCCCAATTGCTACTGAGTGCCTTTTCATTTTCCTTTTTGCTTTTCTTTGATGTGATTGGAAGGAGCAAGAGTATTATTGGATTGTGAGATTTTTAGTTTGTGCACTTAATATTTTTTTTCTTTTTCCTAAATGTCATTTGTGATTCTATTTCAATTTTAGATTGAAATTATTTTTGTAGAATTGAATAAAAATATTATAAAAAATAAATTGCATTCTTCCTCTTGAGATAATATGGAGAAATAACATTGACAACCAAAAATTAAATATAACCATAATGCCCTTACTCAAATTCGTCATGTTATAAAGGTGTGAATGAATCTCTCTTTCGAAGAAGAATTAATATATATTTAGAAAATATTAAGTAGCCAAAAGTCCAACTTTTTGCAATAAGTGCAAATCTATTATTTATATATATATATTTATTTATTTATTTATTATGCCACTCATGTTTATGGAGTAGTTTATTAGTTAAAATATGATGATTTTTTTTATTGAAATTAAAAATAATAAAATTTTAACACTTTTTCGACAAAATAAAATATTCACAATCCATAACCATCCACAATAACTATTACTTAGTTCAACTCAAAAGTAATTTTTTTTTGTAGGGAAATATAACTTTTGGACTGAAGGGCTATTTGACATTATTACATATTCTTCACATCGCTTGGCTACCAATTGGTGTTATTCTTGTTTTGTTTTATTCAGAAAGTTGCGACAACACATTCATGCAACCAAAAAGAAAGGTGGCCGGTTCCGTACTTGATTGTAGCATTACATGTCCAGTTTACATAAACACGATTTGCACATGACATTGGTAAAACACCTTAAACTTTGCTTTTTTCTTTACCACCTATTTACATTAATTTAACTTACAGCCCAACTGACTTTTGTAAATATCCTAAATGTTTTTACAATTTTTCATAAGTTGGAGAAGCATTCAATATCCTAAATGTTCAATATTCTCATTGTTGTTGCAGAGGGGGAGGGGGTAAAAAATGTGTTTTGCTCTTTATTGTTGGATGTCATTTTAGAAAAGTTTCTGTTTACATTATAAAATCAGATAGAAATGGCGCTGAAGGGTGCGTTGTAAATATTGTAGCTTTTAGTTGTAGATAGCAAGTGGGACACCATGTGGCTGTTGGTGTCTCATCGCAAGTGTCCAAGTGAATATCATAAAATAGATTAGATATAGTACATAGATTAGTTGGGTTGGATGGTGGAATTTTGGATGGAAGGCAAGTCTCAAGATTTTTGTCTGTAATAGTAGGATCTGAAAAATAACAGTTAGAATAGGATAAAAGTAGATATTAAATTTTGAAAATTTAATTTCTGGGTCCATTTCAGCTTTTCTCTCTAATAAGTTTTACCTCTCTCTAAACAAAGCATGTTATCATGAATTTTAGAAATCGAATTTTATAAATCCGGTTTCACTAGAGTCTAAAGTTTTGTCTTCTTTTTCTTTCTTTAAAGTGTATGATATATTTTAAATTTATAATGTATGATATTTGTAAATTTTTTAAATATATGATAATTTTTTAATTTGTGAATGATATTTTATAAATTTAAAGTGTATAATATTTTTAAAATTTAAAATAAATGATAATTTTTAAATTTATAATATATGATATTTTATAAATATGGTATTTTTAAATTTTAAAATGTATGATAATTTTTAAATTTATAGTGCATGATATTTTTAAAATGTATGATAATTTTTTAATTTCTAGTTTATGATAATATTTAAATCTAAAGTGTATGATATTTTTTAAATTATAGGGTATGATATTTTTAATTTTTAAATTCATGATATTTTATAAATTTAAAGTGTGTGATAATTTTTTTAATTTATAGTGTATGATATTTTTAAATTTTTAAATATATGATAAATTTTAAATTTAAAGTGTATGATAATTTTTTAATTTATAATGTACTATAATTTTTTAATTTATAGTGTATGATAATTTTTAAATTTATAGTGTATGATATTTTTAAATTTTTAAATTTTTAAATGTGTGATAATTTTTTAATTTATATTGTATGATATTTTTAAATTTAAAATGTATGATAATTTTAAAATTTTAAAATTTTAAAATTCATGATATTTTTTTAATTTAAAGTGTGTGATATTTTTTAAATTTATAGTGTATGATATTTTAAAATTTTAAAATATATGATATTTTTTTAATTTAAAGTGTGTGATATTACATAAAAAATTATAAAGTTGTGTGGTAATAAAATTTTTATAAATATAATTTCAAATCATGGTTTTTTTAAGATATCATATATTATAAATTTAAAAGATATTATACACTTTAATTTTATTTTATTTTATTTTACATAAATTATCATACACTTTGAATGAAGGAAAGGAATACAAAAAATTTGGACTCTAGTGAAATCGGAGTTACAAAATTCAGTTTCTAAAATCTACGATTTTTACTTTTATCCTATTTTGACTATTATTTTGTAGATCTTACCGTTATGAACAAAATTCTTGAAACTTAAACTCTTCTGTCCAAAAATATATTAGATGGTGGTGGTACAATGACGAGACAATCACTCTTTATACTAACTACTATCAATTATGAAGAAGTTATTTTGAGAATGAAAATTACAATTTAACAAGGTCTTAAATCCATATACTTTTATATTTAATCATGATAATTTCTAAAGTTAATCATGATCTAGGGACTAATTGCATCACCAATTCAAAATTATTAATGATTATTTATAAATTTAATTAATCATGATATTGGGACTAACTACATCACTAAAAACAATTTAAAGTACAAAGTCCCCTCCTAAAATTAGTCACCAATAATTCGAAATTTAGAATTTCTTAGTAGAGTTGAAAATGGAGTGAAAATGAACAATGTACCAAGACAAACAAATGTATCATGTACGCCGGCTACTCCCATTCTCACCCTCTTCTCCCCTTTCAGTCTAATTTTTCCTCTTCCCAAACATAACTTTTAGCATTATCTACTATTTAATCATTTAGTATATTATTAAAACGTTGAACAAATCGGTAAAAATCGAAAAATGTGATAATTACATTAAAAATGTTCATGTCATATTTAAAAAGTTATAATAAATTTAATAAAAATTCAAAATATATTATTTTCTTTTTAGTGATGGTGAACATTTGTGAAATAGACAATTAATTAAATATGAGTTTTTAGTTAAATATAAATTTTTTTAACTAGTGTCTATAAAATAAATGTAATAAATATAAATTTTATAATTTAAAATATTATAAAAATAAAAATTGGTTATTATGTAATACTAAAATTATAATCTATCATTATAATTAATAATATAAAATTTTGATAAAAAAAAGTTGACATTTGTATATTTATTTGTTTATTTGAAAGCGATTTGCGCTTTCTGTTTCTCTGAAAGCAATTCAGCCTTGCCTATTTTCTGGACTTTGCATTAATTTCTGACGGGGCTAGCCGAATTAAAAAACAGGACGTTGACAAGTAGGGTGGGGCCCCCGCGCCTGAAATATTTTGAAACAAACGAAATTTGCCGGATAAGTGGAAATTGATGTGACAGTTTATTTTTTATACATGTTTAGCTGAGTAAACTTCCAATCTATTTAAACTAGTTATTAATAACATTAACAAGAATTGGGATTAATTTAGGGTTTGCTAAAAATAGTGAGAATATTTTAAAAGACCCGGATCTACTTGACCAACGGTTGATTTGTCATGTGGTTCCTTTTTTATTCAGGTTATAGTCCTAATTAATATACAAATTGAATTGACATATTTGTTAGATGAAATTATATCTATTATTTTTAAACTATCAAATTTCTTAATTTTGACAAGAAAGTTTTTTTTTAATCAATTTTTAGTTTCGTAATTTCTAAAATATTTGTAATGTTTTTTTTCCAACATAACACAGATAATATTTTCAAATAAAATTACTGATATGATTTAAAATATTATTTTTTGGTTATGTTGAGTTGATAAAAAAAATATATATGTTCCTAAAGATCACATTTTAAAAAAAAATTTCTTCCTAAAAGGTTTTTGACTAGTACTATTTCTCATTCTTTTCTCACTGGTCTCTCTAAAAAAAATCTCACAAATATTTACAAACATTGACTATCTAGTCATATTTCTTGTTCTCCTTATTCATATATAATATACTAGCCTCTTCATGTTAAGAGACTCGATAAAGATACAAATTTGAGTTTAAAATATATATTATCATAATCTTATATCCTATAATAACTACAATATTATCCTGACTATTTAATATTGTAATTATTTTTAGTTTATGATTATTTAATGATGAGAGGACGAGACTTGGCGTAATGGTAAGTTTTTTTTTTGGTAACTTGTAAGTCACGGGTTCGAGGCGTAGAAACAGCCTCTTTGCAGAAATGTAAGAGAAATATTGTCTCTCTTCTTGTGAACTACTTATTACTATTTTATATTATAAAATGTAATACTTCACACCATCACGTGTTTAGAGATTTTTTTATTTTTTATTTACCTTTAAACGAAAGTAGAAATGTCTTTTTAGGTACTCTTGTATAGAAGTAAGAGAAAACTATCAAAATAATGTACTCTTGTATAGAAGTAAGAGAAAACTATCAAAATAATTTGAAGTAGTATTTTAATTTAGAATTACCTATGTAACTGATAAAAAGATAATGAATTGTAATATTGGTGTAAGAGAGGAAAATAGTGGTTATTAAAAGAGTAAAATTTAAAATAATTTTTTTAGTAATTTTAAATTAATAAAAACTCTTTTAGTTTGTACATAATATATGGTAGGAGACCATAAGCGAGTCTCTACCATTTAGAATAGTATAGATATATATATAATTTTTTGAAATATCCAAATTATCACATACCTTAAATTTATGATATTTAGAGAGAGATGGTGAAGATGGAGAGTGAGAGTGGATGCATAAGAAGGTAGTGAGAACAAAATGATTTTTTATTTTTTTACCAACTCAACACACATTTGTTAAAAGTATTATATTTGAACATTAATAATTTACATTCAAAATGTTAACAGTGTTAGACTTGAAAGAGACATTGAAATTGTTTTGAAAATAATGAGATAAAATTGACTGAAAACACCTTTGAAATAAAATTGACAAAAATATAATATTTTAAAATAATATATTCATTTTTGCCTATTGTTTAGTAAGGATATTGAATTATATTTTAGATTTAACCCTTGAAGTACTGCTTGAATTCTGAATTATAAATCAAGTACATAAGAATTTGAATAGTGACATTTTTGACTTAGCACTCCCTACACTAATCTAAGGCTATATATCTTTGTCCAAAAAAAAAAAAAAAAATTAACTCAAGAGAAGGTAGATGTGGACTAACTGTAATTTAAAAATCTTTGAGACCTTAGATCCCTGATTACAATCTTTTAACTGCTTTTCTTAATGCTTCTAAATTTACAAGCTCTTGTCCCCAACCATAATTTTAAAAATTGTATCTCTATTTTCCATTAAATAGTCACCACCTCAACCGGTGTTTGTTAAACTGAATACTGAAGGTAACTGTTTGGGGGATCGAGGAAAAATTACAGCAGGGAGTTTGGTTAGAAATAATTTGGGAGGTTTCATTACTGGCTTCACAAGAAACATTGGCCTTGCTAATAGTGTCGAAGCAAAACTATAGAGTCTACCTGATGGCCTTAATTTGGCTACTGAGATAGGTTTTTAGAACTTGAAAATTTCTATTGATGTCAAAATTGTTATTGCCTTTATCACAACAACAACAACAAAAAAAAGTGTTCATAGACGGTCACAAAATACAAGATATCAGGTACATTACTGCTCTGTCATTGATTCTATGTTTCCATGACTGAGTTTTGCAAAAGAGGGGCCCTGGAAGTAGTGGAAACAGAGCTAGAGATTCCACTTTCGTCACTAACAATTTTCTCTTCTTTTGCCTGCCCCCAAATCACAGCATAAAATCCAATAGTTATTATAGCAGCTCCAATCAATCTGCAGAAATTATAAAATTAAACAGGTTAGTATAGAGTGAAAGACAGAAAATGGACTATGTACAAGACAAATATATGTCTGCTCCATTCATGAACAATATACCTTCCAAGATAAAGAGTGTCTCCAAGGAATGCAACTCCCATGACAAGTGCAATGACAATCCCTAAAGGTTGAAACATAGCAAAAAAAACAGGTCCCTTCGTTCGACATCCCCATGCACTCACAACATTTCGTATTGTCACCAAAAAAATTGCCTAGAGAAATTGTGCAGCTGATTAAATTGTTAAGCAAAAGAACCAATTGAAGTGTCCAAAAATTCAGAACTTGCTTACCGAATATACTATAGCTATTAGTTCCATGTCAGGTTTAAGCATCCATTCTTTTGGGTTTTTTACTGTTATCAAAGAAACAATGGAGGATTGGATAGTCACAGAAAGGCATCTAATTGATGTTACCACCATTTCTGCCGGGGTATTCTCTAAGAATCCAGGTCTGTATATGTGGGGAACGTGAATGATTTTAGTCAATTATTTTAGCAGTGACATAATCTGAATGCTTAAGGTATTTTTATTACCTGGAAAATCAACAAGATTGAGAGCAAAAAGCTAGCAGCTGCAAGGAGAAATCCTGCAATAACCCAGTCTGATTGCTGCGAATGAAGAGGCCCATTTAGTGTCGTGCCTTTGCAAAAGGCCACAATTAATGCACCTACGATTGAGATCACTGTGCCCAAACTCTTTGCCTGACTGCTTTGCTTTTTCAAGTCCAGCTTTTCCATCCTAAAAACCTCATCTGGTTTATGTCTCTTTTATCATCATTTTTATTGTTGTTTTTAATTTGTTCTAAAAACAATAATTGAACCGGAAATTACTGCCGAGGTTTTATCTCCTCCAACCCCTTTCAGACAATCCTACAAACTGTTTTGAGTCAGGAAATGCACCTGGAAATTATGGCAAGTATGAAAGTAAAAGCAGGGTTGAGATCCATCATTGCTGTGGCAAGAGTTGGAGAACCATATTCAATCCCTGTATACGTCAACGTCTGCACACCAAATCTAGCACAAGTCCACCCACAAAATGAATACATATAATAAGTAGAAAACCCAACTGCCATATGCCATCAGTGACATATATAACTATTACCTGAGCGTCCCAAGAACAAAGAGTTTGCATATGATTGAAATAGTGATTTTTGGAGGAGCCCTATTTCTGCCAAATAAAAAATTAGATAACAAGTTAAAGATGTTGAATTGGTGAAGATAAAATATTGGTTTTAAGCAAAAAGTGCAAACCTATGAAAGATAAAGGTAGATGGTAGGAGGAAAATCAGGCCAGTTACATTTGCATAAAAAATGAAAAGAAAATTACTCATCCCTTTGGTGATTGCCACTTTGATTAAAGTATTCAAGCCCACCTGAAAACTCTCAGCTATAACCATGGCTGCTGTTACTACAAGACCCTGCATCTTTCTTTCTTTCTTTCTCCTATTGTTCTATCAGTCTATTACTATACCTCTGTTATTCAAGTCATGCTTAGCTTCTTAATGATGATGAGGAAACGATGGGAACCCACACCAATAGCTTCTGAGTGCGTACTTTTGAGGCTGTCTTTGCTCTCTCACTCGGATTGTTGAAATTTGGGCTTGTCCTTTGTAAGCAGAGCATCTTTTCATTATTATTTTTTTGATGTTATAGGAAAAGTATTATTGGGAGGTCGTAATTTATAGTTTGTGCATTTTTTTTATTTTTTTTTACTGCTGTTTAGCTGCAGTGAATAAATTTAGAATTTGACATTGGAATTCCTTTACCTTATGGAGTATTTTATGATATCTTATTCACTTTTTTAATTAAAATCAAAAACAAATTCTCGCAACACCTTTTGGAGAAATGAAAATCTTTACTATTCATAAATCAACCATTATAATTACTTAGTTGAACTCAATTTCTTTTCTTATGCAAATATAAATTACATACTTAAAATTGGGAGAAATTTTAACAAATTCAATTATTATATGTATAAATTGTATTATTATTTTTTTCAAATTTATGTTTCAACAAATGATAAAATATATTATGTTCATATACTATATGACAGATTGAAGGGGATGAATATTATTTTTCTGATTTTAATAAATTATTTTATTTTGCAGAATTTGAATGTGTATAAATTATTTCATTTCTAGTCTTACCCCCATCCAATCAAAGGATTTCATTATTCTCAAATGGAAAATATCAACAGAGTGGTTAAGACATACCATCAATTGATGGTTCAGTTTTAAGATTCGGCATTATATCCGCAGCAATAGGGAAATTCAAACATACATTTAGCTTTATCCAAGTGCTTGTCAAAGTTGAGTAATTTTTTTTTTTATAACCTCATACATTCACATCATCACATGGCTTGGCTACCAATTAATGTTATTCTTGTTTTGTTCTCTTTTGGGTTGGTTTGTTTGTTTTTTTTTTAATTCACAAAAGTCCTACAGATTCAAGCCTTTAAACAAGTTTGCAGCTTATTCCTACATTGTGGGATGTTTAATTTTTAAAGAACCAATAAGAAATGGCTAAAAATTTGTTATGGTGTTGCACCTTTCTTTGCTAAATTCACAACTGGGTTCAACAATTAAATTTGTACACATATTTTCAGGTTCAATTGCTGTTGAATGTTCCTTCATGGTAAAAAGCCAAATTGTGAAAAGTACTAAGCAGGGAGTCATGTTTTTGTTTTGAAACAGAGGGGCCATAGAAGAAGATGAGACAAATATTAAACTCTTCTCCACTTTGATCCCAATTATAACAGCCCCCACACTGCACCACACTGCACCAAACAACTGAATTGAAATAATTGACTGTAAAATTCACTCTTAAAAGAAATCAGGTTTACATTATTTTTCTGTCCTTGATTAGATGCTACTATGCCTGTGTTTGCAAAAGAGGGGGTCTTAGAAGTAGTAGATACATAGCTAGAAATTCCACTTTCTTCACCAACAATCTTCTCTTCTTGTGCCTGCCCCCAAATCACAGCAAAAAACCCAATTGCTATTATAGCAGCAGCTCCAATCAATCTGCAGAGATTATAAATCAAACAGTAAATTAATAATAAAGAATATTACTAGGGGTAAGACTCGGAGCACATCAAACAACAATAAATTAGTAAATCTCTCGTGAAGTTTACTAATTTATTGTTAGAGGGGCGTACATAAAACAAGATATAAAACCCGTCTGAAAATTAATCACCAATAATTCAGGACTTTAGAGTTTCTTGACAAAGTTGAAAATAGAGTGAAATGGAATATATGCCATTCCTTACCCATTTTCACTCTCCTCCCCTTTCACTCCAATTTTCCCTCTTGCCAAGCATAAATTTAAGCATTTTAAGGTTCATATAGTTTTCATTTATGAACTATATGCCTTCCAAGATAAAGAGTGTCTCCAAGGAATGCAACTCCCTTTACAAGTGCAATGACAATCCCTACAGGTTGAAACATAGCAACATAAACAGGTCCCTTCGTTTTGCATGCCCATGCATCTAATTGATGTTATCACCATTTTTGCAGGGTATTCTTTAATAATCCAGGTCTGCATATGTAGGGAAAGTGAATGATTTTAGTCAATTAGTTTAGCAGTGATATAATCTGAATGCTTAAGGTACTTTTTATTTTCCTGTAAAACGTACAAGGCTGAGAAGCAAAAGCTAGCAGCTGCAAGGAGAAACCTCAATAACTCAATTTGATTGCTGTGAATGAAGAGGCCCCTTTCAGTGGCATGCCTTTGCATAAGGTCCCAACTAATGCACCAGTGACTGAGATCACTGTGTGCCTAAACTGTTAGCCTTTTTTAAGTCCAGCTTTTCTATCCTAAAAATCTCACATAGTTCATGTCTCTTTTATCCTCATTTTTTTTTTTGTTCTAGGAATGATAGTTTTATGTGCTACTACTATTCTTTGCATAACTATTTGTCAAAGAACATTAAACTTTCTGCAAGCAACAAAAGTAGTATTGGGGTAAATGCCACTAATTGTTACTTCAACTAGCAAAGACAAAATGATTTAAATCCATAACAATTTTAATCTACGAGACCGATTTCCGGGGTTTACCTCCTCCACTACAACCCCTTTCTCATACAATCCTCCAAGCTGTTTTGAGTCAGGAAATGCACCTGGATATGATGGCAAGTATGAAAGTAAAAGCTGGGGTGACATCCATCATTTGCTGGAGAACCATGTTCAATCCCAAAATACGCGAACTCTAGCCCACAAAAGCTAGCACAAGTCCACCCACAAAAGCAATACATATAGTAAGTAGAAAACCCAATTGCTACTATAGCAGCTCCATTCAATCTGTAGATATTGTAAAATCAAACAGTAAATTAATGGTAAAGAATAAAATTAGTAACAAGAATCCATGCATGTCAATCAGTAACAAATTAGTCTTCTCCCCTTTCATTCCAATTTTCTCTCTTCCCAAAAATAAAATTTAGCATTATTTTCTGTTTAACCTTCTCATATAAATAATTTATATATTTCGATGAAAATTGGGAAATGTGACAATTACATTTAAAATATTCTATGCCATCTTTTAAGCTATAAGAAATATAATAAAAATTTAAAATATATTATTTTCTCTTTAGTGATGTTGAACATTTATCAAATTGACAATTAATTGAATGTACTTCATGTTTATTCGAACTTTTTTTTGTTTCTTGTTCCTTTGAAAGCAATGGGGCCGGCCTTAGCATTCATTTATGACGGGCTAACCTAATTAAATACGGACGTTGACGGTTGGGGGTGGGGGCAACCGCACTTGAAATAAGTCGAAATTGTTATGACAATTTAATCCTTCATTTTTTATGACATGTTGAGCTGAGTAACCTTCCAATCTATCTAAACTCTAGTTACTAACAACATTAACAAGAATTGGGATCAATTTAGGTTTTACCAACAATAGTGAGAATATTTTAAGAACCCGGATCTATTGGATGAACTGTTGATTTGTCGTATAGTTTTTATTCAAGTTAGCCCTGATTAATATACAAATTGAAACGACGTACTTATCAAACTCTCATAATTTTTTAATTTTGTCTCGAAATTATTTTATTGTCAATTTTTAATCTCATAACTTTCTAAAAGGTTTGCAATGTCTTTTTTCCACTTAACTCAGTTAATATTTTAGAATGAAGTTACTGGCATGGCTTAAAATATTATAATATTTTAGCCACATGTATTTTGACTTAGTAAAAAAAATAATAATAATAATAATAATAATTGTCCTAACATATCACTTTTATTTTGTCAATTTAAAAGTATTTTTATGAGAACTATTTCTCATTCTTTTCTCACTCCTCTCTCAAAAAAAAAAAAAAAAACTCACAATATTTAAAAACATTGACAATGGAGTCATATTTCTTGTTCTCCTTATTCATATATCTTTAAGAAAATAAAAATTAAATAAATTTTGTATATACTTATATTTTTTAAAATATCCAAATCATCACATTCCTTAAATTCATGATATCTAGAAACATATTAATAATACATTCTAGCAGGGAATATAGGGAATATAAGACTAATGCAGAACAGAAGCAAGGAAGCTAGAATCATTCTAGCAAATGCCCTTGTATAGCAAGGGAACTAACATTCTAGTGCACTATAATAAAAAAGATATAAACTTTTAAATTGATTTCATAAAGTGAAAGATTGGATGATTTTATAACTAAATAGAAACCTCTATCATATAGGTTCCATAAACTAATCAACTCACATCTTAATTTGGACTAAATAAATTATCATATTTAAACTATTCTAAATAACTAAATAATACTTTTCCTATGTGGGATTTAAGGAAATACTATAAAAGAAACCTAAACTACAGCTACATCAAAGGTATGAAAATACAAACGATTAATATTTTCAACCACTATTCTTGTCCTACATCAAAAGGTACGGCAGCCAAGCAGACTCAAACTCTCATCCTGTTGTTGGTAGTGACATTGTTTTTTATTTAGCACTCCCAACACTAATCTAAATGCTATATATCTTTGCCAAAAAAAATAAATTATTCAAGGCAAGGTAGCTATGGTTGGTTTACATACATTATTGTTGTTTGTGTACATTTGTATCAACCACAACCTAACTGATCCAATAGACAAGTCACAAAATACAAGATATCAGGTTTACATTACTGTTCTGTCCTTGATTCTATTTTTCCATGATTGTGTTTTTGCAAAAGAGGGGCCCTAGAAGGAGTTGAAACAGAGCTAGAGATTCCATTTTCTTCACTAACAATTTTCTCTTCTTTTGCCTGCCCCCAAATCACAGCATAAAATCCATAGTTATTATGGCAGCTCCAATCAATCTGCAGAAATTATAAAATCAAACAGGTTAGAATAGAGTGAAAGACAGAAAATGGACTATGTACAAGACAAATATATGCATGCTCCAATCATTCATGAACAATATACCTTCCAAGATAAAGAGTGTCTCCAAGGAAAGCAACTCCCATGATAAGTGCAATGACAATCCCTAAAGGTTGAAACATAGCAACAAAAACAGGTCCCTTCGTTCAACATCCCCATGCATTCTAACATTTCGTATTGTCACCAAAAAAAATGCCTGGAGAAATTGTGCAGCAGATAAAATTGTTAGCTAAAGCAAAAGAACTGTCCAAAAATCAGAACTTGCTTACCGGATATACTATAGCTATTAGTTCCATGTCAGGTTTAAGCATCCATTCTTTTGGGTTTTTTACTGTTATCAAGGAAACAATGCAGGGTTGGATAGTCACAGAAATGCATCTAATTGATGTTACCATCATTTGTGCAGGGTATTCTCTAATAATCCAGGTTTGAATATGTGGGGAAAGTAAATGATTTTAGTCAATTATGGTAGCAGTGACATAATCTGAATGCTTAAGGTAGTTTTTATTACCTGGAAAATCAACAAGATTGAGAGCAAAAAGCTAGCAGCTGCAAGGAGAAATCCTGCAATAACCCAGTCTGATTGCTGCGAATGAAGAGGCCCATTCAGTGTCGTGCCTTTGCAAAAGGCCACAATTAATGCACCTACGATTGAGATCACTGTGCCCAAACTCTTTGCCTGACTGCTTTGCTTTTTCAAGTCCAGCTTTTCCATCCTAAAAATCTCATATGGTTCATGTCTCTTTTATCGTCACTAAGTTCAACTAGTAAAGGTATATGGTTTAAGGCTATATATCTTTGCCAAAAAGAAATTAACTGAAGGAAAGGTAGCTGTGGTTGGTTTACATACATTATTGTTGTTGGTGTACTTTTGTATCAACCACAACCTAAATTGTTCCAATAGACAAAGTCACAAAATACAAGATATCAGGTTTACATTACTGTTTTTAGCCATAAAAAGAAAAGAAAAAAAATGGTTTACATTACATTCTGTCATTGATTCTATGTTTCCATGATTGAGTTTTGCAAAAGAGGGGACCTAGAAGTAGTGGATACAGAGCTAGAGATTCCACTTTCATCACTAACAATTTTCTCTTCACTAACAATTTTCTCTTCTTTTGCCTGCCCCCAAATCACAGCATAAAATCCAAGTAGTTATTATAGCAACTCCAATCAATCTGCAGAAATTATAAAATCAAACAGGTAAGAATAGAGTGAAAGACTGTAAATGGACTGTGTACAAGACAAATATATGCCTGCTTCTCTGATTCATTACCTATTTTCATTCTCTTCTCCCCTTTCACTCCAATTTTCCCTCTTGCCAAGCGTAAATTTAAGTATTTTAAGGTTCATATAGATTTCATTCATGAACAATATACCTTCCAAGATAAAGAGTGTCACCAAGAAATGCAACTCCCATAACAAGTGCAATGACAATCCCTAAAGGTTGAAACATAGCAACAAAAACAGGTCCCTTTGTTCGACATGCCCATGCACCCACAGCATTTCGTATTGTCACCAAAAAAATTGCCTGGAGAAATTGTGCAGCAGCAGGTAAAATTGTTAGCTAAAGCAAGAACCAATTGAAGTGTCCAAAATCAGAACTTGCTTACCGAATATACTATAGCTATTAGTTCCATGTCAGGTTTAAGCATCCATTCTTTTGGGTTTTTCACTGTTATCAAGGAAACAATGCAGGATTGGATAGTCACGGAAATGCATCTAATTGATGTTACCACCATCTCTGCAGGGTATTCTCTAACAATCCAGGTCTGCATATGTTGGGAAAGTGAATGATTTAGTCAATTATGTTAGCAGTGACATAATCTGAATGCTTAAGGTGTTTTTATTACCTGGAAAATAAACAAGACTGAGAGCAAAAAGTTAGCAGCTGCAAGGAGAATTCCTCCAATAACCCAGTCTGATTGCTGTGAATGAAGAGGCCCATTCAGTGTCGTGCCTTTGCATAAGGTCACCACTAATGCACCTACAATTGAGATCACTGTGCCGAAACTCTTTGCCTGACTGCTTTGCCTTTTAAAGTCCAGCTTTTCCATCCTAAAAATCTCATACTGGTTAATGTCTCTTTTATCATCATTAAGTTCAACTAGTAAAGACATATGGTTTAAGTCCAGGAAAATTTTAATCTACGACATCGATTTCTGGAAATGACTGCCAGGGTTTACCTCCCCCAGCCACTTTCTCATACTATCCTACAAACTGAGTCAGGAAATGCACCTGCAAATTATGGCTAAGTATGAAAGTAAAAGCTGGGGTGAGATCCATCATTGCCGAGGCAAGAGTTGGAGAACCATATTCAACCCCTATATACGTAAAAGCCTGCACAGAAAAGCTAGAACAAGCCCACCCACACAGTAATAATCAATATAAGTAGAAAAACCAATTGCTAAATGCTATCATTGCCATATATATGTTAGGAATTTTCGTAAGTTTTTAAACTAATTTAACTTAATTAAAGTTCATTACTTTTATTTAAATAAAAAGTTATTCTCTTTTATAAAATAATTTTTATATGAATAATTATTAAAATATTAATAAAAAAGAAAATTTAGTTATTATGACTTAAGCAAATTATTTTTTGTTTAAGTAACAAGACACTTGATTTTTATAAATGTAACTTCTTTATGAACAATAATATATTTTCATTAAAAATCTTATAAGAACTTTTATGGTTATTTGACTTAATTAAAAATCATTGCTTTTTAATTGAATAAAAATACTTTTTTTTTACATATTAACTTCTATATAAATAGAAATGTTCTTTCATAGAAGACCTATAAAAGTAACATGCTTAACTATATTTTTTATATCTTTTCTTTTTCTCTTTCTTTTTCTTTTCAAGTTATAGTTTCTGTTTATATCTAATAGTAACCTTATATATAGAATAGTATGTTTTATCTTGAGAGGCTTATTTGTTATAATCCCGTTGTAAGTAGAGTATAAATATAATCTTAAAAAAAAAGAAATTTTAACTGTAGAGATATTTTATTGTTTCTACAATTTTTATATTACAATATATACCTATTACCTGAGCATCCCAAGAATAAAGAGTTTGCCAACCATTGAAATTTTGAGTTGAGGAGGTGCCCTGTTTCTGCAAAATTAAATTAAATAACAAATTAAAGATGTCCAATTGGTGAAGAAGAAATATGTGTTTCCTAAGTAAAAGTACAAACCTGTGAAAGATAAAGGTAGATGGTAGAAGAAAAATGAGGGCAATTACATTTGAATAGAAAATAAAAATGAAATTGCTCATCCCTTTGGTGATTGCTACTTTGATTAAAGTATTCAAGCCGACCTGCAAACACTCAACTACAACCATGGCTGCTGTTTCTCCATGACCCTGCATCTTCTTCTTTCTTTCTTTTTTCTTTCTTTCTCCTATGTTCTTTTAGTCTATTACTATACCTCTCTGTTATTCAATTCATGCTTAGCTTCTTCATAATGACGAGGAAACGACATGGGAACCCACACCAATTGCTACTGATTGCGTACGTTTGAGGCTATCTTGCTCTCACCTGGGATTGTCAAAATTTGATCTTTTCCTTTGTAGGCAGAGCACCTTTTCATTTTAGCTTTTGATGTGATAGGAAAAGTATTATGGATGGTGGAAGTGAATTAGATTTAAAATTAGGTATTTGGCTATTTAATTTTAATTGTTTTTGTTTTGTGCATATTTAGAATTAGAATTGAAATTTGTAGCTCAATAACTACAAAATATCATTTTCAATTCTTATGCATGTGTTATTCTTGACAATCACTTATTTATAACAACATATCATGCTAATACATTGATCACCACCATCGATAATCTCCGCCACCTACTATCAGTCCTTACCCAAAGGCAACTACGTCCATCCGTGTGACTGCCAACTACGTCATAGTCTAATTGTCGAATACGATATTTATTATTGTCAGAACTCACCAAATATGATAACGACCACCGTCAACTAACCAACCGAGGCAAACAAAGGCTTCAACTACAACCATCGCAAGGACTTACCGAAATGATGATAATCACCATTAGAATATGTGTGAAGGACAACAATAGATGCTGAAGACGAAGCCAACCACTATAGGAGAAGACAGAAATCACCACCAAAAACTACTGACATCCACTACTGAAAGCCCCTGAAGACGTCAATAAACACCACCAAGTATTTGATGCACAATTTCGGTTGTAATTCTTTATGTGATCCAAACTCGTATATTGTAACCCTAACAAATTCCAATTTTAGTAGAATTGAAATTAGTTTATATTGTAATCCTAACCAATTTCAATTATTTTAAGGAGATGAATGTTATTTTTCCATTTTAAGAAATTATTTCATTTTGGAGGATTTGAATGTAAATAAATTATTTCATTTCTATTCTCCTCCCCCCATTTAATGAAAGGATTTCACTATTCTCAAATGGAAAATATAAAGAGAGTGAGTGGTTAAGACATAGCATCAACTGATGGTTCATTTTTAAGGTTCGGCATTATATCCGCAGCAATAAACATACATATTCACATGGTTTGGCTACCAATTTTCCAAGTGCTTGTCTAATTGACATCTTCAAATATTCACTCTTCACATCATCACATTGTTTGGCTACCATTTAGTTATTCTTGTTTTGTTCTGTTTTGTCTTTTTTTTCGTTTTGTTTTATTCACAATGGTCCTACACATTCAAGCCTTTAAACAAGTTTGCAGCTTATTCCTACGTTGTGGAGTGTGTTGTGGGGTGTTTGATTTTTAAACAACCAATAAGAAATGGCTAAAAATTTGTTATGATGCTGTCCCTCTCTTTGCCTAATTCACAACTAAATTTGTACACGTATTTTCAGGTTCAATTGCTGTTGAATGTTCATTCATGGGAGTAAGCCGAATTATGAGAAGCACTAAGCAATGAGTCATGTTTTTGTTTTGAAACAAAGGGGCCACAGAAGAAGATGACACAAAGATAAACTCTTCTCCACTTCCATTCCAATTATAACAGCTCCAATCACACTGCACCAAACATTGAAATGAAATGATTGTAAAATTCACCCTTAAAAGACATCAGGTTTTCATTATTGTTCTGTCCTTCATTCTATGCTACTATGCTTGTGTTTTGCAAAAGAGGGGTCTTAGAAGAAGTAGACACAGAGCTAGAAATTCCACTTTCTTCACTAACAATCTTCTCTTTTCGTGTCTGCCCCCAAATCACAGCAAAAAACCCAATTACTATTATAGCAGCTCCAATCAATCTGCAGAGAATTATAAAATCAAACAGTAAATTAATGATAAAGAATTTAATTAGGGGCAAGATTCGGTGCATGTCAAACAACAATAAATTAGTAAATCTCTCGTGAAGTTTATAAATTTTTTGTTAGAGGGCCTACACAAAACCAGATACAAAAAAACCCCATCTGAAAATTATTGGTCTCAGGACTTCAAAGTTTTTTGACAAGTTGAAAATAGAGTGAAAATGGAATATATGCCTGCTACTCTGATTCAATACCCATTTTCACTCTCTGCTCCCCTTTCACTCCAATTTTCCCTCTTGCCAAGCATAAATTTAAGCATTTTAAGGTTCATATAGTTTTCATTCATGAACTATATACCTTCCAAGATAAAGAGTGTCCCCAAGAAATACAACTCCCAAAACAAGTGCAATGACAATCCCTAAAGGCTTAAACATAGCAACATAAACAGGTCCCTTCGTTCGACATGCCCATACTTGCACAGCGTTTCGTATGGTGGAACAAAAAATTGCCTAGAAATTAAGCAGCAGGCAGTGAACTTGTTAGCTAAAGCAACAACCAATTTAATTGTCTAAAAATCAGAATCATGCATTTAGAGAATGTTTACCGAATATAGTATAGCAAATAATTCCATATCAGGTCTAAGAATCCATGCTTTTGGATTTCTCTCTACAATCAAGGCAACAATGAAGGATTGGATAGTCTCAAAAATGCATGCAATTGATGTTACCACAAGTTCTGCAGGGTACTCTTTTATAATCCAGGTCTGCATTTCATATGTGGGGAAAGTGAATGAGTTTAGTCAATTAGAATAGCAATGACATAATGCATACTCGGAAGTCTGAATGCTTGATTAGGTCCTTTTTACCAGGACATTGAACAAGACTGAGAGGCAAAAGCTACTAGCTGCAAGGAGAACTCCTCCAATAATCCAGTCGGATTGCTGTGAGTGAAGAGGCCCATTCAGTGTCATGCCTTTGCAAAAGGTCACAATTAATGCTCCTGCGATTGAGATCACTGTCCCCAAGCTCTTGGCCTGACTGCTTCTCATTTTCAAGTCCAGCTTTTCCGTCCTAAAACCTCGTATGATTAACAGTGTAATTTTTATGTGTTAAAAGTGTTTTTCTAGTTATATATCTTGAACATTAGGGGCTTGGCGTACAAGATTGTAAAATAGACATTCGTTTCTAGAAAATAATGGCTTCTCATTTGCATCAACCATGCGATTCTTAGGAATTAAAGTGTTTTTGTAGTTATAAATTTTGAAAATTGGGTTTAGGGGAGCCAAAAGTCTTTTTTACGAGCTAGAGATATCAACATGTCTGGGAAACACATAAAACTTGTAATAAGAAATGACTTCTAATTTATATCAACGTTGAGAGTTTTATGAGTTAAAATATTTTTCTAGTCGTAAATTTAGAAAATTGAGTTTTGGGATCATAAAATAAACAATTGTTTGAAAATTGGGGTTAGCACCAAAAACCTATAAGATTTGCAAGAAAAAACGGTTTCTCATTTAGATCAATAGCGTGAGTTTTATGCATGTCTTTGTAGTTATAAACTTCAAAAATTGAAGTTTCATGGATGAAAAATCGTAAAATAGACATCTAGTAGACAAAGTGAGGGGTGGGAGAATATTTGAGGTGAGGAATAAGACATGTAGAAATAAATAATTAATTTCTCATTTCGGATCAAAGTTGTGAGTTTTATGTGCATGTGTTTTTCTACCTCACTTCATTATTAAATCATGTCTAATTTAGGGTATTCTTTTTTCTTCGGTCGCTTACACTCACACAATGACTATCTCAATGAGCAGAAGAAACTGGATCCAGGGAGACACATTGTATTATTGTTTTTGTACTTAACGCAAATGTAAATTATTTTAATAATTTCTTTGAATTTGTTGGATGATTTATATATGTGAAATGGTAAGTTTTTACTAATTTAATATTTTTATAATTCAGTTTAGGATATAAATTGGTTATTTAACATGTTTTTAAAAAAAAAAAAAAACAATTCTTACAAAATAAAAAAGAAAAAGAAGGACAAATCAACATACCTATTAATGATAGCCATATAATTGTCAACGATGTCAATAACTTACAAATTTGTAATGTTCTCTAGTATCTACAAGACAAGTGTATGACCACGCATAATAATCGAACTGACTGCATATCTTTTATGTTATTTTAGACTTAGATAAGTTATAACTGATAATTATTTACTATCCTACTGTTTTTTAATAGTGTTATACAATCACATATACATTAACTTATCAGTAACATAAACGACAGCATCAATAATAATATTTTTGTGTAACTTAAGAGTACATTATCTTATAGCACATCATTGCTTATATTTTATTTTTTGTTCTAGGAATGATGGTTGAATGTGCCATTGTTTATTGAATAACGTACGATCAGTCAAAAAAACATTGAAGTGCAAGCACAAAAGTAGTATTGATGGGTAAACGCCACCCACTTAGTCTTAAAATTTCGATCCATTAGAGATGCTTACACAAAGCAATCAAAGGATTAAGCATCTTTCTTCAAACAAAGAAGTTGCTTTAAGTAGTGAATATAGATGAGATTTTAATTGAAGATCTCAGGTTCAAATCTAACCAATACTCGAGATGCATAGTTGAAAGCCGCCTTTTGATGAACCAAAAAATGAAATTAAAAACAAAAAACAGAGGGAAGAGGGAAGAGGGAAGAGGGGAGGAGAGCCATGGAGATTAACCTGGAAATGATGGCAAGTATGAAGGTACAAGCTGGGGTGAGATCCACCATTGTTGAGGCAAGAGTTGGAGAACCATATCCAATCCCAATATTATTAAATGCCAACACGGAAAAGCTAGCACAAGCCCATCCATGCAATCAATACCAATACATACATAGTAAAGTAAAAACCCAATTGCTATATGCCATCACATGATTGCCATATATATATATATATATATATACCTATTACCTGAGCAAGCCAAGAACAAGGATTTTGCAGATAATTGAAATTGTGATTTGTGGGGGAGCCCTGTTTCTGTAAAATCAAATCAAAGAACAAGTTAAGGATGTTGAATTGGTGAAGATGAAATATGGGTTTTGTTGAAGTAAAAGTGCAAACCTGTGAAAGATAAAGGTAGATGGAAGAAGAAAAAAGAGGGCAAATGTATTTGAATACACAAAGAAAACGAAATTACTCATCCCTTCGGTGATTTCTACTTTGATTATTATATTCAAGACCACCTGCAAGCTCTCAACTGTAACCATGGCTATTGTTACTCCTACACCCTTCATTTTTCTCTGTCTCCTATACGGCCTCTCTGTGATACTACTACCCAGTATTCAAGTCATGCATGCACCAGAGCTCTCTCTTTCTCTCATTATCTCACTGAAGGAGAATGTGACTTTTTCCTTTCAAAATCTTGTTTTTCCTTTCTCTACTTTTTACACATACCACCATCCAACCAAAAGGATTCCACGTTTTCCAAATGAAAATTATCATAGTCAAGATATACAATTTTACGTTTTTTTTATTTTATGTGCTTGTTTGGTATCATTATTGCAAATTTAAAATTGATTAAAGAGTTAGGTATAATATAAAAAATACCATATCGTTTTCTATTCCTATTAAAAAATTCTAAAAATATTTATTCACAAAAGAATTTTTAGAGATTTAATTAAAAGAAGAAGATAGCAAGAGCTTTATATTAAGATGAAGTTTGTATACATGAAACCCATTTCAGGTACTAGTTATGGAGTTGGATAAGAACGAAGATGATGGCTTTCTGTTTTTAGTTTTTCATTTTTATTGAATTGTTTATTTTCTTAAAACTTTTTATGAAAAATATTAAAAGAGATAATCTTTTTAATTTTTAGAAATGTTTATTTTTACATTAATAATTATCTCATAAACTCATTAGTTTTTTTTATTTTATGTTATATGATTTATTGAAAATTAATTTATTTATTCAATATTTGAAATTTAAAAACTACACATATAAGGGTAAAAGTAGTGTAATTCGTAAATTTACAGTTTATAACTTATTTAGAAAGAATTCTTACAAATAAGACTTACGTAAATTTATAATATGACTTATTAAGAATGTTTACACAAAAATAAATAAAAATTATCCTTACTTTTCTCAAGATATTATATTTTGATTATTACTTAATTAAATAAAATTTATTAAATTTTTAGAAAAAAATTGATAATAGGATTTTTTTTATTTCAAATAAAACAACAATTTCAGTTCAATGAATAATGTGACAATATATCAATCTTAAATCCCAAAAATAATAAATGGGATTTACTAAAACTAAGTTTCAAATTGTATTTAGAGTAGAATTTTAAATTGTGAATTTATTTTTTTTTACATATTTTTATTGAATTTAAATGTAATATTTTTGATTCAGCGGTTGGAATATATTCAAATCAATTTATCTTTCCAGTCCAGTTAAAAGCATGTCGTTCCTATCGAGATTAAAAAATTTATAAAATTTTACCTCAACAACTTCCCAAGGAGATTCGAGCTTAGAAAATAGAGCACATTATTTTTAGATGAGATCTAAGACCGAGCATATTTGTATAAGCTGACCGGAATCAACTTCTGGAGATTGTCCATTTGTTTTGGATAGATTAAATTATGATAAACTTAATTTACAAATTAGAATATTTAAACTCACCCGATCTGCAATCAAGGTTTATCAATATGCAATCTGAGATCTAAATGACATTAAATTTCACCAGCATGTATTGTGTGATCAAAAGGAAAGGGAATCTATCAATACCTGTTGTGTTCCCACTTACCAGCTGGTAGAGGAAACTAGTTTGGCCTTTCCTTCAAATAAGTTAGTATCTTGTTCCATATAAGATGTGGCCAAAATTTTCTATCATTTTGCCCCATTCTTTGCTAAATTCACAACTGGTTCAACAACTAAATTTGTACACACATTTTCAGGTTCAGTCATAGAAAAAAACCAAATTATGTGAAGCAGCCAACTACGTTCTTGTTTTGCAACAGAGGAGCCGTAGAAGAAGATGACTCAAAGATAAACTCTCCTCCACTTTCATCACTAACCATCTTCACCTCTTCTTGAGCTTTCCCCCATATCACAACATAAAATCCAATAGCAATTATAACTCCTCCAATCACACTGCATTAACCAATTCCAATTGAATGAAACAATTGACTGTAATAAATTCAATCTAGAAAGGGATGAACTAAATCCACAGATATATTTTGGCCTTAATTCCACACCCCTCTCAAGTGAGGTGCAGTGGATTTAGTTCCACCATTAAAGTTTTAGGTATCAAATGTTTGTGATTCAGAGAACTATACCTTCCAAGATAAAGAGTGTCACCAAGAAACAGAATTCCCATAACAAGTGCAATGACCATGCCTAAAGGGTTAAACATGGCAACATAGACAGGCCCCTTCATGCGACATGCCCAAGCATGCACAATACTTCTCACGCTAACCACAAAAATTGCCTACAAAATTTGAACAAGAACCAACAATTATAAAGTGCAGTATATAAACTATCAGTGTCTGAAAAATTTAGAATTAAGCAAAGCCATTCTATTTCATGCTTCATTACCGAATATACTATAGCAATCAACTCCTTATCAGCTCTAAGTATCCATGCTTTCGATTTCTTCTCCGCAATCACACCAACTATGGCAGATTGGACAGTCACAAAAAAGCAACAAATGGACGTTACCATCATCTCTGCAGGGTAATCCCTAATAATCCATGTCTACATTGCAGATGAGTGAAAATTAACCTCCAAGAACATATACTACATAATTCATATTCTAAATGTTTGAACAAGGTAATTTCACCTGCACAACTAACAAAACTGAAAGGCAAAAGCTACCAGCTGCAAGGAAAATGCCTCCAATAACCCAATCTGATTTCCATGAGAGAATATCCCCATCTAGTACTATATTATTACGCAAGGAACCAGTTCCACTTTTAATTGGCAGGCCTTTGTACAAGGTCAAAATCAATGCTCCTGTAATAGAAACCACAGTGCCTGCAACTTTTGCCTGAGTACTATGTGTTTTCAGTTCCAATTTTTCCATCCTAAAACATCAATCACATGGTTCAATTTTGTGTACAAGTTCAAGTTTTTACAAAAATAAATCAAACATCAAAAGGGTGCCTTTTCAAGACCAAAATTTTTCATTATTTGAGAATAGAGGAGACCCACCTGGAAATAATAGCAAGTATGAAGGTAAAAGCTGGGCTAAGATCCAGCATTGCCGAGGCCAGAGTTGGTGAGCTATACCCTATCCCAGTATACATCAAGATCTGCACGGAACAGCTAGGCTCACACACAAGGCCACCCAAACAATGTTCAATTTTCAGATACGTCCCATGTACTATTAGATCCAAAAACAAAAACCCACTTATTTTATGCTAGAATACCCATTACCTGAGCAAGCCAAGAATAAAGATTTTCCATATAATTGCGAAAGTTATTTGGGGAGGAGCTCTTTTTCTGGAAAATGATGAAAGTTAGTTGGTAAAAGAAGTAAATAGTTGACACCTAAAAAGCTATTGAATTGGTGTCGATTAGTGAAGTAGAAACCTGTGAAACATGAAGGTAGATGGTAGAAGGAATAAGAGGGCGAAGGCGTTTGAATAGACAATGAAAACGAAGTTACTCATTCCATTTGTTGTTGCTGCTTTGATTATAGTGTTCAATCCTACTTCCAGGAACTGGGCTGTAACCATCGCTGTTGTTACGCCTAAACCCTGCATTTTCCTCTGCCTCGTACTCTGTTCTGTGCTGCACTGCTGCTTGTTCTCGACTTTTCCATTCAAGAAAGTTACATGAATAATGTCAACCATATGTTTTAAATTTTGTATTAGTTGTTGAGAACCTGTCGAACACGTTCAATTTAGTTAAAAAATATATAATAAAATGAAATAGGTGATAGTGTATATTATAGTGAGCTTGTTTATTTTTTTTAATAAACTCTTTCTTATTTATTGAGAAATAGTAAAATAATAAGTTAAAAAATAAATTAAAAAATATTTAAGATATATAATATTAAATATAATAATTGCAAGGATGATTATATTATGTATAATATTATTAAATTAAATATATGAATTTTGTTAACTAGTTACTTTTTAAGGTTTTACAGATTAAAAATTTGTAGTATTATTATGATAATTAATCATGATTTAAATATTATTAATTTATTAAAATATTTTATTTTTTAATAATCATATTTATTACAGCTTAATAATTATTAGCACTCGTTTAAAAAAAAAAAACTCTAAATATACTTATGAGATCGTATTATATAATATACTTATTATTGGTCAGCCTTCGATTGAATCATTGACTTGATATTGGATAAAATTTTTCAAATTGATCACCGCGATTTTATTTTTAAACATTAATTACAAGTATAACTATATCTTTGAAAACTTGTTTCTCGCAAATTCAAACTAAAACATGTGAATTAGAACTCAACTACATTTTATTGGGTGAAATTTAAAGTTCAGTACATAATCAAAGGTAGCTAGCTCAATAATGAGTTGAAAACCATGCTCTGCACGTTTATCTGCACAAAGCATTTGCCTCATCTTCTTTTTTATTTTTCGTTTTTTAATTAGAAAGCCCGACATTTGTTTTTTTGATATGGGTGTAAAGTAGCTGATCTTGTAGATTTGGAATTCAAATCTTAACATGTTGAATAGAAAACAAAAGTGAATGACAATCAAGTCAAAAGACTAGTTTTTTTTTTTTTTTTTTGTAAATATATTTATTATAAATTTATTTAACATAATAATAAATATTAGAAAAGTCAAACTTGCAAATAACTAATAACTTGCAGATATTCTATTTTTATCAGATCACAAATAACAAAAGGCCTACTGAAATTTCTTTTCCCTTCTTAACTAAAACAGTTTGGGCCCAAATAATTTAAAGGAAACCCAGTGTATTGTTACAGGCCCTCACTAAAAGCAAAAATGCAAAAACCTCAGCGAAACAAGCTAGTTCTTTTGGGCCCCAAAATGAAACCCAGAAGAAACCTTTAAAATCCATTGGGTTTATGACTAAGAAAAGAGCTACCCATATTATGTAGTTTAAGGCCCAATAAGTCTTCAAATTTTCAAATAAGTTAAAAGAAGAAAACCAAATTTGTTAAGTACTATTTTGGATAGGATATCTATTCGGAATTTATAAAAAAAAAAAAAAAAATGTTGTTCAATGAAAAATGCACTACTAAATAGTCAAGTCATGATTGCTATTGAATCAAACTGATCGGTTTGGCTTTCAATTATTTTGAGTGAAAAGTGAGTCGAATTTCAAGTGTATATATATATATATATATGGTATTGCTTGGCATATCATATAAAAATATTAAAATAATATAAGATTATTTGAATTAATTCTTATATAATTTATCTGCTCCTAATTATAATATAAGTGACAATATTAAACTATAATTAATAGAGTTCATTATTGTTTATCTATGAGCCTAACTTTAACCTAATTTCAGTTCGAGAGGACTGCACTCTTTTTCTTTCCTTTCTTTCCTTTTCTTTTCTTTTCTTTTTTATCATTTGAGTCATTCTAACATTGGATATTTTTTTTATGCATCATACTCATTTTCTTTCTCTCTATTTCTAAACGTGTTAAATCTATGCCCCATTTTTTCAACCTTTCAGATCAAGTTTCTAATCCCTAAGTTGTGCCTCTGATTCATTGTAACGTAGTTTAAACAAATAAAGATTCATACATATAAAGATAACTAGAAACACTAGTTTTTAAGCATTCAAAGAAACCTACTGCATTATATATCCCTTTTTCTGCTAATTTTGCATTACCATTTTAACATGTTTAACACACTAGAGAGAGAGGGAAAATACGAATATGATTTGTTAAAAAGAACTGTCACATAGTCAAATCTATAACATGAGTCATCAGGTTTTTTGAAATAATTAAATTAGTATCAAACAAACAATTTATTCCTTCAAATGAATATTAGGTTAAAGTTTAGATTATTAAACAATACTTAATTTAACCATATTGACAAATATATTATATAAGTTTATGTTATCTAATTTTATATAAAATTAACTTTGTATAAGAAAGTAAGGTGATATTGAAGCTTGATCATTTTGCTACATGTAGAACCTTGTCAATAAAATTTCTTTGTAAGATTTTCGAGGAAAGTATGTATACGACAAAAAAATACTACTCGATCCAAACTCAGATTTGTATTACTATTATTTTTTTAATTTGAGGTAAGACCTACTTATTTACGTAATATTGGTGTATACGAGAAATTGTTAGTGTACAGAATAATTTTGCAAATGAAAAGTTAAATACGCCCCCAAATTATTTGTTATGTTTTCTTGTATTCTTAAAGCATGCAAATCTAATGCATGTATAGGAGTGATGATAAGCTGCATTAATTAATTGTGTTTAATTTGCACAAATTAACAATTGTAGCCTTGTGGTTAGGTGGATGTAGCCTTGTGGTTAGGTGGATCGAGTAATACTTCTTCTAATAAAAGGATGCCACGTGAGACACGTGTGTGTCATCATCACGTGGCAGTCACATGGCAGGAACTGTAGAATATAACGAAGATGATGCTGTCCAGTCCTTATAATTCTACAGAATGAGGAACTGATGAGTCAACTATCGCCACCATGCATCACCATCACCGTCACCGTCACCTTACTGTGTCCACCACTACTATACCTTTGACGTCGCTTTGCAGTTTAGAAAGGGACAGAGACTAGTCGGTGCAACCCATTGGGTGGGAGACTATTAGACTAGAGTGTACTGCCTACTCTCTGCTGCATATATAGGAAGGAGAAAGTAATGAGAAGAATAGGACAATTGCAATGTGGGGCCTCTTTAATTTCTTTGATAGGGACCTTAAAAGGCTGTGTTCCAATGAATTTCCTTATGTGATTGTTACCTATGACAATTTGACTTATATGAGTCTCATTAGAGTCTCTGTCCATCTGAATTAAATTTTCATGTTTATGTGTTAAACTGAATTAGATCGTACTATAATCTGTTGAGCGTAACATATGAATTGATCTACTAAAACACACACACAAAAAAACATATAATTAATGTTATAAAAGATAAAATATACTTATGTCGAATCAAATTTAAAGTGTTTAAGATTTAATTAATTAGATATCTTATTTTAACACAGTCGGATCAATATCTGACCATTATCATGCCTAATAATTATACAATTTAACTTAATTGATGAATTATTTCATTTTGAGAGTTTTAGTTATCTTTTGAGTCATTTTGAAATTGTTGGATTTGTAAAATATAAATCATTTTATATAATTTTTGAAGAGAAATGAATCATTTATATACACATAACATAACTAGTTTTAGAATCCTAAAGGGGTTAGTTTAGGAATTCTCCCATTATTGACTTTTGACATTGGAATCTTCTTTCAAGAATTTGTATAGAGTAAAATTGGTATAGAGGGTATTTTTTAATTTTGACCTGATCAAATCAGAAAGATAAATTAGCCAAAAACTACATTTAAGCTAGTCTGGATATACTACAGCTAGACCAAAAAAAAACCTACCGATTAGAAAGTTTTGTAACACTGATTTTGAAGATTTTAATATATATTCAAGAAAATAGGTGTGTATCTCTATTCTCTAGTGCCTCCTATTGCGAACCTCAATGAAACATTGCCCCACCAATGTATTAAAGTCCATGAAGGAGGCCCATAGTTAGGACAAGAAGTGGGATCATTAGGAAGGGTAGGGCCTGGTGATCAAGTTTTTTTTTGGGCTATGGCCCACTAACTCAGCAGCCTAATTGGATAAGCATCTGCAGCTACGTACCACAAATCTGATAATCTCAGAATCAGGGTGTAGCAATTAAGCAGCATGTAGCATGACTATCACGTGCAAGTGTCAATACAGCAGATTTATCGTCACCATCATCATCACCAATTCTGAATTAATGGGACTGGTGCAATATTTGATGATGAAAGCTTGAAAAGAATTTCAACCAACAATTATCAGAATATATATATATTCTTATTTGTCATATTTTCAAATCTCCATTCCTTCTTTTCTCCTAAAAGAGAAACAAAGAGTATCTAACTTACATTATGGCCATACCCCATGTGCAAAGCCATCCCTTCTGTAAAGAGATTTTCATTTATCAAATTTTCAATGCTATTTTCTTTTCTTTTTTCATGCTTATAAGTTTGACATGAATTGACATCATGGGATTGATATATATATTCTTTTTTTAACACAATAATTAGTTTTTTTTTTTTTTTTTTTCATAGGATATAACTCTCAATTTTCGTAACTCTCCCATCCTTGATGAAGACTAAATTCGATTCTAGGTTTTGGAACGAAAATAATTGAATCAATTTACACATGTTTACACAATAATGAGCTTTATTTAGGGTTTTTACTTTATAGACAAAATCTAATGGTTGGTGAGGGAGAAGGTGCAAGCTAAGAATTAAGGTGCCAAATTTTTGTTCGTTCCTAGAGAGAGAGAGTTAGGGGGGCCGGGGGTAGGAAAGTAGCTAGGGTTGCATATGGCTTTTGAGAAAAGGAGGAGGGGATCAAATATCCCTATCTCTTGTTATTGGTATTGGTATTGGTATTACCCTACATATCTAAGTCATGTTGTCCTCAACTACAGAGCTTATAGATGCCTACAATTCCATCTCTCTATGATTGAATGTCCCTTTCGTACCCTGTTTGCTAAAGAAGCTATCATTATCAAAAGCTCCTTGCCAACCCAACACCCAAGACTTGCAATCACTAGCACTCTCAATTCAATATTTTTCATTTGAGAAGATCTACTTTACAAGCACAAGCACCTAATTATTAATCTAACTTACACAATTAAGCTAGTTTTGTCAATGTCTCATTTGTCATTAACATTTCTAACTTCTTTTTTTATTGTCTTCTGTTTCCAAACCTCAAACACACTCATGGATTCTTAATTTCCTATTTTTTTTTTAGAGCTATGGCGTCCAATAATTGATGTTAATTAATTAGTTAGTTAATCAAATGAAAGTTGGAGCTGTGGACCTATAATAATACATGCAACTAGCTTAGTTCTGTCCTTGTTGTTTCCCATTGTGAATGGGATAGTGGTGTGAAGAGGAATCAAATTTTCTAAAGTCTTATAATTGGAAGTGGGTTTTGAGTTGAACATATCTGTATTACATTACAGTAAGAGTAGGTAGACCTTTATCTGATAAATCTAGTGGCTGATGATAATATAAGAGCTTCATCAATCACTTTCTGTTTGACCAAAGTAAGCAAGAGGGTGTACCTTTATATAATGGTGCTACCTAAAATTGTGGTAAGCCTAATTGGATGGCCTAGATTCTATCAATCAGTATATATATAAAGATTTTAGCTAGTTATATACAAGTGAATAAAATTTAATTCCTATCATTATTTTTATAATAAAATTTTAAAAACACATATTTTGTTCACCTTGATAAATTCAATGAACCGATACTTTTAGAGAAGACTTGTAAGAATAACAAGTTATAGAATGTTATAGCAAATTAAGAGACGTAGAGTTGTTGGAGTTTTGGAAAGAAAGGCAGTTTTAGATTCATAGCATTGAGCCTAATTATAAGAAATTATAAATGGTAAAAGGACTATCCTCCTTTTAGTGATTACATCCTTTTTCACTTCCTTTTCTCTTTTGGTTTTTGGAGGGCTCTAGTGGGTACGTACGCAAGCTTTTTAGAGGCCAAGATTGTGACAATGCTTGCACGTGATGCCTTTGGAGTTTTTCTCTCTTTTGGAAAATTTACAAGTGACTGAGTTTTAATAGATTTGACCAATTTATATCATCACCCTAGCTAAACATATATTCTTCCTTTGATAATTAGTTCCTCTATTACAACAGCCTTTTTTTTTTTAATTAAATACTTATAAATTTACATCTCCAAGAAAAAAAAAATTTAAAATTACGTGCATAAATATATATATATATATATTTAAGGGAAGAAAAATCAATAAACAAAGAATGTAGTTTGTACCATCGAAATCTCATTATTTGCTTAATTATAATGGTTTGAACCTAACCTATACAATTTGTAATAGCTAGGTGAAAAGGATGGTAGAGTTTTTCAAAGCCATGTTATCCAGCTTGAACTTTAAGAATGGAGCTTTCTGCTCTCTGTGTTTAGATGCAACTTTCCATTAATTCCTCTAATATTGGCTTTTAGTGAATTTTCATAAATTATTTTTTGGTAGTAAGAATGTCCAATTTAGTAAAGGGAAAAAACTGGTCAAGATCCAAGGCCGAAAATAGGACTTAAAAATTTCCCATATGACCAAACATGCATCTATAATGGAAAGTAAAATGTCATGCCTTATCATATTACATGTCTCACACATATGTGCGAAAGTTGTATTCATCACCATTTTTTGTTTATCATTGTTTAATTTAATATCATTATGTTGCGCATACCTCAAAATTAATTTGTCTAAAATGTTTTATTCATACATATATATTAGTAATATTCTACTTATAAGATTACTCATACAAGTAGTCTCCCGGCACCAACGCCATATTATTCTAGTGATTAGTATTTAAGGTATAATCTCAATATGTCTCAGGTGAAACTCATTAGATTTATTATACTACTTGAAATATTTTTATCCCAACTCAAGTTTGAAACTTACCGGGCTTAAGGAATAAAATTTGTGAAAATGGCAGATTACTAAGAAGTCTACAATAGTTATAGCTACTCCTATATATATATATAGGCTGCAGAGGGCCATACCTATTCCTCCAAAGGTGCATGGAGGGAACACAAATTAAGTTTTAGCCTTAAGCAATGAGGTAATTATGTGCTTAGCCACCATGCCAATAAATTCTAAGCCAACTAATTAACAATAATTATACACTACTTGCAATGAAGACATGGTTCTAAAGCATGCACTGCATGCATTATAGATTTTATTAATATAGAACAAGTAGAGAGTGAATGTAGGATCTAAGGTCACAAAACTGAATCAAGATTTAAGAGAACCATGATATATATATATTATATTCATTATTAAGGTACGTACAAATAAATTTGAATTAAATAAACAAATAACAACAAAATTGATGGGAATTGTGTTAAGGTAGAAAACAAAATCAGTTAGTTAGGAAGATAAGAAACATTTCATCACTCCAAGAAACACTGAAATTTAGATATATCAGGAATCACAGGATACCTAATTACCAATCTCTTTCTAACAAAACCAAGAAACTGAGTTGTTTTGTTTGTGTTTCTGCTTCTTTAAGACAAAAGAGGCAATCTAGCTAACCCTACCCATTATACTTTATATAATATGTGCTTTCAAACATTCCAAAAAAATATTAAATAAATCTTCCATCATTATAACTGTGAGATGTACAAAATTAATAGATTTGCCTGGTTAAAAGTATGCACTAATAGATACTATTGTTTTATTGTCTGGTCATTTTCTCCTCTTCTAAAGACAGACATTCATAGTAATTAATAGCAAACACAGATTAGTTCTTTAGGTTCTTTCTTGGGATTAAATATTATTATTTTAACACCAAATGAAACATTGGGAAGGATGGTAGAGCAGAGATTCCACTTCCTTCAATTGAAGAAAAAGGATGGGCAAGGTTTTTTCCAACACCTGTTATCTTGACCAAGACTGTTATGTCATTCTTTCCCCCCATACCAACTTCTTTCAATTCCATCCAAAATATTTAATTATTTTTTTATATTTAAGTTTTCTAAAAAGAAGAAGATACCATTATCATACGTCCACCAAAAAGCATCACTACCAATATCTATAAAATCCAAAGCTCATTCAATTGCATCCCCCAACACCCTTCCTTTTGCTTGCATCACCGCTTTCAGTGCTTGTCTCCTCAACTCTACCATTTTACTCTGCCTTCAGGAACCCTACAATGTAAAATCACTGACTATATATATATACATTTTAACTTACCTCTCTCTCTCTCACCCACAAACAAAATGGGTTTTACATTCCACATATAGAAATTAAGATGCATGGAAAGAGTTTAACTGGTGATTTGAATCGTATATATATTTCAGTTATAAATTAAATTACCATGCAAATGTGAGAAGCTTTGGGTGGTCAAAGGGAGGTGTATATAATGGCCTGCCAAACTTTTTAGGTGTCAGAATAAGGAAATGAAAGTAATGAATACTCCTTTTAGTCATTATGTAACTTACAGATATATAATACAGAGATAGAAATTATGTAGCAGACTGAAAAAAAAAAAGAAAAAAGAAGCATAGTGTGATAGAGAGAGAGAAGAGAGGGAGATTCAAAATATCTAACGCAAAAAGTTAGAAGTTAAGTTTGCAGAATTCTAACCGACTAGCTTAGCAGTGGTTATATAAAACCTATCTGGTATTCCACACTAAGTTCGTAGCATTTGTCACAACAAAATTGAAGCTAGTAGTACAAATTTTGTGCGTGGCACCACCTCTTGCATAGATGGTTTGCTAGGAATGCAGGCATGAGAGGGTGAAAGAGAGACTGGTAGTTGTCAATTATGTGTGTGTGTGTGTATATATATATATATATATATATATATATGCTGTTTAATGAGAATCTGTCCTAATATTTGTTCAACTTTATAGGTGAAAAGTTTTTAGTTTTGACAGAGAAATTTACACCAACAGTCGGGTTGAAAAATGAAAAATGTCTGACACTACTTGGGTACATGTGGAAACTGTATTTGACTCTTTGACTGCATATATATATAAATTATTATATAGTTTGGTCACAATTTTAATTACCAGCCTAATATCAACTTTGATGCTATGACAGACTCTCTTATATATAGATACCTTGTGGCAACATGAATGCCACAAATTTTAAACAGTAACAATACAATAAACCGTCCAAAGGCCAAAGTGTTATAATCAAACATTTCATTTTTTTTTCAACCTTTTTTATGGCGGTCAAGAAGTTCTAGTTTCAGTAATGTGCTGTTATCATTACTTGCTATAGTCAGGTAGCTTTACAAAGTACAGTTTTGAGGGTTGATATTTCGCTTTCATCTCTATTATACCTTGGCAGCATTGCCATATCTCTATATACAAGTATAGATACATATATAAATTATATACATACATACATATATGTGTGTGTCTACCTGTACTGGTGTGTGGTAAAATTAATGATCACCCAGTACTGGTGCAGTTTGTTGCTGTCCATTCCTAGTTATACTGGTTGAGTTGAATAAAGAAAGTGGTTTTCCTAGAATTGAAATCATGAGAGGTAATACCTTAGTTTGTCAGGAAACAGAGAACTGTACGAAGAAAGAAAAATCATACATGTACTGGGGTTTGAGGAGGAAAGATATATATAAGAGTTCATCATAGAAATGAAGCTATACCTTCTTCATGAATCATGATGATGTTCTGCAAAGAATATATATATATATATATATATATGTTTGGTCATTTGCTGCTGAATGCTGATGATGATTCACACATTGGGATGATTGATAGGGATGATTTTATTTGAATTATAATGATCAAACCTTTGGGAAATGGGAAAAATAGGATGGTGGGGGCCTCAAGGAAAATACTATTAATATTTTTTGGTAAAAAAATAGTGTGATTTAATTCAAACACACCTCCTCCCAACCCCACTTAGAGAGAGGGGTAAAGAGATAGGTCATATAAATGTAAGCTTTCCTTGTTGCCAGTGCTTATATAAAGGAGGATAGAATGTTGGAGTTTCCCCACTATTAAAGATTGGTAAGGGGTTGAAAGAGAGGGAAAGAGAAAGAGAGAGCAGAAAAGGGCTCAAAATTGATTGTAAGGATTTAATTGATGGAAGAACATCTCAATCCAGTGGCTGTGACCCATCTCCTTCAACACACACTGAGGAGTTTGTGCATTCATGAAAATTCTCAGTGGGTTTATGCAGTCTTTTGGAGGATCTTACCTAGAAACTACCCACCACCCAAGTAAGGAGCAAAGAATTTCACTAATTAGCTCTCCACAAAAAGTGAAAATAAGAATTTTCTCTTTAGTTAAATTACAACAGAAGATCACATGTTGACATGGACTAATCAAGAACACTAGTTCATGTGCGTGACTGTATATATATTGAATATTTCATGATGCTTATGTATTTGCAATAGGTGGGAAGGTCAAGGAGCTTATGATAGGTCAAGAGGGAACAGAAGGAACTGGTACATCTTCTCTTTTTGACAGCTCTTTGTTTTTTTTATAAAAAAAAAAATCATGCATTTGTCTTTAAAAGTTTATATGTATACAGGATATTAGTGTGGGAAGATGGTTTCTGCAATTTTGCTGCCTCATCAACGGCTGAGATCAACTCCGGTGATTGTCCTGGCCCATCGGTCTACGGGAACTTGGAATTCCAGCACTACCAAGGGCTGCAACCTGAGCTCTTCTTCAAGATGTCCCATGAGATCTACAACTATGGGGAAGGGTAAGTGATCACCATTACAGATTATAGTACAAGGAATTACCCAATATTTGAATTCTATTCTTTTTTCCTTTCTAATTATGGATTCACACTTAGCCTAATTACAACATTTTAATTCAAAGATCTGAAGTTGATTTTATGTCATGGGACAGTTTAATAGGAAAAGTTGCAGCAGATCATAGTCACAAGTGGATATATAAAGAACCAAATGATCAAGAAAGCAACTTTTTATCAGCATGGCACAACTCAACAGATTCGGTAAGGAGGATCTGTTTTTCAAGACAAGTTTTGTGATTCTATTTTAAATTTGGTAGCTTGCTTGATGAGAAAATGGCCAATTGCACTAGTGAAAACATAATTTCATGTCAAAAGAAAAGGAAAAGAAGACCAATCTCTGTTTGTTTTCTTATTCTATGTTCTTTTGCAGCAGCCTAGAACCTGGGAAGCCCAGTTTCAGTCTGGTATAAAGGTATGACATCAAAAACATACACAAGTATAGCCTCTAAAAGTTCTTAGACAGATCAAGTTTCTTAGTTGAATTGATTCAATTATCTTGCAGACTATAGCCCTTATTGCTGTTAGAGAAGGAGTTGTTCAATTAGGAGCCATTAACAAGGTTTTACCTGTATCTCTATCACTTCCTCTCTTCTATATTGTTATATTTAGTACAACTTTTACTTACTGAAATCATGTTAATTTTGTTTTCTCAAGGTAATTGAAGACCTAAGCTATGTTGTTCTGCTAAGAAAGAAGTTCAGCTACATTGAGAGCATCCCAGGAGTGTTGTTGCCACACCCATCATCTTCTGCTTACCCATTTAAGGTGGAAGGTTATGGTGCTCCAGAGGCATGGCATTTCCAAGGCCCACTTGCACCACCAACTGAATTATATGACCAACTGAACCAATCATTGAAAATTACTCCTTCCATGAGCAGCCTTGAAGCTCTTCTCTCTAAGCTTCCATCTGTGGTGCCACCACATTCCCAACATCAGTCCCAATTTGTAGCATCTGAGAGTCCCTTAGAATTCATGGAAATGCAAAAAATGGCCAAGGAAGAGATTGATGAGGAGGTATATAGGCCAGAAATGGATGTGGGTGAAAGCAGTAGTTCCCTTCCTGGCTATCATGGTCATCAGCATTTTCATCAGCAAGATCAGATGTAACTAGCAGCTAGCCAGTAAATTCAATAATGGATTTTAAGTAGTACTACTACTAGCTTGTATTAATTAGGTTATAGAAGGAATTAGGGATTGAAATTGATGCTAATCCTAATGTTATTGTTACTAATTAGCTTTTATAAGTTTCAAAGTTATCGTCAGTACCATTGATTTCAACTTAGCTAGGCTAGGCTTTGAGCTTTGCTTTAGATGCTTCCTTAGTCCTGATATAACTTTTCAAGGAATTAATTTCCACTCTTCATATTTGTGTTTGTGTTCATGTAGGTGCTTTTAAACATGCACTGGAAAAGTGATGGCATTATCAACCCTAACAGCTTACTTTAAATCTACAATTTATGACTAAGCACTAGGCTACTTGTCCTTCTTCCGTTTCCTTGTTTATAGAATGCTTTTCACCAGTTTGTTCTTACTCTAGTAAAATCTGATACATAAAAAGAAAAAATAAAAAATAAAAAACCTCTTGAAAACATCATATTTCTTGGATGTCTGTTCTTTATATTTTTTTTCTTCTATATCATTTGTCTACCACATGAAAACAGGCTTCCTAGGCAAAATTCTCCTTCTAAGAGGCAATTGGTACATCTACATATTACTCCTGCACATGAGACGTCTAGGTATCCTTGAGGGAGCTAGAAGACACCGACATTCGATATACCAACATCGGTCTTCATAAGAATGTAATAACCCAATCCAGATACTATGACTATTTTTGAATTTTGGTACCAGCAGAGCAAACATAATGCGGAAACAACGTAAGTGTTAAGAAGTACATCATCACTGACGTTTTTATCCTTTTCAATCGACAAGAATACTGAAGCATGACAGTAGATTCAAGAGCTGTACACCAACCTAAAGGGGTCAAGGATTTGGCCATGCCTGGGAGATTGATTATGATTGAGAAACAGTCAGAACATTATAGAACACTCGGGATGCTTTACATTGTTTATCTCTGTTTATAGAGGATACAACGAAAAAATAAAACTTGGGAAAGACATGGCACAAAGGGATCAAAGCACGGTAGTCTCATTGATGTCCAATCAATATTAAATAACATAAGAGAATTCACTGTTAACGTGTGTGAAAGATCAAAATAATTGTACAAAAGTATAGAAACAAGAGGACAATTTAGCAGACAGTAAACCCGAACTATTCTTGGAAACAAGAAACTACTTAAAAGATGCAACTTCATCACTGAAGCGTTTGAGTAGATTCTCAATGCTCACAACTGTATGGTCTGCCTTATCCCTAACGCGTACACTCACCTGGAACAAAGACTCAAGGATTAGATTCCTGCCTGGGAATGGCAACATTCAAGACAAAATCATGTGTTTGTGTGTTAAAATAAAACTAAAACATGATTTTCTGCAAGACCTGAGAAGATTCCTTTAAAATGAAAAGAACTGCCACTTCACCAGGTTAGTACAGACGATAAACTCCACATCAAAACACATCAAAGAGATGAAACAATTTTACAGAAAAACCAAATACCATAATCCATGATGTCAAGCAAACATCCTTGATTTTAGTGACAATACAACCCACATAGCAAATTGGGGTAGGGAGAGTGTGAGGGGGTTCAAAAAACAAAATCAACAGATATGGAAATGTTAGTAGAATAGTATCAACTCGTCAAATAGGGTTAAGGAAAAACCTGTCCAGTATTGGCTTCTTCCTCTCCAACAACCAAAATATAATTGTACTGTGCCAACTGAGCTTCTCGTATCTGTAATGGGCAAAACTATTAGTAGGAGAACAATGTCTTCTATAATAACAACGTAACGATGATAAAACATATAAATGAATAGGTTTATTAAAAACAAAGTTTTCCTTTCAACAGATAAAGGGCATAGGGTATTATGATACCAGAACATGGTAATATGACTCAAAAGTTACATCACTCAATAAGAGTTTAAGACACTACTGAAACTAGATACATAATTATTAATGGTTACTACTGCTATATATATATATATATATATAACCAATGGTTTCTCACATTACAACAACAGTTAGCTGCTTGTAACATGGAACAGATGACAGTCAACCAAGGAGAAAAGCTCCAGAACAGGATATTTCAACAGATTGTCACTATTCTGTATATGGATATGGAAAAATTAGATATTGAACGAAAGCAGTAATTTCCTGAGTTACATGTGGTAGTATAATCATCAAAATATAATTTTGGGGACTATAGAGTAGGGGTTAGCCTTCCCCTCCTCCAAGTAAGTATGTAACGTGAACCCCTTCAACTTGGGGTTTCAACTGCCTAACCCATTAGGAGTTGAAATCATGTCCTCTCCCCCACAGGAGAGATCTCATGACCATTTAACCAAGGCCCTCCGTCAAAATAAGTAGCGCAACTACTTTCAGTGTTTCCTGTGCACCTTTTTCTGAATCTTTCTATCAGTTATATCAGCATCCACATAGTAACCAGCCTGATGAATCCGATCTCGCACCTACAAAGTTGTAGCAACAGAAACCATTGTTATTCAGAAAATCATGACTGTTTCTTCAAAAAAAAAAAAAAAAATAGGGTGTCACATTTTTAACTCCCTAACATAGGAAACAATAACCCATTAGAAGAAGCAGTTTGAAGCCTGTCATCAAGTCACTACGAAACAATCCAACATACAAAGGCACCGTATAGTATAACGAGCAACCATATTTTACATAGGCAGTAGCCTCAAAATATCTCTCAATAACCAAAAACAACAGAGCAATAGGAAATTGGATTAATCTCCACAATTTGAACAAACATAGAAAACCTACCAATAGGAAAGACATGAATACTACAAGGATATTTAAAACAAGAAAGATTATCAACATCAATTCAGCTTCTAGCATCAGGTATAAGCATAATGATCCCAAAACATCAGCTGCAAGCCTTTGATATGAAAACGATAACGCAATGCACAATACACCACAAACAAGCGAAAAAAAAAACAGAATGTGGAAGAAAAATGAAAACTATGCTATCAAATGAAATGTAGGCACATAGCAACTCTAGTTTTAGTACAGCTACAGTACCTCCAATGCATATGACTGAGATTTTTCTGACACAGGGCAGAGAATGGCTTGACGTGGACTGAGCCAGAAGGGCCACTTCCCCTTATAGTGCTCCAACAGTATTGCAAACATTCGCTCAACAGATCCTAGAATGGCTCTGTGTATCATAACAGGTCTTTCTATTTTGGCTTCATCCTCAGCTGAGTATTCCAACTTAAACCGGTCAGGAAGCTGGAAGTCCAGCTGCAACCACATTCATCTATCTATTAAGAAATAGTCATATAAAACCCATATGGTAAAGATTAGTTAAATTGAACAATGTGAACCTGTAACGTTGCACACTGGAATTTCCGATTCAATGCATCAGATACGCTGATATCTATCTTTGGTCCATAGAATGCACCATCCCCTTCATTTATCTGTGATAAGTATTTGTAAATTAGGACTCTTGGATACTAAAACAGATTAATTAATCTACCAGTATTAATAAGTTTTCTTTTCTTTCATTCTTTCTGAAATGATATTGGAAAAATTAATTAATAATCAACTAGGATCAGCCTCTTTATCTAAAGGATCAAAACACTGAAGCTTTTACTGACTTTGTTATGCAATTTGAAAAGCTGAACAACTGTAAATATAATATGGATAGAAACTCATGACCAAAGCAGATCACATATAAAATTTTCCACCTGGAAATGAAAGACTTCGGATTAGAAAAGAAAGGCAATATTACCTGCCAAGGCTTCCCAAACTCATTTAGAGCTTCTCTAAGAGCATCCTCAGCTTTATCCCATGTTTGCGAATCTCCAAGGTACTTCTCTGGCCTCTACAAAGATATTCAAGGACAACATAGACATAATCTATATGGTTATGCCACATGATGGAAATATACCTGCTATTAGGAACAGAAGGATGAGATTGCAGAAAACTGGTTCATAGTAGTTGTTACTGATATATGGGACTAATTAAAGCATCAACTTAAAGTTGCTGCTGAGTGCTAACAAACCTAATATTGCAGCAAAGATCTATCAAATTAGTTTTCTTTTTTAAAATTAAACCCAGCAAGCTGCAGCAGTCATGCAGTAGCACATGGCTAAAATGAGTCCAACTTATATGGAACTCTTTTCTTTTTTCTCAGACTTTTATTGAACTTAATTATAATACCATCCTTGCTGTGAAGAGTTTAGCTGCCACTAAACCATGGCACAGGATATAAGAATAAAGGGAGATCAAAGAAAATAGCATTCCACACAATTAAAAGGACATGCATTATATATCAAAATAATTAGTTGAAAGTGTTTCTATAGGGGAATGATCCTGCAAGAATGCAAACTTAGATACAAATAATGGATACCACATGCAACAAAAATCTCAAGCCATTTGGTCTTGTACCAATTCATTTCTATATACACCCCTCTTTCTTCGCGACATATGGGACGTACCTCACTTGAGTCCTAACAATAACCCCCCCAATGTATGAGCCTACACTACATTGGACCTTCTTGTCTATCATGCTAAGCAAACATGAGAGGCCACCCAAGCATGATGAGGAAGTCATTTATCTACCCACTTTTCCATCTGTTGAAAACCGTCAGCTCTAATATTACCATAGATGAATGATCCTTCGCAAGAGATTGGACCTTACATACTCGTGTTAACTCACCCATAAGCTTAAGTCTTTAAGTCTTGGACCAATTGATGAGTATAAGAAACTCTAATATGTGACCCTTAATGATTCTATTATAAGCTATATTTGACATATAAGTTTATCAATCTATGAAAGTTGGAAGTGCTATCATCTTTATTTGTATTCTCTGAACAACAACACTTAGACTAGCAACTCTCCCTTTCACATTGTACCACATTGTACCCAGCTCCAAGAGGCTTCAATGTGGCCTATGAAGAACAGATATGAATACGAGTATCGGATATGATACATACTGGATACTATACCGTATCAAACACGGAAATACGTCATCAATTTCTAAATATCTAGGATACATTGAATTAAATAATTTTTTAAAATATTTTTATATAATATTTAAATATATATATATAATTACTAAAATTTAAAATCAACATAGTAAGAGCACAAATTATGGTTATAAAATATAACTACATTCTTAGAATTATCATAAATATAAAACAAAATATATGAAATAAAAAATTGTATTATTAGAGAAAGGGAAAGAGTATAACACCTAACTTTCACTATAGATATTTTCTCAAATAAAAAATATATGAAAAAGCCCATTGGATCATTGGATGGCCCAAAGAGAACCGTTCAATACTTTCATGTGTGCACCGTTTCATACCAACCCAAACAAAAACAGATTACTAGAGCAAGAAAGGGGTTTTCAGATCTGGTACAGTGCATAAGAAGAGACCTGCTGCTAATCCACCATCTCGACTAAAATCCAGATCCAGACCACACCCAAAGCATCTGCAAATGCCAAAGGGATTTTGAAGGAGGAAGAAGGAGCTCTCTCGATCTCTCTCAATGGTGTTTGGCAGCTTTGAGAAGGTAATGAGAGTCAATTTTTCTGCCTCGCATGTTGCTACTGAGGTTGGACTTTAAAAACAGAAAGAGATCGACAAAAAACGTAGGCTGTTGAATTCATCCTTATCCATCCATATTTGCATAATACCCAAGCCATATCCAGCTGTGATTGCATGTACTCAGCCATATCTCAAATTTAAAAAATAATAGTAATTAATTTTGGATAAGTATGGAGACATATCCAATATGGTACGGCTCATGTCTGGGCGTATCCGCGTTTCACAGGTTGTGGCCTTAGCATGCCTTATGCCTTAACTTAACAACCATGGACAAGCAACATAATACAAATACATTTTATGAGAAGATTTATTTGGCCAAAAGAAATTTGATCAACAAACTATAAAAATTTCATAAAGAAATCCAAAACATGCCAATTAACGGACCCTTCGGAACCTAGAAGCAACTAAGAACTTGAGAATGATACGGAGCAGGAAGCATACCGTCGACAATTTCAGATCAAAAGTGAACCCAAATACATCATAGGCATAATTGATGAAGTCCAGGACATTCCTTACTTCATCCTTTACCTGTAAATTGAACCAAATTAACAATTCCAACTACTGAAAGAAAGAGAATCTATCATAATTTTGTTGCATATCTTCAAATTCAACTCACCTGGGATTCCCTGCAGAAGATATGGGCATCATCCTGTACAATATTTGAATTAAATTGTCAATAGAAGAATATCTCGAAAAGCCCAGGAATTAAAGTCACAAGGTCCCTACTAGAGGTTAACGGCTTGAAATATTACTTCAAATCATCAAAAAAGAAATCTATGTGATGTTTAAAAAGGTAAAATAGAAAAATGTTTCTCTGCAGTATAAGTTCTAGAATAGATGGGTTCTTTTTCTCCTTTGGGGGTAGAGGGTCTGTGGAAAGGGATACCTGTTGAAATCTCCTGACACGTGTTAACCCAGTGAGTGCACCACTGGCCTCATTCCTATGCAAAACACCAAAATCAGCCAGTCGAAGAGGAAGCTCTGCATAACCATCAGAAACATTCAGTACTGTGTCGAAGTCCCATAAGGCATATTACAAAGGATGATCAAGAAGTTGTATCCATGAAGCCTATGACGTGTGCCAAATTTTAATCTTAGTTGAAATAATGAAATTGCAAGCAATTTCCCTCACAGACCGTTTAAAACCAAATTAAAATTACTTTCTTTCAGTTTAAACAGAATCATCAGTTTATGTCATTTCTCACAAATGCTAATGAGTTTACCTCTGTAAGAGCGAACTCTGTGTTTAAAAATCAAGCAGTGCCCTGGGCAATTCATTGGTTTAAGTCCAAACTCTTGTTTCTCAATCTGCAATTAAAAATTCCATAAGAATAACATAGATTATGGAATGATAACTTACAAGAATAACTTTTTTTTTTTTTTACATGTGCTGCATGTCTAGAAATAAGTAGGTGCCTTGCAAAATCAAAATAAAAAATCCAAACTTATCAAGACTGTTTGCCGGACTTTTTGAAAATCAGTTACAGAAACAGTTTCTTGAAACAAATTATTTTAATATTTTTTTATAGAAAAAGAAATTTTTCTTGAGAAAGAAAGAAGTACAAGGGAGGAGAAGAAGTCCTCCTAAGTATTAAACAAAAATAGTAAAGAAATATATAAGCTTAAATCAACAAGGCTCTCCAATTATTATCAATATATTTTTTTTTTATTACACAATTATTATCAATATTTTAATTTATTCAAACTAAGAGAAAACAGATGACAATAACATCATTCTAGTGCTCTCCGATAACAAGCTTGTTTTATGAAGATTGTTTACAGGACATTTTTAAGAACTTGTTTGCTCATGTTTTCCCAGTCTTGTTTTATGTTTCTATTGTCATGATATATATATATATATATATATATATTAAAGAAAAGAAGCAAAGTTCAATGACAATAAATGCAACGATTGCAAACTTTATGAAACTGAAAAGAACAGGATGAACCATTAGTGGTGCTACAATTGTATACTAAGCCTATGCATATGTATTTTCCACATATTACAAGGGTGTAACAAGTTGCAGATACCAACCAAAATTCAAACTGCTTAAAACTGTCGCCTATGTTTTTCTGCCATGTGATTGACAGATCAATACATAAAACGGTACCTTTATCTTCAAAGATATTCTACAATGAAAAATCATCACAATATCAGACACACATATATAGAAGCTCACCTCAAATACGAACATGTTCTCTTTGTAGTTTGCAGCATGACCAGACTGCTCCCAAAGATCCATATTATATATATTTGGAGAAATAACCTGAAGAAATCATACAAATTAGATACACTTTCCAAAAAATTATAAGTTGTCACACCAAACAAAAACACTTAACCTCTTGGTAGCCTCTTTCTCTATATTGATTTCGAATGAAATCCATTAATTTGCTGTAAATTCGGGTCCCATGTGGAAGGAAAAACCAACTACCTGGGCTGAATTCACAGAGGTGCAACAATAAACATTAGTCAAACAATCATAAGCAAAGAAAGTAACACCATGTATTGAGACCCAGGCTGTACCTCCACTCATGATGAAGAAGCAGCTCCTGTTTTACACCCAGCACTCTGTGGTCATACTTTTTTGCTTCCTCCAACCGCTCAATGTATAACTATACAAATACATGAAGATAATGTGATCAAAGTCAGCATATGTATATAAAAAACGTACACCCATTCTGACTGCCCTTCACAAATAGATTCTTCCATATGACTAAAAATGAACTGGGTTATTCATGATAGTTTAGAGATTATATAGTGTCATATAGCAGTCAAGATTGACATTCTTTAGTTAATGTATTGCTTGTTTGTCATGATCTTCCATTAGGGTTTTCACATGACAATGTTCAGAACTTAAGATGGCTCATGACTTCACATAGGTAACAGAGCTACTACTGACTCCTACATCAATTTATTGTCTTTAATTTTCAATGAGTGAACTCCAGCCTCACTACCATAATGAGATAAAAATTAAAGGCAACCAAAACTTTATTTCTTGTTGTGTGTGTGGGGGGTATGAGCAGCTAAACACCTACTACCAAGTCATACCACAAAGCTCAAACTGAACAAACGTGAAAGTCCAATAAATTGGTTTAGCTAATTAAATAAGGTGCTTATACTACTAAGAAAAGAAAAGAAAAAAAAGAAATAAACCCACATTATAATGTAGTTAAAAAAAAAAAAAATTCACCTTCAGACTTTTCTGATCAGGATAAGATATCCCATAAACTCTTTGTAAACTTTCACGATCTTTGTCCCCTCTCCAATATGCTGATGATGCCTGAAATTACCATTAGTACCGTGTAAGCGTGTCTGGATACCACAAAAATTCTTGAAAATAGTTCTATAAGACAACTGCAGCATGTACCTTCAAACATGCAAGAGCTTTCACAAAAGATGTGTTTGGTATATGGGGTCCACGACATAAATCAACCAATGGACCGCATCTATATACCGTGATAGTTTTGTCAGCTGGCAAATCATTGATTATTTCAACCTGATCATAGCAGTCAAAGAAGCAATCCCTATGAGAACTAAGATAACCGTAATTGAAAGGAAAAAAAAAAAAAAAAGCCATAAGCAGTTAGAATCATTGGCTATGCCAAACAGGATTAGGCCGAAATAATTTTGTTAATGCTAAAAATAACTCGCCTTAAATTTATTTTCAGCAAATATCTCAAGTGCCTGGTCCCTGTGATACTTCAATGCGTTCAAAAGGTTGTTTTTCCTAGGAAAAAAGGAAAAAGAAAAAATAGCATTGAATGTATATCATAAACTGTTGTGCATCATATTTACATCATTTACACATTTGAGAGAGGGGAGAAGTACTAGTAGTAGTGACAGCAGCAGCTGCAAAAAAAAACATGAGATATAAGGGGTAGAACAGCAGTACCGCAACAGCCTTCAATGCCCCTGCTTCAATTTGTTTAAAGTGACTATCGTTCAAACCCAAGTTGTCATAAAACGCATCATAATAGAATCCCTGTGAGATAAGAGAAACACAATTTGACATTAAAATTCTACAACAAAAAAGAGAGAGCAAAAAATATAGATGACTGAAACTTATACTTTGACATTAAAATCCAAACTTATAACAGCCTTATAGATTACTACCATTAAAACCCTATGGAACATTGAAAAGAACAAGATTATTCAAAATTCTGAACTTTGTTATGTAACAAAATACTTATGCACAATATTGGCAAGAAATTCAAACCACTTATTATTAGTACAATAAATCAGTATTCCAAGGAGCAATTACATTAAAAGTGAAACCCAAAATCACACATATAACAATTTTCATATTCTTGTGTTACTCAACCACCTGTCAAGACATACAACCTGTTCAGAGTAACAGGCAGGCGCAGGACAGGCGTGAACCACTACAAGATTAATCAACAATCAATCAACCAATCAATCAATGGATGAACTTGCAAATGTAGGTATTAGAGTATAACGCACCTCTCCTCTAGTAGTGCATGGCCCAATGCAGAGCTTGCATCCATAGTTCATCTCAAGGGACTGTTTGAAGACTAAGAGTTATCAGTCCATTTTGAGCCAAAGAAGTTTTTAAAGAAGCCGAAATCCGATATAGAAGAAAGCAGCAGCAGTGATACCTGCCCAAGAATGTGAGCACTAGAATGCCAGAAAGTATCACGCCCTTCATCATCCTCGAATTTAAAAATCTGAAGCTCACAATCACCCTCCAAAGGCCTAGACATGTCCCACAAAACCCCATTAACTTTGGCAATCAGGGCGTTGGCAGCCAAATTCTTCGAAATCTCTTTAGCAATATCCAATGGAGAAGTAACCCATTTCTTCCCTTCCTTGACATTCTTGTTCGGCAAAGTTATTCTATATCAAAATCGGAAAAAACAATTAAATAAATAAAACCCAGTACAAAAAAAAAAAAAATCAATCAAACAAATGGCAAAAGCTATAAAAATATGCTAATCAAGTCAGATTATGTTGTCATTTTTACTTGATGGGAACAGCAGGGACGGATTGTCGATCAGCTAGTTGCTTCGCTTGGATTTCCTTGAAAAATTCAATGCGTTTGGATATCACTTTGTCGAGGTAGGCTTGGTCTTTGGGATGAGCCGCCATTGCAATTGCTTGTGGTGGTGGCTGTGATATGGAAGAGAAGAATCGAAGAGTTTTATACAGGAACTGAGATGGAGAAGCAGAGAAGGAGGTGGAGGTGGAGGTGGAGGTGGAGGTGGGGAGTAACGGCTGAGACGGATTAGAGTGCATAGCATATGAATCAGATTTGGGTTTGTCGTCAAAAGCTTGAGTATGGCTGTAGTGAGGTTTAGGGTTTTTATTTTTTATTTTTTATTTTTTTATCTAAATTTTTGTTGCGTTGGCACTAAGCAACAGCCAATAGTTAACTCAGCCGAGTTTGGATTTTTTTTTTTTTTTTTTTTCAAGCGGGTTATGTGTTCTTTCAAGTATTGCATACAAAAATTATTATTTGTAATGAGACTAATTCTTCCAATTGTACGCTAAAATAACTTTTTTAATAATTATTTATTTCAAACCCTTTTATAATTGTTTATTCTAGCCCTGTTAATAATTATTCATTTCAGCATTTGAATTTATGTTCTTATCCTACAAATATAAATCGCTTATTACTATAATCAATTTTTATTTACTCTAAAATTATAATTTATGTTTTTTCTTAATAATACAGCTCCTTTACTATTATAATCAATTTTTTAAAATGAATATAGTCTCAACATTATGCGACCCAACAAGGCACTTTACGGATCAGATTTGACCTACATGAGTAGGACTGGTTAATATTGGATCCTCCGAGAACCCAATAGTTCATACGTATCTCTGGCTGGCTAGCCTTAACATTTGGCACAAAAGCTTGTTATCAGCCCAATTCTGAGGCCCAAATATTCAAAGCAGTTAAGCCCAAGGCCCGTCTATGTCTAAATCTAACGTGGCCAGTGACAGAAACCCAAAACAAGGGTACCCCTTCACAATAAGACAAGTTGTACTGAACTGGTAGCATGTGTAATTGCAAGAATTCAAGGTAGAGGATTTCCATTTATTCATCGAGTAAATCAAAATAATAACTGCAATAATTATTTCCTTGTTTGGTAAATTTCATGACACAAACATGCAATTTATATTTCTCACAAAAACTTTGTTAATTTAGATGTTAATAAGTTTAGGATATTTATATGTAGACATAGAAAAATTGTTTTACGTACAAAAATGAGAAATTAAATTTTGGGATCATGTAGATTCACTTTGTTTGTTTCTCACTTTTGTACATAGAGTAATTTTACTACATGATAAGCTTATAAGAAAATGGTTAAACTCCCTAACAAGGTGTTGTTTGGATAATTTTAAAAACTTAGTTGCAAATTATATTTGAGATGATATTTTTTAATTTGCAATATAAATTACTAAAAAGGACATGTGTGTTATATTATAAAGTTATATTATTTTTATTAACTTTAAATATTAATAAATAATATACTATTTAAAATATTAATTAAGTTAAATGAGAAAGAAAGAAAATTGAGTGAGAGAATGAAAATATTATGAATTGTTGGGGGAAATGAGGAAAATGTTGAAATGGTAGAGAAAAATAGAGGATTTATTTTAATTTATAGAAAAACTAACAAGTGAAAACAAAAAAAAAATAGTCACTTAACCCTTATTGACTTTTATAAAAAATAAAATAAAATAAAATAAAAACAAATTGTTAAACGGTCAGATTTTTGAAAATGGAGGGTAAGTTGGTAAAAAAAAATAATAATTAAATGGCACAGCGTTGACATCCCACGTTTTTTAAGCCGAACCTGGCCTGCTTCCAAAACGCACTTCTTACTACGGTCCAAACAGAATAAAAAAAAAAAAAAAAAAAAAGCCAACCATGGGTTGGGCTGTCTTCTTGGCATGACGTCTCAAACGGAAACCAAACGGGCCCTAAGACAATTCCCATGTTAAAAAATATCATGCATCAATACTAGTAAATGGTAAATACTGAAGTTACAAACTAATTCAAATTTAAAACTATCATGTGTCACTTATTTAGTGAAAACTTTTGCCTTTGGTAAAACACATTATTATAAAAAGGAGAGCATTACATATCAATAATGCAAGCATAAGCTCGTCAATTCAATTACATTCAAGTGTAATTATATTGAATATTAATAGAAAAACAGCCCTGCAAGTAGCCAAATAACATGGGGAATTTTGTTGGGCACAATTAGGGCAAGTGTAATTAAGAAATACAGCTGTAAGAATTAGTACCTGCATTAAAAGTATGTAGCTAGGGACACTATTCCAAATTACTTTGGGTACAGGGCATTGTCATCATTTCTCTTTTTCTCTCTCTCTCTTCAGTTTAGTTGCAGGTCCGTTATGGGAGTACTACTTGTAAATAGACTAGTACTTAGCTAGCTACAATCCTAGAACAACCAACATGTGCAACCATGTGCGTTCAGTTCCCACAATGCATAAGATTCCAGCTAAGAACCAAAGACCACCACAAACATACATAATATCACAGTTCACGTACAACATAGTGAGTAGCTTCTCAATGATCTCATCATCTTCATTCATCACCACCACCTATATATCTACTACCTAGGACTTCTAGCCAAATCTACATTTAATTATTACGAACTAGTGTTAACTGATCATTGCTCGATACAATATTATACAGAATGTGATATCTTCTTATTAATGATCTCTTAATTCTAAATAATTAATTTTTCACAGATAAAATATATAATTACTATTACTGTCTCTTTACTTTTAATATTTTCTTTGACTAATTAGCACTACTTTGACAATATTGAAGTTATCAAGAACCTAACTTTGACCGCACCAGTCATGAGCTAATCAATAGCACGATCATCTCAATCCGGTAAGATTCGAACTTAACACCTCTTTATATAAGCATGTTATACCAATAACCTAGCTAGCTATAAGCTACTTTGCAGCATACAGTACAAGATATTATGAGCATGTCCTTGCAGCCCAATGAAAGGTCATGGTCAACAATGATTTAGCAAATGACATATATGCTGAATAATATTGTACAGAGTTTAGGGTGCGATCGATTAAGCTTTTATAAGATTTGCAGTAATTACCAAGTGTTTTGCATGCTTTTCAGCTACAAATTAAGATTTTAATTATGTGATAGCTAAGTAGGAGACAATCCTTAGCTAGAAGCCCTATAATACGCACAAACAAAACTGGCCCAACATGAACATGGATGCCAATCTCAAACGGACCACGATATACCTCCACGAGCTCCGCCGGCCTCCTGGTCGACATGCATGCCTGTCCAAGCTCCCTTTCCCCAATAAAAGAAGAACTTAAATTCATACAACTCTCCGAAGCCATGAAATTGCACATTGTTTCCAAATCATAATCAACAATTACTACATGTGCGTGTAGAAGGATGAACCCAAAAACCTAATAAAATTTTTGGAGGGTGGAAATGAAAAAAATAAATAAAATTGGCAAACCATAAGAAAGGTATAATTATAATAAATCATCTATAAATTTTTAAAACTTGCCCAAACTACTATTACTTGATTTTTCATATTTTAATCATAGATCCATTCAAAGATCAATTCAATCAGTACCACCAAAAAGAAGAAATTCAAAATAATAAAAAGATCATCACTAACAACTTATTGGATATAGTTGATGCTATTAATTTTGATTCAAAAATTAATTAAATTAATTGATATATCCTATCCACCTCTCATCCAATTTTGCCAGCTAAACCAAACATTATGGTACTAATTTCAAATTTTTTTTTTTTTTTGAGTTTTTATTTAATATGCAACAATTAGAGGGTCTACAAAGAATGAATCCCAAATCCAATGGTCAAAATTATTGCCAATTGTGGGCCCATATCCCCAAATATTTGATCACATCATCCCATTCCTGATTCCATTGTGTTTGTAAGTGCAGCTAACTCGTCCTTACTTAACTCAGTGTATAACTCACTTAGAAACAAAACCACACATGTGAACCACAACTGTCGCACGTGCTAAACAACAAAGTTTTCATTTTGTGGGGCCCACAAGTCCAAGCAATTCCTGATTGACCGTCTGATGTGGGGGTTTATGACCTGAGCAATCAAATCTTAACACGTGTGAAATATTAGAGCTCTCAGACACGTGCATGGGCCTTATAAAGCCCAAACATAAATAGGCCCACAAAACCCAACAAAAACGACAAATTAAAAATCGAACGTGTTAATTAAAATTTAAAAAAAGTATGAAACGACTAGGCTAGGCTTGGCTCACATGGCCCGTCCTTTAACTTATAACTACCCAACTCCCACATCCTTTTTCTCTTAGACATTCACTTCCTTCATTTATTGCTCTCTCTCATTTCTCCTTTTTCCTCCTTACATACAACTTTAACATCAACACCATCTTTTTTTTATTTTGCTCATAATTATTCTTTAATTTCTCGAGCTTTTTGGTTAGGGATAGAATTAATTTTTTAATGGGTTGCAGTGGCTTTTGCAAAGGATATTCTAAGGTGAAGTACATGAGGAGAAGGTGGAGGAGGACGACGGTTAGAGGTGGTGGTTGTCATCGTGTGAAGGTGCAAATGAAGATGAGGAAACTCCAAAGGCTGATTCCGGGAGGGAACGGGTTAAATCCGGACCGACTTTTTCTTCGGACAGCAGAACACATCTTGCATTTGAGGTTTCAACTTAATGTTTTGCAAGCTCTTTCTGATATTTATAATTGATGTTGTTGTAGTGGCTATAAGGTATATCTATATATATGTAAGAGCCTGTAATTAAGGTTTGATTTTAAAAGAATTTCTTTTGCACAATTAGTCTCTTTGTGTTGGCATGGTTTTGTTCTAGACACAGACCAATAAACTTATATATAAAAAATTTCATCATCTTTATTAAATTTCCTTCTTCGTCTGTCTGCAAGAGTAACAATCTTTGTATCAAAAAAATATTTACAGAAAAAAGAATAATTAAGATTTCTAGCTAGGGTTCAATTTATTGAGGGTTAGGTAGGTATAATACTTGGTTTTGAAATTTTATTTTACATTTGTTAGCATATCTTCTTCCAACATCTAGAAGGTAATTAAGTTTTAATTCTTCCAACCAAAATTTCCACTCAAACTTGAAAGGAGAACGCATATTTATAATACAAGTTATTGATGATGAATAGGAAATCTCATTCTGAAGCAGTCTAAGAAAAAAGAAAAGGAAAAGGAATTCAAATGAATGAATTTCCCTTGACTTTTCTGTGGGGATTTTTTAGTTTCTTCAAATTTTGGTTTTCTGCTAGAGAAAAGTACTGTTTCAGGGACCATATATTAACTTTCCTAATATTCTTGAATTTAATTAAAACCATATATAAATATTTATATACATGTCCTTCATTTATGAGTCATGAGGGACCAATTATTAAGGTATACATTTTGTATATATATTTGTGAGTGGTGAACAAGGTCCATCATCCATGGCTATGTATGTTACTGTCAGTACGTGGTAGAAACTTTTATGTCTATACCAAATTGGGCAACTCAACGTAATTTAAGTTAAACGAGTTTTCATTTCTTACGTACATGTCACTCATGCTAAGTTCCTTCATTTATTTTAGGACATAAACTCAAGGACCCTTCAAGCCACAATTCCCATGCATCTTCAACACCAACTAACAATTTCTTTTGCTTACAATCATATAGGCTATGACAAAGAAATGAAGTTCATGGTTTGCCAAATTAAGCAGTACAGCTAAGAAGGCCCAACATGCCATTTTCTGAGTTCTAATGACCAACAATATTCCTTTTATAATTTGATTAATTAATTAACTTAGATTAACTCGTCTAAAAATAAAGTGATCGAAGAACAATAAAGTAAAAAGTGCAGCCTCAACATACTCAAATCCATTTCATATACATCTTATGGCGGATCTATGTTGGCCAAGTAAGCACAGCTGACTTTACTGGAATTTTAACAATAACTATACTTATAAGTAAAATATTAATAAAATAGAGAAAAATAACTCAAATGCTCCCACTAAAATGTGGACAAAACAATTTTGGTCCTATTAAAATTTCAATAAAACAGTTGTGTCCACACAAAATTTGGCATAAAACGAGAAAAATGTAACTTTTTTTCTTCTTTTAGCCTATAAATTTATAAATTTTTGAATTATTACGGCACCTAGTCAGTAAGGTGTTTTGTTTTTGTTCAAATATTTATTATTTCTTTAAAAAAATTATGTCTCACCTTTTGACATGAATTTTTTTATATTGAAAATTAAAAAAAAAATTATTTGAGCCATAAAAATAAAAGTTAAGAATAGACACAAATAACAAATATAGTTTTTTATATTTCATTGTTTTCTTTTATCTTGAATGATTTTTGTTTGACTCACTTATTTTATCAAGTAAATACATACATTCAATCAAGATATAATAAATTTTGTTACTTTTGATATTTGTACACAAAAAAAAAATAAAAAAATAAAAAAAATCTAAAGTCTTTATTAAACCACATTACATTCATTTAAAATTTTCAATTTGGTTATAATTTATTTGTAAAAAATGACAACTCTTTTTTATGAATTCTGATTAGGGAATAATTTTTTACAGCTTAACAAATGTTTATAATTACAAAAGAGAATATATTATATGTCAGTTGCCCTCACTGACAAAAAGTCATGGACTCGCCACCGTGTATCATGGTTGAATTAATGAGACCTTTATATTTCCAAGAAGTTCATTAGGGTTTAAAATCTAGAGATGTCACATATAAGGTAACATGTGTATGTAAATGTGTTTGCTAGAGCAGTTAGCACCAAAGATTGAATAGGTAAGTATAATATATGTTTTCGGGTTTTTTACAAGGGACATTTTTCTCAGTGTATGAGTATCTGATAACACTATCTTTGTGTGATGATTAGGGACTTAGTTTGAACATATCTTGTCCAACTATTTTCGTAAGGATTTGTGTATTGGAGTGATCTTGGGCATATAAAGGGTGGTCTTTGATACGAGTTTTGGGAGGTCACGTTGACCTTTCCAAGAATAACAAATGTGTGAGGGTTCAATAGGGTCAAAACGAACAATATATGATTTGGAAGGTGTGCCTGTGACATTTGGTATCAGTTATATTACCAAGGTGCCATTGAGAATGATAGGCCTACAAATAAGTAAGGGTGGACCTAATGGTCAGTAACTTGGTCCTATATCGGTTATGTATTAGAATGATAAGCTATTGGTCAAAAAGAATTTTCTATGGCTCAGGTGGTGACTATAGGGCATATAAAGGTGATCTTCCTTCCTCATCATACTTATTTTGGGAAGAGCTTCTCCAAGAACAAATTTGTGAGGTTCAGTGAAGCCGAAGCAGATAGTATATGAAATGGAATGTGGGTCCGTGACAGGTAGGCTCAAACTTAATATTAAACCGGGCTGGAATAATTGAAACTTACAATAGCATTATCCAAAATCCATATGTAAGACCCAACAGTAATGGCTCAAAATATTTTTGGGCCTATCACATTTATCAAAAAAAAAAAAAAAATTAATCTTAATGTGATACAATTGCACAAAAAATAGCACTGCCACAATAAAACAAAAAAATTGGTGCTTAAATAAGTGGGAGTGGACCTGATTGTCAGTAACTTAATCCCACATCGGTTTTACATTGGAGTGATAAGCTATTAGTCAAAATAAATTTTCTATGGCTCTGGTGGTGACTATAGGGCATACAAGGGTAATCTTCCTTCCTCATCATACTTATTTTGGGAAGAGCTTCTCCAAGAACAAATTAAAATTTGTGAGGTCCAGTGAGACCGAAGCGGATAGTATATGTCATGGAGTGTGGGTCCATGACACTTAGGCTCATACTTAATATTAAACTGGGCTGGAATAGCTGAAACTTATAATAGCATTATCCATAATCCATATGTAAGACCCAACAGTAATGGCCCAAAATTTTTTTGGGCCTATCTCATTCAACAGAGAAAATAAAATAAATCTTAATGTGATGCAGTTGCACAAAAAACTGCCACAATAAAAAAAATAAAATTGGTGCTTACCAATTACAGCAATAATACTTTTCTCCAGGAAAAAATAAAAAAGAAAAAAGGGCAAAAATAGTTTCTGTGACGCGTGTCTAACCATGGTGATGCCCTCAAATGACAATTTTGTCAACCTATGTCTTTTTGGCCCAACTTTCCTTCCTTCCTCCTCTCAGTGGAATATAACGGAAATTAAAACCCTCCATGGTACCACTCGCTTGCTATTAGGGTTTCATTTCACTGCGACTAAGTACCATCCAAGTTGGTCTCACCAAACATCTGGATAATGATCTGAAATGGGTTTCATTTTCAAGAACCAAAGGTAGGTAAGCTGCAACTTTCTGAAGTGCGCTCTCTTTCAATGTTTATAGCCACACTGATGGCCTTCATGTTCTTATCAGAGCAAGATAAAGATTGAATTTTTGGCACAAAAATTCATTTGAAGTAAAATTATTAGTTAAAGTTCTCTCCTTTTTTGCAAGTGTATGATATAATGTGCCTACTGCCTATTAATTGTTTGCACAATGTCTGAGAGTTGGGTTTGATCCAAAGGAAGGCTAGATATTTGTGATGGTGAATTGGGTCTACAAAATGTCTTGTGTTCAATCTTACATCAGACAGTCAAATGGTGCTCTCACTAGCTATCCTCTGATTTCTATTTCTAATACTATTTCCTCTCCTTCATTTCCTTATAATAGTGACTACCAAAAACTATCAATTCCTCCACCATCATCTTCATCTGCCAGTAAATTAAGCCCGTCAATTCTTTTCATTATAGTTATTCTAGCTGTTATACTTTTCCTATCCGGTCTCCTTCACTTGGTTGTGAGATATGTAATGAAGCAGAGATCTTCTTCATCAATCTCAGAATCCAATAGATACCCAGAAATGTCAGGATCTGATGCTTTCCAGAGACAGTTGCAACAGCTATTCCATCTTCATGATTCAGGCCTAGATCAGGCTTTCATTGATGCTCTCCCTGTCTTTCTTTACAAGGAGATTATAGGTCTGAAAGAGCCATTCGATTGTGCTGTATGTCTTTGTGAATTTTCAGAGCAAGACAATCTCAGATTGCTTCCTTTGTGTAATCATGCTTTTCACATAGATTGTATAGACACATGGTTACTGTCTAACTCAACCTGCCCTCTTTGTAGAGGGACCCTTTATGCTCCTGGGCTTGCCATTGAAAACCCAATTTTTGACTTTGAATATCTAAGGGAAGAAGATGGTTTTTCAGGCAATCGAGGAAGTGGGGCAGCTGCTGGTTGGAAACCTGCAGAGAATAGCATTGTTAGTGGAAAGAGGGTGTTTTCTGTAAGACTTGGAAAATTTAGAAGCTCGAATAATGGAGAGGCAGTACAGAGAACAGAGGGGGAGAGCAGTAACAGTAATTTGGATGTCAGGAGGTGTTATTCAATGGGGTCATTCCAGTACGTGGTTGCCAATTCAGACCTTCAAGTGGCTTTGTGCCCCAACAGAAGTGATGGTAGTGGTAGTATGAGGCATTTGAAAGAGAGAGCAGTTATTAATGGGAATTCCTCAACAGATGGGGATATTGAGGGGAAGAAACTTAACAGTAGAAGTAAAGGTGAAAGCTTTTCTGTCTCCAAGATATGGCAATGGTCTAAGAAGGGTAAATTTCCAAGTTCATCTGAAACTCACATGAGCACTTCTGCTGTCATGGCGGGTTTGCCATTGACTAATAGAACGCAGGGTACATGAAGCATTGAAGATGAAGGTATTGGCAATGTTTTTTGTACTCTGACTTCATTAGATCAATGAACATGTTTGTCGGATCAAGAAAAGAAAATTGAATAAGATTTGTTCAACAAAAATTGAATTAAGGATTACTTAGAATTGCAGTCGATAAATTAGCATCATGTTCTTTTGACTATTGCACATTATGACATGATATTTTAGGGACAAAAATAGTCTTTTACTTGCAATTTTATGCAAACGAATTATGACTTGTATGAGTATGTTAGAGTGGTGTCAAATCAGGTTGCTTTATAGATGCTTTGGGTTTCTCTAGGGAATTACTTTCTTTTCTTTGAGGATGAAAAAGAAAATTCCTCTTCTTTTAATCTTCTAATGGAGTCGACTTTTGTGTTGCATCTTGGTGGTGGGATCAATGAAAAGTGATGTTGGAGTCTTCTGCTGAGTAGCCACAGCTAGAAAGTTGAAAACTAAGAGGCACTGCATAGTGGGGTCATGACTCATGAGTGTACTCCTACTCCCAAGCCAGATTGTACATTATAAACGTTTTGTTTTGTTGTTTTTAGAGAGAAGGGAGAGTAGAATGCTGTTCTCTGCAAAGCAAGTCTTTGAACTGATACCAACCTGCCAAATGCAAAACAACTTATTGCCGACAGAGTAGAAAATTGTTCAACCAAAACTACAGTATCTGCTTATGAAACTTGAACAAAGAGGCAATCAGATTTTGGTGTGCAAATGTCAGTTTTGTACATAAGTAACACGTCCAACTATGTCCATAATTAAATTAGTCAATTAGAACTTTTTTTTAGTATCTCCATATTCTTTAAGCTCAAGTCTAATCCAGCTCATAATTATCCCCCTCTATAAGTGTTTGCTTGTTTGACTCTTGATAAGTAGCATGTCAGAGATGATATTTTAACACATCACACTACATTTAAAGGCAAATGAGAATATCATCTTGCTATTGTTTTTACTTGTGCTTATAATTAAAGGAGAACAATTTGACACTACTATTTAGTGGTGTATAGTTATATCAGACATATCTAATACACATACTTATTGACATTTTACTACGAGCAAATTCACCGAAAGTGTACCTCAGACTGAATATTAGAGAATCTGAGACTGAGTCAAAAATAAAAGTGATTGTACAGTTTGTTTTAGGTACTTGGTCAGATCAAATGAAGGCTGTCTCCCGCAACTTGATGCAATAATACACAATTATTTTTGCACAGATGCAGGTGGTGTTAGGATCATGGGAGTAGGATAATGAGCATAGATTAATGGGCAGTTGAGGTCAGAAACAAAGACCATTGCGTGTTTGGTATGGAACAGTACAACTTATTTGTAAAATGATAACAATGAGAATAATCTTTGCTAATATATTGAGTTTTTTTTAATAATTTTATTGTTATTTAATTTATAAATTATTAATTTTTTAAAACACAAGATGTAAGACATTAGTAGTGTAACTTTAACTATAATGTATGCTCCTGTGGGTGCCAACCAATACTATAGGCAGTACGTTACCGTTTTGTTTCAAATATACTATCTACCTTGGATCTAGAAAATTGTTATTGGAATTGAAAGTACGTTAGTATGCCACTGTCATGCATTTGAATTTTGAAATAAATAATATTATAAAGTTTGCTTTTTAACCAGTGCTTTAAAAACAATTATTAATATGTAATAAATATAATAATTGATATTGAAAACACTCTAAAAGTAATAATATTTATTGAGTGTCACTGAAATCAATATCAATTATGATATTAGATTATATTAATTAATCTTGTGGGAAAATGTTACACAAAATCAATTTGAATAATGCTAATTACCATATTGACTACCACGTTGCATTCAAGACTGACCTCAAACAGTATGACTGGCTAGTAACTCAGAAAATAAAAAACACCTCAAGTTCTCAACAGGACACATGAGCTCCCTCCCCTTGTGCCTTAAAAGGCAAAATTCGATTCCCACACTTCACTATAGGGATGTTCTGATCTAATGTACATAAAATTACCTAAGAAAAAAATGGAGAGAAGCAAAAGGCGTGAAGACATCAAACACATTTCAAACCCCGAACGAAATAGGTCCCAACTGCTCAAGCCACAGCATCCTCATCCGAAGAATTCCAAAGCGAAGACCTTTGTGCATCACAATTTCATAATCTTTCCTCACCATTTAGCCTCTCACAAATCACGAGGAAAATTGTTGACCTGTCCTTCCTCTAAGGAATCCTTACCATTTACCTTGTAGGCTATCCTCATGCGCATAACAAGAGATTTCTGAAATTAAAGCAAAATAGTTAACTAATAAAGTATTTTACAAGAATCCATACAATAACAGCAAATGATATATGTATGAGAGAATGAACTGAAAGAATACATCATAGACTCATAATTTTCAAGGAGCCATCTATAAAGCAGTGACCGATTTCATTGACTCCCATAGCAGTCCTTGTCCTAGAGAAGTTAAATGTGATGAAATATACATATAGTTGATCCAGTATAAATAAGCAAACTCTGTTTCTAGTTGGTAATAAAAATAAACTAATAAATTAAGTGAAAAGATTTAATAAAAATACACAACAAATGTTGTGAATTGAACCCAAAAAATCTATGAAATCCCCTGTTCCACAAGCTAGCCTCTGGTACAGTGTTTTGTGTTTGAAGCATAACTAAAACAAGTCAGTCAAAAATTGAAAATTTCATATCAGAAGCAAATCTAGTAAATATAAGTGATAGAACATAAACTATCCAATATGGACATATCTAACAGAATAAAAAGCAGGGAATTAAATCAGATGGTATTAGATTTTTATAAAGGAGAAAACAATGGGTAAAGAGATAAATCTAAACTCTAAAGTAACTTTGTCATGATCAACCCTACAAAGAAAACTATATTTAACAACACAAAGGAAAACATAAAATTGTTATGCAGAAATGGAATATTCACAATGTATACCTATAAAGGAAATCGACATACCTTTCCATGTTGGCTGTTCGTAACTCTCATGTTTTGTCTGATGGATCCATTACCACTTGCAGGGAGAGAATTGCTGCTAGCTGGGTCTAAGTGCAATTGAAGAAACTGGATATCAAGATAACCAAAACTACATCAGAACTGCAAAATGAAAAAACAATACCACAAGCAGTTCAAAAGACTCTTGAGAACATCAACTAGATCAAACACTACAAATTTTGTAGCCATCAAAATGTGAATTTTTGCCATTCCATATCAAAATGGAATAAGGAAACAATTAAAAAACATAGCTAATCTGCCTCAGAAAAGGGGTGAAAACTCCATTAATAAGTTCATACAGGTGACACAACAATAATACATATAAAATCCTTAGCAGCATACTGACAGGGTTACCTTCGGAACTGCTGCCTGGAAAACAAAATCAGTATATGCATTTGGTGACAAATTCGTGAAAGTAGCCTGGATCAATGTTGTTTGTGAGTTTCCTGGTGGCTTTGAGAAGTTGAACACCACCCTTAACGAGCTGCTCTCAAATGCAACTATAGATGGATATACCACACCATTGTCTTTTATTTCTGTCCAAATAAAAGGTTAAAAAGAAAAGAAATGAAAAGGCTCTCACTACATTGACAAAAAATCCAAACTGAGCAAACAGATCTCCATATATCAAATAAATTTTACCGGTTGTTGGTGGACTGGAGGTAAAACCATCCAACAAATCCATCATAGGAGAAGCCCCAGCATTTGAAGCTCCCCTTGCAGAAAGTGACAGAGATGATAGTTCATCCAATGGTGCAACTGGGGATTTATTATTTTGACTGGATGATAAAATGTCTTGTGTAATTGGTGTAGATGAGCTGCTTTGCACAGAAGGTGTTCCAATAGACAAAAGATCCAAAAGAACATCTGTGCCACTTTTTGGAGCTTGATGGACACCTAAACAAATAACATGCAGAGGTTAAAACAAGCTTGTTTCAAGAAAAGGTAAATGTCCTTGCATTTGCATGTATATCAATGTCTCTATTACTTGTAAAGAAAACGTCCTAACAGTTTTCCATTTGAAAGAAACTAGCCAAATATTACCAATAACCCATTCTTTCTTCACTTCTAGTTTGCAATTTATCTAATTAAAAGCCAAGGGTTACAAATAATCTAGTAATTTGAAAACAACATATTTTAATTTATTTTAATTAGGAGTATAAAAATGATTAAGTAACTTGAATAGAATATACATAAATATCTTTGTAGAGCACCATTATCTACACTCCCATGCCATTCTTCCATACAAAATCTTATTCGGATTTTCTCTTTGATTAATTCATAATCTGACGTTTTTCTCCCTTTTCTCCCTCCATTTCAAGCATAGTGGGCTAGTTTCAATATAACAGATAGTGGTTATAAATTTAGAATTAAGCACACTCAGAATGCTCTTTGACTTCCTAATGAAGATAAACTGGATGCCTGATTCAAGCAGCATAGTTAGTTCTACCCTGAGCCGGATATGACCAATTGAACAAGCCAGACCCTTTTTCATGGATGCTATTATAGATGTAAATCTGCCCCTTCCTAACATAAGAACAAGAAAGTATAGAGTGTATCAAAAGTCTTATCATGCTTGAATGGCCATGATTGTTAATCCTAAGTTTGTAGCTCCATAAACTTAAAAGAGGGCCTTAAAAAATAGCTGCTAACTTCCAGAAAAATAATATAGGCCATATACTAAATTTATTCCTAAATGCATCCCAAAACTAACCGGATTGTTGTGAAGCTGGTGACAGATCAACACCAAGAAGGTCCTGAAGAAAATCACCACCATGGGGGCTAGGTGCAGCAGCATCGTCAGAACTTAGATCAAGTAAATCTACAAGTGGAGCTCCAGAAGGTTTGGCAACTCCATTTGGAAGGTTAAGTGCAGCACCTGTGAGAGTTGAAGCTGTACCTGACATGGAATCAGATCTCCTACCAATGAAAGTTGCCTCATCCAAAACTGGCATCCTTTCTACAAGCGCAGACCTGAAAGAAGATACATGTTCTCAAGTATGAATCATCTGTTTTTATACTTCATTTCTTTTTTCTTTTCTTTTTTTTTCTTTTTTTTTTTTTTCTTTCTTTTTTGTGTGTGTGTGTGTGTGGAGGTGTAGGGGAAGGGAGACGAGGAATAAGAATTCAAGTTCCCAATGATGCAACAATCAGCAAAGACCATATACCTAATATTCTGATGCTTTGCGATAATAGAATTAAACTCAATAGATCTTTGCTGCAATTCAAGCACAAGGTTCCCTTTCTGTTGGATGATTATATCCCTGATCCTCCTGTAGACATTAGTCCAAAAAAAAGAAAAAAAGATTTTCATGTTAAATGATATACAAGTGCATGCTTGCATGTACATCTGTGACGCTTTTGCGTAGAGAAAAAGATAAAAAAATGAAACAACCCAATAGTAACTACAAAGACACCAGCAGTAGGGGTCAAGATTTTCAAGTATTTAATGTAATCTTGAACATGGCCTATTGAACGCCTCTAATGAAAAAGGAGGAACTCAGACAAAATAAGGCAAAAAATTGCATGGTGTAAGTAACAATAGATAGTAAAAAGAAAAAAGTTAGAAGAGCACATACTCTGAACAAGATGTGAAACGTGAAGATAGTTTTAATAGAGCAATCAAAGCCATTGATTTAGTGGTTAGATCCGAGGTGTGCCGTTTCATGGAAATTTCAACAATGTCCACTGCATCTGACTCTGTTACCTGCTTTAAAAGAACTCAAGATGACTCAATTAAATGGAAAAATAGAAAGTCAATTTTCCTTATGTGCTGGACTATTCTACCAGACTTAAAGCACCAAATATGTCCAATAAAATGATTCCAAATTAGACACCATTAGCTCATATATAAAAGAAATGACATAGATAAAAGTAGACTCATACTCTGCAACATAATCAAACATGCTACGAGAAAGAGAAACAAAAGAATGAAGTGACAAAGGAATCCTCTGAGTGCTTACTTATTATACCCACATCCACAAATACCAAATGACTTCCGACATTTTCACCCACAACATATAAATAATAAACTATTGAAGATAAATAGATAAAACGAATCCTTGTCAGAAAGTGTTCTGGTTGAACATCTACTAGGAATGTCTGTCAAGTGAAACATACCATTTTCAGGCAAGATGAAGCAATTGGTGGAAGCAGAAAACAAATGAGAAACTAACACAAGAAAACGGTGCACTAACCGTAATTGGATCCTCCATGTCAAGCATTCCCACATTATTCACTAACATATCACCATATTCTCCAATGCACCAAACTGCAACTCGAACAAGACTTTCCTGGTGCAAATATGAGATGATGTTCTTTAAGAGTATTATATCAAATTTTTAGAATATTAATAAAATTGAAACATGAACATTAAACTTGTACAAATAGCAAACCGACACCTGTTCAGCTGATGGTTGAAATGCTCTGTACAATGCTCTTACTGTATATCCATGAAGGTCGGATGCATTGCTTATAACAACAATTAAGGCATGCCATACTTCATCTTTTACAAAATTTCCAGCCTACTAAGCATAGCAAAAAAGATCAGTACTTGCACGAAACAAACATGTACGAGTAGAACAGAAATAAATGAATGATCAACAAGCATCAAGCACATTAGTTTTAAGACTATAATGAATTATTTGCACTGATAGTTTGAGTCAGTATTAAGCGATAAATAGACATTAGGAACAATATATGCAGCCAGATGTCTGATTTAGGAAATTATAGAGAAAAAATATCATTGTTGTATGGCCAATAGCATATTCTATTCAAATTTTGCTGTAGAACTGAGTATCACAGATCGAGAAGCAGTCACATGCCAGGTACCAATCATATCAAGGGAACTAGAACATACACTAATACTCCCTCACAAAATGAATGTTACTCTTGGAAAACATTAATTTTTTTTAACAAATTGTAGATGTTGCAAAAATTAAAGTTTTTGTTCAATCCGTTTATTAGCATAAAGAGTTGATTGAACTTAAAGTTTTAAATCTTTTTTTAATATTTACAATTTAAAAAAATCTACTGTTTTGCGAGGGTGACGCTCTAGAATGGAGGGAGCAGCATATCTTCTTATGTCCTGAATCCTGATGGTTTAGTGGAATTACAAACACCCAATAACTCCACTGACATTAAACTAATGAAATTGTTTCAATTCAAAAATATATTATTTTCAAATGCTTTTTACAGGAGAAAAGCTATAACATGATAGAATATGAAGGTGAGGAACCAACAAAAAAGAATCTTATTGCTGTTCTCACTAAGCAAAATAGTGAATGCATGAAATATATTGTAAGATTTGTAGCAGCTAAAAATAGATAAGCGGAAAATAGAGTATCCTATCAGACAAATTATTTCAGAAGATGCCAAATATACAAGCAATTAACGAGCAAGCATCACTTGAATGATAAATGACTGCAAAGACTAGCAAAATAAAAAATTTCCCCTTTAATATGCTCATTCATTATAAAAACTTGTTTTAAATTTATACCTCAGAGAGAACCTTGAGCATCTGATCAATGTACCAAATCTTCTCCGGAGAAAACCTAAAGTACCAATGAGTAAATATTAGTCAACCATACACTTCTTAAGTGTTGTTCGAAGAAACTGCTTAGATATTTATTAATGCTCAATAAGTCATATCACTGAGAATAAAATGGGGAGAGGGTGAGATCCATGAAATACATTTTCTTAATAAAAATCAACCAAAAATAATGAAGTTTTATGATACCTAGTTTTGTGATACCTAGAGTGCTAAACTGAATATAACAACCTAAGTGCATCCATTGATAGACAAGTTATAAATAAATAAACTAAAAAATATGCTAAATATCACTCAGTTATTATATAAGAAGTATTGCAAATGTATAAAGAATACTCCAACTCTTGTAGTTGGAATCATATTACTTCTTCGGAGATCAACTACTTGAGTTACATCCAGAAGTAAGTGAGAAATAAGGAAATAGTTTACACATGAACATTTTGTCAGAAAAAAAGATACAAAAGCAATGTGGCATGTTTGGCTTCCATTTCCATTTCCCAACCCCATTAATAAAAATAAACAAAATATCAAAATAAGGGTTGCTTGACACTTATAATTCATGACTCCCTGAACTCACTTTGCAACTATAGAGCAGATTTTGGCAGTAAGGTCCCCCCTGAAATCTTGATCACTGACTTCCAAATAGTCAATCAGCTCTTTCGTTAAGGGCTTCACATTGCTCTCATTCACCAGAAGATAAACGAGGTCAAGAGCCCTTTTACGAATCGAAGCATCTGAGTCCTGAAAATCAAGATGTCAACTCACCAGCTTTTCAAGTTGTAAAACACCATCTTTATACTATTTCATCGCTGAAAGAAGCAAATGTTAATGTCATACCTTTACACATTCCAAGATTGTTGCCCGATGCCTTTGCACTGCTTGAGAATCAACCGTAATAGCCTTCATCAGCATGTTTAATGCAACATATCTGAATAATGGAGAAAGGAGGCATTTAGTCTTCTATAACAAAATTCAGTAATAAAGAAACATCAAAATAATAAAAGCATCTTGACAACTAAAAAGAAAGAATCCTAAGGGAAGGAAAGATCGATAGGACCTGGAGCACAACAATAAAACATTTTCAGGTTGTCCAGAACACTAAAAGTTAATCAAACTACACATATTTCAACAGTAAGTATGAATGTAAATGGTGAAGACTCCCAAGCTGATTCTAAATCTTAACATGAATTCAACTTTAAAAGTAGAGAGAAGAAATTCCAACAAAACTTAACAAGAATTATATTATTCAGAAGAGGGGAAGAAAAGGGGAATGTAAAGTTGTAAACCTGATGTTGTTGTCACGGTTTGACAAGAATCTTCCCAGGATGTTAATAGCAAGCACACGTAAGCCGCCATTATCTTCAATGCTCATGATTGTCTGAACACACTCATAAAGAATGGCATTTCCTGCAATTTTGTTAGATTCAGTCTTCGTGGCCACCTAAGAATAAGATTTCTTGTCAGTAAAAGATTTTCATTGAAGTCAGAACTGAACTTCCAGAAAGATACCACCAATTATCCACAAATTGATATGGAAAAACGTGTATCAACTTAGTACCACAATGAAATGTATATGTTTACAAGAATAGAATCTTAAGGATAATGCAAATAGAGAGAGAATAGAGCACTACTCTGATTTACAAGTCCAAATGGAATGATATTGCATCTGATAGCTGGGCATAATGATAATAATAAGGCCTTCCACAGAAGCCAAACCAAATTCGTAATATTTTTTTATAAGAAAAGAAGATTTTATTAAGAAAGAAAGGAGAACACTAAGTTTTCAAAGGAAAAAAACTAAAATACAAGAGAAAAGTAAAAGCTTAAAACATTAAATCTTTCCAATTATATTGTATTTCTACGAGAGGAATGCCCTGAAAGGTCCCTGAAGAAATACACCAAAGTGAAGCTAGAAAAATAATCTTATCCCAAATAAGTTGTCTTGGTAATCGACAATCACAGAAAATTCTTGCATTACGCTCTAACCAAACTCCCCAAATGACCACAAAGAAAGCACATCTCCAAAGACATTTGATGTCCTTCTTCGTGACAAAGTTCCAGTAATGGTAAAGATCCCAAACATACCCAAGGAATATTAAAAATGTCAAATAGTTTGCAAATGTTCCAAAGAAAAGGGCAATAAGAAGAAAGAGATACTCATTAGTCTCACAATCTTCTGAACACATGACACAAATATCAGGGGATAGTACAGTTGAAGGTCTCTTCATCTGCAACAAATTATTAGTGTGACTCTAATACTGTTGTCCAAACAAAAGCCTTAACCTTAGATGGAACCTTAGCCTTCTAGATGAATTTTTGAAATGGGAATAAGAAAGCATCAAGGCCATGAACAAGAAAACTATAATATGATTTACAACAGAAAGATCCTGAAGTATCAAGCGACCAAATCCGATGGAGGAAACTCCTATCACTTGTAATTAAGACATGACTATATGGAAACTCCTATCACTTCGCTTGAGGAAATAACAATCATAAATTCTGTGATATCTCATTTATGGAAATTGCAAGGCCCATAAATTGTAAAGCCTTCCTTCTTCCTTAGAAAGTCTCATCATAAAGCCTAAAAGGTTGAGATAGAAGTTCATCTATGATTGTTTACAAAGATGAAAAAGAAAAAAGACTCGTGCACCACGACTAGAGCACATTCACTGGCAAAAACTGAATCCTCTCCCTTCCCCCAACCTATGAGGGAATAAAATATCAGTTTTCACCTCAAGCACAATACATACAGTATAGCTTTCTTTATTATTGGGCCTAATGGACTCTTTGGCTAGTCGGCGAAGTTATATAACATAGTCTTCGTTTGCTTAAATATATTTAAAAGTAAGATATCAATGCATAAGGTCTTAAAAAAAAGTTTAGAATTAGGACTATGAAAAGCTCAGGCAATGCCAAAACCTATATGAGAATATCCCATATAATAAGTCCTTCCTTTACTCAAGCAAAATCTGCTAATGAGACTGCAAAAAAGGAAATGCAATTCTCGAGGTCGAGTAGCACTGAAAAGTAAGCCATTACCCCTTAGTTTATATTGTTGCATTATCTTGCTACTGTGAGTGTTCAGAACTCATTTATCAAGTTCATCAACAGGAACAACAGATTAAGTTCCCGCTTTGCCTTTTACTTATAAAAATGGAAACCTTTCCAAAAACTCAAGGTTGGAGATGAACATGCTGAAATAAGGCAGATTCCAACTATAACAGAAAAATTCACCTAGTGCTTGCACCATCAACTTTCAATAAATAACCTTTTTAAAGAGAATATGATTTTTGACAACTGACATCGACAATAGCCATGTAGAAATAACTAATGATCCAATTATCATACTATGACTTACATAATCAATATCATACCATGAAATTGAAAATTTACAGACAACTTACCTGGGCAAGTATGTCATTCATACTGTCACTAGCATCAGCATCTCCTTGGCCCAATACACGCAAAAGCTTCAGCAATCTGATATGGAGAAAAGGGTCTGTGATGCCAGAAATGTCATACTCTGGTGCATATGGACTGTTCACCACATCCTTAAGAGTTTTGACCAAACCTTCTGTGCATTTCTACAATAATTGTGAAAGAATTTCTCATTACAATAAAAGCCAACCACAATCAGGGGTTTGCTCCGTGTTGGTCTTCACATAGGAAAATTATGTAAGCAATATCAAGTAATATTAAATAGTTGTCGAACAAATCCTCGCTCAAGTGATTATTAATTTACTATACAAATACAACATTTATACATCTAAGTTCCTTGGCCATAAAAGAGACATGTTATTAGCCCAAGAGTAAAGCTTGAAATACAAATAAGTAAAAGTGTAAAACAAATCTCAAATTCTGCATATTTTAATAGCACATTCATATCGATCAATTATTATATTTAAACTATTCCTAAATTCCAGTAGTTTGTTTAAGGCATTACATCCTTTTGAGAAACAATCTTTCTCAAGTATGAAGTGTATGATTTGTGAAAGCTTTTCCACTCGCAGTCACTAATATAATTGCAAATCTATTCAATCGCTGCACAGATGATTGTATCTTGCCTATCATAGATATTGACAAGTAAATCTTCTTTCAAGATCAAAGTGAGTGCTACCAAACTGCATCATGCTATAGGCATGATATTGATTAGAGAAATGTTTAATTACCTTTCTAAAATATTCAAGGGCTTCGGGGCTAAGTTTACATAGATCTGTACAAAGTTGAACTCCAGTAATCAAAACTCCATGATGCTTTTCTTTAAGTAAGGCAGCAGCAGGATTTATAAAATTTTCGGCCAAGTCCGGGACTTTCTTTATAATTCTTGTAGAGCACAATGCTGCCTAAATTCATCAGTGAATATTGTCAATTCAACAGAATAAAGAATGAAAGCTCAAGCAATTAGCCATCAAATTATTAAGTATTAACTAACAAAACAGATGTTGACATGAAAGTTTGTTAGATAAATCAAATATCAAATCATAATGCTTAGTTATTGTTTCTTAGAAACGTTAAAGAATCATTGCTTCTTAGTTATTGTTGGTTCATTTGAAAGGATGTTTATATTAACGATTGTACCACAGGAGACTAAATCAGGCGAACTAACTTTGGCAGCCCATTGTTTGCATCTGTGAACCAGTGATTCCAAAAAAACTGCTGATCTCCACCTTTGTTAAAAATATTTTTTTATTATTACCTTGCCAGAAACCTTTTTTTTGTGGTACCTTGCCAAATATTCAAGTGATTAACCTGAAAATCAATTTTTTGGTATAAAAAAGCGGTGAACTCCATTTTTAAAAAGGACCGTAAAAGAAGTGTACACATGCTAGTATTGTAAATAATTTAAATCTAACACATCCTTATTGAGAAATTTTTTTGTTTTGTTTTTTCCATCACAAGAAAATGAAGAACAAATGCCTAAAAAAGCTTCTCAAAATGACTGGGTAGTTGCAAAAAAATTCTTGAAGATATTCCTATTGAGGAAAGAAGATATTTAGGATTCTGAAGCAAAATGATCCAAACAGGGAATATATATATATATATATATATATATTCACCTTTCATGGACTGTAAAGATGTTTCTTTCAGTGAGTAAGGTTGTTACAAATGCTAAGCAAAGAATTGTAATATTTAGGAGAGGTCATGGCCTCTTCTCCTACCCTATTTTGTTTTATACATCACTCACTATCAAAAAACAAATCGATACATATGGATCAAATATGAACGCCATTAGAGCTATAAAAAGAAAGTGACCAATTGGACAAGGTAAGTGAATATGAAAAAGTTACCTTCTTCCGTATATTTGGATCTCTAAATTGCAGCAATCTTTCAACTTCTGGAGCAAGATCACGAGCCATTTCTGCTGAACAAATATTTCCCAAGGCACAAAGAGCAAGTCCCACTATATACTGGTTTGTGTGATTAAGATCTCTGTAAATAAGTTAAGGTTGCTGCAAACTATCTTATATTTTCTTTCCTTACATTCTAGGAAAACATACTGCATCAGTGCCATATTTCTATCTCAAATTATAATTACTTTTCTTTTTTGTTGAAAGGGGTGGGGGAGGCCAAACCTAACCAAAAGAAATATTGAACTTGAACTGGATACTGTTTCAATGAGTTTGTGACCAACATTAGAACTTCTTGCCTTTCATCGAGAAGCAACATAAGTCCCAAGGTAACCTATTCTCTTTTCAGGAAATCCAGAAGAGGCAATTCGACTTTAGGCACTCCATTTGACCAAAATGTGTGGGGTAACCAAGCATGTGGATGAACATGAGCTTAGCCAGGTTACGATGCCTATAATCTTGATCATTTTCATTGATTGCTGCACGAATGGCAGCACACTCTTTTCTTACAACAGCACGTTCCTCTGCCGCAGTTTTGGAAGCACGTATAGACCGAATCATGTCCCTACAAAGTGAGGGAGTATAAACAGCGAGATTAAAATATAACTAAAAAAAAGAAAAACTACATGTTGATGATTTGGGTCTATTAATCATCAGTGTGCAAAGAAACAAATTAGAGATATATTAAAGGTCTCTTTCATATTTGGTTTTGCCAAAACAGAAGTATTAAAATGAATCTTTAGTTATTTACAACAGAACAGGCTCATACACACATAAAAGAAGAAAACACCCTAGTGAATATTGCAAGTTTTGACCCCATGCAAAAATTGCAAACCATACAACATTCACAAAAAATAAATGTAAGTAGCAATCACAACTTTCTTTGTTCTTGACAATTTATAACACAAAGTTATGGAAATTGCATATATATGGCTAATAGTTATGAGACAAAGGTAAATTATCATGGGGGATTGGATCAAGACACTCCTAAGGAGTATGTCAGAAACTTACAAGAATCTTTTCTTCTAGCAAACTCAGATGAGATATTGTGGTTGATAAATTATTTTTTTGGGCCTGTTAAAAGATTGGAAGTAGTTACTGCAGGTAAATGCCTTACGGAGATAAAGCCCTTGTCTTAAAAGGCTTTACTATCACCATGAAGCTTGTTGTGCGTGGTGAAGAGTGGAAATTATCAGATGTTCCATCTCTTTCACAAATAAGGTAGCCACCTTGTACTGAGATTATCAGGTGCTAAAGATGAGACTTTTGAACCTTGAGAATAGTTTCAATAGTCAGGACTATAGAATAAAGGAGTGAAGTTAGCTCCATTCGCAAATCCCGGTCTTTTTTATTTGAAAAAAGGAATCCTCGTGATTTTTTGCTTTGAAGGAGGTGAATGTAAGTTAAAGAAAAAGGTCAGACCAAAGGAGTTTGAGAGAGTGATTTTTTATAAGTAGTTCGAATAAGTGTTATATTTGACATAAGAAGCTTTGAGATTCTCAAATGCTTCTACTTAAGGAAAACAGGTACTCAGTTCTGTGCCAAAAGTATCAGAGATTCAGACTTGGAAATCATTTTGAACTAAATAAAACTATAACAGATACATAAAAAGTAAAAACCAATAAGGTTTAGATTTTGATTTCTCTGTCATGAGAGAGAAGGTGGAAAGTGAATATGTTTGTTTCCTAAAGTGGAACTCTGTAAAGCCTTTACACAAACCAGTTTAAAGTCTCTACTAAGGATTATATGCTTGTTTCAAATGTTAGGATTGTAGACAATTGACTACCAGTTACACAAGTGTCTTGTGATGGATTTATATTTGGAGTAACAAACAATTGGCAATAGGCAGTGAGAAAGGCACACTGAACATTGTTGCATTGCTTCATAAATGAAATCACTAATTGGGTAATGCAAAAATCCTTCTTTGAACCCTTAATATCAGGTAATGATTACAACAAAATGGTTAAATACATTACCTATCAGTAATAGACAATAATATGCTTCCTGTATGACTGGCTTAGAAATTAGCAGGGAGCTAACAGAATCTATTTCTTTCCTAATATACTGAAAACTATGTAGGAAGAGAAAATAGATTATAAGACGATGTAACCACATTATAGCGGGCAGTTTTCAAAGACTGACAGGTAGGCAGAAAAACTAACTCAATATTTCCCTTCATAAAATGGTAGTGACAAATAGAAGTGATTTCTTTGTTCTTCTACTTATGCCTAAAAAGTCCAAGCCATATCTAAGTTACTCATGTTCTGCAATACTGGTGAACATCAAACTTGGTGTTTGAAAATCACAATACTAAGTCATGAAGTCTACTGTTTCACTAGTAGCATTGGGTACTTCAATATGGAAATAAGAGGCTCTCCAATTACTGGGACAATAGAGAGGTCGATAAGGTGGAAATGTGTCATGAATTTATACGTTTAGGGACATTATGATCAAACATCATTAGATCAGAGTACATGATGTTCAAACTATCTCAAGAATAAATCAAATCAATATCTGGTTGCAGCATAGGTTCATACATAACATCTGATTCTACTATGCAACTAAGCCCACCCCAGTTGAGCACCATGAACCCCGCCACCCGCCACTTAACAAATTCAGCTTATTCCACTAATATTAGCAAACACGTCCTATGCATCCTGTCAACAATGCCTATATCAAGGCAATCCAAAAACCAAGCAACCAGGGCTGGAAGACTAATCTATAAAAGAAAATGAATAGAAACACCACTAATTCCCATTATAGCCGCCCAGAGCTCTACAAATTATACTGCAGGAACCGTGTATATGGTGGAAATTCGAAATGGGTAAATCTATATAAATCAAGATTTCTATTCTCAAGCTCCCAATTATACCACACAATACTACATAACATCATTACATATTAAATGTGTAGACGATTGTGTGTGTCCCAATTTTTCGTGCAGTTGATCTGATAAAGGGAAACAGAAGGATACGTTGCTCACCTCAAGCGCGTTCCAGACGAGAAGGGATTCATGATTGGGTCCGTAGTGAAGCTCAGAGAAAGCTCTTATCAGATCCAACTGAGAGAAACAAATTGAATACGAGATCGATCACTCTGTGATGCCAACAAAATTTGATAGTCCGAATTCGAAAACCAAGATCCGAATCAGTTAACTGAGGAATCTGGGAAACAAGAGCAGAGGTGTAATACAGATTTGGATCTGAGTGAGTATGCAAATCGGCAAATTTTCCTTCCACTTACAACGAATGTCTTCTTTTTTCTTTTCTTTTTTTCAGTCACTGAAAAAAAAAAAAAAAAAACACTAAAAGTGTCAGTTCTAGTGGATTGTATCACCGGCTGTTACGAAACGATTAGAACACAGACAATAAATGAATTGCAAATTTTTTTCTTTTTTTTTTTTAGTGAAATCATATACAAAATAGTTATATTAATAATGTGCGGCTTATTTATTAAATTGGATTTGAATTTTTGGAAAGTTATGAGAAGTAAAATTCTCTGAAAATTTTTAATTCCAGCATAAATGATTTAATAAATAAATTTATATTGATATCTAAAAATGTATGTTTACTTTCAATTCAGTATTTGAAAGTTTAATCAATTGTAAATAATTAACTTATCTTAGAAAAAAAAGAACTAAATAACTTAATTGATGAGGGATTGTTTACTAACTAATTTAATTTTTTTTGTTCATATTTCAAAAACAAAGTGTTTTGAAAATATAATACCAAAACAAAATATTTTGTCGAGTTTATGCCCACTTCACTAATTTACCTCAGTTAAAGTTTTTATTTTTATGTTTTATGTTTTACTATCAGATGATATTTGAATCAGTTTATTTATACTTTGACTAATTCATATCTCTATTTTAATATTTATGTTGAGACAGTTATGGATGAGCTTGATTTAATTTTTGATTTGTGAGCACCTTTAAAACTTTAGTTGTAAATACCAAATTATTTGTAAGTCTTGAATGATTTTAAGAATCATGATTTACAATCATATTTTTACAAACAAATTTTTGTATTTGAATTATCAGAAAGGACATTCTTGTCTTATGTTTAAAAATTATTGAACAGGAGCAAAAAAATATAAAAAAATGGCATCAAGGACATTTTCGTTCTTTCATCAATTTATACTTCAGCTGTCAATTTAAAAAAAAAATTGTAATTATTTATTAAAAAAATAGTTTTATGAATATATAAAAAATAATAATTTAAAAGAAAAAATGTATTTTGTCACTTAAAGTATATTTGAGAAGTTAGTTTAGTAATTATGTTATTGGTTTCACGATTGTTCTGCCAAACCAAAAGAACCCTAAATAAGAAATTTACTGAACTTATTATTTATCATTTATTTCCTTTTTATGAACATGTGGTTTTGTGATTTTTTTTTTTTAAAATAAAAAAAATGAATGCAGCAGCAACCGGCCTTTCAATTGTTATTATTATTTTTTTACTTTTTACAAATGTATCCCTAAAAATTAATATTGTTTTTACAAATCATAGATTAAATACATGTCATTTTAGTGATTTACATAGAAAAAAATTTATCCAATCATGGTGATTTTTAAATCATCCAAAGAACACTATGCAACCATATCTGAAATCATAATTTGCAATCAAAAACTAAATCAAATCAAATTCACCCATTGTGTTAACTGATAACCGTCAAAGTGAGATAACTGTGTTAACTTTATCTATGTCATGCTATTTACCGGAATGGTACGATGTGAACTATGAATACGACGTATCATTAACTATGGTAGATATTCAGACAAGCAATTTATAAATCAGGCCCAGTGTCAGCAACTCTCAACCCCACCTAAGTTTAGCTTTCATCTTTTTCACTCAACATTTCCAAATATGCTGCCATTACCACAACAATCAACAGTACAACATAGACATAATGGCTTAATGTGCTTAACAAGAAAATAGCAACTAAATAAGAAAGGCAGAACAGAATAATATTATACTTTTTCATGGATGATTTCTTTCCAAGCTAGACAGAGTATCAGATATCAGATTTTAAAGGGCATGCTGAAATTTCTTTATCCCAGCTACATTCTGCCTTATCATGGATATGAAGCTGATCCATGCTAACACACCAATGATTAAAAGGAATCATTTGTATTAACTAGCTATACTTTATACTAATTTTTCCTTAACCTGGACGAGGCTACGTATCGCACCCACTCCAAAAGTTCCTAACTAAATATCAGTAATTATGGGTGTAACCCATGGAATTGATTTGAGAGCAAATATTGTGATGATCATACATTGGGTCTCCATAGTCCACAGGCTTGATTGCAGCCTCCCGCTTTCTGTTCTGCTCCTGCACTGCCCCAAACACAATCTCACTGGTCTTCTCATTGCTCTGTTCATAGTAAGTGTGTGGTGCTGATGAATGATACCGATGGCGATGATAATTATGTTTCTGCTGCTGCTGAAAGTCTCCATCCCACCCACTATAGAAAGCTCGACTTTGCCGCAATTGTGGCATCTTTTCCGCATCCTTTGACATGAAAGCATAGGTTTTTCGAGGGGTGGAGGTTCTTGGGTCAACAGGAGGAGGCTCATCTTCATCTGGAATCACAAAACTTTCTTGCACGGGCCAAGAATTTACATGTTTTCGAGGTTGCTGGAGCTGCTGTAGGCTTTGAAAGTGATAGATGGGTGCCTTTTTTCTAAAACCAGGAAATATTCCTCCCATTATCTCAGCCAAAGATGCCCCAGCATTAGCAAGAAGCTTCGCAAGGGATCCCAAGAAGCCTTCTTCTTGCTTATCCTGCTCACCTTCAGTTGGAATTAAAGGTGGCCTGATAGAGTTTAGAGGCTTCTCATATGGAGTTGGTGGGATGCTTGACATTGTTGGACTATGATCCTACAAGGCATAAGACGAAATGTAACCAGATGTTTCATGGTCCCACAGAGGATTCAAGGACACGTTATTTATCATTCCTTCAGATTGGGCTTGACCCAATGAAACTTAAAGGCAGTATAAATGCAGTGTTCTTATTGGTTACTAAACCATTACTATCAATCAAAAAGTACAGGAGTAACATAAAATAGCAATTGGGCATTGTGGAAGTATCCTACTTCTAAAGTGACATTCCATTAGAAAAAGGATACCGTTGCTCAGGTCCAGCCTCTAAACGAGAAGTCGATTCATAATGTTAGTTTTGAATTCCTTTCATCACTAGAAAATATGAGAAAGATATTTTTAAAACTTCTTCTGCTATTTACCTGCCTAAATTCAAATCATTCAGTGGCAAACCAAAACTGAATGAGAAAGATAAGATCAAGCACTTACACTCTGGGATGAGACAATTGTACAAACTCTACGTTGTAGCAATGCCAGCATATAACCAAAAAAGCCAGCCCCAACAAGCATTGCAATCCCTGCATCAAAAAATTAATAACAAATATCTAACACTGCAAATTCTGAAAGATGAAATCTGGATATTTAGTTTACCAAGGGGAAAATCACTTCCATATTGATAAGCACAGTCATCAAAATGGAGCTGCATCTCCCTGATAGCTCTGTTTCCTCTGTCTATGATAAGTAAGGAGCAACTACTTCCAATATAGAGCACATCAAAGTCATTGGAAAATTTAGCTTCCTCACTTGGTCCATCAACATGGCCCCCTCCGCGGCCCAACTTCCCTCCTGCTATAGTTGTAACTCCTGTAAACACAAATTCTACCTTAGACATGAAATGAAATTCTCAATTCTTGACTCCAATGTTGGAATTTTCACAATCCAAGTATTGTTAGGCTATAACATAACTAACAGTACAAAATAAATATTAAGACTTTGGAAGGAAGCATTTATGGTTTTGAGATCTTTCCAAGAGACGCAGGCAAAAACTTGGCAACATGCTAATATAGGTATATTATACAAACTACAAAGTAGAGGAAACTGAAGAAAAGATAAGTGACAAAAGTTGAACAAGAAAATTATCTTCTTGTAGCAAGAAACACATGTAGTGTGTACTGTACCTGAATCACCGATCTTCCTAATTGCCATATTCATAGTGTCTGCAATATAGATATTTCCTTTGTCGTCAACAGTAATTCCCTTTGGCTGGTTCATCCTGGCCTCCCTGGGCTTCCCATCAACATGTCCAGAATAACCTTCTGCAGATCCGGCCACCAGCTTTGGTCTACTATCTGCAGAAATTCCCATGAGCATAAACTTTTCTGAAGTGAAGAGGATCTATTTACAAGAGGAGTTCAAACCGAGGAGAACAACTATAGAAAAATGACATCTGGATGTAGGAGGACCTTTAAGCTTTACAAAAATGAACTTGTGACATACCAGATGTTGGCTAGGCCAATGTGCATATCTAGACTGAATTTTTGTCCATATATATATTTGAGATATAGAACATAAAGAAATTGGAATTCATATATTGCCTGTGTTAGCTTCACAGAATGAGAAACTTGGAAACAGTTGTAACAATAGGATAGTAGCACACTAGATTGCTTCAAACTGATGGTAAGTGGTTTTTCTAATTAATATAACTGGAATTCACGAATTATGCTTGTAATTGTGCTAAGTCACGGCTTATTCTCTGTGCATTACAAGGCATCTGTTCCTAATATAGTAATCTCCGATAAGTGGTCTCAAGAAGAAGTGGCTCATAACAATTTGCATGAATTGCAGATGGGGATGTTGTAGGGAGTTAACAAACATGAAAACCAGATAACATTGATCTGTAAAATGCAAGACTTGCAAAAGCAGCACGTTGTTGGATCATCTGTTCCAAATTAGAACACAATTTCATTGTCATGTAAACATTAGTTCAAGCATCATAAGAAAATGGATCGCAAATGACGGACCCAAAATTCCCGAGCTAATGCATAAACATTCTAAATCTGGAAAAACTTACCTGCAATTTCACACAACTGAATCCAACCTATAAAGTTTCTAAAATAAAGCACTTTCCAGTGGCAAAAACTGAACAGAAAACGAAATATAGTGAATTTGGTCAATCATGTAGAAGCTTAATTCTTAACTCTTAAGCCATAAAGATTAGTCTCACTTACAAAGAGACAGTGAAGAATCGATTCTATAGATGTTATTATTAGCTGAATCCAGAATCAGAAGCTCTCCACTTGGTAACAACTCAACTGAGTAAGGCTCAATCCCAAGCTTGCTACCATCAAACACCGTCTCTACAGTATATCCACTCTCAAACTTCATCATCGGACGGCCATAAACCGCTGCCAGCAAGGAACCCAAAGTTTCAGTTCACAACACAAATTCTCTGAAGAAAGAAAGACATAGAATACAATAAAAAAAATCGGGGCAGTGTACAGATCTATACCCGTTTTGGAGGTTGCTTTTAGTGACCACAACCATTTCATAGAAGGAGACACAACATTTGAGAACAACACATTAACAATCTCTGAAAATGCAAAGAGGCACACTTTAGTCGAAGCAAGTTTGAACTCAAAATCGAAAATGTAATAGATGGAAGCAGCTTCTAAGCTGACGCACAAACAAATACATATTACAGACTTACTTGCAGGAGGCGTAGTAGAAGCTGAAGAGACACCTCCGAATAGAACCAAAAGGGTAAGACCCAGCAACAACAAACTCTTACCCATTGATTCTAGTCTCAAAATGAACTTCAAGACTGAAGAATATAGCTCAAAAAGCCAGGAAATCGATGCAAGCTGCAAACCAATGCCTGAAACCCTAATTCATATCTGGGATTTGCAAATGTGGTTGATACTCAAAACAGTATGTATGATGTGGTTATGGGTTTTCAGCAAAAAAAAAAACCCACTGGGTTAGTGTAGAGTGACTGTGAGAAAGGAAAGGATGATAGAGACAAGGAAAAAGGACTTAAGAAAGAAGAGAAAAAGCAAGAGGATCGGTGGGGCAACGTTATAAAGGGGATCATATACCTTGATTATGTCTTAAATTTAAATCTAAGTTTATATTTTGTTCACAGCCAACAACTTCATCAAGTTTATATGCAGACAGCCAACAGCTTCATCATACATACAAAATTCTCTAACAAGCCATTTCATATTACATTATCACATGGTTAATTTGCTACTGTTGATGAATTATTATAGCAATTCTCTTTTGGGTGGTTGTGTGTGTTTTTTTTGTGTGCATCTGAAAAAGTAGAGTTTGGATCCCATAGAGAGGACCACGCTGGAGAGGTCCTGGAGGGCCATCGTCCTCTCCTCAAAAAAAAAAAATAAATAAATTTGTGATATGTAACGGCATCGTTTTTTTCCAAGTATACTGATACTTTTTTCATTTTTCTTCCCTGCAAGGTGCAGAATAGAATGGTGGTGAATGGGTTTCTAGTCAAAATTTTCATTTTCTTGTTATATTTTCCTTTCCTCTTTAATCCTATGTGACTTTGAGCTGATTGGAATTCCAATAACAAATGAAAATTATGCATTGCAAACTAATTGTCATATTTTACTTTTATTTTCTTGCATTTGCATTGTTTGGTATCCAGACTCTTGTAAAGTTGGAGAGGAGAGCTTTCCTCCTCAATTGTGAATTGCATAGTTTGAATTATTCTTGATTTCAAATTATCCTCTTTGCATATGAAATGTAAATGGGACCTAAGCTTGCAAGGAAGAAGATGAAAGGAAAAAGGGGTTTTGGGCATAGCATAACAAGAAGGAAATGGTGCAGTTGCATTGCTAATTTTTTTATTTTTGTAAGGAGAGGACGACGCCATTTTGGTCCTCTCCAGGGACCTCTCCAATATGGTTCTCTCCATGGGATCCAAACTCGAAAAAGTAGGTTAAGAGAAAAAGAGACCACAGCTAAAAGGAAGGCTCATCAATTCCCTTTTGATTTTCCTTTTTGGTGTATAGGAAAATTTATAAATATAGTCTCAACTTCAAAAAAACTAAACATAAAGTTATAAATTTTTTTGGTTGAATAAAGTTAAAATTTGATTAGGAAGCAATTTTTTATTTTATTTTATAGGTGTTAGATAATTCAAATTTGAGATTGAAAAATAAATACACATAAATCATTAAGTTTGCAATACGGAACAACGAACAATCACAGTATAAAAAAACATAAATGCTTAGGTATAACTTGTATTAATCTTTCCTAATAGATTAATGTAAGAGATCTAAGTATTGCCAAAATTAAGAGAGAGAGAGATGCCCCATGGTTTGTTTGAAAGGGCAGGCTGGCAGTGTCAAGTGTCAAATACAAAAATGCAAGCTCTAAGAAACAATATTAAATGCAGCAGGGGAGTAGTTACAGTTTACACAAGTGAGAGTGTGATACTACTAAAAGAAGTAAGAAAGACAGAAAAAGAAAAGGAATATTACAAAAAAGACAAAGACAAATGTAGCATATTAATTTAATTTTACCTAAACAAACAACTACTTGTTTTCCTGAAAAATAGAGGATGAGGAAGTGGCATTAGTTTTTTTTTTTTTTTTTCTAATATATACAAGCACCAGTTTTTTTTACAACATATACTATATTATTTACCATTTTATGTTATCATTTTTAAAATAACATAATTCTAAAAAATAAAATAAAAATAGTAACATGATTTGATGAGATGTCTTACAACAATAATTTTTTTTAATTATTATTATTAAAAATCTGTCCAAAAAAATGTTTTTAACCCAAACAAGATGTTGCTGTGTTTTAGAAACAAAAGGTATTGAGAATTTTTGTTAAATTATTATTTTTAAATAAATTGAGATAAGAGATATTTGATTAATCAAATAACAAAATATTTGATTAGTGACTTTCTTATTGAGTCTAACTAGTATTCTTAGAAATCATTTGATCGGTTCTATATAAAGTAATTCAATTACTAACAAAACTCTAAAAACACAAGTTTAAATCTACTCCTAGTTGTGATAGAGCTTGAAATTTAAAATTTTAAAACTCAAAAATCAAGGGGACCAACTAAATAAATTTTATAATTTTTTTTTTTTACACTAAGGACACTTTTATGATTTATGAGGATACTATTGCTGTCTGCTGACACCTGCAAGGTGCTTACAGAGACTGGTAGGATTGTTTGTCATATACAAATGGTATAACTAGTAGGATTGTTTGACAAATTTGCAACTTAAGTTATGCCCTCCAATTCATGTCTACAAATACAATGGTGCCTCCAACTCTTCACAAATATATGAATGGCCACAAGGGTAAATGTTAAATATGATGGATAAACCATTATCATGAAGCATAGATATTCCTCACCATATTGGTATTATGTATTGTAACGTACTAGTGTATATATACAAGTTAATGGTGCCCCATATCAATACAAAGACCGATTATGGACTAGAAACCTGACAAGCCAATCATCTTTGAGTAGCACCAGCAAACACAAGATTGATGTTAGAAGAATTGTCAAGCCCAGTCCTCCACGAACCAAGCTATTTTACCAAAATCATCCTCACACCATACCGGTTCAGGAACCAAGAAAGAATCAGTTCTGCATTGGCAAGGACAAGGTCCCGCCATGCATCAAATTCGATTGATAACCAATCATTTTTCAGAAGAGCCTTGGGCTATACTATTCAACTCAAACAGTGCTCTCAAAAGAAACCTGTACATGGGCTAGATGCCTAGGCTTTGGATTTGATGCAGTAGCAAGGCCCTGAAGCAATTTTACAACATCAGTAGCATCATCAAGATAATACTTGGCCTTGCTAGGCTTGCGGCCAACAGTGCAGGCAAAGATCTCTGGAGCTACAGGCAATGGTGGACTAGAGACAGTTCTTAATATGCTCTCAAACATGTCTTCGTCAGATCTATCATCTCCGATGCACAAGACAAAATCTGGTGGATCCCCGCTATTGACCATGGTTGAAAGAACATTTTCAGCAACTAAACCCTTGCTGACTCCCTGCACATAGCAAGCATCACTTTGAAATCCAGCTTTGCATATGGAGGATGACAAAGAAAGGTAATAAAGGTTATACCTGTGGCTTAGCTTCGACAATATGCTGGCCCCTATTAACCACTGCTGGTTCATTAGCAAGCACACTTTCCAGGTGATCCATCAATTCTTTGGCTTGACACAAACCAAAATCAGGGTCTGCATCTTGATGATGCCACACCATAGCACTCTCCTTAACCTCTATATTTGAGCCATCAGTAGCCTCTGTATACAATCTCATGACGGGTTCCGCAATTTTTATCCAACCAAGGTCAGCACCCAAGTGAATTGTTTCCCATTCAGAGTTTTTGCTCCACCTGCAACAAGAAAAGACAGAAAAACCTTTAATTTAGGGGAGAAAGAAATAAATAGAAAACAACAAATCCTAGGGGGTGACTATTCCTAACTGACCAAATACATACCTTAAAAAGTACCCGTGCTCAGCTGCTATTCCCAGAATCTGGCATGAAGAAAACCACTCACTCAGAGAATCTCTTCCCCTCCCGCTAACAATGAACACAGTGTTCTTGGGATCATTGCAGAGAGTATTTAGAACAGATATGACTTCAGGACTGGGGATTTTGATAATAGAAGACTGTGGAACAACTGTACCATCATAGTCCAAAAATATCGCTCTCCTATTTGTTCTTTTATATGCTGACACGATGTGATCAATAGACAACTTCCTAAAACCAGGAGAAAGGGAAACAACTCTGAACCCAAGGCCGAAACCAATTCCCCAGCACCGTTTACTGTAATGATCTTGGCATGCTCTCTCCAAATCCTGCATAAAGCTGCATGCCCAATAAGCTACATCATGAGAGCTCACATAGCGATAGTGTTTTTCATGCCGCAGTTGCTTCTCTGAATCATGCATTGTAATGGCCAAATTTAAAGCATCAGCCACGGCATCTATATCCCAAGGGTTAACCCTGATTGCTCCACTTAGAGAAGGTGAGCAGCCAATAAACTCGGACACAACGAGCATGCTTGTTCTAGGAGAATCAGTTTTTCTGCCAACAGCTACATCCAGCCTTGGAGTTCCCTGTCTGCAGACAATATACTTATAAGGGACTAAATTCATACCATCCCTCACCGCATTGACAATGCAACATTCTGCTACAGCATAATAGGCACTCTTTTCAAAACGAGGAACAGGACGATCAATGAGAATTACCGGTTGATAATTTTGTGAACCATAAAGACAATTGATTCTTTGGGCAATTGAATATGTCTCCTTCTTAGCTTCCTGAACATCTTTTCCGAATCCCCTGGCAGGATTTACAATCTGTACTAGCACAATTTCCCCACGCAAATTCTGATGCTGCTGCAACAGCTGCTCCACAGCTAGAAGTTTCAAACTGATTCCTTTAAATATGTCCATGTCATCAATACCAAGAATCAACTTCCTACCATTAAATGCTTCCTGAATCTCTTTTACTTTATCAGATGTAGCAGAAAGATTCAATACAGATTCAAGCCGACCCATATGAACACCTACAGGCAAAATCTTAATAAAGATGGTGCGGCCAAAATAATCAAGCCCTATGTGTCCCCTCTTTGATTCATAGTCCAGGCCAAGCATTCTACTACAGCAAGAGAGGAAGTGGCGAGCATAATCAAATGTGTGGAAACCAATTAAATCAGAATTCAACAATCCTCTAAGAATTTCATCCCGAACAGGCAAAGTTCGGTAAATTTCTGATGAAGGAAATGGACTATGAAGGAAGAACCCAAGTTTAACTCGATTGTATCTCTTCCTAAGAAAAGTTGGTAAAACCATTAAGTGATAGTCATGAACCCAAACGTAATCTTCCTCGGGGTTAATGATTTCCATGACCTTGTCAGAAAATATTTTGTTTGCAGAAACATAAGCCTTCCAAAGCAAACGGTCAAAGCGGTCACCATGATCTGGGCACACGGGTAACATGTAATGGAAGAGAGGCCATAGCTGCTGCTTACAAAAGCCAAGATAAAATCTTTTCTGGAGCTCATGGGGAAGAAAGGTGGGCACACAATTAAAATCCTCCAGCAGTTTCTGTGCAACTTCTTCCTGTTCACTAGCATCTACATCAACCTTGAGGGACCCTACATAAATAACCTCGATGTCAGAAGAAAAAGCATCTTTTAATTGTAATAAAAGGGAATCCTCATCCAAACTGAAGCACCATTTAGCGTTCTCTGTATCCCTTTTAGCATGCAATGGCAGCATATTTGCCACTATAATTTTCCGCTCGCGTACAGAAGAACTAACATCTGAATCCCCATCATTACTTCCATAACCATCCAGATCAGAAATAATCCCAGGGACAGTCATCACCCTTGGAAGAGCTCTAGGTGTATGTGGGAAATCCAATAGGCCACCAGAAGCCAGGTCCAGGAGATTAGCACAGGATCTTGACGGCATGACTGTCAGAAGAAAAAAAATTGTTCTATATTTCCAATGTCCTATAGGAAAAAGTATAATATACGAATATATCAGTACAATGCTCTTAGTGCACATTATAGAAATGAACTTAAAGGCAATAAATTATAAAAGCATCATGATTTGTCTATAGTATCAACAGACACATTTGCTGAAATCATCTAACCCTATTACCACTAAAATAATTCTTATGTTCCACATACACACGTTTTTTCTTCTACAGCTGCTTGTTTCAAACAAATTAGTCCTTTTAGCACTATTACTAGATAATAGTTAGTGGGTTATGCTTGTCTCTTTTATATAAATATATGAATTATATTAATGGAGCGCCAGTGGACTGCAACACTCAATAGGCCATTCAATAAGAAACTTGCAAAAACTATTTTTCAGCAACCAATAGAAACAATTCCAACTCTTCCACCTTCAGCCAGTTATATTGAAGGGTGAAAAGTTGATAAGCCACAATGCAGAATTTATAATGATTGATATCATTATGATGATGGAGACAAAAAAAAAATGCATGGAATTAGAAGATAATGTCTTGTGAGAGAAGCAGAAGGATCGCCAACAAGGCAACAATTGAGGATTCAACTATAACTCCATGACATGTAATTTATCTGCTGAAGCAGTACTTGTAGTGTTGACAGGCTTTACTTTAAGCTCCACAAAGGAAGGAAGCATTCTTATGAAACCATAGCTGGCCTAGCATAAATCAGCACAACTTCCCCATTAGATGGAGACAAAATATTTCAATGAATTATGTAAAGGTTAATTCCAGAAGCAATACTTTTCACCAGTATAGTTGTATCCCAGATATTCTTTCTATGAATGACAGGTGCACAGACATGTTTCAGTGATTGAGAAGTTGAAAGCTGTTAAACTTTTCAACCACTGAAAGCCTGAAAGGTGTAAACCACCCTGCACCCTTTTTCAGTGTTTAAAAGGTTCATGTGACATTCTCCACTTTCATAGATGTATCATAGCGAACTCTAAAAGGTGGTGAGTCTGGTGACTATCGACTAAGCTCCTGTTTCTTTTTTCGCATGAACATATATAAAATATAATTATGACATACTTCTTCAAAACTCAAATGAATTTACTACCTCGTCACTTACTACCCTTTTTCAAGTAATTTCTTCCATTGCTACGGCTATAATACCGGCATTATCAAAAAGATATTTTTCCTCAAAACAAAGGATTAGAGACTGAGCTGATTACAAACGAAAATATCTTCACTGAACCAAATGTTAACTTAGAAATCAAGACATGACGAGTTTACCGTTTTTTTGGTCTGATTGAGTTTACACTTTCAGATCTCAGATTTAAATGAAACCCATAAAAATAGGTTCAAATAACTAAAATCGAGACTGTACACTACCAAAAAATTTAAGCTGATGTTAGATTACCAAACTTCCATTACATACGATCATCAATTCCATGCCAAATTTTACAAACATGAGAAATATAAACAGAAACGATTTTTCAAAAAGTGAGATATCACATAAACCTCTGTTTGGTTTGCCGAGAAAACTGAGGGAAGGAAAAGGGGAAGAAAAAAAAAAAAAAAAGCAAAAAACGAAAAAAACTGGAACTACTAAACAATTTCAATCATCATTCCACTGTATTCCACATAACAACAAGCATCTAAAGTTCAAAGTTCAAAGTTCAAACCAACTAACTATGCCCCTTCTACAAACATTAAACAAAAACAACAAGCAAATCTAGGATTCCATTTCCCTTCTTTTTTTCTCGGCAACCAAACAAAAGAAGAAGAAAAAAAAGGTTCAGAAAATAATAAAACATAAAACAATTCAAGTACAGATCAAAAACAAATACAAGCTTTGAGCGAGAACGAAACCCAAACATTACCTTACCGGCGATCGAGACAGTTGGCCTAGTCAGATTCCTGCGAATATAGTTTAAGGTTAGATAAGATAGTGATCTGAGAGACTCCGAAAGAGAAGAAGTTGGAGGCTGAGTTGGATACAGAGAGAATATAAAGAATGTATGAAAATCGCAAAACGAAATTGATGAGGGATGGATTATAACATCCGGTTACCGTACACTGTAGGATAGTGTCTTCTTAATTATTATTTTTTCTGTCTAGTTGGATAATTTGGATAGGATAAGCTTTACAACAGTGTGACCTTCTTACTCGAATGACGCATCTACCCTTTAATAAAAATGACCTTAAGTTGTCTTTCCCTTGGAGCATTAATCATTCTTTTATTACAATCAGCTTGCTTTTCTTATTTTATCAACTTTTATAAGTAACAAACTATTAGTCAAATGCACATGATCAAAGATTAGCTTCATTATTTGTCATTTTTTTAATGGAACCTATATAACATTTTGTCCACTAATTTATTCTTAATCTAAAACAACTAATGAAAATACTAGCTAACACGAGATTATCATCTAATTAGTTAATAAGCATAACCAAATCTTGCACACGAAGTAAACGACTTTTCCAAATTATTATGAATCTTGAAAGAATGAAAGGTTGTAATTTTTTGCTTAAACAATCCTTGGAATGTATATTAGTTTCTATTTAAATTTGTAATATCTTATTTAATGATTATAAATCAATTTTCATATATATAGTAAATTAGTAATTACCCTAATTTTCATTTTCTTTAATGTGAAAGTTTGTTGTATAGATTATAAGCATCATGTATTTATCTAATATGCCAAGTTTTGTATCAAAACTACTATGCTCTTCGAAAAGTAATTCATAAGGGTATTAGAATTTTTTATTTTTCTAAAACAAAACATGTGAAATAGCATATAAAATTATTTTTAAGAAATTACTTGATAGTTAAGAAGGTGTGAATATTTCATTATTTTTTGGGTTTAAATTATGTTAGAAAATTGTGAAAAATAATTTTTTTATAAATTCTCTAAGTCACTAATATGTTTTTACTGAAACAGCCCAAGTACTTACCATTAAAAAAAAGTAATTAAAAGAAGAGTGCTAGCTAATAATGAGCTCTTATAATTAATAAAATATTAGTGGTGGACAAAGATGAGCTGTGTACAAGTAAATGCCAACTAGGTAAAGGTTAGGTACGCGTTTGGGACATTGGATCTTCAATATTTTAAAGTGGGAAGGCAAACCAATTCCAAGCTCTATGAACGATGAAGAGCCCAAGTATTTGACAACTCCCAAACAGCATACAATGCACAGCCCAAAATGCAGTCCCCCTCCCAACCTGGCATGCCATCCGGATAAACATGCCATATTTAATTACTAATATGCATACTGCATATTTTAAAATACATTTTACTTTTGAAAGTACACTGTAATTCTGCTAAAAATATATTTATTTTTTTAGATCCAACTACTCTAGAGTTCAGGCACTTTATATGAAAAAAAGGTCTAATATTTTTGCTTTTTAAAAATACATAAATATTTTAACAATGGCATACAAGTAATTTTGGGACATATAAGACCCTGTTTGTCAATTTATCTCAGGCAGTTATTTTGTTTTATTTATGAAGAAAAAAATAAAAGGCATGGGACAACTGGACAATGAATTTGAGGTTCGCTACCAATTTCCTCGTCCCAGTCTTACCAACCAACTCGCCCACTTCCCAAGTATGGTTATTCACACGTGTAAGCTTGGCCTTGTGCCTACAAAGTGGCGTTGGGGCCCACGTTTTCAGCTAGTGGGACCCATTAAAACGTGCCTTTGTGGCCAACGACCATCATAGACGACCCGAATCCAATTTGAACACGTGTCCACCATTGATTACAACGCCTTATTGGTAGTCGGATGCCTATGTGGGGTCAGGTTTTTCCGGTCTCCGTATTTCCCGGAAATTTCCAAGAGGATCATTTGGGAGGGCTGCGTTCGTCCCTATCTAAAATGTGGGATCCACACTTTCAAAATAGAATGTTCCTAACGTATTTACCACGCTACAGCACATTTTTCGCCTTACAACTTTTTATCCATCCAAAGAGAGAGAAAAAAAAAAGAAAGGAAATAATTATTTATTTTATATTTTTTTAATTTCATTTTGCCTACTTTTGTTTTTTTAAATAAATTATATTACTAATAAGTATAAATTTTAGTGGAGGACACTAACATTTTTCTTCCACTTCTTCTCTGTTTTTTGGGTACAATCTTTCCCTTTCTATCTTCTCCCTACTAATGGAGAGACTTGTTTTTGTCAACTATGGATAAATAAATCTCCCAAAATCATTCTCTTTCTAACACTTTTTTTTTTTTTTTTCTCTTCAAATTATGTATTTATTTTTTATTATCTCCCAACAAGACGACTCAACATTATCTTAAATCTATATTTACAAGTTTTGACAAAAAAAATTTATCATTTGGACTTGACATTAATTATTTTGAATGAAATCAATACATACAAAATTATTTTTGATAATTTGACATATAAAATTCTTCAATGAGAATTACTTTAAGAGGCATTTTGTAATATTTATATATCTAACATGCGAGACTCCGAGACATCACTTATGATGGTCTTAATTATTAATATTTACCTCAATATGTATAAAATCTAAGATAAACATGTAAGTTAGACTATGTATGGTTTTTTATTTCTTATTTCAGTGTAGTTTAGATTGTAATATTAATGAAGTAGTTAGGAATTTTTATGATAATATATATATATTTAATATAAATACTATATATGTCAAAAATAAAGAAGTAAATAATTAAAGATATACACATTTTCAAAATTAATAATCAATATACTACATACTTTTTGACTAATCATACCGAGTATGAAATATCCATACATGTTATACCTAACCATAAACATGTAATGGTAGTAAATCTTTATACCAAATGCCTCCCTTAACTTTATTCAGCAGTTGACTTCTCTTTACTAACGAATATAGGTCGGCAGATGGCTCCCTTAATCTTATCACTCGACAAGAAAAAGATGTGGATGTAATAATTAATTTGTGAAGTGGAAAAAAGATAATGGCCGCCTATGCTTATCTTTCTAGTTTTAAGACAACAACTTCTCTTATTTTAAGTGGTTGAATATGATACTACTTTAATTTTTTTTTAAATTAATATAATTTTAATTGCCTGTCACAAAAATCATCACTAATTTTTAGAAACATCCTTAAGATATTAAGTTTTGCATGTGACAACTTTTAAAAAGCGACATAATATTCTTAAAAAAATTTATTAAACTTAGTTTTAGTTTATTGGGTTATTTTTGAAAATGACACATAATGAATGAAAAAATTGTTCCATGATTTCCCTTTCTTTTTATAATTTAAATAATAAACCAATAAATGATTATAAGAGACTGAAGTAACCCACAAATAGCACCATATTCATTAATGGCATAATAATTTTCTTTTTCTTTTGGTGAAAAGATAATAATTAACGTATTAATTAAACTATATAATAACAATATGTTGCTTGCACATAATAATTTTTAAATATAACATTTAAAATAATAATATAAATAAATATTAAATGGCATAATAAACGAGTCCATATGAATTTACTCCAATTATAAACTGTTGGTACTTGATACTCTATAGTATCCAACTCAGATTTCTTTCTGTAATAATAATTAAAAAAAGAAGAAGATTCATGCGTAATGAGCCAATGAGTTTTAAAATTTTATATAGGATTGATTGCAATCCTTTAACCAATTGAACCAAGGTAGTTTCGTACAGGGTCAAGTGAACTCAACCAAAGAGAGATTTGAGCCCAGAATGAGGGTTCAGGTCCAATGAGTAAGTTAAGCCTGCCTCCGTTAAGCTACTGCAACAGCTGCTCTGCAGTCTATCTATATCAACCCAATGACAAATGCTAATGTCAACTTGTTCAACTTACCATAATCTCACTAACCTATTAGATAAGAAACGCAGCAGAAATAAAAAAGGCCAGATCATGTGGAATCTTTCATTCACTATTTAAAAGGTGGCAAGTGGTAACTTCAATTGTTGCATAAAATACTGTAATCTGTACATGATATATTATTCTTTGTGTAAACCAAAATTAAACTCTGTACATCATCCCAACCTCCAGGGATGATGCATGAGGTGCACTAAGTGCATTACAGGGTGCCCTGCTATTCCTTCTTAAAAATTCATACCCATAATCAATGACTAATTTCTTCAGCAGGCTTGACCCTGGTTTTGCTCTCATATATGACTGACCTATAATGTAAGCTATCCCAGCTTCTCTAGCTTCCATTAGCTCCTGCAATTCTTTCTTTGCACCTGTGTCAATCTCTGGGCTCTCTGGTACAATAAACCTCACCTTTTTCTTGGGGAGCATCACTACTGGTGATTTTATTTCCCTAAGTTCTGACGTGCCAGCTGAGTCTACATTGTCCATATGATCCTCAATCAGAATCCCATCTGCATGGGTAGAACTTGTCCCGACCACTGTCATTTTCTCATGCTTTGCCAACTCTTCACATGAATTATCGGGTATGGTGCTTTGTGCACGAATGAACTCTGCTATACTAAATACAAGATCCTTCTCAAACTCTATGTCATCTTTGTGCACATCACGATATCCATATCGCACTATGCACCTATAGATCCTGTATTCTCCTGGACCTATGTGGCCCACTAAAAACCGCTCCTGAGGTCTCACATGAGGAACTGGCACATGTTTGATGCAGAGAAAAACTAGGACCTGGTGGAAGGCTGGAAGGTTAGTAACAAAGTGGGAGAATATAGCCGGTATCCCAGACACAAGCTCAGTGTATATGAGGCCAATCCCACGCACTCGTACAATGCCTATGCTGGGACCTAGGCTAAGTAGCCAGTTGATGGAGACCTTGTTTTGAACATCAAACTCGTACTTTTTGATTGTGCCATAGTGCCAAATGTACATGGTGAGTAGTAATACAATTGCAAGGGCAATGGGCACCCATGCTCCTTCTAGGAACTTGATAAGAGAAGCTGAGAAGAAGAGAGCTTCAATTGTGCCGAAAAATAAAACAAAGCCAATTGCAAGGAGGACACTCTGGTGCCAGCATAGAATGATAACTAGAGACATCAAACAGGTGGTAACCAGCATGACTGTGATAACTGCCAAACCTGTAACACATTAAGCAACTGGTTGGTAACTGCTTGAAGAAAGCCAAAAAAAATGTACTTCTGCATTATCGTTTTCTTCCTTTAAGGAAGAAGGGGGATGGGGACGGTCAGGTCCCCATATAGTTCATAATGGAACCAAGCCATTCCAATTACATAAAAGGAAGATGCTAATTGTGGATATCACTTTTCAGAAAGACAGCTAGTTGAATTTCCATAAAAAGTAGTGAAAATGACAAGAGCTTCTGAATCCAAATCAAGACATGCCAGTTAAGATTCATTGATGTCATAGATTTCTTTAAATATTTGAATATCATCAGGAAACTTCCCTTCTAACTTGTTCAATCCAGGTCAAAGCAATATAATATTAAGTCTTTCTAAAAATAATTATCAATTTATCATACCTGATGCATTACCCATGCGTTTCGTGTCTCTGAAACCAATAGTTATTGCCAAGCACAACATCATCAATAACCAATTTATCTCGGGGATATATATTTGACCATGAATTCTGGACGATGTGTGAACTATTTTAACTCTTGGGAAGCAACTTAATGCAGAACACTGCTTGATGATTGAGAAAGTTCCAGTGATGATGGCTTGGCTTGCCACAACTGCAGCCAGTATGGCTATTGCCAGAACAGGCCATCTTAATTTCTCTGAAAGAGCCCAAGTGCACAATATTTCCAATTAGCTTAGAACTTGCCAATTAACCAAATTTATTGAACCTCACAAAGACCAAGTTACAAACCTGGTACGGATACATAAAATCCAAAATGGTAGTCTGTTTCAACAACATGATGCCTGGATAAAAAGGCTGCTTGGCCCATATAAGCAAGAACTAATGATGGATAAACCATGGAGGTGAAAGCAATCTGCCGTTGAACATTTAGAGATACATGAGCTTTCCATGAAACCATATTAAACAAAAAATAAAAGAAAATAGAACATAACAGATGTTTATAGACAATAGATACGACCCAAACTATAAACAACAAAGAGAAATCAAGCAAGAAAACAGTCAAGACTTTATGGCTGTCATAGTGGAAGTAATCAATATTCCAATAAACTTTTGCATTTCTTTCCTTCTTTTTTTTTTTTTCTTCTCTGTGCAACAGATATATAGAATGCATGATTTCACTGATATAAGCAACTTTGAAGCTACATGGAAAGTTTACTATTGTTTATTTTGTTCACTTTGTGAGAACTCAGGGCACCTCTTAGGGACATCAGCTGTGTTCCTGAGCATTCATCTAAATGCATACGAATGTCATGTAAATTTTATCTAACAAATGACACTAGGTTCATGCATGGTAATTTTAATATCTTGGTTACAACAACAGGTATAATATGTACATGGTCTAACTCCCTACTTCAGTTGTTGTACTGAATTTAATTATAAAGTAATGACACAGATGGAAATGGCTTCACTATAGCTATTATCAATGGTTCATGCTACCACATCTTCCATATCTTGGGTACAATAACAGGTATGCTACCATATGAAAGAGAGTACTTATGCACAAGAGCTCTGATATTTCGACACAGGACCTTGACAGAGGAGATGTATTCATACATAACTCCAAATCCACATTAATAAGGTCCTTATCAGATCAGCAATTCACATTGTACAATAATTTGAAAAGTCTAAGGAAGACACCAAGGCCTGTTTAGTTGTGGAAAACAATTCCCATTTTACATATCCAAAGAAACCACTAAAAAGTATTCGTAAAAGGTAGAGTATATGATGTTGTTCCGATAATTTGGAAAACCTTTCCAATTTCTGATTAAGCAATATGATATTTACAAATGAAATTTGCTTGTGGAAAATGGAAAACTAATCTCAATAACTAAACAGGGCCTAGGGTACTTGGATAACCCAATATGCATCCTAGGCTACCAACGAGAATTTCAGAAGTAACAATGCAATGCATCAAACAAGATACGGTAATAATCAATATTACATATTGAAGGTGAACAAGTACCGCTTCAAAAAACTTCAGATACCATCAAGCTTTTGCAAATAACAATTTTGCTTTTGCCCAATTACAGAAAATGACATAGCTACCAATTCTTTAAACCAAAAGTTTTGATGCATCTGTACAATGAAAAAAAGAGAGGTTTCAAATAGAGATGCACTACAAGTTTTGGAAAATTCCTTGTTAGTTAACAATACTAAACTACTACAAGTTACTGGCACTTCACTGTACATCATATCTATACAAAGTTACTTATTGTGAAGCTTCAAAAGGATGCATAATACATACTACAGTATCTGATCTACATGGCAATTGCATCACAACAAGCCACACCTAATGTAAATGGAAAATACCTTGATTGACAATTGTGATAAGTGTCCAAGATCAGCAAACATGGCTTCTGACCCTGGTGAGAAATGCACAACAGGAATATGAGGATAACTTTTATTCTGATGGCATAAAACTAAAGCAACCAATCAAGTCAACTAACTTGCCTGTTATGCACAACAAAATTCCACCAAGGGACATCCAACCTCCTTTCTGAGATTTCCTTAAAAAATTAAACATGTAATATGGCGAAAGTGCTTGATACACATGAGGATTCCAGTGAAATATATTGTATACACCAATGGTGCTGATACATAAAAGCCATGTCATAACTATAGGAGCAAAAATGAAGCCAACCCTGTGTGTCCCATAATGTTGAAGAGCAAACAAGCCTATCAGTATCATGCATGCAGCTGGAACTTCTACATCTGCAAAGTATCAAATTTCACAGAAAATGTTATAGAGGCAAGTCTTTGGGGTAGAGAAGTGAAAGTAGTACTAGATTTATGACTAAGCAACCATCTTTCTATTTTTTCGCTTTTCTTTTCTTTCTCAGATCAGTACTCAAAATCTCAATTCCAAGGTTTTCAAATACTTTAAAATCTTGTTAATACTAATGAGGATCTACCAATTAAGCAGTATTGCAACAGCAAGTAGCCCCTTTGTTATATGGAAAATTGAATCAATCATAAATCACTAAAGAAATAAGTGGAATACTTCTTAATCTTTGATCACTATTTTCATTAAAATGCGCACAGTGGACCTCTCTTGTTGTCTCACTTTCAAATTAACACAAACTACGTCACACAATAGGATCTATGATAGCAAGATAATGAAGCAGTATAGGGACCAAACCTCATTATTATAAGTTGGGATCCTTCAGTTTTCTGTCCTCAATATATATTCATGTTTAACTATAACACCATTACTCAAAAATTTCAATAATGTTGTGTGTCTGCAAATCACACGAGTGATGAATAAACTAAAAGAGTATAAATATGTAAAGACCATATAGTCCTCAATCAACCTCTTACTAGTTACCTAGGCTGGTCCATTAATTAAGCCACTTACACTCCCACCAACATCAAACAAACCACAAAATAAAAGTTCCGCAACTCTAAAAGTCTAAACCTGACAACAGTCACTAAGAGAGCTAGTAGAGGTTTGTCAAAAACAAATGGCAGATAATAAAAGGAACCCCCACCCAATACCATTGCCTTGAACCTAGTTAAAAATCCATAAAAGAAGTTTGAATTTTCCATGGAGCTTCTTGTGATACTGTTTAAGATCATTTCCAGCTGGTGACATTAATACTTAAAATCTTAAGTGATTAGCATTTAATTCTTGCAACAAATTATCATTTCACAAGCCAGTAGTAGTCTTAATTTCTCTGCCATTGCCACTTTTGCTTTCTGAAGATGTACCTTCAATTAGATTACAGAGATGAACAAAGCTTGGATTGCTATTTGCTATAGGTTACCTATCTAGTTTTCAACTTTCAATACTACAAGTGTTGGTGGTATCATAAGCTAGCAATCCATCATCATCCCAAAACCAGAGTAGTAACAAAATGACTTTTATGATTTAAGTGGGAGTTATAGGAACTCATTTTCACTCTCCAGATTCAGAAAGTCTGAGTAAAAGGTATTCAACTCAAACTAATTTCCCCTTCATCCAGGGGGAAGTGATTAAGAAAAGCTATTCGAGGATGATATGAACAGTCTACTGATTTTCTAACTAAATAAGAAGCTCCTGATGAAATAGAAATTGAACAGATTTGATGATCTTACATTTGTGATGTTCCTTGGACATCGAAAGTTCAAGGCCCGATACCGCAGAGAAAACTGCAACCATTGAAACACATCATAACTATAAACCCAACTTTCGTCCTCCAAACTGGAAACCCAAAATAATAAGAAATTTTGATTACCAGAAATAGCTGGTGTGAGGACACCATCTCCAATTACCATGCAAGTTCCAATCAAAGCCAGAACCAGCAAAATTTTCTGTAAAACCCTATACTTCTCCAACGTCGATTTCAGCCTCGAAGCTAAGCTTGCTTCGGAGACCACCCAGCAGCTGTTCTTCTTGTACTGCGAGAGCTCCTCATCCGCCAACTGGCAACTGGGCAATGAGCTGACTCGGGCATGTCGACACAGCAACGAGTATAGAGCAAATGTACCTCCTTCACCATTATCGTCAGCTCTAAGCACTATAAACACGTACTTGAGCAAAGGAACTAAAGTAAGACTCCAGAATACCAAAGATAAAACCCCATAAATCTCTTCGTTGGTATCTGAATGTTCAATATTTTCAGCAAACGTGCTCCTATAGACGTATAGAGGTGAAATGCTTAAATCTCCGTAGACAACTCCAAGGCTCTGATATGCCAGTGTCAGAATCGCCTTCCATGATTCTTTCTACAACAAAATCCACAATCTGATTAAAAGACAATTTTTTTGATAAGAATTAAAAGACAAATTTGGTTTTAATGGAAAGTAATATTCTTTCCAAAAAAAAAAAAAAACAACAAAAATTTGGTACACATTTGTAAATATACCCATCTCACCTTAACATGATTTCGATAAATCCTACTTTCCAGATCCATCCTATGTTGTCTTAGCAATACAAGAGAACCATTTTCACTGAAATTCAAAGTTTTTACTAAGACCCATTTGCCAGAAGGTCCTTCCCAGTTTGTACAATAGAGGAAAGAAAATACAGAGATATATACAAACTTAGATATTGCTTAATATAATATATAACCAAGAAAAAGAAAGAAAGAAAAGTATCTTTTTTTTAAAGAGCGACTTTCCAGATCCATCATGGTTTTCTTTAATAAATTCAGGGAAGCCATTTTACAGGAAAATATAAGGATTCAAAGAAGACACATTTACGAAAACAGCCGCCTCAGTTCGTATTGAAAGAACTACGAAACACAGAAATTCTTAGTGATATATTTTAATAAGAGAAAAATGGATTTTTTATTTGAGGAGTAATCGTGTACAGCAGTTGAACAACCATCAATGGCGAAAGGGGTCACAAACAAGAAAGGCCTCAAGAGAAGATTATAATATTTTGCGTGTGTTCTTTGGACAGAGAAAAAAACTGTTACAGAGAGAAAGCGAAAGAAAAAGCCAGAGAGTGTGAGAAAGATTGTTTAATAGTTGGTGGTTTTTTTTCTTCTTCTTGTATTTGGACTTGCCAGTTTGTTGAAAAGAGGGTGATTCTCCGCTCAACAAATGGCTATATGGCTATGAGAGAAGAGCAGAGTAAAGTGGCCAAGTGCACTGAAAACCAGGAAGCCAATTTGGGATCTGGATTCTATTGCTCTTAACGGAGGTTTTTACGTTTTTCACCTTTTTAACTTGCAACAACAAATATAATTCGTAGCTCCTAACACTAATAACAAAAAAATAAAAAGAAATTATTATTATTACAATTTGATGTAAATTATAAAGATAAATTAATAAAGATATTTTTAAATTAAATTGTCTTTGACGGAGTTTTTGGAGTTTAATTGACTAAAATCGATGTGGGGTTATTTGTTTTCTTTCTTCAGAATCTTAGGTAATGGAGTTGTCAAGATAGGTTAGTACAATATGTCTCAATTACAACTACACAAACTCTTTCTTTTAACTTTAAAAGATTGACCAAATGGGTGATTAATTTGAAACATTATATAAATTAGTCGAAAATATTGACTCAACTTGAATGCTAAATTAAATATATTTTTTTGTGAGAAATTAATGATAATATTTATTAATTTAATTTGTTGTACAATAAATTCACAAAATACAATTTTCTTTTAAAATATTTTGGTGGTAAAATAGTAAATACACGAGATTCACAATTACTTTTTGGTTAATATATGAAAATAAAATAAAATTTGGGACCCTTGAATTGATACAGAGGCTGGGCTGCTAGTTTCATGTGATTGAAACATTATAATTAAAAACAGATTAAAAGCATAACATGGAAATAATGCATAGAAGTTGACTTATAAAAATGTCTTTGATAGGCTATCAATGGAAGTACTATGCTTATGCAAGTGGTAGAGAAAGCTTAATAAGCAGAATTCCATATTTTCCATTTTGTTGGCTCTCAGTGATGGAATCCATGCTAGAAGATACTGACATAATCATTCTTTAATTTGTTTGAGAATGTGCGTATCCATTCACACACCATTTTTCCAATGTCTTTTCACAACCTAAAATTTTGAACAGAATTTTAATGATTGAAATTAAGGAACAATGAAAGCTAATTAATGAATACAGATATGCTTAATTGGACTAGGTTTAGTTATCATTATTTTTTATTTTTAGTGACTATATGTGTTTTCTTAGAGACACTTATAGTTAAGTTAGAATAAGTATTTAGAATTTTAAAGTAGAGTTAGAATTGAGGAAAGCTTAGAATAACAATTTAAACCCATGAAGAACTAAAATATTAATTTAGAATTTAAGAGAAAGAAAAGTAACAACAACAATAACAATGTCAATGGAATACTCATATCTAGCACCAATTTTATGAAGTCTTGTAACTTTATTGAAAATTTTCTACTAGCATATAATTTGTTATATTTTTGAGGATTTATTAATGTATATAATCATACACATATCGACATAAAAAAAAAAATTGCTGTGGAATGGTTATATAACTAACCTATAAATCTTTAGACTCACTGACTTTTATAGTAAAAATATTTTAACAGCAACAAATTGTTACAAAAAATAGTATGATATACATTCTTATATATATTCATATTCAAATCCACATTTCGTAACAAAATATCTACTACATATAAATAGTCAATATCTTTTTATTTGTCTTATAAGGAAAATGCTATGTATGATTTATTTATTTTTACATGCCTTTATTTTAATAGTAGGTGTATGTCGTTTTATTTGTCTTATGAGGAAAATGCTATGTATGAAGATATTTTTTTTGACACTTAATAGAATGTGAACTCAACTATCTATAGATACCTTTATTTTATTAGTAGGTGTATGTCGTGCACATAGTCATTCACTTTGTCACATTTTAAATAAATATAATTGTTGGTAAAGTTGAAGATGATATAACTTAATTAATTATACATTAACAATATTAAAAAACTAATAGATATTACAACTGATGTTAAATTTCAATAATCCATGATTTACAACTTGAGAATATAACTGAAAAGTATTATTAATTAGTATATAAAGTGAACACATTAAAACTATAAAATGCTTTTTAATTTGTTTAATATATAAATGTAATTAAAATACCCCTCAACTCAAGCTAGCCACCTACTCAAATTAAAGTGTTTCTTTTATGCCCCACAAATAAAAATATGAGCACTCTTTGTATCTTTCCAAAAGGTGTTTAAAGAACTCACTAACAGTCAATTAAAGGAGAAATTAAGAAATCTTTTGTTTCTGATCATATATTAAGAGAAACTCATGTTCTATGTACATATTTTAATATATAAAAAAATATATGTAACCTCATGAATGTGGTTCACATTGACATAAGAATTAAAAATGGACGTTCTTAAAAAAATTGTAAAATTGTTTCTTAGAGTGGCACAAAATCCCTTTAGTGTATAATTTATTAATAATTCTAAAAAGGAATTTGATTTTTTCTTTTACTTTTTTTTTTCCTTTAAATTTTATTTGACACTTCATTAAGATTAGTAAAGTAAAAAAAAATATTATTATCCGTATACAAAATAATATATTATATTTTCTTTACCATGCTAAAATATTGTGTTTGATAATAATTAATTAATTTTTTTTTAAAGATTTGATAAGGTTTGATCTTTCATATTGAAAGTACACTTTTGTTGAACAAAATAATTCATTTAAAAATAAAATCTAAAAGCTGTCTTTGATTTGTCATTAAAAAACATGAGATGTGCTTTAGCATATATTTTATTCTTTTTCTTTATTTTCCTTTTTCTTTTCAAATTGGAAGTACTCCTTTTTTGTTTTTTGTTTTTTTTCCTTTTCTTTTCTCGTAAAGAAAAATGCTAATATTTCCATGGCCTACCTGCGATCCACGTGGCTCTCTATGAAAAGCGTGCTCGTGATTGTTTTTCTTGTTTTGGATAAATCAAACTGGCTCCAATTCTAAACCTATAGACTCACCAAATTAGAATTAATTCATGTGATGTGGATTGCTGCCTGAATTAGATTTTGTAAGGTAAGGTTTAAAGGATTTCTTCCGAATCAATAATAAAAATTAATTGAGATATAGGTAAGTAGGCGTGAATGCCATTTGGCCAGTAAAAAAAAACATTAATTACTCTTGACCCATAGCTGCAAGCCTTCGGGTAATTTTAACTAAAAAAATTAGTTAAAGGCTGCACGGCACAACTTGCAATTAAAATATCTCAATTGATAATTGATAAATAGTGTCGAGTTTTGTCATCTCTCTACTCTCGAAGTTTAAATATTTAATTTTTCTCTTTTTCCTCCTAATCTTTTCATACTCAAGCTTAATTAGATATTAACAATTGGTAATTAAGTTATCAACATGGCTTAAAGATTAGGATAATATAATTAGTGTCAGGGATACCAAAATTAGTGTTAAGGTTAAGAGTACCATAACTAGTATTAGTGTATCGTAATTAAGATTAGGATTAAAGTTAAGATTAAGATATCATAATTAAGATTAGGGTATCATAATTAGAGTTAGAATTAAAGTACTTTAATTAAGGTATCATATTTAGTATTATGGTTAGGTTAGGGTATCTTAATTAGGGTTAGGGTTAGGGTTAGTATTAGGGTTAGGGTACTCTAATTTGGGTTACGGTTACGGTTAGTGTTCCATAATTAGGGTTATGGTACCATAATTACAGTTAGGATTGTAACTAAGGTTTGGCTTAGAATATCGTAACTAAGGTTAAGGTACCTTAATTAGGGTTAGGGTACAATAATTAAGATTAGGGTATTGTAATTATGATTAAAGTACCATAATTACAGTTAGGGTACCATAATTGGTGTGAGGATTAGGGTACTGTAACTAGGGTTAATGTATCATAATTAGGGTTAGATTACTGTAATTAAGATCAGAGTTAAAGTATCATAATTATGATTAAGGTTACGGTTACGGTTACGGTAACATAATTAGGGTTAGGATTATGATACGTTAATTAGAATACCATAATTAGTATTAGGGTTAGGTTAAGGTACCATAACTAGGGTTAGGGTTTCATAATTAGGGTTAGCATACTGTAATTAGGGTTATAGTACTATAATTTAGGTTGGGTTACCGCAAATAGGGTTAGGGTACCATAACTAAGGTTAAGGTACCGTAATTAGGGTTAGGATAATGTAATTAAAGTTATGGTACTCTAATTAGGGTCAGGGTATTATAACTAGAGTTAGAATACTGCAATTACAGTTAAGGTGCTCTAATTAGAGTCAGGGTACCGTAACTAAGGTTAGGGTACCACAATTAAGGTTAAGGTATCGTTACTAGGATTTGGGTACCATAACTAGGGTTAGACTATTGTAACTAGGGTTATACTACCATAACTAGAGTAAGGGTACCGTAACTCGAGTTAGGGTACCGTGACTAAGGTTACGATTAGGATACTATAAGTAGAGTTATGGTTAGGATACCTTAACTAAGGTTAGAGTATCGTAATTATGGTTATGGTACTATAATTAGTGTTAGGATTAAGGTACCATAATTAAGATTAGTGTTAGGGTACCTTTAGTAGGGTTAGGATTAGGGTATCGTACCATGATTAGAATTCGGATACCGTAAAGGATTATGGTAACGTAGTTAGGGTTACGGTACCATAATTTGGGTTAGGATTAGGGTACTTCAATTATGGTACCATAATTAGTATTGTTAGGGTTAGAGAATTGTAACTAGGGTTATGATATCATAACTAGGGTTAGGGTACCATAATTAGGGTTAGGGTATCGTAATTAGGTCTAGGCTAGGATATTGTAATTACGGTTTGGGTACCATTACTAGGATTAGGCTACCGTAACTAAGGTTAGGGTACCATAACTAGGTTTTAGGCTAGCCTAACTTGAGTTGGGTTTAGAGTACCATAAATTAGGGCTAGAGTACAATAACTAAGATTAGGGTATCGTAATTAGGGTTAAGTTACCAAAATTTAGATTAAGGTACCGTAATTAAGGTGAGGGTACATATTTAGGTTTAAGGCTAGGGTATAATAATTAGGGTTAGGGTATCGTTACTAGGATTTTGGTACTATAACTAGGGTTAGGGTACCATAACTTAGGTTAGACTACCGTAACTCGGGTGAAGTTTACCTAATTAGGGTTAATGTACTGTAAATAGGGTGAAGGTAAAGTAACTAGGGTTAGGTACCGTAATTAGGGTTAGAAAACTGTAACTAGGATTAAAGTATCATAATTAGTATTAAGGTTAGAGTACTAGTGTTAGGGTACTAGTGTTAGGGTACAATAACTAGGGTAAGGGTTAAGGTTCCGTAATTAAGATTAGGGTTAGGACAACATAATTAAAGTTAGAGTCAGGTTACCATAATTAGGATTAGGATTAGTGTACCTTAATTAGGGTATCATAATTAGTATTGGGATTAAGTTAGGGTATTGTAACTAGGATTAGGGTACTGTAATTAACGTTAGAGTACTTTAATTAAGGTTACAGTTAGGGTACCATAATTAGGCTCAGGGTACTGTAATTAGGATTAAAGTTAGGATATCATAATTAAGGTTAGAATACCATAATTAGGGTTACGGTACTATAGTTACGGTTAGGGTACCATAATTGGTGTTAGGGTTAGGGTACCGTAATTAGGGTTAGGTTACAATAATTATGGTAGGGTTAGAGCACCGTAATTAAGGTTAGGGTAATGTAATTAAGGTTGGGTTAGGATACTATAATTGGGTTAGGATTAAAATACATTAATTAAGGTACCATAATTAGTATTAGTGTTAGGTTAGGGTACTATATTTAGGGTTAACTCTGATTAGGGTTAAGGTTTTATAATTAGGGTTAGAATATTGTAATTAGGGTTATCGTACTCTAATTTGGGTTAGGGTACCTTAAATAAGGTTAAGGTACCGTAACTAGGATTAAGGTTCCGTAATTAGAGTTAGGGTGCTCTAATTAGGGTTAGGTTACTATAATTTAGGGTTACGGTTAGGGTGCCAGTAATTAGGATTAGAGTATCGTTACTAGGGTTTAGGTACCGTAAATAGGGATTGGCTACCATGACTTTGATTAGGCTACTAGTAACTAGGATTAAGGTTTGTAGCTAAAGTTATGCTACTGTAATTAGGGTTAAAGTATCGTAATAAGTGTTAGAGTACCGTAATATAGGTTAAAGCATTGTAATTAGGGTTACGGTATCGTAATTAAGATTAGGGTACTAAAATTAGGATTAGGATACCATAATTAGTGTTAGGGTTGAGGGTACTGTAACTAGGGTTATGATACTGCAATTAAGGTTAGTGTTAGTGTAGCCTTTATTAGGGTTAGGTTTAAGGTAGGGTTAAGGTTTAGGTACCGTAATTAAGAGTTATGGTAATGTAGTTAGGGTTAGGGTATCATAATTGGGGTTAGAATTAAGGGTACTTTAATTATGATACCATAATTAGTAGTGTTAGGGGTTAGGGTGCGGTAACTAGGGTTAGAATACTGTAATTAGGGTTTGGGTACCGTAACTAGTGTCTGGGTACCGTAACTACGATTTGGGTACCGTAACTATGGTTAGGGTACTGTAAATAAGGTTAGGGTACTGTAACTAGGGTTAGAGTTAGATACCATAATTAGGGTTAAGGTATTGATTGTAATTAGGTTGCCGTAATTAGAGTTAGGGTATCGTAATTAGTATTAGAGTATTGTAGTTAAAGTTAAAGTACCGTAATTAGTGTTAGTTTTTTGTCCTAGTTCTTTTTATATTAATAAATCTATAATTTTTTAATAACTATACATTCATAGTATTTAAGACTGTATTTCTCAATTTTTTTTAAATAAGTTCAAAATAATTATAATATAAAACAAATAAAAAAAAATTAAGATTATAATTTTTTTCAATTATAAAATTATTGTTTTTATTCTTTTTCTATCTTTTGAATATTGAAAAAAGATATATTTATATTATGAATAAAACTTTTTATCAAATTAATTTATTTGTTTAATATAATTAACATGAAGTATTATCTTTTTATTAAATTTTAATTTTTACTATGCACATCAATTATTGATGAATGTACATATATATATTATGAACACGATTACACGTAACGCATATGTCACAAAGCTAATATAAATAAAAATATAAACAACAAGTGAGAATACGTGATCAATTAAACTCTAATAATTATTAGTTAAGTTAGGCCTAGAATTGATCCCAATTAATTAATTAGCGGAGTTAGGTAAAGTAGCACGAGGCCTTTTTTTTACTAATAATAATCAAACATCCTCCTAATGACCTAATTTTACCAATAAACATGTTGTTGTGGTCCTTGAATCCTTGGAATTGCACGTATATATTTTTATCCTTTTGGGCAAAAAGATAGCATAATAACTTTTTTGGTTTTTCTTTTAACAGTAATTTTGAACATGGGTATTAAATCTAGACTTTCATATTTTAGTAATACTTGATATTTGAGACACATATGGGTGATGATGATTATTTTAGGCTTCACGTAGGTGCATGTGGTTTGGTTTTGAAATCCTTAATTTGAATTACTTTCTACACAAGAAATGCATGCTTTAAACGCCTCTATGGAATACTGAATCTCATGTCTTAGTTAAACGGGTGCTTTTAAAATATTTATTAATATTTTATAAATAGAAAAGTTATAATAGTTTATTATAATTTTAATAATATTTTATATATAAGTTATTACTTTAATAAAATTTAATTTTTTAAAATCGTATTTATTATATTTAACAAGTATCCATAGGTGTCATTAAAGAAATTTATTTACAAAAAATATATAAGAACAACATTTAATTAATAGTAATTTATTTTCAAAGTATTTGCTTGTGTTTAATAGGCGCCAATTATGTGAATTGATAGTTTTTTGGTGTTACATGAATTTGCTCATTTGATCTCTTTATGATTTTATATGATTAAGTTATTTTAAGATTATATAAAGATTAGGATTATGTTAAGATTTTGTGAAAACGTCTCTTTTTTGTGATAATATTTTTTTATAAAGTTTTTCTATGTATGTAATTAGGGCATTTATTAATCGAACACATGTCAAGTTTTCTATGCACCTTATTCTAGATAATATTTTTAAATTGATGTGATTCTCTACGAGTTCGTGACTTTTGATATTTTTTATAGAGATTTCTTTAACTTATTTACGACGCAATTGAAATACAACTTTTTTTTAGGTTATCTCTTTGTAGTTTGTACTTTCTCTCTCTTCTTAATAAAGTTTCTTTTCTCTTATAAAAAGAATAAAAGAGAAAGAAAGAGCTTTTTATTATAATATATGTAACATAATGTGAATTTTGAAAATATTTGAAAAGAGAACTTAATAAATTTTTTAAGTTTATAATTATAAATCCCCAAGCAAGAGGATGTGTTTTTTATAATACTTTACATGCTTTGTTTCCTTATATATGATATTAGTATTAAAGACTCCATTCTTTGTTTCTTGGTTTGTTTGCTGGTGTTGCAGTTTAGGCCGACATGCATCTTATAAAGTTAAGTGTATTTGTACCAAATTAATTAAACATACACTTGTTTTGCACATAATTAAATTATAATTAAATCTTTATGTATACAAAACAAATTATTCTGTACTCATTATCTATTAAATAGAGCAAGAAACACATCGTAAATTGTCTATACATTAAATTATAGTTTTTTTTCATACATGTAATTTCACTATTTAATTTTGTTATAAAATATGTTTAATTAATATTTGATGGTAAAGTTTCATAATAAGGTTGTCTTATATATAAATATTATTTTATCTTATTTTCACAAATAATAATAATAATAATAGATATGTGTAGTCTTGTCCATGTTATGTCATGTTTACATGATATAATTATAGATTTAGGAATATATGTGAATCATAAGTATCAACAAAAATTTTAGCTGACTAAGCCTTTCCTTTTTCTTCCGATGAATTGTAAGAAAATCAAAATCAAAATTAAAATAAAATTATTTTTGACTTTTCTACAAATTGGTTTGGACTTTGGGGTAATTTCGATGGCATAGAGAGAAAAAAAATATATTTTTAATCCAAGATAATTGTGGGTTTTAATTAAGGGGTTAAGAAGAATAGTTAATTTTGAGTAAAAAAAAAAAATCATCTAAAATTTAATGTAGTCCTCATATAATTGAATGTTGCTATCAAGTCATTTTCATATACTTCACTTCCATTCCATTCTCACATTATTTTTTGTTATCTTCGTTTCTTTAATAGTGTTAGTTTTATTTAAATCTGTTTTCCCTCTGTCCATTAATCAACAAGGCAATCAAACTGGTTGTTACTTTTGAAGGCATTCAAATTAATATGCCACAAGACATAAATATTAAATACACAACCTACCAATTGTAAGAAATGGCCGTACTTAATAGATATATTATGTTCAACCACCTACCTATCCACCCCTTTTTAGTTGACACAAAATAAATTCACAATCAAGGGTTACATAATGACTAAACACATAAAATATTTTAAAAATTAGAATGATTCTATTTTGTTTTACTGTAGAAATTGTTTTAGTACGACCAATATTTTAAGAAAACAAAAAGATTTCGTGAAACAATTCTGTCATTTTTTAAATAGCAACGTCCAATATCTTATTACCTTCCCATTAGTAAAGCCGGCAAAGCTGACTTAAAGCATCTCTGATAGTAACATATAACATGAACATAAAAGTGGAACTGGCTGATGATTCCCAGAGGAGGGCATTAAACCCTTTGACAAGGACATAGAAACAGACATGTTGCCAGCTGCGGACATCTTAGTGAGGATGGCATCTGTTTATTTTGACGTTATAAAATAAGAGTACAACAGTTCTAGAGATAAGCTAGTCAAAAGGGTTGCAAGTTGCAACCTCTTGTATTTGTTTTCTAACCAGTACTGCAGAATAAATGATAACAGTATTGAACCCTGGCCCAGTCTCTTCCATCACCACATATCTCTATTGAGAATATATCAACTTGGTCTATTCCACAGGATTTAAGATCACATATGTAGGAGCAGAGCTAGAACATTTGTATTTTCAGCCCATATTTTTGAAACACAGTAAAAAACTGGAGGGTAGAAATGCATTACTCTGAAACAGCAAAAACTTGTAATTAGCTCTGTATCAGCATATGGACATCTAGGACTTTCAGTAACACAAGACCCCAGCTAAAAGAAAAATGAAAACACATGTTATCATAAAATAATTTCAGAAATAAGAAGTTGGTTCAAGTATACCAAGATAGGCAGTGGGAAAGACAACTAATGCTTTATTTCATATAGATAATGTTCACAGCCACAATGACCCTGTTGATGGTTTTGTAAAAAAATCACAATAGGGCATAGGGAGCCAATAATATTTATGGTAAGAATTTTTCACTCACTGTTTACTCTTAACATTCCAAGAATATTGTTGCTTTTGCAGAAAAGAGGTTGCAGTTCTGATATTAGAGAAATGCTCCACCAGTCAGACCATGTATGTCATTCCCACCTCAATAATATTGGTGTGAGGTACTCTCATAGTTGCAGAACCTCCTCTACAGTTCCTTCTCATGAATGCATAGAAATAATTTATCACCAGTTTCTTGAGGAAAAAAGAGTTCTTCTTTGCCCTCACATCCCCATGCGCAAGCAAATAAGTAAATCTTGAATCCATTGCTTCTTGAAGAGCTGAAAGCTCATATTCAAGACTCCGGTCTTCATCTGTTGACATGACTCTAGGTGGCAAAGCTGGTGCAGCTTCCTCTGAGGTAGAAGTTCCAGCTTCTGCCAATCTTCGACCATGAATAAGTGGAATCCTGAACTCCTCAATCCCGTCACCCCCAGGAACTTCAGTGTCCTCCAATCTTAGCGAGACACCATCAAAATCCATTTGATTTAAATTGCTCTCTAAGGCAAGATCTTGAGCCTCCCTTCTCAAGAACTTCTCAAGGCTTTCAATTAGAAGTTGCTCAAATGCATGGTTATCTTCCTTCCTGACATCTTTGTAACCATACCTGGCAACACAGCGGAACATATGGTAGTCTTTTGGGCAAACTCTTCTAAACAAAAACCTTTCTTCTTGAGGAACCACTGGAACAGGAACATATTTAATGCAAACAAAAATTACAGTAGAGTGGATAGCCGGAAGGCTCAGGAGAAACTGTCCAAAAATGGAGGGAATGCCTTGTACAAGCTCATTGTATAGCAATCCAATTCCTGGAACTCTCACGGTTCCCAGGTTGGAGCCAAGATCAAGCATGAAATCCATGGAGATCTTCTCCCTGACTTCACTTCGGTACTTCAGTACACTGCCATAGTTCCAAATGTACATCACACAGAGGAAAAAAGTAGCAAACAAAAGAGGAAGCGGACCACCCTCTTTGATTTTTGATAGTACGGAAGACATGTAGATGAGCTCCACTGACCCAAATACAAGTGGAAAACACAAAGCCATAAACAAGTTGGTCTGCCAGATCAGAAGCATCACAAGTGTCACCAAGGTGGTGCTCACCATCATGACACCAACTTCAGCGATGCCTGCCAAAACGACATGGATAACTTTAACAGGTATTATCATAATAGAAGTATTGTGCCCCTCCAGTAGTACATTAACACTTTCAACAATTCATGAAAAGTTCAGGCACCAGCAATGATGGAAATCGGCACTTGATACTAATACTACCACGGAGAAGATCAATAGAAGACATAAAAACATATTCTAACAACAGAAATGATGAATTTTGGTGCAGAACTGGGATAATTGAAAAGAAGTATCTAATTCCAAGAGAGAGAATGTAATTTACAAGTTAACAGAAAACTTGATCTTGAAAGCATAACAATAATTTATAAGCAATTCAAACTTACTTTTCCACAACTTAGTTAACACGTGATACGGTTATGAAAGATGAATATAGAATATTAAATTCAGTGTGCACTCCAAGATGTTATTATTAATTGATAAATATCAATTTACTAATTTAATAAAAATGGACAGAGTATGTTAAGAATGGAAGAAAAAAGATAACTAGAAAAATGAGAATGAGGATTCAGGATACTTAACCATATGCATTTGCAATGTCAGTGGTGCTCCCGAAGATAGCAACTACAACTATGCACATTATCATCAGAAACCAATTGACAACAGGGATGTAAATTTGACCCATTAGCTTCCTTGAGGTGTGGACTATCTTCAACCTCGGGAAGCAACCCAAAGCCATAGATTGTTTGACGCATGAAAATGTAGCAGATATCATTGCTTGGCTGGCAATCATTGCAGCAAGGGTCGCTACCACAAAGACCGGCCAGAAAAGACTATCTTTTTCACAGAGCCAGGAACAATGGTGTCAAAACAAATGCTACGTAGACATCATTTTTCTTTATTACATTTTGAAAAAAGACCTGCTCTGGAAAAATACAGATGCTGGCAAACATTACCTGGAACAGAATCATAAAATATCCTTGCTGCAGAATTAGGATATTTCATCAGATAAGCAGCTTGTCCCATGTAAGCCAAGAGAAGACAGGGAAATACCACGCTAGTAAATGCTATCTGGTAAAGAAATTAGATTAAAAGGCTCAGTAAGCATACTCACGAGGTAATTGCTCAAAGCAGAAACATATATGAGGGATAACAAACCTGTATTGCTTGTACAGAAAAATGGCCCAGATCAGCAAACATAGCTTCAGCTCCTGCGAAGGCACATACAAGTATGCAAAGTAAAATGGCTCCTTCTCTTCAATTGCACTCAAAGAACTGTTCTACTTGTCACAACTGTCTGTTTGATACAGAATCATTTATCACTAGTTTATTAGAAGGTTCCAATAACTACCACATGAGGCAAAACCCATGATATTCCCTAGTCCCGATTACGTTTAGCTTTGGAACTACATGCCATAGTATGTAACAAGAACCAAAAGAAGTGGGAAAAAAAAAAAAAGGATTGGGACACACTTACCACTCAGAGAAATCAAAAAATAGTGAAACACTCAGTGAGATGGAGCTGTAAATGGAAAAATGATATAAATTATGTTTCAGTCACATTAACTATTATGAATCATCCAGTAGGAAAAAGAAAACAAAAAAAACTACTGAGTCTTCCTATCATTAACCAATTATAGAATCTTCCTATCATTAACCAATTATAGAGACACCGTAATTATCATATACATGTATTATTTTGTGCGCCTCTTGAGTAGGTGAGCTAGTAAAACCACTTTGCAAGGGTTTTACTAGTATAACAGAGCTTAGTGTGACAGCTATTAATCAAAATCATCAACTCATCATCCACCAATCTTGGGATAAATTAATCCATCTAAAGGAGCCAATGGTTTCAAAATTCTACTTTGATGCACAGTAAAATATAGGTCAGTTATGGGTACACAGGATCGATGTGGGGAGAAGCGAGGGTGATCTCCATGGACTCAAAACCTGGTAAAATATCAATTATATGATGAAGTGAGATATACCTGTAATGCACAAAACACAGCCACCGAGAGCTGACCATGCATCTCTACTGTTCTTGTTGAAGAAAAAGTAGATATAAGCCGGATTGAATGCCCGCAAAACTGTAATGTCATGCTTAAGTATATTGTAGATTCCAATAGAACCCAGAGAAAAGAACCACAAGGCAAGTATAGGAGCAAACATAAAAGCAACTTTACTAGTTCCAAATCTCTGTATGCTGAACAAACCAACCAGGATTACAATTGAAACAATAACAACGGCATCTGCATGTGAAATACAAAATCAAATGTATGTCAGGCAAAATGTTAACTTAATCCATTGTCCACAGTTCTACAAGATAAATAGAGGAAATGCCTGGCATTCTTCAGGAATACATCCTAGAGCTTCTAACAGTTACTTGTTCAAGAAGCAAGATAAACTGAGTAGTCAAGAATTGACTTTTCTCTTTCTAAAGTAATGAGAAAACATTCATTATATAATTTGGTGACAATAGATCTGTCTTTGATTGATTATTGTCAATGCACTTGAACTTCATTTATCAAGATAATCGTAGTCTCTGACATTCAAGGCATTTCACCACAAAAGAAAGGATGGTTAACACGAATTTCCATCTAAAATCAACATATAGACGGTGGTTCACTGTTATTTCAAAGGTATCAAATTAGAAGGAAAAAAAAAGACTTGATATCTCATAACAGCCACCTCCTTTTTATCAGTTATTTTTTCGTTTTTTTTATTTCCCTTTTAATTTCTGAAAAGTGGTTTGTCAGTTCAACTCAACTAAGCCAACTAAGCCTTAAATCCTAAACTAGTTGGAGTCAGCTAGTGGTTTATCAGTTCTGTTTTGAATATAAAGATTATAATAAAATACTAAAAAAGAAAAGAAATATACCCACTTGTACCAAAGCCTTCTACTTCAACCTGCAGACCACTCATCGCAGATGTCACTGCAACAACAAAAAAGTATCATGTTTATACTTAAGTTGCATGATGCAAGAAATTATTGCTTACTTTTAACGTACTCCATATAGAACATAGAAATGATACATAAGGTCCATGAGTGGTGGAATTAGAGATGTTAAATTTAGAAGAAACATAATGTGGGTAATAAGCGACAATAAAAAAATCAATAGGAAGCCTTGTAAGAACGTAAGGGGGCTACCACTGCAGTCTAAAAAGGGGAGGAAGAATCTAAGTTACTGTTAACTAGCATCACACCAAGCTTCATGACAGAATTTATGTTTAGCAATATCAATCAGGTGTTTCACCAGACAATTTAGTACAAGATAAAATCATAGTTATTCCATCATAAATATAATGGCAGTCAAATTGTTTGATTCCTCACAACACTGAAGGTAATTCTTCTCGGTATCAAAATAAATAATGTACCTTTACAAGGATCCCAGTCTCAATTGTCCTTTGGTGCTAATATGAGACAACAATTGAATGTGAGAAAATTCATGAAGCTAACTGCTTAAGAAATAAAACTTGAACATAGGTCATTTCTTTTCTCAGTAATTACATGATGCTTGTTGTAGTCTTCCTCCATCCCTCAACCTCCCCTCCCTCTCCCTCATCCCAAAAACCCCAAGTCTCAGGTATGATGCCAAGATCAATGGTTCAAAATTTAGAAGGCCATTTGGCTAATGTAAGTGCACTTCTATGTCTTCACCACTGATCACTAGCATATTCTAAGTTTTCCCCTGATGCATAAATGCTTTGATCAATGTATTTAGTAAACACAGAATTATTATTGATGAAACTACAGATGACCAAACTACATAAGATATCTTTAATTATAGTATACGAGCCATAAAGGTAGCCAGGATATCCAATTATACTTACTACTTAGGGCATCAATAAATGTTAGAGAAGATTTTAATATCCAAATATAGTTCAAGCTTAGAAAACAAAGATTATAAGATCATGCAGCGGCACAAGATGGAACAGATTCTGTCACTACATCGACCTCTTCGACTCAATTCTTACACAGTGCCAGTGGTGATTGTAGCTTACAATAAGATGCTTAATATCACTTGCAACAGAGTAGAAAGTTTCATGGCTGACTAGTTTTGTGGCTTGGATTTTCAAGGACTAAAATATGCATCCCTGTACCTGATATTGCTGGGGTTAGAATACCATCTCCTATAATCATGGAAGTTCCCATCAGCACCAACAGCAAGAGAAGGGTTTTCAATGGTGACCTCCTTTCCAGAACCTCCTTTATGCTTAAAGCCCTTTCCAGCTCTGGAGTAGGAAGTTTGAGCTTAAAGCTTGAGATATGCTCATCAGCTGGCTGACGGTTTGGAAGCATGTTAACGCTTGCATACCTGCAAATCAGCGAGTACAGTGCAATTGTTCCTCCTGCAAGCATTATAAAAATTTATTTACAATGTGAATCACAAAAGAATTAAATTATATTAGGTAAACAATGCAAATTATGTAACACTCACCTTCTCCGTTATCATTGGCTTTGAGTACAACAAAAACATATTTTGCTAATGGAACAAGAGCTATTGTATACATCACTAATGATAAAGCCCCCAAGACATCAACATCTGACTGGATGGGAACCTTGCTGAACACATCAGCAAAAACATATAGAGGACTTGTCCCCATGTCGCCATAAACTACACCAAGTGTTTGAAATGCTAATGCTAGAATACGCCACATTGAAATATCCTGATTTTTAAAAGCAATATAAGTCAATAAAAGAGGGATTGGCTTTTCATGTGAATTATTATTAAATATCAATCGAATATGCTATGACAGCCTTGTCAATCTAGTTGTTACTTTCTGATACCTCAGAAATCTTTCAATTCTCAGCTGTTTCATCAAACTTTGACATGGATTATTGTGTGGGAACTGGGAAAATTCAACTTCTATAAATTATCTAAAATTTCATATATAGTTAATATGCATAAATGTTTGATATGCTTTTCATCTGATCAATTTCTGCAGTGTATCATATTCGAAATTTAGCTAACATTACCCACGGTCACCATTGAATTTTAGAGTGTCACTATTTTTTTCTTCCTCCTAATTTCACCCTTTCTTCCATGCCTTTGATGTACTGCTTTTGTATACTTCTAGCGTAAATGAACTGCACTCTTTAGGCTTATTTTGTTATTTCCTTTTCTACCCTCTCAAACAAATTGTTAGAAAAGGGAGGGGGCAAAAAAATAAAACACACATACGAACTCCACAATCCAACCTACACCAGAATTCACGCATCCATGGAACTCTTCAACAATCTCTAATCATACACAGAAACCTGTCATTACTTAAAAGCGAAAGAAGGAAAAGATGTATCATTGAAGTCAGTTAACTCTCCAACTTTTTTCTTTTCAACATGCTGCTCCTGCTTAATGGTTTAAAAATGTCCTCCCATAAAACTTTAGTTGTAATTAACTAATATGAAGATTGAAGTTCGGTTTTCACTCCCAGGTATGTGGCCCTGTTTTTTTTAACCTCAATTCGACAAACCCTCATCCTCCCCATCAAGGGCAGTATAACTTTTACTGGTCTACATACAAAAGCAATATCCAAAGTTACAAGTTTTTGAGAAAAAAAATTGATGGCATTTAGAATTACCTCGGAGTGGTGCCCGTGAGCAGTGGCAATCTCCATGGCTTCAACATCAAAAGAATCAACTCTCTTGGGCTTCTTCACAAGTCTCCTCTTGATTGATCCATATCCTTCTCTTGTTCTCTCATTTTCATCAAGAAGAGAACATGGAGGTGACTCTGAATCTACTTCATTGCCATTGACCCACCTGGACTCACTACTGCTACCACCACGACTACCCACCAATCTCACGCTGCTTTCTTCAACCCAATCTTCTTTCATGTTTCCAGAAACCCACTTGCTGAAACCTCGATTTTTTTACTGGAATGACCTCTCTTAGATCCAAATGCTTCTCAAGTATCAGTTTTTGAATGTATAAAAAGTTATCAACACATTTTCTCCATTTTTCTGATAAAACTTCATCTTCTTGTAGTTAATCTTAGGACTGCAACTACATCAGGCTTGTTTCAGAAGTTCCAGTACCCAGTTAACACGAAGACAAAGAAAATCATTGAATATGACAACGACCACAGTTGCCCATGAAAGGAGCAAAGATAATGTATCACATAATCACAGAGAGAAAATTTTTAAAAATAAATAAAATATCTTCATCGAAAGCAAGTGTAGCTTATTGGGCCAAGTTCCTTTCTCGTGACTAAACAAGTTCATCTTGTTACGCTTCTTGTTTATTGCGGCCCACTCTGATACTGCGTCATCCAGACAAGTTGTTTTATGCCCATAAATTGCGGTTGTTGTGAACCATTAAGCATTCAATCTGCAATGGGAAGAGATTAACGCTCCATATTCTCAGAAAAGAAAAGAAAAGGAAAGAGATTAACGGTCATAGCTTTTCTTTCCTGATTAACAGTCTGTTGTAATACTAAATCCCCATGTTTAATCAAATGTTCTAAAAATTGAATTGGAGATCGATTAGAAAAATTAGTTGAGTCTTGATCATTAATTCAATCGAGATAAGACGGGATCACGTTTATATAATTTTTTTAATAATTATAAATATTAAATACAAAAAATATATATATAATATTTTAATATTCATTAATAAAAAATACTTAATGATTGATTTATTATGTATTATAATATTCAAGTTTTAATTTATGTATTAAAATAATAAAAGTAACATTAATATAAAATATAATTATTTCACTAAGTTTAACATAAAATATTAACATTTTATTGATTCTTAATACAATTAATAGTTACTTTTATATATATATAAAATCCATTTGGTTTATTAATACGACACCAATTTTACTAATTTTACAAGTTTTTATTATTTTGATTTGTCCAACCACTAAAATAATTATTTGTCAACCTAATCTAATTTATCACCTAAATAATGATCTAACTGATCTGATTGATCGATCCGTTTTTCAAAATATTGATTTAATCAATTTATTAAAAACATAAAGAAACTTTTTTTTTCTTCTCTTTTGAGATAGTTATGAAATATACATATTCAAATATAAATATTTAGTCTTGCAAAAAATTTAATTTACTATTTGATTTTTTTTGCATGATTTTTTAATACATAAATCTTTTGGATGTATGATTTATTGTTTCTATATATAAATGACCTTATTAATAAATAGGCTCATTTAATGTATTATATAAGAATGACGAGATAATATAACAATGTATAATTAACTAAATGTCTAATAACAATAAAATAATGTATAGGATTGATTAAGTCTATGCAACAACCACTTTATTAGGGCTAGTTTGGTACATGAGAATGACTATTTCATTTCATTAAATAAATATTTTTTTCGTTTGGATCCACAAACCTACCTAGGGGGATCGGATTGATCATTCTTACTTGAATTTGTTTAGTTCAATTAAATGACAAAAAAATCATTCCATCACATAAAATAAAAAAGGTGAATATTAATAAAATAATATTATTATTCATAAAAAAAAATTCATTATTTAATTTAGTCAAATGATAAAAATACCTTTCATATCACATTAAAAAAATATAAAATCATATAAAATATAAAATGTGTATATAAAAAAAAAATCAATTCATTTTAGTCAAATGACAAAAATACCCTTCATATCATTGTAAATAATATAATTTTAAATAAATAAATTATTTAAGTAATTTTAAACTAAAATATTAATAAATAATAAAAGTAAGAAATAATAATAATAATAAATAAATAAATAGTCTAATTTTAAAAAAATTAATTAAAAAATTAAGAAATATATATATTTCATAAATTATGTTTGATTTTAATTACTTTATCTATAGATAGATATTTTTGTCATTTTGAATAATATGATTTTTATTACTTTATCTATTGAGAGATATTTTTTTCATTTTAACATAATTTTGATATTATTTCATATCTAAAAATTGCATAAAAAATTAATAAATTGAATGAAATTATTATTCCTCACTAGCACATTCATCAAACTAGCCCTTGATGTGTTTGCAAAGGCTTAGTTAAGGGATGAGAAGCAAACCAATATCTGATATCCTCAAAAGAGATTTGAACTCACAAAATTAATGAATAGAATATTTTTTTTTTTTAACTACCAAGTCAATCCTTAAAAACATGAACACGAGAGGATTTGGTTAGTTTCCCTTGTAAAGGGCTCTTGAAGTTGAACTCAAAAGTTACATGAGAATCGTTTGAATAACTTACTATCCAAACTATGTTGCAACTTATGTTAATTTTTACATATAAATATATTCATTATAAATTTATATGTAAATAATATTAAACGAGTCGGCTCACAAGCTGAGTTTTGAAAAGATTTAGGTAATCTTGTTTTACTAAAGGAACTCAAAATAAAGCTCAAGATTGACTCATTTATAAAATGAGTCGAGCTCGATTCGAGTTATTAACGAATAACTCACGAACTGTACATGAACTAGCTCGGCTCACACTATTTTAATCTTAGTCATTCACACTATTTTTTAAATCTCTACTATCCAAATAATTTATGATTAAAATTAGAACTGAAATTGGGATTAGAATTAGGGTGAGGATTAGTATTAGGATTAGGGTTAGGATTAGATTTACGGTTATGATTAGGTTTAGGCTTTGGGTTAGGATTTAAAATAAAATATGATATTTAATTTATTAATTAAATAAAATAATAGAACTTAAAATTAAATTAATTGAATGGTTGAGATTTCAAAAAATAGTGTGAAAAATGACTAAGATTAAAGGAATTCTAGACTTTTACCAATAAAAAATTCTAGAAGAGTCGGTTCCCTCGTTATCACCCCTATCCTTCCCCTTCTTTAAAAACTCCCCCCCCCCCCTTAAATTTTAGTTTCCCTAAATATATGAGCTGCACCAACTTTCCAGTTATGGGCTGGACCAACAAGCCCGACTAACAAGTATATACAAAACCAACCTAGCCCAATCAGCATTTGGATTTTTGAAAAGGAAACCATATTTGCTTTATTTCTTTATCTTTTTTTTTTTAAATAAAAAAAGTAGGCAAGGTATCCCACATATATCAGGATATTACGACCATATCAATACCACTTTGTATCTAGAAGAATTTTCACTGTATCTATATCAAGGTCAAAACTAAGAGTATCTCTAAAAATAGTTACGATTATGCATTGAAAGGTAGAAAGAAATAAAAAATTATATTTTTTTTTCAGGTGGAATTTGTGGATTAATAGATAAAAATTATAATATGAATGTGATTATGGGATTACCAATATTCATAAAAAGAAAAAAAGTAAATTATATAATGCTATTTTCAATTCTTTTTCACATATATTAAAAACAAAAAATAATCCTTATGGTTTTCCATGCTCCATAAACAATATTTTTTATGTAAAGCATGCACATTAAAATAAAAACAAAAAGATAAAATATGCAAATTTAAAGAAGAAAATTAAGTGAGGTTTCAAGTCGCAATTAAAATTATTTAAAAACTTGGTTAGATTGCGTGAGAGTTTTAAAAAGGAAATTTTTCAAAAGACTTTTTGGTAGACTCACTTGAATACTTGATCAACTTTTAAGTGGATGGCTACCAAGATTTATGAACTTAACAGAGGATATTGGAATTCCTAGAAGTTAGGCCAATCCATCATATATGTTCATTTGCTCTATAAACAATTTTTATTTTTATTTTTCTACTTGATCAAATATATGAGACAACTCTTTAAATTTTGAAAGAAAACAAAAAAAGTTTAAGAAATAATAATTTGGCAATCACCGATAACATTTGAGTTTTGGTGAGTGTGAAATTTATGAAATGTTTACACCAATTTCGCTAATAGCCTTATGATTAAAAACCAGAAAAAAATAATAATAAATAAAATCCTTCCAATTTGTAAGTTGAAGTTAAGCGAACTTTACCAGACTTTCCCAACATTGTAACATCAGAAATGGAGCAGAAGTAAAAGTCAACCTCAATAATGAGTATAAGAAAAACCAATTTGTGCCTAGTGACGCCAATTTCTTTAATCTAATATATAGCACATTGGAAAAGACCAAGTACATCTCTGAAGCACACAAGTCTTCACAATCCCTTCCAAAGAAACATACTAAAACTTGTAAGGGAGGGGGGTTAGTAAAAAATTCCATGTTAAGTTAGAAATTAAAACTATTAGAACCAGTTGAGCTTGAAACCAAAAGGCATGGACATGGAAAACAACTATGCTATGCAGAAGCAGAAGCTTGAAGTCATTGATATCCTCAAGGAAGGAGTATCAATCTATTTGAAAAACATCAACTTCATCATCTTCACCTTTCTCATCTCACTTCCCCTCTTATGTTTCTTGGTATACTTTGAAACATGTCTCCAAGGCGCTATTGTTGAAACGTTAGAAATTCTTCATCAATCCCCTGCTCACCCTGCATATATATCATTCATACCGGAAAATATTACCAAAAGATTGAATAAGGATTTCTCGCTTAGTCTGATCCGATTAGGATTCCTTTACTTGGTTCCCTTTCAAGTTCTAGAGCTTGGCACTGTGATTGTGACAGTTAGCTTGGCATCGAAGGTACGTTCTGAAGAAAGAAGAGTGACTCTCTGGGGTATGATTCAGAAACCCTTTGATGTGGTGAAGTTGAAAGGCATGTTTTTTACTTCCATCTATGTGGTTTTTCTGCCAACATGTATCCAACTTGTATTAATATGGATAGTAGTTAGCTACTCCATAATTCTATGGGATTCTAGTTTTTACATGTTATTTAGAGTAATTTCTGGGGTAGCTTTGGGACCTCTGCTAAAAGTATATTTAGTAGGGAGTTCTGTATGGAATATGAGTATTTTGATTTCAGTTTTGGAGGGAGAACATGGATTTAAAGCACTTGTGCTGGCAACTCATTTCAGCAGAGACAGTCAGCAGAGAGGGTTCATTTTAATGTTTATTTTCTTTGTTTGGGGAGTTTCTTTAAGGCTGCCATGTATATACCTTGGTTGCTATAAAGGAGGATATGGTATTATTCTGCTAACTGGCTTGTTCTGCTTTGGTAATCTGCTGAAATGGGTAGTCTGCATGGTGTATTACCATGACTGCAGGAACCTACTTTTAGAGAAGAAAACTGAAGAAATTTGTTCTTGAATGAGAAAGAAATGGGTGAACACAAGGTTTAAGTTGCTCCATTTCAATTTGAAACAGTATACCATATTACAGTAACTGAATATAAATGTTTCCCTGTATATATTATGTTCCCTCTGTAAACAAAAATGACATTGGCCAAAGATATATGGCTGCTTTAGTTTACATAGCCTGCTTTATTTTCCATGGTTCAACTTGAATATACTCCGTAACATTAACCAAATACTAGCATGGTTAAGACAATCTCAAAGCATAAACATGTTGAATCTGGGTAAAAAGCAATCCAGTTACTAACAGCCAAAATTTTCTTAAATAGAAAACTGAATTTGCACGATCTTAATATTAATGACGATTGACCAGGAAAGACATCGATCAGTAAATCCATCAACTACCACCCTACAATTCCCTTCCCGGACTAAGACTTACTCAGAAACTTAATTTTAATCCTCCACTTATTTCCATGGTTCACAGGCAGATGGACCAGTCTAATAAGGATGGAAGACGGCAGTTTACAACAGCCAAGCAGAACCTTCCTCAATCCTCATAGAAATCTCCTTACTTTGCCTTTGAATCAATCACCTTCTTTGCAAAAGATGGCAAACAGAAAGCTGCTGTGTGAATCTGGAGTTAAGAACAAGATACGTAAGTCCAAAACTTTACGATATTTACAAGGATGAGTTGGAAATCATCCCCAACCCAAAAAAAAAAAAAGAAGCAGTTAGAGCAGAATAGCACCTCTGGGTTGTAAAACTTTAGAGGTCCTTTTGACTTGTTACAACTATCACTTAAGTCTATTGAATTCACTGGATGCTTGAAATCTACAGGAGGTCCCACAGTTGAGCAAAGCATAAAACCAATCACCCCACTGAAACAAATGTATAAGAGCAATATCAACAACATAAACAATCATGTCAACTCTCATAACTTACACATATACAAATTGAAACATTAGTTACACAAACAATTAAAAAAGAGAACAAGAAACAGTGATGGGCAACAGGATTTTCTGATATGGGAGTAATATAGGGCATTGAAGTGATAGATGATCATTCTCAGCAGAGCTCTCAAATTATGTTTTAGTCACATGCATGGAAAGCATGGAGGAAGCAAATAATGAAGGAGAAGATACTTCAGAAAGAGCATACCTTGGGTATGTAGGAACTGTAGTCCATGCATAGTTAACAGAGCCTTTGAATATCTGGCGACAATTTGCCACAATGTCCTCAATAATGTGCATGTGAAGCCAAATACTTTCGGCCTGAGTGCACAGAACTCCTCCTGGACGAAGAGCCTTTGCAACTGAAGCAAAAAAAGGCTTCTCAAAAAGCTCTTGAGCAGGACCTAAACAAAATTGAAAGCAAACTTTCAGATTTCAATAAAATCTCTCAATTATCATTAAAAAGAAACCACGTCACATTATAGACACTACCTATAGGATCAGATGAATCCACTATGACAGCATCATACGTTCCCTCAGGAACAGCCTTCAAAAATGCAACTCCTAGAGCATTAGAAGAGAAGCTATCATCAGAGAAATTTACACTGAAGGGTACAATGTTGAATAATAAGTACAGGCAATTGATCATACCATCACCAATATGAAGTGTGACACGTGGATCCTCATACCCTACTGCAACATGAGGGAAAAACTGTTTTGAAACCTGCATGGGAATAACACTCAATTATATCAAGCAAGATAACTACCAAAAGCTTTTGCATGCAAGATATTATTATTTTGAACACATGTCAAAAACACTCATAGAAAAGATTCATGTCCCTCGACAAACTTAAGCGGAAAAGCCTAAAAAAAAAAGGCAAAAGAAGAACAATAGCCGGGAAGGGAAAGATATCCACAAAGCTACTGTCAAGGGTTAGCAAGTACACATGCAAAGGAATCAGATATTCTCACGACCAAGGAAAACTAGAATAGAGTTGCCATTGTTTCCACTTACATCTACTACCATCTTGTCAATTTCGCAGATATCAATCTGTTCCACAGAAGAATGGCGAGATACTTCGCGCAGCACTCCACCATCCCCACCACCAATAACCAAAACCTGAAGAAAAAGATAAGAGCAATAGAAATGAAAACGAAATATATAATTGAGAAAAAAGACTAAAACTTGTATGAAGAAGGAGCCACATTTGTGGATTTTCAGAAAGGTTTCTATTAATTTCCCTTTCTCTATAATCTACTTTTTACTCTCCAATACTTGGTTCTGGGATTGCCACAATTTGCATTCTTTCTCCCTGATACACAGTGTACGCTTACCTATTTTCCTCCAACCATCATATAGTATTTCCAGGAACATGACAAAACAAATCAAATTCAGGAATATATATAAATAAATCTAATGGAGTTAAGCCAAATAAAACTACGTCATCCTCAACTAATCACTGCTTGAGAAGAGATGTCATCAATATTGCAAGAGTTCAGTACACCTAACTAAATATTTTATCACAAATCATCTTCAGCCTCCCTCTAAATACATTAACAGAAAATACTACAGTGATCCAAACAAATATTTCGTAAAGAACACAATTGTGGGATAAAAACATGCACTTGTAATAATTCATAGTCTCTATATGTATTGAAACACCTTTTTGGGATTTGGAATCGAGCAAAGAGGAAGATGGGTGATCATTTCTTGATATGCACATTCATCTCTTTCTGTGAGCTGAATTACCCCATCCAGAACAAGAACCGTCCCATATGTTGATGACTGCACAAAGAAATCCCAGCATCATGAATCGTTATAATGTGGACCAGGATAAGAGGGTATGGAAACAACATTAAGAGTATTTAGAGCATCAAATACCTGGAAGACCATGACATTCTGGTACTCCGACTTCCCTTGGAATAAAATCTTTTCTACCTTCAAGGAGTGTGCCTCTCCTGCAAAATGTCAGACAAGCTCCATAAAGGATTTCACATGGCATTACATGGATGATTTGAAAGCATCAATTCAATGATATTAGTTTCAATGGGAGGCAAAATTTTGTATGTTAATGTAAAGACGGGATGCAGAGAAACTGTTGAAAAAAGATTCCTAACTATGCTACATTACAATGGAGGTGCAATGTCTCAAATTAAAAAAACATTTAAGACAGGTGCAAATGACCTGTATTTCTAATGGGATCTCATACCTCCCTATGTTCTAAACTGGAGTGAGAGTTCACGAGTTCAAAACCAATCAGGTGCTTCAGTGTGACTTATCAAAAGAGAAAAAGGAAAGAAGAGGATGAAAAACGAAACAAGGTCTTGCCGACAAGATCTGTGCAGTGACTACACATAACAAGTACCTAGATATATCTATGCCTCCAATTGTTCTCATGCATGTGTGTGAGTATCACATAAGAGTGTAATGCATAACAAAAAATGAAGATATAAGCTAAAAGGAACTGAACACCCAAATACAAATCAGCTATTCAGAAGTATCCTGTACTTCCATTGAAAAATTGATTTTGAGAATTCCACAGGGAAGGAAATAATGCAGAGAACTTACAAGTAATGCAATATTAACACTTCAAGAACCCAAGAGGAAAGGCATCAAATAAGGAGTAACAGGAAATCCAAAGGAGATCAAATCAAATACATTCAAACATTACACCACACAGTTTATTAATTAGGAAAAACATTCGAACTGGTCTAGCTTATATAATACTAATTTAAAGGAAGCGGGTCTAACAAAAGAATTTAACAGCAAGCAAATATCAATTTATTATGATCACCTATCCGAAGGAAGAGCAATAAAGTAGACAGGTACAAATAAAACATCACATAATCATCTAAGTGATGGCCATAATAGGAGTGAGTCTCACATACTAGTTTGAGTTCTTAAAGGCACAGGAACATTACATATGCAACGAAGGTGTGTTTTAGTTAGTTGAAACAGAAATAATGCCATTTTTTTATTTTTTTTGGACAACAATCATGACATAATCACAAATGAAACAGCCAAAAAACGGAGATGTAGTGAACCTGAGATCACATTATCCGGGGAAGTACTGGAACATATATCATGGAGAGCTTGCTATAATAAATCTGATTACATTAAAAAATCAGCAAACAAATATTCTGAAGGAGAGAAATTTAAAAATGAAAATGAATTCGAAATCATTGAGAAACTGTCCTAATAATCAAAAACTAACATGCAGACTCGGATACCAGATTTAACATAATCTTTGTGAGCATATCAACCTCAGCATAGAAAACTACTGCAGATTAACAAAACACAGATAAAGCAACTAATTAAGTACCGCCATAAACCCAGCAGAGCTAGAAACCAGAAATCAAGCCCAATTCGGTTTCTCAAAAATCATTTTTTTGGATAAAAATCCAGACTTCATTTATTTTCATCAATTCTCTCAGCAACAAAACATGACGCAGAAATGAAGAAAAGGGTATTAAATGAAAACTCACCAGGCCACATTGGGCTAATTTCCGAGAACCACCCAGGAATCACAGTAGATATATAATCAGACTCTTTGTTACCGGCCGTCTCCGTAGACACCGTCGAAGCAGAAAGCCCATTCTCTTCCTCTTCCTTCGGCCTCTTCACTGTCAAATCAGTGGACCCAACAACACTGTCTTCGGCCATGGTTTCCGTTTCCCTCTCTTTCTCTGAAAACCCCAGCGCCGAATAAATGAGAGCGCCTTGGAACTGATGAAGAGAAAGCCACACAATCTTTACCCCGCTCTCGATTCTTTATATAAAGCAGGAAAGTAATGATTCTGCTGAGGAAGGGCGCGTTTGTGGAAGTGGTGTCATTTCGGCATTCACAGTGAACGAGAATAAATGAAATTCCAAACAAGACATAGGCCGTACATGTGATGTGATATTCCGAGTACAAAATAAAATGATAGGGCTCTCAATTAGGGTTGGGATTGTGATTTAAGAGTGAGTGAGTGAGTGATTTGGTAGATTTTGGTGCTACACAACCATGATTTCTCTTAATTTTATATACTTTTTTTTTATTGTTGTTATTTTTTATATTATTAATTTAAATAAGTTGTATGATTAGATTTACCCAAAATAGATATTAAACTTACTCATTCAAATGGAAAGAAGAAGATAAAATGGGTAATAAGAAGAATAAGATCTTTATAAAATAGAGTTTAGTCCAAATCAAAACTACTTATTCATTTTTTTTTCTTTCCTTGAGGATCAATTTGATTTGATTATAGACATGAAATAACTTTTCCTTTTGTTTTGTTCTGTCTACCTAAACAGTGAATGTCCACTGCCTTTCTCTTTCCACATGTGTCCTAGTTTGACACAAGCAATTTAATAGTCTCTCATCTATGAGCAATGAATGTTGCCAATGAATTTTATCTTTTTAAAAAATTGTTAATGAATTTTATCTAAAAATAATGTTGTGAGTTTATTAAGAATTATTGTAATGGGTATCCTCCAAATATTTGTCAATATGATATATGTATATACCACACGTGCTTAGGTAAGTGTTTAATGATATTTTTATAAAAAGAAATAATGTAAAAAATATTATAATTGTTGTATAAAATAGAGAGAACAAGATAAATTTTTAGAAAGATTAATTTTTATTTTTTAAATAAATGATTTATTGAACTTAATAATACATGAGTTTTTTTTTTCTTGTTAATTTTTTTTCTTAATTATATAAAAAATTTAGTAGTTTTAATAATTGATAGAATTTTAGTTTAAAAATAGATCAAAATTTAGGAGAATATTACAATTCATTTTAGTATAGTATTGGAATTAATAACTACATTAAAAATTATAAGGATATTGTAAGGATAATTTGATTTTTAGTATAATATAAATATAGATATATAAAGAATTTTTCTAACGGGTCCTAAATGATAGTTATTAAGTTATAGTAAATTAACAAGTGCTTTTAGCTACCTAATAAATAAATCTATATATAAACCATTCAACTAATATTTGATATATTGACAATTGATCAAGTATTTACTATCATTCCTGGCAACAGTTTTAGTACTATGCACTTTATGAATTAATGTACTGTTGTCATATTTTTATATACCATCTAAATTTAATAATTTTGGTGTTTATTAAAAATTTAATTTTGAAGACCAAAATAAAAGAAAAAAAATTATAATTATAGTTTTCAAGGACCAAAATCTTGAATTACCTAATTAAAATAATAATTTTCAATAATAAAAAAATGTAATTCTAAAAACTAAAATAGTAATAAGATTATTTTATATTATAATGGAATCTTAGATAAAATGTTATAAGTGAGTGGGTAATATCTTATAATTAATGAAATAATTGATTAAAGTTATATGAGTATTTTGATAAAATAGTCATTTCATTACGTAAAGAATTAATAAATTTTGTAATAAACAAAATTAGATAGAACTTATCATGATCCCCTTCCCCCCCAAAGCAACGTATCCGTTAAAGTGTAATTTATTTTTTATTTTTGATAAAATGAAAATTTAAAAAACAAAACAAAACAAGCAGGACTCCAATTCGGGGAGCCCAGGCCACCCCAGCATTATCCCCAGTCAAAAGCAGCTCAACCTATTTGTCTCATGATAAACATGCACTAATTGAACCTCCCAATTCTTCTTTAGTAACCTCGAATGAGATAGTTATCTCAACAACTTAGATATCAAATGAATTGAATGGAATACAATATTTTGTTACCACTTATATTTTTCAATTTTATTAATAACCAGTCTTATTAAACACGTTTATGCTCGTTTTCAAATTATATATATAAATATATTTCAGGTAATTATTTATATATTAGTTATTTTGATTAGAAAGAAAATATTTGAAAAAATTATTGTGAACGAATGAGTTTGTAATTACTTAATTTTGTAACTATTTTAATTTGGTGTGGATAGACGTGAATTTTTATTTATTTATAGATAAAAACTAAAAAATAGTAAGAATTAACAAGTTATTGGAAGAAATTGTCTCAAATTAATTTTTTTTTTCATACAGACTAAATTGGAAAAAATACTTATAATTTAAAAAATAAATAAATTATAAATATAGGATATTGTGTAAATAAATTTATGGTCAAAATAATTACTTAAAGTTAGAATACACCTTAAGAATGTGGTGATTTTAAAATAATATAAATACGTAGTTATGTGTATGACATGTTTTATTAGATCACAGAACATGTAAAAAGACTAGACAAATGACCATTCTGAAAGAGCATATGTGTCACTCAAGATTCTGACCCTTTCGAAAAGCCATTTTGACCTTGTGTGAGGTGAGTTAATAAATATATATATTTTTTAAGGAATTGATGAAAATTTATTTATCGATTACAATAAAATTGATATAAAAAATAAATATTATGATATTTATGGTTTTATAACTAAAATTTCATTACTAAATATAGAAAAAAAATGAGAACAGTCATAGTAATTGATTATTAATTGTTTTTAATGAAAAATATTGGTACGTTAAGTTTCCGATAATTGGCTGGTTGGTCTGTCAGCATGAATTGGGTATGATTCTTAACCCAATTATTATGTCTTGCTACTTTTTATCATCACTAGTGAGCCATCTTCTTTATTCTCCAATAAATTAGGGGTAAGGTACCCTATCATTCTTTTGAAGTATTACTAAAATGGACATTTGCTTTTTATAATCTAAATACATGATTATGGACTTGGAAATGTACTTATTTAGTTGATTAAAAGATAGCCTTCTGCAAAATTCTTTTTTCTCAGAAGAAAAAATAAAATTTTATGACGTAATATGTGAGCCTTGCACAGGTATACATTCTCTCACATAAAATGCTACATGACAAGTTTTTTTTTTAATTTTTTATGTTAGTTAGAGATATTATACATTTTATAAGTTTAAAATTCTTAGAAAATACTGCTGAGAGTAAAATCTTTATAATATTTTAATCTTAATGTAAATGTCGTATTTTTTTATTCAAATAAAAGACTATATTGGTCAAATGCACGAACTGAACAAAAAGAAAAAAAGAAAAAGTTAAGAGATTCATGAAGGAGACTATCGGACTAGGCCCAAGAAAGCGGCCCAAATTAACTGAAGCTCGGAAACATAAACCAAATTTCATAACGGATACTATCTTGGGCGTTTTGATTAAAAAAATAATTTATAAAACCTTTTACTAACACGACCATCTTTGCTGGAGTCACGTAATCATGTCTCACTTGAGATAAGCTTGTGGTTGTTGAGGAGATTGATTGCTTAGACAAAAGTTACAACTTGTACAAGTTGTTGATGCCATAATGAGGAGACATGATGATAATGTTTGGTCAGTATTCCAGATATACAAAGTTTCAATTCGGATAATACAGATTTAGAAAACCAAATCAAATTTATGATATATTCACTAATGAAAAAAAAAAAAAAATTTATACAAATCAATAAGATGTTATCATCATCTCTTTCTATATTTTTCTACGAACAAATTTTTCATGCTTATATACTAGTCACATCACTCCTATTTAAGCACATGTTTAACAAATTGTTTTTAAATAATATAAATAAAGTAGTATTATCTGCACTACCAAATATTGATAGGTGAATAAAAAGTAAAAAGTTGTAATTGCTTTTGTTTTGTCTTTTAATATATTTATAATGCAATTAATAATATTTATAGTATACATAATAATATCTTATAAATAATATTATAATAATTAAATAAAATAAAAAGAATAAGATAAGTTTTAGAAAATATTTTTTATGCGCAATGTGATGAGACTAGTATAAATATATTATCCACTTTTTCACAGGGCTTGTATTTATCTTTTAAGTTTATATTCATTTAATTTAATATTTTACGAAAATTTAAACTTATTTTCTTTAATATTACTTATTTATTTTATTTTTTTATTAAAAAGAATATCTTACTATAAAATATTAGGATTACTATTAATAAAAGAAACTAAAAAAAAAAGTATTAAGATTTAATTGTAAAGAGAAAATAAGAATATGATTTCTTTAATTTTTTTTAATTATTTTATAACATTTTTATTTTTTCATCCATAAAAGAGAAGAGAATGTTGAATTCCTAAATTTTGAACTTTAGAGTTATTTTTTCAAATGTCAATAGAGAAAAGTGTAATTTGTTCTTTAAAAACATATAAAGCTAAAAAAAAGACTTTTTCTCGTATGTGTGTATGTGTATATTTCTATACTATTCTAACAAATCAGAAATTTCTTATAGTAGTCAACTTTACAATAGTATAAATTAAATTAATTAAAAATAATAATTTTTCTATTCTAATAACTACCCATTGATTTCTCCATCTATTCATATATCAATTACATCCCATTTATATTTTATCTCTTAATAACCACCAATATCATTTTCACTCAAACAATAACTTTTTTAAAAAAAAACAAAAAAACTTTATAATTTAAAAACAATAATTATTTTGCATGTATTTAAGTATGGCTAGTAGTTTCAATTTCAGCAACATGTTGCTCCCTTAGTAGTTTATTTTTGTACTTTTACTCTCAGTCTCATTTGGTTTGTATGCTATTAGTTCTTGTTATGAGTAGTTTATGAAATTGTGGCATTGTACCAAAAAAATAAAGTTCCAATATTGGCTTTGATTTTCTTTTTGTGAGATTAGTAATTAAAGAATTATTTGATTGGATGAAAGTAGGGACCTCAGCTGTCAGCTGAATTGAGGGAGAACGTATTGTCACGAAAGCTGAGAGAAATTGATGGGTACTGGGTAGGGCCATGAAATCAGAGTGTAATGCTCACTTGGTCAGCTTCCCATTGTAGCATTATTCATGGGGTACAAGTAAACGAAAGCCACAAAAGACATCACGGAAAGTTTTCCCATTTTTTATGAAATGGTCCTCAGATCGTGATCTTCGGTTGACAACTGACATTTCGGGTTGCTCACGCTCTCTCTCTCTCAGTTACGGTCTTCAAATACTGCGTGAACATCTCTCCATATTCCCATTGGGTAACGTTCAAAATCCGATATTCCGTCTCTTACTATATCTCTCTCTTCTTTTTATCTCACTCTTTCGCAGTTTCTTAATATTAGCTGAGGAAGGAAAACGAAAGTTTGAGTAAACCATGGCTACTTCTAGGATCACGAGGCTGCTATCTCGCTCTGTCTCTTCTGCTTCTGCTTCTTCTTCTTCTTCTTTGTTTTCAAGAGGTACTGTTACTTGTACTTTGTTCTTAAAGTTCATGCCTTGATGTTCATCTGATTCCAAGTTTCCTTTTTTTGTTTTTTGTTTTTACTGATTGATCTGATCATATTCAACCCCTCATGATTAGTTTGGTTGCTGGGAAATCAAATGTAGGCAGGAAAATGAGATACTCTATCATATTTTCGAATTGGATTGAGTATTTTTTTTCCCCTTTGGTTATGTAAAACTAATTTCCAATTTGATTGGAAGTTTATACGATCAATTTCTTTAGTGTTTGGATACAAGTTTAATAATAAGGGTTAAAGGGTTTAATATTAGTTCCTGGAATCTTATAGTAGTACACAGTAGCAACCATCAAGTTCTGCATACACAGTAGCAACCATCAATTTCTTTATTGCTTATGATTGATTTCTTATTACAAAACTCAATGCTACAATTTGTATATTTTTTTTCCTTTGTTTTAATTGGATTTTTATTGGGAGTATTAAGCTATGACATTTTCAATAATGACCCCTTTTACATATTTACATATAAATGATGATAGAGAGCATATTGTACAGGTAGTAGTTCTTACCAGGGCAAAGCATTTTGTAGATACAGCACTGCTGCAGCTCTTGAAGAACCAATTCAGCCGCCTGTTAAAGTACAGGAAACTCAACTTTTAATTGATGGAAAATTTGTGGATGCCGCCTCTGGTTCGTTTTTCTCTTAAATTTGTGATCCCTAGCCACAGTTCAACATGCATTTTGAGATTCTGTAACGAAACCTTACTCTGGGTCTTACACTGATATCAGGGAAAACTTTTCCAACATTGGATCCTAGGACAGGAGATGTGATCGCTCATGTTGCTGAAGGTGAAACTGAAGATATAAATCGAGCAGTTGGAGCTGCTCGCAAGGCATTTGATGAAGGGCCCTGGCCAAAGATGGCTGCCTATGTATATATTCCTCAGTTTTTACTTCTTAAAGAATACAAATAAAAGAAGAATTGGTATAATTGAGTCTGGTTTCCCTTCCATGTGTAATTTTCCAGGAAAGGCAAAGGATACTTTTACGCTTTGCTGATTTGCTTGAAAAGCATAATGATGAACTTGCAGCACTTGAGACTTGGGATAATGGGAAACCATATGAACAATCTGCTAAAATTGAAGTCCCAATGTTGGTTCGCTTGTTCCGATACTATGCTGGTATGTGAGACTAAAAATTTATTAGTTACTTTTTGATCTCTTAAGTGAAATTTCTAAAAATTTATGTTCGATTTCCTTAGGTTGGGCAGATAAGATTCACGGCCTCACAGTTCCAGCTGATGGACCGTTTCACGTGCAAACATTGCATGAACCAATTGGTGTTGCTGGTCAGATTATTCCTTGGAATTTTCCTCTTCTTATGTATGCTTGGAAGGTTGGGCCGGCATTAGCCTGTGGCAACACTGTTGTTATGAAAACAGCAGAGCAGACGCCACTATCTGCTCTATATGCATCAAAGCTATTACATGAGGTGGGTAATACATCAAACTTCTCTACCATTAATTATTCAGTAATAGATCAAAATCTTCTAGTTTTCAGTTTCTTAATGGATGGTTTTGTTGTAAGTACTTTCTATGTTATTTTCATGGAATAGAATGCAGCGGCCTGAAGTGTGCTATTTTACATTTAAACACCTTTTAATAACTTCATTATTTAAGGTTGTTAAAGCTTGCCCTCTTTCTCTTTTAGACACTTTTGTATTGCTGCATGTGTATGTGTACTATATTTTAAATTGTTAAATTATTATAATCTATGTAATGGATTACTATATTACTGAAGTACTCAATTGCTAAAACCATCTTATGCTTTATTATGGTCGATTAGTACTCTTTTTCCTATTCTTTCACTGTCCACCAACAAGAACTAAGCCTATTGTTACACAATTATGAGTATTGTATGTGGACACAGCTTCTCCAGTTTCATGGTGAATTTTCATTTGGCATCTAGATTAGCTAATTCTACTTAAGAATGTCATTGAGCTCATGTTTAGTTCAGATAACATTATCAGATTTGCATAGGCATATTGATGCTTCACGGTGATCTTTATAATCTTTCTGACAGGCTGGACTTCCTCCTGGTGTTTTAAATGTCGTATCTGGTTTTGGTCCTACTGCTGGTGCAGCTCTTGCTAGCCATATGGATGTGGATAAGGTACCAAGTTTTATATTACACTGCTGATCTGACACTGGTAGAAACATGTGTGCAGCATAGTTTCTCCTTGCCGCTTTCTTTCTACCTTCCGTCCTTAAGTTGTTTAGTCTGTTTGGTAGTTCAATATCTAAAGATCCTTCCAATGGTTTATGTAAAACATGGTTATACTTTGGTCAGCCCAAATTTAACTAACTGGATGCCTAGCATCCCATTTTGATCCAGAAATCTGTCTTTCATGTGCTTTTCTGGAAATGGAATTCTTTTATTGAAAAACAGAAAATCCCTCTTTAAGGTTGCTTACTATCTTGATTACTAGTAATCTAGTACATCCATTAACGAACTGATCATGTCTGTAATCTGTGCGTGCTTAAAACATGGACACACTATTGCAGCTTGCATTCACCGGATCAACTGATACAGGAAAAGTTGTTCTTCAATTGGCAGCTAAAAGCAATCTAAAGACTGTAACTTTAGAGCTTGGAGGAAAATCCCCCTTTATTGTATGCGAGGATGCTGATATAGATCAGGCTGTTGAGCTTGCACACTTCGCCTTATTCTTTAATCAGGTTGTGTATTGAACATATCTTGTAAATCCATGATCCCATTCATGGAAAGTTGACTATTGTATTTATCACCAATTTGTGCTACATTCAGGGACAGTGTTGCTGTGCTGGCTCTCGTACATATGTACATGAACAAGTGTATGATGAATTTATTGAGAAAGCAAAGGCACGTGCCATGAAACGTTCTGTTGGTGATCCATTCAAAGTGGGAATAGAACAAGGTCCTCAGGTAATTTGAACTAATCCACTACTAGGTCTGCATTATGTGGATTGACTCAGTTGTTCAAAATTCTAATGTGTTCAACAGCAATTCAGAACTGCTGTTGTAAATTGTTTCAGAAGTCTGTGTTGCTGCACTAACCTGCAAGATGAAAATTCAAGCCATATAATTGTATTTGTGATGCCTAGATACTTAAAATGCTTCATAAAATTTGGAAACACAGTGGGACTCTTTCTCTTGCTGCCTTGATGTATGATAATTATAAACTCTTAACAATTGGTTGTGATTCCAAATTTTGCTTAATCAGATTGATTCAGAACAATTTGAGAAGATATTGAGGTACATAAGATCCGGTGTTGAAAATGGTGCGACCCTTGAAACCGGTGGAGAGAGATTTGGCACCAAGGGGTACTATATTAAGCCAACTGTTTTCTCAAATGTTAAGGTATGATATCTACATCTCTTTGTCTTTATTTTATTTTTTCTGCTTTTTTAGAACAAACATATTGCTGAAAGTTGAAAATATGTTCACAAGTCTAACTAGTTGTAACATTTATCAGGATGAAATGTTGATCGCAAAGGATGAGATATTTGGCCCTGTGCAGTCAATATTGAAATTCAAGTGAGCTATTCATCCTCTCTGTACAGATTTGTATCTATCTGTGTTACTTCTAGATTTAATCTTCTGGTGGTTCCAGGGACCTCGATGAGGTAATACAACGAGCAAATGCAACTGCCTATGGTCTTGCAGCAGGAGTATTCACAAAAAATCTAGACACTGCAAACACTCTCACAAGGGCATTGCGAGCTGGAACCATATGGATAAACTGCTTTGATATATTTGATGCTGCAATTCCTTTCGGTGGGTACAAGATGAGTGGGCAGGGCAGAGAAAAAGGAGTTTACAGCCTTAAAAATTACTTGCAAGTGAAAGCTGTTGTTACTTCCTTGAAGAACCCAGCATGGTTGTAAAACAGTCATAGGTCCTGTGTTTTTCTTATCTTTGCAAAGACTAAATCCACTGCATCTTAATTTGCAGCTGCCACTACATGATAATGATGATAAAACACTTCTTGTTTGTCACCTTAAACATGCGTCATGGGTCTATTTTTCAGTTGTGTCTTTGAATAATGTAGTCTCCAATGGTTAATTTAATATAGCTTTTCGACTCTGTCTCTCTTGCTGCCTCATTTCTTGTATGTGATACATATTATTCTCTGTTCATTTTCTTGCAACATGCAAAACTGCTCTCTGTCTCTCAATTCTAGCAAACGCCTAGTTAACCATTATCCTCAAATAAAATCAATATGTGTAAATGTCATTACAAGTTTAGCATTGTATGTCCATGAAACCATTACATAGTTTCATTTGTGTTATGACTTCTTTAGTCTTCTGTGCAGTAGGCACTTACCTTAATTCAGATTTTGCATACATGCGTTCGCCTGATCCAATGAAGTTCTTGCCTCTTGTACATTTTCCAATCACATGGCTTGGCCCTTGTCATCCTATTTATGTTTCTGGTCAAACTGTGTAAGTATCTGATGTCCTGACCAAAAGTCTGATGTCATTGGCTGGCCATGAATTCTGAAACCTAATTTCAGATGAGTCTCATGGATTGTCTATTTACTAGAATCTTTGAGCAGCAATAAGTTAACTATCTAGAAGACAGACTTAAATTTTTCTGAATCTGGTTCACAGGTATGTCCCAGTGGTTTTGGTAACTAAGAGTCTGATGCCTGATGGCGAATATTCAAGAAAACACTTTCGTATAGTGCAAAGCACTAGCCTGCCAAAATATATAAACAGAGGAAGCTACATAAAAACTTTCTTGTTTGAAATTATCTTGAACAATGGGTTTCTTTAGTTGTAATTCTTATGGAAAAATAAATCCCATTTGTATTTTCATGTTCAGCTTTATGGAAAAAAAACTTACAAATTAGAGAGAGAACAAAGTAAATTAGCCTAGAAGTTTAGCGGCATTCTGGTGGTAGGACTTTAAACCTGGGTTTGTCATTACAGTATGAGTAAAACATAAGTTTCCTTCTCGCCCAATCCATGGCCGTTACCTGTTGCTGTGATAACTTAGCAAAATCTTGTCCATTAACTGGGTCCAAGCTTGATGGGTTGACCTTAGAGCATGAAGATGCCGGTACTGTCGGATTTGATATGCAGCCGTTGACTTCCATTTGTGCAAACGAAGCAACAAATGGTGCGTACTTGTAGTTAACTGGATACTTTCCTCCATGAGTAGCCCATTCTGATGCATCCCATATTGTGGCATAAACTGACATTGGTTTTGATGGATAAACATAAGGGTAGGCACTGTTGTGGGTAAACTCTCTGACAGGAATATTGTCCACTAAAAACCTGCATTATTATTAGTCATAGGGCTCTATTAGAATAGGGTGAATATTCAATCTAAAAAAAAATTCTACAATTTTCTCTTGTCAAACGAATGAAATTGTTTTGTTTGTCTTACACTGTATGATAATTGTTCCATAAAATGCTGTAATGATGGTGCTGTACTGTTGGGTCGAACCAGAGATAAAATTTCTCTTCTCTTCCAGTGCTGACACTTCCATTGGCATAGACATTTGTTTGCAGGACCCAGTCATTTCTCTTATCATGACCAAGCAATTCGATATCGATCTCATCATGGTTGTGAGGGTAAGTATCTGCATTGGACAACTGAAATTCCCACTTTATGTTATTTTCTTAGTAGTTGCCGCCTCATATATCAGCATGTTATATATGCAATCTTAGACTAAGGCTTTCAGTGTGCATGCTATTGCTTGAAAGTTATATGTGCCTTTTAGATGAAAGAATAATCTTACATAAAAGGCGACTACAACTCCAGATGACAGACCGGATGGCAACTTAATTGCAGCACTGAAGAATCCATAGTAGTACTTATTCTGTGAGACTAATCCGGCGCCTATTGAATAACAGAAACCAATCTAGTATCAGGTAAATGAAAATTTTACCTATTAGTCAAAGGAAGGCATCCTGTTAAGGCTTAAGTACCTGAGGATTTGTCAAGAACCAGAGTGGCCATGGACCCATTACTTATCAGCTGGACATTTGAGCCTCCATAATATTTGGAGTACACATGATCAATAGGAACACGGGGGAAAAAATCCGTTAGACGCGAGACATTTGGAGTTGTGAATTGCCTGCTATGTGAAGAAACTGCAATTGCCATGCAGAAGAATAAAAGACCTGAGAGAAATAGCTTGTCTGGCCTAAATGCCATTTTAATTAGATTGATGAAGAGAAAAGATTACAAATACTGGCTATATAGGTACTTTAGGGGGTTCTTAATTATCTTGCTTAGTTGTTTACTAGCTGGCTATCTCTTTCCTAGTATCACTTTAGGTGGGTGTTTTGGATCTTAAAGGCAATCATCAAAAGAGTCACGTGGGGTGATTTATGAGATTTTGGCAAAGCTTGTAGGGTTACCAAAAGTTAGGGGCATCAATTAGACAATTACAAATTGCTGACTAGAAATAGCATGCTCACCTGCTATGTCTCTTTAATGTCTTACTCCTACATTCTGGCTGTGTCCCTGTATTCAAAATTCAGTATGGGCCAAATGAAGTGCAAGTGTGTTCAGTCTATAAACTGGTTGGCCTTGGCTAAGGTTGCATACAATTTTCAAAGTGATGGAAACTCAAGGTTGGAGACCCACCATGGTAATTTACTAATTTTCCTTTTTCTTATTATTATTATAGGCAGCAATCTTAGGTCTAGACCACTAATCCAATTAGTTTGAGTCAATCTATAGGTGGATTAGGAGAAAATAGAGAGTTAAATTCAAGCTTGAAATGACTTGGTTGGTTGGGTTAGGGACAACTAAAAAGAATTTTCTTTGATAGTGTTGAGAAAAGTGACCAAATCTGCCAGAGGCACTTTAGCTGTCATGCAGAGGTATCTGTTACGACACTACACAAAAAAGATGGCATGGCCTCATGGGCATGCAGTGCATTAAGAAAAGAATATGGAGGTAGAGGCTCCCACAAACTTTATGGCAGTGTACTTTTACTGCTTTTGTAGACTAAATTCTGAATCTGAAAGATTAGAAAAAAACAGAGTTGGAGATAGCAGAGATGATTCTGCTAAGTTGGGCCAGCTAGCTTGTTGTCTTGTTGATTGGGTCATTATCTATCTGTACGGGTCACAAGGAGCCAGACATGAAGCCAATTGGAGTACCGAATTGGAAAAAGACGACGCCTAAACGATTTGATTTACATAAGTTGGGCTCCAACAAAAAAATAAAAGCAGATGTGATTTACTCAGAAATGCATATATACTCTTCCTTCACACACGACACACGTGTGCACATCTTTTAGGATTATTTTTCCTCCTAAAGTTTTACCAAGGTCTGGATTTATTCTTTAATGAATTTTTGTTGTCAATATTGACCCTGAATATATTAATGTAGAAAAATGCTTGGTTACTACCTGCTCTCAACGTTGAAAATCTTGAGCAAGAATAATTACAATTTACAACTTTGCTAAATGTTGTTGACAGAAGGTCATGTTTGCAGACCTGGTGTAGTTTTCTTTGTGAGCATACAGATCAAAAAAAGAAGTGAATCTCGGTGATGTTGCCCTGCTATGTCTCTTCAATGTCTTACTCCTACACTATGATGTGGTCCATGTAAGAAAACTAGTATGGGCCAATTGAAGCACAACTGTATTGGACTCTATGAAAATGGTTGGCTTGGTTAAGGTTGCATATAATTTTCAAAATGATGGAGACATAAGGTTGTAAACCCATCATAGGCTGCAGCAGTCTCGGCCTGGCCATTGATTTTATAACCAAGTCAAATCCATAGGTGGAATTGATGAAAATAAAGAGCCGAATTCAAGCTTGAATGATGTGGTTGGTCATTTGGTTGGGATAGGGATAACAAAAAGAGTAAATTCCTCTTACCTTCTGTGTATTACGTTGATATTACACATTTTTTTTCTTTTTATTTTTACAATTTATACGTACTTTTCATTAAATTTGAAAACAAGCTATGATTTAATTAAACTCTAAATATTCAAAATCAAATATCTTAAATACTCTTGTCATCTTATTATTAGGAGATATATCAGTAGGGAAATGCAAAAAATCTAAAAATCTAACTTATTCGGATCAACTCAGTTCGAGAACCCAACTGAAACATGACAATTTGATTAAACCCGAATTTTAAGTTGGATTATTTTTTTTATCTTTTGTCTCAAGTCGGGTCAATTATCTTAGTAGAAAAAAAAAAGAATTTTAACCTAGGAACACTTGACCCACCTCATATTTGTTTACTAATATTTTTAAACTATTTTTTATATAGAAAAATATAATAAAACTAAATTCAATCTAGAGTTTTTTTTTTTAATATATGAATATAAGTGTATGAGTATGACTCAACTCAATCCATGTTCATGTTGCTTTTTAACCTTATCACATTAATTTATATTCTTGTAAATTATATTCATGTTAATATTTATGATTTTAATTTAGATTTATGTTAAAAATATGTTATTTTAATACTTTTATTAAATTTGTAATGTTAAAAGACTTCAATACATATTCATTCCTAATTCAAAAATTATATTCTAACAATGAAAAATCCAAATCGACCAACCCTGCAACCTATCTAAATTTGAACTAGGTGTAATTTTTATCACTCATAATTTAATAATTTGATCAGATTGAATAAAATTTATGTCAAGCCTTACTCACCTGCTTGGCTACACATCCCTCATTTCTTTGTGTTGCATTTAGACTCTTGTAACCTTTGTTTCTTCCCAAAGCAGGCCTACAAATTATGGGCCTCACTGGCATCAGTATGGGCTTCAGTTGTGGGACGTAGGCCACTTTCATAATTAATGACTTTAAAACGTCAGTGTTAAGATATTTCGAGATGGGGTCCACATACTAATCTCACCATACATTTTAAATTTGATTAATCTAATAAAATAATCTTTAATTCTGTTCAATAATTGTCATTACAAGTAATAATAACGTAACAACATGCATTTTCGTGCTGTATATTCCACGCTGTATCTCACTCCTTGTCGGCTATCACTTTTCACGTTCCTTCGCAAAGCACGAGCCCTTTCCATAACTCTCGCCCTACGTGTCAGTCAGTGATAAGTTAATGTCGCATTCGAAACAATCTACGAAGCCGCCTTTTCCCATTCTCCTACATCCCCACGTGTCTACCTTCCATTGTTTCAAAGTCAAATCCAGTCGCAGCCGTTGGATCTAACACACAAGGCCAAGACTTGATCATAGTTTGACACGTGTTCTCCTTCCTCATCCCCTATTTATTAACTGGCTTAACGATTTTAGCATCAATCCAAACACATCCAAAATCCAATCACAAAACTCCAAGCTTTTCCTTTTCTTTCTGTTAGTCTGTCAATGATCCAAAAGTTAAAGGGGTCGGGTCGCCGAATTCTAACGTTCCCGGCGGTTCATCCTTGCCTGAAAATCTCTCCCTCCACCCTTCTCAGTTCTATACTCAATCTTTCTCACAGTATTTGTAATTTCAAGTCCAAATTCTTCGCTAGCAATAAACGAAATGCTCGCGAAGCAATACGATTAGTCGGAGTTCTTCAAATATTTCTCGAAGAAATCCGAGATGAGCAGTCGAATCTTCTGGATTCGGTGGTCATCGCTTTTTGCGAGCTCCATTTGGTGTTTCAGAAGCTTCAGTTCTTATTGGAGGACTGTACTCGGGAAGGTGCTCAAGTATGGATGTTAATGGAGTCCGAGAACGTAGCTAACCAGTTCCGAGTCTCTGCCAGATCGATAGCGACGGCTTTGGATATTCTTCCATTGGATTCAATTGAGGTTTCGATGGAACTCAAGGAGCACTTCGAATTGGTAATGAGGCAATCGCGAAAGGCGAGGTTTGAAGTTGACCCAGATGATAAAAGGGCTGCGATGGATGTTGTATCAACTCTGAAACAATTTGAGAACGGGATCTTTCCGAGTGATATCGATCTGAAGCGGGTTCTTGATCATATTGGTATTCGAACCTGGAGTGAGTGTAATAAAGAGGTCAAATTTTTAGATTCAGAAATTGGGTTGGAGTGCTTGAATGAGGAAAAGATCAAGGTGGCATGGCTAAGTAGTCTAATGGGGTTTATGAACTATTGCAGATGTGTGGTGTTTGATGTTGTTAAAGGCGAAGGGGATCAACAATCCGATGGCAGAGGCAGCAGCAGGGACAGTGAGGTTTTGGCTTCCCTTAACCCATATGATTTCCGATGTCCAATCTCTCTCGAGCTCATGTCTGAGCCCGTGACCATTTTGTCAGGTCATACTTATGATCGCTCTTCAATTCTGAAATGGTTCAAAGGAGGAAACGTCAACTGTCCCAAGACGGGTCAGAGGCTTAACAACACTAAGTGGGTTCCCAACTTGGTTCTCCAGAGGTTAATTCAACAATATTGTTCTGAAAAAGGTATTTCTATTGCTGATCAGGGTCGTAGAAATCGTGACGCGACAAGAACAGTTCATCCTGGAAGTTTAGCAGCCAAGGAAGCCATGAAGATGCTTGCAAGTTTTCTTGCTTACAGGCTTGAGACTGGAGTAGGGGAAGAGAGGAATGGTGCTGCTTATGAGTTTCGGCTTCTTTCCAAAGCAAACATTTTTAATCGATCTTGTTTGGTGGAAGCTGGTTGTATCCAACATTTATTGAAGCTGTTGTCTTCAAAGGACTCATCAACCCAAGAGAATGCCATTGCATCCCTTTTGAACATTTCAAAGCATTCTAAGAGTATAACTGTAATAGTTGAAAATAGGGGATTGGAATTGATTGTGGATGTCCTAAAGAAGGGCATGAAGGTAGAAGCTCGGCAGCATGCTGCTGCTACACTGTTTTACCTTGCTTCAATTGAGGAGTACCGAAGATTGATAGGGGAAACTACAGAGGCTATTCCGGCTTTGATCGAGCTCATCAAAGATGGCACGGATCGAGCCAAAAAGAATGCCTTGGTTGCAATGTTTGGGCTCCTTATGGAACCCTGAGAATCAAAGAAGGGTGCTTGCTGCTGGAGCAATCCCTTTGCTGGTTAACCTTTTAAGATCTTGCCAAAGAGATGATCTTGTCACAGATTCTCTAGCAATATTAGCAACTCTGGCAGATAAATACGAGGGAACAATTGCAATTCTGCAATGTGGAGCTCTTCATCTGGCTGTGGAAATTCTGAGTTCCTCAACGTCAAGGATGGGAAAGGAGTATTGCGTCTGTCTATTGCTTTCTCTGTCAATGCATGGAGGGGCAGATGTGCTTACTCTTTTAGTGAAGAGCCCTTCTCTTATTGGATCCTTGTATTCCCTACTCAGTGAAGGCACGTCACGAGCAAACAAGAAGGCCAGTGCTCTCATCAGTGTCCTCCATGAATTCTGTGAAAGAAGTTCCTCTAGCTTGAAGTCTCCAGTGATTCCACAACAATTTATTCACGTCTGGTAACCAAGATCTTTTTCTATTCTTGGATATCTTTCAATTGTTTTTAGGCATGCACTCTTGTAAATACACTTGTATGGTGCTGCTTGATTTTTGTTACAGTTTGATACATGGTATTAGCTCGGTTTTTTGAAGGGCTAATAAGTAATAACTGTATGAGCTTCTTGTTTTTATGATGGAGCTTGTACAGTAGAACTGTTATTGTAATTCTTTTTCCTGATCTATAACAATAAAATTGTATTATAGAGCGACACAAATTATCTACATTATATCTTTACATGAGCAAAGATAATAATTCTACATATATCTTACTGTTTTCTTATATTTCTAAACCCAATTCTTATGTATGGGATGAGATGTGGATGACGTTGCTTCTAATGAGATACTAACTCCACCTTCTCTAGTCTTGGTAATACTTGTTCCACGAATGGAGACCAATGCCTTTGTCCTATAAATGATATAGCTAGTTTCAGTTTGAGGGTACTGATCACCATTAAGTTTAGGATCAGCAAATTGTGTTATATCACAGCCACCTGAAAATTTCTAGCCCCAAAAAAAACGTGGACTAGGAGTAGGGATAAAGGTTTATATTGTAAAATTTTCCATACAGGGATTTAAGCAGATGATATATATGCCATTTCTTACCATTCTATTTAGGGGCATTGGTCTATGTAATGACCCTCTGCCGCGAGAGAAGTTGCAGTAGAACTATCCCAAACTATGGACATCACTTGAGTTGAGGCATTTACATGGTGGTTTCCGTAGTGTTCAGTATCTACATAACCAAATGTTCTTCTGACTTCAGAGCTCACTATGAATAACCAGACACAATACAAACACAAAAATGCTCCATTAGCAAAATATGCTTTTGTTGTACTCAAAGCCAATGATAATGGAGAAGGTGAGTGTTCCCTACCCTGCGTTAATGTTTACCTTATATCATTTGGTTCTTTTGTGAGTCACATTTGAATTGTAAATCATAAATTTTTTATGCATTAGTGAATTCATTAACAGGAGGAACGTACATTTGCACTGTGCTCGCTGATTTGTACGCATGCAAAAGTTAATAACATTCCTAGAAGCTTTGCTTTTCGGGCGGGCCAAGTTCCAGGCTTACATACGCCATATTCTAATAATGGGCTTAATATCCTTTACTAAAGTTGCCCTTAGTTAGTTTTAATTTTTTTTTTTGTCTCTGTATTTTTGTAATTAAGAACCCACCTACTAACCTATTTCCTTCCCCACCTAGTTGCTATCTTTCACCGTTAATTTTTTTTTTTTTGGTGAAATCTTTTCTTTAATGATGCTATTTTAAAGATTCCACTAATTTTGAGTTCTTTCCCTAAATTAGATCAAAACATTCTTGCACATAAAATACAACACATTCAATCTCAAAATAAATATATTAAAGTCCATGTATGACATGCAGCAGCATACAAAATCAAAAACCACCATTGAAACGTAAAGCCATAATTCAAATTCATCTTCCTCCATTTCAAATTAGAAAAAGCAGAGGAAAACCAAAAATGATGTTCAAAATCCAAGTTTTGTAACTACTTTCTCTATGCTCCAATCTCGACCCTTTTATGCCGCGATGCTTCCAACCCAAAAAAGAAACTGAGACAAATGGAGTTGTCAAAAAACTCAAGATTCTTCAAATTACCAACTTCACTGGGTTCATATTTAGGGTCCAAGGATTATGTTAATACAGTTTCACACCAACCTATAACCAGCTGATACATGTCTGGTAAGTGGTCTGATCCATGAACAGTACAGGTAGCCTCCCTCCTCGAAATGAGAGCCTATAAATGGGATATTACCCCTTCAATATGGGATTGATTGCATTCTCTTATTAGAACCTAGGAGCTCTCTATAGCCTTTCATTTTCTAAGCATCGGGGGGATCGGGGAAGTCGCCCCGGACCCACTCCCGTCCTTATATTCCAGGAACAGAGAAAGAAGGGAAGGTGGATGCTAGGTCGCAAGAGAGAGACAACAACGATATCAACAGATTACAAGAAAGTTGAGTCTCTTACAAGATCAAAATATTGCCAAAAGAACTTTGTATAACTTTGTTTAGAAAATTATGATAGAGAAAGAGATATTCGAATTGTGGGAACTTACGAACTCACCTGGATATTGCTGGATAAGATTAAGTCTAAGAGGAGTAGAGGTGTAAAGTGAGAAAGAACGCACAGGAACCTAACTTGAAAGGTATCAATTACCAGACTAAAAAACCTGTGTGTAATTATATCTTTATTAATTAATGAACAAGAAAATTGTTAATTAATGAGGGTCATTTAGTCTTTTTACTATCTTTTGTAATTAATATATTTTGACTATAAGTTTTTGGTTATGGAAATAAGATCACTCTTTGAATAATTTTTTTTTCTTTTGATCAAGATATAATAGAAGATATATTTTAAGACCACAGAATGTAAATTTTTTATAATAAATAAAATAAATTTGATTTGATTTGATTTGAGACCAATATTAGAAGATTCCACAAAATTAATGTTTAAAATTTATAACTCAGTGATTAATTTGCACAAGAGTACATAACTTTAACCCCCAAATCTTAGCCCTTGTTTGGTTTCAGGGAGAAAAGGGAATGGAACGAGAGGGAGAGGGAGGAAGTGAAATGGTAGGAAGGGATATTTGCTTTCATCTCATCACTATTGGCACTATGGGTTTGGGAGAAAAAGAGCTCTATGTTGGGTCCTAATAAAAATTGGCCTTCGACGGGTTTATGAGAAGTATTATATTCTCTCCATTTTTATTTCCTAGTTCACATTTCTTTTAAACCAAACAAATGATTGAACTCTTCAACCCCTTGATTCCCTTCCTTTTCTCTCCAAATCACACCAACCAAACTAAGCTTTGGGAGGTTCTAGTAATCTTATATGTGCCTTATTTTGTATAATGAACGAGTCAATTAGTGCAACACTGAGTTACTTTAAAGATAGTTGAAAACAAATTTTTCTTCAAACAAATACTGGTTAGAACTTGGCACTTTTAATTTTTAATCTATGAGGTCTCACATCTTGCAGGGAGAGCATTATCTTTCTAAGCTGCAATTCTCCTAGTCTAGTCTCAGATGTTATGCATTTCGGATTTTCTGTTAGGGGTGTTGGGAATTATACAAAATTCTCTTTTCAATCTTTAATGAAATATTGCAATAACAAAGTAAATCCACACAAATAAATAAGTAGAAGAGAAAAGAACGAAACAATCAAACACACAACATACAATATAGTTTAGCTCCTTACCTACTTTATATATTAGAAAAGAATTTACTATTATTTCAAGAAAAATTATGTAGAAAGAGTAATATTCTACACATATTGCTCTCACTACTCTCCTTATATTTTTACTAATCTCTTTGGTACTCCCTACCCCTAAAAAGGTCTACAAATATTAGATCTCTGTCTTTTTCATACCTATTACTCATAAGCCTACATATTTATACTTTTTCATACCTATCTCTCATAAGCATACATATTTACACTACATAAAACTTTTTTAACTAGTAAATTTTTCTCTATTTTATAAAAACTCTATAATTATTTAATTAGATTTATTTACATACCAAGTTAAACCTAATTAAGAAATTTCAATCAATATCTAATTATTCTTTCTTGCTTATGAGAATAAACCAATAAGGATTTTGGTTAAAATCCGACCAAGGGGTAGCAAAGTTGTATCTGTGAGCTACGAAGACGGTGTAGGAGAGGCAAGTTGCTTGATATGCTTCGTTCATTAATGTTATGCATGACATGCTGTTAGTGTTTCTTATTCCGAGTAAGTTTTGGCAGCATGGAGTAGGAATTCAAAAGTCAAGTAATTGCTTTAATCTCCAGGATAAATGCTTTCAAATGATCTTACAAAATTACAATAAAACCTAGGAAACTGAGACAAATTTCTTTACTGATGAAACTTTTCTTTCTAATATGTTGCAGCAAGATTGTTGAAAATGCCTGAAACTTCATAAATGACAAATGGCCATAGAAAAATCAAGAACCCTGCAACTAGATTTGTGTAGAAAATTCTATAAGTTGGACAACAAGTCCAGAATATGTGAAGGCGGTTGAAGGAAGTACTAGACACTTGTAGGATGTGTGTTGGATAACTAAGCCTAGAAAGAGGCAACAAAGGTTCTTGGGAAAAGAATTCCATAAGCTGCAAATTCATTTCATTATAAAGAAAAAAAAAAAAAAAAAAAAAACTGGAAAGCGAAAACTAGCAAGAATCTCTACAATTATAAGTCATTATTTTAACGAGAAGTAGTAGAGTAATATAATTATTGATCTCAAAAATATAATTCAGAATGTAAATTTTTAACTTATTTTTAGAGTTGTAATTCACATATTATTCTACTAATTATTTTTAAATTTTTAATTTTTTAACTAGTATTTAAAAAACACTTGTAAGTATTAATAAATATAGTCATTAAAAATTAAAATTTATTATAACTAATAATTTATGTAATAAATAATACTGAAATCATGATTAATTATTTTAATAAATATTATACACTTTGCATTTATAAAAATTTAACAAATATTTTTTAGATATTTGTTAGATAAATTCTTAGAGCATTAAATTAAGTAAAAAAGGAAAAATCCTGCATTTTCCGCTTTAAACCCATGAATTTAGTATTGTTCATTTTCTTTATTATATAGGTCCCACGCTACTCTATTAAATGTACTAAAAGAGAGTAATTTGAAAATAAAAATAACTAACTTGTTCCACACACGCACAAGCACCACCCTGCAAATTTTTTCTGACAGGCAGAAGGGAGATGCTGGATTTGGTTTTTAGAACTAATATAACAAACAGTATAGTCCCATGCATTTCACATTTAATTCAAATTGCAAAGCAAAGCGTCCAAAAGAAAGAGAAGAGAAAAAGAGAGAGCAAAAATGGCAGGAACTTTTGTAGTGGCAAGTAGATATTAAGACGAAGGAAATGAACCTTCGTAAGAGTATTCGTTGTTGAGATTTGTGGAAACAACAGTTTTGTAGCAAAAGCAATAAGCAAATTCTCTTTGTTTTGGTATTATGCAAATAGTGAGTAAGATTAAAATTCTATATTTTCTTTTTATTTGTTTGCCAGATATCCAGTGCCAATTGTATTCGCGAACAAACAAGATCCTCCCAACGCAATGAATGCTGCTGAGATCACTGCCAGACTTAGCCTCGACTATCTCAAGAAGTGTCATTGGTAGTTATTTTTTCCCCTCATGTGATTAGATATTTGATATTCAATATCAACAACGTGTAATATGCTTGAATGGTCCCCAAGTACATCCAAAGCACCTGTACAATCTCTGGTGAAGGCCTTTGTGCAGGATTGGATTGGTTTTTGGACAAGCTTACTTTTTTTAATTCTTGTCATGATGGGTGGAGAAAATATGCATGTCAATTGTGAATTTTGAACTTCTTATAGTTCATGATTGGTAGCATCATTGATTAACTCTGTTAACGATCAGTGTCTGTTCTTGAGGATCCTTTGCTGGCTAAATTGTAATTGAAAATGTTTGATTAGATATGCTAATAGTTTTGAACTTTTTACTGGCATTGGAGAATTTTTTAAGCTATAACTGTGATGGAAACTAATACATATTGAAATAAAAATTGTATTTGGAGCCATAACCGGATTCAAAAAATTAATGTACCGTTCAAGGCCAACCTAACAACATTCCCCAAGGAAACCCCCAAAAGAATTTATTCGAGGGAGAAATAAGAGATAGACAAATTAAGTTGGGTTTTTTGTTCAATTTAAAAGGTAAACACAGATAGCATACACTTGTATATGTGTATTTTAGAATTTAAAATTCTCCTATATATGATCATAATTATTTATATATATATATATATATATTATAGTAACTATCATGACACAAAATATTCTTCAGAGACTACTATTTTTATTTTGTATAATATAGAGTTTTTAAGTAATTTGCAAATATATATATTAGTCGTAAGTAAAATGTAGTGCATACATTTTACTGTTCAAAAAAAAAATTTATAATTTTGACTTTTAGTTTTCTTTTATGACAGAAAAAAACGATGATGAAGGAGGAAAGAATTTGGACAATTTGAAAATTTTCTATTTTCATTCATTTGTTACTTATTTAATATTTAAAAGACAACATATTTTTGCTTCAATGAGATTAAGGCAGGCATTTTAATTGTTTTTTTATCCCGATTTAATATCATGTACTAAACAATTAATTAAATCAAATAAAATAAAAAATATTGACTTTCATTAACTAACCTTTCAAATACAACCTAAAATGGATGATTTTTTTTTCTCTATATATACAATCATTGATATTTTATTTAAATAAAAAGAGTTATGGGAAACACTTTTGAAGATGGTAAGTTATGAATATTGAAACGAGATTAATTTCACACTTAAAATGTGTAAAAAAACATATGAAAAAACAAAATATATAGTTAATATGTAAGCATTTAGAAAAATGGGTTACAAATTGCATAATCAAAAGTCAATGGCTCCGTTGTTATGTCAAAGAGAACCACGTGCTTTACGTTTAGTGCAGAACTTTCATGCGCGTAATCACGCTATTATCCATTTCTTATCAGCAATAGATACGCAGAATAAATTTGAATACGACATTATTAAATTATTATATTACAAAACGACAATTCTAGGTTAGTTGCCGTCTGAATATATATTATTCTTGAAACTAGATCCATGGACCGCAACAATTGGGCCATTCAGAACTCTTTGCAATGGGCTTAAGTACCAAAACGGAATCCGAATCCACTCCCTTCCTATGCTCCGCCACCGCCTCAACCACCACTGTAGCAGCTACCACTCCATCCAACAAGGCCCCCCAAGATACATTTCACTTGTGCTTCATAATCTACTTCACTATCGGCGTCGGTTACCTCCTACCATGGAACCTATTCATCACAGCCGTCGATTACTTCTCTTACCTATACCCAGATGCCAGCGTAGACCGAATCTTCAGCGTAGTCAATATGCTGGTCTGCCTTGTTACTCTTATCATCATCATCCTCTTCTTTGCTCACAAGTCTACAGCCTTTGACCGGATTAACATGGGTCTTGGTATTTTCGTGGTGGTCCTGCTGGTGGTGCCGGTTATGGATGCTGTCTACATAAAGGGTCGGGTTGGGTTGTATGATGGATTCTATGTGACGGTCGGAGCTGTTGGCATCGTAGCTATAGCTGATGCTTTGGTTCAAAGTGGAATGATTGGATCCGCTGGTGAATTGCCGGACAGGTACATGAAGGCTCTTCTTTCTGGCAACGGCGCTGCAGGTAAACTGTTTGTGTTTTTGTTCTGTTTGAATTTGCGCCTACAGTTCAATTTTTCCGTTGACTATTTTTTTCTTTCAATTTATTGATCTATGCAGGGGTTCTTGTTTCTTTCCTTAGGATTCTAACAAAAGCTATGTACCCACAAGATGCCATTGGCCTTAGAAAAAGCGCCAACCTTTACTTTGTTGTTGGAATTGTAGTTATGGTCGTGTGTGTTTTCTCATATAACGTAGCAGAGAGACTTCCTGTCATGAAGTACTACAAAGAACTGAAATTTCTGGCTGTGAATGAGGAGGAACAAGAGAGAGGTCCCCTCAGTGGTTCAGCATGGGGATCAACCTTGTGGGATGTAGTAGGAAGAGTCAAATGGTATGGGTTTGGGATTGCTTTGATTTATGTGGTGACACTGTCAATATTTCCTGGATATATCACAGAAGATGTACACTCTGAATTGCTGAAGGATTGGTACCCAATTCTGCTTATCACTGGCTACAATGTGTTTGATCTGGTTGGTAGGTCTCTGGCAGCATTTTATATATTAGAGAATGAGAAGGTTGCAATTGGTGGGTGCATAACCAGATTGTCGTTCTATCCTCTCTTCTTGGGGTGCTTGGATGGTCCCAAATTTTTCAGAACAGAGATTCCTGTGACTATACTGACTTGCCTTTTGGGGCTCACCAATGGTTACTTGACGAGTGTTTTGATGGTTTTGGCTCCAAAAGTTGTGCCTCTGCAACATGTAGGGACTTCAGGGACTGTAATGGTATCATTTTTAGTTTCCGGTTTGGCTATTGGTTCCATTGTAGCTTGGTTTTGGAAGATCTGATTTTGAAATTTTAAGCATATATGTGTATCTGAGAAAAATGGTTATTCTGGGTCTCCACCCAACTCTATTAGAGTGGGGATTATCAGCCTTCTTGGTGTTTGTAATTCCTAAAGAAAGAATCATTTTGCTAATTATCCTTTCAATATGCCAGATAGTCTATGGCATCATTTATTGGTTAATTTCATATGTAATAGGAATCTATCTTTGTCCTCTCGGCAGACATTCACCAAACATACCACTACGGCACCACCCTGACCATTTATCAACAACCCTTTTGTTTTTGTCCATATACTATTTATTTATTACTTTCCTTTTTATGTCATATCCTATGCAGATTCATTCAAAGATGTCATTTTCTATTAAATGAAATTCAACAAATTCCCCACCCAAAATAAAATAAAAATGAAACTGTCACAAGGTTTTGGAGATAGAACAGTTAGGCCAGCTCTAAGTTTCTCACTAGAAGGATTTTTCCACCCCATGCTACACTGACTTTGATTCGTACCCTATTCTCACAAACTTTTTTTATGAGCCAAAAAAATAATAATAATCTCCCAAACTTTTCTTCTTGTTTTTTTTTGCTGAATACTAAACAAGTTTTATGCCTTCACCAAAATAATGGGCAAATTAGTTGGTTGTTAAGCAAAAACAATTAGTTCGTTTATGATTTAAAATCCTATTAGAAAATAAAAATAAAAGTAAAAATCATGCATCAATAATTTGAACATATAATTGATTTAGACTATGTTTTTATTTTAAATTATAGTATTATAATTGAAAATCAGATTATCACTTATTTTATAATTATAATTAAATTTTAGATTATTAAATAAGATGTGAATGTTATTTGATAAGAATAATGGTAATCTGTAAAAAAATTAATTCAAAGTTGTGTCAATGTTTGATAAACTAATTTATTTTATCAAACGTACTGAGCCTCAGCAATGATCTGGTAGATGTGATTGTTAAGAGGGAGGAAAATACATCAAATCCTCCTAAAAATGAAGAGGTTTGGAACTAGTGCACTTCAGCTTTGGAAGTTATATCTCACCTTCCCCTTCCTCTGTTTCAACATTTTAGAATTGCATTCTATACTTTGCAAGTATTGAGCCTCAGGAAGCTAATACATATTTATATGCACATTAACTCTCTCTAATATTTACGAATAAAATATTTTTATAGAAATTAACATAAAAAATTAATAAAACCTTGACTCAATAGCTATTATTTCGTATCAATATTAAGATTTTGAATTTCATTTACATTGAATCTTATTGATGTTAAGTTTTAATGTTTTTCTCGTGTTTCTTTTTGTGTAGAGAACTAATATAAAAAAGGCAAAGTGATTTTTGTTGTCCTAAAATATCATATTTTTGTCAATATAAAAAAAATAAAAAAAAAATTATTGTGATTCAAAATATAATATTTTTATCACTTGTGTACTGAGTCAGTAAAAATAATTTACAATTTAAAATTTTATTTTCGACTCATCTTCATCATTTCTTGAAATTAAAATTTGTTAATTATTTTAACATTTTTTTTGGATAAAATTGATAAAAAAAAAAAGTAATAGTTTAAATGTAATAAAGATTTCTATTAAAAATCTAACAGTGTTATATGAAGGAATGAAATTATAAACTTGGAGAATTCATGGCTCCCTCGGTGACCGCTAAACGGCGACCCGAATTTTAGTTACCATGCCCGTAACCAACCAAAGGTTATCATCATCTTCAGCACCAAGCCACCAACTATATATTCAGAGGTAGACTTGGACTCGGACTCGAATCGGGCTAATCCAACAGATCCAGCACCAGAACCAGAACCCACACTCAATATCGCTGGGAGTATCTTCCGATGGCTTTCACGGGGAAGACCGAATCCGACGCCGAATCCACCTTGCTCCTATCTTCCGCCACCAACCCTCTAGCAGCCATACCCAACAAAATCCCTGAAGACTCATTCCACTTCGCCTACATAATCTACTTCACTCTTGGTCTCGGCTTCCTTCTCCCATGGAATGCCTTCATCACAGCCGTCGATTACTTCTCCTACCTCTACCCAGATTCCAACGTCGATCGTGTATTCTCCGTCGTTTACATGCTAGTGGGACTCTTTTGCCTCATTATCATCATCCTTTACTGTCAAAAGTCCAATGCCTATGTTCGAATCAACTTGGGTCTTGCCCTTTTTGTGGTGGCTTTGCTTGTCGTGCCAGTGATAGATGCGGTGTATATTAAAGGTCGGATCGGTTTGTATGATGGATTCTATGTGACGGTTGGAGCTGTAGGACTTTCGGGTTTAGCTGATGCTTTGGTGCAGGGTGGAATAATTGGTTCAGCTGGTGAGTTGCCGGAAAGGTACATGCAGGCGGTTGTTGCCGGCACTGCCGCTTCGGGTACTTTCTCTCTCTATTACTGTTGGGATTCAGTTGTAGTTGCGCTAAGGGGTATGTGCTCTTTTATTTGGTTTGTGTTTTCTCTAGGTTCAGCATAATTTCCTCTTTTGTCCTAATATGGTTGACCTTTTCTGGGCACTCATGTATCTAAAACGATTTAAAAGTATTGATAATATCCTGTAAAGTATTGATCTTGTATATTATTTAAAACAATCTATATATAGAAAGCGGCTGAAGGAGTTTATAAACTTAGCATATACAAAAATTTGCCCTAATCATCACAAACTATATCTACCCAAAAGAAATTGGTAAATCAGAAATACAAGGAACTAATTACAATTAGACTCACCTTCGTTATTGTTGTTGTTTCATTGTATTCTAAGATGGTTTACACCCCTATATTCTTTTACGAAAACAATTAAAGGTATAGGATTTCATTACAACCCAATTCAAAGTCATTAGTATGTAGGAGTTTCAGTTCCCTGGTACTGATTTGAACTACTACTACATGTTCGAAGATAGCGCCTTGCAAACCATATCTGAATTTCGTAGGTTATCATTTGAGGTTCAGCAGGATGGCCATTGGGCTGTGGACAACACAATAGGGGTCAGAATCATCACCTTCTTAACATACCCACCACCCTTACCATCCTAGAATTTGAACCTGAGACATTTAAGTCGGAAATCTCAAGGCCAAACAACTGTGAAATCCCCTTGGGCACATCATATAGGTTATTTCTTGGACAGAATTTGAATTCTTTATAAAATACCTTTGTTTTGCAAATTAACTAGTTAAATCATTTCACTAATATACCTAAAAAATATGACCTTTTATTTTCGTCTATCATCACTTCTGGTGTTATAGGATACTATATAGGAAAATATAATATCCAGTATGTGTGCAGGCCACACATGCAGTACACAGACAATATGGAAATTTGAATCACTAAGCTTGCTTCCCTGTTTATTTGTCTTAACATTTTGCTGGTAACTGTTCATAAGAAGAAATGAAGCAGACTGCCTTGAGAGCACTTGAGAGTTCAAATAGAGGGGAAGGTATCCTATATTCCACTGCGAGTTAACTTTTTTCTAATATTAAATTGGTATAATCAAACTCTATGTTGTATTTCTTTGTTACAAAGAATCAAAGATGATTGACAACTACATAATAATTCTGTTGTAACTTTACCATCTAATCCCCAAATGTGTAGCACACTGTGGTCTGGTTTTTATGCAATAGTAATATTGTAATATTTCTGAAAATTCAGTGACATATTGCCCTAATATTCAGAATCAATTACAATTTCACTTTTCTTAAACTAAAGTTTTAACTGAAGGTGTCCTTGTTTCTGTCCTAAGAATATTAATCAAAGCCATGTACTCACAAGACGCCTCTGGCCGGAGAAAAATGTGCAAATCTCTACATAGTAATTCTGTTGTAGCTTTACCATCTAATCCCCAAATGTGTAGCACACTGTGGTCTGTGGTTTTTATGCAATAGTAATATTGTAATATTTCTGAAAATTCAGTGACATATTGCCCTAATATTCAGAATCATTTACAATTTCACTTTTCTGAAACTAATGTTTTAACTGAAGGTGTGCTTGTTTCTGTCCTAAGAATATTAACCAAAGCCATGTACTCACAAGATGCCTCTGGCCTGAGAAAAAGTGCAAACCTCTACTTTGCTGTTGGAATAGTAGTTATGGTCATATGCAGTGTATTGTATAACATAGCACACAGGCTTCCTGTCATGAATTACTATAACAAACTGAAAGTTCAGGCTGTAACTGAGGAAGAAGAGAAAGGTCCACTTTCTGGTTCTATTTGGGTTTCAACTTTATGGGATATTGTTGGAAGAGTCAAGTGGTATGGGTTTGGCATTGTCCTCATCTATATTGTGACTCTTTCTATATTCCCTGGATACATCACAGAGGATGTACACTCTCAGATTCTAAAGGATTGGTACCCGATTATTCTTATTACTGGTTACAATGTGTTTGATCTGGTAGGAAAGTCTTTGACTGCAGTATACCTCCTAGAAAATGCAAATGTTGCAGTTGGTGGCTGCATTGCAAGATTGTTGTTTTTCCCTCTCTTTTTGGCTTGCTTGCATGGCCCTAAATTCTTTCGGACAGAGATTCCTGTGGCAATATTGACGTGCCTTTTAGGGTTTACCAACGGTTACTTAACTAGCGTTCTGATGATCCTGGCTCCTAAAGTAGTACAATTGCAACATGCAGAGACTGCAGGGTTTGTGACTGTATTATTCCTAGTCATTGGTCTGGCTTCTGGGTCAGTTGCAGCTTGGTTTTGGGTCATCTGACCAGCAACTCTATTTGTATTGTATTCAAAAACCTACGGTGTTACATGTATACCAATTGTGTAAGATTGATATCTATACATTCAGGTTGTAACAAATCTAAAATATAAGCAGACTTATAATATAACTGTGTTTTGCATATCATTCAGGTTATAGAAGAGATTAACAAAACCAAGAAATCCAATAGTTCTGTAAATTTAGTTACAAAATATGACTTTTATTTTATAGAAATGCTTTAGTGGCAGCACTGTTATCACATCGTACATGCGAGTTTTTTTTTTTTTTTTTTTTTGGTCAGTCGTCCTTGCGATTTTCATTTGATTTTTTTCCTTGTATGTATAAATGGCAACTTAATTACCCACCTTGATTCATTTTCCCATCAATTTCTATGTTCCTTTCGCTCCCAAATTCAAATGATTACAGTAGTTTCCTTCGCTTCATTGTTTCACGAAGCCTTTAGTCTGAATGCAACAAGAATTGGGCAACAAGAATTGGGCACCAAGCAAACTCCCTTCTGCCCTCAATCATGCACATCAAATTATAATGATAATATGAAAATGTTCGATTTGATATTATGCGATAACAATCCTTGTCCAATTTGAAAACATATTGCAAAATGCTTTTAAGAAACTCAATTACTGCAGTTAACACATACTCGTTATTCGACTGGGCAAAGTAACACCAACAACAAAAACTTATGCAGCAACCATTAATTAATACAAATACCAGTAGAACAAGGAGCAATTAAATTAAAACTACAAAACTTATGCAGCCACCATTGATTCTCTGTTTTTCAGTTATGGGTAAAGAAATGGAAGCAGAAGCCTAGGAGTTAAAAGAATGCCAGTCCAGCAAAATCGAACTAGTAATACGACAAAACCATTTACATCATGATTTTGATCTAAGAGCGAGGCCCGTCTCTACCTTCTTTATTTCAAATATCAGCATCCTCCACATCTTCAGGACAAACATTTCAGCTTCATCATCTAAAATGGACTGAAGCAGTTCCAACATCTGGGATGCCTTCACATGATCTTGTGTGCTAGAGACTATGTAATCTACCAATGTGGTTTCTTCTTCCCCTAAGAACTCTGTGATCTTCTTTGAAATCCACGGTCTCATTCTCTCATGCAGCTCATGCTATGAGATCAACAATTCAAACGCAATGAGAACATATCTGCTTCACACAAAGGAGAAAAAAAAAGAGCATAAAATAACTTGGTATCAAGGACATAGTGGCTGTTTACCTTGTCATACACAGCCCAATTAATATCATACGAGAACAACTCCTCCTTGGTCTTCGGGATCATATCAATCAGTTGTTTTGCATCCAAGAGCTTCTTATTATCTGATGTCTTGAGTTTATCTAAACCATGATTGCGATCCTTGTCACGGTCAGGAAGGTTATCCTTTGATTCATCTGTGCTGCGAATACCATCTTTATCACTCCTCTCCCTATCCCGCTGGTTTGACTTCTCATGAGAACGTCTACTTCTATCCCTTTCTGCATCCAGCTTCTCTTCCTTGGGGTTGACAGTGGATATACGCTTAGCGAATTCTGCTGCCGCAACCAGATTTGGAGGTGTTGCCCCAGATGCAGCAGGTTGAACAGCCTGCAGTTCCTCCGTCGAGTAATCAATTGGGACCAGAGGTCTCATTTTTTTATCCTTCCGTGCATCGTCATCTTCCTCCTCATGGAAAACAGAAGGGACAGCAGTTCTTTTTCCAGACCCAACCAGACCAAAACCCAATTTCTTTGCCGGGGCATTCTCATTCTGCCTTGTGTCAGCTGAAGCAACAGGTTCCATGGTCGATTCATCATTGTTACCATTTAGTACAGGCCCGCCAGCCTAGCATGCAAATGGATAGGAATGTGAAAAAGAAATAGCTAAAATTGAAACAATTTTTTTTTAAAAGATTTACCTTTTTCGCTATCATGACCATAATCACCAACATTATCCTGTTCGTTAGCACTATCTTTGGTTTCACCAGTAAAATCCTCAACCACCATAGCCTGTTCACTTCCATTCATCCCATGATCAGATGATAGCTTCAACACATCTCTCTGTTGCTGTTCCACCTCAGCCCTCCGCTTCGCCTCCAAAATTTCTTCCTTTTCTTTTTCTCTGTCAGCTAAATCATCTTCCTTTTCCCGGAGCCTCTTCTTCCTCTTCTCCTCAAACATACTCCTACGCCATCTTTTCCTTGAATCCTCATCCTCGTCATCTTCATCATTAAGTATCTCCTTTCTCCTTTTGCGTTCCCTTTCTTTCTCCCTCTCCTTCTCATGCTGACGTTGTTTTTCTTTTTCTCTCTCTCTATATTCCCACTCTTTCAGACATTCTTCATACTGACGCTCAGCTTCCTCAATCTTCCTTCTGTGCTCCCTGTCTTTCCTAACACGTTCTCGTTCTGCTTCTCTTTCATATCTTTCAATTTCCCTTTCCTTCTCTCGTTTTAGGTCCCGGTCTCTCTCCCTGCTCCTCCTATCATACCTTCTGCTCCTGTCAGGAGAGCTAGTCTCAGGCCTGTCATGCTCACTCGTGGTCTTGTTGTCACTATTAGTCTCTTCATCATTATTATCCTCAGCTGTTTCTGCAAACATATGAAAATTGAATTCGTTTAAAACCAAACATGGAAAGGACTGACACTGATAACTATCTGTAGTGAGATGACTACAAACTATTATGCCAACCTGCAACATAAATACCAGCAGATAACAGATATACCTATCAAAAGGCACTTTGCATTATGGCACTCACCATTTTTCACTATATCCACACCAGAGTCTCCATCTCTTGATTTAGAAATTGATTCTGGATTAATATTCCTGGAACCATCACCAGTTGCCTGGGCAGGAGGAGGGGGAGGAGGAGGAGGAAGAGGTTTGGTCTTTAACCTCTCTTCTATCATGTTTTTAAGCTTCTCTAAAGCTTCTCGGTCAGCTTCCCTGTCCTCCTCAGTCACAATACCAAACTTGGTAGTATCATGATTTTCCTTGTTCCCTGAAGAATTATCCTCTTTCTTCGAGTCATCTGCAATGGGCTTTGCTGGATCCTTTGCCTCAACAGGTTGTGCACTTTCATCCTCTTTCTCTTTACGTTTCTTTGAGTTCTCAGATCTTTTCTCAACATAGCGCCCCAGATATTCTCTTGTTGCTTGCTTTATATTTAGCTGTTAATCAAACATTACAAAGAGCAAACCCTCATCTCATATATCAAATTTAAAGAGAAGAAAGCTTAGATTGTGAGGAAGGGGTGGGGGGACATCATGTGGTATGCTTCTATCACAATAATCATGAATTTGAATTCAAATAAATATAGAATTTTTTCTGTATGGAACTAATGAAGCAATGGACGCATCAATACTCATGCCTTAGTATGGCGTGAGACACCAAATCCAAATGTACAATCCCCATTTCAACAAACAAAAAAATCTGATAACTAATGCAAGCTATACAAAGCCACTCTATAGAATTTAATTGGGAAATAATCTAGAAGACAACTTAACATCTTATAAATCTTTGGCGTAAATGTATGATTTCAAATTACACTAATTTCTCATAAGTACTTTTCTTTTGTTTTGGTGTTGGGGGGGGGGGGGGGGGGGGGGGGGGGGGGAGGGGAAGGTGGGGGAGTAGATTATTAAATGAATGCAACTCATTTGTGCTAAGAGACAATTGAGTGGGAAAATAACAGAAAAGATTTAAACAAGGAGGACAACAAACAGAGGAGGGATCAGCGACAGTCTCAAAACTGGTTTGTGTCCGTCCAACACTTACCATTCAGTGGAATGAAGACATAAATAAATAATTTAAACAATGATAGGTGTATCTAAACCCACAAAGTTGGGCAGTATCAGAATAGCCCACTCTAACAGAAGGTACCTGGTTTCATGTCTCCACTCCTATATCCTCCCTCTCAAACAGCAAATGATCAATATTCGACAATGCCAAATGCCTTTCACATACAAATCAAAGTGCTTTCATGCCTCAAGAAATCCAAAATAAAGAGAAAAGAGACACTGGATCCATATCGTCTTGTCAACTAAATTGGATTATTGTCTAATTCATTTACCTTTTTCTAAATTTTATTTTTATTTTTCTGAAACCTGCTTTAAAACAACCAACTTTTAAATGCTAAATGAAAATTTTGTTGGCCAAATAACTATAATCTTCAAACTAAATAACTAAAAAGCTGAACCTGAAGGTGGGAAAATATAATGAAGACATACCACTAGCTCTTGCCCATCAATATTAAATTTACTAAGCAAGCGAAGTGCACGAAGAACCCCTTCTGCAGACTCAAATTCACAGAAGCCAAATCCTCTAGGAGTCCCATCTGAGGGATCATGAGCACGTTTCCAACTCTTGATAGGTCCACACAACTACACAGAAATACTAGATATCAGGACAAGAAAGGAAGACATTGAAGAAGTTAAACAGCTGAAGCAAAAATGGCTTAAATATAAGAACATATTCCACGCAAAATAAGATGCTACCCTACCTCAAGAAGAGAGCGCATAAAATCATCTTCCGACTGTCGGTGCTATCTTGCCAACATAAACTGTAGTTTGTGGTATCTCGGCTGGAGTAACATTGGGAGCAACCAATGGCCTAACAGGGGGTATAATAGGGCGAACTGGAGGGATGCCTGCAACGGCAGGGCGTGACATAGCTGGAAGCACACCAATTGCTCCTGGAGGACGTGGAGGATATGCAGGCCGAACCATAGTTCCGTATGGAGGTGGGTAACGAGGAAGTCCTGCACAGATAGAAACAGATATCTATGCATATACGTCAGAGCAGGTTACAACAAGGATATGCACTGATCAGTAATTACTATATTGACAGCACGTGTATCAAAAACAATGTGACAAAAACAATGGAATTTTGTTACCACACATCAAAAGCATAATAGAGATGGCAGCACAGGAATGAGAACAATCACCAGCTGAAATGATAACCTGAAGGAAACATAAAGAAATACCTTCAAGTTCAAAATTCATGGCTATGTAAAGTGCCTTACCTTATGCATCCACGTGCAAAATTGCAGCCTTCTCAGACTAGCCCATCCACCAATTGCACAATTTGAGATATAAGTAACATAAGACTTCCACATCTCATGCAAACAGGTTTAATAAGGTGAAACTAAATTTGAATTCTTTGTTATTTTTTCTGTTGTTAGAGGCCCATACAGCGTAAATATAAAAGTGAAGAACAGTGAGAGAAGTTGAAAAGATTGTGATACCTTATGACACAACGCCAATGTGCATTCAGTTGCAAATATGGTCTGCTTCTGGGAAATCATAAACCCATGGAAGGGAAAAATACCCTTATAACTACCGGCAAGTAGCCTACTAAATAAGCATGACACAATCATTCAATATTTAGAATGATAAGAAAAACAAATACCCTTTATATATCTGTGACACATCACTCCATCTTTAAACTCCACGGCCAGTTTTAATTAGTAAAAACTTTCCAACAACCAACATATATCAAAAAGACAATCAAGAAACCCAAGCAAATATGATCATACCAAAACTGAGTTGTAGAGGGAGGTCTCTATGCATATGAAGCCTTCCCACCTTTCTCACCGTAAATACACTGTAGGAGAAAACATCTTGTCATCGATAACCCTTATCTAACTAACATGAACTTTCTAAATCTCTCCGATCTTTTATAAAGTACACTGTTCCACATTAGGCCATAACCTTAATCTACTATTACTAGTTTATAAGACAGCACACAACTTGCTGTGCTCATGCAGTTCAGAGCACATCCTATACGCATGAAGCAAGAACAGTACTAAAGCAATTTCACACGCCACACTCAGAAAGAATCTCACTTTATCTATAATATGTAATAAAAAGGAATATAAAATTTTAGAAGTTGAAAATTAGGAATAATGAAGCATAATATGTGCATATAAGAGAAGGAATAGATAAGCAATAATGTTGATGAAATAACCCACCCTGTGGAGGCATGGTTCCTTGAGGAGCCCCATGAATTGTTGTGTAACCATTGGGAATGGGTGCATACTGTCTGAGAGCTGGATTAGGAAGATGACCTGGCGGAACCTGATAAAGGCATCATCGGCTGCATCTGCCCATGTGACATAGACACTGGAACAACTCCAGCACCTGTGCTCCCCACACCAGGAGGCTGAACACCAGGATTCTGATAATTCGGTAAGGGAGAGAACTGTGGCGTTTGCATAGATACTGGCCGGAAGGACGGTGCAGCAGGAGGGACAACAGCTCCAGCGAACACTTGCGTCGGCGGGTAAGAAATAGTAGGCGGCTGTGGCGCAGATGCTAGTGGATGATGCAAGTTAGGGTTCACTGCAGATGATGGTGTTGATGATTGAGGTTCTGCTGTTGGGGGTGTGGAGGCTTGAACTGGATCGAGTTGATTCGTCCGGGTTTCAGGAGCTTCTGATTCGGGCTGTTGAGGATTGGATTGAGCTGCATGGGAAGAAGGAGAATCCGCCATGTTAGATTCTTGTGATGAGGTCAGTGGATTTGGCGAATTAGTTCGCTCAATTGGTTTTCGATCTCTTCTGCCCTAGAGACAGAGCTTGGCTTGTTCTCTAATTGGAGGAGGGATTGCCTTCTTTGCTTGATCGAAAGCTTTTCGCAAATGTAACATTTCGTGTTTCTATTAGTCAATATTATTCGGTAAATGAGTAAAGTTCTGTGACTGGTGAACACAGCTGTATCTGATCGTGGCGTTTGGTTTCCCTCTTTTTCTTTTTTTTTTCCCCTTTTTTTTAAGTAACACAATTTTTGCCAATTCATCCTATGAAAAATATCAGCAATACTCTGTATGAGTTTGGTAATATATTTTAGTTTTTATATATTTAATTTGATAATATTTTTTAAAAGGATATTGTGATATTTCAAAAACCACGTCATCTTAGTTTTTTAATATTTAAAATATAAAAATTATTTTATTAATTTAAGATATTCTTAATTATAATTTATAAATCATTTAATTTCTCTCCCCGAATTTATTTTAAAATCTCTCATATTTATTCTTTCATCTTCAACTTTCTTTTCTCCTAATATTATGAAATATATATATAATATTACGAGAAAATATATTTTCTATTTTTATTTTTTTAATAATAATGTTGAGAAGAAATATTATATATATCAAAAGGTGAAGAAAAAAAATAGAAATATATTTATTATAAATTTATATGTAAAATAAAAAAATTTACTAAATAATATTAAACAAATCTGCTCACGAGCTTACAGGCAGAGTTTTGAAAAGATTAAACTAAGCTTATTTTACTAAACAAGTTTAAAATAAAACTCAATATCAGCTTGTTTTCTAAAAGTGCTGAACTCGTTATGAGCCTTTAGTGAGTAATTCACTAGCTAGCTTGGCTTATTATCACTCATAATTACTATGACCTTTTTACAATAATTTTTTCACTATATAAAATTAACAACATTACTAACCCAAACTTAATTACATTATATTTTTCCTAGGTGATATTTTTTTTTTAGCTCAAATGCACTTACCAATAAAGAGTCTTGCTAGCTCGTAATAATGAGTTCAAACAAACTCAACGTATTTTCTAAATGAATCAATTTTAAATTATATTTTGAATTTAGTTTAGTAAACGAGTTAGGTTCAACTTTTTTTTTTTTAACTCAAGTTGAAAAGTTGATGAACTGGATTGATTAATATAATTTAATATATATTTATGATAAATATATTTGTGTGTTAAAAAATTATGATATAACTTGATTTGGTTGTAATATATTCAACCATCCGAGTTCAAGTCCCCTTAAATCTCCCGAGCTATGTTTTTTGCTACCCTTACATGTATTATATTAATGCCAAATATAATTCTAGAACACCCAAATTGGGCTTCAACCCTAGCATTTTTATTTAAGGGGAGAATAAAGCAATTAACTAGCTTCCAGTTGTAGACTTCACATATTTTAATGAAAAAGAACAGAGTGAAAGCAGTACTGTGAGAAGTGAAGGTCAACTGTCAACACTACGGTTACATATTGAAAAATATGGTGGACAATAATTGGAAATTACAAGTTTGAGAGGCACTTTCACCTTAAAAATATTGTGAAAATTGTATTCGAGTTTTTTGTGAAGACGACATATTATAATCAAATATACTCATATTGAGGCATAATCAATTTTAACAGTCCTAAACCTAAACACATCTCCTAAACGCATAATAAAATAATGCCAAATGAGTTACAATAAACTTTTGTGTTTGGATTTCATAATACATGAGAATTTAATTCATTTCAATCATATATATCTAAATATATTTTTATTTATTTTTAATTTTTGAAATTTATCAGATAACACAATTGTCAAAAAAATTTGTGCGCGAGAACTTTCATTTTCGCTACGGTAATAGTGATCACCTTACACGAAACTATTATAACTATCACAGACTATTGAGAAATGACAAACACCACCGTTGGAGACTGTTAAAAATGATTGTCATCTTTGTCCAATATTGTCATTGATGACGACAATGATTATCAACACTTTTATGAATAACCAGCCTGTACTTTAAAGAATGATGCGATGACGATACCATCATATGAGTTATAAGTGGTCTTAGTTTTATTTATAATTTTTAGAATGAATTTTGTCACTCATATGACAATTGTAGTTAACCTTCTCTCTTTTCCATAATTTTTTTTCTCCGAGTAAAAGTGAGATTCGATATAAATCTCTTATATATTGAATAAGAATGAGATTCTATCACAGGCCACTGAAAAACTTACATTGTCCATTATTTTTCTAACTTCTAACTATTGTTTTAAAACCGGATTGGTAATCAACTCAAAAATTTTACTGGGACCCGAGACTTGGGTCAACCAAGGTTATACTTGATTACGGCGTAAATATATTTAATTATATATTTTAAATATTATATAATTTTTTATATTAATTATATATACTAAATATACAATGAATAAAAAATAATAATTAAATATCCATTAAGTAATAAAAATATCACATCACAAATAGTCTAATATAGTTATTAATAATTAATACGATAACTAATTAATTTATTATGTATCACAACATTCAAGTTTTAATTCATAATTTATGCACAAAAGTCAATATCTTTATAAAATATAATTATTTTATTAGTCTTTAATATAAATAATAATTTTTAAAAAATTGATTCGATTGAAATAACTTGGTTTCAGTTTTATTGTTTCTTTTGATTTTTACCTTATTTTGATCAGTCTAATTATTAAAATAATTTTTTAATTTAACTTGATTTGATTTATTACTTGAGCGACGGTCTAACCGATCCGATTGTCAAATTATTGTTTCTAACAGTAATTATAATTCCAATTCAAGCTTTGGAATCTTATTATTTTGTGTGTGTTTTATTTTCTTATATGCCAAATATTTTTCTCAAAGGCTAAGACCACTTTTCTTCTCAGTTTATTTGACAGCCCTTTTCCACATCAATTCATGCCCTTTGTTCTTGCCCCCATTTTCGTCCCAATTTGTAGAAGAGAAAAAGAAACTGTATTCAGCAGCAGACAGCCTCTGAGAGGGCACAAATTGCCAAAGTGGGAAATCGCTCTCTCGGCACTCAATGCATGGAAGCCAAGAAGAGACCTGTACCACTTGACTGGGACGCTTTCCTTGGTAGCCAAGACGAGGAGCCACCAGTCCTTGTGATCGTCAAGCCTACCACCACCGTCACTGATACTGAGCTTCAAAGGCTTTTGGATATGGATAGGGATCAGCAATATTTGCTGACAGAAAGTATAGAGGAGTTGACCGATCATAAGCTTGAAGAGTCGATTCGGAGCAAGAGAAACACCCTCCAGACCATTAAGTCCTTGCCTGACAAAGGTGAGAAGCTTCGAGCCACGCTCAAGCGCTTGGAAGACGAGATGGAACGGAGGAAACAGACACAAATGATAAAGGTTCGTTTTTTTTTTTTTTTTTGGGTATCTTGCATTAGGCCTTATAAAATTTAGAACTTGATAATAGTTGGTCGGGCAGTATTGTGATCAATTGAGGGTGTCGTGTTTTGTCAACAATAAGCTATTTTCCCTTATTTGTTTGGCTAGTTGGCAATGCCTTAACTTAAAGAAGTCTATTTTCTACGATTTCTATGCGAATAACATTAGCTTATTTCTGTAAATGTCTAACATAATTTCAACAACTTTTCTTGCTTGGTTGCTGCTTATTTCTGTAAGAATATGCTATGCTTATTAGCTTAACTTATGGGTCAGTGTCTGCTACTATTGGATTGTTTAGATGGTGACTGAAAAACTCCAATTTCCAATTTGTATTCCTGGAAATGTTATTTTTCATATTGGAGGTGCTTAATTTTCTAACCCTTCAACGTATATTGTGATTGAATTGTTTGATTTAGGGTGGGGGGATGACCACAGTTTCCTTCTCTCTCTCTCTCTCTATATACATATATATCATGTAATTGAAAATGCCTTATCTATTACACCCATATCATTCTTGAAACTCTCTAATTTGTTTCAGTTTTTGTGCTATGCTATATATGAATGAAAGCTCTCGTTTCTTGCCTAATCTGTTTTTATCTTTTCCTATTTCTCTCCCAATATGATCATCGTCTTGTGGACAAGTCATTTCTTAACAGAATAACGTCACTATACCATAAAGCATGTTAGTTGTATAGAGGTCTCACATAACTTTTTGTATAAAAAAGTATGCTACAATTATGTAAAACTTTGCTCCCACTTCTCCACTGTATCTTTATCCCCTACAGTTTCCCTCTATTTGACCATCTTCTTGAAAAAGTAGACCAATTTCCCTGAAGATGCACACACTTATGTATTATCCATTAACTTCTGTAAAACCTCCATCTATTTTTTTGATAACGAAATTCAAACTCCATATACTCGGTCTTATTTTGATCTAACCAGAACCAAGGTTTTGATGTGCATCTCCCTAGAATGGTTAGAATTACAACCTTATTGGTGGCACCAACTAATAGAATTGTACAATGTCATTTGATGAAGCACACACTATATCTTATAATTATGAGTAGGTGAGGCATTAATCTTATCTGTAAAAGGAATATCAACACTGTTCCCTGGTGTACACCAGTTATGATTCAAGAAATAGATTCCACCACAACTCCACAACTGCTTCTCACTCTAAACATTACTCCTTAGTTGCATATCTTTGATCATATTATATGCTTTGTAGAGTAGTACTTCTAGGTTTTTTTGACTGACCTAAGTAAGCAGATTACTTCCTGGTAGAATGCCTCAGAGTCATAATTATTTTTGGGACACCATTGTTTCTACTGTTAGTCTATGCCTAAACATTCTCCTCCAATTTATTTTCATCATGAATGATTTATCACATGGTGACTTATGTAACTCTATCTGCTGCCATAATTACTATAGAAATACAACATTTGCAAGTCTTCCTCGGACATTGGAGAAGTTGATTTTGTTATCTGCATGGACAATAGAATGATAAGACACATTAAGTTCATTTGTGCAGTACTTTTTTTACAAGACTAAAAGGGATATAGGAATTCCACTTGTGCATTTCTTGTCATATTGTTCGTCAAATTGCTGTAATCCCTTAATCTGGTACTTGAGAGGTTCTCAGTATGGTCACTTGTGTTTCTTGTAGAACAGGAAGCTGATGAATGTGAGAAACAGAAACCCACACAAGTCACAAGCTCAAGCACTATTGGTGAGGTTCTGGTTCTAACTACATCTCACGTGTAGAAATATTATGGTATTTATTATAACATGCCTAGTTTATAACTGTAGAAGTCATTGAAGTAGTTTTAATATTCATGGGAAATTATATAAAGGAAGCGGACTTCCTGGGATTGAAGAGTGAAGGTCTAGCTAGTACTAAAAGTAGCCTAAAGATCTGATATGTATCAGTTGAAGAGATTGAAAATTGATTTTGGTTGATAGCTATTGCTCAATGTGAATGCTGATAAAAAAAAAGAAACTTTATTAAGGAAGAAGAGAAGTACAAGGAGGAGGACATGATGCCCCCTATACAGAAATATAAATAAATATAAATGAAAAACAAAGGCAAGCCTAGAACAGAAGGGCTTGCCAGTCTTGCTGCATATAATGGCAACATGGTACCCCGAAATGCACCCAAAATAGAATACCATAAAGAGCACAATCTTGTCCAATAGAAGGTTCCATGGGAGATAAAAATCATGAAAGTCCTTGAATTACGTTCCAACCACACACTCCAAACTACTGTTTTGGGGGGTTTGATTTGTAGTATTAATTCCATCGATATTAAGTGAGTCGTAGACAGTGTTCACCTGACCCCTCTTTTTCTCTATTTAAACAAGCATTAAAAAGTGGAATTCTATTGTTGAATTTTGGATGTCAGGACATGGAATCTATATTTTTGTAATAGTGCTTTTCTGTAAAGGACGATTTAGCATGTCAGTTAGTTATCTGTTTGTAGGATACCATTTTAAAGAAACTTAATATGTTTTGTAGGTGATAAAGGCTTTAAGCAAGAGACTTTGGCTTCTCAAGATCACACACAGTCCTCATTCTCGGCTTGTTTCTATAAGAAGATGGGAGATGTATGGTCTCCCTCTAAATTATTGATAGAATTCTTTAAGTTCAATAACTAACTTGCACCACATAATTGCTTTGATCTAATTTTATTTGGTACACAGACTGGTTGTAGGTCGGACAATGCATTTGACAAAGAGTTGTCACTTTTCAGGCGTTGTGACCACCAGAAAATGAGAGATGATGGAGAGTTTTCTCGAAAGAGAAGAAGAGATTCATCATCTTCAAGACAATTGCCTTTTCAATGCCCTAGCAGTATTTCAAACTGTATTCTTTCAAATGGTGATCAAAAGAGAAGAGCCAGTTCTGTTTTTCCTCTTCATCACAACGACCAATATATATCCAGTTTCTCTGAAAAAATGTAGGAACAATTTTCTCAGTTATACAGATTTTTGTCCATTTGATTCTGTTCTTCTCCATTACTAGTAAGACATCGTAAGATTCTCTGGCTTAATTTTGGTTTCAAAGTCTATGTCATTAATGCTGCAATCAAAATTGTCCTTTGATGTTTTATTGTGTACAATGCATGTCTATATACCTATTAGCTTGATAAAGGTTTAATGTTTTGATCATAGATTGCATATTTTATTTTTTATAAATGATTGCTCTGGCTTAATCAAATGTTGTATCACATAATATTTTGATCTCGGATTGCATAATTTTTCTACATGACTTCCCACACCCTATTTTGTCACAGCTCTAAATAGACTCTAGAGAATATGTTTTCAGCTTATAACTTTTATGTCATCAAAAGAAGTTGGTTTATGTCAGCCAGAGAAGTTGAACATGCTCCATCGTTTACCCCTTGAGCGGAAAGGCCAGGGACAGTGTTTATACTTTTTTGTTGCTGATTTAAAGCTTCTAAGTGAATTGAAATTTGATCTTCTTTCCTATTCCATCCCTGCAGGAAGGACATTTCCCAAGTAACTCGATCAAATTTCTCAAGGTCAAGAAAGGTATGCCTTCTCATTTATCTCTTTCTTTTAGGTAATCAATTATGAGTTTGTTGGAAATAGTTCATGATAATATTGTGATTATGAGTTCAATTTTCAGTCCTTAAAGGAAAAAGGCATGTTTCAGGAAGCATGGAAATGAAACACCTCTTTGTAATTTAATCCTGAAAGGACTCAAAGGAGTATAAAATATGAGTTGCTATTTTACTATTAATGTGTAAATCACAGTATTCTCTTTCCATTTAATGATAATATGACTCAAGCAGGAGGAAACCATTGTTCTTGAAGATGAGGACGAATCCTGCCTTCCAGAGAGAACAGAACAAGATGACAAACTTGCTGAACGGTAAACTTCCAGCACTTGCTTTTTTCCATTATTTCAGATTAGTCAGTGGCCCAGTATAGAGTTGAAATAAGCAATCATTTAATTTTTGTGATACTTTTCAGCATGAAAGATGCTAAGATCTACTACCCATCCAGGTATGTTGGAAGATAATACAGAATTCAGATTATCTTTCTCCAATTATAGTTTTTGATTCTCATTATTTTTTATTTTCTTTCGGTTGGGCCAGGGATGATCCAGAATCCGTTGAACTTTGTTACATGGACATAGATTGCCTTGCCCCTGAATGCTTTTTGACATCAACTATTATGAACTTCTACATACGGTAAGTGTACTCGGTATACTTCAAGATTCCTGATATAGCTAGAGATATGCATTATTCTGATGTTGCATTGCACTGTTTCATTGGAAGATTCAGAGTGGTAGAAGTTGTTGATTGAGCTTTCCAATTCTTCCCAGAGGACCAGTGTTATTTGGATCAAAACTTGTTTTTATATATATATATATATATATAAATCGGATCTGTAGTGGAATTTAAAATGAATTTTGCTTCCAATAGCTTATCTTCTTCCTTTATGCAATTCCTTCCATTTCAAGTTTGAGTGAATAAGAAGCATATTCTGGAGGAAGTTGTGATTTAGAGGCTTAATCAGTTTAATTTAAGAGTATGATTTCAGGGTATTATAAAGAAATTTAAGACCAAAATATCCTAATAGGTGTTTTTTCTTTCTTGTGGTAACGTCTTACTTTTGACTAAACATTGATTAAAGGTTTCGGTCCTTTTATATTCTGAGTTGGTATTAGTTTATTTTTAATTTTGTAGTTGTATAGACTAGTCAATTTTTTGGTTTGGATATTATTCCCCCCCCCCCCCCCCCCTCTTCCATGAATGTAATTGAAATAGGATTTGACATTTTGGTTAATGAACTACATTGAGTTGGACATATGTTAAGTACCACAGCTGAGGATTTTTGTAATGGCGCTGTGGCATATTGGACTGTTAAAGACATTTATATACTCAACTTAAAGAAGCACGAACTATCATTTCTCTTCTAACTTGTTACCTTTAATTATGTTATTATATTCAACTCTACACTTCTCCTTCTAGGCTTTGCCTTGTCAAAATTATATTATAGGTACCATAATTCGATGGTTGCTCCTATGTAATGTTGTACTTATCTACTTCCTTATTCAATCGGCTAGATATCTACAGCAGGAAGCATCCGTGATAGATCTATCAATATCTGATTATCATTTTTTCAATACATATTTCTACAAAAAGCTCAAAGAGGCTGTTTCAAACAAGGTAATTAATTTTCTGTTCCTGATGTGTGCCTGTTACTGTTTTAAGTAAGAAGCTTGTTTCTTCTTATAAAATAAACTCATTGTACCAGTTAATGACTAATAACCTTTCTGCTTGTGCTTAGCAAACGCTCAACCACTATAACTATTCATAAGTTAGTGGTGCCATTTCTTATATACTTTTAACAGAAAACTAAATGCTATAATGTAAAAGGGCAAGACTGTGGGGGATATCTTTGGTAAATTTTTGAGAGTTGAGACTGGGGCAACTCAGCACTACTAGATGTAAAATGCCTATTCAATAATTCCTCCACGGGCATCATAAAAGAATAATAATTTCTTGTTAATATTTTATTTTGTATGTATCGTAGCTTGTTTAAAATGGTTTCCCCTTTTTCTGTCTGACTTTTTAATCACTACCCAATATACGCTGTATCTAAATCAAATTCCATTGTAAAATGTAGGGTAATGACAGGGATTCATTCTTTGTGAAGTTCAGAAGGTGGTGGAAGGGTGTCAATATTTTTGAGAAGGCTTATGTGCTGATTCCAATACACGAAGAGTAAGTTTTCTCCTGTTAGTTTTGTAGTTCTCTATGTGTAAGAGAAGATGCTGCACCAGTCAGACTGACATTACTTAATACTATTTTCCTTTTCACTGAATTAGATTACATATCCGAAGTGAGTACCAATTACAAAAGGAGAAAGGCCAAATATCGGAGAACATTTACCATCTATTTTATGGTCTGGTCTGATGCACTTCCTTTCTCACTAAGATTGGGGTGGGTGGGGGAGGGGGAGGGAGGGAGACAAGGGAGTGAGGTTATGAGTTCATAAGCAACTGGGTGCATTAACTTACCACTTACTAGTATACTTTTGCTTACTTTCCCAGCTAGCTGAAACTTTAATATTTGCAAATGGGATTTAATGATGGGAATGAGATACTTTTTGGCTATGGCTGGAAGAATTATGAGCAAGCCATTTCAGATATTAATGGAAGCCGTCCTTGTAACTAGAATGATAGTACTTTACAAATGAAACACTTCAGTCATTTTTGGCTGGACGCATGCTGTTGATTTGCTACCAAATTTTATATGAAGTGCTTAAATCAAGGCTTGTGGCATAGTTAATATTGATGTCTATCCGGGGAGTATCGCTTTCCGTTTAGTTCCTGCAAGTTTAGTCAAGCATAGTCAGGCACAATTAGTGCTTTCTCAGTCAACTAGATGAACTTGGTCTGCTACTCTCAGATTTGACAAGATAAATTTTAAGTGAATTGAAAAGTAAGTGTTCTTTATATATTATATTATGTACATTAAAAAAGTCAGAATTAAGTGAAATTGGACTCATTATGTCACCATATCATTTCAATATAGTACGGTAGAAGAAACAGAGAAGCAGGATAAATGGAAAATTAAGTAAGAATATCGTGTTCGACAGAACATTTAGCATGAAGATTGAATTATATAGAATTTAGATTGCTAGTGTGTTAAGCTTGTATACATCATTTCTTCTCTAGTAATGTAGGAGGATTCCTTATCCTTATTCTGGTACTTTTGCTTTTGTCTCTAAAATAAAACTTCTTTTTCTATATGAAAAGAAAAGCTTGATTATGGTTGAGCCAATTACCTAACAGCTTAACCTTTTGGAATAATTGCTAATCAAATTATTAAACTTGGTATTAGAGAATAGTAGTACATGAGGTCATTGGTTCAAGTCTTGGTAACCCCCCTTTCCAATAAATCAATGATTATGCCAGTATTATGTCTTCTTAGTAGTTTGATTGAGTTCCATTCAATTTAGAATCCACCTGCAAGTACATGTGAGGGTAAGTGTTAGTATGTTAAGCTTGATGTATGTTGTTGGGTCCATCTCTCAACATGGGCCTTTCAAATACAAAGCATAAGAAAAAAATTTCCTCCATTTTCTTCTGTTGTATATGGTCTATAAAGTTTTTTTGGTTCCTAATACCAGTCTGGATGCTTTGTTGCTGTTGACTGTCATAGTGCTTAATCTCCCTCCCCTCTGTTTTCTGGCTTAAACTACTGCAACCCATTTTTTCCTCTCTCTGCCAGTTACTTATTGTTGGTTTCACTGTATCCAGTCTTCATTGGAGCTTGGCCATTATCTGTATACCTGACAAGGAAGAGGAATCAGGGCCAATCATTCTGCATTTGGATTCTCTGGGTCTTCACTCTAGTAAATCTGTTTTTGATAACATAAGACGGTAAGGCAGAAAAAGCCTTTTCCTTCTGATTAAGTAACGAGGGTGTGATATATCTTCATGTTCTGTTACTTCAAAACTTCAGCATACCAACTATTTTCAATCTTTTATTATGGTCAAAATTTCTTGATGATAATAGTGATATTAGATTTATCCTTCCCTTCTGAAATCAAGTTTTTTGGATTTTAAGAACGAAATGTAATTCTACAAAATCATTTTAAAATTGCAAGCATGAATACTTTAGTTCTTTTTGAAAGGTTTGGATGTTTGTCTAGAAAATATTGGGCAGTATCTCAATATATATATATATATATATATATATATCATAAACTAAAATTCTTTCCATGTGGTGAGTTTATTGTTGAGGTTAAAGATGAATTTTTTATTCTTTTTAATGAGTGCAAACTGATGATTTCGTAGGAGATAAATTTTCCTGAATATACCGACATATGTTCAAGTCTTCAGGGAAAGTAGTTAGTTAAAATTGAATTGGTCTTGGTGTCTGTAGAACTTCGTTTGGAAGATTATTTATATAGAACAGATTTGTGTCTTAAAACTTAAAAGTCTCAGGTGCTTCAAGTGAGCTTTAGAATTTCTCTTTAGCTGAGGGATAGAAGCTCTGCTGAAAACCCCAAACACCAAGGTTTTAGTGTAAATATGTCAGAAGAAGACATGATTTTGTCCTCAATTGTCAATCAATAGGATGCATTAAAAGAAATGATTTTGTTTATAATAAGTTTGTTAATGATCTGTCATTTTACTTATGAAACAAAAAAAGAAAAAGAAAAAGAAAAAAAAGTCGTATTCTCTTGTGATGTTTCCCTGTTCATGTGTACTTTTGCTTTGTGTTTTAACTTATTCCCCCCTAAAATCTCTGTTTTGTGCTTTGTAGGTATATGATAGAAGAATGGAACTATATAAATCAAAAAACTGTTTCTTCAGATCTTCCTATTGCAGGGAGAATATGGAAACATCTTCCTCGGAGAATTGACCAGAAAATAATAACGGTAAGCTGCTTCCTCAAATGCAGTCAAATTTCAAGTTCAAATTTATGGGTAATTTGTTTTGTTACTTGAAGGGGTATATCTTATATTGGTGAATTTCAAACACCAACTTTAAAATACAAAATCTTTGGCCTTATGTATATGACAAATACCTGTAATCCTGATAAGATCCTTGTTTTGCCTAATTAGTAATTCACTTAACCATGGATGGTTTGGAATTTGAGTTTGATTGATCAAATTTAAGTACATTTGAAGGAGTTGCATCTTTGTTTGGACTTTCTTAGGTGAAACTGGTGCTCAGGTGCCTCTGGGTGTACTGAAACCTATCTAAAATCAGAAGTATACCCTGCCGTTTTAAAATTAAAAAACCACAGCTCTTTGTTCAGAACCTGGATAAATGCGTAATAGAGTAATTGGATAGCTAATCTTGAAATAAGATAATTATAGTTTGTAGATCTGGCTATTCAGTTATAAGTTACTGTTTCTCCATTAAAATTCATTAACTTCTCTGTTGTATTGTCAACACACAGGTTCCCCAACAAAAGAATGACTATGACTGTGGTCTGTTTGTGCTTTTCTTCATTAAGCGTTTCATTGAAGAGGCTCCTGAAAGACTGAGGAAGAATGATTTATCTATGGTAATATTATACCAGTGTTTTGTCTGTCTAGATTAATTTTTATAATGGGTTCAAGTGACTGATTTATTTAATTCTCAGTTTGGAAAGCAGTGGTTCAAACCTGAAGAGGCATCTGGTTTGAGAGTGAAAATCCGGAAGCTACTCATGGAAGAATTTCAAAATGCTTGCGAGGTTGACTCTCCCTCAGATGCATTAACCCATGAGGATTCTTGACAAGTGTGGAGCACATGCAATGATGCAATGTGATTGTGATCCTCATTTCACTGGATGTAAAGTTCACACAGTTGCTGGTGTAAAGAAGGCTAAATGGTTCATGTGCATAGAATATATGGAAATCAATAGCGTAGTCTGGTAACTGGCCCTATCTATGGTTGGGTATCTTAAAAGGAAAGGTGGATAACGGGTTGGTGCTTGGAGTTCTGCTTTTAACTATTTCTTGTAATTCAAGAGTTCCTTCCAAAATTAGGTTTATAGTGGGAAAAAGTATAGTTCTGACCAAAGATGGTGGATTGGTGGGCTCTAAGGCATACACCAATTATCCTGTAACAACATTTCATTTTTCCGAAACAAGTTTTTTTTTTTTTTTTTTGGAATCAATTCCCAAATTTTTGCATTTGTAAAACACGAGTTCTTGTTTAATCTTAAATCTTCTAAAAGCCACTTCTTGTTTCTCCATTTTCTATGTTTGACTTGTGCTGGAGGTGTAATTTGATAAACGTGCACAATTTGACAATGGGTTGCACTTCCTTCACTCTCTCGAGTGTCTGTTCTTAGCTTCCAATTAAAACGAATTCCCAATGTTAATTTTGTACTTGACAACGCTTCATAGTTTGGAAGACATTTTTGATCTTATAAAATGTGATGCTAACCAAGTATATATAGTAAAACTTATCTACTCTCTTTTTTTATTTTTATAAAAAAAAAAGAAAAAAAAAAAGTGATTACAAATATTGATTTATCTAAGGAGTAATGTAGTGATATAAACTAGAACGTCAGTCATCTAGGTTAAGATTTGCAGCTAATGTACTAACTGCTAGTGCTACAAACCTATTATCATTAGTGCATAATTTTAGCTAATAAATCAAGTTGTCTGTCTAAAATATCTTGACGTCTATGAGAAACGTGAACAATCTCAATATTTCAATCTAATTCCCCAAATATTTGAAGTGCAAGACAATCTCAATTCTCAATGGCTCACCGTCCGCGGGGAGAGAGAAGAATGCTACTATGTATTGCAAAGATAGATTTTACACATTCGATGTGGTGGCGTTCAGATTCAGTTTATGGATTTACTCATTTGAGTGTTACAGAGCTGCATGGCATTTTATATGCCATTGTTCATGAATATGTAAGTGGTACATGCGTAGACAGCCAAAATCCTATAGCAATTACCTGCGGCGTTTCTTCTTTTCAGGAGTTGCATGCACTTGTGCTTTCTGCCCATATGTCTTCAGCTGAAAATTCTCGAAGGCCTCGGATACTGCTTCCACCTGTAAAAGATAACCATGAATTAGTTCATGGGCATGGAAACCTATTTTTAGCTGTATAGGATCTGATTTTAATACCAATTATAAAAGTTATTGTATTTGTCACAGACCAGTTCTGGCTTCTTGGAGTACACCCTCACGATCACATCCTGATAAAATGCAGGCAGCAAGTGGCTGATGCGATCGTCCTTGATAGAGAATTTCTCACTACTCTCGTAATCCTGAAATAAACAAAAAAGCCTCCAGCTTTCCCACAATGCAACTAATAAATGTCATCCAAGAAAAAGGTAATAATTTCAAATATATACAAGTAGAATCAAAACAATCATAACCAATTTGGAATCAACAGAGACCATAATTCAATAATCAACCTGTCAGTTGGCTTATACTCCGAAATACTAAACAACAAATGTCATGCAGCAAATATACTGGTAAATTTTGCATAGAAGACTTCGGTATTATATACATCATTGCCTTGCCTTTCTTAAAAGGCCTTTGTGTATAGAAATTACCCTTTAACCATGAAAATATACAATTTTATAGTCAGTATAATGCCTATCTAATACAGAAAGGGTTGTATAGACTTTCTAGTTAGAAATCAAGAATATTAGCTTCAAGCATCCGATACATTCAACACTTAATCAGTACCAATTAACTAAACAAGGAACATCACACTTAATCAGTACCAATTAACTAAACAAGGAACATCCATTCCTGATATTCAAATTCTCTGAATATTTTTATGGCTTTGCTAAGTTGAGGATAGTTTATACCACAGCATTTGCAGTCACCGATGCTGAAGATAACATGCAGAAAAAATAACTGAAAGCTAAAAATTGCAATTAATATCACTGGATATTATAAGCAAACCATTTAAAGTTTGCATTGTAAAGTGAGCTTAATACCTGGAAGAAACTGATTCTGAACGAGAAGATGCATGCATAAAAAAGAAAGATAACTCGTCATATTAGATCAGCAGTAGTAACTGTTCAAGAAGACCAGAGAAGTTCTTTCACAGTACATCATTTCTTTCTCATTACCTTTCAAGAGGGTTTTTCCTTCCACGTGTCAAATCAATTTTAACATTGCTCACAACTATGTCATCTTCTCTCAATGTGGTGCCACCATTTTTCTGGTTGAAGAATTAGTGTTTAAGATACCAGCTGTCTACTTTTCCACAAAAAAAAAAAAAAAAAAGGATGTGCAGATGTAATTGTGTTCAACCTGGGAACAAACAATATCTTGGGCAGTGATGTTTTTGAAGTGCTCCAGAATAGCCTTTGGAACAGAGAACTCATTGCAGAACTGCAGGACAAAATGAAATGATATAATTCTACCAACTTTACAAGGTGATTGCCCAGGTGCATGTCCATATGTATGTATGATGCTATAGCATCCAAAAGAAAAAAAAAAGGAACAGAAAAAAACTGATGTCTTTCCCTTTTCTTATAATTAATAACAGAATACCTGGTACAGTTCCCTTCTACGAATTCGAAGGATTAATTCCTTCGCCTCATTCAATTCTTGCAGGGGAGAACTCTCAATTGTTTTCAGAACTGAGTCATCTAACTGCATTTTAAATAAAGAGTGATATACTTCCATAAAGAAGATTTCAGAAGCCTCAGACTCCAAAAATTTATGGCCAAATAACCTTCCAAAAATCAGATGGTTCTTGAATTGATGACGAAATGGCAAGACATGGATCTGCTTTAATCAGTGCATCTATAACCATCAATTCTATTGCCTGGCAAAGAAGATTATGTCAAAGATAAGACATTTGTTTAAATGCAGACGATAAAAAATTAAATGTTTGAACTTCTAGCTCACAACATTTTGCACCTTTACTTTTGCATGTGTATAGACTGTTCGGTGCAAGTCAGCCCGAGTTGCAAATAACTTGTGAATTGTCAGATCTGCCCGACATGCCAAACAGACTGATTAATTTAACAACTTCCAGTGTAACAGTGATAATAGACATTTCAACAGACACTTACAGTCTTTTGCACGGTAACATATCTCATCATCCATAACCCGCATTGTCTCCATCAGTCTGCAAGTTCCTTAAAGTCATTATTCAATTTGAAAAAGATAACACTGTAGCAGGATTTGTGCATATTAACAATAAGCCAAAGTTTAAGGTTACCAGATTTGCAAATGTTTAACAGCCCAAAACATCCATAATAAAAATAAGGCCACCAGAAAAAAAAATAAAAAAAATTGCACCTCTCAGACTGAAAGTTGCATCCTAGGCCACAAGCACGGGAATCACGAACAATGTAGTCAAACCTGCAAATTCTTATGGATGAAAGTTGAAGAATACAGGGACTAACGAAACACATTTTGATAGGAAATGGGAAAGGAAAAAAAAAAAAAAAAAAACTGGACTTACTTGTCCACATCTATTCCATTGCGACCATTTGCAACAATGTCATACAAGAAACGCTTTCCATTCATACCCTACGCTAAGATAATTATATAAAGAGGATATAAACTAAAAAACAAAGGGTAAAATGTGTTACAAGACAATTAGATAAAAATTGAAAAGGAGAAAGAACTTGCAATACTTTTTGTGTATCATGTTCACAGCTAGCAGTGATCATTTCCTGTCAAGAGAACAGAAATATATTAGAGACCATAGTTTTTGAAATTTATTTTTGCATATACATTGCTATTCTTCATATAAAAAGAATAAATAAATATGGACTTTCATAAGCCAAACTACTAAATTATATTACAACATTTGCAGTGCCTAGCTCAGTATTAGGAACAATTCAAAGAGGAGCAATGTGTTCCAAGTACTCTTTTCCTTACATGTCAAGCAAAATTAGGAGAAACAAAAACTTCTGCTTTATTATATTTTAGTAGGTGGAATCTGTGCTCTTTGTGTGAAAGGATAATAACAGTTAACCTTCACTTTCTTAATGCTTTCAGAATCAATGTCAATATGGTGTTGATCTACAATGTAGTCTATCATCTTCACTGACATGTCCTCATGTGACCTGGAAATGTTGAAAGCAGTAACCCCATTAAATATTAATCCTCTCACTAAAAAAAAATTATTTATGAAAAGATATCATAGCAAAGGGGCAAAGCATGAAAGATTCAGTAACTTTGTATGGCTGCCAAGACAATACACATGATCTATGGCTCAGGAAGAGCAACCATGCCTTGCATGTACATGTCAAAAAATGCGAAGTAGTATGACATAGATAGAGCAGAGAAGATTATTTTCCTTTTAATTAGAAATCAGAAAGAACAAAAAAAAAAAACACCCATTTTGGCCTTTGTTATTGTCAAATTGCTAGCGAAGATGGGGAAGGCTGGAAGGGTCTTCAAAAAGAATTATGCTCTCAACAATATGGTTTTGGAAAACAAAAAATTTAGTCAAGAAGAACAATAACAAGTATAAAAACAAATTATTGGTTCAAAAATGAAAAAAAAATTATAAATTTATTCTTATTTTCTTCCTCACATTCTTTCCCAATATGGCTAACTTGGAATTGTTGGAGAATCAGCTAATTAATTTCTGACAGCAAAGTACTAAAAATGAAGTGAGATATTTACAACAAACTTGCCTGCTTTCTGTATTTGATTGACAGCATAAAGTAATTAAAGGAAAAATGTAGATAGTCCATTATTATTATGTACCCTTTTTGAAATAAGGCCATTATCATTAGATACTCCCACTTCAGTTATTTCATATTTTACCATATATCTCCGCAGTCAATACAATGAAAATTTCAAAAGTTCTATTTAACACACTGTTAACTTCTTTTAATTTTGTCTTTCTTGCAGCATAGATAAACTGAACAGTGAATTATTGGAGTAAACGGAAAGGGAAATGGAAGTAAAAAGTGAAATACTAGTTTACTGCTTTATGAAATGGTGTGAAGATTGCAATGTTATTTATTCTTTACTATGTTCTAATTAATGGAAAAAGAATTGAAAACTAGATTTAGTTAAATAATGTTAGAATCAACATTAGAAGTCATGAAGGATGTAGGGAAGAGATACTAGAGGTATTTAAAGTGCAATATAAACTACAATGTGTATCTTTATATTTTCGAAGTTCAAACAAAAATTAGAAAACTTGATTTAACTGAAGACTTTAAGAGTTACCATTCTGATCCTTTAAGAACAGCCGGAAGAAACCCACGCTCAAACATGTGGCTGAATGGCCCATGGCCAACATCATGCAGTAGTCCTAGAGAGAGAGAGAGTTGACAAATAATTAGCTTAGTTGATTCAAATTAGTTGAATCAAAGAATATATTTTGATAGGAAAGTCAACTACCAGCAAGTTTTACTGTCTGCACATCAGAATGCTCGATGTCAAGCTCAGATCCCTACAAGGATGATGCATTTATATGAAGCATATATAATATATGAGGAGCACCTATGAAGAAACTCAGGCATTCTCTTACCTGATACTTTTTTATAGTTTCAACAGCTTTTCCAGCCAGCCAATACACTCCAAGTGAGTGTTCGAAACGAGAATGCACAGCCCCTGGGTAAACCATATGTGATAGGCCTGGAAAGAAAAATTAAAACAAGTTAAAAGGGTAATTCCACTCAAAAGGAATCTTCAAGTAAACATGTTTCTACAGGAATAACACAAGCATTAGACACAGCATACTTCTGTAAAGAGATGCCAATGAAACTGAACTGTAAAATAAGTTTATGTAAGGGGGTAGGGAGAAGGAAAAGTCACACTTTTACTGTGTATATTGTATTATCTTCAGCCAATTAGTCTAACATTTAAACAGTTTGCATATCTTGGAATTGCATAGTCAGCTGAATGATAGAAACTAAAATACAGAAAAGTAAGGTGGCCACCTTAAGCATCTACAATAATGATTGTAGTAACCACATATATAATTTTTGAGCTTTGAACAGGACACCTATTTTAAGGTTTCACTCTATATCGTGAAGACAGTATCCTATAATTAGACCAAAACAACTTAGCTTGTTGGTTTATACAATATATAATTGGTGAACCACATAAAACAAGGTACATATATGAAGTTATGGTATACCAACAATTGACACTGTTACATGATGACTCGAATGAAACTTGACAAACAATCTGAATGTATCATACATCTAAAACTTGTTGATAAAAGTAAAAAGGGATCAATGCATTTGATTTCCTACTTGATAAATTAAGTCATTGATTTCCCTGCCTATCTCGGAGGTCCAAGGGTTGACTCTCCTGGAAGGCTAACTTGAGGGTTATTTTCCACTTCTCCCAACCCGATTAAAAAAAGAAGAAAAACAAGAAAAAGATTTCACTGATAATTTTTTATCTTCTGAAATCTATGATGACATGATAGTTTATTCTAGTCAAGCTTCACTCACCAAGTTGCTTCAGATCACGAAGTCTGCAATTAGCGGTTGGTAGCCATCCAAAAATCAGAGTCAGTCAGTAATTTACTAAACAGGAAATGCAACTCTTCATATATTAAGTTATACTTTCCTCTGAAATTGCTCTGTATCAATGAACTTTAAGAAGATCTGCAGTAGAGAAGATAAGAATCATTGAATAAGTACAGCATATCTACCAGAGAAAGCACTGGACAATTTCATCATAAAGTAGTACATTCAGATTTGGATTTTTTGCCTTTCTGCAATGAATAAAGGACTGTATCAAGAATGAGCAAAAACAATTGTGTATACTTCTATGATATCAGTAGAGATTATGGTAGAGAAGCCTACACTGTTCCACATACAAAATAATATTCACTAACTTCAATTAGTTATAAAATAACACCAACTTAATCCTCCCTTATATACATTTTCACTTGGAGAAATATCACTTGCTAATTTAAGGATTTCATATCTTAATTCATAGTTTTATATCTTCTTTTTCTATTCTAATCAGCTTTCCTAGTAGCCAGCAATTTGAACAAACTTCGGAACTGCTTAAATTCAACATTAATAAAATCCTTCGATACTAACTCCAACTCTCCAAATTACATTAATGCGTATCTCCCGGGCACTTCAGAATCACTAGCCAAAAAGAAAGCAGAAAACACATGAAAAAGAATAATACGAGAAGAAAATGGAAGATAAAGCTGAACGAATAGAGTTACAAATCATCATCTACAAAGCATGTAAAAAATCAAATTTCATACAAGAATTCCACATTTCTTCCTCAATGAACTTAGTCAAATTGCGAAAAAAGAAAAAAAAGAGAAGAAAAATCTACTCAAGAACAACTTTACCACAGAATATACAAATTCGGAATCACGTGTAGAAATTCAACTGTTCGATTGGACAGAAGAAGCCAAAAACTCAAAGTCGCACAAAACATTTCTACGTAAAAACGAAAAGACATAGTTGAATCTGAACATTTACCGGCTCTAGAAAAATATTGCCATGAACGTTATCGCGAACGTGCTTCAGCAGTTGCCGTTCGAGTGAGACATCGTCGGTGAAAGAAGCTGCCATTGTTAAACAAAATAAAAACAGAGCAATGTAGCTCGGAAGGTAAAACCTAACAAATTCCTCAGCGTCTAGCTTGGGTTTGGGTTTTCACCAGAGAGAAAAAGAAAGAAGCAAGTTTACTGAGAAGAATGGAAAACGAAAGAGAGAAGAGAAGTTATATAGAATACGCGAAGTCTGGAGTAGTAGTGGTGGTGGTGGAGGTAAAGTGACACCGCCAAAAAGTCACTTTTTCGCTTAGAGAACTCTCAGCGCGTGTGCATGTGATTCAAAAAGAAATTTTATTCATTTTTTTTGTTGGATAAGTACCGGCAAATATTATTTTATTTCGTTGAATTCTTAATAAATTACTATTACATATATTTTAAAATAATGTCATATTTTATTAAAAAAAATTTAAATAAACCCTTAATTGTAGAATAAAACATTTTATTCTATTGTTATATTTTTATTATGTTTGATTTTTAAACTAGTTTTCAAAAAATTACAAAGTTTTAAAAATTAAATAATTTCATAATCAACTGAAATCAAATTAATTTTAAAACTTGTTTATTTCTATAATTTTATTATTTTTCATTTTTTAACTAGTTTATAAAAATTTTCCAATTTTTAAAAATTAATAATTTCATGATCAATTGAAATCAAATTAATCCGAAATTACAATTTATTTTAATTTGTGTATATAAATATATCTATTAACTTTTCAAATAATTGTCACAAATTATAATTTTTAAACTATCTAAACACATTCTTTAAAAATTATGAGACAAAATTGGTTTTATCCTCGGTAGTTAAACCAAGCGGATACTAGTTTTGGTCCTATGATTCTTCGGTTCTCCAAAATTCACAACCGGCTGGATCCCTATCCACTAATAGTCCTATGGTGGCCCATGCCAGATCCTAAACTACAAGTCGAAGCCATATCTTAGTTATGTCTGTCTATCACATTAATAATTCCATTGGTAATGAATATTGTTATTTCTACTGAAATCCTCAAGAGAGCAGAATGGCTCCAAAATCTGTCTTATATTTTCCTGACAACTCTTTGGACTTTCTCACTATATCCTATAGATGAATATTGTGCACCAAGATATACATGTAGCTCACTTGCAAATATAGTTAAGCATTTCCCTTTAACCAAGGTACTTAACCGATATACTAATGTGTCATACTAGTCTTCCCTTTTTTTTCATTTTCTTCAATTCATGTATAACTTTAAGCACAACACAAATTTTTTCTTCATTTTCTGCTACAATTTCAGCTACTTCATAAAACAATTTGCACAAGTACTTATCATTTTCATTTATGATTTGGTTTTGATATCATCATAGCTATTTTGACATAGTGTGCAATTTACATCCTTCCTCCACCTATTTAGGATGTATTTCAAAGGAACCTCTTTCATTTTGGGTTAAATACAAATAATGCATGTCTATATAAAATTTTGTTAAACTCTTAACAATCGACATATACATATAATATTTATTTCTATTTTGTTGAGCTTATCTTTAAATTTCAAATCATTCAACATATGCTCAGTAAAAACAACCTCATGAACATAAAATGTAGAAAGTGCACTTTTTTCATGGACTCTAACACACCAATTAAATATTTCAGTATACTATTCTTGGACCTCCGAAAACTTGGTTTGAAATTATTTTTCAATTGGAGATAAAGAGACAGGGGGAATAACAAAGAAAAAAAAAACATTAAAAGCAGCTAAAGTTTCCTTCTCGACCTTGTAAACATGCTTGGGTGGTCTAATAATTATTATGTTTTCTAATCTTCTTAGGAATATTATTTATTTTATGTCACAAGCACCATTTATGTCAAGCTTCAGGAAAGACTTTCTTAATTGCACTTTGCATAACTCTACATTGATCGGTAATCATGGGTGAAGCAATTGACAAGCAGATTGCAGTGCAGCCACACTACGAAATCTGCATCTTCACTCCAAAACAACCCTCATCCTATGAGTAATATATGTTTTGTCAAAAGTGACTACTTCCCAAATGACTCATACTTTGCAGTAAAGATTCCAAGCCCAAATCCGTTGCCTCTCCCTACTTTTCTTTTTTCCTTTCACTCCAACCGAAAAGGAAATATATTTTATTATATGATTTATGAGTATCAATCTTACATCCTTAGATCCAAAAATTACTGGCTTAATCTATTTAATTAGAAGACCATGTCTAGTTTAAAATGAAGTGAAAACAATGTTGGAATGGAACCATCCCATTTTCATGAAAACACAATATATTTGTTCATTATCAACAATGATATTTGAAAATTCTTGTTTAGATCCAACTTCTTTATAATTCTTTAAAAATTCAACTAAATAATTTTTTTCTAATTTTAGTCGTTCACAAATTTTTTCAAAAATCTCTACCATCTAAATAATTTAATTTTAAATTTTTATTATTTTGTTTAATTAATAAATTAAATATTATATTAAAAATATATCTTATTTTATTCTAAATTCTAACCCTAAGCTTAAGTCTATCCCTAATCTTAATTCTAAATCTAAGTCTAAATCTAATCCTAATCGTAAATGTAAACCTAACCGTAAACACTCTAAACCTAAATCTAATCTTAATTATATAATTTTATTCAAATTTATGTTAAAAGAGTTGTTGTTCATAAAAAGTAAAAAAAAAATAAAAAAAAAAATAAATTAAATTAGGTAAAATTCCTAAAAAAATTTAATGGATTCAAATTCGTCTAATCTATTATATGACGCCGGTTTAGTTTGGCCAACGTCCAAAACAATGTTGAGAGGCTATTTTATTAACCAAAAAAAAAATTACACAAAGATTATTATTTTGTGTTGGGCCTTGTTTTTTATTTTTTTTTATTTTGTTTACCCAAAATGGCCATGTGAGAGATGAACCCACTACACAAATACTACTAATTAACTAACAACTCTGCCAATGAGCCAAACTAAATTTTTTTTTACTTACAAAATATATAATTGTTATTATTCCTATAGAATTTAATTGGAATAAAAAATAAAAAATAAATCGTTTTTTATTACTTCTTTTGTTCTTCAATTTTATTGTTATTGGTTATACTAAATTTATTCATCCAATTAGATGAGTAAAAAAAAAAAATTATTTAAAAATATTAAAAAAATTAATATTATTCTATATGATACTTTAAATTTAAATATCATATGCTAGTTTACTATTTATTTTATTGTTATTTTTAATTATGTTTTTTAATTTTATTATATTAGTTGAGTTATTATTAGTTAGTAATAAGTTGTATTATAAACTAAATCACTATTAACTCAAATATATATAATTTTATATTTGTCATATTATACGTGAATTGAAATTAATATTTAATTTAATGATGACATCGTTATTAAATTAATAGTTGTCTCATGATTTCTATCATATTATATTCAAATCCGATTATGTGTTGAATTAAAAGGATCTAATTTGTAAAATATTAAATCAAAACCAAACTCCTCCTTAACTAACCACTTACAATTTTTTCACACAAAAACTAGACCTTGACACTTTCTGACTTAATAAGCCCCCCCGCCAGTATACAATTATCTGGAGACTTGTAATCTTGTATGATTTAGCTAATAAAATTGTCTAGACAACCGCATTAGCTAGAGGCATAAACTTGTCTCCGGTTTCTAGATAAAGCTAGTTTATTAGTTTCTAGATTACACCTAAATGGGATAGTAAATAAAACTTTTTAACAATTGGCCAGTAAGAAGCTTAACTTCAAGAGAAGAAATATTTGCGAACACTCAATTCAAGTCCACCGTCAGATGGTTTAAAAGGTCTTCTCAATTTAGCATTCTTGGACATCTGCAATGCCATAGACTCCTTGCGTAATTCTACATATTTGCAAATTTGAAAAGCTACCAGGCCAAGGACTGCCAAACACTGTTTACTTATTTTTTTGTTTTTGTCCACGTCCTCGGAACACCAGTACAACAATCAGAACATTCTATTTACAGGGTTTATAACACTGTATTTGACATGCTTCAGTCTCATTCACCCTGCACCTTCAAGTAGTTTTCAAGCTGGATTCAAACTATCAGTGTCCATTGCTGCTGTGGAGGTTTAAGCTACAGATAAGAACAAGAACAACAAATTAACAAATCAACTACAGAAATCAAAACAACTTATTGAAAAGCGCAGGGTCAACTTACAGCTGTTTGACTTTGAATCAAGTTGGGATTCCCCTTCCTCATCGCCTTCTTCTCTACTCCTCGTCCTCTTTTCCAGCTTAGCCTCGGATTCTGCTTTGGCAGCTAATGCCTTACTATCTAAATAAGCTCTTGCCTCAGCATCTAAAGCAGCTAAATCCATAGCATCTAAAGCGTTGAAAGGGGTTACAGTTACAACCTGAGAAGTAGCATGTAGTTTAGATCAGAAGACAGATCTTATGTTTGTCAGCACAAAAAAAAAAAAAAAGAGAGAAAGAAATCAAAATTTATTAACCTCTCCATCTGATTCTTCCTCTTCTGATGTAGATGGTGATGGTAGTATTCCAGCAAGATCTTCTTCACATGCAGAAGATATTATTGTAAACAGGTCTCTTTGGAGGAAAAACCATTTTTTGCCTAAATCAAGGGATCTACCACCTCTATTCCTATACCTTAGATAATAAGGTTCAGAATCACACATTTGAACCCCTTTGCTTTTCCGAAAAGCTCTTATGTTCTGAAGCACAGCACTCTCTAACTCCTCTAAGCTCTCATAGTCAAAAGGTATAAAGGTCATTATAGTTTCAGTCTTCTCAGCCCCTATAAACATAAGTTCACGTCGATCGAACTCATAGTCTGAAACTGAAACTTGACCCAACCTGAACTTAAATTCTCTATCCTTCAAATTGGTAATATCTAAGGGAATATATCACATAGCATCCCCTTTTAAAATGTTCTCTTCATATTCAACCCGATACCTTTTTGGTAAAAATTCTTGACTTTTTCCAATTATATTAGCCACCTGAGCAGCAACATAATCTTTGAAGATCTTTTCTTCAACCCCTTTAATACTAAAACTTCCCAATTCATCAAATCCCCCAAACGAGTCAGCAGAAGACTGCAACAACTTGTGATGAACATTTATTATGTCATCACCTTCTTTGTAGTCTACTTTGGTATTGTCATCATCCTCATTGCTGTCATAATCTTCTCCGTTGTTATCATCCTTCTCATTACCATCCTTGTTACTATCATCATTCACATTGCTGTCATAATCTTCTCTGCCATCCTCTTCATTACCATCCTCTCTGCTGTTATCATTTTCATTGCTGTTATCATTCTCATTGTTGTCACCATCATCAGGAGTTGCATGCCCTTGTGCCTTCTGCCCATGTGTCTTCAGCTGAAAATTCTCAAAAGCCTCAGATAGTGCTTCTACCTGTATTGACAATCCATGATTTAATTCATGGGCATGGAAACCTATATTGTAACTGATTTTATAACAATAACAAAAGTTTTGCTTTATTGTATTGTCACAAACCAGATCTGGCTTCTTGGAGTACACCCTCACTGTCACATCCTGATAAAATTCAGGCAGCAAGTGGCTGATGCCATGGTCCTTTATAGACTAACTCACTACTCTTGTAGTCCTTATATAAACAAAAAAGCCTTCAGTTTTCCCACAATGCAACTAATAAATGTCATCTAAGAAAAGCTAAGTAGAATTAAAACAATTATAGCCAATTTGGGATCAACAGGGCCCATAATTCAATAATCAACCTGTCAGTTGGGTTATACTCTGCAATACTAAAGAACAAATTTCATGCAGCAAATATACAGATAAGTTTTGTACAGAAGAATTCGGTATTGTATAAATCTTTTCCTTGCCTTTCTTAATAGTCTTTCGTGTTTTAACCAAGAAATATACAATTTTATAGTTAGCATAATGCCCACCTAATAAGGAAAGGGTTGTCCAGACTTTCTAGTTAGAAATCAAGAATATTAGCTTCAAGCATCAATACATTCAACACTGTAATCAGCTCTTTCTTACCAATTAACCAAACATAGAACACATCCATTCCAGATATCCAAATTCTCCAAAGTTTTTATGGCTTTGCTAAAGTTGTGAATAGTTTATACGACAGCATATGCAGTCACCAATGCGGAAGACAACATGCAGAATAAATAACTGAAAGCTAAAATTTGCAATTAAAATCACTGGATATTTTGTCATGCTTGAAATTAATATTATAAGCAAAACATTAAAGTGAGCTTAATACCTAGAAGAATCTGATTCTGAACGAGAAGATGCATGCATAACGAAGAAAGATCATTCGTCATATATTATATCAGCAGTAGTATCTGGGCAAGAAGACCATAGAAAGTTCATTCACAGTAAACATCATTTCTTCCTCATTACCTTTCAAGAGGGTTTTTCCTTGCTCGTGTCCAATCAATTTTAACATTGCTCAAAACTTTGTCATCTTCTTTCAATGTGGTGCCACCATTTTTCTGGTTTAAGAATTAGTGTTTAAGATTCCAGCTGTCAACTTTTCGACAAAAAATTAAAAAAAGGATGTGCAGATGTAATTGCGCTGAACCTGGGAAAAAACAATATATTGGGCAGTGATGTCTTTGAAGTGCTCCACAATAGCCTTTGGAACAGAGAATTCATTGCAAAACTGCAGGACAGAATGAATTGATACAGTTCTACCAACTTTACACGGTGATTGATGATTGCTCATGTGCATGTCTAAATGTGTGTATGATGTTATAGTGTCCGAAAAATAAAAGGAAAAAAAGGAACAGAAAAAGATTGATGCCTTTCCCTTTTCTTATTATTAATATGAGACTACCATGGTACAGTTCCTTTCTACGAATTCGAAGGATCAATTCCTTTGCTGTCATTCAATTCTTGCAGGGGAGAACTCTCAATTCTTTTCAGAACTGAGTCATCTAACTGCATTTATAGATAAATAGTACTGATATTTCCATAAAGAAGATTTCAAAAGCCTCATACTTCAAAATTTTAGGGCCTATCACGCACCTTCCAAAAATCAGATGGTTCTTGAATTGAGGAAGAAATGACAAGACATGGATCTGCTTTAATCAGTGCATCTATAACCATCTATTCTATTGCCTGGAAAAGAAAATACTGTCAAAGACAAGGCATTTGTTCAAATGCAGACCATAAACAATTGAATGTTTCTAGCTCACAACAATTTCCACATTTACTTTTGCATGTGTATAGACTGTTCGGTGCAAGTCAGCACGAGTTGCAAATAACTTGTGAATTGTTAGATCTGCCCAACATGTCAAACAGACTGATTAATAATAGAAACTTCCAGTAAAACAGTGATAATAGAAATTTCAACATACACATACTATCTTTAGCATGATAACATATGTCGTCATCCATAACCCACATCGTCTCCATCAGTCTGCAAGTTCCTTGAAGCAATTATTCAATTTAAAAAATTTATCATTGTAGCAGGATTTCTTTTGTGCAAATTAAACAATAAGCCAAAGTTTAATATTAGCAGATTTGCTAAATGTTTAACAGCCCAAAACATCCATAATAAAGCCAGAAAAAAAATTTCACCTCTCAGACTGAAAGTTGCATCCTAGGTCACAAGCATGGGAATCGCAAACAATGTAGTCAAACCTGCAAATTTACTTACTGATGAAAGTTGAAGAAAACAGGTACTAGTGACTCACATTTTGAAACAAAAAACAAAAAAAAAAACTTGACTTACTTGTCAACATCTATTCCATTGCGGCCACTTGCAACAATGTCATACAAGAAACACTTTCCATTCATACCCTACATAATAATAAGATAATAACATAAATGGGATAGAACTCAAAAAAAAAAAAAAGAGAGTACAATGTGTTACAGACAATTAGATAAAAACTGAAAAGGAGAAAGAGCTTGCAATACTTTTTGTGTAGCATGTTCACAGCTAGCAGTGATCATTTCCTTGTCAAGAGAACAAAAATATAGCGCAATTTATAGTTTTTGAAATTTATTATTTGCATATGCATTGCCTATTCTTCATATAGAGAGAAAGAATCAATACGGACTTTCATAAGCCAAACTACTATATTACAACTTTTGCAGGGCCTAGCTCAGTAACATTTCCGAAGTACTCTTTTCCTTACATGTCAGTCAAATTAGGAGATACAAAAACTTCTGCTATATTATATTTTAGTTGGTGGATACAATGCTCTTCGTGCGAAATGATAGTATTAATTAACAGATAACCTTGACTTTCTTAATGCTTTCAGAATCAATGTCAATATGGTGTTGATCTACAATGTAGTCTATCTTCACTGACATGTCCTCATGTGACCTGGAAATGTCGAAAGCAGTAACCCCATTAAATATTAATCCTCTCACTAAAAAAATCATTTATGAAAAGAAATCATGATACCAAAGTGGCAAAGCATGAAAGATTCAGTAACTTAAGTTATATGGTTGGCAATACAATGTACATGATCTATGGCTCAGGAAGAGCAACCATGCGTTGCTTATACATGTCAGAAAATGCAAAGTAGTATGACATTGAGATAGCAGAGAAGATTATTTTCCTTCTAATTAGAAATCTAGATAAGGAAAAAAAAAAAAAAAAAAAATCTATGTAGGCCTTTGTTATTGTCAAGTGGCTGGCTATTGCCGGCAAAGGTCTTCAAAAATAATTATGCTCTCTACAACATGGTTTTCGAAAACAAATTTTATTAAGAAGATTAACAAGTAGTATAAAAACAAATAATTGGTCAAAAATTGTAAATTTATTCTTGTTTTCTTCCTCACATTCTTTCCTAATATAGCTAACTTGGAATTGTGGGAGATGATGCTAATTAAATTTCTGACAGAAAAATACTAAAAATGAAGAGAGATAGTTACAAAAATCTTGCCTGCTTTCTGTATTTGATTGACAGGATAAAGTAAATAAAGGAAAAGTATAGATACTCCATTATCATTATGTATCATTTTTTAAATAATAGCCTCCATTATCATTAGATACTCTCTTTTCAGTTATTTCATATTTTCCCATATCTCCGCAGGTCAGTACAATGAAAGTTTCAAAAGTTCAATTTAACATGCACTGGTAGCTTCTTTTAATTTTGTCTTTCTTGTATCATAGATAAACCAAACAGTGAATTATTGAGTAAATGGAAAGGAAAATGGGAAGTAGATAGTGAAATACTAATTTACTGCTTGTCGAGATTGCCATGTTATTTATTCTTTACAATGTTCTAGTGGAAAAAGAGTTGAAAATTAGATTTAGTTAAATACTGTTAGAATCATCATTAGAAGTCATGAAGGATATGGGAAAGAGATACTAGAAGTATGTAAAGTTCAATATAAACTACAATGAGTTCCTTTATCTTTTCGGAGTTCAAACAAAAATTAGAAAACTTGATTTAAATGAAGACTTTAAGAATTACCATTCTGATCCTTTAAGAACAGCCAGAAGAAACCTGCACTCAATCATGTGGCTGAATGGCCCATGGCCAAGATCATGCAGTAGTCCTAGAGAGAGAGTTGGCAAATAATTAGCTTAGTAGATTGATCAGATTAGTCGAATCAAAGAATATAATTTGATAGGAAAGTCAACTACCTGCAAGTTTTACTGTGTGCACATCAGAAAGCTCGTTCTCAAGCTCAAAGACCTACAAGGATGATGTGTTTATATGCAGGAATATATAATCTATTCAAGGAACATCTACGAAGAAAGTCGGGCACACCCTTACTTGATACTTTTTAATTGTTTCAAAACCTTTTCCAGCCAGCCAATTATACAATTTAAGTGAGTGCTCCAATAGAGAATGCACATCCCCTGGGTAAACCATATGTGATAGGCCTGGAAAGTAAAACTAAAACTAGTTAAAATGGTAATTCCACTCAAATGGCATATTCAAGGAAACATGTTTCTACAGGAATAACATGAAGCATTAGGCACAGCATACTTCCATAAAGAGAAGACAATGAAACCTGAAACAGTAAAATAGAGTTTATGTGTATATTGAATTATCTTCAGTCAATTATTCTAACATTTAAGCAGTTTGCATAGCTTGGAATTGCATAGTCAGCTGAAAGACAGAAACTCATAAAATACAGAAAAGTAATTTGGCCATCTTAAGTGTCTAGAATAATGATTCGTAGTAACTACATATATAATGTTGGAGCTTTGAACAGGACTCCTTGTGTAAGGTTTCACTCTTAATCGTGAAGACAGTACCGTAGATATTAGACCAGAACAACTTAGCTTGTTGATTTATAAAATATATAAATGGTGAACGACATAACAGAAAGGTACATTTGTGAAGTTTTGTTAGATGAACAATTGACTCAATGTTACATGATGACTTCAATGAAACTTGACAGACAATCCAAAGGTAGCATACATGTAAAACTTGTTGATGAAGGTGAAAAGTTATCAATGCATTTGAATTTCATACTCTTTTTTCATAGGTCCAATGAGCATAGAAGGAGGGAAAATAGCACAGACATTGTACATCAGACATGAAAAATTATTGTGAAGCTATAAGCAATAAGCAAAGAAAAGCTACCTAGGAAGGAAGAATCGTCCATGTATTTCTGCAACATGACAGTCAAATCTGTCAAATCAGTACAGCAGAACGAACAAATTTTATAGTAAAAAGAATTACGGTTTTTGATGTATAAATCATTTTGGAGGCAAAGAAAATGGAGGATAAAGCTAGAACGAAATCAGTTATAAAACATGTAAAATCGAATTTCATACAAGAATTCCAAATTTCTGAATCAGATTGCAGAAAAAACAAAAACAAGAACCAAAATCTACTCGAGATACAACTTCAGAATATCTTTTCGATTGGAGAAGAAGAATCAGGAAACTAGAAATCAAACCAAGAAGAAATAGCAAAAACTCAAAATCTAACCAAGATTTGGTAAATGAAAACGAAACCATGTAGTTGAGTCTGAACATTTACCGGCTCTAGAAAAATACTGCCATAAACGTTATAGCAAAAGTGTTTCAGCTTTGGCCGTTCGAGGGACACATTGTCTTCGAAAGAAGCTCCCATTGTTTGCTTTCTGTATAACATATAAATCGAATTCCATACAAGAATTCCAAATTTATAAATCAGATTGTGAAAAAGCAAAAACAAGAATCAAAATCTACTCGAAATACAAATTTCATCTGTTGGAGAAGAAGCAGAAAAGGAAAAACAAACCAAGAAGACGCATGAAAACTCAAAATAGAACCAACAAGTTGTGAGTGAAAATGAAAGCATATGGTTGAATATGAACTATTACCGGCTCCAGAAGAATATTGCCATGAACGTCACGTTCGAGTTTCAGCTGTGGCCGTTCGAATGAGACATTGTCGGTGAAAGAATCTCCTATTTTATCGAGGCAGAGCTCGGAAACAAAAACCTAACAAATTCCAGCTGAGTTTGGGTTTTGAGCAGAGAAAAGAAAGAGAAGGAAGTGAAAAGAAGCTGGTTCTGGGTGGAAAGGATGGGAAGCGAAGGTTGCACAGTAGTAACACGCTAACACTACACCAAGTTTGGAATTCCAGTGATGGTCAATATATGCCGCCAAATTCCACGCGTGTAAGCACCATCCAATAGGGAGGTGGGTATTTTACTTCCATTTAATTATGTAAGAAATGTTATGATGGGATTTGTTGATGTAACAAACTAGTGGGACCACGGATAAGAAGAGCGGGAAAATTAAATTTTTTTTAACTCATGTTTATGTATATCTAACCATTTGATTATTTCTCGTAAAAGAGGTTTATTAATTTCCGTAATCCAAAAAAACTCAATTTCTAAGGAAACATATTTTTTAGTGGGTTATAAGTAACTAATTAATTTATTGATATTTTTTCTATTTAGTAGTTAAGTATATTCAATCCATTTCAACTAATTACTTTTTCAATTCGAATCAAATGTTAAGACTTGGTCTGGTAATGTTCTTTTAGAATATGTTTATACTTATTAAGAGTATAAGTCAATTTTTATATTTGGTAAAAAAATTAAAAAAAGTGGAGTGCTTCTGCTCTGACCTTTTAAGCTTGGTTTTGTAATACTCTATTAGAATATGTTTATGCTTATCAAGAGCATAAGTTAACTTTTTATGTTTGGTAAGCAACAATATAAAAGTTGGAGTGCTTCTGTTATGGGCTTTTAAAAATCTATGGCATTTTTAAAAACACCTCAATGGGTACTTTTAAAGTTGGTTTCTGTTTTCAAAAGTTTAAAAGACTAATATGACTTGATTTGGTAATGTTGTGGCTTTTGGAGAGGTGTTGTGCTCTAATCGCTCTCATAAAGCTACTTTAAAAAATTATAACAGTAATATTTAGTAAAATAATATAAAAATTGTTCTAAATAAGTAAAAATCAAAAATTAATGTTTGGCAATTCATTGTAAAGTTACTCCAAATATTTAAATTGACTATAATATTATAATAAGGACTCAACTCCTCCCCATTATGTATTTCTCGTAATACTCTCAAGTATGCACATGGATAGGTGATATGTGTATTATTAAAATTTAATGGTTAAGATTTAATTAGGTTAAACACTCTAGAGATTTTGTTTTACTCAGGTAGACGAAAACGAAATGGAGTGTTTTTGGATGATTTTGTTTCAAATTAGTGCATCTTATTGCATTTATTTTCTGTTTACTAAGTCAAGTAGTTTTCCATTTACTTTTTGCTATGTTCTGTTTACTAAGTCAAGTAGTTCAACTCCTAGTTTTCAGGTAGAATAAGTCAAGCATCAAAATCTGAGTTAGCTGAGATTTTCATGAAATAGTTAGGAGCTTTTAGGAATTTAAGTTAAGTAAACCAGCTATATTCAAGTTAGAAGTAATAAACACTTTTCTTCAGTTTGCTCTTTTTCTTTTTTTTTCTATATAGTATACTATTTCCTCTGGTTTTTTGTTTCATGGTATCAGAGCCACTTTGAGCTTTGCTGTCTCTTTTCTCTTCGTGTCTATCAAGTGTTATCTTGTTGGAGAAGATTAAAGTTAGTTCTTACTCATTGATATGGAAGCTATCAATGGAAGAAGTGTTTCTAATACACAATATGGTGTAGAGAAACTTGTAGGCACAAACTACCAAGTACTGGAGAATGTGTATGCAAGCTTATCTTCAAGGTCAAGACATATGGGAACTTGTTATTGGTGTTGATTCAGAGATTCCTGACGACACATAGGAAAATGCTGAACCACGACAAAAATGGAAGATCAAATGTGGAAAGGCTCTGTTTGCATTGAGGACATCGATTAGCAAAGAGTACATTGATCATGTTCGTGATGTTAATTCACCAAAACATGTTTGGGAGACTCTTGAAAGGCTGTTTACCAAGAAGAATACAGCTAGATTGCAGCTGTATTCATGGATGGGAAAATCAACCATCTGTTGAAGAGTTAGAAAATTTACTTTCAGATCAAGAGCCACTGGCAAAGCAAATGGCAAAGAGTCTTGAACAAAATTCTGTCCTCCTCTCCAAAGGAAAGGATAATAAGATCACACCTGTTGGAAACAAAGATCATGAACAATGTAGGAAAGCTACTGACGACAGCTCACAAAACCACAATCCAATCAAGTGCTATAAATGTGGTAAAATCGGGGCATATCAAGAAAAATTATAAAGTGAAGCTTCTAAAGCAAATGTTACAGGTGAGAATGAAGAAATGGAACAACTCAAATGGGAGCAATGTTTCACTTCAGAAGTAGTTGAAGGAAGTAACGATGTTGCAGCTGAACTAATACCAACTCAAGCTTTTTTCAACCATGAAAATGGCAAGGAGGAGTGGATCATTGATTCAGGCTACTCTCACCATGTAACCGGAAATGATTCACTACTCTCAATGTTGCGTCAACATAATAGAGAGAGAGTTATTGTCTGATAACTTAACATATCCGGTAGCAAAAGAAGGAGTTGTCAAGATTGGCATTAGTGATATAAGGACTGTCAAGCTGCATAACGTTGCATAACGTTGCATAACGTCTTTCATGTTCCAGGTTTGAAGAGGAATTTAGTCTCAATCTCTCAAATTACTAATTCTGGAAAATATATTTTGTTTGGTCCAAATGATGTAAAAGTACTTGAAAATGTGAAGAATATAGTTGCTGATGTTATTTTCACTGGTGAGAAGAAAGGCTCCTTGTTTTTCATGTTGGTAGGAAAGGCATATGTGAAAAAGACAAGCCAAATTGATAGAGCAGCAATTTGGCATGCTCGATTGGGTCATTTGAGCTATCAACTGCTACAAGAAATTTCTTCAAAGAAATTGGTGGAAGGCGTACCAGCTCTACAGAATGTACAAGAAGATGTAATTTGTCAAGGCTGTCAATTTGGCAAATCACATCCTCTTCCTTTCAAGAGGTCAAAAAACTGCAGATCCACTATGTTTGAGCTAGTTCATACAGACTTGATGGGACCAAGGAAAACTCCAAGTTACAGTAGAATCTACTATCTTATGGCGCTGGTTGATGATTTTTCAAGGTATACTTGGATAAAATTCTTGAAAGAGAAAGAATGAGCATTATCAATGTTTGCTCAATTCAAAAATGTTGTAGAGAAGGACTTTGGGACAGAAATTAAATGCTTGCGGAGCGACAATGAAGGTGAATTTATGTCAGAGGACTTCTTCAAATTTTGCGATAATAATGGTATTCTAAGATAGATGACATGTTCGAATACCCCCCAACAAAATGATGTTTCCGAAAGAAAATTGGCTCACCTCGTTTCTATGAGTCTATCATGGCTACATGACAAAAATCTCCCTCGAAAGCTTTAGGCTGAAGTTGTTCAATGTGCCTGCCAAGTAATAAACCGTTTACCTCCATGGGCAAGTAAAGAAAAATCCCCTTTTGAGATGCTACATGATGTAAAGCCAAATATAAATTACTTTCGGGTATTCAGTTCAATTTGTTATGTTCATATTCCAAAATCTAACAGAACTAAACTTGACCCGAAAGCAAAGAAGTGTATTTTTGTTAGCTATGATTCGTGTAAGAACGGGTAGATGTGCATGGATCCAGAAACAAAGAAGTTTATTACTTCTAGAGACGTTGTATTTAATGAAGTGTCATCCTATTACTCTCGCCAGAAAAATTATATTCAAGAGACTACCCTTGACAGAGATCAAGAAAGGTTGCAGCTACTTCTAGAAAATAATGTGCAAGCTCCAAACAATGATGAATGTCCAATTCCAAACACCTCAAATCTAGATGGCGGTGAATAGCAAGTCGAAAGGAGATCCATAAGGGAGAAAAGACAGCCATCTTACCTCAAAGACTATGAGATGCAGCTCAATATTTGTACTGTTACTTCATGCTTCTTTACAGGAGCAATAGATAAAGTAGAACCAACAAATTATGAAGAAGCCAAAGATCATTCAGAATTGGAAGCAGCTAAGCAAGAAGAAGTTGAAGCATTAATAGAGAATGAAACATAGGACTTGTGCCAAAGTCTAATAGCCGTGAACCAGTTTCTTGCAAATGGGTTTACAAATTGAAGAAGAAGGCAGATGGAACTATTGACAGGTACAAAGCTCGTCTTGTTGCTCGTGGTTTTTAGCAAAATTATGGGCTGGACTATGAAAAAACATTTAGTCCAGTTGCCAAGATGGTGACAGCAAGAACACTTATCTTTTTAGCTACATGCAAAGGTTAGACCTTGTGACAATTTGATGTTAAAAATGCCTTTCTTTATAGAGAGTTGGATCGTGAAGTTTTTATGGAGCAACCAGAAGGTTTTGTTTCTAAGAAATTTCCTCATCATGTTTGCCTTTTAAAGAAGGCATTATACTGGTCTGAAGCAAGCTCCACGAGCTTGGTACTATAAGATTGCTCAATATCTTACTTTTTGTGGCTATAAAATTTCAAGTTCAAATTCTAGTATGTTTGTAAAGCTGAAATCTGAGATGCGGGTAATAGTTCTTTTGTATATGGATGACATGATCATTACCAGAGATAATGATGACGAAATTTCAAGCCTAAGGGTTGAACTGTCCATTCGGTTTGAAATGAAAAATCTAGGCGAGATTGGCTGTTTTCTGGGTTGAGAAGTTGAAAGATCAGAAGAAGGTTATTTTATATCTCAAAGAAGATATGCAATAAGCATGGTGGAGAGTTTTAGCATGGGGAAGGCAAAGGCAATGGTTACTCCTATGGAGCCTCAACTTAAGTTAAAGAAAGATAAAGGCAGAACACTCAAGGATGTGAAAAAATTTAGACAACTTGTGGGCAGTCTAATTTATTTAACAATCACAAGGCCAAATATTGCATATTCTGTGAGTGTTATTTCTCAATTTATGCATAATCCAAGCAACTCTCATTTAGAGGCAGCAAAAAGAATTATATGTTATGTGAAAGGAACTCTTGAATATGAACTCATATACAAGAAAGGTGAGCAGTTTCAGTTAAGTGGTTTTACTGATGTTGATTGGGCAGGGGATGTAAATGATCGACGTTCAACATCAGGCTTTTGTTTTAGCATTGGTCCAGCAGCAATTTTGTGGTGTAGTAAAAGCAACCCAATTTTGTGGTGTAGTAAAAAGCAGCCCACTGTCACTCTTTTAAGCACCGAAGCAGAGTATGTTGCGGCATTTACGAGAAAGTTAGACTACGTAGTACCAATTTAATGTGACAATGAAAGTGCCATTAAACTTGCTTTAAACCTAGTGTTCCACGGTCGAACTAAACATATTGAAACTCATCATCACTTTGTATGGGAAGAAATGTTGAATCAAGAAATAAAGCTAGAAAGTTTTCACGGGGGATCAAGTTGCAGACATATTTACGAAAGCCTTAGGAAAGCCTAAGTTTGAATATTACAGAGCTGTTCTTGAAGTTGTTGACCGTAAGCATGCACTATGGGGGAGTGTTACAAATTAGTGCATCTTGCTGCATTTATTTTCTGTTTACTAAGTCAAGTAGTTTTTCATTTACTGTTTGCTATGTTCTGTTTACTAAGTCAAGTAGTTCAGCTCCTAGTTTTCAGGTAGAATAAGTCCGGCATCAAAATCTGAGTTAGCTGAGATTTTCATGAAATAGTTAGAGAGCTTTTAGGAATTTAAATTAAGCAGACTAGCTATATATGTGGTCTACATTTGATTTATTCATTCATTCAAGTTAGAAGCAATAAACATTTTTCTTCAGTTTGCTCTTTTTCTTTCTGCTATACAGTATACTACTTCCTCTGATTTTTTGTTTCAGATTTTCCTCTATCTTTTTCTTTTGTCTTGAAGAATCTTAACAGAGTTTGTAAAGATAAAACCCCAGTCGAGAGACCAAATGGTGCAGACAAGATATTTGACGAAGATTCGCAGGAGAGGTTTTTTTAATGCAGGTTGAGCAAATAGACTTTGAGTATGACATCGTGACAAAATTGGTGTGGGGATTGTCTAAACGAAGAGCAAATTGGGTTTGCTATAACCTAGAATTGATGTTTATCTTATAGATTGTAAAGAAGTTATTTGTTAGACCATTGGTTTCGGATTCCTCGGGGCTGGGTCTTCTAGGTTGTGCGAAAACTCCAGTTAAAAACAATGACAACCTTCCAGTGAAAACTGAAACTCTAGGAGGAGCTTGTGCTGAAAAAGGTGTAGCGCAGATGAGAAGTTGAGTTCGATCGGAAAAGAAGTTGTAACTTGATGTGTTTGAAGTTTATGGAGCAGATGAGAAGGTAGTGGTGAAGACCTAAGGTTGGTGGTCTTGGTGTTCGAGGGGCTTGTTGGCTTGATTCACACAGGATTAATTTGGTTAGGCAGAGGCATTAAAAATTAGTTTTAAAAGTGATTTTAGAATAAAGTTTTGAGAAATTGTGTTTCCCATACTAAATTTATATAAAAATTTTTGTGCACTGATTACTCAGTTTAGTTTTCATCTTCGTCTTTCTTGCTGAGCAAAGCACTTTTGCTGGACATTTTTTAGCTTGTTCTTGGCTCCTTGCCTTCTCTTAAGCGTTGTTTGCAACTCTTGGAGGTACTAGATTTTTTTATTTTTTTTTTCAAAAAAATAAAAAATAAAATGGAAAGAGGCCCAATATTAGAGTCCCACCGTCTTTAAAATTAGAGTTTCTATCATAATTAAATCCTAATCATTAAATATTAATAATATACATATCACCCAGGTGTACAGAAAATATTGAAAAAAATGTATAAATAAAAAAAAGTTGAATCCTTATAATAATATAAAATAAACTCTTAATATTTTTTAAATTTATTGTTTTTTTTTTAAATTTTATTCATAAGATTAAGAAGAATTAAAAGAAAGAAAAACTAATAGTAATCCTATTAGTAATCCTTATAATAAAAAAATTTCTGCTAGTATAAATATAGATCATTAGGGTTTTTTTATTAGACCTTCTCTAGTATCTCTTATTCTACCCCAAACCTTCACTTCATAGTCTGTACCCAGCGTTAATTGGATTCCTCCAAGCTTGGGAGTGACTGCTATTGGTTGGGCCCATTATGAGCACCGAAGAGGATTCTGTGAAAAGACAAAAGTCGACCACCAAATCAACTATCCGTACATCGATCTATGATCTACTTGACGATCTACTGGATGAAATTCTTCATAGACTCCTTTACGAAACAGTAGTCCAATGTAAGTGCGCCTCCAAGCGTTGGTTCTCTCTAATATCCAGTCCCTCTTTTGTTTCCCACCATGTAAGACCTAGAATCACCGACCCATTGAAACTGCAGCCATGAAGAAAAAACCTTGCTTTACTAATTCCAACGAACCCGTGTTCAGTTCCCCTGGATTCTCTCTGGATTTCCTTCCCTGTTACCGAGCCAACGAAACATGTCCAATTCATATTGTAGGAACATCCAAAGACTTGATGTTGTGCTGTGAGAGCAAGTTTAGTCTCAGAGTAGTCTATTACATCTGCAATCCGTTAACCAAGCATTGGGTCGCTCTTCCTCCAGCTCCTCAATCCCACCGCAAGGTATGCGTTGGTTTTATATGCATGCCTTACTATAATAAATTACATGGAGAAGGGCAATACGGAGTCGCCCTTAATGTTGAATATAAGTTTAAGGTTGTACGAATTTGTAAGCTAGAAAAATATAAGTGCAGACTTAAATTGGAAATCTTCTCTTCAGGCAAGTGGACTGAGAGGGTGTACAACTACCCACTCCCTAGTACCGGTCCACACCTATTACCCGTCCATTACCCGGTTCTCTGAAAGCCGTGGTTTGTGGTGGGGTGTTGTATTTACAATGGGCAATTCCAGATAAGCTCATTGCATTTGATTTCAATGAGATTAAGGATGGCTTTCGCAGTTATTTAGTTGACTTACCCAAATATAATCCCAGTATTCGTACTGGTTCATATTTGGGACAAATGGTATGCCCGGAACGATTGTGTTTCTCCTATTTGTCAATTAGTCGTGCTATTGATGCTCCCAATATGATGGTTTAGGGAACTCAAGGAATACAAGAAAGGAGGCAAATGGAGGTTGGTACACTTGATTTATTTCTATAGTACTGACCGGAAATTTGATTGGGCTTTGAAATACATCAAGTTCTTTTCATGTTCTGATCGGGGTTATGTGAATCGTCCACCGAATTTAAGTCCTACAATTCTTGGTTTCCACCCTACAGATGCGAATATTGTGTATTTATTTCTACAACCTCAGGGTCTGGTCTTGTACAACATGCAGCAAAGAACAATTGAAGTTGTTGAAAGAATTCCTTTATCCAAAATTTGCAAGCAGGATCTGTTTCCACTGGTGATTCCTTGGTGGCCGACTCCAGTTTTTAAACTATCACTAGAAGCCATCTCTTAGGTATTTCATTCTATTATGTTATTCCCATGATAATGATTATTATTGTTATTGTTGTTGCTATTGTTTTGAAGGTAGAGTAGTACCATAAAACATTGGATTAAATTAATATTTCAAATGGTACTTTTGGTTATATGCATGTATTTTATCATATACTAGTAATTACTCACTAGAATCTACCAAGCTCTAATTCCTATAAAGCCAACATGTTCAAGCACAAGCTTGCATCTCCTCTTAACCAAGGTACTTAACCTATATATTAATCATTTATACCAGTCTTGCCTTTCTAGCTAGGATATTTGGTTGCAAAATATGATTTCAGATTGTATGGAAGATCATAATTTCAGAAAAATATGTTCACTACAAGACATTAACTCTTCCTAGAGCACTCCAATGGATCAATCTTGGTCTTTAGTTGTCGGTCCATTGGCCAGTGAGCTATTAGAGGAATGTTTAGGTATAGGCCAAGTTAGATCACATTATTTCTTTACAAAAAATTAGATGCCGATATATGTTACAGAGATACTTTACCCACTGCACAAAAGTTCCAGGGCACTTTCCTTTGTGTCTCTTTTGATTTGCTTAGGAGGACCCCTTCTCCATCATGCACCATCTTTATTTCTCAACGAAACACTTTTTCAGATCAAGTGAAAGTTCAGGAAGCTGTAAAGTGTAAGGGTATTGAGAATAAACCCACATAATATTTTCTCCAAGGGTCAGTTGTACTTTGTAGCTGAAATATATGTTGTACAGTATTTATTCTTAATAGAGCCTGGTAGAACAAAACAATCTTTTCCTTAATAGTATTAGGGTCATCATATTATCAGTACTTAACATTTGATAAAGTTCTGAGCCCTTCTCATTTTGGTAGCACTAAAAAGAAAAAAAGCCGTGTTGTTACATCAGGTTTCCAAGATAAAACATAAAACCAAGCAATTCTGGAGTGGAAGGCCCTTTTCGTTCCCAAAGCTTCAACATACTTGTCTTGTTATGCCTTTTTTTTTTTTTTTTTTTTTTGCTTTGTTTTACTTTATAAGTCACGGCTAAATTCGTACCGATTTAATTTTATCAATAAAGTTGGGGTAGTACTATATATATATATAGAAGAATACGTGATCCGAAGTATGGAATAGAGGTGGTGGTGGAGGAGGTAGAGTGATATCACCAAAAAGTTAATTAGTTTGCATCGTATGGAGTAGAGGTGGTTTTGGAGGTAGAGTGATACGACCAAAAAGTTAATTAGTTTCTTAGCGAACTCTGAGCGCGTGTACATGCACTCCAAATTATTATTATTATTTTTTAAAATGACACTTGATTTGTTATTACATTATTTTTTTAAGAATGTGTAAATTTTAGACTTAAAAGAAAGATTTTGGTTTAATTTTTGGTTGAAATGTGATTTGAGATGTGGTTTAATAGTATTTACCAAAAATATATAGTTGAAAACTAGATGATATTAGTTTTAAATTGGTGAGAGGGAAGGGAAAATATTTATAAGAGAATAAAAGAAGTGAACGTGGAAATTGTAGAGAAAAAAATAAACATTAAGACAAAAATGATTATACTGTCATTTGAAAAAGAAATAAATAAAAAAACTCAAATCTTGGTTACTAAAGTTCATAACGATTGTCAACGAGCTGAGTAAAGCTCGGCTCGTCTCATTTTAGGCAAGCTCTCGTTTTAGGCTCGTAAGCTTAAACTCGTTAAAACCTCGTGATTAAATATTTAAGCTCGGCTTAGTTCGTTAAGGGCTCTTGAATTTTTTTTCAAAATTCTAAAAAAGTTTTGTAAATAAGAAGAGTTGAACCCAAGACCACTTAGTAAATGTTTGTATAAATTACTATTAAACCAAGTAATAATTTATGTTAATTTTATGTATATAAATAGATTTATTATAAATGTACATATAAATAATAAAAATTTATTAAATGAGCTAGCTCAAGAGCCGAGCTTTGGAAAGATTGAGCTCAGCTCATTTTACTAAACAAACTCAAAATAAAGCTTAAAATCGCCTCATTTAAAAAACGAGGCAAGCTTGATCCGAGCCCTTAACGAGTAGCTCACGAGTTGCTTCTGAGCTAGCTCGGCTCATTGCCACCCCTAAAGGTCATATGACAGTTGGGACCTGCTGTTAAAAATAAAAAAATAAAAAAGGAGCAAATGGCACACAGACATGTTGGCGTTAGAATGCCTACTGAAACACAAATATCACGGCCCAAATGTCAGCCTAAGTCCTAGCCGAACACTAAATAGACTCAATCGTCCATTTGAAATGTCAAACACTCGATTAGGATAACAAACTAAACCGGCTCCAAATAAGTAACAGTGTGTTTGAAATAATTAAAAATATAGAATTCAGTTTATTTCAAATAAATTTTAATTTTTTACGTTTGAAACAAATGAAACGATGCAGATTTTAAATGAAATTCATTTGAAATTCACATTTTATGTAATTATGGATTCTACATCAAATAGATTGGATTTTATTTTGTATAATTTATTTGAGATAAGTTATTATTTTCTCGAACTTCAAATGACATTTTTAGTCCTTAATATTACATATACTTAACCAACTACAAGTTTTTTCTTCTCAACTTATTTTTTGTTTATTGAACAACAATTGATTTTTCCTTCTTTATATTTTTAATTAATTAATGGTAATTTTAACTAAAGATTTTGAGGGTAGTATTGGACAAATACTTAAACTAAATGAATTCTTTATTTATTTCAAATAAAAGAATTAGACTGAATTCTCTAAGTGTAGTTTTTATTCCTAAATAAGAGAATTCATTTAAAACTGAAATGAATTCTATTTTTTATCTTCTTCTAAACACACTATAAATAATTTGTTGAGGTTACGAAGATTATTATTAAATAAATCGAAACTAGAAAAATTATTATTAAATTATATTTTTTAGCATCTTATTATTTCAGTGGTTATATACCAAGAAAATAAACTCCCAATTCTCTCTTGCATACAACTATAACACAAAGGAAATTTTAAAAATAAGAAGGTATAACAATATGTTATTTTAACAAAAATTTGAGACCACTTGAATTGAGACATTTATATGGTGGCGTGTTCAGTATCCACAAAACCAAGTGTTCCTCTGACTTCATATTAGAACTGAACTGACCCGAAGTTGTAACTCAAAAGCTTAATTAAGTCTGGGAGTTTTGCTTGAAAGTTTAAGGTAATGAGACTGTTTGCTGGATGCCAACGTGCTTAGGACAAGAGTGATATAATCCTGGTCGAGATATGATAAGGTGGTGATGGAGGTAGAGTGAATTAGCCTCTTAGCGAACACTCAGTAAGGAAGACGAAACGAAATGGAGTTTTTTGGCTGATTTTCCTCTATCTTTTTCCTTTGTTTTGAAGAATCTTAACAAAACCTGTAGAGATATAATCCTGGCCGAGAGATCAAATGGTACAGACAAGATATTTGCCTCTATTATAAGAGGATTCGTAACATAGGGTTTTTTCAATGCAGGTTGAGAAAAAAGGTTTTCAGTATGACGTTATGACAAAATTGATGTGGGGATTGTCTAAATGAACAACAAATTGGATGCGCCATAAGCCTACAATTGATGTTTATCTTATAGATTGTATAGAAGTTATTTATTAGTGTAAGGAATTTGATTATAGAAGTTATTTATTAGTGTAAGGAACTTGATTATGCCAGGCACAACAAAATTTAAAATTTTTGTCATAACCAAATTCCTTGGATCTTCTCCATTATTTATGATCCAATATATTTTTTCTATTAATCTAATAAATAGAAAATTAACTCTTGAAGTAAATATGATGGTATTAGCTTGATTCACAAGTTGTACAAGATGTACAACCTCTAAGTCTATATAACTCAACTTAAGGTGATAAGATTAAATATGATCCCTTAGAGTTTTAGTCAAAAATAGGAAAGTCCTAACTTAATTCTATTTTAAATTCAAATACTAATTGTTTGTAATTGCATAGAATCCCAAAACTTCTTCTAATCAAATTACATCCTTTTGTGTAGCCCCTTAGGTTTATATTAAACTAGCAATAGGCCATATTAACTTACTATATTTTTTAATTCGATTCATATCTAATTAATTTGAATCAAAACTACCTTTTGATTTACATATAAATAAGGCTTAATTATTAAATTAATTCTCGAGTTATCTACAAGTCAAGATTGATACCTAGCAGCATTTGATTACTGCCCAGATAATATAAATATATATGTGAACATTTTTGTTATTAGTTACTGTGAAATTCAATCTTTCCATCATTCAATGTTCTTAATTAAAACTTAGTGTATAGATTAATGTCAAACCCAAAATTTTTAATATGATGTATCTATCTATAAGTCACAACTCGTGGTGAAATCTAAAATCTCCTAATCTAGTTTCACATCACCCTAGCTATGGACTTTCTGAGCTATGTCTTAATTACATAACATAGAACATTTTCTCTCTTTAGTAAGAATGATAGATCCCTTAATATACTACTAACAATTAGGTCATCGGCCCCTGATTCTACCTTTTAAGTTAACTAGTTTCGTGACACACTCATTGTGCGTGAAATCGTGTTTATAATATGTACATATATGCTCATCAATAATTGATGTGGCATGGTAAGAAATTAAAGTTAATAAAACATCATACTTCATGTCAATTATATTAGATAAATAGATCAATTCAATGAAAAATTTAAGTCATAATATAAGTATTTTTTTAATATTCTAAAAATGAAAAAAAGAATAAACAGAGTAATATTATAATCATAAAATTTACAGTCTTAATATTTTTTTTAATATTTAAAGTTTAATTATTTGTAAATAATTAAATAAAAAATTGAAAAAATCATTTTAAATACTAATAATATATAATTATTTGACAAATTATAGATTTATTAATACGAAAATAATTAAGACAAAAAAAAACTAACCATAATTACAGTACTCCAACCTTAACATTAATTAAGGTACCATAATCCTAATTACAATACCATAACACTAATAACAATACTTGGATCTTAATTTAAATACTCTAACCTTAATTACGATAATCTAACCCTAATTACTGTATCTTAACCCTAATTACAATACCCTAACCCTAGTTATGGTAACCTACCCTTAACCTTAGTTACGGTACTTTAATCATAACCTTAGTTACGATACCCTAATCCTAGTTATGATATCTTAATCCTTACCTTAGTTATGATACCTTAACACCAGTTACAGTACCCTAAGCCTAACCTAACCCTAATTATGATACCTTAACCCTAACCGTAATTATAATACTCATAACCTTAACACTAATTATGGTACCTTAATTACGATAACCTAAGCCTAAACCTAATTACGGTACCCTATTCCTTAATTATGGTGCCTATAACCCACTAGTTACAGTATTCTAACCTTAAGTCAAATTACGGTACTCCTAACTCTAAGCCAAATTACGGTATCCTAATACTAATCCTAACCGTAATTATGGATACCCTAACCCTAAAATTAATTATGATACCCTAACCCTAATTACGATACTCTAACCCTAATTACGATACTCTAACCCTAATTACAATATCCTAACCCTAATTACGATACTTAAAATCCTAACTATAATGACCCTTATTATGGTACTTTAACCCTAATTATGGTACCCTAATCCTAGTTAAGGATACCCTAATTCTAATTACGGTACACTAACTTTAACACTAATTATGGTTATCTAAACTCTAATTTATGTACCTTAACTCTAATTACGGTATTCCTAACCCTTAATTATTGTATCATAACCCTAACTACAATATCTCCAACCCTAATCATGATACCCAAAACCTAACTCTAACTCTAGTTACGGTAACTTAACCATAATTATGGTACCCTAAACCTATGTACGGTATCCCTAACCCTAATTACAGTGACCAAACCTTAACTCTAGTCACAGTAACCTAAGTTCCTAACTATAGTTACTATTAACATATTATTATTGAAAAATATAATTTTTTAATGAATTAAAAGTTAAAACAATATTATAATGATGAAACTATAATCCTAATATATCTTTTAATTCATAATTTTTTTTTTAATTTTAATTATAAATTTGAGAAGAACTAAGAAAACTAAAATTATTAGGCACCCATTAAATAAACAAAAAAATACAAATTTAAATTTTAATTACTATTGACATATAATTAATTTAAAAAAAATAGATTTATTAATATTAAGAAGAAGTAAAAAAATAGTCAATAGTTATAAAGTAATTACAATTCTACTAATATTAAAATAGAGAAGAATATTTAGGAAAATAGTAGTCTATTTGAAATAAAATAAAAATTAAAGATATCTATGTAATAATAAAAATTTATAAAAATAATTAAGAAAATTAAAAATTTTATGTTGTTAAGCCACTTTTATCTATCGTTATAGATTAGAATTTCTATCACAATTCAATCTTAACCATTAAACATTAATACACATGTAACTTATCCATGTATGTACTTGGAAATATTGAAAGAAATGTATAACGAAGAAAAGCTAAATCCTTGTAATAAAATATAAACTAAACTCTTAATATTTTTTAAAATTTATTTCATAGTTTGCTTTTTAATTTTTATTCATAAAATTAAGAAGAATTGAAAAAGAAGAAGAAGAAAAAAGACTATTATTAATAATCCTATTAAGTTATCCTTATAATAAAAAGCTTGGGAGTGACAGCTATTGGTCGCGACCATTATGAGCACTGAAGAGGATTCTGTGAAAAGACAAAAGACGATCACCAAATCAACTATCCGTACATCGATCTATGATCTACTGGATGAAATTCTCCATAGACTCCCTTACAAAACAGCAGTCCAATGTAATTGCATCTCCAAGCGTTAGTGCTCCCTTCTCTCTAATATCCAGTCCTTATTTTGTTTCCCACCATGTAAGACCTAGAATCATCGATCCATTGAAACAGCAACCATGGAGCTTCTTTTATATTCCTGGAAAAGAATTTGAGCCCGACGAGAAGAAAAAACCTTGCTTTACTAATTCCAAGGAACCCACGTTCAGTTCCCCTGGATTTCCTTCCCTGTTACCGAGCCAGCGAAACATGTCCAATTTATATTGTAGGAACATCCGAAGACTTGATCTTGTGCTGTGAAAGCAAGTTTAGTCTCAGAGTAGTCTATTACATTTGCAATCCGTTAACCAAGCATTGGGTCGCTCTTCCTCCAGCTCCTGAATCCCACCACAAGGTATGCGTTGGTTTTTTATGCGTGCCTTACTATAATAAATTACATGGAGAAAGGCAATACGGAGTTGCCCTTAATGTTGAATATAAGTTTTGCGAATTTATTCCACCTACTAAAATATAATATAGCAGAAGTTTTGGTTTCTCCTAATTTTGAGTGACATCTAAGGAAAAGAGTACTTGGAGCACATTGCTCCTCTTTGAATTGTTCCTGAGCTCGGCCCTGCAAATGTTGTAATATAATTTAGTAGTTTGGCTTATGAAAGTTCATATTTATTCTTACTTTCTATATGAAGAATAGGCAATAATAAATTTTGGAAAACTATAAATTGGGTTCTAATATATTTCTGTTCGCTTGACAGGAAATGATCACTGCTAGCTGTGAACATGCTACACAAAAAGTATTGCAAGTTCTTTCTCCTTTTCAGTTTTTATCTAATTGTCTGCAACACATTGTACTCTGTTTTTTTTTTAGTTTCTATCCCATTTATATAATTATCTGATTACAATGTAGTGTATGTGGAAAGCGTTTCTTGCATGACATTGTTTCAAGTGGTCGCAATGGAATAGATGTCGATAAGTAAGTCAAGGTGTGTTTTTTTTTTTTTGGTCAAAATGTGTGTCACTAGTACCTTCTATTCTTGAATTTTCATCCGTAAGTAAATTTGCAGGTTTGACTACATTGGTTGTGATTCCCATGCTTGTGGCCTAGGATATAACTTTCCAGTCTGAGAGGTGCAATTTTTTTTAATTTTTTTTTTTCCTGGTGGCTTTATTATGGATGTTTTGGGCTGTTAAACATTTGCAAATCTGCTAATCTGCTAATCTTAAACTCCTGCTTATTATTTAGTATGCACAAAAGCAATCCTGCTACAATGTTATTTTTTTAAATTGAATAATGGCTTCAAGGAACTTGCAGACTGATGGAGACAATGCGAGTTATGGATGACAACATATGTTATCGTGCTAAAGACTGTAAGTGTTGGTTGAAATTTCTAATATCACTATTTCACTGGAAGTTGCTATTATTCAATCAGTCTGTTTGACATGTTGGGCAGATCTTACAATTCACAAGTTATTTGCAACTCGTGCTGACTTGCACCAAACAGTCTATACAAATGCAAAGTAAATGTGCAGATGGTGTGAGCCAGAAGTTCAAACATTAATTCTTTATCGTCTGCATTTGAACAAATGTCTTATCTTTGACTTTTCTTTTACAGGCAATACAAGCGATGGCTATGGATGCACTGATTAAAGCAGATCCATGTCTTGGCATTTCTTCCTCAATTCAAGAACCATCTGATTTTTGCAAGGTGATAAGCGATAAATTTTTGGAGTATGAGGCTTTTGAAATCTTCTTTATGGAAGTGTCAGTACTATTTATCTTTAAATGCAGTTAGACGACTCAGTTCTGAAAATAATTGAGAGTTCTCCCCTTCAAGAATTGAATGAGGCAAAGGAATTGATGCTTTGAATTCATAGAAGGGAACTGTACCAGGTAGTCTGATATTAATTATAAGAAAAGGGAATGGCATCAATTTTTTTTTTTCTGTTCCTTCTTTTTTTCCTTTTATTTTTGGACGCTATAACATCATACACACATTTGGACATGCACATGGGCAATCACCAATCACTGTGTAAAGTTGGTAGAATTATATCAATTGATTCTGTCCTGTAGTTCTGCAATGAATTCACTGTTCCAAAGGCTATTCTGGAGCACTTCAAAGACATCACTGCCCAAGATATTTTTTGTTCCCTGGTTCAACACAATTACATCTGCACATCCTTTTTATTTTTATTTATTTATTTTATTTTTTTTTGTGAAAAATTTGACAGCTGTTATCTTAAACACTAATTCTTCAACCAGAAAAATGGTGGCACCACATTGAAAGATGACATAGTTGTGAGCAATGTTAAAATTGATTGGACACGAGCAAGGAAAAACCCTCTTGAACGGTAATGAGAAAGAAATGATGTTTACTGTGAATGAACTTCTATGGTCTTCTTGAACAGTTACTACTGCTGATATAATATGACAGGTGATCTTTCTTCTTTATGCGTGCATCTTCTCTTTCAGAATCAGTTTCTTCCAGGTATTAAGCTTCACTTTAAATGTTTTGCTTATAATATTAGTTTCAAGCATGACAAAATATCCAGTGATTCTAATTGCAATTTTTAGCTTTCAGTTATTTATTCTGCATGTTGTCTTCAGCATCGGTGACTGCATATGCTGTCATATAAAATATCCACAATTTTAGAAAATCCATAAAAAATTCAGAGAATTTGAATATCTGGAATGGATGTTCTATGTTTGGTTAATTGGTAAGAAAGAGCTGATTATAGTGTAGAATCTATGATGCTTAAAGCTAATAATCTTGATTTCTAACTAGAAAGTCTGGACAACCCTTTCCTTATTAGATGGGCATTATGCTAACTAAAAGTTGTATATTTCTTGCTTAAAGGGTAACTTCTATACACGAAAAGCTTTTAAGAAAGGCAAGGCAAAGATGTATACTGTATCGAATTCTTCTATACAAAACTTATCTGTATATTTGCTGCATGACATTTGTTCTTTAGTATTGTGGAGTATAACCCAACTAACAGGTTGATTATTGAATTATGGGCCCTGTTGATCCCAAATTGGCTATAATTGTTTTAATTCTACTTAGCTTTTCTTAGATGACATTTATTAGCCGCATTGCGGGAAAACTGAAGGCTTTTTTGTTTATATAAGGACTATGAGAGTAGCGAGTTCTCTATCAAGGAGGATGGCATCAGCCACTTGCTGCCTGCATTTAATCAGGATGTGACAGTGAGGGTGTACTCCAAAAAGCCAGAACTGGTTTGTGACAATACAATAAAGCAAAACTTTTTTTATTGTTATAAATTCAGTTCCAATATAGACTTCCATGCCCATGAATAATTCATGGATTGCCAATACAGGTGGAAGCAGTATCTGAGGCTTTTGAGAATTTTCAGCTGAAGACACATGGGCAGAAGGCACAAGGGCATGCAACTCCTGATGATGGTGACAAAAATGAGAATGATAACAGCAATGAAAATGATAACAGCAAAGAGGATGGTCTGAGAGGATTATGATAGCAATGTGAATGATGATAGTAACCAGTATGGTTATGAAAAGGATTGCGACAACGGAGAAGATTCTGACAGCAATAAGGATGATGATATCAAAGGAGACTTCTTTGACATAATAGATGTTTATCACAAGTTGTTTCAGTTTTCTGCTGAGTCCTATAAGGAGTTTAAGGAGTTGGGAAGTTTTAGTATTAAAGGGGTTGAAGAAAAGATTTTCAAAGATTATGGTCCTGGCCAGGTGGCTAATATAATTGAAAAAAACCAAGAATTTTTACCAAAAAAAGTATCGGGTTGAATATGAAGAGCACATTTTTGAAGGGATACTGTGGTATATATTGCCTTGGATATTACTGATTTGTAGGATAGAGAATTTAGAGGAGTGAGAGAGTGCTGTGGTTGAGAGCATAAGAGCTTTCCGGAAAAAGCAAAGGAGTTGAAAATGTGGGATTCTGAAATCTAAGGTATAGGAATAGAGGTGGCAGATTCCTTGATTTAGGCAAAAAATGGTTTTTCATTCAAAGAAATATAATGTCTTCTGCAACCGAAGAAACTCTTGCTCAGAAGAAGGGGTTTGATTTTTTTTTTTTTTTTTTGCTAACAAACATAAGATCTGTCATCTAATCCAAACTAAATGATTCGTTTCAGGTTGAAACTGTAACCAGAATTGGTGCTTTAGATGCTCTAGAGTTGGCAAAAGCTTATTTAGCTGCTGAGGGATTAGCTGCCATAGCAGAAGCAGAAGCTAAGCTGGAAAAGGAGTCGAGATGAAGACGATGGGGAAGGTCGAGAAGAAAACTTTAGCTGATTTTAAATGTTCTTTTTTATTGTTATTCCATGTGTCTCCTTATCTCCAATTGGAAAACAATTTCGAAGTGCCACTCATGCCAAGTTTTCGGAGGTCCAAGAACAATTTAGTGAAATAATGATTTGTTGTGTTAGATATGTTCATGATAAATGATCACTTTCTACATTTCATGTTTATGTTCATGAGGTTGTTTTTATCGGGCATATGTTAAAAGATTTGGAATTTAAAATTAAGCTCAACAGGGATAGAACTAGATGATGTATGTACGTATCGATTGTTGAGGAATTTTATATAGACATGCATCATGTGCATTTAACCCAATAAAAATAAAAAAGGTTCCTTCGAAATACATCTTAGATAAGTGGAGGAAGGAGCCTTCATGAAAATGCTGCCAACAAAACAATTTCGTGAAAAGTTCAATTTCAAACGTTGCTATATACTATAAATTTTATAACTACCCATTTCATGTATTGCATTACTATAAATTTTTGTATTTGGATTATTTTATTATATGCATAGTTCTACGTAGCAATTTTCTCAAGATAAATGTCCAGATTTAGTATCATTACTCCTCCTATTTACGAACCTGACGTCATATAACAAGGGAAGGAGCGAGCCTTAGGCAACATTAAGATTTCTACGAAATGAAATATAGACAATTAGCTATCTGTGCAACTTCACTTACCATCCTCTCGTTAAGGTCGATATAAATGTTGTGAAGTTCTGGCCTTTTTCATTGAATCAAGCATATGATTTACAAATTAACTCACAAAATTAAGAACCCAATGATATAAGGTAAACATTAATGCAGAGTAAGGAACACTCACCTTCTCCGTTATCATTGGCTTTGAATACAACAAAAGCATATTTTGCTAATGTAACAGGAGCTATTGTATTGAAATTTTAAAGGACTAAATTGATCAATATTTCTGAAGAACTTAATTGTAAACTAGGGAAATTCTAGAGGATCGAAACAATAGTTAAGGCTACAAGTTTCCTAGTATTCTTACAGGTTGCAGCTGATTAGACAAATGTATACTTGCAAATGCTACCTATCTACTATAATCTTTATGGACTGGTTAGATCGTATATTTTTAGTCAATCCTTGGATCATGTGGATGTGAGAAATACAACTGGATTACTCAAGGTCCTGGTAGTTAGTGCATATTTTCGTTTTGAGTTTGTATCACAATTTGATGCAAAAATAAAAAAAATTAAACCATAAATTTATAAATAATACAATCAACATGTTTTTAAGATTTTGGCATTTAATTTGCAAAGGCATTATCCATGATCCATCATAAGATTTTAGTTATTATTGTGCGATTTTTAATTTCATTTGGATTCCTAAAATTACTAAAACATTAAAATTAGGCCTTGCAACCGGTTGGCTTACGTCAATTAGAGGTTAACTCCACTATATAATTCTAAACATAACATTGACGTGGGCAAGCCTGAACAATTTCAGGGAAGATGTTATTCCTCAACCTATTCTTCCCAAGCTAAAAAGGACAATTTCGTATTCTATATCTATATTTAGAAAATATTAAAAAGTCAAATAGACAAGCTTTATAATGAAAATATAATATATATATTTTTTTCATTCAAAAGTGACCGAACTCGACCAAGAGTGTGGAAACATAATATTTGAGAGTTGTAAGAGTAAAAAATATATATTTAATACAAGCACTCACTTATTGTTCTCGCAACATTGCATTGATACTTGCACCGTTATACAGGACACAGTATTTTCAGGGCTTAATAGTTAATACTTATTATTCGAGCAACATAATTTTCAAAAGAAATGAAAAGTACATAACACAGAAGCAATGTCGCTTCCAGCTTCACCGTATTTATATAGATATTAGATTGTACAGTACCATAGTAAACCCAACACTTACTAATACTATGCTTCTAATAGTATGACTGCCCCACACCCTATTGAGGATTCTTCATCTTGATCCTCAACTTCCGAGCTATCTGTGCTGCTTTGGGATGGACTGGCCTCTTGTTACTATCTGACTGTTCTACCTCAACCCAGTTAATAACTTTCAGTATGAGAGGCTGAGGGATTCTCTGAGCATCCCTATCTGCTCGCTTTGTTTTCTTTGCACCTGTTTCAAAAGCTTTCTCTAAGAATTCCATAAACCAATTCCCTGCTTCTGTTTCAATCTGCTTCCCCAATTTGATTGTATTGGCTAAGCCACACGAAGCAGGTTTCTTGTTCTCATCATTTTCACCAAAAGTACCCAGTGGAAGTTTTCCAAGTGGAGTGGAAGGCCCTTTTCGTTCCAAAAGCTTCATCATACTTCCCTTGTGTTCATTCCTTTCAGGAAAGGCTGCAACTGACTTATACAATGCACACCTTCTTCTGGATAAGTTTTGTTCTTGGTTCCAGTAATTGGTCCATTGAGTTATGCATGATTTCGTGTAAAATTGGAGACTCTTCTTCAGTCTGTTGAGAAATTGAGTTTGGAGCCATTTCAGTGGCTGCTTGAATGGAAAGCATATCACTAATTGCTTGTACAATTTGATGATGACACTCCAGAAACTGGTCAAAACAGGCTGCAGGAGCATCAGCTTTGGCTGATTTGCTTAAATTTGAAAACATTCTGCAAGAAACCATAGGAAAGAGATTTTAGAGAAAACACACACAGTTGAATATGACACTAAAAAGAAGTAGAAAGTACTATACTTGAGAGATCGAACTAATGTTTCAGTAGCTGAAGCATCTCTTAGTGCTTGAAGGGCAATTTTCTGAGCTGCTTCTCGTTGCTGCACAGCTTCCTATCAAGGGAAAGGTGGGCCAACAGATAACAAACAAGATTAGTCAATGAAATTATTTAACTTTAAAGCTATGGGGAGCTAGAAAGACTTGAGTTCACCTTGCCCAATAAGCTAAGCTTTCCCGGCAAATTCATGGGGAGACTGAGACTGATGCTGCTTTCAGAGGCTAAGCTATTGGACTGTAATTGAGGCTGAGAAGTGATCTTTGAGTTGGAATTTTGAACATCTCCAGTCATATTGTTGGAAGTGTATACTTTTGCATTCTGCAAGCTTGGTGGTGGAGTCTCACTCTCCTTTTCCTGCAACGGGATAAGGAAATCTAAGAAAGTTTGTCCAAATTTTTTACCACATAAATTTATTTTGATTCATGACGCCCATGTATTTCAAAGAGGAAGAATGTACCTACAGCTGACTTGAAAGGACTTGCAGGAATCCTAGGCTGTCGTTCACAGACACTCCTGCTCCTTGGAAATTTTGAAGCAGATGGCGTTACACTGCTCTTTCTAAGCAATGCAGGGCTATCTCCTTTTGTCTCCACCATCTTTGCCAAGAGGCCTCCACCATATGAGCATCTGATGCCTGCAGCAGGTGTTCCTTCCTTTCCAGCTCTGCCTTTAATCATCGGGGACATTGGCTGATTGAAGCTATTTCTGACTAAACTACCTCGGTCTTTCACAGGCGTGCACTGATCAAAATCCAAATTAACTGGCTTGAAAATCATGGGAGATGGAGCACCATCAGTCCCATTCTGCCCTGTTCCCCAAGAACCCCTTCTGTGAGCTGAATTGGCTTTTTGTTCACTTTTCTCTCCCTTCCTTCTAAGACCCATTAAAGGTTCAGGTGTTCCCACAAAAGGGTGTCTCCCTGGAAGTGGTTTAGCACCTTTAACAACCGGAACCGGAGAGCCGGGGTCCAATCTATCTACATAAATGAACTGCCCTAGCTGCATTTTATTACTAAGAACAAAATCATCTTGCTCAGAAGGAAGACTCACATAAATGGAGTGTGAAGAATCTGAAACTTTTATGTAGAACCCATGCTTCGGCAAGAGGTTCTTTTCGTCAAGATCAGCTGGGACAATGTCAGTGACCTGCAAAAGTGAACTCCGGTGCTCGCTTGTGGGTTTAACCCCTGTATCCATTCCATAGAGAAGCTTCAACAGAATTCCTGGTCCCAGTGTTGCCATAGTTCTCAAGGTTTCAAGAAGTACCCAACAACAATGATTAAGCTCAAAGATCGAACCCTCAAGAAGATAACAATTCCAGCCAAGAGAGGCCCAAATTAACAAAGCATTGAGAAGTTAAGGAAGACCGACCTACAAAACCGATTCTTGGTCTTGCAGGTAAATCGAAGGGAAACTATATTGTGAGGGGTTCTTTTCCATGGCTGCTAAAGAATTGGCCGTTGACAACTATAAGTAAGCAAATTTTTTCTTTCAAAATTCATAATTTTTGGAACGTTGCAACAACGGTCATATTTCACTGGTCCGTGTCGTACGTGAAGGGTCTGAATCATAATCACAAAAGTTGGCCCATTTGCTTTGCTTGTGATTAAAATAAGGTGACGCGGCCTTTTTGCCAAACGGCAGATAATAAGTACACGATACACACCGTCATGGTGGAAACCATGTAGTAATCATCAAAGGAATGATGTTTTTTGACCGGGAAATTATCACTTTCTAAGTAGCGAGTTTTTTACATCTTGTTTTTGAAACAAAATTGATAAACAGAAATTATATAGGTTTGATTTGTTTAACTACGGACAGGCAGGGAATTATACGTAGCGTTTAGCTCCTGAGTAATGATGGTCTGACGGGGAGCATTTGTTAGGAGATTGGGGCCAGGACCATCCTTTCTGATACCACATCAACATACCATAGTTTTGAAGCTAGCAATAGCATAAAAATAAAGGAAATATGAAAAGGGGGGGGGGGGGGGGGGTCATGCCATGCAATGTTACATACATGATTTTAAGTTTTGGAGCAAAAAAAATTGTCATCATGGAATTGGGGATGTTAATATCATAGATGGAATTATATTTTATTTTCAATTCAAGGGGAATTTTACAAAGAGAAACAAAAAAATAGTTACCAATATCATAGGTCATATCCTAAAAATAAAATCACAAAAAAGAAGGGATGCACATTGGATTACCCTTTTCTTCCTATGAACTGTCAAAACAGTAAACAAATGTAGTAAAATGTCACTTTCATTACACTTTAAAATCCTTAGTAAACAAATAAGTAACCATCCATTTCTGAAGTTAAAATTATTTAAGTTCAGCTGCAACTGGAAACAAGAATTGAAACAAGACCTGCATGTAATGATATCTGGATGGACTAAGAACGAAGAGATATTGGCTGTACTATAGAGTTGTGCAAATCCTGCAAAATCAGTGTCAGAGTTCTTAAGATATCCAGGAAAATCATGTTCTTATTTGCAAAAACATGACGAGGCAGATAGTATGCTGATAAACACATTAAAAATTAAGGAAGACAATTTGTCAGGTTTGATGATAGGTCGATGTATTTAAAATACTGGATACAGTCACAAAGCCACAATTCTTGATATTTACTATTGTGCTTATAGCTTCTTATTCAATTTAGTGAATTAGTTGAAGGTCCAGATTGGTCAGTAACAAGCAAAAAAGAACCATACAAAATTCCCTCCTGCAGAGCTAAATAAGTCAAATCATAATTGTGGTTATTCTATTTCCTCTTCGTACAGAATGCAACTACTTCCGTATGTTTATTCTGTAGAATGATCCTGCTCATCAATTCCTTCAAACATTTGTTGAGTGTGTTAAAAGAATGTACATAATTGTCATGGATTTTGAGGGAATAACTCATTACATGATTATGAGATACTATATTTCAAGAGGAAAAGTTATATAAACAGAATAACTCTCCACATTTTAGCTTGCTTTTTCCAAAGAGAAACAACTACATTCCCTCTCTCAAACTGACTTACAAGTAATTAAGCAATTTCTAACACTAAGCAGTTTCTTTCTTACATGTCATAGATACTAAACTATTTTTTCTAGAAGCTAAACAAGAATGAAAAAAGATTAAAAGAAATTCTCATAAGATTTTTACACTGAAGGTAAATAAACAGAAAAGTAACCATTTTGCTGTCATAGTTTTAACTAAACATGTTATGCACTATTGTCCATCTTGTTACCATGTTAGTAGAAATTCTCCATTGTAAATTATGAAATGAATACACTCCTATTGCGAGCAAGAGTTTTTTTATGATTATAATGTCCATTGACCCACACCAAAAATTGGATCCTCGAATACGAAACACCATGGAAATCATTTTGTTCTTCACTTTCTTGTTTAAACACGCTGAATTACCATGTGGTTTTGAACCCAAGATCTCAGCCTCATCGTTTTACTTAAGGTGGGAGGAAATGCATTAAATACATGGTTCATGGGCATCAAAACCCAAGTCATCATAGTCCTACAAATGAAAAACAGGTTTAAACCTCAGCCTCATTGTTTTGAACCTGTTCTTTTGCATTTGAAACTCTAGTATATCATGTTCACGTCAAGGTAAAATAAAAAACTACAAATAATAGAGAATATGCAGGAACAGTGATAAGTTAATAAACAGATACAATGTAATACATTTCAATAAAAATCTGAAAGAATATCATGATGGATACCTTCAGATAGACACCCCCAGTTGTTGTGCAAAGACAGCAAAGAAGTGAACAAGGAAGTGGCAGTAGCACTGTGCAATGGAATCAAAGACATCTGTGCCCCAGCCAACTCCACAGGAAGCCTAAATAACAGAAAAAATGATATAATTCTAGTTCACATAATAAAAGTTATTGTATCCTCCAGAACCCTTTAATATGAATGAAGACTGAAAGTAAAGATTCTAATTTCATTAGGAATCCAATGGATTATTCATAATTAACATCCCGGTATTAGATATTAGTTTCACATTTGACATGGTCAGTACATCATTGTCATTTTGAAGCGTATTCTATATACAAGGATGTAATAATTTACTGTAAATTGTAAAATAATATCTCGTCATGCTATGATTTTCTGAGAAATTTCAAACTAAACAGAAGGAAAAGCTTGTTATGTAAATATCCTTTTTGTCATAGATTCAGCCTCCAAGATCTTAACAGGTTCTTGACCACACTCAGGTGAAGACATTATGAAACCAATCAGCAGATTATGATTAAAATCATTGATTTTAGAATTTGGAAAGCTCTTCCATGTAACCCATTACGAGATGCTCAACTTACCAAAGTTTTGATCTTTCTAAGTAAATCCCACATAACAGCAAGCTCCCAACCGATAACAAGTTAACAACAACTTTTCTCATAAACCGCTATGGCCAATGAGGCAGAAATTGGAATATTTCCACTCTTTAAAGCTTAGCTGAAATGTGTTATATTTCTATCATCTTTCACAAAAATAAGGAAACTGTTTTGATAGGTGTCTACTTCAACATTGCATAGTAATACTACTTACATAATGAACTTAAATGCTAATCGCTTCTAATTAGAAATGAAAAACAACACTGTAATGAACTTTAACGCTAGCTTCCCAATCCTACAGACGAACCCTAATGTTTTGCTATGACAGTCAGGGAAAAAATGTCAAAAAAACTTGGAATTCCAATGTATTTCATAGAAACCAAACGTATTAAAGTGTTCTTAAGCAGTAAAACGATCAAATGAGCATATACGCAATGAAAAAAAAAATTACCTGGAAAATAAGAACGAGCGCTTCTGAGCTGAAAACCGAGTTGCAGAGGCGGGTTTTGCGGAAGGAATACCACTCAATTTAGTAGCGTTTGGGGAAAAAGCAGGTGACAAACTACGGCTTACTTGGGTTCTTGTAGAAGCCGAAGCAAATTGTAGGGTTCGTCTTGCACAATTAGCCGCCATGTTTACCGCTCTACACGAAGCTCGCTCACTCGGTTCCCACTCAATACTGAGGATCACCTAAAGGGATACTTGCTAATGGGGTCTAAACTATATGGACCTGAGCAACTCATGAGGCTTCATTTGGGTCGGCTTAGTGGATAAAAATAGGTCCCTTTGTGGGCCTATGTCTACCCAATACACACTTTCATTTGGTTGGGTTTGTAGCACTCAGAATTTGTTTGGGAGGAATTTTGGCACAAGTACACTTGGTAAAACAAATCCTGGCAAAAACACTTGATAAAACAAATAGGAATGTTGAGATTTTATTTTCCTAGGGTTGAGGGGAGAATAGGAATGTATAGGAACTGTGTTTGGGTGATAAATCCAGTTACAGTCATTATTAGAATTTGATTGATTAAAATTTTAATGAGTTTTGTCTTATATTTCTATCAGTTGAACTAATAATTATCGACAATCAAGAAATACTTGACATCCTATATCTTGATATATAATATAAAAAAAAAAACAGTTACTTGGTTCTGCATCAAAAAAATGATGTACAAAGGTAAGAAGCTTCCACAATCGATTTACTGGGCACGTTTATTGCAAGGTCATCTACAGAGATGAACTTAATGACAAAATGTTTTTACCTTGTGGCGGTGTTGTCTTCTACAATGTTTATTGTTTTATTTTGCATGTTTTTCATTTGGACTTTACATAAACTCAATTCCCTTAGTTTGTATGAATTTTACTTAATTTAATGCGTACTTTCATTTTACCTAAACAATAAACAAAATGTTTGAGTTAATGAGAAAAAAAAAAGGACAAAGACAAATACAACATATTAATACTAGATTCATGCACATAGTACACATTCTAGTTCTTTGTTTTAGATGACCTCATAACATAATGGTATATACTTGAGTGGGGTTTTAGCCCAGAATAAAAGCAGTTCATGCAATGTTTAGATAATCTTTCATATTGCAATGGGTTTTGCTTTCAATTGCATCATCATCTACCAATATATTTATGAATCTTCTTTCAGTAAAGGTCTGCTCTTAATGGCTTCCTACCAAACAAATTTATGGTAAAAGGATAGTATCATTATGTCAGCGCTCCACCGACATGTGCCATGTGGCCACTAGTTGAGCCAATCCCCACTTCTATGCAGTAAATTTCAGAACCCACAATTCCATGCTGCACAAAACTTAAAAAGGGATAACAATGTTTTTTTTGCTTAATTATACATTTAATCCCTTCAGTTTGATTGAGAATTTTGTTTTATTCTTATATTTTAAAAATCAATCTTATAATTTAGTAAACTATACAATGTGATCTTTATCATTACCTTTTATCATATCTAACTTAACTGGAAATAACGTGATAACTAGTATCTTACATGACTTATTCACATGTCATGATATATGCTTGACTACGTTACGATTTTACCTTTCGATAAGTTAAATTTGATAAAAAATAACGACATAAATGACATTTCATGATTTTTAATATTGTAAAAACAACATTTTGACATTTTGAAATATAAATACGAAACTGAATTTTCAATTAGATTATAAATACTAAAAGTGCAAGTTAACCATTTTTTTTATCCTTCACTATAACAAGCAATTGAAAGATTATAAGTTTAGGTTTAATCAATGTAACATACCAAATGCTTAAGTCTACTTTTGTTCCTTCAAGACGCTACAATTCTTCATTGAGTAAACTTTCAAATAAAGTACACCAATGTTCATCCCCCAAAGTAAACTAGCCGTTAGTTGTATCATGGGAATTCTAAGAGTTTGTAAATTATGCAAAACACAGACCAAGGCACGCCAAGGTTTTTTTTTTTTTTTTTTTGGGGTGAGGGAAGCGCGCCAAAGTTTTAGCTACTGATTGAACTTTCACTTTTAGAGTTATAGCTACTGATTAAACTTTCACTTTTAGAGGTTCAATTTAATTAATAATAAATGTTGAAGAATAGTGTCTCCCTTGGGGTGGGACAAGTGCCTTGCTACTCCTTATTAGGCTACACAAAAAGCAAGAAAGAAGTTCACCATTTTAGTTAACAATAATTGTAGTTTGTCAGACACAGAAATATTTGAATTTGGAAAAATAACTTTGCTTGCACACACTCTGATTGAGTTGTGCACATCTTAAATACCTTCTTCAAATGATGATAAATTTCAATTAGTTGTCAACATAGTAAATGCTATGTATATACACATTATTTTATCACACAAAGATAAATTTATATTCATTTAATGATAAATTAATGTAAAATAAAAAATCAATGTATAATAAATTTGTCTATGTACTTATATGACTTTGTATTATTTATTATTAGTTGTTGACAATGATTTGAATTATATAAATTATTATTTTTTAAATAAATATGTTTCAAAAAAACAGCATTAAAATATGTATCACTACAATTAGGCTAACAATTATACACTAATTATATAAAAGAAAAATCCTAAGAATATTACTTTTTTTTCAAAGGTTACAAATGCTTTAAGAATTGGGAATCAATAAGCACCCCCAAAATTTTGATCCCTAATGAACAATAAATTTTGTTACATTAACATCAACAAATACTTTACCAGAAGAACAAAGTAAAGGGCAGACAACCCTTTTACTAAAGTACAAGAGAAGCTATTATAGACACTTGATATTTTATTTATTTAAAATTTATAAAGCATACATGCAACATACTTCTTACCCAAGTGGTTTTACTGTGTTTTCACCTTTCAAACCAGCCAGGGTCATATTCATACCCAAGTAAGAGGTGTAAAAACTACAATTATGAAAACAGCTCATCTACTAGTTTATCATCCTCAAATTTTAGAGGTTGACTATTTTCCTAAATTAATCTTTTAAATTTTATAGTTTTTCTAGTGCTTCTATACTATGCTTGTTAGTATGTTGTTTCTCTCTTCTCTTGTTACATTTTCGCACTGACTTCAAATTTTAAACCTTAAAAATTAAAAAAAAAATGAAATGGCTGTTGTGCTATCCTTTTCATTTTCGTTGCCAGTCTCATCAAAGTTCAAACTACAATTGGCTTGGCCTGCAGGTCAAGGCATTGGAGGCGTCCATTTATGTATATTAAGCACAGCTCAACATGTAGTGATTTGAAATTCTCTATTATTTACTATAGAAATATTTTAATTAAATTTTAAAATATTAGGTCTATCTTTTTTTTTTAATTTAATTATTAAATGGTGTTCTGATCAGTTTATGCATATTTAAATAAATTCTTTTCAATTTAGTAGAAAAGAAATAACACAGACTATGATTAGAGATTTTTAAAATTTTACTTTCGAAATCTCTTTAGAATTTTAAATTAAAAAAATTAAACATACACGGAGTTCAATGTTTAAGGTTTTCAATATTGGATCAATATGATCAAAATAAAACCTAAAACATAAAACTCTCTGATTATGCGAATCCTAACTACCCTAGCAATATGGGCTTATACATTTCATTTCATCATCATTATACAAAAATGAACATTTGCTTACAATAGCTAGCTATCCCGAGACCCTTTCCCTCACAAATATAAACAGCACATTTTGGTTGGTCTATTAGGATCACCTCGTCCTTATTAATTTTAGTCACATGGCTTTGCTTGTATATGCATATATCATATTAGTTACATGCACGTTTATATTATAAATATTTATTTATTTTATTTATATTTATAGTTTTAATAAATTTAATTTGATAAAAAAAAATATTTGTATAGGTGAAAAGGTAAGAAAATTAATTGCTCTCTACACATAGAGTGTGGTATTTTTTTAATTAAAATAAATAATAATTAAGTGATGAGATCTAGATATTAAATTTATTTATTAAATAGGTGATTATTTAAATATGTATATATTATATAGTGGAAAATTTCTCTAACTTTTATTATAATATACACACATAAAAAAAATGAAAAACCTAATTATGAGCTAGCTAGATTATTCTTCTCTTCAAATTTAAATCTAATTTTTTTTCACATTAGAAGGTTTAGTAAACATTGAAAACTACACAATAATAAATAACTCTCGTTATTTATGCAAATCTTGTTTTATTTCTTTTTTGTTTCTCTTCTTACAGTGAATTTGCTTTGACCTAGAATAACCAAAAAAAAAAGAGATTAACTAAGCATTATTAAGACATAAATCAAATAATAATTAAAACCATTGCTAGCTTAATTCACTTGCTCTCCAATTATTTGGGTACTACCCATAAAAACACTCACAAAAGCACAAAATCATTTCATTAATTATATAAAATAAACATTCTTCCAAAATATAAAGCATAATTTACTATATTTTGGAATTATAAATAATTAACGAGTTCGGGTGGAGCATGCGAAGCTTTTTAGCAAACGGTTCGAGCCCAATTACCCGTTTAATCAGCAATGGTCCAGGTCATGTCATTCTGGAAAATCCAATGGCAAACCTCAATTTTTCCAGGAGTCGAACCCAAAGCAAAGAAAGCTCCATGAGATGGGCTCCAAGAAGATGTATCCAAGTGACAGATGGCAACACCATGATTAATCTTAGCCTTACTATTTGAGTCCAATATATCCGCTTCGTATACCCGAACCTTAGGAACAGAGTGGCAGTAGTAGAGCAGGTATGGAAACAAGCTTTGATGACAAGACACTGACTGCGTGACTTTCCCACCGTTGATTCCTTTGACTGACCCGACCATAACATTACTATTTGACCCATTTAAATTCTCGGTGGTCCGAACCGCTACGTTTCGACCCAGAACAGAAGTTACAAAGTCAATCATGTCCTCGACTGATCCAACGCACCGTTTTGTCTCGCCCTGGCTTGGTGCACCCTCGCACTCCTTCAGTGTATCCAAAATTAACTTTTCCATGGTTGAATTATCATCCACCTTGAAAATCTGCTTCAGCTCAGAGACCTTTGAGGTCGAAAATGGTAATTTTGACAAAATAGACCGGGGCAAAAACGACCTTTGAGGCATTTTATCCTTAATGTCCGGCATTGGCATCACCGTCCCTTTCTTCAACTTTGATTCACGAAAGAATTTGCCTGGTTGTACCCATTTTTTTACCAAACTGCCACTGAGCGCCATTGAAGCTGAATTTGCAGAGCTTCTATTGGTGTAGCTTTTGAAAGTGACACGCTCTTTTGCATATTCCTTGAATGTATTATTCACACCATAGCCTTTGAACCCAATTCTTTGTTGTTCATCTTCACCTTTACCGTACCCTGTGAATTTGTCTGTACCTTCATTGAAGGATTTGCCGTAATTTGTGAAATCGACCTCTGCACCGTTTGAACTCTTAGCGTAGTTCTGGAACGAATCGTCACCGACATTGGATCTTAATCTGTAATTGGAGAAGCTCTCAGTTGCTCCATTGCCGTCCTCGCCATAGTTCTTGAAGTTATTCTTCGGATTATTCTGATCAACCCCATAATTCGTGAATGTATCATTCGCCAAATTACTGTCCTCGCCGTAATTTGAAAAGTCCGACCCGATTACATTTGAGTCCGTACCGTAACTGTTGAATTCATTCGGAATCTCATTACCGTGTTTCCCATAATTTGTAAAGCTTTGCTGCCCTGCGTTCCCATTTTCAGTGTAGCTTGAGAACGAGTGGCTCCGACCATTTGCATGGTCGGAGTACGAGGTGAATCGGAGATTGGGGACATTGACATCCCCAGCATACTTCTTGAACTGGCCGGCACCAAAGCCGGCTGTGGTAGCGTAGGTGTTGAAGCTCTGGTCCACAACATTGCCACTTGTAGCATAGCTAATGAAATTGTCGTTGTGATCAAGGGCGCCACGGCTGTATCTGCGGAACGAGTTGATTGGGAGATTATCACTTTCCGAGTAATTCTTGAAGGAGTCGACTCCATCGACTCGGCCCGTTCCATAATTGGTAAAGTTCTGCTCCTGATACACCACAAAGTTTGCATCTTTATCGTGTTTCTCCAAACTCGGTCCAACCTCGGGGAAACAGAGCAGTTGGGCAGAGGAACAAAACTCCGGCAGACGCGTGGACAGGGCGTTCTGAGCCGCGAGTTTCGCAAATGCCGCAGACTCTACGGCGGTCAAAGGCGAAGCTTTTGACAGCAAAAATGAAGACTTGGGCAAATTGTTGTGAATCTCTTTGGTCCAATAACGAAGCAGATAGGCCTTTGGAGTAAATGGACTTTCCCCGGCAACCGCATCTCTGGCAAAACCAACCTGCATTGAACAAAAACCTCAAATGGGTAAATCTCTAAGAACAAAAAAAATTCACAGATTGAGCATTGAAACAATAAAAAAAAAATGAAAACTTTGGTTTGCTTACAGTAAGAGATGAGAAAAAGATAAAGAGGAAAAGCAGAGGAATCATATGGCTGAGTTTTTGTTGCATTTTTTTTTTCCCAGCAGAGTGAGAGAAAGAGAAGGAAGGAGGGGCTGAGAATGTTGGTGTCTTTGTTGGATTGGAAGCAGAAATTTATAGTAGTGGGTGGAGTGAGACTGTTTGACAGTGTGTGTGTGAAACCAAACAAAATATAATTGAAAATAAAAATGGGATTGGGCCTTGAATGATGCTGTGACTGTGATTATAGTGAGCTTTGACACTCAAACTGGCCTCCTGCAAAGTACAATGATTCAAAACATTGAATCAGTATTACTGTTCATGAACTAAAAATTAATTGGAAAAGAAATTTACAAAAAGAAAAGGAATTAAAAACTGACATTGAATTCGTGCAGAACAGGAAGCAACTTGAGAGGGGCGGCTAGGCTGGTTGCTATGGCCAAGAAGGAAGAGAAAGAGTGTTTATTTATAGGCCTAATAACGCGTATTTGAAATGCCAAAAAAAAAAAAAAAAGCAGAGGGTAAGAATTTAAGCTACTATTTGCTTTTCTAGCCGTCATTGAAATTTTGTCTCATAGTAAAGAAAGAATTACAAATTAGGTTAAAGTAATACATCATTGTAAGGTCAACTATGGGCTACAAAACCCTAATTTTCTAAGAAGAGCTAAAAAGAAATCTAAGGAGGCACACTGATAGTATTAAATCTTTAGAATATCTTCTTTCTTTCTTTCTTTTTTATGAAATTATATTTTCAGCTTAGTGAGCAAGTAATTCCCTCTTGTATTCCAGCCATTAGATAAGCATAGCAAATAATAATAAATAAATAGATAAATAGACAATGTGGGGCCTAATCTACACAAAAAGATTATGGGCCCTTAAAAAAATAACACGTTTAAAGATTTCCAGAAGTTAACCTACTATGCATAATTTTAAATACATAATTAATTATGATTATCTAACCAGTTAAAGGTTATGGAGCTCAAACTAGGTATACCTATCTAAGCTAGTTGAATTCTTATGTCGTCTCCCCACTCCATTTCACAAATTAAAAATAATAATACTCGAAAATGCGAAAATATGAAGGGCAAAAAAAAATGTTAGAAACCACTCTTTTTAACATACGATTGAAATTATTAACTCAACCTAGAAGGGGAGTGTGAAATTAAATTCAATTTAAATTAAAATTAGTTCACCAAGAAAAAAAATATATCAATTCAAAACCTATTTTGAGAACACAAAGTCATATTTATATGTAAACTATGAAGAATTTTCTTTAAAAGATACATTCTAATAACTTGAATTAGAATATTTCTGTTTTAGGATTTCATAGTCAAATTTTACTGATATTAGAAATGCATGAGTAAATTTATGAGAAATGAATTGGAAAGTTAGACATATCGTGAAGAGCATAAAAAGTATGATCTTTAATTGGTGATCCCGCAAGTATAGCTTAAGCGGAATGTCATGAGTGTAAGGCTATTCCTTGTTTTAATCCTGAATTCGATACTAAAACTTCTCTTTTATCTAACAAAATAAATAAATTGATGTCGTTATTGTCATCATAAGAATCACAATTTATCTGTCAAGTATCTATGGATTATATTTACTATGGATTAAATTATAATTCATCACATTCAGATCGAGTCCTGATAAGATTATATCTTCATACCGTATCACATCAATTCAAATTTTGATCAAAATTGAGTCACATCCGTTACAAAGGTAATCTTCTTTTAATATAGGGGAATTTTTTAGTGGTTAATATGAAGTAGTATGAATCCTAAAATTGGAGTCCCTAGGCTACAAGGATCGAAGGTTGGAACTTGTTTAGCTAAATATAGGTCTTTACAGAATATGAAGTTGTGCAACTTCATTTTGTTGAATGAGAGGTAACTCTAAAATAAGCATTTTGTACACGTGTAACTTTTTGATTGTTGATTGGTGATTCTTAATTTAGATAAAACGCGTTTAGCCGCTAATGATTTTGTTTTGTAACTTTGAATCTTTTCGTGATCCCTCTTTCCAACATCAAAAGACAATGACAAATGCTCGTGAAATGAAAATGGCACAAATTGAAATTCATGCAACAAATTAAGGTCAATTCAATTATAATTACTCGTTTTTACATAATGTTATTATAGAGCTTTAAAGAACATGTTGGTCAATTACTTGCATATATGTTTTCTTTCAATTATGTCAGTTTTTTTTATCACCGAAAGTTTTAGAATTAACTATAATTTGAGAGTCTCAAATTAAAAATTATTCGTAAAATAGGTATTTAATTTCTTTTATATCATTTGAGGCCAAAAAACAATAGACTACTATTGAAAAATCTACCAAAAATTGGTGAATATAGTTACAAAAAAAATAGTAACATGTCAATTTTTCAACACATCTTAATATTTTCTTTCCTTTCTTCTATACATATTTTTTTGATTTTTTTAGTATTTTCATAGTTATTTCTCAAAATTCTAAAAATTCATTACCTAGAGCATCAAACTACATCCTTTTTTTTATTTATTTATTTACATTAACTTATTTATTTTATAAATATTTAAAATACATGTTGGATAACATTAATGACATTAATGACATGATTATTTTTCTTTTTTCCTACATTTTTTATCTTTCTTGACGTTATTCACCATGACACAAAATTTTATGAATAGATAAAAAAAATATTAAATTTTTCACAAGATTCATAAATTTTGTCTTATAATAGTAATAATAAAAATAAATGTATATAAAAAGATAAAATAAAATAAAATGTTATATTAGATGTTATTTTTTAATATTCATTTTATATATTTAATTAGTGAAATTATCAAAAAAAATACTAAAAAGTAAAAAAAAAAAAAAACTAAATTAAGAAGCAAAAACAATAATGATGTGTAAAATAAATTGTCATATGACAAATTTTTTGGTGACTATATTTATTGATTTTTTGTTTGAGTTGCTCAAATGATAAAAAAATAAAAATAAAAAGTTTCTCAAAAAGATATATATTTATATATATAAGAAGATAAATACCTACTTTAAAAATAATCTCTAAACTAAAATTCTCAACATCTCGAAGTTTTATCATAAAAAGTTAGAGCAAAATGTCTTCTTTGTCAATAAATTCTGTCTAAATCATTTGTACCATGAATTTTTATGTTTAAGATTTATAATTATCATATAGTTCGTACTATTTCACTTGGAAAAGTTACTAGTTTGAACCCAATTTGATGTCGATCGAGGTCGGAATATTTTATTAAAAAAATAAACAGTTTTCTTTGTTGTGTAGCTAAGATTCACCTAATAGGTTAAAAAATAATAATAATTAATGAAATCTTTTTTTGTACTGTTAGGTTTTTTGACAGTATCATCTTTATTATTGTATTAAGCGTCTTTTTATTTTATGTTTGTTAAGCACATGATAAGCAATATTTAATATATTTATTTTTCTTAATTTTATAAGAATATATTCCTATTTATGAGTTTTAGAGTCCCCATTTTATATTAGGATACTAATACCCTAAGTTAAATTAAATTTTATTTAAATAATTATTTCTAATATAATTATTTCTTAAAATTAAAATAAATAAAAAATATTAAAATAAATCTCCCTAACCTTGACCCCAAGTTAAAATTATATTAAAAATAATTATTTAAGTAAAATAATGAGTTTAGTTTAGGGTTATTAGTGTCATAATATAAAATGGGGACCCTAAGACTAATAAATATAAACACATTCCTATAGAATTGAGAGAAATAAAAATATTAAATGCTTATTAAATATTTCTTATCATGTGCCCAGTGGGCATAAAATAGAAAAATCCTTGTACTAATTATTATTTGACTTCACATTTGGTTTTCACCAAGACAATGTAAGTGATTTTTTTCTTATTAGTTCTTTTAACAAATAGAATCAAGCTTTTTTCTCATGCAAATTTCATTGAGTATGGTGTTTTCTCACCTTCTACTTTGAGAGCCAAAGAGATTTTACAACTATATTATTAGAAATGGAATTATGAGAGTCTAACAAACATGCATGTGGAATATTGAGATACAAAAGATGGCAAAAAATGAGAGACAATTATTGTAAACTTTGTTTGATTTAATTAGGACAAAATATGTAACATGAGGATGGACCCAATACATAATTATACATGACAATTCATATCTTTGGGTAGGAAACATATCTAAAAAGAAAAAAAATATAAGGAGAAAATGACATGATTAAATTATATGTCTTAAATAATAGACTCTTTCTTTTCTTTTTCCTTTCTAAGTACATAGGAAAAGAACATGTTCTTCTGAATAAGCTTCTTTTAAAATTTAATTTGTGCTTTTTCTACCAAATATTTTCACTTTGTCACTTGAATTGTCTCAAAGTGTTTAAATTTGCAGCCATAACAAATTCCTAGAACATAGTTTCATGATTTTTCTTCTTCCCACTTATGGATTTTTTTTGTTTAACTTGTAGATGAAGAGAACAACCTCAAGGGTTATTGAGCAATAAATCATTCTAACAATCATCTTGTCATCTAAAGATTAATTTTGATATTTTTTTTCGTTAAACTAACAATATTCAAAAGAGCGTTTTCACTTCTTTGTATATATATTATAATTGTCATTTTGGCCTTTAATGTTATAAGCATACTTCCATTGAAGAATTAATTAAATAAGATTGTTGTGTGGAAGGGTCAAGAATCAAGATGTGGTCTTCAACGTTGAAGAGAACTACATCAAATGTGACACCAATTGGCAACTCAACCTCTCAATGATAAAATCAGCATTTTGGATGGTTGGTTTGTGTTGAATCATTGCTTCAATGAAATGGAAATTATTGCATATTAAGAAAAAAAATCCCTATCAAAATTGACAAGGCATGGATCATAAGCTCATTTTCAACATGTGGATTTGCTGACATGAATTCAGGGTTTATCTTTACTACTCTCTTTTCTCTGTCTTCCTCTCTGCTTTAGCTTTAACAATGGGACATAATGATGCACTGTTAAATTTCACTTTCATAGTGATGAATTTTGCTTTTTCAAGTTTTTAAAATACTTTCGTCTGTAAGATCTCTATCCTCAGCCTTGTTTCATCGTTAAAATGACCAAAAGCAGACCCAATACGGAATTCTATATTTCTGCTAGACACCTTAGATTCCTAACTATGAAGCTTCCACCAAATCAAAGCCTGAATTCATGGAAAGGGCTTTGTAAGTAAGAATTCTTTAGAAAGCTTTTGTTGGACGGAGGCTACACCATGTAATTCCTACTTGGACACTTATTTTTTTTGATGATTTAGCTGTCCGATGGTGTCCGATTCAATTTATGAGAATTTTACTTCACATGCTACCGTCCCAAGGTTAAAGCAAGTATACTTGTTAACTACCAAAACAGCTCTCAAAATTCAACACATTCTATTTTTGCTAGAGCAGAGGATGTCATAAGAAATTACACCATGGACTCCCATACGCAACTCTCTTTCAATCAATGTGACTAACTTACAATGTTTCTCTGTACTGCAGTAAACGTGAAAAATATAGAATGGTCATATTGATTTAACAAAACATTGACATTCATAAAGGCTATACTATAACTGTAACTGCATCAATAATATTTTCTGTCCTAATTTTTGTGGTCTTTAACTCCAACAGTACAATTAGAAGGTGTCTGCTATACTAGTAAAATTGAAATCCCTGTTAAAGCTGGCATCTCTCTTTAGCTCTTACTAACAAGAATCCAAGGCATTTATGATGCAGATTCTAAAATTGTTTGGAAAAACTTTCTGTTCAAAATTTTGTTTGTGTTTGTATGTTGTATGTAATGCAGGGATTATTGATACCCTTATCAATATGTTCCACTGCACAAAAGGGTTACCCTTAAGTACATTACTTGCAAGAGGAAATAGCAACGGTCTTTGTGGATTGAAATTCCTGCTTTTTCTGTAAAAATTAAATGGCCTTTTGTATAATATCTCACATGCTCTATGCCAACTCCAATTGAAGAAAAAAACAAATCCCATATTTTAAAGTGCAATTTGATTCTTCCTTTACATTGCTTGTTATTCAGCCAAAGAGATCCAAAAGAATCATATTATGAATGAAAATTTTGAATCACTCCTTTTGAGTACTGGACCATGTCGCATGTCTGTAAACCATGATTGGAAAAGATGAAGTGGAGCTTCAATGGAATGTGTTTCTATGAGAAATCATATACACTCTAGTGTATCTCAGAAGTTTATAAATTTTTTCACTATTGTGCAAAAAGATGCTACTTATTTGATTCCCACTATCTCCAATAATCATTCAACGGATTAGCATGGCCATTGTCTTCTGAACCCACATGCAGTAAATTGGTTAATAGTGAAAACAAGCTGAAATCATTTGCAGGAAGGGTTATGTTTGACTACTGCTTAGATGCTGATGATCCTTAAATATTTGCTGGTATACACCAGCTTTCTGACCTTTGTGATGTTCACGATAAATAAATGGGAGATATTTGTGAATAATGTTCAAGCAGAGGAAAGAAATTATACTTTTGCAGGAAAATGCATGCTAGTTGTTTCAGTAAGGAAAGTTCTGAATATGGATGGCTAAGTTTCTATTAGCTTCTGAAGTCCTATCACCATGTGATGCCACATTTATGTGTATATTGCCTGCATAAAAGACAAATCATTATAATTTCAAAGTTAGGTTGATAGTTATATGGAAAGACTCTCCCTATTACTAGGGCTAATATTTTTTCCTGTACAGTATCTCAGGTAGGTGTTCCTTTTTGTTAAGGAAGGATCATTATGCTACTTCTGTAGAGGCGGGGGAAGGGGGTGAGCGTCAGCCTTATCTCTGAATTAGCATAAAATTTTGATGGCTAAAGTTAATAAAGTCGTCCTCCTGCTATTCTTTTAAGATAAGACATTCAAAAAACTGGATAGATCAAAAGCGCACTTAAGCTCACAAAGTCAGAAATTTTAACTTCCAAGTCCTATAATACTCAATAACAACACATTATCACTGTGATATATTCCAGTATATATGTCAGCATTAGCATTATATGCTTGATGATGAAAAAATAATCTATGAAATCAAGATTGGTCTGATATTTCACTATTGGGACTGCATAATCACCTTCAGCTGCACATTAAAGTTGCATAAACAAAAAAAGAAGATTGCTAAAAATATTAAAGTTCCCTATCACAGCTTCTGCAGGACTATCTATTTCCTGTTAAAAGTTCTTCAAAGCATGAATAAACTTTGTTTCCTCCTTTTCTTTTGCTCACCCTTTAAAGCCACAAGGTAAAGTGACCTAAATTGGGGAAATCACATTTCTTTATCTTGCATCAGTAAAAGAAGAAGGTTGAAGCCCCACAAAGACAAAAAAAGGAAGGAAAGAAGAAACTAATAATTATCTCCAGAGTTTTGTACTGTAAGTAAGTGTTCCCGATATCAAATCAAATAACTAATTAAGGGAATTACAAGTGCATGATACTGATACTGTGATAGCTTAACTGTTTTGATATTGCAAGATTCCCAGATATCAAATCAAATTTCCCAATGGCAGGGAAATTTAAAACATGATGCTAAGGTAGCAAAACTGGCCTTTTCAATGTATTTTGCCACAACCAAATCTTCAAGATGAAGTTTCACATTCGTATTGATAGATGTGGACCACAAGATAATTATAACTCTAATAGCCTCTGGATAACTATGAATCATGGATTAGATAGAATTTATTAAGTTGATTATACGTAAAAATTAAGTCTGAGTTTTGCATTGAAAACTAGTAAGTAATTCATGCAAAATGTGCATGTTATATCTAAGCACAGCACAATTTGCACCAGGGACCAGGGCCAATGTAATTCTCAAAAGCTCCACCGACAGTACTATGATTTCAGACATGTGATTAAACTGATCAGATAATCATCCACCTTAAAAAGCTTATGATCCCACCTTGAAGCTCATCCATGTTGGAGCTGCATTAGCACAGGTTATGGCAAGTGCAATAATTCAGGCAAGGAGTCAAGGACTCAGTTCCATATGTATAATCATTCCACAACATCTGAATCAATCTCTGATTCTCTTCTGTAAATACCCATTAAAATTTACATTCAAGGAGTTAAATTACATAACCATGGCCTCACATGTAAGACAGAAGGAGAATTGAACTACATGACCATAATTGTCCGAAGACAAGGAAAGCACAGAAAGACATCAGGAAACTTATCAGGCAATGAAGTAGACACTGATATGAGACACATTGTACGATTCATCTGATTTTTCCACATCCACATCTTGATATGCATTATGCAACTTAAAATGTGCAAATAAAACCTATTCTCATTACGGAGATCACTCGTAAGATACCATATAAACATAGAGTACTCCTTGAATAAATTTTCTTCTTTTGGTAATCTTCTCTCTTTCATTGCTTTAATATATTCCTTTTTCAGATCATTATCGGCCACGTGAGTGGTCCATTCACTAGTTTTAAGGGTCTTACAAGTATGGAGCTATAGTCCCACTAATTAATACAACGACAAAGATGATGGTGTATATGAGTAGGTCCATATTCTTTTACACCCCTAGTTGTGCAACACATTCCATTTATTTTATTTTATTTTTATCTTTTTCTTGTGTATAACTAAGCCACTGACAGTGAGAGAACGTATCTGGATAAGCTATGGTGTTTTCTATGTCGCGTTTCGTTTTTTGTCGTGCAATGTATGTGTTAAGAACCTTAAACTCTTTCCCCAAGATCTCTAACAAGTTTACATTACATTAATCACAAGATTACTGCGTGATCCACCTGTTTCTGGATGCATATTTCGCATCACTCTCACTCATTCTCTCTCTCTCTCTCTCTCTTTCTTGCTTGCATCATGATTACATATTCCTTTATGAACAAAGAACAATTAAGCTGTTAAAATATGTGTATTCAGTCTGACAGTTATCCTAAACATGCTTCACTAACACACCAATGAGCAATCAAATCTTCCCTTCATCAGCATTGAGAGAACTGTTTTCGGGCATAATTAGAAGCACTAATGCAAGCAGTGAACTAACATGCAGGGAGGAAAATAACCTCTTGTGCTTCTTATTGCTACTAGCAATGTTTAAACTATTAACCACAGTTAAAAACCAGTATTCTCAAACTCTGCTAACTGATTCCTTCGTTTTCTCTATTTCTCTTGCAGATGCTAAAAAATAGAAAATAAAATCTTTAAAGCAGAATTTTAATTGCTTCGTGTCGTAGAGATATGAAAGAAAATAGAAGCAAGCAGACAAGCGAGCTAACCTCCACAGTTCCAAAATATTACATGCAAGAAAATATCAGTTACCAACAAAAAAACATGATTTCAGGTGTAATTTTTGTTTATGTACTGTACTTTGTAAATTTCAGGTGAAATTGACAGCAAAATAGCATAAAGAGAAAAATATGCAACAAAAATGAGTAATAAAAAGTAATTAACGGCTTACATTTGATAAAATTATTCTGGTAGATAACTGATAAAGAAAGACACAGTTCATCCAAAGATAAATAGATAGTAAACAAACAGAGCAATATCTGAAAGCCAGCTCCCTATACCCTCCAATTGCAGGTAAAATATGTTCAGAGGCTCCAATCAAATGATCCACCAAGTCTGCTGCAATAGTAAGAAGCAAGTTTGGGTGGTGCGGCTAGCTTCCAGATTTTCTTCTTTCTAAAAGTGAACTTCAACGAGCATTACTAGAGTACAGACACCCCAGAGATAATAGTAGCTTTCCTTGCTGGATTTGTTTTTATTATCAGTTAGAATGTAGTAGAAATTGAAAGCTGGCCAGATAGTTCACTCCACTACAACGTTGAACAAGTTCATATTCAATCAAGGACAGATTGTTATCTTCCTTCACAGTGAAACTAGCAGGTTCAGTCACTTCAACACGACCCCATTTGTCCACAGCAATCCGCATTGATCCTTTGAACATGTCAATTTTGGCATTGCGCAGGATGACGGTAGTGCCCTTCTTTCATCAAATCCACTGAATAGCAGAAGCAACAATGTTTAAAGCCAAATGGAAGGAAAATGGCAAACTACAGTATACATTTGGGTGGCATATGAGCTATTCTTTTTATACTAGCCAACAATGTGAAGTTTACATGTAGATCTCCAGATTGAATAGTACCTTATCATCTGTGGACAAATAAGACTGACCATGGAAATAAATTTGTACTGCATTTATTTTCAACCTTTTGATATATCTACGCGGTGCTTCATTTTTGAAAACCTAAGAGTACAGGAATCATATCAATGAAAAACCTTCACAAATTTGGTTCACTAATTACAATTGGATAGAACTCAAAAAACTACAGAATACTATAAATTATAATTGAATTCAAATATGAGAAAGTTGGCTTAGTTTAATAGATACATAATAATTCTTTCTGTTAATAAGAAACAAAACAGCATGTGCCCTTTGGGTAGGGATGGCAATGGGTCCAGTAATGAGCTACCCAACCAGAGAATAGGCCTGTCAGACTTCTTACCCACACCCTGCTTAATGACATAATACCTGACTATGGCTGGGTGAACCCAACCCAGCCAGGTTACATAATTAAATCTTCATATAAAAGAAGTATACACTAAAGCCACATATCAAAGTGAAGTAATTTTTGGCTTATGAGAAATATTAGAACAAATAAAAAACTTGATCACGAGGAAATAAAAAGTTTCTTAATTATCCATATGCCAGGTTAAAATTGTTTTTCCTTTGTTTAATGATGCACTGATGTCTTACAGGGAAAAAGGATACAGAGCAAAAGGAACTCAAACAAAGGAAAAGAATATTAGAAATGACAGGAGAGAGAGGGGAAAGGAGAATAAACATCAGAAGATTGACTAACTTCAATAAAAGGAATGTTACACACAGAAAGAGAATGTTTCAAAAGTTTTGAAAGGAGTTCTTACTTGGGAATAAGTACTTGGTTAGTAACTTCTTTTGTAGATGTGCGAACAGTATTTCTTTTCCGGTCTGTTCTATGTCTAAGCCAATGTGAGCTTTTACTATTCTGTTTTTAATGTTGTTTGGGCATTACAAGCTGATATGGTATTTTGAGCTTTCTATTCTTTTTTTCCCTTTAGAATTGGACTTGATTGGGTATCAACGTTAACAAAACCCACATAATCAGTTGTAGAACTCAACAGGTAGACCATGGAAAACCCATATCCAATGATTTCAACAAATTACCCACCCCAACGGGCAAAATATAATCGGTCCACCCAGGTACCCAAAGATTTAATTCTTGTTCATACTCCCACCTCCCCCAACCCCAAAGAGGAAGACAAAAAAGGAAAAGAAGAAGGAGCAAAGCAGACAAACTACAGCAAGAACTAATGTAAATCACATAAATTTTCAATTTGCAGATCACCAAATGGAATTTCACGACCAGAAAACTGCATGATAATGTTAGAATACAGAAAAAAGAAATATAACATCAAGCATACCTAACAAAAGCTAACTTGTGCAAGCTTGGGCTACAATAAAATGTATTAAAATCACTATACATAATTGCTGGTACTAGAAACCATCCCCTCTTCTATAGCCCTTTTATAGAGCAACTTTACATTTAAAATATCAGAACCCACTCACTATATGTTGATATCAACTATGCAAATAACAAAATTACGTAAGTTTCTACACCTAAATGGTGTCAACTATATTTTTGATAGACAAGACATGCAGGAGTTGCAGTAAACAAACACGTAGATGAAAGAAATAAAATTGCAGTATCTATACCTTGATCATTTCTAGCTGTAAAGATGATAATTCCTGTCTCATCACCCACCAAGCATTCAGCAATTCGCATTTGACGTAATTGAGGACCATCTGCACGACCTTTCTGCAACACCATCTTTGTACTAACAACCTTCACTGTTAGAGTGTGCCCACTAGTGCCCGGGCGAAGCTGGTCAACCTTAGTGAATACTGGCTTCCTTAATTCTGTTTTTGATTCTGACATGTTTAACAGACCTACAAAACGGAGTGTTACAAAAAATCTAAGCATCAGGAAAACCAGAGCTTTTAATTTTGCAAACCAGAAGCTTTGGAACCATAATTGAACAAAGCCCAACAGAAAAGGTATGCTTTTTCCAAATAGCTGGGACTGACATAATATTCATAAGGTTCTTTTAATAAAAATATTTAAACCTGGAACAACATGCATGAATAAAATTCAAGAAATTGAACATTCTTCAGCTAAAAAAAACCTCATTTCGATCAAAAGATTGCAGGATAAAGAAATAAAAATAGGAGAAGCTAATCAATGTCTCACTCTGTAATGCAGTGTCGTATAGAAGTACTAGGTTTAGCAGGTTTGAGATATCTAACTGTCTTAAAACAAACTGGAAAAAAAAAAATTTATGATATATCTACCATAAAGTAAAAATATTTCGGACCTAAAGTTTCAAACTTTGAAAGTGGGCAACAGATCGTAACGAAAAATTAATGCAAATCAAAAAACCAAAACACTAAAGCATAAAGGAAAAACCAGAGCTACCAGAAATTTCTAACAGGAACGATCTTTCCAAATTGTGTTACGGTCATGTGAAGGAACGGAATAATCAACATCCTCAGCATTAATGGAAAGGAATGTATTATACCTTTATTTGATCGGTGCCAGAGAAGAAAATCGGATGTCGAAGATTAAAATCGCCGGAAATCTCAGAGAGATCAAAAGAAGGAGGCTGTCGCGCCGCTTCCTTATTATATGCAGAAGGAAGAGATGAAGGAGAGAATGGCCAACGCGAGTTAATAAAGTATAAAACAATTGTTCAACTTCTGAAGGTATGCAGACTTGAATATAATGGGTTCATCTTTATATGGGCCTATTTCCCATTAAGGCCCACTTCTGGACTTCCTATTAGGGTTAGTAAAATATATAATTCAATATTAGAAGTTGACTTCGATTTAATTATATAAATTTAAATTTAATAAAATACTTTTTTGAGTTTAAATTTAAATTTAAATCATATAGTATTTGATTTAATATTCAATTGAACTATTTAATTAAGTATTCGATTAATTATTTAATTAAGTATTCAATTAATTATTTGATGAACTAATTAATATTTAATAAAAATAATTGCATAAAATTATAAATTTTATATAATTATTTGTATTTATTTAATTTTTAAAAACCTTATTACATTTACTATTTTTACTTTGAATTTGGATCCTCTAAGAATTTTTTAGGAATCTTACCATATAAAATTTTCTTAATTTTTGTTAACAATTCTTTTAAAATATATTTTAATAAAATTATAATTAAAATTTTTGTGATCAAGCTGGTGAAGAAATACCTTATGCAAATGTGGTTAACATTAATATTATGTTATAGTATATTATTGATTTGTGTCTTGGACTGCTTGTAATTTTATCTTTTTTGGGTCTATTTCAATTATACAACAATGGTGAAATTTTCATTTTTTATAATAATTATGTAATTTAAATATTAATACCCTAATTTTAAATTATTAAGTTTTATTTTATATATTTGTATTTTTAAATTTTAAACATAAAATTTTTAGATAAATATTGTTTTATTTAATAAACATTTAAATATTCAAATTTGAATATTCATCAAATTTAAATATCATTTTGAATTTAAATTTGATAATTAAATTTAAATATAACTAATAAAATATTTTAAAATTCTAACAAAAAAAATAAAAAGACAAAAACAAAAACAAATGGGGTAAGCTGCTAACAAGGGCTCTCCACCACCTGCGCTTTCTTTTAATTTTTTTTACTTCACTTTCCGATAAAGTGGAAAGAAAATCATACCCACAAGAATCTTTATTCAAAGCAAGCCACTTTCTGCTAGGCCGAGTGTTTGCAAAGCTCCAGCCTCTGTTGAAGCTGCCTAAGTGACACCTGTACCTTCTGAAATGAAGGCCTGGGTATATGAGGATTATGGGTGTGTTAATGTTTTGAAGTTTGACTCGAATGTTGCGGTGCCTGATGTGGAGGCTCGGGTTCTCATCAAGGTTGTTTCTGCGGCTCTTAATCAAGTTGATGCCAAGAGAAGGCATGGCAAGTTCAAGGCCACTCATTATCCTCTTCCGGTAACCCTTAATTATTTCTTTCAATTTTTATTTATTTTTATTTTTTTTTGAGTTGTGTAGACCTTTTTGGAAGCTGAGGATTGAGAGCTATAGGGAACTTTTGGTGGGTATTAAAGTTTCATACTTTCATGCTTGTAGGACTTCCACATTGTTCCTTAAAATAATGGGCAACTGTAAACATGAGACAATAGCTTTGTTTGTTGTTCTTTTCTCTTTGCAAGAAAGTTCACAAGTGGTCTGTGGATTTGTTGTGTATCAAAAACTTGTTTGGAATAGATACACTCCAAAGAATTCAGATTATTCTTGTGCATAATTATGTGATATAAGAAAGTTGGAGTATGAATTTGTTATAATCATTGGATTGCTATCACTTGGAAAATCTTTGGCTGTTGATGTTCCAGGTAATATATATGATAGTAGCAATTTGAGGCAATTTTCAAATTGATTGTTACAGATGAAAACTATCTCAAACTGATCATACTATTTTTGCAATAAAATTTATCTCTCAATGTCAAATTGGTAGCATAAAAAGAATTTCCTTTTCGCTCATTCTCATATCCTAGCTGATTCATTTTCGGTTCTTTTGCCTGTAGAATGTTCCAGCCTGTGATGTTGCTGGCGTGGGGTTAAAGGCTGGCTGTCAAGTAAGGACTTTAAAGTGGGAGATGAAGTATATGGGCAATATAAATGAGAAAGCAAGGGAGAGCCCAAAACAGTTTGGGTCTTTGGCAGAGTACACCACGGTTGAAGAGAAACTGTTGGCACCTAAACCAAAGAATCTGGATTTTGTTCGTGCCACTGGTCTTCCTCTTGTAATTGAGACTGCTTATGAGGGCCTGGAAAGAACTGGGTTTTCTTCTGGGAAATCTATTCTTGTTCTGAATGGCGCTGGTGGAGTTGGTAGCCTGATAATTCAGGTGTTTACTCTACAACAGATGCGGCATTTTTAATAGGTGTTCAACTATCTTCCATTTTACAAATATCAAGTTCGTGTGGCTTTTGTAATATTCAACATGCATACATTACGATGTAGAGCTTTCTATGAGTCACCTTACCACATTCACTACTGCTGGTCTCTATGTCAATCAGAATCTTTGGTCCCCTTTATCTCCAATACTATATCGTCTTTATGTAAATGGAGACACTTGATCCAGATATAACAGGCTTTTTGTTCAAACATTTTTCTTTTGTTAGCTAAAATTAGTTCAGGCTTTCCACTAGTTTATGTCAGCCTTTTTTGAATTTTAAGTTATGGTTATTTTCTCGGCTTTTATGGTTTTAGCTTAATAATTATGTAAAAGTCATGCTTTTGCAGACTACAAATTGCTTAACTAATGGTTTAAAACCCTCAATGTAACTGAAGAAAATTTTATGCTGCTGATTAATTCTTGGAATGAAGGTCATGATCAAAATAACTTTCAAATGCAATACAGGTACATTATACTTTGAAATTTTTTGGCTGATACACAGCTAGCCAAGCAAATATCTGGTGCTTCAAGAGTTACAGCCACTTCAAGCACTGGAAAGTGGAAAGTTGGAGCTCTTGAAGAACCTGGGTACTGATTTGGCTATAGTCACACAAAGGAGAACTTTGATGATTTTCCAGATAAGTTTGATGTAGTCTATGACGCCATTGGTAAGACTTTGTGCTAGTTAGTTGCTTGTGGTATTTATCAATATCTTTACTCGGTAAGAGATTCCCTAATAATGTTGAGGACTGTAAACTTGTCAGGACTAAAAGATATTTTGAATTTGTATTAGTGTCTATAAATATACCAATTTCTTGATCTACCAGTTAGACCTTTTCCAAATCTTTGTTAAGAAAGACATGGATTGAAACTTGAAAGCCATCCAATCTGTTATTGCTTTTTTTCCCTAACAACGGACTCCCTTCCTCCAATTGCTCCCTCCGCATAAATTTCCAGGATTAGTAGTTGTTACTGCCTATAATATTTCATTCTTCTATTCAAATTTATAGGGCAGTTAAGGCATTGTAAGAAGGTGGCAGTGTAGTGGCGCTAACAGGTGCTGTTACAGCCTCTGGCTTCAGATTTGTACTTGAAGTGGGAAGGTAAAGGCAGTTGTCGACTCCAAGGGTCTGTTCCCATTTGCTCAGGTTGTTGAAGCCTTCTCTTACATTGAAATGAACCGAACCTCTGAAAAGGTCGTTGCACACCAAATCCCAGGAAAATGGAAGATGAATAACCAGGAAATTTTGAAATGTGTATTCATCAATGTCCATTCTGTATATATAGATAAAAAGTTTATAAGTATAATGCAAGAATATCTGTAAAGAACACCTAGTTCCTTTTCTTTTCATTGAGAATTCAGTTACAAGTGCTTGTAAACAGGGACTATTCTCTTGCAGCCAGTGTGGTAAGATTGGTCATTTAACAAAGATTTGAGGGATGAAAATGAAGGAAAGAAAAAAATCGTGTTATTCATCAGAAAGAGACATGTACAACACTTATTGCAGGAAAACCAAGTACACAAAAAAAACTGCTGGAGAGCTTAAACTGATAGCGAGGGTGAAATTTTGAAGTCCAGATTCCACAGCTCGAAACTCCCATTAACAAAATTGTAGTGTGCACCCTTCAAAGCAAGATTCTTGTTCACAACCCCCTCGCGCACAAACGGATAAGTCAGCAGGTTCCCTAAAGATACATTCACTGCTTCCTGCATCGAGGTAACAAAGGAAAACGTTTAAAATATACTTGGAACATGATCCAAAACTTATGAGCCTTGAGCTAGACCTTGTGCTGTGTAGCACATGGCTAAACAATAACTAGTTCAGCTAACAAGGTGCTCTTGAACACTGAGAACAGAGCCTGTTTATATAGAGGGACTTTTTATTTAAGTTTTTGATTGTGACAATGAAGCAAGTTTTTCTGAAAGAGTTATAGAAATATAATTTGTGCAGATCATGTAGTTTACCTTCTCGCAGTTAGTGCATTGCTCAGAGAAATCTAAGGTGCCAGTTTCTGCTTGAACCTTGGCCTTTGCTGGTGTACAAATTTGGACCCATTGCTCTATGAATTCACTGGAAGAAAGAAAAAAAAAAACACCAAGTAAATTATGGGTAGAAATGGGAATTAAATTAAATTAAATTTCTTAGAATAACCCACTTGAATCAAAGAATTTGCTGTAAAGTCTATCAGGGTTAATCTCTTAGCAAATTAAGTAGCTTATTTTCCTAATTAAAGTAAAAAGTTTAGAAACCCAAAAGGGGAAAACAAAATGGCTGTTGTGTGGACCCAGAACACTTCTGCACCTAAATTAAATACTTTTAAGTTTCCATAATCAAAAAAGGGGTCAAGCTCCACCAATAAATACCCAAATACCATTTGGTACTGAAAGACAGGTATTAAATAATGGATTAAGTTTCCATAATCAAAAAAAGGAATCAAGCTCCACCAATAAATACCCAAATACCATTTGTACTGAAAGACAAGTATTAAATAATGAATGCACTTTGTATAGTTGATAAAACAGCCTTTCTTTTAAACACTTTGGTATATGTCAAAAGAAATGCAAGAACAATGGTTGCCATTCTTGCTTTGAGATTGAGACTGTGAGACAACTTTTTGTATGCCTCCGAGAATCTGAGTTAATGGGGAAATAAAAGCACTTTTTCAGTCTTAGTTTTTCAGCTAAACATGAAGAGTGATTTCACAAACACTTAATAGCAATAAGCAAAAGATGCAGCTTCTTGGTGCACGAAACTGTGAAATAGATAAAACGGTAGGTACTATTAGAGTCTATTTTTTCTATTAAAAAGGTATTTCAGAAAAAAATTTCTTCGTGCTCTCTAAGCAGAAATTAGTTAACTTTCAAGCTTATAGTTATATACAACTTACGTAGCAGTTGTCCCATCATCTGGGATAGACATGAGGCCTTTTATACCACCACAGCAGGCTGTGTCCAATGACCACAATATTCTCCACCTGAAAAGAGTACAATAATTCTCCTTTAACTCTAGTTCTAAAGGAAGACATTATCTTCAAGACTTCAACCATTCATACTCCACCACAAATTCTGCTTTTCTTTTTCTTCCAAATAACCCACTTTCATATATAGCAGAACTGGAAGAGGTGTAAAAATATAGTACTCTAGAATTGGTGGTGACTGGTCATTCAGTACCTTTAGATGTAAGACTGCATATTCAATGGCTGCCCCTGCTCCTGAGTATTTTTTCTGCAGCAGGGAAACAAATATTATATGACACTTCAATTAAAAAAGGAAAAACTTTTAAAAAATTAAATAAAAATAGAATTACTTGGAAATTGCTAAAGATAATTTGAACTACAGTTTTAATGAAGTGTTAAACGGTGAACGTCTTGTATTGGCAAACCTGGTCATAGGGAGGAACCATGTTAGCAATATTCCGAACCACAAAGGCCTCACCAGGTTGGAAATTTAACACATGTGAAGGGCAAACTCTAGAGTCGGAGCATGCAAATACCAAAAACTGCATATATGTGAATTGCTTTATTAGCACCACAGACATTTTATGCACCAAAAAGTAATTACTTTCATCTATAAGTCATGCTTATTTTGGGCACATGGATTGATTATACTAAGAAAATGAGACCACAGAAAAATGAAAATACATGTAGTCATGGCAATGGATCATATTTGATCAAATTCTTATGGTTGTGACAAGTTCAGTTTAACTTGATCTGGACCAGACTAACTTTTGAATTAGACCCAAAAAAAAAAAATTAAAAGAAGAGAAAGAAAAACCTTTATATATATGTTTATCCATAAATATTCGACCTGAACCCAATTAGACATCCCACAAAAAATATACCCAATCCAATTGACATTCCTAAATACATATAAACATAATAATTCTAAACAAGTAAATAGATACTTTTAGATACCGACCTTTATTTGCTGAAAAAAATTAAAACAAATGTGTAAGTATCAAATTAAAGGACATGGTCCAAGTTGCATAAAAATGAGCAAATTGCACTCGATGTTCTTAAGGTTTAGAGAAACAATACAAAGATCCAAGGTTAGAAAATTTAACACTCCTTTTTTCTGGATGGGTGAAAAATACTACCGAATCAAACTTGTGAGTTGTGACTATCTCAGCCAGCAGTTTTTGTAGTGCCCAATTAATATACAGACTTTGTTGCCCAAAAGTGCAATTAAAACAGAAGTTACTGAGGAGTGATGATAGCTTTTTCCTCACCTTGGGGCTTTGGCTTTTGGCAAGTTTCTCCGTACAATCCGGGATTCTTCCTGAAAAAATAAAGAGACGGGATATTACATTCCAGTGAAACCCGGTAAACCTAAAAAAAAAAAAAAAAAAACTAATAAACTATAACAAATGGTAAGGCTTAAAGTACAAGCAATGAAAAGAAAGTTGGGTTCTGATTGAGCATTTTCTTCACACATATGATTCGAATTTTCAGAAGGTAAAGCCACCATTTTAGTGTTCCTTAAAACTTATCAAATTCTTCTCTCCAAACAATTTGTCAATTTCACTAACTAAACTCCAAAGTTTGTAGACACCATGTTATTTAGGATGATAAATTTTATAACAAACAAAAATTTAAATAACGTTAAATCGTTTTTCAATATATTGTTATCGTTAACATTATATATTCTTTCAATTTTTGGTACAAATCACGTGATTGTGTACTATTTATTAATTATCTCACATGAATCAACCATTCGTATTTTGTTAATTAGTTCAATGTCCATACGATAAATTTAAGTAAAATCTAATAGAATTACATGTATTTTAGAGTAATAGAGACACAAATTGTAACAAATGAATGAATTGAGACAAATTACGGGACCAAAGTTACAGTCTTCCTTCCTTGATTCAAGGATCACAATATATTAGTCTTGAACATTATTAATATTGTATTTGAGCGTGACCGACAAATTAAATTAATATTAAATGCAAACAGAAAAAGCCATTTATCTGTGATAAGTGATAGCAACTGATGAAAATAAGCTGAAACGTGGTATAATTTATTATTTGCTTATAAAAGTACTTCTTCTATTCATAAAAGGGCAGTTTCGGAATCTCGGAAGCAGAAACAGCATATCCCAATCTAATTAAGAAAGAAGATTCCAAGGCTGTGAAAACGTACTCGAATTTCTCTTTCTTAAAGTGAATAAACCCGGTTTTGATCCTCTCATCCGGATCAAACGAATCTGAGCGGCCAGCCTTTAACTGAGCCGTTATCTGGTTGATCTTTGCGGCGGCGACGCCATCCAGATCACCTTTCTGACTGTAAAAAAGTAAAAAGCAAATAAATAAATAAACCGTTAATTAATCGGAAAGGTAAAAGCCCAGGTGGGCCCCAGCACAAAGTCAGTGACAGACGGCTGATATGAGCTGACGGTTATCGCCAACCACGTGATAACTACCGTAAAACGCGTAACTGGTTATAGTAGTGTGACAGTATTGATGAAAATTTCTCAAAATGACAAAAAAGGACACACGGTTGCCGTCTAATTACGGACTGTTTGGGACAGGACAGAGATCGTGTTCGTCGTACCTGAGAAGCTTCGTCAGTCCTGCAATGGCCTCCTCGTATGACTCTGTCGCCATGTGATCCTCCCTTTACTAAATCCAAACCAAAAAAAAAAAAAAAAAATTAAAAAAAAAAATTGTAAATAAATACAGAGATCAATTTCTAAGAAATTACAATACAAAGAATTCAGACTCGTGAAAAACAAAGAGAAGCAGATTCAGCTAACACTAATTATATGAATATTCATGGAATTGAATTTGAATTAGTCGGAGAAATTGAATCGAAGAAATTATATTCTATGACGGCGTAATTAATCTGAAGCTGGATGGATCAGCAACAAGAAGAATCTGTACCTTTGAGAAGCTGGTACTGCTAAGTCTTGGCCGGAACGACGACGAATCACTTTAATAGGAGTGGTGGTGATAAAGAAAGAGTGAGTTTATTTATAAAAGAGAAGAAGAAGACAAAGAAATATAGAGGAAGAGTAAGTAGTGAATTATTACAAGGATGAGACTATATTATGGCGTACTGGATAACATGGAGAATGCTTTGGCCTTTTGTTTTTTATTTTTAAATAGAAATGAATGAGACTATTAGGAATTTTTTTGAATAATGATCTAAAATTTATGAATGTCTTAAAATATTTTAAAAATACAAAGACATTGATTTTTTAAAAAAATTATTTTAATTTATTATTAATAATTTTATATCAACTAACATAATAAATATTATAAATTATTTATTTATTTTAAACCCATAAATCAATGAATAAATAGGCATTCTCAACCACTAATATCATACCTTCATTTATTTGGTAAACTACTTTATAGCTCTATTTTCATTGGCATCAATCGAATTCCATCATCATCTCCGTTGAATAAGGGAGGAAGATAAGGACCTTTTTAATTTTAATGTTTTTTTTTTTTCGCTTTCGAACCAATCAGTGTCACTGTGTAATTATTGCAAAAATAAGAATTAAGAAATCTAAAGATAAAGTATAAAAATTTAAAAGGGAAAATAAAGAAAATTGACTTATGTAGTGAAAAAGGAAAAAGGAAAATAGACAAGTGAGAGTTCTGTGAAAATATAAAAAATTGCCAATTAACAATGGTAATTGTGATTATGAAAGAATAACAAATTCAGCTACTAATATAATTCCTTTTGATCTATAATTAACTACTAATTGTGCTTCATCTAAAAATTTAATTTGTGAATTCTAGTGCTGGATTTGGGATTTTAGTACAATCTGCTACTTATGGTTGATCCAATGTTACCTTCTTTTCTTTTTCTAGAAAAAATATTTAAATTATTATTTTTTAATTTAATAGTTAGGTATGTTCTAATTAGTCTACATGCATTTTAACTAATCACTTTTCTGATTTAGTTAAATTAGTCAGATCATCTACATCGTGACTAAAGAATTTATAGGTAATATTTCACATCTCACATCATTCTCTAAAGAAATTCGAACATAAAAAGTCAATACACATTTTTGAGCATATGGTCAATTTCTTGAAATAGATTGATATACGCATTACTTTGTTTTTTTTAATTAAAAGATAGATATATTATTTTGCCACCTTGTGTACATACCAAGTTTTTCTATCTACGAGAGACGAGCAATATTAAAAATAACATTAATAAAATGTCACAAGAAATGCCCAAAATCACATAAATATAGAGACTATAAAGATCTATTAGTAAACCATCCTCCTTGACTTATTATAAAAGTATAGGAGAATAGATATAGAATACAATAGTACGTAGATCTCAAGATCAACATTTGGAGAATTTAGTGCCACCAAATTTTAGATAGTGTTGGATAAAACCTGCCTAGATGTTGGCTATCCTGGATACGTATTGGATGCGAAAGACAAGGCTCACATGGTAGGTAATATGGTACCCTCGATGTAATTAATAATGTAGTAACAAGTGATTACTCGTTTTGATTTTTATATGTTAGGAAAATAACTCACTTGAATCTAAGAACTGAATTCTGTTTTTATTTGAAATATAATTATAAAAAGAGGGATAATTATTTTTTATTGTGTAGTTCATAAGTTCAATAGATTTGTTATCATAAGTCCAATAAATTCTTATCATAGTCCTAATAGATTTCTTTATCAATAATAAGTAAAAAAACTCACAATTTTTAACAAAAAATTATATTCTATAAGTTATAGAAATATATAAAATAAACTTATTTTGAAATCTCTTATTCAATTATCAATGATATCTTAGTTTAACTAGCTAAGACACTCAGATTCAACTTTCATCATAATTAATATTGTCTTTTTTTCTGAATTATTTGTCTTCTTCCCCCACCATCCAAGCAGATTTGGTCTGAGAAGGATTATAAATTCATAGCTTCTAGTTGGCAAAAATGGACCTTATTTTTCTTCTCTATTCCCTGTAAACAAGAATTAATATAAAAAAATTGAGCAACTAATTAAGTACTTGAACTCATTGGCCATCATAATATTGTTTGGAAAAGAAAATGATAAATATCAATATATCCACTTGTGATTTATATGATTTTTACTTTGCCTAACGTATGATTTTTAGACAATCATTTTAGCTACCTGAAATTGAGATTATTATCAATTAATCACTTATATTCATTTGTAATGAAAAAAGTCACTTGACATGCTTTTATTTTTAACTTGATAGATAAAATTAAGTTAATTTGTATATTTAAAGCCTTTTATTATCTTAGTTGAATGGTGTTGGACATATTGAGCTCCGCCCAATACTAGCGACCAAGTTGAGCTCAACTGGAATAAGTTCATAACCCACAAGTTAATCTAAATAATTAGGTTTATAACTTATACGTATAATTCTCTGCAACACAAAAAAGTGTTTAACGTGTGTCGCACATAATATATAGAGAGCACAAAGATTGCACAAGAGATCGAACTCCCTCCCCTTTTGATTTTGTGCAGTGGAGAGTGGGTGGTTTTCATTTGTGATTCTACCCCTGCCTCGGCTTATGTTGAGATCGATAAGAAAGATCGTGGGAACAATCAAATGGATGATCAGCTTCTGGCCCAAAAATTAGTCTGCAAAAGTAGAATCTACACATATTTTCATTCAAATGAAAAAATGGATGAAAAATTTATTGATGTTGGTTACTTGATAATAGCATCAAACTCAGATGGATAAAGTGATAATCCGTAAACTAAACTTACAACATAATAAAAGCATGGAAACTAGATGTAATTAACTGATATGTATCCAAAAGAAAACAAATGGATAAAGAAAGCAAAGGTAGGTAGCAGGAGCTCTTAAGTCCTAACCCAATGGATGAGTTTCTCATGTTGCTTCCTCATCTTTATAGTCAGTACACTCATTATAACAAAACATGGGTTTCTTCTTGTCTTCGTGTGCCACAACCAAACATGAGGACAAATTTCTCATATGATTTGTTTGTTTATAGTAAGTTTTGGAATTACTTTGGGGAATTTCATTGAATACAATTTTATTTGCTTTTCAAAACCAACTCTCATGTAGTTCACCTATCAAAAATGTCATGAGGCTCGGCTTATAATCCTAATTTTGAAAAAGGTTATTCATTATAAACATTAAAAGAATTTTGCTAGCCGAACATAATTGTAGGCTGAAATGTACTTCTTAAAAGATAATAAATATATCGATACGTATTTGAAATATTTTAAAGATAACAATCATTTACTTGTATATTATCAAATAAATGTCAATTATTGTTAAAAAAAATAGAACAATACCATAAAAGAAAAAATAAAAATACATCAACAAGGTGTTAGTTCAATAATAAGCTCGTCCACCTCGATACTGAAAGATTTTGGATTCGAGTTGCAGCGGTTCTTTGTTTGGTGCAAACCTACAATGCCTTCGCTTTAATGTGAGTAGAAATATGTGATGTCCGGGAGACGTGGCACTTTATTTACTCTCAAAATTTTTTATACCAAATAAAAGAAAAAGAAAATACAGACTTGTGAAAAGCAGTTGGGCTATCTTTTAAAATTAACTTTGTCCAAAATTTATGACTAAGACAAGCCCATCCTCTTCGGCCATAGGCCCCTACCAAAGCCCACTTAGATTCTTAAATGTAAAATAGTAGTACGAAGCAAATCAAGCTCAGTGAAAAATGAAGTGGAGCTCACATCCACTTCCCGCGAATCGCAATCCACTAATAGATCAGGTTCTTGTTTTACGCGCCTCCATTTTCACGATAGTTTTCATAACTTCGAATTTCAGATTCTCAGAAGTTATACGCGGGTGGTATCAAAAATTCTCATACCAATCAACAATTGAAAAGCTTCACAATAACAAGCAACAGGGTAATAAAACCATGTGAACTTCTACCCAAAATTTTTGCTATTATCTAGAGATAAGGATCAATTCCAACAAATTCAAGGAAGAAGAGATAGAGATGAAAAAGGGCCAACAAGGAAAGAAAAGAACAATAATAAGACGTATTTAGTATATGATAGTGAGGGAAAGGGGTTGGTTGGGGGATGGTGGTAATGAGGACTATGAAGGAGGTGAGGAGGAAGATGTGAATTTTGGTGAGAACACCAAGGAGTGAGGATGAGGAGATTGAGTTCTCCTTGTTTCCCGGCCTCATCTTTGTTCGGTTTGAGGAATGGCAAAATTAGGATTGTGACAAAGATAGTAGATCACTTCCTTGTGGTCGATGAAAGGAGAATCAAACCCGAAATTTCTACTAGAATGTACCATTCTGATGCTTAGCCTACTTATGTTTGCTTGAACGAGGGTCAGTTTAAGGTTGGGCTTATGTTTCCTATTCACTCCTTTGTCATTTAGTTTTGCAATGTCTATGATATCTTGCCAACTCAGATAGCCCTATATACTATTAGTTTTGTAGTTGGGTATCTAAATTTATGTTGTAGAAAGGGAACTTTTTTTTCTTTAAGGTACTTGTCAGAGTGGATTTATATGTAGTTAAAAAATTCTATGAAAACAATCCAAAAAAAAGAGGGAAGTCGTGCACCCGATACAAACTTATATACCCAACGATAAACGTTACAACATTTGGGGACTATTTGAGCTGGGCAGATACCACAGACATAGCAAAACCGAATGACAAAAGAGTGTATAAGAATCCTAAGCCCAGCCTTAAATTGACTTTCTTACTAGCAAAAACAAGTGATTAAGTATCAAAAAAAAGATTCAGCAAGTAACTCAGGCTTGATCCTCCTTTCACCGACCATGACGAAGCGATCTACCATCTTTATCATAATCTCCTATGGAATATGTTGTTCCTTAGACCAAACAAAGGTGAGGTCAAGAAATGGGGACAACTTACAAATAGTCGACCATAAACATCACAATGAACTCATATTTTAAATTACTAGAAATTCCTATCTCGTAAAATTTTTGACTCCGTAACTGGCTATATGACTTATGATTAGTGAATACTCTCGCTAAAATCTGGTTGAAGGGCAAGGATTTGGGCATACTATTAGGTTATTTAAGAAATCAGATGGCAGCTTAACATTTTACTTCATATTGGGAGAAAATTAAGGTTATATTATAATTCTTAAGACATGGAGTAAAGTCTAATAGGTGAAGAATTTCGTTTGTGATAAGCCAAACAGTTTTTATGACTTGTTTAATACGCAACTCCTTTTTTGCCACGTGAAAATTTTGGTGAGCAATTACTCCACCTGCCATGTTGGTTTTGGAGTACTATGTTTCTAAATTTAATTGATTTTTTGTGCTTAATAAATATAATTTTTAAAATTTAAATTTTTTTAAAAGTTTAATTGATGTATTAATTATCACTAAAATTAAGATCAATTGCTAGTAATAAATTTTATATTCATATAATTTTAACAAGTATCCTTAAAATATTTATTAAAAAAATTTAATTTAAATTATTAATTTTTTAAGGAATGAGTATTTATTAAAATATTAATTTATGGTTTGGTAAACCGTGTTCCTTCCTAGAAAAAAGCTTGCAAAACTGTAATTAATTAATTGTTCAGATTATTGAATTCATGGTGGGAATGCTGTGATTTGAGGTTGTATGTCGGGATCATGCCAAGTGTGTACGTTAGGATTTGGTCGGTGCCTCTACTAATTATTATTTACTAGTAAATGCGTTTTGAATCTAATGGCTATAATGTATGCAATGGCGATGGTGTAAGAAAGATGGATTACAAAGACTCTTGAGTTCCCACCTCCCTCATAAAAGCAGGAGAATTAATTCCATTGCTCCTTCTCTCAATTTTCCTGTTGTTTTCCTTCCTACTTTGTATAGTTAATGCAGCATTGATTTTAAAATGTGCTGTACTCTGTTATACCAAGTGAAGGAGAAATTGGCCTACTGTCCAATATACCTATAAAAGGGATTTATTGGCCAACCAAACGCAACGTTACATTAGATGTTGAGTTATTATTATTATTTTTTAACTAGTGATTTAAGAATAATTATTAAAATATAATAAATATAATTTTAAAATAGCTTAAATTATTTTTAAAATATTAATTCGTTAAGATTTTTTCTAATTAATGTCTTTATTGTTAATACTTTAAAAGTTTTAATTTTTAAAGATGATATTTATTGCACTTCAATGAGTATTTTTAAGGTACTTGTTTAAAATTTGTATTTATTAATACATAATGATAAATCTATTGTCTATTATTACAATAAATGATACAATATTTTCATATATATCACTTTAATAAATGTTCTAATTGCACTTATTATAAAAACTTAAGAATTATTATTAGTTTTTATTTTGGTAACCAAAAACTTAAGAATTTTACGTTATGATTACAATATAATCTTAACAACAAATGTCTTTAGGACATTCCTTATAAATATTTTATTGGATCTGTTTGGAGTTTGGATGCATAAAAATAGTTTTTAAGTAAAGTTGTCTAAAAATATAGTATAAAAAGTTTAAAAAATGTTTGAAAAAATTAACTTAAAAGTGAGATATAAAACTTTATAATTGTAACGTTATGCTTACAATATTTATTACATACACATACTTTCTCATATCATAATAAATTATTGAAAACTTAGTGATAAATTTCTATAATATAACCCTAATAACAAATGTCTTAGTACATTCGTTATAAATATTTTATTGGATCTATTTGGATTTTGAATGCATAAAAATATTTTTTAAGTAGAGCTGTTTAAAAAATATGGTATCAAAAGTTATAAAATATTTAGATAAATTAACTTAAAAGTGCGATATAAAAAAATTAATATTATTTTTTCAAAAAAAATATTAAATATTAAAATTACTAAAAATATCATTTTGACAAATATTATGATTATATTTATCTAACTAAAATAATTATTAAAATTTATTTTAGCTTCTCTTATTTTTTTTATTTGATTTTTTTTTCTAACTTCATCTTTTAGGATTATAAAACACAAAAATACTTTTTCATAAAACTTAAAATATAAACTCTATTACCAAATAAGAAAATCTCAAACTCAAAATACCAAACCAAACAATGAACATAACATCAAATGATTATTATATGCACTAACTTCTCATATAATAATAAATTATTAAAAATTTAGTGATATTTTTTAGTAATATTTCGAATACAATCGTGAAGATACAATAAATATAGAATTAAAAATTAATTAATGCATTAAAAAATATTGAAATAATTTTGATAGTAAATATTTAATGTGTTGTCAATTAAGTAATATTAAACACATCCGTTCAAAAACCTTATGTTCACAATCCAAGTTATATTACAAACTGAAAGGGTGAGTTTGAAATAAATTCATGTGAGAATTAATTCAATTCAATTTATTTTATTTTAATTTAATTTAATTTAAATTATTTTCTTAATATTTGAAACAAAGTGATAGAATTCAAATAAATTCAATTGAATTATAGTATTTGAAATATTATTATAGCTAATAGAATTTATTTCATTTTAATACTTTTACAAAATTAGTCTTGCATTAGGAAAAAATAAAAAAAAATTCTACAAAAATAACTTAAATTATTAATACATATCTAATACATTATAAAGAGGGAAGAATAATAAGAAGGGAAAGGGAAAGAAAAAATGGTAGAGTTGAGATGAGAAATAGAATAGGAAGAAAAAAGAAAGGTTGTAGTATTTAAAATGTGAATATAAAGAAAAGTAAAAATTAAAAAATATATACATATTTTTAATCTAATTGAATTAAATTCTTAACAAATTATATCAATTTTAATCAATTTTAACGAGAATTCAAAATAAAAAAATATTATAAAATCAAAATTGAAATGAATTGAATTATCTTGCAAAATAGATACAAAACACAACATTTTCATTAAAATTTATTTAAAATGAATTAAATTCTATCATTTTTATGACTTCAAACACATTCTTAAACTATAAACTAAATATCAAGAGAGGGGCTAACAATATGGACTTATATGAAATATTAAAGCCACAAAGCTAAAGTCAGCAATCTCTTAATCAAAGATTTACATAGAAATCAATAAAATAATTAATTTAATCAAATACACCCCTCATCTGAATTCTTAGAAAGGATGGACATTCTTGCTTAATCCACTCACATTGGTGAAGAATCCGACCAGATCTTGCCGATATGGTAAGTAAGATTTACGCTTATCTCCTTCCTTCTTTGCTCGACTCATCACGTAATGTTTCTCGTGAGCAGACGACGCCGTTTTGCTTCCCTTTGCCTTCACTTTCCTTATAACAACTTTCTCTGCCCCGCCGGAGCTTGAGTTCACCGCCTTCTCTTTCACTTTCTCGTCTCTGTTAGCCTTAGCACTGTTGCTTGGCTTCGTAGTAGTACTACTTCTCGCCGCCGATGGATTCAGGAACACAAACGCGTCCTTTCCGTCACTGTGACTTCGGTGAACCAAGTCTCGTAATTTCCACAGCTTTGAATGACCTGTAGAATTGCTTTTCTTGCATACCTCCGGTGAGGTCTCCACCGCAGCTTTTCTGGACCACTCACAGTACGTTCCTTCAGGTAACGCCTCCAATTCGTCCGATTCAGAAGCCGAAGACGACTGATTTTCCTTCTCCTCAACAAATAGTCTCAGACGCGGTGAAGAAGCATCTTTCCCCAATTTCCAATCTCCATCTTCCCCATCATCGAAGATTATATCTCGGCCAAAAATTGGAAATACCGGGCAGATCTGGTCGTTCTGTAACACATCGTCGACCGGAATCTGCAATCCATCGGAATTCGTACAGACAAAACTAAACTCCTCCTCCTCTTCTTCTTCCTCCTCCACCTCACCTCCCTCCTCTTCTTTAGCTTTCAATTTCCCATCAAAACCTTCAATCTCTAATATCCCGTTCTCCTCAATTTTCAGCTTTCCCTTCAAATCTTGACTAATTTTGCTATAAATTTCTGGGTTTTCACCCAAAGGTATAAAAGAACCCGTTTGCATAGTTTCCTCCAGATTTCACTGAGCTTTTAGAGCTATGATGTGTGACTGGTTTTGCTTGTATGGTGGCTCACTGGTTTTTTGCTTTGAATTTGGTTGGGTTTTAAGAAGGTTGTTGGGGGCGAAGGGTTAGGAGTACGAAGATTTTCTTGTTCACAGCACAGCAATCTTTTTATATATAAATAAAAGAAAATAATAATAATAAACCCGTGTTGGCGGGTGACCCGAAATATCGGCGATATAAGAATATTAAGCCGTTGATTTTTGACTGTGGTTTGCAATAGGGTGTCGTTTCACACACGTGGTGATAGTGTAGACCCGGCCAAGGAAATGGCGTTATAGTTTAGTTGATGATTCTACTTCTAGATGATTAGGTGGTTGGGTTCTGATTGAATCACCCAGGTGAGGATCTACATTAGTCACCTGCGGAGAGAGAGATTGACTTTGAAATGGATTGAGTCAAGAATGGAGGGTCAAATTCAAAAGTCATGACATGTATTGGAAACCTCATGGGTGATGTAATGCTATTGGTTGGTGATATTGCTGGATTTCTTGGCTTTCAAGGTTTGGATTCTTTTTTTTGCCTTAATATTTTGTTTGAATGTGGAGAAAATGGGAGGAAATAATGAGGTTGGATATGAAGTTTTTTGTTGTTCTTTGAGGTTCATGTATTTAAAATCTTAAACCATGAGATAATAGTTTTTATTGGATATGATGGAATTTTCAATTAATGACCCTTCGTCCTAAATACCTTATTAGTACTATCAATTTGATTTTTTGAATTTAATGTTGGATTGTCTTTGCCATCCATAAAAAGAAATGGATAAATAAATAAATAAAGATAAAATTCAGTTCAATGTATCTTATTAATTCAATGAATTTTTTAACGAGAATTATAAGAATACTTATTAAATTATAATAAATATTCTCGTTAAAAATTAAGAATTATAATTTATATAGCAAATAACATTAAATTATAATTAAATATTATAAATTTTAACAAGTATGGTCTAATTCAACTACTTTTAATTTTATATAAATAACAAATTATTTTGATTTATATATACTTTTAACAATATTAAGGTATTCATTAAAAAAAATTAATAAGATTTGATAAACACCTAACTTTTTCTTTTAGTTTAACTAATTAAAAAGAAACCAAAAATTGGTTGACTTGATCAAAACTTAATGTTGAGGATAATGAATAATATTACGTCAATTGCAATGTAAAGCCGTTGACGGATCCAAATTTGATGATAGAAAGCGAAGTTGCTTTGGTACTTTATCCAATTTCCCATTTTTTTTTTTTGTTGGTCAAGAGTTTGTGTGTATGGCTTGGTACCTACGCATTTTGTTGACAGTCAAAAACTTAAAATCATGTTTTTGTATTTTAGTGTCCAAATTCGGCACGACACAACTCTATTCATTGGCCATCAACTATTGTGCACAATCACAAAGAAGCTTCCATTTCTCAAATCTTGGACTTGGTACTCCAACTAACTCACGTGATGAAGAATTTTTTTTTTTATTTTTTTTTTTTATGACTTTTCAATTTATCCATATTTGCAATAAAAATTTGTTTTAAGATTGAATTTTGAGATTTTTTTGTATTTTAAAAATATGATTTCCGGTTCGATTGTTCGTGAAATAAGAAAATGAAAGTAATAATTCAGATTGTATAGGTTGGCATGAAGCAAACTATTAGTGCATATTCTGTTCCAAAAAAGAAAAAACTACTATTTGTTCACATGAAGAATGGATAGATCAGTCTTCACCATTGATAATGAATTATTTCATTTTCTTTAAAAGAAAAAAATAAGGTTCAAATTTATTTGGACTTTTTTATACTAACAACGCTTAAACCAAAATGACATATATTATAAATTTGTTACCAATCAAAATTTAAACATTGAAGGTGTTATTCCTTTCTCATAAAGTTCAAATAATTGTTCATGTTCTATTCTCAAAAAAGAAAATGTTTAATAAGAAGTTGATTTAGCGATAAAAGAATTCATAAGTGTTCCGCAATAAGTTGAGAGTTTCAATCTCTTGCAGCTGATGGTAAATACTCTTAGAAAAACATGCCTACCTTTTCATTTCCATTGTCTTGATAAAAAAAATTGTTGTTAGTTGAAAATGAAATTCAGCCCATCTAAGTTTTTTGTGAGCTAGTTCTTAAACTGATATAATTATTGGGCTGGCTTCAAAGTATGACAATATATTATGTCGAGTCTATCTTACTTCTAAGATTGTGTTAAGTAGATTGGATAAGAAAAGTAGAATAAAATTATTTTTTGTAGCTTAATCATGTGTTTGGTGCATATCATTGGATAGAACCAAAAAAAATCTGAATTGTGACTTTAATCTTGTTGTGGGAAGATTATTTTGTTTTTGGATTGGTGATGATAATAGGACGGATAAAATAATAACAATGAACCAAAATTAAAAATTCTCAAATTGTCCCAATCCTCTCATCTTTCTTTCCTAACTCTCTTTCCTCACTGAAAAGTCTATTTTTTTCTCAAAAAAAAATAAAAATACAAACAATATTTTTTCTTTTTATAAAAAAGATATAAAATTTGTGATTCCACTGAAATTATTTTTCTTAAAAGTCAACATTATACAAAATAAAATAATATATATATAAATATTTTAGAATATTTTTGTCATGAAAATTATTATAATATTTTTTTAAAAAATATTTATGATCATGTATATATATATATATAATTAAGAATAATTGTAAAAAATTAGAATAAAATTAAAAATATATATGAACAAATATATAAAAATTATAGGATATATATACATATCTTGTACCTTATTCGATCATGCACCAAATACATGATAAGATACGTATTAATCCGAACATATCCTAATCTTCATTAATATTTACAAGATATTTTATTTTATCCATTCAATCAAGCCTAATCTCTTACCCCACTACATATTACATACAATTCATTATTTCTCTCAATTTGTTTCTACCACTTCACAAAGGGACATGCATGCGAAAATTAGTAAACAATGTTTTAAAAATTGAACCAGTGATGGACTTAAAAAATTTGCTGGGTCTCGGGTCATTGGTACAATTGAGATCAGACCGATGACAAAATCAGATAACTTTAAAAATATATTTAATTATATATTTTAATTATTGTACATATTATATAAATTTTTCTATCAATCATAAATATTAAATACACAAGAAAACAAAAATTAATAATGTAATATTCATTAAATAATAAGAAAATCACATCATAAATAGTTAAATATAAATATTAACAGTTAATACAACAACTATTTATTTTTTGCGCATCACGACATTCAAGTTATGCATCAAAATAATAAATACAACATAAATATAAAATATAATTGTTTTACTTATTTTTATTATAAAATACAAATATTTTACTAATTCTTAATACAAAATAATTGTTAGAAAAAAATATGTTCAATTCAATAAACCCGATACCAATTCTTTTAGTTTTTTATGTTTTTTCAATTTTTATTAGTTTTGACTAATCCAATCACTAAAACAGTTTTTTAGTTCAACCCAGCTCGATTTCACCCCGATGACATACCAACTAGTCCGACTAACTTGGTCGATCCGATTTTCAAAACATTGCTAGTAAGTACATTTATAACACTTATTTTATAATTGTCTAAATGAACATATACTATTTGAATAGAATTATAAACTGTCTTTACGTTATATAGATAGTCAGAACCAATAAAAAAAAAAAAACGAATTAATTTATTTAACGTATAGCCATGCAATTACTGCTATAGCACTTGTTAAGAAAACTTTTGTTTGGATTTTGGAAGCACATAAGGCTAGAACTGCCACGGAAGAAACGTCGCCGTTTTGTTTATTCTATTTTTTTCTTTGAAAAAAAAAACCTTGTTGAGTTTTGTTCAATGGAAACGGAGGAAGATTGGAATTTTCAAATTTGGCTAGAAGCATCCTCCCTCCTCTACTTTCTCTGAGCAAGAAAATCTAATTGAGGTAAAGATCAAATTACATGATCTGTTTGGTGAGTTTGAACAAGAGAGGAACGTCTACTTAGTACTTTAAAAATACAAGTTTAGAAATTGATATAGAAGCCTAAATCCGTTTTTCCTAATAAACACAAAAAAAAAAATAAAAAAAAAAACTTTGGCTAAATCAACTTCAATTCTTGCGAAACAAGTAGGTTTCCAGCTGATTGTCATAGATGAAAATTCAAAAAAGAACATACTTTCTTTAACCTTCTTAATCAACAACTTCCAACTAAAACTACATTTAAAACTAGGAATACTCTAATCTCATTCTAATCTACAAACAAAAATAGATCTTTTTCTTCTCGTAACTTTCATTCACGAGGAAGACGGGATTGATTCCTAAATTACTAGGACAACACCGGAACTGAACCCCTTAATGGGGAACAGGGAACAACAGTACACATGAACTTTTACATTATTTCTGGCTTCCTGTAAGATTTTAATACTGCAACTAGCAGTCTCTCCCCTGCTATGTCTTTAACTTTATTCACCATCTCTCTTCTCATAATCTTGTGCTTCTGCAATTAAACACTGCAAAGTTATAATCTATTTAGAAGAAGAAAAAAGACTAATTAAAACATGATTGGTATACTTACTTTGAAATCATTATAGCACTTGTTCAACAAACGGATCTTTGAAGGCTCCAACATCTTCGAAAGTATCGAAATCAAAGAAGGAAAACCCATCCATGGTGAATTGGGTACTACTGGAGAATCTAAATATTTTGTGGAAAACATGTCATTAGCAATTAGCTTAGTTTTTAAGCAGAAAACAGAATAAAAGAACAAAAAGATTCTATCTTTTAATAGTAAATTTAGTTTTTAAAGATGGGTGTGTGTTAGTGGTCTGAACTTGCTTACTTTTTGGTGGAGAACACTTGAAACTTATAACATAATCCGGAGAGATGTGTGAATTCATAAAAGCATTCCACACAATGTATCGTCTTGGTGCTGCAATACTATCTACTCCAGAGTCATAATCCTTTGAACTTGGATAATTCTGCTTCGATTCGACATTAACAACTTCGACTTTTCCTAATATCACACGACATAACAGTACATGTCTTAATCCATCTTCATCCTCCATTGTTGACAATGCACTGTGAAAACACCAACCAGAAAACTACATTAGCACACTCCAATACTACCATAAGAGCTATTCCATGCTTTTGAATTGAATTCTACTTGAATTACCTGTCAATGGAAAATTTTGCAGGAGACAAGCACACTCCAATACCATGAGAGCTGTTCCATGTTAGGTTGCTACTACAACTATTAAACCCATGACATATAATATGGATAAGATCATTCTTAGAACCACCATACCAACCAAACCTCAAATTAGCATCTCCACCACACTTTTTCATTAATGCTTTTGTGAAAATCTGAAACGATTCCAACCTTGCTTGTCTTAACAAACTACAAGAATTTTGATTCTTATGAATTGCTACAATTTCGGCATCTTTTTCCAGAAAAGACATGCCTGTAAAGAAGCTTTTCGTAATAATTTGATGTTCTAAAGTCTCTTCTTTTATTAGATTCAATCCAATTTCAGCAAAGCATCCATATTCATTAGACTTGAAATGTAAACTAGTAGCATCACTCTCTTCTGCTCCATCAAAGACGGTTTCGTCAGAGATCACAGAGTATTCATCTTCAATTAGTATCTGCTCCATCTGTTTCATAATAAAATTTAGATACAATACAAATTAACTAAAATTTGGCTAAGAGCAATAAAAAAAAAAAGAGCAATACATAAAAAATAAAAAAATGAAACTTTTAATTAGATATAATACAAAATAACTAAAATTTGGATAAAAGCAATACCAAAAACAGAGCAATACATAAAAAAAAATTTGAAACTTTTTATTAGATATAAACAAAATAACTAAAATTTGGATAATAGCAATAACAAAAACAGAGCAATACATAAAAAAAAATTGAAACTTTTTATTAGATATTATACAAAATAATTAAAATTTGATAATAGCAATATAAAAACAGAGGAATCCATAAAAAAAAATTGAAACTTTATATACAATACCAAATAACTAAAATTTGGATAAGAGCAATAACAAAACACAGCAATACAAAAAAAAAATAAAAAATTGAAACTTTTTATTACATACAATACCAAATAACTAAAATTTGGATAAAATCAATAACAAAAACAGAGCAAAACAGGCATACATACTTTAAGAATCAAGAGGAAGACGATATTGTAAGCAAAGAGGAAGAGGAAGGAGGAAGCAAGGAGGAAGGAGAAGATAGCAAAGCATAGTAGTTTTGGGTTTTTATATGGGTATGCAGAAGAACACAACTTCCAAATTTGGTTTTGTTTGTGGCCTAAGGAAAGGCAGCGATTCCGTGCAGCAATAGCTAACGGATTATAGGCGGTTCTGATTTAGATTCAGTAAAATTACTTAAATGCCATCAGTAGTTATGTAATTGGTGACGGGAAAAGGTGACTGTACAGAGAGACATTATGGATAATATAGACATTTTGATAAAAATATATCCTATCCCAATAAGGAATCGGGTAAATCGGTCATTAATGTGATTGAGAATTTGTAACGGTCACGGTGACGTCCATTTTTCATTCGCTTACTTCTTAACCAAGTAATGTTGGGTGGTACCTTAATGTGCAATATTGCGTGGGTCATGGTCTCATGAGTCACGACACATGCTTTTTTTTACTTTCTCTTTATTTATATTCTTCTTCTTTTTTTAAAACTTTTTATTGCTTTGCATATTTCTAATTTTTTTGTTTTTATTTTATTTTATTCATCTAGCATGATTTGTGATTATATTGATTAAATCAATAATATTAGTTGGTAGTGTATAGTTACAATTAAAATCGTGACTTGAATTTTTATTTTCATATTCTATCCAATTTGTCTTCGGAATAATAAATCATCAATGATAAAACGTCACCAATGATCTCCTATCTACTAACTTCTCTTCATAGTATCAGTAGCCCTTTGAATGGGGTGGATCCTTTGTGGTGAGCCCTCTGTTGTTGATTCGGTATATCATTATTTTTTAATTATATATTATTTAAATTTAAATTTCTATACTTAGAATACAACCTTAAATTCAAATTTGAGTTTGATTTCGAATGTAAGTTTAAATATTCGGATTCAAATTTTAATATAATTTCAAAATATTCTAATTTCAAAAATCAAATTTTAATAAAAATAAATATATATTAAAATTTTAAATAATTCAAATTAGAATATTTTAATTAAACAATATATTATCGAGATTCAAATTTCAAATAGAATTCATTATTAAAATCAAATTCTCAACTAATCTTATTTGAATTTGAGCCATGAACCACTTTTTTCATAGTATTTTTTTTTTAGAGAAGATATAACTTATCTATTAATAAATCATCATATATAATTTGTGATATATCAGAAGAACATGCTTCACCTAAATACAGTTAACATAAGCTGAAAAAGAAGAGCGTGCTAAATAATGAGCTATATTTTTGCTTGTTCTTCTAGTATGTGAAAATTGTAGATGTCGAAAGCATCCAATTAGATCCTTGCAATCCTGGATCAATCCACCAAAATAGTTGCATTGAAGTATTTGAGTTAGGATGGCATCAAAGAGTATTTTGCAGTTCGTTTCAATAATAATCTCATATATACCAAGATTTATAACAAAGTCAAGGCCCTTACGTAAGGCTAATGCCTCAGCCACATGAGGTTCCACACAGATGTCATCATGCCAAGTTACTGCTCCAATTGGTCTACCATTTGTATCTCAAATAATGATTCCATAGCCTACTGCTTTTTGACCAAATATTGTTACATCCATATTCAGCTTTAAAATATTTGGAAGGGGTGCTTTCCATTTAGAAGTTTGAAGCTGAGTAGTGACATTATTAATCCTTCTATTTTCTCTTTTATGTTCCTTTAAAAGCATCGAGTTTTGATGTTTAATGGTTTGGGGTTGGGATTTTTTTCCTTCAAACAACAATAAGCATCGAGCTTTCCAAATACTCCATAAGGTAATAGCAAAGACTTCCAACTGTTCTTTATCCTAGTTGCAAATTATCCAGATGATAAGGAAAGCAATACCATCAATAGCACCTGAGAAGCTCATGTTAATCAAATTCCAAACTTGCTATGCATAGGAACACTGAATTAATGCATGGAAACTAGTTTCCCATTCACCACAACCTACACAATTGCTACCTAATTGGATATCTCTTCAATTCAAGTTGTGTTGGACTAGAATCCTATCATGAATTGCTCTCCACAAGAAGTGTTTTACTTTGGGAAAGCCCAGAGTCTTCTCCAAATTAAGTTCCTCTCTGTGTCACTTGAATTGTTTTTTCTAATATGAGCTATTAGCAACATATGGTATGCACTTTTCACGGTAAATATTCCATCTTTAGTTTCGTGCCAAGTGAGTTGATCAAACTATCTCCCTTTACGTAGTGGAATATTTTTTATTTGAGTTGCTTCAAAAGGCATGAAAATTTGGTCAATCAAAGAAGACTTCCAACAATGAAGATTGTGATCAATAAGTTCACTCACCAAGTTTAAAGGAGACAATAGTTTTGGCGGTAACCAGGGCTTAAAACCATTCTGTTTGGGCATCCATTTATCCTTCCAAATACTCACTTATTCACCATCTCCAATTAGCCATCTACTTCCCTTATCAATAACTTGGATGGCTTCATGTAAATTGCACCAAGTATAGCTTAGTTGATAGCCAATTTTTGCGTGTAGCAAATCCCCTCTTGGATAGTATCTTGCTTTGTAAACTCTTATAGCCAAGGATTCCATAACAGTGAAGAATCTCCAAACTTGTTTTGCTAACATAGCTAGGTTAAAACAATGGAGCTCACGAAAGCCCAAATCTCCCATTTTCTTTGGTAAACACACTGTGTTCCTAATTAAGCCAGTGTAGTTTTCGCTCATTGTTTTTTCTTTCCCACCAAAAATTACTAACAAGTGAATTGATATGAGAGCAAACACTTGTAGGTAGTTTAAAACAAGACATGACATAAGAAGGAATGGATTAGGCTATTGATTTAATAAGGAATTCTTCACTTGCTTTTGACAATGCTTTTTCTTTCCACGCTTTTACTTTCTTCCAAACTCGATCCTTTATTCTTTCAAAAACATGCTTCTTAGATCTTCCCATAATTGTAGGAAGGCCTGGGTACCTTGAATAACTTTCAACAGTCTTTATCCTCATCCACACTTAGACATTCACTTTCAAAGTATAAGCTACATTTCGACTGAAAGAAAGTTTTGATTTATCAAGGTTTACCATTTATCCTGAAGCACCTTCATAAAGTTTCAAGATATCCTTGATTGTAGCAGTTGTCTTGTGATTCACACTTGTAAACAAAAAGCTATCATAAAAAATAAATAAATGGCTTATTAAAGGTGCTTTGGATGCCACCTTTACACCATAAAAAGACCCTGCTAATTCCGCTTTCTGAAGAAACCCTAAAAAAACTTCTGCTACCAATAGAAACAAATAAGGTGAAAGTGGATCTCCCTGACGAAAACCTCTTTGTGTAAAAAAAGATTCACTTGGTTCACTATTAATAAGTAGAGCATATGATACAGTAATCACACACCTCATTAAGAGGTTTACACAATTTGTTGCAAAACCCATTTTTAACATAATGGCCCATAAAAATTTCCATTCCACCCTATCATATGCTTTCGCCATGATAAGAGCCATGCATCCTTTTTTTCTCAGTTATCTTTTTTTCCATGTAATGAAAAACTTCAAAGGCAACCAAAGCATTATCCATTATAAGACATCCCAGAACAAAAGCACTTTGGTTTTCAAAATAATTTCAGAAAGGATTGTTTTGAGCCTATTAGCAATTGTCTTAGTGATAATTTTGAAAAGAACATTCCACAGACTAATTGGTCTAAACTCTTGGGCATGGTTAGGATTTTTGACTTTAAGAAACAAAGCTATAAAATTGTGGTTCATAGAAGCAGGACAAATACCTTCATTTAAGACACCCAAAACTAACTAGACAATATCATCCCCAATATCCCTCTAATAGATTTGATAAAAAAGAGTAAGCATACCATCAGGAGCCTTTTGGAGGCGCATTGATGGATAGTTGAGGCGATTTCCCCCTTGGTAAAATCCGTTGCAGGATAATCGTTCATCTCCGACATTACACGGCCCTTAACTACATCCGTAGTTTTGTCCACATCAATAGTGTCTTGGGAAACAAATAATTCTTGGAAATATACCTTCATGATCTTGGTAATGTCCTCTTGTTTTCTGTGAACCAATCCTGAATCATCTTGGTTACTAGTGATGGAATTGCATTTTTCCCTTAAAAAGCTTTTTTTGTGAAAAAACCTAGTATTTTGATCACCCTCCTTTAACCAAACTGCCCTGGACCTTTGTCTCCACATAACTTCCTCTTTTAAGGAGTAAACTCAGTTATTTCTTTTGAGACTTGTTTTTGCTGGTCTATTATAGCAGCCGTTTATGTTCTTTTTTGCAACCCATCGAAGCATCTGTGTACTTTTTTTCATAGTATTCGTTCTTACCTGAATGGGAATGAAAAACAGCCGAGTTGAGGACCAATTTTAGGAGGTTTGAGCTTATGTGGTGGATTGGATGGGAGGCACGATGTGAACCAAAACACCTTCATCCAATTAACCCCAAACACTACTCTCCTTGAGACGGCCGTAAACCATCGTAAGCCACCACTTTGTTGAACCCTATTTTCCTATTCTTACACAAGAAAACCCAAATCCATTACTAACGGCACAGACTGAGCCGATCTGTATAAGCACCGCACTACTGTAACAAGTACGAAGCCACATAATAACCATAACCACACAACACTTGTGAATTTCAATCTTGTGTCGACGAATCGGTGGTAAGTAATAGGTTTCTCACCTATCATGCTTTTTCTTCAGATCCGAATGGAACCGATTTGATTTGGCTATAGAGGTTTTCGCAGTGATGTGTGGACTGTAGAGGGAGGCTCTTATGTATGTTACCGGTTTTGGTTTAGGATATGATCGGATCATTTTATACTTATTAAATTGGAGCGGGTACTGGACCCGGAATATACTTGAATCCACTCAGCAAGCTCCAGCCCGTTTAATTTGCGCGGTAACCCGAAACTCAAGAGGATTGGTAATTGGCTTTGCTTTTTTTCTTTTTCTTTTTTTTAATAATCCGAAAACAAAAATAAGATGCGCGCGCCTGTAAGTTTCCCAAACACTCAAAACCCACTATCATCCTTGACTTCTGCTAAAAACGTAAGAGAATTTATAGGGCTTATTGATTGGTCATTGGTGGCAATGGTCTATAATTTTTTATTCTTTTCAAAAATTAGTTTCATTTTTATCCAAACCTTCTTTCTGTCTCATTGGATTGTGCTGGCAAAAACTCTCAAATTTCCAACAAAATATTACTTCAATGGCTTCCCATTTCATGGAAACACAGCCACCATAGCTGCATTTCCGTACAATACAGGTTTTCTGTGTCTGTTTTCTGTTGTAAACGTTAACTCCTTGTTAAATATTTGCTTATTTCTGATTGTCTTTGTTCTCTGTTTTTTATTTCGAAGAAAAATTATTGGGTCATTGTAAAAATTTCCATTGAATTTGTATTTGAATGAGTAATTTGTTGAAACAATTTCAAAAGGGTTTGTAAAGATTCAATTTTTATTGATTAATACAAATAGAGGAAGGGAAATTTTAAGCAGACGACAATGTCAGACTCGGCGGAAACGCCGAGTTCATCAGACTACTCGTCGCCTCCCCCATTGGATGAGGAGAATGATGTGACTTCATCTGATTCATCTGCTCCTCCACCGTCCTCACCGGTTTCACCATCTCCGCCACCTCCTCCAACTCCAACATCATCGCCAGCCACCGTCAGATTCAAATTCATCTCCACCTCCTAGTTCGCCACCACCAGAGGAAGATTCATCACCTCCACCATCACCACCGTCGAAGTCAGATTCTCCAACTCCTTCACCCCCAAAATCCCCGCCATCGTCCAATTCTGGTTCCGAATCTCCTAGCCCTTCTAAACAATCACCTCCTCAATCACAAACCCCACCTTCATCTGAGCACTCTTCTCCATCTCCATCTGATTCTTCTTCAGGCAAAAACGACAATGATGCACCTAATGTGCCTGATTCTGGTCAAAAATCCCCACGGCCTCCTTCATCTGTTTCTCCTCCAGGTGTTCTTTCCCCACCTAATATGCCTGGGTCCCCTTCTGTGCCAACTGGGTTTACACCTCCAACAGATCCTGGGTCATATCAGTCTCCTCCTTCACCTTCTAATTCAGCAAGCCTTTCTCCCCCCTCCAACAGCAAATCAACTGATTCTTCTGCTGCCAGCTCCAAACATAATGGTGGTGGCAACACAGGAACTATTATTGGTGTGACAGTGGCCGGAATCTTTATGCTTACCTTAATTGCAGTATTTTGTGCGTGTATAAGGAAGGAAGAGAAAACGAGCAGACGTATATGCTGCACCTTATGTTTCCCCTAATAACTTTACTGGGAAATCAGGTAAAATAGCTGTGTCCAGGATTCTTCTTTTGTGTTGCATTTTATGTCTACGACTGTAAAAGAATTTAACTTTTTTCCTTTTTTGGTTTTCTGATGCAGATGGATATTACTATGCACAACATGGTATGGGAAATGCTGGTCCACAAGATGGCTATTATAGTTCACAACATTCACATTCTCCATTGGAAAATACCTATGTGAATGAGGCTGGTCAGGACACAGGGAGCAGTCTAGGTGGTGGTAAGAGTGTTTTCAGCTATGAAGAGTTGATGGAATTAACTGGTGGGTTTTCTTGTCAGAATATTATTGGCGAGGGTGGGTTTGGAAGTGTTTTCAAAGGGTTGGCTGCCTGATGGAAAACCAGTGGCTGTCAAGCAACTCAAGGCTGGTAGTGGCCAAGGGGAGCGGGAATTTAGGGCTGAAGTTGATATTATTAGCCGTGTTCATCATCGGCATTTGGTCACATTGGTTGGCTATTGCATCTCTGAGAACCAAAGATTGCTTATTTATGAGTTCGTCCCAAATAAAACTCTTGAACATCATTTGCATGGTAATGCATGCTTTTCTTTATCCTCTGTCAGAAAAACTTGGCTTCCTCAATTCGTGATTCTTAGCATTATGCTGGTATGTGCATACAGCTAGTGGACTGCCTGTCTTGGAGTGGACCCAAAGACTCAAGATTGCCCTAGGAGCAGCCAAGGGATTGGCATATCTGCATGAAGATTGTATGTATACATTCTTCAGCCATTATTATACTTATCTACTACAAATTAAACTGCTTGAAAGCTTTTGTCCTTATTTAATGACAACAATCAGATATCACTTCCATTTTTGCTAACCATGATTTTCTATTTCAGCTAATGTAAATATTGGTACCAATTTATCAATTTATATTGTCATGATCTTTGTCATCTCTTTATGGTACATCGTGCTGGAGAAGATTATCAAAAGATATAAACAGATTGCAAAAATTTCCAAATGGCTTATTCTTGAGCATCCTCACTCAAAATGAGAATATGAATGCAGGTTGCATTGATTTGTTAGAAGTTCAAAATTTTATCAAACGTATATTTCATGTCAATTTTTAGATTGCCATAGCAATTATTTTCAATTTTTGCTAAACTATATCTTCTCTGTTTCTAGGTCATCCAAAGATTATTCATAGAGATATTAAGTCAGCAAACATTCTTTTGGATGATGCTTTTGAAGCACAGGCAAGTGCATGACAGTTCCTCTATTTGTTTTGGGGATTCCTTTGCTATAATATGAATGCAAACCCCTAAATTATAGTCTGAGTTTACTTCTAAGACAGGTTGCTGACTTTGGACTTGCCAAGCTAGCAAATGATACTCACACCCATGTATCAACTCGAGTCATGGGGACATTTGGGTGAGTTTTACTTGTTTTGAAAGCTTGACTACTGGAGTTATATTTATATTAGCAGTTTAGGTTTTACGAATAATAATAATAATAGAAAACACATCCGGGTAATGTAGACTCGAGTTGGAGGAATTTAGGACCTCCAGTTAGGAAAAACCCACATAGTTCCTCACCTCTCAGTTATAGATTGACTAGTAAGCATCACTGCAGCTTCAATCCATTTATGGCTCTTTGAAGGCAAGGTAGATTTTCCTTGTTCTTTTCATTCTTTTCATGAGGTGAGTACAGTTGAATTCATGTGAGGTGGTTCAGCTAATATGTTGGTTTTCAATCACATTAAAGGTTTGATTTTGAGCAAAAAAGCCTTTATCTAGAGTTCATTATGTAATAGCTTGGAACTCTTTGAGATAGTGCCCATAAAACCTACTTGTAGGAATAGCATCTCTATCACTTGGTTTACAACTTTGTATGATTGATTCCTATATGACTTTTCAGGTACATGGCCCCAGAGTATGCATCAAGTGGAAAACTAACAGATAGGTCGGATGTATTCTCATTTGGAGTTGTGCTTCTGGAGCTTGTAACTGGGAGAAAGCCTGTTGACCCAACTCAGCCTTTAGGAGATGAGAGTCTGGTTGAATGGGTAATGATTCAACCATTCTCTTCTTTTCATTTCTTAAAGTTTATAAGAAAGTCAAATTTGAACATTATGAAGTCTCTCTTTTACCTTCCTTGTATATTTCTAGTTAGAGACTATGGTGGATGGATAAAAGTCCAGTTGTGGTACACAAGGTATCACAAATAATCAAAGATTAACACGTACCACTCTTGAAAGCCTGTATCAATGTGTTGTGAAAAGAACACCCAAAAAACAAAATCATATGCACTAAGAAAGGAGAGTAGCAGTTGTCCATTTCTGAAGCGAGAATGTTTTCTATGACAGTACCTCCTTTCATTTTGGTATTGCTAAAGCGAATTGTTGTGAGAGACAAACAAAGGTTATTGTTTGATGAGTTGTATAATGCATTTTGAAAAGAAATTCTAGATATTTGTTCATGGTCATTCTATAAATTCAGTTTCCTGATACACATTAGGATTGCTTATCCGAGAGTGAGAGAAGTAGAGAACTGTTATTTCTGTTGATTCAGTCTCAGATATTGATAAATGAGTAATTTTTCTCATCCCTTATACTTTGGCTTTCAGGAAAGTCCTATTTGAAATCTTCTAGTCTAGACAACTCAATGACTCTTTACATGTATACCTAATTCGGATTTAGTGAAAAATATTTTGTCAGCATTAGGCAGGTTGTGGCTTTCAACAACTCAGACATATCAAAGTATTGAGACTTTTGATTGAAATTACATCCACTTATCATAGTTCCATGTTGATATGACCTGCTAATTTACTTGAACTAATAAAGTGTTTTCATACTTGACATGTTAAATTGCTGCCTGTAATTGTCTTTTATGGTGAGACACTTCATTCCCTTAGAACATTGTATTGTTATTCACAGGCCCGTCCACTCCTTATTCGTGCACTTGAAACTGGCGATTTTAGTGAACTAGTAGATTCACGGCTTGAAAAACACTACGTGGAGAGTGAAATGTTCAGAATGATTGAGGCAGCTGCTGCATGTGTTCGCCATTCTGCTCCAAAACGGCCCCGCATGATGCAGGTGAAACTAATAAACAACACATTTTCAATTCATGTCAGTTATGATATTTCATGCAGTTTTACTTAGAGAAAAAACAAACTCCCATTGAAGGAGGGCCTCGGCCCGGGAAGGGGAGAGTGGGCGAGTGATCAAAAGTGACAGACTGTAAATCTGTTGAAGTTTTTCTATGTAGGTTCGAATCCTGCCTCTCCCACTCGTACCTGATTCTCATCACTGTCATGGGACAGAAAGAATCTTCAGATTTACCTTATTTTGTGTTTTTATGTATGCATATAATATTTTCTGGCTAAAATTCCTTTGTTTCTATTTCAAGATAAATTCCCAGTACAAGTTACCTTCTGATTAGTTCTTTATTTTTTTCTGATGAAATTTCTTTTAATAAACTTTGTCATTTTACCCTTGCTCTTTGCATTTGCCTCTTGGCTTCTCAGGTGGTAAGAGCCTTGGATTGTGAAGGAGAAATGTCTGATCTCTCAAACGGGGTGAAATATGGTCAGAGTACCATTTATGATTCTGGTCAATACAATCAAGACATTATGAAATTTAGGAGGATGGCACTTGGCGAAGGTAACAGTTCTGAATTCGACATGTACAGTGGAGAATACAATTCTAAGAAATGCCTGGACATCCAAGTTCATGGGTGGATAACTCGAGTGGTGAATCAGAAACTCGAGCTTTCAACATGCAGAACGGTGGGCAGAGGTTTAGTGGGGCTCAAGGTGGCATCGGTAACAGGCCGGTTTTGATCAGACAAGGAACATGACATATCCAGATGAGTCCTTCAGAACTTATCTTGCACATGCACCATTAAAGATCAAATAGACATGGAGAGTCTTTGCTTGACTTTTTATTTTTTGCTGAGAGTGTCTTTGCTTGACTAAGCTGACCTAATTAGTGTGTAGCTGTAAAGCAATTTTTTTTCATTTTTTGAGGAAAGATTGGTATATAGTCTCTTGTTCCCTGGAAGAACATGGGCAGAGAGGGGAACAAGTGCAAGGTTGTTCAGGATACTTAAAATTGTTACTATCAATAGAAGATATCGTATTGACACTTTATCAGGATTTATTAGGTTTTTCTTCAACTTATGATTAGGTTTTTATAATGGTGTTGCTAAGTTGCTTATACTATTGACTCGTGTTGTTCTACCCCTCTGTTATGCTAGAGAAATCTGTCACTTCTGTAATCAAAACAGTATGTCTATTGCAACTTGCAAAGCCTTCTCATGCAGATTAAGAAGAGAAAATAGTTGCTCTACACATTTTGCATTTTTACTGTTCAGTTTACCAGTCATGAACTAATAGGATATTCCACTTTGCAAAGTTCAGGTGTAGTGTTACTCCAGTGTAAGCTCCAACCCATCTAAAATGCAATCATGTCTTTGTTTCAAGAAAACTATGGATCAGAAAAGTTGTCTCATAGTGCTGACTTTGCCCATAATCTGTCGAAGAATCATAAATGCCAATTTCGGTAAAAACTTGGAGGAGCCAAAATGCTATCAACTTTCTTCTTCATTGTTTGCAGACTGCAATCTCAATATATATCAAGATCTCTTTCGTTTTTACCTCTTTGTTTACTCTTCTGCCGTCCACCTATTTGCCTGATCAAAGAGTGAGTTTCTTTGGCTGACTGTCTTTGTTGGTCAGTAAAATCCAGCATCAATATGTATTTGAAAGATAATCTGATAAATGAATGCCATTTGAGTCTTTTTCTAATTTAACACTAGCAAATTGACTATTCAAGTGTCATAATTGCAAAATGGACCTGCAAATTGCTTGTGGAGCTTTAATGCTTCATGCATCATTCATGTCAAGAGAACAAAGCAATTTTCTATTTCCCCTGTTTTTTTTTACAAGTTTTAATCAGCCAGAATTTACCTCAACCATTAGAACATTCAGAACTCTTTCATTGAGTGTGGTCAAGTTGGCATCATGTACTTGAAGTCCAAGTGAATCTATAGCATCTACCAAATGTGTGAACCCGCCTCGTTTCTGTTTAAAGCATGATCTAACCAAGGCAATGTCTTGTGCTAATCTGGTTCACGTTCCCTTGCACCTATGAAAAGGTTCAGCACTTAGATTAAAGTTAGCGGAGCCTTCAGTACATTAAGTTTCAATACAAATAGAACTATGAGGCTGAAAGAGTTAGAACTAGAAAGGAGGTCATGCTAGCTATCTCTTCACCTCCATCTTCTTGATACCGCCAGGGAAATTCTGGTTCTCTGCCTGACATTGAAATCCTCAACTCTGACTTCTTCTTCTCAAAGTCCTCATCTTCCAAATCTCTGAGCTCATCCTGAAGCTCTTTATTTTGCTTCTGCAATTCTTCTATATATTCAATTGCTTTTTCCAATAATTGATGCTCTAATGGATAAGGTAAATGAGGATGAAAATTATAATTGTTCATTTGACTTGTACAATTATCTTAACCTTAGTTATTTTCGGGACAAGGGCGCGGAGAGCAAAGAGCCCATCTTTGTTCCTGTTCCTCCTATTCCTCTGTGACAAGATTTTTTGACACAAAATGTTCCCTTTCCAGTCCCTGCATAACTTTTGATCTTATCTTTTTCTTCCATATTGCCAAAATTGGGCCTTTTAGAAACAGCGGGTATGTCCATTGACTGATTCACAGGTTGAACCAGTGGAGGATACTTCATTGCTAGGATAGGAGCTGGAATGTGTAAATGGTGGAGGCTGTAAGAGGAAGGGAATTCAACAGGTGCGAGGTAGGTGGCCAACTTTGTAAGTAGCATTTCTCGGGCTGTAGATTTTCACTTAGGCTCAGTTTGTTATAGGCCATAGCTGACACCGCTTCTGGTTCCAAAGAGACACTGCAGTGAACTCTTACGAGGTCTATGATCGTTTGTTTCTTTAGTATCTGTGTAGAAGAAAGTTCTAGTGAATTTCATCAGAAACCGAATGATGAAGAAGGAGGATAAAGCAAAGAATCTTACATGTTTTGCACTTAAAAGCTCCACAAGACCTCCAACAACCGGGATTACAACTTGGGATCCAGTTGAAGTCTGCCAGATTGGGCCCTGATTTCTCAGCTAACTGATAGCAAATATGTGATCGACAGCGATGAAACAAATACCAGATTAAAAAAAAATAAAATCAAAGCTTGAAGCTTTTAACTATTATTTTTGACAAATAGGTAATCTTCAAATTGGGTGCCATTTAGAAAGAACTTATATTTTTTGGAAATTTAAGCTCAAATCACCAGTAATCTTGAAGATAAAGAAAGATCATGGAGATAGAGAGAATGCCCACATTTAAAGTATTTGAATCCGATGGAAGTACATGGCTAAGCACATTGCTTGGTTTGATATCACAACCTCTCCATGAATGCTGGATTTGAATTTCAGTATCAGAGTGCTTATTTCCATGAAAAAAGTAGAATTTGAAAGATGAAAGAAAACTGTAATATAACCTAAAAACGAAAATAGATAAGTTGGAAAATAACTAGATTGGCAAAACTTAAAAGCATGAAAATTTTGATCTGGGTTACAAAAACTGAAAATGACTTGTTGAATACCTGCACTAGATGGGTCATTTAGATATTGGCATTGTTTGATTCTTTCTGATACGATTTTATGATGCAATTGCTATCTTTTTTAAAATCAATCTCTAGATTTTTCAATGTAAAAAATCATGGGTTTTCAATGGAATTTCTATCTCTGATGAAAGCACTTTGTTTCCTTGGCTCCCCATTTAATAGCAAAACTGATTAGTTTAAGCCTGGATAGTTGACTACAAATTGCTAAAGAAGCTCAAGGTAGAAAAATGAACTTTGATATTACACTGATTATACTCTTCTTATGGCAGGCCAGATGAAGTAGAAGAAAGGGTTGATCGGGGGGATAATCGGTATGATATCAAATCGATCTTCTCTACAATGGGAATAGACTTCCTCATCAGAAACAATGTCGATCAGGTATTGATAGACATTTTTCCTTGGTGCCGCTTACTAGATTTGCATGTTTCAACACAAGGGTTTCACTAGCAGGCAAAATGAGCTTGGTTTCCCAATTTACTTTTTAATTTTATAGTTCATGAATTATTTTATTATTGCATTCTTCGGTTTCTGCCTAACGGAATTGTGAATAGGCGTACTAAGGCTTGAAATTTCACAGGTTAAATTGATGAACTGAGAGGCAAGATCATATGTTTCGTAGGTTGGTATCCATCTGATCATATTGACGGACCATTTTCTCCAATTTAATTGAAATATATAATGACTTCTCTCCCTAAAGGAGAATTTGAAGTCGTGGTACTTTATGATTTTGCCTGATTATGAATCTATTTCTCCAACATGCCATGGCTTGTTATCCCACAAAGTACCAAACTTGAAAAAAGATTGTGTTTGAAGGCTGTGTTTGAAATTGGTACACGTTCTTCGGCTCTTATCCTTGATGGAAGTGAGAAAGTATTGTGCAAAGATGCATACAAACTTATCTTGGATTATGAAATAGAATGCTACTCTTTCAGTCCACAAACGATTAAAGAGATTGAAGAAGTGCCAAGGCTGAATGATCAGTCACTGATGTCTATTTTGGTCTTGCACTCGCTTGACTTTATCATCACAAATGATGATCAGAAGGTGAATTTTTTTTTTTTAGTTTCTTATGGGTTTTGAAGGGTGTGTAACTAATCTCGTTTTATGCTTCATAACTCACCTTTTCATAAGTGTTTCCACTTGCACGAAGGTAAATTTTATTATTTAGAAAAGTAATATAGTTGATATTCTCAAATTTTATTATTTAGGAAAGTAATATGATTGATATTCTCAACTTAAATTAAATTAATTTTTTTTCTTATAAGTAGAAATCTGAATTTCAATATTACAAATGTGCAAGGTTCCAGTATTTGAGCTTCCGGGGAAGAAGGTAGGTCTATATTCATAATCCTTATTATTTTGTCTTGTAAGTAAATTTGAATTACTATATATATAAATTATTAATTTTTTGATTTACTTTAGAATAAATAATTAGATTGGTAAATTTTTATTTTAAGATAATAGTCTTATTATTGTATATTTTTGTATCATGTAAAATTCTATAAACATGTGTATGTCATAAAAAAAAACTTTTATGATGTATGTTATCAGAATATTTTTATCATTAGTGCAGTTGTCAAAATATATAAAATTTTATCACTTATTTTAGAATAAATAATTAAATTGGTAAATTCTTATCTCTAAGATGATTTTCTTATAATTATATCATGTAAAAAAACCGTAAACATTTGTATGTCAAAAAGAGACTTTTTTTTTTTTTTTTTTAATTATGTTTGTAATCAGAATATTTTTATCATTAGTGCAATTGTTAAAATAATAATAAATATATATAAATTTTTTATAATTTAGTACATAATATTTTTGCAAAGAATATAATATTTTTTGATAAAAAAAATTAACTGGTATTTTAAGAGTAATAATTAAAGTATAATAAATATAAATTTAAAAAATTATTTTTTTCAAATAATAATTTATATATTAAATATCAATAAAATTATATCAACTACTATAATAAGTGATATAAATTTATTTATAAATTTGTACAATTCATAAACTCGTTAATAATGGTAAAATAGATTTTTCTAACTAGTGGTGTCCTAAATATATTTATTAAATTATAATAAATATAATATTTAAAAATTAAATTTTAAAAAAAATAATAATTTATGTATTTAATCTTGTAATAAATTATACCAATTTTCTCTTAATACAATCTTAACAAATACCATAGAACACTCTAGATAAATTGTTAACAATTATTAGTTTTAAAATATTTCAATTTACAAAAAATCTGCTTTTATTGCCATCCATTCTCGTTCTCGCGTTTCTGCGTATCCCTCTTAATCTGATTTTACAGCGGCTCCAGCATATACACTTCGTATGGAAGATGAAGTACCAGAATGGTTAATGAAGATACTATCATTGACGTCAAAAGACTCAAAACTTTCTTCTCTACATGTGGGATAGACTTCCTCATACGAAACAATGGTGATCAGGTATTGACTGTTGAAAACCCTTTTTAACCATTGTCCAATTGAAATTTGTAAATTTAGCTAAAACTATTCTTGTGGGTGATGCTCCTAAATGATTTGTACTTTTTCAGTAATAGTGTTTGAGAAATTTATGGATTTTTGTTATGGCCCAGAAATTTCCAGTATATTTTTCCTTGGTTTTGCTTACTTGAGCAGGAGGATTTCAATCTATCAAAGGCTAAAGGGGCTTCATTTTTCACCTTACTGTTTAGTTGTATTCTTCAAGAATTCTTTTATTATTTATTTGTTGAGTTTTTCTTGACAGAGTCATGTGAAGAGATTGTAAGTGATAAACATGTAACTGAAGCTTGAAATTCCACAGGTTCCAATTGACGAACTAAGAGGAAAGATCATATGTTTGGTTGCTAGGCATTCATATCTTGAATTGGGGAACACGTTTGCCCAATTTAATTGAAATCTATGATTAGTTCTCCCCAAAGGGAGAATTTGAAGCTGTAGTAATTTATGATTCTTCTGATTATAAATCATTTCATGCCTATTTCTCCGACACGCCATGGCTTGCTATCCCAAATACTGGCAAAAGTGAAATAAAGGGGCGATTGATGCAAATGCTTCAAATTTATCAAGTATATTTTGCTGCTTACCTTGATGAACATGGGAAAATATTGTGCAAAAATGCATTCGACCTTATCTCGGATGATGGAATAGAAACCTACTCTTTTAGTCCACAAATGACTAAAAATATTGAAGAGCAGGAAGTGCCAAGGCTGGAAGATCAGGCACTAATGTCAATTTTGGTCTCACAATTGCTTGACTTTATGATCACAAATGATGATCGGAAGGTGAATATTATTATTGAGAAAATCTGGTTGCAATTCCCAGAATAACTCCTATGTTCTTTAATTAAATTAAATTTTTTTCTTGTCCGTAAAAATCTGATTTTTAATCTCTTATATGTGCAAGGTGCCTGTCTCTGAGCTTCAGGGAAAGGTTGTTGGTGTTTATATACAATCTTTAGATGGGCCTCCGTCTGAATTTACTCAGACACTTGTTCAAGTATATAGCACACTGAAAGAAAGGGGAGAAAATTTTGAGTTTGTTTTTGTTTCCATAGATAAGGAAGTTTGAAGTTTACGAAGGTATCTGTGGAGAGGAATTTAAGAAAGCCTTTGGAAGCATGCCTTGTTATGCATTGCCCTTCCAGGATAGAAGGTGTAATAAATTGGCTTGTTGTTTGAGAATCAAACAAAACACGTATTATAATAACCTGGAGCTTCCAGATCCACCAATCTTAACTATTATTGGACCAGATGGGAATATTTTACATTCAAATGTTATAGAGATTGTTAAAGAACATAGAGTTGAAGCCTATCCTTTTACACCAGAGAAGCTGGCAGAGCTGAAGGAGGTAAAGCAGGCAGAACAGGAACCTCAAACACTAGAGTCAATTTTGGTTTCGGATAGCCTAGATTTTCTGATTGACAGAGGTGGTGTCAAGGTGGGAGATGTGCTTGTAAATTCATGATGCAAATTCATTCTTAAGTTGTTTGGTTAATTTACTTGTTTTTTAAGTAATATGTACTTGAACACCCATAAGCCATACTTGTCTTATTTGTTTTTTCAAACATCTTTTCAGATTCCTGTATCTGATCTTGTGGGAAAGACTATCCTAGTATCATTCTTATCAAGATGGACAGTCAGAAAAAAAAAATTCTCACTCATGAACTCTCTGTCATAGAAGAACTATCTGAATTGTGGTATGATATTTAACAGAATGGAGGATGCATTTGAAGTCATTTTAGTTAATTATAGTTTGGACGAAATCCATTTTGAAATGTACCCATGGCCATGGTTTTCAATTCCCTTTGGTGACGAGAGAATAAATCCTTGTGTAAAAAATTCAAGTTTTCTGGAAAGAGTATGTATCCTTACAAAAGTAGCATTGGAAATTCTAAGAAAATATGGGGGCAGATGCTTTTACTTTCACTGAAGGTCATCTGAGGAATATTGATGAAAGTCTGAGGCAGGTGGCGAAGGATTGGCCTTTGAAAGTGAAGTATCCTGAAAAATATCAGTTTGAAGATGCTGAAGAGTATGACCTTTTACTCACTCGAACTGGAGTTTATGAGTGCTTCCAGATGTTCAATGATGGTGATATTTGGCGAGATGCACCAGGGCGTGGTTGGTCTTGGTCATATAATTTTCGAGTTCATGTTCGACCATTTCCATCCGAAGTGCACCTTAGGAGATGGGCTTAGAGACGATGTAGAGGAGGAACATGAAGTGGATAGAAAAGAAATGCCATTGTCCTCAATTCTGGTTTCCTGCTTTTGTGATTTTCTTGTCTCCAATGACAAAAAAAAAAAAAAAAAAAAAAGGTTAACGTCTATTCCTAGTTTTTTATTTTTAACACAATCACTCTTTCCCTCTATTTCTCTCTGTATTTCTGTTTAGTGATTATGAATCCTTGACATCGTCGTGCTAGGTACCGGTGTCAGAGCTTGAAGGGAAGAGAGTAGGCCTCTTTTTCTATTCTAGTGCAACCGACTATCCTGTTGAAGATGTCTTACGATGTAATAGATATTTCTAGGAAACTGAAAGAGAAAGGACAGAATTTTGAGATTTTGTACATCCCAGTTGGTATGAATTACTATAATTTTGAAAGAACACCTTGGTCTGCGGTGCCTGGCACAAATGCCGCGAAATTTTCCTTATCGTTATTGGACCAGATGGGAAGATCGTCAACTCTAATGCTGTTTCGGTGCTTAGAAAATTTGGATGTAATGCATACCCATGGACGCAAGAAAGAATTGCAGAAGTTGAGGAGGTAGTGAACAAAAGATTGGCTGCGTGCACGCTTGAATCAATCTTGATTTCGTGGGTGAAAGATTTTGTGATTAACAAATCTGGAGATCAGGTTAGCTCATATGGTAGATTTAATTAACTATTCAGTTGATTACTATTCTTTATCTGTTTCTGGCATTTGTCAGTAATTAGGAATACTCTTCATGTTCATGTTTGATGTGTGTCTGAGGACTATAATTTTTTTTTTAAAATTATGGTTATATAAAAGTTATATCTTTTATGAGTTTTCTAAAAATACGTTTTTCAAAAATTTAAAATTATAATTAATGGCATCATATATAAAATCTCTAACATTCTCTCTCACTTGGGAGACATTAATTATAGTTTTTAAAATAATCCGAATTTTAAAGTTCAGATTTCTTAATTTATAGTTGATGAAATTATATAAATAATATATCAAATTAAAGATATAAACAAGACTTTTAAAAATCTTAACAAATTGGGCTCAATTTCATTCATATAAGAGTTTGATTTTGAGTTCAAAAAAATTGACTTATATGAATCCTATAATTTTATATTATATAAATAAATATTAGGGTTTTAAATTCATATAGATTAGGCTCTGATACCATATGTTATAATTATACAGGATCTTATACATGAATTTAGAATATATTAATAATAAATATAGATTAGGCTCTAATACCATATGTTATAATTATACAGGATCTTATACATGAATTTAGAATACATTAATAATAAAGTTTGCGTACCTGATTGAGAGTTGTGGAATTTCAGCCAAGCACGTCTCAGTAAATGATTATACAATCAAGTCTTTCTCTCCATACTCTTTGTATTTAGTGACAACATTTAATGGGATAAGATACGTATGTTGAGAGAGAAGAGGCGATCTAGCACTTTATTATTAGATAAAATTCTAAGAATCATCTTATTAAAGACTCTTAAAGTCACTCAACCTATATTTATTGCCAATCCACATCTATAATCAAATAAGAAATATAATTAAGCTCTATCCTAAATGATCACATAAACTATATGAATTTTTACCAATATGTCTCAAATAAACCAAATTTTAAATATGTTTTATTATTAAAATAAAATCATATAATTAATAACAGTCTACATATGAAATTGTAACACTTCATTCATGGGAAATGAGGCTTATATTTTATGGCAGATTCCAGTAATTAGCCTCTTGGCAAGCACATTCTGCTTTTCTTAACTCCCAGGTGTAATTGGAGGTCAATATCGATATATCACGCTTGCTGGCCACGCTTTGATTAAGGCTTATCATGAGATTAAAGCAAAGGACGATGCATTTGAAGTAATTATGATCTCACACGAGTTTGACCAATGTAGCTTCGACCAGTGCCGTTCAGAAGTGCCATGGCTAGCAGTCCCATGGTGTGATAGAATGCAAGATCTTGTAAAGCTTGCTTTAGATAGAGAGTATGGCCACTGTCATAGCCTTTGGACCCTCTGATGCTTATCCTTTCACTGAGGAGCACCTGAGAGAGGTTGAAGCACAAGTTGAAGAAATGGCCATGGAGTGGCCTAGGACAGTGAAGCATGTTCGCCATAAGAACCATGATCTCATTCTTCGGCATAATAGGACATATGAATGCTCAATATGCAATGTTACTGGAGTTGTGTGGACTTACTTTTGTGAAGGTTGTAATTCTAAATATCATCCAAGTTGTGTCTTAAAGGATGATACGATTGGACTGAGATTTGTTTTGTCTGATTATGGACACTATGCTAATGATGGTGAAGAGGAAACAATATGTGAGAGCTAGCTCTGCTAACTTATTTGTAGAAGGCTGAAGTTATTGTAAGGGTTCATTAGGAGGAAATGCCATCTTTTTCTTTAGTTCAATAAAATAGTATATTTAATATTGAAAATGAAGAGTAGTGTATTGATTGAAATAATATTTAAATTGAAGTGAATTTTTATATATAGAAAGTAGTATAAAATACATCATATGATTTTCACTTTTATTTTTCTTAAATTATGTTGATATTATATAAAAAAATTAGGTAAATTTTTAAAAAAGTTTGAAATTGAGATAAAATATATAGGCAAAATGACTTTGTAATTTTAAATTTTAATATTTTGTCTTGAAAGTATTTTACGCTCTTTACTCTCCCTTTTCTTTCATACTCATTTCTCTCTTAAAAATTCTACAAACAGTTTTTCGTATAATGTTTTAATCGTCACAAACACTAATTTTTTTTAAAAAAATCGGAGTGAGTTATTATGCATGACATAAGTAAAGAATTTTTTTTTTTTTTTGTCACCTCACATGTGTGAAAATGGAAAAAAATTTCCAAGAGAAAAAGACTGCATAGTTCATTAATTTGATTGACTCATTGCGTTTGTCCCACGCGGAGCGGATGGAAGATACATTCCTTGCCCGTTAAGAAAGTTCCAGAAAAGCAAGAAAAATAAAAACCGTGGCTGAACCTTTTCCTGCCCTTATTTATTGTCCTCCAAAATTTTGCTCAAACTAGGAGTATTCACTGACCCTCTTTTACATTTGAGTCTCTCTTTGAAGAACAGAAAACAAATGGCGGTTTTGCTGGAAGATGCTGTTGCCCAAGATATTCAGTCTCTCCTCTCTTATGCGGGCAGGGATTTTCTTTTTCGGAACAACGGTGATCAGGTATTTTTTTCAAGTATTTGTTTAATTGATGGTAAATTATTTATTTATTTATTTTGTTTTCTCGGAAAAATATGCTGTGGGGATGTGGGAGGGAGTTACTGTATTCGTATTTGATATATTTTGTTTTGCTATCGTTGTAATATTTTGCTGTCTCAGAGACTTAGTATTGAGATTTTGATCAGACGCAAGGGTTTCTGAGAAAATGGTCTGAACAGTTTGTGTAATTTTGTTTGTCTTTTAATCTACATCATTTTCTGACGATTCGTTTCCGAAAAAGAAAGATTATTTTTTTTTGGGGGTTGAATGACTTGATTCGTTAATTATAAATTGCTTTGAAGATCGGCTGCTGAATTAAATTTAAGTATATATTTTGTGAAATTGCAATCACTGATGAGTGGAATGGTATTAAGAAGTTAAGTTTTCATTAATGGAGTAAATTGTTGTAATAAAAACAGAAGGTTTGCCTTTTTGCTTGGATAATTGGTTTATTGGGCACACTTTCTCACATGATTGTTGATTGTTAACTGGTGATGGGCTCAATAGAGTAAATAGTTGGAATAAGAAGAACAGAAAATTTGCATTTTTGCTTGGATTAATATTTGGTTTATTGGACACACTATCACACATCATCATTGCAACTGATGAGGGACTATTGTTGACTGAATATTCTTGATTACACTCACAGAAACGTTCGGTGATGATTGCAGAGAGTCATTTATTGTATTTGTACATTTACAGGTTAAAATTGACAGCTTGAAGGGAAAGAAACTTGGGTTGTATTTTTCAGCATCATGGTGTGGCCCATGTCGACATTTCACCCCAACTTTGGTGGAGGTGTACAATGAACTCCATCCGAAAGGTGACTTTGAGATCATTTTTGTCACAGCTGATGAGGAGGATGAGTCCTTTAAGGAATATTTTTCCAAGATGCCATGGCTTGCAATCCCTTTTTCTGATTCAGAAATACGGAGTCGCTTGGATGAATCATTCAAGGTAATGGGGATACCCCATCTTGTAATCCTTGATGGAGATGGGAAAGTTGTGACTGAGAGCGGAGTTGAGATCATTCGCGAGCATGGAGTTGAAGGGTACCCTTTCACATCAGAAAGGATCAAAGAGTTGAAAGAGCTTGAAGAGGCAGCGAAGAGGGACCAGACTTTGAGGTCTGTCTTGGTCTCCCACTCAAGGGACTTTGTTATTTCATCCAATGGGAAGGAGGTAAGTTTTACCAACGATACAGTTTACTCTCTCTTTGAACAAATGGCATGTTTTGAGCTGATGTGATGTCTCTTTTTTACTTTGAGAATATGCTGCTTCTATCCAATATAATATATTGTTTCCCCATTTACTTGCAGGTACCTGTCTCTGAACTTGAAGGGAAAGTAGTAGGCTTGTATTTCTTATCATTTTCATACCCGCCGTGCAAAAACTTCACCCCAAAGCTTGTGGAGGTCTATGAGAAATTGAAGGCAAAGGGAGAGAACTTTGAGGTTGTCTTGATACACTGTGATAATGATGAAGAAGCCTTCAAGCAAGAATTCAAAAACATGCCTTGGTTGGCATTGCCTTTCAAAGACAAGCTTTGTGAGAAGTTGGCTCGGTACTTTGAGCTCTCAACCCTGCCAACTTTGGTTATTATTGGGCCAGATGGAAAAACTGTTCATTCTAATGTTGCTGAGGCCATTGAGGATCATGAGAGTCTGGGGTATCCTTTCACTCCAGAGAAGTTTGCGGAGCTCATTGAGATAGAGAAGGCAAAAGAGGAAGCTCAAACCCTTGAGTCAATTTTGGTCTCTGGGGATAAAGACTTTGTAATAGGGAAAGGTGGGACCAAGGTAAAAATTTATGAACGCTAAAAATGTGTTTTCTGTCTGTGTCCTTGCCCTATTTGGTGAGGTGGGGCGGTGGTAGTGCCAAGTTGTGGCTTGCAGTTATCATCCTTAGCTCCCAACACCCACAGGCAATATGTGTCTTGTGATTGATAATAACATTTATTTTGATTTCAGGTTCCAGTCTCAGAATTAGTGGGGAAGAACGTTCTCCTTTACTTCTCAGCCCATTGGTGCCCTCCATGCCGTGCCTTCCTTCCAAAACTTATTGAAGCATATCACAAGATCAAGGCAAAGGATGATGCATTTGAAGTTATTTTCATCTCAAGTGATAGGGATCAAGAGGCCTTTGATGAATTCTTTTCTGGAATGCCATGGTTGGCACTACCCTTTGGTGACACAAGGAAGGCATCATTGAGCCGCACATTCAAGGTGCAGGGTATCCCCATGCTTGTAGCCATTGGACCAAGTGGCCGGACGGTTACAAAAGAAGCTAGAGATCTTGTCAGTATTCATGGGGCCGATGCTTATCCTTTCACTGACGAGAGGTTGAAGGAAATAGAGGCAGGATATGAAGAGATGGCAAAGCGGTGGCCTGAGAAAGTGAAGCTTACAATCCATGAGCATGAGCTTGTGTTAACTCGTCGCCGGCTTTATTACTGTGATAGATGCGAGGAGGAGGGATATACATGGTCATACTACTGCAGTGATTGTGACTTTGATCTCCATCCCAAATGTGCATTGGAAGACACAGAGAACAAAGTTGATGCCAATGAGAAAGAGAACTCCAAGGATGGATGGGTTTGTGATGGGGAGGTCTGCTCTAAAGCTTGAGATGTCTGCCTTTAGAGATTGAGGTCAATTAAGCTATGTTTTATTGATGACTGCATAAAGTTTTACCGTTGTATGCTTGTGTGCTTATGATAGCTGTTTATAACCTTTGAAGGTTCTTCCTTCTAAGCTATTGTAGTACCCTTCAATTTACAGATAATTTGGAGGGTTATGAATATGATGAATATGATGGTCTGTGAAATATTTGTATGCAACCCTTGAGAAAGTTTGTGGTCGCTGTGCTGTTTATGGCTTTATGTTATTGGTTGAAGCACTGTTTATGCCAAAACTAAGGCCATGGGGATAGAACTTGGTCTGTGATTATTTGAGAAACATGTTTGATTTGTCAATTCGTTCCTATCCCTCAATGGAAAACTATAGTGTGCCTGGAGTTGTTTGTGGGGAAATCTATAAGGAATAGACTAATTGCTTTAAGAATTATGAGTCCTCAATATCGCTTTCCAACACTACTGCTTTAGCCTTCTTCATGCCCTGTTGCCACACGCGACAGACTTTGCTTTTCTGCATGAATTTTCCCCAAAGTTAACGTGCCTTTAGCTTGCTTTAAAATATTCACCGTATGTTTTATTTAAGAAATTTTTATTAATTTTTTAATTTTTTTTGTGGATAACACGTAGAAATAATTAATTGAAACGAAGGAAAATTGGTCTGGACTCTGTTATATAACAGATAATATTTATATTATATTATATATTAAAAAAAGACTAATGCTTTTATGAATTATGACTCTCCTTGTCTCTTTCAAACACAGTATCTTAGCCTTCTGCATGCCCTGTTGCCACCGCGAATGACTTCGCTTTACTCCATAACTTATCCTCAAAGTAAACGTGCCTTCAGTCTTGCTTTTAAATATTCACCACGCGCAAAATTACATATTCAGTCAAATTTTTATAAATTTTTTCAATTTTTGTGGAGAAAATAAATCGAAAAAGTTAAGAGGTGATCAATTAAAGATTTGAGTAAATTGATTCGAGAAATCGTTATATATATTTATATTAATTTAATGATAGAAATTTTTTCCTTTTTAATACTTTTATAAATTTTTATTATTGTGTAGATATCTTTTAGTTATTATTTCATATTATGTTTAAAATACATCATTAATTTATTTATTTTTTCTTAATTCTTTTTATTCTGAATATTATTTTTTTTCTAATTCTTCTCAATTATATGAATAAAAATTAAAAAAAATTACTAATTTAAAGAAACTTTAAGAATATAGTTTTTATTTATTTATAATATTATTTTCTTAATTCTTAAGATAGAATAAATCTATATTATGAATATCATTTTTAATAATATTTATTTATTTATTAATTACATTACTATAGAGTTATATTTTTATCAATTATTAATTTTTAATAAGTCCCTTTAGTTATTATTTTATATTATTAAAATATTATACTTTAAATCGACTATTAATATTTTTCCTTTATTTTTTTCTCTTTTTTTATTATAAAATTTTTTTCTTAATTTTTCTCAATTTTATGAATTAAAATTTTAAAAAAGAAATTATGAATTAATTTTCTTGAGAGGATAGTTTTTCTTTTATTATAATATTATCTTTAATTTTTTAATCCTAAAAATTAAAAAAAATTATAAATTTTATTTTTAATTATATGTAATTATTTATTTAATTACATTAATATTTTTTATAATATGTAATTATGGTTGAAATTATATATATAAACATAAAGTCAAGTGGTAATTATTACAGCAAGGATAAAGATGAAGGAGCAAAAACATTGACTTAGTGGTCGTTGTCGTTGTCGTTGTCGTTGTTTCGTCTTCACCAAGTTTCTTTTAGAAATTAATTTCATTTTTTATATCTTTGAAGCACGACATACAAATCAACGCAAGCAAAGCATATGCAGTGAATAAAGGTCGGTGTTTCCCAAAAGGATTGGCTCAAAAACTCAGAAGCTACAGAAGTCATGGCTAACGGGGATGTCAACGGTATTACACACGATCTCCAAGCTCTTCTCTCTTCCGAAGACAGGGACTTTCTTGTCAGCAACAGTGGTGATCAGGTACACAAATAGCTGTGACTTAAAAATTTCTGTTCTTTTTCTTTCTTCCTTTTATTTATTAGCGACTAATCGAAAAAGGTCTGCTTCTATTTTAGTAATTGTTCGTATAATAAAACGAAATCGTTGGTTTTCCTACTTGTTTTGGTGGGTTATACTTATTCAGTGATGATCATCTTAATTTGATTTGAAGTTGTATTTCTGAGAATTTCATAAGGAAATATGTAAGAAACCCAGTTGATTTGCTATGGAATCATCTTCAATAAGTGAAAACTGCCTTGAATTTGATGAATGATCTTTGTGGGCGTTATTGACTTTTTGGGATTCATAGGCCAAGATCAGTAGTTTAATCGGAAAGACTGTGGGGTTATACTTCTCTGGCTCATGGTGTGGTCCATGTCGTCGTTTTACTCCAAGCTTGGTAGAAGCCTATGAAGAGCTGTCATCCAAAGACGATTTTGAAGTGGTCTACATCTCTTCTGATAGAAATGATGAGTCATTCAATGGGTACTTTTCCAAAATGCCTTGGCTTGCCATTCCATTTTCTGATTCTGAGACCCGGAAACGGGTTAAGGACTTGTTCAAAGTTAGAGGGATTCCCTATCTTGTTATTCTTGATGCAAATGGGAATGTTTCAAGTCAACAAGGGGTGAGAATCATCAAAGATTATGGTGCAGCTGGGTATCCATTTACCCAAGAGAAACTCAATTTCTTGAAGGAGGAAGAAGAAGCAGCTAAAAAGAATCAATCTTTGAGCTCTCTGTTGGTTTCCAGGACCCGGGATTACCTGCTTTCTAATGATGGAAATAAGGTGGAGTCTTTGCTAATCCTACATCTGCTCTTGTTTTAAAGTCACGTAATTCTAAATTTCTAATGCTTAATATCCTTGATGGTGGCAGATTCCTGTGTCTGAGCTTGAAGGGAAGATGGTTGGCTTGTATTTCTCTATGTATACTCATGGGGGTTGCCTCAAATTTACTCCAAAACTTTTGGAGGTTTATAAGACTCTCAAGGAGAAAGGTGAGAATTTTGAGATTGTGCTGGTATCTCTTGACTATGAAGAGGACCAGTATAAACAAGGGTTAGAATCGACACCGTGGTTGTCATTGCCATTTAATGACAAGATATGTGAGAAGCTAACGCGATACTTTCAGCTTGAAACCCTTCCTACATTGGTCATAATAGGGCCAGATGGGCATACACTCAATTCTAATGTTGCAGAACTGATAGATGATTTTGGAATTCAAGCATACCCTTTTTCACCTGAGAAGCTTGTTGAGTTAGCTGAGCTTGAAAGGGAAAAGCAAGAAGCACAAACACTGGAATCAGTTCTGGTTTCTGGAGAAAGAGACTTTGTGATCGAAAAAAGTGGTTCCAAGGTATGTGCACAATGCTTTTTTATTATAGTAATTGTCAAATCAAAATTTGTTTTCATTTTAGAGGCAGTGAGGCAGATTATTTATAAATCCTATAGGTTAGCCAAATAGTTATCAAACTATCCTCTTCAGGGGAGATCCCAAGTTTGAATCTCTCTTTTCAATAGCATCCATGATATCAAAAATGGAAAAAGAAAATCTATGGGCTATTATTTGTCAATTACGCATAAGATTTGGGATTGACTTTGTGAAGAAAGTTCTTACAAATTGTACATTTGTTGTGAACTTTGGTTAGGTTCCAGTCTCTGAACTTGTTGGAAAGAACATTCTGCTCTATTTTTCAGCTCACTGGTGCCCTCCATGTCGTGCCTTTTTGCCAAAGCTAATCCAAGCATACCATGAGACTAAGGCAAAGGACAATGCATTTGAAGTTATATTCATCTCAAGCGATCGTGATCAGCCCTCCTTTGATGAATTCTTTTCAGGCATGCCTTGGTTAGCCCTTCCTTTTGGAGATGAGAGGAAGACACTCCTGCAACGCAAATTCAAAATTCAAAGCATCCCTGCAGCTATAGCCATTGGACCTAATGGCCGGACAATCACTAAGGAAGCGCGGCAGCTCATAACTGCTCATGGGGCAGATGCTTATCCATTTACTGAGGAGCATTTGAAGCATTTGGAGGAAAAGCTGGAGGAAATAGCAAAGGGGTGGCCTGAGAAACTCAAGCATGAACTCCATGTGGAGCATGAGCTCTTGCGCACACGTCGCAATGGATATGTTTGTAATGGGTGCCGTGGGATGGGACATGGATGGGCTTTTCACTGTAAGCAATGTGACTTCGATCTCCATCCAAATTGTGCTTCGAAGAATGTTGAAGAAACAAAGAATGATTCTAAGGCAAAGGAGGGATGGATTTGTGATGGAGATGTATGCAGTAAAGCTTGAGAATTGAGAAAGCATCTTAGTTTCATAACAATCAATGCATGTGTTTGGTTTCTGTAATCAACATGCGTGGTGTGATTGTAATATATTTGCAATAATGGACTAGTTTTCTTCCCTATGTCATAGCAGTTAAATTTCAGGAGTCCTTTCTTGATTGACTACTTGTAATGAAGGTCAAGTTTAGAGCATTACTTTTTTCTTTTTCCTTTGTTGTATACAAACTTTTTATAACTTATCGCTAACATAATTTTGCTATAGTTGTATGGTGAAAAATTTCACAACAATGAATCCAATGTTCCCTTGAGAACATATATTTTCACTCACTCAATTTGATGAGATGAATCAGCATTATGAGTGGAAACATATATTTTCTTGTGTGAAAATTGCTGCTTGCTAATATTTTGGTGTTGTTGGTTATGCTTTAAAGTATTTTAATGTAGAGAAAATTTTTATCTTAAAAATAAGATTTCACAGTGGAAGCAAGAGTATTACAAAAGTACGAAAAAAAAAAAAAAACCACATTTGTAATAGTAAAAGGTGTCAATGAATATGACAACCAAGCATAACAAACATCTTTACTTACACAAATCTCTTTTGTAACAATGCTCTTAATAGAAATTCTTTTTAATTTTGGAATATTATAAACTTCTTGCAAAGTGGGAAAGGGCTACTACAAATTGAGCTTGGGCCTGATTGGGCATTTGATGCCCAACCAACTCAGACTATAACTTTGGTCCAGTCTAAAAAGGTTTAATCTGTCAACGGACTAAACCAATCTGTCAAGAGAACACTGGGTGGTTGGAAAGATATGAATGTTTGTTTAGTCTGAAAATGTGAAGTCCAAAAGATTTATAGAAAATTTCCAATTCCCAACCGAAGCTCTGGGCTCAGCTTTTAGAATCTGGTGGAATCGATGATATTCTTGTTCGATCCTCCGATTATGTGAATCCCTTGACTCATCTTTCCACAAAATTATTGAAAGCTCTGTTCATTAATTACTGTCTATTTGCCTCTGTTTTGTGTCCTTTCATGTTCAAGAACAATGGGATCTCTCTATGTCTTTTCTGGTTTAATTTCACCGTTTTATGATTTGGCATGCTTAGTTAAAACTTGGTTTGAAGTGAATGTTTTCAATTTACTTGTAAATTTGATGATTTGTTCTTACTTTGTTTATGACAAGTCATATTTCTCAATTTGAACATGTCTTCTGGGTTTTATTGTTGGGTGTTGTGATGGCTACTGATTCTTGTATGGTTGACTGGTATCTTTGTTTGGATTACCTGATAGAATGTATGGCTGCAAGCAACTCTGTCCAGTAAATTTTTTAGTAAGAATGCCCATCAACTTGGAAAGTTTATGTAGGAGTATAGAACATTATATGGGCAAACAGCCGAAAAAAATGCAAACTGGCCTGAAATGGTAAGAAAATAATTAATTGTTACAAATATCAATAAAATTATCTGCTCTAAAATTTCCAGGTTATGATGGGTGAGACGGAGGTGACCAAATCCAGCTTAAGTGTCAACAAGAATGTGAGAAAGGAGTTCCCCGAGGCATTTCATCCAGCAATATCTACATTTTTTGTGCAACTTCAAAATGGTCTCAAGGTCAGTCACTCGTTATGAATGCACATAAAGTACTAGTACCTTGACTTTGAGCTGTAAGAATTATTTCTAATTACAGTCACAGCTGACAAGATTAGCGAAAAAAGACAAGGAAGCAAACTCGGTAAGCTCTGTGTGGAAAAAAGAGAATGGATCATCTAGTCTGTTTGAAGATGATCTGGATAGGCAATTGCAAGCATGGAGAGAAAATCCTTCTTGGGATGATCAACCACCACAAGTAAAGGTGAGCAAAGGTCCACAGAGACAAGTGTATTTTTCAGTTATCCTTCCATAGCTTTTCCTGAAAAAAAATGGTAAAAGAGATTCTACTGGCTTCATTCCATTTGTGAAATACCTCCATCGCTTGTTTTAAGGGATCTTTCTGGTCTGTAGATAATGACTTGATAGTTGGAAAATGAATTTTAGGATTTCAAGTGAATGCCAAATGAATGTAACTATCCTATACATCTCATCATATACATTTGATAAGATTGGCATCGATTAGGGAACAAATAAGTTTGGTCCATCAGTATTATAGAATATGTTGAATCTTTTGTTCTTCGTGGCAGGTCAGTGTACCAAAAGGTTCTCTTTGCAACCTGAATGTTAAAGTCAATGTCGGGCTTCCCCCAGATGCAATATACAATATTGTTACAGATCCTGATAATAGGAGAGTTTTCAAGAATATTAAGGTAGGTTATATCTAGCATCCTTTACTTGTTCCAGATTCAATTTGGAGTTTTTGTTCTCTTTTCAAAAAGTAGTATGCTGATTATCTTATTAATTGGAGAAAATTTTCATGGTGAAACATGTTTCATTTCTGATGAATCGTGTAATATTTATACTTTCTGGTTTAAGTAGCTGACCAGTAAACATATTATAGCATCTGATAGAAATTTATCTTTCAATTTGAAATTATTTCTATCTCAGGAAGTACTATCCAGAAAGGTTTTGCTTGATGAGGGTCAGAGGCAGGTGGTTGAAGTTGAGCAGGCAGCCATATGGAGATTTCTTTGGTGGTCAGGAACCATCTCAGTTCATGTTTTGGTAGATCAGAACAGAGAAGACTATTCTGTAAGAATTCACTGCTCTTGTGGATGATATTAGATTCTTTATTTCTTCCTCCCCATCTGTTTCTACTAAATTATGGAAATTTCTCCTTTCCCTTAATATGCTATTGTCAAATGAAGCAAATCCATTTTTAAGAGAAACTGGCTTTTCGTAAGGTGTTATCAGATCAAGTGGAAAATGGACTTCTGCTGGTAATTGACATTGATTTCTCAAGTTTTTACAAATAGTGTTATTCAGATGGGATTTGGTTATGTTGCAATTCATATTTGGAGATGAAGAGAATGGGTTCTATGTTAAACACAGATGCCTGAACCAATAATACTAAGAAAAGTATAACTATTGGAAATTAAGCATCCAGATTCCAGAAGTATACTTCCATTTGTCTTTATTTATGCTTTGAAAGCTAAAATAATGAACCACTGCAATCAGCCCGCTAAACAATGCCTTACCTTACAGTCTGAAACGGGAATCCATCTTTTACCAAGTTTTGTTTTCTATACAACTGATGACATGCAGCTTATATATTTCTGTGGTATTTGCATCTCAGATGAAGTTCAAGCAAGTTAAGACAGGATTTATGAAAAAATTTGAAGGCCGCTGGAGTGTAGAACCTTTATTTATTGATGAAAAATCTTGCCTTCCCTTTAAACCCAAGACATGGGAAGATTATTGGGCATGCACTGGGGGCAAGGGACGGATTGCCTCTCAGTTGAGCCTGGAACAAATAATCCAGCCAGCCATTGTACCACCTCCTCCCATATCCTGGTATTTGAGGGGAATCACCAGCAGGACCACAGAGATGCTCATACAGGATCTGCTAGCCGAAGCTGCCAGAATTAGGGAAGGTTTTAGCTCTGAAAGGTCTAGGGAAGTGATTCAGGGGTTATCTGATAAGAAATTAGACCTAATTGATACTGAATCTGATATTAAAGAAAGGTGGGCCCTGCGTAGAAGAAAGGCAAAGCAGTCTGGGAGAAGACTGCTCATTGCCAAATGATCTACTTGTGTTTCATTTATGTTGTCTTTGAAGCATCTACTTAGCTGATATGTATTGACATATCAGAAGCTTTCTTCATATCATTTGTAGTAGTAGAGACCTTCAAATGTGTTCTTGAAATACCTGTATTTTAAAAGACGCCACCGATAGCATCATTTTCTTATTCCTTTTGTTTACTTTTTTCTCTTTTCATTCCAACATTAATGCGTAGGTAATGTAATCAAATCACGAGAAAGAGTGATGGCTTCTGCTGCTTGGCTACAGTTTTTGGGAACAATGACTAATGCAACCACAGAAACATGCACAACCACGGATCCAAATGTAGGGGAAAGTAGTTTTAGATGTATTTTCTCTTTTGCAACACGGTGGGTGATTTTGTTTAGTCCAAGCAGAAATGACAAAATAGATATCAGTGAAGAAAAAAAATCCAGACTGGACGATATCAGATTGAAATCCTGTCTGAAAAACAAAGAGATGGGGAGGAATAGAAAGAGAAGTTGATTTATTTAAATGGTATTGAGAGTTTCATGTTTACAAAACTAACAGCTGTTATACAACAAATTTGAGTGAAACAAATACTCAGTTTTGAGTTGTCTTTCTAAATTTCTCCTTGTTCTATCTAGTTACAACTCTGACTAGGCACAGGGATCAAACAGGCAACGAAGAATTGCCACATCTAACCTGTGTATACGCTACAATCTATACTTCCATCATCATTTGATTCCCCATTTAGTAGACCATGAATTTTATTGACAGCACCGCATACACTGTTCGGGAATTGTTGCACTGCCTGGTTGACCATCAATTCTTTAAGACCATGCTTCTCAGAGCTCATGAATGCACCCATTGCTCCAAGAAACCCTTCATGCTGCAAAAACATTGCTTTTGCCTCACCTTTAGACCTGTAAAAACAATTATCATGATATACTTTTTGATCTTCTTGAAAATTGGATATGGTACTAATAAAACCCAAATTGGCTCAGCTAGCATACCATCCAAACAATTTCATTCAGTGTTGAGAGACAAGGTTCTAAGTCCTACCCAAGTAATGAGCTCATTCCATTTTTCGACAATATGGTTTACTCCATAGGTTATATAAGCTAGATGTCATGTTATCAACCTTGTTTTAACTTTTATTCTTTTGTATTAACCGGAGCAAAGCCCAAAAGAAAAAAAAGAAAAAAACTAACAATTATAGAGCTAGGAAGATACTTTCATCCATTTTATCCATATTTTTAAGAACCAGTTTTTGACCCCAATTTAGTGTCTCTCTATGATGAAATCACCAATAGTTAAGGCACCACAGCAGCACTAAAGGTTTCACAATTGTTACAAATTTTATTCCCCTTTCCTCTACACCAAGAAAGAATAAACAAAGATTAAAGCCAGAGAGAATTGGAGTTTCATAATTTTCTCTGGTTTACTATTGAAAACGCAATGATCAATAGTGTAAAGAAACAAAAGAAAAACCCTTCACATTTACCAGAAATTAACAGCAACAGAAATTGTATCCATCGTGTAAGCATGACCTCCGATGAAAAATCCACCAAAAAATATCCTCTTGAGCCCATATCGAAGAGCATTTAAGTAAGAGATCTGATAGAAAGAGACAAAATAAACACATAAAAACCAACATCAGTCATTATTACCTGAGACAAGGTAAAACATTGGTATCTAGTGGAAACTACGGATGCTTATATAAATTATAAACCTCTTATAGAAGTGATATTAACACAATTATCAAGAATATGTTCATGATTTTGTTGTCAACTGTTATCAGATACATCGAGGACGGTTTACCGGCCATAACTATAATTGAAGTTTTAGTACTTGAGGTCGACTTCAGCCAAATTAACACCTTGCAACAAGGTATGGCACTTCTCCGAAGTTCCAACCGTACAGATGATTAATACATGAAAATGAATGGAAGAAGTGAAAGAAGGTTTTCCGCATTAAACAACAACAATTATATGTCAAACCAAAAAGCATGCAGTTGAACCTGAGAATAGTAATTCTCCCTTAATATTGACGGTTTGTTGTTCCCCAATAGCACCTAACAATACTTTCCGTTTTATGTACCAATAAGTTTTGGTAGGGAAAAAAATAAATAAATCAAGTGGATAACAAAGTAAGCATATTTTCCCTAAGCATCCATTAGCTGTCATTAAGTCCAAGGTGACAAGAATTTTTTTTTTAAGTATATTTGTATGGAAGTAGGATTCATCAATTTCAAAAAAATCTCTTAATCAGATTCCTAGTGACAGAAGGATACCAAAATTAATTCTTGGACAATCTGTGGCGTCCATTGCTCTGCAACCAAGCTTCCATAACGATGGAAAAGCACACTCATTAGGAGGGAAGCCAAATTCTGGGAGTATATTGTGGCAAAAGGGTAAACTAAATTGTTGATCTATACTTGTACTTCCTCTAGAGTCTAGACAGACATATGAACACCATTACTCACATATTGATATTTAGGTATTGCAAAGAATCTATCTAAACACACTAACTTGTCCAATGTTATTTGAGATCATTCTCAGAAGGGACCGTGCAATATCTTCAGGTTTGTATTCTTCAAGCTCCTTACTATCAGAAACTGCCTTACCAAAGCTAGAAGCTATTGCTGTTGATGTCAGGCCAATCTGTTATCAATTAAAGAAAGAGGATGCAGTAAACAAACATTAGACAGGTAACATTGAGAATGGAAAGCTATCATCAGTTTATTCAGTCTCCATTGAAATAATAACTTGATTCACATAAGCATTTCAAAGAAAACTGACGCAAAAACTATCACTCTCATAATCCTAGATCAGGTGAAAGGCTTCTCATCCAAGAAGTATACCTTTGAATACTCCAATCCACCATAGATGTCTCTAACAAGCATGTCTATCACTCTATTGTTTCCCCGATGACTTAATTCCAGCAACTCATCAAAACTGAAGCAGAAGTACATTTCTGGTGCTCAAGTGAAACTATTTACTGAGAAGATCAGCAATACCAAAGTTAGCAAAGAAAATTGATTACCTTGTGCACTTTGTTAAAAGCCTTCCCAAACCCCAGAATGTGCCTCCACCAACACTTGTTCCACTTACTCGCTGAAACTTTCCATCTCCTTCTACCTGTACAACACAAGAAGAGGATTCTTACAAGCACTATAAAGATTTTGATGTGAAATTTATAATCTTACAGTGATTAATGTAACTTGTATTTTACTACCTTGATCATGCTAACACCAGAACCAATATTAACAAGAAGATATGGATAAAGATCATTATGGTCAATCTGCACAAATTCCTTTTGACCATCAATGTATAAAAATGCTTCATGGATGAACCACCTATTCAAGAACGAACAGAGCAGAATTGAGATTGTCAGTCTAGAAATACTAAAGGTGATTACAAGAAAAGATCGAGTAACTAGTACAGGAAATAAATAAGAATGTTTTAACACCTACCACCACCAACACCAACAAAAGAGTTTCTTGTAGTCCTTGGTTATGCCATAATGTTTAGAACGTGGAAATAGCAAATCATTACCTTCACTTCATGGAAGGTGTAAGAGAATATTATTCATACTGTAAGTTCAAATAAAAGAGTGGAACATGGTTTTGGAAGATTTGACACCAACCGAAATAGGATTTAGGAAATGAGATAAGACATGAGGAAAAAGTATGGGATTGTTTTGTCGTCTTTCAGATAAACCTATTAACATCTCTTAGGTACAAAGCTAAATTTTCAAGTGATAACATAAGCCAATATCTTCGAGTTACAAAATGCACAACCCAAAGTATTTCTCACCTAAGTTTCTACCTAACAGCTGATGAAAATTGCATCTACAAGATTGGGGACAGTTGTCCTCCAGCATAGAGATTACTCTCACCAAGATTCACTTCTAGCATAAGAAAGACCAAAATAGAGGCTCTCTTATTTTAAGTTACAAAGGATCAAATTATAAACACGATATATAGCTGATCCTAATATTACCAAAATAACTAAAATATATACAAATGCATTATCACTTAAGGTATTCAATTTGCAATTTGGACTGTCATTCAATGTCAGTCAAGGCCCTAGGTGCACCAAGGCACTAGGGGTCCCTGGAGCCTTGGCTCAAGGCACGAGCGTATGTGCAAGCTCAAGGAAAGCTTGGTGCTTCTGCCAATAAAAACTGAAAAAATTGCTACAAGCAAGAATTCTAGGCTCCCAGCAAGCAAAAACTAGCATTGGTATGTTATGAAAGAGGAAAAATAGAAAAGAATGTAGTTGTTATAGACAATAATTCTAGCAAGTAGAATGGAAAAACAGAAAATTCTAACTAAAGTCAAGAGATACTATAAGTAGTCTGCTGGGGGGGCGTGGGGGCTAGGCACACTCCGAAGGGGCTAGGCGCTGGGGTCTAGGTTCACGCTTAAAGGGTCTAGGCGTCGCTTGAGTGAATGAGCCTCATGTCAGGTGTACAGAGGCAAGACAATTGGAGCCTCTCACCGTTTGAGCCTGAGGCACACCCAAGGCAAGCCTTTAATAACAATGTTGTCATTTCATACTTATGGAGTTAGCACATGCTAACTTCTCAATATTCAATAACGATATGTTGTTGATGATGGAAGGTCATAAAAAAAAACAGCCCAGAAGATAAACCAATATTGAGGCCAATTACCAAATACACTTCTTTCTTATCAAAAAGAAAAAAGAAAGATTTTTCAGGTGTATCATATCTTGAAGTATGTGCCTATACAGTATATGTAGTCTGTGAAGAGAGGAAAAATGAATGAATAACGCTCTAGGACAATATGACTTACCAAGAACATCCAAAAAGTTTATCTAAGGTATAACACCCCTGTCCCTGATTATAAATTCTCTAATCATAGGAATTCGATTATGTTAATAATACTGACAATGCATTTTATATCTGGATATAGTTTTTGTTCTTGGTTGACTGAGAGCATTTTGGAATTACATAACGAATGATCATAGAATTCCTAGTCTTTTGACTCTAAGACATATGAAGTGAGAGTTCTGACATTTGGAAGTGTCAACTTTCATCCAAGCTCACACGATGGATCCATATACAGTCAAATGAAATTCAAGCCAGTAAGTAATTTGATCTTAAGATATATTAGACTACTTCAAATTAGACACTAGTCACCAATAATACCAAAATTAGTATGTACCAGAGAAACCTCACACGTGCATACACATGAGACATGTATGTTTGAAGAAAACCAGACACTGTTTAGGATTAATGGGAAAAACAAGGAATGTCAATCATATATTAGAATCTTAATTTAAACATAAAATACCAATAGACAGCAAACTTAGCATGTGGCCTCAACATTCCACCTTCAGCAAAAAATTTGCTCCAGCCACGAGACTATCCATTTCATCTTCTTTGTCAAGACTGATCCCAAGCCTTTCTTTGAAGAGATCTGCATATTTGTATGCTCCTCCACCTGTGGCCTTCTCAAAAATATTTTCATTCTTAAGTACATACCATGAAACAAGGTGCCTTGTAACATAAATAAGGCATTTTTCTTATATATTATTTTGCATTGAGTGCAAATGTTTGCTTTTGAAATATCTATTGTTTGTAACCCATACGAAGACAATTTTTGAAGCCCCATTATGAAACAATGGTATTCTTTTGATCTGAAACTTTTTCTGTATAAAATATAATGACATGTACAGATGTACTAGAGGCAAGGAGTTAAGAATCCTAATAATGAATGATGCAGCCAGTGCAGAAATAACTCAGTTGAACCAATTGATTGTTTCGAGAAAACATTTTCTCAACATCAAATTTATTCCATAAATGACAAGAAGGGCTAAATCCTGCAAACACAATAAAGCATGGCAATAATGGAGAGAATTCTTCATAGCATGGCAATGATCAAAGTACTTTTTTCTTTTGTTGTACCTTAATATCATTGTTGCTGCTATTTGCAGGAACCCCTTGATGCTGGTTACCTGAATTTATTGTTAGATATAATCAATTGATCAAAAGTAGCAGAAAATCATGAAAATTAAATGTGATTATGATGGCCTCAAATGAGTAGTGGCATCAAAGCAAATAATATTCACCAGGGTCTTACAGTAGTTATCTTAACAGAGTTGTCAAGTGGTCTAAATTTATCTATCAAAACAAATCACATGTTGCATTGTTAATTTTAAAATTTAAAGGTCAAAGGCTACAATTGCCCAGCTTGAGTTTCTCTAGAAAATGGTTTAAGACAGTTTCAAGCAGTTACGTGCAATTAAAAAATAAGAAGTGATGAGAAATCCTGGCAGCTTTAGACTGATTGCTTAGGAGGGAGATATTTAGACATCCAGATGATGTGTGAATCAGCTAGATTATGCTCATGAACTAGCATGATAGCCCTACAAGACAAGAAAGAAGGTTCTGAAAGGACAGGAAAGCTCAGAAGTGAGAAAACACTTAGCTCAAGCTAGAAAAATATCAAAGCACTTAGACCTTGAATAGGGTTTCAAGTTTGACAAAAATTGGTGATCTAAAGAGCAACGATAACGCCTTCCAAAGTTTCACTGGTGAAGAAAACATAACTTTTGTACATACCAAAGTGAATCTTTTTGGACTGGATAAACTCCAAGCAATCTACTATCTTGCTTGTTTCAAACTTCACAAAATTTAGCCTCCCCTTCAGAACAGGATAACTCCTACTGCCATTGCACATTTCCAAAGCCGCTTTATGAGACACTCCCCCCTCACCATCAACGCAATGATTATTGTCTTTTGTGAAGTATACCAACTTGGCAAGAGAGCCTGCCCACTAATTAAGTGTTATTACAGTGCAAAAGGCCGTTATGGTGGGAATAGAACATCTTTTGATCTCCTGAGCAGATACTTAAAAATATCAAGTATAGAAAAGCAGAACTAAATGAACAGTATATCTCGTAAGTGTATTAGAAAATAAAAGAATACGGTGAGATACCATGTCACCATCACTCTTCATGCACAACATAAACCAAAAGACTGATAAGTGATAACAAATTTTTAGCCAACATAGGCTCTAACATAGTAACTCAAGAAACTTGTACTGCTGAACATTTTAGATGGACTCCAAAGAAAATACTTTTACAGTGTCCCCCCCCCCCCCCCCCCCCCCCCCCAGAAACTAAGAACTCCAAGAAACTCAACCAAGAAGGAAAATAAGAGGGGAATCGTGGCAAAGATGTATTCATGTGATTCAGGAACATCAGAAGCAAATGAGACCAAATAAACAAGTATACACGTAGTACAACCAAGCAGATAACAGTAAAATACAATCATATACAAAACAAGTAACCCATCCAAGGAAACAAAATATAATATATATCAAAACTTGTTCTTTCCACTATACGAATAAACCCAGATAAATAACCTAAGCAAAGTTACTAGATTGAACAAATATAATTGAAAACAATGAAACAAAGATTCAAACTCTGAATGTTTTCCGCCAAAAAAGAACAAGATGTAGTTAGAAGATCACCCCCAATATCGAGAGCCAAATCATAAATTTGACTGGCGGATTCGTGTCGATCTGAACATTCTGTCGCTCCAACTATATTGGAATCCATTTTTGCTGTCTTCTTTACACTGGAAGGTGTATTAGGAAATTGGTCGTATGTGCTTCAAGGCGTTCAACCACGAATTTATAATGACAACAGCTCTGAATGATTGCAGAGTAAATAAGACAGCAAAGATGGATTTATGAATTTGTTGGAGCGACAAAATTCATAAATGGATTTTAATAAGTTTGGTGGTAGTTTAGTAATATCTAGACAGCAGGTTGCAACATTTGTTTTGAGTGTTGATTGGCTAATATTTAGCAATATAAATGAACAATTTTTTATTTAATTATTAATTTAACTTTTATCAATTTTTAAGTTTGAGTTTGGAATAAAAAAAATATAGGATTCATTTTATTTGAAACAAACTCTAGGCTTTTATGTTTTGAACAAATGAATGCTATAAAATTAAATGAATTTGATATTCATATTTTATTCAATTATGAATTGACTATCAAATAATTTAGATTTTATTTTGTGTAAATTATTTGGGATAAATTATTATTTAAATTAAAACTAGTATTAATTAATTAAAAATATAAAGAATGTGAGATTAATTGTTGTTTAACAAACTAAAAATAATTTGAGAAAAAAATTTATAGTTGGTTAAATAAATATTTGAAATGTAATGATAGTGACTTTTTATCGATTAATCTAAGCGAAAAAATATGTATAATACTAAGAATAAAAATATCATTTGAGATGGACAAAATAATAATTTATCTCAAATGAATATCACAAAATAAAATGTTTGACTATTTGGTATGAAATCTATAATTGAAAAAATTATAGATTTCAAATAAATTTTATTTAAATTCTATACGATTTCATTTGTTTTTAACATAAAAAGTGTATAATTCATTTGAATTCTATATATATTTTTTTTAGGGCCCAAACTCACCATTAAAATAAATTGAATAGTAAAATTGAATTATTTTTTTTTCCAAATACACATGTTTTATTTTAAAATTAATTCTAAATTTTTCTGACAATGCCACTTAGCATAGCTTCTTCAACCTTAATTCAATTCTTACAACAGTCTTGTTTATAATTAAGAAAAAATAACAAGCAAATTGATACTCCATGCGATACTATATATAATTTTTTTTTGGCCAGTCCATGGGATAATATTGGGTTTTTTTTATCTCGTGCTTGTTAAACGAGGATATACGAAAAATGTTAAAAGAATAATATGCTACCTTGTGAATCATGTTAAGCAAATGAGATATTTGTATAATACTAAATTTTGGAAGTTCTTGTATTTTTTTAGTAAGTAATTTTGCACAAATATCACTTGAGTAATAATTTTAGTGGTTTAAAAATATTTTTTAATACGAGATATTAGTGTTTTAAATCTCTCATTTATAACATGGATCATGTTAAACATAATTTGTATAATGACAAATGCCACTTGAGTAATAATAAGATATATTAGTGTTTCAAATCTCTCATTTATAACATGATTATAATATATGTTAGCCGGTATAATTTTTTATTAAAAAATATAAAAGTAAGAATGGTGTAATATATTATACTTTATTTATAACGTGAAATATTACACTCACATGTTGTATTTATATCAAAATCAAAACTAAGCCCTCCAAAAAATTAATATTATGCCAATAAAACTATCAAGGAACTTGAACACTCAAATTCTAAACCTCACAGAAAAAACACTTCTCGTAGAATTTTTAACTAATTGAAATCTTCGGGACAATTATAACCAATAAATTGATATAAGATAGTACATTTAGAAAATTATAGTTATTTTTACTGTGACTTAAGGTCAAACCCGGCCATTATCAGTGATTAAACTAAACTCTGTAAATTACTGGTTCACACGAGTTTGTTGTTTGGAGCAACACGAAGAAATCAGCTATGGCGTTTTCATCAGGTTCAAAGCCTCTGTCTACATGTGAGTTCAATTTCAGAGGAAAAATGTCAGAACTTCTTAGTCTCCTGTTCGTTTTTCTCTGCCCTCTTCTCATTCATACATTCATTTATTCTCACCCTTATGTTGCACATTCATTTTGTATACGTTCATGGAAACAATGCAGTTCATTACCCCCAACGTCTAGAAGTTCGAGTTGTGCGTGATAAAAGGAAATTTTTTATTTTCTGTGAACAGTTTCCGATACCGGTTTTGGGAGCTGCTTAGAAGAATATCAAAGCTTGAAGTTTTCTAGGGAAGATGGTGCTGAAAATTGGGGTAGGTAAAGAACTCATGATATGCTGGCAAGTGGCATGCTTGTCACTCATTTCACATTTTTGACGTACTTCAGACTCAATGAGCTAGATCAGGGAAGTATAGCCTAATCTAGAAAATGTTTTATCAGTAATGTATTGGATGGTTTTCTCATCTCGGTGTGCAAATCAAATTCATGCTTTTATTTCTTTCAGATTATGCTAGAGGGGGCGCTTAGGAGTTGTTATTGACGGGCTGCTTGTCATTTACTTTGCCATACAGATGCAATGCTTTCTGTCAAAACCACTAGTAAGTTTATTCTCAATTGTTCATTGTGTTTTGATTTTAATAAACTTTTTGTATTTGGATCTACATGCATACCCACACACCAGACAAAAATACCCTTTTCTTTCCAAGGCCACATATCAATTATTTAGTTGTAGGAGGTAATATGCTGGCAGTATGATTTTCAGGATATTGGTGTTACCTTTCTTCATTTTTTATTTTTTTGGTGGCTGGTCTGTGGTCTGTGGTATGAACTTGTTGTTCTCTGTACATTTCATTAAGCATATGGAGCTGGGACTAATGAAGCTACAGTTGTCAAGATGGTATATTCTTTTTATGGTTTGGAGCTGTAATCCTACATCACTGAGTAAAACTGCTACTTAAATTTCCAATTTTAAAATTGGATCTATATATTCCTATTAGTAGCTTCGTCCTATCCTCTACTATCACCATTGCTATGGCATTGGTGATAATGAGATTTGAGATACATCATTATCAGCTAAATCTGAAAGAATGTGGTTCTGACAGAGGTTGAATAAGCTACCTTCAAACACTAAGAATGGTGCAAAATTCAGGCGTGCAAACATGAGCTCCATTTTTGTTGGATCTGAGATTTCCTTGTTTTAATTGCTTGGTGATCTTATTTTCCAGTGGCACTGAAGTTTGTCTATCCATCTCCCTTAAAATTGATCTTTACTGGCTGAAATACATAGCTTCTTTCAGAAGGTTTGTTAACCTTCTTGTGAAAATGCATCAAACATTGTTACGTGATGCTGGTAAAGTTTTTGGGTACTGCATAAATTTACGCATTTCACACTAGATTATGCTGCTAGTGAGTTTATGAGTCTCTGCTTCCTTCTAGTGCTGTAAGCAACTACAATTACATGCTATAATTTTTATTCAAATGCAATCATGGAAAATTAGGATCTAATTGCCTTTGGGCCATTGTAAGAAGTACCACAAAATGAAGTATGTGATTTGGTTCCCAGTTTATCAGATGTTGTAACACTTAAAGTACACCAAAATGTGATTGTTGTCCATAGGGATCAGTATCTTATTTCCATTATTGGTTAGGAATACATCATTCTTCATATGGTGCTTTAATATGGGTTATACTTAGGTATTTCATCATTTTGTGTATGTATACGAGCCATATATAAGTTTAGCAATTGGTTCTTGGTCACAATTCTCCTCAGAAAATTAGACCTTTATAATGTTTTCTTCGATGCCCATTTAGATCTTGCTAACTCTTTTTGTTTCATTTTTCCCTTTTTCTTTTTAAAGATCCATGTAAGTTCTACATATAGTGAATGATTCTGTATATGCTGAAGACTCTTCGTTGCCTCAAGTGTAGCACATCCAATCAAAAAAGTTTAGCAAAGAAGCTGAAACGCTTTCTACTTTTTTTCAATGATATCCCTACGTAGTCCATATACATTTTGAAATAATCATGGCCTCCAGTTATATTGATGCTGCTGCTAGAAAGCATTCTCTTTTGGCATTACCTGCACGGCTGCACGTATATATTCAGTATATCAGAAAGGAGGCAACAATGCATACTAGCAAAGCCCTTCACCAAGGCTTTGGCACAGTCTAAGTGATTAGTCTTGAATTTTATCCAGAAATGTGCGACTGAATAGGTGGCAGGATGTGGTGATGTTCCTGGGTCATGATATGAGAAGGTCTTTCTTGCAAATCAGTCCAGGCCTTTTCCCGTTTCAGTCTCAAATCTTGATATTTTGAAGTTAGGCCTTGAAGATTATGTTTTAAAGCATGGAAACAGTTTAAGTAGCTAGTGTATCTCTTGCTTTAAGAATTGGTAATTCATACCGAGTTCATATAACCGTCCTGTTTAGTTCTAACTCTAGTTATTTGCTTCGTTCTTCTTGATTTGATTCACAAAAGTTAGTGTTCATGTACTATTGCAGACATATTTGAGTGAGGTAAGGTCTCGCATCAAGGAAATGTAAGAGGACCAAGGGTTGATAAATGATAAATATGAATTGGCCTAAGGTTTAGTGATCTATAAGCTTTCAGGATTCTCAAAATATGTTACAGAGTCTTCTCATGTGCTTTATAGGTTGTTGGTTATAACATCAATCTTTTGCCAATATTGCATGCTATATCAAATTGATCTGAATACCTGTATCTGTTAAGTATGTTCATATAGTCTTGGAAGTTAAGTACTTTCTGAATCCTTGTCAGGGAGAATCTCAAGGTTGTTGGGATTAGCATGCTGCACTGAAAACCATTGTTATAACAGAGCCATGATGGAAGCTCTTGTTGTAATGAGTGAGAAACAGCTGAGCAGTACTTGTCTCTGGACTCTGGGAATATCATGCTAAAACTGAGGTTGGACATTGTACAGGTTGAATCTAACTGATGATTTTGTATTATATGAGAATGAGATTATTTGAGTACATAGAGAAAGCCTTGTATATATAGGCGGTACAAATTGACCTAGCATAATGAACATAGTCTAATATAAGACTAAGTACAATAATCAAGCATAAATCATGAGTCATTAATCATGAGCCGTAAGATATTCTAACTATATGTATTGCACCTTGATTTCTAATTAGCATTTCTGTTTACTAAAGAATTATGACCTATCATACCTTGTAGATGTAAGTGTAAAAAGTAATGGATGTATAGTAAAATTCTCTAGACTGCTGATATTAAAATAATAGCTTCAATCATTTTATACTCGCTATGTTAATATCTTTTACGCATATCATTTTCAGAAACCAACTTCATACATGATGAATAGTTATGAATTTATCAAGTTATATATATATATATATATTTTTTTTTTTTTTTTTGAAAATGAGGCTGATATTTATTATTTGAATATTTATTTATCAGCGGTTATACATTATCGACATACCAATTAACAACACTATTATATTCTCAGTTTCTCACATTGAATAAATGGACTGTTATTGAATAAATTAACAGGCTTTGGCATGGCAAGTATAACTCATCATATTATAGTCCAGGCCAAGTGCAAGTGGCTATAAAAAAGAAGAAAAAAAATCCACTGATGTATGAGTGTTGAATAAGCGATAAGAATAAAGATTTTAAAACCATTATATTAGATCTTAATGTTTGAGCGCATTGTACTTGACATAATCTTTTGTGAGAAGTCCGCTTAATTGAAGTTATTTTATTTGGGAGCTTAATATTTTTGTTGAAAATTTATATGTTGAATATAAACTTTTGAAAATACTAAAGACAGAACTTGATTTGCCCGGCATCCTTTCTTTTCTGCTGTGTGATTCCTTTCATATGTTGCTGATAATGTTAATATCAGGTTATGTATTTCAAGGATTTCCCACCTTGCACAATCTATCAGCCATCTATCAAGGCCTTGGTGGCATTGGATTTTTGTAAAACATAACTATCATACTCATTGTTGTTCTTATGTACATTATGGTTTCATTTTTATTTTTGATAACCTCATTTTGGACTTTCCACCCTAATATAGCTGAATGGTCACTATTCTACAAGCAATTCTCAGCCTCACAATAGTCATGTGCCTGTCTCTAAATTATGTGGATTCATTGCTTTGTTAGAACGAAAGATGGTTGTGACCATGTTGTCAAGATATATTTATATATTCAATAAAGACAAAAGTTGTACTATAACATTCTTTATAATTCATTTGCTTTAGATTCGTACATGATCAAACACATCAACCAAGCAACTTAGTTTTAGATGCCTAGCCTATTTTGTCAAAGGAATACCAAGTAGACCTCAGGAAAAAAAGGTACTTCATGTCCAATATTACAGATATATAGTAACTACTGAAAAAGAAAGAAAAAGGAGAAAAGGGATGGGATTATATATTACATATCAACTTTAATAAAAACTCTTTGCTCTTTTGGTCAAGATTTTGTACTACTTTTCAAGCAGCAGATGGAGCAGGAATGTAGGAGATTGCAGGCTCAGCCATAGAACCAATGAAAGATGACCTACTTGAGTATGCTTGCTGATCCTGCTCAGCTACTGGGTTTTCAACCTTAAAATCAAGGGATTCATCATTATAAATCTCCCACCATTTTTCTACTAACATCTTGATGTCTTCCCTGTCCATGTTTACTTCCTTTCCAGTATACCTCCATGGTTTTGAACCCTATATTTGCAACAAGAAAAATTAATTACAAAAGAAAAAAAGAAAAAAAAGGATCAATCTAGTTTATTACTTGAATTAGAAATTAATAAGATTTCAATTAAATCGATGATATGTCTCCAATGGACACCCATAGTGCTTAGAACTTGATTCCTTATATTTAGAAGTTTCATATCGAACCTCACTAATCTGATCATAAGAAATGAAAGAGTTATCTCTATTATGAATCTCTAAATTTGTTTTTCGATTGGAAAATAAAAATTGAGGAGGATATTTTATACTTACAGCAGCACAGTAGTGGACCACCTTAACTTTATCTAGCTCCACATTCTCTGGATGGCGCCATAACATAGCCAAAACCAGGTTGTACACCAAAGGAATGGGCCTGTATGTCTTTTGGAAGAACATGTTCAAGAAATCCTATTATGCACAAGTACAAAATTTTTAGTTATATGTACTTTCCAGTACAGAAAATCTTACTAATTTAGTGAAAGAAATTTCATTGACATACTTGCTCTGCAAAAGGTGTTGGTGCCGTGACACGAAGAGTTTGGAGAAGATTTTCATAAGTTAGAGAGCAAGGTTCAAACACAAACATGCCGGCGTTGAAGTACAAGGGAGGAGGAGATCCCATTTCTGCTGGCCAATTCACTTTCTCAGGGCACTGTTGGCAGTATCCAATTTTGTGCTGAGGGGAGTGACTCCATGTCTTTTCACAGAAGCAGTCCATCACAGCATAGAAGTAACCATCTGGAGTGTCGAATAGATGATCAATATTGTCAAACACTTGGATGTCAGCATCCAAATACATCATCTTGTTGTACTCCTCAAACTGAAATTAAGATACAAAAATAAAATTAATTAAACACTCATTTCCGGAGTAATTCACATTATTGATATATTTCTCTCTGTTTCGTTTCAATTTTATCGAATGTAACATGTCAATATGAGACTATAACTAAATATTGGTATTGCAAAAGGTATAATTAACTATAGGAGGGGAGTTCAATATCTTGCAACGCAAGCTAGCTATATATATAGGCTAGGTAAAGGGAAACATATTTATCTATGATTTTGAAATTTTCTCATTTCAACAAAAAGTTGATCGCAAATCAAGTTCGTAAAAGGTAACCATGTAAGAATTTCTCAAAAAAATGAAACATCTAATATGAAAAACAACTCAATGAAGAATTAAGGGTATAGAATTTGACATACATTCCATATACGAAGCTTGGAGTAGTTGATGACATAGTAAGCCATAGCAAACTGAGTTTGATTCTGAGGAGGATAAATAGGTTCAATCTCACGAACAATGCAACCTTGAGACCTCAAAAGCTCACGGTGTTCCTCAGGCACGTCTGGCAACATAGCAACCACTAAAGGGTATGCACTTTTCACTTTGCGCAAACCCTTTGCCAAACCCACCACTCCCTTCACATAATCACCATTACCTGCCAAAAATGTTACATAGGCTCTCTTGAAGTAATTTGCTGGGTTAATGGTTGTGATCACCTTGCCTGTGCCTGTAAACATGTCGACTGGCACTTCTCGGGCCATTATTGGAGTTCTGGGATGGTATAGGAAGTTTGTAGAGAGTCTTTATGAAGATGGAGGAGTGTTGGGAAAGTAATTAAGCAACCACAAGTTGTGGAAAGCTAACCTTACTAACCTTTTGTTCCTGAGTTCTTGTACAATGGTAAGCTTGTCCTTAAATAGGCCTAAAATGAAGATCAAATGCATTCTAAATGAAACTCAAATGAAACTTTGTAATTCTCTCCCTCAATTTATTTTATTATCTTTTCAATATTTTATTTTAAAGAGATTATTGTGATCAAAGAAATCACATAAAGAAAAATGAATGAACTAGGTTTGTTGTTCAAACATTATCAAGCTAGGCTTATCATCAAAATGAACGGCTAAGATTGGTAGAAGAAGTTGGCTCATAGGTCAATAGGAACTTGGGAGATTGATATAAAATTGTTGTTCAAACATATATTTCTGCATTTCTTTCACACCAACAGTCATTTTCTTTAGTGTGAAAAACAAAAATTATAAAAGGGACGTAACACATTTTCTTCAAGAAGATTAATGTACAAGAAAATTATTTATGTTAGTTGGAGGGTGTTTTCATAAAAATAAAAAAAATAAAAACAATAGAATATATTACTTTTTTAAATAATGTTTCTTATTTTATTTAGATAAAATTATAATATGAATTGAGGACGCACTGAAAGTTAAAAAATACATAAATTCTTTCAACTTGTAGCTCAAATATAAAACCTGTAAATCTTTCAATATGGACACTCCACCTATTTGATTCAAATATAATATAAAATGGAAAGGCAAAACTTGAGGAGAGTTTATCCAATGTTGTGCACTGGATAGAATGCACATTAATTAATTAGGGCTATCACTATAATAGTTTTAACATTAATAATAATTAAAAGGCAACTTGCTAGCTATAATTAATTGCATGTGATCAATTAAAAAAAGGAGATTTGCAATGCCATTTCTAGGCATTTGAGAAGGGCAACATAGACATTAATTACTATGAAGGTATCTATCAACAGAAAAAGGAGAAAGACAGAAAAGAAAAGAGAAGATTATGTGAGTTAAAAGCTAAAGGCAAGGTATTCACATTCACCTAATTAATTATATAATTTCTTCAGCATAAATTACATTATCAACTCTTAGAATTAAACTTTTCTAAAGATAGACACAAGGGAGCTGAGTGGCCCAAGATAGAAACAATAAAAAGTAACTTATGCAAAGACTATTATTAATTCATAAGCAAGGTTTTATATTCTTCCAAAATAGAACAGGACAATCATTTAGGTTGAGTAAGATATTATAGTGATAATAATTTTGAACAATATGTGGAATTATATTTGAGTTTAGAACTCTTTTCTATCTCTAGTTCTGGATCAATTCCGGAATTCCCATCTATTGAAAATTTTTTTTTTTCACAATTTAAATTTAAATATATAGTAAATTAACAAAATATTTTATTGAGTTGAACTAATAACTAACCGAGAATTGTAAACATAAATCTAAAATTGTGTAGAGTCTCTATTCTAGATTTACCCATATTTGGTCAGAAGATTTATGTATGTAAAACTTGTTTTATTTATCAAAAGTCTTTCTCTGCCCCAACTGAGATTCCTTGTTCTTTGCATTAGCTTTTCCTATTCTGTTTTTTGTACATTTTCTTGCCCAATTAATTAAAAGTAACTTGTCTACTTTTAATATCTGCTTAAGCAGATGGTCAAAAGGGAACCATTTAATTGGACTACAGTTCTTTCCATTACATGCATGTGTACTTCACGGTGAGGACTGTTTAGGGGAGAAATAATTTTTTTCTTTGCCAACAGTAAATCATGCAAAGAATTTTTTTAAAAAAATTGTTAGGAAAGATAAAGCTTTCGAGTGAGGCATGGAAATATATATGTTTAATCTCTCACATGCCATAATACGCTCACAAATCTGTTAGTTTTGTTAGTATCGAAAATAAACATATTATCTCTTATCTTATGTTTTAATTTAATTATTAGAATAGAGAGTAATAAGATTGAAAGTATTCCAATACATGTCAAAAAATTATTTCACCAAAATATTAAACTGTTTGGTGAGAGAGTTGAGGACTAAATTTTAATCTCTCCTATGATCATGTTGGAACTTGATAACCAAGCATCAGATATCCCTTGAAAACTAGCAGAGCATTTTTGTTGTGGGAGGTTCTAGAACTGGTTGTATGTTCCTTGCAAAGATCAAATTTGTCGCATTAATTAGTTTTATTAATTTGGAATGCTGGCTTTCTGAATATTAAGTATGATCTTTCATGGAAACACAGCGACCATGTGTTTCATATTTCTAAGGCATAAACGTTTCTGTCATTTGTCATTGACATTCTTATTGATCTTCCACCACCATGCTTAGTTTAATAGAATACAGGGTGGTGACCCCAATTATAATTGATAAAATTTACCAACTCCATGCATTATAGGGATAAAATATGTATTAGTCCAATCCAAATAAAGAAATGTGAAAGATAGACCTTTGGACCCACAATGCCTTAATGACAAAAGGAGTGGGAAAATACTTGGACGCTTCTGGGTATACAGGGGCCTTACATTTTGAGACTTTGCAGGGGCTTAATTAGAAGTTGGAGTCCACAAATTATTGCTTATAGGTCATGTCCTCATCTTTCATAATGAATGTTTAGGATTATATCTCATGATTATGACCCAAATTAATGACATAACAAGTCGATAACGTGTGATGAACGTCTTTATATACAATAATGAGACTACACTAATTGAGAGGAGAAACTATACTAACTCCAAGGAGATGGAGATTTTTCTCCTTTTGTATTTCCTGTGTCACTATGAAATAAGTTAAAAAAGATGAAGCTTGCAGTAGCAAATTTAAATAGCAGATAGTGAGGTAAAGTTCCAAGGAATTCACTTGGAGAATTCGAGAAGAGAAGAGTCAGGCTCCCAATCAGCCAGTCTTTGTCTTGTTTATGTAGAAAGTATTGCAAACCAAAAGGTGGAAGCAATGTTCTGCCACGAACTGAACTTCATTAAGATAATATCCTTCTGACCCACGTAATAAATCTATCAAAGCCTTCAGTTTTAGTCATATAAATGGCAGTGGGATTGCAGCCCAAACCAAGACCCTACTAGCAAATCATTGCAAGAATCTGGTGGACTGTGGACAATTGTTTACTTTGTGTCACTCTGCTTCTTAACCTTCTTTACAGAGCTCAGTCATATAAATTTGGCCACGAACCACACCTATGTTGCTCATGGCATTGCCATAACCAGCTAAAAATTGTAAAACAAAACCAATACGCAATTTGCAAGATTTTGTTTGGTTTCCAAATCCCGATACTTAGATAATTCCTTATATCAAACTGGACCAAATCCTAGTGCAATTACCAATGTCTGGTCCCTCTCTGGAGGGTCCCAAGTTTGAAGATGGAAGCTTGTGTAAAGGAAAAGACCAAAAAGCTAGTGGTCCTCATATGTTGGAGGCTCTGCTCCTCCAATTCCATATATACATTCTTGAATTAGGCTATTAAGGTGTGGTTCAGTTTGATTGGCAAACTAGGATCAGAACAATAATATAGCTGTGTGTACGCAACATGAAAAGTAAGGTTCAAACTCCATACAGAAAAAAAGGTAGAATCGTAGTCTTGCATTTCTATTTGTCACCTTGGATTTTGTTCTGATTGATATTCCCAATCTACTGGGTTGAGAGGGACTCTAGTGCTGCATAGACACCCATTCTTTGTTGGATTGTAGCTAAATTGTCCACCCAAGTGTCTTCTGGTTAGTGAGTATAAGATAAATTAGAGGTTTCAGAATGCTTTACATGTCAACTTTGATATTTTGACATACCACACTAGTTGCCTGTTTCCTTCATGAGGGGATGATACTGTTTGTATTTCTTGATGTTTATTCCACTTCAACATCAACTTCTTTAGCTAACCAAGTTGATCCTTACCCATCTTGATTGTTTATGGGGAAGTTTATATTACACCTATGAATGTAATGAGCATTAAATTACATGCTCCTTCAAACTTCAGGTATAATACCGTGAATATTTTAAGTTGAAATTACAGTTATAAGATTTATGAAAGGCAAAGTAGATGAGCAACATCATTATCTGCGGAAAACAAATTTCAGAAGGGCAGATTGGTTCAGCTGTCATTACAGTTATGACTATAAAAACTTTGCTTCCCAAACCCAGTAAAAAGTAATATAGCAAACAAAAAGTTAAAAAGTATTGCTTATCTAATCAAACATTTTTCTATTACAATATCAGCAAACAAAATATCCTAAATAACAGACATGATCGTTTCCCATAACCCCAGTTGTCCCGAAAAGGAGACAAGGCAAAAGAACTAGATAATTTTCACCCCTGCATCCAGAATTGCACTCCGCAAGAACTCCCCGAGAGCCTCATGCCTGGTATCACAAAAAAAATGAGAAGCACCTTAGTAAAAAGAATTTCCCCATTAATGTTATTGTCTAAAATAGCCAATTGATGGGTCCATATTGCCAAAAAGAGCACACCAGAAAGACAGTGATGCAATCATGCTACCTAGGAAGCATGGATACGTTCATATAGTATGAGTATTGGCGTTGGATACGTACCCAGCACGCATCCAAAAAAATAAATTCTTTTTTAATTTTGGAATATTGGATACGGCTTGATACAAACTTGATACAAACTGACACCGCTGGGATAAGCTAACCTGGCTTCTTTTTCTTTTTCTTTTTTTTTGGTTAAGTACTTTCAGTCTCTTGCCATCTAAAACTCGGCCAAGAAAGCGCTGCTTTATGTTTGATCCTATGTGCCCAGAGAATGCTATGCGTTCTGCACTTTCGGACCTCATAAAGAGAGAACGTGTTTTTTCCTCTGAGTTTCTCTCTCATCGAAGAAAGCAGGCTTCGCCCCAGCTACCGCTATCCTTTGGAAACAAAAAGAGCTACCGAAGGAAAGGGATGCAGTCTCTCCCTTGGCCTTTGGAGAGGAGAAGGCAGAGAAGAAAACGTCCTCCGTGCAACTTTTTTTGCTTCCTGCACCCTTACTAGTAAAGGGGCTCTTCGACCAAGGAGGCATTCTGGTAGGAAGGCAGATCACTACATAAGCCACCATCCATCTAGGAGAGAAGCAAGCTACCTTTCTTGAATCTCCATTAACAAAAAGCAGCAATCCTTATCGAATTGCATCTTGTTCCTCTTTCGAACCTTCTTTTTCCCTTCACAGACGATTTCGCATGATCTAAAGCTGGATTTTGGCAGATCGTAGAAGCCTCTGTTGTCACCAGCTCATTGGCACTGCAGATGAACCCCAGCCAGATCTGAAACTGCTTTCTTCCTTCTCGATGGCAGATAATGTATTTTTGTTAGTCTGTATAAAACGGTGCATTTTGCAAAATGCATGGACTAATTTTATTGGGTCACTATGGGCTTACTTAGTTACTTTATATATATTTTTAAGTTGAGTTGGTTGGTTTTTTTCTGTTTTTTTGTTGCCATAATTTGGGTTGGATTTCAAATCATCTTTTATCCCATCATTCCTATTACAATTTTTTGTCATGTCTTATTATCTCCTTGTAAACATACTTATATTTCATAGAAATTACTTTTACTCTAACTAGATTAATTTTGATTTTTTATAATGTTATATATAATACATATTTTAAAATTATTTATTAAACGTACCGCGTCCTAGTTTTTTAAAAATTGTCGTATCTCTGTATCCGATACGTATTGTATCGGATACCATATCCGCATCCGTGATTCATAGCATGCTACAAATCATGAACTACGAGAACTTCTAATTTTTCAAATGTCATGCATAGTAGTTCCACTCACACAGGAAGACAAGGAAACAGTTACCTTGTTTGCAATGTTGTTGGAAAGCCATTCTAGTCCCTCATACAGGCCTTCTCCAGAAGTTGCACAGGTGCTCTGGATATACCTGGGGGACCAATAAAGAATCTTAGACCTTGTTTATATTAAATACCAAATATCTAATTAGGAAAAAGAAATTCACAAACTTACCAGTGGCGCTGCCTGAGAGAGTGGAGGCCAAGTTTGTCAGTGATCTCAGCAGCATTCATTGCATTAGGAAGATCTTGTTTGTTTGCAAATACAAGCAATACAGCATCTCGCAACTCATCCTGGCAAATGAATAGAAAGAAAATATAGTATTCTAATCTTTCTATTGCTTACTCATTATTTGCATAAAACTGAAACCACAATAACTGATTCTTTGGATGACACCTATGCACATTAAACACGCAAGTGAAGTAAAGGATTTCAACGGGTGAAGCCAGGTCCTAGTAGAAACAAGGTTGGATGGTATATAAAAATGTGACATTTCCTTCATCTTAAATCATAATACCAGTTTCAATAAAGGATATCCCTATGAAAGCTCAAATCCTTCATCTCAATATCAGTTTTCCAATCTACTTTCTATGCCATATATTTTCTCAAATAACTACTATTTGCTAAGGGTAAAATGGGCATGAACCCCCACTACAGCCCTCATTTTTTCTAGTATCCTCGAAAATAAACTCTACATAATTTACAGGTTATTAGGTGTCTTTATAGAAATCCAACTATACTAGGGATTTAAATTATAATATCAAAGATGACTTTCCCTACATACAAAAGTATTATGGCCACAAACAGACATAATAAACCATACTAAACCTGAACTAACACACCTCATTCAACATCCTATGCAACTCATCCCTAGCCTCAACAACTCTATCCCTGTCATTGCTGTCCACCACAAATATAAGGCCTTGTGTGTTTTGAAAGTAGTGCCTCCACAAGGGACGGATCTGCAAAAGAAAACAACAGTGTCAGTCATACCACCAAGTTGTGATGACAAAAGATTCAAGAGAAGCAACCATATATATCGGTAGATGCATCAAAGACTTTATCATTAATCACTAAGAAAGACATAAGACAAGGATTAGTTAATACCTTGTCTTGGCCACCAACATCCCAGACGGTGAAGCTAATATTTTTATATTCCACAGTCTCCACATTAAACCCTGAAAGTGAAGTTACTTGTTGATTTATCATAATGATCCGAATTGGTCATTAAATTTATAGCAGCCAACAGTATCACTTACAACACTTATTTTTTGAATAAAGGAGAAAAAGGAAAAGGAAAGAAACTGAAATATAGAACTAATTAACCTATGAAGTATGATTGTATGAACTTACCAATGGTAGGAATTGTTGTGACGATCTCTCCAAGCTTGAGCTTGTAGAGGATAGTTGTTTTACCAGCCGCATCGAGACCAACCATCAGAATCCGCATTTCTCTCTTGGCAAAAAGCCGACTGAAAAGCTTGGTGAATGTCAGCCCCATTTCTCTTTCAGTCAGTCAATCCCTACATATGCACATAAATCAACCAGATGTTTGTAGAAACAAAAATCCAATTTCATTTTACTAATACTAAACGACTAATCAAAATATCTCAAGCAAATCTAATAATACTAATAATAAATCAAATTCCATTACAAATATTTCCTACAGGATTCTACATTCTAACAATGAAATCCAATGTGATCCGAATAATTCAACCAGTAAGCGTCAGATCAGATAAGATGCAACAAAATCCAACTAAAACACTAAAATCATCAACCAAAACCCTAAGCAAAATCAAAATTCCGTACAACACCAGAAAATTCAGCTGAAATTCACGAATCAAATCGATCATTCAGCCCATAACAAACAATAAACCGATTAAACCTCGGCTAAAATGAACAACCAATAACTCAGACCAAAACAATATTCCGAAATGAATTACGAGGCTTCAACTTTTTACCAAGAAGAAAGCTCAAATGAAGATTTTTTTAGGTTAAAATTACCTTGGAGGATCTTCGCCTGAGGGATCTAGCAATAGCAATAGCAACCGCCAACCAGGAGGGACAGAGAACGAGAGAAAGCTTAAGACCAACGCGAAATGGAGGGCAAGAACCATCAACCAGAGGTGAATTTATATTGAAGACACCAGGGGTACCGTAATAGTTACCGCGTTTTATTAAAATTACGAAAAGACCCTGAGAAATAAATATTGGCGTAATTCTTATGATTGGATATTGTTACTTTACGAAAACATCTTGGGAAACAAATTGATAATCAATTCTTATTGGATCTCATGTGTTTAACAGAAATCAGACCAATAATACATATATTAAGATTTTTTAAAAGTTTTAACCTATAATAAATTATTTTTAACTATTCTCTTTAAAATTTATATGTTCCAACACGAATATGTTATAATCACTTGTTTTGATTATACATATTAATCATTTAGAAAAAAAAGATAACATTTTTGTGAAATAGTTTTATGTAGAATATCTTGACTTTCAGCTGTGACATACAAGTCTTAATGACACTACAAACTCATACATTAAATGTAAGAATCATTTTTAAAATTTATTAAAAAGTACAGCCAAGTAAGTTCCCCCATTGACTGATTTTAAGCTGGCAATCCACGTCTCCACGTGAATGATAATAGGAGGTAGGGAAACAGTCTGTTTCTTGCTGTTGTGGGAAACTGCAGCTATACGTCTTGCTGTTGTGGAAAACTGCCTATGTTTCGATCAGGGATGTCGGAGTATGGACCATAAATTGCAATGAGTAGTAAGTCATTCTGTTGTTGACATGCTGTCGTTACGAATATCATAAAATTTAAAGCATGAAAGAATATTGTTAGGGACTGTTTGGGTCACTAGCTACCGGGGTTTGTTGTTTGCTATGGGAATAATTTTCTACTTGATAACAGTTTCAAAGAAAATGTTGCCGTGCCGTTCACAAGTAATGAATATGAAAAACTACTCTAACATTATATTCAATTTAAATGCACCTCGATTAATTCAATTCTTGATATTATTAATTTCAATTATAGCAAACACAGTCTTAGAGTCATATTATTTCATCTTGGATACACCCAGTTGAAAGGCAGCATTCTCTCAAAAAAGAAAAAAATATACATATACATACAATTTGACTAATTAAAACTTAGAATCAATTTCCATAATCTACATCAAACAACAATTCAAACTAGACGGGGATAAGTTTATACATTTATAAATACATAAATTTTAAAATAATTATAGTCCACTAAAAGATATTAGATAAGTTGTGATCTTACTTTAATCCATAAAACGGATAATCATGCAGTAAATTATATTTACATTTGTTTTGACCTTGTTGGCTGGCTGCCTTTTTCACACCCTTCCCTTAAATGGTGCTGCTTCAGAAATTTTCTTTTGTCCTCCAAAACTGCTGCCACTTGAACCTTTGACGAGAGAAAGTGGTGAGAGGAATAACTCTTGAGTAAATATCTATCAGGTTTGAGTTATTTCATTCTATATTATCTTTGGAGCAAGTACTGCAAAATCACCAAATACGGACATCAAGGGTTACGTCTATAGGAGAGGGAAGGTGCTGCAGGTTAGCTATCAATTTTAACTGGCCAATTTCACAACCATAACTGGAAACACTGCAAAAAAAAAAAAAACTGACAGAAACAGAAAAATACCTGGTTAATTCCAATTGGGTGATAATATTTAGCAGCAATATTGAGCCCACCGATGAATGGTTTCAACCATTTGAGGAAACAATGCGCTAACACTCTCATTGATAAGATCCTGGAAGAAATGTATGCTGGCTTCATCATCCAAGTCTAACCGGAACTTCTCCTGAAGCTATATGGCAAGAATGAAGGCTTGGTCATAACAGGAATCAAAGCATACTTTGACTGAATAGTAAAAAGCAAAAATATAAAGGAACTAACCTTAAGAATGCCTTTCTCAGGGTCAGAAGCTATGTCAGGAATATTGGAACCCGCCATTAAATGAAACAGATTTAATATCAGGTTGCTTGATTTACGAAGCATGTTGTATGCTTCACAACAGTAGGATTTGAACCTCGTATAATATTGGCTGAGAGGGATAACTATTTAAGTAATTTCTTTCTCACATGAAGCTTACGACATCACATAATGTGATGCTCATGAATCTAAAGGGATTTACACAGCATGACTTTTACCTTTCAGCTCCACCCATAGCCTCGACCATTTCTTTGCAAAGCTTCATTGGTGGCAGAAATGGCTTAGGTTCTTGGCCGAGAATGAAACCAAAATCAACATGGAAAAGACGCCCATCGTCTCTGAGAAGGAGGTTGTCCAAGTGCCTAGAGAACAAAAAGGCTGACATTATCAGGAAACTTAACCCAGGATATAGGGAAGTAACCAAAGAAGATAATAACAGAATATCATCTACTTTTCCCATTTTTACTAAAAATGGGATGGGGAAGCTTGCTGCCACACTTGAGTCACAAGGTTCAACATTAAAATAACCACAGTTCTGTGCAGTATAAGCAAACACTTTAACTGATTCAGAACTGCTGAGAGGACTATCTCTGGCAAAGACTAGTTAACCCGGCAGATATAATCTGTTTTGCAACTACTTATGACTGCCCATGTACATTCATGCTCGCATTCTTTTCTTTCTTTCTTTCTTTTTTGCCCATTAGAGATTGCTAGATGAGGAAAGAGCCAAACAGAAAAAAATAAAAATAAAACAATGAAAAGAAAACAGAAGATGGGTTATGGTCAGATTGGGAAATGGAGAGTAATATTGGGCGTAAGGAAACTGACTGTGAAGGGACGACGAGAGGTGATGCTGAAGGTAATCACTGAGAAAAGGACAGTGAATGCTCGGAGGAGGAAAAGTAGAGCAACTCTAAGAACCTGTGACACAACGAATAATTAATGGAGAAAGAGAATGGTACCCGAAGGAAAATGGAAGAAACCTAGATTGGATTATGGAGAAGCTAGTGCACCCCAGCAGCTAGGATAAAACACCCAGATGCATGACTGCTCACGTGCAACAAGAGGAAACGCTCTTTTATATGGACTAGTAGTCATGTGTGCTTTCATTCTTAGTGGGAGTTGGGCCACCTCCAAATCAATATGTGATAATAGATTTTCCAGGACAAGCCACACTTATTCGACAAAATGGCATGGTAGGGACTACCATGTCCGAAACTTAAGCCAAGATGACAATAATTGACTTTTGCTGCTCATAGTACACAAGAAAATAACAATCTTTCATTTTCACATTCCAACAAGACCAACTGCCTTCCAAAAGGGAAAAAAAATTCCTCTCACCACATCATTGTCAGAAACAACAAAAAAATATTCATTAAATTTAACTATCAAGAATACTATTTGGATGGCTATGAAAATCATGACTAGATTCAATGATCACCTGTCACCAATGCCCGGTATATATGTGATAACAGAGTAGCCAGCACAGCTTTTAATGAAAGTTTCGAGACAGATGGCTGTAATACCAAAAGGTCCATGGTCATCTGGATGAAATTTCTGCAAATAGCTTATAATGCTACGATGCTCTGACAGAATCTAGATATGAAATAACCTCATGTCAATTACCAATGGAAAATTGAACACTTTACAAGCAACAGTTAATTTACTCAACATGTAAACAAACAACTAGTCTACAAACTAGAATCAAAGCTAAAAGTAGGTGACCACCAAAACCAGTAGTGCTACAGAAGCTACACAAACCAACAGGTCAGTTGAGTTGTTAAGTTCCAAATTCACTACTATACACTTAGTGAAGCACTTTCACGTTTACTTACTATCCTTCATGTTTTCTACAGAGCCATTTGAGAATATTACCCAAAACAAACCAGCTTGGAACTAAATCATGGATAGACATGATTCAACTGATTAGGTAGCCAACTTTAAGCACCGCCAGAAACAATGATCCGTAGCTTGTCTAAATCTAGCCAGAAAGTAAGATGGGTCTTTACAAGCCAACTAACTGATACTACAAAGGCACAAGAACTACCAACAGTGCAGTTCACTCTTGGAAGCTAACATGAAGCAAAGAAGGTGTGATGCAATGTATTCCATGTTTCAAGAGACGACAAGAAAAATCATGTTCCACGGGAATTTCTGAAGAAAATTATTTATGAAGGCATGATTTTATAGTCAACTTCTCTAACAGAAACTATTTATAATTTATCATGAAGTATAAGCAGTATTTAAGGCAAAACAAGATAGAAAAATATAAAAGAACACTCCTATTATTTTACACTTGTTCTAAGATAAAAAAAAAATTGTGGGACTAGACAATCAATTTCAATGCCAAAGTTTGATGCTTAACTTCTGCGGAACTCTTATAGACTGATTCTTAACAAGGTAATAACTGTAGCGGGATATTTTTAGCAATTGAATTAATTAGAGAAAAAAAAAATTGATAGTTCACTCTGTAAATAAGAAGATTGTCGGAGGACCAATTCTTTTCAAACACACCAGATATCTAAATATTTCATACTCAGAAGAAACGATGTCACAACCATCAATGTTAAGTGCTAATTTGTGCATCCAGATGTCTAATAGCATCCAATCTTGACCAATATTTGAAAAAAATAAAATAAAATAATGTATGCTAAGGTTTAAGAAACAGCACCAGACTCAATCCATGGTTTCAAGTGTGTACTGAATATCAAACATAAGGAAAAAAGAAAAATGAATAAACATTTGAGTTACAAATAGGTGTGGCCTTGTGGGAATGGTAAGCAGTGACCACATATCAACAAAACAGACATGTTGACACCATACCTGCGCCGATGACCGGGAGGGTATAAATTCCAACATCCCTTCATCTTGCCCAGTTGCTAACACCTTATATGGTGTTAAATGTAGATCAAGATTTTTTGACTTAAGCAATCGATCCATGAGTGATACCATTTGAACAACCTATAGAAAACACATTCTCATTATATCAAAATAATTAATTTTTGAATGTCTGTCTCTGCAAGAGATATGCCACATGAGACACAAATGAGACACACAGTGTAGACAGTACCAACTGGTCCTGTCGTAAATCATCTCCCTTCTTAAATATGATTTTACAAGTTCCACCGTTGGCTGTTCTGAAAGTAAGGCGCAAAGGATGAAGTGCACTCTTAAACATAGATGATTCAGATGGTACAATTCCTGAAATGAGAACACCTGGTGCCAGTGGCGATCTTATTGGCTGAAAATGTAACATGGCAACAATTGTGATGCAGCAACAGATACATTTTTAAAAACAATAACATCAAATGCATAGTAAACAGGCAAAAAAAACTTCGCCCTAAAGTAATACCTCTTCAAAATAGGTCAACTCACTAAGAAGACCAGAAAGCAGTTGTCTGAGTTTTTCAATTTTTTTCTGGGTATTATCACAGACATTTCTTACGTCTCTCATTATTGAACACAACCGAGCATTTAATTCTGTCTGACATACCAAGCTCGGCCACAATTTAAATCCATCTTCATCTCCATTCACTCCAGTTGCCAACTTTTACAAAAGTTTATACAACAATCAACCAAAGACTCTCATCGTGTTAAATCTATCATACATTATCACCAAGCTAGGTATGAAGGAAATGTAATAGAACAGTACCATCTCAGAGCTGAATTGGCATCATTTACAAAGAAAATATGTTCCATAGCTAGGAGAAGCAACAGGAGTGAGAGAGTGGGACCATGAGAGTGCTTGTGAAGAATTCGTAAAGTCCAGCAAAGGATAAGAGCAGTTCTATATTTAGTTTCTCATTTAATTTGTATAATTCACTATGATTTAAGCAACAAAATTTTGATAAGTATTCTCAAAACCACACCTTACAAGTGAAAGTGACTTAGCGTAGTTGTAGTTGAGCTAGCTTTTAGAACCAGTCCTGGTTCAAGGGAGAAGAATGACACATCTCTCTGTTAAAAGGCCTTTAAATCTGGATTCTACAGGGACTTGAAAGTCAAATATGCTGATTAACATTGGACTTAAATCAAACCCACTCAACTAGAGAACTGAAGGCTAGAAAAGTTCACTCTCTCACAAGGCTAATCAAGTACCTTATCCATGACATCACTATGCAAGACGAAATAAATCACTATGCTGATCGCATCATTAGATGGAAGATCCTTTTACATTTGATATAAGTTGAATCAGAAGGTCTTAAAGTTCTATATTGTCAACATATCCATGACATTAGATGAAAGATCCTTTTACATTTGAATAAAGCTTTCAATAATAATAACTGGCAAAGATGGAAACGGAATGGCTTAGGTCTTCAATCTGAACTTGCAAAATAGAAGAGCTTTTTGCTTTAAAATGGAGATGTACAGAATAATTTATGGCCCATAATAATAAAAATGATATAACACACATAAAAGATAACCAAACAAAATAACTAGAGATGCTTGGATAACAAATCCATAACAGATCACAACTACCTTCATCATATTCTTTTCCAGAATCTCATAGGTACAAAAAAATCTTTTGGCATATGCTGGGTCATAAAATTCAACAGCAACATACTAGCGAAGAAAGCTAGCCAATTCAATGTTGCGTAATGCTGTCAAAGTTAAAAGGATCATTCAGACATCCTCAACAACTTAGTGATAAATACAGAAAAATTTGGAATGTGAAATTGCTAACTGCACTCAAGCATGCATATACACACACATTAAGTATTGAACAGTTCATAGTCATACCACGCTGGACAAGGAAATGAGAAAGACTAGATTTGTCAGAATGCTCAAACCGAAGAGCCTGAACCAGTTGAAGTAAGTAACATTGGAGCTCACCATCATCAGCTCTTTCAAGAACACTAACTGCATAGGCACGGACCTGAGAAGTGGGATTACAGGAAGCCATTGTCAAATTTAAATAAAAATGCATAAACTTTAAAAGGAAACATGTGATACACACAGACACAGGGAAACGAAAGAGCAACAGCCACAATCTTCCACGGCGAAAAAACTTGCATGCATTTTAACAAGTAGAATGATCAACTCTAGGTTTCCAAACTATAATTAAAGATGCTAGATGCAAGTCTAATTTTTCTATGGGCACATAACTCATTCAAGTTGGTATTCCAATGATTATTGATAGGTAGATAAATGGTTTTCCATCGCAAGTAAATATGATCCGATTTTATGCAATTAACTACAAGTTGAAGTCGAACATTTTGAGGGCATAACCCTAGATGACGAAGAGAGAAGTTTGATGCATTGGAGCACCAGCCAATAGTTTCCGTTTGTCATGTATTTTCCTGGAAGACATGGAGATAAATCAGAACATACAAGAGGAACAATGAAACTCCAACAGATACCAGTAAGACTAACAGAAGAAGATGCTTGCTCCATAACGATTAGTGAATAAGAACACACATGCTCCATATGATGTTTAAACCACAAAATTGATAGCAGAGAGGTACATACAATAGTTATCACATATTAAGTTCTCCTTGTATACCACAACTGCCTCTCAAAAGTGAGGCTTGAGATGTTAAGATGGAATCGGATGAAAAATAATAAGTCAACTAAACATACAATATAAAAGGCTCAACAAAGAGTTCGCATGGAAGGGAATCAAGTATCAGAAACCCAAGCAAATGTCCACGGGCACATTCGAATTGGTTAATAAAACCTATCCCATCCAATACTGTCCTATTCTAAACTCCAAAGGAACAAGATTAACAAAATTCTACTGCTAACACATTAGAACTTATAGAGAAATTGTGGTTCTAGACTTTCTTGACATTTTGACACCATTAGTGTACACCTCTACACAATAACATGAGAGAGAGGCATAATACTTTTAAAATAAGAAAACAAAACAAAAAAGGGTTTTATATAAATAAATTGCTTATATGCACATTACTACCTCTTCACTCTCAAAAACTGGAGACAAGCTCCAAGGCATCACAGACATCAATCATTTCCCACTTGCCCATAAGTTCTAGAGCCTGTTTTGCTTCCTGCAATAAAGAAGATTACAATTAGTAGGAATGGTCAAATTTTATGTGTAACATTTGTAGAAGAGAAGCATGAGAGAGATAGAGCGAGACGGAGACGAAGAGTAAGCTGACTCTTGAAGAAGCAAACAGTAAACTATACTACGAATTCAAACCTAATGGTGATAATAGGGCTAGTTGCTGTTAACTAATAAATATTTCCATGTATAGATCTTGGAAACAGTATAGCAGTTAATATTTGATCAGAAAAGAGGCATACAAGATCCCGAATTCCTAGAAAAAACTCCAATTCATTTTTAAGGATCATCATATGGACCCAAGTTATTCTCAAGGTAGTTTCCCACATGCCAAGACACCTCCAATTCATGGACATCATTGATATAAGACTAACCTAAAGATCACTCCATTCAACACATCTGAGAAACTTTGTGAGAGCCCTCTTTTCAGACATTAATGAGAAACGGAATTTCCATAAGAGCTGTCTCTCATCTCCACTCAATGTCCTTGTTGGTGGGTATTTTAGTATTCGTTGTATCAACCTTACAATAGAAAAGTAAGTAAAATATATAAATTTCAAAACAGCACAACTCAGCCAGTAACCAAAATTATGTAATGAATCAAACATGATCTTATAGAAAAGTAAAAGAGAAAATTAAGTTGACCAAAGGAAATATCTTTTCGAAACTAAATGGATTTTTGAGTATACTGAAAAACAACTATCTCAAGCCCTTGAAGAAACAATCTGACAAACCTAATGCATCTGCCTCGGCTTTCAGTATGCTGTTTTTCTGACAGTGGAAGGTGATAATCCTTTGGGTTTCCAAAGAAAAGAGAAAAGACAGATTATTTATTAATATTGAAACCATGTGCCAGATGGCAGAAAACCAAAACGTTTACAGCGCCTGATTTGACCAATCTTTTAAATCTCCAAAATGTAAGGGTTACTATTACAAATTCATTTTCCTTATAGACATTTTGTTTCTTTACTGGTTAAGTTACCAAGATATATATATATATTTCAGAATTTATCAATAAGATAATGTTTTCAATCACAAAACTGATGGAGTCACAACATTTATTTTAAAGAATTTAAAATCAAAACTCCAGCACAATTAGATAAAATTAATAGCCATAATCAAGGTTAATGTGATGCGCATATTGTGGGCAGAAGAGAAGCTAACCAAAATCAAATTATGGGTTAAGTTACCAATATATATCAAATTACTCGAGTATCATTTATGAAAGCTCAGACTTACTTTCTTTTGTTAGAGCTTGGCTTCAGATATCTGTCTATGATGCCACGGGTTAAACTCCTTGCCAGCTTTAATTGCTTGTGCTCAGACAGATTTAACTTTCCCAGCTCCGGGTCCCGGACACTAACAATATCATTGGTTGATGCTATAGGAGATGGCAACAAAAAATTTGCACCAGATTCCTACATTCCTAACAAAAAAAGTTACTATCATGTACAAAAACCTTTATCAGTATAACAGTGAGCAGAAATGCTCTATAATGAACTAGTTTCCAACGTGTGAATATCTATCATATAAAAAAAACATGAAAAAAAAAATGTATCTACAGTCATAGATAGAAGAAATAACATACATTTAAATTTGTTGTTTCTAGTTTCTAAATGTTTCCAAATATATGAACACATATTGAATGAGTTTCATGACAAAAAAAAGTACTTTATCTTTGATTACAAACAAATTTACTCTTGTAACAAGATATTTTTGTTGAACTAAAATGCAACCATCAAAACTATGTAGTTTGTTAGAAGCAGGTACTCAGGTTCTGCTTTATTAGATCTAGAATTGGATTGTATTTTATGATACATCAATAAAACATCAAGACAAAAGTTAAAATAATGCAGTTCACTAAACAGCTATGGTTGAAAATTGAAATTGATTTTGTTAGCAGCAAACATGCTATTTGGTGCAATTAAATACCATCACAACAGTTAAGTCCAAAACTGACACACACACCAAAAGAGAGAAGAAGAAAAAATTGATAGAAGAAGTACTTTTATTAATAGAAGAAAAAAATGAAAACAAGGAAGAGGACAAGCAATCCTCTATTGAAATAAAAATGATAACAAAAAAAAAAAAATTCCGACAGGAAAAACATAAGATATTCCCTTGTCGATTGCCTCTAACCCGATCCAAACATAATTAAGAAGTACTAGCTTTCCCTATTCGCCCTTTACTATTTCTATAACCTGATACAACTTTTGCATTTCACTTTCAAACTTTGACTTCTTTTTGTTTATAGTATTAGCAGAAATAGTGAACTTAACTTCTCGACCTGAAAGACACACTCACTTCAAACCTAAAGAATCCAATAAAGTTTGAGGATCCTGATTAATCATCTCCCCCCTAAAGGTTCTAAAGGCATGATTATCTCTGGAGGATGAAAAAGGATCCCATGGCTAGAACAAGGAACATTTAAGAATCATCTAGAGAAGGAAATTAAGCTTCTAGATCTTTTATCCTGAAACATCATACTGCTCAGATTCAAGCCATTTTGTGAAACCTCCCCAAATTCAAAGATTCCACACAGCTTCAAATACATATGTGTGTATGTGTGTATATATAAGTTGATCAGAAAATACATTAATAGACAAATGAAACCACGACCAACCTGAAAGACAACTTGATGCTCAAAACTACAAAAATCTACAACCAGGTACAGATGAGAACTTCCATTTTTAGAGCCTTCGCGTTCTTTGATTCTCTCCATTGATTTAAACGTGAGGCGGTCCAGCCAGTCCACATGTTGAATCTGTCCTCGTTCATACGTATTCACAAGCTTTTCTAAACGCTCCAATTCCCCACACTCGTGCCTGGGGACCTAACAGAACAAAGCATAGCACATTTAAAGAAGATTCAGATCATTTCACAAAATAATGAAAGCAAATGACCGGTCTCTAAAATTGCCAAAAGAATAATTTTGGAAACCTTTCCAGGAGTAGCAGTGGGAAACATTCCATCTGCCTCCTTTCCTCGCCAAAGCCTGAGCTTTTGCTTTCCAGTTTTGAGTTGCTTTTTGCTGTTAAAAAGAGGAATTATAGCCCCACCAATTAATTCCTCATCTTTACCACGTGAAAGATCCCAAACCTATACAGAAAATAAAACCTCATGTCCTACAAATATAAGAATAAATTTTTCACTTGAATCTATTGTAGGAAAAATCTTAAATCTGGATCTTCAGTCACTAGTATTACAAGGGAATGTTAAAAAAAAGGATTCTGCCTGTAATGGAGAAACTTTTCACAAAAGCAAAAAAGTCAGTGAACAAACATTGAATGCCTCAACTAAGGAACTAGAAACAGCTTAGTTTAATCCAAACAATGCTATTGTCTTTTCTTACAGAACAAAGACAAGAAGACAATGATCATGGAAAAAGGGACTTGTGAACCCTTGATATAGCCTTCAATTAGCACTACTAGTTGTATCTATATAAATTTCGCTTAGTTTAGGGTAATTATATATCCTGTTGTTTAAAATGGGGTTCCGAAGTCTGTTCCACGTAGGATCAGTGGTTATTTTGGAATTTTCTACATAAAGGTGTTATTGTGTAAATTCCATTCCTTCTTAGGACCAACTAATCATAATAAGACCCTTTCAGTTAAAACTCAGCCAAACTCCCAAACAAAACCCTTGTTCCAAAATTGTTTGAACTCCTGTGGTCCAAGAAGACGACTAATATTAAGTAAAAATATCCAAATTCTGTAATATAAATGGCTAGGAGGATGCACAAAATAAGCATTTAAAGTTAATTTGCCAACTTACTGTGAGAGCAAGTTGTGAATGGAGAATTAACTCGATTTTGTTTTAGGTGGGGTATAGTCCAAGAGGATTAATATTAATAAGTATCATAGCCAAGATTTGGTAATATAAATGGTTCAGAAGATGCACAAAATTTACAATTGAAGTGAAGATGCCAACTTACTCTCAGAACAAGTTGTGAATGGACAGTTAAGTCTTGATATTTGGTAGTCAATGTGATGAGTTCATTCCAAAAATAGGATGGTCCTGTAGATTCCAACCTTCAAAACATATTCAAAAGCAGATACAAGATACCATGACTAAACAGTCCCAAAGCTCATTAATTGCAAACAATTTAATCAGGAAAAAAGAACATGGGCAACAGAAAGTTATTAATAGTATATGTCCGTCGAGAGAGAAAATTAAACAGCCATGACACTTTGTATCCTACCACTTTCAACGCCTCATTTAATTTGATAACAAAATTAGAAATTTTTAATTTTTTTTTACTGGGGACCTGTAGGAGCCAATCATAATTTTTTTTATTAAAAAAAAAAACATTTCTTTTACCTTTTGCAGTTCAATAGAATAACAGTAACTATGAGGGAAGTCTAATATCAAAAAGTAAAATAATAAATATAACAAGAACACTTGTTAATGTGTTTTCTGCAACTGCTCAGCTGTTGTGGGCCACGAAATAAAATTGAAAGCCCTTCTGTTTTCAAGTTAGATTGCACAAGAAAGTTTAGATTATGATGAAGAAAACCTTGTTCTTGTGGAGAGGCCAAATGGTGCACCATCAATGTACAATGCACACTCAACATATAATTCTCCGTTCCTTTCCTCTGTAGTTGAGTCAGCTTCTGTAGATGAACCAAATTAAAAATAGTTTTAAGAGAAAAGATATATGAGCATAAACATGGACAACAGATATCGCTGACATAAAACTTCTGCAAAATTACTAAGTTGAGTGTATAATTATCAAGTTTAAGAACTCAAGAACTCCCTGATTAGTGTATTTATTTCCTCCATTGTTTGTGAGGGATCATATTAATACTATGCTCGAACTCTAAATTGCGTCATTAGCTTCTTTTGAGGATCTTAGTGGACATATGAAGATCACATGCGCTCAAGCTAAACTTAACCAAAATTAGACTTAAAACTTTGACAGAACACCCTATAGATGTCGTTCTACCTTTTAAGTTAGCTAACAGTGGGGCAGTAACATAATTTTGAACTCAATGTAGGAAAGTTTGGATGATTCAGATAAATGCTCTTTTAACAAAATGTGATGAATTTTAGGGTTTTTTTTTTTTGGAACATACTTATTAGCAACTTACCAAAATTAAGATACCAACTTCTCACCGACCATCAAACTTCCACAACATTGAACTAAAAAAGATACAAAGTTAAGAGACTGGTCACCCGATTTCAAATTTCCCTTTAAAACGCAACAAAATGCAGCGTTTTTCTGACTTAACTTGTTTTAAGCACTGTGAATTCCACAAATTCCTCTAATCAATACATTTATAATTTTCTAGGCAGCCAAACAGAAAATCAATACATGATACAAAACAAAAAGCTACCTGAACTAGGGGAATTTGGAGAAGGAAAATTTCCTTCCAGCCTGTCGACAGGGAAGGTTACAGGAAGATTAATGTCGCATGACAAGAAGAACCAAAACTCGTTGCCGCTCATGTCTTCTTCTTCTTCTTCAGAATTTTTATCCGTCTTTTATGGTTTAGAATCTCTGTGTTCCCGTAATTAGGATCCAAAAGAAATTGTGAGATTGAAATTGTACGAATTGCAAACAGCAGCAGAAGCAGGTTCTAGCTGAGAGGGAGATCGAGTTTGCTTGAGTAAGTAGAAAGTGAGGAGGAACACGAACCTGTTTAGTTTTGCGGGAGATTTATACGTGCGAAAGGGCAAGCGTAATTTATAAGGAATGACACGTCAGCATGTGAGCCAGGTGGGTAACAATCGGAAACAGATAAGGCTAGATCCGACCCGTATGTTGTGTACTTCCAAGTAGCAACATACTTCCAAGAGGTGTCAACGAGCCGAGCCTCGAGCTCGTTTCATTTTAGATAAGCTCGAGCTCGTCTCAGGCTCGCGAGCTTGTTAAAAGCTCGTGCTCCGCTTGCCAAGGCTCTTGAACTTTTTTTTTTTTTAAGGTAAACTATTGATTTAAATCTATTAACATCATTTTTTTAAGTAAAGAATTGCCTAGAATTTAATTTAAATGCTCCTACAAAAAACTAATCCATCTAACATTGTACAAACCAAAAGAAAATAAAGCCTGAAAATAAGAAGAACAACTCTCAAATTACATCCAAAATAACTTAAAATTTTCAAATTCAACAAAGTCTAATAGTATGCCATAATTGAAATCTTAATATCCTTGCACAAATCCTACAGCTCCAGCTCCTGTAAGTTGACAAGTTTCCTACATAATAATTTAATCAATAAAATTAAAATGAGAAATATGTATTAAAATATTATTACAACGAGGGAGAAATCCAATTAAAGAGTTCACTGTGATATAATTTTTATTTTCAAGAAGTATTAAGATCTTGATAAGGAAATAACATCTAATTTTTAGAATAAAAAAATACAGATTCTATTAATAAGCAAAATAAAACGAGCAAAATAAGATTTTTATGTTCAGTAAATTTACATGTTATTTTTTTAATTTCTTATACCAAAAATAATATAAAAACTCAAAAAGATTCCCCAATCTTAGATCTTGATCTAGTGGTTTATAATCACTGACCAATGACCAACAAGAGAGATATATACTAACCTTTGGTAGCTAGAATTATGTCTTCTTTTGCTGGATCAGAGGCTAGATAGAGGAGTCAAAGTCCTAATTTTTCTAACAAGAACAATCCAAGTGGTGGAAATGGAGAGAAAAATAGAAAAAAATTGTGGCTGTCGGTAAGGCTAAGAGATTTGAGAGGCTGAGAGTTTGAGAGACTGTGAGAGGTTATGCGGCTGAGAGAGCAAGAGACAAGAAGAAGAGAGAGTGTAGAAAGTTGAACCCTATCCCAATTCCCAAATTTCTATTATTATTACTTTTTATTTTTATTCTTTTTTTATGTCATATTGACTTCCCGTTCCAGCTGGTTTCAAATTCAACTTAAAATACTATTACTAAATTATTATATTAACAATAAAATTAATCTTTTAATATTATTTAGTATTATGCTAATAAAATTAAATGTGTTATATATTAACGTAAATGTTAAAAATATATTTAATGAAAAATATAAATATTTATTATATATAGATAAAAAAATTATATATTTAATTATTTTTAATGAGCTAGCTTATGAGCTTACGAGCCGAGTTTTATAAAGATTGAGCTCGGCTCGTTTACTTAACGAGCTTAAAAGTAAAGCTCAAGATTGGCTCGTTTAGTAAACGAGTCGAGCTTGAACTGAGCCTTAACGAGCTAGCTCGGCACATTACCAGCCCTACTTCCAAGTGGGCACAAGTGAATAAAATTTAAAATAGATTAATTAGTTTATTTAAAAAATTATAATGGACCAAAAAAGTAACCCTATCCCATTTATCAGATTTATGCATAGGTTATTTTTATTTTTTTAAGAAATTATATTCAAATTTTTTATAATTATTTTAGTGAAATTGAGAGAAAATTAATATAATTTTAAGACAACCTCATGGCCACAAATTTTGAAAGTCATAATCTATTAAATGTGATAATTTTATTCTTGAAATACCATCAAACTCTTTATTTTTCTTATTTATTTTTCATCAAATTATTTCTCTTTTTTATTTATCTTTCATCAAACTATTTCTCTTTCTTATTTATCTTTTATCAAACTCCTTCTCACATTACAACTCCTTATCTATTTTCTCATGAACTGTAACTATGTATCTTTTTTCCTTCTTATGGCTAGCAATTGGTAATTACAATTTTACAATTTTTTGGTTTTATTACCAGTTTATTAGCCTTAAGCAAAACATTAAGAATGTTAAAACAAAAATCTAAGTCATTGTCATTTCTTTTTTGTGTACTTAAATATCGGTTATGCCTAATCATGTAATCTCCTTCATCACCTATATGAGCACACAACCTTAAACTTTCAAAATTAGTAGGCTTGAACCAAAAGAAAAAAAAAAGAGAAATTAATTAGTTTGTTAATTTATAAAAATATGAGACGGGGAGAAAATCAAATAATGTGTGAAACTAAAGGGAGGAAAATAGAGTGAATTGCAAAAAGAGGAAGATGATGTGAAAGATGAAAGATGGACAGGTTAAAAAAAGAACATATTTATTTTTAGGGTTTCTTAGTCTAATGAAATTTATTTTATAATACAATTAATTTTTAAAATATGATTAATTAAGGACAATTTAGTCTTCACAATGTTTTGTAATTGAAAAGATGTGGATTTAAGCATTTTAGTTGTCACCCTAATTTTAAAGTGTTTTGTATGATTAATAAGAAAATAGTTATGTGAATTACGGCATTTGTGAGATACATAAATTAGTTTTAACTTTTTTACTTTAAAATTTATAATAAAAAAAAATTAAAAAAATAATGGAGATTTATTTTTAATATATATATATATATATTGTCCCTATGGGAACTTTTCTGCAAAAAGATATGACTAGTTTACTTTATTTTAGTTGATGGTGTCACTATTTAAAAAAAATTGAGAAACAATTCAATTTACCATTTTCTTGTTTTGCTTGTTTTAAAATTATTCTCAATCAAATTTTCATATGTTATTTCACTAATTATTTTTATTTGTAATTTTTTTAATAGAAATCTCTAACTCATTTAAAATATCATATAAAATTATATAATATATTATTATATAACACATTAGATTGTGCAGTTTACTATTGTCATTCCTTGCATAAAACTGATTCACACTCATTTTAAAAGAAAATCATTTCATTCAAAATCAAAATTTATTTTTTATTATATAGTATAGACTACATAATACATAGAGATAGGAGAGAAAGAGCTTAATTTATTTTATATAAAAATTAGTTTTTTTTCTTAATTAATTGAATTTAATAAAAAAATATTATATAATAGGAGACTAAGATTCTCTCACTTTTTAAATAGTATAAAGTATAATAATATAGATGAGAGGAAGCAAAAGTGTCACGTGCACTCGTGTGAAATCAAAACAGAACTACAAAGATAAGTTCGTCTCTATCACCCTTAGAAGTATCAACTGATCACGATTAAGGTCTTCGTGAAAACTTTGAAAAATCCGGCCGTCTACGTTGCATATATGCTGTCTTTCCTTCGTTACCTTCCTCAGTCCCATAAAATAGGAGTGTTGCGTTTCCACCAAATTCCTGCATGATAGAGATGCAAATCAAATATGCATGTACTGCACCAATGGGTTCAGGAACAAGGCAGTCGAAGTTTGCAATAGAAAGTGTTCAGTAATGAGCCATTGGTGTTAAGGTTCTACTTATTGTTCGTGTGAATAGATGAAATCAAATATACCTGGAGTCCAGCATGGCCATCATCCACTGCATTAAGAGCTGACTTGAGAACCCGAATTGCAGTTGGACTGTTTCTCAAGATCTCCCTACACCATTTTATTGTTTCTTTCTCTAGATCCTCCAACTGCACAAAAAAATAAATTGCTCATTGTTGAAATACTCAAAGTGTAGAGCAACTGGTAAAGCCCAAGAAAATTTCAACCCACCAAGGCTCCTTTATCCCTAATGAGCCTGCCAGATGTCTTATCCCCCAACCCCTCCCCGTACATCCCCAAGGCTGTTCTCTTTACCTTATATAGGTAAAAATAAGTGTAGAGCACAGTTCCAATATGATATGGCTTTTAATAACTTCCAGTTTCACAAGTATGAGCGATAATTTATGAAGATTGTACTTGTATTCATAAACTGAAATCCAGTGCCTATGGCATGACTTGTGCATTCCGGGAGGAATCCCTCAATGGAAACTGTAACTTACTGGTACAACTGTGTTGACAAGTCCCATTTTCTCTGCCTCAGAAGCTGTATAGAACCTTGTCAGAAACCACATTTCACGTGCTTTCTTAGGTCCGACCTGTTTCAACAAGTCAAGTATTTCTGAGAAATCCAAATGTGAACATGATACACTAAACAAAATACATCACCTAAGTATAAGTTATTAACCATGTAATTAACAACAGAGTCAATGGGGATAAACAAATTGAAATCATGAAAGTATCATAGAAAGTGTAAAATAATCAATTTTTACCAAACGGGACATGATGGAACTTCCATAACCAGCATCAAAACTTCCAACCTGCCATACAAGCATAAATAGAGGACATTGTCATTCATGATGCAGTTAAGTACTATCCAGGTGGGTGGTGTCTCTTGCAAAACAGCTTCTGTGATCATAAATTTTACTCAACATCTCAAGCAATACAAACACACTGTCTTTAAAAGAAATATCAAGGTAAAAACCACCTTAGGACCAGTTTGACCAAAGATGGCATTATCTGCTGCAATGGTTAGATCACAGACCATATGTAATACATGTCCTCCTCCAACAGCATAACCTGCTACCTGAATTTAGATAGGATCGTAGGAAAATAGTGTAGGTGTCAGAATACTAAAGGGAATTTGGGACATAATCAGATCACCAGCAAAATGAATGCAGATGCAAAGTGAGACCAATAGCATACCATCGCAATTACTGGTTTTGGAAGGCGGCGAATCTGTACCTGCAAAATAATAATTCTCTTTTCTTCAAGAAGAAGATAATAACTAGAGAATTGGAAAATGATGAATGTGACACTGGAATTATCTGACTAGGCATAATGAAGAGTTACTATCACAAACAAGTTTAAGGATTCAAGTGATTGATGCAGGTACAATCCACTGCCAATAAATTTGGATTACTTAAGGATTCAAGTGGTTGATGCAAGTACCATTCACCGCCAATAAGTCACATTTTAGATCAAACTATTTACCTGCAAATCTAATACATTGAGACTGCCAATATCTTCACTATCAGCGTAGCCATCTGCTGTCCGCAACGCCTGGTCACCTCCGCTACAAAATGCTTTGGTTCCCTAACATCATTAATATATCAGTAATAACAACTTCACACTGGCATACACATATATTGTTTACATGAATAGATTCATACAATTCAGTTGTGTCAAACTGATTTTGACATACATAGATATATTAATGTGCTACGCAAAAAATATACAGCAAAACAGATTCCATCACCAGAATGAAGCATGTAAATTATCTCCCAATGGACGAAAAGCTACTAACTAGTCTTTTCAACAAACTAAAATTTGAAATCACTAAAGAGTTGCAAAGTAGCAGACCCCAAAGTTGAAATTATAGAGAACCAAAGAACACATGAAGATAATCTACAGAGAACACTGGGTTAGGTTTAGAAAAAAGAAAAATTGATTGACTGTGGTGGGCACCTTCCCAGTAAGAATTATGACTCCCACCGAGCTATCGTCCCTGGCATCGTTGAATGCACGAATGAGCTCCTTAATTGTTTGGGGACGAAATGCATTCCTTCTCGCAGGCCTATTAATAGTAATCTACAAAAATTGCCAGAAACAATGAGATAAAATCAGATAAAGACCAAATTACAACTATAATCACTATAGTTTCAACACAATAAGAGATAAATTCAATATAGATTGACCTTTGCTATAGCTTCACCAACGGCCTTCTCGTATATAATGTCGATGAATTCTTTGCCAGAGTCATCGGAGGCAATTTTCCAAACCACCTCATGAGTTGGAACTTCACCGTGAATCCGGTGGTAGTTATCATTCACGGAAGTATTACACAACCCAACTGAACCACAATGCGAAGGCGCCAAATGGAAAGGAATGAGATGGTTAGCTACAGAAGCCACCCTCCTCTTCAAAGTGTAAGGTCCTTCTCTGCCATTTCCGCCATTTGATTGAATAATAAAGCTCGAAAAGAAAGTCAGGGGTGTGAAGCTTTAAATGTAGCAGTTGACTATAGCTCTAATAAATAATGGGTTTGACTGAATTGGAAGCTATACCATTAAAAGTTGAAAACTTGAAAGAGATGGCTAGGTCCTTGGGATTTAAAATCAGAGAAGATGTTGAAGTGTTTCAGAATTGGCTATTTTGGATAAGATAAGGTAAACTGATAAAATAAAATAAAATAAAATAAAACCGCTAGCCGCTTTTTGTCCTAAAGAAAGGAGTCAAACGACAGGTTTGGAGTTGCCCTTTCCCTTAAAAACGCATATCGTTTTGGAGAAGCAAAAAGAGAAACGACATATAAACGACAGTTAATAGCTCAGTTCTCAGACTAATGCCACCGTCGTCTTGCAGCTGAGTTCAGTCCCAGAGGTAGTTCGAGATGGAAGCAGATTGAACAAGAAAAAGAAGCGTTCCCGGAGTTCTGAGAGAAATTCATGGAAAGTGGAGAAGTATGTGAAAGTATGTTCTTTTCGATCCAGATATACGGTACTTAAATTGATTTTTATTTATTTATGCTGATTGACATTATGAATTTTAGATCTGTGAAGCATCATAATGTTGAATTTTAATTAATTACAAAGCCCCCCAGTGCCACGTTTGATTGAGTTGAATTCTTTAGTTCCTTAAAATTTTCAATGAATATAAATGCTTGTAATATGTTAAAATTCTCATTGAATGATGTTAATAGGACATGTTATAGAAATAAATATAGAGTTTTAGATTTCTTGAAAAAGTGGGTTGGTTTTCAATTTAGTTTCTCTACAGAATTATCTTCTAACATTGTCTCATTGGAAAGCTACCACTTTATTATGGACACTGGGCTATTGTCAGTTCTTCTTAATGTTTCTTTCAAGTTGTTCTTGAGTGTGTGTCTCTTTGCCTTTGAGAGATAAACTTACTTTGGGTGTGATGACACATTCTCTTCTCCTGGAAAGCATGGGTGGGGATTTGTTTGTCTGCATGGGCTATTGTCAGTTCTCCTTTATGTTATGTCTCATATTCTAAACAATTCAAACTTGGAGTGGCTCAAGTTTAACTCCTCCTAACTTCAGAACAAGGGCCCTATCATCAGTCTAACTTCTTGTTCACGTCTACTTAAACATCTTAAATGAACTTAACTACTAATTTGTTTTGTAACCAATGCAACATACTCGGGCACGAGAAAAACCTTCAGACATTAAATGGTAGGATATGCTCTAATATGTGTCAGACATTGTGATCCATTTTGAAACTTTTGACAAGATTTTTATGCTATGTATCAACCTAAAGCAAACCTCTTTATCCGGTTTTATAAACCTTTTTGATAAGAGTCTGGCAATACTACATTCTCGGTAGACCACCATGATGATGCTTCATCAAAGACAAGATGCGGTGAGACGAATGCTTTATTGGTGGTGGGATCAACACATCTCCCTCCAACAAATGTACAATAGCCTATAGTGGATCTCCTATCTAATGGAGAACCAGCCCAATCAGAATCTGACTTTCTGCAATGGCCCTCCACCTCTTTGGGAAAAGTGAAAGGAAATTCGGCTGGTGTTGGTCCAGACATGAACAAATTCGCCTCTAGAGTCCTTTCTACTTACTCTTGTTTTGTCTTCCCTTTATTTGTATAGATTATATATAATATATGAAGAGGTCTCTATCTAGTCTCTTCTTTTGATAGGAACTCCCAAGTCCCCACTCAGCTCCTCTCTCTAGTCATATTGCAAATGTCACCGCCTCAGGTATCAACACTCCAATGAGAAGATCCAACCTCTGTGTTGACCTGTTATTGACGGCTTATCCGTACTCATTTTACATGCTAAACTTGTTATAACTTATAATCTTATAGATTTCCGGCCCCTACTTTCATCAGTTTTCTAAACTTTTTTTTTAGCAGACATTAATTATACAAGTGGTAGCTCATTATTTAAGTTGTGGACAGAAAAGTTTATTGATGGGGACATACATGATGTTGATTGCAAAGAAGGACATATTAATGGGAAAAGGGACTATAGACAATAAAAATTTTATCATTCAGTTTCAAGATTCCAATTTCATTTTCATTTTTCCTTTTTTACCTTTTGCTTAATACTCAAACTAAATAAGAAATCTGATTACTAGTGTAGGGATTAAAAAAAAAAAAAAAAAAAGGTTTATTGTGCTTTATGCCTTTTATATATGAAAAATGTCTAGTGCCATCTATGAGGTACTGGTGTATATAAAGTTTTAATAGTAATTATTCATCTATAATGACTTAGTGGGATTTCATGCACGAAAATAATTTAACTAATTTAGCTTGATCTTATTTGCTAAACAGCATACATTGTTATGAGCCTTGATCACTTCTATTGATCTGAAGTTGCTAATGTGATATAATTTCGTTTTATCCGAATGCTTTCCTTCTGTACTTTCCATTTATCAAGAGTCAAGACAACTTGAATGTTAAATTCTTCTCCTGTATATTTCTTAATTTGTTTTATGTGTTCTTATGTGAAGCCATCTGTGTTTCTCTTCATTGTCTGAACAAATTTGCTTTCTTTTTTAGCTGTGCATTATTTAAGTGTTCATCTCACATACTGAAGAATCTTTCGTGCTTGATGCTTCTTCATAAATTTTCTATACATACATACATAGATAGATTCGTACAAATAATATATAATACATATTTTCATATATGAATACAAGTGAAGTGCCTATGTATGTTCTTTTATGTCCTCTGTTCATTGGATCATATAACTCCAAATATGTATACATGGGGATTTCTTTATTGCATACTAGATGCAAGCTTTTGAATACTATCTCACACTCTGGCTGTAATTCATAATAAAAAAGCTTGCCTGGCTCTATCATAAAGCAATGCCTGTATATATTAAATGGAAATTAATATCAGACTAATAATTTACATAATTTACCTAACTAAATAATGGTGTTTGAGGGGTCGCTAAATCAGGCCGGCCACACTCGTGAAACAGACCATTTTAATTCACACTCTAATTTCAACAGGAATCATAATCAGTCTGAATATGGTTGCTTGTCGGCTTCCCTGTCTGTAGACAATCAATTGGTGGGACTGTTGGAGTTCTTAATTCTCCAAAGGTCTGCCAGCAAAAGGGTTCATATAGGTGGTAGCGTTCTTGAACTGGTTTTAGCTCTATTGAAGTTAGGGATACGCCCATACAAGGTAGACTGTCACTACAGGCAAAGTGTGCAGGCTTAACTGTGTATGTCCCCCTTATTCTTTCATAATTGATTCCTGAGAGAGCCACAGCTGATGTTTGGTTTCTGCATGTGCTTTTGTCACAATAAAATTGATCGATCACAATTGGGAGTTGAACTTCAGACACTTGAATGTTGGAGAATAGTACCCCCTGCACGGAGCCTGCTCCACCCTGTAGATATAAGCATTTATATCATATGTAAGACGGGTAGTTTAATCTAGCAATAATAACAACTTGGAGATGTTTGAAGAAGTTGGATTGGTTTTATGCCATGCCTAGCTTTAGTAACAACAAGAAATCTTCCGCCAAAATCCTGGAATTCTTAGGTAGTATGGAGTCAAAAGTCTTAGCTGCCTTATACTTGAGATGAAATTTGATAATTCAAACTCACTTGTGGTCCTTAAATTTCACATTGCATTATTTACAATCCAGTGAATAATCATTTTTCCTTTGCCACTCTAATAAGTAATAACTATTAACAGGTTATATTGATACGAGAGAGGTCGATGTTTACCCCTAACTGAAACACAGTCTTGGTTTTCAATAATTTAGTCAGAAAAGATTGCAGACTGTTTACCTGCCATGTTTTGATTCTGACACCAGTCATTGTGTTGTGCATAATGACGTCTCGGACAGTGATGTTTGAGACACAAGCTTTGGTGTTGTCCTTTCCCAGACTTCCAATGCTGATTCCATGCCCTGGCCCACAGTTCACGTTGTGTATGTATACATTTGAACATCCAGTTTGTATAGAAACACAATCATCTCCTGCAGAATTAGAATATAAGAGTTTGTGTTAACTAAACTTACATAAAGACCAAGCTTATTTTACTATCCTTGAAGTGCGAGCTCAGTCTTTGTAGAAATGCAGTCCTGTGTACCGTTAAGTGTTATATCTGACAGATCATGAGCTTTTAATGCACATTTTAACCGGTTCCATTGCACTCAATTAGGGAGCTCATTTAGGTAGAAGTAGACAAGGGAGGAGAAAAACAGTTCTGGTGGTAATAAAGATGACAGAAATTTGAAGAAATACGTACACAAAAGGAAGCATTTTGGTCTGTGGGGTTCAAAACCTAATCCCATATTTGATCACCATTGATGATTTTGGATGTGACACATGCTATTGGTGGTTATTGTACATGAAACATTAGGGAGATAGTTGCTATGTGTCTAACTATGAGTGGATGAAGATGAAGTCTATGGGTAGGATATGATGGTGCCCCATATATCTTTGAAGAAAAATAAACCATGTATATAAAGTTATAAACTATATTTTTGTGTCTTTCCTTTTCCCATTTTTCGTCTCTATCTACAATAGTGTTGCCAAACATGGCAAGTTCGGATTATTTTTATTCTGCAGGTCTTTCTTCTTCTTTTTTCTATGAGAATATTTTATAACAGTTCATGTCCCACTATTGTTTATGTGAACATGAAGTGGCACAAGTACTCATCTGAAAGTAAAGTGTAATTACCGCAAGCCAAACTGGAGCTGTGTATCAGAACATCTTTGGAGTTCTGTAGGTGAATTCCATCAGTGTTCGGACTGTCACCAGGAGAGGATACAGTTACATCATGGACCAGGACTCCGACGCAGTTATCAAACTTAAGGTGACATTGTGGACTGTTTTGAATTGTTATGCCTGTGACCGTTGCATTAAAGCTTCCATAAAACCTCAAAGCCTGTGTAATAATAATACAACAATCATGTTTCAAGATTGCCTGGACATAATTCGATAAAATTTCTGAACTTTTATAATGGTCCTTACAGTTGGCTTGATGCTTGGCATTTTCCCCCCAAGCTCACTTGTAATCTGCCACACAGTTGCAGAAGCACAAATGATTGGTTTCATCATGTGAATAACAATTTGCTGGAAAAAGTGCTAATTGGAGGAGATAATTACCGGTGCTGGTGGGTTCACTTTTGTGTTGTTCAATGGTACTATAAGCTTTAGTTCATCATCCAAAGGATCCTCATATGCGTTGTGTTGCCACCAGTTCGAGCCTCTTCCATCAACAACACCCTTTCCCTGAATGGTAATTCCTATCAACTTTGTGAATTCCAGCCACTGGAACAATCCTCTACCCCAAGCATTGAAGTCTGTTGGAGCAATAATTGTGCCATCCAGCTGAGAAAATTTCAATAAATACATTGTATGCTTGTTGTTAGTCGAAATTTGTCTTGTGAACGAATGATTTGTTAGGTGTTATGCTTTCACATAGTTTAGTTGCTGGCTTTTTCCTTATTATTTTCTCATTAATAGGTTGATGATATTACCTGGAAAACAATGTCTGGTTTACAGTATGGTCCAGAGAATGAAATGGGGCCCACAAAGAATACATAATCCGCTGGAACAAGCATGGTTGATGCCTCTACCTTACAAGCAGCTGCCCATGCTGTTTGGAATGCCTGCATTGCACGATAGAAGTATTTCCACCAAATACTTTCAGATAACAGTAAACTTATTCATATTATACTGTTGGTGTTAGTTGTACAGAAATGTCTACAATTATTGTTGGAATCCTGACCTAACTGCCGTAACGAGAATAATTTTTTTAGGCGGGGCCCACCTCTTGTGTTGTTCTTATGTCTTTACCTTCAAGTATCAGTAATTTATATTTACATGTAACTTTCTGTAACAATTAACAATTCTTAATGGTATCTTCTACCTGTAATGGCATACAATTTTTACCTAAACTTGACTTCTTGTTGTAAAGTCAGAGCCATTTCTGGAATTTATGATTCTGATGTTTCATAAGAAAATAGAATTTAATTGAAGTATTCTGATTCTGAATTTCAGATGCAATCAAGCTTTTTAAATTGCCAATGGAAATTGCAACAACTTAGATGATACTACTAAATTATTGCCTGTCAATTCCATAAATTCTTCCTGGCATTCCCCTGAATTCTCATGGAGGACTCAAATTTTGCTTGAAAAATCAGAAATTTTGGTTTCAACCATATAAGCATAGCATTGTTTCTAACCATAAATGAGAATTAAGAAGGTTCACCTTTGTGTCATCAGTGCTTCCATCACCCTTAGCTCCAAAATCTTGAACGTTGAAGACGGTAGAGCCCGCACCATTGTAACCTTTCTGAGGTGGGTTTGGTTTGACAGTTTCTTTTGGTTTTGGAGCGGGAGTCGGTACTGGTAGTGGTGGAGTGGTATTGTGTGATGGAGATTTTGGTTTTGATACTCCACCATGGTGCTGCTTGTGATTACTGCCATGACTACCACTCTTTCCATTCTTTTTAGACACAGAAGCAGAGGAAGGTCTGCTTTGCCTCCAATGCTTGCCTCTTCTTGCAATGCAGGTTTCAAAATTGCATGACCAAATAAGAAAAGCAAGGAGAAGCATAAATGTGAGGCTTCTGAAACTAAACTCACTCATTTTCAGTGTTTATGTGAGAATGGGTGAGAGACAAAAAAAGAAAGACAGAGAGCTTCTCTGCCAAAAACAAATGAAGGTTATGTTTAAATAAGAAGAGGAGTTCAATGCTTATAAGAACTGTGCATAGACACACAAGTGTAATAGAGTTTTGATAATGCTACACATTTTGTCTCCTTCTCTTTTATTAATTTTTTTTTTCTTTTTTGTGAATTATAGTTGGAATTTGTTTATGTGATCAATAGGGCTAATTCTTGCCATGTGTAAATAAGCCATTGCATGTGACTCATCCAATTGCTTTATAGAATATTTGTTGTTATTATTGAAAACTTCATATTTCCTCAGCTTTATTATTATACCATGCCACTGACGGCAAAGCAAAAATCTATCCGCTGTCTTATATAAATTTCTTTACATTATTCTACATCAATTTGTTAAAAACATTTATAACTAAAAGAAACTTCCTTTGGAAAACTTCAAAACATCAATGACAAAATTGCCTCCCCTGCCAATTTAAGTAAGTGGTGACTTAAATTGAAAGAAAATTGATTTAAACACATAATGGAGGAATTTGAGAACATTTCGTTTTTTTTATCGATAACTAAAGATGTTTTTCTATGTTTAAAATTTAAATTAAAAAAAAAAATAAATACGAATATCATTCTTTGAACAAACATTTTGCAGCTACTTCATTCCTTGAATTATTGTCATCTTGTCATAAAATTTGAGATAGCAATTTGGGGTTATCTCTCCTCTTACAATGGTTGTCACTATATAAAAAAAATAAAAAAATAAAATCCATTTTTGCGAAGTTTAATTAACATTTATCCCACAAATTGTGTGTATAAAAAATAAATAAAGACATAAAAATATGTGATGTAAAAGCCAAAAAAGAGACACGTGAGTGGGTCTATAAGGTGTCAAGGGCAGTGATTATAACAGCTCTTCATGATCACATGCATCCTTCACGGGCTAAGACTTTATGTAATTTGTCTTCTCAACACTCTCCCATATGGGCAGAGAGGAATTGTTGAACCTCTTTTGCTTTAAACCCTTCTTTTCTTTTACTTCTTTCAAATATTCTTGATAGGAATCCCTTTAGAAATTGATATAGGGTAAACTTAGATTGCTTTATGTCTACAAATTAAGAGGAAAAAACACTGCTTAGAGCCTAGAATTTTACTCTAATATCATGTTAGAGATGCATTAAAAATGCATAGAACTCAGCTCGGATACGATTACAATTGACCTAAAAACACGAATTGACAAATTTATAAAAATGATATAATGTTAAATTTTACAAATTAACATAGCATTTCAATTGTTTTTTAACTTTCTCAAAGCTTGACATTGATTATTGGATTATATGATTTAATTTAGGGTGTCTTTTACCTCAAAGTTACATTTTGTAATTTTCATTTCTTGCTTATGGACATGCATTATAGGTTTAATGCCCCATTAATGTCACTCTTCATGTGTTTCATTTTTTTATCCCCCACAGGTGAAAAAATAATAACTAATTAAAGTACACTTTAGAGTACTTGGAGGGAACTATTTGAGAGAAACCAGCCATGCGCCCCTAGATTTGCACCATAGTTTATTAAATATATCCGCAGGACAAGATTTTGGCATATATGTTTGAATAAAATAAAAAGCAATCGTACAATTAAACCTAATTAGTTCTCATGTCCTAGAAAACAGAGAAGTGAAAATAATTAAAACGTTCTCAAAATAGAATCAAGTCATCAATAAGAAAGTTAATTTGCCTTTCTTAGATCACCTTTTTTTAACCTTCTTGTGAGACGAAATACTATGAATTTCAAGTTCTTTTATCTCTAGCTGGCTGCACAAGATGTTAATTAATTTTTCTAAAACTTAATGTCAATGTCTGCACGACACCCATTAATAAAAGGTAAACTCAAAATAATAGAATATACGTCTTACTAAAATTTTCTCCCTGCATATAACATTCAATCGATTGAAGTTACAAAATTATTTGGGTGGAAAGGATCATAGTTCATAGGAATATGAAGCTGGCCTGATCTCTTAGGCGATCATGAATATGTGTTTACCATTGGTTCCCATTTGTTCACTTCATTCACTCAGAGTTTTCTCAAATACATGAGGTCCTGGTTGAATGTGTCAGCCTGTCTATTGTGATCCAAAACCAAACAAATTTACTAATAAACCATTGCTTGAAAACCACATTTCATTCATTCTCATCTCCCAAACACTGTTTATGATCTGTGAGTCCTTTGACCTCTTCCACACATCCCTTTCCCTCGAGGATTTTCCATACACCATGATCTTCCAATTTGTAGTTTTCAATTATCTCATCGAAATCTCTATATACATCAAACAAGATATATAACTATAATTACTATGTGCAGCACATAGGGATTTCGTTACCATGTACATGGAGGTACACTCATTGAATAAGGGGGATCAATCTTATCTGGGCTACTCCAACTTTATCTATCTATAAGTAAGGTGTGTTGGGGAGTCTCGAATGTTTTATTATGTTAATTGAATTAATAACTAGTTAATTGTCAATACTTATATATGTCGAGTTTTATGCATTACAACTAATTAATTAAAGTTTTGTGGTGAAAACTGATATTATTTTCTTAATTACTTTTCAAATTTGCTACTCATGATTAATCAATTTTGTAGGTGCCTTATAAATAAAATATTTATTTCTCTTCTTGTGATTAAGAAACAGGCATGTTGTATTGAATTCACTTATTCTTTTTAATTCTAATAAACCCCCATATGCTAAAAAAGAAGAATTATAATACACAGAGTCATAATATTATTACTTATTGATTCACATCAGTAAATAAGATTATAATACATGATGCTGGTATCTTAATTTAAAAAGCAAAAATACTCAGGTCAAGATATCCCATAATATATAACAAACATATAAATGTCCAATCCCTCATATATATCAAAGCCTCCACAAATGTATTTTTGAGTCACATACTCACGTGCATGCAGTATTTATATTTTCTATAGCTAATTCCAATGTGCCTGTGTCTGCAAGCTATATTTCACATATATTAGTGGCAGCAATGCATGATTGGTGAATATGAAAATAGAAAAAAAATATATATTATATATAGAGAGAGAGAAGGAAATGCCTTCGTGTACGAGACCTTCTTAGCCGTCTTTTTGTGCCTATATATTATTAAAAAATAAAATATACTCGTGAACTTTAACTCTTCTCGTGAACTCCATGCACATATGATCATTATGTTAGAAGTGCTTATTCTCCATTATTAATTTGTGAGGACTTGTTTAAGTCACTAATGAAGGCATGAAAAATTTCATGCTACCAATCCAGATTACAAAATTGTAGAAAGAAAAATAATAAGTGCAGTCTTTCAACCATCCAAGATGATTAATTGCATAGAAATTCCATGTAATTAATTTCTCACTAACTACTATATATAGACATAGTTAATAATTATCAATTGGGTTTTTTGTCATATTCATTGTCACTATGCTTGCAAAAACTTAACCTACATGATTCACAAATTACTTAAAAATTTACATATACTATTGTTGTTGTTTCTGTAGCTGTTCCTCACACCCAACATTTAATTAATTAATCTCATATTATAAACCTAAATTATTGTTTCTATTGCTATTACTGTTGCTGTTGCTGTTGCTCACACTCAATATTTAATTAATTAGCAAATATTATAAAAATGTGTGTATCAGTAAGCAATTAATTAAGAAAACCTTAAGTTTACGTATTTGATCAAACAATGGAGTTTATACAACTGTCTTTTGTAAAGGTCCCTAATCTTGAATTGTTTTAGGTTGAAATACATAAATAGCTAAAAGCAAATAGAAAGGTGTCCAAAACATGTGTCAATTCATTCCCTAGCTATGAAAATTCCTTTTCTATATCATTGAAAAATAAGGAAAAAGAAAAAAATTATTATGTCCGCAAATCACCTCTTTCAAAATTTATATAATAAAAAAATTAGTAAAGGAAATATTACTTCTTTAAATTCTTAGGCCAAGATAACAAAACTAAAGATAGTCATCAAAGAGTTTCATATGATGATTCGAACCTAATTCATAAGTGAGGACTAAATAAATCATTTATCATTGAACTCAAACAACACATTAACTTATATGAATACTTAAATTAAATCGCACCTGAAAACTTATACAAACATTATTTAGTATGTATTAGTGCTAACTACTCAAAACTTTTGGTTCACGGATCATTCTAGAAATTGAAGCTGCAATGGCAAAACAATAATGTCATAAATTCACAAATAACGCAGTCCAATCTAGCTCTGAGCTAATTTCAACCATTGGGAACTTCGCATTATTGTGCTGCTGATGTTATTTGTTATAATGGACTTTGTGGGTCAGTAGGTGGTAGCTTGTGACTTAGGTTTTGTTGTGCATGTGAATTTTCAGTTGGAACAAGAAGACCCATTTGCTCATATATATATATGCTCATGATCTTTAATATTTGATTCTTTAAATTAATTAGAAACACAAAAGACAAAACTGGTTTTGTCTTCTACAATTTGTTTCTATTCAATGGGCCTTCCTTGTATTCATTTCTGCAAATATTCACGGATCATATATAATTTTGAGCCCCTATAGTTTGCTTTTCATAAAAATAATTTTTTTCCTTGAGGACAAAAAACACATAGACTTTGATCTATTCCTTCTTTTTCTTCCTCTAGCTTGGCCTATAATACAAGTTATTTAGTACATGATCCATGATTTAAGGCACATAACAAAATATAACACGCAATACACGTTCACACACACACATATACAATATCTTCATTTTGGTTTATAAGCTGGGATTATTTAATTTTTGTGCATTGTTCATCCATGGGGAGGTTTGGTTTTTGTAATGTACTATGTACCACATGTACGAAATTCATCAGAGAACGATGCCATACCCGAGTCGTATCTACTGTCATCCTATTCATTACCATGCCTATGTAATGGTATGTGATCTCGAAATTGCCTATCTGACATAATGACACTGCTCTCTAATTCTAAAACTTCATGTTTTTTAGAATATAAACCTATAACCTTTACTTGAAGAACATTAATTCTAAACATTGTTTTAATACCAAACTATAGCATGTTTGATGTCAAAATTCTTGAGAGTAAAATACAATTGAAGGTCTAATCTTAAAAGGGACCATACCTTTCATTGATATTGATGCTGCAAGAAACTAATAATGGAAGGAATATCGATCTAGTAGATGTCACTGAATAATAATCTGTGAATTTTGGGGACCCTTTTGACATCCATATAGAGCAATTTTGTTTGTCTTTAATAATGTCTATCCAATCTCATATAAAGTGTAGATGCCAAAATCCCACCTAGATCGGGACATTGTCGAACCCATGTGGTAAGGGGCCTGCCTGCCTTTGCTTCTAATTTCTTTCATAACAAATATTAATTAGTATTATTTCTTTGTTTTGTTTTGTTACATTTTTATATTGTAGAATCCAACTGAAGGAACAGAGTTTGGGCTCTGCTTGAAATTCAACAATAACAGGTGGCAACACTGCAAAACAAATAAACAAATAGAAGGAGCATATACATTACATTAATCAATCAGGTCCTTGCTGAAGTTTATTTGGACCACAATGTCAATGTCTTGCAGCAAATAAACTGTTCTGGCAGTTCTGCTAAACTTATGCATTTGTCACTTTGTAAGGGAAGGAAGCCCAACAGCAACATTAATTATAATGAAATCACTGTTTTGTCATATAATAGCATATAGGCTTCTGTTATTTCATATGTATTTCTTGCATAGAAGCTAGCACAAGTTGGAATTGTTCTTTTTCTAGGTCTCAAACCCATTAATTACATATGTTTAACACTTATAAATGGACTGGATTTAGTATCTCAGTGGCCCCTTATTGTCTTTATTTCTAAATGAATACACAACTGTCACCACTCAAATTTTTTCTTCGTAAAAGAAATGGCTATGCAACTTCTCTATGAGGGGTTGAGGGTGAGAGAGGCTGTTGTTGGTTCTGTTTGTATATTTGCACCAAACTCAACCTTTTACACCTTATTTGCCTTTCATATGCATGCAGTTTAGCAAGAAGCTGCTGCTGATGGGGTAAATGGAGATGCAAACTTCATGCATAATTGATAAGTCTAACAATAATCAATATACAACAATCAGTAACACCAAGATTTATAATAAATCATTAATCAATTCATATTTTCTTACAGGAATCTATATAATAAAACCGATATATTTTCTGTTCTTTGGTTTTGACTGCATCACATTTTTTTTCTACTTTTTCTCAATCAATTTCAGTGTATTTCAATATCTAACTGAATAATACTATATAATGTAATTTCCCTTGTGATTTATGTTTGGCCACCTCAAACCTCCTCCAAGAAATCTCTGCTAGTCCCTACTGTCCATTACACTGTTCATTATCACCTTGAAAGGGTTATTCTAGTTTATATGTAGAGAGCCTGCTCAAAGTTCAGTGTGAAGAATGTCCTGTATTATGGATCCTGCTACTTCTGCACTTTTGTCATTGGAATTTAAGCAATCAGCTGAAGGATGCACAATCCCATATCCAAAGCCTTGGGCAGAGTGGCAGTATGTCTCCTCTGTACCATCCTCTTTCTCTAAGTTGATGTTGCTAAGGACTATGTTGCTGCAGGGAACTGTGTCACTGCAGTCAAATTGGATGGCCTTGGCACTCTTTGTAGTCCCACTTATATTCCGGTAAATGATCTCGCTTATATTGACAGCTGACGTCTAACAACAAAAATATAATGTAGAAGGACTCAGATCACATAATCACTATTTGATTGATGACCAAGACAGTGCATCCAACATAATGTAAGAGTACTGGTTATCGTTTAGTCCCAAGACTAGCATAGTAACTTATTAGCAACTAAGGAAGATTTTAGCAATGACTGCAGGGAAATTAGGAGACTGTTACCTGGGATTTACAAGTTGTTGGTGAATCACAGTAAAACTGATCTATGATGATGGGGTTTGCTACGTCTTCTATCCTCACATTTTGGAAGCGCACCCCACGAACATAACCAGAACCTCCCTATATACCAGAAAAAAGAAGAAGACATGAGCAACTGTGTGATTCTTGAGGAAAGCAATTATAGGTTTATTAGATGCAAATAAAATTCTAGCAAGTGTGTGATTAAAAATAGTTTCAAATTTGCTTACATGCATTCTTGAGCCTGGCAGAACCTTATTTCTTTCAAAATTGTAATGCATCTATTATACTGTAATTGTGTTCTTAGTGCAGAAAAATACTTCACATTTCATTTGAGTACACACAATGCATTCTGAACAAGCACTTCAGCTTTTGAATTTAGTCATCTCTCTCCAAAGACAGATGATAGATTTATGTCTTTTTCCACCCCTCTCCCCCCCACTTTTTAGTGCCTTGGAAAAGCAGTTCTTACTTGTTGCAAATTTATCACAAGTGAATAAAATTATCAAAATGTGAATTACCTGCCAAGTCTTAATCCTTATGCCATTGGTAGTATTCCTAAGAACTGCTGTATCTAACACCACTTTTGTGACTATGCCAGTGGAGTTGTCCTTCCCAAGGCTTCCAATGCTGAGGGAAATATTGTGTTAAAAAGCCAAATGCTGTGAACAGTTAGTGTTAAAAAGCCAAATGCAGATAGTGTAAAAGCCTTCAGGAAATCAATTCGCTCTTAAGTTGTATCAAAAAATATTTCTATGGGAGAGAAAGAACAGCTTAGTGGTTACCTGATTCCATGTCCCGGTCCGCAATAGATTCTCTTCATTTTGATATTAGAGCTAGCATTAACAATTGATATGCAATCATCTCCTGAATATACATACAAAATAAGCATGTAAATAATTGGTTAGTGTACTTCCTGTTAGGATCAGCATTTCTCGCGAATCATACAGCACTTCTCGTTTGTACAAACCCAGTCATGCAAACAGTAGTTCTCCTCAACCCTAGTATAAAGAGCTTTTTCATTTCAATTTATTTTATTTTCTAAGTCAGCTATTTCTTAGTTTTTTCAAATTTTAAGTGCAACTTTACTGAAGGGGAGCTCTTTTTAGTTATGCCAATGTGGGTTATACTTTGCATATTATTCAATACATAACAACTGACAAATGAGATAATAAAATAAGGAAAAGAAAATGTTGAACCTGTTCCAATTTTGCAGTCTTGGAGTACAACATCTGTTGATGAAGTTATATGGATTCCATCAGTATTTGGGCTGTCTCCTGGTGCTGACACTTTCACTCCATTAACACGAACAGAATTTGATTTAGAGATGACAAAATGCATCTGTTGGCTGTTCTGGATAGTTATTCCTTTCACGTTTATAGCTGAGCTTGAATCAATAGTCAATGCCTGCAACAAAGCCTCAATTGAAATTTTACTTGGTAATCCTAGTTTAACAGAGTTTACATAACTTTTCTTTCTATAAAATTAAGGCATTAGTTTAAAAGTTAAAAAATAAAAAATGGTCCTTACTGTTGGAGCTGCTCTGCAAGGCTGTAAAAAAGGGGAATAAAAAGAAAAGGAAGAGTCAAATGCCTTTGGTTAAGGTTCGTATCAAAGCATAAAAGCAACTAAGTACAAGTTCTGAAAAGTTACATTTGACTTGTTCTTCTTGCAAGATGATGCCCACCATTTGCTGCCTGAGCCATCGATAACTCCATTACCTTGGAAAAGGACCCCATCCAATTTAGAAAAATGAAGCCAATTACGTGGCAAAGTAGGATCCCAGTCCTTAGGCTCATCTGGTGCTACTATTGTTCCATCAATCTGAAATCAAGAATCATTTAAAGGACAATGGTTACCAGTGCATTAAACCATGAGCATGTCGCTTATTATCATAATGACTAACTAATAAAGTTTGATACTTTAGATTAACTTCAGAATCCTATTATGATATAATTGATGCTATTGTTGATTACCTGAATGATTAAATTGTCTGCACAAGGCCCTTTAAACTTTGTTGCATTTACTAGGTATCTTTGTCCTTGTGGAACCAACAGAACAGATTTTGGCGTAGAGCAAGCTGTGTCCCATGCTTTTTGGAAAGCCTGATAACCATATCATCAGAAAATAGAAAAGGTAAACTATTGCTGCTACGTTGTTGATCTGATCAATAGATGATGCTATGAAGTTAAACATACATGTTAACAAGGAGTTTTTACAATGATAAGAAAATCTAATAGTCAGTAAACTCACCTGAGTATCAACAGATACACCATCTCCAACAGCACCAAAGCTATCCACATTCACAAGAACCTTTCCACCACGTTCGCTCTTCCATGCTGGGATTTCAGAAAGTTCTATACCATAGTTTTCTTCTATGTGCATGCTTTCAAGTTCCTCAAGCATGCCAATATTGTCATATCCCATGTTTCCTGCAACTCCATGAGCTGCTATCAGAAAGCCAATAAAAGAAACAAGGTAAAATTTGTCCATATCTTGTCTGATCTGGCTGTTATACAAGTTTGGTTGATTTGATTAATTCAAATGATACATTGGGTTATAATTTATATGTGCAGATTATCTCTGAAAATAAAGGGATTTTGTGGGTTTATGGCTTGGCTTGAAAGTGGATGAAGGTGTTACATTCTCTACATGACCATACTTAAAGTACAAGGAAAATATTTTGTAGTTCTTTTGCTTTACTCATCAACCAGTTACATCTTACCAGTAATAGTATTCAACTATTCATGGATATCTGCCTCCACTCTTCCCCCACTAAGAGAAATGGATGACATGAATCTAAGAGGGTTATTGGCAGTCTTCCAGGCTATCTCATATATTTCACAATTATATAATTCCATGATTTCTTATATTTATGAGGTCCCAGAGTTAGTTATACCAAACAGAGCAATACCAATACATTGACAGTGGAGAGGAGACCCAAAGTTTCAGCAAAATAAAATCTTTTCCAGGTGATTCAATACGTATAAATTAAAGCAGATTGAATATGGACATTCTCGTTATCAAAACCCACTCTTAAAACAGTAAATCTGCTTCCTCAAACAAGTATTTGTAGTCCTACTAGACAAATCCAAAAATCCCACTAATAAACCAATTGATGGCCTCTTCCACAATAGTTGCATACAAGTAATTTGTTCTAGAGCATCACATAATAAACCATTATCCATATCCACTGCAACCAATAAATTCCATGAAATAACATCCTCCACAATATATAGCTTCAAGTGATTCCTTGCATCAACTCACAATCCACAAGCAGAGTAAAAATCCACCAAACCAAATTTTTTTTTTTTTTTTTTTTTGCAAGCAAGAATATTCCACCAAAGCATTAGCCTTGTATATATTTGATTCCACTAGTCTGAGCTTAACAACACTGCATTGCATCATTTCACGTGCATGTAGTAATCTCTCATTGCAGCATGAGCGGAGCTAAAAACAAAATGTAAGTCCTTCCGTTTGGAAATTAAATCTAAGCAAACTCATCCAATCTTCCCCACTCACAAAACCCAGGTAGTATCAGATTCCATATCGCCTAGTTTCGTTTTAGCAACTCATCAAACAACTTAAGCGCCACATCCACTATAAGAAAATAAAAGAATCACTTTTACTCCATCTGCAGTATCTGATATTCATCAGCGACGGCGGTAGTTGGTAGTTATCGATAAAAAAATTGACCTTATCTGCAACTACAAAGGCTGCTGTCTATAATAGTGCCAATTTTTAAAAAAAAGAAATTTACTCTGCAGGCAAATCCTTTTTTGCCTACTAATTAATTTATACATATTCTAATTTAATTTAATAAACATATATAATATTCTCAAAAAAAATTAAAGAAACTCAAGTATTAATATAATTATTGTATTTACACACAATTAAAACTCATGAAATTTAATTTTCTAATTCAAAACATTGTTGTTTTAATTGAACATCCTAATTCTATTTTTACAATTCTTCTTCAGCCTCTTCATAATTCTCTGCTTCCTAAAATATCAATATTAAAAAAAATAAACAAATAACTCAAAAATAATATTTATACATAAAATAGAAGGAATATAACTTACCTTTTAAACAATTAACCACTTAAAAAAACGATAACGATTGTTTTTTCAATAACGATTGTCTTGCATATTACAAGACTTCACCCAAATATTATAGACATCAATGACTCACCTTGAATGGGAAGAACTATCATATTCCCGACAAACATATCAAAAAAGAGCAATCTGCAAGTTCGATCAACCATATGAATATTTTACACGTTTCATTTATATTTAAACAGTTGCTTAACATGGACATGGACAAGCAGAAAGAAAATAGACAAACATGACAATCCTTATAAACATTTAGACCAATGGTTTTCCAACATGCAGAAGCAATGGCCTTCGAAAGAGAGGCTGCAAAACGAATCTGGATTTCTTCATCAATTCTTGTAAGGAGAGGGACATGGACAAACAGAGACTTGTGGCCTTTCTGTTCTGCTAATCGAAGGGAATGGTAGTAAACATAATTGCAAACAAAACGACCTGCATCATCCAATATCATTACATCATAACCCTTCTTTTTCAAGAATCTTAAGATTGCCTCAGCGGAGCAACAAGTCTTCAAGAACCAAATGATATTAAAGAAATTGCAATTTCATAGCAACTCCATTTATATAAATGATGAAGAGCCACTAAATAATCAATTAGTTAGTCCTACAGAGAGTTCTGAGCTCAATTTCTTCAATGAAAAACATCTAATTTGCAGGTACCTACCTATGTTTTACTAATATCCATCGAAAATAATTATGAAAGTTTTCTCATTTTAAGCCTTTCATAAATATAATAAGTCAAACGCTGAACAGGCTGACATGAACCATATGACAATATGATATCCCCTTACTCTTCTAACAAAAAACAAATACTGTACAGATCATTAGTTAAAATAGAAACAGACAATATAGGTGTGCAGGCCTTCATTTTATTATGTAATTATCCAAAACTTTCTGTCTAAAGAGCAAGCTTTACATTGAATTGATTTTTCCGAGAATTAGTCTTAGGAACTACTTCAGTGTCACCATGCATACAACTGTGGCATATGGATCAGGCTGTAAAGTTAAACAATGGATCTCAGACATATAAGTTTGCTATTTTAACTTCATATATGTAAAATTTATCATGCATGTTAATGAATTAGGGACACACTTTTAATCACATACCTCATACTTGAGACATAAACCTAACCCAAATTGTATCTTTGTTAAGCGCTAGCCTGGGAACAGAAAACAAGTAATGTGCTTATTGTGATACGAAGTCAAAACATTTCCCCCTCTGATGTTATTAAGGATTAATTTCTTTTATTTTTCTCTGTCCCTTTGGCCAGGTCGGAGATGGAAAGTAAGAGGGATGGGAGATATTGAAGCATAATTAAAGTGGTTGAATCATCTTGAAATAAAACTATGGAACCTAATGCAGAATGATCATATAGCAGCTCTAGATATTTTTTTCAACTTTTAGAGCACACAAAAAAATAAAACAAACATGAAATTATTTGGATAGGTACTAAATAACAAGTAAGACGTAATAACTAAAAACTGATACTATCTTACTATTATTATCAGGACCAGATGTCCAATAGAATGCTATCTAACAAGCTATATACTTCAAGAAACAAATTGATCACGGACTAGAAATTACCTCTCTTGTTCGTGAAGTCACTCCATCTTCAGGGACTTTTGGAACTTGCTGAGGGGAAAAAGGTAAAAGAAATTTAGTACACAACTTCCTTGAAGATGAATTAACCTGTAAAACCAGGATCAACCCCAAGGACGAGGGGGTAAAGAAAATAAGATGAAGCTCAGAGAAGAAACACATTTGTGCCCACCTGGGGTTGCCACCCTAATTCATGTGGACAAAGGAAAGTGGCTTCATTTGCTGCCTGCCTCTCAATGGCAAACTTATGTACACCACTATTAACTCCCAAGTGAAGCTGAAGAATCAATGGAAGTTATGATTAAATTGAGATATCTCAATCCACAAAATACTGAAGGCTTTTCTGTATGTCTTAAATTGGTCATTTAACATCTTAAAAAGGGGCTCCATGTTATTGACATGACAAGATGAGCTATCAACATAACATTAGGAAAGGAGAAACTAAATTCATGAAAAGAGAAAGAAGTGAGATTTCATTATTAACATCATTATCAACTGTGATTTGCCAACTGACAATATTCCCTCCCACTTTTATTACAGTGATCATTCAGAATGACTGGGATTTAACAATTGTGATAAATATCATTATGCATACAGGAAATCAATAGGTAAACCAAATAGAGTAAGACTATGCACATGAGTTGAAAAATGAAAAGAGAAAGTGTAAAAATTATTCACGAGATTTGGGACACCACATATGAGATGCTTTCCTTTGATTAATGAGTAAAGCATATGAATAATAATATAAGGCTTTTGAGAGCCATTTCTTTTCAAACCCAACAAGTCCAGTAGCGCAATCTTAGTTTATTGAGGCCTAAATACCAAACATATGCTTCCTAAGAGATGACTTTAAAACAACATTTGACTTATAAAATCAATATTCAAAATATTAAAATTTAATAAAGTCAAAATTCCAAAAATTCAGATTGATTTCTACAATTATGGAGGGCTAAATGAGATAAACTTACCCATACAACTTGTTCATTGCTCACAGCATTTGTTTTTGAATAGTGAAACTCCCAAGTGTAACACCTGCAGGAAATCCTCTTCTTTCAACAAAATCTTTTAGATTATTCACAATAGTCTCTGTTCCTTGGAACTTCTTAAATCCGGTTACATGCACAGTAACAGCTTTTGGCCCTTCAGATCCCATTTCCTCGCTTTGGACATGGATGCAGTTCCCAATTTTCAATCAAAACTGGTACTAAAGCCTATGCTTACATCAACCCCTGAAAACATTAATTACAATCATCATCTACGAATTCAAGTTAAATCCTAATCCAAATTATGATTTCAAGAAATTCCATTAGATGTTAGCGACTTGGTTCTACAGGAGGGTCCCAGAAGAGGTAGATATCATGCAGTTACAGCATCAAATTTCAGCATTTACTGCAAAAGAGTCTCAATCTTGAACTACAATTACTTGTCATGTTATGAGTTACTATTCCATCAAGCAATACATGAACAGTGAGGATGGTTGAAACCACCCCCCCCCCCCCCCCCCCAAAAAAAAAAAAAAAAAAAAAAAATTTTGAGAGACATAAAATGCTCAAAAGTCCCAACCAAGTACACTACTTTTCTGGATTAAATAAGATTCATGGGATAATTGTTATTATGATTTTCCATAATTGTCTACATTGAAGAACATAATTTATAGATTACACTAGATTGTGCATATCCAAATGAAGAATCTCAAAAAATGAAACATACTGATCCATAAAAAAGCATATATTTTAAATCTAATAAAAAAAATAACCACTATGCCAACAACTTGTTAAAAACAATCCACTACCGATATCAGATTGAATAACTGACAAATAGCTGTTAATTCCTCTGTACACGATTCTCCAACCATGATCATAATGCTAACTCAGAAAAGAATTCAAATTGTCACAAAAGGGTAGTTCCTTGCAAGAATAACTCATATTGTCTACCGTAGTTCATTAACAATTGAAAAACAGCTCCAACCAACAAGTTCTTGAAGCAACAAAGAAATCACATAATTGATGCAAATTTCAATTAAAACTAATTTGTTACTGATCAAAGAGCTATCACTATCATGTAGTAACTCAAACACTACGGAAGAAATTCTAAAGAGCATAAACTGAGAAATATACGTAAACTTGGCCGGTAAGGAATTCAACATCAGCTACACACAACTGTATACAGCAAAACAGAATTACATTACAACCGGAAACAGCCCAAATGAACAAAAAGTTCAGATAAGAAACCGGGCTCAAAGACAGATACCTACGAATTCCCGCCGTCTGTAGGTGAAAGAGGAATAATGACAAGCTTCGATTCCCTGGGGTCTCTTGGCATTTGGGCTGTTGTAATGGTGTGTCAGCGAAATGCCATTTCGTTTTTAGATTATTACAAAAGTACCACTTTCTTTTTTGTCTTATCCTGAATGTAGAAATAGTAGCCGTGTTTATGCCGTTTATTGAATTGACCGAACAACGTAGTCTAAGTTGACTATAAGCACATAAACGACATGTCATCTCGAGGTTTATATATCTCATTTCCACTTCCTTTTCCAAGCTCTTGACCAAATTTAACTTGCTTTGAGGAATGTCATTAACAGAGAAGAAAAACTTAGTCGTTTAGATTTTTCTCGAGCTTTTGGGCTTCGGATTTTTTTTGGTAAAAATTGATGGTAGTTTGACTTACACAAAACCATTCTTCTCAGTACCTTAAGGGACATGATTTGGTAATAAAAGTGAAACATGATTTGGTAATGAATAGGAGGAGTGCAAAAAATAAAAGTAAAACATGATTTGGTAATAATCTCGTGGCTTCACATGCAAGAGAGAGCTGCCAGTCGTCGAATAGCGAACACAGCAATGCCTTATTATTTATCATACTTATTAGTTTCTTGGCATCGACGGCACTTAAAAACAATGCATACGTCTCTTCCTTCCCCACCACCCTTTTACAGTTTCACTCTTCTCTACAGTTTCAGGATGGATGAAGAGATATATAATAATAAACCGGATACAGCTCCACACAAAAAACTTAGAAGCCAAATAGATTAGAGATACCCAGAAACGAGCAGGTGTAAAGGGGGAGCTCTAGATTCTAGGACAAGAAAAATTGAGAAAAAGAAAAAGTACAAGTTGAACTCCTTTTTATAACATTTACTAGTTATTCCAAATACAATTCATATCCTGGGCAGATATCACACGAGATGAGTAACAAAGAAGATTAAGAAAATTTGATTTGTTAAATATTTGGCTTCTTATTTTAAGTGAGGTGCACCTGAAAACTAGCAGTTTTCAACAACTGGCATACAGGACAAACACTGATTAATCCATCACAGTCAGTACATAAGCACAGGTGCCTACAGGGCATCAACAACATGGAAACCTCTTTTGCCTTGCATGCCCTGCAAATGAGATGTTCCATACCTTGGCAATTCTTGGATGTAGATTTCATTTGTTGTGCACCTGGAACGCTCAGGTTGTTATTCGGATTGATGTACGAGGCCGTATCATCAAGTTCACTGTCTCCAAAACCTTCCTTCCCTTGATCAACACCTTGGGACATTGCCTGCTGGAGATTGCTCTTCAAAACATTAACAATTGACTCATTGTACCTTGCTCTGTATTGCCAATTCTGCACTTCAACAGCCATCTGCTTTATTCTCTCTGCTAGTTCTCTATTTTTACAGTTCATAATATCTATTTCTGTATCTTTCTCCCGTAGTTTCTTGCTGACTCCTTTCTCAATAGTAGCAAGAACAGAACCCGTGTGTCTCTCTTTCATATCTCTCACTCCTTTTGCCAAGTGTTCCTCCTGATGCAAAAAGCACCACACACAAAAATAAGTAAGAACTCCATAGCTAAAGTACACTTCCGTTTAAGTATCACCATCCAATGATATAAAGATACAAAACCTTCTATAAACACAACTCATTTAATCCATAGGTTACAAAATCCAACACCAAAACCCACAATATAAATGAGGAATACCAGCAGCTAGAAGAAAAAATGGAAAATCATTAAGGAAAATTTTCTTTTTCCATTTTCTAAGTCCATGAAAAGAATTCTCATCGAGGATTATATTAGCAGTAAATAAACATTAAAATATATATATACATATAGACTTATTCTGAAGATGAGGAATAATACTGAGATGATTTCCAATAGTCTACATCACAATATGGCAGGTCAGATGCCCACTTCCATGTTTACTAGGAGAGGAATATTACCTGAATTTTGATATACCGGTCCAACTCTTCTTTCTGCCTATCAAGCTCAGTCCTAATATTGTCACCGAGAGACAGGACAATTGAAGGTGTGGTTGTCATACTTCCACTTGCAGAAGTAACAGATGAGTTGCGCTCATCATCATCATATGATAGCCTCAACCCTGTTGATACAGGGTTTGGTTTCGGTATACTTGCTGATCGATCAACTTCATCTTGACAAACATTATAATTTAAGGAAATCTGAAGCTTTTGCTTTCTTGAGATGTCTTCTATTTCCCTGCTTCGTTTATTTGGCCGAAGCATGGGATTGATATGGTCATTTCCAATGTAATTAACTGGGTCCACACTACAGCCAGCTGGAACTGCAACACAAGTTTCATACTCATCCTGGTTAGTGATCAGGTCAACTGCATAAAATACTAAAAGTTCACAGTAATAATTAAGAAATAAATTCCAAACATGGAGTCTTTGGCCAGAAAGAAGAAAGGAACAATGCAAAGGGTAATATGTAAGAAGTTTAACGACATTAAAAACAAAAATTACAACTATTTTTAACTAGTCTCAGAATATAAGACAAACCATAAGTATGTATCTCGCAGCCATAGGTGAGTCGGAATACATAATTCCAGTTGCAACAAGATCCCTTTCTACCTGACAAATATTGTTCATCATATCCTAAAAAATGTGAACTGACAATTATAACCCTTTCTCAAGTTGGCTTTTCTTTTTTGAAACCATGACATCACTGTCCACCTATTTTCTTTCCATCTCTTTCACCTAATTGACTATTCTTTGCTTATAGTTTCCAGCAAGTAGCAACTAGGGGTCTCACCTAGGCACAAGGACCCTACTAAAGAAAACAACAAAAATTGCTAAAAGCAAAAATTTTAGGCTTCCATCAAGTAAAATCTAGCATTAATATGTTATGAAAGAGTAAAAATAGGGGAAAAAAAAAAAAAAAAGCTATAGGCAAGAATTCCAAGTAAAAAAAGAAAAAAATTAGTCAAGACAAAGAGGTTCATCATGTAGTCCACTCAGTTCAACAAGTAAAAACTATCTCTAAGCCAAAAACAATAAAATTAGTGCTTTTGCTTTCTAAATTCCTAGTAGGTCCAACAAGCAGTCACTAAGAGCCTAGGCACGAGCCTAAGGGGTTAGGCGTGCGCCTAAAGGGCCTAGACAGAGCTTGAGTGAATGAGCCTTGCCTGAGGGGTGTTGAGGTGAGAGGGCTGGAGCTTGTCGCCTTTTGAGCATGAGGTGTGCCTTTAATAACACTAGCTAGGGGTGTGAAATTCAATGATCCTTGCTCAGGATGATAGAACATAAACTAACATCAACTCTTTGAATTCATGACAAACTGGATCTTGTCTTCCTCGTTCCTTCAAATCATCTTCTATACAGCTAATTATTGCCAAGTCACCTTGGTAATAATGGTTATCCTAACAGAAATACCTCAGATTGTAATGGAGTAACAGCATCAAGCCATCAACGCTCAGAATATTGAAATTTTAGAATAACTTTTGTGTAATGAAACCATTAAGTTCCTTAATGCATGTACATGGAAGGATCCAGCCATACAGCATTAGGAAATTAATTATCATGATCAGGGAAGTAACAAAAGGCAAATGTAATTATATTTCAACAAATACCGGGAAAAGCAGAACTAACAGAGTTTTCATGGTGAACATAGCGCCGCTATTTCAGAAAACCAAATGAAAAGGAGATCCACAAATTTTATATGAAAATCTTAAGCTACTTGATTTGTCAGCAGGTAAGTTCTGTATACATGATTAAAACAATAAACTATCCATAACTAAGCATACAAAAGGTTGTGTTCCACTTAAGAATGCAAATTAAATTCCATGTTCAAAAAAATAACCTATTCTATTTATCTCTTAACTTTCATATCCCATTCTTTTCCTCTAACATCTATCCTGGATAGAAAGGTTTTGCGCTTTTATGAGATTCCTTCTGAAGAGATTCCATGTCATTAAAATCTACACGTTCCAGCTTGTCAACCGTTCTTATCTTAAATTTATCATTATCAAATATGAGTTACAGGTAAGTAAGCATAATTGCAATGATGAAAAAGATGACAATAATAATGATAATTAACAACAATTTACTGGTATAAAAATGACAAGAAGAATAACCATGCAAACTCTAAATCAGTAAACAATACACAACTTGTTTTGTAAAATGACAAAAGGACACAAGAAAACTCACTGCTGCCAAATAACTGCAGTTGATTTGTTGCATTGTTTTGATACTGGTAATGAGTCTCATCCAAGAAAACAGGAAGCAAAGGATTGCTGTTGTTTCCTCCCAACATTTTCCCAGAACGATCACTTGCCTACCCGAAGTTGTTTGCTTTTCAAGAACGCTACCTAGAGGGAAAACAAATATCCACCTGCAAAGTAACAACATAGGTGAATATCAGATTCAGAAATATAACAAGCTTGGAATTTCTCCAAAATTATTGTGCTAGCAATGGCCATCAGTATAACATTCAATACTGTGTAACTTTTTTACATCTTTACAGACGTTTCCTATTACATCGATAGTCCACAAGTTTCGTAAGAAGTATTTATTGTAGAGTTGTCCACTTGCTGTTAGGCAACGCTGTGAGTTGCCTTTTTGAAATTAATCATTAATGCAAGCATATTCATGTATAGATAAACGACGTGAGAATATGATGTCCCTGCAAAATCCTTATCTCATACAGTGATACTTCCATGTAATTTATGCTACTGCATTCAGAAGAATGCAAACAAATCCTTGCATGTAATAATGCAAATATTCACGTTTAAATCAATACATAAGCTCCGAACTGAAATTTTGAAATCCACTCCAGGTAGTATGCTGAAACATGCTAAAACAGTACCAGAGATGGTTGTAAAGGCAAAGGCAGGATCTTTAGAACTTATGAATATCCAAATACGTAATACTTAAAATAATTTGTGGCAAGCATATAACTCATGGTTTTCCATCAAATCAACAGAATCTATTAGAAGAATTGTAATATAGTAAGTATGTATATCGTGATTGGCATATCATCAGGAGGTCTCCCAGATAAAAATTGATGAGTTTTCATTAAATGTCAAACACTGGATGAAACTAGGAAAAAATGATAACTAAAATGCATTTTTTCTCCTTAAAATAATCACCCAGACTATCAGAGTATCCATTCCTCCATAAAGGCAAATTAGTCAGCAAAGCAAGTGCAAAAATAAGAGAGATCAGAATGAACTGCGAGCAAGCAATAAGAGGTACTTGAATATCTTTGACCATGTTATAGGATGATTCATTGTAAGAAAAGATAAGAAATCTGATGATAAAAAACTAAAGATAAAAACAATACACAAATAAGAAAAATTAGATCTTTATGCAAAATTCATCAGCATCCAAAACTCCAAACATGAAAAACTAAATGGGTATTAGCAGTACAGAACATGGCACAGATTGATATCTACCTGAATATGCAGACCCGTTTAATTCTCAGTCTTAAAAGGGAAAATCCTGCAATGTCAATCCAACTTTTAGCCTAACCCAGAGAGAAAAACATCAAAAGATTGAAGCTTTTATCAAAAAATAAAAACAAACAAAAAAAATAAAAACGTAGAAAAAACCAACAGAACCAAGGAGATACCTCTAGATCATCCAAGAGAACGATCTGAAACCAAAAGAAAATAAAGATGATGTAGAAGAAGAACATGGAAAAGGATCTAAAAGAAAAGGCAACTGAGAAGGATTATTGAAGATGGGTGCGTTGGGAGTGGGAAGTGGTAATGGAAAAATTTTATATACCAATTGAAATTAATCGATCGGTGGTACTTTGTAGTGGTTAGGCAAACATATTTTGTTGTATGTTTTTTCCTTTTTTATTTGCATTGTCAAGTAAAATAAAAAGGAAAGAAATCTAAATTTTTTTATAGAGAAAATGGAAACTAATGAATGAAGACAGAAGAAGACGTCCTCAATTAAGAAAGGGGAGCGGTCAATGCGGTTTCCGGAATCCCGCTATTATTCTGTTCCCTATATCTTTACTTTATTCCATTACCCCCCATACATAATCTTGCATACTCACCCCCACCCTCTTCACACATTCACACACATAAAGAAGAAAAAGAACATAAATAATATAATTATGTAAAAAATAAATATTTATCCAATTCAATCAAATTTTGTTTACACATTTATCTTAGAAAATAATTTCACAATGAGAACAAAATTATAAATTGAAATAGTAATTTTGAGCTTGTAAGATAAAAATGAATTCTGATTTATCATACCCTTAATTTAAATTTAAAATTATGATTTAAAGAAATTATATTTTAGACTTTGAAATTTCATGACATATATATCATGAAAATGGATCTAGACGATTTAGAAGAAAAACTTTATTCTGGATAAATTTTGAAATCTTTGTTTTTTCTAAAAATAAAAAATCCCCTTAATAGCATAAGGTATATTACAACAAAGCTATGCAATAATTTTTTTTATATTATTATATTTGTTCATTTGTTAAACATAAAACCACAAATTGACAATAAATAAAAAAACACGTATACTTCTGAGGAATAATCAAGATATGAATTTTCTTGTACAGAAAAATAGTCTCAATTACAATTTGTTATTGACTATAATTTTGTATGACATGAATTTTGTGTTTTGAAAATTTGACTTACATAAAAAATGCAAAAATGTAAAGAATTTTTCCTTTTGAATTTTCATGAGCTTAATATTATTCTAGAGATTGGAGGTCATTTTGGTCAAAATGAAATAGTTTGATGATGATATACATCAAACTGTCTTCCATGTCTATAGTGAATCATGTATACATTGTCATGGTGGTCGGTACGAGACCCATCATAGTACGCCGACTGGGGGACCCACACTCACTATGTCTTGCCGAAGTTTGGTTGCCGTCGTTTGGCGGGTACTTGGGACTGGACTGGCGAAGGTCCATATAATTAGCGGAATTTTAGGTGTAATACTATAAAAGAATAGAAATTATTTTAACATTTTACTTTTTACTTTACTTTTTTTGGGCAAAGAAGAAGATTAACATTTTATTTATTTGAAGATTAAACAAATACTTTAGAGATAGCCTCGAAATACAAAATTTTAATTTTTATTGTATTTAATTTAAACAAAATTGTTAAAATTACAATGTGACTTGCTTGTTTATTAAATTAATAACTTATTTATATAAATTTATTTTTAAAAAAAATAAATTTAATATTATATTTTAAAAATAATAATATCAAAAGATTTACTAATTAAATCAACCTATATTTTTATAATTTTTGTTATTGCATGCCATGTCTTGATTTCTATGGTTTCTTATTTTGGCATAAAATGTATAATTTTGAAGTGCATAAGCTATTCATAATCTATACTTAGAAGATGGTCAATTCCAACTAGAAGTGGTTGTTAATTTCCACTTTCCACAAAATGGGTTTTACCTTATTCAAATACAAAATGATGTCACCTTATTCTTATCTAATCCGAATATATAATAATTTATTTTTATTTAGCAATTAAACGTATTCAGATTAGTTTACGCATATTTTGATAATAATTTTTTTGATACGATCAAAAGCAGGATTCACGTCAAAACTAAAAATATTTAGTAATTTAAACTAAAATTACATGATATAAATTACCATAAATTAGAAAAGTTCTGCTCTAGATTTAGCATTGGGAAGCATTATATTACCAGATGTATGATTAAGCTAACTTTAAGTGATCTTGTCCTCTTTTAGAAACCTATTCTATTCAATATTTCAATTGTTGACCAAAGGCTGCATCAAAGTTATGTATAACAACATTGAAGGATTCGAATCCTAAGTGCACCTCTCTCTTTCACCATTGTGAGATTGATTTTTTTAATAATTAAAATTATTACACCATTTTATTATTTTTAAAGTGTAAGGTGCACTTTAAAAAAATTCGAATCCCAATTCTTAATTATTAATCATTCAATCAATTAACTAATTCGCACCCAAAAAATATTCTAACTGTTTGACCAAAAATGCACAGGAAGCCATGGCCATGGAACTTGGGAGCAAAGGGAGGTGGGCTTATGGCTTGACTAGTTGTGGGATTTTTGTTATGTGAGTGGTTAATATATGAAAATGGTATATTACCGGCCAAGGACAAGTTCAAACTCAGTGGCATTTGTTCAATTAATTTGATTGAAAATAGTTAATTCTTTTTGCTTTGATTTAAGTATAGCTAAAATGTAACACGTGCAAATGCACACAAAACATGTTTGTTTAATAAAACAATCAAATTAATAATCAAACAAGAGATACAAAAAATATGTATAAATAATTTAATAGTCACGTTCTTATTCAAATTGCCAATACAATGTGTATCTTTAAGAAATTAATTTTTTTATGTTTGAATAAAAATAAGTTGGTGATTCTCTTGATGTTATTCAACAATGATGTTGCAATATAACACTAATTTGTACATATCATTTGGGAATATATATGAATGGTTGAAATGTAAGAAAATTAATTAAAATCATAAGAAATGAGAATAAGAAAAGTTAGATGATGAATGTATTAGATATGCATTGATGACGATTTTAATGGATTACATCAAGAGAAGGACCAACTTATTGTGTTGAAATACTAAAAAAAAAGTATATATCTATATGCATTAACATAATTGCGAGTAAGTTGATAGTAAAAGTGAATTTCGTTAAAGTTACATAAATAAGCAAAATTGTAATAGAAATGACATTTATGACGTTTTAGTGAACATTGCATAAACATACTAAATTGTGAGACAATTGGCATTATGTATGATGGTTTTAGTTAAAATACATAAATATTCAAAATTGTAAGTAAATTGGCACTAGATTTGTTAATTTTAGTCATAACTTATAAGTACATAGAAATGCACAATTGTGAGCTAATAAATTGACATAGTATATGTCCATTTTAGTTAAATTACAAAAAAAATTGCAAATTTGTGAGCATTAATATTATGCCAATTTTAGTTAAAATTGTATAAACATGTGAAATAGTGAGTCAAATGATATTTCATTTGATAGAGTTTAGGTCAAATTATATAAAATTGTAAGTAAAGTAATATTTTATTATAAATTATATAAACATACAAATTGTAACACAAATAATTAAGGTTGAGTTTGATAATATTTTTATGAGTGTTTTATGTGAAATATTTTATTTTGCCGAAATGAAAAGAGTAGAGTACAAAAAAACGGGGCGGACGACTTTAATGGGCGGGTGGGTCGAGTTACCTGCACACGCCCACTAATACCGAAACCTGCGGCGCTCTCTCCATTGTCCCCTATATAAAGGCACAAGAGAAGCCTTGAAAGGTCGTGAAAGTTTGACAGAGCGAACTGAGAAGGGCATTGAATTTGCAGAGCGGACAGCAGACAAAGATGATCATTCCAGTTCGTTGTTTCACCTGCGGGAAGGTAAATTACAGTCTGACATGGAAAGCCTTAAGCTCTGCTTGGATTGACAGAAAGATTTCTACCTCAAATCATGGTCTTTTAGGGTTTAAGAATATGGGTTTTAGGGCTTCGTTGAACTAATGCAATGCAGTAATTGGTGTTTTTGTGTATGTAGGTGATTGGAAACAAATGGGATCAGTATCTTGATCTTCTCCAGGCAGACTACACTGAAGGGTCAGTATCCAACCCCTCTTTTGTTGAATATCTCTGCTGTTATATCGGGATTTATGTTTTAGTTCTCTCGTTTATTATTAATTTTTCTATTTCAACCCTGTTTGGTGAGGTATGTGATTTGGTGTATTATTCTGTATTTGCGCAATGAGTATTGATTTTGAGTTGCATTTGTAGAAATAACTGAAGAATGAAGATGGAATTTGGGATATTAGGAAGGAAACTGAACAATGTTAAAAAATGTTCATTCATTTAAAATGTGCTTGTCTAATTTCTGAGAAAGGGAAAGAGGAATGCTGATTATTACAAATTCATCTTACTTACTGAATACTGAGTAGTTTGCCATTATACAAATGTTTTGGCATAGACTCATTCTTTTTCTTTTCTTTTCTTCTTTTAATTTGGGGCACCAGTTAGGGGTAGCTCCGCGTATTGTAATTAAAATTTGTACGGTATTGTTTTTTGGCAATCCCAGATGACAAGAATTTCCTGGTCATATAAAATCTTGGGAGCTATTTGAGGTTGAAGTGAGTGATGCATTCCATTTAATGCACTTGGTGTAATAGTTAATAGTGGTTAAGTATGATGCACTGTGAACTGGAAATTCTGTCTGTAACTCCACGCTTTAGGCTGCTACGAGAACAAATTTAGCTAAAATGCCTCTAGTCCTGGATATAGAGCTTTTAAAAGGAGTTCCCATTGGTCTTTGCATGTAGTATTTAATTTCGTCTTCCTTCCTGGTCAAATGGGCGTGATTTGAGGCTTGGATGAGTTTATAGTTATTATGTTTTGAATTTGTGCTGTTGCATGCAATTGTGCAGCATGAGTGCCTTAACTTGCAAACAAACATGTTGGGAATTAAGATCTTGAAGTAAAGAGTTGTTGAATAGTAGATAGCAATACCTCAATCTTGAGGATCTGATTGTGATGCTTGTTTACTATGTATTTTACTTGCTGATGTAATCATACTAATGTCTAATGCCTGGTGTATAGAGATGCACTGGATGCTCTGCAGTTGGTTCGTTATTGCTGTAGACGAATGCTTATGACCCATGTTGATCTCATTGAGAAGCTCCTCAATTACAACAGTAATCTCTCTTTCTCTGCTTCTCTTAATCATCTTTTGTGCTTGCGCTTATCTCTATATCTTTCTGTTTGTCTTGCATGCCCCTGTAGGCCTGTACATGTTATGCAGTTTGCACTAATAGTTTGCTTTTGAGTGCAGCTTTGGACAAGTCAGATAGCAGTTGAGGGAACGTGTGGAATTACGGATGAGCAGTTCCTATTGTGCTGCATGTCCTGTGTCGTTCATATGCTGGTGTTGCTATTTCCTGTTTTGTCTTTGTCTTGTTTAGTCAATCAAGTAGTTTTTATGTATGTCAAAAGTGTTGAAGCCTAGCGTGGAGGAGGTCGATCACAAGTTGTTCCCAAGTTAAATTTACTGCTCTAATTAATGTAATAGAAGGCAATGTTTTTTAACCTACAACAATTTGAAGGATTAAGCATGTGATGCAAATGTTGACGGAATGGCACAATGCTTTTTTGAACTAGTGATGTAGGTTGATGACTTTTAAAGTGTAGTTAAGTTTATTTCTTCTTTTCCCTCCTTTTTAATCTCAATGCTTATAATCAAGAAAAAAATAAATACATATTAGCCTTTTTTTGGTTTCATGAGGAGATTACAACTTCGTTTATTATTGATATCCATTTTGATGACATGTGCTCAAAGGAGCTCCCTTATATTTTATTTTTGGGTGCTTAACATTTTCATAGGATAACAACCCACATTGGCAACTGAATTGAAGAGTCTTGAACAAATGCTGGAAAGATTTGTTTTAAACGTAATGACCCATAATCAAATCAGCTTGTTTTGTTAAAGAATTGAACCAAGTTTGAGTCGAACATTTACCTATTTGAGTTCGGTTTGCTTACGCTCCGATGCAGTGCTCACCGGTGCTGCCATCACCGGATCAAGAGATCCCTACTCCCTATGCACAAGGGGGCCACTCTATATTCATGGCACTTGAAAAACGTAGGACCCATGAGATAGGCAGCAGATGGGTATTAATTTATGTCACGTATTATGGCTTAGCTAGAGGGGTGGTTCAAGTGGCTATAACTTTGTCCACATATAGGTCATAATCATAACACAAATTTTTAGTCTCTTATCTTTTTAAAGATGAGGTCAATCTATCATTTGGATTTCTTGTGCTATTTTGGCCCTTCACTTAGATATCTGTGGATAGAGCTACTCCATTCTCATTTCTTTGCTATATCTGCTATTCTTTTACATAAAAAGCTCCAAATATCTTCATTTCCCTTGCACTTTTTGCATTTGTTTGCTTTCTCCTTTGTTCTATTCTTTTCTTTATTCTCTTGTTTTGTCCATTGCTGCTCAAGAAAGAAGAATATGTATCACAACCACCAACACCACCTTCCTTGTTTGCATTGCCACCCGCATAGCTATATCAGAATGGTAATCAGTCTTTGACTCACCCTGTTATGACTAATTAAAGCACAAACACACACAAAAGTCAAGCTATGTTATAAAATGTAATATGTTTAGTCTTTGCAGGATTTCTTTCAAATTAACTCCTTTATTATGTATTTGCATGCATGATATGTAAGCAGGTTCAACATCTTATAGAGAGATGCTTGCTCCTTCACATGAGTCAAGAGCAGTGCATAAAGGCCCTAGCAGACCATGCAAGCATTAGGCCACTTGTTACACTCACAGGTCTCCTCTCTCTCCATTGTTAATGTGTCACCGCGCATTGGCCCGTGAGCGCGTTTTGTATGTGGATTTCTATGAATATTTGAGGTGTTTGTGTTTCCTGCAGTATGGAGAGAGTTGCAAAAGGAAAATAAGGACTTCTTTAGAGCATATTTCCATGTTATCTCTCCAAGGCCTTTCCTGAGTAAGAATCTTGAACTGTCATACTGTTTTTAGCCTTTTAGGAGTAACATTCTAATTCAATCCTTTGGTTAATGATTTCAAAATTAAATGTAGAACTTTATGAAATGATTCTGTACATATATTTGAACATTTCCTTGAGATACAGGTTTTCATGCATGCATTTAAATTTCATTGATATCAGTCTTCATTTTGTTTTTCAGGTAGATATGTTCAAAGGGCACCAAGATTTGCAAGACAGAAACATTGGAAATATTTATTTTAAAATATCAAAAGTGAGAAAGTGTGTCATTGAGGACCTTGATTACTGTTGAAGATGTACTATCATTTCTGGCAGTCTAGATGATAATTAGGTTTCTTAATTAATATATAAGAAATTAAAGAACTTTTTGTACCTCATCATGTTGATATGTGTATGTTTTGTGACTGATCACTAGCTAGGATATAAAAATTAAGAAACTTCTTGGAAGATAGACTTAAAAAAAAACACGAGTTAGTTCCAATTTCCAAATATCATCTGCTAAAGGACCCACATTTCTATTGATAAGTAACTAGCCCTTGACAACTTGCACTGAGAATCAAAGCAAACACCCAACAACATAATCCAATCTATGACCCTAAATTCATATACTTAATTGGAAAGGTGTCAGACAAAACTTATAACCAATTATTAATCACTTTCTAAAAGCTAGAGTTTCATTTTGTCAGTGAGCCTTCAGCCTTCTACTTCTAACTGTGAAATCTCATTCCCAAGAGCATCTGCCTCCAGAAGGAAAACAATTCAAACACCACCTTAGTGATATCTTCACTCAAATGGTGTCCTTGCCAATATGGAATTCCTTGGCACCTTTCTTTCGCGGAAACCTTTTCCTTCTTCGTGAACCTGAAATTTTTTAGAACAAAAAGTCATGCACCCATTACAGTGGCATAAATTACTAGAAACAGGGCTGGGTTAAAGGCGTCTGTATAGTACATCCACGTACCCTTATAAGGTTGTGTCATAAATTGGACATTTAATAGTTGAACCACAAGAAAGTGACTAGCTTTGGAAATTGCAAAGAATGTAATTAGTATTACCATATTGTCTTATCTAGTGAAAGTCTTAATATCTTCAAGTCCAATAACTAAGTAACCTGTTACTTCTCACCATGCCAAAACATCTTGCTTTCGTCTTAATCAGATAAACTAGCTGTTGCTAATATGACCTTTCGATTATTATCATTATTTAGAACACCAAGCAACTTAAATTATTAACCTGTACTATTCTTTGTCCTGAAGAACAGACAGATTTGGCTTTTATCCATTGAGTAATACTTATCAATGCCTTATTGATAATTCTTATGATGAGCAGCTAAACTTAAACCATGGTTCAAGTTTTATAACCCAACTGTGATATAACTATAACATTAAGGTCCAAGTCAAGCACTTGATTTCAAATACTTCCTCTAGGAGATAAAACAGGTCCCTAGCAAGCATAAATGTGATAGAGTAGTATATGAAAGTTCTCAATTATTTTTTTACCTCCGAAACATGGGAGTCCCAAGATGCACTTTCCTCTATCTGGCTACAGCTCTCTTCATCTCCTCTGCACTGAATTGGAGGGAAATTGGCCCACTGAAAAGATTAAGCATTCTGAGGATTCAATCTGTATAAATCGTAGAGAATACTTGCAGCCTATACCTATCTCCAAAGTACCTTTTGGTATCAAAACTTGAAACTTACATTTTTTGCAGCTTTACTGAAGGCCTCCTTGTGAGCCATGTCTGGGTTTTCAGCCTTAAGCCTTCTGATCTCTTCTCTGCTATGAACTAACACTAAATTAGCTATTTACAATCAAATTCAAATTACTTAATATTAGTAATATAGTAAAATATTACTTGATGAAGCGGTTATAAGCCGATGGAGCTCGTTGTCTCTTCTCTGGGGCTACATAGGATCCAATCAGAAATGGAAAAGAAAGAAAATGGTTAATAAACTTTGCATCAAACTCAAGTTTCTCTGATGAAAAAAGAATGTAGCCTTACGTTTATTGACAATGTTGCTCATGGGAATAATATCTTCTTCTTCACAGTCAGAAGAGGTCAACATGGATGTGTTGTGATTTTGCAAAGCTTTCTCTGCATCTTCTTCTGGATTAGCTTCTTCAATTGGCTACAAACACATTACAACTTGATAATATGACTCTTCAGTTTCTGGTACCTACTAATTGATTTGATGATAAGTGTATAAAAAACTTACCTCAAGATGGGTAAAGGAAGCTAAAAGATGGAGAGGGATAAAGGAGGCTTTCATCATGTTAACAGAGAGGAGGCCTGTGCAGTGCCCACATCTGACTGTCACCACCATTGACAAACTGCTGCATGGGACACTGACCTGGATTTCAGAATTAAATCAGAAAAGAAATGTGAATAAAAGAAGAACCTTAACAAGTATAGAGTCACCTATAGAGCTTTTTGAATTGACCAAGAAATTCATTACCATCAAAATGGTGGTACAAAATCCACATTGTACATAGCATATCTGTTCTGGGAGATCAAAGAAATGATTCAGAGTTGACATGTTCTCTCTGTGCCTGTGTGTGTGTGTGTCTGTGTCTGTGTCTGTGTCTGTGAGAGAGAGAAACTGAAAATGTAGGTTATTTGAGACATAAGGAAGCATTTATAGATGACAGGGAAAACTCATAATGAATCATCATCATCCCTTAATAACTTCTTGTATGAAGTACTTTTGTTGTTTTTGATTTCCAAAAAGCAAACCAACATTGATGATGAGGTTGGAGTGAGTTAATCCTTTGAAGCATTTCATAATGATTTTTTGTTGGTACCAAAATTACAACCAGACCCCTGGAATGAGAGTTTATGGAAATCTTGCCATTATACTTAGATAGAAATCTATGACCAATGAAGTTTTAAAACTCCTTCTTACTTAGGTTGCAGAGGTTCAAAGTTCTATGTCAATTTGCAGAATGACACAAAGTACTGGTTTGTTTCATGTGTAGCTTTCTCTTTTATTAACACTCCCTACTTTTTTTTCACCCTCTCACTGTCTTACATGAAAGTGAAAGTGCAGAGTTTTTACCATAATAGAGAGAAGGGAAGTTTCCAGAAGCCTATGTAGATAAAGAAAGAGGCATCTTAGGCTTTGTCTTTTGTGAAAGAAAGCAACTAGAATTGACAATGAAAAGGGATGATCCCCACTTTCTGTGCTGTCTTTCTACATGTTACTTATTTCCATCTCCTTTGATTTCACCCATAGCATGTGTTTTAATGCCATTATCTACTCATCAATTCCATTCAACTCCCCTTTCCACCATATACTTAATTAGTTCTTCCATGCCATTGCACATGAGATGGAGCAGAAGGTTTAAAGTGTTAATCTGGTACAAAAATAAATGAGAATTTGTAACTTGTCAAGGGACAGTTTTGGAGTATTTCATCCCAAACAATGAGTGCATAAGAAAAAGTGCTTTGTGCTGTGAACTAATGTTTTGCTTACTTTGAATAATTTTATGGCACACAACTAACGTGGGCAATCCTACTCCAACAGGATCTGCCTCATAATTGTACCAAAGAGGACAGATTTTGTCAAATATTTGTATTCATTATATAATTGATGACAATGGCCCCCAGAACTACGGAAAATGAAAACAGTGATTGTTGGTGGAAGAAAAATTAGAGGCATAGAGATATCATTCTCTTATATTAAACTACTTTTGTGCATTCATTACGCATGATGTCCCTGTGCTGTAGTGTACTCCTTCCTATTTCATATCCCTAGTCCCGTACAAACTCTCCTTCAGTTTATCTCCTAGTGGAATCCTTAATCAATTTTGCTCTTTGTTATTGTTCTCGGAGAAATAGAACATATGTAGCCTAAAAGGGAGGTTTTGTTTAGTTTGAGTTGGGAATTACATGCATGTAACTGCATGAGACCCAACATTAATGAAATTTACTGATCATGATCCAGGAATCTTTTGACAGTGAGTTTCTCTTGTAGCTTAGTAACTCTTCGATCTACTACAGTAAGAACGTTTCTTTACCAATGGCATATACCTGAAGAGACACATGATTTGACTCTTACCCCACCTGAAAGGGAAACACCAGCTTGTTTTGGTGGGTAATTTATTATACATACGACTAATTGAGAAAAGTTCACCTTCATGAGTGCAATAAAACTACTTCACCCAAAACTTTACTTTGGCTCTTTGCATATTTAGGATGCCTTGGAGTTTCACTTCTGACTTTTGCCTTCTGCATGAACCTAAAAGTTTTTATACAATAAAAAGTCATGCAACCAAAAAGGGCAAAACTTACCATACAATACACGAGCTATTTGAGTCTTAAACAGAGCTAGCAGAACCTGGACAAGTTATGACTTATTTCATAGTGTAGTAACTAGTAACCCAACCACAAGAAAGAGAGTAGCTTTGGAATTCAATATGATAGTCAAATATCAGCACATTAACCCATCTAATGACGTACTGAGGTGTCACTGTTGTCCATTAAAGTCCGATCCAATGGTTCCAACTACTCTGCAATTAAACCAATCACTTCTCACAACAATGTACTCATTGGACACTTCCATGGTATCTGTGGGTTTTCAAATGGTTTTTTCTTTCAATTTTCACTCTGCAGCAAGCTACTCAAGCATTTACCTTCAGTTCCTATAAAAACAAGGTTTTCACTGGCGCATCTAATTGCTTGCAAATTGAGATGCCTAAACCTTAGCATCTGCTGGGTCATCTCTAATGGCAAACTAGTATATCTAAAAATTAACCATATTCCACAAACTAGAAATCTTTGTCAGCATAAATGTAGTTGTAATCAGTCCAACATCCAATAGCTTTTCCCTTCAGCTACAACTACGCTGCTGCTCGGGAAATTGAAATTGAAATTGCAAATAAGCGAACAATGCTTGTTTCCCCAAGGTTTGGAATTGGGGAATCAAATTTTGATCTTGAATAAAGGGACCGGTTACCCAAGGGAATGCTAAAGTTTCTAATCCCAACTCATCAAGATCAAACACGGGTAGTTCCTACGAAGGATCGAACTAATGACGTATACAATACTTGAATTCTCAATGTAGATGCTACATAGTTGGTTCTCATCCTTCAGAGACTACAAGTGTATTAAGAGCATCCATAGACAAAAGAATCACCTAAGATGATCATCTCATGGCTATTGGGAACGAATCAAATCAGATGGTTCTATTTTTCAATCTTTTCAACCTCGATTCCGTAGGAGCAAGTCATAAAGATTGAGAAAAATCGGTCATTCACAATCATTGATGATGGATTCCTTGAAAAGTTAAGGATTACTAATCCTTTTTAAAAATCGATCAGATTGATTCTGACAATTGGTACGAATAAAACTACCATTGTCAAAACAACTCATTAACCCAATAGAAGGGAAATGAAAAAATGTCATCACATAACTCTATCGCAGGGCAATCTGAGCAGTGTCCTAGAGAAGGGTTAGTGCACAACATGAAAGAAGGATAATATATTCACTAATATACAGCCCTAGTTCATAAACATGGACACTTGCAACCAAAAGATATTATATAATCCCGCATATTAACATCTTGGCTTCTACTATCCAGAACAAAACAATACCATATCGTGAGGATAAGGTCAAGCATTGCAAAATACTAGACACTATGAAGAAATCCAACATTTGAGTACTTGGAAATCATAAGAGGCATATGCACAGCACCACTTGCAAAATGCAAGACAATATCAATGAGATACAAAGGAAGCATACAGTTCTCGCAATCATGAGAGTCAGCTGCAGCCAGTAAGTTGAACAGGACACCAAAAGCAGTGAAAGCAACTAAACCAAAAAATTTGGCATCAAGAAGTTCCAGAAAAAGCTTTAATTGCCTTTATTCTTTTCGCTTTGGGTGCAAAAGATGGCCTAACCAGATGATATAAAAAGTAGAAGCTTACCCAAGTAGCTAGAGGAACACAAAGCAACTAACTTATTCTTGCAGACATCAAGATGATACTAATTCCTTTAGCTTCAACAGATGCAGCTGTACTAAAAAAAATATTTCTCTTTGTACCATCATAACATTAATCAAGTACTCAACTAATACAAGCATCTCAAGCTGTAGAATGCTAAATTGCAAAACCACCATAAGAGTACAAGACATGACAAGAACACACAGAGAAGGCAGAGGCATTTATCATTGTTAGCATCAAGGCAACACACCTAACTTCCCTTACAGGAGTCAACACAACACTAAATTCTCTTTTCACTACATGCAGCTACAGGTTTAAAAGGGCAATTTACTGCTAGTCAGTGTAGCAAATGGTTTAGTATGGACATGATAAGAAAGCAGTGTCCGGAGTTGGGAAAACAGTATCTGCAAACCATCACACAATAATAAAGTATCATAGCGTTCAAACTAGTATGAGCATTTCAGCTGTATATATGACAATAAACACATGCACAAAGCAAGGAAATCATCATTTTAATTATACTAAGTTGCATGTAAAAGAGTAACATTGTTGCAGATTCATTACAAAAATAGAGCAGCGAGAGTACCCACTTCATCGTTGTCCCAAACGTTAAATCAAGTGAAAGAAAAAAACTTATCTTTTCCCATATACTCTCACCTCACCCTAAATATCAAAGTTACTATGAACAAATGTCCAGTCTAGATATTAGGCATACTAACAAAAACAATAAAATCATTAAGCTACATAATAATCAGAAATCTTTTACCCATCAATCCATCAAGCCACACTATTAATATTATAAACAAAGTCACTATGAACAAATGTCCAGTCTAGTTACTGGGCATACTAACAAAAGCAATAAAATCATTAAGCTACATAATTATCAGAAATCTATTACCCATCAAGCTACACTATTAATTATATATTTCAGCCCTATATGGGAGCTGGTATTTAAGGAAGAAGTCACATGACTATTTGCAGGACAACATCAACTGACCTCAACCACATCTCTAAAAAATTTTAAGCCTTCTTCACTTGGTCTTTACTATAGCATCATTTTATCAGTTCTGAGTGAGTATATTAGAAGGATTGTAAAACATGACAAGCAACCAGTAAAGAGTTATAATATAGATTTTCGTGTAAATCAAATTTGGGTACAAATCAATAACAGATAGATGGAACCAAGAAATTAGCATTCAAGTGTAATGAATAGCAACATAGAACAAAACTCAACCAGAGACACAAACATAAGCAAAATCAATTGTCACCGGTAAACTCATGTAAATCAAATATAAACCTCAATTCAGAAAGTGAAATCCACTTCAATCAAAGTTGGACACTTACTATAAAATTCAATACTTTTAAAAGTAAGTACTAGCCCAGAAGGTAGCAAACAAAGAGTAACGACGAAAACTAATCACCACCAGCCTTCTGGTAGACATAAGTCAATCCACACTTGCCGCAATAATGGCGATCGAAGTGGTTGGCCATGAAAGTCCCAGCCCCACATTCTTGATTAGGACACTCCTTCCTGAGCCTCTGGACCTTACCCGAGTCATCAACCTTGTAGAATTGAAGCACAGCGAGCTTGACCTTCTTCTTCTTGTGCTTAATCTTCTTGGGCTTAGTGTAGGTCTTCTTCTTTCGCTTCTTAGCACCACCACGGAGACGAAGCACCAGATGAAGGGTCGACTCCTTCTGAATGTTGTAGTCAGCTAAGGTTCGTCCATCCTCAAGCTGCTTTCCGGCGAAGATGAGCCGCTGCTGGTCCGGAGGGATTCCCTCCTTGTCCTGGATCTTAGCCTTGACATTGTCGATGGTGTCCGACGATTCAACCTCAAGGGTTATGGTCTTACCCGTTAGGGTTTTCACGAAAATCTGCATGGTTGCCACCAAGGTTAGGTTCGCCGACTGAGAGGTAGGTGAAAATAATGATAGTGGAGGCTTATATAGGTCATGCGGAGGGGACTGAAGTAGTTCTAGGGTTAGGGGATGGATTGTTTGGTGTGACGCAGGTTCACAAGGATCACTGTAGTTGCGGAGAAGCACGAAACGACATTGTCGTGTCTATTAATTTGGATCCCCCCAAAATTTCTGACCATGAATCAGTAAAACGACACATTACTTTCCAAACAAACACAAAAAAATATCCCAGCTCTATCTTCTTCTCACTGCAACTGAAAAACCAGAAACTCCTCCTTCCCTCCCTCTCCAAAACTGTGATACTGTTCTGTAATCACTATTCAAAACTGCGTCCTTTAGAAATTCCATGGCCATAGTAGCTTCGCTACCTGGCCTCAACCTCTTCTCCTCTCTCCCATCAAACCCACCTCCAAACGACCCAACTGTGAATACCTCAACCCCTTCCACACCCATCCCAATTCCCAAATACCCACCTCCCCGTAGATCCCAGAAAATCCTTCCTCAACCCCAAAAATCCCAAGATAATGCTGCTCTCAAATCATTCCATAGAAATTCTAAATACTACAAACCCATCAAAGATGGAGTCATTGCATCGGATGGTGATCGTTCAGTGATTGTTGGTGAGTCTGGTGTGTCCTATCTCCTACCTGGTGCTCCATTTGAGTTTCAGTTCAGCTACTCCGAGACACCTAAGGTCAAGCCGTTGGCAATTCGTGAGCCGGCGTTCTTGCCCTTTGCTCCACCGACAATGCCGAGACCATGGACTGGAAAAGCCCCATTGAAGAGCTCGAAGAAGAAGATTCCACTTTTTGATTCATTCAATCCTCCTCCGCCTGGAATGAAAGGAGTGAAGCAGGTTGAAATGCCGGGGCCGTTTCCTTTTGGGAAGTATCCGAAGGAGGGGAGGACAAGGGAGGAGGTAATCGGGGAGCCTCTAAAGAAGTGGGAGATACGAATGTTGGTGAAACCTGTATTGTCTGATAATCGCCAGGTTAATCTCGGTAAGTTCTTTCGTGCAAAACGGGTACTTGCAATTCTTCATTTCTACTTCAATTCTTGGACTTCTGTATCCCATACTTTCAAAAATAATAAGGATTAAGGGATTCATTGCTGATGGTTAATTTGGGTGGTTTAGGAAGGGATGGATTAACACATAACATGTTGGAATTGATACATTCACATTGGAAGCGTCGCCGCGTCTGTAAAGTTCGTTGTAAAGGTGTTCCAACTGTTGATATGAAAAATGTTTGCCGCCATATTGAGGTATCCATTTTCATCTATCCCCCACAAAGATTCCTGATTTTCTTCTGCTTTTCCACCACCAAAGCATTCCTGATTACCATTTGTTACTATCCTGACCAAAAAAATTACTAATATACTTTACCTTTAACAGACAAAGTTAAGCCTATTATTTGGCAATCATTTTTGCTTGGTTTCTTTCAATTTCATACTTACCCTGTCCCCTTCCTGCATGTTTCTCAAAAATTATTTTCAGAGCAGCTTCTAGAAAACAAAAGAAGTTCTGGAAATCTAGTTTCTTGAACTGAAAATAGAAGGAACAAAATACAACATTATGAATCTTTCTAAAATGAAGTACGTTTTCTTAATTTTGTTCTAAAAAGGCTTTTTAAAAGCTCATGTTGTTTTCTCTATGCTAAGTTTAAAAGAGCTTTTCTATCAACATTGAGTTATTGCCAAAGTGATAATTTTCTAGCTTAGTTATTGCCAGAGCTCATTGGTTTTCTGTTTAAACTCATGTTTCGTGCTCACGGGCTTCCTTTTTCTCTAGATCTTGCAGAATATCATTCCAAAGCATGGGATTCTAATACAAAACATTTTCTGGAAGATTGTCAAATATTTAGGGTTTTAAGAATTCTATGGTCAAACTTTTCTTCCATGAATTTTCAATTTAATCTTCTTGGCATATATTATTTTCTAAAGCGTGTCCATATGTGACTAAATATAAGAAAGGTATTGGCAACCTCTAAAACCTAAGTTCTTCCTATTTGTCTTGTTCAAATGCAGCTGCTGTTTGCTAGGTCACTTTGGGACATGGGTAGTTAAAAGAGGAAATAATGTGGCAAAATTGGCGGATTATTGTGATGTATTTGATTATAGTAAACCTGTTTTATAAGGGGGAAGCTTCCAGAAAACTTTGAATGCCCTATTTTTCTTTTTAGAGCATCTTTTTTTCTATTTGAATAAAAGTCCCTTCCCTTACCTTTCTCACTCCATCATTTCATCGATTAGCCTGTGTTACACGTCTCAGTTACAATCCTAATTGCCCACAGATTCTAGTAGCTATTTAAACCATTGATGTCTTCTCATATTACATTAATTGTTTTTAAAGGGGCATACAGATGTCTGATATTCTAGTCGAATTGAAAGATACAGAGATTCCTATTAGTCCCAATTTTCTAGTTTTCTGTTTCTTACTTGTATCCAAAGAATCAGAGCAAGGCGTTCAAAAAGGCAATACAACTGCTTTGATTCAATGTTATGTGTAGTTTATTTACAGTTTACTGCTTCAACAGGATGTCTCTTTCCATTGCCGACATTGCACTTACAGTACATCTCATATTGTATTTGAAGTTTCAGCCATGAAGTTAATCATGCACCCTGAAAGCTGGTGTTTACTTAAAATTCTTGTTTGTTTTGGACTAATGTGGAATCAATCCAGGAAAAAACTGGGGGGAAAATTATTCACAGAGTTGGTGGTGTGGTTTATCTTTTCCGTGGGAGAAACTACAACTATCGTACTCGTCCGCAGTACCCAGTGATGCTATGGAAGCCAGCTGCTCCAGTTTACCCAAAACTTATCCAAGAAGCTCCAGAAGGGTTAACAAAAGAAGAAGCTGAAAAGTTCCGGATGAAAGGAAAAAAACTCTTGCCAATATGTAAATTAGGTAAATATATCCTCCTGGACCATCAAATCTGTCCCTGTCTCTCTCTCACACACTCATGGAAACACAGACACACAACAGAAAGATGAGTGGCTCTATTTGTTTCACGGAAATAACATGGCATAGGAAAATGTTTGTGTGCAAATAAGGAATGGCTGGAGTCTTGTGAGTTGTGACTGGTGCATCTGAATTATGATGGTGGTTGTAGGGGACAGTAAGAGTTGGCTGGTAATTGCTAATAGTGGTGGATAGTGGATTGGTGGTTTGTTTTTGTTATGGAAAATACATTCTGCCTTGCAGGAAAGGAAGTCGTCTTTCGCTTTCTAAGGGGATACTTTTATGCATGAAAATATTTTCAGCCTCCTTTTACAAAAACAGTCAAGAGAGCTGTTTTTTTTATTAAAAGAACCTATGTTACTTGGATTACTGCTCATCTATTTACATAATCACCGTTTTGTGAAGAAATTTTTACTGATTTACTCACCAGTTTCCTTATTGGGCTTGCCTAAAGTAGCTAGAACCAATTCAGATGAAGCAGAGCTTTGTACAAACTGAATTCTTTTTGTTTTAGTCATTTTGGACACGTACTGGTTGACTACTACTAACATACCAGTGGTATTAGCTACTTCAAAAATCTAATGTATGTTAGAATCACTCTTGATGTGGCATGGCATGCTTCGGTGTTTTACTCATGATTTTGGTTTCAAGTGGTACTCACTGGAGTTTGATTTTGATCTATAAGGGAACTATACACAGCAGAATGGGAAAAAATTAATTAGGCATTATTGTTTGTTGTTCATGACTGGTATATGCATCTTGCAAAAAAAATATTTTCTTTTGAAAGTGATAAATATAACTTGCAATCAACTTGTTGGATAAATTACATATACAAGTCGAAGACTCATTATTTTTCTTTTTTAATAACTCAAACTATTTATATCTGTTTTTACATTGCAGCAAAAAATGGAGTTTATGTTTCACTGGTGAAGGATGTCAGACATGCTTTTGAAGGAAGTCCTTTGGTGAAGATTGACTGCAAAGGGATGCACGCCAGCGATTACAAGAAATTAGGAGCCAAGCTTAAGGTTTGTCTGGTTGTTATATCTCTTTAAACTATGCATAAATAATATAACCTGTTTTAGTATCTACACATTGTCAGGTATAGAAAATTAACTAAAAGTAAAGAAAAAGAAAATACAGGATTAGACTAAAAAGCAGGAAAAAAGATCGGGAAAACCGTGGCTCTGTTTAAATGAAAATTCATGCAGAGTTAACATTATTCTCAATGGTTTCATCATATTGCTTTTGACTTTGAAAGCTACTAATCTCATGGAAATATTAAACAAAGAGACAGAGAGAGAAACAGAATATGTGAGAGAGGTGAATCTAATCCTATATGATATTGTTCTTATTTGCTACAGGCTGTCTCAGCCATTCTGAGATCTGGATGAGATGAGCTTTGTATTAAAACCATTTTTCTCTTGTTGGCAGGATTTGGTTCCTTGTGTTTTGCTGTCTTTTGATGATGAACAAATATTGATGTGGAGAGGAGAAAATTGGAAATCTATATATCCAGAAGTATCTCCTGCTTTACCTGCTTCTGAAGTTGGCATTGCAGTGAATTTGGACAATTCAGGTATGTGTTGAAGATAAGAATTCTATTTGTATGTCGTAGAACTGTGATTGATATTTCAAATTTGAAAAATAGAAGATTTGAAAGCCTCCTAATATATGTTTCTTGTACTTGGGAAGATCTTAATGCAAAACTGGTCTGGATAAGGATTGGTTTTCCAGTCAGACTTTTGAAACTGTTAATGCAACTCTCCATTGAGGATACAAATACTAATACTTGTTGGTTGCTTTTAGTGGACTCCAATTGGAATGCTTGCAAATGATTATGATTCATGAACACGAATGGACATAAAAGATACAGTAAGAAGGCATTTCAATCCCAGTCGTATGAAGCTTCTCCTGCCTTCAGATATTTTTTTGGGTTGATAGCTAATATTGCCTCGAGTTTAGTGAACTTTATAACTTGGGTTGGACTTTGGTACAGTTTGTTTAGGAAACTATTTTGAAGTGATTTTGGGAAAAAGCAGGTACCAACTGCAATCTCCTTCATATGAAGAGAGGTACACATTGGGTGCTGCTGCGTACAGCAGTTTCCTGAAACTTCTTCCATGAGAACAATGTGAACATTTTCCACTCTGGTTTTCCTTTCTAAGTTGCATACTTGATGACTGCATGTCTGCATGTAGAAGAATAGTATTTTTATTACTCAAAAATGTTATTGCTTGATAATACAGTGACATTTAAGAGTGATCAATTATATTATGCCTGTGCTTTCATTAAATAAATCCAATGTTTATCAGGTGAGGCTGAAGATAATCATTACAAGCATGACGCAAATACAGTGAGCACAAGCCCTAAAATGTTCTCATTGTGGAAGCGTGCAATTGAGTCAAGCAAAGCATTGTTGCTAGATGAGATTAATCTTGGTCCTGATGCTCTTCTAGAAAAGGTTGAGGAATTTGACAGTGTTTCACAGGCCACAGAACACTCCTATCTAGCATTAATTTTGACAAATGAAGAAGATGCTACTGGCTCATCAATACAAGACTCAGAAGATGGTTCTGAAGGTGACGATTATTACAGTGATGACTTATATTCCTCGGCTAATGATGACGATGATGATGAATATTACGAGGTGGATGAATCAGTCCCACCTGGATCACTACGTGTTGATTTGATTGCGGAGAAACTCAGACAGAAATGAAACTATAAGATTCTAAGATCTGTTCTTGTGTTATGATGTGTCTCAGTATTGACTAATTTGAAGAGTTTATGTATTGAGAATGGTTTTGTTTGGGGAGAAAATGTTGAAGGAATCAGAAGGCATGAAATGTAGAATCACAATTGACAACAAAATGTGTAAATATAAAAATTATAGCTGACATTTTACATGTTTTTGTGTTTTGTTTTTCTAAAAGAATCCAAGTGGACATTGAGCAACTTCCATATATCCTACATGGAAGATTTTCCATCAGACTTTTTTTTTTTCAGTTATTTATATAGTTTCTAGCAGTGAATTCTTTCATTTCTTTGCACATAGAAATTTAGGAAAATTTGTTTTAAAAAAATATAGACATATAGTAAAAATAAGACAAGAAAATATAAAAAGTAAAACAACTTTGCTCGTTAGATGCAAAAGATTAGTAAAACAATTCAAAGAAATAAATTTTTTTTAATTAATGCTTAAAAGCTTTGTGCACGTAATCTCATCCTTAATAAAATGAGTTAATATTTCATCAATTATGTCTAATGAGTTTTTTTTAATTATTAAATAAGACTATGATAAATTATTTAATTAAAATTAAGAGTGATAAGTGTTGTACATCAAAGAATTTCTCATCGAATCTCATTTTTATGAGAGTAGAGAGCTTATATATTTTAAAAGTCAAATCACGAGCCAAGAAAATAAATAAAGATAATAATCTGCTATTAAAAAAATAAAATACATAATGCTTATAGTTGTCTATGTTAAAAGAATTGTAAATCAAATATTAAACGGTGTTAAATGTGTACTAGTATACTACAAATTGTTAAATATATTTACAATAAATTGAAAGAAAAAAAAAATCATATTCCCTTAATTTCGTTCACATATAACATAGCACTACCCAATATTATTCTTATAAAACATAGTAGGTTGTCCTTTATCATTTATGAACGACAGAAAATTGCATGCTCTGGTGGGCCTGTGACTAGACCGACGATCACAAACCAAACAAGGCACGTAAGGATTAATGATTTAATTTTATATAAAAATAAAAAATTAAAATTTGAAACATTTATAATCATTTTTGGGTGGAAAAGTTCATTTTGTCTTCTCCGGTACTAAACTGAATCATCTCTGATCCTGTAATGGCCAATCAGGCAACAAAAGCGAAACCTGGAGGAGCCCATCTCATAGAAGCAATTCGTTCTATTTCTCGTGCTTCATTCAGATAGAAAAGGAAGAAGCAAAGCATCTTCTTTTAGATTGACGCGCTGCGTGCTCTGCATTTTGATCGTGAACCGTAAGTACCACACCTTTTCTTTTAATCTCCATAGGAATCAATGTTTTATTTTTTTTATCGTTTCATTGAGATTATGACCTTTTACGTGAAACCCATCAAGTAAGGAATCTGTGCTATAGTTGATATTTTAGTGAGAACCCATTTTAAATCTGAGGTCTTGTTTTATTCTTTGCTTCCATATCCTCTAGACACACTGAAAAAGAATACTGATTAAGAAACTTGTATTTTATTTGTGGGGATTGATTGCACAAATAATGTTGGTGATAAATGTTTGAAACTTGAGTTTCTGTGCTATCTTCATAAGTTAGCAAAAAAGTCAAGCACCGGGTTTATACAATCTTGGGTTGTATTTTAGATTTTGTATTCCGATGGCAATCTTGCTTGCTTTAAAATATTGGGGGTTTTGGTTTTATGGTTTAGTTGGAAATGATTGATGAGAAGCTTTTGAATCATAACGGGTCTTTTTCAATTTCTTGAAGGATTAATCTGGATAATTCTCTCTGCTTCTCCTTTATCCTTTATAGTACAAATGTACTGAAGTTATAAACTTTAATTAGCTTGGTTGACTTCATTTCTGGTATTCTCCTCAGTGGCAGTTAATGATTTCCTGCTTGTTTTTAAAAATAAAAATAAAAATTCTTTTGCTTTTAATACTTCTTGAGTTCTTGCCCTTCTTTCTTCCACTCGAGTAACATCTTTCTTGTCTTCCGAATTAGTCATTGTCTTTTCAAACTTTTATTCTGCATCATTATCTGAGTGTTGGGGACAGTGTCCGATATTGCCTTAAAAGCAAAGCTCCGAGAACAAAGATATCAAAAACATACTTTTGCTGGGGGTAGCCAAATAATTCATGGGTTTCTTTACAGGATCCTCAAATCATACTTGGCAGCCAATCATGACAGCAGATACCAATACCCCGAGTTATTGGTTGAATGAGAGATTCTTCCTCTGCGCAATATTTATTTTGACCACTATGGTTCTAGCAGCACTTCTCATTTGGAAATATGAAGGCACCAAAAAATCAAAAAACGAAAGGCAAGAAAATGAACAAGAAGCAGTCGGATCCTTGTATGAGGATGAAGCATGGAAGACATGTCTCAAGGGAATCCATCCTGCTTGGCTACTTGCTTATAGAATAATTGCTTTTGTTGTGCTTTTGGCATTGCTCATTGCCAATGTGGTCAGTGACGGAGGAGGCATATTTTACTTTTATACTCAGTAAGTCATCCTACATATTAGTCCCATCCATCTGTGCTGTTTAATCTTGCATGCAATACAATCATCTGATCTTACAGGACATTGCTTGAACAAACATGGGATGATCTACTACTCTTTTCTCATCATTTAAAAAGAAAATTCGATAATTTTATTTTTGAGTCTCTTTTTTGGATGTACCTCGGTACCTGTAAGCTGTTTCAAATTATTAGTTCTTGCATTATTGCCATGTCCAGAGCAAGGTGATGAGCTTTCCCTGTAAAATATACATGAATAAAATTATTTCTAGGTCCAGTTTTCAGTATACTTGAACATGTAGTATTGAACTTCTCTAAATTCTACTGGAGAGAAGTATAATGTGTCAATAATGTAGACCCTTTTTAGAAACTGACATGTATATTGTGATTGTTCGATTCCTTTTTCCATAACGTAGACCTACTACCTCCCTGTAAAGTAATTTTGGGTGGGGAAGATAACGCGTTTGTTTGTTATTTGTAACAATAAGCCAACTGCTTAAATAACCTGCTATCCAGATCGTAAATATGCTGATTGCATGTTTGTGCTGTTTTTTTCTTCTGCTGGACAGGTGGACCTTTGCTTTGGTCACTATCTATTTTGGGGTAAATTTTCAACTCTACAAAATCTTCTACTGAACTCGTATCTACGTTATAAGGAAAACTGGGTAAAAAGAAATTCGGTGGAAATATTTTACTTTATTCTTATGGATAGCTTCAATAATGGTTACACTCGTGAGAGGTTCACTACGAAACTTACAGATTATATGGTGCTATTATATATCTAAGTTGCTTATGCTCTCAATCGTACTTGCAGCTTGGGTCTTCATTCTCCAGTTATGGATGTTGTATATATCAGCATAGATTTGGGGGAAATGTAGCGGATCACGCTTATTGGGACGCAGAGCAAGGTACCTATGTGGCTCCCACACTGGGGGAGAGGAGTGCAGATATGTCCAATCTGTCCAAAAGATTGGATTCCTATGGAGAAGCTCGTGCCCACAAAATTGCAGGTGTATGGGGTTATGCTTTCCAAATCATTTTTCAGGTAATGATTATAATTAATGGATCACTATCTTGGAATGTTTATAAATGGCAACAGTTGCACTTTTTACATCAAGTGCCATACAAACATCTTCCATATGTATAAATATATATACAGAAGTGTAAGTTTGTGCATGTGGAGTAGGACATATTGTTCGCCATGATTGAAGAGGGTATAGAAGCAGAGAAAGATATGTCAATTAGGAAGTACTTTGGGGCTTTGTCGGTGCCAAAGGATGAATAGGGCAAACTTTGTGTTGGAGGCCTTCAATGTTTCATGCCATTGATTCCAGGGAAACATATCTCGTGAACTGAAACTTTCAATGTTCAGAAAATACATGACTCTTTACCGTTATATCAATAGTAACAATATGGCATTTCATCTAGTTATGGGGAAGATACAACTTCATTAAACTTAAATTAATAACGTACATTGGCATAATGCTGAACATGTACTGTTGTGTCCAAGTAAGAAAATTTGAAAATCTTTTTTAATCATATAGTGAAATCACCTTGTCTTCACATCATGCCTGCTTATGATGCATGTGAGAAATTTCCAGTCATTGATTCTGCTTTTAATTTTATTTATTATATTTCGGCCTGCCTTATATTTTTCTCTTGACATTCTATTAGTGAATGTATCATACTTGTTTCAGTGATTTTATTTCAAATTCAAGAATCAAGAGGTAAACTGTTCCAAATTTTTCTTGTTACCCTGTGTTTTTTGTTATAGACATGTGCAGGTGCTGTAGTGCTCACAGACTCTGTTTTCTGGCTAGTTCTTTATCCATTTCTAACAGAAAAGGACTTTGGTCTTGATTTTGTAAGTACGGTCCCTTTTCCCTGGATTAATTGCTCTCTGTATCTCTGCCTTCAAGGTTCAATTATCATGCCCTTTTTTGAGGGAGGTATTATATTTAATATGGTTACACTGTCAACTGTAAGCTTCTAAGCAATTCTTTCTGTTTTCACTTGAAATAAAAATCATAATTTAGAAAATTGCATTGGATATCATCACATGGCAAAGTCATATCGATGAAATCAGCATACCTTTGTGTTTCTCAAACTTCAATAGAACTCAACTGAAATGATGCTTTCACTAATTGATTTTCTGGATATTATCTTGGAAGTACAGTTTGGTCCCATGTATATATATTTATTTCCTCCAATTGCTAAAGTGCATTTTTTGCTAAATGAACCATGCATTTATTAGATGTTTTTTTCATTCATGAAGCAGATCACACTCAAAAGAAATGCATGGTTATATCTTGCCAAAAAAAAAAAAAATGCATGGATGTATTGTATGCTACAAACTCCATGCTGGTTTCCTTTATAGAATCATGAACTTGTTCGTTTCTTTCCTGCTGATAAAATATCCCATTTTTATCTGAGGAATGTGCTCAATTTTCAATTGCAGTTGAAAGTTAGTATGCATTCAATCAATGCTGTTCTCCTTGTTGGCGATATTTTATTAAATTGCTTGGTGAGTTTGGTCTTGTTTTTAAAATGATTGTAGCCTTCGCCTCAATGATCAGTTTCAAATTTACAATAATTTCCTCTTTCCATGTCCAGAGGTTTCCAATGTTTCGGATTGCATATTTTGTATTGTGGACGGGTATATTTGTTGTATTCCAGTGGATCATCCATGCCTGCGTTTCAATGTGGTAAATTAATGCACATCCATTCTGTTGATTTTTATCTTTCCCATTGAGAAAATCTTCATAATGGTGATAACCTATGTTACAGGTGGCCTTATCCTTTTCTGGACTTGTCATCCCCATATGCGCCCTTATGGTATGAAATCAATGAAACAATTTTCATATAGCCTCTGATGTGATTACCTCCTTAGATAGTGCAAAACCATATGTTATGAATGTTAAGCATGAATAGACACATGCTTAGTCCTTCAGGATGTGGGCAAATTGCACGAATATCTTAGTTTAATTGGCAGCCATTAATCTATGATGAATGAATTAACCAGAGATAGTTGGATTTTGATTACTGAAGTTTGGTACACATATGGTAGACTTTGTTTTAAGTATTCCTAGCACTACTGGCAATTATATGCCTTTATTGAACTGCTATAAGTTTTGCATGGTCTATTTGGCAAGGTAATGATTGCAGCAATTGGATGAGATGAATGTTAGCATAATCATATCTTTCGGTTTAAGTGACTTACTCATCTGTGTTGCCGCATGAACTTTAGGTACTTGGCAGTGGGTGTGATTCATATTCCATGCTACGGCCTCTTTGCTTTGATTATGAGGTTGAAGCGCTTCTGGTTGTCAAGATCATTCCCAGACTCCTCTCAAAGTTTAAGATGAAGATTAAATTGGCCAAAGCATAGTTCACAACATTCTGTGACCAAGCCCAGGAGTCCGCTAGCAACACCAATTTATATTGTAGGATTTGTGTTCTTAGCTGCTTGATGGTTATCAATTTTTTATTTGTGGGCAGCTATGGGAGAAAGTATTTATATATCAACATAATGATTAAATCTATTGGAAGCTAGCTCCCATTTCCAGCACACAGGGAAGCAACATCAGGGATGCCATTTTTTTGTTCCTGAGCTCATATATAATTTGACTTTACAAATATATCTTTCAATCTTGGCATTTGTTACATATTGAAATGAATAAAATACTGTTGTACCTACATGTTTGAATTGCATGGTTATTATTCATATCACATTCCACTTGTAACTTGAAAGGAAAAAGCACAGTGCTCCATCAAGTTGACAGTTGCTCATAGCATTCGCCACTAAATTTAAGAAACATAAAAGTTTTATGAAAAAGAAATAACTTGGTTTACCAAAATTTTGGGCTGTCTCCAAAAGCTTTTTTCATGTTATTAGTTTTGGAACAAGGGGGAAAAGGTGAAAAAGACAAAAAAAGAATAATTGTGCTATGAGAAAAAAATAATAATTGGGCTGTAAAACCCCCAAGTTTCTTCCCTCTTGTCTAAATTAATCACATTCTATTTTTAGACCAAAAAAAAAAAAAAAACTGAGTAGAATAATTGTTCTATAGCCTATAGATTCCCAGCAAGAAATAAAAAATAAAAAAAATAAATAAATAATATATATATATAGCATGTACATTTTGGCCAATATTTAGCTAGCACATCCTCTGCCTACAAAATCTCAATATTTAAAAAAGGACAGACCTAGGACAAATTGAATTATTAATTATTCTAATAGAGTTGGCCAATAGTTAAAAAAATATTCTTTAAAAAAATATTCTTTAATTTTTTGTGTTTTTTATCTTATTAAATTAAGCGATGAAAAAAAAATACCATAAAATTATAGTTTCGGAGTGAATTGTTTTTTTTTACTGGATCAAATAAAATAATTAGCTAACATGCGTATAAACTATTATGGTTCATTGGACTACTAATATTAAATAATGAAAATTGAAAACACTAATAAATAGGATTATTAATTAAAAAAATGCCCCACGCTTTACGCATGGAACCCACGTACTGCCTTGTTTCTGAAATTCACATGTTAGAATGCTGCTATGCTATACAAGCTGAAGTATAAATTATGGCTCCATATGTTGCCAAATCCAATGAAGTGTGATTCACGCTTATTGCCAAAAAATAAAAAATAAAATGAACTTGTAACTTAGCAAAATAAAATTAAAAGATAATAAAACAAATAACGACATGTTAGTATAGTGTAAAAGACTGTTTGTATAAACAGCAAGAGGATAATAGCTATGTGAGATGTTTCTGATTTAAATTGTTGATGAAAATAAAAATTTGTGCTGCATGACTTTTACTGTATATTAGTATAAGTATATTGTCAGAGTTTTATTTGTAAAGATAAAGACTTCATATCAAGCAATTAAAACAATGTCCAGCCAAAGAGAAATATAATCACTCCACAATTGTCAATGAAAGAAAAAGGTACAAAGTGTTGTCAATGATTTGTTAGAAATTAAATTCCAGCCAAGAAAAGCCTAAAGTTGAATTGGTTTTGAATGAAATATATAGGTCATGCAACTAAACTTGGACCCTTCAACAACTAGCAGTTAGAACTAACCAAAACTACACGACTAGACAGATAAAAAGAGCAGCTTGAACCTAGTATCAGACATATGTCCTCCTACTCCTACCAATACCATAATAAAAATGGCAGATAGAAACTAGTATCAAACATGACCTACCATATTAAAAATGATTGTTTATACTTGATGTATAAGGAATGTACTAGAAGCCCTTGGTTTGTTGGTCCCCAAAAAAGGAAAACAAACATTTGTCAAAGATGATGTATATTTTGTTTTTTAACTATTTAGGATATCTTTAATTCAAAACTCTATTTCTTTGAAAGTATCATGTAAACAAAATTCAATAAATTTCAAATCATTTTGTGTTACAAAAATTAAACGTAATTTCATGTTTTTTCAAGTACCATTTTCATTTGGTGTCCACCATTAAACTCTTCAAACAAAGATGAAAAAGATTTATATGGGGGTAGCCCACCTATAAAATCTCTACCTCCACCCTCCCTTAATGCAAACACATCTTAATTTGTTTTACATCACATTCATAATTATACAAGTTTAGTCATTCCGTATAATAAATAGTAAAACTAGAAAAATAAATAATTGTTTAAATGTGAAGATACACAATATAATACAAGTTTTCATTTTGAGAAAATTGCGTGAAAATAATTTTTGATTGGCGTCAATTTCTTATCGTGTGAAATATATAATCAACGGTGATGCATAGAGCCACGTCACTAGTTCTCGCAATTACCAAAAGGTCCAAAACCGTTGTAGTTGAAACGTTAGTTCATCCAAAGTAGTAGGTACACCATGTGTTCGTTTCCTACATCTAATTTTTATTTTTCTCTAATTTGATTTCCCGCTATATAATTGAACGCAGAGGCAAACCTAATAACCAATTTTTTTTTTCAAATAAAAATAAATAAAATTATCAGCTATAAATAAAGAGCGAGCAAAGCCCGAGAGATTTCAGCTGTGTCTTGGATCTTCATCTACCTTCCTACCTGAAAATCTCTCCCATTTGTTTTTCTTTCACAGGTAAATTGCATTTCTCTGTCCGCCATTTTCATCTATATGCTGCTTTGATCTGTTTATTTCTACCATGTTTAATTTTCGTTATCTAATTGTTGTTTTTTTTTTTCTTCGAATTCTTAAATTAATCGATTTTGTTCTATGCATTTAGTTATTTCATGAATTAGGATGTTCTTATAGTTTTGTAGAATTTTTGGAAATTAATTGGGTTTTTGTGATCTGGTTTTTGAGTTCTCTGGATTAGATCTGATTCAGTGAGATGTTAACGGTTGGAATTTTGGTGATGGAAACAGATTAAGAAGAAATGGCACGCAAGAAGATCAGAGAGTATGATTCCAAGAGATTGTTGAAGGAGCAGTTTAAGAGATTCTCTTCCAATGAATTACCCATCAAGTCCGCACAAGTAAGTGGGTCATACGGCACCGTTTTAGTTCTCATTCATCATGCATGTAATCTGATGGTTAATATATGAGTATGGCTGCTCGTATAGAGCTCAGTGGTTTTGTGATCTATGAGTATGATTGGGTGTGTTCTGGCAAACCCAACCTGGTTGCAATTAGCTGAAACATAATTCCCTTGAAGTGTAATTCTTGGTTTTATCATGGATCAAATCTAAATTTAGAAACTTCATTGTTTGGGTGCTTTAAAACAAGCTGGGAGCCACAGGATGTCTAAATGGGTTTTATCCCTCGGGTAACTGTAGTCAATTAGTGACTGGATTGTAGTTCATTAGTCGAAGGAAAACTTGGAACAGATCTGTCAGAATGGGCTTCCATGGTGTAAATTTTTGACCCAATCAAGAAAGCTTTTCTACAATCTGAAATTTTGATATTCTTGAGTCATGAAACATGATACTCCGGAGTATTTTTACAAACGCTTTTTCCAATGTTCCAAAATCAATGTTCTGCACCATATTAGATGCATGTATATATATTGAATTGCACTTGTTCTGTGTTTATGCTTTAGGTAACAGAAGCAACTGATTTCAATGAACTAGCAGAGAAGGAGCCTTGGCTTTCATCTTCAAAACTGGTTGTGAAACCTGACATGTTATTTGGAAAGCGTGGGAAGAGTGGTTTGGTTGCCTTAAATCTGGATTTGCCCCAAGTTGTTTCTTTTGTGAAAGAGCGTCTAGGAAAACAGGTATTTTAAAAATAAAAATTACTACGTGCTCTTTTCGCCTCATATGGCTGCTCATACTTATATATTTCTCTCCTGAAATATGAAGGTTGAGATGAGTGGATGCAAAGGGCCCATAACAACTTTCATTGTTGAACCCTTCATTCCACACAACGAAGAGTTTTACCTTAATATTGTCTCCGAGAGACTCGGGAACAGCATAAGCTTTTCAGAATGTGGAGGAATTGAAATCGAAGAGAACTGGGAGAAGGTAATCTTGAATATGGATTCTGAGATTTCGCAGACTAATTTATTGAAATCTCTTTGTACTTCTAATTTTGAGGTTTTAGCTGCTGTTCTATAGTATCCTCAGATTTATATCTTAAAAAAGATCTGTTCATTTTCCAGGTTAAAACTATATTTGTCCCAACTGAAGTGTCTCTCACGCCAGAAATTATTGCCCCACTTGTTGCGACCCTTCCTTTGGAGGTAATTTCTGATATACTCAACATTTTGATGGATTACTTTATGGTTTCATAGCTATGAACAGATCAAAATTTCATTTGGCTACCTTTTCCTCGAGTTCACCATGTTATCCTTTGACTAGAAAAGAGAAATTTACTACTTGATTCTTTAATAGCGATCAATGGTTTCATATGATATGTCCGTATAATATCTTATACATTGTTTTTGGGCACTTTCCGTAGCTTAGGTTATTGACGTAAACTTTGTTCATTCATACAGATCAAGGGAGAAATCAAGGAGTTTATCAAGGTGGTTTTCACTATATTTCAAGGTATGTCATAAACCTGATTATCCTTGCTACCAAACTGGCTTCTTCATTCAACTGCATTAATAGTTATACATGAATATTATGTGCCAGATCTGGATTTCACTTTTCTAGAGATGAACCCATTCACATTGGTTAGTGGAAAACCTTATCCCTTGGATATGAGAGGCGAGCTGGATGACACAGCTGCCTTCAAGAACTTCAAGAAGTATGATCCTTTTCTTCAGTTAATCTGAACTCATACTTGATTTGGAATACCTTTAACTCTTATTCCTCATTTAACACTGAACAGTTTTCTGCTGTCAATATTCCATATGACAACTTGCAACTTTAGTTTGTCTCACATGACCTCAATTTTTGCAGGTGGGGAAACATAGAATTTCCATTGCCATTTGGAAGGGTTATGAGTCCGACAGAGACCTTCATTCACGGACTGGATGAGAAGGTATCTGAAATCTTATTCAACTCACTATATAATGTATACTGTGGTCTGTGGATAACCAAGCTATATGCACATTGTTGCTCTGTTTATTAATAAGACATATAGTTTCTATATTCACCGTTATATAGTGAAAATCCTATGGTCTTTCTGACATCTTTTTATCTATGAAAAGTCAAGAAGAGTAAGCCATGTTCGTTTCTGCTATAAAGAGCTTTCAACTCTGATTAAACTTATTCATATTTGAGTCTCAGTATGTACGCTAATGCTTCTAATCAGACAGTGCTCTTCAATATATATCTTCATCTGCAAAAGCCTGAACAAGTTAGTTCACTTAATAAATTTTCACTTGCTCGCAGACAAGTGCATCTTTAAAATTCACAGTATTGAATCCAAAAGGACGAATTTGGACAATGGTCGCTGGAGGAGGTGCTAGTGTAATCTATGCTGATACGGTATGTTTCTCTTTCTTTAAAACTTATACCCACGGTTACTTCTATTCTCTCGTAGCATTTAGCCATCGACTTCGTATGTACTAAGCATATTCTGAACAGGTAGGAGATCTTGGCTTTGCTTCTGAACTTGGAAACTATGCAGAATATAGTGGGGCGCCAAAAGAAGACGAGGTCCTGCAGTATGCCAGAGTTGTAATTGATGTAAGGAATTTCTTCTCCACTTTGGCATAGTTCTAAATATTACTTTAAACTGTAGAAATTTAACATTGTTGCTTTACATTTTAAATGTCTCACAATCTCATTTTTCCTGTACAGTGTGCCACTGCAGATCCTGATGGCCACAAGAGAGCTCTTGTGATTGGTGGAGGAATTGCTAACTTCACTGATGTTGCAGCTACATTTAACGGCATAATTCGAGCATTGAAGGAGAAGGTGCATTACCATTGTAGACTTATGCTCACTAGTATCCTTTTATTTGTCTGTAAGCAGCGTTAATGACTACTATTAAAAATTCAGGAGTCAAAGCTTAAAGCAGCAAGAATGCATATCTATGTTAGAAGAGGAGGTCCCAACTACCAGCGTGGTCTAGCTAAAATGCGAGCACTTGGAGATGAGATTGGCATCCCTATTGAGGTAAATAATTGAAACCCTAAAGCTTTCTCGTTGTATTCAACAACTCACAGACCTAAATCTGAAATTAATTTTGCCAACAGCTTCTGAGTTGTATTTATCTTTGTCTCTGTTATAGATTTATGGGCCTGAAGCAACAATGACTGGAATATGCAAACAGGCAATTGAGTGCATTTCTGCAGCTGCTTAAAGATTATTTGATTCTTAGACTAATTAGTATCTGTTTTTCTCTCCATTTTCATGGCAAGTTCAGGGTGATTTTCAAGTCTTAGTTGTATTCTTATGCGCCAGAAATCTCAGATGTATAATTCTTTATATAAATCCAGCCACCAACAATGGTGGCAGAGAGTGAGTTGTATCTCCAAGCTGTATGACACAGTCTAGCCACAATAAGAATGCTACTCTTTTCAATTTTCATTTGTTTCTAGTGTTGAGGCCAAAAAAAAATATTATTTATACTGTCGCTGTTTGCTTACTTTTTTATTTTTATTTTAAAATAAATCTTTTTTTAATTTACTTGTGCAAAATGGATTTAGCCTACTCTTACACCTAGGGAACGAATATCTACTCTAAAAGGGTAGGAAAACTGCATGTGAGAGAATCAATACAAACAACCCCAATTAATGGGAGACAATTGAATCTGAGCCTCTTCAAGTGAATAAAGGTATGATGCTTGAACTGGTTGATGCTCAAAAAAGAGCAAATAAAATTACTCAAATAATTATTGTAATATCTTAATATTATAAGCATCACCTATTTATTTCTAAACCCACATATTAAATTTAAAAATAAAATAAAATACTTAAAATACTAATGTATTCTTATTTTAAAAAAAAACTACAACTTTAAAATTAGTAAATTAATAATAAAATGTTATTTTATTATAAGATATAAACAAAAATTAAATTAATAATAATGCAATTTTTTAAAAAAAAAATGATAATTAATTATTTTTAAATTTTACAGAAACAACTTCATATTCTTTAAAAATTATCAATATTTGAAAACATATCTTTTTTTATTATCATAATTTAAAAAATAATAATTTATTCATATTTTAAATTTTAATTTTATAATACTAAAATTATATGTATTTCCTAACAAATAAAAGCATAAGATTTTTTAAGCATTTGTTCTTAAATATCTCATAGCGCTTTTACGTCAATTCATCTAAATATTTTTTTAATATTTTAAACAGATATACTTGAAAAGTATTTTTACACATAATACTTTTATATACAGTTTAACCAAACAAACATAATATCTATAATCTATAATATTATATGAAAAGGAAGTAAGAAGATAGTAATTTTTTTTTTTAGTTTTTCTTTTTATATTTTTTTAGTCTATTAGATTTAAATTTCACTTTGATTCTTACTATTCATTTTGATGCAATTGAATTTCTAAAATTATGAAATTACACTAATTGAATTCCTTCCATGTGGCTTATTATAGGCATCTAATAAAAAATTCACATGTGGTGTATAAATTTTTTTTTTTAAAACTAAATAAAATAAATTTTATAATAAAAATAAATAAAACTATTAAAAATAAAATAAAATAAAAAACAAAAACACAAAAAGAAAAAAATTCTCTATCATTGAACCCACCATCGCAAAGGTCGAAAAAAAAAACCCTTCATTTTCAAACCGAAAGGGTAAAAGGATTGTCCAAATTGTACAAAATCCAAATTGACGTGCCTTGATCATTCATTCTTTCTAGAATCAACCCCACAAGCCATAGTTTTAAAAAAAATTAAAATAAATGGTTGAAAGTAAAGTGAAATTGAACTCTAACTTTAGGAATAAAAGGTATTTAAAAAATTATTTTTGTTTTAGCTTAGATAACATGTTTTTGAGCAAATAAGAAAAATGATTAATTGAGATACTCCTAAGAAAAATAAATTGTTGAAAGTAAAGTGGAATTTGACTCTAACTCTAGAGACAAAAATATATATTAAAAATTAATACAATAATACCATCTTTTAAATTCTAATTTGTTAACCCGTGATCTCATTACATTATAAATAATTCATGTTTATCTCCCATCTTTTTCTTTTTCTTTCACTCGTTTTTATTGTTTGAATATAAAAATGAAAATACTATCTTTTTACTTTCTCTTTTCCAATCTTATAAATCAATTAATTTGTGAGAGATGCTCTCTTTAATTTTTTGGGTTGAAATTGTGAGAAGTCACTTTACTTTCCTTTATATATTTATTCAATATATATTATATTATTTTTTATTTTTAAAATGATAAAATTGGTCTTTGAAGTGGAAGGAGTTGTTCTTTTAAAGATGGAACAAAACCTAATTAATTATAGAAGCAGCCTATTTTCTAGAAGGGCTTCTATTCTACCATCGCAGTCTGTGATTCCCAGCTTGGTTGTGAAGAAGAACATAACCTTGAAATTTAGCTTAAATCACTAACTTAATAATTAATAAACAAATTAGCCCAAATTTGAAGAAATAAAATACTTAATTATTTTTTAATTAATTAGGTTGGTGAAAATTAGAAGACCTAATTATAAATTTATTTTTCTTGCCTTCTTAATTAATTACTCAATTTATATTCCTCTTGCATTTATATACTCTGACTTTGAAGTCGTTTGGGGGCGGCCAGGCCAACAATACTTGACTATTTAGTTCAAAATTTTGAAACCTTAATTGAGTTCGATTTGTTGAATACCAGAAAAATTATTCTAAGTTGAATACCATTTTAAGATTAGAAGATCCAGGCTGACAATGTTAGATTAGTTCCTAGTACATTCCCTATGACGTGACAACTTAAGTTTTATAGTTAAACCAAATCAGATTTATGTTGTTTTGTAATAACAATAGGAGTAAATTAACACATTTTCTTTTTTCAAGCTAAACTTTCTTTCTTTTTTTAATTTTGATATTTGTACAAATACAATTCACATGAACTTATAAATAGTTCATGCAAATGTTTCATTAATTTTTGTGATAATTTCTAATTTAATTATTAATAATAGTATAACCTTATTTTTATGAATGTGATCAAATTAAGAAAAGTAAAATGGAGTCGTAGAACATAATAGAACTACTTAAGTGTAGAGAGAGCTATTATCTATTGGAGAAGAAGGAAAAGCCATCACATACGTGAAGAGGGTTACTTAACAGCTCTCATGAATGTTGACTCTTTAAAATATATCGTGAGCCAAAAATAATCTCACACCAATTGTAGTCCAGTTATATATATTTTTTTCACCTAATTAGGAGATCTGGTGATCAACCCTACTAAACAACTTACTTGAAGATTTATTTTCCATTTCCTTTCTCTAAGACAAAAATGAATTAAAAATGTCTCCCTCAACAAAAATGAATCCTCTCATTTACCGAAAAGAATCAATCATATTCGGCGAAAAAAGGCACAAAACTTTCTCACCCAAAAATATTTCTACTTAAAAAAGACAAATTTATCTCTACAATCACATCTACCTCAAACCCAACAAATGCTTTGTTATCTTTCATTTTCAAATTGTCGGTCAAAATTTGTTGCTCCAACATTTATTTGTTCTTGACGTTTGAGCATAGAATGGATTGATTCCATCTTATTTTTTACTTTTCTTTTAGTCTCTGATCTCCCATTAAGGAAACTCAAAATAATATTATAATAATTAACAATAACAAAATTATTTGTTACATCATGCTTTGCATTTCTAAATTTTTAAATAACAAAGCAAAATTTAAATTCAAGTCGTGTCCCTTCAATCAAATAATATCATAACCTGATAACCCTCTATATAATGACCCTCAATTCATGCCTTTCCCTCTCATTCTTATTCTCATTTTCTCTCTCCCCAAACAAACCAAAATCATACTTAATTTGAAACGAAATGGCAGAAGAGAGAAAAGTTGTAGGACAAGAAGAAAAACGAGCTGAAGCTCCAATCCATGGAGACATCTTACAGGCCATACTTTCGCACGTGCCAATGATCGATTTGGTACCAGCTTCTCAAGTTTCAAAATCATGGCTACAAGCAGTTTACTCATCTTTACATCAAACCAACACCATCAAGCCGTGGCTTATGGTGCACACTCAGGCTAATACTTCTCCGTATGTGACCACTACGCACGCGTACGACCCTCGTTCGCAAGTGTGGATCGAAATTCGACAGCCGTCGGTTAATTACGTGTCTACCCTCCAATCGTCGCACTCAACGCTTCTCTTCATGTTGTCGCCGAGAAAGTTGGCCTTTTCGCTTGACCCGCTTCATCTTACCTGGCATCAAGCGGAACCCCCTCGAGTTTGGCGCCAAAACCCGATTATTGCTTTGGTAGACCAATTTTTGGTTGTTGCTGGCGGCGCGTGTGACTTCGAGGACGACCCGCTCGTGGTTGAGATTTACGACTTGAACAGCCGAACTTGGGACACGTGCGAGTCCATCCCATCGATCCTCAGAGACTCTCCATCATCCACGTGGCTCTCCGTAGCCGTAAAGGAGCACAGAATGCACGTGACCGAGAAAAAGACCGGCGTGACGTTCTCGTTCGAACCCAAAACCAAGATCTGGTACGGACCGTACGATCTACTCTCCGATCACAGTGTTTACTCATGCGTCATTGGATCGTTGAATAATAACCGTCTGATCATGGCGGGCGTAATGGGAGATGCTGAAAATGTCAAAAGCGTAAAATTGTGGGAATTGAGGGGCGAATTGGAGCTCACCCGGAAGGAGTTGGAATTTGGGGAGATGCCGAAGGAGATGGTGGAGATACTGAAAGGTGAGAGTTGTTGGGTACCGTCGATTGCGATGAGTTCGATGGGTGATTTTGCTTACATACAAAATCCATGGCAGCCAGAAGAGTTGGTGGTATGCGAGATTGTGAATGGAGCTTGCAAATGGGGAAGTTTACGAAACGTGGTTGTGAATGATCGGAGTCGAATAACTCAGAGGTTGGTGGTAACCTGCTCGAATGTGGGTATGCTGGATTTGAAAATGGCAATGATGTCTGACAAACATCGAAGGTTCTCTCTCAAAGATTCCTAATTCACTGGAAACTGTGAAAAGTAAAAAAGTAGAATTCAGATTACGGAATTGTTTTTGTTTATGTTGTTTGTATGAATGAGATTGTTCATTTGTTCTTGTTAATGAGGCCATGAATCAAATTAATTGCAAGTGTAAGACATAGAGAACAAAACATTTTTTACACTGACAATAAACAAAATATTTACTCACAACAAAACATTTTAGACTTTTGTCGTCTACGTTATTGTGGTTTAGGAATTTAGTAACATGTGGTTAGCGAGGAAAAGGGATCAGTGATATACAACAAAATATGTAGATTTAATTCGTTTGAAATTTACATGGTCTTTTCATGTTATTGATAGGTATTTTTCTGTCCAGAAAAATACATTGTAAACAGGGTTAATTAGTTCTGGATTATTGATACAGGTTTTCTTTTTTTTAGTAGATTGTTATTTATCAATGTATTTTATGGATGCTACTTTTTTTTTTTATAGACTTGAACCTAAAATGAAAAATCTCTACACCTTTATCTTAATTTACTGAAGAGTAAAGACCATCTAAGAGAAAAATATTCACAAAAAATCACCATCTTTTCTTTTTGAGACATATAACATTATCTTATTTATGCTATGCTTTATAAAAAATAATAGATTATAAGAATCATATCAATAAAATTTTGTTTATATTTTGCTGCACAATATTAAGTATCTGGTTCTCTTATATGAAGTGAACATGACCAAGAGAAGTGGTCCATGGTAAGGAAAAAGAAACATCTCCATTCTCCCTTGTGGGATAAGATCACATGACTGTATACCATAAAATTGCAATATATATATTCTTTTTATATCTACATCTTAATAAATGATAAAATTCTAATAAGACTAATTAAGTCTTAATTAATAATGAGATGATAACATGTTGGATATTGCTCCTAAGTTTTCTTATAACTTTAGAATTAATATTATTATTACATTAACTTTTTTTTTCCTTTTTGATTGAGGAAAAAGAAAAAAAACACACGAAGATCATAACAAAGAAAGGATATCATTGTGCGAGAGAGAGATACTAAGACAGATAAAGTGTTAACAATTAAATAATTAATAATACACACCAAATTAGTCTTGTTATATTTTATTTTGTGAAATGCATTTGAGAGAAATTATTATTTTGTCTAGCTTAAATATGATATTTTTTATTTAAATAAATCAATAAAAATTTACCACCATTTCATCTCACATGTTCTAATCAAATATAAATTTTTTCTCTCAACTTATTTTATGTTTATTGAATAATAATTAATCTTTCAATTTTTATATTTTTAATTTATCAATACTAGTTTAAATTAAAATTATTGAAAGTAGTATCAAAAAATATTTAAACTAAAAAATAAAAAATTTATTTTGTTAACAAATAAGATACTTAAATGAATTAAATTATAAATTTTTATTTTGTTTTATTAAAAAACACAATGTGGAATTAACACTCTGCCTGAAACCTGATCTCTTCAATCCCTTTCTTGTTGGATAAGGACAAGGATGAAACACTAATAATGTCCCCAAAAACAAATGGGCCTTATAAATTTAAATGAGACTTTTCCTAAGCAATTTAAAGGTGGACTTTTTTTGGGCTTCAGAGACAATCATTCGACACGGGGGATACAATTATAGGAGACACATTGAATCACATTCCCCTTTAAATGACATACTATTTAAATACGTCTGAAATTTAAAAAAAATGTAGAAAATAAAATATTTTTTCTATAACTGAAAAAATAAAATTTAAATGAACAAAATTAATTTTCATTTTTATATTTTTAATTAAATATAATCAAAATAACTGAAAATAGTACCAAAAAGTATTTAAATTAATATAAATTCTTCATTTTATTACAAATAAGAGAATAGAAATAAATTTCAAAAATATTATTTTTATTTCAAATAAGAGATTTTATTTTTAATAAACTGAATTATAGAATCTATTTTAAAATAAATTAAATATATTTCTTATTTTGTTTAAAACACTATGTTAGTCTTTTCTAAACCATCGATTAGATTTCATTTGATGTAAAAATCTTTGGCACCCATGAAGGTATCATTTATTTATTTATATTTCATTACACTTCAAATAAAAAATAATAATAAAACTAATGAAGGGTAACATTCAAAAATCACTTAATTTTTTTAAATGGAGGAAATCTTATGCCAATATTTGTCAACCAAATTTGGACGATGTGACAATGATGATGACAATAAAAATGATCAATTAAGTTTTTCAACAACAAAGCAGAAACAGAAAAAGAAAAAGAAAAAGAAAAAGAGAAGGAATAGTTGGTTTTCAACTTAGTTTGGTGACAATCATAATCAAAAGTTCGTCATCAATTGGACACAAATAATATGCAGACCCCATTTTAGGGTATATTGTTTCTTTTCACTCTTCTAGCAGCTAGTGCTTTAGTTTTTTTATTGCACTCAATATCAAGTACATATAATAAATTTAAATTTGCTTAATTACTGCTTTAATTTTTATTGTTTGAGTAATAATTTAATTTTGTCTTCATGTTTCAAAAAATTAATTAAATCTAACTTAATGAACGTGATAAATAGTGTGTTATATAATTTATCTACTTATCATAATAATATCACCATTTCTTAAATTAAATCTGACAAAAGATAACAACAGTGACTATGTTGAGTGATTTTTAAAATTTTAAATATGATATATAATTTTTTTTAAATATAAAGATGAAACTAAATTATCGATCCAATTATAAAAATTAAAATTGTAATTAAATTATTTAAATTTGAATGAGATAAATAATTGGAGAGAAAATAAAAAATTATATTGATAATGTGATATTTGAGTGAGACGCAAACAAATATTTTTATTTTCTTTTCTATGTTTATTTTGAATGTGACGGGGGATGTTAGGTTTTCCATATTCAAAATTGCAAATTGAAAAAGTGACAATGATGATGACAATAAAAATAATGAAAGATAACATTCAAAAATCACTTAATTTTTTTAAATGGAGGAAATCTTATACCAATTTTTGTCAACCAAATTTGGACGATGTGACAATGATGATGACAATAAAAATGATCAATTAAGTTTTTCCACAACAAAGCAGAAACAGAAAAAGAAAAAGAGAAGGAATAGTTGGTTTTCAACTTAGTTTGGTGACAATCATAATCAAAAGTTCGTCATCAATTGGACACAAATAATATGCAGACCCCATTTTAGGGTATATTGTTTCTTTTCTCTCTTCTAGCAACTAGTGCTTTAGTTTTTTATTGCACTCAATATCAAGTATATATAATAAATTTAAATTTGCTTAATTACTGTTGTAATTTTTATTGTTTGAGTAATAATTTAATTTTGTCTCCATGTTTCAAAAAATTAATTAAATCGAACTTAATGAACGTGATAAATAATGTGTTATATAATTTATCTACTTGTCATAATACATGTTTGAAATATTACCTATTCTTAAATTGAATCTGACAAAAAATAATAACAGTGTCTATGTTGAATGATTTTTAAAATTTTAAATATGATATATAATTTTTTTTAAATATAAAGATGAAATTAAATTATCGATCAATTATAAAAATTAAAAGTGTAATTAAGTTATTTAAATTTGAATGAGATAAATAATTGAAGAGAAAATAAAAATTTATATTGATAATGTGATATTTGAGTGAGACGCAAACAATTATTTTTATTTTCTTTTCAATGTTAATTTTGAATGTGATGGGGGATGTTAGGTTTTCCATATTCAAAATTGCAAATTGAAAAAAGTGACACTGTTTTTCACAATCATGACACATCAACAAAGAGATAGATATGATTTCATGAATGTCAATCACTCTATATAGATTCTTCTACCTAGCTAGGGTTTGAACTTTGGAGTGAGTTGGGGCCAGAGTAGACTTGTGTCCTTTTGATTACTCTTTCCTTTTCCTTTATAGACGGATGCACACACATACAGTCAAAGATATCATGTTGTTCTTACCCCCCAAAAAAGAAAAAGAAAAAGAAAAAAGATATCAATGTTGTGTACTAGTACTAGCTAGTAGAGGAGTTGTCAAGTAATTGATGCATCCACTCTGAGTTTGCTTGTTGTCCATGAACTAATTTTGATTTCTTTTATGGCCTTTTGTTCTTCTAGGGGATTTTTATGTATTTCGATTCTAGTTTCGAATATTTTGTTGTAGAAAAAAAAAAAAAATTCTCACTACCTTGAGTTTTTAGTAAATTCTATTTACTTTTTTATTCGAGAAACCTATGTACTCTTAGAGATTTCTAAAAGGAACTTATAATTATAAATTATAAAAAGAGAGCAATAATTCCACCTAGTACAACTAGTTTTACTCCTCACATGTTGTGGATGGATATCAATAAATGGTGGATGAAATCCACTTGTGAAAGAATCAGTTATAGTTAAGGAGTTCAAAAAATACAGATCTTAGAATTTGTTTGGTTTCAATTATTTCAAATTTAAGATGGTTATGATTCAAATTGGTTTTTTGTTATTTGATAATTCATTCGATTCAATTGATTGGTCTGATTTAATTTGTAAAATATTAATTAAAATTATTATATTTTTTTAACATAATAATTTAAAGATAATTCGTTCAAAATTTTCACTATAGTGAGGTGGCTTGAAAAATAATTTCAAAGAAAGGTATGAAGAGTATAGCAGAATTTGGGAGTTAGAGCCAAAGAAAAATAAATAAATAGCAAACCCATAATGATTATATTATATTAATAATAGATGAGGGAATATATTCAGCATTTCCAAGGCGACGACAAATATGCCCTTGGAACTGGGATTATACTTTATAGATTATAGCACATTTAGGCATCAATCTTTATTATAATAATCTATAATTTAATACTAATTCCTTGTACCAAAAATAAAATCATAACTTGGTAACTAAAAGCATTACAGCAATTGGTCTCAAAAGTCAAGACTGAAGACCAACCAAACTATGACACTTTTTTTCAAAATCTCTATCTAATATAGTTTATCTTTTTACTTTTAAACACACAAGTGATTGTAATAATTAAATCATCGCATAATGTTTACAAAAAATAAAAATGTTATAATTAATAAATTAATTTATTTTTTATAAAAGATTTTTTCCTTTTAGAAATGAATTTATTATTCTCCGGTTGCAAGTAATTATCTATTCTTTTATTATTTTTTGCATACAAATAGTTGAATTCTCATTATTATGGAAAACTAAATGTATTTATATAAAATATAAATTTTAGGAAAAGAAAAATAGAAACCATGCTTCTAACTTTTCAGGTAGTGCTTACCCGAAAGCAGCAAATAAACTTAATTCCAGGTATTTTCCACGTGGGGGCGGGTCAGCGGATGTACCGTCGGGCGCATTTTAGAGATTCTTTGTCACAGTATTCAACACAGAATAACATACAAGAACATAGCACGCAAAACTACGGCGTATTTTAGTCACCTTTCTCTTTCTATAATTATCTCTCCCACTCTCTCCCTATTTATTTATTTTTATTCATATATTGTTATGACTTGTGACACAAATATTTACACCACATATCATAGTTTTTTATATTTTTTTTTTATGCTTAATATTTTTTACTAATTTGGTGAAGAATACCATTTACAAGTATTTTGATTTTTATTAAGTTACAATATTCACACTAAAATTATAAAATTCATGAAAAAATTTCACTTTTGAGAGTTTATTCTTAAATTTTAAACTTTAAAAAGTTAAAAAAGAAGAAGTATATTTCATTAAATGTCATACCTAATAATGTATGAGTTTGATTATTTTTTACTTTAATTAGTGCGACCATTGTTTAATTAAAAAAATAATTCGTTTGGCATAGTATATAACATAAATCTTTATAAAATATTATATAATATAATTATTCTGTTTTGTTATTCTTTATTATATAATTTTATAATATAATATATAATATATCAATAATATAAACATATATTATAATATTATATTAAAATTAACTATTTTTATTATTTCATTATTATTATACGATTATAGGATAGGTTAGGTATACAAGAACCTATACTATTATGTTGCGTTCAGTGAACTCTTAACAAAGTCTTTGAAAATATTGTCTTTTTATACAAAAAGATACCTTGGTAATCTCAAAATCTAAATAAGTCGAAAAGTAAATAAGGCTAAAATAATGGACTATTTAGCAATAGAAAATAAAAATAAGTGGCGTATTTTAGAATGGTCGGCCACCTGTTGTAAAAGCTTTAACAGAATGTGATTGTTTTCTTTATTATATATTAAAAATTAGAATTAATATTTCAAGCCAAAAGCAAACAAAGGCAAAGACAATCCAACCACGTGACCTGTCAAAAACTTACCTGCAATTTTGTTGGTATAGACAGCCCATTGTTCTCTCTGATCAATCCCACACATCCTTCAGAGTTCAGTACAGTCACTGAAATTTAAATTTTAAAACAAAAATAAGAAAAAGCTTTAATTTTTACTAAATTTTTTCACTGTTATTTTCTTCTGAATTTCTTTTCTTTTCTGGGTGTCCGGTTTTGCATTTGTATCTGTGTCGAATTGGCATTTTGTTTTGGTCTTTGTGTGTTTGGTTCTTTCCGGGTGAATGATTTTCATGTTCTTTATTTTGTTGTCTTTTAAAAGAAAGGAAAGAAGAAAAAGAAGAATGTAATGGTAGTGGAATCACAGGAGACGAACAGAGCAGGGCTAGAAACCAACAACAAACCCACATGGAGTTTGTGGGGATCACCCAAAACAGTATTGAAATTAAACCCAGCATTCTCAGATCTCAAGGATCTCAGAATTTCAGGCTTCATGTTTGTTTAACTCTCGAGAAAATTCTTTTCTTTTGCTGTTTGTCTCAGTTCATACGGTGCTCATTCGACGTGGTTTGATTCGAATTCATTATCTTCGAGCTAGTTCTTCTGCAAAAGAGCAATTTTGGCGTTTGGGTCTTTTTATTTAATTGTAATCCAGTTGTGTTAAGTTGAAAGCTAGAAGGTAGCTCCTGTTTTGGTAACAGTGGGCTTGCTTTATGAGATTCCGATTGTGAAAGCGTCTTTTCGATTGGATGAGGCAATTTAAATTAACTTCTTCAGAGAATGGCTTGGCTGCTTGTTCGTTATGGTGTCGTTGATTAGTAGACACTGGTTCCTGAAAGGCAGTAAAGTTACTGAACTAGGAATAGAGTATGGAAAGCAGTAGTTCAATATTCTGGCAACTGGGTTTGCTGATTTTGGCATTGATGGAGACTTCTTATGCTACTCTTTCTCCTACTGGGATAAACTACGAAGGTTAGTTAATTTTGGAATAAAATTTTCATTTTGCTCAATATTATCATAAATTAAACTAGCTTCATCTTTTTATCTCTATCGATCTATTTGTCTCTCTTAGTTCCTCAGTTGCAACCTTTGCCTTCAAGCTCCGTTTGCTTGAAAATACTCACACTAATGGACTTGCATTCTCTCTTGCCCAATTAAATCTTTTGAACAGTTGTTGCTCTGATGGCCATAAAAAATGACCTGATTGATCCACATAATGTTCTGGAGAATTGGGATATTAACTCTGTAGATCCTTGTAGTTGGAGGATGGTTACTTGTTCTGCTGATGGCTACGTTTCTATTTTGTAAGTGGTTCAAATACTTTCTGGATTTCATTTATGTTCTGAGAAATTTAGTTCACGTAAGATGGATTAATAACTCCATGAATTGTCAAGTTAGATTGATCTATTGAAAAAAGGATGCTTTTTGTTGTCAGGGGACTGCCTAGTCAAAGCTTGTCTGGTACCTTATCTGCTGGGATTGGAAACCTAAGTAGCTTGCAATCTGTGTAAGTTATTAGTAATTTAATATCTCATTGTGTTGGGTTCTTCATCTGTTGCTTTACTCTCCTTCTATGGTTTTGGCATACTCAACTCAACTAAGTCTTAATTCTCAAAGTAGTATTCATCTCACAGACTTGACTAGTTTTAGGCATGCTGCAACCCTCCTCCTTTATTGGGGCTTGGGACTGGCATGGTGCGATCCTCGTGGAGTTGGTTCTGGCATATATGTATAATTTTTTTTGTTTTTTGTTTTGATAAGCCTCACCAAAACTCACAGTCCAGTAGTCACTGAGCTGATTAGTGAAACAGAGAGCAATATATTAATCTTTTTGATTGTATAAACATATGTGCAGGTTGCTACAGAACAATGATATTTCAGGTCCAATTCCTGCAACCATTGGAAAGTTGGAGAAGCTTCAGACACTTGATCTCTCCAATAATACTTTCAGTGGTGAAATACCCACTTCAGTGGGGAACCTCAAGAACCTAAATTATTTGTAAGTATCAAAAACTTTGTACTGCTTCTTCTTTATTGTCTACTTCTTGCACGCAACATAGATTTTTCATCTAAACTTGCTTATTGGAGTGCATCTGAAACTCTATTACAACATCTACATTCTCTTTTGATCAAGTCAGGCGGTTAAACAACAACAGCCTTACAGGATCCTGTCCTGAATCTCTATCGAATGTTGAAGGTTTAACCCTTGTGTATGTTTCTGCACCTCTATGCCCAATACTTTACTGTTAGATTTACAAATTATATCGCAAAACCATATGTAGCTATTTAAAAAAAATTATTCATTAACAGTAATTATTTTCTCTTTTCCTTTTTGGGTTAAAACTAATGTAGTGTGTTTACTAATTTGTAGGGACCTTTCTTATAACAATTTGACTGGTTCCTTATCAAAAATATCAGCAAGAACTTTTAAGTAAGCCATTCTTTCCATTTTTCTGGTGACCTTCAGTGCATTCACAAGTTTGCTACAATTTAACTATAGAATTCTCTTTCTCATTTTCTTTCCTTCAGGGTTGTAGGTAACCCTTTGATTTGTGGTCCAAAAGCTGATAACAACTGTTCTGCTGTCTTTCCGGAGCCTCTTTCCTTCCCACCAGATGCTCTAGGTGTGTGTATATTTTAGTTAAGGCATGTGTAAGACTGTAAGTTAGAATTTTTGTAACATGATGCTGGGACTTTGTTGTCTAGACCAATCAGACTCTGGAATGAAAAGCCATCGTGTGGCAATTGCTTTTGGTGCAAGTTTTGGTGCTGCTTTTTTCTTCATAGCTTTCCTTGGGATACTCGTTTGGTGGCGATATAGACACAACCAGCAAATATTCTTTGATTTGAATGGTTAGTTTCGATTATTTTTACTTCATTGCATTTTTCTCTCATATCTTTACTACTCAGTATCTGTAATGGTTAAGTAAGTTAAAGTAAAAATGTTATGCATCAGACGGTCATCACTTAGGATCAGACTGTCCTAATCCATTTGTACTACCTGGAAGTCAGTGGACCAATTACTATTTAGGAGCATGCTATGGTTTGCAAATTGCTTTCTAGGAACTCACATGTTCATGTTTGTTCTGTAGCATTATGGGCATTTCTTATTTCTAGCATTGTTTTTTTTGCTAAGAAAAGTCATTTCATAAAACGGAAACAGAATCAAACAGCAAGGCCTGCCTTACAGACTGGGGAATGACATCCACTAGACCATTAAGCAGAACACTATGACACCACCTGCACAAATTATGGGCAACCATATTAGCACCTCTAGGACACCAAGAACAGATCCAATTAGAATTGATAGAAAACTTCTTTGATTACCATTCAAAAGATTATCAAGTTTATCAAACACCACGGGATGGCCTTCTGATTACCATTCAAAAGATTGACTATCTCCTGGCATCACTTTCAAAATCAACACAATCCCATTCTTGATCTTTTGCAATATCCATCGCCCAAATCAATTCTTGATCTTTTGCAACCTCCACAAATTGATGGTTTAAAGTCTTTGTCCGCATTGTTTTGCTACATAAGTACACATATAAACATATAGATTGGGAACACAATAAATTTATTGATGGTTTTGAGATTATAAAACTGAAGTAAAATAAACCATAAGTAAATGTTTCTGCTCAAAACAATTTTAAATATTGGAAATCCTCTTTCTGGACCTAGGATGTCGTGGATAGCGTTCTTGAAGGTTGAGATAAAGAACTGGTGTTACTTGTCCAGATTTTGAGTAAATTATCAATTAACTAGAAAGTGATTTTCTTGGTAGGAAGAGATTGGATATGTACATCTTCCCCTCTAGGAAGAAATATAGTTGAAGGAAGCATGTAATTACTATTCCTACTTTCCTGATTATGGTTAGTTATAATTGATATTAGTATCCAATTATTGCAGACTTATCTTTTCCTTAATTTCTCTTTCTCTCTCTCTCTGCCCCCCTTCAAACTTGCTGTAGATTTCTTTTTGTACATCAGCCGAATGCAACATATAATTACTCTTCTGCTCCATTCTATTCAGTAATATTATGTTGCTTGGCAGATCAATATGACCCAGAGGTATGCCTGGGTCATTTAAAAAGGTATACATTTAAGGAGCTACGGGCTGCAACTGACCATTTCAACTCAAAGAATATTCTAGGGAGAGGTGGTTTTGGGATAGTATACAGGGGATCCTTGAATGATGGATCTGTTGTAGCAGTTAAAAGGTTGAAGGACTACAATTCAGCTGGGGGTGAAATCCAATTCCAGACAGAAGTTGAGTTGATAAGTTTGGCTGTCCACCGGAATCTTCTTAGACTTTGTGGTTTTTGCTCGACTGAAAGCGAAAGGCTTCTTGTTTACCCATACATGCCCAATGGGAGTGTGGCCTCTCGATTAAGAGGTTGGCTTATTGAACTTTTACTGTTGAGCTATGGATTTTGCCTTTGGTCTTGCCCCTCCAGTGTTCCCCAGATCATACTCTCCATTGTTGTCACTATCTAAAGCAAGGAACTGCGTTTGCTGCCACCACAGTTTCTTTAAATGATCTGTTCTGCCTACTACAATTCTTTGTCCAACTCTATGTTGTGTTCTGCTGTTATAATAATCAGCATCATGGCCAATAGAACGTAGATGTTAATTCAGCCACGGTTTCAATGGGTCACACCCGTGACAACACTCTCTACTGCACTTAAAACAGCAGGTTACTCCATTATCGTGAATCTGTATTTCCTGGGTAACATGACCACCATCAACTTCTCACCACTGTACTTCTGCTTCTATTGGATGCTTCTTGTTCCCCACTTAGGACCATTTTTTTTTTTCTGGGACAAGTTATTTAAATAATATCTGTCAGAACATGAACTCTTTCTAAACTCCTGCAAGCTTAATTTCTGATATTGAGCCCTTTCTTCTATTAAAATATAGTAAACCTCTGTGTGAATAACTTTTATATCCAAGTGTTGTTTTTGAAAATGCCCGAAAAAGGCACCTTTGGATAAAATTGCATTACCCTTCCCACGTCCCACACACAGTCCCCAAAAACTGTTGGTTTGCAGCATTAGCTATTAATTTGCAAGTTTGCACTCTATGACTTAGACTTAATGTCAAGTTTGTTTTGGTTACTAAATTGAAAATTCTGTATGCTGCTATGTTTTGTATTGCTAAGCTTGCATTCCAAGTTTCTCACAGCCCAGGGGCACTTTGCAAGACTAATTATTTTGTCAGGAATAATTGAGTCATTGTGGTTGTGGGTTTTCCTATCAGATCATATTCATGGTCGGCCAGCTTTAGATTGGGCAAGGCGGAAAAGAATTGCATTGGGTACAGCAAGGGGGCTAGTTTATTTGCATGAACAATGCGACCCTAGAATCATTCACCGTGATGTCAAAGCAGCTAACATATTGCTTGACGAAGACTTTGAGGCAGTTGTTGGTGATTTTGGTTTGGCAAAGCTTCTGGATTACAGAGATTCCCATGTGACAACAGCTGTGCGTGGCACAGTTGGCCACATTGCTCCAGAGTACTTGTCAACGGGTCAGTCATCAGAAAAGACTGATGTGTTTGGGTTTGGAATCTTGCTCCTTGAGCTAATTACAGGTCAGAAGGCTTGGGATTTTGGACGCACAGCAAACCAGAAAGGTGTAATGCTTGATTGGGTACTCACTCTTTCACCATACTGTTTTTTAAGCACATAGAAATAAAATTACTCTTGCTGCAAAAGTGTTTATTGATGTCTTGACTGGCATCTTCATATCTCTATTGGATCATTTTCTTTGAATCATTGCAAGAAATGCATGAGATCTTGATTGTTTTGTGGTAGTGAACTATCAAATATCAAGAACAATATTACTGCTTTTATTTTACTAATGGTTTAGAAGAAAACCCCTCTTACTTTCTTCACCATGCATACCTTATGTTTCAAGATGGACCATCTATTTTGCAGGTCAAGAATCTCCATCAGGATGGAAAACTAAATCAACTGGTTGATAAGGATTTAAAGGGCAACTTTGACCGGGTTGAGTTAGAAGAAATGGTTCAGGTTGCACTACTATGTACACAATTTAATCCATCCCATCGCCCCAAAATGTCAGAAGCATTAAAGATGTTAGAGGGTGATGGCTTAGCTGAGAGGTGGGAGGCCTCACAGAAGGTTGAGACACCAAGATTCCGGTCCGGTGAAAATCCTCCTCAAAGATATTCAGATTTTATAGAAGAATCTTCACTTGTAGTAGAAGCTATGGAGCTTTCTGGCCCTAGGTGATAACTATTTCGTACTTTTATCCATTGCCTCCTTCCTCTTTACATTTTTTAGTTGCCAAGGTCAATATAAAGTTATGTGTTTCTTGTTGATACCAGTGCATGTATCCATCTGTGAAAAGATAATAGGAAAGTCATGTATAAGCATCGTGCTCTTCGTTGCCAAGTTGTTTGGGAGTAGTTTGAGAATGTGCTAGAAATTTGGACGTAGTTCTTAACCAAAAGAAATGGCGAAAAACAATTATATATGAGTGCACCTATGAAAATCTTATTGAGGATAAATTTATATTTTTATGTAAGGGGAAAATGATCATTTTAATTACTTTACTATTACAATAAATTTATGTACTATATCAAAATCGATAGTCCTATACTTCATTCCCACAACTTTTCCTCCTTCACTACCAATTGAAAGAAAAATTTTAAGAAAAAAAATACAAAAACAGGGGTTCAAGGAATTATAAATACTTATTTGTTAAATAGCAATTCAACTTGTTTAATTTTATTATATTAGTTTTATAAAATATCAAAAAATATTTTACACAAATATAAGTAAATTTTTATATTGAGAATAAGTTTGAATTGTTTCTTTATTTTATGTCATGATATGATATTAATTGTAAAATAAGTTGTATGAATTGAAAAGATAAATTCAAACATTTGTAAAATTAAAAACTAAACAAGTAATATATATAAATCTAATCTTCATAATAATATTTCTTGTAAGAGGAAAAACTACTACGAATTGACAAGACAAAATATCTTATTAACTTTCAATTTTTTTTTTATTCTTTCATTAATAATTATATAAAAATGTATTAGTTTTCTTCTAATTTATATATATTTTTTTAAAAAAATTACTATTTAGATAATTTTTGGAACCTAGAACATTTAAAAAAAATACAAATTTGAAAGTGGTAAGACAATATGTTATTTTAATATTTAAGACTTATTTGAATAAAAATTTTATATTATAATTTATTTGTCTAGTAAAGTCAAGACTTATGACATTTTAATTATTTTATAAATTTATCTTTCTCTTTAAGATATTGCTAAGAAATATATAATAATTTACTTATATATGTAATAATTATTTTCTTTTTTACTTTATTAGAAATAATAAACTAAAATAAATAAAAAGTAATTGTGGGGTTTTAGTACTTTTAAAAATGATTTGTTAGCACCTTTAATTTTTCGTCAATTCAAGGAGCAGAGTCTTATTTTTAAATTTCAAATCTTATTGTCATTTTAGTAAACCTCAAGGAGAAAAATTTAATTTACTCAAAACAAAAATATAAGATAAAATATTTTATAGTGTCCATATCAGTGCACCCTGTGTGCACTCATTAAAATTTTTTTTTATATTGTACCAATTTCTTTTTTTCACACGTCCTTAGGCTTAATTTGATAATATTTTTCAAGCGAGTTATTTGACTTTTTAAAAGCCACAACATGCAAAATTTGTTTAGTTAATTTTTTTGAATGATATTTTTTCTATTATTTTTCAAAAGTTAAAAATACTTTTAAAAATTGATTATAACTTTTTAACAACTGGTTTTACACAGTTGAAAATTACAATAATTTTTAAAAATCACAATACTACTAAACTACTTTTGTGTAGATTCACTTAATTATTACAATATCTCATTGAAGATTGAAAAAAAATTTCGTATATTTTCCAACACCCCTAATAGAGAATCCCAAAATGCATGACACTTGAGGCCAGGAGAAATACCTCATAGATTAAAATCAAAAGAAATAGGAGCTAGCTAAGAAAAAGAAATGGGAAATATACTTCTTATAAACCCATCAATTTCATTCTTTCTCTCAAAATATATCTTCTTTTCTTGCCTTTTCTCTTAGTAACTACCTTCAACTGATCTGCGACTTCCCCAACATAAATCCTTTCAACATGACTTTCATCCTCTTGCTCATCGTCGATCTCTTCAATGTCATCATCCGACCTATCCCATAGTCAAACTCATTAACAAATCTTCATCCTTTTGCTCCTCATTAAAATCCACATGATCCTCATGATCCTTGTTAGAATCCTCATGAAGTGGCTTGGTAATATTAGAACAAATGTAAGAAAGAATGAAGAAAAAAGACAAATTCAAATTTGAGAATCTCCTCAGCTCAGTAATCGATTCTAACTATAACATAAAATAACCTGTTCCTGAAGTTTGCTATAGAAATTATATTGATGTCAAGTTGTTCAAAGATTCTAAAACATACTTCACCAATTTTGAACTCTTCGGCTATGATTTCATACCCAAATCATACCCAATTTCATATTGACGCCTTTCTAAATTCTTGTTATATATTTTTGCACACCCTTTTTGAATTAGATGTTGCCAACTCCAATGATACTAAAACTTTTCAAGAATTGTCTTTACTTGCCTTCCCTCAATAACTATGTCCAATGAATCATTATGCTCTTACTCCTCATTAAAATCCTTACTATCTCTATTAGCACCGTACATATTTTAAGATATAAGAACTATAAAGACAACAAGAAGATTGCGCTAACAAGTGAAAAATTACAACGCCATAACACTCTCACACTCAACCCGAAATTCAATTACACCCAAACTCACATTAACTCACAATTTCCACCGAGTTTAATTCTAAGCCACAAGGACCTTAGTTGGCTATTTATAGGTTTTGTTATCCAACACACATCCTACAAGTATCTGCCTTCACATATTCTAGACTTTGTTGACCAAAATATAGAATTTTCTACACAAATCTAGATGCAGGCTTCTTGATTGTTCTATGGTCATTTGTCATTTATGAAGTTTCAGGCGTTTTCTACAATCTTCCTGCGACATATTAGAAAGAAAAGTTTCAACAGTAAAAAAATTTGTCTCCGTTTCCTAGGTTTTATTGTAATTTTGTACGACCATTTGAAAGCATTTATTCTAGAGATTAAAGCAATAACTGGACTTTTGATTTTCCTACTCCATGCTGCCAAAACTTATTCGGAATACGGAACACTAACAGCATATCATGCATAACACTAATGAACAGAGCTTATCAAGCAACTTGCCTCTCCTACACCATTTCCGTAGCTCACAGACACAGCTTTGCTGTCCTTAGTGGGATTTTGATCTAAATTTTTATTTGATTTCTTAATTAGTTATTCCTATAGACAAGGAAGAACAATTAGTTGTTGATTGAAATTTATTAATTATGCAAGTACGTCTAATTAGATATTGTTGTGCTTCCATAAAATGGAGATTATTAATTAAATTTAACTTAGAGCTAGAAGTATGTACTCTCGTACAAATCAATCACGAAGTTCTAAATTTTAAGCATTTATTTTGTCAATTCTTCAAATATTTGTCTCAGATCAAATTTTTTTTTTTTTATTATAAAAAATTTATACTATGTGGTCTCAAAATCTATCTTTCTTTTTTACCTTGGTCAAAAGAAATAAAATAATAACAATTATTATTCAAAGAGTGGCCTTATTGCCCCCAAAAAAAAAAAAAACTTATAGCCACGTTCTATTAATTACAAAAGATAGTTAAGGGACTAAATTAGCCTATTAAATAACAATTTCTTATTCATTAATTCATAATGATATAATTACACTAAGATTTATTGGTCAGGTAATTGATACTTTCCAAGTTTGGTTCCTCTGCATTCTTTCTCACTTAACATCTCCTGACTCCTCCGAGATTGAATCTTATCCAGCAATATGCCGGTGAGTTTGTGAGTTCCCGCAATTGGAATATCTCTTTCTTTATCATAATTTTCTAAATAGGACTACACACAGTTCTTTAGGCAATATTTTGATCTTGTAAGAGACTCGCAAACTTCTTTTGATTCATTCACCCCGAGTATGATCGCGGTGAAGTCGGTAATTCGAAGAACCTTGAGGTTTTGTTTTTTGGGCTGAACATGTACTTGGTGATTTCATTCATTCGAATCCAAGATGTTAAAATTGCACTTGACTAGCTGAGGTATCTTCTCCATGACTGACATGTGAAAAGGGAAAGTCTCTTGGACCTGTGAAAACTCTGATGCCAAACTCAATATTTGATCAGAGTATAAATAAGCTAAAAAGCTATAAAAAGTATGAATTGTAAAATACAATCTGTTTTGTTCTGAGATTTTGAACGTCTTTGTATAGGAATTGTGTCGGAATATTAACTATAATAGTTATGATGTCCGTTACAATAATAATGACGTCTGTTACATAATAATAAATAATAATGATGTCCATTATAATATTAATAAGAATTAATAGTGGCAGTTACAATTCTGATTAGTCCGTTATACTTTAACCATGCTATGTGTAATCAAGGGCAGACACACGACATGATTAGTGGGGTCAGCTGACCTTACTGAGTTTCAAAATTTGTCCTATAATTATAGGTAAATTGTGTAATTGACCCCACTGGATTATGTAAAATTTTTTTTGCCCCATTGAATTTCAAAAAATAAGTAGTCAAAAAATTATTGACCCACAAATAAATCAACAAGATAAAATTTAAAATACTTTAAGTTAACTTGGTTTAAAGCCTAATTTAATAAAATAAGAACTATAACTATAAAGGTTCAAAGCCTAACTCCATAAAATAAAAGCTAAAACTTAAATTTTGTCTCTTCTCTTAGGTGAATCTGACATGAAGGAATAAACCCTCAGCCATTACCATTAGTGTAAGAAAGAAATTTCAAGGTTAGAGCTATAAACCTCCAAAATCACAAGAGATGCTCTATTTTTGGTGACCCATCTAAGCCATCTTCTAAATTTATCTGCTAATTTTAAGTAAGTTTTTTTCTCAAATCTAATTTTTTTTTGGGCCTGGATTTTGTAGTTCGAAATCTGATTAAAAATTAAATTAATTAAATTTAAGCCATCTTTTATTTTATTTTTTCAATTTTGTCCAATTAATAAATTTCTTTAAGACAAAATTTAAATTAACAAATATTAATTAAATAATACTCTATAAATTGAACAATTTGGCACCTAACTTTTAAAAATTGACTACAAATTTAACAATTTAGCAAGAAAAAAATACATTCAATTTTTTAATCTATTTTACTTATAATTGAACTCATGGCACTTGATAACAAATTTCATAATATTATATAATAAATATGCATTTCCCTTGACCACAATGCTTTTGAAGATGTCGGTTATACTAAGAACCTAAGATTGAATCTTGTTTCACTTGGGAGAGGGTTTTTGGGAAGGGAGTCCTATTATGTAACTCATAAGGTCGACAAGTTTTCCCACAAACCAAACTTATTTCCATATGATTTTGTAAATTTTATTACGTGAAACAAACTTAATAAAAAATTGTTATGTGCTGGTATGTATAATATATAAATATATATAATAAATTTATTATTTATTAAAAAATAAATTTGACCCCACTAACAAAATTTTTTAGATTCATCATTGCGTGTAATCTAATTAGATTAGTACAATCTTATATTATAGCGAGCTCATGAAGTCAAATGAAGAGATTTGTGTATAACTCCTACAACTAATTGGTGAATTTCAGACTTCTCAAGTTGAACGCTTTCTCTTTCTTCTCGTATGCCATTGTTCTTTCTTTTCCATTTCTTTTGGAGGGTGAGATATAAAGAAAGTGGGAGAATAGGAGGAAGATGAATTTGAATTATGGTTTTAAGTTGCAATGGTGGCTTTTGATTTTGTATGCTGATGCATGTCATTTACGGACTTTAATCTATTTTTTTGGGATTGAATGTGTTTTCTTTTATGTGTAAGTATGTTTTGATTTAATTTAGAAAACGAACTCAAATTGGTATAATTTTAAAAGGTAGTAACGTTAAAGGAAAGATTTCACCTGAAAAAATAAATTTAACGGTGAAAGATAGTAACTACGTGGGGAAGGAAATATGTTAGTGGGTGGGTTCTTAATTACAAAAAGACACAGAAAAGAAAATTTTATGTATTTAATAGATATCTTAAAGACGCGTGTTTAGGTATAATAAATAAAAATTTGAAAATTAAAATTTAAAAAATAATAACTTATGTAATAAATAGTATTAAATATATTAATTATTTTAGGGTATTGAATATGTATACTTACAAATATTGTTAGGTGTACTACAAATACACTAACAGACAAAAACAAAAGTTACTTATAATTTTCTACTTTAGTTCACCTATCAATATTGGGTAGTGCACATATCACTATCCTTATTTTATTATTATAAAAATTTTATAGTTAAAGAATTTAACAAAATATTCTTAGAGTATTCGTTAAATATATCTCATAAGAATTAACTAGGAGTAGTTTTGGTAAAGAAAATTTATGTTATTAATTTTTTTTTTATAAAAAAATAAATTATGTTTATTTATTAAGTCAAAAAATATGAGCAATAAGATCCACTCTTACTAAAAAAAATACATTTTAGTGGACATTAAGCCTATTATGTAAGCCTGCCGGGAAGTTAGCCCATACGAAAAGCAAAGTTTCAAGGAATGAGTTTTGCTCCTGTTTCTTGAATCATCACGATTCACCCAAAAAATCAGAGTTGCTTCACATGCCACGTGTCATAATCATAGTGGAATGAATTCACGGTGCAAGCACGCACGGTTTCACGGAGAACAGCTGCACAATGTACAATGCCTTTCGACCAAGTATATGAAAAGCTCTTTACAATTATGGAGATGCCACGTGGACCTCTTATGTCGGCAGGGAACTGTGTTTTCATTTACACGTCCAGTGTGGACGTGTGATGTATGAAGAATAATCTCTTTCATAAGAATTAGTTAATATTTTTTGTTTACTCTTTTTTAAAAAATCTAAAATAGAGGAAAATATAATTTGTTATTGAAGAGAGAAAAAGATAAATCATTTCACAAATTTTTAAATCTTAGTTTTAAAGTAAAATTTAGTCGGCTAGAGCTTAGAGGTGAAACAAATTTAAGTTTGAGAATTTAATAAGAAAATAAATTAGAGAAATTTATAGGAAGAACAAAATTAATATTTAACATTTTATACTTTTATGATATTTTATTACGTAACGTTAAACCTTTAAAAATTAAATTAGCATTTATTATATTTTATATTTTATATTATTTACGATTACATTTTAAGATTTTAGATAGTAAGGAGTCTATATAAACAATAAATTTAATTCGTCTATAAATTTGAATTTAAAAATTTTATATTGATTAACATTACAAGTTTCTCTTTTTCTTTCATTTGCCCCCTCTTTATTAAAATTTGAATTTAAAAGTACGACATGTCAAGTTAAGACTAGTTACATATCAAGTAGGGCATGAGGCAGAGGTTTTCAATGGATGATCTCCTTTCCAGTGTCTCCTTCATGCTTAAAGCTCTTTTTGGCTCTGGAATGTACAAGAGGCAAGGAGAAGAAAAGGAAGAATGCAATATATATATATACTTTTAGACTACAAAACTTATAAATAAAAACTGAGACTACAAATTTTAGAATAGCAATTTTTTAAATTTAAAAACAAATTATTTAGCATATGCTTATGCCTGTAGTTAATAGTCATACAATTGTCGATCCTCAGCAAGACAGCAATATATATTGGATTTAAAAGACCTATTCGATGTACAAAAAGAATAAGGCCTAGGTGAAAGATATACAGCCCGATTCCAGCCCAACCAGCCAGATTGCATACAAGTCTAGGTTTGCCTTCTTACCAACCAGACTGGCTCCGATTGCGTTGCCCATATATATGAAGTCCTCCAATGTCAGTTCAAATCACTAGCTGGTTTCTCCATTGAAGCTGTGGCGATTATGATGAGCATGGAATATGATACTGTCAAAATTAAGACGAAAAACTAACACCAAATCAACCAGTAGTACATCCATCAATGATCTTCTTGACGATCTACGGGATGAAAATTGCAAAGCAAACCTCTGGATCTGAAAAAAAGGATGCAAGGAAGTCTCAGACTCTCAGTTTAAGTGTATATTATTGTAATTTGTAATACCATTTGAAATCAGATGGTAAAACCAGAAGGAGAATTATGTACAAGAGACAAAAAAAAAAAAAAAAAAACTAGGTCACCTGTTGACCCAACCACAGCTTTGCAGGTAGTTCAGCCAAATCTGTGGGATAAGTAATTTTCCTACACCTACGCAACATGTCACCCATCGAGATACAAAAAGATATAAGCTGCTGCTAAGAAAAATAGATTTAGAACGAAGTGCATTCAGAAGGGTAAGAGTCAGGGCAGCATATGCTTAATTGCAAGCATCTCCACGGAAGATAATTGTAAGAGGGTTTCTCAAAATTAATAAAAATAAAGATTACATTCAAATTCCACCATTTATACATGTCCATGTACAGTTAATTACGCAAACATTTGCATATTCATCTGGAAGATTATAGCAGTGCATGGCAGATATATATTTATATACATGTCGGCTGAAGAGGAGTTTTAATAAAACAAATTATCAAACGCATGTTGAGTAACAACTAGAACTCCCTGGCTCAAACTCAAGCTTTTACTATAAATACCCTAACATCCAGATTAATTGAAATCACAACCAAAGCTGCTACCAGCAAATCTAAGTGAAAGAAAAGTTCCGTTAATAAATTCGTCTTAGTTTCTAAACCTTTTATGTTACGCAATTTACAAATCCGACGGCTTACAACACATTCAGAATAAATTTATGTTACGCAATTTATAAGAATTACTAAATAATCATAAACTAGAGATAATTATAATATTAAATAATCATGATAATCTAATAGCTACTATATGATATGATTATGATAATGCATATTTTAAACTTAAATTTTTAGCTTTATTCATATTCCTTAACATCTATATCTTTTATGGTAAGCAATTTATAAATTTGACGACTTACAACACATTCAGAATAAATTTATCACACAAGTAACACTTAGTTATGATCTTCCATTTGGAAAAATTAGAGAAGGAATACAACAGTCGGAGTACTAAATTCAAAGTATAATGCGTAAGAATTCTCACGATGCAGTCAGAATAGTTAAACAAGCGAGAGATGTCAATCTCCCACTGGTCTACAATGGCGTTCGTCGAGCTCACCATCGCATTGTTTGCTATTACAGCTAGTGTTCCCGCCATTTTTGCTCTCTCTTGGACTCTTTGCTTGCCATTTGAATTTGAAGTGCTAAATGCATGAGCCTGGCCAAGTGACTGTTTGTTATATAAAGTTCTAGAAACCAGAGTCTCCTAGTCTTAAAAAATTTGTATTGGAGTGGTAATGGAGGTGGTACTGCAATACGGCCAAAAAGTGTGTAGATGTCTAGAAGAAGTTAGCTATTTTCGTTTGCAAATTATTCTCTTATTTAATAAAAAGTTTGCGTTGGAGTGGTAATGTAGGTGATTTGCATCCTAAGTCTAGGTTTGCCTTATTATAAATTCGGGCCCAACCAGAACAGCCCGATTGCATAGCCTAGCCTAGGGTTTGCCTAGTATAAAGTCCTCTTATGTCAATTGCTATCTCCATAGCCTGTACCCCGTTGGAAGCTTTTGAGAATGACTGATATTACTAAGATGAGGATTGAAGAGTACTTCCGTCATCAAAAGAGAAAAAACGAACAATACCGGTATCAAATCAACCAGTGGTACATCCATCAATGATCTCGACGACGATCTACTGGATGAAATTCTTCATAGACTCCCCTTCAAATCAGCAGTCCAATGTAAGTGCGTCTCCAAGCGTTGGTTCTCTCTAATATCCAGTCCTTGTTTTGTTTCCCACGTTGTAAAACCCAAAATCCCTTATCAATCGCCAACATGGAGCTTCTTATATTCCCTCAAGGAAGAATTTTTTACTAACGAGAAGAAAAACCCTTGCTTTACTAATCTCAAAGAACCCGTGTTCAATGCTCCTGGATTCTCTCTGGGTTTCCTTCCCTGTTACCGAGCCAATGAAAGATGTCCAATTTATATTGTTGGAACATCCAAAGATTTGATTTTGTGCTGTGAAAGCGAGTTTAATCAAAGAGTCTATTACATCTGCAATCCTTTAACCAAGCACTGGGTTGCTCTTCCTCCAGCTCCTGAATGCCACGAAAAGGTACACGTTGGTTTTGTATGCAATGTTTACTGTAGAGGACAAGTGCAAGATGGAATTGCCTTCAATGTTGAATCTAAGTTTAATGGTCGTGCGAATTTATAAGCCTGAAAATTCTAATTCCCAACTTAAATTGGAAATCTTCTCTTCAGGCAAATGGATTAAAAAAGTGTACAATTACCCACCACCACAACCTACCCCTCCTCCACCACCACCTCATTGGCCGGATATGGATATAGTGGTTTGTGAACTGGTGTTGTATGTACATTGGGTGATTCCAAATAAGCTTGTTGCATTCCACTTCAATAAGGACAACGCTGGTTTTCATTCTTATTTAGTTGACTTACCCAAGTATGATCTCAATATTTGTCCTTATTTTCGAGTATTCAGATGCCGGGGACCGTTGTGTTTATGCTCTTTTGTAATTAATTATCGTGAAGATTGGAAATTGAGGGTTTGGAAACGGAAAGGAGACAAATGGAGATTGGCACACTTGATTTATCTAGGAAAAATTTTGGATCAATTTGATTGGGAAAACTTCCTTGGTAACGGTATGGATGTTGAATATGTTTGTCGTCCTGTGATTCTTGGGTTCCACCCTATAGATGAGAATATTGTGTATTTTACCTTACATCCTTATGGTATGTTCTCGTACAACATGAAAACAAGAATCCTTGAATTTGTTGAAGGTATTCCGGGGCCCCAAATGTTCAAGCAGTCACCCATTCCCCTGTTGCTCCCATTGTGGCCGTGGCCAGTCCCTAAACTATAGCCACCTCTTATGTATGTCAGCATCCTATCATCTTACAAATACCATGATAATGATTCTTCTTGTTGTTGTTTTAAGAACAGAGTAGTACCATTAAGTCATTAACCATTGACTTGATTTATTTTTCATTATTTGCTCTTTTGTTTTCAGGGCTATTATGCTCGACATCAAGTATTGTATGCTGCTGCAATATCCATTCATTCAAGTTGTTTCCTCACTATTTATGCAATCTCTCTGGAATTTTGTACTATTGCTATTTGGTACTATTTGACTCATAATTATCTTATAAATTTAGATGAAGTTTCACTTGTACAATTATTATCCTTGTTATAAATAATTTACAGTAAATTATTTATTTACCTGAACCTCCCAAGGATTGAAGAGGAAATGTGGGCTAGGATTTGAACTGAAAACAAATAAAAAGGCCAATTTTTATCAGGGCCCATAATAACTGAGAGATCTTTTTCTCCCAAGCCCAAAGAGCCATCATGAGACGAAAGCAAGTATCTTTTCCTGCCTTTTCACTTCCACCCTCTCCTTCCCATTCCCTTCCCCTTCCCCTTCCCCTTTCTCCTTGAAACCAAACAAGGGCTAAGGTTAGGGGTTAGAGTTATATACTCTCGTGCAAATTAATCACTAAGTTATATTTGACACATTAATTTTGTCGAATCCTCAAATATTGGACTCAGATCAAATTTTTTTTATTTTTGTAAAAAAAATAAAAATAAAATTACATTATGTTATCTCAAAAGATATTTTCCTTTTTCAATCAAAAAAAATATATATGTAGATATATCTTCCTTTTTTTTGTCTTGGTCAAAAGAAACAAAATAAAAAGAAACCATTATTGGGATACATCTTCGTGGACATTAAGTCCATAATTGGGATACATCTTGGTGGACAGTAAGCCCATTATTAGAATATGACATAAAATTTAGCCCAAACGAAAAGCAAACTTCAGAAGGAATGAGTTTTCTGTGTGCTCCTGTTTCTTGAATCATTTCGCTAAATTCGAAATTTGATTAGTCCCCTAAATTCAAAATTCGATTACCCCACCACCAAAACAAAATTATTTTTTGTGCCAAGTCACATAAATTGTTGTAATTCACCCCATATTGATTGGAATTTTGGTGTGTATGTTGTGTGGGAGGAAGAGAAGGAATGGGGCAAAAAATAAAAAATAAAAAGAAGGTGGCCAAATTTGCATTGTTTTGCATGGGAGAAAAATGGCCATCGAGCACTTTTTGGCGATTTTTCTTAAATTATCCGAAGGGTTGATGAATACAAATTTTGTATGGTCATGTAGAAGGCATTTAAGGGTATCATAATAAAATAAGGAAAAACATTTCCAGGAAAAAAACACACATAAAATAATGGGTGCAATGTGCTGTGTTGGCCATAAAAGTGAAACTGCTAGGCACAATTTACGGAATTTTCCCGAATATTCAATTCATTAAATGAATACACTTTTTGTTTGGTCATCAAGAGGGAATAAAAGGGTATCATAAAAATAAATAAATAAATAAACCAAAAAAAAAATTACGTAAAATAATGATATCGTATTTAGGCCGTAGGCAAATAAAAAATAAAAATTTGAAATTAATTGACAGGGAGGCCAAAATATTGCTCTTTAGGAAGGCATCTATGAATTATAATCTTGGAATTTTGATTGGGGTTTGGCGGGTTGGAGAAAAATGGGGTCAAAGTTGGAAAAAAAGTTATTCAAAGGGGAAAAACCTTATTTAGAGGGCAAAAAAAATGATTTAGGGGTCTCCTGAATGGCCAATCTGGTCCACAGATTTCCATGTCCTAGATCTCAAAAAGTTACCCGAAATGAAAAAAAAAACGTTTGATTTGGACACTAGAGCACAAAGTTATGTCATTCCAAAGTTTTAAACACAAACTAGTTAAAAGTGAAGAACAAGGGATTGAATTTGTGGAAGTTCAATGACGGTTTGACCCCTCCAGGTCTCTAGGGATGCCTCGAGATGGTTTAAATTAGGTTTTTGTCGACATTTGGGTGAGTTTTGCCTTTTTGTGCAAAATAACCAAAATACCCATGTACTAATATTTATTATTTAAAAATATTATTATTGATTTAGTAAATATCATAAATATATTTATTAATTATTGTTACGTATTAAAAAATATTGCATAATACAAAGTATTAATTACTTAATAATTGCTTGTGTGAAATGACCAAAATACCCTTGTAGTTATTTATTATTTAAAAATATTATTAATGATTTAGCACATATATTTATATCAAAAATATATTTACCAATTACTATTACGTATTAAAAAATATTGCATAATATGAAATAGTAATTATTTAATAATATTATTAATTATTTGTGTGAAATTACCAAAATGCACTTGTAGTTATTTATTATTTAGTAATACTATTAATCATTTAGTAAATATCAACACATGTATTTACTAATTAGTATTACGTATTAAAAAATATTACATAATATGAAATATGAATTATTAAATATCAAATATTAGTTATTAAGTATTGGATATTAATAATATTCATTATTAAGTATTAAATATTATTTAACAATTAATATTTATTAAAATAAAATATTTAAAAGTATTAATTATTGAATAATATTTAATATTAAATAGTATATATTGACAAATATTAGTAAAATTTCAACACAATTCACGTTTTAGTAAAATTTTAACGTAAATCGTCAGAGTGTCCAACGATTCACGTTTTGGAAAAATTTCAACGTGAATCGTCAAAGACTCTGAAGATTTACGTTGAAATTTTGCTAAAATGTGAAAAGTGTTGAAATTTTACCAATATTCACCAATATATATTATTTAATGTTAGATATTATTCAATAATTGATAATTATAATTATAAATATTTTATTTTATTTTAATAAATGTTAATTGTTGAATGACGAATATTATTCAAATCTAATTTAGTAAATAATTAATAATACTATTAAATAATCAATAACTAGTGAAAAATAAAGAACAAGGGATTGAATTTAGGGAAGGTCAATGACGGTTTGACCCCTCCAAGTCTCTAGGGATGTCTCAGGATGGTAGAAATTAGGTTTTTGTCTATATTTGAGTGAGTTTTGTCTTTTTTGTAAGAAATGACCAAAATGCCCATGTATTATATTTATTATATAAAAATATTATTAATGATTTAGCAAATATCAAAAATTTATTTACAGCATATTAAAAAATATTGCATAATATGAAATATTATTAATTGTTGTGGGAAATGACCAAAATATTCTTGTAGTTATTTATTATTTAAAAATATTATTAATGATTTTGCACATATATTTATTGTAAAATTAAAAAATATTGCATCACGGTCACCGAAAAAATCAGAGTTGCTTCATCTGCCACGTGTCATAATCAAAGTGAAATAAATTCGCGGTGCGAGCACGCACGGTTTCACGGGGAACAGCTGCACAATGTACAATGATTTTCGACCATGTATATGAAAAGTTCTGTACAATTATGGAGACGCCACGTGGACTTCTTATGTCGGCGGGAACTGTGTTTTGCAGTTGTGAATCATCTCGCTGGTTTGTGTTGGTGATGAAAAGTTCATCGAGACCTAATCAATTTACAGATATGCCCTCAACAGTCCCCCAAGTTTAAATTTGTTATTAAAGAGAAAAACGATAAATCAATTCAATTTTACATAATTAAAACCTACAATAAAATGTCATTAAAGTTAGATTTAGTTAACCAGAGATGAAACCAAAAAAAAATAAAAATAAATTTACAAAAAATATTATATTTACTAACATACAAGTTTCTCTATCTGCCTCATTTATCTTTTTTTATATTTCTTGTTTTTCTATTTTTACTCATTTTCTATCTTATTTTTTCTCTTTACTTCCAATTTGCTTCTGTGCGGCATCAAATTTTGTCATTTGATTTCAAAATGCAAAATTTATTCTTATTATCATTAGTGATTAATCTAATAAAAATTTTCTGGACATGAATCAATTATTTCATATATTAGTACTTATTATCTTCTCCTAATATAGAAGGTGCTTAGCTGTATTTCTTTAATAGTATAGCGTAGTTGAACTCATAAATTCATAATACAAAATAATCACATCATTTTGTTTTTCTCCATGTCCTTTTTATTATTATTAATCTTATTCACAAATCAAATATGAGAATTAGTTATTCATATTCACAATCACAATTCAAAATATTAGATCTCAAATCATCTCACATTTAATTTAAATCAAGTCACAGTCTAAATGAACAAAAAGAGCACCATCTCAATGTCATTTAGGTGGAAGCAGTTTGAACACAATGTCTCTTTGATAAGGAAAGCTTGATTGTTAATTTTCATTATCAGTGCTGATTACGTTTAATGGTATGGAAACCACGTTTAACCCCTCATGAATGGAAGAGGACTGCACTGTAATTTCATACCTGCAGGGTGCAGTTTCCTCTTCCATCTTTCTGCCTCTTTGTATTCTACGCCAATAAGCAGTAGAAGCCTTTTCCAACATTGTCGCCTATACCTTACCGCTCTCCATCCCTCTTTCTTTACCTTTTTCTTCACATAAATGCCACTCCATTACTTTATTTAATGTATCTGAAACCACTCATGCTTCTTCTTCACCCTCATATACTTAGATCCATTCTGTTAAATTCCTCCTTACCCGGCAGTTCTTTCACATTCTGAAGGGTATAGTACTTGAAAGGGCATGCATTTTGTTTCTATGGAGCCGAAGAAATGTTTATTTTCAGAACAGTTTCTATCACCAAGAAGAAAGGTAGTTTCTGGTTTTAGTTTGGGAGCAGGAGCTTCTCTTATTGTTCTTGCTGTACTCTTACTCTACAGTTCATTCAGGGCTTCCAAAGTTCAGCCTTTTTTGCAAGGATTAGATGGTGTTCGTGCAAATTCTTCGTTTGTTTCGTTGCCTACTGCTACTGCATCTTCTTCCAGTTATAACAATGCTACTTCAGAATTGCAAAATTCAGCAAGTTCTTTGCAGAGGATTGAAAAAGGAAGTGTTTTGGGCAAAACCCATAGAGCAAATGTATCAGATATTGGAAAAATGGATTACACGGAGGTCACAGGGATTGTTTCAGAGAAGTACCTTTTGACAAATTTCACTGAGAATAGTAAAAATGGTAACTTCCATGTTGAAGAAAGAAGTGTTCAACACAAAACCCGTGAAGGAAATGGGTCAGCGGCTGTGGTAAAAGCAGACAATCTAGATGATTCTCATGAACAAGGACTAAATTCTATGAAGACCCCTGTAATGAATGCATCTGAGATTATTAAAGATGCAAGCTTGCTTGGTGAAGAAAGAAAATATATGGAAAATCCAAGCCTCCTGGGCGATAAAAATGTGAATGCCGAGCAGATTAATGAAGTGATATTGCATAACTCCACGCTTGGCGATAACAAAGTCTCAGAAAGTAGCAATCTGGAAAAAAATTTCATACATTAGCAAACCTGATGGAGCTCCTACAGAAGGATATTCGAATGAGAACATTAAGATCACAGCCTCTCATTGTGATGCTCAACTAATGAGAATGCAGAATGGTTCTTACAAGAATTGTGATATCTATGATGGGAAGTGGGTATTAGATGATTCAAAGCCATATTATCCCACTGGTTCTTGCCCTTACATTGATAGGGATTTTGATTGTCACCTTAATGGGAGGCCAGATAGCGAATATGTGAAATGGAAATGGCAGCCAAATGGATGCGTCATTCCCAGGTCAGATTTTCATATTTAACAGTAATATTTTGTACTGATTAGCTAATGAATACTATTGATTTAATGATGAACTTGACAGCTACGGAATATTGAAGTGGAAAATCTTGTTTCACCTTATTATTGACAATACGGACTATGGTATTTGGACAATTAGCATTAGTCAATAGGATTAAGATTATTATTATTATTAGAGAATAAAAGCTGTCGGAACTTAGAATATTTCTAGATGGCTAGTTGGTTTTGTCCCATAGTGAAAAAATTTCCAATCACAAATTTTGAATTTGTAATAACTTCTTCTTTTTTAATTGTGTTTTAGAGACTGTTTTTTCTTTTACTACACATGTCCATTAACTTGAAAAACTATATCTAATTCACAGTCAATTAAAATTCTAGAGAAATGTTTTAGTGCTTTTCTAATTTACTTGTCCATTACAACATTGTCTCACAGTTTGAATGGAACTGATTTTCTGGAGAGATTGAGGGGAAAAAGGCTGGTTTTTGTGGGGGATTCATTGAACAGGAACATGTGGGAGTCCATGGCATGTATCCTCTGGCAAAGTATCAGGAACAAGAAACGGGTTTATGAGATATCAGGAAGGAGGGAATTTAAGAAGAAAGGTTTCTATGCCTTCAGGTTTGAGGCAAGTTTCCAAAATGTTGTGAAAATATTTTTCCGAGTATTAAATTCTGTACCCTTTCTCTTATTGGAATTCTTTTGTTGCATTTGTAGGATTACAATTGTTCAGTGGATTTTGTTAGTTCACCATTTCTTGTTCGAGAATCAACTTTCAGAGTCAGAAATGAAACAATTGAAACATTAAGATTGGATTTGATGGACCGGACAACTTCAATGTATCATGATGCTGATATAATAGTCTTTAACACAGGCCACTGGTGGACACATGAGAAAACATCTAGAGGGTGAGTGATGTCATTGTATTCATGGAAATTTATATTGTCTATGCTTGGAAAATGCATCCTGAACACTATGCTAGTCATACTGAAATTCCAAAAGAAATATATAAAGAATTGCTGCACAAGTCATCAGTTCAGAATTCTCTGCATAATGCATGCCATGTTACAGGACATCTGCCATTTTGTGGTGCCATTAATGCCAATTGAGAAATTAGAGACTTGTTTTCTGGTTTCCCCCTCCCTGTTTTGTCTTCCATCTGGTACTATCCGTTTGTGTTTTATCTGACATATGAGGTTAAGGCTTGTTGTTGTTGTTTTTACAATCTGGTACTCTTACAGAGAAGACTATTACCAAGAAGGCAACTATATGCACCCAAGACTCAAGGTTCTGGATGCATATGAAAGGGCTCTGATGACTTGGGCAAGATGGATTGACCAAAACATTGATGGCAACAAAACTCAGGTTTTGTTCAGGGGATATTCAATTACCCATTTCAGGTATATTTATCCTTCAGATTTCCACCAGTCATTTATGACTCTGCGTACTCTCAGCTTCATTACTGTGGTTTAATCTTCCCTTAACTTTTCCAAATGATTATTGAGGAAGTAACTTTGCAGCTTGAGTTTCATTCTACTGGATTATTAAGAGCTGGTGGTTCAAAATTTATAGTTCCAGTAAAACCTCGTCTCTGCTTAATTTTGCTTGCCTTCTTCTACAGTAGGACAAATCTTTACACATAATCAATGGTGAACATAGAATGGGCTATTTGTTGGAAGATTTAGATCCGCTTACAAATTTTTAATATCTCTATGGGAGTGACTCTATAAATGATAAAAAAATGCATATCCAAAGAAAAGTTTTTCTAGCTGAAACTAAGTATACCTCTGTTGATAAACTAGTGATCATATAACTTTTTAGTTATTTGTTCATAGATTATGACTTCTTCAATACTTTGAAGTTGCTTGGATCTTTTGGAAGTGCTAGCTGATCTTCAATTGTAATGTTTAAGAGAAAATTTATGAGTAGTGTAATTTCTGATTATGAGGCTGGCTTGTCACTGAAGAGCTGGATTCTCTCCTTAATTGGCTAAAACTTGAAATACAAGAATCTTTATGCGTATGATTTCTTGCTTGTTGGATATGACATGGCCAATAACTATGCAACTGTATGATGTTATTGCAGCGATGGGCAATGGAACTCGAGCGGTCAATGTCACAAGGAGTCAGAGCCAATATACAACGAAACTTACTTAGGCAATTACCCCTCAAAAATGAGAGCCTTAGAGTATGTGGTTCAAGAAATGAAAACACCAGTTATTTATCTTAACATAAGTAGGCTAATAGATTACAGAAAAGATGGACACCCTTCTATCTACAGGATGGAATATAAGACAGAAGCAGAAAGAATTAATGCTGAGCAATATCAAGATTGTAGCCATTGTTGCTTGCCTGGAGTACCAGATACTTGGAATGAATTGCTACATGTTTCTCTGTTGAAAGCTGGAAAGGACACTTGGAAAATCTGAACCGAATTGTAAAGAAACAACACTATTTATTGCATGTATTCCAAATATGTCTACCTTCCACTCATTGTATATCTGTTTCCAAGGAGGCTGTGTGTGTTATTGATCCTCATGACTCATAATCTATGGCCGAGATGCAAAGTAATTAGTCAATATGAATGTTAAAACAGTAATTTACTGCATTTTTCATTGAATTGTTATAAATCCACCAATGTTGTCATTTTACAATTTGAACTTGTGCGGTGGATTAGCCAAAGTGAAATTGGGGATCCATTTTGAGAGATGGAATCCGTTAGTGACATGTTATTGGTGTTACGTTTTAGCAAAGGATGGATTGAGAGGGAAGGATAAGATTCTGTGATTGTGGCTATTGGAGAAAATGAGTAAAAGTTTCTAATGCTGCACTAGGGCTATTCCAAGAGATTCGGTGGTTGTTTTCCACATTTAAAATGATTTGACTTTGCATCAAACTTATAGCAATAAGAGCATTCTTCTTCCTTGGAAAGATTTGGTATTTGAAATATAACCCATCAATATATACATATTACAGCAAAAAATACCAACCACTTGAGCCAACAAACATTCACCAACACATCATAAGGAGTTGAGGATGTAAGATGTCACCCTAGAGTCGAATCTTAAATGTCTGTTTGCATGCCCAAGTATAAATCTGTGATTGGTACTTAAAGACGCCGGTATTTTAAAAATAATATCTACTTTGTCATACCAAAATAAGAATCTTGGGGTACTTAAGAATCTTGAACACTTAGGTATCTTCTGTCAAAGCATACTAGGATTCCCCATACCAAATGCCTAAGGACTAACTGATTGTAATGAGACTACATGCAAATGATGCAACAATAGATTTGCTTCTCAGTAATTGATAAACTTGTTAATTGTGAATCTTCTATAGCAAAACCATACACATATAAACAAATAAAGAAAGTGAGAGATGATCACATATTACTTACTCCATCTGCAGAAACTGATCAGAGAAAAAGAATTTCAAGTCAGCTGCAAATGGAGTGATTTTAAATGCTCATACCTTGGTAGGCTTATTGAATTCTTCTAAAAACACCATTAACTTTTCTTTATTACATTATGCAGGAACAACATCAACACTACAAATTGAGAGATAGCCATAAAGACTCCTAATGGAGTCCATTGCCTTTTTGTGACTTGCCGGTTCGCCAAGGCAGTAGCCGGAGCCTCTGCTACTTCAGAGAAAGCTTTCCCTGCTTCAGAAGAGAATGCTTCTCTGTGTGCCAAGCTGAGTAGAGGATCCAACAGCTAAGCACAGGCAAACTGTTGAAAATGGAGGCGGGTGAGGACTTATTAGCCCCTCTCACCTAAAATTTCCATGCCTTTTCAAGATCCATGGATGGATTTTTGCCAATAAAATTCCATATCTATCAGATTCAGGATACTGATGGATTGGTTTGTATGATATCCAACTGGTTCTCCAAAAAGCTAGTGAAGGATTTACCCTCTGACTATTCCTTTAAATAGCTCATGATTGACAAGGTGCTGATATTAATTATAATTTGATATATCAACTATCCAATATCTAAAATAGCCCCTACTTTTTCTTTAAAATTTCACAACCAAAAGTTCAAAAATTTCTGATTAAATTAAGATGGCAATCTTACCCATCACTAAAATATTTGATACTTTGAATCTCAATTTGACACTGCAGGGGAACAGTTTTGTCTAGCTTCTCAAGTAGTGCTATTTGTACTCCATGACTCTTGACCAGCAAAGGTCACTTTATATTGCTTAACTCTTTTTTTTTTTTTTTTTTTAAAAGAATCTACAAGGAAATTCTTTTGAATCATCATAGGTCTTTGGTTTCAATATAATAGAAGATGGGCACCCACGCACCTTAGCAACTTTTTCATTTGGTGCATGACTTCTTCTTTTTTTTTGGTGCTTTGATGCATGACTTTTTTATTATTGGAGACTTCTTTCTTATGTGTTTGAATAGTGAAGCCACTAACTGGTGCTCATCCTCGCCTTTTTTTCAACTCCATATCACCCTAATTCTCCACTAATTCCATTCTTTGTGGCAGCCATGCTAGCAAAGCTATGCCATTAATTATTCGTCAATATTGTATTCTTTTTTATTTATTTATACTTTTAAAAAATTTGTCATTGTGACATACCAAAATTTCTTCGTAAGAGTCATCTAATAACTTAGTCTTTGAGTGTAATATTAATTTTAATATGGTAAAAAAAATACTCTTAAGAGTTCAATGCTTCTTTCTCATATGTTTGAGAATGACTTGTGCATGTTAACAATTCACTGGACTTGTGTGTGAAAAAAATATAAGAGATCAATATCTATTTGTAAAAATGTAACTAACAAATTAAATTTTGAGTAAAATAATTATTTAACCTCTCATAGAGCCTTGTGATTTTGTGAGTTTAAATAATCAAACTGGTTTAGCACAGCTTCATAATCTCTTTCACATGTCTTCTAATCCTCTCTGTAATATTTTATGGGGACTTTTCATTTTAGAAATGTTTCCCATGTGTTATAAAGTGGAAAACTGCAGTTGATCATGGCTTAAACTTACAGTAGAGAGTCATTTAATTTTTTGTAAAGATGGGTCAAACACTAAAACTTGCTCTTGAAGACATTGATGGGATTTTGTTATATGGAAAAAGCCAGTGATTTCCTCCTCAGAATTGCACCCACTTATAGCAGCTGGACTATCCACCCATGCTTTTTTTGCCTGTTGTGTAAGCAAACAAACAGATGTCAATTGCTTTTTCTCTGTTCCCCTTTAAAGTTCACTTTGCTATCATTTGTTTATTACTATTGTTTGCCCTCAACAGTGTTTTTTTTTTTTTTCTTTAAGCAGCCCTCAACAATTTTTAAACTCTGATATCATATGCCACTTGAATTATGTTTGAACTAATAAATAAGCTAATTTATTATCATAAATCTTTTTTAGTTATAATAAGCATAACATTTATGGTCTAGCAATATTTTCCATGGGTAATATATAAGAAAGGACACTAAGTTGGTTAATTCCAATTTAGAATTATGGTCTGGTCCCTGGTGAACCTCTAGTACTCTGGTTTAACTCTATGGATTTTGGATAATCAACTTGTAGTAATCATCATTGGAGTAACTATTTTTGTTGTCTCACTTTCCAAATGTCATAATTTAGCTATGACAACAAAAACCCTTTTGAGTTGGATTCAAATTGAACTCAAGTTAAGGGGCCCTTTCTCCCTATAATTTGAGTAGTAATGAAAATCCTAATTAGTTAACTTCAGGGGTTGAGATGTTAGCCTATGAAAAATTAATATTGGTTTCTTCAATATTTTAACTCTATTATTCTTTATTTTAATATTTACCTAATGATAGTAGGTGTAACATCAAATCCTCAATTCTAGAGAGTTTGATTTTATTTTATAAACTTTATTTGTAAGTATAAATTATTTCCAAAGCTTTCAATGCCAATCTAAGTTAAAAAAAAAAAAAAGTTGAATCACGACCAGACTTACAATTAGTAATTTTTATCATGAATCAGGTTTTATTTTTCTTTTTTTTTTCGGGTACACCCATCATTCATTCTGAACTTAAAGATTATCCATTCCAACAAAATACAATCGACAAGTCCGTTAGACACATAAATTTATACCCGATTAGACCGAATATCAAATTCGACCAACAAATTATCATCCCTAGACTAACTCTGATGTTATTTATCAAAGCCCCGTAATAGATCAATGAGAAGGCAACAAAGTTGACCCAAAGGACTTGCTGGCTGCTGCTATGCATTGAAGTCCATCTTGAAGTAGGGGCTGAACAGATTAGGCTCAACTTGAAGTCCAAGAGGCCCAACTTCTAAGCTCAATTGAAGGCCCATCTCGGTAGTCTATTTCTTTTATTCGGCTTGACAATCCTCTCAAAATTTTGGTAAGACTTTTTACTCGCAACTATATTCCAACTAGTGCATTAAATTTAATTTTTAATGTATTTATAAGAAAGACAAATTTGTAAGATGTAAGAACATTATATATGGAACAAATTTATAAAGTACATTCTTAAATTTGCCAATGAGCTAGGGCAGCGACATTTTAAAATTTTTTTTACAAAGCTCAGATTTTACGTACTGTTTTTTTTATAATAAAAAAAATTCTGTTAGAATATCAAAGTCTAAGATTTAAAACTTGACAACTGATTAGAGAATATTATCTCCTGTATTTCATTATTCTATGTCTTATGATTTTATAATTTAAATCGAGAATAATAATTTATGTGTCAAGAACTTATTGATCAGGATAAATTTCTTACTCAATTGTGAAAGGAATAAAAACACCAAAAAAATCATAATAATATGCCCCATTTAAATAATGTGATTATACTCTTGGCTCACCTGAAGCAGCTTATTTAAGTATATCTTGGGAGTAATTAATTAGGTCAGAAAGATAATGGCATGCAATAGTTTGTTCCTTCCCTTCCTCAACCCAAACCAATATGATCATAGATTGAGACATGGAGATAACGTCTAGTACACGAGCACCCGCCAAGTTGATTTCACTTTCTAATTTTATCTCCCAAAATAAAATATTAAATATTACTTTCTCCTAAAATGGCTATAAAAGATAATCCTTCAAGCTTTCCAGCATTATTTACCTTTTTGACCAGAAATAGTCCCTCCAACTATTCCTCAGCAGCCATAGCCTATAAACTGGGTAGCAAAGGAGGAGCGTTTAAGAGACCAGACGAGGCTATGACCTCTTTCTAAATTTTTTTTAAAATTATTAATATTATAATTTAAAATTATTTTATTTTTTATTTTTATTTTTATTTTTTATTTTTCTTATTTAATATCTCGACCTCTTTCAAAAATAAAAATTAAATAATACTTTTCACTTTTTATATTGTAAGATTACACGGTTAAAACTTAAAGCTCAATAGACAAAAATATTCTTATAAAAAATTAAGTTAGGGTTTATGTTATCTCTATCCTATAATTTGTATCACTAGCTATCAAACAAAATTATACGTGAAGCTCTCTCCACGTTAGAAAGGTGCCATTATCCAAGTTTAAAAGAAAAAGGAAATTTCTGCCTAAAAAATAGGTAAAATTTTATTTTATAAATTATATTATTAAACTCAAAGTAAATAAAAATTTAAAATAAATTGAATTTCTTTTTATTTCAAAATGTACTTTGAGGACAATTACTATGTGTGTCTAACAGTGATATAGAAGATTTTTATTTTTTTTTATCATCAAAATTTGAGAATTGAACCAATGACAAGTAAGTATATTCTATCTTTTAATTTTTAAATTTGTTCTACTTATTTAGGTTTTTTTATTAGTTTAAACTAAATAACTATAAAAAAAATATCAATATCAATTTGTTAATTTGAAAAGCGTTGCTCATAATTTTAGATTTTATTTAAGCAACTCAAAATATATTTGAAGGAAACTAATTTTTTTACTTTTAACTTTTAACTTTTGTAGCTTATAAATTTTTATTATAGTCTTATGAATTATTAATTTTCTTATAATTTTTATTTTCAATTATAATAATTAATACGTTTATATAAAATTTTAGCCAAGTCCCTTAAAAATAAGTGTCTAGCTCTACCATGGTTAGGTAGGGCCCTTAGTTTGCTAAAGATGGCACCTTGTACACTAGGTAGTGTTTATGATTTTCCTCTTGTTAATAATGACAAAGAAAGAATAAAAAATAAATGAATAAACTATGAGAGGAGAACAGAGATTTTGATGTAAAATAAAAACAATAATTTATTTACAAGTGGGGAGGAAGATAAGAAAAAAAAATTGGGTTAGGCTTAAGCTATATTCATCTCCGATAAGGATGTAAATGATCATAATTGCATGAGTTATTTGTTAATAATTTGACACCAGTTGGATTTATTTTCTAAACAAATTGGGTATTATCTTTATTTTAAAATTCATTCATAATATTTGACTCAATAAATTTGTGAGATTAAGACTTGGTTTAGTAATATTGTAATTTTTTTATAGGTGTTGTACTCTTATAACTCTTATAGAACTGTTTTTACAAAATCACAGCAATAGTATTTGATAAAATAATATAAAAATTACTCTCATAAGTAAAAGTTACAAAATTAGGTTTGATGTGATTTTTTTTTAAAAAAATTAAGATTATATTAGATTTTTAAATTTTTGAGAGCATAAATCAGCTTTTAAAAACACCATGGCCTTTAAAAGCCTAGTGTAGAAGCATTCCAATTCTTTTTTTTTTTTTAACCAAACATAAAAAAATTTAGTTATGCTATTCATAAGCATGAGTACCCTCTCAAAGAAAATTACCAAACCAAACCTAACTCGATTAATATATAATATATTTCTAAGGAATTATATTTTATTTTATTATCAATTTATAAATATATTAATTAATGCTTTGCTTCGTCCACCCATCTGAAAACATACCAGTAAAGGTTCCACTCTTGCAAAAAAAGATAAATAATTTTTTTAACAAATGTCTTACAAACACTTGTTCAAATTTTATAAATATAATTTTTGTAACATTTATTATGTTAGTTAACCATAATACTAGTGTTATTTAATGTAAATTTTTTTTTTGAAAAATAGAAAAAGAAAGAAAGACTACAAAAAGAAAATAGTTATTCTAATATGTCAAGTAATTTTAATATTTATTACATCTTAACAAGTATTTTTAGCACGAAAAAAAATTACATAAAGTCATTTTGCTATTAGATTCTTGAAGTAAGCCAATTAATTTATATCACATAATAAATTATATTATTTTATCAATCCAGTTAAATATTAAATTACTACAACAAGGTATTCCATAATTCCCTTAAGTAAATCAGTATATAATATATATTACTTTGAGAGGAAAAAAAAAAAGGGTTAATTAATGGAGTGGGACAACAATAAGACAACACGAACTTAATTTTATCATAGAAAAATATACAAAGATAGGACACTCAAGTCTCAAACATTAAACTATTGGGAACTGCGATACGTCTCTTCTTTATGAGTTTCCTCTAGTTAATAATGATAAAGAAAGGATAATAATAAAAAAAGAAACTATGAGAGGAGAACAGAAATTTTGATGTAAATGTACAAACAATAATTTATTTACGAGCGGATCAAAGAAAAGAAAAAAAAATTGGGTTAGGATAAAGCTATTTGCAAGGAGCAAATTAATTATTGTTGCAAATAAGAACGTAATTAATTATAAATATATGAATTACGTATTAATAGTTCAACTTAAGTTCATATTATTTTCTGAATGAGTTGAATATGATCTAAATTTTAACACTCTTTAACTCACAGTTTAAAATATTTAACTCAAGAATGGTGATTCTAACTCAATTAATATACAATATATATATATATATATATATGAATAATATATCACTTACTTATAAATATATTAATTAATGGTGTGCTCCGTCCGCCCATTGAATTATTGATTACTAAAACATACTAATAAAGGTCCACTCTAGCAAAGAGAGATAAATAAAAATAAAATAAAATAAAATAAAATAATTAAATACCTTAAAATGTCTTGTTCAAGTTCTATAAATAAAAATTTTGTGATATTAATTATTATATTTGATTATAATTTTAATATTATTTAATGAATATATTATTACTTTTAAAAAAAATCAATTTAAAAAAATTATATTTATAGTATATCATAAGTGCTCTTAACACATTTATTAAAAAAATAATTCAACAAATAATATATGATATATATTACTTTGAGAAAAAAAAAGGGGGTTAATTAATAGAGGGGGACAACAATAAGACAACATACAAAGATAGGACACTCAATCTCAAACTTTAAATTATTAGCTAGGAACTGGGATTCGTCTCTTTGACTAATTAATCTAAATTCATGTCAACGAGCACCCCGGTCTTCATTGTCCAAGCTTTTAAAAGTTGTGTAGCAAACATAATGATAATCATACACAAAATTATCAATTAGAATATAGTCTTATTGTAGTGCTTTACACAGACAAATTATTCTCAATATTGATAAAAAAAGTTTAAAGAACACATTCAACCATTAACTTTCAAAACCAAACAAATGGTTGTGTCTGGAATTTGCATTATAAAAAGGTAGTGTTTTCAATGCTAATTGTAGAGATAAAATAGGTACGTACATGTGTGAACAACTATTTTATTAAAAAAAAATTGAATATTTAGGTGAATAATAATAGTATTATATGAATAAGTTTTAATTTCTTAGATTTTCAAACGCAAGTCTTAATGAGCTTTGTCGGCATAACGAATTTAGTTAAAGATCTTCTTGGTTTAAGTATTAGAATAGAGAACGGGAAGGATGAACTTTTGAATACTTGGTCATAGAGGATTTAATAACATGTCATAATTTTTTTTTTCTCTCTAAAAACTTAAGGTTATATTGGCTGTGCAAATAAAATAATATATTAGAATTAATAATTTCATGCATGGCAGGATATAAGATATGATTAAATTATTTTATAATTTTTTTTATTTGTATCATATTATATATATCAAATAGGGTAAATTTTACTATTATTTGGATGAATTAGCCCTAAACAAAAAAAAAAACAAAAAAAAAAATCATATATTTAGATAAGATTATTATTATTTTTATAATTTTTCTTTATAAATTAATTTTTTAATTATTTTATATAAATTATTACTTAGAGATATGGCAAACAATCTCTTAAAAAGATACAAAACATCCATAAAATAATAAATTCTTATTCATATAAAAAAAATAGATATGTTTTGATTTATTATAAATTACAAATAAAAAATAGATATTTTTTATTTGTAATTTTACTGTAATAATTATACCAAATTAAATATCTAGATGAATCAAAATACTCATAAACTATTTCGATAACTTATTAAAGAAAACGAGTCAAAGCCGACAAAGTAACAAAACCAATTAATGGCAAGATAACATGTCAATTAATGATGGCCAAGAAAGTTGGGGCTCAAAACATTTTGTCTGCCTAATGAGCTAGCTAGGTATCATCAACCCTTTAATTTCGAATTGCGTGGATTAAAATTAATCGTCCTGTGTGCATCTGAAGTCAATTAGTGAAAAAGAATACATAAAATTTGTTAAAGCAACTAATGGCAATTGGTTTCTTTCACCTGAGCATCTTTCAAAATTACTAATTTCGAACGTTTTTAGTGTGCTTTTTAGTGCCACGTTTGGTTTTGACTAATTACTTTGTGATACTGGCAACTTTCTCAAAGATATGCTCCATTAAATTCACGAAGGTTGCGATTCTTGATTATCGTTGACTAATTGGAACTTAATGCCTTATTTCTATTAATACAATCAATAACCATCATGGTCATGATAATGATATTTTTTAACTTTACTTACCAATTAGGGTGTTGTTATATTATATATCGACACACGTCCTCCATTAATTATTAAAATTATTAAAAGGGAGGATATTATAATGGTAGGGGTCAAATGAAATTATTAGTAACTTATTTAAAACAATATAAAAAATATTAGTGTGTTTAGAATAAAAAAAAATAGTTTAATTTAAATATTTTTCTCATATATATTGTTTGGTGAGTATATGAGATGAAGTGTTAGTGAATTGTTTATCGATTTATCTTAATTTATTATAATATATAATATTAAAGATATAATGATCATTTTAAGTGGGGTAAAATAATAATTTATTTTAAATATATTCTATAAAATAAATATAACTTATTTAGTGTGAAATTTAAAATTTGATAAAATAAAATTTTATTTAAATTTACACTATTTTATTTCTATCAATATAAAAGTATAGCGTTAATTTTAGATGAAAAGAATTTCATATGTATATTTTTAGCTTCCAAACCCATTGTAACAAGTTAGATGAAAATTAAATTCCTAAAACAGTCAAATAAATAAAGTATTCTAATATTAAAAAAAAATTCATAAATTTGATCAACTTCTTAATTATGAATATATTTATTTATTTACTTAACAGTTAGATATTATTAAGGCCAATTTACATACCCATTGACTTATAATTTGTCTCCGTGTGATCAATAAAAAATAATATATTTCTTCAACTAGGAGAATGACCTCTATGACGGTGGAATTTAATTTTCAAATCACCATGATAACTTATTTTATAGAAACTTTTCTAAACAGTGCGTTAAGTTTATTTGATTTACTCCCATCTCATTAATAAAATAAAAGAAAGTAAACAATTAAAGCAAAAAAGCTAACTAAGAAAATCAATATTTAATAATAAAAACAACTATATAAAGAGGTCTACCCGTGTAGCAAATCTTAACCCCTTGCCATAGACAGAAGACACCAACAAAAGATACCGTTACAGTCACATATATGGTCCAGTTTCTCGTTTACTAATGACGAGAGTAGTAGTTTGCCATCATTGTTGTGGAAAAGAGACCTTCTGAAAGGTACGGTTTTATCTCCTTAATTCGTTTTGTTATTTAGTTAGAATCTGCAATTAATTCTCTCCTTACACTTGAGAATTCACTTAAATATAAGAGCGGAACTATCATGTCGCATAAATCTCAATCTTATATAGCTATTCAACATGAAACAAATATGAAGGAAGATACTGTTTTCTTTAATTTTGAGGTGAATATATCACCCTTTTTTTTTTCATTAAGGGAATTTGAATAATAAATTGGTGTAAATGAAAAAAGTTATTTATAATAACTCTTGGCTTTATTTTATAAAAGTAGTACAAAGAATGGTTAAAATTGTTTAGAACTTTATGTGAGCATGCCTTTAATGAACTGAGATTCAACATAAATTTAGGTTGACCAACTTCAATTCCGAGCAAGATCCAAGCTTGATCTTGCAAAAAATCTAACGAATCAACCTTGAGTTGTGTGCACTAATATGATTATTGACTAATTTTTATGATCTATTTATTTTTTTTAAAAATTGTTAGATACTTATATTACAGTAGCTCATAATAAACCTAATACTTGACCCACTTTAGGAATAAAATCTACATAATTTATTTAGGTAATTCTTTCTCGGAAAGAGTAAGAACAAATCATCAATTACATTCAGATTTCATTCCAAAAAAATCTTACAATAAGCTTACACGGTCAATAAACCCTAATTTTAATTTCTTTTAATTCTAATAATAACAATTAATTTATAAAGTACCAATTTTATCCACGAGTTGACATGCTACAAAATTATTGCAATTCTCATATTAATTTTTCTTTTCATATTGTTCGTGTAAGAGGATATCTTTTACATTTGTATAGACGCATATAATACTTTTGCATATACAGATGACCATATGCGTCTGCTTCTAGATGCTGACAAATAGAAACATAACATATGTGTCTGCTTGGCAGATGCACACTCAGATTCTATATGCTAATAATAATTAATAAAATATCGTCGCTAAGCATACGCAATAGCCTATGCATTTACAGTACAAACGTAAAAAAATGCACATTCAAATAATTGATGGTTATTTGTGTTTGCACCTTACAGACACAGATAATATTTGATTTTTATATTATTTAAATTTTTTGATTTATACCTGTAAATACCTGCTTAAAATATTTTAATTTAAAATTAATTTTTTATATAAATAAAATATTATTTATAGAAAATTATCCTAACAATATTTAAAATATATATCGAATTGTATGTGTAAAAATCATCTTCAAAATCTTCATCAAGTTCCATATCATACTCGTCATCTTGCTTACTAAGGTGTGAAGGACTAGATGTACGATATTTAAGTTATACTTAATTTGATATCTATAACCCCACAAATTCTTAAATCCCTAACCCGATTCCATAACCCCACAAATTCACAAATCCAAAAATATACAAAAGATGACTAATAAAAATCCTATAACACAAATTAATACATCAACAATCAAAACCCTTTTCTCAAAATTAACCTGAAAAAAGAAAAGAAAAGAAAAAAAGCACACCTGTTGATTATGATAGAGAAGAACGAGTTTGACGGAGTCTTCACGACGGCAGCCTAAATTGATGGAGGTCTTTACGGCAGGTTGTGGTAAGAGATCGAACTTTTAGTCTAAGTTAAAGAGATAGGATATCAGATCAAAGAGGTACGAGAAATAAAAAAATCACATCCCTTTAGTTGATATAATTTAAAAGTATATGTATTTGTCGTTGTAGATTCATGTACATTAAGTGACAGATACATAATATTTTTTAAAATAATATCTCATATCTATGTCAACAAAAAAAATTATAGATAATCTCGCAAAAAATAAAGTAAGTTTAAATCAATATATGCATACACAAAATAATATCAACATGTGCGTCTAAATTTTTGATTATAGATGCAGATAGCAGTTATCTGTATTTACCTATTTGTATCTGTCTTATTTGAGGTTGCTAAATGGCAAATACAGATACTGTAGATACTATAATTTCTTTTAGTGAGAAGTCACGCTAAGACTAAATCAAAGAAAGGAAAAATGCCTGTTAAATGAGGGGAGCGCCGGGCCAAGGAAAAATAAGGAGAGCCATGCTACAATACTAAAATGTCCTTCCTTGCTGTAGCCATTGCTTTTGGCATCCTAGAAATGTCCTTATAGTCCGTCCCGCACGTGAACATGTCCAACCAACCAGTCCTTTTTCAGGATAAGTTTTTCACCATTGGATGTGGACTATCATAGACTCGATTAACGGTCATTAATAGAGTATTTAACGTAATGGTATCCAATACCATCACATCCATCAAAATATGTGGGACCCGCATGGTCAAAGATGAACAGATCTTGTGGTCTTCTATTTAGTCAAATTATGTGGGCCCACCATTTTAAGACTTAAAAGTATTTTGTTTTAGTTTGTAAATACGGTACTGAATACGCTCTGTACAACACCGTATCCGAACTCCAGTTTGTACCCTTTGCTTAATGAATTTGTTAACAAAAGCTTCGAACCCATCGGCAGCCGGAATCGTGTCGGACACCCAGCAAAAGAGCATGTAAGTTCTATACAATTCCAGTCACAGTAAAAATAATCTCTTAAGATAATTTTCATTCAGTAATTTTACTGGTTTATGAAGAATGTCGAGTTTAATAATAAATCTGTAATTTCAACTTACATAAAAAACTACATCAATATATAAGATAATAAAAATACGGATACATACGAGCCAAAAACATAATATTAGTAATTATGTTTTACAGTTTTGTTTATTAAATAAATTTGAGTTCTGATTCATTTAGACAAGAAATGAAATTTAAATAGAAACTTAACGAATATCTCATAACTTGTTTTATATATATACATAAATATTTTTTGGTAATAACTTGTTTTATATATTTATGCCACTAGAAGATAATATAGTTGATGGTAAAATACATTATATTAAACTCAGGATTTCCTAGTTTTATGCAACTACCTAGAAAAGTATTAAGTAAATGAAATGTTGGAAATGTATTTGAAATGATCTTGCTCTTGGCAACTTTCGATACTAGGGAATACATTTGATCACAAAAGAATGGATTTTAAATAGAGTTAATAAAAACAACAATATATAGTTATATGTAACTTATTTTCTTATTTTCTCCAAATTATATATATAAATATGAACTAATCACATGTACATGCTTAGGAAAATGACAAATAATTTTTTTTAACAGTGTAAAGTAGTTATTTGAATTTTTTAGTTCTATTTAAAATATATGTCCGTGCATACAAACATGACAAATAATTTTATTTTTTTTAACAGTGTAAAGTGGTCATGTAAATTTTTATCTCTATTTAAAATATAAAAAATAAATTAATGTGTGAGTTAGAGTGAATTGGATAGTTATTAAAAAAATAACTTTTAACTAATTTAAATTAATAAAAATATTAATTTATGTGGGTGGGTGGATAGAAATATAGATTGTTATTAAGAAATAAACTAAATTATATATATATTTTTAATTAATTTATGATTATTCTAAAGTAGAAAATTATAAGATTTTTTTTTAACTTTTAAAAGAGTATAGATATAGATGTGCCATCTAGTTTGGATTGGTGTCTCCTGGACTCTGAGATACACGAGCCACGAAAGATATCCGTTTGACACCCACGTCTAGTATTTTTAGCTATCCGTTTGACACCCAAGTCTAGTATTTTGCACGTCCCAGGCTGCACGTAAGAGAAGTGGCACTTGAGGCACTTCTCTGCAACTCGTCCAGTAATACGATCCTTTTTTTTTTAATGCTCTTTATCATATATTTTTATTCTATTTGTTCCTCAAAATTTATCAACTTAAACTAATGAAATATACTCCATTAAAAAAAAAAATGTATAATTTGATAATTTATACACAAATTTATTTCTCAGACCACTATCACTTAGAACAATCCAAACACATCATTAAAAAAAATGGCGAGGTGTGTTACTTACCTCGCTTTGCCTCCATTCCAAACCAACTCTTAATATTATGTTACAACAAGTGGATTTACATCCATGTTAAAGCCAAATAAATCTTCTTTCAATTTGTTTTCCTTAAAGGAAAGATCGATTAAAAGGCTTTATCATTTAAGCACTTGTATGGCAAAATTGTGAGATAATGTGTGGACATTTTATGGTGATTTGCTGTTTTTTTTTTTCTTGTTCTTTTTCTTTTTGTACACAAGAAATTGATTTAGAAGATTTGGACTATAATAGCTGAAAATATAAAGGTATAATTTAAAAATTAGTAGCAAATATATTAGAGGATTGTTACCTACACTAAATAAATTGTCCATTGAATTTATATATGATAGACATAGCTCCTCAACCATAAATAATGCACTACGGATATTTAAGAGAAATTAATTGCAAAGAAGGGTAGGCTCTTTTTGGGGGTCAGAAATAAGAAAAGAAAGGTACTCATTAGTCCTTGCACCCTTGAATCCTGACTTAGAGTTCAAACTCCTTGATCAGTTTCAGCATTTCTTGGCTTCACTGGTTGTTAGTTTTCAGTGTTTCAGCTTTTCATCCCAAAAAATTCACACTCCCCAATACACACCACAACACAACTCAACTTGCACTTCTACACTCTACTGCCAAATTGTTAACAACAATTAGTTTGTGAAATTTAACTAAAATAATCTTCTATCTTCTCAAAGAAATACTTACCAACAAAAACAGGTATATATACGAAGTAATGCCTTCTGAGTAACAAATTAATAATTTATTTTTAATTTTAAAAAGCCAGTTATTGTATCTCTTCTATAGAAGTACGGAACAGGTAGAATAGAAAAGAAGATAAGCAAAACACTCACGTTGTGTTGTGAAAAACTCAATGGAAGAAATGTACGGACTGCAATCAACCGCTGATTACTCAGATAAGGCGTTGATGACGCCGGAAAATCTGATTTTACCCTCAGATTACCAGAGCTTTCTGCTTTCTTCTTCTTCTTCTGGAATTGTAATCGAAGGAGAAGGAGAAGGAGAAGGAGGAACCTTCCGTGGTTGTGATTATCGGTTTCCGATTTTCGGATCCGACGAGTTTCTCTCAGCTGCCTCGGTGATTTCTGAAGCCGAAGCTTCAAATAATATCACTCCCGAAATTCTTCGTCAAGAAGATGTTTCCACCGTCATCAAAGCTAAAATCGCTTGCCATCCTCGCTATCCTCGTCTCCTTGAAGCTTACATCGATTGCCAGAAGGTATTCAAACTCGTTTTTCTCTGTTTCTTTCTCTTTCTCGAATTATTTTCTGTCCATGGCTCGTGAAATCAAGCAAGAAAAGCCTTGTTTCTGAATTTATTTTTTTTCAAGGTTAAATTGATTCTACACTAGGAATTCTAATTTTTGAAGAGTAAACTAAAATTTTTAGTTGCTGATAACTTGAAAATAACGTGATCGCTACGGACTAGATGCTTTTCTTTTCAATTTTCTGGGATCCCTAACACTTTTAATTAATAACCGAGAAACCATATTAAAACAAACAAACAGAAAGTTTTCGAGACTGTAATTGAATTTCCTTCATTGTCTGTATTCATTTTCTTTTTATTTATATGTATATTAGTTGTAACTAAAATCGGTTACTGTCACTGGTGACAGGTAGGAGCACCTCCGGAAATTGCGAGTTTGTTAGACGAAATCCGGCGAGAAAACGACTTTTTTAAGGGGGACGTAGTTTCCACGTGCTTTGGAGCCGATCCCGAGCTCGACGAGTTCATGGTCCCCTCCCTCTTCCTCTCTCTCTCTCTCCCCTCTCTCTCTATATATATACCCTTAACTAGTCACAGAAACTTTCACACTACTACTATTATTTTTTTCAATCTGAGATTTTCTTCATTCTTTCTCTCTATTACAATTATTAAGATGGATTTTCCGTAACCCTTACAGGAAACCTACTGCGATATACTGGTAAAGTATAAATCCGATCTCGTCCGTCCTTTTGACGAAGCAACAACCTTCTTGAACAAGATTGAAACCCAGCTCACCAATCTCTCCACCGGTTCTTCATTTCCTAGCCTTTCCGGTCAGTCCTTTAATTTTTTTATTTATTTTTACGAACTCAATTTAATACTCCATTATTGATTTGGCTGTCTAGCTCTACAAACCTTTCGTTAACTTCAGTTAAACTACCGGTGGTCGTGCCGTGTTAGATGCACCCGGCGCACGTTAGTTAGCTTACTTAGTCCGAGAACCTAAACGACAGGAAGTCACGAAGCAACAGCTGCCGTTGGTATTATTGATAAACAGCTTTATAGTCTATACTAATAATAAATAATAAATAAAATAAAAGCCCAAAGAACGAAATTTGACGCTTAGTCTTTGATTTGGATCTGTTTCTCTTACACTTTCTGTTGCTGCTGCAGTTGATATATAATGTAGAAATGCCTTAATTTGTTTATATGCATGTTACCCATAGTGGTAGCTCAGCTGATATTGCATGCTTCCTTTGTTTTTCCGAAAACACTTGGAAGGTTTCGTTACTTTGATGGGCTAGCAACAGTACTGTTTTAACCATTCACTTTTGCAGTTCATTCTTTATTTGATTTTGGAATTAATTGCATTCTCCACACATCTTGTTCGTTTCATGTATTTGTTATCTTTCATGCTCCTTTTACAATTTCTTTTTTCTTTTTTCCTTTTCTTTTTCTGTCCAAGTGAAAATTGAAGCTAGCTTGTAACCTGAAAGTACCAACTTTTTAACCTTTAGATTCTGATTTTGACGTTTCAGAGGAGTGATGACATCTCAATAGTAGTGTGATTGTTGGAACACAGTTTGCAGTGAATGTGTGTTTTCAAAAAAATCAGGCCATGGTAAATAAAGAAATCTTCTTGTGTTTGTCCACTTTGGTACCTTTCATAATCTTAGCTGATTGCTTGCATCCTGATTATATAATTTATGGAAGGTTACCTTGCTACTCACTTGTTTGTTTCCTTTGGTTTGGTTGGTATTTCATGTAATGCTAATAATAATACACACTGAACATACATATGTTGTTTTACTCAATGGTATATTTTTTATGCTTAAAATACTTCAAATTATATGTTTAATCAAATAGATGACCTAGCTAATAGTTTCAGACATGAAGTCTGGCGAGATAGGGTAAAAATCAGACAGTGCCATCATTTATATAATTCCCTTCTTAATATCTGCTCTAATCAATTATAAAAGATCTAATGCAGTTTGCAAATTGTCAAAATAATGTTATCAGTAGCCATGCATATTACTAGATAGTACTATCTCTAATTTAAAGAACATTTTGGTTCAGGTTGTACTGAAGTTACAGTTCAAAGAAATTAAAAGTGAAACAATTTTGTTATTTAATTTTCACACTTGAAATTTTAACTCAGAAAACTAAGACAAATGATTAGGATACTCTTTAGAATAATCCTTAACAAATGTAGTAAGTACGTACTTGTTATAAAAACCTTTTGAGTGTGACCAAATTGTAGATGGTTGTGGAAGAATACACAGAGAAAAAAGAAAAATACTATTGTTCTATATAAGATTTACTTATCTGGGACAAGATGGGTAAAGGTAGTTGTAATGCAAGTGTGAAGTGAAGGTAATGACTCTTAATGATGTCTGAAATATTTGCTTTATTAAGAGTCTCAAGTTCCGATAGAGAATAAGTGATGGCGCGGATGAAGGTGAACATTGGGAATTGTCCAAGGCCTGAGACTAGTCAGTCTGTAGCTAAAGTTATTTTACATTTATTGGAATAATTTATATTTATAATGTTAGACTCAACTACAATCCTTCTAATTTGTAAAAAAAAACAAAAAATTCTGATAATGAATATTAGAAGTGCATATGGCATTGCTTTTTTCTTTTTTTCTTTTTTTTTTTTGGAATGATGGTCTGTTACTTCCCTTTTTTTCCTTTGCTATCCAATTTTTTTCTCATTTTTGTTGAATTCTTGATTATAACTCTGCTACCGACCTGTCATAGCATGATCTAAAGCTAAGAACAAGTAGAACTGGAACAGTTTGTGGTAGGTGTTTTTAAAGTTTTTGTGATTTTGTTAATGTTTACACAAGCTTTCTTTGGACATCTATATTACTTGTAAAAATTCGTTATTGTCTATATTTGTTTATTGGCATGTGCATAGCAGCCTTTATCCAAGGGGTGCTGTTGGGTAAAGAAAAAAATGGGAATGTGTAAAGAGGTTGTCACAATAATCTAGTCTAGTTGGTTATAGTTGGAAACTATTATTGTTTATGTCTGAACGTACAGATTTCCTTTTCTGTAATGATGCTTGAGTTTTTTAGTTAAATTTATCACCTTTTGTTTGCTTAATCCTCCTTTTTTGGTAAAACTGTGTTTCTTTAACTGGCGCCTGAAAAACAGAAGGGATGGAGTGAGGAACTTCATTTTAAAAATAGAATAAAATATACTAGATAATTAGATATACATGCAATACTTGCAGGCATCAAGTTGCAAACTATATGGGCATATAATCACGTGCTTCGATTGTGTTAAGGTGCCTGGCTGCCTGTATATCTGGAAAACTGATGTTTTTGAAGAGCCTTTGCATGCTTCTTAGTCATCAGTAATGAAGCATTTTGAATTTGATATCTTGTAAGATCGTTCATTTGTTGGTTTGATCATACATTCTCCAATTTCTGCCCTCGTGGACCTTTTGCATCAGTCATGCCGTTTTTAATTTTATATTTTTGTGTCTTTCTCTTTAACCTTTTTCCTTATACCCACTTGCTAATGTCTATATCTGATGAATAAAAGCTACCTGTTTAGATTCCTTATATTGAAAGTAATTAATGTACATCAGTGACATGAATGTTATAATATATGTTGGGTATTGGTCAATGCATTATATTCCCACAGATATAATCTTTAGAATTGTTCATTTCTGGTTGATTTCCATATTTCAAAACTATTTTCTTCAAGTTTTAATGGTCAAGATTAAAAATATGAAATGTAAATGAGCAGATTTTCCTTTGCTCTATATCTATTGCTTTCCCCACTGTCCAGGATCAACATGTATGTTTAAATTCCTTTCAAGGTATAGTTACTAGATTTGATGAGTTTCAGAAATATCTGGGTTATGTTTTTTGAAGTTAGACTTGTTTCTTTTAACACTTGTTTAGTATTGTGTGTTTTACAAAACCCTAGGTCCTTTTCAAGGTCTTGGCATTTTAGGCAGGTTCTCCTCCTAGTAGATGTATTTGCATACGGGGGCTTTTGTTTGGATTTGTTATCATCTGTCTGAGTAGAGCTAGAGCATTTATGAGAGAGAGAGAGAGAGCACTTATGAGTGAGTGTGGTGGGCACATTATGGGGCATGCGGGGTTAAAGAGATAACTTTTTAAAAAAGCCCCGGGTACAGCGGGTGGTCGAAGAGTTAGCAACTTCACATGCACTCCCGCAGTTTACGCTGTGGGTATGAAATGTGATAATGTGAAATGTGAAGCTATTTCTTTATTGTTTTGGGCCACGGACATTTGTTCTTTTGTGGCCCATTATGACCCAGTCTTCTTTATTGTCTACGTTACACGTGTCTTATCTTTAGAGCACTGTGTTGGTTGCCCTTGGGCCTAACAGTGCCATGGCATGGTAGTTGGTTTGAGAAAGGCAAAGATTAAGATATTTTCTCCGAATACAGTTTTCTCTCTATTTCCATCCCTTCCTCCTAGGAATAGAATAGATCATAATTTTTCATATAATATAAAAAGAAACTCTTTTCAGCATTTATTTGATGAATGAGATTACTCTTTAATATTTAATTCGGTATATTTATACACTATAAATGGGATTAAAACACGTCAGCACCCACTAAAATCGAAGTTGGTGATTCGGAGTTGATACTCTTTCTCAAAAGTTTTTTTTGTTAAAAAGGTGAACTTATATTTCCGGGTATCCTAATATGATATTGGGAAAAGAAAAAGTGGGGAACTGCCCCCACACTGAGTAGTCTAAATACCGTAAGGAAGGAACTAAGCATAACCATTTATCGGGGAAAGGGGGAACTGTGGTATGGAGTTAAAGCCTTAGTGGACGGGGGGTCATGGCTACTCAGTTTCTCTCTGCCCCACAAAATGTTAATTTCCGTACCTTATTGTTCATTGTAATTCAGTCTCTCTTGCTAACTCTGACTGACATGGGATGGAACCAAACGATGAGCGTGACTTCTTTTGCTTTGTCCAGCTCCACTGTACTCTAATCCTGTGGTCAAATCCTTGTCTGGTTGAGTGGCTGTCAGAGAGCAATATGTCTGTGGGTCATCCTGTGCTCTTAGCCCATTCGTTCTACTTCTTGAATGGTCATGTAGGCAATTGTATCTATTTCTCTGACTTGGTAGTTGTAAAGCCTGAAAATAGGATTATCTTATGGATTCACTATACTAGCTAGTATTTCTATTCAGGGGGTATATAAATGTGTTTATCCAAGTTACATTGTAATTGCGCTCCTAATGAATTCCTTAATTGTAATTTAATTTTGTTTTTACTATCCCTTGTATTCATTGGAAAAAAGTATTCATGTTTTTGGCTGGGTTTACTGTTGTTTGGATGCTTATAATGTCTTGTTTCAAGAACACAAAATTGCAAATTAATCTACTATTACTTGTAATAGTTTGTAGTACAGTTAATTACTGATTGGGAGAAAATCTTAGAACTGGTTGTTATCAATCAAGGTCTTCTCTTTTTTGTACTTTGATTAAGCTAACTATGCAATTCATTTACAGCATAGTTTCATGATTTTGTTTTGTAATCATCTTGCCAGATGATGGTGATGCATCCTCAGATGAAGATGTTAGTGCAGGAGAAGTCGATATTCATGATAGTCAACTACGAAATGAAAACCGAGATCTTAAAGACAGGCTCATACGTAGATTTGGGAATCACATTAGTACCTTGAAGTTGGAGTTCTCAAAAAAGAGAAAGAAAGGGAAGCTACCGAAAGAGGCAAGGCAAACACTACTTGAGTGGTGGAATGTCCACTACAAATGGCCTTACCCTACGGTAATCACATTTTGCCTTTGAATTTTTATCAGTTTATGTCATGTCTCTAAATTGAAAGGAGTTACATATAATTGTTAACTATAGCCTAAGTCTCTGAATCAAAATCTACTTTTCGATGATGAATTCAGGAAGCTGATAAGATTGAGCTAGCTAAATCAACAGGCCTAGACCAGAAGCAAATTAACAATTGGTTTATAAATCAAAGAAAGCGTCACTGGAAACCAACTGAGAACACGCAATTTTCTGTCATGGATAATCTCACAGGACAGTTCTATGCAGATGACTGAGGTGCATCTATATTCTCAAATGTATCTAAACCCTGACTTATTCGTGCTTGTGTTTACTTCTTGTATATTGACAAAAACACAACATTACAGACATTGAAATGCTTATTTTCCCTAAGAAGTGGGCAGAAATAATTTGTAATTTCCTTCATCTGTATTGAGTGTAACTGACATTGGAAATGGAATGCTTACAGTATCTGGTTCAGCAAGCCTCCTTAATTGGTTTCTTTACTTTTAAACAATGTGAAAGAGAATGTTATTATTATCACTTCAACTATGTTTAGTCTTTTACTTAACAAGGGAAAAAAAAAAAAAAAAAAAGTTCCCGGCCCATTTTGCAATATCTAAATTAGTATATGGGTTTCAGCGGCTGCGATTGTTGATTTTTCTTGGGCCTACTATCGGCCCGATCAAAAGTATTTCCGGTTCGGGTTTTTGCAAAAAGTTCCCGGCCCATTTTGCATTATCCACATTAATATACCCCCACAGAATCCGATGAGGATAATCAAACTGAAATGGCGTCCTTTCAGCTCTCACTTCCTTCATCGTCTACTTCGCAAATTCTTTCTTCTAGGTTAAGATACAAAGTGGTGCGGTGTGGCAGCGAACGACAGGCGTTGTTTAGACGCATTGCTCCTGTCTATGATAACGTACGCCAATTTCTCATTTGTCTACTTGCTTTCTCTCTTAATTGTCTCCCCCATCTAAATGTAGTGAATTTGTTATGGATATTACAGCTGAGTGATTTGTTGAGCTTGGGGTAGCATCGTATTTGGAAGCGGATGGCAGTTTCATGGAGTGGGAATATAATTTCTTTTCTCATAAAAAGAAATAGTACTATTTTAGAATTAGAGGTTTGGAGGATGATGATTGAATTTGAAACAGAGCTAAAATGGGAGACCATGTATTGGATTTGTGTTGTGGAAGTGGGGATTTAGCATTTCTCTTGTCTGAGAAAGTTGGTTCCAGTGGCAAGATTTCTTCTTTCCCGGATTATGTTTCCCTTTTATTTTGAAATTTTTTTATATAATGATTGGTTGCCTGTTGTTCTAGTATAATAGCATTATAGTTCCTCTTAGATTCCCTCTTATGGGCTAGACTGCATGAATTTTGGAGTTTCCAGCTTCCAGTAATCCCTTGCCTCTGCTAAGATGGGTGTTTTCTATCAAAATATTTTTATTTATTTTTCATATTTACACATTTTCTGTGCTTGAAGCACATATATATAACTCTTCTACAGTTGAATTTACCCGTCCTTTTGTATGGTTTGGATTAATGACGAGTAATGTGTTAGCAAGCGAATATCATATTCATCCCCACATTAGAAACAATGTAGACTTATAGTGATTCTTTTATAGATAAGTTGTGTGATATTTTATCTACTTTTCCGGGGACAAATGTTTAGGTGACTAGTCTTGATTTCTCGAAGGAGTAATTGGTGATTGCTTCATCTAGTCAGCATTCACTTGCCAAATCCTGCTTCATGAATATAAAGTGAGCATGGGTAAAATGTAGCAGTAGTCAATAAGATTAATCACTTGCTTGTCTTTGTAATTGCATTTGAAATCATCATATTTACAACAGTTTTATATCCATTCTGTCATAGATGGGTTGAGGGTGATGCTCTTGACTTGCCATTTTCTGATGGTTATTTTGATGCTATCACTATGGGTTATGGTCTACGCAATGTGGTTAATAAACGTCGAGCCATGAAGGAGATCTTACGTGTCCTCAAAGCCGGTCCGTTGCTGTCTTGATGCTATGAATATGAAAATTTGGTTCTTCTCACTGTTTCTGCTTTTTCAGGATCAAGAGTATCCATCCTTGACTTCAATAAAAGCAACGAACCTCTCACTGCATTATTAATGGTATGCAGTAGTAAATATTAGTTTTGGCTGTGAGGTATATAATATTGAATTAGAGTAGAGGAGATTTCTTATTGGTGTTCACCACAGCAGTGTTTATTCAATAACTAAAAAGGCAGTGGGAAATAAAAATGCGATATGAAGAAATTCCTTCTCGTTACAAGTGGTACTTTGTGAAATGTGAATCCTTTTTACTGGATTGATGCCTTTGTCATGTAGGTTTCCAGCACGGCCTACAGAAAAAGTTTAAGAATCCAATTATATTAATATATATTTTGTTAATATCATACAGTAATAAATTATACAGGTTTTGCAGATTGTCCTTTTTGCTTTTGAGTATATTTTGCAAAATGATACATTCAAACTCTGGATGTTTTCTTTCTGCAAGGAAGGGGTGTTTGACAATTTTGTCATTCCTGCGGCCACTGGTTATGGCCTCGCGGAGAAGTATAGATATTTCAAAAGCTCAATAAGGGAATTTTTAACAGGTTTGTCTTCAATTAATGACCTTTAGTGCGTTGTATTCTAATTGGGTAAGTTGTGGGTATGAATAGAAATCAATATCTCTCCAAGGTGAAATTGTTTGTGACTTCCTGACCAAAAAAAATAAATAAATAAATTTGTCGACTTCGTGATGTTTATTTGATTGGTGTATGTGTCTGTTCGTTGTACTTTCTATATGTCAAGAGAATTCCTGTGTGGAAAATTTCTTTGATGGTTAAGTCTTATAGATGGTATAGTACTACTTCCGCAACATTTGATACATAAAGATCCCACTTTTGATACAGGAGAGAGACTGGAGAAACTTGCTTTACAGATTGGATTTTCTTCTGCCCGGCATTACGAGATTATTGGAGGCCTCATGGGAAATTTAGTAGCAAAAAAGTTGGACTGATTGCATGACTAAAAATCCTCTTTTTGATATGGAGAAGCTTTCTTTGGAAACTGAATTTTCTTCTTCCAGGCATTACACAGGATTCATGCTTATAGACCTTAAGCTTTTTTTTTTTGTGTGTGTGAGTTCTACCAAGATCATCTATTGTAAACTGCCGTATCAACTTTTGTCATAACACATACTGGTTCCATTTTGGTGGTCATTGTTGGACTCGTCAATAATTCATCAGTTTGTTTCCCATTGAAAGATGAACCAGAGCATCGTCATTAATTATGAAGTTTGTATTCTATTGTGTCGTTGAATTTCATGGTCTTTTCATCTATAAAAGGACGACTGCTGGGAGCTGGACAGTACTCCTCCTTCATTGTTAGCATCGCCCTAGACTTTGTTGGTGTAAGGATGAGATTTCTTGGGTGCATATAGTTCCTGCATAGGTTGAAAATTAAAATACAAACAATTCTTTTCCACCAAAATAATGACAGATAATGCTGAATACGCGGTTTCGGACAGAAACTTCTCAGGCTTTGACAGTAGAAGGAAACGGATCCCTTTTTAAATTTACTATTATGCCCCTAATAGTCAAATTTTATGGTGGGCTATGACATTGAACAAATCTTTTCTTCTTTAACATAGTTCCATTTTTTGTCTTGACAAACCTGCCGTCTTTGCTAGTTGTACATGTTCATGTTTATTTTGTAAACTAAAACGAGAACTAATTTGTTCTCCAGTTGATAATATATAGTATTTTCATCATTGTATCGCAACTTACATAGTTACATGCAGAAAACAGTAACTAAAATGAAAAATGCTAGAGATTAGTTGAACAAAATAATCGTGACAAAATTCACTGAGAACTTAAAAAAGGTAATGCTCCATGCACTGAGAATGCTCATATCGGTGAATTTCTGGCTGGAAACAGTACCCCTGGTTAGATATCTCAGGATTTCTGGTTGGAAACAGCACCCCTGGTTTGATATCTCCCTGTAAAGAGACGAGGTAATTATATACAAGATGGTCTAGGAAAAAGGAGAAAATTGTTGCTCATCTAGGCTCAATCCAGCTTTGTGTCATACTGTTCCCTGAAGACTGAGTGTGGGAGCCAGGCTGAGAACTACTAGTAAACTGTGGTGGAATAAGTTGGCTGGTTTCTGCGTTACTCAAGTTGAGGAATGGTGGCTGAGTTAGCTCATAAACTTTATGTTCATCAGTAAGCATTTTCACAACTACTGACATTGATGGTCGCAGCTCTGCAGAGGCTTGCACACAAAGTAGTGCAATTTGAAGTATTGCCTTTGGTAAGATCGGTGTTTTCTATCAATGTAGACTTATAGTGATTCTTTTATAAATAAGTTGTGTGATATTTTATCTACTTTTCCGGGGACAAATGTTTAGGTGACTAGTCTTGATTTCTCGAAGGAGCAATTGGTGATTGCTTCATCTAGGCAGCATTCACTTGCCAACTCCTGCTTCATGAATATAGAGTGAGCATGGGTAAATCTGGCAGTAGTCAATAAGATTAATCACTTGCTTGTCTTTGTAATTGCATTTGAAATCATCATATTTACAACAGTTTTATATCCATTCTGTCATAGATGGGTTGAGGGTGATGCTCTTGACTTGCCATTTTCTGATGGTTATTTTGATGCTATCACTATGGGTTATGGTCTACGCAATGTGGTTAATAAACGTCGAGCCATGAAGGAGATCTTACGTGTCCTCAAAGCCGGTCCGTTGCTGTCTTGATGCTATGAATATAAAATTTTGGTTCTTCTCACTGTTTCTCGCTTTTTCAGGATCAAGAGTATCCATCCTTGACGTCAATAAAAGCAACAAACCTCTCACTGCATTATTAATGGTATGCAGTAGTAAATATTAGTTTTGGCTGTGAGGTATATAATATTGAATTAGAGCAGAGGAGATTTCTTATTGGTGTTCACCACAGCAGTGTTTATTCAATAACTAAAAAGGCAGTGAGAAAGAAAAATGTAATATGAAGAACATTCATTCTCGTTACAAGTGGTACTTTGTGAAATGTGAACCCTTATTATTGGATTGATGCCTTTGTCATGTAGGTTTCCAGCAGTGTCTGCAGAAAAAGTTTAAGAATCCACTTATATTAATATATATTTTGTTAATATCATACAGTAATAAATTATACAGGTTTTGCAGATTGTCCTTTTTGTTTTTGAGTATATTTTACAAAATGATACATTCAAACTCTGGATGTTTTCTTTCTGCAAGGAAGGGGTGTTTGACAATTTTGTCATTCCTGCGGCCACTGGTTATGGCCTCGCGGAGAAGTATAGATACTTCAAAAGCTCAATAAGGGACCATTAGGTTGTCTTCAATTAATGACCTTTAGTGCGTTGCATTCTAATTGGGTAAGTTGTGGGTATGAATAGAAATCAATATCTCTCGGAAAGTGAAATTGTTAGTGACTTCCTTACCAAAAAAATAAAATAAAATTTGTTGACTTCGTGATGTTTATTTGATTGGTGTGTGTGTCTGTTCGTTGTACTTCCTATATGTCAAGAGAATTCCAGTGCGGAAGATTTCTTTAATGGTTTAGTCTTATAGATGGTATAGTACTACTTCCGCAACATTTGATACGTTAAGATCCCACTTTTGATACAGGAGAGGGACTGGAGAAACTTGCTTTACAAATTGGATTTTCTTCTGCCAGGCATTACGAGATTATTGGAGGCCTCATGGGAAATTTAGTAGCAAAAAAGTTGGACTGATTGCATGACTAAAAATCCTCTTTTTGATATGGAGAAGCTTTCTTTGGAAACTGAATTTTCTTCTTCCAGGCATTACACAGGATTCATGCTTATAGACCTTAAGCTTTTTTTTGTGTGTGAGTTCTATCGAGATCATCTATTGTAAACTGCCGTATCAACTTTTGTCATAACACATACTGGTTCCATTTTGGTGGTCATTGTTGGACTTGTTAATAATTCATCAGTTTGTTTCCCATAGAAAGATGAACCAGAGCATCGTCATTAATTATGAAGTTGTATTCTGTTGTGTCGTTGAATTTCATGGTCTTTTCATCTATAAAAGGACGACTGCTGGGAGCTGGACAGTACTCCTCCTTCATTGTTAGCATCGCCCTTAGACTTTGTTGGTGTGAGGATGAGATTTCTTGGGTGCATATAATTCCTGCATAGGTTGAAAATTGAAATACAAACAATTCTTTTCAACCAAAATAATGACAGATAATGCTGAATACGCGGTTTCAGACAGAAACTTTTCAAGCTTTGACAGTTGAAGGAAACGGATCCCTTTTTAAATTTACTATTATGCCCCTAATAGTCAAATTTTATGGTGGGCTATGACACTGAACAAATCTTTTGTTCTTTAACATAGTTCCATTTTTTGTCTTGACAAACCTGCCGTCTTTGCTAGTTGTACATGTTCATGTTCATGTTCATTTTGTCAACTAAAACGAGAACTAATTTGTTCTCCAGTTGATAATATATAGTATTTTCATCATTGTATCGCAACTTACATAGTTACATGCAGAAAACAGTAACTAAAATGAAAAATGCTAGAGATTAGTTGAACAAATTAATCTTGACAAAATTCACTGAGAACTTAAAAAAGGTAATGCTCCATGCACTGAGAATGCTCATATCGGTGAATTTCTGGCTGGAAACAGTACCCCCTGGTTGGATATATCAGGATTTCTGGTTGGAAACAGCACCCCTGGTTTGATATCTCCCTGTAAAGAGACGAGGTAATTATATACAAGATGGTCTAGGAAAAAGGAGAAAATTGTTGCTCATCTAGGCTCAATCCAGCTTTGTGTCATACTGTTCCCTGAAGACTGAGTGTGGGAGCCAGGCTGAGAACTACTAGTAAACTGTGGTGGAATAAGTTGGCTGGTTTCTGCGTTACTCAAGTTGAGGAATGGTGGCTGAGTTGGCTCATAAACTTTATGTTCATCAGTAAGCATTTTCACAACTACTGACATTGATGGTCGCAGCTCTGCAGAGGCTTGTACACAAAGTAGTGCAATTTGAAGTATTGCCTTTGGTAAGATGGGTGTTTTCTATCAATATATATATATATATATTTTTATTTTTTTTTTCATATTTACACATTTTCTGTGCTTGAAGCACATATATATAATTCTTCTACAGTTGTATTTACCCGTCCTTTTGTATGGTTTGGATTAATCACGAGTAATGTGTAAGCAAGCGAATATCATATTCATCCCCGCATTAGAAACAATGTAGACTTATAGTGATTCTTTTATAAATAAGTTGTGTGATATTTTATCTACTTTTCCGGGGATAAATGTTTAGGTGACTAGTCTTGATTTCTCGAAGGAGCAATTGGTGATTGCTTCATCTAGGCAGCATTCACTTGCCAAATCCTGCTTCATGAATATAGAGTGAGCATGGGTAAATCTGGCAGTAGTCAATAAGATTAATCACTTGCTTGTCTTTGTAATTGCATTTGAAATCATCATATTTACAACAGTTTTATATCCATTCTGGCATAGATGGGTTGAGGGTGATGCTCTTGACTTGCCATTTTCTGATGGTTATTTTGATGCTATCACTATGGGTTATGGTCTACGCAATGTGGTTAATAAACGTCGAGCCATGAAGGAGATCTTACGTGTCCTCAAAGCCAGTCCGTTTCTGTCTTGATGCTATGAATATAAAATTTGGTTCTTCTCACTGTTTCTGCTTTTTCAGGATCAAGAGTATCCATCCTTGACTTCAATAAAAGCAACGAACCTCTCACTGCATTATTAATGGTATGCAGTAGTAAATATTAGTTTTGGCTGTGAGGTATATAATATTGAATTAGAGCAGAGGAGATTTCTTATTGGTGTTCACCACAGCAGTGTTTATTCAATAGCTAAAAAGGCAGTGAGAAATAAAAATGTAATATGAAGAACATTCATTCTCGTTACAAGTTGTACTTTGTGAAATGTGAACCCTTTTTACTGGATTGATGCCTTTGTCATGTAGGTTTCCAGCAGTGTCTGCAGAAAAAGTTTAAGAATCCACTTATATTAATATATATTTTGTTAATATCATACAGTAATAAATTATACAGGTTTTGCAGATTGTCCTTTTTGTTTTTGAGTATATTTTACAAAATGATACATTCAAACTCTGGATGTTTTCTTTCGGCAAGGAAGGGGTGTTTGACAATTTTGTAATTCCTGCGGCCATTGGTTATGGCCTCGCGGAGAAGTATAGATATTTCAAAAGCTCAATAAGGGACCATTGGTTGTCTTCAATTAATGACCTTTAGTGCGTTGCATTCTAATTGGGTAAGTTGTGGGTATGAATAAAAATCAATATCTCTCGGAAAGTGAAATTGTTAGTGACTTCCTTACCAAAAAAATAAAATAAAATTTGTTGACTTCGTGATGTCTATTTGATTGGTGTGTGTGTCTGTTCGTTGTACTTCCTATATGTCAAGAGAATTCCAGTGCGGAATATTTCCTTAATGGTTTAGTCTTATAGATGGTATAGTACTACTTCCGCAACATTTGATACGTTAAGATCCCACTTTTGATACAGGGGAGGGACTGGAGAAACTTGCTTTACAAATTGGATTTTCTTCTGCCAGGCATTACGAGATTATTGGAGGCCTCATGGGAAATTTAGTAGCAAAAAAGTTGGACTGATTGCATGACTAAAAATCCTCTTTTTGATATGGAGAAGCTTTCTTTGGAAACTGAATTTTCTTCTTCCAGGCATTACACAGGATTCATGCTTATAGACCTTAAGCTTTTTTTTGTGTGTGAGTTCTATCGAGATCATCTATTGTAAACTGCCGTATCAACTTTTGTCATAACACATACTGGTTCCATTTTGGTGGTCATTGTTGGACTTGTTAATAATTCATCAGTTTGTTTCCCATAGAAAGATGAACCAGTGCATCGTCATTAATTATGAAGTTGTATTCTATTGTGTCGTTGAATTTCATGGTCTTTTCATCTATAAAAGGACTACTGCTGGGAGCTGGACAGTACTCCTCCTTCATTGTTAGCATCGCCCTAGACTTTGTTGGTGTGAGGATGAGATTTCTTGGGTGCATATAATTCCTGCATAGGTTGAAAATTGAAATACAAACAATTCTTTTCAACCAAAATAATGACAGATAATGCTGAATACGCGGTTTCAGACAGAAACTTTTCAAGCTTTGACAGTTGAAGGAAACGGATCCCTTTTTAAATTTACTATTATGCCCCTAAGAGTCAAATTTTATGGTGGGCTATGACATTGAACAAATCTTTTGTTCTTAACATAGTTCCATTTTTTGTCTTGACAAACCTGTCGTCTTTGTTAGTTGTATACGTTCATATTCATTTTGTCAACTAAAACGAGAACTAATTTGTTATCCAGTTGATAATACATAGTATTTTCATCATTGTATCGCAACTTACATAGTTACATGTAGAAAACAGTAATTAAAATGGAAAATACTAGAGATTAGTTGAACAAAATAATTGTTACAAAATTCACCGAGAACTTAAAAAAGGTAATGCTCCATGCACTGAGAATGCTCATATCGGTGAATTTCTCATTGGAAACAGCACCCCTGGTTAGATATCTCCCTGTGACGAGACGAGGTAATTATATACAAGATGTTCTAGGAAAAAGGAGAAAATTGTTGCTCATCTAGGTTCAATCCAGCTTTGTGTCATACTGTTCCCTGAAGACTGAGTGTGGGAGCCAGGCTGAGAATTACTTGTAAACTGTGGTGGAGTAAGTTGGCTGGTTTCTGCGTTACTCAAGTTGAGGAATGGTGGCTGAGTTGGCTCATAAATTTTATGTTCATCAGTAAGCATTTTCACAACTACTGACATTGATGGTCGCAGCTCTGCAGAGGCTTGTACACAAAGTAGTGCAATTTGAAGTATTCGACGGGAATTCTCTTCCTCAAAATTACCCTCAAGGAGAGGATCAATAGCATCGCATAGCCTACCTGCTCCATAGAGGCTCCATACCTTGAAGAAGCAGTCATTAGTTAAGTCCCCATACTTAGAAGTAGGAGAGTTTTCTCTTCAACACACCAAGCACACACACAAAATGAATTAGCTGATATGACAAGTAGAAAAGTTTACCATTTGAAGAATAGAGGATGAATTCTCAGCAAAGGCATTGTTCCGTTTTCCACTTACAACTTCAATAACAAGAACTCCAAAACTGTAAACATCCGCTTTCTCTGTCAACTTGCCACGAACAACATATTCTGGGGCCATGTAACCCCTACAGATGCAAATAAAATCAACTTCACTGAAAATGGATAAGAAAGAACAGACTTTTTATTGCAATGTATGAAGAACCAATATTAATTTGTTGACAGAATTGAAGGTGAAATTACAACTCTTTACAGGTTGAAAAACAAATGCTAATCAATTACGAAGATTTGAATACAACACGATTAGTCAGATATGTGTCTTAGAACAGGATGGTGCAACAAATGGAAAAATGCATAATGCCATGGAGAATTATTATGCAACATGATTCATGACAGTTAAATGAACAAAAAGAGTTGTCAAGTAACAAGGGAATCAAAAGAACAATCAGATATGCATGTTGTGTTCTTCTAACATGGAGAACATCTTTAGATCCAAGCATGAGTTTCCCATGTGGACAAGACGTCAATAAACAGAAACAACAAACATTGTCATTGACAAAGAAGATAACGAGAGAATGTTTTGCACTCACAGTGTCCCTGCAATGGCAGTGCTAATGTGAGTCTTATCATCTGGAAATAATCTAGCAAGCCCAAAATCAGCAATCCTAGGTGTAAAGTCCTCATCGAGCAAAATATTGCTTAACTTTATATCTCTATGAATGATTCTCACTTGTGATTCCTCATGAAGATAGGCCAAACCTTCAGCTGTTCCCAATACGATCTTACACCTCATTTCCCATGTCAGTGGCTGAGCATTCTTTTTAACTGAATCAAACCAAAGGGCAAGTATGTAATAAATTGACTTGAAAGAGCGAAGTGAACAATGTTGATATTACAGTGTTGCAGAGATAAGATTAATACCAACAAAAAAATCATGAAGGCTTTGGTTCGGTACATATTCATAAACAAGAAGGCTTTCAGGGCCTGTAATGCTGCATCCCAAAAGCTGCACAAGATTTTTGTGATATATGCCACTGATCAGATTGACCTCGTTGAAGAAATGATCCACCCACTGTCTTGTATTAAAGAACAGTCTCTTTACGGCTACGGTCTTTCCATCTGGCAAAACTCCCTAAATTAATAAAGTTCAGTTAGCTAATATGTGTGGAAACTTTAATTGCCACAAAGACAATAATAGACAAAACAGAAATTACTTTATAAACCGAACCAGATCCTCCTTGTCCTAGCTTATTGGAATTTGCAAAGTAATTTGTGGCTGTTTCAAGAATTTCATATGGGATGTTGAGCTTGGACTTGTTCACTGTATCCACAAGAGCACCTAGCTGTTTTTTCTCTGAAGGAAAAGCCATATGAAAATAAATTTAGAAGGAAAAAAAAAGAATGAACATAATTAAATACTTAAAGGACTAAGGAAATGTTTCACAATATCTAAGATTCCCAATATGGTTACCTCTCCTCCTCATGAGCACTTTTTTTCTCCAAAAGAAAGTAGCTGTTGCAAGAACCAGCAGTAGTGCAAAAGAAGAAGATGTTGCAGCCAGAATAACAGCTAAGTGGCGGCGTCCTAACAAATGTTAATAACAGCTTTATGAATATTATCCCTCGGAATAGAAATCTACCATTCACCAATTGATGTCGAGAAACTATATTCAGTATGAGGAACATCCATGTGGAATATTTTAACTCCCATACTGCTGTAATCAAAATATTTAATTAGAAAATGAATTTCCAAGAAGATGTGACCCATCATCAACATGATTAATTAACAGACTCTAAGAATTCCTACAATATCATATCTTCAAGTGAAAGTGTACTCCATTTTGTTTCGTTTGAATATCAATCCAATCCAAGAAAACAAATTGGACAAGAAGTAAATCTTTACAAGAATTTAACTATTTGGAAGATTATTGTATAAGACATGCCCAAATTTCCATTTTCTTATTTATTATTGAACTCGGAGCCTGACACAAAATTAGTACTAAATGTGAGATTCCAAGGCAAAAACATATAATGGAAGCAAGCCAAACATGCAACTTGATAATCCATACTAACAATACAAATATCCTAAGGGAAAAAACAGAACAGAATGAAGGAACAATCAAGAGTGAAATCCTGAAAAATCAGACTCACCTCCTTTACTTCCAGTAGGTTCAATCTGTGAGTTGTTATAGAATTTGAACGTGGAATACCTCAGATAACAACCAGCATTCAGCACCCTCCCTTCTTCTTTGGAAGGACATGAACCAATTTTATCAACACCTTCTGCCAAGCAATTCCGGCAAGCACTCGCATTCACAAACTCCCAACATTGAGCCAACCCATAAACCGAAACATTTCCTCTATTCACAGAACCCACAAAAAACCCACCATTATTTGGTGCTTGAACACTCAAATTCCTCACCAATTCCATAACATTAGCTTTAAAAACAGTATGATTGCCACCAAAACTTTTATTCCCACAAACAGTTTTATCTTCATCACTGAAAGTTTCATTGAAGAAATTGTAATCATCATACCTCAAATAACACCCATCATAGAATAGCTTACCACCACGAGTGCCTTTTTGAAATGGGAGACAAGAGAGAATTCGGGTCTTACACCGGGCAAAACAAAGATTACAATCTGGTTGTGAAAGATCTTTCATACACTCCCCGAAAGTATAGACTTTTAAATTTTGAGTCCCATTTACAACAGCTGCATATCTTTGTCTGGCAATCAAAGGGCTCACGATGTCCATGGTATCTAAGAAATTTGCTACAAATTGTTGGCGCTCAGAAGATAAGGCAGTTCTGTTGGTGCACATAAGAGGAGTTGCCTCTGTCGCTCTTGGGTCAGAAACTGAATGATTTACAGCGTAACATAAGAAGAGAAGCAGAATAAATTGAAAAGACATCGAATTTGGGTGTAAAAAAAAAAAATCAACTTTTTTGTTCTTCAATGGGTGATTGAGATGCCAGAAAATGTAATCTAAGAAAATGAGGGAAAGTGATGAATAAAACAGGAGCAGGCAGGCTAGCTGAGATATATCTAAAATTTCTGTTGGCTGGCTGCGACTTCAAATGAGAAACCGAGTATAGACGAAGACCCATTACGGTCCATATCCTCTGCAAATAGTTTAGCAATTAATTAAGACCCACCTGCGGCTGCTTGGCTGCCCAAGTCAAAGGATGTTACTTATAAAGACTACGGAGGGGAACGTTCTCGTAATATACCGGACTGAGGACGAATCACCGTCAAGATCAAGAATTAAATCTTTAGATGGTGACGTATGGTTGTAGTCATGATTCGTGATTATTAAATTAATCATATTAATTAATATATCTCATCGTATTTTAATTAAATATAATATAATATAAAATCATAAATTGACATAATTAATTATAGGTGAGATCTTAACTTAATTAATTATGATAAAGGTATTGAAATTATGAATCTCAGTACTGAGGGTCTAGCAGGTGCTTATATTTTTTGATATTTTTGCTATCCAAAAATATAAGGATTAACTCTGGTTTTTCAACATAATTGAATTTATATATCTCTAAATTTTCTTGAACCAAAACGTTTTTGGAGAGACCTTGAGAGTTAAAAGAGAATATTTCAACCAAAAAAACAAGAATATCAATTGGGCTACTGGTTGTAATGGTTCTTGTGAAATAATTGGTTTTACCCACTACTATTTGAGTTTGACTCATGGCCTGCGTAAATGGCGTATCTTATAATGTTCCCATTTATTTCATCCTAAGTTGGTATAATATTGTTGAAGAAACTAATATGCTAGAATATTAGTTCAATTGGAGGTGGAGTTGTTCAGGTTTTGTCTCCTCCTTGCTCTGTGGAACGAATTCTCCTTACAATAATTAGCAAGACAAACGTCATATAAATCCAGGCATGTTTTGGAGCCCTCCTTGGTTTGTTTGTCCACAGCATCGTTGCCCTCCCTAAAGACGTGGTGGGGACTGGGGATTGGGGAGGAGATCAACTCCATCAAGCACGTACAATCGTAAATTAGAAGCTGATACATTTTTATTTTTTGACTGACCGATATTGTATCACGAAACTGACATTTTAATCTTTAGGGTAAGCTCCAAGTTTCCTAGGGTAACCTTCAACCTATTTTTCTTCATTACCTCTAACCATTCTATTTGACCTAGCAGTTTTCTCTACATTTCTAACAATTTTTCTTTACTCCTCACAACAATTCACACTCTAACTCAATTAATATGTTAATCTTTAAGTTAGTATATTATTTATTAATATTTATAGTTAATAAAAATAAGATAATTTATAATATGAGGCATGCATGTCTTTTTGATAATTTATTTACAAATTAAAAAAAAAATTGTGGAATCATTGTTGGTCAACCATGATTTTTAAGGTCATCTAAACAAAAAGAATGATTTGACTGCAAACCATGGTTCCAAACTAAACTCGTGAAAAATCATTTGTGTTTAGAATTGTTTAAAAAATAGAAAAACTTGTGTCGGGGAATTGTTTGTTAAGAATTTGATTGAACTTGTATTTTTCATGACCTACTCCAAGGAGAGAGGAACATTCTTTTTAATTCAATCTTTAATACAAAAAACAAGCACTTTTGAGAAGAGAATACATCAATTTCAAACAAACTAGAGACATTACGAAACAAATTTTATATAATTTGAGTTTGTTTTGTATATTAAACTAATTCTAAAATAAAATTCGAACTTGACTTCAATTAGAAAATTATCTAAGTTTGAATTGAGCTTTTTAGTAAATAGTTTATTAATATTCACTGTTTATTTAACTCCTAATTGATTAGGGATATGCATAATAACAAATAGTAATTTCATTTCTCATAATAAATCAAAACTGCATATGATTTAAATAAAATTTGAACCTAAATTCTTGCACTCAAAGTTATAGGGTCAATCATTACACAAATTACAAACTTGCCTCGTACCCAAATAAGATAAGAGTTGTGTGCGTCTCCAAAATTGAAAAAGCCATCCGGCTTCCATGTAGCATACGCAATAGCTAATGGCAGCAGAGTGGCACCGACCTGTCCCACTTGTGGACCACTAGCGTGCCAGACCAAGACAGTCTCGCAATATTATTATCAATAGCCCAACATTCTTTGCTGCTCCATTATACTCAATTTGAGGAAGTTTATTCTAAATTAATGGACAATATAAAGTAACAGAACTTCCCTATCCTTTTTCTTCTTCTCATATAAGTAGTAAACGGAGAAAAAAATTCATATAAACGATCCAGATCTATATACATACTATCGACCACAAGAATTTAAGATTAATGAAACCTAAGACCACCTAACCCCTCTAAGTTTGGCTTTGAATATTGTGGTAGAACAACCATTTAGCAAGGTAGGCACTTTTGTTGTGTATAATATATATACTTGCTTTCTGTTCAAAGGTTTGGTTCTTTGAAGGGATAAGGGTTTTATTAAGATTAATGACCTAGCTATCCAACTCTGGTATTATTGGGTTATTGAGTGTGCTGCTTTGTCTGATTGAAGTTCAATTAATTACCAAAATTATCCTTCACAACTGCTAGATGACATAATTAAATTTAGGGCAAGATTGTCTATTGATGGAAGGGCACCTGGTCTTGGGTTCAATTCCATTCTAGTTAGTACCTTCCTAAATGATGAAGTATTGTTAGAGCTTAAACTTAATTATCCACTTGCAGAATCTTTTCTATATTAATAACAACTTTTCAATATCCATTGTCCACTAAACTAAATTTGTAGTGGACTACCCTTATGAACATGCAGTTTAATATAATAAGAGCTACAATAACACAGCAGGAAATGTATAGTAAATAAGCAATGATTTGTTTTAATTTGTGCCTTATAGTCACTGCTCACTAGCACTAAGTTGGAATATTTATTTGATGCATTGAGAGTTAAATAAGTATACCTAACTTGTTTTGAGGAGTTACAGTCACAGACCAGATAATTTGAGATCCCAACTTTGTATTTGTGATGGGAGTGTGAGGATGGCATGTGTGGGGTCCTATATTGGGTGTGTACTACGTTGATCCGAGTTGTATAAGTGATTTTACAGAGTCATAATTATGACTGGGTTTTTAAGGTCAATAACACATGGTTTTAGCAATATTTCCTGTCCTCCTACCTGCCTTACCTCTACAAGCATGGAGGTTTTTCCATGTTAAACTGTTTCACTCTGTGTTTTCTGATTTTCTCCTAACAAATTCAGATGACACTTGAGATGAAAATAATGTTTACCTCTAATGCTTTCTACACTTTGATCGAAAAAGAGAAAAGCAAAGAAAATCATTAATATCTCTGACACAATAGGATCCAACTCAAACTGCCAATGGGAATTGTCAGGTAGTACTATATAGGATAACATAAATTAGTTATTAACAGTTTCAGTTGAAGGACATTGTTTCAAATTAGCAAAAAAAGAAGGGTATGTCAGCAATATCTTTCCACTATATAAACTACTTGTAACTAACTTATACTCCTCAGTAACAAGCAGAGTATCACCTGAACTCTTATTCTTTCTGCTAGTCAGAGTTTGTGTTTGTGTCAAAGAAAGGGCTAAAGGAATGAAGAGAAACACAAACTTTTCTCTACTCTCGTTCCTGTTTTTTTTTGTCATTGTTTTTAACACATTTTCAATGATTTCTGTGGAGGCAAGAAAGAATCACTCCAAGAAGACAAAAACTCATAAGTATCAAAAGAATAAGAGCAATATTGCTTCACCAGGCTCACATTCTCCAGCTCCTGCACCTGCTCCCCTTCCTCATTATGGTTCTCATCCTACCCAGTTTAGCACTTTTGATGTTTTGTCTTTTAACGCTAAGGGCAATGGAATTTGGGATGATTCAAAGGTATAAAAGTTAACCAATTAGCTCAGAAGTTATATAATCGAAGTGGGAAATTTTTTAATAACTAATTAGAATCTAACTTTCCTGAGAATGTTTTACAGGCACTTCTAGCAGCATGGAATGCTGCTTGTAAAGTATCTGGGGCTACAATTAAAATTCCTGCAGAATTCAAATTTCTCATCAAGCCAATAACTCTACAAGGCCCTTGTATGCCTGAGATTACTCTTCAGGTTTGCTTTTGCCTTTTCACATTATAAGGTTTCAGTACCTTTATAGTTAATTCTTATCATATAAATAAAGCTAATTGCATTTGTTGAATTGATTCTAACAGATAGATGGAACTCTTCTTGCTCCCCCTCAAGCAACTTCATGGCCAAAATTCAGTTTGTTCCAGTGGATAAATTTCAAATGGGTTCAAAACTTCACCATCAAAGGTTCAGGCACCATTGATGGCCAAGGCTCTCAGTGGTGGAGTTCTTCACAGATTTATCATATGCAGGTAATCAATGCTTCATTAAAAAACCCATCTTTAAATTTATACTACAAAAAGTTAACATTCTTTAACCTGTATTACTTACAGAAGAGATCAAGCAAACATATTCCAGATACGAAACCAACAGTAAGATATTTCTTTTATCTCAAACTAATTTGTCTACAAGGTTGCAGTTTAATTTCTTACTGATCTTGTTAATATGTGCAGGCTTTAAGATTCTATTCTAGCAGCAATATAACAGTTCGTGATATCAGAATTACAAACAGTCCTCAATGCCATCTAAAGTTCGATAGCTCGAAAGGGATCGAAGTCAATAACATTACAATTTCTTCTCCAGAGAGTAGCCCAAATACTGATGGAATTCACTTGCAAAACACAAAGGATGTAGAAATTCAACATTCTAATATTTCAACTGGTGATTAAGCTTCTTCTTCTTTTTCTTAAATTTTAAGTGTCTGTACCTTCAATTTTCTACCTGGAAAAGTAGAATCCTGTAAATTAATCTGGACCTACTTAGTGCTTTGAGCACTTTCAGAACTTAGCAGGCCAAAAGATGTCTACTTTAACAAAAGAATGATTGATTTATGTACTTCATAGACTCCTAGCTTTAAACGGTAAACTGTCACTGCAACTAACTTTTAAAACGTGCAGTATAAAAAATTACAGAATAAACTTTTTCTTTTGCAACTGTGGGCAAGAGGTTAATTGTTAACTAGTTAAGTACTAATCTGTACCATACTGCATGCACATTAACTCAATTAGTGATTCAATTAGTTATACATACACCTGCAGAATCTAAGTATTATTTATTAATTTTTTGTGTTACTTTAACAGGAGATGACTGTGTATCCATACAAACTGGTTGCTCCAATGTTCATGTTCACAACATAAACTGTGGCCCTGGACATGGTATAAGGTAACAAAAGCATATTAATTTTGATGGTTCATTAGGAATATGCTCGTGTTAACTAATATTGCTTTTCATTTTTCCCTAAACACAGTTTAGGAGGTTTAGGGAAATATAAGAGTGCAGCTTGTGTATCCAATATCGTCGTCCAGGACATCTCAATGCAAAATACTCTATATGGAGTCAGGATCAAGACATGGCAGGTATTGATTAAGACTAAGCACGCTAAAAGAGATGATTGTTTCCTGTCGTGTAGCCCGTAGCCTAATAGGACTTGCTGGTTTCATGTGAAAGTGTTAATTTCCTGTGTGATTAATCCAGTTTTCTCTTTTCACAACCAGGGGGGCATTGGAACTGTAAAGAATGTGTCATTTTCCAGAATCCATGTTTCTGATGTTAAGGTTCCAGTAATGATAGACCAATATTACTGTGACAAGCATTTGTGCAAGAATCAGACAGGAACTGTGGTAATATCTGGTGTTAAATTTGAAGAAATAATTGGGACTTATGCTGTGCAGCCAATCCATTTAGCTTGTAGCAATGACATACCATGCACTGATGTTGATCTGAATGATATTCAGCTTAGGCCTTCTCTAAACTACAGAGGTTTTCAACAAGCTTTGTGTTGGAATTCTTATGGAAAATCACAAGCACCTTTACAACCTTCAGACATTGATTATTGCTTGAGAAGTGGTGGTGGTTTAATCAGGAGGATAGCAAGGTCACATGAAAGTGTCTGTTACTGAAAATATTGAGTTTTTATTTTGAGTCCCTTCTACAAGATTTTCATTGTGGGAAGGTGACGGTGTAAAATGAGTTTTCTCTCCTTGTAATGTATTCTCATAGATTCTCAATTTAGCAATTTGAGGAAAAGAAAAAAAAACGTAAATCTGGATTTTCTTGAGAAAAAAATGGCTACTGCTACAATGCCTCAGGGATACAATGAAATTGTAAAAACTTGCACAGCATCACAACTCAATGATTGTAACTGCCAGTGGGCCTGTGGAAACGTATTAGGGAGCCCAAACAATCAAACCATGGACAAGGATGAGGCCCAAGCCCAATTCTATAAAAAATGATATGACCAAGAGACACCGTGCATGTACACGTCAAGACAGTTCAAACATGGTCTCCGAAAGACTGAAACTGCTCTACTGAGCGAGTCGTCTATCTGTACGGAGAGAGTGAAAGTTAAAGAATTTGGGTATGGTGGACGAGGAGCTCACTCCAGTCTCCATGGCTTTGAGCTTTTGAAAAGGGGCGAGGTATGCCAAATTTTCACTTGAATTTGCCGCCATTGACGTTACTTTCAGCTTTTATCCTAATTCATCATCCTGCTTGTGATGCATGACAGTTCAGAAGTAACATGGTACTGTCGCTGGTAAAAATTTTCTCTGTTTTTGTGAATTTCTACAAAATTTTCACTTAGAAGAATTTTTATTTTGCATAATAAAGTCTTCTAGTTTGAATTTAGGAGGGACTGAGGGTTGCTATTACGATTGAAATCAATTATGGTATATATATATATATATATTCCATTTTCTCTCCATTGAAGGGAAATGAGTGAGATACTGAGATTACTCCTACTTGTTCTGTAGTTTGTTTTTATGGGATTTTACTATAATGCCTTTGCTGTTTTTTATTTCATAGATGAATTGTTTCTTTGTTTCAATTTTGGATTTTGTAGTCTCGGGAATTTAATGATTAAAACTATGAACATTTTGGAGCTCTTCATATAAAGGAGAATTATTGGTAAATAAATAAATAACTAAAAGTTGGATCAATGGCTCTAATGTTATTAACCACGTTCTATGCACACCAATTCCTCTTTATAGTGTGTTTGTTATGACATTCTTGTGAATATAAGCTTTTTCGTAATCACAATAAAGTAAATGCTGCTCGATTGTGAAAATGTTCTTATGCATCATGATGGGTGCCGTGGAAACTGGTAAATTCTTTTAGGAAATACTAGATTTGGAGATAAGAGACAATGACAGATCAAGCTACAGACAGCTTTCAACTTTTAACTTTCTTAGAAGAACTTGAGTGTGGAAAAAGAAAACCTATATGCAGACATTGATTGCACAAACTACAGTGGATTTCTGGTAGAGAGTTTAACCCATTGGTGAGGCCTGAGGAGCAACAAGGCATCAGGTGTCAGGTCTCATCAGAGGGCCTGGTTGAAGTGTCCAATTTTCTTCCTCGCTCGCTTCTGCTGTTATCAGCGAATTTCAGGCTTGCATGATGGAATCCTTTCTCCTTCTCCTTTGAGTTCCATTCAGACAGGTAGTAGACCTCTTCTGTAGCAATCTTATTAGATGATGGACCACAAAACATCCCACCCCATTGTGGGAAGTAGATTAGACATAGTGGGAGGGTGCATGCTATGATCATTACACCCATTAGGGTTATCCCCCTTTCTTTTGAATATCTGGATCCTTTGAAGAAAATTAGTTGCGTTAAAACTGCGCCCACATTTCCTCCGCCTCCTGTCATACCTGATATGAACCCTAATGACCTAACGAATGGTTTACACAGAGTGAGTAAAAAAGAACTAACTGTTTCTTATAAGAGAAAATATGTAAGAATTAACTGTTCTTTCTCAATTAACGGCAGGAGATGCAATTATAAAATTGGTACTTTAGTATCTTCATAGAGGAAAAAATGGTTAGGTTGTGTCTGTTCTCAGTGCATCTTTATGTATGTGAGTGTGCTGTGTGTAATTGCATATCCTCTGCCCACCTTTGTGGGAGGATAGGCTTATCAGGCAATTGAAGTTTTTGTCTGCTCTGAAAATTAGAGACCATTAACTAGATCGCTAGTTATTTCATCTATTCATATATTGTCAAGATATGGTACACAAAGCATAATATATATATATATATATATTTTTTATCAGATAATCATACTCCTTATTTGACTGTTGGAGATCTGACTGTGGTATGGCTTGAACAGATGCCTCTGTACATTATCATCTCTTTCTCTCCAAAGACCATGTTATTTAGTCTATTATATTAAAAACTTGATGAATTACTAATAACTAAAAGTTTCTATCCACAAGTTTCTGTTTTTCCTCTGCATTAATGGACAATTGGAGTGGTACTAATTACAGAATGAGAACAGATGTGATAATGTAATCCTTTTCAGAACATATGTATACATTGGTAAAAGGCACGACAGTTGGTTTTAAGTGTAATCCAGTACTTAATGATGTAAATAATGCAAGAGAAGAAGACTGTATGGGGAGATCTAGAGGGATATATTATAGATGATATGGAAAATTTGCGAAACACATACCTTCTGGAGACAAAAGGAACCACCCCAAATGTCAGGCCACATGCAGCTTGAACAAACAGAGAAAATACAATCATCACAACAATGGATGCACTTAATGATGTCATCAGTCCAAGGAGTATACATAATACACCTCCTATGGTTTGCACCACCCATAAGGTCCATAGCCTACCCCTCATCCCATACCTCTTTGCCATAGCATCTGAGAGATACCCTCCTGCAGGCCGAGAAACAACATTCGCTAACCCAAAGCTCGCTGCAATTATTCCTGCAGTGTGGAGTTTCAGGTCAAATCTGTCAAAGAAATACTCTGCTATTATATTGTCCACCGTCAGTTCTACGCCAAAGCAGAACCCATAAGTCAATGCAAGGATCCATCCTCTGTAATTTGTGATACCATGATAGAAAACCCGTGAGAATTCATCTTTCACTTTATCCCCAGATTTCTTCAAGTTATGGAAGTTCCCATCTGGCATGTCCTGGCCAAATAGTAATATGGCGAATGCTGATAGTGTTTGAAACAGTGCAGGAACAAAAAATGCAATTCGCCATGCTGTGAATTTCACAGCACCTATGTCACGGATGAGGGAAAACACAAGGGGCATGATGAGTTGTGTTGCCCCACCCCCTAGGTTGCCCCATCCACCTGCAAGACCGTTTGCTGTGCCAACCACTGGAGCTGAAAACATAGAGCTCATCCAGAATTGAGTTGAGACAAAGGTGGCCAGGGAGAAGCCTGTGAAAAAGCGTACAAGGAGGAATGAAGTTGCAGATGATGCAAGGGCCGTGAAGTAGACTGCTGGTGCAGTGAGAAGAATGAGAGATGCAGAGGCTAGACGAGGTCCAAATAAGTCACAGGCTGTCCCCATGGAAATTCGTGCAAATACTGCACCTGAGACCGATGCAATCCCTGCATTGCCAATGTCAGTGGCTGTAAGGTTGAGGTTATCCCTTATAATGGGAATCAGGGGCGGTACTGCAAAAGTGGACACAAAACATGCAAAGAAGGAAATCCAAGATAGATGGAAAGCTCTCATGTGGGGTGCTGCAGCCGAGAATAATCTGAATTCGGTTGCCTTGTGTTCAGAGTCCACTGGAAGAGCGAACTTTTTCTGCTGAGATTCCATGGAAGATTGTTCGACTTCCATACTTGTAACCTCGAATTGGACTGGCCTGGAAAATAAAACTCTGTTGATTTGGAGAGATACCAAAATGGTAAGACCCCCTTGACTGTGTGAGTGGGTGGGTGTATGTGCAACCACTAACCTAATGAATCTACCTTTTTTTACAGGAAGATAGATGAAACTGTTTGTTATTTTTGGCTGACCTTATAACTTTATAAGTTGCTAAAGGCCGGAAAGGTAATGTCTCCCATTATACCAAAGATTTTTCATAGAAACAATTCCATTTGAGCGTGAAAAGAAAATGGGAAGGACTTTGTAGGTTGAGTAACTGCAGGTGGGACAGTGAGGATATAAATAACGTTGTGCTTGTCTTTTCATTGCTGGCAATGGTGAATTATTGGTGCTAAAATCCGTGTCTAGAACAGTTTTCTGAACAGTTGGCTTTTCATTGGGAAGAAGGGAGTTCAAACCTCTTCCCTGACGCCGAGTCTCATTCTTTTACTGCAGCTTCGGATGCGAAGTAAAAGACAACATAAGGGAGTAGTTGTCATTAAGTGTGTTTGAATTTTGATTTTATTGACAGGGAGCAATGAATTTCTAAGGATTCTGGGCCAAAGGAAAGAGATGTTTATGAACAAGTTGTATAATTAGCATTGACTTTGGAGAGCTTCCCTAGAAACTGAAGCAATCTCAACTTTTTGACTTGGAAAGAGATTCTTTCTATACTATTTTATTACTGAGGTCTAAATTACCAATACGCCATGACCTTTATTTTGCTCATTTCTGAATGATTTTGATATTTTGGACTATTGGGAATCACTAATCAATAAGCATGACCGTCTCAAAACCAAAGTACTACACTAAAAAACTAGAGTACTCAAAACCAAAAGTACTCAACAATTAATATGTGTAAGGTAGATAGTGATAACGGTCTTAGATTCTTGTTTAAACAGGATAATGTATGATAATTTACTTATTAAGGATAATTAAACGAGTTATAAATCAGTGGAACCCGAACCCGAGCAAAACCAACAAAAAGAGTAAGAACCTTCGCAGAAAGCAAGAGCAGTTCAAGGTGAGTCGGGCTGGCTTACTCCGTGGATGAGGATTGTGGTGAAATTTTACTTGCACAACTTGTAGAATTTGATACAAATGCAACAGCTCTTCTGTGGAACCCTAGTCCCCTTCACCTGACCAGTTTATATATAATTGATGTTAAGTACAAAAACAAGAGTATCAGTTTGTCTATTCGATTATTATTTGAAGATGGGTAAGGTTGGGTCCCCGAGCCCCTCCCAAAGCCAACTAGTCTCTCTAATTTTAAGCTGCAACGTTGTGGATTTGGATTCTGTTTCGTGGAAGAAACATGCATGTTTTAATGTCTAGTTGGTCGCTTAGTACAAAGCAAGGTTACTTCAGTCATTTTGATAATGCAGATATTTTAATGATTAAAATACACGATAATATCAATGAAGAATATTCAATGGCAACTAATGGAATCTTAATTGATATTATTTTATTTATTATATTTAATTATTGAAGTGTTTACCTAGTAAAAGAAGCCACTAATTTTTAATTTATCTGAGAATCATTCAATGCTCTTTTCTATATACTTTAGTCCTCGTGTTGGTGCAACGTCAAGAAAATGAGCTTCTTGCTGGCAGTCAACACATCTGAAAATTGGAACAGCCTCTGCACTACTCATGTTCTGGCATTCATTTCTTTTCTGTTCTTTATCTTCTTTTTGTGTGATTTTGCCAATGTCTTAAAGAAAATTAATACGTACACAGAAACTGGCAATTACCTTTACCTGTCAACGAATCAAATGAAAGTGGAATTAGGGTTGTATAAATGTGATTTGCATTGTACTTTGCTAGTGTATGATAGGCTAATTGATCTTCATGTGTCACCACTCACCACCCACTACCCTCCGATCCTCCAGTTGTTTACTCCACTAGTAGCTTTATACGATGAAGAAGACCATAATATATCTATACCTCTATAGTTATATTTATATTATTAGAAAAGTCAAAAAATTCTTGTTATCTCCTATTATATAATATAAATATTTAAATTATTTATAAATAAATTCAATTAATAAAATCTATCAAATCACTTAATAACTATTAAATAATAATCTCACAAGTTTTCTACTTCTTTCACTCCACTTCTTTTTTTTATTAAATTAAATTAAGATAAAATATATGATGAACACTTGTGTTTGCACACCATTAGTAATAATATAAACTCAAAAGTATTCCACGAAGGGGACATGGGAGGGAGCACATAAAATTCATCCAAAAATCATCAATTCTACTTGTTGAAGCACACATGTAATGCGCTACAATTTTATAATTAACTTTGGGTTGGAGTTGAGCCATCAAAATCGATTAATTATTATTAAATTTAATAGTAATAAGATTGTAATTACTATAATAATTAAAATTTAATCTCCTAATACATATTTTTATTTATTTATTTTAATAAGTTCCAAAAATTATAGTACCGTGCGTTCCTCTAATTTTTCTCAATTTCATGTGTTAAAATTAAAAATATATATATATATATTATGAGTATTATTTTTTTTAATTTTTCTAATTCTTCTAATCTCAATCTTAATAATTTAAAAATAATAATTATATTCAAAAAAATTATATTATGGATGTTATTAGTCTAATTCTTCTAATCTCAATCTTAATAACTTAAAAAGTGATAGTTATAGATTTATATTATGAGTTAATTATTTTTATTTTTTTTAGATTTATCTATTTACTAAATGACTTTAACACATATAATAGTACTTTTTGTTAACTTTAATTTTGTAAAATGTCAATGCTTGTTAGACGTCTATGTATACCACATACAAATTCACCCACAACTCATGTGACACGGAAAGTAGTATGAGAAATTCATCTAATTTTGTTTATATAGGAGAATAATTAATTTGAAAGAAATTGACTAAGTTATGTTACATGTTAATTACCGATGAAAATAATTTATGAAACAATCATTTACATTTTAATTACAATATAAACAATTGTGAACAAATGACTAAGTGATTATCGATTTATGTCTTAATTACATATGAATATGAAAATGATTTGTGAAGAAATAGACAAAATATATGACTATTTCCATGTTAATTACATATGTAAAAAATTTATTTGTCAACAAATCTGTTAGTCCTTAACGATTTACATGCAATTACATATGATAATACTTTGTAAGGAAATAGGTCAAATGTCTGGCAATTTACATATTAATTATATATGATAATAATTTAAGAAAATTCAGCTAAGTTCCTAACAATTTACATATTAAATTACAAAAAATAATTTATGATGAAATTGGCTATATTCCTGATGATTTATATTTTAATCACGATGAGATTAATTTATGAAAAAATCATTTAAATTTATTTATATAATAATTTATAAAGAAATTGACTAAGATCTATTTACATGTTAACTATACTTATGAAAATGAAATCATCAAGTTATTTGCAGAGTTTACATGTTAATTACATATAAAAATTATTTGTAAGTAATCGACTAAATTTTTGACGATTTATATGTTTAATTAAATATATGATTAAATTAATGTGAAATTTATCTAAATTTATTTAGATCTGATAATAATTTGTGACCAAATTAATGGTTTAAATAGTTGAAACATGTAAATCAGGGCTAACGTTTCTATCCATTATGTGTCGATATCTATGCTATATATAAAAGGCAGGAATGAGATAAAATGTTTTAATTTTATTTTATTTTATTTTTATGGGTATTATTTTTCTATTTTTTCTCAGTCTTAGTAATTAAATTATAGATTTATATTATGAGTTAATTCTACATTACATTTGTCTATTTGCCTAATAATTTAAAATAGAGCAATATTTTTTGTTAATTATAAATTTTAAGGCTTAACTACTGTTTTAGTTTTTCATGATTGTCTCAATTTTTATTCTAGTATTTCAAGAATGTTTTCGGTCAATTTCATTATCTAGATTTTAGAATTTTCAATCAAGTTACACTCTCTCATTCTCATATTATTTATAAATAAAAGTAATTTTACATAACTTAATGATAAAATGACCAAAAAAATTTTGCACTATATAAAACCAACTTATATGTTATTATCTTTATGTCAAGTGTGATTATTTCGTTAATTCATAACATACAAACAAAAGAAAAGAACTTGATTGAGAATTTGGAATCTTTAATAATAAAATTGACTAAGAAAATTCTTAGAGGACTGAACTGAAAACTAATATAATTCTGAAAAAAATTCTTAGAGGACTGAACTGAAAACTAATATAATTCTGAAAGACCAAGACAGTAAATAAGGCATAAAGATATATAAATACATTATAGACACAATTCACATGTATCATAAAAATTAGTACAAGTATTAATATATTAAGAAAGAATTTGTCTAGTATGTTCTCTAAAAGTAGTGTTAAGATGCAATAAATATAATTTTTAGAAATTAAATATCTTTCAAAAATAATAATTTAAAACTTAAATATAATTGAAATTATGGTAAATTATTAAACAAATACTATAAACTTTCTATTTATATTATCTTAATAATTTTCCTTCAGGCACTTACCTATTAGTTGAATTCATTAATCATTATAGTTAACAAAATAATATGCAGCTAAAACATAAAAGTTGTTTATCTATTACATTCTATTAAGTACAGCCTTCAACTTACAAGTTACACGTTGGTTCTTAATACAAAGTCAAAAATCATATTAAACTTTTTGCATTCACAAACTTGGACCCAAATCAAACCCAAATTTTCATACCCTAAAGCCCATTACTAGGCATCCAGAGATCCAAAGGCCCATGCTTTCCATCAATTGAAATAAAAATATCTAGATGCATGATATACATACACATATATATATCTATGTATATATAAAATACATGGGATTGTAGACATAATGGGCGAGACACATACCCAATCACGCAAGCTATCCTCCATGTGATATTGTCCGGAGCGAAGGTACGCACATCACGTGCCAACGGCTTGTGCTCGATGGAACAATTTTTTTTATTTTCTATGAAATGATGACTATTATATTTTATTCTAAAAATATAAATAAATAATAATTTTATTCAATGCATAATTTTGTAAAATAAATATTTTTTCATTTGATACATTTTTTAGTCTAGAATACTCATTTATTCTTGACTATTTTGTTCATAAAAATAAAATTTTTTAAACTTACCCAAGAGGTGAGATTGCTCATTCTCATTTTTATGGAAATTAGTTTAATTTCAGTTAAATAATAAAAAATCATTCAATTACATAAAATAAAAAATTAAATATTAATAAAATAATAATATTATAAATTAAGTTAATTAATTCAATAATAAATATATTTAATTTAGTCAAATAAAAAAATTATTTTTATCCCATTAAATAATATAAATAAAAAGATACAAAAATTGTATATAAAAATAATAATAAATCAATTCATCTTATTTAAAAATTCCCTTCTATCACAATAAATAGTTAATGTAAAATAAATAAATTAGTTAAGTAATTTTAAACTAAAATATTAATATTAATAAATAATAAATTAATTATAAGTAATAATAAATTAATTATAAGTAATAACAAATAAATTAATAATAAAAATTAATAAATTAATAAATATATATATTTACATATTTAATAAATTATATTATATTTTTATTACTTTAGCTATTAAGGAATATTTTTGTTAATTTAACATAATTTTTATATTGTTTTATGTCTAAAAATTATATTGAAAATAAAAATAAAAATAGGATGACCATTTTTTATTAACGCTATCAAATAATAAAATCGAATGAACATTTCATTTTCACTACATTTATTCACATTCTTTTTTTCTATTATAATTCTGTAAATATTATTTATACAATCCTAGAAGAAAAAGAAATAAGAAACAATAGAATATTGAGAAGTGAATCCATTTTTTTCTAAACTTAACTTTTTTTGCTGCCCGATTAGGAAAGTTTGTCTCTTTTTTTCATTCTCTATATTGCATTAATTAAAATAATAGCTAGTCGACCAAAAAGATTCTTAAAGCAATGGGGGATTGCTTTCGTGATTGGGTTAGTGTTTCGCCTATTATAGAAGTATCTATCGATATGCATTTTCATGTGACTATTGCATTGATTTTCAGCTTTGCTGGCGAGTCCTTTTGAAAGGTTCTAGATTTTCAACCTATTCCGTTCGTTTTCATTACACCTATTGTTGTTTGGACTTGTATGCAATTTTTTGTACAACAATCCAAAAGTGATACTCTTATTTTGTTTTTCTTTTTTTTCTTTCTACTTTTTGTAATTTCAAAATACATGACATATTTCGAGAGAAAACTAAAGATTAGGTGATTGATTTCGAGATGATGATGATGGTAATTGGATTTATGACTTTTATATGAAAATAGGAATTTGTTTTATCCGTTGTGAATATTTTAGGTCTATTTTTAAATAGCTCTTAGTTATATTTTAGTTATATGAAATAAATATTTTGATCATTTTATTTTAAAACTAAATCTCAAAAATTATCAATGAATCATTATATATTCAACCGTGAAATATCAAAAATAATAATTGTTCTATTTTTAATCTTGATTGGATCATGAATAAAGTTTATAAGCCATCAATTTAATCAGAAGCTATAATATATGTGCATATTGACTTAAAGATAATTAGGTTCTTAGACAAAAATGAATGGCTATTGTTTTCGTTCATTCTCAACTGCCTACTAAAATACATTACTTATTTTTCGATGATGTAGCTGTCTAGCTGAGAATGTTCTCCATTTTTATTTATTATATATATATATATATATTGGATGGTTAGCTTAGCTCCATTTTTATTTTATTTATTTTCAAGAAAAGAAAATATTTTAAAAGTAATGTCGGCCTTTCACTTTCTAGGGAATATGATATGTTACATTATAGATTTAATAATATAATTAGTTTATATACCCTTATGTATTTAATGTATCTTGGATCCATCAAACTTAGGGCAGAAGTGTATCTGAAAAAGTGCCATGCAGATTGACAAAAAGTAGCTGGACATAGAGCTGAGTTTACATAAATGACATCCATATCAATATTTTTCACAAATAATTTATAATGTGAATATCTGTGAATTTTAGTATTTTACTGGTACTACAATAAAATTTAGCTCACAAAGAATATATAAGTCCAATTTTAATTTCTTAAAAAAAAGTGTTTAAATTTAAATTTTATATTTAAATTAAAAATAGTAAAATTTACGTAGTTTTACTAATATACTGGAAAGTAGTGTAGGTTAATATATTTTTAAGAAAGAATTAATAGGAGAGACAACAAGAACGATACTACAAGAAGATATCAGCCTATGAAGGCTAATACTGAAAATTAGATCCAAGAGAAGGGTAATTGAGTAATTGACAAACACAATTTAATATCAAAGCTTTTCAATCTTCACGGACCCACGAGCTGATCCCCTCATTTCCCTCTCAATCGCTTCCCAGTTCATACGCTATCCGCACGTGACGATCTTCAATCTCCGAGCTGTTCAGTACGTGGCCTAATCATTCAGTGCCACGTATCATGAAAAAAATCCACCTCAACGGAGTATCTTTGTCCATCTCTTTGTTTCCAGCAAAACCAGTGAGCAAAACCAACCAATTTCAGCGCGGACTGAGTTCGAAGCTCGGAGCTCTTTCATTTTCTCAGAGCCACACAGCTTTCTCACTCATTCTCATTTCCAGCGAGAATCTGATCAAATTTTATATTTTCTCCAAATTCGATTTGCAGGTATCTTCAACAATATAATTTTGATTTTTCGTTTCAAATAATTTGATCAAGGTTTTTTGAATTGTGTTTCATAGATTTTTAGTTCAGATTTACTAATTTCTTCATGCATTCATGTGAATTGAGATTTTTAGGGTTTCGTTGATACTGTAGAAGGATTATAATATGAGAATGCTTATATATATTTTCAATTGAAGTAGTTCAGTTATGAATTTGTGAAATGCAAAGAGAGGAATAAGAGGATTATACTTTATCTCTCAGGTTTTATGCTTTGGATTATAAAGAACAGCCTATCTTTCTTCAGGTGAACGAATACTATAAGTGAGACGAGTTTCTTTAACTTTTTGACAAAGTAAAAGCGCGTGAATAAGTAAAGAGTGAATCGCAGTCCATAATTTGGTGGTTCATAATTACAAAGTTGAGAAAGTTTCTTGGAATTTTGATGTTTCTGAAACACTATTGCTTTGTGTTCCACATGTTGTGGTATTTTTGCTTGACAAGCTTTGTAAAATTCTTCTTTTTCTTGAAGAAAATTAAAGTATTTTCTGTGTTCTGATGCTTGGTTTGCCTTCAGAAATAAGAAGCAGATCAACCATTATGAGTAATACAGTGGCGCATGGTATACTCCACAAGACTTTGGTTTGTCCCACAGTTATAGAATATAAAATTAAGGTTAATTCTTCTGGCATTCCTGCAAACACATTATTCCAAGCTGTGTCTCTAAACCAAGCCCAAGCACAGATAGGGAAGTTTCCTATTTCCACAAAGTTTTTTGGGAACAAGTTGAAAGTGAGGAAACCAAAATTAGCCATGGGATCACGTTGGGGGGTTGCAGTTGTTCCACATGCTGTATTAGCCACGGATCCAGTTTCTGAGGTGAGCTTTATATAATGAAAATTGTTGATCATGGTTAGTTTTAGAATTCTTCATTGTGGAAGACAACATGTGTCTATGCAGTTCTGCTTTAGTATTGGCTTGAACTAATGTTCGCAATTGACATTTTTTTTTTTCTGTACAGCTTTCAGGGGAATTCAACCTTGATGAGAATATCAAATTACAGGTATAATACTGGCCTTTTACTATTTGGTAAAAGACTTTGCTGACTTCAGTTGTGCTTAGTTGTTTATATGGGTATGTAAAATCTATATGCTAATAGATGCTTATGTTTAATTGGGAAGGTTGGTGTTAGTGTGGCACCAGGGGCTGTGAAACAAGTAGATTTTCAGCTTACAAATAGCAGTGACACTATGATTTTGCACTGGGGAGTTATACGTGATAGAAATGGGTATGCAAAGCTGTAGTTGCAAGTCATTGCTGTTGTGTCCAACTGGGACTTTGTGTCAATTATTTATTTCCAGTTTCCTTCCTTGTAACTTTAATATTTCTTTCTCTTACTTTACAGGAAGTGGGTGCTTCCTTCTCGTCACCCAGATGGCACCAAAGTATATAAAAGCAGAGCTCTTAGAACTCCTTTTGTGAAAGTAAGTTTCTAACACCATTGCTTAAGAAAAAGGTTTTCAAACAATATTTATAGATTCATACAATTTAACTAATTGGAGAACTGATTGTTGTTTTTTCTTTTTTATTTAGTCTGGCTCTGGATCCTTCCTGAAAATAGAAATTGATGATCCTGCAGTACAAGCTATAGAGTTTCTTATAGTTGACGAAGCTCAAAATAAATGGTTAGTTTTCACTAGGCCTTTTATTTCTTTTTTCCAATAAAATATATGTAGGTGGTAATTATTGAAGGTACATATTTTCCATAAAAAATTCCCCTTTGCAGGTTTAAGAGCAATGGCGAGAACTTTCATGTCAAGTTACCTGTGAAAGAGAAGAAAATACAAGATGTTCCTGTTCCTGAAGATCTTGTGCAGATTCAAGCATATCTTAGGTGGGAACGAAAGGGTAAACAAATGTACACTCCGGAGCAGGAAAAGGTAAGCCACAAAGTGATCTTTATGTTGACGAATTAACTATGATATGCACACTGCTTTTCCTTCAGCATTTTTTCCATTTACTGCCACTGTTTCCTCCTTTCCTGTCCACCTCTTTTTGAATAAAAGGAAGTAATTCTATATGATTCCCTCCATAGTTGCCCTTGATTTTTTCATTAAACTGCATTGCATTCCATGGCAGTGATGCTTTCTCTTCATTCTTATGTTTTCTCTTTTGTTTCCTGTTATGCCAGACATATCAAATTGATAGTGGAATTATATGGGGACAATGTTCTTGTTCATGCATGCCTAGAAACTTTCAACTGCAAAGTGGAGAAGTTTATTATCTGCGAGCCTATGTCAATGCTAGCTAATGTGTTCTTAAGCTCTGTTTCTTGTCTTATGTAGTAGTCCATGTTTTCCTAATATGGAGTAGTTCTTTTGTCTCCTCTTTTATGTGTCTTAGAAGCACATTTCTACAAGGGCGGCCTTTTTCATCTCTTAACTCAATATAGACATCTGTGAATTTTTATTACATTATCCCTTTTCTTTATATAGTGTCTTTATTGAGAATATCAGTAATCCTCTCGATGATTTCAATTTTCAAACCTCTATTCTAATTTCTTAAATAATAAGATATATGTTCTTTAAGTTCAATAAAGAATTTGGGACTCGCGTTATTTCTTTATTTTATTATTGGTAGGTGGAATATGAAGCAGCTAGAACTGAGCTATTGGAGGAAATATCCAGGGGTGCTTCCATACAAGATCTACGTGCAAAGTTAACCAAAAAAAGTAATGCCACTGAAGTGAAGGAGTCTTCTGTTTCTCAAACTAAAAGAATCCCTGATGATCTTGTCCAAACACAAGCTTATATACGCTGGGAAAAAGCTGGAAAACCCAACTACTCTCCTGATCAACAACTTGTAAATTTCAAATATCCTTAAGGATAATTTTTCCACCTATTTAAGTACATTAAATTCCTCTTTCTACTTCTCAGCAATGAGAATTGTCTCATGATTTTGTGCTTGACTAATGTATTTTGATTAATGTGATTTTTCAGAAGGAATTTGAGGAAGCAAGAAAAGACTTGTTAATTGAACTGGAGAAAGGTACTTCTATTGATGAGATACGGAAGAAGATTACCAAAGGAGAGATAAAAACTAAGGTCTCAGAGCAATTGCAAAGTAAAAAATATCATAGTGTTGAAAAGATACAACGAAAAAAGAGAGACTTAAAGCAGCTTCTCAGCAGACATGCGGCCAAAGATGTTGTCAAGCAAAGTTCGATGATTTCGATCACCCCAAAATCCTTGTACAGTAATTGAAAAATATGCTAAGGCAATGGAAGAACAAGATGACGATCTTGTTTTGAATAAAATAATTTACAAGCTAGCTGATAATCAACTTCTGGTGAGACAACAATGCCGTTAATGTTCTATTTATCTCATCTCGTTTTGCTTGAAGATCCTGTTTTGGTGATTCTTCTAATTTATAGTCCTTCATATTTATAAGGTTCTTGTTACCAAGCATTCTGGCAAGACCAAGGTTCATCTAGCTACAGATTTCAAAAAACCTTTGACCGTTCACTGGGCCTTATCTAAAACAAAATCCGGAGAGTGGTTGGTAAGTTTATAATCTGTCTGAATATTAAAAGTGACATTTATGAAGACCTTTGATACTGAACTCGATGTTATAGTTTCTTTTATCTACCTCAGTGGACAGTTTTCTGCAGAACGGTTACATAAGATAATGGAAATTTCAACTTCTCAAAAAGATTTATTGAAAATTGCAGGCGCCACCTCCAAGTGCTCTGCCAGCTTGGTTCAGTTGCTGTGAATGAGGCTGTTGAAACACAATTGCAAAGTAGTTCATCACCTGATTCTGGCTTTGAGGTATCTCTTGCAAATTGATCTAATGTCAAATTCTTAATTCCCTGAATCTTTGTGGTCTGTAAGTCTTTCGTACTGTATTAACTTTCAGGTCCAAACATCAGATATAGAATTAGAAGCAGATACTTTTAAAGGAATGCCGTTTGTCCTTCTGTCTGGTGGAAACTGGATAAAGAACAATGGGTCTGACTTTTATATTGAATTTGGCAGTGGATCTAAGAAGGTTCAAAAGGTTGCTCTCTCTTACAATTCTGATCCGAGTACCTTGCAGTTGGCTACCTCAATTTATATCACCTTTCCAGATCTAATGACATGACTTTTCTCCTTTGAAAGGATGTTGGTGATGGCAAAGGTACTGCCAAGGTTTTGTTGGATAAAATAGCAGGCATGGAAACTGAGGCACAAAAGTCCTTTATGCACCGGTCAGTAATTTCTTAAAGGTTTGATTAGGCCGTGGTCACATTTAAATGTTTATATTTCATCTGAGCTGTTAATTTTTCTAGCTTTAAGCTGTTTGGTTGCAATCTTGCGTGAACCCCACTAGGTTGTTTGTTGGATAGTTGTAGTCGAGTAAAAAGCTCATTGAACCCCCTAACCCTGAACGAATGCCAGATCTTTTGTGTCTACATATAATTTTTCAAAATCTAGTTGTCAGCTTTGACAAAATATTGGGCTTGCTGAATATGTCTGTTTACTTGCTCTGAAAGAATGATAGGTCATTGAGAAATTGGGGTATTTTTTATATATATAAATTGGAAGTCTGTGAAGAAATTGCTATTATATCAATCAGATGTTATGTGACCTATCTATCTCATTTAGAGCACTTAAAGAGTCAGTGCTGATGTAATGTGCTTAAAGTGTATCCTTTTTTCCGATCAGTAATTTGGTTCAATCGCATCTAGATTGATTACTCATGTACTCCTTTTTCTCAGGTTTAACATTGCAGCTGATTTGATAGATCAAGCCAAAGATGCTGGCGAATTGGGTTTTGCTGGAATTTTGGTATGGATGAGGTTTATGGCCACAAGACAGCTCATATGGAATAAAAATTACAATGTGAAGCCACGGTACACCTCTTTTAAATTTATTAACCATCACTTGATTTATGAACAAGTTTTTTCCCCTCTTTTTTCCCTCCTTGGTAAGAGATACAAGAATAAGTGATTCTAAAAACTAGTTAGTCTCTAGATGTTCTTCCACTAGCTTCTTTTCCTATGGTTAACATCTTATGTACCTCTTGGAACAGCGAGATAAGTAAAGCACAGGATAGGCTTACAGACTTGCTCCAGAATGTTTATACAAGTAATCCTCAGTATAGGGAACTTCTGCGGATGATCTTGTCTACTGTTGGTCGTGGAGGCGAGGGTGATGTGGGACAGCGGATTCGGGATGAAATCCTGGTTATACAGGTAATACCATCAGCGATTTGGTTTTCCTTCCATCTTGTCTACTGTCTTGCTCCCCTTTCAGGTACAAGGATTTAATGGACATGATTTTTTTTTGATTGATTGGCAGAGAAATAATGATTGCAAGGGAGGCATGATGGAAGAATGGCATCAAAAGTTACATAATAACACTAGTCCTGATGATGTTATAATTTGTCAGGTACCGGAGTTTTAAGGCTAGTTGAACTTTCTCTTGGTTTTGCATTAATAATAATATTTTTACGAATTTCTGCAGGCACTTATTGATTATATAAAAAGTGACTTTGATGTTGGTGTTTACTGGAAAACATTGAACACAAACGGGATAACAAAAGAACGCCTTTTGAGCTATGATCGTGCCATCCATTCTGAGCCAAATCTCAGGAGAGATCAGAAGGATGGTCTTTTGCGTGATCTTGGAAATTATATGAGAACTTTGAAGGTCTGATTTTAAATAATTTTATGATATTATCATGTTCCTTTCATTGTTTCTAAAAATTTATGCACGTGTCTTATAATAAATTTTGTGCGGTTTTACAATTTATTCTTTTTAATGTAATTCATGGTGGTATACTATGATACCTAGAGATGGAAATAAAAGAGTATAGCTCCATATATGACCTCATGGAAAAAGAGAGTTCATAGAGTGGAATCTGATGTACTCATTAGTGCTTGCTAGTTAGAACAAGTTTTCAGTAACTTAGTTAGTGGACTATGGACTCATGAACTATAACAGAAATTCTTCACAAATTTGCAATGTGTGCTTTGGTCATGCTCTCCTTGGAGGTTTTTGTGGTAAATATTCTACTTATCTTGTGGCCTACTTTTGACTTACTTAGCCTACCTTATATATTGATTCTATTGTGTGATTGTATGGGTTTGATTATGTTATATGCAGGCGGTTCATTCAGGTGCAGATCTTGAGTCTGCTATCTCAAATTGTATGGGTTATAGAACTGAGGTAATCAGAGTAAGCTGCTGCATTTTGCAGAACATCACTTTGTTCTTGCCATGCAACATGATCTTTTTATTTTCAGGGTCAAGGATTCATGGTTGGTGTCCAGATAAATCCTATATCTGGTTTGCCTTCTGGATTTCCAGTAATTTTTTCAACTTCCGAACTGTTTATTATGTTCAACTATGTGTTAAATTATGAAAATTGTTTAACTTTTCAATGTCTATCAAGCAGAAACTATGTTTAACTTTTCAATGTGTCTATCAAGCAGAAACTACTTCAGTTTGTCCTGGAACACATTGAGGACAGGAATGTGGAAGCCCTTCTCGAGGTTTATTTACTTTAATGGAATCAATGACTATCTTTGCTTTCCTATTAGCCAGGATTTTCTACACTAATATGCATTCTTATGTTTGCTATAGGGTTTGCTAGAGGCTCGTCAAGAACTGCGGCCGTTGCTCTTTAAGCCACAGGCTCGTCTGAAGGATGTTTTATTTTTGGATATTGCCCTGGATTCTTCTGTTAGAACAGCACTAGAGAGGGGATACGAGCAACTTAATAATGCTGGACCAGAGGTAAATCCTGTTTTAGTGCTTTCATTAATGTTAGACAGTTAAAGATTAGAATCCATATTTGAGGACCTAAGCTTAATTTTTGTGCTGAGCAATTCTTTTTCATGGTAGCTGGACTTTTTTACAAAGTGGTTTATAGTTTGTCCATAGTTACTAGGATTGACATACTTTCCGAAACGTGGTACTGGGAACAGGGATGAGATATGCTACCTAGCTAAAACTATGCTACGATGGGAATAGAACTTAGTTGGTTCACTATTTCAGAACGTGGTATGCTTGAAGTATTTATTCGGGTCACTATATCATATTTTGGTGGTACATTTCGTGTTAAATTATACTAAACTAATAAAATACATAATATTTAATTTATGGTACAAGAAAGATAATAGCCTACTAATTATATACATATATACAAATAGAAGGAAATAAGTATAATTGATATAGGTTGAATTGTAATCATACTTTCCCATTTTCAGGATGAAATTTGTTATAATTTTGGGTCATAATTTTTGACTATCTGGATCGCGAACAACAGTGATTCTAATATAAAAAAAAAAAACTACGATCCTAGAATACAGAACATACGGGGGGTCAAAAGGTCCTGGTAACTATAAGTTGATCCAAGCCACCTCCATTCTTGTTAATATATTTCAGCACAAACTTAGCTTGCTCATGAGGAAGTGGGTTAGAGATTGCTAAAATCCATTATGGCTTCACCTAATAGTTTAATATCTTAGGTTGATGGTTCTTGGTTATAGTTACTATAGTTGTTAGTGATATAATAGTTTTCTTTTTCTTGTTGGTTATAATCACTATAATTTTTAGGAAGTTGTCGGTTCTCTATGTTAGTAAGTTTTTTTTTTTTATTTTTCCTTATACGTGTGCCTGGACAGTTGGCACCCATCAGTCTTCCGTTTTTTTTTTTTTTTTTTTTTAATAATATCAAATTTAAATGAGATAGTTACTGTTGTAATATGTAAGATGTGTAGTCTTGATCAGCTAATTTATGGATGATGCAGAAAATTATGTACTTCATTTCTCTGGTTCTGGAAAATCTTGCTCTTTCATCAGATGATAATGAGGATCTCATCTACTGCTTGAAGGTAAAGTGATCTCATAAACTAGTGCCAAGTTTATTTCTTGCTGAGCAGATCCAATATATTTTTGAGTAGCAGAACAACAGTCTATGAAGTGTAACTGTGCAACCATATTCAGAAAATCTTAACTAAGAAGGAAAGTGGAGTTGGAGATTTCTTCTCCAAATATAATGTTGTTTGTTAAATGAAAATGGCACTTTGTTGTAAAGAGTAAAGACTTTAGGAACTGTTTGCAATTGTGTTAGGCACCACAAACTGACTTTTCAACATGATAAGTTGTTGACAGAATATTGGCCATCAAGTATTGTTGATGTTCTACTCCTGCAGATAATGTTTAACAGAAGTGGTGCCCAAGCTGCACTCTGGTCAATTGTACATATTATATAGTGATTTTTAGTGAGATCAAGAAGAAAAAAGGTGACTTGCAGTTATGTAGCAAAACAATATCGGCAAGAATTTTTTTAATCTACATCAGTTACTGAAAATGAATTGCAGCTAACAGTGATATATACTTTTGTTATTTATTAATTTTTATATTATATATTTTCTTCTCATCCATCTTTTGTGAAGTTACTAAAAATCCGATTATTTAGACTCACAAAAATGCTAGACAGACCCTCAAAATGCTGTTTACGGTTAGTGCTAAATGAAAATAAATGTCTTAAGAGATGCTAAAGATGTTCAGTTCTGTTTGTTCAGACACTGAAGAATGCCAACCGTAATTTGATATTTCTTTCTTTGGTTATGAAGGGATGGAATCTTGCCTTAAGTATGTCGAATAGTAAAGACAATCATTGGGCTCTATATGCAAAATCAGTCCTTGACAGAACCCGCCTTGCACTTACAACCAAGGCAGAGTGGTACCAGCGAATTCTGCAACCATCGGCAGAGTACCTTGGATCATTGCTTGACGTGGACAGATGGGCTGTAGGCTATCATTTAATTTAATTTTTTTTCTATTATCTTCTATATATTTCTACCTTGTTTATCTCTTGATAACTACTCCTGCCTCTTACAGGTGGACATATTTACTGAAGAAATTATCCGTGCTGGATCTGCTGCCTCTTTGTCTTCTCTTCTTAATAGACTTGATCCCGTTCTTCGCAAGACTGCTAACCTTGGAAGGTGGACCTTTTCATGTTCTTTGCAGGGCTTGCCTTATTGCAGCATCTAAATTGAATGCATTAATAATAGAAGAAACTATAATGTAATTTGTGGATATTGCATCATCTAATTACCTGCAGTGATAATTTTCTAATGCAACTCTGGCTGGTTTGGAACAGCTGGCAGGTTATCAGCCCAGTGGAAACTGTGGGATATGTTGAGGTTGTGGATGAGTTGCTTACTGTTCAGAACAAAACATACGAGCGACCTACTATTTTGGTGGCAAGGAGTGTAAAAGGGGAGGAAGAAATTCCAGATGGTACAGTTGCTGTCGTGACTCCTGATATGCCGGATGTCCTATCTCATGTTTCTGTACGAGCAAGAAATAGCAAGGTACTACATTCTGCATATCCAATTTCCTAATATTTTTTTTTTTTTTTTTGTATATCTATTTTGTTATTTGACAGACCCAATTTTAGGTTTAAATTTTGGTGCATTGTCAGTGTATGGTTAAATTTTACATTGGCACTCTTTCATATGCAATCATATCATAGGCTAAAAACAGTTGAAATTTTAGGTTTAAATTTTGGTGCATTGTCAGTGTATGGTTAAATTTTACATTGGCACTCTTTCATATGCAATCATATCATAGGCTAAAAACAGTTGAGATGCACTTGCACTATTAATTTGGTGAAAAGAAAAAGAGGAACTTAGTTAATATTGTAGGTACATGTCAAACTAATTAGATCTATTGAATTTGTTGGGATGTTGAATTACTACTAAAGTTTGATTTTGAATCAATAGAAATCAGTGGATTAAGGAATCGCAATAAAAAAATGGTTGTGAAGCTGAAGTCTTCATTGTTCTTTTTCACTATAGAAGATGAAGTATTCGTATTGCTACAGTAAACTTTGATATATAATGACAGTGTAACAAATACCAACTTCTCGTTCTAATTTTCCAGGTTTGCTTTGCTACATGCTTTGATCCCAATGTCCTGGCTGACCTCCAAGCAAATAAAGGGAAGTTATTGCGCCTTAAACCTACATCTGCTGATGTAGTTTATAGGTAAAATCATTGTTTTAGCTTAATGTTACAAATCGTGAGGTGTTTAATATATTGTACTCACTGTGGAGAATGAAATGACATCTCAATAATGATTATCAGACAAATTCCATTGATATTCATCTATCTAAGGTTGCACTAATTTGGAAGTTCTACAAAACTGTTTCTTTTCCTTATCCATTCTTCTTTTTTTTGTGTGTGTGTGTTGTTTTAGTGAGGTTAAGGAAGGTGAGCTAGCAGATGACAGATCTACTCACTTGAAAGATGATGGTTCTGTGTCACCTTTATCTTTGGTCAGAAAGCAGTTCAATGGTCGATATGCCATATCATCCAAGGAGTTCACGAGTGAAATGGTTAGATTTGAAAAAAGTAAATAGGAGCTATAGTTCTGGCTTTTAGTGTTCTCTATTATTGCTTGATGAAATCTGGACGAAAAATACTAATTCTATGAAACAGTGCAATTTTTCAATGTACTTTTGTGTTATTTTTGTAAACTTGCTTACAGATTGTGATCTTCCTAGGTTGGAGCTAAATCACGCAATATTGCTTATGTAAAAGGAAAGGTTCCATCTTGGATTGGAATTCCTACATCTATTGCCATTCCATTTGGAGTATTTGAAAAAGTTCTTTCTGATTATTCAAATCAGGTTTTCCTCTTATCATAATGTTCCCAGTGTTATCGACTTATCATATTTTCATAATCATCTGTACAGCTAACATTTCAGCTGTGGTATTCATTTAGATATCTCATGTTTGAGAGGGTCTATTTGTTTGTATATTGAAAAACGGGAAATGTACTGAATTGTGTCATCAGATTTCTTGCTGAACCCTCAGTTTTATCGAGATTTGTCTAGAGTGGGTTTCAAATTGTAAACCAAATTGAATATTGTTGTCATTAATACATTAAGGTTTGAACACGAGTACTGAACTTAAAAGTGGTGAAATGCTACTGACATGGAGAAGTTTAAAGACAATGGTCTCTTTTCTTTTTTAGAAAGTTGAATTATGCTTGAGTCGTTAATAAATGGAAGCTTTTTCATATTTATTTTGTTCTTAGCAGATAGAAAAACATTAAGAAAAGAAATTGACAAGGACATAACTCTTCTCATAAGTTTGTTGTTTGCAGTAATGAGAAATGCATGTTCAGGATCTACTGTATTTCTTGGAAAGTTCAATTGTGCAAGACTTTCATGTAGTCTGACCTAATTTCTGAATCCATTACCAACAGGCTGTGGCTGAGCAGTTAGAAATTCTGAAAAAAAGGCTAGTTGATGGAGACTTCAGTGTCTTGGGGAAGATTCGTGAAACAGTTTTACAGCTGAAAGCACCATCTGAGTTGGTATGTGAATTTGTTTGTCTAGGCTTAGACACAGCTGCATAGGAGATTTTATTGTTAAAAAAATTGATTTTGATCTTCAAAGTATTCAGTTCCTGTGTTTAGACATTCTTCAACGCCCACTGCCCTCCCAAAACAAGAAGAAAAATGATAAAGCTTCAGGTTTTAGGTCTTTTGCAATTAGTTTTTTCTGATATATGTTCTTTGTTAGTTTCTGTTGCTAATGAAAAACTAAAATTAGCTAGATCTCTTCTTACATGAGTTTACCTGTTTCTTTTCTTTTATGGAAAACTAGATTTCACACTTTTACTCTATAAATAGACCTTGCAAAAGAAATTCAGGTGAAATGGTCTAATTTGACTGGTAGATGGCAGTTAATGGTTGTGAATGATTATCAGGTGCAAGAACTGAAAGCAAAGATGAAAAGTTCAGAAATGCCTTGGCCTGGTGATGAAGGTGAACAGAGATGGGAACAAGCATGGACAGCTATTAAAAAGGTAAGTCTGCTTTGTTCTGCATAATGTATAGTTATGACCTAGAATTTGATTGAAAGGAGTTGTTTTGGAGAAAATATTTTATTGTATTGATTCACACAATTACAACCAATATATATACTCCTAAAGGGTAAAGGCTCAAATAACCTTATACAAATATGTATTTACACACACTCTTCCTCAAGATGGGGCATATATATCTCTTATGCCCATCTTGCAAATAGTAGGATGAAAATCTAAGCTATTGAGCCTTTTGTGAAAATATCAGCTAATTGGTTCTTAGACCTTACAAAAGGCATACAAATTACCCTAGAGTATACTATTTCTTTAATAAAATGTCTATTAATCTTGATGTGTTTTATCCTATCATGTTGGACTTGGATTGTGAGCTATGTTAATAGCTGCAGTGTTATCACAGTACAACATGAAAAGTCTTTCTCTATTAATCAGAGATCTTCCATTAACCTCTTAAGCCATAACAATTCACAAGTCTTGTGAACCATTGCTCTATATTCTTCTTCCGCACTAGATATAACAACCACATTTTGTTTCTTGCTTCTCCATGATATTAGATTCCCACCAAATGTGCAGTAATTTGAAGTGAATCTTCTATCATCAAGTGAACCAATCTAATCTGCATATTGTATAAGCTTCAATCTTAATGGTTCCATGGTTTTTAAACAGAAGTCTCTCCTATGAGCAGATTTCAAGTACCTCTGTATGCAATGATTTGCATCTAAATGAGTAGAGTGAGGATCACTCATAAACTGACTAACTACACTAATATCATAAGCTATGTCTAGACAAGTTTGAGATAGATAGATTAACTTTCCAACCTGTCTCTGGTATATTTCCCTACCAACACATTCCCTGTCATCATTTACCATCTTGTGATTAGTTTCAATAGGCATGTCAGCAAGCCTGCGTCCAAGCATACTAATCCCCTCCAGAAGATCAAGAACATATTTTATTTGGCATAAGAAAATACCCTCTTCAGACCGAGCTACTTCAATTCCCATAAAGTAGCGATGTTTACCCAAATCTTTTATCTCAAACTCTCTAGCAAGGTGATTCTTTAGTTTGGACACCTCTACAGGATTATCATCTGTCATAACTATATCATCAACATAAACAATGAGAATTTGTGAACAATGATCCTTCCTATTATAATGTTTAACAAACATGGTGTGATCAGCATTGTTTTGTTGATACCCAAAAGTTAACATCATCCTTCTAAATCTATCAAACCATGCTCTAGGATATTGTTTGAGACCATATAATGACTTGTGCAATCTGCATACTTTACCTAATTACCTTCAATCTTCTGACTAGAAAAACCAGGGGAATCTCCATGCAATGACTTACTCAATCTGCATGCTTTACCCTCAGTCTTCCACGACGCTTTCTACGAAAGTATGAAACTGATCTTGACACTTTTCTATGTCTTTTCTTCACAAGGAGGTCATAAAACTTTTAGGAAATCCTCCTTGTTCCTTGTAATTTTTGTCAGGGAGGGTGGGTTTCTGGTAGAATTCTCATCTTTATCCTTAATTCTATCTTTACCCTTTGTTATTTCTTCCTTTTGATGCACATTCACCCTTATATTCTTATTTCCACTATTTCTTTCCTTTTGATGCACATTCTCATTTCCACTACACTGGTTTATTAATGGAGATGTCTCTAATATCCCAGAGTTGCCTACCATAAATCATATTGAGGCGTAATCCTATGAATGTAACAATCTAGCTTCAACTCTATCATTTCATCGAACAAATCTCCACATGGACTTCTGCATTTCATCCAGATTACCCTAGTTCAATGAGATTCATTTTCTTCAAATTCCTCATTATATTGAGTCATTTACCCATGATTCTGAAGTTTGAACACAATCAGCTTTAAGTATATCTCACACCTCATCTTAATAATTTCTTGATCCTTATACTATTCTTGCTAAACTTATACTCCATTTCTTTGAGCTTGTCTCTATATCTCAACTTGGGACTAGCCCTAGTTTATTCTCATTAAATTAGTATGCTAGTATCTGCCTCATTGATAGGTCTTGTAAGCTCATGCATAAACAAAATAAATGAAATGACCAAAAGCAGATATTTTAGGTAGCTTAGATATTATGGAAGATATGTGGCCCTACGGAACTTGTTTCTATATGTAGTTTAAAACTTTCATGGTACACTCATAAAACTTCAACTCTATTGGTGGCCAGTTATGCCACAACAGATTATTCATATCTTGATGCATGCAATTTATTTGGTTCATCCTCAACAGGTGTGGGCTTCAAAATGGAACGAGAGGGCATACTTCAGCACAAGAAAAGTGAAGCTTGATCACAATTATCTGTCCATGGCTGTCCTTGTTCAGGAAGTTGTTAATGCCGACTATGCTTTTGTTATCCACACAATTAATCCATCTTCAGGAGACTCATCAGAAATATATGCTGAGGTATTGTAACAAATTAATATACATGTGGTGGTGGGTTTCCTTCTGATTTTTTGTAGCTTTCTGACATAGGTGGTCAAGGGACTTGGAGAAACTCTAGTGGGGGCTTATCCTGGTCGTGCTTTAAGTTTTGTCTGCAAAAAACATGATCTAAACTCTCCTCAGGTAAGTTTTGTTATATCTCATTTGTAATGTAGAATGTGCATGAAGGGAAATTAATAAATAGATAACGCAAGTCTATTATCATCTTAATCTTAGTGTATAATAATTAGATAATGCACATATGATTCTACTTCACTAACTAGATAATGCACATATGATTCTACTTTACTGTTTCTTAGCAGCGTTGTTGTTCATTAGTTCTACCACTCTTTTTGCTAATTTGGACTTCTTTAGGTCTTGGGTTATCCCAGCAAACCCATTGGCCTCTTCATAAGACGGTCTATCATTTTCCGATCTGATTCCAATGGTGAAGATCTGGAAGGTTATGCTGGTGCTGGGCTTTATGACAGGTAAAGTACTAGAAATCTTTCCTACAGTAACATAAAATTTGTTGGATTATCATTTATCCCAAAAGTTTAAGTTGTTAGAAAATAGTCCAACAATGCATGTCAGTCAAACTAAAGACACTAAGGCCCACCCCCCCCCCCCCCCCAACCACCATGGAACTGAAAGAAACACTGTCAACTAATCAAGACATATTTACTTTAAAAATTATTTAAGAGTAAGGTTACTAAGACTTGAAAGGGGTGACCTTTTAATCAGCTCTGCTTGTTCTCCTATTATATCTAAAGCTTGCTGTTAGAAAATGAGGCCAGCTATATTTATCCAACTTAACTTACTAACTGTTTTGCCTGGACTTAACTATTTCGGGATGGTCATCTCTTGTAGTACATTGATGGGTAGATCTTGCTAACTTTGATATGCCTTGACAACAACTTTTTTCTGAAACTCACTTGATAAAGAAAGGACTACATGGAAAGAAAATCCTTGCAAGACCTACGTAATAATTAACTTTTGTCACGTAGCCAGTAGTAAGAACAATTATACATACACGTGTCAAGTGGAGGCTTGTACCCTCACTAGTCAGTAGTCACTGGCAATATGCCCGTTTGTTACCCTTTTTGTTTTTGGTACATCCCGTTTGTTACCCATTATACATGCAGCAACAAGCTTTAATGTTTCATGTGAGAATTTGAGTGAAGATCCTCCTTTTTTTTTGTTCATTTCCATCTCACGGTGCTTTTATGTTGAGTAACTTAGTTCTCTTGCTGCACAGTGTGCCAATGGATGAAGAAGAGAAAGTTGTGATTGATTACTCATCTGACCCTCTGGTAGTTGATGGTGGCTTTCGCCAGTCAATCCTCTCTAGCATAGCTCGAGCAGGACAAGCAATTGAAGAGTTGTATGGATCCCCTCAAGACATTGAAGGTGTGATTAGAGATGGAAAACTCTATGTTGTCCAGACAAGGCCTCAAATGTAACCCTAGTGTTACTGGATCTTATATTTTTTATGAAGGAATTACAATGACAAACAATTTGGAGAAACCATGGAAATGAAGAAAGAAAAGGAGTAAAGACAGAATAAATAATGGAAGAAGTCTTAGCTTCTACAGGGAAGAAAGAGTAGATAGAAGAATATTTTAAATTTGAACCATAGCCTAAAATGTTATCAGTTGAAACTTTCAAACTATCATGTCAGGTGGAACTTATTTATTTGAGAAAGATACTACATTGTTATCTAACAAGCTTTATGCATTATGCTCTGGTAAAATGTCAACATGACACCCAAGCTTATTTGCTTCCTAGATGCTCCAAAATGACAGACAAGCTTATTCTATTTCTTTTAAGATGGTGGACAACCATCTGCAGTAAATCCTGTCACATTAATCCACACTTCATTTAATCGGCCGGAACGACGAAACAAAGCATTGTACTGGGCAATAGTAGAGGAACTCTTATCTACTACAATTGCCGATTTTCCGGTCAAGTGCTTGTTTAGGCTGCTTATGAGAGCTTCAATCTCTTTATGAACATTATCATCCCTAGCAAATCCACTAAACTTTCTTACTGCTATGAGTTTTCCATTTGTCAAGCTGCAAATTAAGTTCGGGACTGGGTTGTGGAGGGTTGCCCTGAAACTTAGCAGATAGATAAATTCTTACAGAACTGTCAATGCCCTGCCGATGTTGCCGAAGGGATGCTTGTTAAGACGGGAGCAGTTATCGCCATATGAGAAGAATTAAGATTAGCACCATGAATGTATTGATACAACCTGATGCAAGCAACGTAATATTAGCTTGACATTTTGGTACTCACTCACATGTGGGTTACATTCACGAACAAATTCCCAAATCATTAGTTGTAAGAGATTAAAGGTTCTTATAAAAAAAACTTAACTTTCAACTAAATTAATTTTTTTTTGACCAAATGGTTTAGATATTAAATAAATCAATACCATTTTTTTTTTTTTTGTTGATGAAAAAATTATTATTCCTATTGATATTCATAATTACATTTCACAACCAACAAAAGGTATTAAAGCTCAATTTAGAGATACAAATAAATAGGGTTTCTCGTTTTATAAGTAAACTTGTTAAAGACTCGTTAAACCTAAATTTTATTTTATAACTTGTTTAGTAAGCGACGAGCTTAAATTTTACAAAATTTGACTCATAAATTGGTGAACTCAGCTCATTTAGATTATGTTTTTAGTATTTTATATAAATTTATAATAAATATAATTATGTGAAAAAGAAATTAAAAATTCCTTTAATTTGTTGTTTTTTTAAAAAAACTAGGCAAGATTCAAATCCCTTTAACCCTTGTGATGGATATTTTTTTAGCTTCTTATTAAATAGCTCTAAACAAGTCAGAGTTGAAATTTGTCTACCGAGGCCGAATTTTGTCAAATTAAACTCGGCTGGTTTATTAGTGATGAAGTTTATATATAGAAAGTGATAAAAACAACCTCCCATTATATATTTGTATAGCTGATAAGCGCCAACGAGTCTCTTAGCTACAAGAAAGAATGGTGAGTTGGAAATTCCATTTGTGGTAACCTGTATTGATAATCATATTAGCATAGAACACACACATGATTTTTAAGTTTACAAGTAAGTAACCTGTGAAAGCCGTCTTTGGTGGAGTTTACGAAAGAGGTTCCTTGTACTAAAGCCGACATCCACAAGGATTCCTTGTAGACTCTGATTCAGACCGAACCACCGTGTACTGCGGCGATTCGATTGCGTGCACAGATAGTACGAGGTTCATTCTCGTACCAGTGCCACCTAAGCAAAACATTGTTATCAACAAGTACACGAGCATGCATAACGAGGACGCTTCCATCTTCTTCTCTAACTCTCTTTGTATTTGTGATTAGTAATATTATGAAGCACTCCCAGCTTTGGCTTTATATAAGCAGATGTCAGCTCTTACCAAGAGTCGGATTTGCCTTGCTCTCAACCCTGTAATCACATAAATGCCACAATCACCATTTTCCTTTTTCTTAAATAAAGTATGTATAAAGATGAAGTAGGCAGTAGCTAGGGAAGGATTAAATTAAGCCCATGATCTCTTCCAAATCAGAAAAAACCTTGAACTAAGCAGAAATCAAAGTATTGTATGGTTATTGATTCAAGCAATTAATCAGTGGCTTTATTCAATTCCTAAAAAGTTGATTTTATTGTTGGCCACTATAGCTTGGAAGTGAATACTTACACGCACGCATTTCCATTTCAGTTTTCAAGGTAGCAAATAGCTGGGTGTTATATGAAGGCATTTCCATTTCAAGAAAAAATTAGTGCTGGTTGCAGAAACTACCTACCAAAACATATTTGATGGAATCATATTATAGTGGGCCAATGTCAAAGATACACAGTGATTTTATTGTCAACATGTGCAGCTAGGATTACTCACTTTTGATTTTTCTGCATTATCTTCTCTACCAAAGACAAAGCGAAGAACTTTGTCCAAAAAAAAAATAAAAAATTACCCAGTAGTTATTTGTACTTAATACTTTAATTTTGAGATCACAAATTCGAAACTAATGATAAGGAAATTGTGATATTTACGAGAATATTATATCTTGACTCAAGATTTAACAAAATTTCAATAGTGAATAGGAGAAATATATATATTTTACCCCTTTTTATCTGATAATTGAATATTTACTGATCACCCAAATAATATTTGAGATACAAATTTGGAGATTCCAAATCGGAATTCCATTGAATGGCAAAATGATGAAGTAATCTACTTCTATTTGAAGTTCCAGGCCTAATTGGATAAAAAAAAGATGCTTGTATAAGTTGTATAACAGGTTGGGTCATCTCCACAGCTCATGCAGGCATAAGATGGGCCTTAAATAAACTCATATATACTAATTGTTATACTAGGCTGCAAACTAGAAAAGGCCTTGTCCCTCCTGACAACTCAAAATCAAATACCAAAATACACGTTCCCCTCTTTTGCAGTTTTATCAGTTCTCGTATCCACTTTCTTTCTGTTTCTTCGAATGTAGAACATGAGCAATTCATACAGCTTGTTCGACGCATTATATAAAATTAAATAATATAATTCATATAATAGGTGAATACATATTTTTTCACATAATAATTTGATACTATCATACCTAGAAGAGTTAATAATACAAGTCAATATTATCAAATTGTTATCGAATATTGTATAAGAGCTAACATGATAATCAATTATACAATTATTGATTAGTGGTTACATGTTGTTGATTAATTAATTACTTGTACATGTTTTGCCTGCTTTTATAAAGAGTCAAGTCAGTGAATTAAGTACCATTGAGAGCAAAATAGAGAAAATTATGTGCTAACATTTCACAGTGAATGAAGTTAATTAATTTACTTCTCTGGCTGCTGTACCAAATAGACAAATGTTGAATATTATAGAGTAAGATATGGTACAGAAAGTTAATTTTTGTAGCTACTCAGATTTCTTGTATCTTTATCTAACAGCTGACCATATGTGAAAAATCTAATACTCATTCCTAAACATCTGCAAAGAACTTTAACATGTTTGCTACCTAGATCTTCATTCTTGTGCATATATTCATGTGCTGGGGAATGAATCAAACACATGGAACCAATCATCATTGGTTGTCCCCATAGCTAGCTATTCAAAGAGCCTCGCATTCGAATCATGTATATGGTTGAAGCAACATCATGATGATGTACAGGATGATGTATTTGGGGTATGGCCCAGGAGATTTATGATGTCCTTGGCATGCCAAAGACTATTAAGAAATTAAAGAAGTGGGTATTAATTAGAGAATTACATTCTTTTTCCCAACAATTCCCACTCTCCCAAATTATGGTCTAGGCAAAATACACTATTGGACCTGTGGTATGGTCGGTAACATCTTTCTATGCCCAGGTTTTCTTTGCAAAACTCTGATAGGGTTTTACACCTTAAAAAAGCTGGCCACGACCCACACTTAGACAAAATCATTGCTCAAAATCACTGTTCCATGCTTGTAAATTGTAATAACCCTTTAATATTGTTTTTTATTTAACCTTTTTGCATATAAATTAATGTTATTCACACATATAGAGGATAAGATGTGTTTATGTAGTACAATTTGAGAGATATGTATCTTCTTTTTATTTGAACCTTTAATTGCTTCAGAAGAATAAAAAATGTCCTATGGTTCTGAATTCATCATTGAAAACACTAAAAATTACAACCATTCTTTCTCATGATTCTATTCTCTTCTTTTCATGAGGTCACTTTACTATTATACCACTTTTTAAACACAAATTAAACTCTAAAGTTAGATGCTTTGATGCTACCTTGCTATTCTACCATGGAATATATAGAATCTACAAGCTTCTTAATTCTATCCAAGACATATAGCTAGATTGTTCATGCACGCACTTTTGGTTTAATTTCTTCAACTATTTTGCGTCATAATTTTGTTTGTTAATTGAGAAATTGAGGGAAATGATGAAATTTCATAACCGAATCAGGTTAGTTTTTAATTAGTTTTTCCAAATTTTCTTAACGGCCAAGTAAAGAATTATTTGGAGAAACTTCTTGCTTGAAGTCTGTTGCTTATCTAAAAATTTCTCAATCTATGCAATTTTTCATTATCCTTATTGGTTACTTTGTTAGGACATTCTCACTTTTAAGTGGGATCATATAATTATAGAAAAAGATTGTGAAAGTTCTTTTAGACTTTGAATTGAAGCCCCAAAGCCCCACTACAAATGGCTGACCAAAGTTAGAGGCTCATATATTTATGGAATTAAGTCAAGAAATTACAACTAAGTCATCATGACAAACGTCTAAATTGCTTTGGGACGTTTGAATCAAAACCTACACACCACGCCATGTAGTAATTAATGAATCTCACATTACATTCACTTTTGATATTTCTTGGCATTGAGCCCTAAAAAGCTCTCATTTTTTGTCCTTTTTTTGTGGGTTTTGGTCAATGTTGTGTCTAAGCCCTTATTATGAAATTTTTTTTGGTCAACTGGGTTAGAAGGAAATATGGGTTTCAGGGTTTGGAATTTGGATATATCTTTTGGGTGATATGGTATGCATTAAGCAGGACCCGTATTTGCTACACAAGCCTAGGAGTCATCAAGAATAATAAACTGACATGATGGTCTAATGGGTCGGGTCTAAGCAGACAAAAAGTTATGTGATTCATGTGAATCTGAAGCCAAGCCAGTGTCATACGTACACACTTTGTTTATGGTTTATTATCCACTTTGTGTAGTAAGAAAATAAGTGAAATCCTTGTAGCCATTCAACTCTCACATATTCTAGAGTCAATGCAAACCAATTAGCCTTGTTATGTCAATAAAGGCCAACTTTGGCTCCCACCATAAAATTTCAATATGCAATAGGATGACTGCAATTCTAAGTTAAGTTGAGATAGTTAACGTAATATTCTCAAAAATACGTGAAAACAACTCTATTAGATATAAAAATAATAGTTAACTTCAATTTCAGAATTAGCTGGTTCTAAATTCTAATGATGAATATAGTATAACTAGTTAGCTAAAAAGGTAACATGTATGATATAGGATTATCTGGTTCTAAATTATTTTTGCCAATTGCACTGTAATGAGAGCGACCCATGCATTGGGGACCAAATATTCCTGGATGCTTTCCAATTCTTATGTTACAGAAGTAGGTGAGTGGAAGTAAGATTTGCATAAGAAGTATTCAAGAATTTAGAATAAGAAAAGTTAATAAATTATAAACAAAAGGGTACTGCTGGCCTGGCATAGGTGGTGGGTATGATTGCCAGAGCCCTAAAAAGAGAAACCAGGGAGGGGAATACTACTGAGAAAGGCAAAACCCCAGCCTTGAAGCCCTCAATTATCACATAATGCCAATTGACTTACTAGGAAATACTGAAATACTAAAGATTTTAGGGAATGCTCTATGTATTATGCATTGGAAACATTAACAAAGATGGCAAGTTTCATTTCTTTTCTTTAAAATTAAAATTCAACTCTAGTAGAAAATTGAAAATGAAAACTTCAAGATCTCAAGGTGAGAATTGACGAAAATAACCTAGCCTGGATGGTGACATCATGGATGCATACAAACTTAAAATCAAATATACTGTAATAACATACGGGGTTTTAAGATTTTGGCGATACATTATTAAAGAAATTTGCTTTATTGTGATTTGTCTAGCAAATTTCATTACAATTTGCACCATTGATACATTGAAACAAAGATTTAGGGACAAGATGATAGATTGAGCGCCAAAGTTTGAACAAAACTAACATGCGCATGGCCTCATGGACATGCATTATCTTGTGTGCATAAACACGCAGCGCTCATAGGCCATAGCCAGGTGCGCGTGCCAACACAGTAACAAATTGGCTTCCCTCGTGGAAAACGACAACAGAAAAAAGGTATTTGTATGTTGTACTACCGTACATGGTGAAACTACGTCGTTTGAGTTATATACCTAAGCAGTATGTCATGCTTATTTTTACAAATAGTATTATGATATCCGATTAATTGTGAATTTTTTAATTGTTTACGAGATAATCTTTTAATTCGTTTACTAGTCACCTATTATATAAGAATCATCTGATTAAAGAAAATAAAGCTTTCTCATACTAATACTAAGCAAATAGTTGTCAAAACTCTTTAAATTATTTGAGTTAATCGGGTGACAAAGCTAAGACTCGTATAGTATTGTCATTATTATTAATTCCTTACCAATTTACCAAACCTCAAACATTGCTGTTATTAAAAATGATGCTATGAAAATCAAAGTGGGTTAACTTTATTTTTGTTGTTAAAATTAAAATGGTAAAGATAAGAAAATTGCTGACATATAGAACATCTAGGGAAGTGAGAAAGGGTGCACCCCTAAAGCAAAGAACATTGTAAAACCAGAATCAAGTGTAATTCCTATCTGTCCTGAGACCCAAAGTAAAGAATAACAGAAATCAGTCCCATTTTGCCCTATAAAATTAACACAAAAGCTAAAGTATTCAGTCCTTGTATTGGAGACTGGAAACACTCAAACACACCCCCTATCATCTCTCTCTCTCTCTCTCCCCAGACATAGTTTTCTTTCCTTCACAATTTTAAAAACTTAGCATGATTTCATCACTAACCAGTATATATAACTCCACACCCACATGGGCAAAACTTTAAGAAAACCCAACCCTGTTTTTTAATTCAGCTTGTGTCTGGGAATTCAAGTTGTCCGAAATAAAACCAAGGTATTAGAAGCTTTGAGCCCTAGACTCTAGGAGAGATAGGGGAAGAGGATAGAAGGAAGTTAATATTATTTTTGGGTTTCAAGGTATTGGAAATGGTGAGAGACTGAGAGAGTGAATAGAGTTTCTTAGAATAGTTATTATGTGTTGGATGGATTTGGTGGGAGATGTGTTTCCATGGACAAAATCTTGGAATAAGTGGTTTTATTTTCATCATAGAAGAAGACAACAACACCAATGTATACAGACGCAAACAGATTTAGCAGAAGAAACAAGAAAATTGGATTTCCCAAACATGGATTCAACTACTACCTGGTTTAACAGCTTCTCAATCATTCCCATTCTTGTATATTTTCTTCTTGTTTCTTCTTTGGTTTGTCCTGTTCATTCGTCGGAAACCGGCAACAACCTAGTTGCCAATCAAACACTCAGACCGGAGGAAGAATTGAAGAAGTTGAAGATAATAACAGCTCGTCTCAAGCAGATCAACAAGCCTTCTTTGAAGACAATTCAGGTATATATATGATAACATTGCTGTTTCATTAAACTTTGTCTTCTTTTTTTACTTCCCCTGTTTTTATTCCTCTGTTTTTGGACATAAATGTTGGGTTCGTCATTTTTGTTTCCTGATACAGAGTCCTGATGGTGATATTATAGACTGTGTAAAATCACATCAGCAACCTGCTTTTGATCATCCTCTATTGAAAGGACAGAAACCAGTGGTAATTAAATTAAACCAATGTTAAATTTTAATGGGTTTTCCATAGATTTTATTGTAAATTACTAAGCTTTATAAAATGGAAATTCTTTTTGCATGTGCAGGATCCACCAGAAAGACCAAAGGGCCATAACCCAACAGGTATGTTAGAGGAAGAGTATCAAATATGGAGCACGTCTGGTGAATCATGTCCTGAAGGAACAATTCCAATCAGAAGAACAACAGAACAAGACATGTTAAGAGCTAATTCTGTTCGAAGATTTGGAAGAAAAATAAGAAGGCGTGTTAGAAGAGACTCGAATAGCAATGGACATGAGGTTTGTACTTGTTTATTCTTTTCTTCTTCTTCTTTTTCTCTATCCATAGATACAGGGGCAATCTTGGCGATGTTTGTACGTACTTGGTTTTCAAACAAATTTATCCAAACAAGGCATGAAAATTGATTTGGTAGCAGGGTTTTCAAATAATCATGAGATTGATAATTATAGTGATCACAAACTTTCATGGTTGCTGTGCTAATTATAGTTTCACTTACTCCCCAACAAAGCAACCTCCATTAATGACTTCTCTGAAACCTCCTCAAGTACTTATTATAAGCTTTGTGGTTACAGCATGCAGTTGGGTATGTGAGTGGAAATCAATACTATGGAGCAAAGGCTAGTATAAATGTGTGGGCACCCAGAGTTGCAAATCAATATGAATTCAGCTTGTCCCAAATGTGGGTCATCTCTGGTTCATTTGGGGATGATCTTAACACTATTGAAGCTGGTTGGCAGGTATATTTATTGTTGTTTCAAATTTATTCTGATATCACTTGAACTACTCATTCGATCTTTACTATTCATAAACACTTATGACACATTCCATCTTTACTCCATTTTGTGATTATATTTGCAAATAATTTCAACACAAAAAAATAAATACAATATATGTTTCACATTTAATAGGCAGCTAGCACAGCTCAACTACCAACCTCTCAATTTCAGTAATTTGTATTTAATTGGGTATTAATTCAATTAATTGTTGTGCAGGTTAGCCCGGAGCTCTATGGGGACAACTATCCTAGATTCTTTACTTATTGGACTGTAAGTGAAGTTTATAAGTTTGAAAAAATAAAAAATAAATATATGGCACATCTTGCTTCATGTGAAAGATATTTGACGGTGAAATTTTTTGAATTATTAATTGTTTGCAGAGTGATGCTTATCAAGCAACTGGGTGCTATAATTTACTATGCTCTGGTTTTGTTCAAACTAATAGTAGAATTGCAATTGGGGCTGCAATCTCTCCAACTTCCTCCTATAGTGGTGGACAATTTGACATTAGCTTATTGATTTGGAAGGTAAAAAGCTTTATTTGATTGCAAATTTACCATATTCCACTCTACTTTAAATCATATCTTATAATGCTTTTGTATTTGTCCAAATTTTATAGTCAAAGCAACCCCACGAAATAAAAAATGATGGTCAATGGTGGGCTTCACACTATTTTGGAAGTCCCATCAAATAGTGCCATCGAAAAATGTGAACTATAAGATTGGAGAGCTATAGTATATAATAACATTAACATTAATCTACAAACAAAGATTAAGAAGTATAAAGTATAACATAAATCATAAATTTTATACAAATTACATAATCTCATCTATGGAAATATGTATTATTTGTTACCTAGTTACTAATTCATCAATCAATAAAAATAACGAAATTAATCAAATTTTAAACATGATCCTTTTTAACTTTATGACAGTACATGGCATGCATTCCTTTCTTAGATTCTCTGCTTTTTTTGTACAAAAAGAGCTAGCTTCTCTATGTAATGTAATTGTTGTGTTTATTATATAGGATCCGAAACATGGGAATTGGTGGCTTGAATTCGGATCCTGGAGTTTTAGTCGGGTATTGGCCATCATTCTTGTTTACTCACCTAAGAGATCATGCAAGTATGGTACAATTTGGTGGAGAAGTTGTAAATTCAAGGGCATCTGGTTTTCACACATCAACACAAATGGGTAGTGGGCATTTTGCAGGGGAAGGTTTTGGAAAAGCTTCATATTTTAGGAATTTGCAAGTTGTGGATTGGGATAATAACTTAATCCCATTATCTAATCTCCGGGTCTTGGCGGATCATCCGAATTGCTATGACATAAGAGGTGGGATTAATAATGTTTGGGGTAATTACTTTTACTACGGTGGACCAGGAAGAAATGTCAGATGTCCCTAAAGGGCAATATTGGTATAGACGTGAAAACTCTCTTCTTCTTTTTTATAAAAAAAATTTTGGGTTGGGTGATTTGGGTGAAAAATTCTTATATTTAATTTCTTTGTTGATCAATTTTTATATGTTAACTAACATGTTATCTCTATTGATTATTAATTAGCACCTTTGGGAACTCAATGTAAATCTTGAAGAAAAAAATAGTGAATATATTATTATATTGTTTTGGGTATTCATTCTTTTTTATTGTTATGGTTAAGTGATTTTGTTAACTCTATTAGTTGTTCGAAATAATTATACTTTGATTTCACTATCTTTTTCAAGTAGGCCATTGTTTTTTAACTTTTTCAATTAGATCAGTATACTTTCATTTAAATTTCAATTGAGTCTATTGCATACATATTTGTCAAATTTTTCTTTGATTTGGTCAATTTTCTTGTACTATGTGCGTGTGTGTCAGTCAAAAATGTTAAAATCATCTACTCTTGTATTGCTATCATTTTTTAGATAACCTTTTTTTTTTTTTTTGAATTAATAAAAATACACGCATGACATCTAATTGAAATCAAAATGAAATTACAATAATGAAATCGAAAAAAAAAATAAAAAATTCTAGTTACTCTTTCAGTTTTGAATTTATTTCTTTACAAAATTTCATAATTGTTAAATTGATAAAATTTACTCTTTTGTTTGGTAAAAAGAGAAAAGAAAAAAAATGATATTACTCTATTTATCTATTCACAACTTTATCTTCATTTCACCTATATTTATTATTTTCACTTGGGGTGGTGAACACTTATTTATCAATTAAATTATAAAAATATCATATACATTTTATATATTTTTTCAAAACTTGAGTAGGGATTTGATCCCATGATGATTTAGGTGTGCCACATGATAATTCAAAATAATTCTCTACGCGTTTAACTATTTTATATGTTAGTAAACATTTCATTATTTATTGTTTAATGATGACTAGCAGTTTATGTGTTGCAGTGAATATCTTTTGTACTTAATTGGTATCATACTCCCATTTTATGATAATCATGTTATAAGAAACATTCGTTTTGAAATTGAAACAATTGTAATTAATACCAATTAAAACTTTTTATCATTAATCATTTAATCTTTGTCTAGTGTTCTTGCTTATTGAATCTGGCTCGACATCAATTACTAGATACAATAATCTGTCTTATAGTTTACGTTAATGTTCAACAATTATCATTCATTCTATACTAGCTAGTACAAAACAAGTTGATGCCATATTAATTAAGTAGGATTGTACTACTTGTATTTGTAATTCTAGAGAAAGAGAGAGAATTGACTTAGAAGTAAAGCAGGTGGTCCAGTTCATTGATTTGGCCAAGTCATTTGAGTTATAGACTTATAGTATACAAATATAGCTTTAACTTGAACCGAAAGCGAATGCGTAGGAGGTGGATCTTAGTCTAACTCAACCCCTATAATTTTTTTGTATTATTTATTTTTATTTTTATTTATTATCATTTATCATTAATTTGTGTATTGTACTCTGCTGACTTTGGAAAAAGATTTCAATTTCTGGATTCAAAGTTCAAACCCATGAAGCTGCACTGCTTCCTCTTAATTGCACCCACCAACCATAACAGACTAGCTGACAGTGAAGGACACGTGGGTGCACCATGAATTGACACATAAAATGTTTGCATTAAGATTGAACGTGTATTTTCTTAATTTTGGTCTGCACTCATTAGTTCTCAGTTCTCACAGCTCAGTACCTTCGAATTGGATGACTTAGATTCATGGTTTTGTGGACCCTTTGATGGTTTTCTATATACAGTTATGTATATCTGTCCCCTCCACTCAGACCCAGTATCTATTGCTGGAGTCATGATTGAGTGAATTTGCATTTACGACAATTGAACCTGAATTTGAGGGAATACCATGAAAAGCCAGCACTAGGGCTTCAGTCTTCAGCCACAGCCACAGGGTTGGCAGGGTTGGTGCTGCTTGTGGCAGATGGATTGGCTCCTTGTGGTCAGTGACGTGGCTGCAAACTCAGTATGGCTGGGTTGTCCTGTGGGAATTCTGTCTTTTTAAGTTCTCAATATTAGGCAGCACAGATAAAAAAACTGTTCCAGACAATACAAATACTCCATAACTGTTAAGAGAACAAGTTTTCAGAACATAAGCATCGTTTTACATGTAAGATTTTGAAACACTTTCTTAAAAGCAGTAATATCTTACACAAACAACTGGCAAGTTTTCAAAAGGTTGAAACAGGTGAGAAGATAGAAAGTGAGATTCATGAGAACTGCAACTAAGATTCTAATGATAATCATTCCTGAATTGCAAATAGGAGGGAGGGTTAAATTCCATAATTTGTGGTAGCACAAAGCGACTAAAACAAGTGATAGCCAATCCTTAATCTCTAAGCAGTATGATCAACTATCAAAAGTTCCTTATGCTAGGCACATCAGAGATGCTTGATTATTTCTTACAAAAAGCGGGCATGATCTGAAAAATATCTATTCTTCCCATAAAGGAGAAAACCACTAAGTCACTTACAATTGAACTGGTGCAGACGACAAAATTTCAAAACATCTCACAAGCACAAGGCCTGCAGATTGCATCTCATGAATAAATTTGTGTTTAACCCACAGCAAGCCAAGGCCTTCAGATGCATGGCTAGTTCAACCAGATGCAACTCGAATGATATGGCCCAAATTTCAAAATGAAGAAAACTGTGGTCAGATTTTTATTATCAAGGCAAACTTGCAGATAGACTATTGACCTTCACTTCACAGCACTCACTCCACACATATTGCCTCGAGCAATTTCTTGCTGGCCTCGCTCACTTCCACATTTTCCATCTTTAGACGACGACGCATTGCAGAATTGGTCTTACCAGCTGCTGCATAAGTTCTAATCAGTGATTCAAACACCTCTGCGCCTATAGAATCCACTGACTTCTTCAAGATATCCAGTAAACCTTCTGCACCTTCAACATCCCTCTCTTGCTCAAAATGCCCCATTAGTGTTTTGATAATAGTAGATGAAGGCGCCCATCTCCCACCATTCCCTCTACCGGTTGATATTGCATTGGCAAGACAATCCACCGCCAACTTATTTTCTCCACTTTTCAAATAGTAATCCAGAAAGATCTCCCAGGTTTTAGAATTGGGCTTGGCCCCACTTCTGCGAGCCCGTTCTTTGAGCTCTTCAGCCTTCTCTAGCAAACCTTCTTTTGCATAAGCTCCTATGAGAGCATTTGCAACTCGGATATCATAAGTTGAGCGGCCAGATTCCCAGTCCCGGAAACATTTCTCTGCTCCAGGTATATCTTTCAAGTTAACCAACACCTGAATCATATTCAGGTAGCTTATGTTAGCAGTTTTTGGGAAAGCCAGCCTAAGAGAACGCCAGACCCGATAAACTTCATACAGATTACCCGTCCGTCCGTACAATGTGATTAGAAACTGGAAAGCAGAAAGATCTTTGCAAGCATTTCTCTTCTCCAATTCCTTGAGTGCTTTTTCTGCCTTCTCAAACAAGCCGGCATCAACATAAATGGATGCTAAGTTGCTATACGTTGTCCAATCTCCAGTGACTCGACCATCCCTCTTCATCTCATCAATAACCCTTTCAACCCCAGAAATATCATTAACAGCAGCAAGAGCTCTCATCCAGACATTGTATGTGTAAGAATCCAACATGATATTATCAGCCTTCATTTCTTGTATGATGGCTGGGATCTTTTCTGGTTGCCCATTTTTTGTGTAAAGTGTCATAAGGCTGTTATATGGCATGGAAGTTAAAGGAAGGTTGAGTTCCTTCATCTTTTCCATAAGTGCTTCTGCTTCTTCAGTCATCAACTCCTTACAGTAACAGTTGAGGAGGGCACCATAACAGAGATGATTTTTTGCCGATTCAGGAAGCGTCATGAAATAACTTTCGGCAGCAGCAATGCCTCGAGATTTTGCAAGCAGATCAAGATGTATGGCTTGATCACTGATTGTCTTGTTCATACCCCTCTTACCCACCATGGTTCCTGAAAGCTGTAAAACGAGAACTTCCAAACTGAGAGATCATTCTTCTACTAGGAGTTCAGTAATTCTATTTATTGCGAAATATGAGGCCCAGATTATTCTTTTTCAATCTCAATGGCAGTATAGTAAACAAAATATTTGAAAAAAGTGAATCATGAAAATGATATTACTTTTAGCTGCATCTACATTTTACTTAACTATTTGTCATTTGTTACCGTCATGGCGTCATCAACAACATTCAGTGTTGGATCATTAAAAGGCCACCACCACCACTACTGTTGATTCCACCACATTAGCATAGAACACGATTGTCATCAAAATCATAATTATTCAAGTTCCGATTTTCTTTACAATCCAAAATGTTATAATAATAGACTGATTTAACATCCGTAGTATCACGATATATAATTTCCCAACTAAGATACAGTAAGTTTGAAATTAACACTCATAAAATGTATACCAAATGGTCAAATCTCAACTTTAATAATTCATGTTACATACCAGTATGAATTCCAGACACTACCTAAGTACAAACTACGAATATACAAAATAAAACATTTATATGATCAGTCACTCATCTCCCAAATGCTCTAATTCTAGACGTAGCAAAATGATTAGGGGAAAATTCACAGAAAAAGTAATACTAAAATCTGCAAATAGAAATTGCAACAGATCAAAAAACCTATATTGTTGAGCCTAAACTAGCATACTATCTAATCAACTGAGGAAGAACCAGAATTACCATATCAGTAACTACAAAATGAGCATCAAGATAAAGCAATGAAGTAGATGAACAACCAGTGAAGAATTATGACTTAGAATACATATAAAATGAAACTAAAACGGACCAGTTACACAAAGAGGTTAGAGCCGAGCAAACCTTGAGAGCAGGCTGGTAAAGTTTCCGTTCGCGAAGCTTCTTGAGGGTATCGCCGACTTCCCATTTGTAAACACGCTTGCGGCTCTTAAGGAACTGATTCAGCTGCTGCTGGACGCTCACCTCAGAGCTACCTTCCTTGAATAACCTCTTGTAAAGTGCTTCCTCTAAGTACTTCTTTGAACGCTTGGTCACGCTCCTTGTGCGCCCAAACTGCTGCAACATAGCCATTTTCGTCAATTTCACAGAAGAGGGTTTTTGTGGATTGCTGAAAGTATCAAAACCCTAGTGTTTCAGGCTTCCAAAGGAGAAAGAAGGGCGAGGGGCTTTTCTGTAAAAATGAACTGAGGGACCTGGTATGGGCTCAATTTGAGCTGGACTAGCCCAGTTTATAATACAGCCCAATAAATTTTGTCACATGATAAACAAAGATTTTGTGTGGAAACTTCTAGGCCAAGGGAATATGGCAATTTGGTAAATTGCTGAATGTTCTCAGAGTATAGTGGATCTTTTAGTTAGTCGTCTTTTTGTTTAGCTTGACGATGGAACCTTTTCCTTTATTTCACGTGGTCCATGCACCGCTTTGTCACCACTAGTCTGATGACACGTGGTACTTGCTTTTCCAAGTAAAATATGTTATTTATTTTGCTTTCTAAGGTCTTATTCCTCCTACATCTTTCTAGATAGAACTCTAAATTAGAAGTGTGCGTGATTTCATTTAATTTAATTTTAGAGAAAATATAATCAATTTAAATATTCGATTACCATATTAACATAATTATATTTTATGCTTTTACATATAAGATATTCGAAACTAGCCTAATAAATTGGATTGGCTCGGTTTGATTGATTTTTGATTATAGGTTTAAGTTGGACTACCAAGCTTAATTTGCTATTTAGAACCCAATACAAATAAAAAAATCATAAATTTAGACCCTAAAATTACAAACATAACAAAATACATTAATTTACTAAAATAATTGTAATTATAAAATATTTTATAACAAAAAATAATAAAATATTAAATTTTTTGTTCAATTTCGATTAATTGAAAAGAAAAAATAATCATGAAATTGAGAAACTTGAAAAAATAAAAGGACTAATTTTTTATCTAACATCTAAATATAACTTACATCAATACAAATTTTTGAACTATCTGATTCAATTATTTCGATTTAACCAATCACTATTATCGATTTAGAACATTACAATACTAGCCCTACTTATCACATGCCAATGAAGGTATGATAATTTTTCTAATGCAATCACTCATTGTACTCTTTCTTTAAAAATAATTATTTAAAAAAATACTTATACATTATCTAATATTATATAATTTAAGAATATATCAGTTGGTTCAGTTTATGAAATATTTTTCTTGGTATGGTCTCAAGGCTTAGTATTATATAGTTTAAGAATATATCACTTTGTTCGGTTTATAAATATTTTCCTTGGTATCATCTCAAAGACCTAAATTGAATTTTTTTTTCCATTCAAGATGAGAAAAATTTATAAACAAAGAGTGAGTTACCTTCGTTACTGTGTTATGTGTACCGACAATACTCTAAATCAAATATATATATATATAAGTTATTAACACGTGTTAATCGATTTCTTACCAAATAAATTAAGCATCTACATGAGACAATAATGAGCCGCGTAAATTAGTCAAATTATTCTATTCCAACAAAATAAAAAGGCCACGGAAAATTGTTCACCAAACTCTTCCTTTTTTTTTGGGTAAAAAAAGGAGCCAACTTGGCACATCATCCCTTTCTATCACAAAATACCAAACCATCAACATGGAACGCACATATGCTCAAGACATACCAATCCCCACAAACATCAAGAAACGTGGGAGCTACTCTCCAATAGTTATTGAGAATGGACTTGTTAGTAAAATTCTCAATGTACACTTTTAACTTCACAAAAGAAAATTACAAATTTTGAAAAAAAAAAAAAAAAGAGGAAAATGATATAAAGAGATAAAAGTTTTAAAAATTTCTTATTCATTAATGAAAATTAGTGATAAATATTAGAGCAAGGTTATTTTCATGCAATTAAATAAATTTTACACATATATAAAAGAAAAATAATCATATTATTATGTGAAACATAAGTGATATAATTATTTATGAAAATTATAAAAATAGATTTAAGTTTATTTTTGAAAAACGGTTAATTTCATGGATAAGATCTCAACATTTATCTAGTAGAATTGTCCAAATGAAACATGAAAAACTTATCCACAATATTCTATCCCAATCCTTCAACTCTGGATTTGTGTCATTGAATTTGAAAGATAAGGGGGTCAAGAAATTTAAAGCAAATAGAACTCTACCCCCACCATGTAATGTGTCACCCACATTAGTTTAGCGCGTTGGCTTACAAGGATGGAAAAAATGATTAAGTGGATAAGGGAATACAGTGGGGGTTGGTTGAGTCATGCACATTGCCAACCTCTTCCAGCTTTGTTACAGCAAACAAAACCTGGAAACAAATTCAACAGAATCTTAATTTTATTTTATTTTATTACAACTTTCCTTATTTTTCATCGCTACTTTCTAGGCAAAATTTTGCATTTTTTCGTTTTAGGTATTTGGGTATTAATTTTTTATTTTTGCCAGTATTTGTGGTGCCCGCTGATTGTTGTTGTGGTTGAGGAATTGCCTAAGACACGTGTCACAAGCCTCACCAACCTTTTGTTTTTCATGTTTTGGTTTTTTTCTGCGACGATGGGAAAAAAGAGAAATGAAAACAAATTAATGAATGAAGTGTAAGTTTTTGATTGGTTTGTGACTTTTGGGAGTTAGAAAAAAGGGCAACCATTTTCAATGTTTGAAATAAAGAACGTATAAGAAAGAGGAGGTTTCAGAACCTTCTTTGGAATTCAAAGAAGAATTTTGTGTAAGGTTGAAAGCTTGAAGGTTTGGTATTGTAGAGAAGAAGAGAAGAGCCTTCTTTAACCCAAAAAGCAAGAGAAGGCTCTTCTTTTGAAAGTTTTTGTTTTTCTTATAGGGGGTGATTTTGCAGAATGATTAGGCTATGGATGTCATCATCGTTAAAATTGGCGGAGCTGTTTGTGAGTTGTATGGTTCATTTGCTTTATGGGTTTTACATTTTCAGCTCAGCTGTGGCTGGTGATATTTCGCAGATGCTCAATGAGTATTTCTCTAAATCTAGTATGAATGTTGAGGTGAATGACGAGGTGCCTAAAGGAAACACCCATGTTGATGATCTGCCTCCTATTGTTTTAGTCCATGGAATTTTTGGTTTTGGCAAAGGGGTATGCGTTTCTTCTCCGTTTGTTTCTGAAATGGGTTTTCAGTTTTAACTTTCTTCACTTAATCTGATCCCGTAATTTTCCTGGGTGTTTTTGATTAATTCAAAATTATTAGAGATTGGGAGGGTTATCGTATTTCGCTGGGGCAGAGAAGAAGGATGAAAGGGTTCTGGTCCCGGATTTGGGTTCTTTAACCAGTATCTATGACAGGTGGGTGTGTGAAGCGCCAAACTTTCTTTCTCAATATTCACTAATGGTCGTTCCTTCTTATTAGCCGTTATTGTTCTGTTTTTGTTTGGGGCAAGGTTTTTAAGGGTTCTATGTTTCAGGGCTCGTGAATTATTCTATTACCTAAAAGGTGGGCAAGTCGACTATGGCGAAGAACATAGCAAGGCTTGCGGGCACTTGCAGTTCGGGCGAATTTACGAACAAGGTTCAAGATCCCTGTTCAGTTTTTGAATATTTTAGCTCTTTAATGCTTTGGTTTTGTATATTTGTATTTAATGAAATAAAGTTGTCTTTACATTACCTTATTGAAGTGCATGTGTTGTAATTGTGGGATGCAGGGCACTACCCTGAATGGGACGAAGACCACCCTATTCACTTTGTTGGGCACTCAGCCGGAGCACAGGTTGTCCGTGTATTGCAACAAATGCTTGCTGACAAGGTTAGTCTCTATGGAATATCTTAGGAGTGCAGGATGTGAAAAACATTTACTTTTAGATATTTCAATGTATGTTGTCGTCTTCAGGCATTCAAGGGGTATGAGAACACTTCCGAGAACTGGATATTAAGCATAACATCCTTATCAGGGGCATTTAATGGGACTACAAGAACCTACTTAGATGGGATGCAGTGAGTTCCTATTAACTTGTTCTTGTACTAAAATCTTCATTTCCAAGAGTTTGATCCATCTTCATGCCAGTTACTGATAACTTGTAAGTTAGGTGTTTTATCTTATTTATTTGGCTCGGAAAGGGGTGGTTAAAGATTTATAATTACAGCTTCAATCAAAACAAGAAATGGAATGAAAAAAGTAAAAGCCAGAAACTAGCTTGATCTGTGCTGATTTGCGTCTTCTCTAAAGGGGTTGGTTTATTCTCTGCATATATTGCTGAGACATGACCATAAATTGCCAAATGTATTATATGTCAGTAATGGAGCCTGTCTAAGTGTCCATTCTTGTTAGACACTGTCATTGCTTGATTGCTTCCACAGAGTTTATGGGTTGTTCCATAATCATACTTGCTATGTCAATTGTGTCATTATACATCTCGTCAATGGTCCATTAATTTTCAAATTTCAAGCTGAACTCCAGATTGAGCATATTCTAAGAACAAAAGTAATCCCTGTGTGCTTAACTTGTTTTAGGCCAGAAGACGGTAGAACCATGAAACCTATTTGTCTACTACAGATCTGTCGCATAGGAGTGATAATTTATGATTGGTTAGACATTTCCTGGCTGAAGGCGTATTACAATTTTGGGTTTGATCATTTTAACTTGTCATGGAGAAAGATGGGAGTTTGGGGTCTTGTTGACTGCCTCCTGGGGAATGCAGGTCCATTTGCTTCAGGAGACTGGATCCTCCCTGATCTTACAATTCAAGGCTCCATAAAACTCAACTACCATCTGCATACATTTCCCAATACATATTATTTCAGCTATGCCACCAAGCGTACCAGGAAGATCATGGGTCTCACAGTTCCTTCAGGCATACTTGGTATCCACCCTATGCTATTCATAAGAGTTTTACAGATGAGCCAATGGCGTCATCCTCCAGATGTCTCCCCCCCTTATAAAGGCTACAGGTGTGTTTCAAATGCATAAGTTACATCAGCAACTTAATTTTTGTACTGTCTATTCAACTGCTTGCACCCTTTAAGGTTTTCTCTTAGTGAGGAGTTTAGTGCCAACGATCAAGAGTGACACATCTTATTAATTCATTAATTTAAAACTGGATTGTAATCTCTAAATATTCCACAACTTCAACATTCTTCTCTATGACATATTTGATTTATTCTAGAAATCCTGGTGTTAATTTTTATTTATTTATTTATTTTGATTTGAGCCACTTCTGCATTGAAACTTGAATTTGTGTGAACTAAGCATACTGAGTCAAGCATCGTTTAAATTCCTGTTCAGGGATGAGGACTGGCAGGACAATGATGGAGCTCTGAACACGATATCCATGACTCATCCTCTCCTGCCAATTGAACACCCAAGCCGTTTTGTTGAAAAGGATTCAGACTGCCAGCCTTTGAAACCAGGCATCTGGTATGTAATACTACCCATGCCTTGTGCTTACAATAACTGTTAATATCAGACTGCCAGCCTTTTCATTGATCTTAGATTTTACATACTAATGTGGCTATAAGAAATGATCACATTGTAGTACTCTCGTTTATAAATTGCACACTCTTTTGCTGCTAAAGGATAGACACTGACACAACTAGATCATCATACTGTGGGAAGTTATTTTTGTAAAGGTGTTCTGATATTTCAAAAACATTCCACTTATTTTGAGCTTCCTATGTGAATTTTACTGATTGAACCTCTTCCATTGCTGGATTAAACAAAATTTGATGATGTAAATGCCAATGGTTTGGGACCAGCTTGTGCTGTTTAAGTAATAGCTTTTGAGTTCTGATGAAATTTCAAATTCTTGTTAAATTCTGCATGATAATAAAGTTTCTTTCTTCTGATCATCATTTCAATTCAGTAGCATATTCTATAAATTTAACATATGGGTACTTGAGCAAATGCAGGTACTACAAGATTGTGGAAGGTGATCACATAATGTTCATTATCAATCGGGAGAGAGCAGGAGTTCAATTTGATTTCATATACGATAGCATTTTTGAGCGTTGCAGAAAACATGTATTTAGGAAGACGATTCCTACATTACGGAACGAAGTCCATCAATAGATTGCCATTTGTTACTCTCATTCTTAAACTACAAGAGAAATTTAACAGCAAAGCTATTAGTACATGCCTCCCTACTTCTGTAAATGTAAATTTTCCTTTCCTCCCTTTCTCTTGTAACAGCTTATCTACTTAGTAGGTCTGTGGGAGATATTAGAAGCTTTTAGTCCATATGTCATTGATCTTTCCCAAAATTAGATGAGGCATTTGCTGACACAAATTATTGCAAATTTAGTACAGAAGTGCAAGATTATACATAAATTTGTATTTGCTAATGTCTTCTTTCTGAGACTTCATTGGTCTTTTTATCCAATGTTTAGAATCATGTTTAAGTGCATATGAATATAATCTGGACAGGGATTGGAGGCTCTCCCATTATCATTTTTCCTCTGCTTCTGATAAGTATGTTTGAATTCAATGACTGACCTACATTGAGACCAGCAGTTTTGGGCAATTTTAACTCTGCTTCTTGCAAAATGTGTATATGCAATATTAGCCATATAAAATATATTTGTAAATTTTGTCCAATTATACTTGCTTGAAAGGAATGAGAAAGAAAGTAAAAATTAAACATACGAAGCCAAACTCAAGTTATTCAGCAATAAATTAAAGTAAGGGTGGAGGTTTATCATTCCAAGTGGAGCTCAACTAAGAAATATGTAGCGTCGAATGCAATTAGTCCCTGGGTAAATGTAGTACATACTTTTTATAAACAAAATGGAATGTTAGGTAGGGTATTTACACTCTCCTGTGATCACATCACCACCCTTCTTTATCAGAAAAAAACTCATTCCACCACCATTCTTTATTTGAAAGTGCTCATACCATACTTAAGTCGTGTCAAAATTTAAGATTTCTTGTCTTGGATTATTTGTGAAAAAGTAGACTCATCACCAATTGCAGGTTGCAGTAAAAAAGACACATAACTCTCCACTACCCATAATACTTATATATTTTTGTAAATTTGGATGAATATTCCTTTTTTAATGATTTATTTATTTATCTTTATAATTGTTCTCTTTTATAATATATTAGTCTCATCACACAGCAAGACTTTTTTTATATTTTTTTATATAATTATATATTAATTGTTTTAATTATAAAATAACTGTTTGAAAAATTTATTGTGAATGAATGAATAAACATGAGTTTTTATTTATTTATGATAAAAATAATAGTTAAAGCCAAATGACGTGTTTTAACTTTTAAAATAGTATAAATAGATATAAATAATATAGATAGATATATTAATTTCTTTATTTTACAAAAACAAACTAAGGAACTCTATTCAATCTTTTTTTATTAATTTTACTACCCTTGTTAAACTCAAGTGGTTATTCTTTTATTATATCTTGACATTTTTTTTCTTTAACTAAAAACACTTAATTCATTTTATTCTCTATCAATAAATCATTGATTAGTAATTTTTTATTTATTATATATATATTTTGATCTAGTGATTAGGTGTGTTCGAGTCAGTTTACGGATATTTTAACTAATAACATTCCTAGTTTGGTCAAAGATAACCATTTATGGGGTGAGACTATAAAATTTATGAGAATTTTACTCACCACAATCTCTTCAAGAAAATTCGAATCCAACAAATTAATAAACAGAACATACCTTATTAATAATTAATATTTTATATTTTGAAATAAAATGAAAATCGTATAATTAAAAAATATTTTTATTTTAACAAGATCAAAAATAATAATTAGTTGAGATACTATAAGTTAAACTAGATAGAATTAACTCTTAAATAGTAAAAATAATAAATAAATAAATAAAAACCATGTCTCAAGACGATACATGCAATACACATATCCTTTTGTATGGTTTAGCTAATTAGTAGGGTATATAATTTTCCTGGGCCTCGTGAACTCCTTCCTCTCCTATGATGTTTTATCTGGGTTTTCTAGGCCCAAAGGAGTTGCAGCTTAATTTCCTTTTTAGGCTTAGGCCCATTTTCTCCAAACAAACAATGAAAGAAAGATCAGATACTTGTTACCCCTTGGCCATTTCTATGTTCATATACTATATATAGCGAAACAAAATTTGTGGGTTGGCCTGGTTAAAAATATGTACTTTATTGTTAACTTCTTGAACTCTCAATATTTTTAGAAGATTATGAATTATAAAATTCTAATAAATTTCAATGTCAATAATATATTCTTGACTAAATTAGAGAGATATTAATAAAAGTGTGTATAAATTAGGTCAGACATACATGATCGCTATAAATTAAAAAAAAAAATTCATATAGCAAGCACCACACATAAAATATAATTATTTCATATAACTTACATTTTTTTTTTCTTTTCATAAAAGATATAGGTCTAAGATTGAAAAGAAAGAAAGAAAAGAGGTAAATAGTGAATAATATAATGTAGTTGGAGCATTCTCTCAATAATAATTTAATTATTTTTTAAAATTTTTAATTAGGGATTAGCATGCTGGTCAATAATATGTGTTATCTTTATTATTTTTTGAGTTCTAATTTATTTTATTGAACTATTTTGTTTTTTTGTTTTTTTTTTGTAAGAATAGTGTATATTAATTCTTGAACTTTAAAATGAAAACGTTCATTTTTTTAACCTATACTTGACCATCTTGTTTGGTTATATGTTTGAATTGATAGACAGTTTCTGATTTAGAAGGTAGAGTCACATGTGAAATCATAAGTGAAAGATGCATTATCATTGTTGGCACATGGGATTCAAGTAGACAGAGACTCAAATTACAATGTGTGTATGTTTTCTTTGGTGCAACACAAGTCATGTGTTGGGGACCAAACTTGTTTCTTTCTTAATAACAACCAAGTAGAAAGAAAGATTGGTGACATACTTTTACTTTATTTATAAATATTTAAATTTAAAACTCTTTCTCTTTTATTTTTTTTTCATATTAATGACAGTCAAAAGTCAAACAACATTAAAAATTAAATCATTACTTTTTTGGCCTGAACATTAAAAAATAATTTTAAACCTAGAGTTTCTTTAGTTCTTAGACACAACAACGTGTTTATATTCTTTGGAAGCCCTTCATCATGTTTATATGCTTGGAGAGGAACTAAACTTGGAGTTGAAACCAAAAAGAATATATATATAAAAGTGTTTTAATTAATAAGAAATAAAATGCAATCACAAATTACTCAAATAAATAAATCAAATGGCACATTCAAATAAATTAGAACTTAGCTTCATATAAGTAGAAGTTAATTGACGTGATCTTAATTATTTATCAAAAATTTGACATGATAAAATATATCTGATCTAAAATTGTTAAGTAAAATCCAACCCAATCTGGAACTTTGGTTTGAGAGGTAATTAATCATGGAAAAACTTATTCCCTATAAATGTAGTCAATCTCAGTCATGAGGCTACAAATATTGTTGCTATCTCTTTATGCAAGTTCTAAAAATGGACTTCCCACAAATATGTAAGAAAGAAAAGAAATGGATTCAAATTCTAATTCATTTAAATGTATATTATACAATCCATTTAATATATATGGATGATATTGAATATACAAAAACCTTATTTTTAGAAACACATAAAATACAGAAATAATTTATGAAGAATACTCATCTCGATTTAATTAATAATATTTATTTATATCATTTTAACAAATGTGACACCCATTAAAAACCCAGTTACTAATTCAATAATCTAAATTCTTAGATCCTGACCCTATATCTATCTCACATTCTTCTCTGTCTAGTCTATATACATTCCAACAATCTTTGAAGATTTAGAGATTAAACAGAGAGAAACTGAGCTAGAAACTAAACAAGCCCTTCAAATCAGAGAAAGAAAAATAGCAGATCTCTCACAATGTGTGGTACAGACATTGCTTCTGCTCCTGTCAACAAAAACTCCTCCTTACCTTCTTCTAATGGCTTGCCCTCCGTAAATGCCACAAGGACTAGTACTCCAACTCTCCACCCCCATTCCTTTATCAATCTCGAACAGTAGGGTTTTTTTTTTTTATATATATATATGTAATTTCAATCTTCAGTTGTTGTTTTTTTCATTATGCATGCATTAAATTAAATATGTGATTCACAGGGGTGATCCAACTGTGTTTGAGTCGTACTGGAAGAAAATGGGTGACAAGTGTACGGTGGTGATTAAAGGATCAGACTTGCTGAGTTACATGACCGATTTGAGTAATGTATGTTGGTTCATGTTGCCGGAACTGAGGGATGCCATTGAGAGGTTGCACCGTGTGGTCGGGAATGCCGTGACGGATGGTAAGTATATCGTGGTGGGGACGGGTTCTACGCAGCTTTTTCAGGCTGCGTTGTTTGCTTTGTCGTCACCGGATAATGCTCAGCCTCTTAGCGTGGTGGCTGCTGCTCCTTATTATTCGGTAAGTCATATGATAATAATCTATTGTTTGATCTTAATTAAGATTTAATCTATGTTTGTCAACCCCTTTGAAGAAGTCTTTTATCAAATGAATATATAGAGTAGTTTGTCGACCAAATGCTTTTGTATTTTCCTAGAAAACAAAGCGACAAACATGTTCACTTTGAAGCAATTACATGTTTGGCAACATTCAACAAACATATACACGTTCATATTAACTTAGTTGTAACATGGTATGTCTAATCTATACCAATTCCATAATCTTGGTTTGTCAACCTTAGAAGTTAACTATATTTTTTTCTCTTTGATTTAAACGTTGCGGATTCGATGGTGACCATGATCATTAAATTATCTAATCAACCATTAACATATTGGTTTATCAAAATGAATGCAGGAATACCCAGAAGAGGTAGATTACTTGCGTTCAGGGCTATACAAATGGGCAGGTGATGCACATGTATTTGATAAAGATGGAGGTGCTTACATAGAGGTGGTGACCTCCCCAAACAACCCAGATGGGAGTCTCCGGGAACCAGTGGTTAAGGGAGGAAAAGGCAAACTGATCCATGACCTTGCCTATTACTGGCCACACTATACACCCATTAATCACATGGCTGACTATAATATCATGAATTTCACATTATCCAAATGCACTGGTCATGCTGGTTCTCGCATTGGGTGAGTCACATAAATCAAGTTTATAAATTTATTACCTTAATTTACATGAATCAATTTATATATAGGATAGTGAAGTTGTTTTTTTTTTTTAAATAAAAAATAAAAAATCTTTTTCAGAAAATTGAATTTCTTATTAATTGATTTAGTATAATTTTGTTATGAAGATGGGCTATTGTGAAGGACAAAGAAGTGGCTAAAAAGATGACAAGATTCATACAAATGAGTTCTATTGGGGTATCCAGAGAATCTCAACGGCGAGCTGCGAAGATAATGGAAGTGATTTGTGAAAGTTATGAAAATGTAATGCATATGAGATCTGATAAATTCTTTGATCATAGCAAAGCTGTCATGACAGAAAGGTGGGACAAGTTAAAGAAAGTTGTTGAACAAAGTGAGGTTTTTAGTCTGGAAAATTACCCAAAGAGCTGCTGCTATTTCACTGGAGAAATCACCGAAACTCAACCTGGTACTGCATTTTTTTAATTATCCTTAAGTATAAATTTATTTTTCTATTCTAACAGAGATGGTTTTACTTTTGGTTTTACAGCTTTTGCATGGTTGAAGTCCAAGAATGGCATAGATGACTGTGAGAGTTGTCTGAGAGGATTGAAGATACTTTCAAGAGGAGGGATTCGTTTCGGTGCCGATCCGAAGTATGCAAGGCTTAGTATGTTGAGCAGAGAAGATCAGTTTAACGAATTCTTGAGAAGGTTATCAAATGTCAGAGGCATCAGTAATGGGCATTGAGGAAAAGGGGAAAGTGAAAAATTACATCTGATCTCATAGTGTGATTCTTGTCTATGAACCCCGGGATGAGTTAGTATTTTATATTCATCCATCTGGAGGTTTAGCTAAAGAGATTAGATGTGATTGTTTTTAATCCCGTAGGGAAGTTATTTGAAGTTTCTTATGCATTGCGTTACAAGGAAATATAGGTTACTATCTTCTATTGTGGATGCTATTTTTACTGACAACAAAAAAGATGTAGATGAAGTGAGCCATGCCTACTCTTTTATGTTTTTCTATTCAATGTGAGTTCTGTGAGATTAAGATATTCAATTTATGAAAAATGTATTTTTCTTTTCGTTTCATCCCTTGAGAGCCTCAGCCAACTGGAACTCGGCCCCGTTTGGGCGGCAGCCTGCATCTTAGGACACCCATTCAAGAAGCAGGCCCAATAAGCATTTCTTGACCACACGTCCCAAGAAACATTTTTTTTTCTTTTTTGCCCTCATTTTTTAATCAAGCTTTTAGAAAATACAAATACACCAAAATAATTTTTTTTTAATTTACTTACAAATTAAATTTCTAATTATGATCACAAACCACAAATTTTGAACAATTCAAATATACAAACCTTTCAACTATCCAAATTGATATAGGATAATATTATTTTTCTTTTTTGTTCATCAAAAATTTCACCAAACTTTGAACTACACAACAATTATCCCTCTCGTTCTCAAAAACCCTGTCATATACTCTGCCATCTTTAATTTCAAAGAGATTTGAACCAGATATCTCAATGATACTACTACTCTTGCATGCCGAATTGCAAAGACAATGTTAATGAATTGCAAAGGTTACAAAAATCCTGTCTCTGAGATCTGAGAACTTATTGACCATAGCATACGCCTCAGGACCAAAAAAAAAAAAAAATAGAGACCTAGCAAGCTCATGTTTTCCGCTTGAGAAAGTAGCACAAGGTCTACTGCAGAGATTACTGAACGTTCTGGTAGTGTTTTTTTTTTTTTTTTTTTCTTCTTCCAAATACTGTTGGTATTTTCAAATAGAAGGATTATCAAAACAAAAAGAGCATACGAAAACATACACATTTATTTGATTTTTTGTTCAACAGCTTTTGCCCTGTCGTAGTGCAAGGATGACAGAAGAGGATGGGTGAGGAATGGTGTTGGTCCAGAGTTTACCAGGCCTCGAATACGTTTATGAGTCAGGCAGGAGGCTCGGCTAATTGTTTGTGCTGGTCACCTATATAACACATTAGGTGTTTTCATAATTTTTTTTTTGATAGACTGCTATCTTTTGTAGTTTGAAATCTTCTTGTTAAGTAAAACAAACGTAGATGAAACATTCAATCATGCTTCCTTTCGGTGCATCTGTCTTCGGCACGTAAAGCACAGAGGGTTGGGTTATAGTTTCAAGTCTACCTACATCTCTAACAGAAATTGGAAGGAATGCATAATGCAGAATTAAGGATACGAGACTACTGCATCTCATTAATACACTTACGTCACTAATACGAACTACGACATATGATAATTAAGTTACCAATAGTCGTATAGATTTATACAGGACAACTAATAACTCTTCCTTTATGGTATCTGGCTGGAAAAAACTTCAGGTCTGTCGAAACATTTTGATCTTTTACTATCTAATTTGACACCTTCCTAACAATTGCTTCATTTCACGAACTTCAGAAACTGTAACGCATTACACTTTCATTACGGTAATTAAAGATCAGCTTGGACCAGGTTGGGGAAAGGGTTTTTTGATAGGTCTAAAAATGAAGCTCTCGCGGTTTGGGGCATGTTAAGAAAAGATGGGAGAGAATGTGAATACAAGCAAATAAATTAATAAATAATATTCCCACAATAACGATGCAAAGAAAAGATTAAACAGGAATTTAGTTACAATTATCAAACTTTATTTCTACTAAATGAACTTTCTGGGTAACAATTAAATTACAACCCTTTGGATTAAACAATCAAGATGCACAAAAACAGACAAGAAGGACAGTTTAATTTCTCACAAACCGTGGATATAGATACGATAACTAACCTCCATTGAAGCTCTCTCATTTATCCATCAGTTCAAGGCCCTATAACATTTGAGATGAAACAAAAATTTGATGATCCAAAATATCAGTGGATGCTAGAAGCTTTCACATAAGCCTTAGTTCATACTCGCCAGCCATTGTTATGTATCTCACCCATGGAAGAGCTTGGTAACCGCTTTTCTCAATAATCTTCAGATATCTAACCTACAAAACCAGAGTTTTTCACGTTGACTAAATCAGTGGTTTAATTTGCCAAAGTTTTAACGGGGGTGTCCTGGCATGTAATTATATTGGTGCTGACATTTATTCAGATGACCTTGTCATACACAATTCATAAGTTGAAAAACTTTTTGCAATTGGTAATAAGAAAAGATGAATAAAATACAATCCTACATATTTTAGTTATTTGAAATTTGCAAAGTTCTTTGTTCCCCCCTACTAATCTTTTTCCACTTAAACTTATCAATCGATCTCTACCTGAATCTGAACATAATTGAATAAACAACTTTGTTGTAGTTTTTCATTTTACAATTAGAAAAACTTAAATGGAATTTCTAGGCATACCCATTGGTCTTTAACTAGATAGCTGTAGTCCTGTAGATCCATAAAGCCTATTGATTGGTTTAATGGTACATTTCTAGTTATACACACAAAAGGAGACAACTAGAGAGGGAAGAAATGGGGAAGGCGTGAACTATAAGAATACTATGATTGACCGAAGACCAAATTGAACATTCAAGCATAACTGGAATCTGAAAGTAGTAACTTTGTTTCTCAATTGAAGATAGAGAGATGTGGTTGAAAGGAGAAATTATTTGACTAACTAAAAAGTGGAGTGGAAAATAAGCAAACTAATAAAATAATCAGATCTATGATGGTTACCTGTATTCCGGAAACAGTAAAATATGGTATCTCAAATTTGACACGTATAGGAGCTCTTCTCTCGGGAGTTGCTTCTTCGTCTGTTATACTTGGAAGGTGAAACTCTGCTCTCAACATATACTCCTAAAATTTATCAAAAAGAAGAACATCATCAAAAACATAATATAACTGGAACCAAATTGAGGCAGCACAACTTTTGGGGGTAGGGCTGGGTCAAATTGAATCAAAGAGAAACTTTGGATGTTTGTATTCTATTTGTATTAGAAAGAAGAAAAAAAAACAGCACTTATATTCTACTTGGTAATCATTTCAAATATCAAATATATAGTATACAATGTGTAGTCTCGACTCAAAAATAATTTTAATAAAAACTACTTTTCATTATATAAACAACAAAAAAATATTTGGTTTGTTGACCATTCAGATAGAATACAAAAAGAATTTCATTGAGAAATTTGCCAGATTTAACACATAGTTCACTAACAAAGTGCAAAGACATTTCCAAGTAGACACATACCTTGCCCCCAGGGAAAGATTTTATTTTCCAGATCAATGCATCTTTTTCAGGTGCATATGAAGCAGAACCCATTGATGTCCGGACATTTGGATTAATAGCATCAGCTGGCACTGGCAACTCTATTTCTACATTTGTGGCAGTGCTGTACAATAAATTTTTTAAGTACTTGAGAAATCCAAAACATTAGGCTGCCACAAAGTTTCGTCCATATAAACTTAACCAGAGTCCAGAGACATAAGTTAGAGGGAGGCAACAACTTTTTTGCCCATCTCCCACCCCAAAAAAACAAAACAATAAAACAAAAAAATAAAGCAAAAAAAAATAATTAAAATCAATACCTACGTTCCTTGAATTGACTCCTAGCTTTTACCATAATCTCGATACGGCTTTTTGAATGCCTTTCAACTTGAGCTTCCACCCAAATTAGAGGTTTTACCTGAAGCCAAAGAGGAATATTACAAAATTTCTTGAAACTGAAAAGACAAACACTGAAGAAAATCCGTTGAAAAGAAGCAAAGAGAACAAGAGCATTTATATTGCACAAGATGAACCTGAGTACTGAGCCTATACGTCATGAGATCAAATGATCCATCGGGTGGTATGAAGGATATCGTTCGATCATTTTCAAATCGGGCCAATCGCACACACCTTAATCAAAACAGTTAAAAATATAATTTGAGAATATGCAGTGGAAAGAAACTCACTTTCAAGTTGAACGTCAATTAACATTGGGAACTTATAAAACTGGCAAAGTTTAAGCAGAGGATAACCCAAGCTACATACTGATGAAATTTGATGTCTTCCAAATCAATAGCCTTTCCTTTTGTTGTCCTGCCTTGTGCCTCTAGCAGTACTCTATCATTTAGGCCAAGCTTACACTCAGGCATGCCACTGCAACAGATAAATCATTCAAGGAGCAGTAAATTCAATTAGAAATACAGATACTTCATGGTGGAGGGAGAGATTTGTATCTCTTAAGAAACTGCAAATAGGAGCAATGTATGTCTAAAATAAGGTGAAAATGCATAAGTATACATTGGCAACTTAGCATAAGGTCCTGAAGGTATGCCTTCCCTTGAATACTCAACATGCATAATGATGCATAATTGCATATACAGAGAGACTTACATAATTGAAATTGCTTATTTTTATCAAACAAAAATAGAACCACACTTTTAAGAAATGTCAAATGTTCCCACAAAGTTACTAACTGATTCCACAAAACGCCTAATCCATAATCTGATGTAGATGAAAAATTCAATTTGCATAAAGTAAAGTATCTCGTAAATGACTCTAAACATCAAAAGAATCATCCTTTTGCATAGGAACAAAACTGCAGAAAGGAAATATCTACTCACTTCTATACAATTAACATGAGTACAAGACAAAACAAATTTTTCAATAATCTAAATTTGTATATAAAAAATAAATAAAAACCACAAATATTAAATTAAACCTTGAAATTTCAATTCTAGTATTTATGTTATTAAAACTAAACTGGTGGTTTGATAATTAATTTACATATTTAGAGTTTAGACTGTCTATCATCAGGAACTTTGGCATACTATAAAAAAAAACATGTAAGAAACCAACAAAAAGCTGCCAACTTGCTTTTACTTGAAATTAATTAACTTCAAGAGAAGTAGTACACACACCTCAAATATGTTCTCATCTTCAGTGCCCCAACAACGTCAGACCTAATAATTTGCCCATTGCTATTGACAAGTATGTTAACACTCTCCACCACATCCAAGAAAACCTGAAAATGAGAGAAAAAGACTATCAGTAGTGGATTGAAGTATTGAACTACCAGTTTAATATAGAAAAAGATATACTACCTCATTTTTCTTGTAATTTATCCCTTCACTGCGCCAAGAAACTGCATTTGTTACAGCCATGGGAGGTCTCTGCGTAACTTCCATCCTATAGGCATCAGTCTTGATAAATTCACTAAGAATCTTTGCCTCAGTATACTGAGGGTAACCAAAATCCATAATCTCATCAAGTAATTCGTACTGCCAAGAAAACAAGGTATCAGTATGTATAGTTATATATCTACTTATAAATGTTAGCCAGTTCATGTCACACACTCACACAGTAATACACTCAGTTTAGAATGAATTGACTTAACTAGCAGTAAGGTAACTTCAAAGATCATAATTTTCATACCACAACAACAAAGTTATCCCTAAGAGATTCCTCCTCTAGTTCTTCAAAATAATGCTTGAACACCTGTCACAAAGAAACGGATATTCACATCAATCCTTATGCATATATATAGAATTTTCAGAACGCCAACTTTAAACAAGTACTAAACTACAGTTACCAATAAAGCTTACATCAACTACACGATGTAGGAAGAAAAAAAGGCTGGCGGCATTGCAGTTCTGTCTAGTAGCTGTCATGAGGTAAACGTTGCTGTGCTGTACAAACATGTAGGTCACGCCATTATCATACACAACCGGATCTTGAGACTGTGGATCACCCTGAAGCATTTCAAAAGAGATCTCATAATTATACAATTTAATTTAGCAATTGCTATGAATATAACAAATTTAGCAACCCTCCAGTCTCCACCACACAAAAAGTCTAATAAGAAGATATGAATGCGCATTGGATAGATAAATTCTAGTCCACCTTGACGAAACAAAATTCAAAAATAGAAGAATTCAACTAGACACTATACAATTGGAAATTTTAATGAATCAAATAGCGCCAAACTCATAATTTTCTTTTCCTGCGTTTTCTCAGAAACCAGTCACCCAGCTAGAAATCAAAAGTAGCATAATCTTCAAAATAGATAGAAGATTAAAGGAGTGAACCTCTTTCTCAATGAGCTTGGTGAAGAAACGCTCAGCCTGAACGGCGGAGACATCACCACGGTAATCGCGCCAAATCAGAACGCGACCTTTGATGTCCAACAGAAACAGTGCAGAGGCAGCCCCTGCCATTGACTATTGCCTCTTCTTAGGGTTTCCACAGATCAGATCGGTTCAGAATAAGATCAGATGGTACCAGAAGATTCAATTCAGGGCCAGAGGTAGATCTAAAGACTGAAACTCTAAGGTTAGGTGTTCCATCTACGAGGATGAACCATTATCGAAGTTTCCATGCACTCTCAGCTATATCCGAGTGTGCGACCACTGAGCACTACCAAGTGGGGAGCTGCCGAGTTGGTTCCAGGTGGAGACTGGAGGAGAAAACGTAAGCGACCCACGAACTTCACGTAACGACGCCGTTGCTCCCGTCTTCAGTTTTTTTTCCTTCTACGTATCCTTGACGTTATTATATTACATTTTATAAGACGCAAGTCGGAATTTTTTTATTTTTTTTTTAATTGGAGCTTCATGTTATTTCCACATAACCCCATTTATCAAATTTATTAGATTTAAGAATAACATGCACCACATAAAAACTATCAATTTGACTCTAATATAATATTTAATAGTAACATGATACTATAAGTTTATATTATTAATTCTCTGTTATATTATGTTCATCAGTATAAAATTATATTATTAAGAATAATTTGGTATGCAGGAATAATTTTTGTGGAATTGGAATGAGAATGAAATATAAATCTAATAAAATGATCATTTCATTCTATTGTTTGGTAGCGTCGGTGGTGAATAATCATTTCATTCAATTTAATTTTTTTTTTATATAGTTTTTAAACATGAAATAATAAAAAAATTATGTTAAAATGACAAAAATATCTCTTAGTAGATAAAGTAATAAAAATATAACATAATTTATTAAATATATATTTCTTAATTTTTAATTAATTTTAAAAAAATTATATTATTTATTTACTTATTATTAATTAATTAATTAAATTACTACTTATATTTATTTTATTATTTACTATATCTTATTTCTATTATTTATTAATACTAATATCTTAGTTTAAAATTACTTAACTAATTTATTTATTTAACATTAATTAATTATTTAATATGATATGAAGGGTATTTTTGTCATTTGACTAAAATAAATTGATTTATTATTATTTTTATATACAAATTTTATATTTTTATATTTTATATAATTTTATATTATTTAATGTGATATGAAGAGTATTTTTGTCATTTTTCTAAATTAAATAATAAATATATTTTTTATTTATGTATAATATTATTATTTTATTAATATTCAACTTTTTATTTTATGTGATAGAATGAATTTTTTTTTTATTTAACTGAACTAAATCGATTCCATAGAAGTAGGAATAAGCAATCTCACCCTCTAGGTGGGTTTGAGGATTTTTATTTCTATGGAATAAAATGGCTGAAATAGAATGAGTATTTTAAGGCTAAAAAGATACCAAACGAAAAAATGTTCATTCTATAAATCATGTATGAAATTGAATGGTCATTCCTGAGTGCCAAACTAGCTCTTAGTATTAGCGTCAGGAATATTATTAAGTAGGGTCGACAACTATTATCATCTCCATGTTCGATGTCTATCTTAAACACCCGAACAAAGTTTAGAGAATTAAAATTACTTTTTGTTTATTTGGAAGGAGAAAATCAATTGTGTACTCCCTTACACTATGTACAGTTTTATCAAAGTTTTATCCTCTGATGGCTTCATATTTACTAATTTATAGTGGGGTCGATGTCTTTTATGTCTAACTAAATTTTAAAAATTACATATATATCCTAAATGTTTTTAAACTTTGAGTGGGGTCACTCTCTTGTGATTCCACTATTTAATATAGTGGGAAGAGAAATGATAAGACATCAATATAATTATGCAGTCTAATAAATTTATAATCATATATTATACAATTTACTTCAACCTAATTATATTATTATCTTATTCTTTCTATACCCCACATAATATAATACTATTTAGTATGAAAAATGGTCAATAATATAAGTTTATACTACTATGCTATTGTCAAACATTTATAAAAGTAAACATGATAGTTTTATGATATCCTATCATTTTTATACAATGTGCGAAATAAGTGTCAAATAAATGTCCAATAAAAAAATAAAAAAACTAGTTTCATCCCAAAAAAAATTTAAAAAAAAAATTAGATATTAAAACTTTTTATCTATTTTTGTCCATACATTTTTCATTTTGCATTTCCCAAAATACTTACTTGAAAGTTTAGCTTGAATTCAAGATTCTTTGGTAGTAGGGAAACATCGCATTTCACTGGAAAAAGTTTAAATTTGAATAATTCTCTATAAAAAAGAAAAAAATCGAAATTATGGCAAAAATTTAGACAATAAATAATTTTAGCCTTCCCTAAATGATGCATTTTTACTTCTCCCTCAAGGTGTGAAATGATGCCCTTGATAAGAAAACATTAATTAAGCGCATCGCTGCACAAAAGTTAGTTGCATATTCTCCATCTAGTTCAAGATGTTGTTAGATTACATGTAATTCACTAAATATACAATGAACTAAGACATTTAAATATCTTAACCCAAAAAAAAAAAAAAAAAGAAGATATTCAAATATGATTTATAATTTATATGAGTCATACTACAAACAATAATTCTTCATCTTCCATTAAATACTCCACTGAAAACCTGGCTGTGTCCTCCTAGTGATGCTTCCCACTCTACTGAAGACATCATAATCTGAGACAATGTCACAACGATCTCTCTCATTTCGGGTCTGTCAACTGGATCTTCACGCAAACACCACTCAGAAATTTCTGCCATCTGCAAGAATGATTTAAAGATTGTATAATATGCAGAGGCTTAAAGTTAATACAATGAACTAAGATTTTCCGATTTTTTGCACTATAAATTGTTAGCCATCATTCCTTCAATCAGACACTTGAAATCATGCAACAAATATGACTTGAGGATCATACTGTGTTCTTGTATGTATGCATGCATGAGGCAGGCTCATTGCTAGCTTTTGATACATTTGAATTATTTTTAAGAAAATGGTATTATCCTTCCAAGTATTTATTTTTCTTGGACGATCTCATCTTACTGGTTTAAGAAGCACAAGTTTGCAGCTCTTTCTAGTGCCTCCTCTTTCTTCTTGTGAGTGAAGGACTGAAGGTATAGCCATTTCATATATGATGGATTGAAAATACACCTAAGAATTATACTAATTAACAGTGACAAAATAATTTCAGAAAACCATCACTTTACCTAAACTCTGTTTAAGTAAATGGAAAATAGGGCAGCAGTAGATACCAAGAAAAAGAGGTAATCAGGCTGACCTTGTACACATCCTCTGGAGGGTAGCTTCCTCGAAGATTCCCGTCTATTGCAGCTTCTAAAGCCATCTCTGGATCTTCATCTTGGAATACTCTATGAACCTGATGATATGATGGAAAGGAAATTTGGACTCATATTTTGTAATATAATGGTAACAAATGACAGTAATAAAGAGAACATCAAGAAGCAATAGAATTATATCTACTCAGTGTTATTAAAGGCGAGCCTGCCTTAGGAGCAAAAGACGCAAGACGCAAACCTCCTTGCCTCTGCACCTCTAAAGGCAGGCGCTGACACTAAGGTGCTGCCTAGGCTCACTAGGCGCACGCCTTTTTCATGTTTTGAGGCGCTATGAGACACGCTTAAGCCACTGCAAGTTTTTTTTTTGAAAAAACTCTTCAGTTTTTCAATTTCCTCATAAATAGGAAAAGTCAAACATTGGAAAGAGTCCTCATAAAAACCTGAAAAGGTCCTAAAACACAAAAAAAAAAAAAAAAAAAAAACCTAACACAACAGTTGAACCAAAATCCTGATACTAAGCTGTCTATTGAGTTTGAGTTTTCTTGGCCAAAAACAAAACATAATTTCAGTTTAAGTCTGCCTATTATCTATTATGTTTTTTAGTTACTAAGTCTTCTTCTTCTTCATCTTCTGCTTAGTCTAATCTCTACTATTGTACACAAAAAGCAAAGCATTTGTGTGGCTTAAACTTTAACTATCTCTGCCTTGTTTTGTACCTGAAAAAACAGAGGATATTCAGCAGCAATAATCAACATTAAACCTTAGCTATCTCTGCCATCTTTAAGAAAGAAGTATAAATTCAATTTTTACTTGTTAGCTTAGTGGACTACCTGCTTGACATATTTACTCTACCTAGATCATTTTTATCAACCCTTTACTTTCTACTTGCTGGATTTCTTGCCTATTGATACTTTTTTCTATGTCATAACTTAATGGTGTTAGTTTTTACTTGTTGTAAATTTAGGAATTATTGTATGTAGATTTTTTTTATGGCGCGCTCCTGCGCCTTGCGCCTAGGCTCCAAGGACCCCTAGCGCCTAGAGCCTTTTGATAACACTGTATGTACTACACTTCAACTAAAAGACTTGGTTGAAGCAATAGAATTAGTTCCTTTTCATTTTCCCCCTACTAGCAAAGACTTTGACTTACAATTGTAATTAATGATTTCATATTGTTGTGCTCTTGGTTGTCTCGAAATAGTGCACGTTTTCCTGTTAGCAGCTCTGCTAGAACCACTCCAAACGCAAATACATCAGTCTTTGGAGTCACCTGAAGCTCCTTCACGGATCTTTGATTGGAGATGAGTATGGGATGTCAGAAACAAAATCAATTGAGGGAAGGCATTCTTCTATAAATTTAGATAGAGTAGATTGGACTATAATTGTACTACACAGAAAACCATGAAACCTACTCTGGTGGAAGGTAGCCTGGTGTCCCGACAAGTCGTGTTGCTATGAAATCTTCATCATTGGTTCTCTCAAGGAGCTTTGCCAGTCCAAAATCTGCTACCTAGGAATATGAATTACTTCCAATGTATTAAATATGAAATACTTCTAGATAAATATTTTCACTTTGTAAAGGGATGCTTAGCTCCAGTTCAAAATATTTAATTTCAGTTCTTACAGAAAGTAATGCATAAAATATCTTGCTGACTTTATATAGTGAAAGAAGACAGTGTGGTGGATTAACAAATGATGCTCAGCGGGCATTCTGTTTTATATAATAATAAAACTTGCTATGATGAGGATAAAAAAGAAGTGGTTTGAATTTGCATGCCTGATGAAAAGATTGTCAATTGTGCAAAAAACAGTAAACTCATAAGCACATTGCAGCAAGGTATTACATGACAGCAAAAGGAATTAAGTTATCGGTACCTTGGCTCTGAGCCTCTCGTCAAGTAGAATATTGCTTGTCTTGATATCACGGTGCACATATCGTGCTTTTGTGTGGTCATGTATGTACTCGATTCCTTTTGCAGTTCCTAAGGCAATCTGTGCTCTAGCAGTCCAAGACAGAGGCTGATAACCTGTTTCCAATACCATTCTTTAGATTTCTTTTAGTTGTTGTGTTTTGGTCTATGTTTTGTTCAAACAAGTCCTGTAATGTTGTTGTTACTGGGAAAAGAGGATCCCACCTTTTAGTAGTGGGTCATGAAGATGATCACTGAGAGATCCATTCTGAACATACTCATACACCAAGTAAAGGTGGTCTTCTCCACTGGCATATCCCAACAGCTCCACCTGCAACATCAATGTGTTTGTAAAACATTCTTTTAATCTTTGACACTAGGTCAAAGTTCATTTACTGGAGATAACCACTTACAACATTTATGTGATGAATCTTGCACAGAACCTTGAGCTCCGCATAGAACTCTTTGGTTTTATTAGATATCATCTTCTTTATTGCAACTTCCTGGAAGTTAAAGATGCTGTTATACTCAAGTTATGGCTAGCAAGGGAAACAGATATTCTTAGCAGTAGGATCTCGAAGAATTGCCCGCGAGTGACATACCTTCCCCCCTAACATCCCAAAGTACACTCTCCCATATCCACCCACTCCGAGTATCTGAGTTTCATCAAAATTATTTGTAGCTTCTTCGATTTCCTCAATACTAAATATTACTGGTCTTTCTGATTCAAATCCAGTCATATCTGCACAAAGTATATTTACTAAGAATAAGCAACACTCTCTGTCTTCCTCAATAGGTTGTTAGTAAAAAGTTGTGTTACTGAAACAATACTACTGCTTTCTTTTACTACGCAATTTAGTTGATCTTACCTTCCATGTTTTCTTTATGCAGGTAATGGTTCTTGAAGGAAAAAGCTCTGTTGGAAATTGCGTTTTTAGATATAGCTTTTGGATCTTCCTCACTGTTTTTGCTGGCTCTTTTTCTCCTAATAAGGATAATGGTCAATGAAATCATTGAAAGTAATGTCACAGTCGATAAGATGCCAATGATTATTGTCCACTTCTGTCTCCTTTCTGATTAGCAATGGAAGAAACGAAGGTCAGTTTAAGAAATAGAGGTTTTGTATCTACTTCATTTTGTGTAGTGCCTGAGCATGCTAATTATTTTTTCTAATATTTTATAGGAAACCATGAGACATATGATGGACAAGGTTGAAACAAATTGTTGAAATAGTTTCACCAATCATTTTGCAAGTGAAAGGAAAGAAGAGAACCTATGGAGGTTTTGGGAGGTTGAAATAGAAAACATCTTTATTTAAGTTGTTTCTCCAACATATGAAAGAACAGATTAATATGTAACTGAACTTTCAGTTAAAACTGCAATTGATCAAAGTCCAAAACTTGTTAAAGAATGAAATTTCAAGCAATTTCTTAGAGGTTGATCATCATGCAATAATATCTAACTTCTAGTTAGTTGAAACATAAATATGTAACATTTCTTCAGAAAAAGTAAATCAGTAAATTTGAGATATATGAAAACCATGGAAGTTCAGACAATGGTCTCACTGACCTGCATCTATGGATGGAATCCCATTCTTCTCCATGGGAACAAAAAGAACCCAACCCACATCTATAAAAGATGGGTTTTGAGCCAACAAAATTTTGTTCATGCTCACTAGACCACTCAGCTGGGCAGATAGCTGAGTTGCAATCCCTGCTACTGTATCGTGCAGCTGAACTGTGTATGTTACCATAATTTGGGAATTACTTTCTACACAGCCACACAAAAGATGTATAGGCAGATCTTCTGGGATCAGTCCTTTTTCCTCAACTTGCCAAGCTTGCCCACTATAAATCCGATTTGAAACACCAGCAAAGGTCTCATCTAGTTTCAGTTTGTAAGATGTATCATAGAAGTATCCGCTAAGGCCATTGGTGTCATGACAAGAGCATGGTACTCTTATGAGGTAATCTTGTTTGTCTCCATGCATTATAGGTTTGATCTGGGATGTATTGACTGAGTAAAAAGAGGCAATTTCTTCTATCTTAAGGTTATGGTTGATGTGGTATAGTGAGGCATTACATGTCTTAATCTGTGCAGAACAATTAAAAGGGCTCAAAAGAGAAGCTTTAACAGAAACATCAAAAGCAAATACTCTAGCAAATAAAGTTGCTACAAAAGGGAGGAGAAAAGGAAGAAAATCGTGAGCAGCCATAGATGAGGTATGGAATTTCTCTGCTGAAGGAAATAGAAAGTAGAAACACAACTTAGGTGTTTCTATTAATACATCTTTGTCATCACTTGTATTCTTTCAAGAAACAGAAGAAAGTTTCACTCGTCTAGATTGATAAGTGTCAACTGGAAATAGTAGATCTTTGCTCATTGGTTCTGATGAAGGATATGAAGCTCAATAGTTGCAATATTTTATTTCTCGATGTTTACAATTAACTCTTGCAGATTTTATTTCTCTGTGCTTAAGAAGAATGGTGGCACCTTTTGTAGGATCTGAAATACCAATACATGCCAAAAGATACCATGTTGCAATTGAAGGAAAAGTCAATTAGATGCAATCATGCAATGAGACTGTGACTGGGAATTAGCAATATTTTTTTCTCCATCCAGCTTGTTTACTGTGGCAGAGAGCTTAGTCTTATAAAAAAATCTTTCAATTGTTACAAGTTTTGTTCAAATGCATCTTGATTTGTACCCAAGAAAAAAAAAATGCATTTTGTTTGCATGTGGGATAATATATTTTTATGTTTAGTAATTTTATATTGTTATTGCTTAAGAATTGCTTTGATCACATAAGCTGGAAGTTTTTAGTTGTAAGGAATCTTGCTTTTTCCGTCTATTATTCATGCAGCCTGTTTGCATCCATGATAGCCACTCTGGATTAAAATATAGTACAGCTTTCTGCAAGATAAAGTTCCTTGTCAATATGTGTTTAATTATGTACTACTCATCTTAGTACAACGGCCAACTAATTACTAGTGCAACTGAAAAATGCACTGTATTTAAACCTATAAATTTTTTTACCCACCACAGATCAATCGCTAAGTGATTCTTGGAAGTTTTCTCTTCATACAGCCCTTTAGACTGTTCTCTCCCTTTACTTTCGTTTTTTTTTTTTTTTTTCGTTTTTCTTTTTCGAAAAATATCTTGGTATATGACCAATCATGTCATTCTTTCAACTTTTTATTTTGGTTGCATTGTCACAGATTATACTCCATCTATAAATCATCAGAAGAAATTACCTGCTCTTAATCTTTTTCATGTATATCAGAAAGTCAAGTGCTTCTGTCAATTTTTTTCCAAGAGAAAATTGTAGTGCAGCCTATTATAGTGCTAGTTGACTTCTTAGTTTCTAGTCTTTGATAGCTATTTTGACCCTTTACCCTATCAGAAGACAATGCCTTTTTCAAGCAGTAAAGAGCTAAATAAGGAAGAAGCCCCCAAGTCACAACCAAGAGAGGCAGAGACAGACAATGGTGTAGTTGAAAATCATGAATCAGTGACAAGTCCCTGTTGTATGTATATGCCTCTAAACGTATCACTGTCGGCTAAATAGACAACAAGTTCATGTATATCACAGAAGCCGGCTGCCCATTATTTATCAACAAAAAGTTGCTGTCAACATTTGTTATGGCATATGGGCCTTACAAAACTACACACAAGCCCACCAGCCATCCTATTTACTTCAAGTTCTATTTATGTGTCCTTCACCTTCTCCTTCACACTCATGAGTCATTCCCCTTTTCAATTTCCCTTTATTTATTGTTTTGCCTATTGATAATGCTCCAAGCATGAGCTTGAAGGAAGGAAAAAAGGGAAACCAGAGAAATAAACCCCTCTGCATACTATTGTATATACCAACTGCCAACTGAGTTCCCAAAGGTTGAAGCAGCTGAGCTCCAAGCTTTTTCTTTTTTCCTTTACGTTTTGGCTATCAAGCTCCATAAACACTTCTCACTGTATGTCTTTTGCATGGTAAAACTATATGTTTTTCTAATTTAACATCTTTTGAAAATAGAATAAACTTTGAAATATCAAAGAAAATGAATTAATACTTTTACTTAGAAAATTATAATTTGCTCTCACTAAACTAGTTTTTTTTTTTTCTTAATATTATTGTCTAGGAATCATTCAACAAAAATGTTAAGTTTAGATAAAATATCATAAATAGAATTTTATCTCTTATATGCTCAGCACGCGCAAACTTATTAGAGTTTTAAGCGTAGAGAACACACAAGCTCATGAGTATTTTAACCCATGAATACTTGATGAAACTCTAATATCATATCAAATAATTAATTTATTTAAACGGTTAAGTGAAATTCATTAACATATTTTGATCTCTTATAATTACCAACCTAAATTATATATATTATATGCCTTTGTTTATCATGAAAAAAAAATGGTAAATTATAGCCAAAACAAAAGCTTGAAGGAATTATAACCTCGAATTTATTTGCTCTAGATCTTGAATGGTATTTTCTTCCTAATTCTGCCAAGCTTAAAATACAGAAAATATTAGGGCCCTCAAATTTCACCGGTTGGCCTTACCTATCTCTGTATATTAAGCTGGTACAAAGTACATAAATAGGAAACGGAAAGACAATATTCTTTATTTGTTTCTGCATATTGTAAAACAAAACATATATACCAGAGTTTCAACCTGAGTCCTGCTCAAGTTACCGTTACCTCTCCCCTTCTGGCGAGGTGAGGTAACTTGAGAGAAATTAAGCATCCAACCAATGCTAACAAAGTAACAATAACCCCCTAGCTCAAAGCTTGGCCAGCCTCCCCTAGCCGTTTGAGACAATTACCTTCAGAGTCATTAAATTTCAGTACCAAAATTCTGTGAAAAACATCTGTTACAAAAAAACTTAGATCTGACACGGTTTCTAGGCATTATATAAGATCCTCCATTGTCTAGTTCTTTTTCATTTTGAAGGTAATTAAACGAATTACAACTAATCTTCTGAGTTTTTCACCATCAACATGGAAATGGGGCGTGTAATTCTTGCTAGCCTTCTTGTCTTCTATGTGATCCTGCGTCCTACAGAGGCAAGACCACAACACAGTGAAGATGCTTCTGGCCTTCGCATTGGATTCTATGATGAAACTTGCCCCCAAGCTGAACAAATTGTGGCTGATGCTGTGGCCAAACTTTATGAGACAAATCCACGCATTCCCGCTTTCCTCGTTCGTCTGTTTTTCCATGATTGCTTTGTCACGGTAAGTTTTCCAGTCTTTGATCATATCTAGTATAGAACAGAATGTGATGTATTGCCAAGGCAGTTTGTTAATGATTTTTGGCTGTGGACATGCATGCATGCACAGGGTTGTGATGCCTCAATTTTGTTGGATGGAACACCCTCAGGAGAACCTGTAGAGAAAAATTCACTAGCCAATGGTCCATCTCTCCGAGGTGCAGAATTCATTGATGATATCAAGGCTCGGCTCGAGGAAGCATGCCCTGAAACTGTATCATGTGCTGATACATTAGCATTTGCAGCTCATGATGCAATGGTATTATCTGGTTTACCCAAGAAACATTGGCCAGCTGGTCGCCGTGATAGTGAAACATCCCTTGCTGCTAATGTAGAGGGTAACCTACCTCTGCCTGATTGGACTGTTGATCAAATGATAGAAGTCTTTGTTGGGAGGAAAGGTTTGAGACTTGAAGACATGGTCGCTCTAATTGGTGCACACTCAATTGGTGGAGCTCACTGTGGTCTCTTTAGCAATAGAGTATACAATAACCAGGGAAATGGTCTGCTAAATCCCATTGTGAATTTGGCCTTCCTGGAGGAACTAAAAGGGATATGCCCTGACCCAAATAATGCAGAACAAATGCAGCAGATGGGAGACCCAATTGTGGACTTCGATCTTAATAAAACACCAGGCAAGTTGGACCATTCTTTCTACACCAATATCTTGGAGGGAAAAGCATTGCTCTATTCAGATCAAGTATTGATTGATGATGAGAGGACTGGTAAGTTTGTTCAGACATTTGCTGATGATCAGAAAACATTTTCTCACAAGTTTGTCAATGCCATGCTCCGTATGGGGAAAATAGGGGTGCTTACAGGAGACCAAGGGCAGATAAGGAAAATCTGTCGGTCAGTTAACTAATTATATAATGGCAACGTATTCAGGGTGGCTTACAGTTTTAGCTGCTTTTGTTATTGAATTCTTTTTCTCAAGTAAATTGATGATTTGTTTACTAATAAGCTATAAAGCAAAACTCATGCAATGAAAGGCTTATCCAATAAACTGTACAAAATTGGTGCCAATTAACTATTAATCTATATATGTTACGAGCAGTTTGGTTCTCTGAGTGTATCTGAAACAGCATTAAAATAGAAGAGGGGACAATCCGATCCAGCATGAGCTAGGAACTAGAAAGAGATACAGAACTGCTTTGATGTCTTTGCAAAGACATAGACAACTACAGCGACATATCACCTCCAATTTCGCTGATAACTCTCTCCACCTTAAGTAACATATCTAGTAATGAAATGAAACATTTTAAAAAGTTAAATGCAATAAGATTAGACATACAAACTTCTATCAGAAACCAGTCACTGATTAGTGCTGTGATATTAACAGCCAAAGAATTTGGATTACTTGAATTGTAAACATGTGTTGTTATTGATAGATATGGTCATTCTAGGGAGAAAAAAAAACTCTACATAAAAATAATTATGAAATTAATAGAGTGATGAGCAAGTTATAACATGATAAAGAAGCATACTTAAAAGCTAGAATTAGTGTAAGAGATAAATAGGCTATGTATTATTTGGAGATGCCCAATTACCCGTCAACGATTCAAAATTCAAACCAAATAAAAACATTGAAAATCATACTTCCTTTTTTCCCTTGAGGTCAATTGAGTCTATAAAGAGGGAATATAGCACAGACATTGTACCTCAGACATGACAAATTTATTTTGAAGGGATAAGCAATAAGCAAAGAAAAAGCTACCTTGGAAGGAAGAATCTTCCATGTATCTCTGCAACAAAACAGTCAAATATAACAAATCAGCACTGCAGAGCAAATAATTTTAGTAGTAAAAATTGTGGTTTTTGAAGTATATATCATTTTGGGGGCATCTTAAATATAATAATAAGCGCTGCATCACAATTCTAGTTTTGATGATAATAGCATATGTTACCACTTAATAGTAATAAAGCAAAAGTTTAAGAAAATACCGCAATCTGGGATTTTAGATCAATCTCATTGGAAAAAGTGGATTGGGCTGAAGCTGCATGATTTCAGCTCGATATGAAAATGAGGTCATGAGAAGAATAAATATGCTGCAAGTGGAGCATTTACCTTGGTTTCTGTCAGAGCAATAATTGGTAATTAGAGAGGTGAAGCTGGGAGGAAAGGCTTGGGAGATGCCTTCAAAATCGTGAGTGGGAATGATCTTCTTTTCTTGGGAACTTGAATAATGTTCAACTTCCGTGCCCAAGCTTGGTGGCATTTGAGGAGTGTAAGTGTCAATAGGAGTCACAGTGGTTAGCTCCTCACAAGCTCTGCAATACATGAAGTTCCAGTCGATGTTCTTTCTTGAATAATACTACTACATATATTCTAGACACATTAATTGCACGATGGGAAAAAATGAAAAGAAAGAAGACGAGCTAAGAAAATTAGGCAATGGAAGACCTCCTCTTCACCTGTAGGTGTTCTTATTAGAAGACATGAACTCAGATTGCGATGAAATTTCAGATGCATAGTCACTATTTAAAGGTTCAGTACCCTTAACAACTTTAAAAATCTCCTGAAAAAGAAGAAAATACAATACCAGCATCAAAGGAAAGAAGATAAAAACAGAAATCCAATATAGAAATTCGTGCATTTTTGGAGATGCTTATAATCTAATGGATCAAGTAGTGGTGGTTTCACCTTTAAAGCATTTATGAATGTCTCTGTCTCATAAATTGATGAAAATCGCAATGCAAACTTCTGGATCTGCAAAAAGGATGAAAGGAAGTCTCAGCTTTGTTGTATATTATTGTAATTTGTAAGATTATTTGAAAGCAGATGGTAAAACTAGAAGGAGAATTCTGTACAAGAGACAAAAAATAAAAATAAAACTTGGTGACTTATTGGCCCAGCCAGCTTTGCAGGTAATTCAACCAAATCTAGGAAAAGTAATCTTCCTACGCCTATTCAATTTGTCACCCATCGAGATAGAAAAAGATATAAGCAGCTACTGATCAAAATACATTTAGAAAAAAGTGCATTGAGAAGGGTAAGAATAAGGGAAGCATATGCTTAATTGCAAGCGTCCCCATGGAAGATAATTATTAGAAGATTTCTAAATTTAATAAAAACAAGGATTACATTTGAAGTCCACCATTTATACATGTCCATGTACAGTTAATTATGCAAACATATTTGCATATTCATCCTGGAAAATTATAGCAATTACTTCTGAGTTTTGATTTTCCCTACCCCACGCTGCCACAAACTTACTCGGAATAAAAATACTAAAAGTATGTCATGCATAATACTAAGGAATAAAGCATATTAAACAACTTGCCTCCCCTACACTATCTCTGTAGCTCACTAATACAGCTCTGATACCCCTAGCAGGAAATCCAGAAACACATGACACCTGAGGCCAGGAGAAATGCAGCTTGGAAACGCAGTGCTCTTCCTGGAACATAATAACCTAATAGATTAAAAGTTTAAAATTTGAAATTTCTCACCAGTATTTGTCCAAAGAAAAAGTTGATTGGACATGATCCCTTAAGTAACCTAGTATTGCAGTATTCAAGTAATTAATTGGTTCAGTTTGGAAATACGGTGTACAAGGCCATGAAATGTATGTGCTGTATGTGTTTATGAGCATGAATGCATGACAGATATTTATATACATGTCTTCTGAAGAGGAATTTTCTATCGCAGTAAAACAAATTATCAAACACATGTTGAGCAACAACTAGAACTCCCTGGATCAAATTCAGGCTTTTACTATAAATACCCTAACATCTAGATTATTGATATCACAACCAAAGCTGCTACAAGCAAATCAACGTCAACTCTAGGAAAATAAAGAAAATCTAAGTGAAAGAAAAGTTCCATTTTGAAATCTGTCTCAGTTTACCTACGTTTAATGGTAAGCAATTAACTAATCCGGCAGCTTACAACACATTCAGAAGAAATCCATTTCACAGGTAACTTAAAATGTCACAGTTCTTACACCAAAAAAAATGTCACAGTTCAAAGCAATATTATATACGAAAACCAACACACAGTTGTGATCTTCCGTTTAGGAATATTAGAGAAAGAATGCAACAGACGGAGAAAGTATTAAAATCAACCTTCATAAGCTAAATTAGCATAGCTTCGATCTCAATAGTACAATATGTAAGAGTACTCATGAGGCAGTTTTCATTTTCCACATTTTTTCCAAGAAACCAAACAGAATTCAAAACTATAAAAACCACCAGACGTTCAAAGTGACCTCTCAGAAATCAGAACAAATAAATCGTAATTAAGAATTATCGGTTACTCACGAGGATTTTCCCTCTGAAACAGACGGTGAGGATGACATCCGAACTGGATTGATCGTCTACAAGTCGTAGAAAAGCAGTAGAAGACGAAGAGATCCAAGTGCCTTTAGGTCGACGATTCTTGACCTTAGAAGGGAGAGGAATAAGATCGGTGCACGTAGAAGTGACAGGGGGATAGTTAAAGAAGCGTGAGAAGTAAATCTCCCACTGGTCTCCAATGGCGGTCGTCGAGCTCATCATCGCATTGCTTGGTATCACAGCGAGAGTTCCCGCCATTTTTGGTCTCCGTTGCTCTCCTCTTTCTTTCAGACGTTTGGCTTGCAATTTGAATTGAAGTGCAAAATGCATGAGCAGGGGACTGTTATACATAAAGTTCTAGAAACCGGAGCTCCGAACCCGCATCTAACGGTGCAGCAGACTACTTGGTGACGTTTGCAATACTACACAAATTGTGACGTCCCACTAAATAAAACTGAAGGGTCTAAGCAGTGTTTCATTAATCCCGTTGATCATTGGGTGGCACTATATACATTGCAACATTTACTAATTACAGGAAGAAAGTTTCTGATTGGATAAAAAAAAAAAAAAAACTTGTGTCCTTAGAAAAGCTTTCTGCTACAATGAAATTAAGAAAAATGAAAATCCGGATATCTGGATCGCCTAATCGGCTACTCCTTTCCTTAACAAGTCTCCATAGGCAGTTCCTCATACCCTGACCTCATTTTAGTTTCATGCTCTCTATCCTTTTCTCCATTTCTTTTTCTTCTTTGGGTGTGGGGTGTTGGAATGCGGTTTGTGGAGGCAGAGGAGCTGCTATCAGCAGCCTTATGTTTCTGCTATACTTGGAGACTGGCTGCTATCGAACTCGAAAGGCTAAGGACCTCAAACGGTTGTTTGTTCATCACCTCCTTCACTGTCAACGGGCAGGAATCTGTGATCCAGAAATATGTGAACAACTTCTCAAGATTCCCTGTATTAAAAGGTACAAGAGAGAGTTAAAAAAAGGTCTAATCATGGTAAAATAAAATAAAAAAATGTGTTCAATAACCAATGAGCTTCCCTTCCAACTATAAAAAGAAATGTAACTCAAAATGAACCAAGTGATCTACTCAAGTTAGCACCACAAGCCAATGAATGACTGCTTGGTTTTGATATAATTTGCATTATTTTCGAAAAAAGCTAAAGGAAACACAATGAACGTAACAGCTATGAGCTAATATACCTCCAACATCATGTTCGAAGCGTTCCCATGATTTATTAGGAAAAATGCCATGAGTCACATATGCACTGATTTTTGCTGCTCCATGGGCTGTCAAGACTCTCTGAAAGACAGGAACAGGAGTTCACATTGAAGTTCATATCATTATTTGTATGATTTATGCTGACAAATTTAATTAATATATAGTTTAAAATATCATAAGAAGAAAATAAGTGCCAATCGAAAAAAGTAAGAGAAACATAATAAATTAGTAGAAACGTTGGTCTGCCTGTCTATGTGTTTGTGAAAAGTAAAAGTATAGCTATCTTTAAATAAAATCAAATACACAAATATATATATATATATATATATATATATATATATACACAAATATTTATGTGCATGCTTTTCTCAGCCTGACTTGATTCATTTTAGTATAATAACTCCTCAAAATCAAGAAGCTTCATAAAGAAAAATATCTTACTTCTTCTAAATCGTCATCAACAAGATTAACGTTATTACTTGACACAAATGACCACTAAAGCATGAATACTAGTTTTTTCATTAATAACAGACTTGATCGGGTTTTAGTTTAGGTAATCAAAATATGTTCATTGGCCTTTTCAATTTTCCTCCTAAATATTACAGTTTTCGAATTTAAAATTTTATAAAAAGATAAAGGAAAGAAAGAATATAGACATAGTTGTCAAAAATGGTTTCACCATATATAATCCAGGGAGGGTTAAATTGAAGTCCAAATTTGTCGACCATCTTTCTTAATGATAAAAATAAACATGTGCACTGGAGAAGTACCGATTTTTTATTTCTCTATGCTTCATTATCGACAAGGCAAGTTTAGGAAGAGGACCATCTTGACCTGTATCTCAAAAGGAAATACTCTCTGTAGAGTATATAATACAAGTATGTTGTAAAATTGCAAGTCTACTCATGCATACAAACAAAGTCCATTATAAGAGCACAAAATTTCGTGATTATGGAGAATAAGTGTCCACAAATATATCTGCATACCTGACATTCAAGCAAAGTGCCACCTGACTGAACCAAATCATCAACAATCACAATGTGCCGACCCCTAGGGTCTCCCTCTTTGATACAAACAATTTGTTTGTCTCCTTCGCGGACTTTAGCACAAACTATCTGCATACGTATTGTGTGAGTTTCAGGCTATGATATGTAAAAGAGATCACACAGTAAAATTGTATAACTGGTTTACAAGCACCTCTGTGAATTTTGTACAGGCTAGCAGCTGTTTGATACTCTCTTTTTTTTGGCAAAGCAGCTGTCTGGTTACTTTTTATCAGCAAAGCAACTGTTTGATCCTTACGTGTATTATGTATATAAGACATGATATTTGGTAATTGGGAAAATTTGATAAATGATTCATGCACAATACCGTGGGAAAATGCAACAGCTGCTTATGAAATCGTTTCCAAGCACCATCATCAGGAAATGAAATTGATATCTAAAAAAGAAAAGAAGAAAAATCAGAATAGATATGAGATATTGCGTGAACAAAGTCTAGCTTATCCATATCTTCATTAAATCTCTAAAAGGTAGGAGCTAACACAGTCCAAAAGAGATTATAAAAGAAGATAACTGGAGTTCATACTGACATGTAAGACATTATTAAATGCACTTTAATGTGATAGATTATCCTAGTTTTGTTGCTAACTTGTTAGATAAGGATACAGAATCCACTGACCACTAATTTCCAGCAGAATCATGCAAGGAAAAGCTAGAAGAATATAGCTTGGTTTCGTAACAATATATCTGTGATATGTTTGGAAACCATCAGACCAGAAACCACTTGCCCATGATTGTAAGTTAAGACTTTAAGGACAATGAGAAAAGCTAGTCAGCATTAACCAAATCCCTAATTAAATACCCCAAGACATGGTGGTATCTTTCTCTTTGGTCATCAAACATCAGTGATTTCATAAAAACACGCACACGCACACACGCACCACACGCACACGCACACGCACACGCACACGCACACACTTTTATATACCAACTGCTGCTTAACTCACCCTAAAGTGTAAAAAAAACAAAGAAAACTAAAAAAAAAGCACTTGACACAGCTGGAGCCTCACATTGTCAGAATCTGGGAGTTGTTGGAGCCTATTTTTAAGCAAAGGTATGCCACTCTCAAAGCAAGGCAAGATATTATCACCAAAGTAGAATCTCTCCTAAAATGCAACAAAACAAGCCAAAGAACATGATCAGTAGAACTTCAAGAACAACATCAACTGAAAAGTAAAAGATGAACGACAAAGAAAACATTTTTACTGAATGGGCAGCCAATCATAGAGCATGAACCTGCAAGGCATGGATGTCAAATATCACTAAACTAGTAGGTCCACCCCTTGAAGTTGGTATATTTGACAAAAGCCTAGCCAAAGTAAAAGCTGTTGCAACATCTCCTTCATCCTCCATTCTCTCTGAAGTGCCCGTGGGGAAAAAGGGAAGGACAAGGGTAAATGAGGCGATAAACAATTTTGGCAGTGCATAAATGACAGGGATCTGCTCAAATATTACTCCTGGGGAACTAAAAGAAGCCAGAAAAGCTACATGCTGTCCACGAATGCCTTGAGCATTAGGTATGAATATGTTGGGGAATCCATCAGGAAATGTCCTTAAGTATCAAATTCCATAGAGTATATCAGTCACAAAAGATCTATTAAATTCACGAGTCAATGTGTAAGTAGCTAGAAAAACAATCAGCACAATAGCCATAGTTTTAGAGCCTCATACATCACAATTGGGTAGTAGATTTAAAAAAATTGCTCCTAATAAAGACCAGCAATTACTAAGAGTTGAAGGCTGCAAGCACGACAAGGGAGTCACATACAAATATGGGCTTCACTTTATTACTCCAAAAAGTATCTTATTCAAATTTCTAGTTACATAAACAATAGTATCAAAATCACTTCAAGGACACAATTTGACCACCAGAAACTTTCTCCATTTCAACCTCAATTAACATTTTCAGCTTCATAGTGTGCAACTTATATTTCTATTCTTTTGGGTGCCCAAATTTTCAGGTGGGATCACTCACAGAATATTAAATAAAAGAACTTAAATGATATAGACCACATTATTCAAAAATAAAGAATTAGCTGCTATTCTGTTCATCAATTTTGTAATGAAATGAAACGAAAAAAATAATAATTTACCCCCAGTTGATGTTATGAAGTTCAATGAAGTCAGACTGAGATGCTATTTTCTCAGCCAGAGGCTTTGTCTCTGCACAGTAAAACAGGTTCACTTTCTTGACATTCTTCCCAAGCGATTCCAAAGCAGCACCAGAAGTAGCCTTTGAGACCAACAAAGATGAAGACTTTCGGTTTGAGTCCTGCATTTCAGGCACGTGCTTAATGGTCCAACTATGGCTTTCGAAGCTCTTGACCTCGCACCTGATTTGGTTCCTCAAAGTTTTGACTCCCGAGGGTTTAAGAGGAAGCAAAGAGTAGTAGGAGTGTTTGATGAATCTGGAGGAATCTGGGAAATAAAGGGTATTGGATTTTAAGAAGGAAGGAAAAGGTCGAGTTGCCGCCATAATCGGCGCTCAGTGAGCCACTGACAAGCTCTATTTACACGCTCGTAATAAAGGGTATTGGATCGTCCATGTTGGTAATGTACGGACTACGACGAACCTGAAAAATCTCGAGTCCTCAAAAGCCCCCATTGAGACATCTTTCCATTTGTGCTTTTTAGTAAGAGCCCTACGGTTTACATAGTTCCATTATCGATTGAAAAGCTAATTTATTAATTGAGAGTGTTTGATTTTTCAAAAAATTATGATTAGTCCAATTACAATCAGTCTTGATTAGAAAAAAATTTTAATTATCAGAAATAACTGTAAATGATTTTTTGATTTTGTAAATTATATGTGATCTAGACTGTCCAATTTACTATTTATCATTTTATATTAAGAATTCTTTCTAGCCACATTCTCTCTCAAATTTATTTTGGTTAAAAAATTTAAATTATTTTATTTTTTGTACTTGATTATATTATATAATATGATATTATAAAATTATTTTATTATTAATTAAATAATATTAAAATAACTTATACTATATATAAACTAAATATTATTATACATGTCTTTAATGATAATTATATATCTAAATTAATTTTTGCAATACGCATGTCAAATATATATTTGTTTATGATAAATTTGACTTTTATAATATGATTTATACAATCTAACTTATCATCAATCTGACTTTTGCAATCTATATACCAAAAATCTCTAAATTTTATAAGCTTGTGTTACTTATTTATGGCCATATATGATAATTTCGAAGAGAACATATATATTAAATTTGCACATCCATTAATTACAGTTTTGTACTCAAATACATTTTTCATATCCATCTGTCTGTAAGCATCATGAGTCATGACTCCATGTTTTGTTTCAATGCTGCCGATATTTCATAATTGGTGTTGGCTTGAACACCTATTCGAGTATTTTGAGTAGGTGTTGGTGGAGGTGTTGCCTGCTTTTTTCCTTGTTTTGCAAACCACACACCATTCTTCAATTTTCTGGAGCTTTCTTGGCTGCTGCATAACCAAACTGATCCTTTCTCAATTCCTATTGAAATTTAAACCATAAATTAGACATAGAATATGATAAGACAAACCTTCAAATAATGTAAGAAAAGCCAATAGAAAAGCAAAATTGTTTGCCATTTAAATCTGGTCTAGTTCTCTAGAATTTAGCAAGTAGCAAGAAGGGGGCTTAATTATAACTGAAATGGAGAATGACACATGTGACTTTAGCTTTTCATAATTGTATGCATTTTATTAGTCAGTTCTCATAACATAGTTGGCTTAATTTAATTAGCCATGTGCTCTCATCCAAATGTATATCTGTTGTTTGGTAATGAAATATTAGTTTTTCTAACAGCTATTCTTAGAATGCTTGTTGAGATTTTATAGATATAAAATTTGTATATTAATTCATGGTAGTTGATTATTATTTTAATAATATTTAATACATATGTTACTATTTTTAAAACTTATATTTATTATATTTTAACAAGTTATCAGGACATCCGATAAAAAAATTCATGGAAAAAAAAATTGTCCAATAAAAGCTGACTTTTCATTTTTGAATTATGCAATTAATTTGAAAACAATAACTTGTATATATATATATATATATACTATCAATAGGCTCTTTCTTTATTCATTTTCTTTTCTTTTGTAGGTTGAGGTGTCTCACTTGGCTGTATAGGAAACAATAATCCCATAGTTTGGTGTGCAACACACATATAAATACACATATTATTTTTACAAATTTATGTGGATTTTATTAAGATTTCCACGGAACATAAGAATGGCATTGCTATTAATTAAGGGGAATGAATTTTGTTTGCATACTTACGGCATGCATGAATGACATGTTAGATACCTCGTAAAATTTGACCAATTTTAAGAAAATTCAAATGATTGCTTTTGATACTAGCTAGAATTCAATAACCTGAAAAGAAAAATACTTAGATGGCATAGAGAAAATTGATTTAACTCTATTTAGTTTGAGTAAAAATAGAACCTTAATAATTTTAAATGATTTAAGAAAAGATAAATAATACCATGTACAAAAATAATTAATATCTCAAACAAGACAAAATTAATGTTGTTATTATCTCAAACAGTTTATTTATATTTAATATTATTTTATGACGGGCTATAAAGAGGTTTAGAGAGGCTTTCATGTCATTAATTTAATCTTAATAATTCAAACTTGTCGAATCTTATTCAAATCATCGAATATTATTGAATCAAGCTAATTTTTTATTTATTTTTTACATTTGACAATAATATAAATGCCAAAAAAATTTCAATTTCTCTTGCAAAATTAATACAAAAAGAAACTTCTAGTAAAGAATTATTGATGCTGGAAACGCACATCTACAATTCAATAAACATTAATAGCGAGTGTGATGGTGGAAGTGATGGATATAGCTTGTATTTAAATATGCCTTCTTTTTTACTCTAGTCCTTTTCTTGGATACTTTGCGCTGCTTGATCGTAGCATAAATTAATCGTTAACTTTATCATCCAAGCAATCAAATAATAAGTATGGTCCCAATTTTTGGACCTTAAATAAAAAAACAATTTCAACAATTTATATTTTTTTAGTCTAAAAGATTGTTATTTTTCACAGTTGGAAAATTACTTTCACGCATCTCTTTATTTTGTGTAAAACCCACGTATAAATTGCACAATAAAAAATCATAGAAGCAACCCTTAAAACTGTGCAAATATGGTTATGTTATTATGATTGACTAAACATTTGAAAGAGAGAGATATGTTAAGTAAGAGGGTAAATCTTAGTCTGGTTGATTTGTTTTGATAAAAAATAAAAATTAATTAATCGAGATGTGTGTAAACTGATCTGAACACTCTTACATTAATAAATCTAACAAAACAAATATGAACCACATAGACATGCACAGAGGGAAATCATGTCTAATGTGTCAAAACAAAATTGAGGTGGGTGAGGAAAGTCCTGTTATCTACCAGAAAGATGTAGTTTGAAGCTAGGCCACACTTGCATGAGCATTATCTCTTGGGCATAAGAATATAGACTAGTAGAATAATCCATTTAGCAGTTTTCAGTGGCTCTGGTGCTGCCATAGTGCCATTGCATTTCACCAAGTGCCGCTGCCACTGCCAAATAAATACCTTCTCTTCCTAAAGACAAAAAGACCCCCTCTCAGTTTGTTGTCAGACACGTATGACATTCTCAAACCAGTGCGTGTTTCTCTCTGCACACTATAAGCAGAGTCCTTGACTCGATCGAAAGTGAGTCCACCAGCTGCTGCCCATAACGAAAACTCCCAGCCAAGTTCACAGGTAAGAATTCTTAATGCACTCTGTCTACGTGTAAAATTTCCCGAGATTAATAATTTATTTTGCATGATAATAAACTATCATCATCAATTTGAAAGCTTTTTCAGGCTTCAAAAAGGGATTGGGATCTAGTATAGGCTTTGATTATGATTTTGGTAGATGGGTATCATTGTTAATTAGCCATTTAGCCCTATAGTCTTGTAATTATTGCCCTTGTTCATTTTAACTCGTTCTGTTATATGGGTTTTTAGTAAACTGCTGATTCATCTGGAATAAGTTTTGTATATTCTGGATTCAATCTGCCCTTAACATAAATACGTGAGTAAATGCCGTAGTTGGAGTTGGGATTACTGTTTTATGGTTTATATGCTAATCCGGTTTGGTTTTGTAATCTCCACTTTCTTGCAAATTGGTAGTGCTGGTCGGTCTGGATGAAATTCACGGAATTTCTAAATGATTTTCATATTCGTCAATGCTATAAATTGGAAAGAGAAGCAGAACATCCCTGTAGATTATGATTATAGACGTATTTTACTTTCAAAATTGCTACATGGTTGATTAATTTGAGTTTAACTCATGCCATGAGTCCGTGGCAGAAAATATCCATAGTCTATGTAACTGGCTCAATCAGTAGCTGATTTTTATTTTTATTTTTTGTATTTGGTGATATTTGCAGCAACAATCTTTGATTCATCATGTCACCGAAAGCTTTAGACTATGAATCAATAAATGAAAACGTGAAGAAGGTTCAATATGCTGTTAGAGGTGAATTGTATCTTCGAGCTTCTGAACTTCAGAAGGAAGGGAAGAAGGTAACTGTATGAACTCTATTCAGGTTTTATTGTGGAAATATGTTTCTGCTTGGATGTCACCCATTGCTTAAGAATAATGTCTCCCCATCACATTAGAAACCCCCCACCCCCCAACACCTTAAACTGTTTTCTTAGTCTGCTGTTAATTAAAGACAGATAGTACTTTAGAGGATGTAAACAAGGCCAAGCTATTCTCATAGGTGCTCAGAATTGTTAAATGACCCTATGATTGTAGGCGCTTCCAAAGTAGATCTTTCTGGTATACCCAGATTTGTTGTAGTCTACTTCCTGTTTCTTTTGAAATTTATGAAGTAGGGAGTTCGACTTTCATTTCTCTTTCAAGTATGTTAATGTCTATTCTTACATGAAATGATCTTCAACGTGTTTTTAATTCCATAATGAAACTATGTTTAAATCATTTCTGCAAAATTATATTCATTATGCTGTCAAACTCTTTACATGGTTTTAGTTAGATTTCTCAGCTTTTATTGGTAAAATAGGTTAAAGTATTGTCCTTACCTTAGTCCCACTATCTTGTTTTCATTGTAAACTCCTTAGTAGAATTGGTTTGCCTTACCCCTTTAACAATGCAATAGTTCAAGTGCTTAGTCTTCCATATGACATTCATACTCCCTCTCTCTATATGCAACCATCTAAATTTCTCAATTTTCCACAGATTATATTTACAAATGTTGGCAACCCGCATGCTCTCGGACAGAAACCACTGACTTTCCCTCGCCAGGTTCAGCACTATTACCAGACTTCTACTTTTAATGTTTTCTCTTGTAATATGTAAAACATCAACCGGCTAAAAGTTTGTTGTAAGCATAGCTTGAATTCTTCAAGTGATCATCATATGATAAGATTATCTTTCTACTATATGTAAAGCCCTGGAAAATCTGTTGCAGGTGGTTGCTCTGTGCCAAGCTCCATTTTTGCTAGATGATCCTAATGTAGGACTGATATTTCCTGCTGACGCAATTGCAAAAGCCAAACATTACCTGTCACTGTCTTTGGGTGGTCTAGGTATCTTTTCCTTAACTATGTTTCATGGCCTATGGGAAGGGATCATCAAACGATCCAAAATTCACATAGAACTGAAGATTGGGCCTATTCTGATTCTATCTTTATTTCTTCCTTTCGTTTCTCTGTGTGCCGTGTGGGGTTGTTATCTCATGTAAGTGATGAAGTCTAATCATTTGAGTATTTCTTGGGACTTGCCACCATCACAATCTCTTAGAAGCTGTCACTCTTATATTCTATATATTTAACTTCTTCTTTTCATTATATGCCTGCAACAGTCTTTCTTTTTTCATGACCTTCCACCTTCTCTCCTATCTTTACTGGTAGGACCTTTTTCCCTTTTTTGCATAAAAGTTGTTCTCTAAATGTACAACCTATATTAATTGATATTAGATTTTTTGGATGTTTTTTGGTGTAGTAGTATAATTTTTTTAGCCTTGCAACGGTATCCTTGCCAAAAATTAATGTATCTTACAAATATTCCATTGTGTTTTGGCGCTTCTTATCCTTGTAGACATCTAACTTAGCAGTTACACCAACATTCTCAAAAATCGAAACTTGTCTAATAAACTGCAAAATGGTATTTCTCTAGGTGCTTATAGTGATTCCAGAGGTATTCCTGGAATAAGGAAGGAAGTGGCTGAGTTCATTGAAAGGCGTGATGGGTATCCAAGGTACTACTCTTATTTAAGTAGTTAATTTTGTTGTAGATCAAATAGGAGGTCCTCATCTTTTTCTGCAAGTAATTGGTATGAAGGGCTTAATGGTTTCATACTCCAATTACAGTGATCCAGAACTCATATTTCTCACTGATGGTGCAAGCAAAGGTGTCCTGCAGCTGTTAAATACAATCATCCGTGGTGAAGGGGATGGGGTATATAAGTCTCCATTCTTTAGTTACCTCAAGGGTTATCTGTGTTAAAGTTTTGAAAAGCAATCTGGAAGAAACCTTGATGCTTTCTTGTTGCTAGGTTTTGGTTCCCGTTCCGCAATACCCACTCTATTCAGCAGCAATTGCACTCTATGGTGGTTCTCTTGTTCCATACTACCTTGAAGAGACAGCAAATTGGGGTCTTGATCTTAATGACCTTCGCCAATCAGTTACACAGGCTCGCTATAAAGGAATAACTGTAAGCATGCATTTATGCTTGTCTCTGAAATAATGTGACAATGTGACATATTTGTTCCATTTCTAGGATGAAACTTGCGTTGTATCAATGGATCAGATGATGTGGTGCCTGAATATAAAATGACTAGCCAGTAATAAGTTGCCCGATCTTTTAATACAACAAAATTAATAAAACTAATAAATAAGAAATACAATTATTGTAGTCCTTTTGCCTATTTAAAATTGTGATTAGGGTTCTTAAGTGAACGAGTTAGTGTGGCTTGTTCATCGAAGTATGGAACAGTTACCATATGAAGATTTCGTTATTGTACTCTTTCAATTTAAGTTTCATTCTAATAGGTGCTGTTGGTTACTTGCATCCCTCATTATCCTTTCTTGTAAATTCATTCTTCTTTTTTTGGCTTCAGTTGTCCTTTCTTGTGATTCATTGTAAAACTGAAGACACCAATTAAATCACTTGTAAACTGGAACATGATCAGGTAAGAGCAATGGTGATTATAAATCCTGGAAATCCTACTGGTCAGTGTCTTAGTGAAGCTAATCTAAGACAAATATTGCAATTCTGTTTCCAAGAAAACTTGGTCTTACTTGGAGATGAGGTTTACCAGCAGAACATATATCAGGATGAGCGCCCCTTTATTAGTGCTAAGAAGGTATAGTTTCTACTGCTACTAAAATCTTATTTTCCTGCCTGAAAGTTGAACTAATATCATATAGTTCTTTATTGCTGGTAGGTTTTGATGGACATGGGGCCACCAATAAGCAAGGAACTCCAGCTTGTCTCTTTTCACACAGTGTCTAAAGGATATTGGGGTGAATGTGGACAACGTGGTGGCTATTTCGAAATGACCAACATTCCTCCACAGGTTTTCCTTTCTATCAGTTGTCCTACATACAGATTTTTCATGCACTTAAAAAATAGTATTTCTTGCAGATGTCCATAATATGCAGAAAGTGTAAAAATCAACACATCTCAACTTTGAAATTATTGCCTATAAGATAAACTGCTGATAACAAGGTGGTATATGTTCTTGCTTACTGGTTGCATGACTACAATAATTGCCTGAAAAGCTTAAGCTGTTATTAGGAAGTGGGCCAAACTAATTTGTATTAATCTTAACACTAATGTTGAAGAGAGACCCACATTTCTCCGGAATGTTATTCTGTCAGGACTAAGATACAAGTTAATCTCCCACTGATTCAGTTGGATGCTTTGACATGGTATCAGGGCCTGGTTTCTTGTATGTTTTTAAACTCCACATGCAAGCCCATCTAAATATTTTAGTTGTTATCTTACTATTTCTGTTGGACTGGTTGCCCAATCATTTTCGTTGCTTTGCACGTTGAAAGGGAGTGTTGAAGAGTTGTGCATCATTAGGAGGGGTGCTTCGTTAGGGTTGTTTAAAAACCAGTTGGGCCTCTCCACATAATAACTTACTAACTTCTGCTTTTGAGTTGGATACTTAAGCAGGGTTCAAGGATATTACCAGACTTTGACCTATAATCCAGCATTACAGATGATGCTCTTTTTTATTCTCATTTTCTTTATTTGATGTTGCAGACAGTTGATGAGATCTACAAGGTTGCATCTGTATCACTCAGCCCAAATGTTCCAGCACAAGTATTTGTAAGTTGGAGATGATTGTTTTCTGTTCTGATCTTTTAATAAGAATTGATTGCCCAAGTCTCATTGAGTACTCTTTTCTTTCCCGTTGTTTACAGATGGGGTTGATGGTTAATCCACCCAAACCTGGAGATATTTCCTACGAGCAATTTATAAGAGAAAGGTACGCTACTACACATGCTAAGATTTAGTTGCTGAAAGACAATGCTTTTAGTTTTTACTGTCTTTATCCGGAAATGGACCATAAGACATTCCTGTCCTTGTACGGTTAATCATACAGTTATCGTTGTCATCAGTTCCTCGAGAAGTCTTCCGATATATGACAATGGATATATATATATATATATATATAATAAAATATAGAATTTAGAATATAGAATATAAAACTATATGGTTTTTACATCATAAAATTAGTCCTCATTATATTCTAATACAGGACAGTAAGTATTGAACTCGTTATCACATAGACTAGTTAAACAAGACTAATGATGTTATCTGAAATTTAGGAAGTAGAATGTCACTGTGTATTAAGAGATGGCCAGTATATGCAGTTCACTGATGAATATATGCATTATGAACATGCAGCAAAGGAATCCTTGAATCACTAAGGAGAAGGGCAAGGTTAATGACAGATGGGTTCAACAGCTGCAGAAATGTTGTTTGTAACTTCACAGAAGGTTAACAGTTGATTTTAATATATATTTTTTTCTCTTGTATCTGCACAATCTTTAACATCCTGTAGCTGGTTAGGGATTGATGACTTAATACTTTGGATTTAGGTGCCATGTATTCATTCCCCCAAATACGATTGCCACCAAGAGCAATAGAAGCTGCTAAAACTGCTGGAAAGGTTCCTGATGTTTTCTACTGTCTCAAGCTTTTGGAAGCCACTGGCATATCCACTGTTCCTGGTTCAGGATTTGGACAGAAAGAGGGGTAATTACTTTTGCTCATTTATTCCATATAACGGTTTCTTAATTGTCATCAATGGCCTCTTCTGGAATCGTTCTACTTGTTTTACTTCGTAATTTTTTTTACTAGCGTGTCACTTGGTGTCCAAGGAAACTGCAAATATACTTCTACACTTTCTTCTGCAACAAAATCTCATGTAATAACTCTATGTAGGACTGGTACCTTCAGGACTTATGTAGTGAATGAATGACAAAAATGGAGATTCTTCTGTTATAGTGTCATCCTGATTCCAGCCGATGGCTAATTGTTTATTAACATTTCCTTATAGGGTCTTCCACTTGAGGACAACTATTTTACCTGCTGAAGAAGACATGCCAGAAATTATGGCTAGTTACAAAAAGTTCAATGATGAGTTCATGGAGCAGTATGAAGACCATAGAGGTTATTCAAGGATCTAAGGGATACATACAAGTTTGAATTTCTTAACTTTTAGTAGATTCTTCTGCAATTGTAACAGTGTACACCTGAAAAACTTATCCTTCTCTCTACCTGAGGCATCAACTCTCTTATATTGAAGATTACTCTTGCCCATCTTATTATCATTACTTGTATCCCAACCACTACAATAAATGCTAGAGACTAACTTTTCACTTATACTCTAGGATAGTCGGAAATGGATCTCTCATGTATTTAAGGAACAAGAAGGGTTCTGTTCGTAAAGAGAAAAATTAAATGCTTTCTCTCTAAAGCCGTTTCTAACAAAAAATTAGTCATTCTTGTGTCTCTCTCTGAAAAGGACTTCCTGCATATCGAAATGTAAACTAGGACACCATGCATGCTTGGGATTCAGAAAAACTGCAGGAAATAATGTCCAAACTTTCCACGTGGATAGTTTGACATAAGTAGACCTGCATATTGTTCTGTTCCCAGTCGTTAAGTGTGAAACATTGAACATGGAAAAGTAACCTTCAAATTAACAGTTCCTTTCCTCCTTTTGCCTTTTTCCCCGCTCTTTTTCCTAAGCACGCCATAAAACTGTCTGGTTTCCTTTAACAATCTTTTATATTTTCCACACAAAATAGAATCTTTTGGTACTTATTATTAGACTTTAATCCACATATTATCTCTATCATTATTTGCATATGGACTTTCCTAGTTTCAAGTTGCGACATCATCAATAGGTTTGTGATTGAAGGGTCTTCGTAGGAAGAAGGGTACGGGAAGATGCCACGTGGCAAGTACTGTATAGTTATCAAGAGAAACAATGGTTAGATGAGTTGCACAAGTGTAAAAGCTATAATCCAAGGGCTTAGTCTAGCAAAGTAGGATGCAAGTGAACAATTTTTTTCATGAACAAGTTTATTAAAGACTCAACTCAAAATTTTGTTTACTAATAAAAGTGTTAGCTTTTAATTATATTTTAAGGCTATTTTAATAAACGAATCAAATTTATTTTTCTGTAAAATTTGACTCTTAAACTCACAAGTTTAACTTGATTAAATATTTTATATAAATTTATAATAAATATATTTACATGTAAATAAAAAAAATTTGGCTTCATTTGTGGTTATTATATTCTCATTGTTTGCTCTCCAATTGATCAAGGTTCAAATTTCTTTGATCTTAGTGATGACTATTTTTTTGAGTTTTTTTTTTTTTGGTTAAAGAATCATTAACGAGTTGAGATAGATTTAATTTGAGCTCGTAAGCCCTTGATAAAACCTAATAAGATGAGCTGAGCTTTGGCTTGTTTACACCCTTAAACCTAAGGACTATAAGAAATGTAGCCTATTCTAAGAAAAAGAGAAGGATAAATTATAACACGAGGAGTAGAAAATTTTATTAACCAAATCTTCATACTTATCTCATCGTAAGTCTTATGTAATAAATATTTACACAAAGTAGAAAAAATTCAAATTCTAGAAGGGAGATGATTATTAACTATATTTTTATACTTGCTTCACCTTTAACCCTATTAGTTAAATATTGATATTTTGTCAACCCAGATGTTTTGCCTCTTTCAACATATATTTTATTAATTAATTAATATAAAATTAAATACATGAATCAATCGGAATATAAATAAATTAACTCCGAGATACTAATACGGCCTAAAACAAAATGTGAACTTTAAATAGAGAGAATAATTTCAGAACTGTTGGTGATCCCCATGCCTAATATCTTGGCGCCAAATTCCTAGTGAATTTCCTTTCCCTTCTGCCCGCGGTCACCTATTTTCACGGGCACTCCATTTCTCTTTCTTTATATTAGTATTCTCTTGTTCTTTAATCTCCTCTGCTTATGTCACGAGGGTCCTCTGGTTCTTTCTCTCTAAGAACAGAAGCATTCACCATTACTCTTCCTTCCACATTTATGTAAGCGTATCTTACTGTTCACTTCCTCTCTCACTCGCTTTTCTCATGTCTCCTCATCTTCAAGTTTCATAAAAACTCTTTCACTTCTGAAAGTCAGAAACCAAACCAAAGCTCCTTTTTTTTTTCTTTTCATCTTCCTCAAAAACCCTTTTCAAATTCCTCTCTTTATTTTGCATTTTCAACACTTTCCTACAGGTTTCATTTTATTCCCTTTACAGTTTACACCCACAAAAGAGAGAAAGAAAAAAACCAGCCTTTATTCCCTTATTCCCTCCTATATTACCTTGAATTTTTTTTGGTGGGTTTTAACTTTTAACAATATGGGGTTCTCTGAGAAGGCACAGAATGATGGAGGGTTTGAATCAGATACAAATAGAAAATGGGTCATCGCCGGAATAGCTTTACGAGCTCCTTTAAAGCCTTTATACACGATTCCAGTGGAGAAAGTACAGACTGATGATCATATTAATGGTGATGTAGAGGAATGTTCAACAACACCAACAGGGGAAGAATCAAGAATCAAAACGACATTGACATGCCCACCTGCTCCAAGGAAGAGAAAACCTTCTTTGAACAAGTTTAATTATGGAGGTAGTAATGTTAGAGAATTCTTCAATCCTCCTGACTTAGAAACTGTGTTTATACGCCATATTGAAAGGGCTAATTGATTGTTGAAAAAATTGGGTAGCTTAGCTATGCAAGATTGCTAGTGCTGGAGCTAGCAATTAATTATCAGCCATAGTTTTTGCTTCTAAAATTTGCAAGTTCCTATCTTTCTATATCACCCATGTACAGGGCTAGCTGTTTCAAAATTTTAAATAAAAATGAAACTTTTCATTTTGCTAACTTCAATGCCTCTCTTGATATAGCAATTAGCAAATGAAAAAAATAATAGTACAATTTTTCTATATTTTCTGGTCTAAAATCTCTTTGTTTCTATGTGGGTGTTTCATTTTCATACTGTTCATTTTCACGCGTATATAGGAATAAGAAAAATCCAAGTCAATCTTTTTCAATGGTTAAAGTCTTCAAAAGATAAAGAAGATGCTGTACGGCTGCTTGACATGGTTGATTGACTGAGATTGAGATTGAGATTGAAACTCCACAAATAAGCCTTAGGCATAGCCCCAATTTCCTTTCTGCTCTGCAATCAAACCCCATATTCGTACTGAAAGTTTTGGTCTTTCTGTGACCCACATGTTTATGAAATATGAATGACACCCCCCCACCCACCTCGGACTCATATTAGGCAGTGGGAATAGGGAAGGTTCTCTCGTTCTGTGTAATGCCTTTTGTGATATTTAGCCCATGAAGAAAGAGGGGAATATAAATATAATAAAAAGACAATACTTAAATACATGTGGAGGTGAAGATTAGAATCCTATGTGAGTTCAATGGTTCTTATTTATGCCCTTTAAAGGTTAAGTTTTTCTTTTATATTTTAAGACCAATAATTGAGTTATTGATTTATCATAAAGTTAAAAGGATTCTTCCCTTTCTCTTTTTATTTTTATAAATTTTTTAAATGAATGTTCATAATATTTAAGACTTAGTTTATTATCGGATATAGACTTAATATGTATCATTAATATAGACTTTGTAATATTAAAAGTTTGAATTATCAGTAAAATATTTATAAAAAAAAAGAAAGTCACGAATCTCAAAAAAAAAAGTAAGAAGGCCAACGTGATGTGAGAAACCAGTGTAAAAAAAAAAAAAAAAAGTAAAATTTATTATCATATTAAAAATGGGAAGTGTATCATTGAAGTAGCAATTGGTTTGCAAGGGGAGAAAGTGCAAGCTCGTGATGCCAAAAAAATAAATAAGTGGTGAGGGAGAAGTTCAGCTAATTTGGAGGTTAGTTTTGTGGATAAGACAAATGTTTATAGGGATTGGAGCCTTTGATTTGGAGCGATAGTATCCAAACACGTCTAATTAAGACTAAAGAATCTTACTTGGCATGTAGTGGGTCATAAGTGGATTAGATTACTTATGAAAGTCTTTAAATTGAGTCTCATTATTGGAGACCACGTGGAAATGATCAAATTTGCTTGGCAATTACCATACAAGTTATGCATAAATTTTAGGTTGGTTTACAAACTTGTCTTAACTCTTTTACACTGAGGGAGACACATGGACCAAATAAGTTTTGCAAGAAAAAATATGCTATAGGATCACATTTGGATTGGGTAGAGATTCTAGAACTATTAAGAACTCCATAATTCCAAACCACAATATATGTTCATCCAATAATTAGCATTCCTAGGTTTGAATGAAACATATTCTTAAATATTGAACTTAAAATAGTGAGCACAATTAAAATCAAAATTTATTTTCTAAAGTTAGAGGAGATGTAAATCAATCACTAAAATTTAAATACTAAATCACGATTTTATTAAATTTTTAACTAATCATTAGATGATAACCAGATGCGCCATATAGTACAACCGGTATAGTTGTCTTTAGTGTTACTAGTTACTTTTACTTGGATTCTGTTAAATTATAACGGCTCCATTTAAATGCATTGCAGGTTCCATAAATATTGAGAAGAAAACTCATAAACTAGTTTGTGGTATGAGGGTATCTGATTTTTTACATTTTCTCCACTGGGGATGGATGTGGGGACGACTGAAGGGAATCAAAGAAGCAAATCCCTTTCAAGGAAAATGACAACATTGTGATGCATTGTTCAATTAGTTGTATTGGTGTCACATTTCAGAGCTCTGATAAATTTGCTCTGGGCATTACTCACTTAATTCTTTTCATTTAATTGCTTAGTGACTAAACTCAGTTTGAGAGGCTGAGAGCCTTTCAAAGGAGAAACAAATTACTTGACTTTTACCCCATCTGGGAATTTCCTTTCTATAGTACTGCAGTTCAAAATAAACTGGCCATTACCTTTAGTTCTGGTCAGAGATTAGTACATTTGGTTTTTGGTGAATTCTGAAATGAAAAATAGAGCTCCTTGAAATAACAGACCACCAGAATATGGAAGAACAGCCAGAAAACATAAAGAAGAACAGCCTAACTGTGGCTGCAACTGTAAGTAGGACATGGTTGGACCAATTAGGCTCACCTGAGAAGAAATTACAAATAGCTAGCAGGCCTAGATAATGAACAAGTGCATTCTTTCAAATCCCAAGAGTAGACTAAACCATGTCAGAGAGGCAATTATCCTCACAGGCCTTCACGTATAGGGTAAAGATAATTTTAAGAAAAGAATACAAAATCTAGTTCGTCCTAATTATATTCCTCGTTTGAGACATCTTGTTCATTATTCTAATGCCCGTTTTCAATCATAAACACTTCCATATATCTCTGCAATATAACAAAATTTTCTGCTTGAATACGAAGACAAATCCCTTCGATTAGGACTACTTCAAAACAATCACTCAAAGCAGGAGAGATCACTTTCTAACTCAGGCAAACACAAACTTGAATAGAATTGTAGAGCCCTTACATGACTAGCTAGTTAAGAACCATTCAACAGCAAAATGCATGATCAAGCGCATATAAAAGGAACTTCCTCCATGGCAACAAACTCATTACTCTAAGGAGTCACTTGTTGGGTATAGAGAATCAATGGGCTTATCATTAACAGAAAAGGATTTTCAGCAATATAGAAGTTTGGTCATCCTAAAAGACACATTAGAGTGGAGCTGTTAAAGCCCTTACTTGGTAATAGAGAGTGAACTAAATCAAATAATATCTTTAAAGCCGTAAACTGGACATGTTTCTTCAGTACATTAGTATATCCTGTCACCCATGAACTTTTAAGAATTTATTCCCAACTATTTTCAGAGCAGACAAGTGAGGCAAACTACTGATATACGGCCATTGTGATATAATAGAAGTCTAACATATACCAATAAACATGAAGATCAACATACCATGATTCCTCCTGACAAGTCTAAAATATGTCCAATCTAATGTGATCTATGCACAAATCTCTCTCTCTTTTTTCACAAGGAAATCTAAATTGATAAACTACTTAATTCCCTACAGAAAATATGGCTGTTTATATAAGCTGTCTTCTCTTCTGACCTGCAAAGAAAATAAAATAACAAAAAAAAAGTATCAACCTAGTCCAAATAATCAACGGCACAATCATGAACCATAAAAAGATTAGGTTGACCAACTAACTGAATTGGTATTCATGGCAAATACACTATCCTTTGAGATTGAACTCCAGCATGGTAGAGATTGAGGTGGTATATTGCCATGGTTGCCAATTCTCTCAACTTAGGATGGTGGGCTAGAACTGTTCGTTCTGCACCCTCAAGGGCAGTCAATACCCTAGCTTGTTCCAGAGATTCACTATTGCCAGCATGTAATGAGAGGTAGCATAGGAGAAATATTCCATGCAATTGATTGTGTTCGTTACTCCTTAATAATCTCATCAGCTGCGGGATAGCCTTGAATTCAATTATAGCCTTGGAATGATTCATACAGAGGAAATTCTCAGGACAAGCAAACTTACCCAGTGCAATGGCAGCTTCAGCCGCTATATCTAGGTTTCTATGACTAAGCCGTGTCACGAGAGAACCAATAACTCGAGTCTCTCTCGCAGGGAATGTCCTGGCCAATGAACCAATTGATTTTATGGCAGGAATTTGCAATGATGGATTGTCTAGCTCTTCAATCACCCTTAAGAGTTGATCCACCACAGCTTTAGCAGCAGGAGAATTAGTCTTAAATGCTGCACATCTAAGGTCAGCATTGGATTCAGCAGCAATTGCTATCTCCATTATTGTCATTAAGCAATTGAACTGCAGCCCCCCCTGGTCCTTCTCAACTATCTTTGCCAAACAAAGCAACCCTTTTGTCTCGGTTAATTTCCTGCTATTCGACACACTTCCGGTTGCAAGCATCCACAAAGCCCGAGCACAACAAATTTTCAGCTCAAGCTTTATTTCAGGAGATTCATTCTCTCTCTCTTTCTTAGAATAATGCCCTACTCGGCTAATTCCCTCCATATGCTTATATGAATTTGCCAATGGACGAGTACCATTCGATTTGAACAATGAGTTTTTCTCAATTTCCTTATTAATCTTAACAATAGAATGAATGCTTTGCTTACTCAGCTGACCCGTATGGTCGTCCACGAACGTCTCAAAGGACAAAAGCGTCACGAGTGGCCTGATCACGTTCTCCCTCGCAAAACATTCTTGGGCAACCGGGTCATGCTCTGCCATCCTTGCCACCAAACTTGCTGCCTGAATCTGAACCCCCATCGATGAGTCACCTAGAACCTGCACTATAATTGGAATCGCAAGCTCATTCACAATGGTTCTAACTCTCTCCCGATTATTTGCCAGATGATAGAGTGCAGTAGCTGCCTCAATTTGAACTTCAGGCAACGTGCTTTCCTTAAAAAGCTTCAGAATTGGAGGAACCCCGCCTTCTTCAACTATAATCTTTTTGTTCCTATCATTATCTTTGGCAAGAGAAGCCAATTCTTTTGCGGCCTCACATCTATCATCTACTATACCCATTTGAACCGTAGCGACATCAGACCATATCCACGAGAGCATCGGATCGTTGCTCGCAATTGGTGGCATAGAGTGTTGAATAACAACTTTACCTCCTTCATCACCATCCGCATCGAAGATATTGATAAGCCATTTCATGTCTCCGATAGAAGCTTCCAGAATGTTCAAAACTTTGCGAAAATCTGCAGAGCTAACTCTATTAACAACGCGACGAAGGAAGCTCTGGTGCTTGCACTTGCGGACTAGGATCAAGACACGCTCAAGGTTCTTAGACACCTCTGCAACTACATGCCTAATTGGGGGTTCGTACAGGAACGGAGTTGTGGTGGCGAACCGGACCATGGTTCGAAGCATTTGACAAAGACGATCCACTTGCTTCCCTACTTCGGCGCAATCGTATTTGAACAACTCAGCTTGCTGCAGCCGTTGCGCGAACTCTCTCTGACAGTAAAATTGTATACGATAGTTCGTCTTCAATTCTCTTCTCTTCCAAAGCCATCACCGGCCACTGAGTTCCTTCAAAGTGAAGTACCCACTGACTCAAACTATAAAAAGATTTCAACTTTTTTCCTTCCCCTTTCCTCGATTACTCTCTGCATATTTTCACAGGTCTCCCTCTTACTCTTTCTTATAATACTGGTCGAGTCAAGCGAGTCTGCGGCTGAGTCAGAGTGATTTCGTACAAGTTATATAAAACGCACTTTGGAGCTTTCGCTTATTGTTCGTTGTTCTACTACGCATGTCTATCCGCCAAAGCTCGTGGCTTGAGAAAAGTATGAGTCAACTTTTTAAGTAAACGTAACGGCTGTTGACTGCTGAGGTTACTTGTGTGGCACTAATCCAATGAGAAGTGAGAGTGGCTCGCACCTGTTTACAACGAGCGTGGTTGGAAAACTTGACCAGTATCTTCGGTTTCAACTGAGTTTCCCGGGAAAAAAGTCTAGCATCAGTCTAGTGGTGTGCAACGGGTGGTTCGGATTCGGATTTAACAAAAATTCCATTTGACCCGACTTAAGTTGACAAATCATTGAAGTTTAGAAGCGATAGGGTGACAGAAAATTACATCAATTTAAAATTCCGATGAATCTATTAAGTTGGATGATTTAGACTTATAGTTTCTCAATTTTTATATAAAATAACCTATTACTTATTTTTAATAAATAATAAGGACCAAAATAAAAATATTCAAATTATATAATATTTAAGTTTCAAATAAAACATTATAAATTTAATAAAATATTAAAATAAAATAGATATAATTTATTATAATATATATTTAACATAAAAATAAATTCAAATTAAATATAAAAGGTTAAAAATCAATATTAGCATGGTACACTTATTCATATATTAAATTAGTCTAAATTGAATTAGATTATAGTTTGTATGTATAAAACAATTATTTTAAAACATCAATAAATAAATTTGAGTTAGTCGGATATTTCCGGATCAAGAAAATTTCAACCCGTACTAGTCAACCCGGACTAGTAACACAACCCAGGATAAAAATTAAAACATACCCAACTTAAAACTCAAGTTTAACCGAATTGTCTTTGAATCAGCCCTCGTATTGGACCCATGGGCATGAGAAAAAATAAAAATCTCAGACTTTTGCATTTGAAATAAGTACAATAATAGTTTTTACAAAATAATATCTAATTATTATTATTGGTTGAGGCTTCAAATAGTCACAATATATTTTCTTTTATTTAAAATACACCCAAAATACAACTAGAAACATGTCTTAAAATATCGTTTATTGTCCGATTCAGAGTTTAGCAAGTAGGCCATTCTGAATAGGCTTCGCCTGCAACCCGTTCTCCTTATCCTCCAAATCGCTTATGCTAGGAGGGACATCTATGGCTGGTGAGCAATTGAAGAAACCATGTGGCTGCAACATGAATAAACAGATCCTATCAATTTCCATACATTATCTTTTTTGGGGTTTTGATGTATTCCAGTTTCAATATGTCCAGAAGAACAGAAAACCACAAAATGACATTTTAATCTTCAACCAGACTAGTTAGTTATTTCATGAAAATGATAAGATATAATTTCAGTAAGAAAGGCAAATGCAGTATTTTGTTTTCTCCAAAAGTTCCATCAAGTGAAAACTTTTCTAGGAGCTTATGGATTCATACATATATATCACAGGAACTTAGATTTCATGACGAGAACCAAAATAGCTCGTATATTCAAGCAAAGAGAAATAACGTTGGCACTTGAATAATCAGAAAAAATTTGAAAGAAACGGATGACATTGTTCAGAGGCTTATATTAAAATATAGTAGAGTACAATACCATAAGCATAAAGCCGATGTGATCCACTGGCATAACAGGCCAGTCTTCCAGTCGAGGAATGTGTGTCACTCCAAATACATACCTGTTACATTTTCAACCTATTAGATAATTCATGCATTGACCACGTAAAGCTACTTATGGTCAATCCTTTTATAGTTTAACGCCCACAAGCCACACGTATGTAATGCAAATTAATTTTTTTTTTACACATACAACATGCATATCACTGTTAACTCAAGCAAAGACAGGAAAATGCACATCCTCTGCATGCATCTCCCACTAATAGAATGAAGGGAACTAACCAAAGAACTATATCAGCTTCTTCAAGAGATCGGTTTTGCTTAACCCATGTAGGCAGTCCCTCTCCAACACGAGGATTTTGATTAGGGAACTCTCCCCCCGGAAACATTTCATCCCGTGCATAAGGTGTGACCCAAAGATTGTGCTTCAAGAAAGCTGCTCTCCTCAGAAACTTTGCCTCTGGACGAGCTAAAGGTAAACAATTTGAACCAGGTACCAGCTTGTAGCCTGTTAGCTGCCCAGTACGGTTGACAGTTCTTGTGTTTCTGACCTATAAATGAAAATGTACTTTAAACTAAAATAACCCCAGACAGAAGTCACTGAAAGAGCATATCATACCAAACAAGTTAACTATTATAATTTTTATAACATCCTATGTGCAGAATCAGTAAAGATACATAAAAGGGACTTTCCATTTTTTAACACAAAATATCAGGATAAGGTAAACACAAAAAAATATAAAAATATAGATACAACCACAAACATGTTCATCTCTTGTCCAGATTATTGATTTTGGACAGAGCATTTAAGTTTCTGTTAAGCTAGAACAGAAAATGTAAGGTAAATCAATGTATTCCTACAACTAACAAATTGAAGCAGTTGAATGACACAAGTTTCAATGACAATAGCGTGGATTAGATGGATGTTCCCTGGCATTTATAAATCAACAAAACTATTAGAAACCTGTAAAATTTCCAAGTATCTGTAAGAGCTCATACAAAGCACACAATAATTTATGCAGATTTCATGTAAACACTAGCTATTGACATAAATTGTAGCACAAAACACCAGAAAAAACATCTATATATATTTTCATAGAAGGAAGATTTAGTTGCATATGCTAAATATTTCACAAATATACACATGCTTAGCTGTTCTACATTCATCTAAGAGAAACAATGACAAATACTACAAAAACATTTCATGTTTAGAAAAAATTGAGTATGTGCAAGGAGCTTTACAATCCAATGCCGAGCAGACAAAGGATTGCAATAACGGGTAGCTTCCAATTCAGATCGGAGCAACTTTTCCTCGGGGTAGAATGCATTATTATGAACATTATCTTTTCCTGGCGCTTCAACTTTGAGATCCACCTCAACAACCTGGGGAAATGTGAACATCTATAAATAATTTGTCTTATCATCTGCAAAAGCATATATGGTTTGATTTTCTTAACTGTGCATTCATGAAAGAGGAAGATACAACAAACTATAACCTTGGGAAAAAAAATAAAAATGAAAACAATTGACTGAAAAACACACCAAGTTTTATATGTATGTCCATTTGTTGATATGGCATATAGTAAACCAAGCTGCTAGTATAATCACGACTGCACCACAGTCTCAGTGATGGTTTCAAATGTCAATAATTACCACCCACCCCTTTCCCAAAAAAAGAAAAGAAGAAAATGTAAACAGAAACAAACCAAGGGCTAGTGGAATCTTTATCCATTCTGACTCTTTGTTCTTGGAGATAGAGGGTAAAGGAAACCTATTTTTGACCATATGAAGTAAAAGAACCTTTTGTTAATGCGCCAACCAGGGGGAATGGCTCCCTTGCACATCTTACAGAATGCAATGTAACAACCAAAATTTGCCTTTGGTATAAGAAAAGAAGTGTAAGATCAAAAAGTTCCACAAACCTGATTGAATGCTTCACCAGGCTTGCAGTCAACTGACATATCCATACGAGCTACAAAAAAGTGTTGATGTACAGGCGCATATAATCCAGGTGCAATAGTTGTACCATATTTTCTAGTTTCACCTGGTTGCAGTGCTCCTAAGCTAAGTATTCCTGTGAGCTTAACCTCAGCTTCTATTTTTCCATCCTGTAATAAGAAAATCATTAATAAGACAATTATCTACAGTAATGAAGCTTTAACAATAAAACAATCCTTAAGACCCTTAATTGGGTGAAAGGGAAAATATTGATCAGTTGACCTAACCAAGCAAAAGAAACCAGTAAGAATGACAGAAAGATTGTGAAAATGTATTCCATATGTATTATTTCCATGTGTCTGTAACAATAAGATTTGACTGTGTATGCGTTGTAACTTGATGACTTGAACAAAACTACAGATCTCGTTCCCTCTTTTTATGATGCAATTGGTGAATTACATGTTGGCCTCCCTGTTAAAAACTTGAGATATTTCCTTCCATATTAGATGGAAGTGCATATTACTAGGCCTTTTACCCAGTCTCAATAGAAAAAAATATGAATAATTAATTAATACAGAAACCATCTTGCCTGATAAAAATGCCAGAAAAACCCATACTCATAGTTGGCGACAGTGCAGATAAAAGACACTGTCAGCCTTCTAGACCGTCGAACTTCTGCCAAACCTGTTCTCCAGTCTTGATGTTTCCATAAGATACCATGATCCTCTTCATGCATGCAAACACAATTCTCAATTGTTTCAACACCACCAGTGAAATTAGTAAAGTGCGCATCAAAGTACTTGATATAGCCCAAACAATCACATCCCTGAAACAATATGGTCATAAAGAAACCAATCAAATTTCATTGAAACCAAAACAAAGATAACATATTTACACAAAACTGCAGAGAAGCAGACAGGTTAAAGTTGTCAAAAATGCCTCGACCTTCTTTAGGGAATGTGCATTTTTACCAAGCCCATCTTCCCCAGCATCAAAAGCATTCTTCCTATAGTGAGGATCATTTGGATCTCCATAAGGGACCACCATCTCAACAAAACTCAACCTGTGGGCTACAGGCCTTCGACCCCGACTACCATCTATATACGCAACAGAATAAATAACCAAACCCTCTCTTGGAGTGAATCCAATACGGAAATTCCACTGCCACCAAAATATTAGATCTAAAGAATATTAATATGACATATAGGAACTTGACAAAAAAATTTCATAAAATTAAACCAAAAAGTAATAAACAAGCTATCACCCTCTGCCACTGAACAAAATGCCCATTGACACGAAAACTTGGACCTTCTGGCTGAATAATCTGCAAGGGTTTAACATCACTTCGATCAACTCCTCCTCGTGTTTCGCCGGGAGTATAATTTCTCAATGGATCAGCAGGAGGGAGGGGTACAAGTTTACGATCTTCAAATTCAATTACAACCATATTCTGTATGTCAACAAGTACATGTATTCCTTCAACTGGTCGAGCATAACCATTTTCCATAGGGCAGTCACTCTCAGTTCTACAGAAGATTAGTGGTTTAGCAAGTCTGTGGCTAGGAGCATCAGCATCACTATGGTATCCAACACACCTGTCAAATTTTGCGGAGCAAATAATAAAAGCAGCATACGACATACATTGAAATAGATTCTCATAGAATCTGTCTGCATAGATCTTAATACAGTTACGAACCAGGGATCAACCATCACAAGATCCAAATCTTCAATTCCTCTCTTCTTCATTGCCTCCCTAAATGGGGGAAATTCCTTAACAACAGCTTCACATTCAGCATACTCCTCAGCATCCTGTACTTGTAAAAAAAGGACAGTCATGTCAGGGAACACTTGACCATCAACTAAGGGGAAAATCAATTCTCTTTTTTCCTCTATACACTCCAAATCCAAGTGAATTGACAAGACGTGCCATTTAGCCTGAAAAATAAAATATGTGCCGTGTAAACTGAACTACCCCTTTTTTCTTCTTAATACCTTATTACAAAATGAAACTGGAGTATAAAAGTATCATTGATCAGTTGTCAATGATATATTTGATTAGAACTTCAACAGATTGAATCCCATTAATTCATTTGTTCATTAAAGAACATCGATCTTAACCATGGCTGCAAATTCTCTAGAATTTCCAACTCTCAAAGTTGAATATAACCATATACCTTCAAATGCTATGGATTATAAGGGCATTTGAATTCAAAATGGCACAAATGAACACCATTACAAATCCATATGAACAGCAAAAAGTAAGAAGGATAAATATTATATACCATGGGAGGCTGAACATTTGGTACAAGTTTAGAAGAAATGACTTTGCCCCTATGGTGACCTCCTCGAGTTGCTGCATGAACTTCTGATAGTTCAACTATCCATATGCTAGTCTCGTTAGATCTTTTGTTATAAACAACTAGTCTTGCTTTCCTAGGGGGAAGTTTCGTGGGAATGAAAGAGCCGCCTTTTGTCCTGGGAAGTAATGATGGCTGGAATGGAGGGAAGAAATATGCATCTGCTAATGCAACAACATGCTTATCTGGTTCCACCAAAGCTACTTCAATGAAGCGCATGCTATCCCTCACCTATGAGCAAAAATAAATAACTTCCTCCATGAACATATCCATGAAGTCAAGAACACATATATTCCAAGTAACATCTAAAATGGTATCCTGGTTATAACTTATATGGTAAACTAAAGCATGATCAGTATTGAAAAAGATAATTCAGTAAATAACCTCTGGGGTTGCCCCGGCTGCCCTAACAGTTGAAACAGCAACAGAGATTTCGGCAGCAGATAGTGGATCCAGAGGGTGGCTGGTTTGAGCCCTCACCATGATTGGTAGACCTATGCAAGCAAAGAAACAAAATCTAAAATTAATGTCACTGTAGAGAATAAAGAGTAACCAACCTGCACCTAATCTATTCCAGAAGCAAAGTAAGTCAAAAGATAAAGAACAGGTAAATCAACTAAGCATCCAAAATGAAAAGATTACTTCGATGATCCCAAAAATTGAACAAGTTTAATACTAACAACCACGGTAAGGTGAAAGAAGAATACCAAACAATATAGTAACACCCAAGTCGAGAAATCATGAAATGCTCAATTTACAAAGCGTCGAAAGGAAATGTACTATTCTGTTTGGTAGCTGAGAAAATTGGGGGGAAAATATATTAGAATTTGTGAGAGATTTTTTCATAGTCCGAGACTCTGATAAGTTAATGAGAATAGCAGAAGACAAAAAAGTCAACTGATTTGACACCATATGACGATTGAACCACTTCTCTTTACTCCAAAGCCCAAGAAACACCCAAAACAAAAACCGCTTCCCTCCTTATATTATCACTAACCAACGAACTATAAAGAGAATCACTGTAAAAAAATAAAATTAGTGAAGCAATTCAGTTCTAAATTAGACACATTTTTCCAGATTATCTTTTTCTAATGCAAAAGAAAAGTAGAAAGTGAGAACCTTTGGTTGAAGTAGTTAACGGAGGAGGATCAGAAAGGGTGTCGACAGGTCGAATCAAGGTGGGGACAGAAGCACTGCTGCGGATCGGATCCTCCGATGGGTCGGTTTTCATGGCAGGCCAATCGTGCAAGACATTGGAGGCCCTTGGTAAGAGAGGAGGCGTCGCTTTTTCCTGAGCTGTGGCCATTGTAGAGGGTTAGCAAGCTCGCTGTATCCGCTATAGTAAATTTCACTGTAGTATTCCACTGACATACAGCAATAAGCTTCTGTACAAGATGATGCCCTTCAGCTACCTCCAATCTTCACCACCACCACCACCACAACCACAACCACCAAATTCTTTCCACTTCTCTCTGTCACGGCCAAGATAAATTCAACTGCTATAAAGATTATAGAGGAGGAGAGTAAATGGAATTATGGGTAGATACAGGGTCCTCTTCAGTTTTCTCGGAAAATTTATTGCAGAGAAAATGCCTCGGCTTTCCCGTCTCAGACAGACCAGTGATCATACAGTTTCAGGTAGAGGTAGTGACATCGGCCTAATAATAACTAATAAGGAAAAAGAAGGTATTGGGCTTGGAGGAGATTAAAGCTTCTACTTGTAACTGGTCTGTCAAAAGCCCAATGCTGGGTGGATCATTTGTCTCATAATTTTTAAATTATTTATTATACTATGTTTGGTTTTAGCTTTTAAAATAATTTTTGAAATAAAACTTTTACCTAAAGCTAAAACTGCTTGGTCATATAATTTTTAATTTTTGAATTTTATGAAAAAAAAAATATTTTGAGCTTTTAAAAGTTCTAAAAACTAAAATTTAAAAAAAAAAAAAAAGAACTCAAATGAATTTTAATATATTTTTTTTACTTAGACAAATCTATCAATAAATTGTTTTCAAGTGTTTTAGTTTATAAAACTTATATGGGATTCTTATAGTAATTGTTAATCGTCATAAATTTTGTTCTAACTCAAATATTAATATAACTTTGGTTCTTAAATCATAAGTTATTTGCAAAAGCTGCGTTAGGTAACGATTTGTTTAAACAAAGATTCCATGTGGATTGTGGGTGCCCCATCTATTCGATATTTTAGTGAGCAAGTTGGTGAACTATAGGCCATAATGATAATGTTAGAAAATATAGGAATTCAGATGAAGTGAATAGAAAAATACTAGAATGGTATCACTTCATTTGGGGGCCTCCCTTGCTTTAATTTAAAATTGCCCATTTTTTTTCCAAAAAGAAAATGCTCAGCTACTCGTTAGTGATTGTCAAGTCAATTGATTTGATAGGATGACACTAATGCCCGAACTCTATGATTGGGTCGGATGATGTGTAAAATAACACATTTGGTGGATTTTAGTAAAATTATTATAATAAACTTACAAGAACATGCTACTGAATTTATTATCCAACAAGAATTCTGAAGTCTTTGTCCGGATTTCCATCTTTAGGGACACTTCTTCCAAAATTCACAGAAGCATTATTCACATTTTATCATTCAGTGAAAAAAAAAAGAAAAAGAAGGAAAATCATTTAAAAATATATTAATTTTTAATCCGATTATTTAAAAAATTTTAAAATTAATTTTATTTTCATGATTTAAAAATTTCAATTAAATTTTATTTTTTCATTTATATTTTCTAAATTAATGAGATTGTCATACATGACATATATATAATAAAATACTTTAATTATTTTATGTCTCAAAACAATTATTATTATATCACCAAATTATTTTATTTATACATAGCTCGTCCGCACTAGTCTGTTTTTTTGGGTGAACACTTGTCCTTTTAACTATTGGGTCTACTCTCTTTAGGCCTTTAATGTCTGCAAGCCAGATGGCTGTGATCACAATGTGTGGCTTAAAGTAATTTTGATGATTTTGTATTTATTTTCTTTAGTAAAACCTTATATACATTTTTATATTTTGTTAAACGATCAAACACTTGGAGTGAATCATAAATTGATTCAAATTAAAGTCGAAGTATATGATATAAAATAAAATAACTAAACTTAACTTAACGTGTTGTTTAAGTGTTAGAATATGTTTAATTTTAATATTTGAGAGGTTGTTGCAATATTACAATTCAAGTTAAAATAAAATTTATGAGAAGAATAATCAAGGTTATGAATTCTGACAAAATTTATAAAAAATATCCTGCTTAGAAATTGTAAATGAGAGTAAATTCACATTAAAAAAATATATAATAAATATACAAAATAAAAAGAAACAAAAAAAACAAGATAACCAATATCTGACAAAACAATATTTATAAAGATGAATAAAGATGATTAGTACTAGTCGACCTTTGCGATTGTTGTTTTAGTTAATTCATTCCAAAGAAATCAAAATCAACTTTCTCCCTCATTCGCTTTCTCTGTCTCTGTGATCCGCCGCACTACAAGAGAAGTACAGATGAGTACTTCTGGTTGCTGAAGCCAGCGACTCCCCTCCAATTGTTGCATGCATGTCTCTAATTTAAGGGAGTGACACCTTACCTCAGGACCTCTGCCCCTTTAAAAATCAGACCAGACAAAAAAATAATTTAGTGAACGGTTTGTTTAGCCGGATTCGAACCATTATCAAACTCGATCACATTTTAAATATATTTAATTTAATATAATATTATAAATAATATAATCAAAGTTATAATTATTATTTTTATTTTATTTTATTTTCCTTCTCAATAATTTGTTCATTATTTCCTCAATCAACAACCAAAAGTTTATTAGAAAAAAAAAAAAAAAAAAAAACTCACTAGTATATATAATCACTTATTTTATTTTGATATGAAAAACATTGATATAAATAAAAAAATAAAATAGGTTAAATATAAACTTTATAAAAGTATATATAAAAAAAAAGAAATTAGAATGCATTTAACTCTTTTGGATGTTGAATGCATATTTGATATTAGTATTATCCATTAAAATATTCAAAACACAATTCTAATTTAATTTTTAGATTTAAACAAAAAAATGGTACAACCACTAACATAATATTGGGTCGTTCGACTCTCAATTATTCTAATTTTTACAAATTTTATATGATACAATTCCCAAAATAGCTCTATAGTCTAAAATAATTCGATTTTTCATCCGATCGAAAGCCCCATCGGTCCGGCCCAATTTTTAAAACATTAATCAAGATATTACAGACAAGTGAAAAGGAGAATGGAAAAAGCCAAATAATAAATTATCTTTTGCTTGAGAAATCCTGGTTGATAAATTTATAAAATAAAAAATTCAACCAAATAGTATAAAAAAAAATTATTATGATTGGTATTTATAGATCAAAATATAAAATTAATTAATTATTTTTACTGAAATGTACTCAAATTCTACTAATTCTTAATATTCAACTTAAACTCAAGATTATATACGTCATAAGAAATAAATAAACACAAAAATTGAGGAATAGAAAATATAAATACCCCTTTCAAACTTATCAAAATAATTGGATATCAAATGTATATTATGTCTATTACAGACTAACATGAGTTTACCTTATTTTATTTTTCAAGCAATTGCTATCGGATAAAATCAATAAAAATTATATTTTATAAGGGTCACAAATATAAATAAATAAAAAATCAAATTGTGTAGGACTCTATAAGCTTTTTTACCTTAGATATAAAGAAATTCTGGCATCGAGCCCAGCACTAAGGGGTGGGGGAGAGCATTAGGCTCGGGTGCTATTTCGCTTGAATTATGCTTGTGGTAGCTCATGTTTTATTTATCGATTTCTTAGATTGGAATATTAAGGAGGTCTTAGTGGGTAAAATTTTCATATATTTTTAAGCTAGTCCCAACGTAAATGATAATAACCCTTTAATCTAATAAAAAAAAAAGAATAAATTGAATGAAACCAAGCAGACCCAAACATTGGTTAACCATTAAATCAAACAAAAACAAATGTTGCATGGTCATTGACATATAATATTAGTCTTTTTTATTTACTAAATAACAGGTGATCCTCGTGTGTACTTATTTATGTGTTGGCAATTATACTACAAAGTATGGTTGGTGATGATAAATTTTATTTGAAGGGTTCAGAAGGTTAATTTTTTTTTTGTTTTATTTAATAAAAGTGGGTTTAATTAAATCAATGGTTTTTTGGCCAGTAATAATATTTAGGTAGTCAATAATTTCTGTCTTTTATTTGAATTTATGATTATGATATTAGATTATTTTTGACAATGAATATGGTTCCATAACTGTATAAATACGTTAGTTTGGGTGTTATGTAGTTTTTATTTTAATAAATTAATTTGTTTTCCAATCTTTATAAAAAAAAAAAATCAAAATGTCAACAGATTATTGCTTTTATTTCATTTTAAGTTTAGATTACAGTTAATGTATAATTCCAAAACTTTTTTTATTTGGTCTCACTTAACATACAGTTTTGTGAATTAATTTTTTATATTGATCCCACTTTGCAATTTTACAATAGAGAAAGTTTTCAATGAACTTATATAATTCAAAAATTGTGAAACAAAACCGGCCTTACGTATGGGCTTCATTTATGAATAAAAATATTTGTGGTCAACGGAGTGCCACATGTTCAAAATTTTATTTGGAGCCGGTGGAAACTAAGGGTGTGCACTTGAATTGGTTTGACACAAAATTTTATCAGATGAATTACAAGTCAAATTGGCAAAAATCTCATCTAAAAATCGGATAATCGGGTAACTATAAATTACACACTGTTAAAAAAGATCAGATGAGTTAAACTTTTCATTTGTTAAACTTTATAAAAAAAAAATTGAGTACTTATTTCGAAGAAATAATAAGATTTAAAATAAAAAATTTAAAAGTATATAATTTTTAAGCTGGAAATAAATATAAATGAATTTTTTAAAAATTATAAATTTAATAAAATGTTAAAATAAGATAACTATAATTTATTATAATGTATATTCAACATAAAAATATAATTCAAACTAAATATGTATGGTTAAAAATCAACATTAACATATATTGAGTTGAATTATACACTTATTGTTATGTATTAAAATATTCTAGATTAGATTTTATTTTTTGTATATATAAATTATTTTGAAAATATTAGAAAATAAATTCATGTGAGTCGGACGTGTTCCTGGATTAAAAAAGTTTCACTAGATAAGTGACCCGAATCGGGATAAATGATAAAGCATCACTCAACTTAAAACTCGAGTTTAATCGAATTAATCGGGTTCCTGAATATTTTGCATTATCCCTTGTGAAAACTGCTCATAAACATGGTATATATTTTTTTAATGCTTAATATTAATTTTTGAGTCAATTACTTAAATTTTTCACGGATTATATTTATACTATACAAACTTTTCATTTCTTCCTAAACTTAAATAAATCTTCTCAAAATTTGAAAATAAATTATAATTAAATCAACACTTGAAAAAAATGTCAGAATACTCATATTGCCTTTTTGTTACAACATACATTGATTTTAGTATTATTAAACTAATTTAATGTTAACTAGTTTACATATATTGTTTGTTGCGTGTGAATTATATTTTTGTGTTCCTTAAATTATAGATGAATGTTAAGGAAAAAAAAAGTCATAATATTATTTTACAAAATCTAAAAATGCACAATCATGATCAATTTTAATTTATAATAATAAATAAAAGAATCAAAACAATAGTATCTATCAAGATTATGTTTGATGCTTTCTTTCCACCCAATTGATTTTAATTAATTATACATGTGGATGAGTTAAATACAATTCTAATGAGTGATCATAAAAAATAAAAATAAAAAGCATCTCCAGAGTCAATTAGATTAAATTGTGGTTGATTCATTATAATTATTATTATAATTTATTATTAAAATAAAATAAAAATAATTACAATTCAATAACTATTCGAAACCTTGTTAAAATTCAGTACCAACCCTCCCAAAAAACTTTTTCCATCTTCCATTTTTCATCATCCTTTCAAAGACTTAGAAACCAATACGAGAAATTTATATCACAAACAAATTAAATTCATTCTGTCCAACATTAGTTTTATCATTACACATTTCAGTGCTCTAAACAGTATAAGTAGTTTTTTTTTATTCTTCTCAAAATATCCCAAAACATCAATTTAAGTTTAGTAGTGTCCTTTTTCTTTCCCTTAAAATTAACTAAATTAAACAAAATGGTTTCTCTCATATATTAAATTTACAAATCTTATTGTGCTTAGTTGTTGTATAAAACTAAATAAGAACATTAATTAATAGCATATCTATATATTACAGATATTATATTGCTACTTTATTTTTCCAAAATGCTTCAACAAATAACTCAAATTCCTAAAATAAATAAATAAATAAAAAGAAGAAGTTAATTTACAAAGAAAAAAAAATGTATTTAATAGTAAAGTTGAAAACTAATTAAGTGTTTACTTTTTGGGAAATATTAAATAAATAATCAATATGTTAAGCAAGTGTAATCATATTCCATATTAATCATCAACAACAACAACACCCCCTAGGGATACTAAGAGACTTCCATGTGATAAAATAAAATGATATGAGAAGTTTAATATGGTGTTCAAAATATAGATAACTTGTTAAATATAAAAAAAATTATTATTGTTAGTTAATTATTATTGAAAAATGATTAATATAAATAGAAAATAAACCAATTACAACTCTATTGTTAGTAAAATAGAGAACTATTTTTATTATTTTTTTGATACGAAACATTGGTAATTCACCAATTAATCTATATTTTCAAATTGTATGAAAGGCATCCACAACAATTGAAGGAAACTGCTCAATTAATCAAACAAGATATTATATTATAATTCAGAAATATTACAATTCAAATCATCAATTACAAATAACTCACACAAGAGATAATTTTAACGACAATAGGATTTGAACTTGAGACATCTTGGTCACAGTACCTTTGTCTTAGCAAGTTGGCATTAAGACTTCATCAGTGATAAAGATGAGTTAAAGAAACAATTATGTCACTAAAAATTATTTATATAAAATTACAGAGTTATCAATTGAATTAAAAGTAATAAGAATGAAAATTAATTTTTTATAAAAAATATTTTAAGAAATAATTTATTTATTTTTATATTAAACAACTTTTATATATAGTATAGATCAAATGTCGATATCATATTATTAAATTTGAATTAAAATGAAATTAATAATCAATGTTAAACTTGTAATAAAACTATAAATAAATTTTTTTTCTTAAAAAGCAATATTTTTTTTTTAGTAGAAAATGAAGTTGTTCCTGGAAAATCTAAAATGCATTTTTTTTTCGTCGGTTAAACTATTATTATTAAAAGTGCTTTTTAATTTAATTTTTTTATATTATTTTAAGTTAAAGTGCAATATAGCATTATTAAATTAATTAGATTGTTCTAAAATTATAGATGACACTTAATAAAAATATAACAAAGTATATATCCTATTTTTATTTTAAGTCCCAAAGAGAGATAGATTTTAAATATATAAAAAAGATAAGTGTACAATTCGTATAAATTTATAAACGTGGCTTCAATTTTTTTTTGGGTCTAGTATCTAAAGAAAATATAAAATATTTAAAATATCAAAGTAATATAGAACTGTACTTTTATAATATCAAAATAATTATTATTGTTACTAATTGTGTTTATATTTATACTAAATAAACAATATTTTTTCAGGTGAGAAGGAATTCATTTCCCCGTAAAGAAAAGAAAGAAAAAGAAAAAAAAGGTGTTTTTAATGGGTCCCTACGAGCAATTGTTAAACTGCAGGTGGGTTTGGTAATGTATTTCAAAAAGATAAAACACATAAAAATTGGCCGGTTACAAATTTTTGTTTAAGAAGTGCATCTTTTAATGTTTTTAATAAGTTATGGATATTTTAGAAGTTATGGATTTTTAATAATTTATAAATTATTTAATTTCTCAATCTAAATATATCATTAATAATAATAGTTATTTTTTTTATTTTATATAATAAGTCATAATTTATTTTATCAAATATTTTACTTATTATTTTTACTAGTCACATCAACTTTTACAAAAGATTTATCAATGAATTATTAGTAACTGCTTAAGAATTATAACTTAGAATAATAATCTAAATATTAAATAATAGTCAAATTATAATAACTATCTGATATAAATTTTTTATTTATAATATCCTAACTAGTAAATCCAAAGAAATATAAGCCACGTGTTTGAGAACCCACACAGCCGTGAACCTACCAATCTCAATTATAATGTCCACATAAATAATGTAACAGATTGAAATTCAACCGATGGTCATATGGCACAACAACCACTATTCAATACACGGAGTATATATGTTATATGCGCAATCAATCACCACCTATATATTAAAGTGCCGTCTTTCCAAATTTATAACAACACAATCGTTCTCACTGTTTCTGTGCACCACGCGCGGCCACATTATTCATGGAGGAAAGAAATTATAAGCAGCCATTTCTTGAACCCAGAGAAGAACTACAAGTCCAAAACGACCAACAGCAATCCCTCCCCACACCAACACACACTGCTTTTTTCTCCGCCGATGAGCCTGACATTCCTCCAATCACTAGCTTCAATATATTCTCTAGAGAGTTCTCCTTTGAGTCAAAGAAACTCTGGTACCTCGCCGGTCCTGCTATCTTCACCTCCCTTTGTCAATACTCTCTCGGCGCCATTACTCAGCTGTTAGCTGGTCATGTCGGCACTCTTGCACTCGCCGCTGTCTCCATCGAAAACTCCGTCATCGCCGGATTCTCCTTCGGTGTCATGGTACATATATACATATTACATTACCAATCAACTGATATTATTAATTTTAAATTTTAATGTTTTGAATTAATTTAATTAAACAGCTTGGGATGGGGAGTGCCCTTGAAACGCTGTGTGGGCAAGCGTTTGGAGCGGGACAGATTGATATGTTGGGGATTTATATGCAAAGATCGTGGGTGATTCTCAATTCAACGGCTGTGATTCTTTGTTTTCTTTACATTTTTTCCGTTCAAATTCTGAAACTGATTAGACAAACGACGGAGATATCCGAAGCGGCGGGAAGATTCGCAGTTTGGATGATTCCTCAACTTTTTGCTTACTCAATGAATTTTCCAATTGCCAAGTTCTTACAGGCGCAGAGTAAGATTATGGTGATGGCGGGAATATCAGCTGTGGCTTTGGTTCTTCACACTTTGTTTAGTTGGTTGTTTATGTTGAAACTTGGGTGGGGTTTGGTGGGTGCGGCGGTGGTACTAAACTCGTCGTGGTGGTTCATAGTGGTGGCTCAGTTGGTGTATATATTCAGTGGGACATGTGGTCGAGCATGGACTGGGTTCTCGTGGAAAGCGTTTCAGAATCTCTGGGGGTTCATTAGACTCTCACTAGCATCTGCTGTCATGCTCTGGTGAGATTGCTGACTTTTGTCGTTTTTCGTTTCTTTTAAATAAATGGGCAATGATACATGTTTATAAATCATTTTTTTACATAATAATAAATAATAAATTAAACCCACCACTCATCAATTGACTCTTGTTAGAAAATAAAATAAATGAAAAAATCAAATTGATGCTTTGATCAATCTTGTCAATCTTGTCTGCTGGCACAATTATCTATGGTCACTGTCTCTCTCTGGAATATAACTCAAGTCAATGCATTTAAGATTGGATTCTATATTTACAATAATTTCTAATTGAATGAAATTATTGTCAGTAAATAGTAATTTTTTTTAAATAGGATGAGTATTTTATATTTTTTATTCCTTATGTTTGTAGATAAATTTTTTAATTTAATTTGTTTTCTCTTACTAAGACTATTTTTTGATTTACCTAACCTTTAATTACAGCTTGGAAGTATGGTATTTCATGGCATTGATTCTCTTTGCTGGTTATCTCAAGAATGCAGAACTCTCTGTGGATGCTTTGTCCATCTGGTAAGTCTTTATAATCAATAATATATATATTATTTCGGTGTTGTTATAAGATCTAATTATTTAATTAAATTATCATGTTATCAAATGAACAAATCTATAGTGAATATATGTAATCTTTATATTCTTTAATAGGATAAGATTCATAATTTTAAAATAAATATTTATAGCAGACGTGCATTTTCGTAAAAAAGTGTTGACCCCACCCGATTAGAATTCAATAACCTATAGATTTGGAGATTAATTAGTTATTTGTTTCTATTAATAAATTTGATAATGGCTGGCTATCCTAACTCCTAAGTAGACAGTATCTATGTTTAATCCTTTCTTGGGTAAGAACGAAACAAATGCAACCAATAGCCACTGGTGGTCTGCCCACAATAACTTTCATTATTCTATTTACGTGTCAAATTTGAGCACATCACTGCTGACTACCCATATTTTGGCGCTTCCTTTTCGTCCTACTATTGTTAGCAAAATGTCATTTTAACGAACAGTACAAAAAAAGAAAAAAGAGATATATCCCTTTCAACCCAACAAAAAAAACAAAGAAAAGAGACTTGTATCTTCTGCTAGGGAGGTTTCTACAGAATAACAAGTTTTTTAAGATTTTCTATGCAGTATGAACATACTTGGCTGGACCGTGATGGTATCTTTCGGTATGAACGCAGCCGTAAGGTTTGTATAAGAGTAATGCTACATACACATATTTTTACTAGTTTATAAAGTTTAGTCCTGAGTCTTAAAAACTGTGTATGCAGTGTGAGAGTTTCAAATGAATTGGGAGCAGCTCATCCAAGAACGGCCAAATTTTCATTAGTGGTGGCCGTGATTAGTTCAATTGCCATAGGCCTCTTGCTTTCTCTTGTTCTCCTGCTCTCACGAAATGAGTATCCTTCTCTATTTTCAAGCGATACCGACGTTGACAATCTTGTTAAGGAACTTACACCATTGCTAGCCCTCTGCATTGTCATCAACAATATTCAGCCTGTTCTTTCTGGTAACTACGAAATATTAGTTGCAGGAAATTACAAAAATTGATTTCTCATGCAGTTACCAAATTTTCTTTATAAATCTTGTGTATGTTAATTCTGCAGGGGTGGCTGTTGGGGCAGGATGGCAGACTGTAGTGGCTTATGTAAATATTGGTTGTTACTATCTATTTGGTATTCCTCTGGGTCTTATACTGGGTTACAAGCTTGACATGGGTGTGAAGGTGAGTCTTTCTCAATCCTCTGTTATCTTACTTTTATTTACATATTTGTGCATTTACTAGAATAAAGTAATTTTCAGGGCATTTGGTGTGGAATGCTGTCAGGAACTGTCTTACAGACTTGTATCCTTTTCTTCATGATCTACAGAACGAATTGGAACAAAGAGGTACGTAGAATTCACACATTTTTATGACAAACTTTCTCACACAGATGCTTAATTAACTAATTTGTGATGCTTTGATGGATATATATTTATAATGTAGTGTAAACTAACCATGCCTAATTTGGTATGAAACGCAGGCCTCGCTTGCTGAAGCCAGAATAAGAAAATGGGGAGGCGAGGAAGATTCAACAGGGAATGATGATATTGAAAAGATAAGAGAACCATGATAATGAACAAAATGAGCCTAAGAAAAAATAACTATGATAATTAACAAGTGTCTAGACAATTAAATTTCATTAATTAGACTATGGTCAAATTTATTTCTTTTCTCAGACTTATTTGAGATTTTATTTTAATTCGGCAAATATAGATTTTTAAAGTGTTTGACTCTAAGTTGTAAATATTGATATATTATTTATATTATGTCTCCAGTTCGAACTTGCCATCTCTTATTTTATTTTTTTAGGTGTTGTGCTTACAATGAAAAGTTGAATTGGTTGATTTTATTTGATAAAAAATTATCAACACATCTACCATTTATGCAAGTGATATTGCGATGTTGATGTAGGAGTTTAGGTACATTACATCATTAATTATGCAAGTTTCCTAATCATTACAGAAATGTTGGTAATCTAATATATATAGATATATATAGCAATTATAAGTGACACAAGCAAATCAGGGGGGGGGGAGGGAGGGGGGGGATTTAGTACTGAATAAGCAAAAGGCATTTTAGTGAGGAAAGTGAAGTAACAAATTTTCAAGGTATAAACTTACCTTACTTGTTTTTTTATTATAAATATGCAACATTCGTATATCTTATCTTAATACTGAAAGAAGACGTTTGGCTATAATATATGTACATGTGTTATTCTACATTCAAAGTTAGTTCCAATTTTTCTTTCCGATGCATCAATAAGAAACATTTCACTTTACCTTACTTGTTTTTTTATTATAAATATGCAACATTCGTATATCTTATCTTAATAATGAAAAGAGACGTTTGGCTATAATATATGTACACGTGTTATTCTACATTCAAAGTTAGTTCCAATTTTTCTTTCCGATGCATCAAAAAGAAACATTTCACTTTATCTGCAAAACTATTAAAACTACGATGCCATATGGTGAGACTTCCGTTTGGTTTTTGTTGACACTTCCATATATGTGTATTTACATACTCGTCGACTATATATAACATGGATATAAAATTTATTTATTCTTAAAAACCATAAAATTAGAAATCAGTCATATAAGTAATACTTCCATGTGGTGAATTTAATTCATTTTCATGCTTACTAATTTTTTATTAATTTAATTATTTATATCTATATTATTTAAAAGAATTACAAATTAGAGTATATGCAAACAAAATAATAAAAAGAGGAAGAATTATTTGCTTCATATTTAGTAAAATAATAGAAAAATATGATGAATATTTTAAGAGTTAACTCTTCTTTGAGAACCTTCACTTAAAGAACATTCTCAAAATAGGCACTTATATTTTTGTAAATCATTTGATGCACTCACTTTTATTTTTTATTATATCGTTTGAGGCATAATGCCAAAAACAGATAAGCATGGTATTCACCAAAAAATGGTGACATGATATTTTTTCTACACATCATAATAATTTTTTTTCTCTATTTCTTATATGTCAATTTTATTTTAATTTCATTTTTTAATATTTTTCTAGTTATTTCTCAAAATTCTTAGAATTCATTATTGATGAGCCATCAAATGACTGCATCATTTTGTTTGTTTTCATTATTTTTGTTTTTTTACCTTAACTTGGTTATTTTACTAAAAAAAATTAAAATACATATTAGAGAACATCAATGGCATGAAAGATTAAGAGAAAATAATTGTCATGTTACTATTTTTTAGTAAGTATACTCACCGATTTTTTGTTAATTTCCTCAAACGATATAAAAAGGAAATGTGAGTGCCTATTTTGAGATGAATTATAAGTTGAGATTCTTAATTGATAATTAACACTCAATATTTTAAAGTAAGAATTTTGGTGTTAAGAGACTTTATTCATATTATTATTTTCTTCTACTTTATTTCTCTCCTAAACAAGAGTAGAGAAAATTAAAATCTTTCATTTTTTTTTCTTCTCTTAATTTGTTCTCAAATAAATTTTTTTCCTATTTAGCAGTCATATGGAGTTGAAACCATCTTGCGCACACATAGACTAATCAAATTTCATAAACTGAACAAAAGTAGGCCATTCACTTTGAAATTTTTTAACTTCAAGGGATACTTAATCTTAACTCAAACTCTCTAATTTTTACGTTGGGACACTTACCAGTTACCAGTAGGTGATTTATTATGTCTTCATAGCCAAAACAAGATAATAAATAAATTATTATTTTAAGATAATTTATTAAAACGTAATAAATATTTTCTTTAAAATTTAAAACATAATAATTAATTAATTGCATTAGATTAAAATCATCATCTCTTGCTACAACAAATGCTACCATTAATTATAATAACATATATATTGTCTAAACATGCATACTTGAGGACATAATAAATCTCTTTCGAAAAAGAAATAAGTTGGACAACTGAAAAATATAACTTAATTACAATGGAAAATATATTGGTTTTTTTTTCCTGATAATGTAGTAAATACAGTTGTGAAGAAATATTTATTGCTCTAAATCTACCTCTCTATTATAATAAAAGAATTAGTTCAATACATGTGCTTCTACATTATCTATTTTTAATGTGACACAACTAAAAATTATTAGAATAGAAGTTTTCCAGTAATAAATACCTCTTAACAAGTGACATGCACCATTTGAAAAACCCCATAAAATAAATCCCTACCAATCTCGTTTCTAAATCTAACACAAGTCTCTATTTTTGTGGCACAATGGAGGTTGGTAATAACAGTAAGCAGCCACTTCTCGAACACACAGACGAAGTAGGAGACCAAAACGACCACCTACACTCTCTCCCTAAATCTATTTCAACAGACAGTAGTGTCGTTTTCACCGCCGATGTCGCTGACATACCTCCAATCAGTGGATTCAATGATTTCTCCAGAGAATTCTGGATTGAATCAAAGAAACTCTGGTACCTCGCTGGTCCGGCTATTTTCACCTCCATTTGTCAATACTCACTCGGTGCCATTACTCAATTGTTCACCGGCCATGTCGGCACACTCGCCCTCGCCGCCGTCTCCGTTGAAAACTCCGTCATCGCCGGATTCTCCTTTGGCATAATGGTATGAATCAATTAATTTTTATTACAATTTTAAGTAATTCTAATTCTAAATTAATTTAATTAATCAGGTTGGAATGGGAAGCGCGCTTGAAACGTTGTGCGGGCAAGCGTTTGGAGCGGGTCAGATTGATATGTTGGGGATTTATATGCAAAGATCGTGGGTGATTCTCAATTCGACGGCTGTGATTCTTTGTTTTCTTTATATCTACGCGGTTCAGATTCTGAAATTCATTGGACAGACGACGGAGATATCCGAAACGGCTGGAGTATTTGCCGTTTGGATGATTCCTCAGCTTTTTGCTTACGCAATGATATTTCCGATGGCCAAGTTCTTACAGGCGCAGAGCAAGATGATGGTAATGGCCGGAATAGCGGCGGTAGCTTTGGTTCTTCACACTTTCTTCAGTTGGATGTTTATGTTGAAGCTTGGGTGGGGTATGGTGGGTGCGGCGGTGGTGCTAAACTCGTCGTGGTGGTTCATAGTGGTGGCTCAGTTGGTGTATATATTCAGTGGGACATGTGGTCGAGCATGGACTGGGTTCTCTTGGAAAGCATTTCAGGATTTATGGGGATTCGTTAGGCTCTCTGTAGCGTCCGCTGTCATGCTCTGGTGATTCTCGTTTTTTTATTTTTTTGTTAAAATTTAAATATAATTGATATTATGGTAAATAGATGTGCGACACTTTATGTGCATAGAAAAAATATCTTTTTTTTAAAAAAGTTATTCACATTTAATATATTTTTCAATTAAAATTATACTTTTTCCAATTTTATTTTTTCAATTTAAACACAACCTGCGTGGTAACTTAATTGTTTAGTTGCCTAGGTGGTTACTAATAAATATTATGAATTCTAGCGGTAGAATATTTGCAAGTAAAATAAATATAATTTTGAAAATAATAATCTAGTAATTAAATAATATAAAAAATTACAATTAACTATTATAAAATATCATTATATAAATATATATATATATATATATATATATATATATATATTATATAAAGTAAAAAGACTCTAATATTATTGGCACATCGTCATAAATACATTTATATTTTGATATTTAATATTATCACTAATTTAATGAGACATAAAATATTTATTATATTAAAGATATAACAAGTGTCTAAAAAATACTTGTTAAATTTTTATAAATAAAAAATTTATAATTATAATTTATTACATAAATTATTACTTATAAAAATTTAAATTTATAATCACTATAGTTATTATAACTTAACAAGTACCCAAATAACACCCTTTACAAAAATCCTTATACTAATGATTCACAAAATATTTTGTTTAAACGTGGAGTGCAGCTTGGAAACATGGTATTTCATGGCACTGATTCTCTTTGCTGGATACCTGAAGAATGCAGAAGTTTCCGTGGATGCCATATCCATCTGGTAATTACACGTCTTTGCTTTTTCTAATCCATACAATTACTAGTTTTTTATTTTTAAATGTGTCTTTTTGCAGTATGAACATACTGGGATGGACTGTGATGGTATCTTTCGGGATGAATGCGGCCGTGAGGTTGGAATAATATATAAAAATAATATCAATATAGCCTTTATATTTAAACTCAAAAATTAAAATCTGTCTGAAAATTGTGCATGCAGTGTGAGAGTTTCAAATGAATTAGGGGCAGCTCATCCAAGAACAGCTAAATTTTCATTAGTCGTGGCTGTGATTAGTTCAATTGTGATAGGCATCTTGCTTTCTCTTGTTCTCATACTCTCAAGAAATGAGTATCCTTCCTTATTTTCAAGCGATACCGGCGTTACCAATCTTGTTATGCAACTCACACCATTGCTAGCCCTCTGTATTATCATCAACAATATTCAGCCTGTTCTTTCTGGTAATTACCAGTATCCAAATTGATTTCTATCACATCATCATCTCTATGACGCATATTACGTCTTCTTATAATATTAATTTGGGTTAAATCTGCAGGAGTGGCCATTGGAGCTGGGTGGCAGACTGCAGTGGCTTATGTAAATGTGGCTTGCTACTATCTATTCGGCGTTCCTGTGGGTCTTATAGTGGGCTACAAGCTTAACATGGGTGTGATAGTAAGTCTTCCTTCATTCTTTACTACATGTTTGAGTTTGTAAACGAGGAGTTAATTTATTTGATACCAACTAATATTCTTATTTACAGGGGATTTGGTACGGAATGATGTCCGGAACCGTCTTACAAACTTGTGTTATTTTATTCATGGTCTACAGAACTAACTGGAACAAAGAAGTAAGATTTTACAGATGTATCCTCATGAACAAACAAGCAATTTTTATACATAATAACATGACAATAATCAATGCTTAAACATACAACAGGAGTATGTAGTGTAAACTAACGGTTGATTTGGTATTATTAACTATGAAACGCAGGCATCCCTCGCTGAAGACAGGATAAGGAAATGGGGTGGTGAAAATGATTCAATGTCAAATGACATTGAAAATATAAGAGACGCATGAAACTGCAATTCAACATGCGAAGAGGTTTTGGTTATGTGTCTTTCTCAAATGAAGAGGAGTTTACATTTTACATAGTCTACTCTAAGCATTTTATTTTCCTTACAATAATTTAGGCAAAAAACACAAGCGTGTTTCCTTCAGATTCAGATTGGAAGCAATAATCAAAGGAAGTTTTTCTAACAAGAGTTTATTTGATCATTCTAAGAGGATTCACTTCTGCTGTTGGTGAACTTAAACGTATAATATCTATTCAGAACTCAAAACAAGTACTTATACTCTAAGGGGTGGCTGCTGCTTTCCATTATGCAGCATCATAGTGGAAAGAAAGCACAGAAAACCAACAAGCAATAGATTGCAGAGTGGAAATGCATGGAACATGAACATGAAAGGATAACAGGTGAGCAGAAGATGAAACCAATTCATAGGCCTGAATGTCAACTTTAAGTTAGAGGAAGATAACTTATAATAGGCTACAGTGAACTTCATGCAAAATCCCACTTTTCTCTTTTAAGATGGGTGATAAACAAGATATGCCGAAGTTAAAAAGAGATGGAGAAAAATTCTACAACATATCATAGCTATGAATCTCTGCAATCCTTAGTTAAACCTTCTGCCAATTCTATCATTGTCAAACCTATCTTGATCTAATAACTAGTTGTTGAAGTTGGACTCGTAATTACTAGAAAAAAGTTCAGTTTATCAGTTCATCATTGACATATCTTGACCATATGAGGACTGCATTATAATCGTAGCAAACTAAAGCTCCTTGGCTTCGTCAATTACTAGAACAAGATTCAGTTTATAAGAACTTTAATCACTGAGATTATCTTATTCTCAAGCCAAATTTTCAAAATCAAATACGTGAACGACTTCGTCAATTACTAGAACAAGATTCAGTTTATAAGAACTTTAGTCACTGAGATTATCTTATTCTCAAGCCAAATTTTCAAAATCAAATACGTGAACGACTATAAATACCAAGCTTCTACAAATCAAATTAGAAATGCAACACCAAAGCTTACTGAAAACAGAAAATCAAATCATCCAGACTTTGCATTAGCAAAGTTTCTCAAAATCAAATTAGAAATGCAGGGAAAAAGAGAAATACCGAAATACAGTAAACAGAATCTCAAAATGCCAAATACATTTCATTTTAGAATAGACCAAAACCATAATATATCAGCTCACTTGTCTCATACGAGTTCAAATAGATTGAAATGACTCAAACTAGCTATCAATTTAATACGAAGCCTTTTAACTAGTTAAGAAAAGGCAAACCTAAGCAGTAAGAACCACAGCACCACCGGCCTCCTTAATCTTCTTTTCTGCAATCTTGGACACGAGCTTAGCCTTCACCACAACAGGCTGGTTTGGAGGCAAAACCCCTTTCCCCAAAATCTTAAAATACCCATGTTGTGTAACATCGATCAAGGGAACACTGTCCTTGAAAGCCTTATCCTTAACCTCCTGAGGAACCAAGGACCAGAGCTTATCGATGTTGACAATAGGGGCAGTAGAATTTGTTGCGAAGCTTGTGGAAATAGCGCATACCAACTTTACCGAAGTAACCGGGATGGTACTTGTCGAACAGAATACGGTGGTGATGCATACCACCAGCATTACCGCGACCGCCTGGATGCTTTCTGTGCTTACCGATACGACCATGACCAGCGCTCACATGGCCGCGCTTCTTTCGGTTCTTCTTGAAGCGGGTCGTCATCTCCAATTCCTCTGCCTCGGTGCTTCAATTTCCTGCAAAGTTTCTCCCTCTGAGGGTTTCGGCTGTAGGGTTTGTAGGATTTATTGGTTGAAGGAGACCGATTGTGTACGAGGAGCTTTGTTTGGAATTGGGCTTGGAGCTTTGTGACAAAATGTTCTCAAAATTTAACGGATTTGGGCTTCTTGTCTTTGGGCTACTACTTTCTGTGATTTAGTTAATCAAACTTTGGGTACATTCTATGCTATTTTATGATTATAATATCTTAGACAACTTATGAACGTCTTGATCAAAGACCTATTTATATAATAATATATGTTAAATATGTGTTTGATATGCTGCTTACAAAAAATAGTTTAGACATAAAATTAATACCAAGAGCAAGCATAAATTAAAATATCTAGTGCACATTATATAAATTAAGGTTATTAAAAAATATTATTTAATTATCAATATAATATTTCTACAATTATTATTTAAAATTAGTTCACAGTATATAATAATTAATAATATAACCAATTACATCAAAATAACATAGTTTGATGAAGAGATGAGGGGATATAATGATAGTTAAATAGGATTATTATTATTTCAAAAATTTGAAGGTATATATGACGATTTACTCTCACATGTCACAAAAATATTTATCAGTTACTAAAAAATTACTTATGTTGATTGAACAAATTTTCAAATTACCTCCCATTGAGATTGGGTCTAATCATCTGACTGAAACATCCAAACACGCTAAATCGTTCAATTGGTAATCGGTGTCCCAATCTGTCTACAAAACATGCTATAATTCACTATACGAAATCTCGACTAATTCACAATAATCCATGCTGAAACTAACAAATTCAACACGCACTCATTTCAACTTTGACAACTATCATAACCATTTCCCAGCTCAATAGACAGTCTCCAAAAATTTTCAGGGTTCCCAGTATACTTCTGCTACATCTCATTACAACATGAACTTTTTACACAAATATACACAAATGATTAGAAGAACTAATAAAGAAATATATTTTTTCCCATCATACATCACAATAATTTTACAATGACATGGAGCTATCTATTTGAATGGATATCACAAATTGGAGAATCCAAATGAAATATATGTATGCATATTTCATCTTTGAAGAAAGAGAGCAGCTCCAACCAGTCCCAACCACACTGTCAAAGCTACCCAAAAGGCTCGGCTATTTCCTAACCCAGTGGGAGGACGCCAAACCATGAAGTCCCCAAGAAAGTCTCTGGATGATGGAAGCTGGTTAGTTGTTGAGCTGCTGCTTCTCTGTTCCTTGTCCTTGTTTTTATCAGTCCATGTTGCCGCATAACTAGAAGTTTTGTCACAGAAAGATCATGTTTAACTATTGGTAATCTAATTTAATCAACGTCACAAGAACAAGATTTCAAGGCGTGAGCAACATTTAGGTGTCCAGAGAGCTGCAAACCACCAACACAATCAAAATGCAAAAAGCAATTATGAAATAAGCCAATGCCATTTGCACCTTCTTGGCAACTGCACATGATTCATTCTTTATGATGAGGAATGATATATTCAGTTAATATCGCATGCTTTAGTGTTTGATCTCCAACTTCTACTACTACAGAGAAATTCATCACAGACAATGTAGATTTAGAATCAGTTCTATGCAATTGATCGTTAGAATGCCTTATGTTATATTTAGCAACCACTACAATTTTCCTCGTGCTTCACCCTCAAAAAGGTGCACAATTGGAGGCCAGCTCAATTAGATATAATCATAAATACTGTATCTTATATATACTACCGATTTAGAGAAAACATCTCTAGCAAGAAGTATTAGCATTGAAGAAGCAACACATAAATTGAACTTGAAGCACGCCATGAATGTACAGGGTGTCTCCATAGTTGAAATTTAGTCTAGACCAATTGAAGATACATATCTTCTTTTTTTGCAAAGAACTCAATATCTCATATCTTGAACCAACTATAAGTTGAACACACCTGAATTAGTATTAGCCCTAATATAGTTAGAAGACGTAAATCAGAAAATTCATTATTTTGAATCTATGAATTAACAAACAACAACATTAAAACCAGCCTCACACGTTTTAGCCATTTTTTCTGGTTTGCAAACATCCCCCAAACTACGTAAAATAGGGTGGTAGTGCTATTGTATCTGGTTGGTTTGTGGACCTACATGACTAGAGGACTTCTTGTATGTAACATTATTTAGATCGCTGGCTGATTAAAGACTCAGTCTTACTGTTACATTCATGGAAAAATTGGGTTAACATTGCCTATACGCTCAGATAACACAGGGACTGGGCCCATCATAGCCCAATCCAGAAGAAAGAACATATCCCCACCACCATCAGTATAAAGTATAAACACAAAGGAATGCATTTGACATCACACACACAAAAGAATGCATTTGACATTACACAGGAAACAGTAAGACTCAAATGTATTATAACAATTAGCAAAAGCAACAATCAGCATAAAAGTACAAAACCATGCTGGATAAGGAATTGCATTACCTATCATAACTAGAACCGATTAATGGTATTGTCACCATTTCCTCTTGGGATATCTTGAGCTTCGGTGCCTGCAAAATGTTACCGAAGCTCTGCAGCTTGGCGCCTGATGCTGACACTTGGGTGCTTCTTCTCTAATTGCTGGTAAAGAGCAATACAATCTGCATGGCGGTTACTGGCTTCATAAGCCATAGCAAGCCATATTTGTATCTGAAATCCACAATTAAGATCTCCCTTTTTATTTCCTTAGTCTTAGCTTATAATAAACATCAAATGAAACAATACAAACAGAAATACAACAAACAGCTAAACAAAGATTGTTATTTGGTATAAATCGACCAACCTCACCACCGAGTAATGTGGGTTTGGGGATGATTGTGAGTGCCCCTTCAAGAAACTCAATGGCACGTCCGTACATACCCCTCCCATATGCCTTTTGACCCAATTCGAACATCAACTGCGCTGTATCCCTCCGCTCTGCCTGTTCCTTAGCCACCTGTTTTCTCATACCCAAAAATAACAAAACCAATCCAATAATATTAAATTTTTCCCAGAAAACAAGAAAGTTCCCAAATTCAAACACTAAAATTTTCTTCTGTCAAAGAATTTAATTTAATTTAAAGCAAACCTTTTCAAGCTCTTTCCTAACTCTCATCCTCTTCTCTTCCTCAGTCTCTTCCTCACCTTCACCATCACCATCTTTCGCCCGACTCTGCAACTCCTCCGCTTTTTTCTCTAACTCCCTTCTCTCCTCAATCTCCTTCACTCTCTTCCGCATTTCCTTTTCCCAATCGTATGGTTCCTCTTCTCCTTCTTCATACCCCTTACTGTTACTCTCTTCATCACTAGAGTCCGCATCAAAATCGACACCGTTTACTTTCGAATTCGATTTTCCACGAGCCACAACTCGATTCCGAGCCTCCCCATCGGAGTCGGAGCTCTTGGCAGCAATAGAAGCATAGTAGACTTGAGGGTCTCTTTTGGGCAAGTTCAAAATTACGTCGATTGGCACCGGACGTACCTTCCGGTCCGGTATAATGGTCCGAGCCGAAGCCAAATCTAGTAATAGTGCTAAATTCCCAACGACGACAGCCATGCCGATGAGGACAGAAACAGAGAGAAAGGGGACAGTAGGAGAAGTAAGATGTGAGGTTCCCGCTGAAGATATTTAGGTGGTTAAGAATTCAAAGAACGAAAATGCCCATGAATCTCTGGCAACGACTTCAAAATTTGAAGTGTTTGGCAGCAGAAATTGCAAATTTGTACGAGGATAATATTGTCAATAAAATGTGAACGTAGCTCTCTTTAGATTTAGAAGAGAGCCGTGTGGCAACTATTGCAGCAGGAGATATCATGAAACGAAAACATTTTGGTCATCAAAATGGACGGCGAGAGAAAGCGGCGTTCCTCAAGATGGACGGCGAGAGAAAACGGCATCGTCAAGGTGGCTTCTCTGGTCCATCTTCTTCGTCTGCGCCACACATGGTCCTAATAATACAGCGCTCAAGCTCTTAACTTTATTCAAATTCAGAGACCATCTTATATCTGCGGCTTTGTTACTTTGCAATTTACAACCTTACTTATTCTCTTCGTTCCACCATAAACATAAGAGCCTGCATTTCACTGCTAATTCTAGGCTCCGGCTCGCTTTGTCCACTTCTTCCTTCAACTCCAGACGCATTTTCTTGCATTTTCCTAAATCAACGTCTATTAATGGAGTTTCTGTTCTGGACAGTCGAGAGGGTATAAGTGTAGGGCATGGAGAGAACAATGTTGAATTTTTCGGAGGTTGTGGAGATGGATTGGTTATTTTCGATCGATTTTTCCCGGTGGGAGCTGGTGTTGCTTCTCCGATGACGTCGAGGTTAAAATTTTAGCTAAGCCGGTGACTGTGTGGTGGCGCTTGGAAAAAAGTGGGAATTAGTTGCTCCAGACCGATGAGCTATCTTTGCGGGATTCTCTGCTTTAATTCTGGCAGCCCTGCGTCCTGCTTTCCTTTGATTATTTGGAATGCATCGCGCAGATTCTTTTCTGCTCTTTTCTTATTGAATATACTAATCTGGTTAAATTCTGGTTCAACTCACAAAGTGGGGATATTGCAGTTCTCCATCGGAATGTGCGTCTCTTGGTTCTGCTTTGTATAACTTCGGGAATGCAGGTCAAAATCTTAGTATGGTCAAATTTCCCTTGCCCACTGCAAATTATTTTCTTTTGCACTGTGTGTGTAAATCATCTGTTCAAAATCCATCTCTATTATATATAACGGGTGTTGATATTTTGCTTACCTGAGTCCACGAGTCTATAAATTCATGGTCTATCATTCTTAAGAAGTTGATGACATTTTATCTCGTACTATTTACTTTTTTTTAGTTCTTCATTTGAAACTTCTCATGCTGCATGTGGAATATGCGCCAATCCTGATAAACTGTTCATATGAAAATCAGTGGTGTACGTGGTTGCAAACATGATTCTCGTGTAGTTTCTCTTCCATAATGTATATTCTGGTCGCTTTTCTTTGCCATAAAGTGTGACACTGGTACATTGAAAAGTTCATGTTAGCTGATTGTTCATTCCGTTCTAGAATGACTAGGCATTTTTTTCTTAACCTGATATTGTGAAACTGAACAGTCACAACGTTAATGTTAGGGATGTTAACGGCAACACCCTTTTTGCCTTTCTCTTCTCCTATAACTATAAACTAATTCTTTTAATAAAAGAAATTACTTGCGCTCTCTTGAGCTATCTGTCACATACGTTCCTGTTGTGCATACATTTTTATTCACAGGAGTATGGCTTCATTGTTGACTGGAGTTCTTAATAACATTTGCAGGTTAAGAGAATGAGGAAAACATTATATTCTTCTCTTACTCGTTCAGGTTCTCAAGCACTTACCTTACATAGTTGCTGCCACATGCACCAATCAGTCTGGTTGCTTGGTTTGTGGTTTGGTTTATTTTGGTGATCTTTGTATTGTAGGATGTATCCTTTTTTGACTCTGAAACTGTTGGTGATTTGAGAAGTAGGCTTGGGGCAGATTGTCAGCAAGTGTCACGGGGGGTCACTGGGAATGATCTTAACCTGATACTGCACAATGTTCTTCAGGTTACTTTGCTGATGAAGGACTTCTTTCTAAGCTTTCCTAAATTTCCAGGCTTCAATTTGTCTTTTCATGATTGTTGTTAGGGGACAGGTGCATAAGATCTTGTCTTGGCCTCTTGGTTTATGTACGTTGGTGATAAGCTGTATTTTTTCAGCTGTTATGGAACGGTAAAAACTCTTCAAGTCTCTTCACATTTTCTCCTTTGAAACAAGAGATCATCTTGTTGTAAGTGTGTCTTAACAGATTAGTTTGAGCGAATGAAGTGGAGGCTGCAAAACTAGAAAGATAGAGGGTAGTAAAGAGTTGTAACCAGAATGTGCATAAATGCCAACAATCAATTGGATCACTTTGAATTAATTTTGGCTGTGGCTATGAAAAATTAAGATGCCTTTCAGCATGGTGAACAATGAAGATATTTATGTATTAATGCCGAAGAACAAATACAACCTTCCTCTTCTTTTAACTTTATCTCCATTTATTCTTTAGAAACATATTTCGATTTCATTTTTCTGAACACGTACCAGAAAAAAGCAGCAAAGTTGATCCAAGAAATCACTGCTTCTGCTAAAGAGGTAGGTGTTAATTGTTAATGAAAGTTGAAACGGTTGTTTCCTGGGTGTTACTGTAACCTGCACTTGGTCAATGTTTAGTATCGGTAGCTCAAGAGACATTCTCTTTGGTAATAACTGTTCGTGCTTTTGCCTTTATGGAACAGAGCAGTTAACGTACATCCAATGTATTAATTTTGTGTTTTGGCATATTTCTATCCGTTTGTGATCTACAGGTACAACTGGTGGCTGGGAAAATTGGTTGATATTAGCTTGCGACAAAGTGCTGCATATGGCTTTTGGAATTTGAGATTTAACACTCTTTATCATTCAACACAGGTCTAGCTCTTTTAAAGGTTTCTATAATTACAAAAATTTTGGTCTTCAGATTTTTTTCCCCTTGTTCTTTATAAAAATATGCAATGTAATTACTCTGGGATAGTTTTGTAGAAGATATTAAATTGTAATCTGTGATTTAAGCTTTGTTAAGTTGCATTAATCGACAACAGTTTGTCGGGACATCTAATTTTGCAGATTATTGCTGTGTTGTTTGAAGGAATGTCTATTCTAGCAGATCAGATAGCATAGAGAAACTTACGAAGTTTATAATATACAGTGAATGACTAATTTATTCATGGGAGACAACATATCCTTTCTAATGCAGTCGGTTGGGGCCAGTGGAAAAAGTCTTCCAATTGATGATAACGAGTGACCAATTCATGACTAAAGGCATACCAATTCATAAAATTATTTGAATTTTTATGTAAAAGGTTTATAGATGGAATTAACAATTTGGATAATATATCTAAATCTATTCCCTCAAGTTGTATTATAAACTGCACTGAACCACAGGTTATCAAACTGTTCTACGTTAAACTAATGCTCTGAATTTGTTCGTTCTTTTTTTGAGGAACCATTGGTGTAGGCACCTTAATCTGCAAGTTTCTTTAACGATTAAATTGCTAAGTATTGATAATTTGTTAAGGTTAGTAACAAAATGCACAATGATTTCACTAGTGGAAACATTGGGGGCAACTTATAACCACATGACGGCGATCTATTAGTTAAATTCTCTTTCTGAATGACCAATGTGAATTTAGCATCCACCAGATCTAATGCTAAGTGATGTTACAAGGGTAAAAATGGCAATATAGTTGCAGTATCAATATCGAATATCTGCATATATTTTTGTATGTAGCTTAATTTACTGAATCTTTTAGACGTCTCTTTGTTGCAGCGTGCTGTATTAAAGTTGCAGACGCTATTAGGATTTAGGACATAAGTTTTCAATGTTCAAATATATCTTTTTACTATCCCTCAAGGCCAGTGGTAGATATTCTCCTCTTCTTATTGTCAATGAGTAGATTAATACTTGATTTGGCTCTTCCATTTGAAATTTTTATTTTTCGTAATGCTATACTACTTCTTGAATGTAATGGTGCTAGAATAGAAATGGCATGCTTGGATACTATTAGTTCCCCTATTCTTTGTATAACAGACAATCTTGTGAAAGGAGAGTCCGGTAGAGCATCTTATCCGCTTTTCTCCCTGGGTTGTATAATAAAACCTGTTCAGCCGGTTGGATTGTCACTTGGATGACAATTATGATCGGGTTGAACTAAAAAATTATTTTGATGTTTAGATCAATCAAAATTGGTAAGATGTGATATAATTGATAAGATAGGTGTTGCACTGATCGAAACGAATAATTTTTTAATTAAAATAATAAAATATTATTTGTAGTAAGAATTAGTAAAATATTTCTATTTTATAATAAAGATTGATGAAATAATTGTATTTTATATTATATTATTTTTAATATTTTATTGCATAAGTTAAAATTTGAATATTGTGATTTGGAATAAATCAATTAATTGTCGAATTAACTATTAATATTGACTATTTATAATGTGATTTTTTTTATTATTTAGTGAATAATAAATTATTATAGTTTATTTTCTTGTGTATTTAATATTTACAATTAATAGAAAATTTTATATAATATTTAAATATAAAATTAAATATATTTATGACCAGTTGAACTTCTAAATTTGATATATTTTTTTAATTGATCACCAATTAGATTTTAAAACATAAATTTTTTTAATGAGTGTATTAAGAGTACTTAATAAGATATAATAAATATAGTATTTAAATTTTAAAATATTCTAAAAAATAATAAATTATTTATTACATAATACTTAAATTATTGTTAATTATTATAATAAATAATATAAATTTTTTATATTATTTAGAAACTTGTGATTTAGAAACCACTACTGTCCAGACTGCTAAAGTCTTCTTCTAATATCATTTTATTTTCTGCTTTATTTGTCATTGAAACTTGCTCCTCCCAATTGATTGTCCATTTATTGTTTCTTGCAATTAACTATTGGCACTTCTAAAGAGATAATTAATCAGATTATATTGGACAGGTACAGGTACTACAAAATGTAAGCATTGATGTGCACGGGAGCTTGCAAATTGCAATTGTAAAAAATGATTATGTACCAATTAATTTGACTTGGTTAGAATTTGAAGTTTTGAATAGTAGAATTCGAATCTAAATTGAATCCAAGACTAAAATTTTGAATTTCAACTTGGTTCGAATTCAGATATATTTTTAAAATATTCAATTTTGTAAAAGTATTATGAAAAAAAATTTGTAATATTATTTTGAATGTTGAATCGAATAATATATTATTCGAATTAAATAATTTCAAACAGAATTTGGATATGAATAATTTAGTTCAAATTTCATATATTTTATATACCACCATATTGTTTCAAAATAATAACTAGAATAAAAATTAAGAACATAATACTTTAATATTTATTTTAATTCTTATTTATATATATATAATTTTGATTAGTAAAATTGAGAATAATTAAGAAAATAAATAAATTATAATCAACTCATAAATATATTTGAGGCTCTACTCGTTAATTACTTGGTTCAAAACAAAATGAGCCGAGCTCGAGTTCTCGCCGAAATTTTCGAGCCAAGTATCAAACTTCAAATTCTTAGCTCAAAAGCCTCATCCAACTACTCATTTAATTCTTTTTTTTAAATATTAATATATTAAATATTTAATTTAAATATATTAATTATGTTATATTTATATAAAAAAATATGTTAATTATATAAATATATAAGTTTTTAATTTTTTAAATTTAATTTAGAATATAATAATAATAATTTTTTAATCGAGTACTTGAGCTCACTCGATTAATGAGCTCAAGCATTACTTGAGTTTAGAATAAGGCTTAATTTTGAGCTCATGCTCGAATTTGAGTTTGAATTTTTTAGTTTGAGCCGAGCTCAAATATTTCAATATTCTGCTCAACTTGACTTATTTCCAGTCCCTATACACAACCACGAATGATTTTAATTTTATAATGAAAAAAATAAATTCGAATTAGATATTTATCAAAATTCTGATTTATATTTATTTTCACTCAGTTTATTTTAGTTTATTATTTTTGTGGATTTGTTAAATACCCTTGTAATAAAGTATAAAAAAAAATTACAAAATCTATTGGATTTAAATCATGTTGTTGATTCCATTTAATTATGATTAATAACTTATTTTGTTAAATAGAGTTTTAACACAGTATAGGAAAAAAAAATCAATTGGATTTAAATCATGTGGCTCATTCAATTTAATTATTATTAAAAACTTATTAACATATAATAATCATAATAATAATTATAATTTAAAAACTAAAAAATATTTTTAATTCATTACCACAAAAATAAAAAACTTAAATAATCGAGATACTAATCAAGTATAGTCGTATATATTAATAATTAAGAACAATCAAGTATAGTCGTATATTAATAATTAAGAACAAAACATACATGATATATATGATAAAACAAAGTGATATGGAGAATTGAATACCTACTAAATTATAAATGACTTATCAAATATAAAAAAAATAATTTTTTTTTTATATTTTATCAATATAAATGAGAAAAATAATTATAATCCTATAATAAAAAAATAAGATTGAGAGTTTAATTTAGTGTTCAATTATAGATAATTTGTTAAATATAAAGAATTAAATTATTGTTAAGTTCATTATATACAAAATAACAAACAGTAAGAAGTTGAATTAAAAATAAACAAGAAATAAAATAAAATTTTATAAAAGGTATTTTAAGAAATTAAAAAAAAATTCTGCATTAAGCCTAATTTTTTATTGTTTTTTATTTATTTTTTAATGCAAGATGAGACACTCCAGTGCCGGTTCCCGTTCCGGTTCTGGAAATAGAAGGTCGCCCTGTTTATAGGGCTTCTTAAATAGCCCAATTAAGTGATGGTCCAATAAGAGACCCGAAGTCACGTGGGACCCACTCATCAAGGTCTCAAGGTTTTGATCATAAACGCTAGGTCTCACCGAGACTCCCATGTTGCCCTCTTCCTCCTAATATCCCCCTTTCCTATGTTTGCTCCCCTATCGTTGTTTAGCTGCAGCTGTCATCGAAAGTGGAAACTCTTCTTTGCGATCGAAAGCCATAGAAAACCAAAACTAGGAAACCCATTAGCAATAGCTTCATAGATATAGAGAGCAATACCAAACACTCCCTCACATGGAATCCTTCCAACAGTCTCACGGCTATATGAGACCGCCACCGCCACCTGCAGCGGATCCTCAGCACCACCACCACTTTCATCAACCACATCAAGTACAACCTCCAAGACAACCTGTTCCTCCACAAGGTCCATGGTTCTCCAATCAATTCAACTACCACCCATCTCAGGGTCCTCCCCCTCCACCTCAGTGGGCTCCACCGCCACCTCCTCCTCCACACTCTGACCATTTTCATCCTTCTGGTTCGTATCCTCCTCCGCCCAGTGCTTATCCTGCGCACAATTCCTATCAACACAACCAGTACCCTCCACCGCCACCCCCTCCTCGGCCCCACGTGCAGCATCAGCTCCCTCCCTCCCACATTCCGCAATCTTATTCTCAGGTTATTATGACGGTTTAATTTTTGCGGTGTTCTGATTATTTTTAATCCTCCTTTTTGGTTGGCTAGGGTTTGTCCATTTTTTAGTATTCAGTTTGGTTAATGTGTTTGTGTAATTTGAAGCTGGGTAACTTTCCATTCACTTTGTTCATTGCTTAATTTTTTGAGTCATAAACTCTTGTAGGACTGGGGTACTTCAAACTGGACGCATCACCAAGGTTGGGATTACCCAGGTTAGTGGTTACATACTGTGAATACTGGTTCTCACTGCCTATGGGAGAAATATTTGTTTTTTATCCGTCATCGCTTTTGCCTTCTGTTTTTTCAAATTATCTCTAGCGGAGCTGCTTGTAGTTTTACTGATGAAAAATAATGCTTTCTTTGCTACTGGAGTACACATCTACTTTTTTGATGATAGATTAATGTTGTTTATCATGTTATGCTATGAAGGAGAAAGAAAAAAGTAGTAGTGGAAGGTGAACAAGGAAGATGAGGTTCACATTATTTAAGGGGTGAAATAAGTTTGTAATGTATGCAACATTCTTAACTGCTTGCTTTGACGCCTCCTGAGTTTGTTTGATAGTTTTGATCTAGAACCTTGAACTGAGCAATGCTACTGGATTTAGCTGTAATTAATATCTTACTGGTTCAACATTACAAGATGTATGTTCCGAAGGTAGCTTATAGTGAACTGATTAAGCATTTTTTAAATAGCAGCTCAGCTATTGTTTCATACTTTTTCCGTATTACACATAAGAATATTCAACATGTTTTATTAATTGGAAGCTCAGCAAATTCTGTCTGTCATATTTTTTCTGTTCCGCTTATATGTATATTCAACATGTTTTATCAGTTTCACTGGAAAAAAAAGAAGAAGAGAGTCTAGTGACATTAAAGAAAATTAAGGTTTTTAATTTTGAGAGGCAGGCTTGTCTTTCCTCTCTTCTTTTTGTTGCTAGTGGAGTAAGATATCTTTTTCACCAATGTTTTTAGGAGGAAAGATGGGTAATGTAGAGCTTTGTCTTGCTATTCTGATTTTGGTTTCTTTTGGTTTCATTTTTGTTATATGATACTGCCTTGGAGGCACACATGCATTTCACGTGCTGATGAACTACTGATCAAGATCACATGCCATGTTTTCTTGGGATATCATGAAAAAATAGTAGCATCAAGTAGTCTAATGGCAACTGCTTGAACAATAACAGTTCATCTTCTTTTCTGTTTCCTTTCCTTTTTTATTTTTATGGGTGTGGGGCGGGGGTGAAGCTGGTTCTTATCGGTGCTGTACTGCCTGCGTTGAAGTTTATTTTTTCACTCATGGAGCTTGCTACTAGTTTATCTCATTTCAATAATTCCCCTTTTTAAGTTAATGAATTTTGTAGTTTTCATAATTTTGTAATGGTTAGCCCATAAGAATGAAGAAGACTGGGCTTCCAGAGCTAGAGCATGGTCAGATGCGAGAACTGCAATGGAGAATCAACATCCACAGGCACAACTTACACCTGCTGGAAGACCGCAAGAGCAAAATAATTATCACGATCAGTATCCGCAATCTATTGACTTGCGTTATCAAGATATTAAGAACCAGTCCCTTCCTACATCAAGCTATCAACATTTTCCAGTTTCTGCTGCATCTCTGCACCAGACACCAGTACATCCTCAGGAAGCTTCATCCACAAATTCTGAGCCATCTTCCTATGTTCCAGATAGGCATATACCTTACACTGTTAGAGATGGAACTTGTAGCTGGAGATCCAACTACTGCATTTCAGCATCATGGACATCTACCCATGAGTCCATCTGTTCATCAGCAGGAGGTACCTTCTACTTATAGTTCTGTTACAGGTAATTATTCACTTGCCATATTGAATTTTGTATGTGAAGCATGTGCTCCCGAACTCTATGGAACTGGCATATGGCATTAATTTGATATACTAATCCTGTCAGTAGTATCTCATGGTGGGGACTGCTCCCTCAGAGTTTGGTCAAGAAGGAGGCTATTCTAGATTGTTGGTTTTGAATGGATGCATTTCCTTAGTGTTTCCCTGTGATTCTTTTAATTCCCACCACGTTATGGGTTCTATTGTTTTTTTTTCCCTTTAAGTGGACTATTTAAAGTCATTTTAATACAGTTTGTACTAATATGATATGTGAAATGATGCATTGGGCAGCATGGAACTGATATATGCTTGTGCCGGTCTATCCCTAACTGGTTTGACTTCTGAAATGAGAACTCAATGATATTTACTTGCTAACTTGATATTACAAAGTGAATGCCCTTTTCTTACTATAGGAACAGAAAAAGCCTTCCATTACTTGGATCTCCATTAAGATAGTGTCATTATTTACCATTCTTACCCTTTGGTTTTGTGTCAACCATATTCCTGTTGATGTTTCAAGAGCCAGGACATTATTTCCAATGCAGGAGTTGCAAGGACTTCTTTCTTTCTGTGCCACCATAGTCCCTAACATACAGACATTGATCAGATTGGTACATCTGATGGTTGATAACACAAGGGTCCTCATTTTCCTGAAGCCTGCTTGGATTATAATATTGTTTTTCCCGTCGATCGATGGTGTAAATCTAGCTGTAAAAAAGAAAAAAAGATTTTGTGCCATTGAAAGAAACATAGCAAGAAGAGAAGTGGATTCAAGGATGGAAAACATTGTTAACAAATATAAATATACTTTGATGAGTTCTTTGAGCTTCAATATAAATAGAATAGACAAAGTTCTTTATTTAGAGTTCTTAATTATGAACTTATAAAAAAATGACATTATTATGTGACTAGTTCCTAAGAAGTTCAGAACTAGATATAGAAATGGTTAAAACTAGGTTGTAGTTGTCTGGATGACACAATAGATTAATTGCACCTCAGATATCTGTTTTATCTTTAGGAGAGGAATATTTGCCCTTCTCTGTAATTCTCCTCCCTTTTCTTAATAATTTTTTATTTTATTTTAATAGTAAAAACAAAATCACATGTTGAAGTGGTTGACATGAATTTGGAAATTTTAATGATTGATATTTGTAAAGTGTATACTCAGCAAGAGATCGAGACATTGTTTCCTGACCTTAGACTTAGATATTCCAGTCTTATAGGTACCTCATCTTTTGAGTCAACCATATATACTTGACTGTGGAGTTCTATACTAGTTGCAAAGAAGTGATAGATATGATACTTCATAGCTTTCTTTTGAGAAAAGAAGTTGAAATAACTCTGTGTGGTTTAGACATGGTTATAGAAATGGTCCTCAGTGGTAATAGGTGCAACAATGCCTACAATTTCTGTAATTTACTCTAAAGTAACTTATTTTTAATAGAGTTTTGTCTAAAGTACTTTTACTAGTCCATCTTCTGCCGTAATTTACTGGAGACAACTATTAGTTTGGATTGACCTAGGTAATTCTTTAGAAGAAAGTTATGTAGGTTCATAAATATTAGATTCAATTTGTAGTTTGTTTATCATATAGAAAAGGAGTGGGAAGGGAGTCTGCATGATCCTGAAGAGTGGGACTTTGGGGGCAATGGGAACTTTCTCCCTTTTATTTATTTTTTCTTGAGCATCCTTTCTGAGTATTCCCTTAAATGATAGGGGAAAAGGAGACTGCAGCTCAAAATGAGCATACATACGCATATTTACCTTTGCTACATGCCTCGGCACAAGAAGGACAGAACCATCTGCAACCACCAGTTCATGGACCCTTTACATCCAGCAATCAGTCAGCGGTCCCCTCAACCAATCTTGCTGATCAGCCTTTAGATTTTGCACCTAGGTTCAGTCGTGATCATGACCGGCAATTGCAATCAAGTTATGCTCACCATGATTCAGTTGCACATACTAGAGGCATTGAACCTGTTCCAGCAGTGCCTTCTATAAATAACTGGGCTGCCCCTGTAGCACCCCCAGTAGCTTACCCACCTATTTCTCCAGTTCTTGGCTCAGGGCCTCAGGTCTTGATTTTCTCTACATTTTATATTAACTTTATCAGTTCTTCTGGATTTGAGAATCGAGAATTTTGTGAATGAGCTGACATTTATGTCATTTAGCAGCATGACTCTTCCATAGCTGTACCTTCTCCTCTTCCTGGACAGGTGGCATCACCATTTGGAAGGTTTCCTGGACCTGGGCTCCAGTCAGCAATTCCACCTGGTGGTGCCCCCTTTGTCCTTGGTAGTGGAACTGCACTGCATCCTACTACATCTTTCTCCAGTGAAGCATACGTTGTTTCTAGTATTTCTGAACGCCCTAAAAAGGTAACCATCTTTAATGGTTTATTCTTGGACAAACTTATTTGTTATTGAATCTTATTTCTTTTAATTCTTTTCAGGCTTCAGTTCCTAATTGGCTTAGAGAGGAAATACAGAAAGCTGTAATTACAGCTCCTTCTACAGAGCATCCTAAGGAGGAAAAACAATTAGAGTTTGATGAAGGTGCTGATAAATTGTTTGGCCAGGGTGATCAAGCAGATAGCAAGAGCATTGATTCTTCTAGGTCCACAGAAGACGAGGAAGATGATGAGGTTTTATTTCTTTACTTATCATAACCTTATATTAATATTATGCATATCTTTTTCCATGAAATGAATCCTTTCTCTTTTCTAGTATCTTAAAAAAAAAAAAAAATTCATTTATATTATATCTTGTATAAAACTATATATTCTTTCTGAGATGTGATTTCCCATGCTTTGTATAGGATTATGTGGAAGCGGCAAGAACTGCAGCAATTAACCAGGAAATAAAACGAGTGTTAACTGAAGTTCTCTTGAAGGTTGCTTTTGTTTAAAATATGAGACGGTTGTCTTGGTTTACTTATTTCCGCTGTAGTTCTAACTACAGCTTCTGGACAGGTTACTGATGAGTTGTTTGATGAAATTGCAACAAAAGTTGTTAATGAAGAAGATCCATCTATTGAAGGTACATTTCCTAAGTTTGCTAGGGTTCCCTCAAAAGAAAGTGTAATTTCTATTCAGATACTTGTAATGCTTAGCTTTTTACATTTCATTATGTTACTTCTCTTTCTAGGAGTGGATCCAAAAGTTGTGACTTCAAATCATAAGGTATCACCATCTCAGCCCTCGGTTGCACTTTCTAAGGCATCAGCAAAGATCCTAGTTCCGGTAAAAACCAAGGAATCACAGGCAGAAGGTGTCAGTGAAAAATCGGATTCCAGCTCTCCTGGAGATATATTAGGTCTTGCAAATTATGCTTCTGATGATGATGATGGAGATGATGCAATCCATACTTCTGATGTGCTAAATCCTGCAAGAAATGCTGCTCTTCGACAGGGAGGCTTTGAGAAGCCTTTGGAAGATATGCATGATTCAGCTGAGAATGGCAGTTCCAAAGTAAAGCTTGAAGAGCATGGCAGAAATCAGAAAAAATTGGTCAGTGATCCAGGGAAATCTAATTCTATCCAATCCAAAGCTAACAATGGTGCTGCTACTGGCTGGTTGCATGATGATAGGATGGACAGAGAATTGGGCCAGTGCACATCCTTCAAAGGTGGTCTCTGAAGATGAGGACTATGACGATCTTAATGCTGGTGAAAAAGTGTGTGATAGATCTAATGTCTCTGTTCCCAAGGATACTCAGGGGACAAAAGCTCAACTGCTTGAAGTGATTGCTAATGTGGAAAAAACAACAGATGATCCCGAGGGTAGGGAAATCAGAATAAGATCAGATAAAGCTGATCGGCATGGAAAGAGTTCTTCTAGGAAAGACTTAGAAAAGGATGTAAGTAGTGGTAACGATTAGGGAAGATGAGAAAGGTAAGGAGAACAAGAGGAGACGGGATGAATCCTATTCGAGAAAGGAAAAAGTCAAAGATAGCAATGGCACAAAAGAAAAACGGAAAGAGCACAGCATGAAGCATGGGGACAAGACAAAGGAATCTGAGTCTAGAAAAAGGTCAATCCATGTAGATGTTAAAGAGGATAGAAAGGAAACAGAGAGAATCCATAGAAGTAGTGCCAAAGAAGATACTAATAGAAAAAAGGATACAGAGGATAAGGGGGAAGATAGATCGAGGCACAGAAATGCAAGTAAATCAGACAGGAACAAAAGAAGACGTTCATCTTCAATAAGCAGTAGAGGTAGAAGCAGCAAAGACACTGTTAATCATGCCAATAATTCGAGTGATGAAGGGTCTGATGGTTCTAGAAGGTTCACGACTGGGCCCTGTTCAATCCTGTTTTTGTTCTAACTGTGCTACATGTAGCCTCATTTACAATTTTGTGCTGCAGGAAGCTGCAATCAAGAAAACACGACTTATCACCATCTTCCGTCCGGTCTAGGCGAAGGTACCCTTTATCAGAGACTCGTTACTTTATTCAGGTTTGCAATGTGAATTCTAAGGTTGGGTTGTCCTAGAGATATGGAGTTGACCCAATCTAGAGAAGGCGGGTGGGGGAAAGGGGGACAAGAGTTAGTATGATATTAAAACAATCTGCAATATCTAAGTTTTAAAGTGCTTGGAACAACATGCAAGATAGATTCGAATAATATGGGCAATCAGAAGTATCTAAGTTTTATTTAGAACATGGTAGAATATACAAGATAAATTCATCTAATTCTTACTCTGCTCAGACTGATCTATCTACATGTACTTGTCCATAGTATCCAATGGCCAGTGACATGCTTAAGTGGTTCTTTTTTTTAAATCTTTTGACAGTGATGACTATTGACTGCTTATATCTTCATTCTTTCCTTGGTTCTTTAAAATTGTGACAGATTTTTTAATAGTTCCATTACATGGCACTGTTGTGAACTACTTAATCTGCTAGAAGACAGTTTTCTGATAGTACAACCCTGCCCCCCCAACTTCCCTATATTTGAGAAAATTGAGTGTATTATCTGAAGAACAACAACTTACCTATTACTTTTTGCTGTTTTCTGGTTTAGATTGGGGCTCTTTTTGAATCTGATGTCTTTATTTACTTTATTTCACTTATATATAAAGGTATGTATAGGTAATTGCTAATTAGGTATGTGTATGCTGCTTTCATAATTTGTTTTTGTATATCCGTCAATAATATTATCTATATATGTTTCATTACTTTGTACATGTATGTAGAAACAAGAATTGTTGCGATTGTAGTTTAGTGTAGATTTTATGATAGTTTTCACTTGGGAATAACTTTCTCTGTTTGTTCTAAGAATACCAATTTAACTGAGGCTTTTAGCAAACCCCTGCTACTTTTCACCTGAATCTTGGTTTTATTGGAATTCATTTTTTCACATTTTCTTTAGATGAGTATTCACAGTTCACACACAAATACAGACGTATCCCAGTTACAATACATCGATGAAATCTTGTGATCATGGTATTATGCCAACTTTGTTGATTGACCTTTTATTTATGCAAGTGTACTTTGTCTGCTCACTAAAATATATAGAATTATTTATGCTTTTCATCTTGGTGTTCCTAAGGCTTGCCTAGAATTTTGATGTATCTTCTCGATCGTCATTAGGATAACAGACCTTTTGTGTTTGTTAATTCTAGAAATTTAGGGCAGATATTCTGTAAGTTGTTGCAATTTATCAGGCTAGGGGAAAATTTTCTGAGTGGATTAATATGCAAATTTTATGGAGGTTCTGATATCTGGCATACCTTTAGTACTTGGATCTATTTTATTCATCAAAGTATAAAAATTTACACTAACAGGCTGCTTCCTGTCAAGTTATGACTATATAAAGAATGAGTATTTTCCTAAATGTTAGTGCTTTTTAACTCACCAAGTCAGTACGGTGGATGTTTTCATTTTTAGACAAGTTTCGCGGTCTCCTCATAGCAAGCATTCACAGCGCAGGCATTCTCCCTACTTTTCTCTTGATACCACCAGGTATGTTTCCATGAAGTGCCTTAAGATTAAGATGTTCTTTATGTTTTTGAGACAAAACACTCCCATTACCATCACAATAAGCTACTCAGGTGAAACTGCCAGGCTTCAGAATATTCCTCTCTGAATGCTGTCTCGTTTATTAATAATACTTATTTATATGCAGAGGAAGGAGGTCAACATCGAGATCCAGATCACCTGTGCGGCGGCACAGATAAGAGGAGAGAACTATCCCTTGATGCCAGGGATAGATATTGTTGGAATCCATTGAGTTCAGAAAAGGTTAGAATTCCCAAAATTTAGAGTGTGGAAGAGAAGCTAATGTTGGGAATTGGCGCTTCACGAAGGCACTAGCGAGGATTCATGTTGTTAAGATGGGTTTGGATGTTGAAAAAGATAGTGGCATGTTTGAATGTATGCCTTGATATTGTATGCACTGATGGAATGCTGTTTGCACTTGAAATTTTATTGAACTTTTCATATTTGATCTTCAATTTGTACATTTTTTATGATATTTTTTTCTTGTCATTTCAACCGTTAGCCATCTTCTGCTTCAATTTGAACATTGGACATCTTCAACCAAAGTAGAAAGGAAACAGGCTTATGAGATAATGTGACTTTTTACTTCATTCCCAGAATGTAAATTACATGTATGTTGGATTTTACGTAATTTTGTTTACCTCTTAGCTGGTAAATTACACTACTTTTGAGATGGGCGGTGGATTTTAACGACTTATCGTGTTTGTTCTGCCCGGGACTTTTGTTTTCTCTTTTTTTTCCGACCTTAAAAAGAGTGTGTTTAAACTAAAGTCTGCTAGGCTTTATAATTATAAAGAAACTTATCCTCTGAAGCTAAATTAACCTTTTGAGAAAATCCCCTTATCCTCATATGATTTTTCCTTGTACTACTCTTTCACATGAGCATCTGCATCTCTGTCATTCTCGTTTTATGATTAAATTAGTTTTAAGTTGACAACCTATACCCTTTGTGTTCATGTCCTCGTGTGGTACACCATTTTCCATTCCATGGTTGCAAAATCACCAAAATTTGAGTTGAACATTACTACCCTGAATCATGCATATGAACTTGACCATGATTGGCTCCTTGTGGCATCATCAGGAAATGTTTCCTACCTTCTCTCCACATGGATTACACTGGGAACTATTGGAAAATAGATAGTACTAAATGGATGAGTATCAAGGAGGTATGTAAGAACTTGTTCCAGAGCAAACCAAAGGAGAATTGAAAATTTCTCTCTCTTTTACAGAAGTACATGACTTAACAGTACTGTTAGAAAACCAACTGCCTTTATGAATGTTAAGCCATAAGCAGTGTATTTCTTTTGCCCTGCTGTTCTGTATGCAGGAAAAATAAACTTACCAAGGGGCTTGAACTCGGGCGTCTACTATGCTGATTCTGATTTTTCAACCATTGCTGCCATAGAGAAAGTGGCGAGGCATGCAGCAACCTCGGGCTTATCTGAGAAACCAAGCTTCTACCACACATTATGTGAAGTAAGTTGGTCCAACCGCGTTGGTGATAATATATATGTTGAACCTGAAACAAATCTGACAGTTTATTTCTTGGAAAGAAACCTTTTCCCAAATGGTGCTTACCTTGGCCTATGGCAGGGAAAAAACGTTGGAGCAGCCTGTGTGAAGAAGGGATCTGTTATCTTAGCTTATGTGAGTATGATCGTAGCACAAGGATGCGCATGTAAGAAAATTAATGGATCACATACATGAATTTAATATATAATAGTTAAAATACTTGTGTACCTAATTGAGCCATAACAGTGAAACAAATGAATTCTCAATTAAGCACGCCATAATTGAATCATGAGACATGTCTTCATTTCCGTACTCAAGACAAGATACGCATATTAAGAGAAAAGAGGGGACCTAATTTCTTTATCATCAGATAAATCCTAAGAGTCTTCCCATTAAAAACTCTTAAAAGTCACTCAGTTTATATTTACTGTCAATTCACATCTAACCAAACAAGAAGTGTGTTTGAGCCCTATTCAAAATGATCATATAAATCACATGAACTTTTACCTGCATGTCTCAGACCAAATCTTAAGTCTGTTTTATTAAAACAAAAACAATACAATTATTGAATGCCTACACGTATAAGGTTTCTAACATTCTCTCACTTGGGCAACATTAATTATAGTTTTAAAATTTTTAAAAACACATTTTAGAAAATGACTCTCTGGCAAGATATACTTTTATGTGGCCATAATTTTAAAAACTTTGGTCCTGAGATGAACTTCAAACAATCCAGCCAATTAAGTTATTAATATCAAATTATGGCAATCATTGTGCCACTTAAATGACACAAGACCAATCCATGATTACAAATGCCAATAATCTAATCTGCAATGGATCTGTAAGTGATAGTGTAGCAAGAAAATAGCATCCAAATATGATAAACATATGCTATTTTCATTATCGATCCTCCAGATGATTTCATTAAAAGTTAAATGTTTTTAACGAGCATTAGAAATCACATAAACTTAATTTAAGTTTGTATGTCTCAACCAATTTCTCGAGATATCCAACTAGTGTCATTTTGAGACATACCTCCATATTGACAAAGTCGTCATACTTAAGATAGACACCAAGTCTTAAGATTTTAATGCAATGACATGTCATATAATCATATGTGCACATACAATATTAATCATTTCACAATGAAAATAATTATTATTTTCATCAACATAGCACATCATCCATCAAGGATGCAAGTAAAACTTGGGTCATAAAATAGTATACATATTATGCTAACTAGTTTGAACAAAACAAAACAAACTCCCACTAGCAATCTCAGTTTTTCACAAAATTCCTAGTCATCGCCCCTCGATGCACTAGAAATCTTATTGCTCTTTAAAAAGAACACAATAGAACTATTGTTACAATAAATCTTAAGTATCTAAAAATTTAGACAATCATACAAAGATAAATTATTATATTCTTCAACCACATACCATGCTTGTATAGTGAAAGAAGTTTTTGCTTGGAACAATTTCAAGATACAGCTCCTAAAATTAACATAAAAATATATCATGAAGTGAATTTAAGATCATCTTTGCAACTAGCAAAGTCAGAATCAAAATAACCAATTAATTTAAGGTGATTAATCATTCTATGCATTAGCATAAAAATTTTGGTTCTTTGTTAATGCTTCATAACTTGTTATGATATTGGGTTTGACTGTGCCAAAAACTCTCATTGTAAAAGCAATGTCAGAGCTAGTACAAACCAAAACATACATGCTTCCAATTGCACTAGCATAAAACACATTTCTCATGGACTTTCTCTGAAACTTATTAATGAGACATTAATTTAAACTGAACTTGTCACTCCTGACAATAGACACATCTCTAGTCTTGTATTTATGCACATTGAACCTATACAACACTATATCAATATAAGTTTACTAGGGAAGACTTAACAAGAGTGAGACCTATCCCTGTGTATTTCAACACCAAGAACAAAAGATGTTTCCCCAAGATCCTTTATACTAAAGGCCTTGGATAACATCAAGTTTGTCTCACAAAATAAGTCAGTGTCACTATTGATAATAAGCAAGATATCATTAACTATTATCAGGATATGAAAAACTTGCTCCCATTGACTTTAAGGTATATTCATTAAATCAATGTCACTAAATCAATATGATAAACTAGCTCTTACTGATCTTAAGGTATATTCATCTATTAACCTTATTCTTAACATAACTAAAATAGGTGACTACCTCATTAAAATTTCAATAACCATTATCTATATGCTTGGAGGAGACCAATTGATTGATTTGTTAAATCTGTAAATAATATTATTACCTCCATTCTATTTGAAACATTCAGCATGTAAACATGCTTTATAAGGTTTCCATTCAAGAAAGATATTTTCACATTAGTTTGAAATAACTCAAGGTTGATAAGTGAGTCACTAAGGCCACGATCACCCAAAAGAATTTTATTTATTTGTTATATTATTATTTTAGTTGAGACATGAGAGAAAGTCTCACTATAGACACATTCTTTTTGAATGAAAACCCTTAGTTTACTTTGAAACACTCAATACTCCATTTTTAAAAACTCTTAGTGTTAGTGTTATAAAGTCACTTGCATCCTAATGAGTGTAGAGCATTATGAAAGTTCAACCAACTCATACACAATTATTTATTATAAACTGCATCACATCTCACATAGCATCAATGCACATTCCCGACAGTGGCCTATAGACAGGTGCTTGTGGAACTATATTCTAATTAAGAAACCACATCAGAAACAAGTGTGACAGTTTTAACGAGAATAGGTGATGCAAGTTTAATTATTTTTAACTTCCTTCAATCATCTGTTCTCACCACATGTGCAGATGATATGGTTCCTAACAAGATACATAAGTGAAGTGTGACAAATTTATTTTTCTTTCTTTACTAGTAGTTGAAAACCTTTCCAACTTAATGAATCAAACTCTAAGAATTTAGGAGTGTGAGATACTACTACCTTGGTTCCATAGGTAGATAGAACTTGTATCTGTTATAGTGATATGCATAACTAGTAAAGTAACAGTGAGCAGAAATATGGTCCGATTTTCTTCTCATTTTAGATTATATAAACTTATTTCAGTTTGGCAACCTTAAATATGAAAAAAGTTCATGCTAGATTTTCTCCTAGTCCATAACTCAAAAAGGTGTTTTAAACCCTGATTTACTGGTAATTTGATTAAGGATGTAAAAGCCAGTTTAGAGACTTCACCCTAAAAATATTAAGGGAAGTTTGACATTTTTATCATATTTCTAATCACGTCCTTAAAGGTACAAGTACGCCTTTCGACCATAACACTTTGTTCAGGGCTACCAGACATGGTATAATGGTTTACAAACCCATACTTTAGTAGGTACCTAGCAAACAATCTTATATATTCTTTACCAACATCATATTTACTATAATATTGTCATCACAGTCAGACCTTAAAAGTTTAATAACTTTCACTAATTGTATTTCAACTTCAATTTTGAAATTCTAAAATTTTCAAGACAATCAGATTATTATTATTATTTAATCAACTATAAAAACCAAAACAAGAAAAGTCATTAATAAAAAAAACTTCCTTTTTTTTATTAAATGGTGGAATAAGGTCCACTGAAATCAACATGAAAAATCTCTAAGAGACTTGAACTATTGATTTCTCAATTTTTCACTGTTTTCGTCAATTTACTCCCAATAATTAACCCAAAATTTTAAGTTTCCAAAAAATGTAAGAAGATAAGGTCTTTTATGAGTTTTTTCAACTCTTTCCCTTAAAATTTGACTAGATGTTTGTGCCAAAATATTTATGACTTTTATCTAATTAAAATATTTTGAAAACAATTTTTCTTAGTATGAAATGAGAAGTATTATATTTGGAGGAGTTAAACAAATTCACCAATAATTTTGGAATTAAAAGCATTTGAACTTTAAATTACCAAAATTAAAAATAAAATGACTATTTTGTCTAACAAGAAAATTAAAATTAAATTTCACCTACATGTTTAAAATCACTTTCAAACCATGAAATATGACTTTAACGAATCTACTTTGACATCATTCTCGATTCAAAGTTTTACCTCTAATTAATTTGGCTATATATATATATGTGTATGTATATTTTTTTTAAAACATTTCTTTATTTTTAACCAAGACTTGAATTTAGGCAATATGTCTTCACTTGACCTTTTTTACAGTACTAGAAGTACATTAGATCTTTTTTCATAATAGACTTAGAATCGTCAACATTAGATTTCTGATTGTTATCATGCCTTTTAGGATTTTGAGATTTCTTATGATAAGTATGTTTAGACTTACCCTAAAAACATTTGCCAAAACTACATTTGAATTGATAAACTTAAAAATCACTCTCAATTTCGGACAAACCAGTCTAGAGGGTTAATAGATAGATATTTTGAGACAAATTAAGCTTAACCTATTAGATCTATCCTATTTTCAAAAACTTATTTCTAAGTGTTAAATCTAACAACAAATGCAATGATTCAAAATAAAAGACTGCAACATGCCAAAGAACCAAGGTAATCAATATAATAAAATAAAATTTATTCTTCCTAATTCCAAGACGCATCATTACAAACTCCTCTTTGGGCAGATAATGCAACATGTCATTAGGATCTCACATTCAACCTATGAAACCGAAACATGAGAGCAACCCAAGTTTTGAAAAGTCCATCTTCCTTTGAGCAGATAAACCTTCTAAGCTAGGAATGCAATATGTCAATCAAAATAGGTAGTAAATGATCAAAAATAAGAATTTATTTTACATGAACCAAAAGTGCATCATTACAGACTCTTATTTGGGCAGAGAATGAAATATGCTATTAGTATCTTATGATACCTATGAAAACAAAATTAGAGCATCTTAGCTTCGGAAAAGTCTATCCCTTTTGAACAGATAAACCTTTTAGGCCGGTATACCCAAACCGTTTGTTTTATGTTTTTTTCTAAATTTAAAGTAAATAATCGCTTTGGACAGGAAATTATATACAATAATTTAATAAACATCTCGTACTATAACTTTTAAAATATCTCACAAATCTATACATATAGATCACTTTGGTGGCAACTACCTATATAAACTTATGAGACTTTCTCAGGACATGAAAAATTAATTACTCCAATTTACCCTTCTTAACTGAAATAATATTCAAAAATATCTCAAAGGATCACTTAATACATGTTATAAACTTTAAACAAAATTGAATTAAAACATGAGTTTTCTACTTACACATGTTTTAAAAACATGAGAGTACGATAAATTTTAGCTTTAACTAGGGAGAGTACCTACTTTTTTTAGTTCCATAACTTATAAAACATGAAAATTTAACAAGCCTCAACAATTATATATGTGAAATTATATTAGTTTTAAACATAACAAAATAGTATTAATTAATAACATATTTTATGCGCATAATTTTCTATATATAACCATACCATAAAATTGAAAAATTGAAATAAAAAATGCCATAAAAAATTCGAGAGTAGAAGAACGCTAGACAGCAGAGAGTGAACCACATTCTCCCTTGACGCGAGTGGGGTTCCTCTTGAAGGGGGCTGGCAGCTTCTTTAAGCTACACCAGGGTCATATTCGACCCGTTTTGTAGCAAATTCGGGTCTGTAAGACTCAATTTGACTTTCCGCTATGTTTTCTTTGATTTTTCATCTAAAATTTAGATTAAACCCTAATTTTTTTTTACAGATTTTGATTAAAATAACTAATCTATCAAAAATCTCAAGTTAATTTTAAGTTTCAATAGTCAATTTATCCAAACAATTGAATTTAAAATTATGAATCTTAACTCCAACTCAAAAGAGTTTTAATTCGAATATCTCAAAATTATGTGATTCCACACATTCTATTAGTTTCTAATGAGTATAGAAACATACTAGAGGCAAAATCCATGGTCATAGTAGATCAAAACAACATAAAATCATAACTTTTTTAATCCAAAAATTAAAATATGATTTTATGCTAAAATTCAAATTTCTTAACTTATAATTGATGAAATCATACAAATAATATATCAAATTAAAGATTTTTTGAAGAGGACAAAACCCCTAACCTTACGAATTCAATCTCAGACATTTAAGGTTATGATTTTTGATTTCAAAAAACTAACTTAAATGAATTCTATAATTTTATGTTAAACAAATAAATATTAGGGTTCTAAATTCATGTAAGATTAGGCTCTAATACCACGTGTAAAAAAAATTAATAGATCACATACATAAATTTAGAATATAATAGTTTAAATATTTACGTACCTGATTGAGTCATAGCAACGGAACTAGATGAATCTTCAATTAAGTACGTCATAATTGAATCATGAGAAGAGCAGGTTTTCCTCTTCGTACTCTCTGTATTTACTGACAGCTCTTAATAAGGCAAGAAAAGCATATTAAGAGAGGAGAAGAGACCTAGCTTATTTATCATCAGATAAATCCTAAGAGTCCTCCCATTGAGGACTCCTAAGGTCACTCAGCCTATATTTACTGTCAATCCACATCTAACTAAACAAGAAGTGTGCTTAAGCCTTATTCAAAACAATTAGATAAACCATTGACTTGTACTAGCATGTCTCAAGTGGACCAAACCTTAAACTCATTTTATTAAAACAAAACTATACAATTAAAGAATGCCTACACATATGAAGTTTCTAACAGCCCATTCACAACTGGCACAAGAATAAAGAAGTTAATTTTGTGGAATATTTGATGCTTCCATAGTTCTTATCTTCTGGCCTAGGAAAACTTTGGTTACCACTAAAAAAGGATTAACAGAAAATTCTGCATGTTTATTACTGTGATGAGCCTTGGATTTATCAATGCCTTCTGTGGTGAAAACATTAAACTAGAAAGAGCCGGCCATGAAAAAACAAGAAAGCCTCAATTTCAGTAATGCCTTAATATTGTTGATATACCTCCAGCACATAAAAAGCTCCACATTGTTTGGCAGAAGTCCATGATGAACCTGGATTGGACGACATTCAATTGGCAGCTATGCTGAAGAGATTTGCTCGGTTGTTAAGGCTAGTTCAGTGCACAAACATAGAGTCTGAGACATCATTGGACCTGACCTTATATTCGAAGAATATTTCCATAAAAATATTTCATGCAGATGGGAGAGAGGAGCAATATCAACATGCTGTTCCTGCTTCTCAGTTGATGGAAAAGTATCCTGGAATGTGTGTTGCCCGGCCAGAAGTTTTCAAAAACCCGCATGAGTCCTTGTTAGAGTCTGCGGAGTACTTGTTTCCAGGACAAAAATATTATATCATTCCATCTTCTACAGCAGAGAACCTGAAGCATAAACATTCAGTGAAGAAGATCATCAGTGAGCCTCAGAAAGGCAAAGAGTTGTCTGAAGCAAAGATCTCAGAGGCTCCGGGTGGGGAAAATTTGAAGGAGTCTTTTTGTTCTGCAAAAGAATTCCATGTCCATAAGGAAAGGTGGTCAAGATGTGTAAAACGAAAAGGTATAAAAGGAAAGAAGCCTTTCATACCCCCCCTCCCAAGGGCAAGAACGTTTGGGGTAGAGTGGGAGCCCAGCCTAACATCCGTGCAAGAACTTTCTCCATGACTTGGTTTTCATAGTACCAATCTTATTTTGGTGTGGGTAACTACCTGGTGAATTGCTAGGTTGCATGAGAAGTCTGTTAGAGAATCCTGGTCTTTCTACCATGTTCATGTTGTACTGAAGGTCCCTTTGTATGCGTGAGAAACCTATATTCTATACTAAAAGAACAAGGATGTCTGATGTCTTCCTTTTTTTCATATCGCAGAACATTGTTAACTGTAATTGATTATCTGCTTACTTCTCGCTTTTTATCTATATCAGGTAGTTTCAGCTTCACCAATTTTGAGCAACTTATAACAACTGTCTAGGCCGAGGAAATCACATTATCTCATACAATCATAGTTGTTACAAATCAATTTTGGAATAGGAAAAGGTATTGTGATAATTTGAATTGATCTCGTACATAATCTGTTAACCACTTTAATATTTTGAATGTACACTCACAAAATACGAGACAAAATCTTGGTAAAGATCCACGTGTAGAATACAGAGAGCACGGCACCAACTGGAATTGTGACGGCCCATGAAGCCACGATCTCCTTGACCGTTTCTGCTCTAACACTGTTAAGTCCTCTTGCAAACCCCACCCCCATGACTGCACCTACCAGTGTATGGGTTGCTGAAATGGGTAACCCAAGCTTTGAAGCAAATAGAACCACAGATGCTGCAGCAAACTCAGCTGCAAATCCTCGAGTTGGCGTGAGTTCTGTTATTTTTTTACCAATTGTAGCTATCACTCTATAACCCCACATCATAAGCCCCGCAATAATTCCAAATCCTCCCCATGCAAGAACATCAATTGGAATAGCAATATCCGTTCCACTGGCCCCATGAAGAATAGATAATGCTGCAGCCAAAGGGCCTATGGCATTGGAAACATCATTCCCACCATGGGCAAATGACATGAAGCATGCAGAGAGGACCTGCATGTACCCAAAGACCCCATAAACTATTTCCAGCTGAGTACCCTTTGGACCTGCTATGTCAGAAAGGAATCCAATATTTTTGTGGGAGGTACCCTCATCTTGCTGAAGCTGTGGTGTATTAGACTCAACAAGAAGATGACCAAGCTGTCTATGGATAATTCTGTTAACAAGAATGGCACCAGCAGTTCCACACGCTAAAGCCTGGACCAAAGCTAAAGGAAAGACTTTACTAAGGGGAAAGGCTGCAAAAGAAATCCCAGTTACACCCACAAATACAGCAATTGGTGCTGCTGTAGCTGCTGCTTGCCCAGGATTAGGTGCACTATACACAAACTGGAAAAGAAGATAAGGATTGTTAAGAGAAAGGCTTAAATTTCATTTTATCATGAATTAACTCTTGGAAAACATTAGACTGTAATATAGTTCTTTAGGTTTGGATAAAGCCCCCTTATCAGCAATTTTTCTACTTTTACTAAGTGGAAGTTTTGTCTAGGGAAAACAACATAAAGTAGATTGCTACACCATGCTTATTGTTTATAATTTGTTTGGATGGTCAAAGAGATCAAGGCTCCAACAATAATGCTTCAAAAGAAAATGTACATTGTTAAAAAAATGATTGAAAATTTCCATAAGTCAACTCTTTTTACCAAGCTATGCCAAGTGAATCTAATTATGTAAAATTCTTAATAACAAAGCAATTGTAAGAGAGTAATCTTGCTAGATCACAAACAAACAAGAACATACTCTACGGATGCATTTGTAGACAAGAAATGACACCAGTGCTCCCATCACCGGTGAGATTACCCAAGAAGAAGTCACCCTTGCCAGCGAACTCCAGAAGACAGCTCCAGCTCCTCCATAGACTATACCAAATCCTACCATTGACCCTACTATACAGTGAGTAGTAGAGACTGGCCAACCGTAATAAGACGCAACCTGCAAAGCACAAAATAAACAAGTATGGAATAATATTGAGGGACAACTGCATTCAAAATCTTACTTAAATATTCGCATCAAAAGCACATGGACATAATAGTAAATTTTCTAATCATCAGGACAGCAGTTTGAGGAAATGAATAAAGCTACCAAACAATTGCTAAAGAAAGAACTGGAATTATTCCCGAATTTCATGAAAAAATTTATGAGTATATTGGCAACCTAGTAAGTTTCCATTTATAACTTGATTAATTTGCAAAAGCTTTGCAGAGAGATTCTGTAATAACTTGACAGACCATATTTTAATAACTTGTACTTCAGTGCATTAATTAAGCTCATAAATATATCATGGTTCATGAGCCCGAAAAGAAATAGACGACTTAGAAAAGAAAGGAACTAATAATGTACCTGCAACCAAGTACCAGCACCAGCAAGAGAAGCGAGCAACCCGGCAAAGAGAAGAGTATCCTTCCCTTGAAATACACTAGCGACAAGAATTCCCTTCTGCATTGTGCTGGTCACATGGGTTCCTATCAACAATGCCCCTGAAAACTCCAGCACCCCAGCCGTCAAGACAGCTTGTCGGAGCGTCAGGGCACCCGATCCCACTGAAGTTCCCATGGCATTTGCGACGTCATTGGCTCCAATATTCCAAGCCATATAAAACCCAAATAGCAGAGTAACATAAGATACCAATTTGGTCTTCAAAGCCAATCCCTGCCCCAGAGATTTCATGAAGAAAGGAAAAGTAAGTGCAGCAAATGCTATGCATATTGAGATAGCAGAAGCTGTGCTTGTAGATATGTGGAAGGCCTGAGCCATTCCAGGCAAGTCGTCCTCCTCGCCCTCAATCTTTGCATTCTGATGATGTCCATTGACCTCTATTCCTTTTTTTCGTTCTTCCTCTCCTTCAGCTTCTGCGAAAGAAGATAAAGTGGCAAAAGGGTGTATGCCTTTATTCTTAAGCCTCAGAATGGGGAAAGAAGAACTGGATGATGGTAAATTTGGCTTGAGAAACAGATGGTCTCTTTTATGGAGGTGGGTTTCACTGGAAAACAAGGAAGAACGAATTTTGGGGAGACAAAGATGAGAATTGCGAAGAAAGAAAGCTTCTCTGTAAAAAGTTGAATTTTTGGTTGAAGAAAAGCGACAGGAGGGAGTCATGTCTTAAAGGGAAAACAAAGAGTAGGTTTTGTGCAGAGGTGGAGGAAAAATATATCCTGGAATATGTTATGGAATTATTCAGAAAGCTTCTTCGCCATGGAATTTGGAAGAATGAAAAGGAGAAGAGAAGTAGGTGGTAGAGGAGAAGGCAGAAGAATAAGAAAGAATGCATTTTTTTTTTTTTTTCAGATTTTTTACGGAAAGGGAAGGGAGGTGAGTGTGGATTTGGCTGCTTCCTTTGGTTGGATCGAAACGAGTGGTTGTTGTGTTTCTTGAGGAACTTCTAATTCCCACTAAACCACCCATAAATCCACAAGAACCAGTTCTGAAATATTCAAGCGAAAGAAACAAAAATATGGAAAACTTCAGGCATTTTATCCACGGAAAATTACACCTGTCATCGCCCTGCATGTTTTGAGTGATGGGCTTGTCTCTCAGAACTAATGACGGCGGAATTAGCAATATAAATCATATTACCAGTAATGGACTGAAAAAGTCCATTCGGCCCAATAAGTGAGTAGAAACCCTCAAGTCCTCAGCCCATACTGATTGTCATTTACAAGCCCAATTTATATGAAATCGGTGGGATTCAAATAAAAGAACCGAATGAGAGAAAAGCCTATGAGTATGATGGAGCTGTTTAAAAATACACTTGGATTTAGGTAAAAAAAATAAAATATGTGGAACTGTTGTGTTCAAGTAGCAAAAATTTATTGTTTTAGTGGCAAATGCTGTTCAAGAAGCACTTTTGCTAAGTGATCCTAGACATTTTGAAAAATTATAAATTCGATGTATCAAATGAACGGGAATAAGAATATAATTGAGCACCTTCAAAATAATAATTTTTTTCTCCATTTTTGCACATGGGATTCTTTGAATAAGAAACTTATAAGGATACAAGCCTACCAATTCTCAGAAATCATTTCTTTTTTTTCCCTCTTTGCCTCACACTTGATCTGGTGGTGGGAAAAAGGAATAAAATCTATTGGTGATTCTTCTTCCTTCAATAACCAAAAATCTTATTGATGAACACGTTGGAAATAACATGTACAAACACTTTCCTTTCAAAGTTTAAGGACCACCATGCATTTCAAAGTCTTTCTCACTTTCTCTGACTTGTACCAAATATTCCAAAGTTCCTTTCCTTCACAAGAATGAGAGCTGTATTTGATGCTATGATTCCTTTCCCTCCAAAAGTTGCAGTGCCTCAAGCCTCAAGCCTCAAGGAGTATATTCTGTTTTAGTTTTTCAAGATTCAAGGCCTACAAAGCCCAATTACCCAACACGTTCCTACTCTCGTCCAGTCCACAAACACAAAACGCTAAAACCCGTTGCATAGCCTCAACCAATGAGTGAGTCGACAAATACCGTGTTCCATACGTGTCCCGATTTTTATTATGGTCTACGTGTGGTACCTAGTCAATCCATGTAATCATGAGAAAGCAAATCCTAAGCATCTCCAATTTAGTGGGGACCCACACCAACTTCCAAGAACCGAAATTGCAGGAGTTGATATGATAGATTTTCCCACTTGGTGGGGTCCTGTAATATCAAATTAATTTTAATCAGACGGTGATGAATGGCCCCAACTCCTAGGTTACACCAAACGTTTAGGTACATGTACACCACACATTATATTTACTACCAATACCAAAATTTGGATTTGTAAGATTCCAAATTCAAGATAATATAATGGTTGACACGTGTGATCAGAATCACAAGCTTTAGAATTCCCTGCAAAACGACAACCAACCCCCTCTAATTTCCCCAACTTAGATGGCAGCCTCCCAAGTTTAGTGGGCCCATGCCACGTGTAAAATAATCAAATCAGATTTTAAGAATTTTAATTTAATTAATTTTAAAAAATACATGACTCAGATTTGATCAATTGACATAAGTAAAAGCAAATAGATTGTGCGGTAACAAAATATGAAACAAGTTAGTGGGATTGTGCCATGTATATTTGAATGAACCAAGCAAAGTGCACGATTCTCTTCTCTTCTTAGAAGGATAAGGAGATAAAGGTGGACATGCTCATTGCTCAGCACCTTTTGAATATTACGCAAATAAAACATTTTGCTGAGAGAGAGAGAGAGAGAGACCAGACCAACCTTCAAACTAACGTACGTAGGACCCTTAGTGCATGTTCAAAGGGAAAGCTATCATGGATAATTGCGTGACATAATCAATGAAAGTGACAGAGATTATATAATAAAGATTATAACTTAATTAAGATGCGCATAAATTATTTATAAATTTTTGTAACGAATATTTGTAAGATATTTGTTAAAATAATAATAAAAAATTTTGTATTATTAATTATAGTATTACATAATTAATAATTTTTTACATTTAGTATATTTTAAATTTTAAAATTTATATTTATTTTATCTTATCAAGTTCCCTCTAAATACTAGTTATTAAAATTTTATTTTATATACTATTTAACCATTAAAAAAAAATGAATAACCTTATTCTTAAAATTGTACTTAATATAAATGATGAGGACAGTTATGAATAAGGTCCTCCTACTCCATTATTTGTATTGTTTTAGATATAAATGACGTGATTAATTTATATTTTTCCAAGACAATATGCAAGTCCATCGTGGTGGATAGGATAAGATCACATACTTAAAGAAAACTCTAACATTATCAGCATTATTATATTGATAAATAAAGACAAATTAGGCTAATAAACCAAAATCATTCTTTTCTTTTATTTATTTATTCTAAAAAAGAGTTCTTTAATAATATCATAACTTTTTTGGGTACTAAAAACTAGCATAAATTGTTAAGGTTAAGGCTAAGATTTTTTTTTTAGATCAGCCCATGCATAATTAAGTGACATATCAGATTCAAGTTAGGCTCTCCTCTCACCCCCATATCATGGATTCAATTCGTGGCCTCCCATTTTTTTTGTTTTACTTTTTTGTGATATAGTATTTTATCTTATTTGTTATTGGTTTCTATTTTATACGAGTTGTTTGGTAGTCTTACTCATTGGAAATGGTGGACCGTGGTAGCCACCTCTTCCTCTTGCCTTATTTCCAAGGACAGGAAGAGAACGGAAATAAAAATTTATAAACCATCAACTATTTGTTTTTTATGCTATTTCCCTGTATCATAAAATTAAATTGCAATAGGCCGTGTGTTTTAGGCCAAATCAGAAAGACCAATTATCAAAGTTTCATAAAAATATTCTGATGTCCCGGTGCTATAACCTCGTCCGCCAGAAAGTCTCTCCGATTAAGCGGAGATTGTCTATTAATTAAAAAAGTAACTCATTTAGTAAGACATTAAATTTAATTTAAACATTGTATCCAAAAAAAAATGTAATTTAAACAATAAAATATTACATAGGATCGTAATTAACCTAAACATATTACATAATAAGTCAAATATTACACATCTAATATCTTTTGTATCAACAAATAGAAATTTATGTTAAAATTTTAAGTGAAATGAAAAATAATATTTCTCGCTTAAAATTAGTTTAAACATCACAATCTTTCTTAATTAAATTTAGCAAATAACTCAAACTCATCAAGGTGTTGCCAACTCTAGCCTATGTATTCTTGAGAAGTAATTGAACCATATGTCATGTCTTCATCAAATTGAATGTTCTTCTTTTTAAAAAAAATAAAATAACTTTTGTATCATTTATTATATTTTTACTATTAGCCTTACAAAAATAATTTCCTCAAATAATAAAGAAAAAAAAAAAAAAAAAAACCAAGCTATGGACCATTGAAAATTATGATAGTACAATTAAAGTCTTACTAAAAAGAAATATTTGAAAGAAAATAAGGATACTTTTGTAATTTTATTGCGTACTATTTTTCTTGATATTGATTAATGCACCTATTGCATTTTTTGACTCTTTCACTTTTCACTTTCACTTTTCACTTTCACACCTTCTAATTTCTAATCCTTCTCGCAAGTTCCAGAGAGAGTCTATAAATAAGGGGCAAATGGTACCACACATAGGCTTGAAGACTACACTTCAAAAGCTTCTTGCAAGCTCTTCTTCTCCCAATTCATCTTCTGTTTCTCTCTTTCCAATAACAAAACTGGATCCCATTTATCTCATATCCAAACCCGAACCCAGCATGGTCGGACCCTTCCCAGCTGACACCACCTCCTAAGCCTCCACTCAAACCCACCATTAAGTTCCTATGTAGCTACGGCGGCAAAATAATTCCCCGTTATCCAGACTGGCAAGCTCCGTTATCTGGGAGGTCAAACCCGTGTTATCGCCGTTGACCGCTCCATTCCATTTTCTGGTTAGTATAATTTTTTATTTTTTGGAAAAATTGAGAGTTCGATTCATATATTCGTAGGCGACGTTAGATTTTTGAGTGAAATTAACTGTGATTATGTGGTACAGAGCTATTGTTGAAGCTTGGAGAGTTCTGTCGCACAGCCGTGAGTGTTCGTTGTCAATTGCCGAACGAAGATCTTGATGCTTTGGTATCCATCACCTCCGATGAGGATCTGGAAAATCTAATCGAGGAATACAATCGTGTTGCTTCACCGCCGTCGTCTTTAAAGATCAGAGCCTTCCTTTCACCGCCAAAATCATTTAAAAAAGTTTCTCTCTCTTCGTTTTCAAATTCATCGGCTTCATCAAATTCATCGTCCTCCTCCTCGTCATCGTCGTCTCGCAGTCCTAAAGCTGCTGCTGGTTCTGGATTAAGTTATACTCCGAGGTATACAGCGATGCCAGCGGTCCCTGATCGTTGCCTCCATCAGATTTCCCCTCCGGTGAGTTTTCCGGTCGGCATGGAGAAATCTTCCGGGAAGAATATTCACCTACCTCCTCAATATGCTTACCATGCTCATAACAACCCTGGCCAGATTTACCTAATTCACAACGGGAACCACTGGCAATAAAGCCGGTGATTGAATCCTTGGAAGTCCTACTATGGGAGCAGTTTTTTAATTTAATCCTGAAAAAGAAAAAGAAAAAGAAAATATAGGGAAAGAGTTAAAAAGAAGTTGATGAGAATCAGAAGAAAAGAAAAAGAGTTGGGCGAAGTTTTATATATATATATGATGTAATGACTGGGACTGTACTTGGTTTGGTTGAGAAGCTTAAGGATTTGCTTTTTTAGCTTGATGATGATGATCAGTGATCCCTGGCCATTAATGAATTCCATTCATTCCAGTCCAATTTCAATTTTGTGATGGGTGAGTCCTTTTCGTCCTTTTTCCCAAAATCAATATTCATGGTTTGCACAACAGCTTTCCGTTTAAGTGCTTTTTTTTTTTTTGGTTGTTGTCAAGTACTGTATGTATGCAAGCGTAACCACAAGTTCATTACCTTTCATGCGTTTTCTTGGCGCGTATCTCGTTATCCTCTACCCCTAATTATTAGTAACATTTTTTATGTTTCATTTTAAGAATTTTTTTTTTTAAAAATTTAATTCGTTGTTAATAGTTTGACAATTGTGATTTGCAGGTTAATTCAGACTTCAGATACAAAAATGGAACAAACTTGAAGATTGATGACGGGAGAGATTCTAAGTTCCTTCATTTATTATTATTTTTTTGTGTTGTTCTCCTCAAAGGTCTTCATAAATGGGGTGTTGCCTTGATGCCTTCTACAACAATGTAAGAAAACTTACTCCTTTGTCTTTTTCCTTTTTATGTTACATATGAGTTAAGTTGGTAACCCCTCTTTGGCTAAAAAAAAAAGAATTCCCAATAGTTTTATCCATTGGTAACATCTCTTTCATCATGAAGGTGCTGAACTTGGTGTATCTTGGAATCAAATCTCATTTTTTCTTTTTATGAAGAAATAAAAATTTAAAAAAAGGAAAACAGGATTTATCAATCTTATGCTTTAATTCATTGATGATTAAAATTTAATAAGATTAAGGTCCTTGTGTTATATTAACTTTTTTATTGGGTTCAAGCATTAGTTGGTAAGTTCGGCCTCTTTTCATCCCTACCAATATAACCCACCTTAAAATTATAATATTTGGTTTTGTTCTGTTTTTCTAAAGTTCAGAAAAAAAGTAAACTTTTATTTGTTTCTAATTGGAGTCATTTCGGTTTTTCATTATTAAAGGGATGATTATATTTAATTTGAATAACTGGCTACAATTTTTTTTAGTATGATGATGATCCGATCAGTGACAAATTTTTTTTTTTTATTTTTGAAGTCGATAAGTTACAATTACTGCTGATTAGAGGACATTAATCCAGCTGTCAAAATCGATCGGTGCCACACAATTTGGGGACCATACAATTTGGATTCGATCTTTCTATTGAAATTAATAGAAGCATAAAGAAATTATCCCAATATTTAAAGCTGATCAGATGAAAGTATCCCATGGGGGCCATGCATGACAACTAGTACATCACCATAATCAAAAAAGAAATTCATAAATATAATAATAATAACACAAACCAAATATAATATGGTAGAGAGGGCAGGGGTGATAGGATTTTTTATTGAAAAGAAGGGACCTCCACTCATGTAACATTCAAAAATAAAGATTCCCCTTCACTCTCTGAAATTTGGAAAGATATAAGATCATACACAATTTGCCCAAAGTTAATATAATAAATTAAATTGAAAGTTTGAAAGAGAATTGATCTTTTGTTATTTTTTGAAGAAAAAAATAAAAGTGGTTTTAAGGTTATCTACCCCACCATGTGTGATCCTTCATAAATAAATAAATAAATATATATATATATATATATATATATATATATATATATTCCTTCCCCTTTTTTAACTAATAATCCTTTAAGTTATATTCTAACTCTGCCACCATATAATTAGATAGACATTGAATCTTTATTACATGACAAAGAGAAGAGAGGCTTGCTTGGGAAAGTGGCAGTGTCAATTCATGGATGCATGGTTCCCGTAGTGTCTAGTCTCTGTCTAAGTTGAGAGACTGTATTGTAGAGTCACTGTTTGATGAGCAGCCAATATCCCATACATTGAATTGGAGATAATGTATGTTAATAGTAATATTTGATGTTGAGATTAAAAAATTTGTAGATATTTAATTTTTTAATTTTTTTTAAAATAAAATTCGAATATAATAAATTAATTAATATAATATACAAATTGGAGACTATTATCTTAATTAGTAAAATAATATATTTCTTATATTTGAAAATGTGCAAATAACCTAATTTAAGAAAAACTTCAAATCAAATACAGAAGGTGCCAAGATTTATTGAAGGCATAATGACCAATCAAAATTTTGAAGTTGAAAAAGAAAAATTCCTTGTCAAAAATAGTGGTCGATCTTGTTCTTATTATCATATATAAAGATGTGGATCCCCAGTGCTGGGAGCAGAAGCAGGCAACTTAGGGAAGAAGCCCATCACTTAAATAATGAGACATGTACAGAAGAGTCTTCGTAAAACGAATGGCTCCTCAAGCAATGAACCATTAATTCCAGATAAGATAATGCGAAAATTAAAGACCAAACTCTTCCAACTCCATTATTGTTTGTAGCACAGTTGTCTTAGTGTAGCAACATATATAAGAGGAAAGCTCTGGAGGCTTTTAAGAGTTTTGCACGGGTCTTAACATAATATATGTCAATCAACCGATTTGAATATGAATTGATAACAAATTGACAAGATATTTTTAAGAGTTAATATTTTTAAACGAATTAAGATAATAAATCTGGAGAGAAAAAAATATCGACAAGTTTTATCCAATCAAGTGTAATTTTATTTAAGATTTATATATTAAAAATTATTGACCCTTTATTATTGTCAAGATTTTTTATCATAAATCTAATTTTGATACAGAATACTTAGAATATGAACATCAATTTATTACTAGTGAAAAACCCGTGATGAATGAAAACTGTCACATAGGTAAGAGCTATCATTATTGACGATTGGAATATTAAAACTCATTTTTCAAAAACCAACTATCGGGAAGAGGATACTCATTTTTCAAACCCATATTAAGTTACCTATATTACAAATGCATTTATTATACATATAATCAATGACCGATAACACCCTACCGTAGAATGTATAGTGAGAAAAGAACTCATCTATCCCAAACATTGGTTTAGTTTTTTTTTTTTTGCTCAGATAAACATTGGTTTTGTCAGTTTGAGTAGAAGTAGAAGTAGAAGATGAATGCATGGCTTAAGGAGAGTTTGGGTTTGTGAAATATTAGCTCTAAAGTCCAGTCCATGTCATAGGGCAGTCTTGTCTTTTTAAAATGGACTACAGCGTTGGGCTTAAAGGCCTTGGTGTAGATCGAAAAGATAATACAGCAAAAGAGAAACGCTGCGTTTAGATGTTAGGGTTTTCCGGTCTTTCTTCCCTCAGCATTTTGCTTCCGTCGTCGTGCCACTCAGCAATACCATTACCCTAATAGCCTGTGATTTTTCCATGGTACCTTACTGTGTCCAATATTTTTTTTTCCTTTTGAAACAAAGAAACTTTCTTCTGTACCATAAGCCCTGGATTCCAAAACCCTAAACCCTAAAAGTGCTTAATCTCTGCACTCTAAAGCACCCACTCCATAGATTATAGTTGGTAAATTCCAAAGCTAAAAGAAAATTTGATTGAAGATGCAGCACGACGAGGTTATATGGCAAGTTATCAGGCACAATCACTGCAGTTTCATGTCCAAGTAATTCATTTTCTTTCAGCTTCACACTTCACAGTTCTTGCTTTCTATTCCCTGTAAATTTCGGCTTATAGGGATTTCAATTCTGACTGGTTTTGTTTTGTAGAATCGAGACGGGGAAGTTCTGCAGAAACCCCTATAACGTGACTGGAATTTGTAACAGAAGCTCGTGCCCACTGGCCAATAGTCGATATGCTACCATTCGAGACGAAGATGGTACGTTTGCACACTTTTGTCATCTTACCGCTTTCTCTGGACTTGGGTTTTCGGTGATTGGTAGCGTTGATGTTCCGTTTGTTGCTAAGTAGTAGGAAAAAGAAGGAAGTAACTCTAGAATTTCGTGGACAATATGTTGGGTTTCGTATTTGTGAGATATGTTCCATCCTAAAGTTTTTTTTTTTTTTTTAAGGAAATCTGAAGATTTCAAATGCTCATATCTAGCTTAGTAGACGGATGTTTTTAAGTCTCAATTTGTCCATTCCTCATGTTGTGATAGTCTGTAAACATGCTTACTTAAGATTGTACATCTAAAATTCGAGATACATTTTTGTTGTTTAATATACAACAATTTGATGAAGTTGTCTTGGTGTACTGCAGGAGTGTTCTATCTTTACATGAAAACTATTGAGAGAGCTCACATGCCAAACAAGTTATGGGAAAGGGTTAAGCTTCCCAGAAATTATGAGAAGGCACTTGAAATCATTGACAAGCATCTGGTAATGATGATAAGATTGTCTCTGTTACTTGCAATCATCCCATGTTCTACTTTTTATTTTATAATACACATTTCAGTTGGTTAATCTAGATGATCTTTGTGCCTAGATGTATTGGCCCAAGTTTCTTGTACACAAAACAAAGCAACGATTGACCAAAATGACTCAAATGCGGATACGCATGAGGAAACTTGCTTTGAAGACAAGGTCTGGATTTTATTTGCTTGTGACATTTCTTTTCTTTTGAATGATATAAGATCACCACTGGTGCAACATCTTTTGCCCTTTTCTTTGAGTGATAATAGAAGTTATGCATAGAGAAGTGGATTGTTATATACTACATGGTATTACTATGATGCTGCAGGTTATTACTTGTTAGTCATTTTAATTTCTATATACTAATCATTAACATTTGCACATCTTGATAAGTTATTATTCAGTGCTGAGTGTGAATGTTAGAAAGAAGGAATTTATTATCAGAAGTTTTGTAGTAAGTGATTCATATAATGATTTACTCGGACGAAGTGTATGCTACAAGATACTGTTTTCTGCTCAAGCTTCTGCGTAATGGTTTTTTAACAACATAGTGTGCTTGATGGTGTTCAATACTTTAAAATAGTCTTTTTACTGTAAAACGTGAATTTAGTGCTTAGTGCTTTAAGTGCATCATAGCACCATTTTTCCTGTTCTTGTTTATAAGGTAAAGGAACAAGGTACTCCTTGGTTTGTCTGTTCAACCTACAGGCGGAAAAAATTTGGGGTTGAGACTTGAGATTGAGTTCTCCTATAACGTCTTTGATTAATGATTGGGGTCTATTTGTATACTTGTATCATATTATGGCAGGTAAATTTCTACATCGGACCAGGCAATGTTAAAACTTGGTCTAGAGTGGATCTCAAATGTCTGGACCTAACACATCTCCCTTTTTTTTTTCTCTACCATTTGTCTTTAGTTATCTGTTATTCTTAGTTCCATCTTGGACTAAAAGTATTTATCAGACTCTTTCACGATCTCTCATTTCTTTTTCTAGAAGTTTCTCTTACTCATATTCACAAAAGATTACTCTTTGGTATTCTTTATTCTTCTATTTTCCTTCCCTTTTTTTCTTTCGAAATAAATTTGCTATATTATTGCGCGAGTTTCATCCATGTTATGTGGTCTTATTATTATACTAATGCATAGCAATAAGCCCTTTATCTCCGTGGTTATGTTTGTGTGTTTGTTACTTGAAACTGGTCTGTTTGCAATAAATTTAGTGGCATATTCTTTGTTACTTTTGCCTGATTTGTAATGTTGCAAGTGTTTCTGTTTCACAGGGAGAAAATAATGACACTTCCAAGGAAACAGGAAAAAAGAGAGGCTAGACGACAGGAGAAGGCCGAAAGTGTAGCAACTGTAGAGAAGGTTATACTTAATGCTAGTTGACTGATGGCCAGTGATTGCATTTTTTTTCTTTATATCTCACTAGGACTTTCTAATTTTATGCAGGTTATAGAAAAAGAACTATTAGAACGTCTTCAAAAAGGAGTATATGGTGACATATACAATTATCCTGTTAATGAGTACAATAAAGTTCTGGGGGAACTTGAGAAAGATGACGTCGAAGAGGAGGTATTTCATATTTTTGCTTTTCTGTGCTGGTTAAACATAATGCAACCATATATGTATAAATTTGATATTTGATTTGTTTGGCGCAATTGTTATTTGATATATGGTGTTACACTGGTGGGCAGGAACCTATGGTGGAATATGTTGAAGGTTATGATGAACTTGAAGAGGAAGATGATATAGAAGATTTTGAGAGGCTTACGGTTGATCAGTCTCAGGATCATGATTTTGATGATGAAAATGGTAAAGTTTGTTGAAGATGGTTTGCAACATGAATTAAAATTTGAACTGATGAATGTTTCTATTTACCTTCTTCTTCTTTCCATATAGTTGTATGTGATCTGAAGATTCAGTTGCACTGCCTAGTTCATCTACATTTTGAACATACTGTTTCTTGGAAGGATAAACATGATTTTTTTGACAAAGGAGTACTTTCTTTGTTTAACTACTTGTTTGAGTGTTTAGAATAATAAATGTATGTGCTATGTGAAACCAATAATATAATGGATCTTAATGATGCAGTTGGAAATGATGAAGATGATGATGATACAGAAGTAGTTGTTCATAATAAGAGAATGAGAAAGGATTCAAAAAGAGCTGAGAAAAATGTTCCTGGTGCTAAATCAAAGAGACCAAGAGTCCTTGTTGAGGTAATCGTTGATTGCATCTTAGTTCTTTATAATCCTGCTAAATGGTTGAGTATGCTGGTTTCAGTAAATAGGTCCAATAATCTTATATGAACCATAAATGCAGAGTTCTATTTTATAATTGTGTATTAAGCACATAACTTTTATAAAAGCCTAAAGCTCATTATTTGTCTATTGTGAACTTAAGCACATTGTTTTTGTTTTGCCCTAAGCTCATTATTGTTTAAAATGCAAAATCATGGAATTTCAGTAAGTAATGCCTATTATAATTTCAGACCAATGTCTGAAATTAAACTAAAAAGTAGATGATGGTGCTGGCACCATAACTGCTAATGGATGTTCTTAAGATTGTTTTAAATTAGGCACGCTAGGATGGTGTAGGAATAGTCTTGTAAATACAAAACTTTGTTATATTCCCCTACTTTTAGTATCTCAACAGTAAGAATTACCTGATATATTCAAGCCACTGCAATTATATGTTACTGGCTTTCTACTGTCTTCATGACATGAAAAATTCACATCTCAATCTTAATTAACGCTCATCCATTCCCTTGCTTCATGTTGCTTTAGTTGTTTGCTTATTTGACTTACAACGAGATGAGATATGCTATTCTGTTCTACTTGCATTTTTCTGGAATTTAATATCTGGATGAGTTCATTTCTGTATTACTCTGCATTCTCTGGGATTTAATTACTGGAATCATTTCATGTCAAATTATACGGGGGGTGATTGTTGCATTCTTTCGTTTTGACTTATGCTTGATTTTTGGGAAGCAAGAAGAATACAATTCTCAATTCTGCATATAAGTAAAATTGTGATCTGTCTGCACATTCTGTTCAAATACTAATATTGGTTTAATCACCAATTGCAGGAGGAGCGTGAAGATGCCAATGAAAGACAAATGTTGGTCCAGTAGTAGCCTTGCTACATTTGTTTGGACTTTGACAAGTAAAATAGGTAGTGATAGTAATTTCCTTGTCATAAGTTGGTTGTAGAATTGCTCAGTGGGCAGAGAGGGGAAGCTGCTCAGTGGCAGATGAAATTTTGTTTGTTGAGTCGTTCAGAATCAAGAATTACTTTATATCTGTATGGATTTCAAATTTCTCCCCTCTTGTTCATTGGAGGGGGGGGGGGGGGGGGGGGGGGGGGGGGGGCCGTATAAGTACACGGACCATAGTAGTTTTTCTCTTTAGTTCTTTTTTTGGTATATCAGACAGGATCTCCTTAACTTATTTTTGTTCTTGGGCTTTCTTAATGTTTACTCATTTGGAACTGAAATGAAATGATGAAAAGATTGTGCCTTCTTTCTTCAATCTTTATATGGCTGTTATGTGGGGAGCATTATTGTAGCTTGGTGTAGTCACCTTGAGCATCTTCATCATATTTTTGAATTATCTAACTATTTACATGGAAAAAGAATATTTCTCTTCTCTTAAAAAAGCTAACAATAACCATTTGTTTTATAAAGAAAATGTTGGTTTGCTTTGATTTAGAAGACTTGTCTTTTTTTTTTTTTTTTTGGGGGGGGGGGGGGGGGGGGGGTGTGTTTGATGCTTTTTTCTTCTTTTACTTTCAAGGCTTCAACACCAGTCTAATATATTCATTTTTTATTTTTTTTTGATAATAATATATTCATCTTTTAGAAAGCAGCAGTATAAGAAAAATAAATAAATTATACCTCAACCACATCAGTTCATTTAGCGGTCAATCTCGTCGACTTTCTGTACACCGTCAAAGCTGTCAACCTCGTTATGACTTATGATCCAAATCGCCACTGACTCAGAGACCGAGTCAGTTGCAGCCAACAACTCTGCTTTTAGCTTGGTTTCTCAGTTCACTCACTGCCAATATACATTTTTCTTTGTCTCTTCCTCGCACACCAACCTTCTTTCTTTCTGTCTGAAAATTTTCCAGTATTTCCCAAAAAATGAGTACAAACCCCAAAGACTTCCCACTTCTCTGCTACGTCTTGTACCAGCTCGATTCCCATACATATCCTCCACCAACAACTGAATTTCAAGAAACCCTGCTGACCCAGTTGCCCCATTTGCGCCATACGAAAGTCTTAGCCTCTTTGATCCAAGCGATCTCTAAGCCCCACATCACCCAGACCATGTCCCTTCTTCGAACCCTCGGTCCTCGACCCGACCCTTCTGCAGTTGCTTCTGCACGGGCCAAGATCGCTGAAATTCAATCCAAGCTCCAAAGGGACCTCCAAGAAATTGAAATTGAATCCCATGTCAGAGTTGATGGTGTTGCTGAGACTGAGAGGGTTCAGATGGAAAAGGAATTGAAAGAGACGGCTGAGAAAGAGATGCAAATATATAAGGCGGTGTTGAGGTTGGAGGAATTGCATGAGGAGTATGAGAAACAGATGAGGGGTACAGAGGAGAGGTTAGTTGAGGTTTATGGATCGGTTGTGGCAGAAATGGAGAAGGGGGTTGGGAGGGAAGTAAATGAAGAAGTTGTTGGAATATTGAAAAAGGCCGAGACTGGAGAAGTGGATACAATTGAGCTTTCTGGGCGTCAGTTGAGGTTTCTTCCTGAGGCATTTGGAAAGATTCGTGGGCTGGTCGTACTCAATTTATCCCACAATCAGTTGAAGGTGAGGATTGTATCCATTAATTTTCTTTCACTGCTAAAAACCTGAAAACGATTTAGTCTAGTTGACAAATATTTGAGGACTTAGGATCACTGAAATTTTTTAACCATTGGAGCCTAAAATGAACTAGTTTATCCGCGTCTAAGACGAGTTCTTAAGTAGGGAAGACCAAGCAATTTACATTATGATACACCAAGCCTTAGTAAATGAAAGTTAATTTTTAAGTTTTTACTTGATTGGACTTTTTGTGTTTGTGAACAAGATATAAGACTCGTTTTGTGGCTGAAATGCTGTCTTTGCTTATAGTATTTTGCCTAGTTGATTGTTACGATGTATCTGATGAATTCTCCATGCAAAACTGTGTTAGGCAATTGCCATACTTGTTGGTTTTAAACTTATTGCATGCCAATGATGCCATACAGTGTTAAGACACATGAAATAAGATTTTTCCATGCTCAAATTGTACTGGGGATGATATGAATTTATCAGATATGAATCATGTTGTATATGTCACTGAGTAGATCCCTGTATTATTTGTATAGTTGACCGTGCATATATTTGGTTTAGAGCCAAAAAGGCTAATATTGTTGGTTATTTTCACATGATCAATTACCAACATCAGTGGTTCTTTGCAATTTAATTATAAAAGTATTTTATTGATTCTGGTTTACAGTTATTTTTTATGTTGTTCCTATTATCTTAAAACAGGTAATTCCTGATTCAATAGCAGGACTACTAAAACTTGTGGAGCTTGATGTGTCTTCCAATATATTAGAGTCCCTGCCAGATGCAATGGGATTGCTGCTTAATCTCCGGTTCCTTAATGTGTCAGGAAACAAGCTTAATGCCCTTCCTGGAACCATTGCTCATTGCAGGTTTGATCATCATTTTTCACTTTCTTTTTCCTTTATTATCTTTTTCTTCCTAAATGGAGTTTGCAGTGCATTTTCTTCTTTCTTTTATGCTTCTGGTAGTAAGGTTATGTTCTATGTCACTGTAGGTCACTGGTTGAGTTGGATGCAAGCTTTAACAACCTAATGTGTTTGCCAACAAACATAGGGTATGGACTAGTCAACCTGGAGAGGCTCTTGATCCATTTAAATAAGATTCGGTGTCTTCCTGCATCATTTAGTGAAATGAGGTCACTGATATATCTTGATGCTCATTTCAATGAGCTCCATGGCCTCCCACATTCAATTGGAAGATTGACAAATCTGGAATATCTGAACCTTAGCAGCAATTTCAGCAATCTGACAGAGCTTCCTGAAACGATTGGAGATCTAGTTAACCTGAGGGAGCTCGACCTGAGCAACAATCAGATCCGAACTCTTCCTTACACATTTAGACAGCTTGAAAAACTAATGAAACTCAACTTGGACCAGAATCCACTCATGATTCCCCCTTTGGAGATCATAAATGAAGGGGTTGAAGCTGTGAAGGAATTCATGGCTAAGAGGTGGCTTGAAATTGTTGCCGAAGAACAACAGAGGAACGTTCTTCCAGAAAATAGGCAACAAGAACATACTGGATGGCTGTCATGGGGGACCTCCTTGTTGAATAATTTTGTTTCTGGGGTTACTGGAGGTGTTGCAGGGTATCTCGGGACAGGAAAAGCTAACAGAGATCCATGGTTGGATGAACAGTTGTGATGTTAATATTTTTTGACTCTCTTTCCATGAATTGCTGTGTTTGTACAGATTTTACGGCTTTGTATGTAGCCTATGTAAAGTTGATCATGGGCAGAAGTATAGGTCCCTTCTGTGTTGCCTTCTTGTTGGCTCTGCGTTTAAATATACATGAATGGGGTTGTTTGTGTAATATGGTGTTGCAAACATGGTGAATTTTATGCAAGGAAAACTTATAGCACTGTTGATACTAATAGAATACCTAAAGATGTTATGCTCGATTTTATTTTATTATATATATATATTTGTTTTGTTTATGATGATGATTTTTTGAGGCATAATAATAATGCAGTTGATGACTAGTTGGTAGTAAGAAAACGTGTTGCACGGGAGATTTTGGGGGTAGCTGATGAGCTAAAGCCCAACCAGGAACTATTATTTTGCTAAGCAGTTTTTCACCGATGTTCCTCGCCATTTTGTAATAACAGAACTTCTTGTCGGCCTAGGAGTCAGTGCAAATGAGCTTTGCATTATGAAGGCACGTACAATCATTGTAGTTGACTAGTTATCTTTACTTGAACTTGGTTGCCTAGATTGGTAGTCATTCAAGCAATCTCGCAAGATGAAGTCTTTTCAGCTTGCTAATGAATCCTCCCCTCTTTCTCTGTCTTCCAGTTTCATCCTCCCAGAAGATAGAAGGCCACAATTCTCCCAGGTTTCCAAGTTGACTTCAATTCCCATCATCGATTTCAACAATCATGGCACCAACAATGATGATGGCCCTTCTCCTTTACTAATTCAAAAGTTATCACAAGCTTGTGAGGAATATGGGTTCTTTCAGGTCATAAACCATGGAGTTCCCTCAGAAACATGCAACAAAATGATGGCTGCTGCTACAGAGGTTTTTGAATTGCCTCCAGAGGAAAGAGGAAAGTTCTTTACCACAGATCATACAAAACCAGTAAAGCTTTATAATTTTTATCTCAATGTTGAGGGCCAAGGGAAGGTCAATATGTGGAGTGAATCCTTCAGCCATCCTTGGAATCATATCGAAGATTTTATTCATCTCTTGCCAAAAAATGGATTTCAATACCGGTACATTTCTTCATCTATTTTAGTTAATATAGGTCTATAATTATCTAACCTGATGCCAATTTTTCTCTAATTTCTCTAATGCATGAATTTTTGTTGGGTAACTTTATTTAGAGAGGCTTTTACAGAATATGCAAAGGAGATTAGATCATTGATGAATAGGCTTTTGAGCTTGATATCTCAAGGGCTTGGATTACAGAAGGATTGTTTGCAGAAGAGGCTGGGCGAGGAGCCTATATTAAAAGCACAAGCAAATTATTATCCACCCTGCCCAGACCCTGAGCTAACATTGGGTCTGGCTGTTCATACTGATCTTAATGCTCTCACAGTACTAATGCAATCAGAAGGAGTTACTGGTTTGCAAGTTATCAAAGATGGGAAATGGGTTGCTGTTGACCCTGTCCCCAATGCATTTATCGTCAACCTAGGCGACCAGATTCAGGTGACTGGTGTGCTTTCCCTTTCGTTTTCCTATTCTTTTGTTTATTTCTATTTCCTTGCAAGTGGTCTAATTTTTTACAAACTTGTTAGGTGAACAAGTGATCACTCCCCATAAGAAAACAAAAGAAACACTGGACAAATTTTAGAACATGAGTCCCATATGATTATGGAAAGATTTTTTATTTATTATTATATGTGTTTTTAGAGTATATAATTTGATTTCCTGGGTTGGATATCATATCCAATTAGATTGGTTTTTTATATGCTTAATTGATTTCTTCAAATCGGGTCATGATTCGTTATAATCGAACCAAGTTGAATGGATTCACTTAAACACACAAATTATGTAAGATCCTATCCATGGTCATAACTCTTCTATATTGGTTAGATGTGGTGCTTTGCTGTGACTCAATATCAGGGCTTATGCATCATTACATTTTTCAATCTAATTAAGTAAGATATATCAGAACCCTGTTTGAGTATACATATCATTATGAGTTCAAATAATTGGTAACCATTTATTAGGTATTATTAAATACCCATTTGAAATTAAGAAATCTTTTGTCTTTTTCAATTTTGTAACGGAACATATTTTTCATTTTATCATGGAGATAAAAAAAATGAAAAGGCAATAGTTTTTAGACTTTGTTATCTGTCTTGGTTGAAGTACTATATATACTCAGTAATCAGTACCGTTTGTAATAGTTCAAAGAATAATTTAAGATTCCTCTGCATGTAGGTTCTGAGTAATGGAAGATACAAAAGTGTGCATCACAGGGCTGTAACCAACAAAATGTATCCACGAGTATCACTTGCAATGTTTTATGGACCAAACAAGGACTCTGTTATTGGTCCAATTGAAGATTTGATTGATGAAGAACACCCTCCAATGTATCGTAAATATCGTTATGCAGAGTTTCTTGAAGAATTCTATAAGCAAGAAGGATCAAGGAGGATGGTGAAGGAAGGCTTCCAGTTGCAAAACTAAGATTACACATACCACATATATTACATATTCATGACGCTTTCTGAGTTGAAATAAGTGCTTCTTTGCTTGTACTCTTAACTTTTTATGAAATCTACGGTATTTTGGAGCAGTAATAGAATTTGAGAGAGAGAGGGAGAATAAGAGATCAGGGAATTGAACATTGGCTGGTTGAAACTAGGGATAGCAATTTCAGGGTATCATATCTGTCTTGCTCCCATATTAAAAATAAAATTTCTTCCACTAAACCATTTTTATATTCATACAAAAATTAATTAATTCTTAAGATGGAAGAAAAAATAAAAGTTAAAACAATAATATTATAATTATGGAAGTTGTACTCTTAATATTTCTTAATTCATAGTATTTAGAAAGAAAATAAAAATTAAGCAATAAATTTAAAAGAACTACAAAAACATTCTAATTATTAGGAACTTATTAAATTATTTTATTTTATTTTGAGAAATTTAATTTAATTACTATTGACATATAATTATTGAATTCTTATTTTTATGGATTAAAAATTAAAACAGTAATATTATAATCATGAAAACTATATTGTTAATATATTTTTTTAATTTTTAATTCATATATTGGAGAAGAACTTTAAAAAAATAAGATCATTAGGAACTTTTTTTTTTTTTTTAAAATCCAGAAATTCAATTTTAATTATTATTGACATATTATTTTTTAAAAATTTATAGATTTATTAATATTGAGAAGAATTTATAAATAAGGAATCAGTAATCTTAAAACAATTACAATCCTATTAATATTAAAATTATAAATAATTTGAAAAAAAAAAGTAAAAAAATTAATAATCTATTTGATGTAAAAAACAACCAAAGATAAAGATGAATGAATAGAAATAAAATAGGCTAAAGATTAAGGGATTTTATATTGTTATCATAAATAAATCAAGAATTATAATGTTTTACTTAATTTTATTTGTTCCTAATAAAAAATAAAGGACCGAATAAGGATTTAAAAAAAATTTCCACGTGTAAGATACGGATTTAGTACCCTCCTACTCACGGTGGGGAAGAAGATTACCCATTACCATCCTTAATTGAAACTTAAATGAACTTAAATGTGTGTCAATACCATTGAGATAACAATCAGTCGATAATAAGAATTTAATTTCTAATGTCACGATAACAAAGATATTCGTTTGTTTTACCATTTGAGATAAATTTAACTTATAATGTCACGATCATATTCGAAAATATAAATGAAGCTATCCAAAGTTGAACAAAGATATTCGTTTTTTTTACCATTTGAGACAACAATCAGTCGATAATAAGAATTTAACTTCTAATGTCACGATCATATTGGAAAGATTCAAAGATATTCATTTTTTGTACCATTTGAGATAACAATCAGTTGATAATAAGAATTTAACTTCTAATGTCACGATTATATTTGAAATATATAGATGAAGCTGTCCAAAGTTGAACAAAGATATTCGTTTTTTTTTACCATTTGAGATAACAATCAGTCGATAATAAGAATTTAATTTCAAATGTCACGATCATATTTGAAAGATATAGATGAAACTGTCCAAAGTTGAACAAAGATTTGGTTAAAGTTGAACAAAGAACAATATACGTTTAGTCCTATAATTTTGTCGCAGGTGGTAACTTTTAATATGCTTTCAGATACATTAATCAATGACGGATGCTTTATCCAAAAGTCACGCTGTGATAATTTTAGTATTTGTTCCCCGTCTAGTTGTTTGAGTTCTCACGTTTTCATACCTCCAACACCACTATAAAATCATCAGTTTAAACTTGATGATTCCTTTGTTTTGATCAGAGCTGCCTAATTCGACAAATACTAGTCTCCCTGTGTCTGTGTCTGTGTGTGTGATTTTGTTTTCACAATTATGTCACAGTTTCAGTTTTGCCAATAACACTATTCCCTGCCTTTCTCCTAATTTCATCCTCCCAGATGATAAAAGGCCATCTCTTTCAGAGGTGTTACCCTTAAGTTCGATTCCCATCATCGACTTGAATCATGGACATCCTCACTTGTTCAGAAAATATCAGAGGCTTGTGAGGAATTCGGTTTTTTTTCAGGTCATCAACCATGGAGTCCCTCAAGAATTATGCCAGAGAATATTAACAGCTGCTGCGGAATTCTTTCAATTGCCACCTAAAGAAAAAGCAGAATTCTTCACTAGAAGACCAATCCAAAAAAGTGAAAGTCTTTAACTATTACCTCAAGGTTGAAGGCCAAGAAAAAAAGGTCACAATGTGGAGTGAAGTTTTCTCTCATCCTTGGCATCCTACAGAGGATTTCACCCATCTCTTACCAGAAAATCCCCCTGAATACAGGTATGATCTTTCCTTCTATGGCTAATAGGCATAGCTCATTTTTTAGCTTTTTGTCTTTGCTAATTCAAGTTTTGACCTGTTGTTTTTTTTAGAGATGTATTTTCTGAATATGCAAGGGAGATTGGAACCTTAATGAATAGGCTATTGAGTTTGATTTCACAAGGTCTTGGTCTAGACAAAGATTGCTTGTTGAAAAGGCTAGGTGATAGGCCTTGTCCTTTATTCACACTCAAATTACTATCCACCATGTCCAGAGCCTGAGCTTACCATGGGCTTAATTGTTCATACTGATATTGTTGCACTTAATGTACTCCTGCAATCAGATGGAGTGACTGGCCTACAAGTGATCAAAGATGGGAAATGGGTGCCAGTGGATCCTGTTCCTGGTGCATTTGTCATCAATCTGGGTGATCAGATTCAGGTAATTACAGTAACTGGAAAACATCATACAAAAAGTTATGGCATGCTCTGTTTTAATTAGTTCTACATTGTAGTATCTGCTACCAAGTTTATGCCATGCTCTGTTTCTTGTTGAATTAATAAATAAAAGGAAAAAATTGATGGGACTTGTAAATTGTAGTAAAACCCATAATCATGAATTTTGTGGTGCAGGTCATGAGTAATGGAAGATACAAAAGCGTGCAGTCACAGGGCTGTAACCAACAAGTGGTTGCCACGAGTGTCAGTGGCCATGTTTTACGCACCAAACGATGAAACAGGTGATTGGTCCAATTGAGGATTTGATTGATGCGGAGCATCCTCCCATTTACAGAAGCTATAAGTTTAAGGAGTTTATGGAAGAATTCTATAGGCAAGAAGGAAACAGGAGGAGAGTGAAGGAAGCTTTTGAGACGTAAATCAGAATTGGAATCTCAGAGTCATGATTATTCAAAGTCTTTTTCTTTATTACAAGGTCACCAAATAGTAATTGATGTAAGGTTATCTATTTTGTCCACTTTATCTATTTGAAAATTTTTAAATATTCATCTTGCCCACATAAGATTTAATCAATTACTTTTTTATTTATTTTCATTAGAAAAATATATGTCAAGCACATGTCTTCTTATTTTAAAAGAAATATTAATCCTCAAAAAAAAATTATTTGGCATAATTAAATTTGTTTAAATATCAAAAATAATATGGTTAGGTACATAGGTGTATGAAAGAAATTAAAATAATAATAATAATAACAACGTTTTCTTACTCGGCATACTAAGCACATGCCTTCTTTTTTTTAGACAAAAAAATAGTAGTTCTTCAAAAGAAAAAAAATATATATATTTAACCTATGGCTAGTGGTCAATTTCCTTAAACTGGATTTGAATTACCAATATGGAGTTTAAAACTCATCGATATATTTTTCCTCTCCAAATTGATCATCTTAATTTTTAAATTACCAAGGACAAAGTTAGATTTTGGATCTTTGCTCTACCTTAATTCCATGCTTTAACAACAAGAATTTTCCTCAGTTATTGAAAATCTGAACTTCAATCATTAATATAAAAATTGTCTCTACAAGATCAAGCTCTAAGCCCAGAAACTTCAGCAATCTATTATAAATTAACCTATGATTTAACAAGAACTATAAGTCTAATCTTCGTGATCAAGGTCAAAGACACAAAATCTTAACAATCCATTACAAATTAACTTATGATTTCACAAGAAGGACAAGTGTAAGGCCATTTTTTGTATAATTAGATCTGATCTCAATCACTCGATTCTCAAATCATGACAGGTTCATGTGAGAATTTGTCAACTACATCCTTACCGAGAATCCAAATTATCATATTGAAGGATCAACGTCATTTCATTCGATATGAAACTGTCAAGCCTTCAAATTGATAAAATTTCCAATAAAATTGAACAAGAGAAATTCTACTTTTCATAAAGAAAATAAAAACTCAGATTATATGACAATTACTTTTATAAATTAATACAAATTTTATTTTGTGCACGTTTCTTATCAATTATTGTATCAACTTTAAATCTGTGCTCATAGTCAACTCTTGTTAAATTAAAATGAAAATAAGTTCTTGTCATGATGACAATAGTGGGTTTTGGAAAATATTGGTCCAACATTTTTATAGTTTGAAGTATAGGAATGAAATTGAGTTTTTTACTTAAGGGTAGAAACTAAAAATATAATTTAACATTTTCTTTATAAAAAAATATGAAAATTCAGTATACACATTAGATATTTATAACAATATGGAGAATATCCATCAAGCTCGTCAATTAATCAAACTAGATATTTTAACTTCATTTAACAATATTATAACTCAATATCTCAATATTACAATTATAACTCTCAAATGACAATATTTACGATAGTAATGAATGGCATCCACAACAACAAACGAAAATTTCTCAATTAATCAAGCAATGGTTTCTAACTTCATTGAACAATATTACAACCCATTGAGGACTTGAATCTGGTTTCTAATCTCAGAACCTCCAAGTAAACTATACATAATTTAGAAACGTTTGGTTTGCATATATTGTAAAAATCGATAGGTAAAATAAGTGTATAACAAATTAAATAATAACTATTAATTGTCGTTTTCGAGCATGCTTTACCAAAGCGCTGCTATAGAATATATATGGTTCCACTTGCGCACATATAATTATAACTTAACAATAGAACTAGAAATGAAAAGTGGTCCTCCTGTAGCCGTAGCTGTAAAAATTGGCTGGTTGAAACTAGGGATAGCAATTTCAGGGTATCATATCTGTCTTGCTCCCATGTTAAAAATAAAATATTTATGAAAATAAAATTTCTTTCACTAAACTAGTTTTAAATTTATAAAAAAATAGATAAATTTAATCAAAATTAATTAATTCTTAAGATAGAAGAAAAAAAATAAAAGTTAAAATAATAATATTATAATTATGAAAGTTGTACTCTTAATATTTCTTAATTCTTAATATTTAGAAAATAAATAAATTAAGTCATAAATTTAAGAAGAACTACAAAAACATTCTAATTATTAGGAACTTATTTAAACAATTTTATTTTATTTTGAGAAATTCAATTTAATTACTATTGACATATAATTATTGAATTCTTATTTTTATGGATTAAAAATTAAAACAGTAATATTACAATCATGAAAAATATACTGTTAATATATATATTTTTTTAATTTATAGAATTTTTAAAATTTTTAATTCATAAATTGGAGAAGAATTTAAAAAAAATATGATCATTAGTAACTTACTTTTTTTTTTAAAAATTCATAAATTCAATTTTAATTACTATTGACATATATATTTTTTTTAAGTATAGATTTATAAATATTGAGAAGAATTTGTAAATAAGAAATCAGTAATCTTAAAATATTACAATCTTATTGATATTAAAATGAAGAATAATTTAAAAATGTAAAAAATAAAATAAAAATAGTAATTGTCTATTTGAAGCAAAAAAAAATCAAAGATAAAGATGAATAAATAGAAATAAAATAGGCTACAAAATAAGGGATTCTATATAATGTTTTACTTAATTTTATTTGATCCTAATTAAAAATAAAGGACCAAATAAGGATTTAAAAAATTTCTACGTGTAAGATACGGATTTAGTACCCTCCTACTCACGGTGGGTAAGAAGCGGTATGGATAAGAGGTAAAGGAGACCGAGTAGGGTAATGTTTGGTCAAATCAACTTCAAATTTACTTCATTACCATTGTTAATTGAAACTTAAATGAACTTAAATTTGTGTCAATACCATTGATATAACATTCAATCGATAATAAAATTTAATTTTTAATATTACGACCATATTTGTAAGATATAGATAAAACTGTCTAAAGTTGAACAAAAATATTGTTTTGTTTGGTTAAAGTTGAACAAAGAACAATATAATAGAAATTAGAAAGGGATACTCCTACAATTCTTGTAAGACGTGACAATCCATTATCGTGTAATGGGGGGATAAGATTCCCTGAGCCATACGTTTAGTCCTATAATTTTGTCGCAGGTGGTAACTTTAAATATACTTTCAGATACATTAATCAATGACGGATGCTTTATCCAAAAGTCACGCTGTGATAATTTGAGTATTTGTTCCCCGTCTAGTTGTTTGAGTTCTCACGTTTTCATACCTCCAACACCACTATAAAATCATCAGTTTAAACTTGATGATTCCTTTATTTTGATCAGAGCTGCCTAATTCGACAAATACTAGTCTCCCTGTGTCTGTGTGTGTGTGAGATTTTGTTTTCACAATTATGTCAGTGTTTCAGTTTGCCAATAACACTATTCCCTGCCTTTCTCCTAATTTCATCCTCCCAGATGATAAAAGGCCATCTCTTTCAGAGGTGTTACCCTTAAGTTCGATTCCCATCATCGACTTGAATCATGGACAATCCTCACTTGTTCAGAAAATATCAGAGGCTTGTGAGGAATTCGGTTTTTTTTCAGGTCATCAACCATGGAGTCCCTCAAGAATTATGCCAGAGAATATTAACAGCTGCTGCGGAATTCTTTCAATTGCCACCTAAAGAAAAAGCAGAATTCTTCACAGAAGACCAATCCAAAAAAGTGAAAGTCTTTAACTATTACCTCAAGGTTGAAGGCCAAGAAAAAAAGGTCACAATGTGGAGTGAAGTTTTCTCTCATCCTTGGCATCCTACAGAGGATTTCACCCATCATCTTACCCGAAAATCCCCCCTGAATACAGGTATGATCTTTCCTTCTATGGCTAATAGGCATAGCTCATTTTTTAGCTTTTTTGTCTTTGCTAATTCAAGTTTTGACCTGTTGTTTTTTTTAGAATGTATTTTCTGAATATGCAAGGGAGATTGGAACCTTAATGAATAGGACTATTGAGTTTGATTTCACAAGGTCTTGGTCTAGACGAAGATTGCTTGTTGAAAAGGCTAGGTGATAGGCCTTGTCTTTATTCACACTCAAATTACTATCCACCATGTCCAGAGCCTGAGCTTACCATGGGCTTAATTGTTCATACTGATATTGTTGCACTTAATGTACTCCTGCAATCAGATGGAGTGACTGGCCTACAAGTGATCAAAGATGGGAAATGGGTGCCAGTGGATCCTGTTCCTGGTGCATTTGTCATCAATCTGGGTGATCAGATTCAGGTAATTACAGTAACTTGAAAACATCATACAAAAAGTTATGGCACTGCTCTGTTTTAATTAGTTCTACATTGTAGTATCTGCTACCAAGTTTATGCCATGCTCTGTTTCTTGTTGAATTAATAAATAAAAGGAAAAAATTGATGGGACTTGTAAATTGTAGTAAAACCCATAATCATGAATTTTGTGGTGCAGGTCATGAGTAATGGAAGATACAAAAGCGTGCATCACAGGGCTGTAACCAACAAGTGGTTGCCACGAGTGTCAGTGGCCATGTTTTATGCACCAAACGATGAAACAGTGATTGGTCCAATTGAGGATTTGATTGATGAGGAGCATCCACCCATTTACAGAAGCTATAAGTTTAAGGAGTTTATGGAAGAATTCTATAGGCAAGAAGGAAACAGGAGGAGAGTGAAGGAAGCTTTTGAGATGTAAATCAGAATCAGAATGGGAATCTCAGAGTCATGATTATTCAAATACTAATTAAAGACCCCATATATAGGTTCAAGACTCATCTTTTTCTTTATTACAAAGGTCACCAATAGGGTAATATTATTGTTCGACCTCTTAATTGTAAAAAATAACGAATAAACTAAATTGTCGTCTGTAAATGGTTTGATTGAAGTTAATGAGAGAGTTACGAAGATGAAACAGAGGAATAATAAGAGTTTATTAGTAATGAATAAACTAAATAAAAGAAAAAGAATTATAGTTGACAAAATTAATTATGTTTGAATAGTAAAAGTAATTGGTAATTCGTCACACTAATAAACTAATTGTAACTTCTTGAGAGTACTAAAGTTAGAATTCTAGAATCGTTCGTTTAAAGATAGTTAATAAACATATCACTTTTTAGACCCGAACGAGAATAGGTCCACAGTCAATCAAAGTCTTAATTATAAAAAATAATAAATAAATTAAATAGCTCTCTATAATTGATCTTTATAATTTATGTAATTTATTAATAGTAAAAATATATCTCTACAAACTAGATAATTATTACTTGTCCAATCAGATCTCTTAATACTCTCATATTTACTTTTTCTCATTCTCAGAAATATCTCTTTCTATTCCTATGACTAGTGGTGAATGGATTTTAACTGCCACTATAGAGTTTAAAACTCAGTCAAAAAAAAAACTCAGTCAAAAAAAATTCTCTCCAAATTGATCATCTTAATTTCTAAATTACCAAGGACAAATTTAGATATTGGATCTTTGCTCTACCTTAATTTCGTGCTTCAAAGTTTTCCTCATCTATTGAAGATTTGAACTTCAATCGTTAATCAAAAAATTGTCTCTAACAAGCACAAGCCTAGAGATTTAAATTCAGTTATTGATCATCAACTTGCTTGAGATCAAGCTCACGAGTCCTTGTCTAGCATTTCACTTTCGTTATCAAGCTCAAAGCCCATGAAACCTTAGCAATCTATTACAAATTAACCTATGATTTCACAAGAACAATAAGTCTAACCTCCGTGATTAAGCTCAAAGCCACGAAATCTTAGCACAAGGACAACAAGTTCTAAGACTATCCTTTGTATAATCAAATCTTGGCCTTCAAGCACTTGATTCTCAAATCATGCCACGTTCACTGTAAAAATTCGCCAACTACATCCTCAAAGACAATCTAAATCATCTTTTTTGAAGGATCAAAGTCATTTCATTTGGGATCAAACTTGTTAAACCCTCGAATTGATAAATTTTTCAAGAAAATTGAATCAGATAAATTTTATTCTTTCATAAAGAATAAAAACTCATATATTATACCACAATTACTTTTTTTAAATTAATACAAATTTTATTTTGTATACATTTTTATCAATTATTGTACCAACATCTAAATCTAAGTTCATAGCGAGCTCCTATTAAGTTAAAATGAAAAGAAGTTCACGTCAGGGATGACATTAGTAGATTTTGAAAAATATAGGTCTTACATTTTTATATTTGGAAGTATAAGAATAAAATTAACTCTTTTACTTAATTGTAGAAACTAAAAGCATAATTTAACATTTTTCTTGTAAGAAAATATGAAAATTCAGTATACACATCAGATATTTATAACAATACAAAGAACATCCATCAAGCTCATCAATTAATCAAACTAGAGATTTTAACTTCATTTAACAATATTACAAGTATAGCTCACAAATGACAAAAATTTAACATTTACAAATGGTATCCACAACAACGGATGAAAATTTCGCAATTAATCAAGTAATGGATTCTAACTTTATTGAAGAATATTACAACCCATAAAGGACTTGAATCTAAAACTTTTTTTTTCAATCTCACAACCTCTACTTTACCAAGTAAACTATACATAAAGAGCAACTATGCAAGTGTTTAGAAACGTTTGGTTTGCATATATTGTAAAACCAATAGGTAAAATAAGTATATAACAAATTAAATAATAACTATTAATTCATTTTCGAGCATGCTTTACCCAAACGCTGCTATAGAATATATATGGTTCCACTTACGCACATATAATTTATAACATAGAACTAGAAATGGAAAGCGATCCTCCTGTAGCTGTAGCTGTAACGGAGGTGGCGTTGACCGACATTAATCTTGGTATCCCCTCAGTGATTTTGAGCTCCTCCTTGGGCAACCGTGGCATGCCGGTAATTGGAATGGGTACTGCCTGTGATCCATCTGAATACGATGTGAACTCTCTCAAGAGGGCGATTCTTGATGCAATTGAAGTCGGGTACAGACATTTTGATGCTGCTCCATTATACCGATCTGAACAGGCACTTGGGGAAGCTATACTTGAGGCTCTTCACTTGGGCCTTGTCCATTCTAGGAATGACTTGTTTATTACAACCAAGTTGTGGTGCAACGATGCTCATCACGATCATGTCACCCCTGCCTTGAAAAACTCCCTTGGGTAAGTTTTTATTCCTACCTAGAAACTAGATCTACTTTTAGCACCATCCAAATAACTCAACTTTCTCCCATAAACTAGAATTTCATTTAAGAGTAAGAAACATAATCGAAATCCTTTTTTTCATTTTATTTCTTCTACTATTTGTCTGTAAATTAATTTCAAGTATTAAGTTTTACTAATAAGATACGACAGATTCACTTTACATTTTGGAATTACACAAAAGCAAAAGATTATTTACCTCAAATGGAATCAATCATATTTATTGTACATACTTAAGAAAGGTAATCAAAAAAGAAAAAAAATAATAATAATAATAACTCACCATCTTCTTTTATCATTTATTTTGGAGCAGCATGTGCAAGATGAAAATCTCGTGATCTCGTTGGTGATTTACTAATAAGATAGAAAGGGGCAAGCCAATGTCCAACAAAACTGACATTATTTTGTAAATTCTAACACGATACGGTTATTAATAATGAGAAAACCTCTATCCCAAGACGAAATTGTTTGATAAACAGATCATTTATCTAAACACAATTAATAAGTAGGTCATGAGTAAGCATAATCTGGTCTATTTGCTAGAAATATTTATTAAACCAACATACACACACACACAAAAAAAAAAACTAACTATCAATGTAACAAATTTGTCAAAATTTCAAATATTTTCTTTATATTCATTGTAATTTTATAAAGATTCATAATTTTTTTAATTTTTTTTTTGTATAAATTAAGTTAGAATATATAATTTATAAAATAGATCATTAAATATTTTTATTTTTATTTAACCAAACAATTTAAATATGTTAATAATATACAGGTCTTGTTGTGTCCATCTGACTCAGAACTCTGTAATTGATCAAGTTTAGTCATATCATTTTTTATTTGTAGGTTAACTTGTGATTCAATATAAAAATTTCAACGATGCCGAAACTAGTGTCAAAAATGAAAGCCCCCAACATAATTGTTATTTACAGGGCGCTTCAGCTGGACTATGTTGATCCTGTATCTTATCCACTGGCCCATCAGTGCTAAACCTCCAGGAAAGTACAAATTCCCAATTGATCATAAGGAACTTCTGCCCATGGATTTCAGGTCTGTGTGGGCAGGCATGGAAGAATGCCAGAGGCTTGGCCTTACTAAATCGATTGGAGTTTGTAATTTCTCTTGCAAAAAACTCCAAGACCTGTTGATCTTGGCAACTATTCCTCCATCTGTCAACCAGGTGGAGATGAGCCCTGTTTGGCAACAGAGGAATCTGAGAGAATTTTGCGCTGCCAATAACATTGTTGTGATGGCATACTCTCCTTTGGGAGCCAAAGGGGCTCGTTGGGGTACTAATCAAGTCATGGACTCTCACATACTGAACGAAATTGGTAATATCAGAGAGAAAACAGTTGCTCAGGTACATTAAAACAATATTACGTACTTAATTAAATACCAATACAAATACAAATCTGGCTTGTTAATTAATGTAAGAACTCATTATGAAATAATGAACGATTTATTTGGCTTTGGCAGGTATCTCTGAAATGGGTGTATGAGCAAGGAGTGACTCTGTTGGTAAAGAGTTTTAAAAAGGAGAGAATGAAAGAGAACTTAAAAATATTTGATTGGGAATTATCTGAGGAAGACAATAAGAAGATCAATCAGATTCCACAGTGCAGAGGTATGCCCAAAAAGGACTTTGTCTCACGGTTGATGGACCTTACAAGTCGCTGGATGAGCTCTGGGATGGTGAGATTTAACCTACATATAGATTAAGGTATGTGTATAAGCATGGATGCTATCCTCATTTCTTGTTCTTTAAGAATAAGATAATGATCTTTCAATCGTTCTAAATTAAAAGGACAAAATTTGTCTGCAATTAAATAAAAGGAGACCATAAATCATTGATTTCAAATAAAATTCTCTATGATAAAGAAAATGATCTAAATCCTGATAGCATATAGGAATTAGAAATAAAGGAAATTTAAAAATTGCCCGATCGGGGTAAGGTTGGCTCAAGTGGCTCTTCTTAAATATATACCTTATTTTGAGGTTGATCACGTAATAAGTTAATAAAAAAATTGTCGAAATGGGTATAAACCAATTATAATATTGAATTATCTTTATTTTATTTCCTTTTGGCGTCGGGCATCATTAAGCAGGCCTAGTCCTATGGGGCCATGAGCCCATTAGCCCATAATCCAATTTAATTATTTACTATTTTTCTGGCATCATGTGACCCAATTCCAAACATTGAAAAGACGTTACTACATCTTTCGAGTTCCATTAAAAATCTCGTAGCAGATTCTGTCCATATCTGATTAGTATGCGCACCGTGTCACTTCAGTCTAAGTTTCTTTTTACCATCATTTTCTATGGGATTAAAAGCTTACGGGAAAATTGTCTTGTTTCTTCGGTCTTCCAAGTACACGTCGTCAAAAAATAAAAAGTAAACGTCGTTTCACTTCATCACATCGCAGCCATTCATTTATGGACCAGCATTTCTGACTAATACGACGGCCACGAAAACAAAAAAAATGGTATTATGAAATGTATGAAATCTTAACTAAGAGATAAAAAGCCAAATTTAAAAAATAGAGTAAATACAAGTTACTTTCTTTGTGATTTGGTATTTACTCAAAAATATTTATATATATATGATTTAATTTGTTTAAAATATTTCTTGTAATTTAGATTAAGAAATCTATCTAAATTAACAATTTTATAATTAAATTATTAAAAAATCTACACTACATATTAAATTTATAAATATATATCATTGACAGGAAAAAAAAAAAAAAAAAAAAAAAAAAAAAACCTCAACATAAATCTCTCTCACTTGTTGATTTTCTATTTGTTTCTCTCTTCACTCTCTGTCTATATTTCTCCATCTCACCTAACTACATCTCTCCCTTGAAAAAGGGGAGAAAAAAAAGTTTGTTACTCCCCTCTGTGTGGGGGAGGGAGGGTTATGGATATCTTCAAATCCATCGAATTTAAGAGATTCAAGCCTCAAAAAATAATTGCTTTGAGTTCTTCTATTTTTTTCATCAAAATCCTTAACATACTGTTTTATAATTTTGGTCTCATTATATATAGGTCTTTTTAGCTTCCTTGTTTTTCCTTCAAGTTAGTCAATTCTTAATTTTGTGATTTATTTATTTATTTATTGTTGATAATTCTAGTGTGTAGATGGTGAAGTGAAAATCTCTTCCACTAATATAAATTAAAGGTTTCATTTAGATTTTTTGATAATTTAGTCATAAAATTATTAAATTAAACAGAATCCGTCTAAAAACATGTTAGTCTAAATTATGAATAGATAATTTTGGCCAAATTGAATTATATGTATGCTTTAAGGAAAATGTCAAACCAGAAGGTTACAGAAAAATGTGTACTCGTTGTCTTTATAGATAGAGATGGTAGGTTCGGGTAATAGATATGAAGGCATTCTGATGGTAGAAAGTTAGACTAGACTTGTAATTAAGATTAAGAAATTATTTATTTTTTATTTTTCTTTTGAAACAACTAAGATTTGGAATAACTTATGCTAAATATGTTTTAAAGTAGGAATTGCGTACTACTTTATTCGTAGATCGACTCTCCGATTGCATTGCTTTGCTCCGGTGTTCTGGTGTTCTGGTGTTCCGGTGCATTTATTCGTAGATCGACTCTCCGATTGCATTCTACTCGCAGTTATAGAATTGCGTACAGATATCCGTCGACTTTATAGATGGTGACCTCTTCTCTCTCCCTCTCTCTCTCTCTCTCTCTCTCTCTCAATCTGACTGAACTTTATTCTCTTGAAGTCCAACAAAAAGTACGCCATACCCTGATCTCATCTCTTTCAATCTGTTGATCTTCGTCTACTACTAGTTTTCCGTATGCTTTTGGTTCCTTTTAATTTTTCCTTTTCAGAAATCGCAACTTTCTCAGCTATATGAAGTGTTGGGCTAAACATTTATCTTTTGGGGTCTCACTAAAATTTGTATAAATACATTTTATTATAGTAATAGTAAAATATAAATAAATTAATTAAAAAATTAAATAACTCAAAAGATATAATAAAAAATTTTAATTTATAAAATAGAATAAAATTTTTAGCCCATTAATTTTGTAATTTTATATAGTCTAAATATTAAAAATATTATCTGCTTTTTATTTTTAGAGAAATCATGCTATTAAAAAAAAGAATAATCTAAAATTAAGAGTTAATTTTGAATTAGGGGGGCCATGGCCCTTGCCTCTCGGGTCCCTCAAATGCTCCACCCTTAACGATATAAAGGTATCTCCCCAATATAGAAATGTAGTTATAGGCAACTATATTCAACGATATTATAAGAAATTGAGATTTGTATGTATAATATTAACGATATAAGTTTGGATAAATAATTAATTTTAACACTATTGAATTTAAAACTAACTAATTATATATGAAGTAGACCCTATTGATCAAGTTTTTCATCGAACATTTTTAATTTCCAAATTTCATACAAAATTAAATTATAAGTGTTAAGAAGATGTTCAAAGGTTGGTATTGATTTATTTACTAATTTTTGTTACAAATCTATAGCTTTTATTGACGGTAGTATTTTAGAAAAAAAATTGACAATTTTTTGTTGGAGAATATATCTATATATATATATATATATAATTATCTAAATACGAAAATAGAAAACAATCTTTATATCCAGAGATATTTTTAGCATAATCAAACACAGATAAACTTTTTCTAATGAATGTACTGGTTAAAGACATAGTCACACAGGTAATCTGAAAAATATACATCACGGAATCACGTGGAAGTCTTATTGATCAGAACTAAACGTCCTAAAGGCCAAATATAATAGTTAGATCTTAAATGTATGAAAAAACGTATAGAAAGTCAAAATTACACACGTTTGGATGATGAGGCCGCAATATATATTAAAAGCTAAGTAGCATTGGCCATGAGGCATGACTCATGAATCATACCATGAGCATCAAAGACACAGTCGACCCACTGATTAAAGTGATCGCTACGCCTATACAAAGTCCCAAGTCCAAACCCATGCATGCAATTAAAGTAGATTGTAGTTTTGGCTTTTCATAGATGGGTGGTGGATTTATTAATTAGTTAATTAAACATGATTTTACAAATAATGCAACAAAATCAGTCAATCTTCCTGAAAACAACGTGTTAAGATACCTTGTTCTTTCAATCGGCAATGTCATAAATTACCCCCCCAAGTCCCAAGCCAGTTTCATACCAAAATCTTCTAATTTAAAATAATAATAATAAATTATTTCAAATTATATTGTCAAAATAATGTTTAGCTATGACCTTAAATGGTCTAGTGGCATTTGCTGTCCTTGTTATTCATAACTTCAAGAATCAAATCTTCTTAACACTTACATAGTTTTTTTTTCTTTCTTTCTTTTTTTGAAAATTTCATTATTTATATTTGTTCACTTTAGACAAGTAGTGCTTTAACAGCTAATCTGGCAGGTTGGAGTACTGTAGTATAATTTTGCGTGTTATACACGAAAAAAAGTTCAAAACCTCAATCATGCATTTTGGTTGATAAATAGAGCTGAACTCTGTTAATAAATGAAAATTGAATTCTTGTTCTGACTTTGTTGTTAATTTCTATTCTATATCTATACTAATTATATTTATAAGTTCTATTCTAGTGGGCCAAATAAATTGGGACCCTAAAAAGAGGAAGACACTTCCATTAATTTTAACAGCTCATACCCTAAAAATAGTTTCAAATAATACATTTTGTAATCAACACGCATATCCATATGGACCTTAATTACTTTGGTACTAACTAAAATTTATGACATCTGCATGTGTTTAAATTATATTGGACAGTTGTCACTTGTGTATGGAAATTGTCATATGTTGTTATGTACTACATATACAAGATAATTATATAGGTTGCATAACCTTGAATCCATGTACTACGTATTTACTCTTCCACATTGTAAACCAATAATGCTAGCTGCAGCAATATATTATGGTATTTAATTATAAATTAATCCCCATAAATAAAAAGTATATAGGAAGGACAAATAATAACTCGCATGCATATATACATAATAGTGGAATAGCTAGGCATGCATGCTACATATATACAATTTGGTTTGTACAACAAGAAAAGAAAAACACATAAAATGTGTTTAATTTGATCAAAGAGAAGTTAATAGTGTGGGTCTTGGGATTCAGGATTATTAGGATTCTGGAACAAAAAGTGAACTAGTGTAGGGAGTAGGGGATCGGGTTCTGTATTGTTTAGTTTCTTGAGGAATGGTTTTTGCCAGAAGGGGAAAAGGCTGGGCAGGAAGGAAACAATAGTACATGTTGAGCAGAGAAATTAAGAGATCGGAGGAGGCTTTATTGGAGGATTGAGGTTTCATTTCAGCAAAGACAATATTAGGTTAGAGACAGAGCAATTGAGTATCATTCCAGTGCTTTTTAGGGGACAAATGCCTCAGGACCCTTCTGTGACAACTGTGAGTTTGCAGTCACGCATATATATGTATAGACTTAATGCTCTTCGATTCATACAAAATATACGCCTTTTACTGTTCATTAATTAACTCATCTTTCGTTGTCCATTCTTTTTCGAATAATTTATTTTGTTATTTCTTTGATACAATAAAAAAGTCTGTATGATATTATGATAGTAAATTTTGCACTTCTTTAATTTAACAAAATAAGATAAGACTATTATTATACGTATAAGAGATTTAACGTATGTTTTATCCAATAACTTAAGTTAATATGTTGAGTGCTTTCTCTTCTTCACATCCTTAATCCTTAAATAAATACAATTCACACAATCTTACCCCTTTTTTTTATTTTCTTCTTCTAAAAGATCAGAAATGTTAAATTCCAGAAAGGTCTGTACTGCATTGGCTTCTGCAATATGAAACCGACAAGCATGTTGATACACTAGTCTCATCCCAAAGATTTTCTTTCTACTTCCATTGTTTCTGTTCAATTATTTTATTTATTTATTTTTGAGGAAAAGATGACTGTGGAGGCTTAAAGGAGAGAGTCATGCACGGGTATATATGAAAGGACTGAACTGGGCATGGATTGTGAGTTTGGACCGGGTATTAATTTATACTAATTGTCAGACTAATATGGCTGATAGTATTGGCATATATGTCTGGATGGATGCATGTCTTTGTATTGATTTGTGTGTTAGTAAAGATGAAGAACAAAACCGTACCACGCATTGCATTTCACAGTTCCACACATAAATACACAAAATATAGAAAATTAGTACTCCTTTTTGCCCAAAAACAAAAAAATAGTACTCCTACTCAGGATTTATATTACTATTAGCTTAGATCGATAGATAGGGTTGTCTGGACATTTTTGGACCTCATAATGGTAGATGGAGTAATTATAAACCAGATAGCTATTTCTTGTTTACAACATCAAGGTAGACAACTAAATTAGGGTTTCAGTGTGTTAACTGTATTTCACTAAAAATTTTAAAACTTTAGTTCAGGTTCAAAATTATGTAGGTTATGTTTGTTTAATTTGTTAATTCATTGTAGTTGTTAGTTATTATAGAAAATACATATATCGACCTTCTTTCTTATCTTAAACTGCATTATAATTATGAACATAAATAATAATTACAAAATTAAACTCTCATTCGCTTAATAGTCATAAAAAATTTGATACCATGTCTTTTACCCAATATATATTCACTCAAAGCTTTTATGTGAGTTTCAAGAATATCAACAATCTTTGATATCTTACATACTACCCAAATTGAATGTTCTATGTTTTTCGTTAATTACTCTTCATTATTCAAGCCCCATTATATATTCTTTAGGGGATTAGGATCGGAGTTTATAATTTATTCATTTTAAAATTTTTGTCTAATTTTAAAATTAGACTTTATGTTTGTTTAATTTGTTAATTCATTGTAGTTGTTAGTTATTATAGAAAATACATATATCTACCTTCTTTCTTATCTTAAACTGCATTATAATTATGAACATAAATAATAATTACAAGAATTAAACTCTCATTCGCCCAATATATATTCACTCAAAGCTTTTATGTGAGTTTCAAGAATATCAACAATCTTTGATATCTTACATACTACCCAAATTGAATGTTCTATGTTTTTCGTTAATTACTCTTCATTATTCAAGCCCCATTATATATTCTTTAGGGGATTAGGATCGGAGTTTATAATTTATTCATTTTAAAATTTTTGTCTAATTTTAAAATTAGACTTTTATGTTTGTTTAATTTGTTAATTCATTGTAGTTGTTAGTTATTATAGAAAATACATATATCTACCTTCTTTCTTATCTTAAACTGCATTATAATTATGAACATAAATAATAATTACAAGAATTAAACTCTCATTCGCCCAATATATATTCACTCAAAGCTTTTATGTGAGTTTCAAGAATATCAACAATCTTTGATATCTTACATACTACCCAAATTGAATGTTCTATGTTTTTGTTAATTACTCTTCATTATTCAAGCCCCATTATATATTCTTTAGGGGATTAGGATCGGAGTTTATAATTTATTCATTTTAAAATTTTTGTCTAGGCTACATGTTGCTGGAAAATTCATTTTGGAATAAAATTATAACTTTGTTTGAATTTGATTTAATTCATCGTATTTTGATGTTTGTTTTTATATGTGACTCCTTGACAATATATACAATTTTTTTCAAAACTATCAGTACTCTAATGACAACTATAAGCAATTTTATTATAAATTTGATCAATTTATTAAAAGAAAATTCGAGAGACTTTAACAAAAAAATTGGTAATAAACTCATAGTCATCTATAGCAATTACAATTTATTATTATTAATTACTAAAGATAAAATCTTGATAATTAAACTTGTACATTATATGCCATTTAGTAAATAATGTAATTTGTTTGAAAAATGTAAAATGGTGTCAATTAAAAAGCCTGGTTTCATGTTGATACCGTTGTCTCTGACAATGGATCTTGTCGTTAGAAATTAATCTTTTCCTCCCTCCCACCCTTTATTGTTTCTGAACAAATTCTCCACTCTCCACCGTCATTTAATATTTTAGTAGTTTCTATGACAAAGCAACAACTGCCACTCGCTTTTTTCACTTTACCTGAAATGACCGGATAAAAGAATAGAGCCACCACTTTTTTTGCTTATCATCATCCATCCAAGTTTCAACCACTTGCTCTCTGTTCTTCTTCTTAATTAATCTGCATGTTTTTTCTTTAAATTCATAGCATGCTTGAGTTGACAATTTTCCCATTTTAATATTCATGAAAACAATTGTGTTACTGCTTTCTTCTAGATCTTTGATTATGACTTGATATGATCATACCTTTCCGATTTTGATTTGTACAATTTTCTACTCCCAACTAGGTTTGCTTTTTTGGATTATTACTTTAGACTAGTTTATTTAGTTAGTTTATTCGTACCAACTTAATTTTTTCTAATTAAATAAATAACATATCATTTTATCATTACACAGAAACTAAAAAATCTATAAAAATTTTATTTCTCTTCCACAACCTATCATAAAAGATTCAAATTCAAAAAAAACAATAAAATGAATATACATTCTTAATTAATATTTAATTAAATTAATTATAACTCTATTAATAAAGTAGATATCTTCTAAAAAAGCTTTGTAGTATATTTGTATCATTATATAATTCATTTAGATTAATTAGTCTTAGACTAGTATTAGTACTTGGCTATCTCAATAATAGCATGCTAATAACTTTGGCTAACTAACATAATTAATTATTGTCCTTCCTTATGCTTTTATCTGAGTTTTGCTATGAATGGAATCTAAAGTTCGTGTTTGGCACATTATCGTATAAAACTTTTAGGGTTTATTTTGAACGAATATAGTTGTAATGCAAAGAATGATTACTATATGCTTTAGGTTAGATACTTAATTTATAGTAATAAGTATAGCTGACTAATAAACCTTGTTGTTCAATCTTGCTTTATCTATAAAAATAAATAAATAAATAACCTAATTAAAAATTAACCTTAAATAGACGCCTAGGGCTACATACTTAGCACCTATAGTTATAACAGACAAGTCCATGTGACACTTGATTAAATTTTGGGTTTTCAAACCCTAAAAAACATAATCAGTAGTAAGGCAAAATCAGACCTGATGAGGCTGCCAATTCTCACTCACTTGCAGCCAAATATATTTACCATTATCACAAAATAAATTACTGACATGGACAAATATTGAAAGTTAATAAATCCAAAGTGGGAGGAACAACTTCTGATAGCCGTCAGTGCAATCATTCTTCTTCTCCAACTTCCCAGAACAATAATATTGTTTTCTTCAGAAACAAAATAACCAGAAAGTAACTTTTTCTTCTTACCTTGCCCGGAATTCACGAGGACTCCTTTATAACATGTTGGATCGAGACGTGTTCAGAATAGAGATTGCAGACTATATAACTAATTTCTCAAATATTTTTTTGTTTATTAGATTCTTTACTTTTTTATTCAAGTAAATTAAACAAAATACTTCTTTTCTTAAATTTTAATTAAAATGTCCAATCTTTGAATTTTTTCTACAAAAAAAATGAAGGAATTAGCTTACATACTTTCATGATGAATTTTTTTTATTGAAAAAAATAGCATAAATTTAATTTAGTTATTAAAAAATTTGTTTCTTAATTTCAAATTGGAGACCTGAATTTTTGTTTTTAAAGTAGAATTTCTTTATCTTGAGCTACAAAATCTAAAAACCATAAAAAAAAAATCAAGTATTTTTAACTTAATCAGTAAATTTCATTTTGTTCTATAATTCTATTTAGGTATTTATTTGATTAAAAAAATTAAATTTTCAAATACCTAATTAAAAATAATTCATTGAGAACAAAAATAAAAGTAATTTTATAATGCTCATATACCAAAATAATGAATAAGTACCTTTTTTTTTTCATGTTTTAGCTAAAAAAAAGTGTTTTTCATTTTATACAAAATTATTGATACTACTTGGGAAAAAATAAAAATAAATGTTTTTTTTAATATTCTAAATAAAAAGCTAATGGTACATATTTGGTTAAACAAAATGACCATAGTTCCGATAAACATAATAAATATATGTTTTGACTTTGTTCTTATTTAAAATTTCATCATGTTAAACATTGTAATTAACAAATTCGTAACACAGTTTCTTAATTAGAGAAGTTATGTATAAAATATGACATATATGAATGACTAAATAAAAATCAGACAGCTTAACCTGCAGATACAGTAGTTTATTTAGTAGAATAGAGGTTCAAATCACTCTAACATTGTTTTTGGTAGTATGACCTTAATAAATATTAGTAATTTGGAAAGAAAATAATGTATTCTTAGCTGTAAAAGAAAATTGAAAATAAATAAAATGTTAAAAATATATATAATCTATAGGAAACTTAAACTTATTAATTAAAAGACTTACTGCTAATTTTTTTTTTTATTTTTAGAAAAGTAGACTTACTCATATTACTACAACTTAGTTACTCAGTCTCAAATAATTTAGGGAAGAAGAGCAAAAAAGAAAAAAGTATTATTGGTGGAAACGAGAATTACTTGAAAATTCATCGAAAATCATAAATCCGCAACAATCATAATTTTACAAAGCCCCAAATTTGGGAACCGGCTCTATCTCGGTAATTGGCAAAAAGACAATTACTGCCCAATTGTGCTCTTAGCTGTAACTTGAAATACCCACCCATTTTTTCTCTTAATTCTCATCTCATAAGTCTTAATAACATAATATATACAAGTTGATATATAACCAATCACAGCATCTATAAATCATTAACATCAATTACCAAAATCCATTTCACCTTTTCACCACAAGGCAGTAAAATACTCATTAATTTAATTTGTTACTAATTACTTTTAATTAGTAAACATGAAATAAAAGTTTAATTATTCGAATTAATAAAAACATGACTAGACAGACCATAACCTTGTTTTTATTTCCAAGAGCATGTACATGACATAATAAAAAAGTAATCCATCAATGAATTCGAAAATTGGGATCTTTAGTTTTGTTAATAATATAATATCTAAAAATAGGGCCATAAAGTCTAAAATAATAGCCTAGTGGTCCGGGACACTAGTATACTTACATAGACAGATAGGATGTGCAAAAGTAATTGAAAAGTAAGATCTCAGAAAGCTTCCTCGAGAAAAGAAAATATGAGAGAACAAAAAAAGAGTGGTGCCATGCATGCATACAGTGACCAAGGCAGCAGTAATACTCTTATTAACTTATAAGGAATTACTAACATTCTCTTTATTAGAAAATAATAATATAAATAAATAACATTTTTTTATTCACTGCCCTTTATTAATATCTAAACGCTTGGTCCAGTAAAACATCCTAGTCGTTAGAATTTAACTCTGCCTCACTTTAATTCCTTATTGAATTTTGTGTTCCATTGATCCCACCACCCTATGTGCATATGTGTACATGTGCATGACTAAATCAGTCACTTTCCTCCCATTTCCCTCCATAAACAAATATCTCTATCTCAAGCTTAATTAGTTAGTTGTGTACTAACTCTTGTAATTAATTATTATTATTATTATACCTTCTTCTATAAATATTAACCAAACGAGACCTGGAAGAAAGGCCAAGTAAACCCATCTTTACGTTACATTTGGTTTCTTTCTGTTCTCTAAGAAAAAACGTAGCTTTCTCTCAGGCATTTCATCAAACACTAATCATCATCATGGAAGAAGCACTGAGGAGGCTCAACGGGATGACCCCCATACTGGAACCCAGCCCACGAGATTCCTTCTCTGACCACCAAAAGAAGCCCGCCGCCATTCCGGATTCTGCACCCAATTCCAACAAAAGAACATTGAAGGAAAATGGCGGTTCTAGTGGCACAATGAGGTACCGTGGAGTTAGGCGTAGGCCTTGGGGTCGTTACGCTGCTGAGATAAGAGACCCGCAGTCCAAGGAACGACGTTGGCTTGGTACCTTTGACACTGCTGAGGAAGCTGCTTGTGCTTATGACTGCGCCGCTCGAGCTATGCGTGGCCAAAAAGCTCGAACCAACTTTGTTTACCCTGCTTCACCACCTGCAAACGAACAACATGTCCTTCCTACCTTCAACTTTCACAAACAATCTCAGTCCTCCATTAACAAAAACCCACCAAATCGTCATTTTGGTACTCCAAATTGGCCATCTTTTTCAAACCCTCATATGAGTGGTGATTTTACACCAGCCGGCTCTGTAACTACACAGCGAAACTCTTCCTTGAACATGCTTCTCCTTCGAGATCTCCTTAACTCTTCTTCAAACCCTTCTTTGAATCCCACTCCTCAGCGGCCTTTTTACGAGCAGTTACCTTACGTGAGCAGCTCCTCGACGTTAATATCATCTTGTTCATGTTCTTGTTCCTCTAATTCTTCATCAACAGCGTTAGCCACGTCCAATTACTTTCCCAATTGTTCTTCAACTCAAGTAACTGAGAATACCCTTCAAAATTATGGTGCCTTGGGAACCACCAGAGAAACAAAATCCACGGCAGTTGATGATTACTCTGAGTTTTTCCCAAGGGAGCCATCCGACTCGGGTTTGCTGGAAGAAATCATTCATGGGTTTTTCCCCAAGCCACCATCCAAGAAGTGCCAGTCTCCACCAAATACAGAGACTTCATCATCTACAACAGAGTTCGTTCTTCCAACTTTGTCCTCTGACTTGCCTACTGTTATCACCGGTCAGTGCTATGACACACCAAGAAGAGGAGAGGCCACTAGAGAACGAGAATTGGGGGTTCTCTTTGAATCAACAAAATGTTCCCAATATGCAACAGTTTGATAGTTTTAATGGGTTTAGTGCTTCGCAGGCTTTCCCATTTGGGTATCAGGAGCAGGTGATGATGAATGGCTCGGAATACTACCCAACGATGGATGATGTTTTTCAGTACCCAGAGCTTTTTAATGCCTTTGCTGCCTAGGATTCAAAATGCTTAGTTAGTTTAGCTCAATTTCTGTCACTGATTGTTAAGAGCTAGAACTAGATATAGTACATGAATCCAACAACCCTCTTAAGTTATCTGTCTAGTTAATTATGTCTCTTTGTCTTTGTATGCACTGATCAGTTGTATCAATTAGTCTTTCACTCATCAAAAACTGATCTTTAGGTCTCTCAGAGAAGAATGAAAAAAAATCTGATCTTTAGGGTTTTGTTTTTGAAAGATATATTAGTCACTTAGTAAGTCTATCGCTGCCTTGTACTTCCTGCTATGGAATTTGGGAACTTTATCCAAGAATTTTGGTTGAGCCATTACTACCTTTCTCAGCGCTTTTATCTCCTTTGCTGGTTTATGCTGTATAGTGTTTGATTTTGTTTCTTTCCCTGAGAAAAAGTGAGAACTGATCAAAAGGCATCCATTAAAATGAACGAACAGCTGCATTTACTTTGTGTGTGTTGTTTCATAGCTTTAAGGTTTGACCTTGGAGAAGCTCAAAAAGGCTGTGTTTGTCCCATGCTTTTCTGTTTGTGAATCTATATTCTTCGTTTTTAGTTCAAAACGTATTGGTTTAAGGAATTCCTAGTTTATTCTTTTGTCCTGAGTTTTTGTCGTGGAATCCGTTGTGATCCAGAGTAAAAACCCTAGAGACTAGAGAGAGATGGCATCAGAGAATGAAATTGTAATGGAAAAGCTTACTTGGAGAAAGTGAAGCTGTGGCATGGGGAGCTTCCCATCTGCCAGGGTGAGGCTTTACAGTTACACGACAAATACCATGTACAAGAAACCCATATGGTTTCGGGGCTTTTTTTTTTTTTTTTTTATGTGGGTGAGCTTGATACATCGGGTCGGATCTACTTATTCATTCTCAATGGATCACTCATGACTCAACTATTTAATTAAGTACAAACCAGGTAGGATTTACCTGTTTAAGCTGCTGTATATTCTCAACGTACACGTTTGCCTTAATTAATTTGTAATGGTTCATAATTGAAATGAATAGGGCTACCTAGCCTAAGACTACTGGAGTAAAACCACTAAAATATCATATATGATAGTCGTACTCACGGACCAATTCCAAAGATCAAAGCTGCATGCCTTAGGATTAGGGGCGCCTGTCAGTTTCTTAATCCCACTTCTAAACAAATTAAACACAAAATTTATTATAATGGGATTTTTTTTTGGTGAGAAATAAGAGTTTTACATGTTGTGTAGTCCCGAAATACATTGGTCTCTTACATTTAAATAAATAAAAAAAAAAACTAGAAGGTCGTTGCGTTTTCCAAGCACAAAGCTTTAAATGGTGTAATGATTTTCTAATAAACCATCCGTTCTATTTCCCTTAATTAATTTGGCGAACTAACATTTAGCGTACCAAAGTATTACATTTTCTTAATTTCATTTAAGAAAATCAACATTTTAGATGGAAATTATAAATATGACTTGAAATATCATATTTCTTTTGTCAATTAGAAAAAAAAAAAAAAAAATCTCAATTTTCTCTAGCATAATTTCTCTCACCACTATCTCAATTATCTCATTCATAATTATTCTTCATCGATTGTCTCTCTATAGATCATGAAATTAATTTTTGATAATTTAAATACTTTTAAAAAATTTGGCCAAATTAATAATGTTTAGAGAGAATAAAAAATTTGTCAATTGGAAAGGAATTAATAATGTTTTAAATTTTTTTTAGATTTTTTAGAGAGGTAATGAATGAGAGTGTGGGATAATAAAATAATTTTTGAGAAAAATTTACAAAAAAAGTGATATTTTAAAATATAATTGACAATACCACGATACTTTAAAGGTTAAATTAATATTTTTATTTTTATATATATTTTTGTATCATATATGTGACAACTAAGAAAATATTGAGCCATATCACTACATATATTGATTCTGGTTAACACTTCTGGCCCATTTAAATTGGGTCCAATGTATTTTGAATCTCATAGAACCTCAACTCCAAGGTCTTAATTGGGCCTATTTACCAAACAAGCCCTATCTATTATCGTTTGAACTTCGCCCCTGTTTGCCGAACTACATTGTTCTTTTAGAGTAACTTTTTGAACAGTTAAGCCGAACAGACCCTTGCTTGACTAGGTGCAACTTTTATCATAGTTCCAATACCCAGAGGAGGTGTTTGATTAAGTCAATTATCAATATTACATGTCATCATTACCCAACTAGTATGACATGCTAAAAACTATGCATCTTATCCATAATAATCCCCATATATGTTTATCTAATGTTTTATTTTATATAATGAAGCACGACAAACAGGTTCTAGAGACAAACACCTATTGATCAGTCCTACTCACAGGTGTCTGTCCTCCTTGCAATGAATTGAACTTGAATAGAAATTCCAAATGGTATCACATCCTTCATATAATCAAGTGAAAAAACTATGACCCACAAGAGGATAAACTAATTGACACCCACTGGAATGTCTTCCATGATAAGGGAGAGGGGAGCTTGACCCATTAACAGGAAAAGATTTTTCAGAGCTAATGGGGTTAGCTTCCTCTTGCTGATATGATATATTTTACAAAGTGGTTGAAGCATATTTACCAAAAGTGATAAAATTGTAGGTGGGAGGTTACACTATCACACCCGTGATGACATAGAAAGTAAAAAAAGAAAAAGATACAGCTGCATACTCATCAAGGTATTAAATAAATTGAATCCCAATCAACTTTTTTTCAATCTTTATCCATTGCGACTTTTGGTCCAATTCCCATCACTTTCTAAAGAAGCAATTCTTGAAATTTCAGACCCTTCCTAAGGTAAGAGTCCCAACTTATTCAAGCACCTTTGAAAAATTAAATCTTTGAACGCATTGGATTGGCAGGAGGTGGAGAGATCACAATGGAAACTGAGCAGATAACAAGAAAGGACATGAAAGTCAAAATTCCATCTGGGACTGAAGTTTTATCAAGTGGCATGGAGATTCCAGGGTCAACAAATGCAGGCCATGGTGTTCCTGGGCTTACAAGACAGCCAAGTTCTGCCAAGAACAATTGCCTTTGCTCTCCAACCACTCATGTTGGTTCATTTCGATGCAGGCTTCACCGCACCCCAAGCCTCCAAAGGACTAAAAGCATGGACTCAACATCCAAGGCTAATACTGGTGATGCATACACTGATCAGAATCATTGATTCTTTAAAAAGTTGAATTTTCCTTGTAAAGTTGTTGTGGTTCCTTTTTTCCTTGCATGTAAAGCTTAATTGGGTTATATTTACTATCCTTTCTGTTCCCACCTATTGTCTTCAAGTCTTGTTTAGAAGGACTATTATCTGTTCTCATATCATCACTGATGACAGATTTTATTCAAAATATTATTGCAAGGATCACTATCATTAACAAGTAGTCCTTCAGTAATTGTCTGAACTTGCTGATCCCCAAAAGAGCAGCCTGTTTGAGAGCAAGCTATTTATCCTCGAAGCCTGTGCTTAGATGTCACTTGTAGTCCAAACTCCAAATAGAAATAAACAAGTTCAATCTGATTGACATTAGTTACCATTTACCGCTGAGAAGATAGAATGTTTTGAAGCTCATTTACATAGGAAAAAGCATCCAGATCCAACAGACCAACATAGTAGGTTTCTATCCATTGTCTTGTAGCTGTAAATATTGGGAAATTAGCTTGTGGCAATCTGCATTTAACATTTCTTATATAATTTGACTCCGGCTTATAAGTTTTGAAACAAATAAAGTTGATGGGCAATTAATAAGCAACAAGCGTAACAACCAGGAGGAGGAATTGGTATTATAGCGGAAGTGTTGAACCGACTGATATATGAACAGAGTATAGAGCCATAGACTCATCCTTAATGATTTAGGGTGAAAACTATGAATGCATAACTTCCATATGTGCAAGTTTTCGACAGAGGAATGAGTAAACGACATAAGGACACTCAAATGTCTAAAATTACTGAGCATATAGTGGTGGAGAATATTTTGACCATATATGATAACCCACAGTACTGAAGTTATAATGGTCACAGGAAATGGCAGAGTAAGGATCATACAACTGCTTAAGAAACAGTTTGAAACTGCAAGGAAAATATGATGACCATGATTAACCTGCAATGATGTTAACAACGACAACGACCACCACCTCCACTATGATGCACTAATGACTTACGTTGAAAGCTTCATCCTTCTACTGTCAGTTTCAAACAGTAGGATGTCGGTTTTAGCATGCAAGATTGATCTCAATTATAAACTGGGCAGGGGTCACATAATTCATTCATTCCAACAATATTTACAACATTTCTCATTGCTGCAGATTATTTGTTGACAATTAAAAGTTTCCTTATAATAGAAGAGTCAACTATATAATCATATAAGATGAAATGAAGGACAGACAATATTTCAAGGCTTCAATTATTGTTTACTTAGGTTTGTCAATTTCAGGTCTCTAAAACATAGAAGATGTATCCCTTCTGGTGACTAATGTTCTGTCATGGTTATCTGATGTAATTGCTTTCATAATACCGAGAACAATCTTGTCTTATCAATAGCTGTTTTTCTTTTTTTGTTGGTTTTCCACTTCTTTTTGGCCGTGCATTGCCTCATGGTTGTTATCAATAACAGCAAATTTTTTATTTTTTATTTTGGCTTCCAGAGCAATCTGGATTCAAGATGAGATCTCTGCCAACAAAAAACCAGAACAAAAATGACATCTGGAACTTAATGACATATCTATTAAGAACAAATTGATTAGTTTGATACAAATAGATAGGACAAACAAATCTTGATATTACAGCATTGCATTCTGTCAGACACATGACATAACTAACAATAAATTTCAATTATAACAGGCGAGGATCCAAAAGCTACAACAAATGAATAGAGATAGTTGTTGCAGATTTGTTGACAACCACAGTAGCGTCGGCCCCTTGATTAGTCATTTACACCTAAGAGTCCTATTCTAGTTTCCACATATGAGATTTGACAAGAGATTTCCCCTTGTCTTGAACATCTCATTTCTTATTATAATCAGTTACATTAACAATGAACATTTAGATTCTTAATTTTTTTGTTTCCCCTACAAGTTACAAGGCATTTTGCAAAAACAAAGGAAAAACAAGAGTATATGTTACCCTTTAAATTACCATTTCTAACTGGAAAGTAAACAAAATTCACTTAGTTCTTTTCGCTGCCGCTTCTATTGATGGACCACAACTTACTGAACATTCTTTTGGGTTGAGTAGGAAGTGAACAAAGAGTCTTAAGCCTAGAACTTCTCCCAATTCCATCCCTGGGAAAATCATTTTCATCTAAGTTATCATCCTCAGCAAGCTTCATTCTTAAGGTTGAAATCTTTGACTTCGGCTGACTTAAAGCCTGAAACACTCCATTGGTCCTCTGCTCGAATGCTAGTAGTGGTGCTTAAAGGTGCTGTATGTTTTGAAGAGTCAATACCATGTGTAGCTAGAAGTGCCTTAATGTTGCTAGGCAAGTCAGTCACTTTGCCACCTGATGTTGCTGCTCGAGCTTGCTCAAAGAAGAGAACTTGGACGACAACCCTTAGGGGGAGTAGCTCATTTTGGGCAGCATGCATACAGACCTCCATGGACAGTTTTTTGCAGTCAAGGACTCGGCACAATCTTTTCCTTTCGCTCTTGTTCAATTCTGGATGAGCCTGGATTTTTCAAGTGAAAAATGAAATCCTTACTACTAACAATTGGGTAGTTCTTTAAGTCCTAGAGTAATTGCAGATATGGATCATGAACGTCTTTCATCTATCATTGACATAACCATAATAAGATCATGTAGTCCTCTCTCTCCTCTTTTCAGGCTGCAGAAACTATAGGTGATGCAACTCAACCAAGACATGAACAATTTTTTTTTTTTTTTGCTTAGTCTTGCTCGATCAAGAATCACAGTTAATCAGTTATATCACTCAAAGTGTGTTTCTTTCTTTATCCCCAGTTGTTCTGGATGGATAAAATTTTATTTTCCTCTAATGTAATCTTTCTGCTAAGTTCACACAAAAAAGACTAACTAATGGAAAAATTGTTATCAGTTAATATTGATTCATCCATGCTAAATTTCTGGCGGGTCAGCCTACACCTAATGACCAATAAATCATGAACAGTATTTGAAGGTCAAGAGAGTTGGTTATCCAATTGGGAAGATGTCCCACATCCTAAAATGTGATAGTGAAACTTGTTGAAATATATCTTCTATCTTATCATGAAATGCAATAACTAGGAGAATTGAATAGGTATATATTTTTTTCCAATTGAATGGGTGTATCTTTCAAAATTTACCTTCAGATAATTGTCAATAGCTCTGTAAATATCATCATGATCGAGCCTTGCAAATTCTGGGATAGCCTCAGCAATAGCAAGGAATTTTGACAATGGCAAATTCACGTCTCGGGCAATCTCTTGAAGATACCTCATCTACAAGCTTTGCCACCTTCAATTTTGAGCTATGTGATGCTGAAGATGACCTTCTACTCTCCTGGAATTCAAAATCAATATTTTCAGCAGAACGAGACCTTCTCCTTTCAAACTCCAGCTTGGATCTTGGAGGGCTGGTTGGGGGACTCTGCCCTTGTAACATGAATTGTTCCAATATGGTCATGACTAATTCAACATCATATACTGTATCATTTGTATAAGATAGTGAGGGTATAAGCAGATCATTGACTTGTTGCTTCCTCTAATTGAAGTCCAACTCTTCTAGCTAATTCCATCTTTGAAGAAGAAGATGCATTAAGAATATTGGCTGCCTTCAAGAGCTTAAGCAGGAAACTACAAGAAACGGCACCTCTCTCTGCTGGAAGCAAGCTTATTATTGATTCCAAAAGCAGCCGATGTTTCGAAGTGATTTCACTTGCTGAGTCTGAATCAGAGTCAGATGCTTCTTCCTTATTAACATGCCTATGCCTTGAGATATTGGGTAGCCAACGAGATGCATAAATCTTCAATGCATCACCTATGAGACTTGTGGGTATCTTACCACCAGATTTAATTGCTATCATGGTTCTCCAATAGAGTTCTATGCCCAATTCTGCCATATCTTCAGCCCACCATCCCTTGCTAGCTGCTTTATGTCTCTGGCTTTCTGAACCATTGTAGGATATATCATCCCTGCCCCTTCTTGAATAACTATGTGACAAGCTCACTTTCGAAGGGTGAGTTAGGACTTTGGAGGCAATTGCTTCAATGCATCTGCTGGTAATTTCCAAGTCTTCTGACCACAAGGGATATGCTTTTGTGCTTTGCAAAGTCACAATGGAATCCTTCCAACCATGAAGAATGCAGGAATTGAAGAAGACCTCAATCTTATAAATCAAATTTCCCTTCTCAACATCCTCTGTCATCTGTAGATACTCGGCAGCGCACCGAGCAGACACAATGTTGTATGCACTAAGAGTGATTGTAATACCATAACAGAACTTGGCACATAGTTCAAATGCCTCAACCCCACCAGGAAAATCAGGTAGTTGGACTATTTGGTGCTGAGAGGAATCAGGGGACTCTGAACATAGCCTTTGCAAGCGTGAACACTTGGACAGCAAAGGAAACTGCATAGCATCAGCATGAACTTCAAAGGATTAACATTATAAACAAAAAAGAAAGAAGACTGATAAGATTATTAACCAAATGAATTGCAATAGAAAACCCATAGGATTGATATCCCAGAATCTCAGAAAAAGTATACTTTGTGCAGCAGATATCTACTTCCTTTCACTTGAATTATGATGTCACTAGAAACTTCAGAGGAGACTGACCTGCATCACAAAGAAAAGAAACACCTGATACCATCCCAAAAGGAGATACATCTTCCTAAAAGAACTTAATCGATCTCTTAATGAATCAATAATGTCTTACCTTACAGCCTCTGTAGTGAAGAAAGTATCCGGCCGAGATCCAAGTTTCATAAACTTCATGACTACTTTTGTTTCTTTTGTTTCAGAACTATTTGTTTTCTCCTTGCATAACTCAGTCAGATCAGATGAACACTAGTAATTCAAAATTGATGATAGAGACGCTTTCTGTGTGGCAGAGGCCAAAAAGAGTTCATCCAACAGCTAGTGAAACAAGTTCTTCACAAAACAACAACGTCCTTGCCTGTATTGAATTTTTGCCACTTAACAACCCATATAGAAACTAAACCAACCAAACCTTAGAGCCCCACAAGGAGAAAAATTCCCCTGGATAACAAGAGATGGAAAAACATAGAATTTTCTTGGAGGAGAGAAGGAGTCCAAATTAAAGTCCAAGAGGAAAGGAAAACCAAGAGATTTTGTTGTGGGTGTAATACTATATACTAGTTTAAATGTTTAATATATAGAATAAAATGTATAAACAGAAATAAATAGTCAATTGACAGAAACCCAGAAGATGAAACACTCCAAAGGTGGATGTCCTTTCAAGTCAAAATTAATACCCCTTGACTTAGACATGCAAACAATGAATCAAAAAGTGATGGGATCTCATCAAATTCAGACACCAAAGTGCAGTAAATAAACAAACTATAGATTTCAGCAACAAATTAACAAACAATACACAAACCAGAATTAAATGTGTAACAAAAATTACTTACATTAGAAATAGTAAGAGATTAAACCTGAATATAAGGTTATTAATACCCATTCAAAACGGAAACTGCCAATCAATCTTAGTCATTGGAAAATTCCACCTGAGAAAAAAACTGTAAAAACTGTGATTCCGTTCTCTATCTGTGCAATTTTCTTCTATTACCTGAGAAAGAATATGGCAATGCCAGCGTGCAATTCTAAAGCCTAAAGATAACTCCCACGTGCTTATCTAGAGCCCACTTGTGCCCCTCCATCTCATCATTGCCACTACATTTTTATTTTCATTCTTATTCTTTTGGTTTTAACTGAGACCCAAAAGATTATTTTAGTCAAACACTAATTTATACAAAACACAACAACACAACATCATCGTACTCGTACATTTCTCATCTATCTTCCCCTTATTAATAATTTCCAAAAGCGAATAAATACGTACAAGCTTTTCTATTTTAGACAAAAATATATATATATATATATATAAAGTTGATTTATCAGTCGTACTTATATACTCATTACAAGTTTAAATAAAAAGAAAAATTTATTTAATTAAGAGACATTGAAAGGATGAGAAGAATAGTTCTATCAAAGAAAAGGTTGATAGGCAAAAATAGTTTTATAGTCGATGATTACTTAAAATTTAATATGGTCAAGATTTAAAGTTTAATTTTTTGTGACTACTTCGTAAAAGTGTTTAGTTCATTGAAGTTTTTTTTTTTTTCCTTCCGAAAATAGCTATACATTGATCCTCTATCACCGACAAAAAAAAAAAAAAAAACTATTTTTGTAAATAAAACATTCAAATTATATTCATTTTCTTAAATTGTTTATTTTTCTGCATGAACATTTAATTTCATTCATGACAGTTGGTCCAGGACCTTGAAACATTGCACATTATTGGTGTGAAACAAAGAAACTATATATATGGCTTACTGTCCAGAAGATTTAGATATGTTTGGTTAATATTAAACTTATTTTGGTCATAAAGTTTCATTAATGAAATGATTAAAATGTGTTACATTCTGGCAGTTGAGAGTCAGTCTCAATTTTGTCAATTAACAGACAGCAATCTAAGATTGATAGTTATAGTGTAGACTTATCCATTAAAAAAAAACAATTAAGTGCATGAAACAAAAATATTAATTATTGGTTTTTCTTCTCTTAGAGAATAATTATTTTGGACATTTAATTCTCTCGATTCAATCTAATTTATATGGTAAATTGAAATATATTATAGTTAATTATAAAAGAAAAGAAAAAGGAGCTAGTAGAACCTTTAATTAGCAGAATAAAACAATTAAAGAACTAATTAATTATCAAAGCTCCAGGATCAGTTGTCTATACTAATTTGTATTAACCAAAAGTGGAGGGGCCTAAGCATATAGTCTTATACCATTTTAGTTAGATATAAATATTAAATATTGCAATTGACAAAAGAAAAGCAATGGTTGCTAGCCCCAACAGTTTTTTAGTCTTGGCTCAATCAATGTCTTCTGCCCATGTCTTGGCACCATCAAATGCCTACCTCTTATTCTAGGCAAATGGCAATTCTTGTATTTAAGTAGAAATTAAAGGGTGAGAAGTGTAATAACAAATTTGTGATATTTGGTACAAACAGGTCAAAGAATAGAAAGATGGGTGTGTACTGTCTTCTTCTCTTGCTATTGTGGCCATGAATTGATGTATACCCTACCCTACCTTAACCTTACCCAACCCTTACCCTACCCTACCCTAGGTTTGAAACAGGGTGAGCCACATCCCACATATCCATTTAAACACACACATCATTATAAACCTCTAACGCTGTCATATAATTTAATGGTCCTATCAAATTTTCTTGTACAATTTGTGACACCCAACGGGGTGACCAATCGACAACGTGGGACCTCACACTTACTTTTCTTGGTTGGACCGTAGAGAGGTTCCAACCCTTTACAGTTTAAATATAATTAGTGGTATACTTTTTCCACTAATTGTAATCGACAAGTGTTCATATATATATATATATATTTAGTAATATAATCTTAGGTTAGTTCTCACCTACTTCTCAAAATTTAAAACAGCTTTAATTGGAAATACAACATAATTAATACTAACTAATGCATGACAATCTGCCAATCATATCAATAATAAAGCATGACAAAGATTAATTACCCCAATTTCTGTTCATTTACACTCTTGAAAAGAGAGTTGTTTAACAATTAAAACAGACAATCTTCAAATCAAAAAAAAAAGAAAAAAAAGACACAATCATCCTGCAACATATATACAAAATCAATGTAGGGCATACTTACTAATTAATTACAGTGTGAGACAAAATACTTACTTAAGGTTACCCTACACAAACTCAAATCTTACATACTTAATAGACCTGAAAACTGAAATGACGAACCGGTGATGGGTGTCGGTCCATGAACCCGGCTGCAACCAATACTCCATAACCGGGATCTGGAGCTCGCTAACAGTTGATTAGGCAAAAGAAATATCAAATGTCAAAACTTTGTGTTATCACTGTCAAAGTCCCCTAAAATCCTTTATATGTATGTGTGTGTCTTCAATTTTGTTCGTGTTAGGGCATGCATGCATAAATACGATCGAATCTCAGATGACAAAGAAAATGCCAGATAAAAATGATATGCATGCATTGCATCTTGCAGTGCTCGAGAACTATGAATTGTAATATTCATGATCAAAGTGGTACAAGGACTTGAGCTAGCTAGCTAGTGCATGCAGGCCAAATATCTTTGGCCATCGATAAATCCATTAGTAGTCACTTTCAACTTTTCCATTGTGGGTGCTCTTCTCATTTACAATTAATTCCAGCTTTTTTGTGACAAGATCTCCATGATCCTTCATCTTCTGGGGTCCCCTTGTCTTTCATGTATGTACTACACTATGTAAAGGAAATTAACCTTGATACAACTAGAAAATTAAATAGAACAATATGGGATCTGAGAGGGTTAGAATGATAAAAAAGGCAAGTCCAAAAACTTAAACCATGTACCACAAAATCATTTTCAAAAAATAAACTAACTACTAAATCAAATCTCATAAAATACAAATAACAGTTAAGTTTATCGTATCTGGTCAGATATCCGATCTCAAATCACAATTGTAATGCTTATGAATGTAGGTTGTCAACTTTTCCAATTAGAATTGATTCAAAGCTTAATAATACAAGAAAAGGAATGCATGAATCTTAGCTATCTTTTTTGCTTATTAGATTGAATTGGACTAATGAATAATGACAATTCATAAACTCGATCGAAAGGTGATGGTGGCCACTTTGTGCTATAATGCAGTTTATTAATTAATTTGCACTACAACCACTCCATTTGGAGATTAAAGAAAATGAAGTTCAGTACGTACGTAGGACCTCCAATAGACTTTGACAATCAATTGTTTGCTGCAATCTCGTTTTTTATTATAAATAAATATATACTATATAATATATACAGATTGCATGGTACTATTTTTAATTATGCCAAATATAAGTTCGTTAATTAATCAAAGCATTTCCTATGAATTTAGTTGGTAAAAGATTACATAGTAGTACAAGTCCTGCTAAATGATCAGTCTCACCTTCATGAGGTGTATATATATATATTTATATATCAACAACAATATCTTATGAGAAATGTATATTAAGCAAATTGGACCCAAATGCAACCGGTATACAAAAGATTGTGATTCTTAATTTAACTCGTTGTCTGTTCTTTTGATAATTAATATTTTGTCATGTACATTGTCCAGGAGTCGATATTTCATAAAATTTAACGTTTTTATCACATTTGTATTTATAACTATATATGATAGACTAATTGTCTTGAATTAGAATAGTGTGGTCTATTTCATCAATCATTATCACTACTTGGTCTTTAGAGTTGTCTTCTTTCTAGTGTTGAAAAAGAAAATGGTAGGTAAAGGAAGAGTATTAAAAGGGCTTAGTAATCTTCTTTACGTCGGGACGAGATTGTACTACAATTTTATTTTAATGTCGGGATTAAAGATTTTATGATAATTTTATTTTTCACGAATTTTCCTAAAACAAAAAAATCTATTTCTTTTCTATTAAAGAAAACGAAAAGTGGGTAAGGTACCCTACACATTTTGGGGTGAAACTTCACCTACATCATTACCATTTTATATCTGAAAGAACCCCACAGCACTTATGTGCTTTCTCGACAACATTTATGTCGAGGCCGAAGTTAAAAGTTTAACCAAGAGTAGTCACAATTATGCGTGGGAATGTAGATTTACCCTCAACAAGAGTTGTTAAGGGGACTCGAATTCTCAAACTCTTTGAGAAAGAACTTCTTTAAAATTGTCTTAACGACTACATCAATCTATTGTTGATAAAAAAATTTAAAATTAAAAAAAAAAATACAGTTTTTCAATCATCAGACCAACTTAAAACTTTCTTTTATCTATTTTTCTATGTATATAATGCTAATCATGCTAGACATTGATGAAATGAATATATGTTACTTAAGTGGGTATGAGCTGTCTGCAGAGACAATTAGTCAAAATAAAAAAAGACCTGGAAAATTAAAGCTTGAAAATCACTGTTGTGGTTGGTAAATGATGTGAAAATATGGAACTTACGTACAAGTGGGTGCCCCAAGTAATTAATCAAGCTTTGATGCCCTTTTAATTTGTCAAAGATTCGCGTGCTTGATTATGGAGGATGGATGGGCATTAGGCAGGCACTATGAATCACACTGACACTACAAAATTCCTTTCAGCTTTAGCTTATTATTGAATCACTCACAAAAACATAGAGGAGAAAGCAAAATGCTAATTAACCTCGTGATTCAAATTGATGCACTGAATTTGCTTAAGTTAAACTAGCTTGCCCAATATCTTTTTTAAGTGAATTTTTTTATTAGAGATTAACATAATCTAAACAAAAATGAAATTCTCGTTTTGCTACTTTGTGTTGGTTAGAATAATAGAAAAAAAAAAAATCTAAATTGTATATTAAATGAGATGAATAGTTATAATAGAAAGAGCATGTATATATAGACTATAACAAAGTTGACTTAATTAGCTAGTTACATTACAATACATAGTAAATTAGGATAAATTAATTAAAAAACCTAAACAATGGGCTTAATTTACTTAATCTCTAGTAGCAAAATCAAGGTGGTTAATTTGAAATTGAGTTAAATTTGGAAATTATGTATAGAAAGTCTTTTATCAATGACATGTTTTTCATAGATAATGTATGTGTCGAAATACATTGAAACGAGGGCTTATCACTGGACTCCCATGATTGTATTTAGGGATGTCTCACGTAAAAACTCACGTGATAGTACTCAGGGACACATGACACATAGGGATGACTATGTCTTTAGCTCGAATCAATTCAACTTGTATAACTTGGATCATATCAACTAGTATAGGTGGGGAGGTGAATCAAGTCAATGCAAACTTTGAATCATTGAATAATCAAATTTTTTCCCTTGTAAAATGTACAAGATATAAAAGAGAAAATAAACAACAATATCAAACCCTGTAAAAAAAAAAAAAAAAAAAGTAGTGTATTCTCTTTGTAGAATGGACAGGACATAAAAGAAAAATAAAAAGAGTCAATATCAAACCTTGTAGAAAAATAGGGAGCTTTACAGTGTTTTGTGATTTGTTGAACTGCCAACCTGTTGAAAATATTATTTATAAATGCTGAAATGATGGATTGGGAACAACTACTTAGAAGATTTGTAGCTTAGCGGTGATGGTTGACAAATTCAAAAAAAAGAAAAAAAAAAAAAATAGAAGAGTTGAAATAGATGGTGATAAATAAAAAGAAAAATCTACATTATATATAAATTCATTGATAGAAAGGAGACTGCCTCCATAAAAGAGGCAACCTATGCAGACTAATAATTTTTTAAAAATCTAAGCTCTGATATCAAATTAGAATAATAGGATAAATCCACATTATAATTTAGCTAATTACACAATAATAGGAGTAAATAATTTGGATCTAAAAATAATGAATTTAATTTAGTTTGTAATTAGGATAAACTGGACCTTGTGGATCACAAAAGATTTAATAGATACAGTATAATTCAACTATACCTTTAATTTATTCTTGATTTAAAAGTTTTTTTTAATCATTACGATTCATGATTGTAGGCTTTATCAATCCGCAAATAACATTGCTTATCGATTATCATCAAATAAAGAAAGGCATAAAGTTGGTAGAGAATCTCTAAATAATATATTGTTCATCACGTTAATAATGATCGAATTTCCCATTGTTTGCTTATATATTTTTTTATTTGATGAACTGTTGGGATCATAGATTTTATTGATATTACCAAGATTACATTAAGCCTCAGGAAATCAGAGACAAAACCACAACTATTGCCTGTTGCCTGTCGGAGAGGATTTAATTTTAAATTTATGATTCATTATTTTCTTTTTAAAAATATATTTTATTATAAAAAAAAAAAATTATCACTTAAATAGAAGGCTGATGATTCTCTTGTTTTTGAAAAACATAACAAAAATCCAGATTCTTAATTAAGAGATGTGGGGGACAAATAACAATCCTAACATGTGAAGATTGTCTCTGAAAATCAAATTGTCATTTTTATTTGCATTTGATTTGCCAACAAGAACTAGATGGCCAGTTGGTGACACAACAATTACTGACAAAATCATCCTACCAAAGCACACTGATTTGACAGATTGGGTACGTGTGCTAAACGCCCCCAGTTTTATCATTTCTCTTATACAACGGCCCATACTTTTACATATGGGCTAGATTTTTTTTCGGCCCATAATCTTCATAAATGGGCTCATTCATGTAACTAGCCCATAGTCCATGTAATATTGAGAGATCACACCACATTTTTGAAAAAGAAAAGAAAACAAAAACAATAATAATGATCAACGAGGGGGAGTGTGATAAACTAGGTTTCTTCTACGTCTTTGTTTTTTATCTTCGACTATTGAAGAAAAATTCTTGGAATTTCATTGCCACTTGAAAATTCAAGCATTTATTTCTGGGCATGGTGACGGCATGCAATCAGAGTATTGCTAGGAACCCATTAATCTTTTCCTGATCAAGTTATATATTTTTCTATACGAATGTGTGTTTTTTCTACTTGAATTTTATGAAACATTAAAATTAGATTAATAATATCTAAAACTAAAAAATAATTTAAATTAATTACTTCTTTATTCCAGTCACATCGAATAGTAATAATGGACAGTATCAATGTCTGAGTTGCTGTTCCACCGAAAATCATCCCACCCCAAATTCCCTGTATATACAAAAACTGTCAAAAACAGAATATTCAAGACAAGACATGATTATGAAGTTCATGATACTGTTACTATCATGAGGAATAAGTTTCTATGACAAGAGAATATGTACCTACCATGACTCCTAGGTGGAAGCCCCAACCCATCAAGAATCCTAGGGGCAAACCAATAAGATAGTAGCAACCCAAGTTAATGTAAGCCACATATGACTGCCAACCTGATCCCACAGCAACCCCCGAGAGAACTGGCTGAACACTGTTGAGCAGAATTGTGAAGGCCAAGAGGTGTGAGAGCTGATTTACTGCTTCAAGAACAGGTTTGCTGGAAGAGAATATGTAGCCAATTTGATAATGGAACAACATTATCAAAATCCAGAAGAATATCCCAATTATAACCGATGTCATCACTGATACTATTGTAGCAAATTTAGCTCCTTCCCCATTTCCTGCTCCAAGCTCGTTGGCCACCCTTACTCTGCAATATTCATCAATCATTTCATTCTGATAGTACATAATGGTAGTTATTAGATTTGAAGAGATGATGGACATTAAGACTATTCACTACCCAGTTGCAGCAAAGAAAGCCAGAGGAATCATCAACTCCCATGAATTTATGGTCATGCTGTCAAATGAACAAACAAATAACACGATCAAGTCCATAATCGATAAACTAAGAATCTACAAGAGGATATATATCATATTTTTATACCTATAAATATAGTTTATATTTGTTTTTAAAATTAATGAACACATCCTAATAGTTACCAAGAGAAAAAACAAAAAAAACTCCTACACAGATTAAATAAATAGCAGAAATAAAATATTATCAATTGCTTACCATATAGACAAAGCATCCACTGCAATCTGGGCATTTCCTAGATTTCCAGTCATCAATATCAATATTTTATAATACCAATTCTCTAAGCTGCATATACAAAAATACAAAAATACAAAACTACAACTAATCAAAATGTCCAATAAAACAAGCAACAGTTTATTCGAAAATGGAATATGATCAATCAAGTAAAACAATCAGATCATCGATGGGTTCTCCTAGGAAAAATAAATGACATGTATTAAATAAATTTTTAGTTGGAATTTGGTTTTCCTTTTTTAACAAATGAAATGGCCATGTTTATGTAGGAAAAATAGATAGATGTGCATTTATCATCTCTAACATTTTGAAACTGAATTCAAGTAAAAAAAATGAATCAAAATTTTCTTTGCCAATGTGTTTGAATTTTCTATAATGAGAAAATGATTTTCTTTCATCGACAAAAGCAGGGAAGAAAATGATTTTAAGTACCAGAGCATGACACCTGAAGCAGCAGAAAGTTTGACAAATTCCCACAGACCTGAAAATGCTTCAATGGAGAAACCAGTCCATGTAAGAGGACAACCACCACACAAAGTATAACCCAGCATCCCAAAAACAAGTACCCAATAAGAAAAATTCATGGTAGTAACAGCACCAATTGCTCCAAACTGAAGCTTGTACACAAACAACCAAGAAAGAATCACATGCACCACAAATGCCACCATAGCCACCCAAGCAATTACACTAGTCTTCAGTTGGCTCTGCAAGAACCTCTGCAAAGGAAATTGAAAAGCAAAGCTGAAATGAAGAGGAATCAACCACAAGCTCAGCTCCCCAGATAGCTTTGCAACTTCCAAAGGCTGTCCTAATAGCTTCAGTATTGGAGTGGCAAAGAGATAGAGAGGCATAAGCAGAACACAACAGAGGAAAAGAACAATCCATGACCTCTGCATATAGACTCCTAACATATAATACTTCTTGGCTCCAAAAGCTTGTCCACATAATGTTTCTAAGGCGCTTGCCATACCCAACTGATGAAATCAATACCCATAACACAAAATTTGTCAGAACCCAATTGCAATTGAAAGAAATTTTTTTCTTTTTGTTTGAATTAAGGAATTAATACCAAGAGGCCGTAGTCGAAGCCGACAAGGACAATATTGGCAATGGTGATGGAAGCTAGCTCAAGGTCACCCAGATGGCCAGCAAAGGCTTGTGTGATGACTAACATGGAATAGGAGGCAACCCGTCCAAAAATTGCAGGACCAACTATGTGCCAAAGCTTCTTGGATTCAATACACACCCTCTGAACAAGATCATGTTGATCTTCCTGTGCGTCATCTTTTGTTTGGCTTGTTGAAGCTAAATCTTCCAGTAAAGGAACACTTGCTTCCTCAAAGGCTGCAGCCTCCTGACTTGACATTTTTTTACTTGGGCTGAAATATATGAATTTCAAACAATGAGTCTATCAAATTAATTGTGTGAAATTTTTGAGAGGTTAATGTCAATGATTGGTAAAATATATAAATTTCTTGTGCATAGGGCAGAGAGTGGTATTTTTGTTTAAGGCGGCAGATGTGAAAACTTATGAGACTGAGAATTGGGGCCGGTATCGCTACCGTGAAATCCATTTCTGGCAACATGTTACATGTTGTTGGCACATGTGTTGGCAGTTGGCACACAAACAATTCCATTTTTCATGCAGCATATTGTTGTTTTGCACTTTGCTTTTTTCCAAAAGCAAAAGGTAGGCCGTTCTGGTAATCATCCAGAGCATGTATAAGGTGGGCTTGGCTCTTGACGTCAAGCCACCAAAAGTCATTTTCCTTTTCTTTTTAATTTGCTCAAGTTATTCTTAACAATCAATTCAATTTAGTCATTATATAGTCTTGAAAGTCCTTGAGAATGATAGAACTTCTTGGGTTCAAAACAAGACAACATCTTGTTAAAGATCTTTGAGCCACTCTAATTCTTATAAGATTTTAACTAATTTTACAGTTTAATCTTAAGTGAATGCAGAATTCAATAATAGATTTTTAGTATATACAATATGACGAGATTATACCAATTAAATCAACTGGGTTTATTTGACACATTCAATCATATTTTGTTTATGATGTAGCTAGTGCTAAATATGATTCACTAAAAATTTATTACAAAAACAAAAACATAAAAACCTTAATAATATTGTTGTGTATATATATATATATATATGTTTTTGAGAATGATCAAATGGTAACCATTGTAGTCTCAATCAATATATTCATTGGAGGAAGTTACAAATGACTCTTAATTAATTGATGTATTACTTTAAGGTCCGAAATTGCATGTAGAATAGCTGGAACCTAATAACTCATTGATTTCAAAGTCATGTTCCAATATTACTTAAGGCAGCCGTTCTTGTTTTGATTCTTCTCCCCATTCCCTGACATGAATCTTTGCTTTCTCTGCCTGCATTTGCATTATAACCAAGAAGTAAAACACTAGCTATCTTTCACTTTCTGTAAAACCAAAAAATTAACATCATCATAAAAAATTAATTACCTCTTTATCCCAGTCACACTTCATGGTAATCCAGCCCAATATCAATGTCTGTGTAGCTGTTCCCCCAAATATCATCCCTGCCCAAATTCCCTATGTTTTTTTCCAAGAAATGTTCACATGCAATGTTTAGTATCAGAATTCAGAAACAGAAACAAAGAAGAAGAAAAAGAGGAAGAGGATAGGTACCATGACTCCTAAGTTGAAGACCCATCCCATCAAAAATCCAAGTGGCACTCCAATAATATAGTAGCAACCCAAGTTAATGTAGGCTACATATGATTGCCACCCTGATCCCACAGCAACCCCTGAGAGAACTGGCTGAACACTGTTGAGCAGAATTGTGAATGCCAACAGCAGAGAAAGCTGATTTACTGCTTCAAGGACAGGTTTGCTTGTAGAGAATATATAGCCAAATTGATTATGGAGCAACATGATCAAAACCCAGAAGAAGAGCCCTATTATAATTGATGTCAAAACAGCCACTTTTGTAGCAAACTTGGCTCCTTTGCCATTTCCAGCTCCAAGTTCATTGGCCACCCTCACTCTGCATCATAAACCATCAATATCACTTGCAATTCTTATTATTTTTAATGGAATGCCTCTTGGACAAAATAAAACAAACAAGATTCTTCTTGTGGCGGTTTATTACTGGTTTGATGACAACGTTTTTTTGGGAGCTTTTCCCATAAGATTATTATCAAAATTCAATTAATTGTAGACTTAGCAGGACATCCTCATCCCACGCATTGAAAAATCAAAAATCATGGTTGGTTGCACATCGCAATTTTCTAGAGTCGAAATTCAAAAACCTTTTCATTTTTTGTTGGAATGCTGAGTCATAAAGAGTGAAGGACAATAATTTGGTAGTGTAGAAAAATGATTAAAAATATTTTGGAAATCAAAGAAAATATGTGGTGGAACATAGGGGGAAAATTATAGGCATTGTATTGTGTACATATCATACTTTTCTGCTTCATGACAAAGGAATAAGATAGAGTCATAAACTTTTATGTGGCTAGACTAGACTCATCTGCAAGTGCTACAAGAAAACAAAACAAGATTGCAGTAGGGTGGACAAGAAAAGGTTGGAGGACGTGATCAGTATATAAATTAAATAAATATATACACTGTCAATAAACAAAATTAATTTAACTCTCAAAAAACAGTAATTTCCAATACTAATAGGAACATACACGAAGTTTCACGTAATTTCAACTAGAAGAGGAAGTATATCATGTGGAGCAATTCATTGATGATTAAAGTTAGACAAAAAGCCTAATCCTTTTTATAAAGCACCTTCTTAATTCTTGGATTAAGACTGTAACCCACTTTTAGGGTGTAGCCTCCAACATAGACCTTTTCCTTAAGATAAAAAACAAAGAAAAAAATAGAAAGACAAAGAAAAGAGGGGAAAGAAACATTACCCAGCTGCAGCAAAGAATGCCAGAGGAATCATCAACTCCCATCCATTTATAGTCATGCTGCCAAAGACAACAAACAATATATAAGCCCACAAATTACCAATATATTATACACTCTTCTGAAAATTTAAGGTGCGTGCTTTTCGTGAACATTTTTCAGTCATTGCTAGCTGTATAACAGTTATAGAAACTTCTAAATTACATATAGATGTAAGCAAGCTTACCATATAGACAAAGCATCCACAGCAATCTCTGCATTCTTTAGATTTCCAGTCATCAATATAAGTATTCTGTAGTACCAATTCTCCAGACTGTAAATATAAAGACACAGAAACTAATCAAAGATACAAAAATCATAAACTATGCTATTGATCTGTCTGAAGATAAAAAAACTGATTCAAATAAGCCCTTTTTAGATTTTGAATATCACAATCACGATTGAGAGTAAAAACAGAGCAACTACCAGAGCATGACCCCTGAAGCAGCAGAGAGTTTGACAAATTCCCAGAGACCAGAAAAGGCTTCCATTGAGAAACCAGTCCATGTAAGTGGACAACCACCACAAACAGTGTAACCCAGAAGCCCAAACACCAAAACCCACCAAGAGAAATTAATAGTTGCGGCTGTGCCAATCACTCCAAGCTGAAACTTGTACACAAACAACCAACAAATAATCACATGCACAATCAGTGCCACCAAAGAAACCCAAGCAATCACAGCGGTCTTGAGCTGGCTCTGCAGGAATCTCTGCAAAGGAAACTGAAACGCAAAGCTGAAATGAAGTGGTATCATCCACATAGTCACAATCCCGGATAACTCTGCTACATCTGTAGGCTGCCCCAATAGCTTCAATACAGGAGCAGCAAATAGATACAGGGGCAAAAGCAGAACACAGCACAGAGACAGAACAATCCATGATCTTTGCATATAAACCCCAAGCAAATGGTACTTCTTAGCCCCAAAAGCTTGGCCACATAGTGTTTCTAAGGCGCTTGCCATACCCAACTAATAAAAAGTTAAACAAACCACAACACATTAAGTTATTTAATCAGAAGCATTAGAAAGCATAACTTGGGAAAAGATCAAATCTTTGAACTTAAATAGAGAAAGTAAATGACTACCAAGAGACCAAAATCGAAGCCAACAACGACATTATTAGCAATGGAGATAGCAGCTAGCTCAAGATCACCCAGATGGCCAGCAAAAGCTTGGGTTATGACTAACATCGAATATGAGGCAACACGGCTGAAAATTGCAGGACCAACTATGTGCCAGAGCTTTTTGGATTCAATCCAAACCCTGCGACCAAGATCCTGTTCTTCTTGTACATCTAATAGTGGAACCTTTGCTTCCCCTAAGGTTGTAACCTCCTTACTCGCCATTTTCTATGAACACTAGGCTTAGCCTATAAATGGTTATATTTTTTTTTCTGGGATTTCAAATCCCAGAGAAATAGAGAGATTGATAAGAAAGTCCCAGACTTCAAAATGGGTAAATGGGTAAATGGGTAAATGGGCTTGAGAGTTTTGCTATGTATTTTGACTGGAAGTATGATGAAGTGCTCAGGATTTCCTTATATTAATTAGTATGACCAATTGAATAGTAGTACTTCACCGCCGTTCTTGGGCAACACGCATACCCAAGTGGGGCAGAGAAGAACAAAACTGGGACGGCTTCTCTGCAATAAGAAAACCCAAACACAGCTCTAGTGAAAAAAGAAATTCTATACACAATCATTATCTTATAAATTGAGTCACTGCTTACCTCAACTTATTTTGTAAGCATTTGATTCTACATATAATGAATTATAGCATCAAAGTTTCACAACAACTAAGTTCTATAATAAAATAAAATAAAAATCCAAGCAAAAAAGTGCTATAATAAATAAAAAATTCACTGGTTCTTTTACTGAATTTAGGACATATGTAGACTATATACATATAAATTTTATAATATTTATATTGTAGTTAATACTGAAATTAAATTTATACAAGTACTATATAAATTTAATATTTTTTTGTTAAAAAAAAAACTTGTTATAATACAATGAATGCAAATTTTATATTTTAATAATTTATTTATTGAATCTTAATAAATGTTATTAAATTAAAAATTATTTAATTTTTTTTTCTTAAAAAACAAAACAACATCATATATTTCTATTTGTAAGGCACTTGACTCCACCATACAATGAGTTTTCTTATCAAGATTGAGAAGAAGGTATGTAATTTACTTTTTCTTTTCTTTTCTTTTTTTCTTTTTTTTCCTTCTAAACAAAACACAAGGGATTAGTTTCCTGTCTTTTTCTTTTAGACTTTGTTCCTATTAAAGGACCAGGACCTTAATAGAAAATTATGAGCATGGATCCCATATCTGAGTTGTCATTTGTGGACGTTGTACAAGAATGTTAGGATAATGATGAATATGACAAGCATATTAAGTAAATCCAAAGCAGCCGCACAGTTGTCAAAGGTCAAGTTAATTAATAGTTTACTTTAATTAGTAGATTGACTAAGAATTATAAAATTCTTTCTACTCTGACTTTAATAATAATAACATTCTTAAATTTTGTTTTTTGATACAAAAATAAAGTTGGAGTTTGACCACCTCAACCTGAAATAGAAGAGCGATCTAAAATTAAAAAATAACTCAGCTATTTAACTACTTTTGTTATTATCATTTATTTTAATATAATTATTACTCACTAAATCTGATTCTCATAAATATACAAATAATGAAAAAATTTGAGTGTAAATATAATATTAATGATTAGATCTACAAGTGATGTGAAAATTCCACTCATAAAATACAAAATTCATCTTCTTCTCTTCTTTTTTTTTTTTTTTTTTTTTGATATATTAAGAATGTTCAATCTTGACACTAAATATGGGAAAGACATATATCAACTACTTGAGCTAAGCTCTCAGTTATTTCTTCAACTTTTACTAAGAGTGTATTTAGAACTACAAAAATTGTGAAATTCAATTAATTCTAAATGGATTTTGATTAAAATCTTATGTTTGATATCTATCTTTCATGAAAATTCAATTTATTCTAAATCATACTTTTATAATATTTTTTTCATTTTAAATTTTCATCAAAATTAGTGTTATTTGTTAAGAATTTAATTCAATTAGATTAAAAATACATATATACCATTTATTTTTACTTATTCTCATATCTACATATCAAAAATCACAACCCTTCATTCTCTTCCTATCCCATTTCACATCTATTCTTTTCCCTTCTTTTGTTCCCCTCCCCTTCTCCTCATTTCTCTTCTCTCCTTATAATGTATTAAATTTGTACCAATTATTTAAGTTACTTTTGTAGGGGAAAAAACTTTTATAAATACAAGGATAATTTTGTAAAAGTATAAAAATGAAATGAATTCTATTAGTTATAATAATATTCTAAACACTATAATTTAATTTAATTCATTTGAATTCTATCACTTAAATGATTTTTTCTAAACATTGAAAAATAATTTAAATTAAATTAAATTAAAATGAAATAAAATGAGTGGAATTGAACTGAAATAAAATAAATGGAATTGAACTGAAATAAAATGAATAAAATTAAATTAAATTTTAATATAGATTTATTTTCAAATTCACTCTAAAAGAAGATGTTCATTCAATTCATTTTTATATATCTGGTAAAAAAATTATACCAAAACAAAATATTTGATAAAAATTATGAAAAATCCTTTACGGAGTTATCTGGGTGCCTAACTTTGTAATAATTTCTCAAAGTAAGTTTTAATTCAGATATTGGTGGTTGAAACCTCTGATGAGTGTTTTTTAAGTTGGTGGCTACTATAAACGTTTTGAAGTGACATATTGAACATCGAATGCTCCCTTGAGCTTTACCCACCCCTTATTAATTAATTGAGAAACAGACAAGAGGATGCAGATTTTAGCATACGTTTTTTTGTCCTTATCAAAAAAGGGGTTTTGGTATTGATCTCGAACTAGTACAAATACAATTTCAGTTAGCACCATGTCATTCTTTCAAATGTGCTATTTGAGAAAAACATTACTTAAAGAATATTTGTTAAAATATAATAAATATAATTTTTAGAATTTAAAATATTATAAAATAAATAATTAATTAACAGTAAATTATTTCAATAATTATCTATAAAACACTTATTAAATTATAATAAACATATTAATGAGTAATCAAACGTAGTAAGTCATTTACTGTATTTTAATGAGATCACAATCAACTAATACATTAAAATACACCATTTTTTAATTATCTTACCAAATAATTAAGGACACAGTAAGTCAAGAACACAGTTAATTTCTTTTAGGCTACGTTTAGATGCATGAAAATAGATTTGAATTAGAATTTTATGAGTTTTGATCATACAAATAATTATAATAAGAATTGTGTTTTAGACACTTGACAGTCATATTTAGCAGTTCCACATGGTTATTGTCATTATCTTTAGCAGGTTCGACTTAGTGGTGCTCGTCTCTGGTGCGTCTCGAGGTTGTCATTTTGGTGGGTCTTAATGGTAATGGTTGTCATATTTGGTGAGTCTCGACGACGGTTGTCATCTCCAATGGGTCTTAACGATGATAGTTGTCATTTCAACACATTAATGGTGCATAGTCAAGTTTGTCGGTTGTTGACGGTCTACGTCAGGTGGAGGAGGTTGATGGAGGGCAAATGGGCAATATACATAATGTGTGCCATATAAATCAATGTTTTGAAAACTGGACTGATCTGGTCAGTAAAATTTGTTAGACCGTCATTCGGGTGACAAATCAAACTAGATTAAACTGAAAAATCATTTTGGTTATTGAACTTGTCAAAATCAGTAAGAATTGTAAAAACCAGAAGAATCAATAGAACAGGTGACAGGTTGGTTGAACCATATCAATTTTTTTTTTTGGGAAAAAAAAAAAACTAATATTTGTTGTATTTTGTATTAATGATTAATAAAACAATTGTATTTTATATTGATGTTGCCTTTATTATTTTGATGTATATGTTGAAACTTGAATATTGTAATGCACAATAAATCAATATGTTGTTGTATTATTAACTATTAATAATTATATGTGATGTGATTTTTTTATTATTTAATAAATGTTGAATTATTATCTTTTATTTTTTGTGTATTTAACTAGTATTAATTAATAGAAAATTTTATATAATATGTATAATATTTTTAAAAATATAATTAAATATATTTATGAATTTAGGATATAAATGATTTTCCAATTAATGATTTACATGAACATGATTAATTTTAGGATAAAAAATTATTTAAAATTGTAACTATTATGGTTTATCTATAAGAATTGAAAAATGATGATTTATATTTATTTCTTAACTCATTGAAGTTCAGTCGAGGATTCCAATTTAAACTGTAAAGTGTTCGCGAAACTAAAAAAATTTAAATAAGACAGTTCAACTTCAATTTACTATATCCAAGCTGACCCTTTGAGTTATACTGAGGATTTCTTTTCCTTGATTTGGTGAACAATGGCTTACATGGGCTGGACCCAGGAATGTAGAAGTAATTAAAAAATGGGCTGAAAGAATTGTGAACATGAAACAAACTGACCTAACTTTTAATGGGTTGTCTTATTAAAACACAGAAAGTCAGAAAGATGTTTGTATTGGGCTCGTGGAAGAAGTAGCCTTACATGGACCAGTTATAGTGAATTATAGTCCGTACATGTATTTTGCGAAAGTCGAACCATAACTGAATTATTCTTAATCCTTAATTATTCTTAAAATGTAGTGTCAATCTTTGTCCCTACATGACATGTCACCATTACCACAATGACAATCTTGTTATTGATATTAGTATTTTTCTACTTTGATTACAACTATTGGATTACACCAAGGTGATGATAATCTTATCGAAAAATAAATTGTCAAAAATTAAATCAAGTTTATCAGTTTCCTTATGATTACTCTCTTATTTAGATATCATTATCTAATTACTTAACACTCATGGTTTCTTTTAAATTGGAGGCAAGGCGTAAACTATTTAGTTTGTGTTTGAATTGTCTACAAATTATAGTTTGTGACTCTTGTCTGAAAAATATATTTGTGTGTAAATTATCAAAAATTACATTTATTCATTAAACATATTTTCCTTTGTTGGAAGAGATAAAAAAATAAAATAAATAAAGTTAGATGATTAATGACGTACAATGGAATAGAAGAAAAGGTGAGATTGTAGCCGAAAAACGTTCCTAATCATTTTTGAAACTCGCAAGTTGAAAGTTGAAACATATGAAACACTGACCACACTGTACTAAATAAGTTGCGTTGAAAGTTGAAACATATGAAACACTGATCACATTGTACTAAATAAGTTGCGTGTAATATCTCAAGAGAAGAAGTCTCATATTGGTTGGAAAGAAGAGAGTGAAGTGTATATAACTAATAAAGAGTTAACTAACCCATGTGATATGTGTTGTTGACTTTTTAAAGATACATAAGTTAGTTAGACTTGAAATATTAAAGAAAGTGAAATGTATATATAATTTACAAGAATCAACTCTTTAAGGGTGAGGTAATTGTAATATCCCAACTCATCAAAAAGGTTAGATTTAGAATGTTACATTGCGTCTATATTCTAGTGACCCTCGCTTCCTCCATCCCAAAACGCCAATCCAAACCGACCCTTACCAACATATTGTGTGGATTTTGATTAGAATAAATGACAAATATTGTAGTGGCCCCATTGGCTAAACTTTTATTGTTTTTTGAGTGAAAAGTGAAATTGATGTTTCATTCTCTTCTTTTTCCTTTCCTTTTGGGACACCTAAGCTGATTAGCAAGTGTTTGTAATCGATATGAAATGTACCAAATTAATAATGATTGCATATCATTGTATCACCAATATGTAGTTGCTATGTGGATATCCTTGCTACATATCATAGCTCCTGTCTCAATTCATGTCTCACCCAATAAGAAAATGACACGTCATATCATATGTCACAAAATCTAACACCATTTTTTAAATTAAAAAAATTTAAATTAAACAATTATCTAAATTCCTTTCAACAAATCATTTGGTTTTAAAAGCTTATTAATATATAAATCCTTTGCAATTCCTTTGTTACAAATTTTATTTGTTGCAAATATCTTAACTTCTTCAATTTGGTTATTGTATCGATGAATTCACAATTTCTTAATTAACGTTTAAATATAATTTTTTTAGTGAGAGTCTTATTAATTTTATAAATAAAAAATTAATAATATTAAATATAAAAACTATTTTATAAGTTTTAATTTCTTAAAACTAAATTTATTATATTTTAATAAGTATTCTTAGAATATTTTATCAAAAAATTCCTTAAATATATAATTAAAGATATAAAATATGGCACACAATTTTATTTGATATACACCTGAATCTTTATGATAATCTACAAATGGATACAACGCGTTGGCAACAAAACAATGAATTAGCAAATAATCATCAACAAAATATATTTAGTGAAATGAAAAAACTCAAAAGTAGAAAACTTGTATATAACTATTATACAAAAACACTAATTAACAAGGAAAAAAGAAAAGACAAATGGATAGTTCTGGATCGTCGGTCGTTCCATGAAAAAGAAGATCAATAGCCGATGTGCCTCCACGTGGACGAAAAATCCAAGAATTCAAATCATCAAAAAATCAAAAAATCAAAAATTTACTTAAGCCAACACGACGGCGCCTGCGAACAAGGTTCCAGCGAAAGCGGTTCCAGCAATAACAACCTTGCTGATAGCGGCGGCCCCACCCGCAGGTAGCTCGGCTGTCCCACCACTTGGTGCCTCGGATGGAGGGCTGAGTGGGGTCGTTGCAGGAGAAGAAATGCTGGGACCAGTTGGAGTGCTGTCCTGTGGAGTAGTTAAAGAAGGAGAGGTGGTGGGTGACGGGGTTGGAGCTGAAGAAGCAGGAGAAGGTGCAGGTGATGATGGTGCTGTTGCAGGAGATGTTGTTGTTGGAGTTGATGGTGCCTGTGCTGGTGCTGCTCCTGGAGCTTGTGCCATGCATGATGTGGCCAAAAAGGCTAAGATCACAAACACTTTGATTGAAACCAAACCCATGTCTTCTCTTTGCTCAGAGAAAACTAAAAAGCAGGGGAGAAGAAGAGAATATTGTTTGAGATCACTGAATGCTGTACTAGTTAGGAGATGAAAAGGGGAGGAGAGACTAGGAGAATATATATAAAAGGAAGTGAGATTTGGAAATTAGTGGTTGAGAGGGTATGTGGGACAGCGAACTAGTCATTAATAACGCCTTTTGATTCCTTCATGATCAATTTCTTAAATTAATGCACAAATTGCAATTTGCAAATGTACTACACTTTTTTTTTTTCCTAAGGTAAATGTACCACGCACTACTACTAATTATGTAGTATACTATAAGTCACTAATAACGTGTCAAATTAATATAGACAAATATATTCTTTTTTGAACTTTCTTCGAGGATCAATTCCAACAACATAGAAATTACCTAATATCCGTCCAGAACAGAGATTGTGTGCTCCATTATTAATTTTTCTGGATTTAAATATTTTTAAAAAATTGTGAAAATTAAAGATTTAGTTTATTCACAAAAAAATAATCAAATTAATTAAAGAGCACGTAAGTTATTTCCAACACTATCGCTAGGCGCTCGTTTTTTGGCTGGAACGGGTCCAATTCGATCTGCTTCTGAATCTGGATATCTTCTAGAGTTGTGTCTGACACGCGGCATTTAATCCATCCATCATGGTATGCATCTGATTCTAAGATTCATTCATTACAAATTTACATGGGTTCTGCATAACGTGGCATTTGATTACGTTGACAAGGACTTATTATTTTGTTTTACACCAGAGTCCTTTATTATGTGATATTCTATTCCAACAGAGGGGATAAAATAGTAATATTAACTGGGAATGTTTCACTGAAATAATATTTTATAGTTTTGGGAGATAGAGAAACAACCATAAATTAATATTAGTATAAAATAACCGTTGCAAAAGGTAAACAATAAACATGCTATATTTTTTTAGCAAAATTTTATTTTAAGAAATATGTTGTCCAAAAATGTGCTTGTTGTGTTGTCGTGCTAAAGTGAAATAGGTGAGCCGGGAAGACAGAACAACCAGCTTTGCTTCAAAGACATATATGTAAGCAACAGTTGCATTTGACACGTGGGTTCACAGGATCAGCCTGGTTGTACGTTACAAACACACACAATAGTTTTCTTGGGGGTTAATTTCTGGCTTTCTAATTTATTTAACTAATAAAGTGTTGTTTTGACAGCTTAGCAAAAAAAAAGAGTTGTCATGACATTTTATTTTATTTTTACTTGAAGAGGGGCTGTCAATATTTCTAAGTTGTCAATTATTTGAGATCACATGTAATCGTGTAGGTGTAGCTAATAATTTGTAGTTGCTGTTTCCATATCAAATCGATTATGTACAAATATTTAAATACTTAAGTCATTAAATAAAGAACGTGAATTAATTATTCTTTTAACAGTCTTTTAGTTCAGTTCAGATATATTTCAATTAATTTGTATCTGTAATTCTATTAAACATAAATTATCACGTGTCAAATTAAAAAAATGATGATAATTTTACTATACAAACTTTATTAACAAGATTCGGCCCAAAAAATTACTACTTTAATTACAACTTATTACTAAACCACCCCTTAGAATAATTATAATAAAATTAATTGCACATCTTCCCATGGTTATGGATCCCAAAATCTGCGGCAAGCCGAAGGCCATCCCTAAGACCCCAATACTGAGCCTGGACACTTGTGATTGAGCCTATAAATCTTGTATAGCCCATTTCTCTTTAGCTTGGTAGTTCCAATATACTTGGTACTTAATGTGGATCGGACCCTCTTTTGACTTTTGAATCCTATCTTGCAGGAGAAGAAAACGACAAAATGGAAAATCCAATCCAGAAAAAACCCAGAATTCTTTGCCTCCATGGCTACAGAACCAGCGCTAAAATCCTCCAGAAATTGGTCAGAAGGTGGCCGGAAACTGTACTCCAAAAGCTCGACCTAGTCTTCCTTGACGCACCGTTTCCTTCCAGAGGGAAATCCGATGTCGAAGGCATTTTCGATCCTCCTTACTACGAATGGTTCCATACCAACGAGGTTTAGTTTATTTGCTTTGATCTTTTCCAATTCTCAGTAAACTCATAATTTCATCGGCTCGAATAATTTTGACAAACAGAAATTCACCCACAACTTCGAAGAATCTGTAGCATACATTGAAGATTACATGGTGAAACATGGTCCTTTTGATGGCTTATTGGGGTTTTCCCAGGGAGCTGTTTTATCAGCTGTAATTCTTGGGATGCAAGCAGAGGTACTAAACAAATTTGTTTACGTTTTGTAAATTACAAAGCTAGAAACTAAAACCTTCAACTTGATTGATTCATTTCGGTAAATACTTTGACAACTATACATAGGGCGTGGCACTTGGAAAGGTACCGAAGGTTAAGTTTTTGATTGTAATATCTGGAGGGAGGCTTAGAGGATTGAATCTTGGTGTCCCTAAGCTTGCTTCCAATGCATTCTCCAAAAAAATTCGGTGCCTATCTCTCCATTTTATTGGTAATTAAGCTTTTGCTTCCTGGATATCAAGAAAGTGTGAAATAGCCAGAAAAAGAATATATATATTTGTGCTGTGATGTGTTCAAAATGTGAGGTGTAGGTGAGACAGACTTCATGAAGCCAGAGGGAATTGCCCTACTGGAAGCATTTGTGGATCCTGTTGTCATTCACCACCCCAAAGGGCATTCTGTCCCAATGCTAGGTCAGTGATACTATGTCTATGATGGGTCACAATGAGCCGAGCTAGCTAGTGAACAGCTGTGAGATAATCGTTAAGGGCTCGGATCAAACTTGAACCCAATCTTGAGTTTTATTTTGAGCTAGTTTAATAAAAACTAATCGAATTCAATCTTTTCAGAACTCAGCTTGTAAGTTCATGAGTCGGCTCGCTTAATATTATTTAATAAATTTTTTATTATTTATATATAAATTTATAATAAATCTATTTATACACAATAACCCTCATAAGTTATAAATTGATTTGATGATAAGTTAGACAAATGTTTACCAAGTTGGTCTTCTGTCCAACTCTTTTTTCTACAAAACTTGACGAGCTTAGGCTCATTAACTCTTTACAAACTTAGGCTCGCGAGCCCTTAATGTACACGAGCCGAGCTTGAGCTTTTCCAAACTTTGGCTCGCTAAATTTTGCCAAGCTCGGCTCGTTGCCACCCCTAATAAACACTAGCTATAACTATTAGTTTTCTGCAATGGAAAAATTGGATCTGGTTTAATTCCTTGCACATTGCATATCCCTACAAGCTTAACATTGGGTTTACATTTCTTGTACAGATGATAAAAGTCTGGAAACAATGCTCAGATTCATTGAGAAGATTCAGAAGACGCCATGCTGCAATCGGTTGGTCTCGAATATACCTTCACCTATGTGAAAAGAAAACTGCTGTGTTTATGTTGCATTTTATTGATCTTGTGAAACATAATCACTGTTATGCATGCATAAGCAGTAGGAATAATCTTATGCTGGAGGCGCTGCTCATAAATTATATTAGCAGTTCTTGACTGTATTTAGAGCCGACATCAACTTCTTTTTTCTTTTCTTGACAAATCAACAATGAGGCCAGAATAAGAAATATGGTTGGAATTATTAGATTTTAATTATTTGTTGAATTTTGTCCTCGAGATATCTTCCCGGTAGTTAAGAGGTCTCAAGCTCGAACATCATATTAACAGAGGATCACAAAAAGGAAAAAACTTACATTCAATATATTCTTTTACTTCAATCAAAGATGGGTATATCATATCACAAACCGAAATAACGATAATAGCAGGAACCAAAACCATCCAAGTTTAGACTTTACATTGCTCGGTAACACTTTTTAACTTGTGTGTGATAAAGTTGTCAAGTAGACTCTAGCCGGCCCTAATTCTCTACTCCTCTTTTCTTTCTACGCCCCCTGAAAAATTTTCATGAAGCTGCAGCCCCTAGATCTTGGTTTTTTTTGTGTTTTTCATCTTCTTTCTTTACTTTTGAATAAACTGGTGTTAGATTTGTACTATTTTCATAACAGATTCTAAGTTTTTTGTGATATCCCGAATGAGACATTTTGCTTCTCTTTTTCGGGAGTTTGTGGTTCTCAATTTTTGTGAGTTTGTGAGAACTACCCTCTCCCTACCTCGCAATAGTCGGGGAGTACTTTGTGTACTGGGTGAGTTTTTTTTTTTTTTTTTTTTTACTTTCTAAGTTTGTGAATTTTTTTGTTCGATTTACCTCTTCTTGCATAAGAGATTTTAATCTAGTGTTTTATTTAGACAATTGTTTTTAGATGATTTTTGACAGTAAAAATGTTTTGACATCAATTTATGGCGATATACATGCCATATTAAGGAGTACAGCAAGATTTTGAATTCCAGTTAATGAAATGAGAGTGACAGTTCATATTATATTCTTAGAGCTGGAAGTATTTTGATCATTTGCTTTATTGTTATGTTGAAAATTTTCTTCTTTCTTCTAAACAAAACAAGCCCAATACCTTTGGCAAAACGAGTAAATATAATTTTCTAAACGAAATTTAAATAAAGCAAAATTTAAGTCTTGAGACTTGAAGCATTTGTTTGATTAATTCTCACATTAGTTCACCTAACCTAGCATGAGAAGAGCAAGCCTAAAATTGGCAATAACATTAGCAGCTGGCAATCTAGCAAATCTTTATATTAGTATTAGTTGTGAAAGCAGACACAAACTTCTTTGGTAGTCAAAGCTGTTAAAGTTACTTTGATTACTTTAGTAGCAAAAGCCCATAAAATTGAACTCCCATTGCTCCATTAGAGTCGAATCTTGAAGGTTTAGAGGTGAGTAACACCATGGAGGTACAAACTACAAAGAGAAACTAATAATATTTAATACTTATTCAACAACTTTCATTTGGTAAGAGAGTGTGATTGCTTGAAATTGCAGGGTTGTGGCACAGGGGGAAGATGCCAACTGCCAAAGATTAAATTTCTGATTGTAATATCAGGAGGAACACTGGTTACAAATGCATACTCAAAACCAATTGAATGCCCATCCTCAGGTTTATAGGTATTCAATATGACATCTGAAATTGGTGTGAAGTATATCATTGTTATCATATATATGTGTGGCATTGTTTCAAGCAATTTGATTATACTCTGTTCAACTTGTTTTTGTTTAGGTGAGAAGGACTTACTGAAACAGGAGGGACTTGTGTTGGTCACACATAGACCTGCTTATAGTTTTTAGGATATTCTGTGAAAACAAGATGTAATTATAAAACACCCACCACCACTTTCTCTAAATGAGGTGGATACGACACCGTTATACTTCCAACACCATCTTTTTCGCGCTAAATAAAGTCAATGGAGTTTACGTTCCAATCACCTTCCTTCCCGGTTAGGCGGTAAATCCTTCTTCTTATTCTCTCATCTAAACTCCACAAAAGAGTTTCAAGTTCAAATTAAAAAAAAAAAAAAAGGAAAATTAATTTTAGATAAAAAACTAGAAGTATAATTGAATAAGGATACCTTGCAAACAAACTCATACGCGCCACTTCACGCGCCGCCGACTAGTTTGGCATCTGTAAACTTTTTGAGGACATGGAAAAGCCCAAGCCGGATACCGACCAAAAAGAGAAGACTCCGGTCCAAGATCCAAAACAAAAATCTGATCCGAAAGATTCAGGTCATCCGCAGAATGGGAAAGGGCAAACGGGTAGTTTTGTGATGGGACCGGAACCTGAAAGCCAGAATCAGAAGGAGCAATCGGTGGATCATTGGCTATCATCTAGTGTGTCGAAGAAGTCGGTGCATTGGAGCCCCGAATTGGTTACCGAATCTACCGATGTGCCTTCTTCTCATGAATCCAATCCTTACGTTACTTCTTCCCCTATGCCCGAGTCCTCGTTCTCCGTGAAGAGTCAGTATACGATGTTATGTTTGTTACATATATAATTATATTCACAGTTGCAGCATGTATGTGTAAAATTTTGACGATTTGATCAGATACGATGGGGACTGTTCGGAATGTGTTAGGGAGATGGAGAAAGAATGTGGTAGAAGCGACTAGGAAAGCTGATGATCTGGCTGGAAATACTTGGCAGCACTGTAAGTTTTATTTGTTTGGTCTATGGTTTTTGAATGGATCATATGCCTAATAACACTTGATGTACTGATACTGAAATTATGTAGCTATGTTTTGATGGAAATTTATAGAATTTTTGCATTAGATATTGAATTTCTTTAGAATTTTGCTAACAAAGCACTCTAGGATGATATGCAATCATGGTTAGATATCCCGTAGCATTTTATTCTATTTTTTGTCTTTTTTTTAGTTATCGATACTGCTTCAATTTATTGAAGCTCAAAATTTTCAAGTGAACTGAAATTAACTACGCTGAAGATACAAGTTTGATCTTGATTGTCATTGTGTCAAAATTCTTTCTGTATTTTCATATCATTATAGCCCACCTTATGAGCTAAGCAGCTTCTTTTACAAGTACTAATGGGGAGTCTTCCTTAAGAAGTGTGTGAAGAAAGATTGGGCAATGATAGCACGATTGTGTATTTCATCTATGTTTCTCTGTTTAAGAGGCCAATTAAGTAGTAGGTTTGAGATGGAGTCTTGGGGACCAAAACTTGCCAAGTGTTCGGGGCAGTTATTTTATTATACATTGATTGGGAAGGTGTTCGAGTTCAATAAAACTTCTCTCTTTCCTCCTTACTTTTTATAGTCTGTGACTCACTGGGGAGTGGGGATAGTATAATGTGGCAGAATCAGTATTGAGGAACATATTTGTTCATCACGCCAGTAGAATATCAGTTTCTCTAGCAGAAAAGAATATTAAGGGTTTTGCTCCTGAGTTATATTGTGATTGACCTGTCCATGATTTTGTGGAAAATTGAAATCATTGTTTTAATCGAAGTTTTTGTTATCATGTTTTCTAGAGTTTATTGGTTGATACTAATAATTAAGGTTACATGGGAGTTGGAAGTATAGAATTCCAATTACGTAGTATATCATATCACAGAACAACTTGAGTTTCAATTAGTATTAGAATCAAGAATTTTATACTTTACAGATGCAAGCAATGTATATTCCTTTGGAATTCATTAGATGCCAATATGGTAATCATCGCCTTATATGAGGTTAGGAGTTGCATTACAAGAGAAAAGATGCTAGAAACATGTAAATATTTTACTTTAATCAACATATGTGATATTTCTGTTAATATTTTCTTATTTTTCTTGTTGCCATCCTTTTTCTTTATTAAGTTGCTCATATGCTTACTTAATAACTGTCGTTATTCTTCATCATTTTTTATCTGTTATGATATTACTGATTCTAATTATGTGACAAGTGAAAACAAGCCCCAGTTTTGCTGAAGCTGCAATGGGAAGGATTGCTCAGGGAACAAAGGTCCTCGCAGAAGGTGGTTATGAGAAGATTTTCCGGCAAACTTTTGAGACAGTTCCTGACGAGCAGCTTCAAAACTCTTATGCATGCTATTTATCCACATCAGCTGGTCCAGTTATGGGAGTTTTATATGTAACCACGGAAAAGCTTGCATTTTGTAGCGATAGTCCTATCTCATATAAAACCGGCAGCGAAACAGAATGGAGCTATTATAAGGTACACTACATTGACCTGGAAACATATTTACAGGAGAGGAGTGAAAGTGTGATTTTGCCTTTCTCACTAACAATTATATTTCTGTTAATCAATATCTTTGATAGCCTACTGCAGTTTTGACACTCTTTCATCTGTATGATATAGTAATCTGGAAGGATCAAAAGCTTTTAATCAGGGGAATGCTAGAAATATGTGTCTCTTGGCTTGGAACTTAATGGGCCATATTATTTATTTTGGAACAGTAATTTCTCCATTGCATTTTGATTGTGTGGAAAACTTTGTAAGGATACTAGACTAGTCACTAGAGTATTGCAATGCCGTAACTCAATTATAAATTTCAGCTTTAATTTGTGTAACTGTTACTTAGCTAGTGAGATACATGTACTACCGTCTTAGTTCTACTTAGGATGAGAAATATTTCGTGGTATTTTCTTGTGGAAATAAAAGTTTCTGCTTCTTTTGTATCTTAAAAAGAGGTTTTGTGGAAGGGTAGCTTGATATACTCTCGGCCAACGCGGTGGCGTTTTTGGGTCTGTTTGTGGTTTTCCATTTCAAGTCTGTTAATTACCTTTTGTTTTGAATTGTAATTCAGTTTTATAGTTTGGTTGATAGGCAGCATTTTGCCATCTTTGCAACACACATTTAGTCGGTTAGATAAGGGGGTGTTGTTGTCTTTCAGCTTTCCAACAGTCTGATTTGCCACGTCAGCTGGCAGGGCTCATACCAGCTGAATTCCGCGAATCCAGGAGGGGTCTGGGGGGTTTCTGTTATTGGCAATTCGGTTAGGCTATAAGGATTGACCTGTAACTCTTTTCAATTTTGTCAATTTGCATAGTGAATTAGCTTTTCTCTCTATTTCTCTTTAGATGTAGCTTGTTTCTTTTCGTTTCCATTTGAAACTTCTGTTAGCTCCACCGCCGGAGCTAACACAACTCTAAAGTTGTTTTTTTCTTCTGAAGGTCGTGAAATATGACTTTGAAGTTGGCAAAGTGCATGTATGTTAGGTCGTAATATTGGGATAAGTATGCACAGGAGGGAGATCTGCAATTCTTCTTAAAGTTGAGCAACTTACTTTCCCATATTCTTTTGGTTGGCATGATAACACACAGCTTATAACAACTTTGTGTTGCACTGGTTTGCAGTTGCAGTGCCATTGCATATCACCAATTAATTTAGGAAACTTACTGAATTTGGAATTCATAACGTAAATGAGGAGGTGTCCAGTTCTACATGATGGAATTAGGATTGATCTGAGGGGAATGATTGAAAGAGAAGAGCTGGTCTCCATCTCTTTGAAGGAAAGTAACTACCCAGAAATTGCATGGCGATTTGGTAGAATGGTCAACATATGTCTTACTCAAGTAGGTTAAAGTGACTTCCTTTTTGTCAAAGACTGAAGTTATTTTCCTGATTAAACCCTAACCTTGTGTAGGATTTTTTGTCCCTCAACAACTACCATATACCCCTTGGTAGTCCTCAATCACCATCTACCCCAATATGCATACCATATACAGGAAACTTGTACGATAACCTATCATTTTCTTGAAACTTTTATTTTGTGCATGGAAAATATTTCTCTGTGATCATGGTTTCTGTGACAGTTTTAGTGAAAAGGAAGCTTACAGAGGTCTCAAAATCATGTTTGCGTCCTTTTGGCATTTCCACATGTATAATGGTTTTGAAATACACTACTCCCTCATTCCTAACATTTCAGATAATATTTGTTGAGAAGTGCAAAATCCTATGATACGATCCTCATTGTGTGTCTTGATCAATTGGATTAAACATAAAAGTAAGAGGATACAAATTTTATATGCTGGATAAAGAAAATTCAAGATTCACAAAGCCAGTTTTAGCTCTGCATTCATGGAACTTAAATGTTCTGCTATCGTCATTTCCTGGTTTTAGCTAACCTCTAAGTAGGTATGGTAACCTATATTCTTGGTACTTTTACTTAATGTTTTTTTTGTTATTTATGCCCATGGTATTTCCCCTTTTTAGGTGGAACATGTAAAGTCATAATGTTTTGTATTAGTGTGGCTTGCCTGATACAGAACATAAGGACTCTACATCACACAACAATCAATAGATAGACATCCATATTTGACACAATCAGGAACTGCAGAACCATACTTGTGGTTTTCTTATATCCTGTGATGGAGAATAGATTAGAATAAATTTCAAAGTGGTTAGTATGTTCTTTCATGCTGATTGATACTGTTAATTGTCAAAATTTCAATTATATGAGAGAAGACCGTAAATTTTTTGCTTCCAGACTTCCAGTCATGTGAGATGATCTATGATACCCAATGATTATCATTGACTGGTGCTTGAGTAATTATAATATTTGAATAGCATGGAATTATATTTTTTTTAGTGCTATGACTGTAAATCTGCTGCAGCCTTTATTATTACAAACAGATTTTAAGGATGTTATGTCTTGGCTAATAATGATGCGGTAGTTATTAGACTATTTTTTATTTACTTGTCAATTCAAGTCATTCATGACAATATCCTTCTTCTTTGCTAAATCATTCTTCAATAGTTATATATGACACTTTTTGTTTTGTGATTATTGTGATGTTAACAGGTAGTCATCCCTTTACATCAGCTTAAAGCAGTTAATCCTTCAATAAGCAGAATCAACTCTGCAGAAAAATACATCCAGCTCATTTCGGATGATGGTTACGAATTTTGGTTAATGGGTTTCTTGAACTATGATGGTGCTGTGAAATCCCTGCAAGAAACATTAGAAACCAAAAAATTACAATCTCTGTGATAATTATTTATGTGGCTCAGACTTTCACTCTTGTAACAGAAGTTGACAGATTTGATAATTTCTCTGGTCTTGGAGCATTTCACAAATGTTGCTACTCCTCGGAAATTCTGACAGTTTTGTGTATGAAGTAACTGTAAAGATTCTGCCTGCGATGTTCAAGAGAACAGCATAGAACAGTTTAGAAAAGTAGTGTCTTCTTGTTTACTGTTCATGTGGTTGAAACATATTATTCATTTCAACAGTTAATGTACTGAATTAATATTTCGGACCAGTCATTTAAACCCTGCCCTCTATCATAGTTTTAAGAGTTTGGACACACAGAGAACAGGTTGCTTCCATTGTCATATAGTTCATCCATATTAATTGCAAACTGGGTCAGCCTTTACATGATTAAATTCCTGCATGTGTCATCCTAAAAAATAATACCCATTTATAGGGAAATTTTCTGAAGGATTCTGTCTGTATTTTCAATTGTATCACTCATCAACTCCTAACACCTAGCAAGTAGGATTTTGGACTAAAATGAAGGTAGGGCACCCATTAAAGATGAACTCCAATAAAGTAAAATGTTGCATTTAGTGAATTACAGTGAATTACAACAATCTAGCTTGGATGCTGTAATTATTGAACCTATAATGTCTGAATCAAGGAATCTTGGAACTGTTTATAAAGCAGGCTTAGATGAGTGCATGACCCACTTAAATCTTTCATTTGCACGCCTAAACGTCATTTCTTAAGATTACACTTGATAATTTCTTCGCAAAATTCTAGATGTAACGAACAAGTACGTGGAACCAAAGCAATGTAATTATATCTAATAAAGGTAAAGCCTGGTTAATTTATGGTTAACAGGTTCAATAAAAGAATAAAATAATGATTTTTTTTTTTTTGTCAATGAACATAATGGATTGAAGAAAAAGTGGTCAATTACCTGCAAGTTAATACGTGAAATCAGAAGATAAAAGGTCATTTTACGACCACATTGGTTGCTTCGGTCATTTTTATATACAATTTTGGAAATGAGACAACTTGTAGTCTAATTTTTTTTACCTATTTTAGTAATCATTCCCGAACCTGTAAAAACTATTTGGAATTTTGAATGGGAACTAATTAAGAATAGGCTTTACATAAATTATTAACCTCAAATTCTGTCGGCATTGAAAATAATGTCACCATTCTATTTTTATAAGTTATTGTCACACTTTTCATAATAATTTTACTTTTTGATAAAAAAAGAAAAAGAAAAAGAAAAAGTATTTAGCCCTAAGTGTTTAGAAAAATGCCTATTTGAACATGTTTGATTTTTTTATTTTTTTTCATTATAGCTTTTGATTACGTACAAGGAACAATATTGAATTCAAAACAGATAATGATATGTTAGGTTGATATATGATTGAGTTTGAATCCATTTGCACGTAAACAAAAATTATGTATAAAAGTTAAGAAAAAAAAGATAAGTCTAATTTTAATATGATCAAATCTTGTAGAATCTAAAACGAATCGACTTTAGATCTATTCATATGTTGACCCGATTTAATTTATCGGCATACCTAACAAAAATAACCCTACTCCTCATATCACTTGTCCATTCTTCTGACATCACAATTCTTCCGACATCTCAATTCTTCCATCCTCTAATTTTCCATATAATCTACCTTCACTTTATTGACTCCTTCTTATGCTGAGTTTGTTAATGTATTTTTGAGAAATTTGGGACTTTTTAAAAGCCATAATATGCAAAAACTGATTGGTTCAATTTTTTGAGAGGTACTTTTTATATTATTTTTAAAAAGTCATGGGAACTTTTAGGAAGTTAGTTGCAATTTTTTTATATCTACTTTTACACAACTGAAATTTACTAACAATTTTTTAAAAGTCATAACATTACTAAATTTAACCTTAATTTGGCTCATGAATAATTAGATTTCACTTCATTGATTCCTTAATTTGCCACAATTCTTACACAATTCCTATATAGAGAATTACAAATGCTAATTAATGCAACTTCTAGTGCTCTTTATTGTGTCACTGAAATTCAACACTCACATTTTTAAATAAATTTTTTCTAATGAGAGTTGTTATGTTTTTAAAATTTTATAAATAAAAAGTTTATATTATTTAAATATGATTATGATCATGATTTTAATATTATTTAATACATAACTCATGAATAATTAGATTTCACTTGACTCCTTAATTTGCCACAATTCTTCAAAATTCCTGTATAGAGAATTACAAAAGCTAATTAATGCAACTTCTATTGCTCTCAATTGTGTAACTGAAATCCAACACTCACATTTTTAAATAAATTTTTGCTAACGGGTGTCATTAGATCTTGGTAAAATTTTATAAATAAGCATTTTATAATATTAAAATATAATAGTTAATCATGATTTTAATATTATTTAATGTATAAATTGTTATTTTTAAAAATATTCTATTTTCAAATATCATATTTATTAAATCTTATAAATACCCTTAAAACACTCCTTAAATTTTTATTTAATTTTTTTTATAAAAAAAAAAAACATAAATAACCAACACTGTATCATCCCTATCGCTTTAATTAACAACCTTCCAATCCCTGCTGTTCCACATTAAATTTCAAGACCTTCTCAAGTGTTTCTCACTCCCAAAGAAATTATTTAATCCAAACATTTTTAAAAAGTCTTACTAATCAAGGCACAAGTTAAGAATTAATTATGAGGTTAGAAATCTATCTATAATTAATGAAAAGATAATAATTAATTATCATTTTTTTTTTATTGATAGACAACATTACACCATTGACTTAAAATTAAGTCTATTAAATTTTTATTTTTATTTTTTACCCTAACCCTAAAACCTAATCCTAATCCTAACTTTAAATCAACATCTTATTATTCTTATAAGTAATTTATCTGACAAATATAATTAATTGCTATCTTCTCATTGATCGTAATAAAAAGTTAATTATTTTAAATTGTTATTGAGAATTGTAATTTAGATAAATTTCTAATTTTATAATTAATTAACAGAAAATAATTAGCAAACTTCTTTTAAAAAATATAAATTAAACATGGAATTAATATATATAGCACATTAATTTGTTTGACACCTTCAGTAACATTTTCACAATCTCTTTCTTTTCCTTAACGATATCACGTCGGTGGCGGCAGGTCTTTTTTTATTATATATGGACCTAATTAACTTTCTAGGCTATCATAAGTCTTCTGTTGTAGAGTCGTTTTGTGAATCATTTCTACGTCAACTTTCCAAAGCTTTTTCAAGTAGACCACTTATAACCCTTCGTCTTTTTTTAATTTATTTTTTAAAAGAAGAACTTAATCATGGATAAAAATAAATAAAATAAAGATTTGTATAAATAACATCAACTAATATTTTGAGAACGACCCAATAATTAGAGGTCGCTGTTGTTAATTTGTTATTGGTGTTGTTTTACATATATTATTTACTATTGCATTTTGGTGTGAAAGGTGGGCAGCAGCCTATAGAGGATGTGGCTGTGACACCCTATTTTATTTAACTTTCAAGGCTATACTAACACTTGTGGCCGATATCTTTGATCAATAAGAAGAAGAAAATACAATGAAAGTTTAGAAAAGAAAATGTGATGCAAAAACAACATTATGATGATGATGCAGTAAGTGATCAGGGATGGGTAAGGCTATCAATTGCAGGCAAGAATCGACGAATTGTCACAGAGAGAGAGAGAGAGAGAGGAATATGTTTGGTTTAGGTGCAAGCTAGATGCCATTAGAGAAATCATATGAGAATGTGAAGGAAAATATAATATAAATATATATTATTTAAAAAACATAAATAGGATATCTCACACACAAACATAAAAACATGCACCACCTCTTAAAACCCTAGCCAGCAACCATGTCCCACACCCCACCACCATTACTAACTCTTTCTGCTCCCTCCGAGCCTGCTACTTACCCCCTGCACAATAACAACGCTGTAATAATTGTATTTTACATGTTTAATCCTCTTTTGATAAATAATAAAGTTTGCCTTTTTAATATATATATATATCCTATTTGATCATTATAATTTATATGGTATCTATTAGAGTCTCACTCTTGAAATCAATCTATTTCTTATATATATATTTGATCATTGTAATTTATATAGTATCTATTGAAGTCTCACTCTTGAAAATCAATCTACTTATATATATATATATATATATATATATATAAATGAGTTTCTTTTCTTGTGACCAATTAATTAATTTTTAAGAATGAAATTTTAATAATATCGAAAATAAGATAAATCAATAATAATAGTAATGATATGACATTAAAATATAATATATTAAGAGTGCATTGAATATTTAATTCTTTTTCTCGATCATTTATATTTAATTGATTTTATGTGAAATAGATTAATGTAAAATTTCATGGTGAATGATATGAAAGAAGAAAAGAAGAAAGAAAAACAAATGTAAACAACAAAAATTATTAAATGAGAAGGAGTTATATAAATGGGTTTTTTTTAAGGGTAGTGATATGTGTACTATCCAATATTGATAAGTGAACTAAAATAAAAAATTATAATAATTTTTATTTTTATTTTTTAGTATATTTATAATACACCTAATAATATTTATAATATTCATATCAATACCTTTTTGTTAATTGTTACAATATTGCATACTTGCATTGTTGGTTGGTGATGAACATGGTGGTGCAAGAAACAAGTTGGGGGGCCACTGGTGGTAAAGAAAGAAAGAAAAGCTGCCAAAGAATATGGCAATGGAAATCAGGGTCGTCCCACCCTTTCTTTGGTCTTGTCACCATCCACTTTCCTTTTCGCGCAATTTCCTCTCTCTCTCTCTGTCTCTCTTGTCTGATATATGAATGAGTGCAAAGCAAATTAAACCTGAGATTTTTACATCTTTATCCGGTCCCAAATGGTTTTGGCTTAAGCTTTTCCGTTTCATTTTTACTGTTACTGTGATATGAAAACAAAAGCGTTAGACTGATGAGTGAGTGTGAGTGCTCCATACTTCACATATATCTCTGTCTGGCTGAGACTCTGACTATCCGTCCATACATATTAGAGAGAGAGAAAGGAATGAGCATGGCATCAATTAATTGTCTTTTCCATGTGAGAAGGGTTTTTTAGAGGGAGAGGGATCATATATACATACGTAATATGATGGGAATTGGGATGAAAGTTATTAGCGGATGACACTATTCAAAGGTGTCATAAATTCTATGTACATAAGCTAGTTCGACATGTACATAAGTAGACCAAGAGGGCTAATAACTAAATAATAATATAAAAAAAATAAGTGAATGATACAAATTAATACAAGAATGAAGTTTTCTCAAATTGTGCTCTGGTAAATTTTTTTTTTTTGTTTTTTTTGTTTTTCTTTGTTGTTGATCAATTAGGACTGCATTTGCATACAATAAATACATAAAAGCTAAACTTAGGAAGCTCGTTTTTCATAAATTAGAATTAAAAAGAGTAAAAAAAGAGTGAACTGTATCTGTATTTTTTTAGTTCATCAGCACAAGAATATGGTAGTACTTTCTCTCTTGAAAATTCGAGAATAAGAATCAAACAAAACATCATAGTACTCAGTCACTTTAATTGTTCATATTTTAAATTTAGTACGATGACATGACTCATGATTCATGACTCCATGTTGTTTTGGCTGTTTTTGGAGGATCACTTGAACTCATGACTCATGAATTCAACTCGATCCTTATTTCTCCTGCATGCTTCTCCAGTTCCCATCACTTTCAAGTCCTTCTGCTTAACCGCTTACAAATTAATTCAAGACTGGTTCAAATTAGTGCCAATTAAAAGTGATACATAATTAAATATGAAATCAAAAATTAAAATAATTACTTCTAATTAACATGATCATGGATTACATTAATAATCAATCTTTCGAGGCAATTTTCATATCTCGGTTGGGATTAGACTACATAACTTTTTATTTCCAAAAGGTTAGGCCCTAGTAATTACATCTATTTGTCCTTCTCAAAATTAGCCAATTATAACTAAAAGTTGTTGTATTCCTCTCCTTAAGCTCATTCTCTGGGAAAGCTTGGGAAGCAAACAATCCACATTTTCATCTTTGGATTGTGATAGCTAGCTTCTACTCTATTTCCTTAATTTGTTAAAGAAACAGACACATACATAAAATAAAATAAAAACACGAGCACACAATGTAATGTCTTCCTCGTGTGGGTGTGCTTGTTTGGTAAAGAGGGTGACACCCTAACACCGTACCATATTAATCCACTAGCGCGTGTCTCAACGCTGCAAGCTCGCGACTACTTAGTCCAAACCGACCTTGTTTTTGCTTTTTCTATCTTCGTAGTTCGTACACAGCAATTAATATTTTGGTACTATTGGCCCTATGGATACTAATTCACGCGCCACCTCTTATCATATAATGTGGGTCCCACATTATACGTCAGTTCGTTTTAGGTACGGGAATGCGTGCACTAAAGAACGCCCTGCATCTCTCCTTGAATTGAGTGGCTGGGTTTCAGTTTGGGTGATTGGCGTTTTGTGTATTGAGAGCGTGGAGAATCTTCTTCTGAATACTGCTACAATTCAAAACAACTCCGTTAGTACTACTGTACCTATACTGAAATTTTACAGTGCTGTAAGAGTAAGAAGTAGGGGTGTCCTGGATAAATTTTACTCGATCTCACCAAATCTTATCGATGAACATCATACTCAAGTTTCCAAGCCCGGTGATAAAAAATTACATTCAATTAAAAATTCGTAGATGAAACGGATTGGTCGGGTTAGCCTCTCCAAATTATTGTAAAAGGATATAGTACATATTTTTAACATACTATAAAATTCCAAAAAGGAAAATCAGGTTAAATTATTTTTGAATTGAAAATAGACTTTAATTTTAGTCTTCTAGCATTATATATATTTTTTAAATATTAAAATTAGACAAATATAATTTATAATAAAATATATTTAACACGAACATGAATTGAAATTAAATATGATAAGTTAAAAGTTAACAACAATTAGAAGCGTCAATTAATTGTAATCAAAGAGAGTTAAATCAAGATGTGCTAGAGAACTATTTGAATGAAAAACTACCAAATTATTTGAGTCATTAAATAAGCTGATTCATGAACTTATTATTACAGTTTTAAAATTAAGATCGACTTGTTTACTAAACAAGCTCAAACAAAGTTTAAAATCTCATTCCAAACTCTTAACGAGTAGCTCACAAGCTAATTTGACTAATTATCACCTATAACATTAACATATCTTGGTCATAATAATTTTTGGGTTTTAGGTGAACAAGGATAAGTTGGTCGAATTAGTGATCGTTTAGTTTGCCGATCAAATCATATCAAATGGTAAACCAGCGATTTGCAATGACTTTCTTAAAAATAAAAAACAAAATATTCATAAAGTAATATCTGAAAATGACAAACTTGCCAGACTTTTTTTTTAATTATTTTTTATAAATATACTGTAAAAATTATTGTTATTACAAATAGATAATAAATATAATCTTTTTAATAAATTGAAAAAATCCACAAAAGTGTTTTTTGATTTTATCAAATAGACAAAAATTCTCTGAAATGTATTTCTATTAGTTGAAGTATTTTATTTTTTTCACTATTCAAAATTTTATAATATTACTCATAAATATTTTTTTTTTATAATTTACATATTACAAGAAAAATAGAATCTCAAACTATGATTTATAATGATACTTAAAAGATTTTTTTTAACCAAAAAAAAATAAAATTCCAACCAAATAATATCTCAACCAATCTATCAACACTAAAAATTAAATCAAACTATCAACGAAATTGAGCCTAGCGACATAGGCTAGTGACTCTAAGAAGAAATCCTATGTTTGAAAATAGAGATATCGTCTTAAAGGGGTCCTCTCTTAAAAAAAAATAATAATAAGAAAAAATCCTGAAAGATTAATCTCACATGCCTAAAACAAAAACTTGAAAATACTCCAAAAAAAAAAAATTAAACCAAACTCAGCCTTCATTTTTCTTGCACACGCCCTAGGAAGAAGACAAAACAAAATTACGTACGGAACTGTAGAAGGGTAAAAGATACAGGATTACCGGATATAACCGGTGGAATAAAGATGCAGGGTTGTATGATAGAGATGAGGGAAGACAAAGGTTCAATCTTTGCAAAGGTTTCAGATATTCAAGTAAACGGGAAGGTATATGAAGGAGCAAGAGACTGAGAGACCTTCTTCATCTTTTCAATTTTGGCAGAGTTAAAAAGAGAGAACTTCACTCATGTCCTCTTATCTTCTTCTTTCCTCAGCTTAATTTTATTAATCCACGGCTAGCTGAACGAAATTTCAAGTTTCTGGTTCAACTGGGTAGTAATAATTGTTTTAATTTTTTTTTGGGGTAAATGGAATTTGAAGATCAAGAGGAAGAGATGGGTGTGGCTGGAGAAGCGAGTTATGACCCGTTGGGAAACTCATCCAGAGTGAAAATGCTGAATTCTGGAGGGATGGGAGAAGCTCAAGCTGTGAGGAACAATAATAACAAGGGCAGGTACAGAGAGTGTTTGAAGAATCACGCAGTGGGTATTGGAGGACACGCGCTTGATGGGTGTGGAGAGTTCATGGCAGCTGGAGCTGAAGGCACACTGGATGCACTCAAATGCGCCGCTTGTAACTGCCACCGTAATTTCCACCGGAAAGAAACTGAGACAGTCGGTGGTGGCGGAGGACTCGGAGTCGGGGACCCGTATCTACTGACCCACCAATACACCACCCATCATCACCTCCACCCGCAACTGACAGGTTATTATCGAACACCAGCTGGGTATTTACACATGGGAGGACAGCAAAAAGGAGCGCCGCTGGCTTTGCCATCAACTTCAGGCGGAGGTGGTGGTGGGACGCAGAGCACAAGAGAGGATCAGGATGACATGTCAAACCCATTGAGTGGTGGAAGTGGAGGGTCAAAGAAGAGATTCAGGACCAAATTCACACAAGAACAGAAAGAAAAAATGTTGGATTTGGCAGAAAGATTGGGATGGACAATTCAGAAACATGATGAGGCGGTGGTCAAACAATTCTGTGATGAGACTGGTGTCAAACGTCACGTGCTTAAGGTTTGGATGCATAACAACAAGCACACTCTGGGTAAGAAGCCCTAGATCCTAGAACAACAAATTAAATTGTCTCTTTGATTAGTTCTTCATGTTTAGCCGATCTCTTAATATTTCTAATTAAGCCTTTATATTAACCAACAGTCTTCTGGGTTGTCCATACATTCTCTCTATTTTTCTGTGCTGAAAGTAACATATACAGATTATCATCTGTACGGGATTTGCAAGGTGAAGGATGGAAGTGGGAAATTGTGTAGTGCTGAGTTGACAAGTCTACTACTTTCTCGGGAATTTAGTTTTTTGTTCCTTTCTGTCTTTTAAATAATCACTAGGAGTATTTTGGAGAGCTACTAGATAGGGATAGGGATGGGGATGGGGATCAGCTAGTGTTTTATTATGGGTGTAATTCTACTTGGCATTAATTAGAACTGATTGTTGATATTGGGCTTAATTAATTTATGATTCTATTCTATGCTTCATCAGCTAGAGGTATATATGAGCATTTGCTTTCAAGCTCAAGTTGACCATGATGGTGCTTTAACATTTTCCCAGCTGCATTTCTTTGTTTGTCTAGATATTTTCTGTCACTTATATTCATCTAGCAAACCTTGTCATTTGAGTCCATCACACAGACATGTGAGAGATAGAAAATGGGGAAGGGGATTTCTCTATTAGCTAGAGACAATTACTGGACAAGGTATTGAATTAATCCATATATAACACTTTTTCCTCTTCTCCATTTCTTGTGGATGCTATGGGCTTGTCCTTCAAATTAAGGTGCATTTTCTTAACCTTTCTTTTCCTTGCATTTCTTTCTTCTATTCCTCATTGTTTTATTCACTTTTTCTTCTTAATGGTATCTGAGCCCTTTTATAAGTTCAGTGAACTTCCTTCTTTCGTTCTATATGATAATTGCTTCTCTTATCTTGGTATAAGTTTTTTAGTACGAACTCTCTGCTCTTTCTTGCCTATTGCGTTTACTTCTGCTGTGTATGGCATGTAGGCAATGATGCTTGTATTTTTTTATTTTACCTTATAAGTTATTAATTAATTATATCATACAATATGATTCAGTTTTATAATTTTATGTGACATAGCCCTACATCTATAATGGAGAAGGTAGGTCCAGGTGTTTATCAGTTCCTTGGGAAGGGAAGAGCCTGGTTCTAAATCTTTTTTTATTATTTGCTTTCAAATATCTATGTTCTCTTTTATCTTGGGATGGGAAGAACATAACATCAACACCAGTTGAAACTTGAAACTCAAAATCTAAACGTGTGTGGGTTATATATATGTCCATATTGGAGAATTATTTAATCTTCAATGGATCCAAAGCTTGGTCTGACATTAATGTGTTTCTCTCTCTATTTTCAGTTTTCCTTTATTTTTTTTCTTTTCTCTTAAGTATAAATTATATATGCAATAATAGTATAGTATGTATCAAGGGGACATGTCGTAGCTTCAGCAGCAACAAAAAATCCTGAACAAATTATACAAGCAAATTCACAAGAGGGACCAGACAGCTTTTGTCTGCAACTCCTCAACTGCTACCATCAGTCTATCACTTAAAAGATTCAAATTTTTGAAGAGAGAAGAATCCATAGTATCCTACTTCAAAATCTTTAGCATAATTTTAAGTTCAAGCCCTCTTCTGCTTTTGTGGTGCAGAAGAGACTTGTGTATGGGGGAAGTGGGGATCCCTATTCATTATTTGGGGTACGATGGAAGAGGTCTGCTTGTTTGGAAACTTGTTAATTCTATACATAAGAATTTAATGTTCAAGTTTACTAAATTTATTGATATCTTGACTACTGTGGAGTCCAAGACACCAAGATGCGATAACTTGTCAGTTAAAGCTGCTTGCAGGAACTGTGTTTTAGACCATGCACAGCTGCTTGCAGGAACTGTGTTTTGAACCATGCACAGCTGCTCTACACTCTACATATGTATAACACAAATATGGAATTCCTGATTAAAAGTGGGACTGATCAAACAGTTGATATTTAATTAGTTTATGTACTGGCTTCCTAATTATGAACTCTTTAGTCTTTAAAGTAGACACTTTTTGTTAGTGCATTTCCATTTGTACCAAAAAAAAGAGAGAAAAAAATGAAGGAGATATGTACAATACTTAGAAGTGTTATGTGTATAAAATGGGCTTTGTTATAGTAAAAAATAAAATTGTTGAGTGCACAAAATTTAATCTATTTGTGCACCTAACAATTTTGGATAGTGTAGCTATCACTACCCAAAAAGAAAAGGAAATAGAACCTTAAATATGAATGCTGGCTCAGTGTAAAACTAGGAAAATATATATTAGCATTTAGCTGGGATATAATTCACTAAATTCTACAAATTTTTGGAATTTTGTTTTTTTGGCTAATAGAATAAAAAATGAATTTCAAATTTATATTTAGAATCAATTATATTTAATTCTTATGAATTATCACTTGTTTTGTAATAATCTTCTTATTGAAGTCATAATTAAATTTTTTATATTGATTTAAATTTTACATAAATAGATCAGCTTGAATCCTTTGTTTTCTTGTCATAATATTTAAATATTTATTATATTTATTAATATTATTTTTCTTATTTATAAAAATTATATAAGTTAATGTTTCAATTTATGTTTTAATGAGAATATTTTTGCCTAAAGTGTTTTTTTACTTATTATTGTATAGTACAATAATAACTAGGATAGTTTAATCTTTTTCAGTTAATTTATTAGATTTAATAATTAATTTATATGATTATGGATTATTTGTTACTTATGATTCAAAAAATAAAGAGGTTATGTGTTTAATTTTATAATTAATGTGGGCTATTACAAAATATGAGGTAGTTTATGAGGCAAAATGCAATTAACCCTTATATTTAAATCAAAACAAAATTTATTGAAGGTGTCATATTTTGTTACGGATATTTAACTGAATTGGTAAGACACTTAATTCTAAAATAATCTAGGTAAAATGTTTTTTTTTTTTGTCTCTAAAGTGTCACTATTTTGTCAATTTTACCATAAAAGTTTTTTTTTCTTTAATCAATTCCGTCCCTACTTTCAAAAAGTTTGTAATATCCTTCCTCAGCCCAACATCGTTAGAATTTGGATGAAAAAAATTGTTGATATGATTTAAACTATTATATATAATGCCAGGTGTGTGTTGAGCAAAAAAGAAAAAATAATAAAATATAATTATTTTTGTCTATTTCATACTAAATATTCTGTTTTGTCAATTTTGACTAAAAATATGATCATAAACTCTAAATTAATTGATAAAAATATTATTTTTGCCCATTTTGTTCTAAAATGTCCATATTATCACAAAATCTAATTTAATTATTTTTAGAGAGAGATGACAGAGCAGAAAGAAAGGATTTTCACCTTCTTCTTTTTACCAACTTAGTACACATGTGACAATAATTATTATATTTCAAGCCGAATTAATATTTTCAATCAAATTATTAACGGTGTTTGGTGAAGGAAAAATATTGCAAATATTTTGAAAGTCATGAGATGAAATTGACTCAATTCTTACTTTTGGAACAAAATTGACAAAAATGCAATACTTTAAATACACTAGATGTTATTTTGTCAATATAATATTTTCTTTGTAATTTGATTTGATATAATGGACTAAATTATGGTCCGACCCGTCACAATCCAAAATTTTCAGTAATAGTGTGGAAATGATCCATTTCGAGGTAGGTAAAAAGCTATTTGAAACTCAATATGATATTAATTTCTTTTTAATGTTTTATTTTATTACGTAAGCAATAATTAAGACAAAAGTTGTATGTGATCTTTTTAGAATAGGTTGAACAAAAATTTATATAGGATGAATATCAATTGTATGGTTATGGAACAAAAATTTATATAGGATGAATATCAATTGTATGGTTATGGTATTAGACAGTTAAAAAATAACGTTTGAATAAGATGAAAGTGATTGAAATAATAATGTTGAGATAAATGATATGACATATAATCAAAGATAGAATATGAAATAAATAAATGCATAAGAAGTTTGAAGAAAACTAGAAATAACCGATTACGGTTAAACATACATATGCAACATAGGCCTGCTGATGTCATAATTATAAAAGATGGTTTCTTGTAGATAGAAGGGATTAGATGGGGTAGAGGAGAGCCAAAATTAAATGGGTAGAAATTATTGAGAATGATTTGATTGTTGTGGGCATCATTGAAAATGATGCATTGAATCAATGTAGATAAATAAAAATACAAAAATTTGATTTATGCATTCAGTCCTAAATAGTTTGAGATTTAAGATTTTGTTTAGTTGACATCTACAAATCAACCCAAATCCAATTATTTGTGAAATGGTTGGGTATATAAAAAATTTGACTCTGTTCTATGGCTCAAATTAAGATTCTCATGTTGTATCTTGAATCAAAAACCGAAAAACAGCTCCTCCAATAATCTTTTGACGATGAACAAAAAGAAAGAATCAAGATAATTAAAAATTGACTTGATTAGTTTCTGGAATATTGGTTTTGCACTTTCGGTTAAGTGTATTCATTGAGTCCTGATATAGACATTGAAAGCTCTGTAAGCAAGAAAACAGAAGCCTTCATGAACTTTTGTTTAGCATATACTTACTTTTATCCAGCTATCAAGCCCATGATAGTTACATGTAATCATGTTTCAACATCTTTTCTACTAATTCATAATCTTTGGAGTAATTTCATTACATCCAATGAATTTGGACGGTGGATTTGGGTTCCACAAATTACTATATTTTCTTTCTTATGGAATTTAACAAACTCCTATTGATTAATGTAGCTATTAATTAACAACTTCATTCCATTCATTTTTTGTTTCTTAGAAAGGAAATGAAGAAGTACTTAATAATATGGAACCTCAATGGTATGCAATAGAATAAATGGATGGGAAACTCTTAGATGTAATATTACAAAATGAACTTTTACTTTTTATTTTTGTAACTTAGTTATAAAGCCTTATTTGATTATTTACTCAACATAATATGAGCATCGTCACAAGAATTCAATCAATGATATAGCATTTTTACTGTTGCATATCCAAGAGAGGAGCCTTTAAGATACCAGAGGGGCCATGACCCCTTAAATTTTTCAAAAATATTAATATTATAATTTAAAATTTAATTTTAGTATTTTATTTCTCTTATTTAATACTCTGGCCCCTTCCAAAAATAAAAGCTGAATAATATTTTTACTTTTTATATTACTAGAGTAATGGGTTAAAACTTAAAACCCAATAGGCAATAACAATTAAGTTAGGGTTTATGTTGTCTACACCTTGTAATTTATGCCACCAGTCACTAAAAGAATTCTGAGTGAAACTCTCTCTACATTAGAGAGGGGCCATTGTCCAGGTTTAAATAAGAGAATAAATTTCTGCCTAAAAAATAGGTAAAATTTTATTTTATAGATTATATTATTAAATCCAAAATAAATAAAAATTTAATATAATTTGAATTTCTTTTTAATTCAAAATTTACTTTAAGGACAATTACTGAGTATGTCCATAAGTGATATAGAAGAAATTTATTTTTTTTGCTTGTTCATCAAAATTTGAGAATTGAACTAGTAACAAATAAGTATATTTATCTTTTAATTTTTAAATATGTTCTACTTATTTAGGTTTTATTATTAGTTTAAAATAATTAACTATGGAAAAAAAATATCAATATCAATATCAATTTGTTAATTTGAAAGAGAGTGGCTCACAATTTTAAATTTTATTTAAACAACTTAAGATATATTTGAAGGATATCTATTTTTGTCTTTTAACTTTTGTAGCTTATGAATTTGTATTATGTCTTATAAATTATTGAGTTTTTTTATTATTTTATTTTTTTCAATTACAGTGATTGAATATGTTTATATAGAATTTTAGTCACTCTCAAGATTAAATGTCTAGTTCTACCACTACGCATATCTATACTATATATAACTTGAACATTGTGATAAAAATTCGATAATATAGTATTTTTACTGTGTGAGATCATATTAATTTTATTATCATATCTCCACTACATATAGCGCATGAGCATCACCATAACAATTTGATGACAGAGAATCTTTACTGTTCAGAGATATCCAGTACAAGTGTTGTAAAAATACAAAAGTAATATTTCAAATGGCACACTAGATTCAAATTTATTTATTTTTGATAAAAAAAGAATAAATATAAACTCAAAAAAATAGAAAAAACAAAAATTCTTCTTCACACTCATAAATCACAAGAAACTCAAATTTGTCATCTACCTAACTTCTAATTTTGGTAGGAAACTAGAGATGATTTATAGTCTTGAAAGGAAACTAGAGATGATTTATAGTCTTGAAGTACTTCTTTCTAAAAGATTACTCTAAGTATCTTATCTTTATTATTAATTAAAATATTTGACAATTTTTTGTTTAGGTGGTATTCATGTCATTCAAAACACATCTCAACTAAAAAATTTATAAATTTTTTTATTTTCTCATTACCTCTTCTAAAAACTTAAAATTTTAAAAATTAAGAAATATCATGTACGACCTTGACTATTAGGTCAATTAGGGTTAGTTTTTTTTACTTTTGTAACTCATGTTAGGACAAGACCAATAATTCAGATGGTACAAGAATAGTCTTCAATGTAAGATGTTGAAGATTTCATCACAACCTTCTTCTAATGTTGAAAAAAAGTAAATGATGAAAAAGAATATAGATTTGCAAAAGGTTGAGTTTTTTTGTTCATTTGAGTCCAAGACGAGTCAACTCAAAGGTACACATGACTCATGAAAAACAAGGAAAGCTTGAAGGAGAGGGGACCCATAAACAAAAAAAAAAAAGAAGATTTCTACTTTTCTCACGTGGGCTTTCTTTGTATCATTATATTTATGGGCCAAGTTGGTCCAAAAGGTTCTGGCTTGTTGGGGATACAAAAATTTCAGAAATTTGCTTTCAATTTAACGTGTTTAATTATAAAATATAGCTTAATTCGGTCAGTCATTTATTTACATTATTATTATTTTTAATCGAGTTTAATTAGTATAGTTAGGAAAAGAAATTTTTTAAATTAAAAAAAAAATCACTCTTTTGTTATTTTTGTTAAATATAGCACATTTTTCTTTTTGCCCAAAAAAATATATATATATTTAGCACCCAAAAAAGCTATGACCTTGGGAAATGGCATCCATTTGAGCTTAATTTACTCCAAAATTAGTTACAAATATAATTTTACAAGTAAATCCCAATTTATTTTCATTATTATCAATCACTTTTCAATTTATTAACACACAATATATATATATATATAATTATTGGAATCCATAATAACAGACACAAACTAAATTAACCAAACCAAACTTTAACTCTTCAATACCAAATCAAGTATATAGCTTGTTTTCCCAACAATAATTATTCATTTTATTTTTCCCAGCATTGTCATGCTTTGATGCTAGCTAGCTCTGCCATTTCTTCTATTAGCAACAGCAGGAGCTGCAGTTGATCTTAGAGTCTTGACCCAATCAAACTTCTTACCAATATTAGGACCAGGCAATTCTTTCATAGTTCCTGATCTTGAACTCCTTGGTAGACTCCTCAAAGGCGCTTCTTTTTTAGTCTCTTTAATTTCAATTTTAGTTCCTCCTTCCATTTTTATGCTGATGTTCACCTCAGAAAGTGTACTAATTTTGTTACTCTGCTCTGCTTGTTTTGCATTCCTTTCTTTTCGGTATTGATAAAGCCGGTGCAATCGCAATGCAAACTGGTATATCCCATTCTTAATCTCTTCTTCCAAATCCCTTTCAATGTCCATTTCAAGCTCACCACGAATCCTAATTCCTCTGCTGAAACAGGACCTCCAAGAATAAAATAATTGTTCTGAACCTCACCCCTTGTTCTGTTTGCATTGCCATTCACCTGTGAGCTACTCCATACATTGTTGTTATTAAAATCAAAATCTGGGTATTGCCCTGATAAATCTGCAAAACAAAACCCACTAAGAATTTTGTCAGCAAAAATGAAAAAAAGAAATTTTTTGTCGTCTGTAATTACAAACCAAGTATGTCTGCATTTCCTTGCTGGTCCATCTTCTAGTTGATGCTTCCACTTAATTTTGCTGAAACCAAATGGGGACAGGGTATTTAAATCCTAGTAAAACGATTTGGACAGGTTGAGATGGGACCTAAGACACGTTGTAAGGAAAAGGAAAGAACATTGGGTACTTAGGGGAAGGATGACAGTTAGAGACGTTATTTCAGTTGCCTTATACAAATTTAGGCGCCAAATATCTCTGCCTATTTAGCAGGTATTTTGGTTGTGTAATAATAATGATTAATAGAAAAAAATATATGTTTTTGCAAAATGAAATACTGCTTTACGTGAAAGGAAACAAGATGGGGTTTGGGTTGCCCTTAAAGCACAATCAAAACTAGGGTACAATACAATACCCACTTGTTTGATGTGTGTGTCTATGGATGGTTACCCTGTTCTAGTTTCTATGGCTGAAATAAGGGACATCTAATCTCACTATATTTTGCTATTGGCCCATTGAGCTTCATTCAGAAATAGGGCCTATGGGTTTGTTTTTTTTTCTTAAGAAAATAGGACCAATGGGTTGATTACGTTTTATTGCTTCTCATAGCTCAATCATCATTCTGCCATTCTCAAGGGTCTCTTTCTGTTCATGTCAAAATTGTGTACTAAAGAATTATTCATCGCTTCTCTAAATATATATTATTATGTCTATCAAATAGTATATAAAATTAATTAAATAATTTTATTGTTTTAATTTAACTATCAAAGTCTTATGCCTTAGGGCCTAAATAATTTTATTTTCCATGCATGAAATGATTAGTAACTTAAATTGTAAATTTTGTCACCTTCTTAGGAGAAATCTATTAAATAGAAAATCTCTAAAACCCATTACCCTCGCAAACTACTCAACTGTGTACTCCTGGAAGTTGAGAGCTTGAGGCTGGGTTTTTACTTCTCTCTCTCTCTCCCCTCCCCCACCTCGTTCCCTCATACTTACATTTACGCATTCTCTATAAGATTCTGCTTCGAAATCTGTTTGATGGGTACTCTCTCGCATGTGATCAGCCCCAAACTCATTCTTCCACGCCTAAGTGCTCGAAAATAGAGATTGATTTCAGTGATCCTGATTGGAAAACCAAGTTCCAGAAGGATTTTGCAGAGCGCTTCAACATTCCTCATATTAATGATGTATTCGATGATGCTCTTCCAATTCCTTCTACTTTTTTTCTCAAAATGAGGTCTTTTTTTTTTCGGCCTTTGCTTTGTTTGAGCCCGTTATTTTTCTTTATATTATATTAGTGGGCCAAGTAGAATTTCTGTTTCAATTGTTAATGGGCTTCGTCGTAATTGTTATAAAACAGGACTCCAATAACAGAAGCATTTGCTGGTGGTTATCCTTCTGATGAGGAATGGAAATGGATACATAAACAATAATGATAGAGTAATTCTTAAGGTATAACATTTGGATGTTAAATGTAACTGACGACCCATTTTTCAAGCATACACTGCAGTATCGATCCATTTTAAGACTTTCACCTGGGGAATTCTTTTTTTCTTTTTTCTTTTTTCTGTTTTGGATCTTCATTGCATTCAGATGCACCCCATTTTCATACTCTTATTTTTTTCTAACTTCTTTTATTTATAAAAGTTAAGTGAGTTAGATCTTTCTTGATCCTTTTTTCTCTTTTATATCAAAGTGTAGGGACTTGTTACCACTAGCATTGATTAAACAACTCACTGTGCTTCTATGAATCGGAAAGTTCTTAGTGCTTTGGAATGCCTTATCTAATTTCCATTTTTATGTTCAGCATCCAGTATTTTCTCTACAATAACTTCAACAAGTTATCTTTCAAAATCATTATTTTAGTTATATGAATGAAATGCTACTCTTGAATTTATTACTTGGTCACCGTCAAGTTCATTACACACAAGTTTAAGATTTTTGTAGCCTATGGCATTTTTATTGATATTTACCTTTATCATTCAGACTCTATACTATTCGTCACCTAGATCCGTTGATGCTGAGTGCATTGATCCTGATTGTACCTGGATAGAACAATGGTAAAATATATGCCCAACTTATAACATCTGTGAGTGACAGCAGAGTTGTCATGCATATCTGTCAGTCTGTGCACAGATGTAATAAATTGTTCATCTTAAATTGGATTTTAGTTGAATTATAACTTAGGATATCATCTCATGATTTCTACATGGTATTACAAACATTTCCTGCTCAGGTTTCTTAAACATTTCCCATTTATCTGGTTTCTTTATTTTCTTGATTTTTTCTATGGATCTGTACATTTGTTTCATGTATGTTATGTTATGTCCAATCTGAGATTAGAACCTGAGATAAACATTACTGAAATCTTCTTAGGGTTCATCGAGCTGGACCTCGTGTGAAGATATATTTCAAACCTGAAGAAGTAAAGGCAGCAATTGCAACTTGTGGAGGGCTCTGTCCTGGTCTTAATGATGTCATCAGACATGTCAGTATCATATGTCATTATGATTGTATTGTCTTTCATAATATCTGCAACCTCTTTTTATTTCGTACCCTTATTTCTTTATAATTTTCCTATTTGACTACCTCTAGAGATGCAGCTGTTCTAAATATAAATGATTTTATTTTTTTTGAAGTAAGATTTAATCATGAATATGCTGCAGATATTAATTACACTTGAAATATATGGTGTGAGAAAGATTGTGGGGGTACCTTTTGGTTACGGTGGATTTTCTGACACAGAATTGACGGAAATGCTGGTAAATTCTTGTTTATCTCCTCATTGATGTTTGTTGAAAGTTTAAACATCAGCTGATTCATCTTAGATTTCTAAGGTAAAACTTTCTTTCTTTTTCCTTACCGAGTTTTGAATTAAATAACCTATATTTGGCTTTGATTATCAGCTGTCACGGAAAGTTGCTCAAAATATCCATCTTTCTGGTGGAAGCTTGTTAGGGGTTTCAAGTGGAGGACCTGAAATTAGTGAAATTGTGGACAGTTTGGAGGTTTTTGGTTAATCCTTGTTAGTGAATAGTTTTGAGAGATTTGTTGATATGGGATGCTTCATTACAGTGCCAAGATTACTTTCTCAACCTATATTTGCATACTGTTTCAGGAAAGAGGAATCAACATGCTTTGTGTCTTAGGTGGTAATGGTACACATGCCGGGGCCAATGCAATACACAATGAGGTTGTTTATCCTGCGGACTTCTATTAAGATAAAAAAGTTACTTATTACAAGACCATAACTTTGAAACAAATTATGCATTGAAGTTTGTGGAAAAAGCTTAATATTCAACGAGTTCTGACTGCAGTGCATTGTCCGAAAATGCGGTTAAATTGCAACTGTAGAAATCAAGTGGTTTTACACATATTGTATAACCTCTTGAATTGTGATTTCTATCCATGTTCCCTTCCAGGTCCTGCATTTCATCTTTACTTGAGCTGTAGCTTTTATTCCTTTTCTTTCAGTATCATAAAAGACGATTGAAGGTGGCTATGGTTGGCATGCTGTAAAATATAGACAATGATATTCTATTGATGGATAAAAACTTTTGGTTTCGATACTGCTGTTGAAGAAGAACAAGGAGCAATAAATTCTGCATATATTGAGGTACAGTTATTCTTATTCATAATTCTTGACATAGCTTTAAGACCATTTTTCCCACAACATTTTCAAGTTCCTTGTTTAAATGTTCAATTTCCCTTTTCCCTTAATTTTGTTAGGCACATAGTGCTTACCATGGAATTGGCGTTGTAAAACTGATGGGTCGTGGCAGTGGATTTATAGCAATGCATGCATCCTTAGCTAGTGGACAGATTGACATATGTCTGATTCCAGAGGTATATATAATGGATTGTAGTTGGAAGTTCTCTCTCCTACTAAAAATTTAGGGGTGTGCTTCTAAGGTGTCTTTCAATCTACATGGACCTGATGGAGTTTTGACGCATCTCAAGCACCTGTTAGAAACAAAGGGATCAGCTATCATCTGTGTAGCTGAGGGAACTGGACAGGTGATTTACATTATGTATTTTTGGTTTTGAGGTTAAAATTTCATTGTATTTGAAAGATTTACATGCTACAATCAAGTTTGGCTTCAAATTATACCAAGTGAAGCCAATGCAAAATCCTAATTGATTTCTCACTGATTTCCCATTCGGAGACTGCCATAGTCAGGAATTTTAGAAAGTTAAATTTGCAAGTTGATCTCACTTTTCAAATGCAGAATTTTGTTCAGAAGACTAATGCAACTGATGCATCCGGTAACATATACTTGGAGACATTGGTGTGCATATTCAAGAAGAGGTTGGTGCTTTCTTGTTCGTCTGCTTCTTGCAATAATAAATTACTAAAATATGACGGATTCACAACAGATCTCACTATTCTTGCTGTGTGAATTACAAGATTATTGGGGCTCTAACCATGTGTATGTAGGGCCAAAAAAAAAAAAAAACATGTGTATGTGATGAGAATTATCTACAGAATGGGAGTCATCCATTAATTGGTTTGCTTGTCTGTAATTTCTCCAAATACCTAACTCATTTTTGTCTAATCATCAGCCGGGGCCTTAATTTAGGAATCCATTAGCATAAATATTTATTAACTACTTGACCGGGAACCTGACTGCATCAGATCTTGAAATTATTTGTACAACTTAATATGTAAGTTAAAGCAAGTCTTCCTGAAACCACAAAGATCAAACTGTTCATGCTTCGTACCAAAACAAATCAGAGAAAAACCTCCTTGCTTTAACAATGTGATTTTAGATTGTGTATATTAAGTTTTCAGAATTTGCCTCATAGTTCTGATCCCGAGCTGCATATGTCTCTACCCACTTTTGTCAAAATACTCAACTCTACAAGATGCTTTGGAGGTGTAATGTCTACTATCTTATCCAAGGGAAGTCATTGAGGTTCATTGAATCTATTTCATTTTCATAAAAATTATGGTATTGTGATCCACGTACCGCAATAATAGTTTTTGAGTTCTTATAGGTGTAAGTAACTGCTTATGTTGGATCACTTCATTTGTGTTACAAAATCTGATACTGAGAACTGGTGTATCTCAGATTAAAAAAAATTCAATGGGATTGGTGTTCATGCTGATATGAAGTATATTGATCCCACATACATGATTCGTGCTTGTCGGGAAAATGCATAAGATGGAATTTGTTGCACTGTACTTGGACAAAACACTGTTAGTATCTCTCTCTCTCTCTCACTAGATCTCTCTCCCTCTCCTTCCCCATGTAGCGAGCATAACTCCATATGCAACATGTATAAATAGATATGCAGTCTATTCCTAGGTTCACATACAAGGTTATTAAAGACTAAAACTCGATCACATTGGTTGCCACAAGCATCTGCATGTTGGCTTTTTACTTGGTAGTTCTCTTATATTGGATTCAGCCAATTTGCATAACATGTTATTTAAATCTTGGACTATGGACCCTTAGGTCTATTCTTAAAAACACTATTCAAGTAAGACATGATGGTAATAGCTTTGATGACTATCTGGTGCTGCGGAGATCTTCTCAATTCTCTTGTCCTTTTCAGTTTTTGTTATTTTCCCATATGTTGGACATTATTTCATAATTGCCTGAGGGGGAAAACCTGGAAGATGACATGACTTATGAGATTCAATAGCTGTTGCTTGGGTTCGTTACCATTTTTTTCCCTTATATGCCATGGTTGGTTGCTCTCAACCCTGTCATCATCAACAATGTAAACCTATGATCTCCTTTTTGAGTTTAGGCAAGCATGTGTATTATATATTTGCGGTTCACCAATTCGTTATGTTAAGCAAATAGATCACATTTGCTATTCATGGAAATCTTTTGCCTTGGTTACAAAGTGTGCTCCTCAATAGGCTTAATTAGCTTATATTTGATACTTTGGAGCATGCATATGTATGTTTCAGTGAATGACATGGATTTTCAGTGAATATGGTGATTACATGCAAATCTTCTTGTGCATATCCATGTTCAACCAGGATGCATGGATTTTGCAGTTTCTTGGTGCATTTGCAGGATACAGCGGCATTACAGTAGGCATTTGTAATACACTAATACTCACAATATCCCAGGCTGGTCGACCATAACAGTCAAACGTGGCACCCTCGCTTGACTTCAACCGGCCAACCTGATTTCCTTTGATTTTTTTTATGCCTTCCAATATGTGCTGGAGGCTTGAGAAACCCATGCTTTCAAAGAGTATATTATATATTATAGGAAAGGAAGTACAGCTGCTTTTAAAGATTTCTGGTTAATCTACCCACAAAATGCTGGGAAATAATACAAAGGATTACATTCTCTCCTCAACAAACTTATTTGTGGAGAACATCACGGTTCTGAAATCCTGCTAATTTTGTATTGATAATAAAAATTCCAGACGAAACACCAAGCATATTATGCTTCAATTTTGATGATTCATACAAACATTTGTGTCCAGAAGATGTAATTTGACAACTTTAATAAGAATACATGGCAAACTATCATCAACAGTTGCTTTGCATTTAAAAAACTAAAAACATTCTACTCCAAAACCTGCTGACATTTTTACCTGTTCATCTTTTCCTGCTACGACTAACTAGTTGTAAACCATCAATCTGTTTTCTTGTCAGTAAATGAGCTAAACCTCTAAAAATTCACTGGTTAATAGTAATGGGTGTTGCCTCCAGGGTTCACCAGGAATCATTTGTCTTTTTTCCAGACAGCTTTCCATTATGACATCTAAAAGGGCTCCATAGAATCCCACTACGCAATAGAATCCCACTACGCCCACTCCAAAAAAAAGGGAAATTCTCTCTTGGTTCACGTGTTGGTCTCAGCAAATTTTGGACCAGTCCTAGTATCTCTCACAAGTCACAACTTAAACAACTGACTTTTTATTACTTCTTTTTCCCCCTAGAATTTAAGAAAAGCTGTTGTTTTTTGTGTTCAAGGGAGAGAGGATTGGAGAGAGCACTTAAAAATTTTCTGTCAACTACATTGACTCAAAGCTGTAAAAGCTTTACCAACCTAAGACAGTGTTGCAGGGGCAGCAACCATGGGTTTGGATCCCCACTCACAAACACCTCACAGAAACACACATGCATAGAGACACACCTTATAGGTATGAAAACTATGACACATAAAAGGAGAACAAAAATATGGTTGTAGTTATATTCCTACAAGTTTGCCCTCCCTAGTTCCAAATTGAAGTTTTCTCTGTCCCTTTTATTGATGACTCTGTCCAAAGTAGTTAATGCAAATTTATTTCCAATTTCTACAAATTAAATGCCCTCTAAAATGTATGCATTGTGTGCACAATCTATAAAAATATTAATAAATATCATAATTTTAACTTGTAAAGTATAAATTATGAGTTTGGATCACGGAAAAAAATTATAATCAAAATTATGTTTTAAACATTTAGGCCCGTTTGGTAGTAGAGTTTGAAAATGACTTTTGGCATTTGGAAGCCCAATTGGCCGATTCGGTCTGGCACCTTAAGGGAGCAATTGGATTGAAACGCAATCCGTGCAAAACTGTGAAAAGTCCCTTGGCATAAGTTGATATGGAGTGACTTTTGGATTTGTCAATGGTATAAAAATTTGATATGTCTTACTTGCCCTTATTTTTTAACACAATGACAATTTTCATATTCCTTTAAGCCTTAAATTATTTTATTTGTATGTATTTGATTAAATTATGCAATGCTATGTAATATAGAACAATTTTATTATGGTAATTATATTATTGACCGATTATAGTATTTTAAAATTAGTTAATAATTAAATAAAATATTTTTTTTGTAAATCTAACTCATGTAACTTTGCAATCCAAATACACTATTATACGTGTCCTTCATAATAATTACATATTCAAATTGACTTATGCAATTTACATATCAAATAAAAAATTGACTTTTACAATTTTTATACCAAATACATATCTAACTTATACCAATTTGATTTATGCAATCTAACTTATGATTAATCTAACTTTTATAATTTGTATACCAAACAAGCTCTTAGTCTCTGACAGGTCCCTTCAATGACTGTTGTTCTCTACGACGAGTTTTAATGGTAGTTGTTGTCATCTCTTATTGATTTCTATGGTGGTTGTAGTCACCTTCAATGAGTCTCATTGGTGATTGCTATCGCTTTTGAAGGGTCTTGAGGTGATGATTGTTGCCTTCAGCGAGTCCTAATAATGGTGATTGTCTTTGTGTCAAATGGATTGATAGTAGCGGTGGATGATGGAAGGTTGGTGGTTAATGACCATCGACAATTGTACGTCAAATTAAAAAATTTAGAATTGAATAATCTAATTCTTAATTCTTAATTCAATTCACTACATTCAAACTAAACCTTGGTGTTTTTCAACTAACTTAAAATTTAAATTTCAGATTTATCAATGAGAAATTTATGAAAATATAACTACCTTAAGTTGTGTACACTGACAGCCAACTTGAATGGGTATAGTTTTGCAAGTTGAGCACCCGGCCTTGAAAGGAACAACTTATATGGTGTTAATTATTTGAAGGGTTCAGGGCAATTGTCTACTGTTAATACTGTGGGTTTCGTCTCATATGCAATGCATATATGTGTATGCTATTGGGATCTTTATTTTATTTGTAGGACAAACTCAGTTGTAATGCATATGTTAACTAATCCATTTGACCATGCTTAGCTGTTTTGAACTAGTCATTCCTAAATACGTGTAAAATGTATGCAATATAGAAAAATTTCTACAATAATTGTTATTGTGGTTAGAATTTTGATATATTTCGAACATAATAATTTGTTAATTAATAACACTTAATTTATTGTCAATTTTTTTCATGAATACTAAAGTTTCTTTTTTCTTTTTATATATATTTCATACATGTGATTGGAAATGTATCACTAAATCATTTCTTATTATTTTAACCAAAAAAAAAACACAAAATCTTAAATTTTTCATCCAAATTAACGGAATAATACTTATTTACTACATACATACATTCCTAATTTGTAGTTTTTACATTTCACCCCTGCATGATTTGAATTCTATAAGAAATTTTAAAAAATAAATAAAAGAAAATCTGTAATAATTTTGGCTAGAAAAATTGTTTATACATCACTGTCACCTTATATCCCAAAAAAAACTCCACCACACCTATGTCGAATATATATATAATATTGATTTAATAAGAAACACGCATAGTTTGAGAATATATATATATATATATAATATTGATTTTTTTGTTGTATTATTTTGTTTCTTTTTTCAACATAAATCTCAATATCAGATTTTTCTCGTTCTTTTATCCATTAAATAATTTCATCAGAATTTTATCTTCCTTTTGCTATCATGTTTTCTTCATAACTATATCTTTCTATATACAAATGTCTATTTTATCATAAAATTATTCCTTTAAATTTTAAAAGAGAAAAGAGGCAAAAAAAGAAGTTATAAAGAAGTTGTCATATTAGATTTTTTTTTTTTTACAACATAGTAAGGTACAAATTTTCTCATCTATTTTAGGATTGGAACTACGTTATGTGAGTAAATTATAAAAACAATTAGTTAGCATAAGAACAATACAGTATATGTGTGGGCACATAAGTAATATTCTACTAATTTGTATGATATTAATTATTTTTTAAAATTACATAAAGATTTAGTGTAATATTTAAAACCGTATATGAAAATTAGTATAAACCAAACCACGTTAAGATAAAATATAAAAGGCTCTATAATTTTGAATAAATGTCCCCAAAAAAATCTTTTAATAAATTTAGTGATTTTTCCTTAAAAAATAATTATTAATAAGATACCGTGAAGAATATTTTCTCCAAATCTCAAGTTTTACCCTTGCCTTAAATGAAAAAATTATAATAATAATTGCCATTATCATCTTCTACTTTCTTTGAAATTGAATATCCCATTATGTAATATAATCAATATTAACCGTGTCAGATAAAGAAAATAAAAACAATTGAATTACTGCTTTTGTTATGAGTATTATATTATTTTTTTAATTACAATATGAAGAAATTTTTTTAAATTGAATAGTTGAGGATTCAACTCTTTTATATATATATAATCATATCTGTTAAAGGAGAAATTTTTCATTTTTGGAAAGGAGATTGATTTTCAAATTTGAAATTGATCAAGTTGGTATTCATGAATTTATTTTTTTTATATAGTAATGTTCTTTATTTATTTCTTGAAGAAATATATTATTTAATCTCATCAGATTCTACTTCAGTTTAACGATGGTAACTTAATTAAACTATTTAATTGAAATTTTTGACCTCAACAATCCAATTCTTTTTTTTTCTTTTCTGAATGGAAAGGTAAAGATACGTTCTATTTTTTCTTTCACATTTTAAATAAGTTTTACAATAAATTTATATTTTAAATAATTTTTTTAAATCTTCTTTCTAAATAAGTTCTAAATTTTATTTTGTCACTTTTTATATTTACCCTTATCTTTTATTTTTAGTTTTAAGTTTAAAATATTAATTAAATGGATTAATTTTTCAAAATACACATTATTTAATTTAAAAATTGAAAATTTATATTTAATAATTAACAGAAGAATAAATCTTTCAAAAACTAATGATATTTTCATAATTCTATTAATATAGATCTTGTAAATTTTCTTAGAAAATGAATCTATACTTATTTAATTTTAGTTCTAATTAATCATGAAAAAAATATAGTAATTTAAGTTGAAATTAAAAATAATTTTTTTAAAAAATAATTAGAAAAAAAGAAATATGAAAAGAGATAATGAGAACTTTTTATTCTTTTATTAATGATTATATAATGATTTATTTTCTAATTTTATATTTTGTAGTTTTCAATAAAATTATTTCACTTAATTAATATTTAAATTTTAAAATTTTAAAAATAAGGGTAAAAGTGACATAAAAAAATACTAACATAAAATTTCAAACTTATTTGAAAAGAAAATTTAGAAGATAAATCTATTATATGATTTATTTAAAATGTAAATGAAAAAATATGACTTATTCTGCTTTTTCATTTCCTAATTGCAAAAGCAATACGAATTTCATATTTATTTCAAACAAATTTTTTTTTTTCCAACTATCATTATGTATTTTTGAAAAGACACATCAATTAATTATATAGAGATTTTATCTTAATTTAAAGAGAATGTTAGAATTATAAAATCTATGATAGTTTTATTTTGAAATTTAAGTGAGAAAAGTACATATAAGTCTTACTTTTTTCTTAATATTTCAAATAAGTCCTACAATAAAATGATATTCCCAAAAACTCTTACTTTTAAATTTTCTTTCCAAATAAGTCCTAAATTTTATATTTATACTTTCTTTTGTTACTTTTACCTTTATTATTTTATTTTTATTTTTAAATTTAAAATATTGGTTAAATGAAATAATTTTTTTAAAATACAAAATACAAAATTAGAAAGCAAATTCATTATATATCATTTATGAAAGAACAAAAAAATTCTAAAACTTAGTAAAAAGTTCTTGTTATCTACTTTTTTATTTTTTTTTCAATTTCAACTTAATTACTATATTTTTTTCATAATTAATTAGAACCAAAAATAATTAAATTTAGATTCATTTGGTAAGAAATTAACAAAGAACTATATTAAAGGAATTATGAAGATATCATTGAGTTTTAAAGAATTATTTTTTTATTTACTATTAAATAATATTAAATAATAAATTTTAATTTCTAAATTAAATGTGTATTTTGAAAAATTAATTCACTTAATTAAAATTTTAAAATTAAAACTCAAAATAAAAAATAAGGGTAAAAGTGATATAAAAAGTGTCAATATAAAATTTAAGACTTCTTCTAAAATAAAATTAAAATAAGAATTTTTTTACAAAAATAAATCAACTGCAGGACTTATTTGAAATGTGAAACAAAAAATAGCACTTATTCTTATTTTTTCTAATTTAAATTTATAAAATTAATTAAAAAATGGGACATTCTTACCACTAATCTAATCCGATTATTTTAACTTTTTTTCAACCCTCATTATTTTGGCTTAATAAAACCATGAATGGGAACTGGAAGAGCAAACCCAAGTCAGGAGTTGACCAGTCAAAACAACAATGTGGGCCTGCCATTCCCAATCCCGAAAATGAACTGTTGGTGTGTAGCTAATAGCCATATAGTATTAACACTTCCTGGAAAACGTGTCAGCAAAATAAAATCCCTGCAAAACGAATCCCAGCAAAACGACACAGTTCGGTTTCTATCAAATGCGTTAGTATGGTGTACCCTAACTTGTATGTCTGTTGGCCAAAGAAAAAAAACAAAAACAAAAAGAAATTTTAGTAAACAAAAAATAAATCTAAGAAAATATTTATGGAGTACCACAATAGCATTCATATAATTTTAGATTTGGCTACATTTTGCTTAAATACATTAATGTCTATTTTCCTTATTTCCCTCTGAAATCCGAAAACTATCAAAATGGATTTCCCTCTATATATTCCTTCTCTTTTAATCTAAAAAGAAAGTTACAGCAATAAAAAAAAGTGGTTTTCCCTTATCATGCTAGAAGCATGAGACTTGTTGAATTTTTCTATTTTATCCTTTTTAAAACTCTTGTGTGCGTTTTATGAAGGGGCAGATCCAAAACCACACCAAAACTCCCATTCAACCAAACTAGTTGTATTAGGGTGAGGAGAAAAATTCACATTTCATGACTTGAATTCCAACTCAGATGGTATGTCTGGATTGCTCCTCTTAGTGTCAGGACTATTATGAGAAGAATTTACACATGACCCAACTGTTAATTCATCACTTTTATAGCTCAAGCATGCAGCATCCAACACCCCAACAGGACTTTGAGGCACAAATGGAGCTGAGGTACTGGCCACATTAGCAGATCCACTAATCAATGATAAATCTTTGATCAGTTCAACACACTTCAGAACTTTCTCCTGCAAAATGCAAATCTCATAAACAGAAGACTCAATTCAAACTGATATAGGTAACTAAGAAGATCAACTGATCAAACACCAACATCTTTTTTCAAGAGCAAAATCAAATTTGTCATCTGGTGGGGATGTTATGTGGGTGGGCACCACCATTTTCACCTTTTCTACATAAATGAAACAAGACATGGCCTTATCAATCTCTGCTGTTTGAAGTTTCCCTGAAACAGAAATTGCCACAGCTGCTGCAATTTCAGAAGGCTTGAATTCCAAGAAGTCTATACCTGCATCCATTTCCCCACCCAGCACTGGTCAAACTCATTACTCCTCAAGAACAACAAAGTAAAAATTTGTTAGACATACAAACAATGTAAAATAAGAGACCTCTGATTGTGCTTAGAATGAGATGTATACATCCAGAGATGGATGGCTTAGATGAATGCTGTTCAATACCCATTCTACTAAGACAGTAGTCAATGAAAGAGCAAGGGGTAAGAGCATGCAATCTCCAGTTCAATGTATTTAACACCAAAAGCTCCATTCTTTGTATAGTTTTAGCCTCAAATACAAACTTTGGTTCTCCAACCTGCCCATAATCGGCAAGACTATCAGAATTCAGATGGCCCTCACTTATGTTAAAAATGCTAAACTACCAGTCTTAAAGTATGGCATTGGGTTTTATAGTACCTGTAAATCAACAGATTGAGGTACTTTAGTCTCCTCCATTTTGGCAGCTAGAGACAAACAAGCTACAGCTAACAATTGCCCGGTCCAAGTTTTACCTTTCTAAACAGCCGATGAGAAGTGGCCAGCAAAACCAAATAGACAATCAATAAGGGGACACAAAACCACAACAACCAGTGAGAAAAGATAGTAGAGATAACTGATCTTACAGGCAATTCATATACTGATAGAAACCGATCCAAGTAGTTCATCGATAGACAAAAGCTCAATGGTCCGAAACTGTAATTGGCATGAGCCTGTTGATCACAATATAAAGTCACTAACAGAAGTGACCCAATTCAAGATCAAGAAAGATATGTCCATTTAAACATTTTCAGCCAGAAACTAGCGAAACGTAAAGCAAAGTTCAAATGAAATTGAAAGAACAAAGTGGCAAATAGAGAAGGAAAACAAAATTGAATCAACACCAATTACATATTTGTAAGGAAAATAGTTTTTTTTAGCAAAAAGAAACAATGCAAGAGCAGAATGTTTCAGTAACCATATCTTAGTGAAGGAGAAAATGGGGGGAGGGGGGATATCAATGGCGGATAGAACAAGATTCCAATTTGAGAAAACTAATAAACCAACCTTCCAAATCCAATCAAGAGCCTCTCTCCTAACACTCAAATCCAAGTCCCCGCTGCGCAGGCGCTTCAGGTAATCCTCTCTGGGCAAATGTTCTCTCTCCCTCTCAACCATTAGCCTGACTACATCTGCACTTAAAGGAAAACCCACAATGGGTTCCGATTCATTGCAGCTAAAACTTGGGGATTCATAGTGATCATGATTGATTTGGTTGGAAGGGGAAATCCCAAACCCATCTGCGGTATTACATTCAAGATCATCAAAGCACATATTGCTGCTTTCCGAGCATAGAAGGTTTGAGGTTACACGGTCAGAACTATCTGCCATTAAAGAACCTCAAAATGCTTTGAAAACTCCAAGAATATCGCATCAAATTAGTGTTGCAAGCGAGATTTTATGTAAAAATTATTATATGGATTGCAAATTGAGCATGCTTAATTACAGAACAAACCCATATGAGAGTAGAGAGAGAAAGTGAGTTTCAACTTTCAATCATCAAAGAAATGAGGAAGTTAATATAGAGCGAAATAGAGATGGGCAGTGGTGGGTGAACGGGGAACTATTGAAAGGTCTGAGCTTTATGTAGGAAGTGAGTATATGCTTTTAGGGCAAAGGGGATTTGGGGGAAGAAGGCTGGCTGTGCCTTGGTTAGATATAGAACCAAAAAAGAAATAAATAAAACGCCAAAAAGATAATAAAAATTCCTTCCTATTTTTCTTTATTTACTGCAAATATAAGGAATTTTAAAATGAAATTAGTAGATGTAAATAAATATGGTTGATAAAATGAAATTTCTTAAAACCATGTTTATGTAGAGAAAATAATTTTCTTTTAATTTTTAAATACAAATACATAAATGTGACATATTTTCCATTTCATATTCATAAGGGTTTTTTTTTTTTTTCATCGAAAGTAAAAACAAATCTCATAATTATGACGCTCTTAAATTTATAATTAAATCAATTTTTTAGACAAGATGAATATTAATCATAAAAGTTATTATATTTTTCGATATAATCCACAAAATAAGAATAAGTTTTCTAAAAACATATAATAATTAATAATATGACAATGAAATGATATTGACAATTATTAAAGGAAACATCTTATTATAATTATACTATATATTCGTCAGTCTTTATTTCTTATTTATTGGCTTCATACATGGTTCAAAACAAAAGTAAAATCTAATAATAGATTTTAAGTTTATATAGAGATAAAGACAAATTTCAATAAAATTTGTGTTGGAGTCAATACCTAATATATGTTAAAGTTCAACTTAACTTTGAATTAGAGAGTAATGTGAAAAAATTAACAATTTTATACATTACTTTTCAATATCGACATTTTGACTAAAAAAATTCAATCACAAACAGTTAATCTTTTAGTTTATTTTATTACGTTTGTGCTTTAATTATGTTATCTTATTATAATAACATAATGTTATAATCGATAATATATTAACATAGTATTATTAATTCTTTGAAATTTAAAATTTAAATCCTTCAAAAGTTGTCATTGATATAAAAAGGAAAAGGGATTTTGCAAAATTAAATAAATAAAGTTAGAATATTGGATAATTAAGGTTTTTTTTTTTTTTTTTTTTTTGGCCAACATTTAGGTAGTTAAGTTGTAGGAGAAGCATTTTAGTGTGATTTATGCCTATCATTACTGATGACGTAACTATAATGATGGAAGGTTGCCGTATTTAATTTGTTTAAACATACTATTCCGTACAAAAGCTTGATCTGATGGGGCCCATTGTTTTTCTTTCTTTTGGCTCCTTTGTTTGGCTCTAATTTTTATTTGTGGCTGACTAATCACATATAATTACAAAAGCTCCTTTAATGCTTTATTTAAGAGTGCTAAAAAAGATAAAGTAAAAACTAGCATTACATATTTTCATGCATTTTATTTTCTCCCATGAAAAAAATTGTTTAGTAAAAGCTAATTTCTTTTTGTATATTGACTTTTTCCTTTATTTCAACATTTTATCTTCTAATTGAAACTTCTACAAAAAAAAAAAAAAAAAAAAGTAGTTATTTTTCTACATTAATACATGAATAAACCAAACATGTTGAAAGATTTTTTTTTTTATTATCCAAATTAATATTAGAGGGATGGTATTTATTGGAAAAGAAACTCTGTAAGTCTACATTAGTATATTTTATTTCGGATTTGAATTTCCTCTCAAAAACGTATTTAATTTATAAAAACAAAAAATTGAGTCTCTCTCTTTTATACATGAAATGATCTTCTCATGTTGATGGAAGGATATGAATCCATTTTTCACACTGTTTCAAGCACTAGCTCAATAGGAAGTATAAGAAAACCCATTCCCAAATTTGCTTTTTCTAGATTCAATTTTCAATAATTACCTACCAGTCTCATTTTTCTCAATTATTAGAGAACAAAAAAAGAAAAACAGGTAATAGAAATATAAAGCTTAGTCGTTTGACTTGACAAATCAACAATGACACCAAAGGAGGTGTCATGTATCATTAAATCAAAGCGAATTCATGAGACAAAGGAGCGGTTTCACTAAACAAGAATATCCTATGAGATGGGTATGTTGTTTAATGAAGGCACTCTTTGAGTAGTCTCTTCCTTTTTCTTTTTGTTCTATCCAAGGAGTGGTCAAAAATATTCTTTTAGAGAAAAAAAAAAACTAGTTGTGGAAAATTGTAATCACAATTAGATGATACATCTTTAAGTTTTTAACTAAAAGTTATTAGAATCACAATTTTTACTGATTTATCTGTCTGGCTTCCTTGTTTATATATATATATATATATATATATAATGGGTATTGGTAAAACTTGACTAAAAACCTTGAGAAATAAGAACAAGTATCATAAAAAAATGAAATGGAAGACCCTAAAATTAATCCCCACTAAGGATACTAAATCCTCCATTCACGAAAGTATACTTAAATTTTAGATCCAAAAGACACATGCAACTCCTCTTTAAGACTTTAAGCGAACACAAATTCCTAACCCTTTTTTCTTCTCCCAGAGATGCTGCCTCTTTCTGTGTCTCTTATGAGACTTTCTTCTTTTTCACTCACTCTGCCTTTAGCTGGGTTGCCTCCCAAAAAATTCTCCATGACCAAATATGAAACACTTTCCTACACGTCCAAAATCACGTGTTTTGCCAATTTTAATAGCAATCTTAGTTTGAAGCTTTGTGACTCTTTAGAGCCTCAGGCAAGTAAAGACTCTATTGGACAAGTATGCCATTAAACATTGTGGTCCAATTTCAAAGATACTCTTAGTAACTTATAATTTTTACTAAGTGTTTGAGATCTGAGCTCTCGAAAGTGCACCCCTCATACCCCACTCTTTCTTTCTATAATTAAGAACCCCTGCCATTAAAAGCAGCCAAAACATTAGCCATAGCTCCTGTGACTCCACGATAAGCTCTGATGGGGAATATAAAACAGAATCTCTATCAATCTGTAGATCTAGGCAGCCTCCATGTGTCTCCCTCTTGCTATGCCACTTGTGAATTATAAATTCCTAAAATCCAAATAGAAAACAATCACATTGATTCCTCAGAGTAATTTAAGTGTTATTCTCAAATTAACAGATATAAAGTTCAACAAATATATAGAATAATACCTCTGTATATTATCTAACTCTGCAGTTTCTGTTTGCTTTTCTTTGTACTTTCCAGGCATGGTATTCAGGTCCTGAACTCCATGGTCAAACCATGTTTGCTTTGAATAGGAAATTACATCAGATATTTGCTTTTCTTTTGTAACATCAGTGATAAAATGGTAATCCTGGTTTTCAGAGGATAATTCATAGTTACATGCCTTCTTAATAATTATTTTACTTCTAATTGGTTTTAGTGAAAGAAGCTTAGCCCACATTCCCTTATATTACATCAATGATCAATGTGGGGTTTAGTTTAACTAATTATACCTTCTTGATAACTGAGCTGCTTGATGAGAGTTATCCTTTGGTAGTTAGCAATTCAAAGTGGACATCTGCTTTGGAAACAAAGTTCTCTTAGAGATAATCATAACATGGAGAAGATGTGGAAATTGACTATGACTAGCATGGCAGTGTGTGTGGGGTTTTTTTTGTTGTCTAATTTTGTATGAAAGAGAATGGAAAAAACTATCCATGTAATCAGGTGAGCACACAATGACAAGTAGTATCAATCCCCCGCCAACTTTGGGGGCCTAGTGGCCCTGAAGGCTAGAGCCACTCAACCACTACGGCCTGAACCCAACACTCAACAGAACTTTTAGTCTCTTTGCCTTCATCAAAACTCTGATATGAAATAGTTCATGAACTAAATCCACCAAGGTTCAACATTCAGTAAAACAATCTATTAAATGGGAAGCACAAATATGACGTTAATTAACTCTTGCAAAGTTGAGCTGTTTAACCCATAAAAGCAACACAAGTGGTAATGAGAATAGTTTCTCAGAATGGTTTTGCCTTCACAAGACTAGATAAAGGTAGCCTGTATTCAATGATCAAATTTAGACCAGTGCAATTGTATTTATAATGGGTCAATTTTTTACTTTACATCGAGCATGCTTTAAACTTGATCAGCTGAAGAAAATGGTGCAGAAGATATTGCATTCTAACCGTTCCCATTCTCAGGAAACAGACAGCTTGATTATATCAGGGAACAACTTCATGCTTAGACTATGGCAGAATATTATAGGAGGTGATAACTGTAGAACTTATATAAAAAAGAATTAGGATAGATCCTATTTGTGACTTTCTACCAGATTATAATGATTCCACATGTCCCATGAGGATTTTGTGCTATGGTGATGCAAAGCAATGCTCAACTATGAAAAGTGAAACAGAACAGAATGAGAGCTTTTGACATTTGTCAAGGAACAGACCCAAAACTAAAAGAATAAATTAATAAAATAACAAGAACTTACAATGGAACTGTCAGTTGAAACCCATCAGAAGTTTGCAACAAATTAAAATACCAAATTAGGAAATGGTCAGTCAAATTAAGGAACTTTTCCAAGCGTTAGACTCTTAGGAAGTAAGAGCCAGGACCAGGATCTTAAGACATCCAAGACTCTCAAGCATGGGTTACAGAAGAAATTAAGGTTTCCCATAGTACCTAAAGAAATTATCAATCACTTTAGGAAGTAAGAAACTTTGTTCCTAAAATAACAAAACCAACTAAGCATGATAAAATGGAGAAACCCAAAGACAACCAATGAATCCAAATAGAAAATTCAAAAGTAACAGAAAACTTGTTTCATCGCCTTATTCATGTTTCATAATTCAAAGGAATCGAGGTTGCTTGTCACCTAAACCAACCCAAATGATGTACATTGATTCCTAAATCCAAATCATAAGAGACTGGCTCAAGGCTCAAGGCTCAACGCTCAGCTCAGCAACATCTGCTTAGACTTTGACCCGAATGGAAGCCTGGGCACTTTGCAGATTAAATTTGTTCCTTAATGTTACACATTCAGAGTAGTCTCTCCGGTTGAAGTTTAAGGCTGTCAGACTGTGACTCTTAATTGAAACAGTGCAAATAATTAATGGGCCTGAGAAGCTTTAAAGAAAAAGAAGATCTGCCCTAAATATGGGCTTATCAGTAGTAGTATGGAGTAACACACTACCGCTTCGGACCAGGCCCTCTATATTTAACCTTTTAGCATTTTTATTTTTATTTTTATTTTTTTTGGTAACAAAGTAGAATATTAAAATTTTAATTTTTTACTTTTTATTATACAAAAGGTAATGGAATATACATATAACACTAAATTATAACTATTTACATAATATGAAATATAATTACTCTTTTGAAAATTAAAGTCTAAACAGAACTTTAATTCTCAATAAACCTACAATTTTTTAATAAAAACACAGAAAATGTGCTTTGCATTTTTATTTTTTTTATATTCTTGTTCTTCTCCCTTTGTGCTAATAAAAGAAGGAATGAACATATTAATTTTGATTCCACTGTCCTAATTCTCTCCCTACTTACAACTCTCCCTTTTTTTTTATAGCCAATGTTGATTTTTTTTACGTTTCGAGTGAGATCATTAACGTTTTGAGAACTTTTGTATTTTCAGTTAGTTTCTTCTTAAAAGAAAATTTTGATCTAATGTTTCATCTTCAACAACTACTTTTGAATTACTTCTTATGAGAAATTCTGATATGTATAAATTTTGATTTAGTATCATATTGTTAAATACTTAAATCACTACTGTTTTTCAATGTTTTTTTTACATATCGTGTAGAGATTTGTAAAGCCTTCTACATATTTTTTGCATCTCTAAATATTAAATTAGAAAAAAAAAAAATTCATGCCACATTGTTATATAATGCAACTACATTTTTAATCTTCACAACTTCCTTTAAGAAGATTCGAATACAAAAAATCAATGAAATAAATATGCATCCTTGATTATTTGATCAACCCTTAAATAGCAACTACATTTTATATATGCTTAGTATAGATACCGTGAATTACAAGGACTACAATTTGGCTAATGCAGTTCATTTTCTGAATAGGCTCTGCCAAATCTGATTTGGCTGCCATTTTTGTAAAGATTGTTTATCAAGCTCGTGGTGAAATTTAAATACACACAAAAATAAAATCATATTATTGTGTAGTAAATTATATTCTCCTTCCTTGACATTTTCAACTCTTCTTTCTTGAATGGATGAAAAACTAATGGTGTTAAAAGATAATTTCAAGAAAATATTAAAGAATTTTTTTTTTAAGTACCAAAATGTCATATTTTAAATTTTATCATTTTCAAATGAGTCCTAAATATTTACTTCTTCTATACTTCCCTCTATTTTTACGTATTTTTTTTTCTTAATCGCAATATATTAAGTTAAACTTATTATTATTTTTTTTTAAATTTAGTTTTTTTCTTTCTAACAAAATAGAAAAGAAAATAGTTTACACATATATAGTAAACTAGTATTTCTTAGTAATACCTCAAAAAGAAATTTCTAAGATATTTTCATCTTCTAATTTCAAAATAATTTTGCTCTTAAAAGATTAAAAAAAGGGTATCATTTTCAAGACTAGATTTATATTTTATCTATTGTTTAACTTCTTCTTCTTCTTTTTACAAATACTTGAATTTAATAAATTAGGAAAACTTTTTATTTTAGATTTCATATTATGATCAAATTAAAAAACTATTCAAGCCGTTTTTTTTAAAAAAAAAATTTATAAAGAGTTTTTCTAACAAGCTTCCTAAGTGTCTTTGTTAGACACTTCTTAAGATTCTATAAATGAAATTTTGTAATATTTATAAGATTGTTAACCATGATTTGAGCATTTTTTTAAGCATAAATGGATACTTTTGAAAGTTTCAATTTCTAAAAATCATATTTGTTTCATCTAAAGAAGTGCTTTTAGGGCACCCATTATAAATTTTTAAAAATAAATTATAACTTACTTTGTATATGTGTAAAATAATTTTTTTATTAAAAATAATATAATAAAATTAAAGAAATTGAGTTAAAATATAGTACCGTTAAGATTAAGAAACTAAAAATAAGTAACAATATAGAAAAAGTAACTATTTATGACTCATTTTAAAAAAAACAAAATAAGATATTTTAATACTTTGAAGATGTTAATACAAATATTGAATCAAGCCCAACAAGGCCAATAAGTCAAACAAGCCCCTATAAATACAAGTCTTCAAACTTTACTGCACTTTGTATTTAACTCTTTCTCTCTATACTTATATTTGTGGAACTCTTTACTTATCTCTCTAGATTAACTTGAGTTTCGGAATACTAACAGGTCTCTAGGACCACCTCTACAAGTTTACTGAAAAAATGAGTGAAGGAGAAGGCATCAAGGAGACTACTCACCAGGTCTCTAGGACCACCTCTACAAGTTTACTGAAAAAATGAGTGAAGGAGAAGGCATCAAGGAGACTACTCACCAGGTCTCTAGCTTGGGAAAATATAACATTAACAGAAAATAAAAATAGTGTTTTATCAAAAGTAAAAATAAAAAGGGGCTTTTTTATATTTCTCTCAAAATTATTTTTTAACATTATGATAAGTTGAATACCATAGTTTTTAAATTTAGAAGATAAATCATAGAGTATTTAGTGTATGTTTTAATTGATATCGTTTTCAATTCTAAAGGACACGATAACATAGACAAGACATGATATAGAATTCAAATTATAACCCAGAATAATGGAGACATTTATGGAGAAATCTACTCCTTCACGTAAGTATCTTAAAAAGAAAGAAAGGTATCGTATAATAATATATTATGGTCTGGTATGTGCCTCTGTTTCTGAAGGGTCCCATGCACGTACCAAAACTCCAAATAGGACATATGCTTGAACCAACCCTAGAGTCCGCAAACAATTGCGCGTTGTTGCGAAGCACAAGAGAATAATTGAGGAACAAAGTCCTTGGCTTCCACATGCAATGTACTCCATATTGTTCAAATTTTAAAAATGTAGATACGGCATTTGAACAGGCATGTCCATTTGTCCACCATGCTCCAATTACACCAGCAGTTTATTCCTTTTTCTTTTCTAATTTAGTTTACATTTAGAATCCTTTGAAAAACAATCCAAACTATGAGTTAAAAGGGGTATAGTCCTTTTAAATTCCTATATTCTTCCAATTTCTCCACGAAGCTTCAATTTAAAATCTCTAATTTGAAATGATTTTTTAGTTGTATTTCTAAAAAAAAAAAAAAAACCATATATACTGAGATAACATTTTTCTAGTACCAGCATCTTCTCCTTTCAATTTCTAATGAATATCTTAAAGCATTTATTAAGATTTTATAATAAAACAAAATTATAATATTATTACAATAATTAACTATGATTTTAGTATTATTTAAGACATAAATTATAATTTAAAAAAATTTAAATATCTAAATATTATATTTTTACAATTGTGTTTAGAGTATATGTTAAAAGAATCATTAAACAATAATAATAATTTCATATTATTATAACCAAAAAAATTGTTTCTAATTATCGAAGAAATATTAATATTTGTTCTCATTGATAATGAATTACTACCAAGTTACCAGCACAAACTCTGGCACATAATTCGTCATAGAAAACAATATAAGAAATTTCAATAATAATATTGAGAGCTTAATTCTTAATTTGTCATCATCATTGGCTCAAAAATCCTTAAGCAATTTACGAACTTGTTCCAGTGTCACAAACAGGACAACTGTGAACGGTCCCTGCCTAGAAATCGTTGGTATGAAACCTTTGTAAAGCGCCATAGGTCCCTCAGCTCGAACTGTCTTCAATGCACAATCCAACGCGCCGGAGTACGGCGGTTTCTGCCCCGGCCCCACCTTCATATTCATCACCCTCGTCTTTACAACGTCCACTGGATTTGATGCCACGGCTGCAATAAACCCAGCCGAGAAACTCGCTGTCACGTGGGTCCCAAGCCCATCACGCATCACACCTTTCTCAATTATAACCTCCTTGATCTGATCGTACGATGCTAATTGCGAAGCTGTAACGAGCATAGCGCGGTTCACCGTAAGAGATGAGCCTCTCCACAGGCTAGTGATTCCTTCTTCTTTCGCCATTCGGGTTATGGCGTCGACAACGGATTTGTAATTCCGGCGCTGAGCTTGTGGGAGCCGACCATCGGCTTGCATTCGGACCATGGCCACGTCAGCTGGGTTACCGACGGCCGCACCAATAGCACCAGCGATTAGACCCGCTGTTATTTTACGAGACAGAGGCATGTTACCACCGGTTTTCGGGTCGGACCACTTTTGCTTTAGAATGTCATAGAGACCCATACGGGTGGTGGAGTAAAGTGTCTGCCGGAGTATGGTGGCGGAAACGCCGGAGAAAAGGGCAGCTACGCCTTCTTGTTGGATAATACGAACCCCAACGGAAATCGGGCCCACACGCACGGGAGGCGGTTGGCGCACAACATTGATGGACCCCGGGAAAGTAGCTGTACCGTTATGAAAGGCGAGACCCGGACGAAGATTATGAACGGCCGGATTTGGGTTCGGAGCATGGGCTTCACCCTGGAGCTGCATTCGGACCTTAATAAGATCCAGTGGGTGGGTAGAACACCCAGCAACAATTGAAGCAATTCCTCCTTCAACAAAACCTTTCACACCCATGTTGAATTTTCTCGGGAAACAAACAGAAAACAGACGAAAAAAAAAAAAAAAGGAATCTAAAGAATAAAACTCTAAATTGGGTATGTAATATTGTAAATAAATATAAATACTCAAATAAAAGAGGACCAATTGGAGTTTGGGTTCATTTCACTGGAAACCAGGAGATGAGAATGGAGGCCAAAAGCTATGGAACAAGAATGAGGAACGTTAGGCCTTTGAGACATACAGCAGAGACTGATTTTGTGTTTGAGACCAAAACAATGAATTGTGGGTTGGAATGGAAAAGCATGAGAGGGGTGAAGCCCCAATTTATAGGAAGGGTATTAGGTTGAAGAAAGTCCATGGAAGCTGGCACCGGGATTTTACGAGATTGCAGGGATAAAATTGGCAACGTAAATAATTACGCTTTTGTGGGTCCCTTTAAATATAAGAATAAAAAATTATTTTATTTCAGAAGTTTCCTTTTTTGGGCGTTTTGAAATTTTGGAATTAACAATTATTTTATCTACGGTTTTGATTATAACTTATAAGGGGCTTGGGCTTGAGGGCTTCCCAGTCCCCACACGCCACGCCTATTCACCGAGGGATGAGTGGCAAGCCAATTTTGTTTGGGATTGGGAAAAGAAAGAAAATAATTCTCTTTTCTTTTTTTAAGAAGGAAAATATTATGACTTTCTATTTCGTTGAGAATATTTCGAGAAATATTCTATTTTTAAGAAAAATTTGTTTTTTAATGGTATAATACGACCCTATTTTTCATGTGATTTGAATAACTTCAAAGGAGAATCATTACTTTTCGTGCATATACTAAATTGACAACATTTCTTTTTTAGTTGAATAAATTTTTTTCCCCATTTCTTAACAGATATTAAATTGAAACCCAAAATTACTGGGATTTTTTTCTCCACAACCGAATTTTATTGATCATACCATACAGGAAAATATTAGATGGTTAGTATTAGCCAAGAAGGTATGTTATTTATTTTGATCGTTTGGGTTATTTTTTTTTTTGAAGTGGCCGTAACCTTAATCCTAACATGTATATATAATATATGTAATGGTATGACATTTGGAATAATCAAATAAAACCACAAAGAAATAGAAAATTCATCATTCAATGCCCACAAATGTCCACTACGACCATTTGGGGCTGGTTGAATGAATAGGATATTGGGAGGCAACCATCCATTGGGTAGGGATCAAATGCTAATTCTATTCTTGATTTAGCCCCCCTTCATTAAAAGGGATGCCCTTCAGAAGAAGGATTCCAAAAGTCACAGCTGACCGTGTCTTCCCAGAAAAGAATTGGGCTGGAATCCAAACGTCAGAGTCAGTGACTCAGCAGAGATAGGAGGTGGGATTTGGGGGAGGGCCTTCCCGTTTGAAGGTCTGAAATTTTAAAAATAAGTAATCGTCGCCTGAGAGATTCGAACTCTCGCGGGGAAACCCCATGTACTTAGCAGGCACACGCCTTAACCACTCGGCCAAAGCGACTTGCTTACAAATATTATCATACAAAACATTAGGAATAAAATCAATGAATGGTGCAAAACAGTAAATAAATAATTTTAATTATATTTATCAACCGAGACATAAAAGGTTCTCAAGCAACCTCACAATGTATCAACCAATGTTATTAATGAATGATCATTTGAGTTAATTTATACACGTTTTAACTAATTAATGTTTCTTTAATCTAATCAAAATGACATTCATTTTACAAGTATATTCATATTCTTTTGGTGAGACTAATCTCGTTCAAAATTTGTGATTATCTCTAGTATTTTTCTATCACTTGAACTCATGTACTGCTCTTAATTATTGAGTTTTAAATCACTTAAATAATATATGTTAAGGATATTTTATTTTTTACAAGTATATTTATAATTTTTGGTACGTGTAATATCGTTCGAAATTCATGGCTATCGCTAATATTTTTCTATATATTTAAACTCTTGTATTACTCTTAATTATTAAAAAATTACTAAGATTTAATATATCTTATCCCTTAAACAACATGTTGCATAATATTTTGTTTGTTTTTTTTGGTTCTTCTTTGTCGAATCAAGTTTACCCGAGACATGCGCACACGTAAGGTAAGACGGGCATTTTGGATTTGTCATCAACATAAATAAAAGAGTACATAAAAATGTCACGGAAAAGCTGGAACAAATGCCTATAGCAGCAACTATACCCAGTTACCACCACTACTATCAGAAGCTAAACCACCATATCTCCGCCTCATTCTTTGCTGTTGCTAAAGCCAAGAAAGCCATGATTACCAGCACGAGCTCCGGCACTTCTAGCAGTTCGGGTGCGTACACGACCATTGAAGAGAAAGTGACCTTCGAAAGAGAGATCAAGAAGAGCAAATTCATCGCCATTGCTGGTGCCATCTCCGACGAAAAATCCGCTCTTTCCTTCCTCTCCCAGGTCTTCACTCTTTTCTCGAGCACATTGAAATTTCCCTTTTCTTTCTTTCTTTTTTGTCAAAAATTGTGAGAAACTATTGTGTTTCTGTTGGGTTTCTCTCATTTCTGTAATTCAATTTTTCATTGATGGCCAAATCGTTAAATATTAAGTTTCTCTCATTTCTGTAATTCAATTTCATTGATGGCCAAATCGTTAAATATGAAGTATAAAATTTAAATTAATTGTCTTTGCGTTTTTATTCAGGTCCGGGATCAACGTGCCACTCACAATTGTTGGGCTTATAAGGTGATTAGTTACTTGACAACTACCTGGAATTTAAGCATTGCTTATAGTTTTTGGTTTTAGAAATACTAGTTTATCTTGTTACCTAATTTGCACATTAGATTTGATGAGAAGGGTATCCATGGGTTGCTTCATATGCTTATTTGAGCCCTCCCTCACCTTGCACATATTGAGGCCTTTTAGGGATGGAGGTGCCTGACTATATTTTGTTTGCTCTGCATTGAGGTTTTATCCTCATCACAATCATATTTAGTTGCCTTAGGATGACTAATTTATTATTTTGTCTAAGATATCCGTAGGTCAACATGCCCACATCTGGAGGGAATTATTTTGGAGTACAGACCCATATCCATTTGTGAATCCCCCTGTCCTTTCTTATCTTTACTAGATGTATCAACGACCCTGCAGAGGAGGAATATTGTTAAAGGGAGATGTGAATATGTGATATGCATACAGTGTTACAAATTGTCTGTGTCTCTTTATCATTGTTTTTGTTTGCATATGTTTCTGTTAGTTATTCATTTTTTCACTCCTTGTATCTCAGGTTGGAGAGCAATTCCGGTCCAATGATGATGGTGAACCTTCAGGTACAGCTGGCAAACCAATACAAACCGCTATTGTTTCTTCAGGAATAGATAGAGTGATGGTGGTTGTGATCAGGTTAATATCTCCACGACCTTCACATTGTTTGAAGTATACAAATTTGTCTCATCTTTTGTGAAGTCCATTAGTATAAGATATATGCACTTGCTTACAATATTTTTCCTGACAAAATTCTTCTCTTTTCAAGTCTTAGCTTGTATGCCTGTAATTAGATGTTAACTCAATTAAGTTTTAAATCACAAACTAGTTAGGGTTAGCTACATAAATCCTTTTCCTCCATTTGCATCGGTAAGACACTGCTTTCAGTGCTGCCTAGAGCAATCATATCATTCTCAATGACTGCTCCCCATGTAATTCTTAGTCCCTCTCTATTTCATCTAACACCTTCCACTTGCACCAATTTACATCTTCTAACTACAATGTCATCTGGCCACGTTGAATATCTAAACCATCGTAAGTTGTTCTTTCTTATTTTCTCTTCAATGGGTGCTATCTCAACCTTCTTATGCATCTCTTCATTTTGTATTCTATATTTTCTTGTATGTCCAGTCAACCATCTCAATATTCGCATTTTAGCCACTACTATCTTATGCGAGTGTTGTTTCTTAACCACTTAACTTTGAGAACCATACAATATAGCCGGTCTCTCTGCCGTCCTATAAAATTTTGCTTCATTTCATATTCTATCTTTTCTTGTTAAACTATGTTTATTTGCGGTTCAAGAATTATTTACTTTGTTAATTTTCAGGTATTTTGGGGGTATCAAACTAGGCACTGGGGGTTTGGTCAGGGCTTATGGAGGAGTTGCATCAGAATGCTTAAGAAATGCCCCAACTTGCCTTGTGAAAACAAAGGTAATATTATTCTTGGGCTTTATATGTATTCAGATTTTGAAGCATGGAGATTACTAACAACTTCTGGAGCTAGTCACACTTATGCTACAGACATTTACAATTAAGCTTATTTCACGTTTCTTCATATTTTTCAAAATATTTCTTTTGTTGGATTTTATTTATTTTTGATGTTATTATAGGTTCCAATGGGTGTTGAGGTTACTTTTGATCTTTTGGGAGTTCTATACCATCAGGTGACTGTAGAGATGCTTTCTCTTTTGCATGTTTATTTTTTATTTTTTTTAATTAATTCTTCTAGACGACACAAGTGACGAGAAAGGAAGCATATATTCTTTTCTATCCCACTTTCATTCTTGTTTAGATGTGCCTGACCGAGGGTATTTCATACTTCCATATAGTTTGACTCTGTAGGTAAATAACAAACTGATCAGGAGCATGGGATTCTCTCTTTAAGTTTCATTACATCATATTGGTCCTTGCTGATGAAACTATCATACCTCCTCAAGAAGTTCTGAGCAGCACATTTTGATTATGTTTCTTCCTTCCCTTTCTTACTTTGTGCTATCTCATGCCAACCGATATTGCCATCTGCCCATTAACTTAAGGGTGACAAAAATTTATTGGGATTTCTGTAGAGCTATAGTTTTTTAAATAATTTAACTTCTTTCTTCAGTTTATTGTTTAATGCCTTAACGTAATAATAATAACTTAACAAGTAAAGTTTCACGAAAAATGGGACGTAAGCATGTGAAATGTAGAAAAGATCTTTATAAGGATAAACATAAGCTGCATTATGCCGTGAGTTTCCATACCTAGCTTGAAACATATTGACCATCTTAAAATGTTTTGCTTTTATTTTGGCCCAACACTGCAAAGCCTATATTTAATAGAACTTATTAAGTTTGACGTATTGTGCCCTTTGTTTTCAGCTGCAATCTTTTCAAGTTGAAGACATCAAGCAGGATTATGATACTGGTAAAGATAATATAACCATGGTTACTTTCAAGGTTGATTTTGATCGGGCCTGAGAAGTTGGAGGATGCTGTGAAATCCAATTGTAGCCGAGATTTGGTGTTTTATAGGCGTTGAGATAGATACCTAGCCAGTTTTCTTATATCATGTAGACGTCATCAATACTTCTGAATTCATCATAGAGGGAACAGTTTGAGTGATGGTATGTAGATACTTCTTTCCCCTTTTGGGATAAGTGCATATAGGACTAATTTGTAGATACAAAACCTTATTGGTCTGAAGATTGTTCTGGCTGTAAAAGATACATAGTCATTTATGAGTAAGGATGCTTGCATGATTTGGCACGGTATACTTCTTAATAACATACCCTTCTGTTAAGTGGACAAGACTTGATCTCTCTTTAAGACTCAATAAAATCAGGTGGCATCGAATCTGGATTGCATTAAGCTACTCTGAGCAATTGTACCGTTAACCTTTAGCCACTTTTTCTTTGGATTTTCATGGTGTAATTTACATCACCTATCACTAGGGCTTGCTCATGCATAATGAGCGGTTTTAGTAGTGGGTTGAGGATTGGAAAGTATTTTAGATTCTTTGTTGGGAGAAAAATCCCTTCCATGTCTGATAAAAAGAAGTGTTGGGTGAAAAACAGTTGATCCATTTTTGATTGATAAAATCTAGTCTATTACTTTTCCTTTTTCTTTTTCTAAACCTTGTTTTGTATTCAACATATTACCAAAAGTTTATGAATATTGTATTGTCTTTCAGTATGTTTTTTTTTTTTTTCCACTCTTGTTCTGCGGGGTGAGTTGGAGAATGGCCATTCTCTCTGCGCCCTTCTCGTGGGCCCATTTACCGCCTTGAGTGATTAAGTATGTATAATGCAGTTCCATGTTATAAATAAGAAAAATGGTGAGTATAAGAAGAAAGCATATTCATAAAGAAATACACAAGAATAACGAGAATCAAATTGACTATAAAATGAATGAAGTACTAGAAAATAACATAAAAGGAAACAAAACAATTAGGCTCCTATAGTTTGTAGAACAGCAACAGAAAACATATATGCTTTAACAGTATATTCATGGCCAAGATATATAAAACCATCCAATCCAACAAAGCTAGGAGAAAGACGAGTAATTAACTGCCTGATGAGGCTACTACTTTCATCACTGATAGTTCAATTTGATGAGGGTGGGGAGAGAAAAGGAAATGTTGGAATGGTGGGGAGTGAAGGGATTGTAGTTGGGATGGTAGGCAATGGAGTTGTTGGTAGTGGGGGCAGGGTCACCTTAGGTGCTGTTGACATGGTTGGGAATGTTGGTTTTGGCAAAATGCTTGGCAATGGTGGCAATGTGTTTGGTGGTTTCGGCTGAGATGGGATTCCTGTGCTTGGCAATGTTGGTAATGTTGGTTTTGGTAGACTAGGTTGAGTTGGCAACGATGGCAATGGCATGTTAGGCAAGGGTGGGAGTGTGGCCTTAGGAGGACTTGGCAGAGATGGCAAAGGAGGTAATATGAACTTGGGCAGAGGTGGAATTGTAGGCAGTGCCAATGCTGGGGGTGGAGCTGCAGCTGTGTCCAAGAGGTGACGGGCTGCCGAGGTCATTCCAATGCTTGACATTGCTACAATCAAGTATATAATTATCAAAGAATGGTTTGAAGCATGCCATACTCTTTTCTTCCAGGAGGATATCCAAGATCAATTTCTTTTATGAATAGAGGAACTTTTGTTATTGTTTTGAGTTGGAATAGAGCAATTCTTTATGAGTATTTGTAGTTGTCAGTGAACCTGAAGGGTTTCAACTTTCAAATGTTTGATAGAATGTAGTTGGAGAAGCTGTACCAGTTAGTTCAACTCCTCAAACAAGACTCAAGAGCCTATTGAAAGTTAATTACTTGCATCAGCTCTTCAGACTTAAACTATTGGTCTATTGGTCTATTCGAGCATTTGAAACTTGTGTGAGAGATTATTCATGAAACTGCTGGCTTTTGGACACATGACACCCTTAAGAGCCTCGCCAAGACAGCTTTCTGTAAAATCATTTTATTCAATTGATATTTTCATGTACAAGTAAATAAGAGGGTTTTCCAAATTGTCTCATTTTCAATACAATTACAAGTTAATGAATGACTCCCAGCTCACAGGAAAAAGTCAAGCATGGTGTTCATACAGACAAGTAATTTACTTACTGGTGTAAATGAGTAAACCTATGTGAAAGTAACTTCACAGTTCAAATACAAAGTGCCTTTCTTCTATATAATTCTATCTCCCTGAAGTAACCCCTAGTACATGCCCCTAAAACAACATTACTGAACAGTCATGGTTCTGTGATCCTATGCCTAATACAAGAAAGTAAACTTGATCATGGGTCTCAAGCTCATTACAGCCCCTCACCAGTTGAATAGCTAACATTCTACCATTACTAGAACGGTAGAACTCTTTCTTATGGAAAGTCACAAGACAGAGCTAATGATTGACCTGTCCGTGGGATCTTATTCAGGGCCTATGTATAACAACCTTCAGAGCCCTCTTAAGCATCCCCATACCTTCATTTCCACAACCCAACCCTTGCACCCATAACACGCTTTTGGTCCTTCCACCCACTGTCACCATCTCAGCCCTCACCACCTTCCCTTTCACTGATCTAAGGGCCCTTGCTAAGGCTGACATTAATCCTGGCCTATCCTCACAACTCAATGTAGCCTTCATTAGGCCCTGGTCATCAATACAGTGTTCCAAATTTAACTTGTCTGACTCACCAGGGAACACAATCTCATCTGTGCTACCACGAGAAACTGCTTCAAGTTCCGAGACGTTCTTCTTCAGTGCCATTACCTGCCGGATAGTCTCTTCCAGCACTGATGCCTTGTCCATCTATTAGTTAATATAATTTCCAGTTTGTAAGCAAATATGTCAACTAAAATGTATACAGAAGCATGAACAGTTATATTTTACTTCATTAACATTTCTCAAAAGGAGCAACCAAATTCATGAACCATGAAACAGTTTTATGAGTGTCAAGCAACTTACTTTGACTAAGTTGGGGAGGATAGCGCGAAGGGTGGCGTACTGACTATTGATGCGCATCCTACGTCTCTTCTCTGATTCACTGTGTTTCTTTGCAGCTAGTAATTTGACCTCTGCCTTTGATCTTGGTTTAGAGAATGAATTTCTGTATGCATCAGACGATGAACGAACTTGAGGAAAGCTATTTCTCATCGTATAAGATTCTGATTTATAGTAACTTCGAACTTGTTGCATGCCTTGTTCTAACTACATGATTAAAAAATAAGAGTAAACAAACTTTTACCAAAAGGCAATAGGAGAAGCAAAGTAAAAGAAGTGTTGAATAACCTTAAACATGGACATACATAATGGAAGACAGAGAAGAAAAGGTACCTGTCGAAGTGAAACCATAATAGAATTCAGTTGAATTTGCCTTCTATAGGAAATTGTACTCTAGGGAGATGAAATGGCAACTACTGCAATCAAAATACAGAAGGTGAAAACTTCTGGCTTTTGTAGAAAGTTGTTCCCCAGATAGATAAAAAGGGATGTCATGAGTAAAAACGAGTTAATTGCTAATTAAAACTATTTTGCATTCACAAATTAATCAGATACATGACATATCATTATTCACCTTTTTGACGAAAGCATATCACGGGAAAATCAACCATAATAATTAGTATTTAAAAGTGGACGATTTTCTTGGGCAAATAAAAGTGATAGATTTTTATTTTACGGTCCTGCGTCCAAATGTTTTGTTATTTTCCAATATGTCCTCTAAAAAGAATCTGAACAATCAAATTAGCTTCAAAAGCACACCCGAGGAGAAATAGCAGTTCTACACAAAATATAGCTATGGATTTCTTCTAAAACCAAAGTAGCCAAAAGCTTTTACCTGTCAGCATCTCTTGTGCAAAATAAAATCAGTAAACTAGAAGGACCTGTTTTTCGAAAAAAGATATGAACAGCTATTCAGCTGATAATATTTCGAGTTCACCAATGGCCTTTTGGTCTAAACATGTTGGGAGTGTGCGCATTTGTGTACAGTACGTGTCATTCAAAAACCGTAAATCAACCAAAAAACAAGTTCAACGAGCATTCTTTCTCTGCATTGGAAACCTAATGCAAAAAAAACCATAATAAATTACATTTCTTTGTGCTGTAGCCGGATATCCTCTGGCATCTCATTGGCATGCTTATCTCGTGTGCTAAAGTTCACGACAGTAGGCTACATTTCTTCATGAAAAAATCAGCCACTTTTGGAAGTAAAATTCTTGTCTGCTTCTACACAATAAGTAACAAGAATCAAACTTCGTATATTTGATAGTATCAATTTTACATGCAAGATTTAATCAACTCAATAAAGTCTTAAATTTCAAACTAGTTGAGATTGTATGATCTAATGAAAAATAAAAATAATATTCAAAGAATCAAAATTGTTGCCCTTTGGCTGTTACAAGCTAAATTGAATGACCAATTTCTATTTTGCATTAGACAAAGAGTTCTTCATGTTTTTCCGAATGGCCAACACTACGTAGGTATAAAATACGGTTGCAGCCACAACGGTAACCCCTGCGTAGACACATACAGTTGCCGCGTACACATACAGATACCTGGAGGAAAAATGCATGACGTAAGTTTCCCAAGACTAATAATATATATAAATATATGATGGCATACACCATTGAAAAAAGCTGAAACTTCTCCCTTGAAGGGTTACAAAAAGGTCAGAAAAAATAGATTGATTTTAGATAAACATAAAAATACACCAGGACAATGACCAAGTAATTATCAAGGACGAGATCTTAACTGGGTTTAGTGAGACTTACTTAGGAGAAAAGACACTCCAAACAAATAGATGGTTCCTCATCAAAAGCAAGACGATGGTGTACGTAGTCAACAGAACAGAATTCACACTCAAAGGAACCAGACAAGGAAACCCAAGCATATTTTTGAGAAATATTCCTGAATCTGAAGTCTTGGCAAGTGGGGGATAGTTTGTGCTCTTCACAGAGATGTACATTACCATGCTAAGAAGGAATAGCATTGGGGAAGCATAGGTGATAATGAACATCAACATGCCAGAAAGTAATGTTGAGTGAGTTGATATGCCCTGCAATACCATGTTGAGAAAAATAATAAGACATTTTAGAGTCACAATTATAATGTTGACAGTTATGTCTTCTTTTTTCCCCTTTTTACTTAAGGTTTTTGTTTCCCTTCATAAATTCATAAATTCTAATTAATAAGGGCTGTACAATAAAAGCTCCAGCCACATCAATTGTAGCCAGAGTGTTGCTATTGCCGAGAGCAAAATGGCCTGTCATTCCCAGATAGTACAGTGCAGCAACCTATTTGAACCAAAAAAAAAAAAAAAAAACAGCATCAGTACCTGAAGTGAATTGAGTCTTTTCCATATACTCATGATGCAGCAAGCATAATACTTCTATATATTTATAATATAGCACAGAAATGCTATGCAAAAATTAGCTAAAGACCTCGCTAATTGATGAATAAAGATGCTCACTATTTCAACCACCCTTTAACTAGGGCTCACAAAGAAAGAAGCACACACATACATTTTACCATTAAATATATTGGAGAGAAGTGCCCAAGGAATGTGATACCAAGTCTAAAGATATCTTCATGTAGCCTGCAATTCAAGTGAAGGTGGTAGGCTAGTTCAAGGGAGCATGAGCCTCCAAATTTTGTTCCCTTCTGTGGGGAACAAAGACGTCCTGATTCATTAAAGAATCTACAAAACAACTCTCTCATGCCACATTTTTTTATTTTCAGGGATATAAATTCAGAAAGGTTTCCAAGATATTAGGTCATATCTAGAGAGATCTTGTAACTCTCAGAAGAACCTGGTTTAAGAGATGACTCACAAAATAGCCTTCTCTTAATCTTACAAAGAAGGTAATAGAATAGATGATAACAGGTTGAAATAACTGAATGCAGAATAACCAAAATAGCAATATCAAATCCAAGTTCCAAGCACTAGATTAGAGCAGCAAAATAATTTCTACTTTTTTTTTTTTGGTGAGACAGAATAATTTCTGCCTCATTGTCATGTTAAGTAACAGAAAACCTGGAACTTATTTAACCTTGGACTTGCTCTGTTCATCAATTTTCAAGAAATGCTCAGCAGTAACTGCTTTCATTAATTTGACAAATGTCAAGCATCAATATTTAATCTGTCTCAAAATATACAAAAGTAGCAGACAGCTATTCAGGAATGGCAGTGCAACTGACCTCAACCAACCAGTTATGATGTTGCCCACTCACAGCGAAGGTAAGAATGCTAGCCAAGATTTGCACAAGAAGCAGTAACAGAGGGACTGAATTAATTGGTTGCTGGAGCAACAACTGCAGGAGACACCAAGAGAATATGTACCCCCATCCAATCACGTACAAAGAATATTTTAATTCTGCAGTTGGGAACTTGTTCTGAATTTCAACAGGAACAGAAGTTAACATGCAGTAGATATATTTTGAGCACATTTCTGGACAGCATATGGGCACAATCCATGGCAATGCCACAAGGATCACAGCAGTGGCAATTCCAAGACTAGCATAGATTATTTGCACAGATAATGTTGCATCCCCACTGGATGATGCAAATATGCCCTGATATTTCATGATGTGTTGCAATACCAACAAACCAGACATCAAAAAGCTAGATCCAACCATGAGAACAATTTTTCTTTTCCATCCTATTAAAGATAGGACAAATAAGCCTAAGCAAATTATCAGAAGACCTGAGATTAACTGAATCGCTTTTATATAATCACCCCCAGCCTGCTCAAGCAACTTTGAAATGTCAGGAAGACTAGTCCAATTCACACCACCTTGGTGCCAGCCTCTCAATATTCTTCCAGAAAAAAGAAGGATGAATATTGAACTCATTTGCAAACCAAACCCTTTATTTTGTCCCTTGAACAAACTGAGGAAATTATGTATTTTATTTGATAGGAGGAACTGGATTTTTTCTCGCAGAAATAACAGATTGATGGTGGAAGTCATAAAATGCCAAATATAATGCTCTTCCTCTATCATAGAACTTGATCCCATACTTAGGACAACAATCACAATAACACCCAAAACAAATGCCTCGTATAAATTAAATGGGTGCATATTATCATTAGAGTCAAAATGGCCTTGCTTCTTGCCACGTTGAAGTTCTTTACGTGTGTGAAAGACAAGTACTCAACAATACCAGACTTGACATGATCATTGCAGTAACGCCAAAAGCAAGCAGATCAACTGGTTTCTGAAAAACAATAGAATTTTTCACTAAATTAAGTCAGAAGAGAAAATTTAACAGCATGAAATAAAAAAATAGCAATATCATGTCCCTCTACTATGCATGCTGAAACGCTTTCAGCTTAAAAGGGAAAAGGGCTCAGTATCTGGAATAAAATAGCATACATACATCAGTGGCTCTGTGCAACAACCACTCACTTGCAGTTTTCAGAAACTCATGATATCGAGCAGTAATGTCGCTGTAGCTCTGGGAACTGTAGGACCTACTAATTAAATTGCAAATAAGAAAAGAAAGGATGAAGAGTATGCCTTATGAAATATTGTCAAAAATTAGCATTGGAAAATACGTTGCATATATACCTAGATACTGCTCTAGACTTCCAGGCATTATGAAGAGTAGATGCCTTCAGATATAAGCAACAAAACATCTGCTCCTTCTTACCATTGCACCCACTGATTGTAGACCCTCTGTCACCAGAAAAGGCATCGCATGCAAAATCCCCAGAAGGTAAACCAGGCAATTGTGCTTGAAGTAATCTGAATAACTGCCATGAGTTCAACTCCAGTGCTCTCAACTTTTGGTCATCTGGTCTGACAAAGAACATCTATAAGAGGCTGGGGAACATAATTACTGTTACAATCATAAAATTTGCTAGAAGCACTTTGCATGTGGTTACTTTTAACTTAGTCGATGATCAATAACTAAGGTTCTGAAGAACATTATTCAATTTTCATGACTACAGTATATATGAATAAAACCAAGTAAGTAGAATTATATATCCAATTGAAATAGGACATACCAAAAACAAAACTTCAAACCTGTCAACTATTTTAGATGTGCCTCAAATTTGAAGTAAAGACTGTACATGCTATAACATGAGATTAAACTATTCAACAAGAGATTAAACTATTCAACAAGACAAAATAATTCCTCCCAAAGCATATTAATATTAAAGGTCTACAAAGTCAGACTTGTGAAAAGATGCTCAAGAAACTTCAGGAAGCATGAACAACCCCAAAGAAAGATCCTAAAAAAAAAGTGAACAAACAACAGGGTGCTCCAAAAGATTCAAAGTTTATAAATATTGTGTCATCATTTCTGAAAATCTATAAAACAATACTGTACGAAAGAGGCAAGTGAATCATCTCATTAGATAACTTCAAAAGTAATAGCTATAATTTCAAACACAAAACAAAGCAGAGAGATCTAACCTGTCCAAGAATCAAAAGCTTCTGAAATCAGCAAACCTACATTGTTTTTAGGAATTGGCACACCAAACAGAAGAGCTATTGTTGGTGCAATATCAACCTGGATCACAAGAAAAAGATGGTAAAAGTTCAAGAGACTCAACTCAACCACCTAATTGCCCATATAAAGTGGGTTGTAGTTGAAGTGAGATCCACAGTAAAACCAGAAACAGGAGCTCAATATACTGTTAAGGCCAGAAATGTTGTTCTCCTGTACGAAATTCTGGTTATTTAGGTGGTTTTTCTGTTTAAAAATGCAGTTATCCACCATTGAGCTCCCAAACCCGACCAAACTGTAATTTTTCCATAGCTAAGCAGTAAACTGCCTGAGTAGGTCAGGGTGCCTCTCATGTTCAAATATTGTACAATAAACAAATGAGCCGAAAACCCCACGAGCAAATGAGCAAACAGAGTAAGTAACGCTTTTATATTTATGTATTATACTTTTCACAAGTAAATATTTCATTGAAAGTCCAAATGAGGGTTGGGGTTGGTTTTGGGGGACCCATAATATAAAGAGGTATACACATAGAACACAAACTACAAGCTATTTAAGAAAGGGAAGAATAAGTAGATATATGCCTGCGTGCTTTTCTATTGGTCCTACAAGGTTCAAACACGATGTTTGAATGAGTAATTAGCCCCAGCAAACAAGCTAGAAACTGTTCCTGGAGAACTTCCACAGAAATGATAAGAAACCTATTATGGCTCAATTAGTCTTTGCATATACAAGCAAAAAGTTTTATAGCTTCATTACCTGGGAAATTATGTTAGAATTAGACAATGAATGATCAGTGACATGACCTCTCAGGCCAATAAATAGAGCTAAAGAATCTGTTTCCTCATATGAAGAACCTCCGTGATTACCATTCTCAGTCATGCCATGGTCGCTTACTACAACCTAGATAAAATTTGAGAAGAGATCAATTCAAACAATAGCCTGAAGTAAATGGCAGTAAAGATAGACACTAAGAAAAACCAAAGATAGGCGTATTAGGATTCTTAATTCACTTCGCACAACCTGATTTTTTTCTTTTCTCTTTTGGATAAACTCAATCAATAGCCATTATGAAGCACTAGCATTCACATTTAAACTTTGAAAAGAAAAAGGGAAAAAGATCGTCATTCATTGAACATGAAGACATATATGATAAACATAAACACAACAGTTAACACGGGAAACAAAATAAGCCCCAGATTCAATAGAAAATACTATTTCACCATACAAATTCATTTCTCTATTGGGGAAAAGACAATTAAAGTGACAACTTGTAATACAAGGTAAGGCAAATGGCATCACAATTCAAATGCAAGCTCGCGTGGAATTCAAGTCTGTTTTCTTTAATCACACATCCATAGGCCATGTGCACAGGCCATCTGAACTGAGGCTCTCAAGCACTCGTTTAATGATGGACCCATTGTTCGATCTATTCTTTTTTTATTACTTTCAACAAAAGAGTAACGTAATTCAAAAGCCATATATTCATCAAAATTTCAAGAATACATTATTCTGTTAAACAATTATTTCTCAAGGGTAGTCACAAACCAATAGTGTTCGTCCTTGATCATTCTCTAAATTGTGGATAATACCCATATGAATCATCTTAACCACTTCATCCATCTCAGAAAGCTTTGGGGCCATCAAGACACTGAAACAGTTAACAGAGTGAAGCTTGAGAAACAGAACCAGGACTTCCTTTTTTTCTTCTTTTTGGGTACTACATAATCAATAGAGAAATCAGATTAAGATGATACCTGTTGCGCCCACCAATATGCCCAACATGATCCAAACCTAGATAATGAAGAATCTGTAATATAAATTTGGTAAAGTGTACAAATGAAGGAACATAAAGTATCATTCCAATTTAAAAACATCATAGATGTTGAAACAACTGAAGTTGGAAATTAATATCAAGAGTCAAGATACTACATTGGATGCTTGTGCGCCACAATAATTGAAGACATGTTTAAATTAAGTCCTATATCAAAGTATGACTTGTAACATCGACAATTGATACTGTAAGATTATATAACCCATTCCTGGGGCCTCAACTAACAGTTTAAGCTTTTAATGGAATGGTTGTTTGACATGGTATCAAAGCCTCAACTCAAACCTTGCTGCCGCCCATTCTAAAAAATATATAATTAAAATTTAAGCGCAATGTATGAAGAGAGCTTGGGCATTCTCCATGTTGACAAGCACAATGGGCTTGCACATGCAGGGGCCTGTAAGAGATTATAACCCATTCCGGGGCCTTCCCTAACAACTTAAATTTTTAGGTGGAATGGTCCTTTGACAGAGATAAAAGTACCAAACTTCCACGAGTGAAAAGAAAGACTATCATCAAATGCTTCAACCTTAATCGACTAGTACCAAAACTAACCAGGAGGTTCCAGTCATCTCTGCTAAGTTCATCTGCCAAATGTCTTGAAACATTTTGGTCTACTTGTACAGTATCTTTAACCTGCATAAGAAGAAATTTGCCTACCTATTAGCTCTTCTCCGTTTGCAATAGAACTACCATTTATGCAGGGACTGGTGATATGCTGATGGTTAAGCTTAGAAGCATCAACACAAAGACAAAGCGTAAAAAATAAACGATGATGTACATGCTAAGTTGAAAATTGCATGGGAAAAGATAAGAGTTCACAAAAAAACTTAGCCAACCAGATAACAAGAACTAATAGGTTCTAATAGACATTGTATTTGGAAATCAGTCTATTGAAGTGATGCTGCAGCTATAAGCTCATAGGAAAAGTATTATCTGGCTGAAAAATTAGACCACCAGTTGATTATAAAACAAACAATTACAAATACATTTGTTCAAAGGAAGATGTGTTCTTAGCTATTCGGTGCCACATTTACAGTGCTTGAAGACTTGGATAACCACAATCAATATGAGTGTACAGTGCATTTGGATCAAAATAAATGGAGGAAGAAACAATGAGAAGTTTTAGCTCCAGATGACAGGATCCCTCCTCTCCCTCTAAGAACAAGGGAGAAGGATGAGATTATTCAGGTCTAAAAAAAATAAGGTGTTTGATTCACCAAATAAGATAAAGTGTTTTTATTTTTCATTTCGACCTTACTTTGGGCTCATACCGAGTAAAGCATTTAAATGGAATTTTCATATTTAGTGACTTTTGTATGATTAGCATGAAATTAATATATAGTTTCAACTTGGGTCATTTTACAGGACTAGTAGAGTTATAAGATCCCACAATCTAAATTGGGATCTTAATAGTTAATAGATCTTTAACATTTTAAAACTTTAAATAGGAGTTTGGTCATTTTAGGTGTACGAGATAGTAAAGTCCATTAAATTTTAAACCATACTTTAACAACCATGATTCATAAACAATGGATGAAAAACTTACAAAAAAGCTGCTAACTCCATCTTGTCGCATAAATAATCCTGGAAACAACCTAAGCCAGGTATCATCACCAAGCATCACCATCTTCCAACCTATCTTAAAGAACTGGCCTGTGAAACAAAGGAATGACGACATGAAGTTTCATTTCTAGTTGACAGAAAGAAGACAGTAATGTGGTCAATTATTCTGACATGATTGCGTCAACTGACCAAGCAGATTGTCATCCAAAAATGCCTGTGTGTTAAAGTTGAAAGCCACATCTAGGAACCCTCCAATTGCTCCAGAAACCATCGCCTGGAATGATATCCATTACTGAGTGAGGGATGGGAAAAACAAAAACAAGTCTTCCAAAGATCATCTGTTATTCTGCAAGATGAAAATAGGATATGACATCCACCTTCAAACGAGGCATTGTAACAGTTGGAGGTGCCGCTTTTGCATGATATCCAATTGCCATTCCATTTGCTAACAACGACTGGGTATATGGCATAGCTTCCATAAAAACCCTGCTTGGAGGCTGACCATTCTTGCCAAGCACAAATTCAGCTGGAAGACCATCAATAACCTAATCAAACAACATAATACCATTAATAATCAGGATACTTGGATTATCAAATTATATATATATCTATATATGGTTTGCTGACAAAAAAACTTCCGAACCATTAAAACTAGTCGGTCAAATGAAGGACGGATCCCAGATATCTCCTACATTATCAGCATGTTATAAAATTGTCAGTCAACAAAAACAAAACTTTACTTATCAATAGGAAGAAAAAAAAATGACAGAATGGAACCAAATCTATAAGCAGTAAAAACACACATCCACTTAATTTTATTTCTAGTGTGCATTGAAAACACCCACAAACAGAAGAGAATGAAAATGATGCAAAGTTCAGAGCATGAACTATTAGTCTTGTGCAGTTATGTTAGCACCCAGCAATCCAACAAAAGAGCACCACGGCACTATCAAGAAACAACCATTCATCATGCTGAATTGAGTATTTGGACAGGATAATTCAATGAATTAATGACAAGTTAACATTTGTTCTTAATAGAATCCACCTCTATTTCAATGCATTGTCTGTTCCTACATTAAAATTTCAAATTTATCCAAAAAAGTAAGCACGTGCTAATTATGAAACAGGTACCTGATACAACAATCTAAGTTGATTAGGAGACATAACACCGTCGCTCTGATTTTGAATGCCATTGCACGTTGGCTTACGAAAACTCTCTGGACCACTAACATTTCGCCATTTAAAAAGAAAAATTAATTTATAAAACAGAATTTAAAATTGTCAAATCAGAATAACAGCCAACTCATATCCGTTATCAAGAACAACAGAAGCAAACAATAATCATATTCGCTTTATTAATTTTTCTCAGTAACCAAACAGATAGATAATATATTTTTTGGTTCAAGGATGAACCTGTAGCCGGAGAGAGTTGGTTTGACGGGAAAGAAGCCAAAAACGAAGAGCGAAAGGCCGATAGATTGGATAAGAACTGCGGCTATGGCCAACAAAGTTAGCTTAGTACAAGTCAGTGAAGACATCTGGAGGGTCTGTCTCAATGAAGGAACATGTAGTATGCAAGAGGCGGAGAGAAGGGAGGGAAAGGGAAGGAAACCATTAGAAAAGACGACCTCATCGTACAAAATGCAAACACCAGAAGGGCAATCGCGTCAATTAGGCTCTTGGAGAATGGAGCTGGAGCGGAGGGGAGGGTAGTCTCATTTCCTTCGGACTTTAGAGGTTTTTTTTTTTTTTTTTTAGAGGAAATAGAAGATACATATCTCCTCAAAATCCTTTCGGAATCTCTCTTATTTAATTTTCTTAAATTGAAAGTTTTTGGAAAAATAAAAAGAAATTAAAGTATCATATAATTTGTGTATATTGTGATTAATATATTTTTTTTAATTAAACATTTATTAATATTCAAATAAAATATTTTAATAACACAAATATAAAATTATGTTCTTATATATCCTCAACTCCTAAATAAAAAATCTATTTATTATTTTCTTTACTCTATTTTATTTTTGAGACAAACAGTAAGTGTCATTTTTTTATACTCTCTTCTCTCTTAAATTTTTATGAGAGTAAATAAAATGAGAAGAGAGAGAGAAGAGAAAATGAGGGATATAGAGAAAAAAAATGTCATCCCTTTATCATATTATTGGTCTCATTTAGAAGTTTTTAGAAAATATAAAAAATGAGAGAAAAAAAGTTAAAATTGTTTTTTATTTGGAAGTTAAGAAAAATTTGAATGAGATAATATATTAGTACATAATTTTTTAATTACATCCTTAAAATATTAATAAATATTTAATAAAAATAATAGATTTCTATGCTTCTTTGTTTTGAGGTTATTTGTACATGAGCATGTTCTTGTTTTATTTAGGGATTTCTGTTTATGTCCTCTATATTTGTAAGCCATCGTTTGTATGAATAAAAATAAATGGTTAGAAATCTGCCAAACTCCACCATGACAAGGTGGTTTTTCTAAAAAAAAAACAAAAACATAAAAAAAGAAATCCCAGACTAATTTTAATGAAATTGGAAGTTGTGGGGCCCCAAGATAAAAATGGTAGGCACTTGTTTGTCAATGAGGAGATCTAATATCTTGGAAGGTTATAATTATGAATGTACAACACAATTTGAATGGTTAGGCATGTCCATGACATAAGAAAAGTTATTTGCCATGCTTATATAATGACATTTATTGTGGAAAACAATCTATTTTTCATATACAGCAATAATGGACCTGACAGTTTTTGAGAACCACTGAATTATACATCACATTAGTATTCCTGCTACTGCTAAGAGTACATTTCATTAGCTCCAATCAGATCAAGAATACATATCCCCCATCCTGAATACAATCCTCGAGCACTCATATGAAGAACATCACAACTAAAACCAACAAGGATGGGAGGAATGCAATAGTTTTATTTACCTGTAATACAATCACAAACAATAGCAGTGGTACAAAATTATATGATACAGAAGGCAGAGGCTGTACACGAGACAATCCGCAACGTGCTCCTCATATCCGTGGGACAATCAATAAATACCTTAAGCCTGGGACATGCAGTCAGGAGCAGGATATGTGTATATGGACTGCTTTGGCTTTCTTAACCTGATTTGCCCTTGTCTATTTGTGTGCCCTTCTACCACAGCTTGCTGAAAGTCTAACCAACTTATGCTTTTATTGAGGAAGAGTTGACCCAATAGTGCCATGTTAGGCCTTATCGTCTTCAAGCTTTCATAAGTTCGATGTCCAACCTATTGATATGGAGATCAAATCATTATTCAACCTTGTGGATTCCAAGTTCAAAATGCAAACTAGAACATATGAATGTCTTGGGAACATAAAATTGTTTTGAGGAACCTCTAGACATATTTATATTTCTGAATTAGTGAACAGAAATTCCATGAATATCATTTCAAGTGTCTTAATTTTTTCACCACTATTGCATCGTTCATCATCCTATAGCCTCATGAATGTAGTCAAAACTCCCTAATATGACAGATAACTCCATCGTAGTACATGTTGTCCAGATTGAATAAAACGACAGAAGTATAATACAGTGCAATACAACTATCTCAATTGAGTATGTCACATCACCGAAAATATTTTCTATATTTAACAAGGACAGTAATAATAAATTTTACTAGTTTAATTGTGCAAAAAGTTTGTGCTCCTAGTATTATCTCCTATAAAAATAAGGTCCATGGTGACAGCAGGTATAAAGGTCCCAAAAAAGGGGTATCTAATTAAAAGAGATCCATCACCAGCAGCACTCACCATTGCATTGTGCATATTTCCTGGAGAAGCAGAGATAAAGATATCACTATGCATGCTGACATAGTAATCAACTGCAGCTAATAAAGAAGCCTTTCCCTTAATCTGGGAACGTTCATCAGCAGAAGCAAGGCTCTTTTTGTTCTCCATCAGGGGAAATAATTGTTGCAAAGTGGAAATTCTAGCTTCCCCACCATAAACCTGGAGAACATATCTATATAACTTAAAACTCCAGAAAATAAAAATTTTGAAATTATTTTCACATTGTAGTGCAACAAACTCCAATTCACTAGGATAAGTCTCAGTTATCTTAATTAAAAGCAACTTGGATAGACCTTGTGGGAAGCAAGATACAAACGAGTGCTGTTGTCAAAACCCAAAGCTGCTAGCAGCAATCCGATCTCTTCAGGAGTGAGTGGGCAACGTCCCTGGCTCCTCAACTCTTCATCAGTGAACTGGGAGTTAAGAACCCTTCCCTGCCAAATTACCTGGCGGTACTTGGCCAGAGCCAAATTTTCAGCTTTGCCCCCCCCAAAATCACAGGCTGAATGGGCTGCCATATCCTGCACATGACCACATAAGCAGAAGAAAACTCAGTTTCCAAATTATAGAAAACATTGGCAGCAACCAGTTGATCCATGCAATATATACGAGAGAGATAGAAAGAGGGAAGGGCAGGAGCGAATAAGATCAACACACATGAATACTAAAACTAAGACATGTGCAAAGCAGAAATCAACAATGTAATGGTTTCAGTGCCACATTTTCAATGTGAAGTTCAACTTCTTTTGACATACTGTAACTGGTATTTGATAATTTTGATAAATTTATTAAAAGTCTTCCATTAGTAATTCTTTTGTTTAATTAGCATTAAACAGACACACACACACCAGTGAGGTAAAAAATTCATCCCTTAATTGCTTGAAACAAGATTTCCAAATGAAATAGAGAAGCAACAAAAAATAAATTGAAAAACAAAAGGCAAGGTAACCACAAAAAAGAAAAGGCAGTACTGTAGATACTCATCCAAATTGATGAGGGCAACACCTTATCAAACCGAAGATGTAGAACAACAAATTTCCCAGCACTATTTCTGCGACCCACATCCCTTTGCAGATAGTTGGCACCAGTTTCTTCAGTTTTACTTTGATGATAGCGGAGACGGCTGACAAGAGCATCTCCAAGTGCTCTGATATGAGGAACAAACACTAATGCTTGAAAGTTTACTTTACATCGCAGCCGTTGAATGTCCATAGCCAAGTTGTCAAAAGTGAGACGATGAGAAAATGGGGCAATTGCAGCAATACCATAACTAGGCCATACAAAACGTTGCAGGTATTAGACAGCAAAATTTTATAGATGAAAATCACAAAGGTCCATGGATGATCAGAGAACCAGTGTTGCACCTTGATAAGATTAGCAGGACAGCAGAGTAGAGGAAAAAATAAATCATTTTATTAATTAGTTCAAATATTCAATTAACCCTAGAACCAGCAAAAACTATCTTTTCATTTAAATCTTAGGAGAACTTCGAACAGACAAGATCTGCAACCTCCAGTGCATATGATGATAAAAGTGAACCTATTTCATTTCCAAATAGTTTGGCTGTACTAGAATAAGCCGTTGGGATCTCACACTGAAGGGGGTTATCATCTGGTGTGGCGGTAAAAGAATTGGGATCATCAAACTGATAAGGGATGATTGAATAGAAAGGATTTTTAAAAAGTGATGTAATATACTTTGGTCTTTCCCACATTTGAGCTCAGCTGCCATAATCTATACTCCTATAGTTCTCTGAACAAGGTAAATGATAAAGTATATCATGCAATTATGTGCCACATCTCTGTACGATCCAATACCTAATTGCACCTTCAATTATTTTAAAATATTATGCAACGCACAATATGGAATAGCAAAGACACGTGTTCCACCAGATATCCCCAAATTGTCAATCATTGTAGTTTTCTGCCATGCGTTTATCAGTAGGAAGTAGCAATTTCAAATGTCATACTCAAATTTATGGATCAACATCAGGGCCCTCGACTGACATTCTCTCTTGCAAATCCCAAAGTAGGAGTGTAGGAGTACTAATACATAAAAACATTGAGCTTAACTAATTGATCTACTAGCCACAAATCTAATATTTAGACATTAAAAATTCAAGAATGGCCATTTGCATAATCAAAACAATAGGTTCAGGTTACTACTAACCCCTGTAGCACTGGCAACACATTCTCTAGATACCAATTCGCTGAAGCATGAGCAGGTGCAGTCTTAATTCTGGTAGCTCGAATAGCTGTAGCATAATACTCCCTTGTGCTCCAGGAGAATTCATCAGGCAGCTCTCTGACTATAGAAACATCATCCTTCAATACGTTGATGAAGTGATCCACGTCAAATATATCCATGAAGGAGCTGCAGAGAAGATGCAACTTCAGAATATTTCCCTCATTCAAATCCATGAGATGAAGAGAAATACAACTAAATGGGCCTGTACAAGTACCTCGAATCCCGCCAAACAGGATTCACTTCTAGATAGGGGATCACAAGTGTTGCATTTAGTATTTTTGCAACAGCAACTGCATCACATATCTATTGATGGAGAAGATAAAGACTTTAGAGACAAATTGTGCATCTTCAGAAAGTTACAAGTAGTTGTTTCTTTGAGCTTCTGACTGGCGTTTTAATACCTACCCCCATTCTCTGCTGGTTCAACCCTCCATCAAGAAATACCTGGATATATCCCTCAGACTTCTCTGGTAGTGCTGTTTGGAGTCAACCGTCAACCATGAAAAGATAACATGCAATAGCATAGACATTAAGCAAAAAAAATAAAAAATATTTTGTAACAAAAAACATTTTGACATAGTCATCTTGTAAACTGCACTTCTCAATTCTCACCAGTTACATTTTTGGATTCAGCACAAGTTCTCCATCCTTGGTTATCCAAAGGACTCCACAGATCAGAAAGCTGCAAAGATGACTACGAAAGGAACAAAATAAAGAACATCAGAATTAATGTCTCATTGATCACTAGATTAAAAATTCATTTGAAAAAGTATTTTCTGTTCAATCAACTCCTTACACTTTCACGTTGTAAAGCACTCCTGAACAGACGTGAGTGTCTAGGTTTTGGAGTATTCAGTTCCTGCAAAAGTCATATTAAGGTACTGTAAGCCATCAAAAAATTGATTCCATATACAAGTTAAAAATTAAAAAAGCAGGATAATGTTCTCGAGGTCTACTCATACTCGGATAAAGGTCATTCAAGTTTACGTATTATGGATCATTCTTATGATAGCATCAACATATCAAGTTCCAATTTCCGAATAACTTCTAAAAGCTAACACATAAAAGAAATTATTCATCTATTCGGGACCAAAACTACCCTCCTGCTCAATTTCATGCACATATGCATGAATCAGAAGCCAATAGAGCATTTATGAGAGTAGGGTTTAAAGACTTCAATCAGTTGACATGATAGTGGATTTTCATAGTGAAATGTATCTATTTAAAGCATCAAGATATTCATTTTTCGTGTTTAGTATAAAAGTTCTTCTAAGCTCAATTACCGTTCAGTAACCTATTAGTTCAATCCGAAGCAGCCACACGAAATTATTAAGGATAAACAAATCTATAGGATTGATATAAATGGTTGTATCACACCAGAGAAGTTTTCAATCAGCACCGCTCTACATGGTTCCATCAATGTACACCACATGCTCATGTCAAGTGTTTCTTTTAGTAATTTCATGAAGTGATGTTGGACAGATTGGGACAATCTGCCTACTCGGCTTCGCAGAGAGCTCTAATACTGATTTTTAGGATAGGGTTACTTGGAGGGATTTATGGTTGAAAACATGAAAGAAGGGAGGTCTAGAGAGATGTTTCTGGCTTTTGTGAAATTACAGATGTACCCCTGGAAATAAGTAACCAAATAACTCTTAAACTAAAGACTCAAATTAAAAAACTGATTTAACCATGGACTACTAATAACTTGATCTTTAAGGTAAGAATGTGTCATCATTTGTCAGATGACCTAAATTCCATCTCTACCGATTTAATATTAACAACAACCTCATTCTCCATCATGAGGGATGTCCTCTCTCTTTGTCATTCTTCTAGCAGCGGTGGTGTGTGGTTGTTGGGAGAGAACGAGAAGAGGAAGAGAATACCTCAGCTGCATACAAATTTAACCAAAATCACATGCTAGCCTGCCTCTAGGATGAAAACTCTGAAATGTCACCTTTCACCTAAGTATCTTAGGATCCATCCCGAAAACTTTAATCACAGCCTACGAGGCACCAATTTTCCAGAGAAATTGAATTTAACCAATCTGGGGCTAAACTAACCTAGACATAACTAGTCCCTAAAGTTACTTTTTCATACTAAGGCTCTAAGATTTTGTTTTTATGTATCATATTTTTCCTTTAATCGTCTAGATGTGGTTAGACTTGAATTTCCACCAAAAAATTATTCTGTGCTGTGACATCCAACAAGAACCAAACAAAACATGATCGTAGCATAGAAAGACCAGGAAAATATATCTATATTAGTTTCTGGATAATGAAAGAAAATTACAGATTAAAAAAAAAAAGAAAAAAAGCACTTCAATGAATAAACGATAAACCAAATTATGGAAAATTACAAGGTCAAGGCCCACATTTTTAGGAAAAATATTGAGAAACCAAGTGAAACAAAATTGAAGTGAGCAGAAATAACATACCGATAACATAGAAGGCGAAGCATGGCCTAATGGACAGAACAAACTCGGCAATAAAATTGGGAAAAGCAATACAAGTAGACCAGCAAAAGCTCCTCCTCTGTGATTCTGGTACTTGAGCTTCATCATCAACGATGGAGCTCAAGCTTTGGTCTTTTGGATCTAAACAGTGACAACTGACAAGCCTTGCCCCAAGAAAAAGTTAATGGAGAAGAGAGAAGGAAGCATAACCCATTATCATAATCTCTCCCTTCGGGTTTTGTGAGGGTAAGCTAGACTGAAACAGACAGAAACAGAAAGTAAAGGCGACTCACATGGACACCTCGACTCTCTCACCGAATATATTAATGGGGTTTGCGTCTTTTTCAATGGGACCCAAATAGTTTAACACATCAAGATTGAAGAATTTTTACTTAAAAAATTATGTGAATCACTAGCAGAGAAAGAAAGACAAAGTGTATTCTGGATTTACCGTTGGAGATGGGTGCACCTCACCACTCATTGCTTTCCTTTTGACACTTTTCACGACCACCGACACTACAGTTACTGTACAAGATTAAGTCAAACAGAGACCGAGAGATCAATGAATGAGCTGTCATGGGCCTCCTATCAGCCGCCGCTTGGCCCTCTTCAATGGCTTGGACTCTTGTTGTAAAAATCTTCTGTTTTACAACATAAAAAATGAAAAAACAAAATTGATTGTGTTTTTGATGCTTTATCTTGTTCGTTTTTAATTGTTTATCATACTTTATACATATAATTTAAAATTTTATACTAAATTTTGATGTAATTTTAAAAAAAATTTAAAGAAATTAGTTATTTCACTCAAACTAACCAAATAATTGCATATGCACTATATCTATAAATATTTTATATTTGTCCCTTATAGTTTGAATTTTCTAAATAAAAACTAAAAAAAATTGGATAATGTGATATTTTTATATGCATGTACTACTATAAAAAATCTCATGATTTAGAAAAAAAAATTATTTATTTCGCTTATTTAAACACATTAATATTTTTTTGTTCTTTCTCCGTTGACTAATTTTTTATTCTCTTTCATTTTCTTCATGTCTTCCTTTTTTTCTACATACTAATGTTTTCTTTTACTTTGAATTGTTTTTTTAATTTCAACAAAAATAAATAACGAGGATGAAATTTATACATAAGAAATATAATATAAATTTTAATTATTTTTTTCAAACGTAAGATTTACCATGCTTAATCTATTTGTACATAAAAATATATTTATTAAGATTAATATTTTTAGATTCATCTGTAAAATTAAATTGCAGAGGCGAAATGTTTTGTTACAAGTTAGGGAAAAAAAAACATAGATATAGTGCAGTGACACTTGTATATAATTTTTTTAGTTTGAATGAAAAAAATTATAAACAAAATAAATGTAAGAAACTCAAATTAATAAGGGTGACTGATAAAACCAACAGGAGAGTTCACTTTTATTAACTCAAAAGGTTGTCAAACTAATTGTCTACCCAAAAATAGGTTGGCATACTCATTGTATAAGTGGTACTAATTTAAGCATTAAATTTTCTTTTCATATGGGTTTTGGTAATAAGTAAGAGTGGAAAGTTTAATTAATTAAAAGGCAAACAATGACATAAGAAAATAATAAAGCTTTTGTCACATTCCTCTCGGAGGTATGATTGACCAGAGAAATGGATAATCAAATCTTCGTAAACCTGACTTCAAACAAGAAACGAACACGACACTTGACTAAACTAAAAAGTAAAAGTAAATTTTATAAAATATAAGTTAACTAAAAATAACTTGTTTACTGAAACTTATAATAATTTATTAAAAATTTTGGCAAAAATTTTCCATGAAGTGAAATATACCCATAAAATTTAAAAACGCATTCCTATTGTTATACAATAATAACTACAACAACAAGGAGCTCCGCTCCAATTCTCATCATAATAACAATTAATTATACTATTACTCTACATAAGATCAGAAACCCTACAGCTTTCATGTGACTATAAACTTTTATTAATTCTGAAAAATTACCTTGCCACGAAATACTCGACAAAGTCCATTATTGGTAATAGTCATCCTCGATATCTTGTTACTAAAAAAATAACTACACAAGAGAGATGAGTCATACAAACTTCGTGAGTAAAAAATTGTACCAAAAAGGTACTAACATCACCAACACACGTATATAATATATTATCAATTAATATCAACATATCATATATTTCAAAACTATTAAGATCACACATATACAAATACGAATATATAAAAACTTAGCTAACACATTTCAATTAGTACACTGTATAATCCATTTAAAACAATCAAGGCAATCAAAGCATACAAAGCAAGCAAAGGGCCAACATAGTAACTCAACCTCGCATAAAAGTATCTCCCCCACCAGAAATTTACGTGCCTGCATAACAGGTTAATTCTCCATACACAATCCATCTCACCGGGGCTGAGCACTCATTTCATTTAAAACAATTGTTAGAATTAGAGTATCTCATTTCAAAATATCAAATCAAAATATCCTACATGTACCTGGATTTCAATTTCGGAAATAAAAATCATTTATCAGAAAAATCTCACTTTGTTGGCCTTTATCAACCATAACCAATATCAAACAAAAATAGTTCAAATAAATCACTGAAATACTGCACTTATTTATTTTTCATATTTTACATCTATTCCAATACATATATAATTACACATAATAATCTAGCCCCAAAGGTAACAGTTAACCACTCACTTTTAACAGATTTAATTCGTCACTTACACTTGTGTTCATGAGTCTCATCAGGTCCACATTAGGATCTGGAACTGAAATTCATATTCCTAAATAATACTTAGTTCATAAACATTATTGTTATAATCTTTTAATTACTAAGCTAATATATCAACTTACATAAATTTTTTTATGAAAGTTTTCTATTAAGTCATTACATATTGAGTAGTATGAATTGTACTTTATGTGATAAAGTTGATAATTAAAAGACATTTAGATGTCTTGACAATGCATAGAGTAGAAGAAAACAATTAAAAAAGATAGAAAATACCTGTGAGTCAAAGATGCTGAAACTGTTTAAACTTGGAGTTTGGACAAGTGTTTACTCTAACAGTCATATCTTATTCTAGAAAATTTCAAATCTAATTTTGTAAAATTTGTTAAATACTAGACACATATAACTTTATAATATTATATCATTTGTAATTTTTATATTTATATATCAATTCAGTTTATTCATTGAAGTTGCATCAAATTTTACAAAACGCAAAATTTTGATAACACTAATCTTACCTTAGTGAATTGAACATAAATTGCTCTAGGAAAAAAGAAATCTAATTCCGTTTGTTGGATTTATTAATGGACAAGTATATATTCCTAGATAGGTATCATATGCATTATTTGGATATGTATATTAATACAGTTAATTATTTGAATTTTACTCCTTTTTTCCATTTTTACAACCTCTAACAAAATTCTCCGAACTGATTAAAACTCACAAAAAATCCTGCATGGACCTAGGTTATAAAATTTTGCAAATATCATCTTAAGACCTTAAGCTAAACTTTCTTCTTAAAACTCTTAATTTAATTCAGTCTCAAAAACATCTGAAATACTGAGTTTCTCTAACTTATAAAATATGCCTTGCATCATTTCAAAAACCATTTCAAAGTTAATTTCCATGATTCTTTAATTATACATAATTACACCAAACATATTTCTTGAGAATTAAGTCCTCTTAACCTTTATATGAATAATTTAAAATAAAATTAATTAGTTCAAGATCATGTTTCTTAATTAGCTATTTAACAATTGAAACCTACATAAATTAACTCCTATGTATATATGTTAACATTTAACTTCTACTAGTCATATTGTCAAATACCTAAAGGTAAGTCTTTGATGATTGTGTGTGTATGTGTATATATATATATAAATATATATATACTACTAATTCAACATAAATCCATCATTTTTCATTTTATTCATGCTCAATTCCTAATTAAATTAAACTAACTAGCAACTTTAAATAGTATTTATATTCCTATTATAGAATTCAAATTAGATTATCATCTAACTTACATTAAGAATTTAGACTAGACTTTCTAATTTTATCATGTTTCTAATTCCAACTAGTAATTCATGTATTTAACCTTCCCAAGTTAATATTTACTAATCATAAATCTCTATTTCAACATTTTATATATCTTCTAGTATATTGTCAACTATCCTAATCATACACCAAGTTCAACCATTTATTTTTAGTGGAACAATCAGTGCCACCTTAACAAGATGAGAATGAGCTCATCATTTATTTGTACTTTTTTTATCAACCTTAGTATATATATGACGTCTTTAGTAGAACTTTGCATTTTAAGACATTTTATACATATTACTATGTCAAGTTTTTTGTCTATATTCCTGCGACCTTTCCTTTCTTTTCCTTAATCATTATAACCCTGCTTATCCAGTTTTACTCATTCCCTTTTTCAATATTAAACTTTTCGCATAGTGACATTTTCATGTAGGTTCAAATCTAACACAAATGAACGGTATTAAGCTAACAAGAGACAACTACCTCTTGGTCCTTTTAAAGTGTGTAAGTGTCCTAGTGTATGCAACCTTACATGCCTATAAGCTTATGTCAGTATTAGAAATTGTTGGGATGTTACATATGAGGCTCACAATAGTTATATAAGGAGAAGCTCATTGTCATAGTTATCAAGAAAATGATATCAATATATTTTCTATCTAGTTTTTCTCATTTTTTTTATATTAAACTTCGAGTCATACTTTGTGCTTATCCTAATCCTTTTATGTACAACTTTTACTAACATAATGTACCTCATATTTAGCTTAAGGGAATTTCAATAATTTCCTAACAAGAAATTAAAATTCCTAGATTAGTTCATGAGCACGACAAGAGGGGCTTTCTCGCCTCCTATCTCCTTCTTGTTGACATACCCATCAAAGGCCATAATCCTCTTCCCTTTTTTACTAACTAGCCGGCTATGAGAGGAAACAAAATGATAAAGCTGCTGTCCAAAACAGGGGACAGCAGCTTGAGATCATGGCATCCCAAAATTTCCTTCTTGACTAGTCACTTTCCTTACAAGTTACAAGAAAAGGAAACACACCCACCAAAATGGACGAGTTGCCTCTTCCCTTCACGGTTGCTCCTTCACAATGGCTGCAAACAAGAGCATACTAGCTGCCTTCTACGCCTCTTGGTGTGGACACTTCCACAACCAGCCAAAGATTCACCACCAAGGGAACAAAGGGCATCAAAGAAGAAAAGGAAAAGAGTGGTTGCAAGATCTCCTTCTCACGGCTATAAAAACAAAACATTGCTTAGACAAGAGCTTGTTGCCGAATTGGAAAGAGGGAAGAGAGGAAGTACGTGCACTAAAGTAAGGGAATGAAAAGCAAATGAAATAATAAAATAACAGAGATATATGGTTGAGATTTCATTTTAGAGTTTATGGTAGGAATTTGTACCACCATTGTTTATATATCCACATTAATATATATATATATATATATATATATATTTGTATTTATTATTTTATGTCACGTACATATTTATCTCAACTATTAATAAATTTACAAAAGTTTAAATTCAGTTTCCAATTTATCCAATGTGGTGATGAAGTATACTGTAATAAATTAACTCATATTTATCTTATATATTATTTTTTTTTTTAAAAAATTAAAATTATATTAAAATAATTATTTAAATAAAATACCGAATTTCTTTTAGGAATATCAATGTGGCGAAGACTCCAAACTAATTTCTATGTTCGCAAAAAAAAAAAAAAAAATTACATTGTTTAAAAATTAAAGATTTAAGAATATTAAATGTTCCTTTAACATTAAAAAAGGAAAACAAAAAGTTATTCCCGTCATTTTTTGTATCACTCCAATTCTTCACCACCACAGATCTCGAGTTCTATTCTCCCAACGCCTGATACCCACCACCTACGGTTCTGTCTTACTCATTGACTCGTCAAACCTCAAAACCCTAATTTGAACGGCCATGTTTATACTTCTGTGTCCCAATCTCCAACCCATTTTACCAAGAACACCCAAAAAAGCACAAACCAAAAGGACCCGAAATGCACATTGTCCCCAGACTCCGTAATAAACACTTGGGAACTCATGGGCGGCTTAGATAATTTTGATTTCGGTTCCGACGACCCTGCAAAGCCTAAATCTCAATTTTTGACCATGGTGTGGGTATGCCGAATAAATCAAGTTCTTGTAGGTACATTGGCAATTATCCCCCTCCTCCCTGCCAAAGAAGAGCTCCTCTGGTCAAATTGAGAACTTTCAATTGTCTCCTTTTCCCACCGAGTGGTTCCTCTCTCTTTTTCTTTTTGGGGAGGGGCAGAGAGAGAAAAAGATGCTTTTGAAGTAATTTTTCTTCATTATTCTATCCTTTGCCTCCAAATCAAAGCATTATGTAGGCTACCCAAACCAATCCATTTTTTTCCGATCAAATGTCAAAATCTCATAACAAATTTTACAACTTATATAAAGCAACACACATCCAATCCATCCAGGAAAACACAAACAACCCTACACATAAAGGATTCTACCATAAATCTCTTTAAGTAACGCTTCACTTGCTTACAACGGAGCAGATAAAAGCATTTCATATTCCATTAAGCGTGATGACAATATTGCGTGAAGTAGGGTAGTCGCGGTGCTCACAAAGCCATATCCCCTTTATCATAATAGAATAAGAAAAGAAGTGAATAACTTTTATGTGACATTGATCAAACAAACATTCATGTAGTAAATCTGTATCTGCATATATGACAAATCAAAGGCAAAAAAATTCCTGAGTACATGCCACAACACTATCTACATGAAAGTTTAATTGACTGTATGCACAAATTTAGTATAATATAAAGCAAGCCAGTAGATCAAAATTAATCATGCAATGAATTTTATTCAGATAAATGTTAAATCAATGTGATAAAATTCCAAGTTCATGCCAAAACAATCCATTTGGAAGGAAATAAAATGCATTAAATTTATGTTCCATTGCATCATACAGTGCTTACAAACTACTATGATTGTCTTGAGTATGATGAATGATTGTTTCTCACAAAAACATGCACCAACCAATTAACTCATGACAAGAACATAATAGCAGTAACAATAGTTGGTTCACCGTGCCAAATAGCCCCTTAAAACTTGGGAAACACAAGATATGGGCCATCCCAGGCGCAACATAAAGCAATCAGAATCTTCTACGAGCTGTTGACAGTCATATGAATTAATATTGATGATGCTTACTGCTTACAGCCTTACATTCCTAAGCAAACAATTTGCTGATGCTTAGCTATAATTTGGGCAGATCCATACATTCATGAAATATCCCCTTTGAAATATTAAGAAGAAATAAAGCACTCTGTCCAAGACTGGCACTATGGTGCTTATGTAATTAAGCCACATACAAAACTTTGAAAAATGAATACAAGAAATTACTAATTATATATATCATTGGCAGTTGGCACGACTGAGTCTGAAACTTTTGTTAAATTACTAATAATCAAATTTATTATAAAAAAACAAAAGAATCAAATTAATATATATATAAAAGCAGTCATGTGGTAACTATTGTAAATTGTAAGAGCTGTCAAATTTTCTAAATGCCTACCCAGGTATAAATCATGATAATCATCAGTCCTGACCATTGAACATTTCAAACAAATTCAGAATTTAGAACTATTCCTAAAGTACCTGCCAAGTCCCCATGTTAAGCTTTCCATTTGTAATTGGTATCCTGAAAATAAAATAAAATCATGTAAATAGAGGTGTAAATCTTTAGTGCAAATAACTAGTCCCAACACCAACTAATCAAAATTTTCTTACGTGAGAGTGCAGCCAAACATGGATGACTTAATGTGTGCAGGCATGTCATCTGGGCCTGTAAAAGTTTCCAAACTTAAGAACATTGACAAACCGAAAAGCAAATGGAAAGGACTTCAGAAATCCTACATGAAACAATAGAAGTGCTGTCATGCTTCACATTCCTCATGTGATGTTTTGTTGAATACAAATAGGGCAAAAGAATCAGATGAGCAGTTATCTTTCCGTAAGAGTTTTTGTATATTTGGTCTCAAAAGGATAACGTAGGCTTGGTTGATAGGAACCAGAAATGAGATTTAAGATGCAATATAAGAATGAGAGATAATATTTTTGCTAGCCAACCAAAGAATATGGGACTTGACTCCCCTCCAGCAGTCACTCAACTTCCCTGCTACTGGAGGGGAAGCTCTCCGCATCCTCCTTTTCTTTAGATGCCTGAGATCTTGACATATGTCATGACCAAAGAAGAAACACCCACACACCAAAAGAAAAGTGTTAACAGTGTCAATTTCATTGAAGTATTGAGGTGCTACTTATTTAACAGTGTTCTCCAAATTAGGTTCACAGGAAAAAGAAAATCTAGATCTTCTCCAGTTCTAAATTACAGAAGCAACAAAGCACCACAAGATATCCCTGTGATGATTGTCCCTGTGGGCACAAAGACTTGATAAATGTAAAAAATTTCAAATATATATGTTGTTATGATGAGTTCAACTTTTCATACGCAACTAATCAATCAGATTTACATCTTTTATTTTATCCTTCTTTTAGAACTTTTGCATCAAACCGGCATTTATTATCAACGTAATATGATTCTACATAAATTGAATTTCGCAGATTTCATCTCTTTATATATCAGAGGAAAGGGGGTCTATAAGAAGTCCCTTTAATGGCTTTATTAGAAGGAACCATTCTCATTTAATTTTGTCAATACCTACTGCAAAGATGAAGTGAGACATTCAGGTTACAGAAGTGGATTGCAAAGCATGAATAAAAACTTTTCTTTTTACATGACAAGACTGCGACTCAAAAGTAGTTTTTATGCCAATTAAATAAATAACCTCTTTTGTTAACTGAGAACAAATGACGTACATACTTTAACTTCAAGATGCCATAACTAAAGATGCGCCAAATATTCATACTGCATTTTTATTATAAATGAGTAAGGAGACATTGATCAACATATGATGGAATTGAGGGAGTGAATATAGTATAGAAGAACAGCATCCAATAAGATATCACTATGAAAAGTACTGTTAAAGGCATTGGGCAAACTTTAGTGGTACAGCTACAAGGTGCAGATGTCATCATTTTGGTAATCCATGTACGACTGACAACTTTCTAATCAAAGAAGCTGGTTATTGCTACTGGCCTTATTTCTTTTTATTTGCTAAATGACCTAGTTGCATTTTAATTTTATTCTAACATTGTGTTTAATTTTCATTGCAAGGCAAGCCAGTATATTTGACTATTTAGTGAAGACATATTCTGTAAAATTAGTGAAAATTCATCACTCTCCCTCCCAAACAAAGCACAAAGTAGGGACTAAACCCTCCCAAACAAAGCACAAAGTAGGGACTAAAATAGAATCAACGCAAATGTGTTGCTGGTGAAAACTCTTTATGGTTTAAAATTTCAAAAAAAAAAAAAAAGAAGAAGGGAAAATATAAACTTAAATTGGTGGATCGGCATAAGCAAAGATTGTAGTTCTCCTGATCAATGTAGAATTGCGGCTACACAATTTACAATTATTAGTTCTTTTCCAATGTACAAAAAGATAATGATAATTGCTAATTGATTATGCATCAATATTTCAAGGAAAAAAAACTTTTGACTTTTAGGAATCCTCTAGCATACAGAGTAAGGAGACATGTCCAAAATTCTATTTATGTTTTTCCTTTTGGTCCGCCAAGTTCAAATTTTTATACCAAGATAAATAACTTGGAAAAATCTCATACATAAAAACAGTAGAAAATAGAAAGGGATTTATTATATAAATAATAAACCATAAAGAAAAAACAGATATAATGGTTTTGGAGAGGAATAGATAGTAGAGGCCAGAGAGTGGAGGTGGGGGATGGTAAGATAGGGAGAAGAGGAAAAACAATGTACTTTCACCAAATACAAAGGCTATCCTTTAAGTGAAAATAAACAAAGTAGGGACTATTTAGAAAATCAAGGAGGTGGCTCCAGTAGCCATAATTGGCTGCTGTTTGATAGAAAGTTTCAGTCATATGTGGCCCACTAGAATGATGACATCTGCTCCTTGTAGTTGTACCTCAAAATTATCCCAATAAACCCTAGAATGATCCTGACTTAAATTGAGAAAACTAGAGTATACAGAAATCATGTATAAATCTTAGTCTACTTTAGGCGATTGAAACCAACACTAACCTTCTAAAGTGTGCTTCCAAGGTGCAGAATTCCCCTAAGTGAAAATAATTATGGCAAAGAAACCATATAAACCCCTTTTCCATAAAAGATATAATCACAAAAGATATAGGTATATTGCAACAACGGATACACATACACCATAAAAGAAACAAACCTCTGGAACTATCTTATTAAGAAATGTTTCGGTATCATCCCGAACATCTGAGTCATAATTTTCATTGATAGTAAGCGAAGCACTTGTATGCAGCACTGTAAAATTCCACCAAAAGTTCAATATGTGCACCTCATATTACACAGATATGCAAGGAGGAAAACTCAAATCAGTGTCCAGTTTACTTACAGAATAAATGAGCAAGGCCACACTTAAATTCCGACAAGTCCTGACTGATGTCCTTTAATATCTGATATAGAATTCGATAGTTAAAGAAAATGTGAAAACGTAAACAAGCTAGATGAGATAGATGGATAGATATAGAGGTCACAGATGCCAAATTTTTATTCCACATGCTTGACCCACTTAACATCACAATTCACAACAAAAGAAAACTTACCAACAAGATCATAGTACCAGTAAAAGGAACCCCAAAGTAAACTTTCATGACCAATGCATATTCAGGAATTAAATGGTAATAGAGTATAGATTGCCAAGACATCAGCCCTAGGCACCAAGGAATGGCCAATTTTAAGTGAGACGGGAGATAAAGACTAGCCTTCAGTTAGGGTGAGTTTGGGAATACTGTGATGTAGCTATTGGAAAAGCACCTGGGTGACACTGAGCCCTGAACTAAACAACAGGTAGCCAGTTTCTTTTCTCAAATCCTAGTGATGTTTAAAATCTGAGACCTCCAAGTTGGAAGTCCTTATTCTTAATCACTTTGGGTCTCTTCCAAAGGACACCAATAAAAAAAAAAAAACATCAGACAATAACTTATGACTCCTGTTGTCCTTTAATAAGTGCTATAAGCCTATAATAGACACTAAAGTGATTGGTTGAAGATGATGAAGTCAAAGAAAAACTTGAGCAGTCTTTACAACAACAATCCCAAAATCTACTCTTATAGCTCCTCAAGAACATGACCAAAATCAGGTGTATTTTCTGGTTTGGGCTTTTGCTAGATTTTGATCAGTCAAAAAGTAAAATTTCAAACTTTCAGTTTTAGCCAAAGCTTGAAAACTTCATATGAGATATTGAAATTTATGCCATAGCTCAATTTTTTTCTTGTACTAGGAAAATTCTATAAAACGTCCAATTCATGTAGTTATGATGGGCTACCAACTAACCAACTAACCAACATGGTAAGCATGATCAATATAATGAAACCATCTACTCCAAAGCATATGAATAGAATAAAACCAAATCTTACCATATATGTATATAATAACATGAGGATTATAAATATCGACTGCTAAAGAGTTCCATAAGGAAAGAAAGCAACGGGCAAGTTATGCATGTTGCCGTTTCCAGATTTGGCTCGAGTAATTCGCAGAACGAGAGAGGATCTGGAATTGATCATGTACCATTCTAATACAATAAACGTAACGACAGCCAAGGAGAAACATAGTTAGGGTTTCGGAATTTGGGGCTACACATGATAATAACATACCTTAGGCGTGATGAGATGGCAGCCCCTCTTATGTGGGGGCAAAGCTATAGTCTTCTGAGCCCACTTTGGAGTAGCGGCAGCCGCCATGGAATCGGGAACGGTCACTGTGATCGGAAGTTGTGTGCAGCGACTTGACGCGAAGAGGAGCACAGAAAGGCTTGACCGCTGGGGGGAGCGAGTAGACTTGCATGGGTACTCAACTCAAAGCCCAGCCAACCACAAATAGCGCCTGAACGAAATCCAAATGAGTTTTCGAGTTTCAAGATTTTTGTAACTTGACATCCTTAGCCCTTGGCACTTGCTAAGATAATACAAAGAAAAAAATTTGTAATTTTTATTGTAATAATTAATTATAATTTTTATAATATTATTTAAATTACTATTTTAAAAAATCATTTACAAATAACTTATTATTAAATCTTAATAAATATTTTAGAACACTCGTTAAACAAATAAATAAATTAACTAATAAAATAATATTGTTTAATTAAAATTGTCATGTCACATAATATCTATCTATAATAATAATTTGAAGTTTTCTAACTCACCTTTCTATAAATGTTTTTACGAGTTTGAATTTTTGATATTGTAAAATTTTTAAATTATTAAGTTTAAATTAGTCTTATTACTTGAATTGTACCTTTTATGTAATTTTTATCTAATAATTGATTAGTTGTAGCATAGTGACATTATCAAATTATACTAATCAATCAAATCATGTTTTTTTAGCCACGTTACCAACTCTTTTTACACACAATTACACTTTTTTTAATTAAGAAAAATAGAAAAAGAAAAAGAAAAATAAGAAGAAGAAGTAGATGAGACACACTCCTCCCATCACTTTTTTCACCATTTCATTATCCACTCTTCTAACCCTCTTTAAACTCTTTAACTTCACAGCGCTCAACAATTCTTTCACCATATTCATTTTAGAAATACTCATTATTAATTTATAATTACTATCCACTCATTCTTAATTTACAATTACTAACCACTATCTTGATTAATGACATTAAATGGGGTCACTCTCTTCCCAATTCTTTTAAATCTAGCACCCTCTCATTTTATTAGTGTAAGTTGGTTGTTGAAGCTTCTTTTCAGATCAAATTTCAAATGGGTTTGCACATATTGTGTTGCCAGAATTCCTTCACTATTTTCTTAACTGTCAAGTTCAAAATTTTGGACCCATAAAAAAAAAAAAAAAAAAAAAAGACTTAATGGGATTACAAATATTTTACCTCCTTCATTAATCGGATTACTTGCTTGTGGACAATATTTAAAGATGAAATAGTCATTAACCTGATAAAACAATAGGTTAAAACTGTGAATAATTGGGTTCTGCTTCGTCATGGCTAAGATATCTACACAATGATTATTTATTTGACAGCTGTCTAAGAGCCATAGAGAACTACTATTGAAGGTAAAAATAACACGAATGTGATATTTCAATAATACAAAATCAAATTACGAATTGATTAAATTAGGTACGGAACTATTAGATGCATATATGTATATTGACTTAAACATTACTAACAATATTGTGAAGCCAAGTTATATAGATAATCATTCTGAACAATACGTTTATGTATATAAGTTTGAATGAATAAAATAATAACCAATAAATTTATATTATAAACACATACATCTGATATATTTATATATTTTATTAAAAAAAAGGACATGTATCGAATTTCAAAAGAAAAAGAAAAAGTAAAATAACTTTCATAAAATCTTATATTAGAATTTGATCTTTTAAATTCACTTAATTGAAATTTAAAATAAAAAAATTGAAGTGCCATTGTTTACAATAACTTGATAAAAATAAAATATATATTAGATTTATATATTATATTCTCACAAATTGAAAAATAATAATAAATTAATGGAGAATTACAATAATAGCCAAGCTCGTAATTCCATTACCATGTAAGACTAAAACACATGGTTATTATCTACCTATTACACTTTTATATTTATATTATATAATACTATTATAGTTTACCTTAAAAAAATTATTCAATTATTTTATTTGACTCTCATGTTTTTTAATTAATTTTTTTTTTTAAAAAGACGTCAATTATTTTATACCTGTTTAAACTTCTCCAACATTTATTAATCTCAATTGCTTGCACTAAAAACTAACTTTTAATCATATAAAAAATAAAAATAAAACTTCAAATAATTTCCAACTATCCGACCCTTTTCATAATTAATTGTTCTAGATATATTTTTTTATATTATGTGAGCATGCAATGAGGTTACGAGACCGGTGTAACACGGTGGTTATCATTCACTGAACTTCGTTAGTTTTTTTTATTTTAATGGTTAGTCATTGACTAATTTATTTTTTGGTTTGATAAACAATAGATTATTTACGCTATATAATTTATGAAAATTTTACTCAATATACGAACTGAAATTCATAAATTAATAATGGGCATACCATCCAACTAAGAGTGTGTATGACTTGGCTTGTTTCGATTTTGAAGAAAATTATTTTTCTCTCAACTACTTCGGTTTGCGATTAAAAATAACTATCATCGGTTTATATGATTTTCATATCCAAAATCAACCTAAATTGTTAGATTAGTTAGGTTATGAGTGATATTCAGTTATTTGATATGAGTTAGGTGTCAAGCTCAATTCAACCAAATTCAAGCTTTTCATATGTAAAAATGAATTTTTAAGACCAAAAACACAAAGAGTATAAAAACATATATTTAATACTTATTTCTTCACAAATAAGATTTGTAAATTTAGAAATGAAAAATAGAAAATTTAGTATTCGAAAATAGTACATATAAAATTAAATATTCCATAATATTTATAATTATTATTTAAATTAAAAATAATATAAAATACTGATTCAGTTTCAATTAAAAATTTTATAACTAAACCATAACTTTAAAAAAAAAAAAAAAAAAACCAAACCAACCTAATTTTTTTAATGATTTAGAGTGGTTTGGTTGGTTTAACCAACAACACCCCAACATCCAACCCACATAGTTTCGGTCTTAATTGTATTTCTCCGTTCTTCTCACTGAGAAAAATATTAAATAGAAAAAACCAGGACTCAACATTAAAAGAGCAGTCGTTGGGCCGTTGGGCCGTTGAGCTACTACTATATGTAACCAATAACCTTCAATTGAGTGCCCAGCTCCCTCTCCTGCAACTAATAGCTCTTTCTGTCATTGATTTGTACATTTTGTAGGTTCTCCAGCCATAAACAGATCTCTTACTCTCTCGCGTACTTCCATTTTTTCGTTTTCTCTTCAATGGCGAGTTTTTTGTCACTCCTCAGGCGGTTCTACCTCACCGTCTATAATTGGACTCTCTTCGCTGGGTGGTATTGACCCATAATCTTTCATACCCATTTGTCTCAGATCTCTTCCACCACACTTCCATTCCTGTATTCCTCAGTTACACATTAAAGTATTGAAATTTATCTGGTTTTTACTCAGGTTTCAAGTTTTGTACCTTGTTTTGAAGACACTGAATGAATCTAGCCACGAAAATGTTTACAATGCGGCAGAAAAGCCTCTACTACTTGCTCAAACCGCTGCTGTCTTGGAGGTACAGGAATTAATTTTTCTTATGTTTGTTTAGGGACAAATGTTTTCAAATTTCTAGATAAGTGTACAGTTTGCATTTGTTTTCTTGTCCAAATTCATGTCAGTTCACTTATCTAACCTTTTCTTTTTATTCTTTTTTGCGGGTGTTGAATCACTTGGTGTCCTAGATTCTTCATGGTTTAGTAGGTGAGTAATCTGTTGGTTATAACCTCTGTTTGACATAGAAGGAAAATTTATGTGAAGCCCAGATTATTAATGATTATTTAACTATGAAGGATTGGTGAGATCCCCAGTAACAGCAACCCTGCCACAGATATCTTCAAGGTTGTTTGTAACATGGGGCATCTTGTGGAGCTTCCCTGAGGTGACGAGTTGAAGGCTTTTTACCATTCTATTGTTGATTTCTTTCCCCTTATTTTTCTATACAAAATTACAACTTGAAGCCTATGGATGACAGACTCGGAGTCATGTACTTGTCAGCTCTCTGTTAATCAGCTGGTCTATCACAGAGGCAAGTATTTCAACATCTTAGTTAATTCGCTATGTTCTAAAATTGCTAGAAAATGTTAACAACAACGGTTGTAGTGGTGGATGGTTAGAAACTTCTGAACATCACCTATATGAAGAAATTATTGTCTTTGTAGCTTTCAAGTGTACACAGAAATTAACTAGTATAATATCCATTTATTGCTTCTAGAAATATATAATTTTAACTATCATAACAAATTAGAGAGAAGTATTAACTATAGTGATCTTGTTGATGTGATTGAGCTTGGATTCTGTTTATTTGATCTCATCATTGGAACATGGTTCCACATGCTTAAGGATAATTAATAAATTGTTCATCGGATGAAATTCTATTTATCAAGTGTGCTTTTGACTGGATATTCTTCTTCGAGAAAAGTGAATTCCCAGTAGCAATACTGTATTTAATTGTACAGATGTTTTATAATATGTTGATGAACTTCCTTGAAGTGGAAGAGTTTTAAACTAACTATACATGCACAACCTATAGTTTATAATGCAAATGTACCTTTTCATTTCATTAACTTTTGGGTACTTAGTGGCCACGCTCCTTTTTCCATGGCCTTGATCATCAGTTTACATTCTATTCAAACTACAAAATTTAGTCCCGTGTGGATTCTGCACAAAATATCTAAAAGCAGTCACCATATATCACAAGAGTTCTGATCTGGTACCAAAAACACAGAAGACAGATTTCTGAAGGCAATAACTTGTTCGTTATGTATCATGTATGTATATCTTACATAGAATTTGTTTGAGTGAGAATTAGAAGGATCTATAATTTTGGACTTATACTTATGTTCAGGCATGTACTTTGTTCACCAAGAATTATGTACTGAGGTCAATAGTGAATAATCTCGTGCTATTCATAATTACAGATTATACGGTATTCTTTCTTTGGATTGAAAGAGGCATTTGGTTTTGCACCTTCATGGCTCTTGTGGCTCAGGTATGATGTTTGAGTTATGTACTTGTTCATTGTAAGGAGGAAGGTGGTGGTTATCCTATGTAGTTTATATTGATCTCTGAACCTGCAATTTTACAATGCAGATATAGCACATTCATAGTGCTCTATCCAACAGGCATCACCAGCGAAGTTGGTCTTATATACATTGCCCTGAAATACATCAAGGTAAAATACAAAAAAAAGAATCTCACTCCTGTCTATGTACAGAAATCCTAATGGTTTATGCTCTGCAACAGTTATGTTTTCCTAATATCTGATAAGAATATCCATCTTTTGTAGAAGGCAATCTTATTGCACTAAAAGTGATTAAAATGAATTAAGTAATCACTTAACATTAGCAATTAGCTTATTAACATCCTTTTGAAGACAGGGAATTATAAAATAAAATAAAAGATGCTTGTTTCTTGATTAGTTTTTTTTATTTGGTTTTTTGATTTTATGTTTTGTGTTCAATACTTTTTTTAATATGTTTGACAAACAGCTATATAGTGTGGCTTATAAAATCTGATTGAAATCTGGACCTGCTTTGTGTTTTGTTGGTTTAGTTTCCTATCAAAAACAAAAAGGGAAAAAAAAAAAAAAAAAAAAAAAACTCAAGCTCCCTTTGAGCCTGAGTTTCCTGAATTGCATTGGGGTTAAGAACCACTGTTGATTATTCCTTACAAGACCTTGACAGCAATTATATCCGTGTGACTTCCTGTATTTATTTCCTCCATTCTAGTGTCTATAGTCATCGCAAGAAGTTGAAGAGTAGCTGATAACTAAACTGGATAAGGAAGGAAATTTTAATTTTTCTTAGGGGGTGGGGGTTTCCTAATTAGTAATTTTACATTATTGACTGTTTGCTATCACCCTTTAATATGCAGTTTGTCAGAATTTTGGTAAGTCAAATGAATGAATTGAGATGTTTGCAGGAATCTGAGAAGTATTGCATAAGGATGCCCAACAAATGGAACTTCTCTTTTGATTACTTCTACGCTTCAATTCTTGTACTAGGAATCTACGTTCCAGGCATGAACTTAGCATTCTCCCTCACCAAATAATTCTGTCATTTGGCTTACTTTTATGTGCTGATTGATTAAATGTAATGACCCCTTTCAGGTAGTCCTCACTTGTATGGGTACATGCTTGCACAGAGGAAAAAGGCCCTCTCCAAATCAAAAAGAGAGTAAAACAGAAGCAAAGTTTTCATTGGTTTTTACTAGAGATAAATTATATCAATGCCTTGGTCATACTTGAATTATATTTCTGAGGAACTTATGCTCCTGTAGATTATGTTTCTTTAGGGCAAAAAAGGGTTTGGAATATAGACTTCTAAATGAATTTAATATTTGGCAAATATTACATTTCCAGTGAGACGGAAGATCTGCTAATTACCTCAAGTTTGACTCTTACATCATGTAGTGCAGTTTAAGAAAACAAAAGCAGGATACAAAAGGAAAAAAATATTATCTGAATCTTTCACATAAATTAATGGAAGGGAAAGCTGTTATTCAGGTTTATGCACTACAGCTTTCTTTTTTTATAGATTGTTCTTAGGATAATGCAGGGTGAACCTATAGAAATGGACTAGCAAACTCTTGATGTAATGTCTGCAATTAATTGCAGAGGTTGGAAGATACGGCATGGAATGTCATTCCAAAACTAATTTTCTTGTACTTTCTGAAACTTATTGGGTTGGGGATAGCCTGGTTGGGATACGAGAGATGCCATGGAAAGATTCAAAAGCTGGGGGTCCTCACTTGTTACTTGTTAGTGCGGTGTTAGAGAATATAAACTATGCATCGTATCAAACTATGCAGGCAGCTATCGTCGTCGTCAATGGCTGCCAAAGATTTGTCCCACATCAACTTCAACTTCAACAAAACCTTTCCAATTTATGCGTATTATGTCAAAAGTAGCGTGAAGAAAAGTTGGAGAGTAATGAAAATTTTGGTTTGGCATATAAATGGAAAGCAAATACTGTAATTTCCTGCTGAGCGTAAGGTACTAATTTCCTACTGGATACTAAGATGGAAATATTTGTTGCATCCATTTGTGCATTTATCAGTTAATATTCTGGGAAAGAACTAAAGCTTTTTCAACCTTGAGAAGGTCTGGAGACCAAGAATGTTAACTGACAATGATTTTCTGAATGTCAAACAAGATGGTTGAGAGGTAAACATTCAGGGTACAATTAGACAGATACCTGGCCAGTTGTCGAATTCCAGTTATGTTATAGGCTGCTTTTAATAAAACCAAGGTTGCATTCACATTAGAAACTTTGCTGCTGACCAGAAAATATGAAAAGTTACAACCGACTGCACTATCTCCTGTTGTTGATCAACTAAATCTAAGAGATCGTAATACTGTTCAATAGTATGAACCCTGGAAGGTTCAATGTAATAATTCAGTTACATGACAGTTGTCCTGGCTCCCCATCATTATGTAATCAAATTGACAACTGCTTACACCATCAGAATTTCCTGCGATTCATAGATGTCCCTATTCTGTTTATCTTGTAGAAATCCTATGAATTTATGCTTTAAAAATGAAATTCATGAACGTTCTGATTTAGAAAAGCTTCTGCATAATTAATGTTACCGAAAAAGGAAAAAGAAAACATTTCTGGGGCACACTGGAGAAAAAATCTTGACTCTTGGAAATATTTCAATGAGACAATAGCTAAAGGAGCAAATCAAAATTGGGGGGGGGGGGGGGGGGGGGGGGGTTTGGGGAGAAGGGGCAACCTGTTTTTGAGAAGGTAACAATATTGAAAGGCTAGCATTACAATTGCTTCGACCATAAAAGACCAAAAATTCATTCTTCAGCAGCAGCGCTGGCAGCACTGAGGTCCACAGTCAGGTCCAAAGTCTGAAACATGAAGCAGTCAACAGATAATTAGGTGAATAGTAATCAAATATTCAATTATAAACCCAGTCTGCAAAAATTCTGACTTAATTGTCAAAGAATGTTGAGATAAACATTATCTGCAGCCTTACATAGCATATTGGTAACTAAAACATATTTTAAACCTTATTTGCAGACTTACTAAGCAACATATTCTTTTCTTGGTTTAGCCATTACAATGATAAAAAAAAAAACGGCAAGTCTGAAATATACACATTACTTATTTTACTTTATTTTATTTTTGAACTATGAAACCATTTTCAGACTAGCTAATTATTCCTTCAAGGCCAGTCAAAAGCATTCTAATAATATCATTAGTGCAGAAATTGTCCAGGCCAATGAGCCATGTATTGCTATAAAAGCATCAACTCATATGGAAAAGTTGCCATTTCAAATTCATCTGTTTATTCTTTTTGTGCTGGTACTGCAAAAGATATTCCAACAGCCATTTACCTTTCCAGTTATGTTGCTGTACATGGCAATCACGTCTTTAACGGTGGTCTCAAAGTGTGTTGTCGCATCGTAGCTCTGAAAAAAATTCTGATATCAGTATTCTGTCAATGATTGACTCTTCAAGTAAAATAACTGTAAATTAATGCCAAGGAATCCAAATCTGGACCTAAATTAGGTGTGATAGTGGTATCAGCTTGTCTTATGACTCTACCCTTCCACCAAAGTGAAGTCTCCCGAGAACATTGTCAAGGAAAAATTTGACAACTAGAAACTAGGGTAACTTTTTTCAGTTAAAGCAGCTCATGCAGACAAAATGATTGTTTGCAGTTTAGTAGTTTACTAAGATTCTTCCCGAGGAACTAGGTGAAGATGCAAAATATGAACCTAGTTGCTCTCATCTGTCAAGCATTTGGCAGTCAAGTAAATGAACCTAATTGCACTTGGAATTGTCAGGGAACAAAATATGTTATATACCCAACACAACTTAGCACAGAGAATAATTAAAATGCAACTTTTTCATTTCTTTTAACTTTACTTACTTTAGATATGAAACATTGATCAGTGTCCTGCTGGTTAGTGGGTTCATATCTGTCGTAAGTGTCGAAAAATATTTCATCTACAGGTCCAAGGAGATCAATGCCAGGCTTCAATTCAACTTGAGGATTATCAGTCTCTGCTTCAGTTGTAACAAAAGCAATATATTTCCCTTTTGGGGCCACATTGTGAGTGTAGGAGCAGCAGAAAAGGTACCTGCAACTCAGTGAAAGCAAGATACACTAATATGCGTAGATAGCTTTAATTGCTGGAACTGGGTTACACAACATGATTGCCTGCACAAACAACATATTTTTGGTGGTTCTGCATTTGATTAAATTATATTCTTGTAACTCGCAAGTGTCCCTATAAATTATAATTTTACTGTCTACAGTATGAATTTCAGATGGCAAGCAAAAGCTTTCATGCAGGTATCATTGACAGAGTCATGTTTCTTTAAACTATATACACCTCAAATTATAATAAAGCCAGGAAAAGATATACAACTTATCAAGCTTTCAACAGTTAATGGAATACATACTTAATAACCCACATTTATGGTACTACTAATTATATGCGTAAAAATTAGTACATATGCCCACGTTCATCTGAATTCATTTAAATCAGCACTCCCTAAGGAATTTAGTTACTAACAGAAAAATGAATCTATGAGAAATTTGGGAAACATACATATCTGATTTTCGCCCAAGTTGTTTCTGAGGCAGAATGACCTGAACTGAGTGAGAATCATGGGTGTTTGGGATTGGATGACTCATAATGCATATAGCCCGGGCAACTTTCCCTACCTTCTTTACCTAATATGAAGATTGTTTTAGTTTGAACAATGAAACTCGACAAGATCTTCCACTATTAAGGTCCTTAAATATTACCTTAGTGGGCAAATATGAAGGATCACATACAACCTTTTTGCATTTTGCAGTTTCTCCTTCTGAAGTCACACCAAAAGCCTTCCCATTTTCATCAAATTCTACCTGTCATAAGCAGGATCTAGCATCACATTCCCTTAAATCCATAACAATCACTGTTCCTATTGCATATCCAGCTATAAATAGACATAAAAGAAAACTGAAAATGAATTTAATTGAAAGGTGAAGTTACACTTAGCTAAGTTATTACTAAATCTATGGCATGGTTGAGCTAGGGTCAACTGGTCTACTAAATAAAAGATGTGACCGACCAGTTTTGGCATTTTAGTTCAACTATTAGCAAGTTGCTTAGACAGTTAAGGAGATACAAAGTACCCCAAGTACCATCTTTTCCCTAGAACTCCTTCAAGTTCAATTTATCTACAGTGGTACAGTGCTCTAACACTCGTAAACTGACTCGAAATATACAATATAATCCACTTCTGGAATATACGAGAGACTCTTCATAAGCCATTCATATTATGATGTTGATGTTAACAAATTCACCTTGCATTCTGGCTTGCTGAGCATATAAGTGCCACCATAAACAGCACTTAAACGAGCAAATGCCTGCCAGTTTTTCAGCAGAAATAGTTAAAGCAACTATAAGACTCCTCAGAGACACAATTTAGTTCTACTACAAAACAAACCTGGGGAAGCTCTCCAAGTCCATAGAGTGGATAAATATAAGGAGATCCACCCTGGAAGCGTGCTAACGACTCTGCATATAGCTTTTTCATAACCAAGGTCAAACATATATTAGAAATTATATTCATATTTTTCAACAAGTATATAAACAAAGTTATACATGATTATATGGACATGATTTCATTCCTCAGAAATAATTAACAGCACACAATATTTAATTCTGCAACCATAGCTTGAAGAAATTTAAAGATGGGAGAGGTTTATTCTTATGATTTGGCCTTCAAAATAAAAAATAATGGAAGGTAATTTTAAGAAGGTTTTTAAGCTCTAGAGTCTAGCCACTTCCAGTATTTGACCTACCAGTTAGAACAATAGATGCAGAAAGAATATAATCACAATTTTCATGCAAGACATGTAACTCAAGTTCACGCACGAGTTATTTTAGAAAAAGCGCTCTAGTTCAGTATTCTAATGATTTTTCTTTGGAAATTCATAGTCTTCACATAATATTCAGTGAATTTCCAGCCATGTCTAACTACTTAAAATTCACAGAAATTAAACTTGATGAGAAATATGAGATAAGAGAATATTAGAATCCAATTTTATTATGTATAGTACACCATTTCATAGATATTATAGTATTCTAAAATCCTGGGCTCCTTTTATCCACCAATTAAGTTAATAGGGAGATGTACTCCTAGAGAATTAACTTCATGATGAGTAGAAGTTGTCCAATTGTTTCAAAACTACTTCAGCATACTTATAATTTATAGTAAGCATTTCAAAATGGAAATACATGAGACAAGAAGGAATAAGATAATAAAGAGTTGGACCAAAATATTAGCTACTCAACTCAACAAACAACCAAATGTATATTCCGCACTAATTTCCTGACGTACAATTTGAAAGCATAACTGAATACAAATTCTAATGGAAGTCTAAATACCTTCATTCTTTTCACGAAATCCATAGCAGGTGCGTTCAGGTAAGCATCATCCAAATGGAGTGCCAGTGCATGCCCGATGAAGTCAATTGTATTATCATCTAGGCCATATTTCCTGTATCAGAGGCAGAGACAAGAACTGTAAGTTATTCTAGATAGCCCATAGATAACATTTCTGGGAAAATAGGAATATATGGATTCCATTACAGGAAATGAATAACTCAATCAGAAACTCTTCTGATATATTATAATGGATTAGTATCTCAAAATGACTGTCTTTTCTCCATATTAATGTTCTATAATTTCCAAAACATTTTATACAGATCCAAAATGTTTCTTACGAAGAGCGAACACTGCTGAAAAACTTGTTGGTTCTACACTGCTATTGGAACTATTAAGTCACTTGCTTCATAATGCATGCAATCTTTTCTTGCAAGACCGTGAATGATGTGTGAAATTAAAGGATGAGAGGATATTACAGAGGTCACTAGTCATTTGTTGGTGAAATGACGTTTAAAGAGACAAAAAGTGGGAGGTATAGAAGAAAAGCAAGTGAGATAGTACGAAATGAGATCTTTAGCTGTAACTTTGTTGAGGTCAAGGCCTTCATGAGATTTTGGATCATTTTCTTCATAGTCTTGTACATAAATGAAAAATTTTCGAGCACGGCGTTTCTCAAACAATCCCATAAGTGGGGATTTTAGTGCTTCCACATCGTTAGCTGGTACTTTATGAACCTGAAAGGGAAAAAAATAAAACTCAATAGTTTGAAACTTAATAACTACTATGACAATAGGTGTCTGCATGCTGAACATAACTTTTTGACACCACACCTTTCCTTTGTTGTACACAAAACTGCCATCTACAGCCTTGAAATTCAAATACTTTGTAACGTCAGTGTGGATGAGAACACGAACCAAAGTCCCGTTGGCCATCATGAACTGTTACAGCATATGCAGCATAGTAAGGTCAATGTTTTGGAATGCATCAATAAATTATTAATTTGATGAAAAGCCTATATATGAAATCTGCATACCTTTGGGATCATATCAACATTGTAATCTTTGCTCGATCCTAACTGCTCAGGAGGTTGGTCACTGCCCCTGAATCGCTTCCAAAGCTATATTGCAATGATAAAAATGAAATAAAGCTCCCCATGATAAAAAATAGGGTGAACATGCACGACAAACACTATATCATGGATCATAAACACGAGGCTGAATAAAAATTACCTGGTTAAGATTAAGTGATGTGGACTCTCCTCCATAATAGTCATTCCTATCCATATGTAGTACCTAATCCAAGAAAAAGTTGATAAGTAAAAAATCCATCTTCTGAATTCAAAGTAACGGAACAACACAATAATTTTGCTCATCAAAGTAGTATAAAGGCCTGCCTGCATGCATCCATGTGAACACTATTAAGTGCAAATTAATAATATAAGTAGACTCACTGTAAGCAATGCCGGTCATCAATTTCCCAAAAGTTTAAGCTGACAAAAAATGGATCTACCAATATCCGTTAAGCTAAACACACTATAAAATATGCTATGAGACTTAAGTTCAGATGAATCTTCTTCGAACAATGAACTGTTTTTATTTATTTAATTTTTGAAGCAATCTAACAGATTCCAGTTAACCCAGTGGAAAAACAAATTGATTAGCAATACTATTGGTAAACAAAAATGCAAAGGCTGCTAGTAATTAAGCCAAGTCGATGGAATCAAATCAACATTGTCATTTTCTATTACTACCAAATTCCGAGTAAATCGTAACGAATCTGATTTAAATTAATATGTATCCCCTAAATTTATAACACATCGAATTCCTAAACACATGTCACGAAATCAACCTTCTGCTTCACAATCCACAATAATTTTCTGAGTATCAAAATTTGAGCATTCAATTGGGGAGAACCCACAATGTAAAATAAGCTTAACCACCATCTGTATATCTACTTGAAATCGGCAGAAAGATAAAGAAACCAGATCAAACAAATAGAAAATGTATGCGATTCATTCAAAGAAATTCAAACTGCATGAGAAAATTGCAGAGGTGGTCCTTAGTCCTTACTTTGAGTCCATCAACGGAGAGAAGACCACTGAGGATGCATTCTTTGAGGCCAGTTCCCAGCACAATAACGTCATATTCCTCATCCATGGCTGAAAGAGAGAGAGCAAGAGACAGAGCGACTGTGGGAAATGGAAGAAAAATGAAGAGTTAGGCTTTTATGTAAGCAAAAAGAGAACAAGTCTAGCGCGCCAGGGTTCCTGGAATTCCGGTTATACCGGTATTTAATACGTGTTCCAAACTACCTTTCCCACGTGCGGATTTATAGCAAACCAGCAATGAATTGAGGTTAGATCTAGTGCTAGCACTATTAAGTGCCAAACCATGCCTTCTACTCTTTGGGCTTAGGATTGATATTTAGAGACGAAGGCTAGTTACAAAAATAAGACCCATCATATTTAAATAAAAAGCCCAAACCCAAAATATTTAGGTAATTTAAGTCATAATTTTGTGCATTAAAAATTTTAATAGTAAAAAATAATTCCAATAAATAACTTGATAATGGAAAGAGTTATTATTTGGTTCACTAGTTGATAAATAAGATTATAATGTATATGTTCATTTGACTAAAATCAAGAGTTGCGGTCAGTGTTAATGTGGTATATATCGTTCTTTTATTTATCTTTTGAGATATTTCGGTTCGAGATTGAGCTAGTTCTGTCTTGGTTTTATGGGTTGCAAATACCAGACTTGAGGAGCTATCCAAACCATATGCAAGCACATGTTTCGCCTTATCTTCGTAGCCCAATGGATAAGGACCAAAGCCTAAACAAAACATAATAAAAACTAACAACGATGCGTAACTTATTTGCGAGCGCATATCCAAAAATCTGAAGAGTTGTCACATAGTTAAAAATTTTGGAATACATATTAGGGTTGGTATGGTTTTGGTCAACTTTCACTAATTGATTGGACCAAAATTAAGTTTGGTTTGGTAATGCTCTTTAAGAGTGTACTTATACTTATGAAGAACATAAGTCAATTTTTTATATTTGGTAAAAAAAATAAAAAATTATGGTACTTCTGCTCTGGACTTTTAAAAGTTAAGGGAAAGTATCTTAAGAGATGCTTTTAAAAGCAGACTTATGTCCTAAAAAATTTAAAAGATTAATATAACCTCAACTTTTAATAAAAATTTATTTTTATCTTTTTATTAATTAATGCCGTAAGTTAATTTTTTTTTTATATTATTATCAATATCTATTATAGTCAATTTAAATATTTGCGGCAGCTTTATAATGAATTTATTAAATACTAATTTGTGACTTTTACTTATTAAGAACACCGTTTGTATTATTTTACCAAATATAATTATTGTAACTTTTAAAAAACAGCTCTAAAAGAGCTATGAAAGCACATCATATCTCAAAAAGACACAATCTTATAAAACCAAATCTTAGTGGAGGACAGGATATTCATCTGGATAAGAAAGTGAGAGTACAAATACTTTTATTACCAAAAAAAAAATTCAAAATACTTTTCATAAGGCCTTTATAAGAGATCCCAACAAGTTCAACCCAATGTGTGTAAAATTAATTGGGTTTACTACTAGAGTAACGCATTATTTTAAAAATCGAGTAGGATTGGTCAGATTATCACCTAAATAAATCAAACTGAATTGAATCTAAGTATCATTTTAGTAGTTAGATCGATAAAAATCGTAGCATATCTGTATAATTGATTTGTTTTATATTTGACTAAATGAATTAGGTATTTCTCGTGCCTAACTCAAAAAAAAAAAAAAAAAAAAAAAAAAAAACTAAAAACTAAAAACTAAAACTAAATGCAAGAGTTTTACTCTTATGTTATGATTTTCTTATGTGATTGTATTCAAGATTCATGAAACATTTGTATTTTATATTGGTAGTGTTTTATTATTATTATTATTATATTTTGGCAAACCAAATGGAAAGTAGGTAGGATATCTCATAATCCGACTGAGAACATTACACCCATATCACTACTATCTTATATATAGAAGAACTCTCACTATATTTACGTTGGGGTTAAAAATAAAAGTTTCTATGAGAGTAGTCACAATCATACTTGAAAACACAGGTTTAACCCAACAAGGACTATTACAGAGACTTGAACTCTCAACATTTTTTATTATTTTAGTGCACGAGTTAAGATTAAAATGTTGTAACGCCAAAAAAAAACCTATTAGTTATCTGATTATTATAAAGAACTATATTTTATATTTGTGATGTGATTTCAATGTTGAATTATTGGATTTTACTTTTTTAAGTTTTTAGAATTTAAAATTAATAATAATAAAATATATTTTAATATGAATTTTTTTGTCCAAACTTGTTAAGCTATAATAAATATAATCATTTGAAATTGAAACTTTTTATCAATAATGATTTATGTAATAAATAACACTAAAATTATGATTAATTACCATAATAAATATTACAAATTTTCTATTTATAAAAATTTAACAAGTGTCACCCGTTAGAGAATCCATCTCAATATATATAATATTAATTAAATATGTTATTTTTTCTGAGTCCATTGCTTCAACGGTTAGTACTCTTTTCGGGGACAAAATAATTCCGGTAAATGCATTTCCGAAACAAAGAGAGCAGCTGATGCCGGATCCAACACTAATGTCACTGCATTTAATATTAAGCCATCAATCTCCTTTCAAATCTTAAAGGCCCAATAACGGTTATCTTGAATAACTTTCTTGTTCCTTCTTTATCGGACTTCTTTTGTCCTTCAACAAAAACAGAAAGAATATTAGAGGAAAAACAAAACTTCCGCTTAGTCATCAACCGAGGATGCATTTGCAATCTTAAATTCAGGTAATGACTGGGTTTTGTTTCCTTTTCTTCTAACTTGTTTGGTCGTTGAGAATTTTTGAAGAAACAAAAGAAAGTTTTGAACTTTGATTTACCCACCTTACCCCTTTTTCCCATATTGCTAATTTTCTCTGACTTTTTTCTTTCTTCCCTTCATTGCAGAAACAAGAGGAAAAGAAAAAGTTCCCTTGAGTCATCCACAAATTATGCATTCGCAATCTTAGGTTCAGGTAAATTCCTGGGTTTCGCTTCCTTTTCTTCTAATGTGTTTGGCTGGTGAATGCAGGAAAATAAAGAAAGCTTTGAATTTTGATTTAGCCACTCTACCTCGTTTTTTTTTTTTTTTTTTGATTCATTTTGTTTTATCAGAAAAACAGAAGATTGGAGGGGGGAGGAAAAAAAAATTCCGTTAATTCATCTACAATTGGTGCAGTTGCAACATTAAAATCAGGTAAGAATTTCTGGGTTTCAGGAGGTTTCGGGTCCTTTTTCGTTGTACTTGTTTGGTTGGTTAGAAACTGTAGGAAAACTAAATGAAATTTGATTTAGCCACTCTAGTCTTGTTTTATGGGAAAAGGAAATTTAAAAGCATTGCTTGTGTTAGTATTTGTAAGCTGTAACTAAATTAGTGAAATTGCATATGGTTATTACTATGAAAGCTATAGTCTTTATCCTCTGCTTTACTTAATCCTATGTGATTTTCGATTTTATCTTATTTGTTCATGTTCCTGGGTCTGGTTGATATTTTTCTGTTAAGCCTACATTTGTTGCAATGTCTTGTATCACATCACATGGACTCTCATGATCCCAGTAGTAGTGGTGGGGGGTTCATATGTCTCCCCATCTTTTCTGAACCATAATTTGTTAATTTCTTTGCACACCTTCTGGAAGACCAAATGAAACATGAATTAACTTTAGAAGGGGATTACTCTGAATCATATGGGCACTATCTTAATGTGTAATACCGTATCAGTTTCTATATGGTCAATATGATGTTTTATACTTCTTCACTTTTTTCTCAGTTTTAAGGACACAAAAAGGTTATGGGTTATTGAAAAGCCAAGTATGATCTATTGCTTTTGATGAAATCATGTTCATTACTTCATATATTCCTATCAACTTCATTTGGTCTCAATATTTTCCTTGCTGACCAGTGTTTCAAAACTCAAATTTAGGAAAAAAAGGAACATGGAGAAGATTTATGAAGAGCTAGATGAAGCGAAAGCTGAAATTGAGAAACTTGCAGGAGAACTAAAGAGGAAAGAAGAATTATCTGAGTGCTTAAAGAAATCCCACAATAAGCAGAGTAATGAAATACAGGAAGCAAAATTGAAAATTGAGAAGCTGGGTGAAGAGTTATATCAGAAGGCAGAGGAGACCATTGAGGTAAAGCAAATGTATGAAGATCTTAAATGCAGTTTTTATGAAAAGGAGTCGATAATCAAGCGACTCTGTGCTGCAAATGATAAACTTCGAGTTGATTGTGATGAGAAGTCTAAGATATGGGAAGATGAAAAAAGAGGTTTGGTATTGGCATTAAATGAGGTGAATGAGAAGGCAAGGGATCGAGAGCAACAGCTCCATACATGTAGAGAAGAGATCGAAAGCCTTAAGGGCTGTCTTACAGTTTCGAAAAAGAAGTGGGTGGAAGCAGATAGAAAGGTGAAATCATTTAAAGAAGTAAGAGAAAGAGACAATATATGTATGAAACTAGAGGAGGAAAACAGGAAGGTTGAAGACCAACTAAAATGGAAGAAAGAACAGTTTAAACATCTAGAAGAAGCACATGGAAAACTTGGAGACCAGTTTAGGTCAAGTAAGAAGGAGTGGGAGGTGGAGAAAGCTCTATTGCTTGATGAGTTATGTTCACTGCAGATGAAGTTAGATTCTGAAATCAGAATATCAGCGGATCTTCAATCTCAGTTAAAGATGTCCAACCAAGCCCTTTCTCATGAAGAAAGCCGGAGAAAGTATTTGGAGGTTCAAGTTTCTGATTTTAAAACACAATTTGAGCATGCGTCTACTGAGCAGCATGACATGAAGTTACAAGTTGACTGCTTGATCTCTCAGCGGGACAAAGACATTGCAGATCTGAGACACTCAATGCAATCAAAAGAGACATATTATAAAGAATTGGAATACCAAAATGCAAAGCTTGAGCAAGAAAACCAGGACTTACGGGTATCCATCAAAGAACTCCAGGAAGCTCAAATTCAACAAGCTGTTTCTTCTACTTCTCTGTCAAAGCTGCGAAATCAGCTGAGAAGTTTGGAACAGATGTACAGAAACTGTACTTTAACTTTTAAGGCTAGGGAAGCTGAATGGAGCCCTCAGCTAGCAAAGTTGAAAGCAGATCTGAATGACTATAGGTCTTTGTTAAAGAGTAAAACTGAAGCAATGGATGAGCTCAAGGTGGAATTGGAAAGTTCTTATTCTTTAAATATGCAGTTGAAGTTGCAAAATGAGGAGATGGCAATGATACTAATGGTGTTAAATATGGGAATTGCTGAGGCTCAATTGAAGCTTGCCAATGATAAGAATGAGTTGGACCTTTGCAGCAAAGAGAGAGAGGAGGAATTTTCTCAAATAATGAAGCAGTTGGAGATGAAGAATGCTGCTCTGTTCAGCGCCAACACAGATATCAACAAAGAACATGTGGAAGCTACTTGTTTCATGAGGAAGGTTGAGTCCTTGGATTTCACAGAAGAACAGAAACTTTTGGTGCAAATTGAGCTTGACAGTTGTAAAGAAATGCTTGAGGAATCAAATAGGTGCCAACTTTTCTTGAAAGACAAGGTTCCGCAGTTAGGAAGTGACTCACCAGAAAAACTGAGAGAAGTTTCTGATGCTTTAGAAAGAGCAAGTATTGAATTGGCTGAAAGAATATGTGAAGGAAATGAATTGGAGCTTGAATTGCTGATATGGAAATCAATTGCTGAACGTTTGCAAAAAGATCTTGAAGAAAATCATTTAGTTCGCAAAGAATTGGAAACTTCTCTCCTTGAACAAGTAGATGTGGGAGAAACTTCCAAGCGGGAGAAAGATGGCTTGATTCACATGTTGGAAGAAAAAGACAAAATAATGGATAATCTTCAACAACAGGTTGTGCTATTGGAAGAGGAGCTAAAACTGCGGGACGCAGAAGCTTCTGGTCCTTCAATAACTATATCTCCGAAGTCAGACAAATTGAGATTTCTCCAGATTACAAGAGAAAAAAACAAGATTTTAGAGAAACTTCAGAAAGAGGTTGCTTGGCTGGAGCAAGAATCAATTAGAAGAGAATTCAAAAGTGCTGTTATTGCACAAATCAGTAAGGAAAACACTTTGGGGCATGAGAAAGAGAATCTTATTCAGCTCGTGGATGGAAAAAATTTGAGAATAGCTGACCTCATGCAGCAGTTGAAATCACTAGAACAGAAATTTAACACCTCATTGGTCTCCCTTTCCTCACAGCTTGCTGAAAAACAGGCTGAGATTGATCTGGTCTTCGAAGCTTGGGGAAAGATCTCAGCAGCAGAGATTCTGGCTGTGGTTGAAATTGAAGAGAAAAAGTTGATGATAGAGGAACTTGAAGGTGATATCAATGATATACAGCACAAATTGAAATTGCAGGAAGAAGCCTGGTGCCACTCTGAACGACATGTATTGGAGGTTGAAACTAAATTGGAAGCTAAACGGTTAGAATGGGAGGATTTGACTAAACAAATGGGGACAAAGCTGACAAATTCAGATGCAATGCTTTACAAGCTCAGGATTGAGAACAGAAATTTACTTGAAGATGTCACCAAACTGTCGTCTGAAAGAGAAAACCTGTTGAGTTTTGTTGTGGAGCTGGGTGATAAGATTTGTGAGTGCTCCACTTCTGACACTCTACTGATAGATATGTTGGGAAGTCTAGTTGAGTCCTTTGAAACTAATTGTCCAGGAATGGAATTGAAAAGTGATGACGTATTTCTTGTAAAAGAGAATGTAAACACACATTCTCCTCCTGCAACGAAGAAGTTTGATGTCATATCTGATGCAAGATCGCCATTTCGAGTGCTCAATTAGTTGCAATCGGGAGAAGATTCTATACAAGGACAGATCTGTGTTTCTTCTGTTTAGTTTGTATATGTGAAATTCATTTGTATTATTGTGTATAAGCAAACATTTCTTTTTTAATGAAAATTTCCACTCCTCTAGATTGAAGTTTCCTTTTCATTAGTACAATGAAGCATGACATTATACTCCTGAAGGTACAATAAAATGACTTGATGGTATGGTATAACAAAGAAAACTAGTCTTCTGCGTCAACCACCTTTAGCTCCTGTTCATGTCTCTAGGCACAGTCAGTTCTATTAGTTCATGCATGATGAACCTGACTTTTGAGAAAACTTGGTCAATCCTCTCCACAAAGCTGCAAGGTTCACTCAATACCAACCAAAATGCTGGTTACACCCATTTTGGATACCTGCAGATACCATGGTAGGATTCAGGGAACTCATGTGCCCAAATTAGAAGTATGGGACATCATTTTCAGAAAATTTTATATTTGAAGTCCTAATGTACCATTACACAGTTCAAAGAACTCGTAGCACATAATTTTTGTTGGTTTATTAAGTGGTGTCCGGGCCAATTTGTGCCACGTTGAAAAATTTGCTTCTCCAGTTAATTGAAAGGCTGTTGTCCAAGATGAGAATTTTTAGTCTCTTCCATGTATTACTATTTACTATGAAGGTATACTTTAGCTATAATTCTGCAATTTTGAGATAGGGAGATGCAACCAAACACCACGACCTGCATTATTTATAAAACGATCAATTAACCTATTTTACACGTTCCATTGTGCACTCAATGATTGGGTTTCAATTAACCACATCAACAAATTTGGACGGTATCCATCCCACGATTTAAACAATCAGCGTCCCATATTTTCTCATCAGAATATTTTAAACCCATTTTGGGAATTTAATATTACAGGGATTATTATAAAATGATTGCAGGTCGCATCAGAACACTGAAGGTGTGATCTCAACCGTTGGCTACGGCTAAACAAAATCTATACAGGCTTACAAATTCAGAAGATGTGAGAGTTTGAGTAGAATTTCAGTGTGCAGAGACTGAGCGGGTGCTAAGGAGGAGAGATAGTTAGGCTTTCGGACTCGCTCAGCCTTTATAATCTCACCGCTTTTCTTTCTTTCGTCGGTGAAACTTTGCTCTCATTGAGTCTGAATTTTTTTCCATTATCATCAAAGAACGAAAAGTTTCGATTTTCCGGTGATATAGAGGAAAATTTTGATTCTTTTCCTATTTGTCTCTTCGAGTATTCCGGTTTTTTCTCAAAGGTCTCTACTCAAAAGTCTTATCATCGTGGGTCTGATTCGGGTTTTTTTTTCTGTTCGTTTTTGTGAGGGAAGACCAAGCATGAGTGATGATCCCTGTGTTTTTGTGATTGAGTTTTTGGGTTACTCCCTCAATCTCGTTACTCATTTTTTGTGATTGGTAAAGTTAATTTTGGCTGAGAAATTGTGATTTTGAGATTTCTCGATCAAGTTCGAGTTTTAGTTGCAATTTTACTTTTATAGATGGAAATCTAACGTTTTTGGGGAAAGGGTCATGAGCTCTATAATAATTTAAGTAGATTTAGTTCTAATCTCGGAGGATTACTCTTCAACTTGCTGAATCCTTAGAATTTTTAAGGAACATCCACAAAACTCATGCTTCAACTATTTTTGGAAAGTATGGCTTTTGTTAATGATGATGATTGAGATTAATGAGTTTGTTGAATTGGGTTTTATTGTTTTTGCTTTAGGTTCTTTTATTTATATTAAAGAAAGAATGGATCATTTCCTAATATAGTGGTTACTGCAACAGGCAGGAGCCACTCGCAAACCAATCTCCTAATATTGTTTGCTGTCAAAGTCAGTGGCTTTTACCTCTTTCTTTCCAAAAATTTTGTCTTTGGCATCAAAGAGAGCTTGATTAATCATATTTGTTAATATTCAAGCAATTTGGAAACCAAGTATGGCTGTCTCTTTTACTCGTTTCTCATGGTGGTTGTGGGGTGGCAAGGAGAAGGATCCTGTTTCAAATAGTCCTTCGCTGAATTCAGCTTCTGACTGGGGTTTCTCTTTAGGAGAACCTGAGAATGTGAAATTCCCTTTGGATAAGGGAACGAAAATAGCCCCGTCGCCGAAGAAGGTTAAGAGGAAATGGCAGAGTAGGGAAGAGAGAAGAATTGATAGAGAGTATGATGTTGTGTTGGTACCATCTGATGGTGGTGGGTGTTTGTCGGGGTCTGATTCTGATGACTCGGACTGGTCCATTGGCTGGTTGGAGCCTCACGGCCCTGATTTTCAGAGCGACGATGAGTCAGATAATAGTTTCGCGGTGCTGGTTCCTTGCTACAGCCCTGGTTGCAAGGATGTAGTGGAGAGTTCAGATAACGAGCTTTTAAGTGCCATCAAGAACCTCCCTGATGAATTTTCTTCTGGTATGTGTTATATGTGCCTCTTGCATTATGTAATTTTACACTGTGTTTTCTCTGGCGGTTTGCTTCATTTTCAGCTGCTCGTTAACACTTGTGAACCCTTTTGACTCGGATTGAATTCTTTATGCCCTTCTTAAGGGAAATCTAATCTCTGTTCAGCTGCTAACTACTGTTCTTTTTGTCACTTAATTGGCAATCTATGTTACATGGTTTTAGTGCTTGTAAATTGTAACGTAATGATGCAATTGTAATTTCTACTCACTTTACCAGTTAACTGTTGATCATCTGCTTATTTAAACTAGTTGCATAAGGCCAAAACTTCCCACTTTTTCCTGTGGCTTCTTAAATTGGCATGTCATTGATTGAAAATTATGCACGAATAGGTGCAGAGATTTTGCTGTTGTATAAATCATTTTGAGGTTTATTGCATCTTATAAATTTATAACGTCCAGAAAGGTAAGCATGGTAAGACAGGAGGATATTCAATACTTGGGGAAGATGGTATAAGATCATGAGATCTACATTATTGAGGCAAACACTATCTGAAGGTTCCAAAAGATTGTATGTCAATATTTCATTGCTAGTAAGTAGCATTAAAGAAGACAGTTCTGACGAACCAAATTACCCTTGGCAAGACAACTAGAATAGAAGCTTCTATATGTATGGTCCTCAGTCCTCACTAATTTCAAGCAGCACACACTTTTTACTCACTTTGAACCTTGATTTTGCTTTGCTCGAGTACTTGCATAGTTGGATCTTCCAGTTTCTGGAATGGTGGTTGACCCTGCTGTCCTTTAAGAATATGTAATTGATGATGGTACAAAGTATGTTATGCTGTTGACCTAGAGTCAGCTAAGTTGATCAATCTCACAACTACTTCTGTTGGCCCGGGTAGAGTTAGCTTTTGCTGCCCAGCTCTCTGGACACTGCCCTTTCGAAGCTATTCTTTTGACACTCATATTTCGTAGGTATTCTTTTGACACTCATATTAGGGAGTCTTTGGACTTACAATCAAGGCAATTGACAAAATTGAAGTTATACATTTTCATTTTCAACTACCATTGAATGCTGCAAATATCAGTATGGGTTTCCTTGAGTTAAAGCTTACATACTTTGTCTTTTCAAATAAGGTGAAACTGTTCTCTGTCTGCACAATATGATGAATAAAGTTTTTTAAGCATTTTCCTTCAAATCAATTACAGATCCTCATACTTTTGGTGGCCATCTAGTATCTAGCAGTGAAAAGTTTTTGTTTCAACGGCATAAATCTGCAAATACTTTGTTCTGATTTGTATTAAGGTGAAATATGTCACATGCTTCTTATTTCTCTGCATTTTGGTTGCTGCAGGCAAGAATTATATGGAACAGTGGCTGGCTTCTATTCAGAATTTTGAAGTTTAGAACTACCCTTCCTGTTATAATGGCCCTTTCTTGAAGGGATTCAAAATTGCTATAGTTACTAATGGTGAAAAGTGAGGTAGGAGAAAAAAAAAAAAATGCAACAGAGAAGGCACTTCAAAGCATCTTCAACGTCCTATCAAATCGAATAGAAGTGTAGATGATAAGCATCCTTCAGAGGAAGTTATCCTAGTAGAACACTGGCTCAGACGAAGATGAAAACGGACGTTTTTCCAGGGCAATGCTACATGTATTGGATGAAATGTGGTAATGCAAAAGAGGTCTCAAATGTCTTCTAGATTCTTTTATTGTAAATACCGCTTTTTGTGAATATGTAGAAAGAGGAAAGTAGGGGAAAGTTATATGATAAAAGCCCCTTGTTTCTACTATGTAAGTAATTTACTTTAACCACATTTCCAGCTAATCAATGGCCAATCCGTTAACTCTTATTCCCACCACTCTCTTGTATGGGGTCTTGTATTAATATTGGTTTAAAAACATGCATATAGAGAAGAATGGGCATACTAATATAGATCATGTCACCAATCTGATTGATATGATACCCCTTTGGCATATTTCTGGGCTGTGGATTAGTATGTCATGGCTTGCAGAGTAGCAGGTGTATTAGTGCTGTGTTTTCTCCTACCAAATTAACTTTCCTTTACGAAAGTTCTGCAAATTCTTTGTAGTAAGTATGGGATCTTGTTCTGTGAGCCTAGGTGTTGGACCACATCAATGGCGGTTTGTATGTAGTTTCAATTTGTGAAGCAGCAAATTCAATGCTACCAGAATCACATGGACCTTGGTCTACTTGCAGGTTGAAACTGACTTCTAACAAAGGTTCTTATGTGTTCATTTTTTATCTTGGCCTGCAGAATGTGTCACACATTTTTGAAACGAAGTGTGAAATAGAGAAAGCAACAACAAAAGGACACTCTTAAGCATCGAGAAAATAGCATTTACTTTGCCCATTATACAGTTATGAGGCCTACCTAACTATGATGATTATATTGGCAATAAAGAAGGAAAATGTTTTTCTTTCTTCTCCTCCAAATGATAACCTGAAAAAAAAAAATATTGAATCTATAGCCTAAATACTAATATTTGTAGAAATCAAAATGTACTTTAGATTCACGTTAAACCAGGAATGGGTAATTTGTTGTTTTTTAGCTCTTTGCTTGGCTGGCTTAGCTAAATATTAGAAACAGATTTTGAAGTTGAAGAAACAACTAAAACAAGTCTCCTTGTCTGGTAGCTAACCAACTCTCAAAACAATTAAAGAGGTTAAAGATCCCTCCAAAAAATAACAGAAATACCTGTCTTTGCCAGTGCAACTGATTTGGGCGCTCCTCCCCTATAGAGATTGGGGCGCCCATTTATCAAGATCATTATCACTCTTCTTTTTTTCTTTTTTCTTTTTTGCTGAACTCTTATTTTCTGAGGGGAGGGGGAGCTCTATTACAAATTGTTCAGATTTTGCAATTTGCAACAGAAGGATTAAAAAAAATTAAAAAGAAGAAGAAAGGGAAAAAGTTGGTTTAAAGAATAGGAAGGAAAAAAGAAAAAAAAAAAAAAAAAAAAAAAGGGTATACTTGTGGGTAAGTGCCTCGCTGGCAAACCTGCTACAAGCCATGTGGCAGAATACCATTGGATGGAGCTATTATATTTTTTTCCTGAAAAGAAAGTGGAAGGTTCTGTCAGGCGGGGTTTGCTCCTTCCATGATCCCATAATTAGCAAAGTTCTTCGTTGCACGCTATCTCTTTCACTTCTGATTATAACAATTTTTTTTTTTTTTTTTTTTTTTTGCATTTATCTCTTTTCCTGTTTATTAGAATCTCAGTTTCAGCTATTGTGGATTCCATGTCTTCTCTCCTTCTTTAGAGATTCAGAAAGAGAGAAACAGGTTTTCCAATTTCATGTTGTGGGTTTTCAGATTAAGATCCAATAGTATCAGAAGCTAATTAAGGAAAAGCAAAGGGACCAACATGTTGCAGAGAGCTGCAAGCAATGCATATTCATGGTGGTGGGCTAGCCACATCAGAACAAAGCAATCAAAATGGATGGAGCAAAATCTTCAAGGTCAATTTCTCTTGGTTTCCTTGTGATTTTAAGAAAATGTGGTTCTGGGTTTTGTATGTCTTAGCTGACTCTTTAATTTAACGTTGGGTATGACTATGAGGGTTAAAGTGCAGGTGATTTAATGAGTAAAACATTCTATGCTACTGTAATCTTTTGCTTAGCGATATTGTAGCTTGAGTATTGAATGGTCACCACTTAATTGGGAAAGGTGATTTTGAAGATTGGGATCTATTTTGGAATAACTTCACCATTGATCAATTTTGGAAATCTAAGTTTCTTGTTTTTCGAACATTAGAATATATTTTGAGATGCTGTTTACTGATTCTGGTTACCTGTATGCAACCTTGTCCATACCCCAACTTATTTCCTTCGACCTTGAACATTAGAATTTTTCTTGGAGCACCAGTACCAAAAAGATGGTGGCTTTAGAGTGTGTTATTGATACCCTTATACCTGAATCATGGTTTTCAGTCATATATGGGATTGTGGTTTAATATTTCCTGATCCTTCATTTCAGCTCAGCCATTTTATTTTTGTCCACTGCCGTACACACTGCTGTTTTTCTTATTTCATTTCTCATTTCTCAGTACATACCTACTTTCTTGTTTTGGTCTTCATTTAATACCAATTGCACATAATCTTATCTCATTTTGATTTTTTGGGGTGGTAGGAGCTAGTAGGAATGTCTTCTGAGTTCTTACTTAAAAGGAAACAATAGGGGAATCTATTGAAACATCAAGTTAGTTACTTTCAGTAATACACATACTGACATACATATATTTAGAAAATACGGTTAGTGAACACAAATGGTATAGAAAAGTCAACATGACAAGCCCTTTCTTTTAGCCTTACAATCAAACTTAAGAAATGTAAACTTGGTTTTATTGATGTACATAGGCTTTATGGAACATATTATTTGTTAGTTCTAACCTAATTTTAAGTTAACAACCTAAACTGTCCTTGAATTGAATGCATACTTTATTGCACAGTGTACTGCATCTTATGTTTAGTGTAGACATGTTGTTCAAAACCATAACATTCGATCACCATAAGTACTGTTTTCATTTTTCATTTTCATATGGCTGATCGCAGAACTAAAATGAAGCTTACACATAATTTTATGATGACTTGTCTCAAATGTAAAGTAAAATTACGGCTTTTGTCTGCGTCTTATTACTACTATATGATTGAACTTGCAGATATGGAGGAGAAAGTGCAAAATGCGCTTAAACTCATAGAAGAAGATGGGGATTCCTTTGCCAAGAGAGCAGAAATGTACTACAAGAAGAGGCCAGAGCTGGTAAGCTTTGTGGAAGAATTCTATAAAGCTTACAGAGCTTTAGCTGAACGGTATGATCACATATCAACAGAATTGCAAAATGCCAACAACACCATTGCTTCTGTTTTTCCAGAACAGGTCCAGTTTGCTATGGATGAAGAAGATGAAGATGCTTCAGCCAGAATTCGAAAAAAGTTTCCAGAGGTCTTAAAAGCAAATATCCCAAAGGTTCCAAATACTCCAACAAAAAATTTAAAGAGCATCATTACATCTGCTAAAAAGAATTTGCAACATAAGAAGAAAGCTTCTGCAGCAGGTTCTTCTAAGGTTGTTAAATCTGGTTTGAGCAAACCTGAAGCACTTGAAGAAATTGACAAGCTCCAGAAGCAGATTCTGGCGCTACAAACTGTGAAAGAATTTGTGAAGATCTCTTATGATAATGGTATTGCAAAGTACTGGGAAATCCAGGATCAGATAAAGGAACTGCAAGGGAAAGTATGCAATTTGCAAGATGAAGTTGGTGAGGGAATTGTTATTGAAGATGATGAAGCTCGCTGCTTGATGGCAGAGGCAGCTTTAAAATCATGCAAGGACACATTGGCTCAGTTGCAGGAGAAACAGGAGAGATCAGCTAAGGAAGCCAGAGTAGAGTCCAAAAGGATAAAGGATATCAGGGAGAATCTACACTCTATCAAGGATACATTTAATTGTGGTCAGATCAATGAGAAAGAACCCTGTGCCAGAGAAGATGTCAAAGATGTAAAAATATTAAAAAGCTTAGATGAAACTGCTGGCACAATGACTCAGGAGAGGCAGGAATTACAGTTGTTACAGGGGAAGATCAAAGAGCACTTCGAGACTTGGTCCATTACATCTCTCAGTGTGACTGAACTGGCAGAGAAAATTGATGAGCTTGTGAACACAGTTTTCAACTTAGAAACTGCTGTTTCGTCACAGACAGCCATGGTTAACAGATTAAGAACAGCAAGTGATGAGCTTCAATCTCAAATTCGAATCCTGGAAGATGATAAGGCAAGTCTGAAAAATGACAAGAACAATTTGAACAAGATAAGAGAGATGGAAGGACAGTTCCACGGAATCCAGGATCTAAACCAAATTGTTGAAGACCAGAATAACAATCTCCAAACACATTTTACTGAAGCTCGATGTCATCTTGATCAGCTCTCCTGAGAAAGTGCAGAACGTGAAGCCAGATGAGGAGCTCAAGGCCACGGGTTCATCACAAACAGAAGGGAAATTGTCAAGCATAGCCAGAACTGTTGGGGTTGAAGGACAAGATTACCTGAATCATGCTGATGGTTTCAAGAAACTAGAGGGTATGAAGTCAGATGAGTGGCTTGAAGTTAAAGTTTCATTGCAAAATGAAGAGGGGGATCCTGTTACCATCCAATCATTGAAAGCGTCAGAAGAACAAAAGAAAAAACTGCATCCTGAGAATAGTGGTGAAAAAGCTGAAAATGGTGAAAATGGTGAAAATGCTCAGATTAATTCATCTGGAAATCAGGAAGATACAAGTCAATCACAGGATGACAATGATAAAGATAGTATCTCAAAAAGTTTAACGCAGATCGTGGATAATGTTAATGTGGATGCCAAAGGCCATGTAACAGCAGAAGAAGATGAGCCTGACTGGCGGCAATTGTACTTGAGTGGATTGCAGGATAGAGAAAAAGTTCTACTGACAGAGTACACTACAACTATTCGGAATTATAAAGATGTCAAAAGGAAGCTTGTTGAAGTACGAAAAGAAAATTCATGACAACCTCTCTGAAACATCTGTGCAGCTAAAAGAACTTAAGAGTGCAAACGCTTTAAAAGATGAAGAGATTAAAGCATTACATCAGAAACTGAACCTTCTGCACAGAACTTTGGATGAGAATGAGGAATCAACAGACGTAAATGGTTTGGACTACAAGCAAAACTATAATTTGTTGGACGATCAGCCTGCAGAGGGAGAAGACAGTACATCTGCCACGGAAAAGAAGTTCCGGATGAACATTGATGAACTTCTTGAGGAGAACTTAGATTTCTGGTTAAAGTTCAGCACTTGTTTCCATGAGATACAGAAATTTGAAAGCGAAATCCAAGATTTGCAATCTGAGATATCAAAACTCGAAGAAAGGGGACAGAACACAGATGGCAGCAATACCATTAAATATTCTCTGAGATCAGATGCACGGCCGATATACAAACACCTCATGGAGATCCAAACTGAACTAACAGTCTGGGTGGAAAAAAGTATGTTGCTGAAAGAAGAACTGCAATGCAGATTTTCATCCTTGTGCAACATTCAAGAAGAAATAACAAAGGCCTTGAAAGCCAGTGCTGAAGATGATGACTTCAAGTTTACAAGCTATCAAGCTGCAAAGTTTCAGGGTGAGGTTCTGAATATGAAGCAAGAGAATAACAAAGTTGGGGATGAACTTCAAGCAGGTTTCGATCATTTAACAAACCTCCAACAGGAAGTTGACAATTCTCTGGCAAGGTTGAATGAGGAATTTGGGCTATCAGATTCAAAGAAACAACAAAACCAACAACTGAGACATTCCGAGAGTCAGTCTCGTGTTCCTCTCAGAGCGTTTATTTTTGGGTTCAAACCAAAGAAACAAAGACCATCGTTCTTCTCAATGCATAGGAAGCACCATGGTTTTAGATCATGACACCTTGGATAGATTGTTGTACTGCACTGCATGCTGTTTTCTTTTCATTTATCTCTTAACGAATTCTTTTATTGGTTTCATTAGATGGTATATTGAGAAGTTCCCAGAGACACTGGAAAAAGCAAGAAAGGTTTGTGTTTTATTAGGAAAAAAGAAAAGAAAAAAGCTTTATCTCTGATGAAGTCGCATAAGTATGTCTAAGATTAGATTTTAGTTTGCAACTATTAAATTAACCTTGATTTTATTCCTTAGTATTCCTGTTTCTATCTTTTCTAGACATGTTACTGTTGATCTGGACATTTCCTTCACCTGCTCTTCCAAATTAGCTGGGTGGTGTGGCTGAATGCCTGTAAGAGCAAACTGCCATATAATATGTCTGGCCATATGTTGCTATATCAAACCTGGTTCCACCTTTTTCCTTTTGTAAGCGCTAAAAATACCATGTAACCTTTCGCTAAACTGACAAAACCAAAAAAGAGTAAATGGTCAATATCTAGTTTACTTGCACAATAGAGTTACAGGCTTCCCTCTTAAACCTAAGATGACTTGATATCATGGAAGCATCGGCATAACTGAAACAGAATGTAATAATAAACCAACATCTGTACCAGAGAAAATCTTGGTTTCAGTAATCAGCCATGTCAAATACATTGTGTTCCAAATGTTAAGAACACGTTGTGGTGGAAATGGTAATGGGATGTCCGGCAAAAGACTACTTCACTATGGATTAATTATTGTAGTGGTAATTGCACAGATTCTCGTGCGCTAAATCCATTTACACATGGCGAAGGAAAATTTTTTGGGTAACGAATTTGTTTATCAACTGTCAACTGTAACCATGCTAAAGATAACAGAGCACAATTTCTGAAGAAAATTGCAACAAAATACAATTTGTAGCACAGAAGTTGCGTATCATTGGGTGGAAGACTAATAAAGAGTGTTACGAATTTCAAACTGCTAGTCATGCCAGTGGAGCAGCTAGTAATTACAAAACCTTTATGAAGATTTTCTTCATATATTAAAGCTTAGTGAGTATCCATGGATGGGTTAAGTCGAAGGCTCCTTAACTCAACCAAATGACACCTCTGACACTATCTTGGCTCCCCTTCCCCTAGCCATGTAAAGGCCAATATGATGCATCAGTTCCTATCATGAAAAACAACATAATAATCATTAAGGGATTGCAAAATTCGCATATCAGAAAAAAAAAAGTACTTATCATATCAGGATATATGTAATTTTAGTAGCAAAGGGGTTGCAAACTTCACATATGGCTTTGCAGAACAAGTAGTTGACAAAGCTATAAGGCTAGTCTTGCACCCAAGCGTCCATACAAATTTATTGCTCTTTGTCCATATTTAACATATAAAAAGAATTAACCTACCAAGACAATGTTGAAAAAAAAAAGAAACTAGTTATAAAGCAAAGTAAGTCAAAACTTCAGAGGCTACAGCTTGAACATTATAAAGTTTGACAGTTTAATAAAACAGAGGAAAAGCAGAATGTGATATCATTCTCCTTGCTTAATTGCATATCTAAAGTTTGTGCATATCACAAAGAACCTCTTATTACTACATGCAGCTTTTACTTGCAGTTTCCTCTCATTTCTATCTTGAAATAGACTCCAACTTCAATTTTTTAATACCACTAATCCAGTATAATTTATCTGAACTTTCCTGGTAAGTGAAAGAGGAATCTTTAGGGTAGTAAGTTTGCCCAGAGTTCCTGCTAAGTAGGACGTACTATTGAACAGAAGCAGTTTTTAAAATAACTAAGTACCTGTCCTGGCAAAAAAAACTAAGTACCTGTGGATGAGCTATTAAATCTGTGTTAGTTCTGGCAACATGAATCGGAAGGTCAAAGGTAGCACAGCCACAGGAATATACGATCACATTTTCTAGAGGAGAAAGGAAACCACGATTTCTTGCAGACAATGTCGAGCAAACAAAATCCAACTACGCATATATCCGTGCATATCCCAACCACCAATATCTTTAAGAGCATGAAAAATGTATAGACCAAATTAAACAAAAGATCATAAACTATAAATGAAAAAATAATGCAGTACAGAAAAATGACCACTTGAACTTCCCTGGAATCATTAAAAAGAACATGAACGGTAAGGAGACTGAGACCATGCCATTGGGGAAACAGGATAGGTTTGTAATTGCTTACTTGATTAATCTGATTACTCTTCACCCAATCAACAAAGACATTTGATCCATCTTTCTCAATGGAACCAAGGAATCCATCAATGCAATCTTTGCACTTAAGTGTTGCATTTGATTCATTTTCCAACCACCGCAAAGCTGCAACTTACAGGAAATCATAAGGGTAAAAGGCAAATGATATGCATAAGTCCTCTTTTGAGTGATTTTTTTTTGGCTGCTAGAGGTGACTTTGTAGTATATGCAAGCCGGTATAGGGGGTATTGCATTCAATAAAAAGAACAATAAATAGCATTCAATACCGGGAACCAGCTTCGCTTCATCTGTTCCAGCAATACAGTGAGGAGGATAAGGGTGCTCTGGAATATCAGGGTGATGGGAATCAAGGAAAGCAAAAATAGGCCATTTCTTCTCACAGAACACCCTCGAAAGCCTCACTGACTCTTCAACCATCTCAGAAATTTGTTTATCTGGCTGTGGTGGAGCCTATGAAATACCACAATTTCATAAGAATGAGAAGTTAATGAGAGAAGAGAAGGAAACATGTGTTGTGTGGCTGTGTTTATGAAATCCATTTGGGTAGAACAGATTTAATACTAAACAATAAACACCCAGAAGGCAAAAAGGGATCGGACTACAAACATCACCTACTCAATATGAAGGTAAGTAGAACAGTAACAAATATTTCAGATTACAGAGTTTTTAAGAAAAATGTAAGCTTTTTTGTGGGTTTGAAGTGGTTTAATATAAAAAACTTAAGGGATCATGATTCATGTGAAACTCAAGAATTTTAAAAGGGATTACCAAATTCCCAGCACCAACGGTACAGAAGCCATTAACAACGTCAACGAGGACGAGACCAGTGGTGTTCCCAGACAATAACAGAGACTGTTGCCTCTACAGGAAGCTCCTCCTTCAGCAAATCAATGATCCGAGAAACCATCTTCTTTGCTTTCCGCTTTCTCACGGTTTTGTCCTGTCTCCTCTCCCTCGCTTCTTGCCTCCGCGAGTAGAATAGTCAAAGAGGGAGGAGCAGGAAGAAACAAAGTGAAATCTGAGAAGTAGTTGAACTTCCACGACACGATTATATTTTTCTCTTTTTTGATTCTACCATGAAGACACCTTGGACTTTTCAGAGTAGTGAACAAGTGAGATCTGATAAAGTGGAGGCAGTTGGATACTCTTTCGCCAAACGAGTTATTAGACAGAAAAAAATATAATAAAAAAACAAGAGACGAAAGTCAGAAGAAGACTATGCGATTATTTTGACTTTTTCCTAGCCACTTATGAATTTAGAGTGATTAATTTATCTCACCCTCTTATAAATATTTTCTAATTAATTTATAGTGAATTAACTTAACAAATAATAGACATCACATTAAATTATGTTCTATATGAAAGCTACAGAATTTTAAAATAATTACTGACAAAAAGACATTAGCAAATTAGCAGTAAGTCAGTTTTATTTCAAATAAAAATAGTAGAGATTTGGCTCTTTAACCTTTGAACCATCAAGTTATATCGCATCATCTTCCTTCACAGCCTATAAAGCTAAAAATACATTTCACGCTAGTATAATAATATTAGTACCGACTTGTAATCAAATCTGTAATCCCATAGTTTATATCATAAGATTGTGTAGAATGATAGATATGCAACTCTAGTCTTGAACTTCAAACTAGTTGGAGTCAAGTTTAACAGAATTAGTAATTTATCAACCGTGTAGAATGATAGATATGCAACTCTAGTCTTGAACTTCAAACTAGTTGGAGTCAAGTTTCACTAAATTTAGTAATTTATCAACCTGTAGCCTCCTCCTCCTCCTATATCTGGGCTTGGTACCATTATAAATAGTGAATCTAATTTGAAGTCTTCGTATATATTGTAAACTTGTCTTAAATGGGCCTCAAGCGAATGAACTGGTTGCTACTCCACAAGCAACATGAACGTTCGGACAATATTTTGATGACAACTCTGTCTTCAGTCTACACATTCTGCTACGTACACAGATAGCGTAAACGTGCAGATCAGCCACTCATCCGTACACAGATAGCGTAAACGTGCAGATCAGCCACTCATCCGTACACATCCCCACAGCCAAGACAAAAATTGATTGAGAGAGATGAAGAGCAAAACAAAATTGGTGAAGACTAAATGCATAACTTCATTTGCCCTTGGTGATGTCATCAGGGAAGTGTATGCCCAATAGCCCTAGCAAATTTGAAGCAGGACCGGGAAGACCTTGTTGGGAAGAAAAGGAATCAAGAAAACTCTTTACTAGATTCACATCCACATCTACAGGAGAGAAATCAGCATCCATATCTTCCTTGGCATTTGATGTTCCCTGCAAGGAAATTCAATAAAGCACATTGCTTAATCAAGATCACGAGAACAGCCCAAGAATAAATTGTTCAATCATGTTATGGTATAAGCATTCTGATAGTTAAAGAAGACACCAATTGCCCGATAAGTGATAAGTTCACATGTTTTGCTCCAACCAAGTCCACATTCTTGACACTTGGCTATGTAGCTATCATGGATTGTGGAGCAGTCACAGAGAAGATGCATTATGTAAACCTCCTCTCCCCCTCCCCAACAAAATGACAGAAAATAAAAACAATTTTTTTTATGGTTAAAAGAATATATAGAAAACTGAATAGACGAGATTTCACGCAATAAAATTTTATGGGTAACCCATTTCACTTTATCCTATCAATTGATCCATTGTGAAGTGACAAATTAATTTGAGATGGTCAAACATATATACCATAAACTATTAAACATATGCCTTCCCATGCAAGGATGTGCAAACATACCTCATTCTTCTTTGGGTTTTCTTCATTAGCACGAACAAAACTTTTCCCTAGGGTGGTGGTCTTCAGCTCTTCATTCAAAACATCAGAATATGCATGCGTGAAATTATCCTCTCTGCTTTCATGATCCTCAGCTTCCATATCACTCCCACCTTCAGAATCATCTGCAAAATATCATCAATATTAAAACCCAAAAGGGAACTGAGGAGTAAGAGACATACCATTTATATGCATTAGAAATGTTGGATTTTAAGTTCTCTAGTTCAGTATATATTTATAAGCTACTGTTCCGTTTTCAATGTATCAGCTAACCTTTTCCCTGCAATCATTATGTTATCATATGGCATTCCCAGACCAAAAAACCAGCTATATTCGTGTGCTTCTCTGAGGAAATTAATTCTGATTCTAAGTCTTGTTCCATTACTGATAGTACTGTTAAGTTCTGAAGGAGAACAATCAACGTGTAGCATGGACACGAGGAACAAACCATCAATGTGCTTCTGGTTTCTGCTACTTCATCTATTGAGAATCAATTTAGTTAGTGTTTTACCTTGACTATAACTATTGCTGCATGGATATTTAATTGTGTATATAGTAAAGATAATCATGAAAAGCCTACCGAAATCCAAGTCAGAAGAGGACCCTCCTTCAAAATCACTGTTGGCATCTTCACCACCTTGGTGCTTCATTACTGACTCCATGTCTTTAATGAATTGGTCCACATCAATGTTGACTTCCTCGTTCCTTCAAAAGAAAAGTAACAAATAAGTTAGAATCTTGCTAATCCAATAAGCCCATAAAAAGCTAAGAGATGACAGCATCATCTGTGGCCCAAATGCCTAGTGTATTATAAGTTAAGACCAACTAATCAGCAGCAGCAGTAAACAAATCTTAGCCAGTCGTATTAGTTGCTTATTGATGAGAGTTGCCTTTCTAATTCAAACAGAAAAACACATAATAATTTTACTCAAGAATGATTGTTCTCCAATCAAATAAACTTGAATTTAGATTTGTATAACATAAATGAAGGAGAGGAACTGAATTCGCTTAATAATCTCTATCTAACTTTTTCTCACACACACTTAAGATGAATCATATCATGACCCAACTAACCAACTCCTTCTAGCCCCCTTCCTCCTGGAAAAAAGAAGAAGGAAACAAGAACCAGCATATTCGAATGCATTTCCACAGATTGCATGATGCATACATATAGAAAATGAGTGACTAAATTCGAGAAGGAATGAGATGAATATAAGGTAAAACCAACCTGTTTTCAGGAACCTCGGCTCCTTTGTAACTTGACACCCCATGCACAAATGCCTGCATGGTTTTTGCAATATCACCAGGATCAAACTCACCAACATTAGAACTGGATGATACACAAGCATCTTGCTGCTCTGTTGATTTACCTTTCTTCTTATGTTCTAAATTATCAAGCTCCGACTCCTTTTGTCTTTCCAGAAGAGCAGAGTTCAACTCTTCCTCCCCTTTGTAAAACCATGAATCATCATCAGATGGAGGAACCTCCTGAGCTGTAAAATCATCCACTGAATGTGGTAGAGCAAAAACTTCATCTATGCGTCTCACAGGAGCACTCATCATGTCACTGCAATGATCTCACATCAGTCACAATTTCCAAAATATAACCAACAGATTGAATAATTGAAAGTGAAATAGACATCATAATGAAAACCCAAAAGGAAAATGAATCGCAGATAAAAATCAACACTTCTCTTGGACTGAGAGATTTGTTTACATATATGATTTTCAGAGTAAAATATTTCATAAGACAAAAGAAAAGGAAAAATAAAATAGAAGAGCTCAGAGAATCAAACAACTGCTAGCGGATATGCAGAAAAGATTATCCATGAAGATAAAAGAGCATTGGCTCCAAAAATGGATTTACATTTTTCGACTAGACTGGTAGTTGCAAAGGTGTTTGAGCTGAGCATGTCTCTGTACTTGAACAAAACATTAAAGACCGATTCAACAACTTCCTAGGGTTCAAAGCACAGCAGAAAATGTTCCCTCTTCAGCTCAAACCCCGACGTAGTTCACAAGTTCACTAACCCAAGCTGAAAGTAAGAGGGAATTTCTTAAATTCTCCTCATTGGGACATTCCTGAAACTATCTTCCCTACACATGACAACTGGTACGAGCATGACGACCAGAAAGCTAGAGCTACCCTTTTTCCATTTGAATCTGATAAGTTCATTTAATACTAGATGAAAACACCACCCACGGGCTTGCAAATTTCAGACACACTTAAAACTTGTGTGGCGTATTTGCGTGTTATTTTTTATCAATTAATCCTTACTTACTCATTTCAACTCACTCGTAAAGAAAGTGTGTTTGTGTTTGTGCTTTAAATGAATCATATAGGAATTTTTTTATTTGCACACACCTGGCCCTTGAAAACAAAGAACTGTTCCTGTAATACTCTTCAGCACTCTGCATCAACCTTTTATACTCTTTTGAACCAGGAAGCATCCCTTGGAAGTACCCACTCCTCTCCAAACTCTCCTTAAATGCCTCCCACGTACTCCCTTTACCTTCCACTCCCTCACGCCTTCGCTGCTGACACATCATCTCGAACCCGCAGGCAATTTTCATACCCAACTCGGCCTCTGCATACACTGAAGCATCACTCCTACTTGGCATTGGAAAACACTTAGGCGCCTGAAATTGCTGCTCCGCCAATTGCGCGTACATTATCCTTGACATTTTCACCGTAACACAAACCAATTCTTCATCTTTTCCTCCACTCAAGAACTTCTCCATTTTCGCAGCAAATTTCATGGTATCTATATCCCTATCGTAAAACCCTTCTACAGCTAGTGAAATCAAGCAAGGCTCGTGCTTCAAAACCTGGGCTACTGACACCGGAACCCTAACCCTAACATTGTGCATGATCCTCTTAGCTCTCTCTGGATACTCAGTAATCCGATTTTTCACCGCCAACTGAACCGACTCTGACGCCCGCGATTGGTCTCCACATTTTATCAAAAAATCCAAGGAATCAGCCAAACTTGGGCTCGGAAGCCGGTGCCTTGGAATAATATGAAGGTCCCCCCCGCGAATGAAAACACGGTTGAGGCTGTTCTCGGGATTAACCCAGCGAGGAAGGTGGAAGGCAGCTTCAATAAGCAAGAACTCGCCGTCAGTATCCCAGATACGAATAGAGAGGGAGGTGAACTGAAGAGAAACATGGAAGAGAAGGAAGACTGTGAACCATTCATCATCGAGGTTGTCGCCGTAGCGAAGCTTGCCGTGTAGGTGAGGAATGTCGGAGGAACATGGGCATGACGGTTTAGGAACAGAGGATGGGGATAGAGTGAATGGCTCGTGTTGCCATATGTAGTTGGTTGTGAAGGGAGAAAGAGTTTGAAGGATTTGAAGGTGGAGGGACTGAAGTGAGGACGAGAGCTCGCTGGTTGAAGTGGGTCTGAGCGCAAAGTCGGGGAAGATAGCATAGAAAACTGTGTCTTCAGGTAGCCTGGAGTTTTTCTGGGGGAAGATGGAATGAGAGGAAGAAGGACATGCTTCGTGAGCTGCCGCCATGGACTTAGGAACTTGTTACCTTCTTCAACGTTCATTCGTTGTTGGTTTTATAACCGGTGAACAATTGACGTTGTCGTTTTCAAAGTTTTCCTGTCGTTTGACTATTACCTTTATTTTCTTCCACCTTGTTGGATATATATATATATATTATAAGTAAGATTATGAAATGTTTGAATTTTTTGGTTTCTACTACCATGGCATTATTGCATTTAATTGTTTAAATTAATGATTTGATTAGTTTTCAATTATTTTAATTTCTTTGAAATATTTGTTTAGACCTAAATTACAAAATGACAAATGATTCAGTCAAAAAATATCTACTAACATAATTTACATATAAATCATCATAAACAAACCTGTTAATAAACATAAAATTATTGTGAAAAGAAGTCCACTAGCATATAATTTAATTGATAGCTAGTTTAATAGTATAATAAATAAATTGGAAGTTTATAATTTATCTATATATCGTTATATCGATAATATTAATAATAGTGTGTGTATATATGAATATTTGTGTTCTAATAAATAAAATAATAGTATAATATAATATATGAGTTATTATTTTCAATAATAATCATAATTTAAAGTTTAATTTTTTTGATGAATTATTTTAACAAAATATCAAGTATAGTTATTATATGAGTTATTATTTTCAATATTTATTTTACTTTTTACCTATATTAGATATGGTCCAAAACAGACCATTTATGGAAAGACAAAAGAATTTATAAAATTTTTATTTTTTACCATCTGCTTGGATAAATTTAACCACAAAAATAAATAAAATAACATACATTTTTTTACCACAAGATCAATGTCTTTAATAACTAAAAGCCCGTTTAGAATTTGTTTTGGGACACCAAAAGCCCGTTTAGAATATGTTTTGGGACACCAATTGACTGCCTTTGAATGTCCCAGTAGAACAATTGAGCCCAATCTCAATCAAAGAAAATTTGAAAAATTTACTCAATCCTTATGAGTACTTTTTTAGTTACTTATAATTTTTTTTTGTAGTATGTGAGAATAACTTGTACCTTCCCTACTCATCTCTCTACAAATTATTGTATTTTTATATAATTAATTATATTATAAATTATGATACATGATAAAGTAATTTTAAATAATATTTTATAAATTAAGTTTTAAATATTATTTCTATAATATATTATATTATTGTGTTAATAATTGAATAATATATTTTTAATAATTTGTGCATCAAATATCCTAATTTATACATGATGGTAATTTCACAACTGTAATCAACATACAAAATACATATTTGAACACCAAACATATGATCAAACTTATGTCAATCTGCTTGCACTAATTTGTAATAACTTCTAATTCAACCCGAATATGCTAATGGCACCCACCCTTTTTGTCTTAAACGACACAGTTTCTAACTTTCCATCAAACCGACGCAACTGAGTGCATTCTAGCTCACCGTCCCTATAAAAACTGCAAAACCATTTTTCGATCCTCAAAACCGATTACCGGCGGCCGCAAAGACTTGTATCTCTCTCTGCAAACAAAGATTTTATATTTCCGGCATCGGAAAAACACACTTATTTCAATCATGTGTTGCGGGCAGCAGCAATCCTTGTGCAGAGAAAACCTCAACACCTCGAGGGCCAGGAGGTCAGCAACCGATAACGCGTTGCTGGTGGAAGATCTGCGGGGTCGGTTAGCCGATACCGAGGCCCGTATTGAGCGAGCAAGGGCTCGGGAGGCTGAGCTCACTCGCCGGTTAGAGGAGATGAAACGATTTGTCTCCGTTATGGAGATACTCGAGTCATATCTCAAACGCCGGTTCCGGGAGCAACAAGGACACGTGACAAGCCTCTTGCCCACTGTACCTCAAATATAGATACCCGTTGGTGATTATATTATTAATTACTCTGTCTATATTATTGGCTTCATGCTTCTCCTTACGTCCTCTTGCCCTTTCTATTTTTTTCTTTACATAATCTGGAATGTATGTGCTGTTGGTTACTTTTCGTAGCCATGGATAAGAAAATTACAATCAAGCTTGTTAAATTTATATTCTTTTGTCTTTTTTCATCATTTGTCTGAAGTGGGTTTGAGCATGAGTTAAAGTTGAAGGTCTTGAGAAGTTAGCATATTCATTGGATTTATTTGAAGTTAATTCTTCGTTGAGCTTAATTGAGTTGGAAGTCATAGTAACTGTGGTTCATTAAAGGGCTCTGGCTTTCATATTCATTGTGTTGGTACCTTATTAGTAGATTCTACATGTTGATAAATTAAATTACTGTGAAGTGGAGTCAGGTGTTCTATTAACCCTTCTGTTGCTATTCCTGTATTGTAGCATTTAGGTCTACGCATTTGTATTTATAAGGAGGTTAGTGGATACTATTGTTTAGAAGCTAAATCCTGTCAGTTTTAGCAGTCATCTGCTTCGTGTTGTATTTATAAGTTTGTTTAAGGATTATGTATATTTGTGGTTGATGAAGGAAAAAATGATTGCATCCCTGTCACTGGTGGATGGATATTTGAAACTAGAACATCTTCTGACTATCCATTGTATATACGTACATACATATGTAGCTATATAAGGCCCTATCTATAAGGCTATTACATGTTCGATCCCCTCCACTTTCTTCCTTATGATATTGTTCTTAGCTTCTTCGTTTTTCTCTTACCAAGGAACGGCATAATATCCTCCAGAGTTTTTCCATACTTTCTTCTCCTCTACTGACCAGGTCCCAAATCTAAAGTATTGTTCCTCTCTGGAGAAAGACATTTTGCAATTTGTAATGACTTGTGAGGCTGTTTTTTCATTCGCAGTGTCTACATTCAGTCATAAGTTATAGGTTTGGACTTTGGAGGGTCTCAATTTGATATGATGGTGCATATTGTCCTAGAGTTGAGAGAAAACCTTTTAGCATATCTGTTTTGTTGGGGTTTGAACTTTACTTATAAAATTAAAATGATCTAGTGAAAAATCTGATAGCTCTGTACATCCCATGATAAATTTTCTCTCTAATGGGATGTACTTCTCCCAAATCAATCTAGCCTACATTCTTCTTGTAAATGAAGCATAAAGGTAGAGATGAGTTTAGATTGACAGAAAAAAAGAAAAAAAGAAAAAAAGAAAAAAAGAAAAAAAGAAAAAAAGAAAAAAAGAAAAAAAGAAAAAAAGAAATGGAACTGTGGTTGCTTGGTGTTTATATGTCTGTGTGTGCTTAGGAGGGCAACATGAGTTCAACTGTATAAGATGATTAGTGCATAGTTGAATGTTTTAATTAGAAGCATTCTCTTGTTGGGATGATACCTGAAAGCATATGTTTTGCCTGCTCTCTCTTTCCTTTTACAGTTGATACTTGATTACTTTACAGTTTACACACGTGTAGGGAGTGAATATATTAAGCAAACACTAGACGCTTTGTTAGTTGAAAAAGTTGGATCAAGGTGTAGCATATGGATATTGATGATTTAGATATGTAAATCTACTAGAGAAACTAAGGCTTGATACAGTTTCATGTGCTCTCACATTAGTTAGCAGTGGACCAAAATGATGGCCAGGGATTAATGTTGTTGGGAAGCTATCTAAATTATGATGCTTGGTTGAAAGTTGAAACCTGGGTTCTGATGCCAGAGTTTGCACCTGGGTTCTGATACCAGAGTTTGCACCTGGAAGAGCTTGTAACCCTAGCTCAAGGAAAATCTGTTCATAGTTGAGTACATAGCTATCTTCATGTCCCGGTTAGAACTCATGCTGGAGGAAATCATCTCAGTTTTCATATGGATATGATCTATATACTGAACTGCATGCGTTGTTCTCTTAAAATATTCTTATAGCCCCAAAGTTGCAGTAAGCTGACTTTATATGAACATTAATCTTAAATCCAGATCTTATAACATTAGTAGAGCCATTAAGCTGACTACTACCTTGAACCTGATTGTTGTAAAGAAAAGGCCTGGCCGTACTTGATATTGATTCTGTTAAACATGCTGTCTGTACATACATAGGAACAGGAAGGCATTCTAATGAACATTTAAGTGTGACGCATAAATTGAATCCTTGAAGAGATCGGAATATATTGGTTATGTGATTGGTCTCTCTACTATCTTTTTCGGGGTGGGTGTGTGCTAAATAGACCCCACGAAGTCATCTTCTGCATCTCACCATCCACTTATCTTAAATGATGAATTTCAAATGTGAGACCTCAAAACGAAAATTTCAAACATTAATTCTTAAATTTGAGACACTCATAAAATAGCTCTAGCATGCCATTTAAGTAAAATTACACATAGATGTAAAAATCACACAATAATTTAATAAAGATATTAGTTAGTTTAATTGATAAAGTTTTTTGGTATTATATCTAAAAATTTGGAATTTAATTTTTTTTCACCTAAAATGAGAATTTATGGAAAAAGAAATTATCTTTTACTTTGTAGCTGGTAGGTTCAATACTTATCATTTAAATAAAAAAATAAATTACAGTGAAAACATTTCGATCCCAACCAATGATAGCTCTCCACGACATCATTGCTTCTTTAACTCTCTGCAATTTTCCTTCAATACTTACTAAAAAAAAGAACACTAAATCTTTTAAAACTGGTTTTATGGAACTCCAAGTTATCAGTTTATTGTAGAAGTTAACCATTTTAGAAAAGGAAACCTAAAATCTTTTACTACCAAAAAAACAGAGATTGTCTTTAATATAATAGTCGAGATAAATTTACAGACCACAAATTTATTAGTTTCTTTAAATATTTTTAAATCCTTACCACGTGCATGTACTTGCACATATGGCAAATGATTTTTTTTTTAAAGTGAAAAGTAGCCATTTTAATTTCTTTTGAGTCCTATTTTAAAAAAAAAAATTTGAGTTAGTGTGTGAATTGGTGTGGGTGGTTATTAAGAAATTAATTTTATAACTAATTTGAATTAATAAAACTATATTTAATTTATGTAAGTGGGTAGAAAAATAGGTGTTTGTGAAGAGAAAAACTAAGTTATATATATAATTAAATGTATTAATATATTTTTATATTTATTATAAAATATGAGACCATATGAGTCTTCTTAAATTATTAATAATAGCACAAAAATGATGGTTAGAAAAACAATACAACATATAATCAACACCATATTTGAAATTAAAAAAAAAATCTAGTAAACTTATCAAGAGAGCATTAAAACTGGTTTTTTTTTGTTTTAATGGATAAATGAGCATACGATCGATGTTCAATAATTTATATGTGAAAAATAATAAGTGAAACCCATCAAGTAGCCCAAAAAAAAAAACCAGTTCAGTATAAAATTATAGATTTAAAAAAAATTAAAAAAATTAAATCAACATAAAATATTATCAATCATTCAAACTAAATTTAGAAATGCAAACTAATGTTTAACTTACAAATTAAAAATTCAAAAGAAGTTATATATAACAATAAAGTGATTTATATAAAATGTTAACATTGTCATTCAAACTCTCATGAAGAAGGGTTTTCTGTAACTTGAAAATAGAGGGAAAAGAAAAAGAGGAACATGAAGAGGAAAAAAAGTGAATTATGAACTTATGATGGTTTGATGATGGAGGCTTTGAATTTGGCTTTAAGAAAAATATCACTTTCCTAATATCAAGAGTAAAATACAAGTTAAAGTGACATAGTGACCTGAATTTGAGGTTTCTCCAAATAAATATAATTGGGTTGGAGTTAGTTGTTCTTCTAAGTTCCACCACATCATCATCGCTGTCATACTTGTTTACATAATGCGCCTCCACCTCAGTTTAGAGTTCACACTCAGCCTGATCCACCGGGTCGGTCGACTGAATGAGTTTGGAAATCAGTCAATACCCAAAACGCCCTGACAATTGGCATCTTCCTCTGAAGACTAAGAGTAGTTTTAGTATCTTCAACGGTCGGAATAGAAGGATGTTTTGGTAATTTCATGAGTGACTTTCTGAGAGCAACTTGCGAGCTGTAGAGACATTAAAATGATGATAAAAGATGCCTCAGAGCTCACTCTCACTAAACACAAGATTGACAACAAATACTACTACAATTTACAATTACATCTTTCTTGTTAACTTGTCACACCGTTTCGCACTTGGCCTCTTGCTTTGCTTCTACTCTCACTCTTCCCACTAGTTTGTTTCTTCTATACAGCTTCTTGTTCTTATTTCATTGTAGGATTTCATTTCTTTCTAATAGATTGGTTAATTTGATTGTAAAAATTAGTGCCCATTTGGAAAAAAAGTTTGAATGGAACCTGGGTCGAGCTCAGAATCCTTAGACAAGGCTGAGGCTGTGAGGGGCAGGAAGAAACCCGGTGCTGTGCTACCCAATGTCTCGCCTTTTGTGCCAAGAACTGATCACAATCCGAAAGATTTGCGGTCTTGGGCAAAGAGAACTGGGTTTGTCTCTGATTACTCTGGGGAAACTGGGACTAGTGTCAGTGAGAAGTTTGATAGTATTGGGTTTGATTTGGAGAGAGGTTTTGACCAGAAAGGCGGAGGGTCGTCACCGACAATAGAGATCGATCCGATTCTTGGGCGAACGAGGCCGAATAGAGGCATTGAGATCGAAGCTGATTCTGGGTCTGGGCTTGGAGCTGTAAGGAATGAAAATGGTGGGGATTTGGGGTTGAGGGGTGGAACGCTGAGAAGTGAAAACCATAGGATGAGAAATGGAAATGAGACGGCTTTTGTTGCTGAAGATGATGAGAGGAAAGCTGGTCCGAATGCGAATGGCAATGGAAAGGAAAATGCAAACGGGAATGGAAATAGGAATAGTAATGGTAATGGCCATGGAGTTGCTGCAGTTGCTCCGGTAGCTGAGCATGAGAAAGAGGACGGTATAGCTGAAAGAAATGTAAAAATTGACCTATATCCAGACGGTGAAGAACCTTCTGATGGAGGGTGGCGCAGCAAATCGAGATTGAAGTGCGGGTTGAGAGAAAATCCGGGTTTTGGTTAGTATGAATTTCATTCATTTCTATATTATTGACGTTGTCCAGTATAACAGTTACTCTTCTGTTTTCTGATGATTTGGTAGATTCAGTGATAAATTAGTTAACAGTTTATTAAAGGCTAGGCCAGTTTGGTTTGGGTTTGAAAATCAGTGTTTTGGATAATTGATTTTTGCTTGTAGAGATTATGAAAAAATTGAGTTTAGCAATAATCTGTTTTGTGTTTGGTTAGTTATCAAAAAAGTGATTTTGAATCATAAGAATATAATATAAAAAAATGTGTGTTGTATTTTGTTATAAACGTGTTATGGAAAAGCTACACATGAGTAGCTTCTAAAAATGGTCTAAAACTGTGTTTGGAATTTGACCAAAAGTGATTTTCAGTTTTAACCAAACATGCTACTATATAAGCCGAAAGTAATATTCAGGGTCCAAACGCTAAAAGCATGTTTCAAACACAAAACCAAACTGGCAATAAGATGTTATATCCAGGCAGATGATTGAGAAACCATCAAGACAAATGTTTAAAACTTGAGATTGTAATATGGCACTTTCCTTTGTAAGCAATTTACACTATACCAGTCTATCACCACCAATACGTAAAAAAGGAAAGATAATAACTTTTTTTCTGAATTTGTTATTATTATTTTTTTATTTCTTTTGAGACAAAAATAGATCAAATAGTTTAAGAACACTTCTTCCTGTGGCTTGGTACTTCTTTCCTATATGTAGTTGAGAATAATTCTCTGTAAAAATTAAGTTTGCTGGAAATAGATTTGCCTCACTTCCAACATGTGTGCAAAATCAAGTATATTACTGTCTTAACCTTTTAAGAACAATACTTTCCATGAGTTTCATTCATCACATACTTTATAAGTTCACAAAATATAAATGGCTATATTTTATCATTTTATGACAAGGTGAGATGAACAAGACCAGACACTGGAAGTGTTTAGATGTTTGAATGCCCATCAAACTTTACGTTTGCAAGCTAGAGGTCAGGCCCTCATGTTTATGTCCATACTTTATGATTAAAGCCATTAGTCCTTTTTGTACTTAACTGACATAATGCATCATTTCAAGTTACTTATGCCACTTTTTCTATCTAATGGTCTGGTCTCTTGGATTCTTTGTGATGATGTTTGGGATTTGGGGAAAAGCTCATGTCAGATGGCTTGGACTCTGACTGCAATCCTAAACTACGCCTGTAATTGGTTTCTCAAAAAAAAAAAAGTAGTCAAGTTTACAAGAACCTAGAACCCTCCTCTGATTCATATTGTATTGTGCTTAAAAGCTATAAGGTTTATTCCAAGTTGCCAAGCCCTGCTGAAAATACCACCAAAGAGATTCCTTTGTAATTGGGAAAACAAAAATTGAACACTTAAGAATAAAGCTCAAGATGTCATTATGTAGTTTGATCAAAGGCTTTATTAAAGGTCAAAGTACTAAGTACTCTTGCTAATTGATTTTGTTTTTCCTATTTATTCTTTGTTTTAAAGTTACTATCTTGGAATTCTAAGGTTATCACCCAATACTTCTTGACTTGCGTCTTGGTATGTTTTACTGCAGTACCTCTTATGTTTTACGGCCTGCAGCACTATCTATCATTGGCTGGCTCACTTATTTTCATCCCTATAATCACCGTACCAGCCATGGGTGGAACAGATGTAACCCTCTGTTTATTATGGATTGTCTGATTTTTAGTGCACTTTAAGAATTTGATAGAGTTTCACATACATAGCTAACTAATTTTATATGAGTAATAACAGAAGGATACTGCTACAGTGATCTCAACGATGCTGTTTCTTTCTGGCATTACAACAATTCTGCATTCCTACTTGGGTACCCGTCTCCCTTTAGTTCAAGGCAGCTCCTTTGTATATCTGGCACCAGCATTAGTAATCATGAATGCTCAAGAGTATCGGAATCTTACAGAACATGTAAGTTCATTTATCAAAGTTATTGCTATGTTGAACACTTTGAAGCTCTTTTGGGCTTTTAAAATATCTGTTATTTAAAATACAAGTACTTTATAAACAAATTTGTTGAATTAAAACTTCAACCTCCCTTGTGTCTTTGCTGAACTTACAAAATCTCCCATGTTTTAAAAATCCAGTAGAATAATTGGATAACCAATCTTAAAATATATTCTCTGTTAAATTCATGCAACTTTTGTTTAGATTGTGGAAATAGATGGGAGTTTCATGTAATTCTTTGCAAGATCTAAGGGAGGTCACAGTAATTTTATCACATTTCAATGACAATCTTATTGAAAGTAGACCACATCTTTAAGTATCCTTCAGCTTGATCTTTAAGTATCATTCACTTTATCAATATTTTGCACATTCTTTACAATTGTAACAGTAGTTTGTATCTTAAAAGAACATACGGATCTGTGGTTTAGAAATCACATTGAATTCCATCTTTTTCTTCTGGTGTGAAGTTAGACTTATTTCTATGCTAACTCTTATTCAAACTGCAGAAATTTAGGCACATAATGAGGGAGCTGCAAGGAGCTATAATTGTTGGTTCAATATTCCAAACCATTTTGGGGTTTAGTGGTTTAATGTCCCTTTTCTTAAGGTAAATAGAGTGGCTGCATGTACTCTTTCTTGAGCCTACCAAAACTTAAATGCTTATCTAAAGTGGGAAAATAAATATCATTAAAACCTAATATGTTTCTTGGTATTGTCATTATTATCCGAAAGATGTAATGATACACTAACAGAGAACAATGTTTAATGCATAATTAAATCTTATTATCCTGCAATTCTCGTAATGATGTGCATCCTGGTATCTTTTGTTCTTCTAGGATTCATGTAGTACATGAGGCAAATATAAGTGATGAGTAACTAAGTAGCATATTCTATTAACTGTTTACCGCCGGATATTGGTTTGATACATGTGATAAAATCTGACTTTTGTAGCAATCATTGGAAGAAAAGTATAATTCTTTCTCAGTTCCTTGATAATTTGTTGTAGGTTGATCAACCCAATTGTAGTTGCTCCAACTATTGCTGCTATAGGTTTAGCTTTCTTTAGCTATGGCTTTCCACAAGCAGGTAGTTGTGTGGAAATCAGCATTCCACAGATAGCATTGGTCCTTATATTCACTCTGGTAAGTGATTCCCGAGCATATTGAGCACTCCAGTTTTTGGTACTGAGTAAAGCTCCCGGGAATAGTTCTATACTTGTAATGCAAGTGCATCTCACCATTGTAGATTGTGGATATTTATTTGATGTGATGAAAGTGGTCAGAAATCTTATTTTCGCTTCTTCTTTTTTCCTTGTTTTAAGCATCTTAGAGGAATATCCATCTTTGGGCATCGCCTCTTTCGGATCTATGCTGTAAGTATCTTCCTTTGAAGATCTTATTTTTTTCATATTAAAAGTTTAGATGACTCTTATTTAGGCAGGTCTGATGGATACTGTTCCACTTAAATACATTCTCAAAGTAGTATGTTTTGCTGCTACCCGTTATTTTACAGAAAATCTATAATAGTCAATTGGTTTAAATCACAGAGACATAAAAGGAAGGAAATAAAATACAAATTACATCATATAGTATGTCCACAGTGCTTTCTACCTTAATTCCCTTCTTCCCGACAGCCACCCACCCATCCATCCACCTCTGCCAGACCCCTCCCCCCAATAAAAGAAGAACTAGAAATTCTATGAAGTATAATTGGTAATTTTACTGGAGCTGTTTCTAGAGAGAAGTGAAGGTTCAAATCGAGATTATTGCAACATAATTTGAGTGGTTAATTAAGACTCAATGTTTCAATTTGATGGACATAAATAAAACTAAATTCAAAAGAGAAGCATTCATTAACAATATCTGTGGAACATAATGGCAGGGGAAAAAGTAACTCTACACATTTCAAAAAGAAAAACAAATAGATGATACTTATACCTTTCTAATTGTTGCCCTTCATTACCAAGGTGTTTGTGAGGTCTTTATTTGGTAAACATTGATATAATTAATTAGTCATTTCCATTGACATCATTTTAATGTTTGCAGGTTCCCCTCAGTGTTATGTTTATTTGGACATTCGCATTCTTTTTGACTGCTGGTGGAGCCTATGATTTCAAAGGATGCAGCCCTAACATACCAAGTTCAAACATTCTGACTGATGCATGTAGAAAACATGCTTATACCATGAAACACTGTAGGACTGATGTTTCAGATGCATGGAGGACCTCCCTGTGGGTCAGAGTACCTTATCCCTTACAATGGGGTATCCCTATTTTCCATTTAAGGACTTCAATAATCATGATTATAGTATCGCTGGTTGCCTCAGTGGATTCGGTGAGTGGCTTATCTATACCATTTGATTAAACATGAGCATTGTGGATCAAAATTCAAAACAAAGGTTGTGGACTTTTTAAGCGAATCATTATCTTATTAAATGTGTTGTAAACTGAACCATTCAGGTTTATTCTAAGGGCTTTAATGAGCTTGTTCTCATTCCCAAAATAGACCGTTCCTCTCATCAGAAATGCTCGTTATATATATTATATATATCTGTGTACTTGTATAGGTTTCTGAGAAGGTGCATTTTCTCCATACTTATAGTTATTTAACAGTTGCAAATGATCAATAATATGAGGAAGCCTGTCACTTTGTTAGGAGATGACTCACTCCAGACAGGCAACTGGAGGTTGGGGGGTGGGGGGTGGAGCCACTGCAATTACTTGTGAAATTATGAAAACAGTCAGCCATCATTCTAATTACAGTGGATGATTGTGGCTGCCAGTCACCCTTTTCAATGTTAAAAAGATATATTATTGTGCAAAATGTTAAAGGAGAAGAATTATTATTGTGACTTTGTGAACTGGGCATCCTGTTACAGGTTGCAACATATCATTCTGCATCTCTGCAAGTCAATTTGAAGCCTCCAACTGCAGGGGTTGTCAGCAGAGGCATTGCGTTGGAGGGTTTCTGTAGTATATTGGCTGGTCTTTGGGGTTCAGGTACTGGGGCAACTACTTTGACAGAAAATGTGCATACAATAGATATAACGAAGGTGGGAAATCGGAGGGCTATGGGACTTGGGGCAGCTTTCCTGATCCTCTTCTCATTCATAGGTAAAGGCACCACAGATAAAGAAACGTGTTGCGTCTGAATTCTTCAGCCATTGCATATTATTGATTTCCTTTTTCCTTTTTACTGGGAAATATTCATGCTTTGTTGGTGCATAATTGCATACTGATCAAATCTAGATCCAAGGCTGCCAGCAATGAACTTCAGGATTTGGTTTTTCTCTGATGTTTTATATTCAGATATTAACTGATATGTTGCAATTTTTGTCCTAGTGGAATTTAGATCTATAATATATTTGAATTTTATACTGCGCTTTTACCTGACTTGTGTTTCTATATTGTTACTCAGAACTTAATCGACTCTATTTCATACATCACATTAACTTTTTCAGTTAGATAAGTCATGCCAGAAATTAGCTATATCAACATTAATTTTATTCTTTACCCTTCTATATAGTATCTTCATTAAGTTCTTACCTGTATTTGATAGGCAAAGTTGGTGCCATTCTTGCTTCTATACCTCTGGCCTTGGCTGCGTCTGTGCTGTGCTTCATGTGGGCCCTTATCGTGGCTTTGGGTCTCTCAAATTTGCAGTATGGTCAGTCAGTCAGCTTTAGAAACATAACAATAGTTGGTGTTTCATTGTTCCTTGGTTTGTCCATTCCTGCCTATTTTCAACAATACCATCCTGAAACCAGCTTAATGCTGCCAAGTTATCTAGTCCCCTACGGAGCAGCATCAAATGGACCAGTCCACTCAGGCAGTAAACAAGTAAGTCACCTCCACATTATGTGTTTAGGAGTTTCAAATGCAAAACTTTTATCAATGATGGGGTGATTGAAAAGTCCCTGCCCCCAACTGCTCCTCCTCAGAGAAGAGATGAACTGGAAACGTTTCTGACAGATAATAAATGATTGTATTCTTGAAGTTAAATTAATTTATGAGCTCATAAGCACTTCTGTTGAATTAATTAAAACTGATATCATATATCTTTTCTTGACTTTTTGACATACTCAAAATACAAGTTAATGTACAATTTTCTACTAGATACTGTTGTTTTCATGTTTTCTCTAGCTGATATCTTCTTTTTTTTTTCTTTCTTTCAAAAACTTGCAGCTTGATTTTGCAATAAATGCCCTTATGTCTTTGAACATGGTTGTCACACTCTTGCTGGCATTCATACTAGACAACACTGTTCCAGGCAGCCGGAAAGAACGAGGGGTGTATGTATGGTCACGCACTGAAGAGATTGCAGCTGATCCATCACTTTTAGCAGATTATTCCTTGCCAAGAAAAGTTGCTTGGTGTTTTAGTTGGGCAAAATGTTTGGGTGTTTGAATAGGCAGAGTGCCTTTGGCTTTTTATCTTTACAAAGAACTTTCTCTGCAAAGACCAGTTCCTACAATTTGTTTATCACCTTTTAGCCGGGAGGGATTCTTAAGTTGGGGAATTGGAGAAGGAAGATGATTGATATAGCAATAGGTTACTACTTACTATACTAAATTATAAATTGGTTGCATTAGTTACACTGGAGTCATTTGTCAGTAAAGATTCGAGGCTTAAGTTCAAATGTTGTCAATAGAAAAAAAAAAAAACATTATTCTTTATAGAAAGTTATAGCAGTGCTTGTGTGGTTTCCCTTTTAGTTTACATTTGGTGATGTCTATTATCACAACTCATAAGGATTGCAATGGGGATATGAGCAAGTAGTCCGCCCTCTGTTTGAGAGCTCGGATTAAATTTTTACAATCGAACTAAGCCTTTCATCACTTGTTATTTCATAAAATTCTATCAATGCATTAGCTAACCAATAAATAAATAAATAAATTACTATTAAATATGTACTAGTACAAGAGTCATTTGCATTGAGAATGATTTACACAAAAAAAAAAAAATTATATTAACACAGAAGTTGACTTGACCAATTCTTAAAACTTGAGAAGAGGATGACTTGATTATATGTTTAACAATATTTGAAAAAAATAGGTATGTATATTTTCAAATAAAGAAATTAAATAACTTAAAAGTGTTTTAAGATTTAAATTAATCGTGGTGATTTGACTGTTGTTCGGGTTTTCTTTTGAGCCAGATTAGTCTCAAGACTCAGAATAACAATTGGACCTCTCAGACTTGAAAAACTTGGATGATCCACTTGACAAGGATGACTTAAAAGGGAAAAGCTTGTATTAGATTCAAAAAACTTAGATGATCTACTTGACACGAACGACTGAAAAGGGAGAAGATTGTATTAGATTATTAATGTTATTTTTTTAATTTAAACTAGCTCATATTTATATACAATATTACAAAAAATTATGACACTATTGAGGCAACTTGACCTAATAGTTAAATCAATAGACACTTTTCCCAATTAAAACATAGGTGACAATTAGTAATTTTTAAAATGCACAATAAAAAAAATGCCACAACCAATTTCTTTAGAGCCACAACTTAATAATTATCATGAGTTTTTCTTTTTCTAAAATATCTCTCTTTGTTCAACATTTATTATTTCTCTTTTATATTTTCAATTTTTATTAATTTTGTTTTACCAGATTATTTTTCCTAAACTCTTCAACTATTTTTTTTGTAACTATGCTTGTGCCTTACCTCTTAAAAATCTTATTATTGTAAAACTCTTTAATCAGGTATTTCAACTTTTATTATTATTTTAACAAAAAAAAATTTTATAAAACTTTTCAATCAGGTAATTCACATTTTATTATTTCTCTTTCCTTATATATTTTTATTAAGTTTTAAATTGTTTTACTGGTACACTTTTCCTAAAATCTTCAAATTTTTTTGTAATTTTTTTTTTGAATTCAACTTAAAAGTCTAATATATTTCCTAATAAAAAAAAAGTCTAATATATATATATATATAATTTAGTTATTTTCTTTTTACTCCATACAATTTTTTCTCTCTACATTTTCTCTTAAATTATATTTTTAATTAAAAAACTGTATTTTTGTTAAAATAAAATATAAAGAGTAATTAATGTTGTATATTAATTATAAGTTCCTCTTGTTAAGATTTTTTATTCTAATAATAAAATCAAATTCGTCAAATAATAATAAATTTAAAAAATATTAGTGAAAAACATAAAGGGGAAATGGACCAAATGGTACATAGAAATTAAAATGTAATTTTTTTAAATTCTTGAAATATATATACATAGAAAAGATAAATAATAAATTTTGAATAAGATAAGTTAAATAAAATAAATAAGAGTATTTTAATAAAAAAATATTCATGTCCATTAATAAAAATTGACTGTGATCATAAAGTTGGATCCGTTCTTCATCCATCAAAGGCCCATTTTCATCCACGTATAACAGAATTGAACTACTCATCACCCAGCATTTGTAACAAGAAAAGCCCAAAAGAAGCTTAACCTTAGGCCCCAAAAACTCATTGGAATTTTATCTTGCCTATGTATTCTTTTTGTTTTTTTCACATGATTTTTTTTCTTCTTCCAAAATTTAGTAATTAGATAATTTTCAAATTAATTTATACATTAATTCATTTATTTAGTTCAATCAAAGATAAATTATCAATACTAGAACTAAGAAACTTATAAAAATTCACTTTCCTATTAGTAAAATTCAAATCCATAAAATTGTTATTTGAATTCATAAAATTGATAATTAAATTAATCCCATCGAATTTTGAGTTGCACAGCAATGCTCATTATGTTTTCATAAATCTTATTCATATTTTAAATGTGTTTTATATATGTGACAGATTTGTAGTCAAACTTGAAATTCAGTAGTCCTAATAAAACAAGAAAATTTCATAATTTAAACACCCCAACGTGGCCAAAAGGAAAATTGAACACATACCAGATTTAATTAGGAATAGTATAATTTTGTTTCTTTGGTCCATATTGACCATCAATTTTCAAAATACTCGTGCTTTGCGCCAATGTTTTCTTTATTTTTCTTTTCTACAGAATGAAAAGGAAACCTTCAATCTTAAAAAATTACCTGCTGATCAAAGCAACAACTGTAATATTAATACGATAATACCTACTATTATTATACTCTTTTTCCCCCACATAGAGGTAAAAACTTTGATACACGTTAAGAGCTTGAAAAATCACGTGCCTAGTGGGAACCACTTTTTTTTACTTAATGTTTTAATATGAATTAATAGAGATATAATTTTTTTTACAAGTGAGATTAGATTAAAAAATTGATATAATCTTAGTTTAATTAATTGAAATGAAAATACTGAAAATGAATAGTCTATCATATATTAGTTAATTGTTGAATTTAACATTTAATTTAGACGGATTAAGTTACTAGCAATATAAATTTAAGAAATAAAAGTGTTTTTGATTTAAAATAATTATAAAAAAATAATGTATAAATTAAACTAAAATAAAATTTTCTGTCTTAAAATGGAATATAATAATTAAATAATGCTAACAAGTGGTTTTAAGATATTATCTATAAAACAAAATCTAATAAAAAGAAAGAAAGAAGTTTGAACATTCAAGACATGATTATGTTAATATATGTCGGGACAGGAAGTGCACGTGCGTGGCCGAAATCATCGATTCTTATCTTGAAAGGGAAGAGGATGGTGTGCACGTGCCTCACTCAGTCAAAGGTCAAAAGCAGCGTTTTGATCGAGTTGAATCACTTTACAGAACTATGAGAAAGGATGATTAGGATACTTTTAAATTTAACAGCCCATTTCTACATAAACTAGTCATATACTCTCTTCATCATCACCGACCAATAATTAATAGAAGGTATCTCTCTCTATTTGTTTAATTTTTTTAATTTAAGACTGTCTAAACTAACGTGTACATACATCATTTAATTTATTAGGATTATTCATTTTGCACATATAATTTGTTAGATTAATTATTTATAAGAATTACTTATTTTTCTAGCTAGGTTAACTAAAAACATATCATTTATATTTAGACTATAATGAATTTTTGAAATTTTTTCTCTTGACAAGTCTTTCCAAACAGATTTGAATCCAAGCAAATAATAAAAATCATATAATTTATTGACAATCGATTATACTAACTCTGCATTTGATGAACTTTCCATAATTCACAATTGAAAAATAAAAAGAAACAAACTTAGAAGAATAATTGAGAATATGTTGAGAATAGGATTGTTATTTTTGTACGTTTACCTTTTATATTCTATGTATGTTGATAAATGTTACATCTTGTACGTAAATTAGACTTGTATTTTAATTTTCAATTAAATTGTAAAGTATAGCACATTCCTTTTGTTTAGGGGTACCACGTGTGATGTCACGTGTCGTTTCCAAAGGGATGTACATGAAACATGCAAAGTCAGCTAGTTAAGAAGCTAAGGTTGCAAGTGGCAGCTTCTTGTGTCAATTTGAAGTATATTATATAGAGTTTTTTTTTTGTTTTTTTGGTACGAATATAATTATTATATTGAGTTAGATTAACAAATTGAGATCAGCCAGATTTGATTTTTGAACCTCTCAAATGAGTAACAATTTAATTTTTATTTAAATAACTTAAATATTATTATATTAGCTTAAACAAAATATAATCTTATACTAAGTTTTAATTGAAAAAAAAAAAAACTTATTAGGCTTTGTTGTTTAAATAATAAATTTTTAATATTTTTATACATAAACATTTTTTTTTAATTCAAAATTTTAAATGCACTATAAAGGAAAAAAAATAACAACCTATTTAAAATAAAAATAAGAGATTAATAAAATTTTGACAAGTTAATTAGTTTTTAAATAAATTTCATAATTTTATATTACATAATATACTAAATTGAATTAAGGTTTTTGAAGTTCATAACATGTAGAAAATCAAAATGTAATATTGAATTTGTGTGGAGAAAAGAAAATTTGAATTTTCAGTTGATGAAAATATAAAAACCTTTTCAAAATCTTATATCAACATAATAAAAAAGTTAAAAAAATTAATTGTATGTAGAATAATTTTCTTTATATTAAATTCCTAACAAATAGTAAGTTTTAATGGATAAAATTGGGTTAAGAACAAAAAAAAATGCGTGGAAGATTCATCAATAAATTTTAAATCGAGTAAGTTAAAATAAAATTACACCACTAATTTTTTATTATAAAATTTAAAAAAAAGAAAAGAAAAAGAGAGTAAAATAACTCTCATAAAAATTATTTTATAATTTCATCTTTTAGGTTCACTATTAAAACTCAAATGAAAAAATAATAATTTGAAGTGCAATTGTTTACAATAATCTAATAAAAATATAATATATGTTGAATTCATAATATTATAGTCTCACAAAAAAATTATAAAGTATAAATTAATTTAAAATAAAATAAGAAATAATTAATCCGTGCATCACACATATACTGAATTATTACTAGTATGTAGAGACATACAACACCACTCAAAGTAACATATATGAGGCTAAAGAAGTAATTTAGCATACGTAAAATTATAAGTATCATAAATATAAACATGTGAACACTATTACCTAAAAATTATAGAGCAAATGTAAAATGAATAACATAGTCAATAAAAAAAGGAATAACATAGTACTATGTCATCAATTTCTTCTAGATCTTATTATCTAATTACGTCTCTACTTATATCAAAAATAAAAATTATGCCTCTACCAAATACATTCATGCAACAATCATGCACGTTTAAATTATGGATCTTTTAATTAGAAAAGTTGAACTAATTAAGAGACTCGTAGCAATGACAACTAATACGTTTCTTAATTTTAACTAAGTTGTTGCCTTCTAAACTACTATATGAATCAGAAGTACCCTATCTTTACATTTTATATATATTTCCATTTTTCAATTTGTAAGGAGAAGTTACCGAGACCATTAGGTCCTATCACCTGGGACACATGAAAGTCTTTTATTTGCACATTACACCTATAATTAGTAAAAGAAAATGTATATGTACTAATATTTCTCTACATTTTTACCTTTTAATGCTTAATTTTCTCTATCGAAGATTTCAAACTTCAACATCGGAAGGATTTTGGGGACACCATCTTGACCTATGATTTCCTAATTGTGTAGGCCATTTCCACACCGAGAAACTCAGACTTGGATCAGCCCATAAATTAGAATCTCTACCCTTACCTAACCTGCCAAAGCATAAAACCTAAAACCTAGTTAGCCCTGACATTTCTAGACATAACATATACCATATAGTATTATCACTTCAGTGCTTTGTATAATTAAGCTTGATTGGTTTATGTATGAACAAGCAATAAGTCCTAGGTTTTTTTTTTTAATTTTTAAAATTTTAAAATTTTAATTTTTTAAAAACTCTAGGTATAGAAAGAGAACAATTTGAAAGGTTGTATGAGAAGAGAGTATGGGAATAATACTATGATAATCAACATTGGAATCCACCTTTTTAGCTTAAAACAAAATGTTGGTGTCTTGGTGAGCTGCACTAGTAAATTTCTAATTACAAAAGAAGAAGCATCCTTAAGTACCACTTAGCAGTAAATTTCAAAAATACCATAACTAGGCTTAATATATAAAAATTGTGGTCCTAAAGCTATTATTAGTTTATAATTGTCGTATATATAATTATTAGTGTTACATTGTAAACCCTAAAAAAGTTAATTTGATGATTAAAAATGTGTGTTATTTTCATTGATTTTTTGAATACAAAAGGATTATATTGTTATTTTTATATTGACTATTAGTGTTGAGATTATTCCTAGAAAATCGCAAAGTACAGTAATCTAAATTTTAATTAAAGCAATTGATTAGTTAGAAATCAAGGAAGTAATTAGAGACATTAAGATTAAGAAAACAACAATATAAAAAACAACATCGGATGCTTGCATTTCATGGGATCAAGAGGCGGATGAGCAGGAGTTGCCGGACTCGATGTAGTAGCTAGCATAGCAATAGCATACATTGAAGGAGGCAGAGGAAAAGGATGGTGTGTCCATCTTAATCGGCACTGCTTTTATACATATGTTTCCATTTCTTTATCATCCCCTTTTCTCGCCACCGGTCTCACTGCATGTCTCGCGCTTTACAATATCAATTTTAATTTATTATTATTATTTAACTTTTTGCTTTTAGGGGATGGTCTGTTTAGTCCATTGTTACATATGAAGAGGTAATTCTCTTATTTGTTATAATATTCATTATGAATAAAGGTGAGATTCGATTCCAAGATACTATGAAGATAAAGTTAGTGATTAAATCAGTTTGAAGAGAAGTTAGATTTTATTTTGAAAAACCTTTTCACGCTCTTCTTTTTTTTCTTTCTTCATTTGGATTTTTGAAGAAAATTATTGAGATCAAGAATAGATTAAAATTCTGGTAATTGGAGGTTTCAAAAATCAAAATTTTTGATTCCTAAATTTGGTCAGGTTGGTTGGCTAAAGATGCAAATTTGATCTGGCCCGACTTGACCTGACCCGACCAATCAGCCCTAATTGGGAACCCTAATTTGCAATGTAAGCAAAATGAGTGAGACAACACAGATGCGAAAAGACTCTGCCGCATGCATTATTTACCAATTGAAATTTGATTAATTTTCTAACCTCTTCAAATTTGGATCCGATAATGTGGACCCGAATAAACCCTGGTCCACTGAAAGCAGGTTTGTACATGAGAAACAAAGAAAGCTGCATGTAAGACAAGTGTGTGAATATTTAATTTAATTTTTGGATTTTCTAATAAAATAATTGAGGACATTTTAGTAAATGCATGTAAAATGGAAACGAAACGAAACGAAACCTAACAACCTATTCAATTTTCAGCCAGCCCGGATCTTTCGCAACGTTGTTTCAGACAGATTTTCTTCCGCGCAGAGCTAAAAGTCACTATTCTCCTTTTTTTTATAATTTCTCTCTCTCTCTCTAAAACTCTCGCTCTGGTTTTACGCCGGTTGGCAGCTACAGCCGCTGAGCTCTCCCATTATAACCCAACACCTGCTCTTTCCCCACTTCTCTCTCTCTCTCTCTCTCTTTCTCTCTTTCTCTCTCTCTCTCTCAGACTCTCAGACGTCATATTCTCTAACACTATTCTCTCTCTGTGTAAGTGGCATGTTGAAGCTTCTTAATTTATGACCAAATCCCAAGTGGGTTTGCATGCATTGTTTGTATTTCTTCACTGATTTCTTAACTGTTAAGCTCAAATTTTTGGACTCGTCCAAAAACCCAATGAGATCACAGGCATTACTAGCTTCGTGATTATCGAATAGTATTTGCTTACGAATATTGTTTAATTTCTGGTACATACCCAGATGGTAAAGTGGACTAGTTTTTAGTAACCGCTGAGCTAAGTTGAGTTCGGTTTTGGGTTTCTATTGTGGTAAAGTCTTTGTTCTCTGTATGCATACATATTGTTTTTTGTTTATTTCCTGATAAAATCTGTTTCACAAAATTAAATTATATCTGTTTCTGGTTATTCAGATTAAAGTGGTGGTGGGTAAAGTTGGGGGAGAAAGTAAGGAGAAGAAAAATGGCTCCAGCGACTAATTGGTTGTCATTCTCTCTGTCTCCTATGGAAATGCTGAGGTCCCCTGAATCACAGTTTGTTCCTTATGAAAGTTCGTCTGCTGCTGCTGTTTCACCTCATTACTTCATCGATAACTTCTATGCAAATGGTAACGCCAGCAGTAAGCACATATTACTTTCTTTCTTATTGTTCTTGTTTGGTTGAGCAGGTCTATTTTCCCATAACTAATGCTAGCTGGTACTCGATGGCTATGGTCACATTCTTGCTAAGGACATAGCCTTGGCTGCTATTTCTTGTATATGATAACTGTAACCAAGTCTCAAGACCCACGTGAAACTCTTACAATTTCATTTATTGTCTGTTTGGCTGATAGGAAAACTGCTTGCTGAGCACATAGATATTCCAGTCTTTGTTGTTAAATGTTGACCTCAACATTGGCTTACTACTATGAAACAAAGAGTTGATTGTTAATTTATTTGGTCCCATATCTCTCTGGTTCATTTTCTCATCAACCAAACAGATAGGGAATGGACTGGATATAGTGTAAATAACATAACACAGTTCAATATATGATTTAAATGGTCCTTTCCTCATGCAATTTGTTTTCTGGGCTTGCCATTGGCAATTTTTTAGGCTGGACAGATCCCAAGTTCCAAGTTGCCTACACACAAGAACAGAACGAAAGCAAAGAAGACCGAACACAGAACATTCAAGACTCCTCCATTCTCACAAGCTTTCTTGACCCACAAAGCCAAAATCACTCAATTCCAAAGCTCGAAGACTTCTTCGGCGATTCCTCATCCATGGCCCGGTACTCTGACAGTCAAACTGAAACCCAAGATTCATCCTTGACCCAAATATATGACCATGGCCCGGCCTACTTCAGCGACCATCAAGATCTGAAAGCAATTGCTGGTTTTCAAGCTTTCTCTTCCAACTCAGGCTCGGAAGTTGATGACTCAGCTTCAATCCCAAGAAGTCAGCTTGCTTGTGGGGAGTTTGCAGGTCACTCAATAGAGTCATCTGGGAACGAGTTGGCATTCTCAAGTTGTGCTACAGGTGCTTTGTCACTGGGCGTCACTCAAAGTTCTGCTAAAGCCATTGTTTCTGTTGATTCGGATAGCACTAAGAAGGTCGCTGATACCTTTGGCCAGCGAACATCAATTTACAGAGGAGTCACCAGGTACAACCCCTTGGTTTCACTTTCACACCATGTTTGTTTTAATTAGTCTGACTACTTAATTTTATATTCTATGTAACATTTTCCACTAAAATTAATTTGGGTTTTGGGGGTTTGATTAATCCTGGGATATGATTTATTGAATGTAAAAACTTGTGTTCAAAGTGATAAATTTGGTATGCAACTCCGTATTGCAATTTATATTTTGTGTGTATATGCAGACACAGATGGACGGGCAGATATGAAGCGCATCTATGGGATAACAGCTGTAGAAGAGAGGGTCAGGCGAGAAAAGGGCGTCAAGGTCCACTCCCTCTTGATTTGTGATATACTTTAATTAATTAATTTAATGCTAAGTAATAGAGAGTCAAAACTAAGAGAACAAATACTGGACAGATAACACTGAAATGAGGGTTGCATGCATTCATCAGCATTAATGGTGGGGGTTAATTTCTGGGTTGTCATGGGAGGAGTACATCTGAATTTCTGTCTTATCAGTCTGATGATTGATGACTGATAGTATAAGCATGTACTACTACTAGAATTGTAACTCCAGTGTTCTGCAATTTCTGTCAAAGTCAATTGATTTTGACAAATCTCAGCAAAAAAAATTGATTTTGATAAAAGATCTGCCGCCATTTTGTTCAGGTAGCTTTGCTTTTCTTACATTTAGCATCCGTACCCATCTGAGGTGTTTCTTGACGGGACCCTTTCGACCAACGTCCCTCAAACGTTACAGATATCGATATAGTCTGAACACTATTGTCTGTTGGGAGTTAGGCTTTTGCTTTTGCTTTTGTTTTTGTTTTCATGCACAAGAAAGCTGGGTTTGACCATATTGAAAGTTGTAGTGGAGACTGGTTACTTGGATAATGTCCGGTGGAATATGCCGAATCATCACTCACGGGTCCCTTTGTACTGAGAAAAAGTGAACCTTTTAAAAGAAATATAATTATAAAAAGTAAAGAAAAACTTGTCCTGCTTTTGGTTTTAGGGAATTTTGTGGGCCTTGGTAGAAATGAGTCCTGCTTCTTTCGTTTGGGCTTAACCGCTTAAGCTTGGGAAGAAGGGTTGATTGAGCCTTTATAATTGGACTTATATAAGAGTGAGATTAAAGATGTACAAATGATTAAATATTCTCACTTTGATGTTGTAAATTAGCATGAGACAAAGTAGTATTTCGAACCATGCTTTACACTCACTAACTTGTTATGGGATGAAGAAGATGAGGAATAAAGAGGAAAAAAAAAAAAAGTTTGCTTTGTGTGCGCAATGCGTATTATATTTATTTTCTTTTTAAGAAAAGTAATTTTTAGCATAAATTTTTGACTACTCAAAGCTAACTGTTGACTTCTGGTCTCCTTTTCACATGGATCGTGGGATGGTGTATTTCTGGCTGTCACTTATCTTTTCAACTTCTCTTCGCTGCAGTGTATTTGGGTGAGGCATCCTTCGGTTAATTTTCTGCCTTTCTAATTTTGTACTAGGTGTTCTTTTAATTAATTTGTGCTTCTTTGTATAATGTCAGGTGGATATGACAAAGAAGAAAAGGCCGCAAGATCTTATGATTTGGCAGCTCTAAAATATTGGGGTTCTGCTGCGACCACCAATTTTCCCGTAATTATCTGAACTTTTTTCCTGCTATATAAAACACACTTGCTGTGTATTCTATACTATATACATATTGGATCATTTACATCCTTGCTCCTGTGTCAGAATGCATGCAGCTGTGTGAAAAATGATCTTAAATTGTGGAGCCTAATTACTGTGATGTACTTATATTTGGAGGAATACCTTCATGATGCACATGCATATGCACATGTGTTTCTATGTACTTACGTTACTTGCTGATATAGATTATGGTTTTTAAGGCTTGGGAAGTTCAATTAATTTGGAATATAAAATGATTTTTGGAGGTCCTTGGTGGGAAGAAAAGCAGTTCTGGATAATTATGCAGATGAAATATTATAATGAAGTAAGGCTATTGTTTGATTGAGAATATATTTCCCTAATGGGCATTATGGAAGACTGAACATAAAATCTCTTATGTTCTGCATTCTCTTTGGGGGTTTTGAGGGGATGCTGATGGTGGATCAATCTTTTCTAAAGAGGCGTCCAACCATGTGATGTAGCTAACTGAAATAATACACCAAGATATAACACCCTGAATTTACTTAGTGGTTTCTCAATGTTTCAGGTTTCAAACTATTCAAAGGAAGTGGAGGAAATGAAACATGTGACTAAGCAAGAATTTATTGCATCATTGAGAAGGTTTGTCCAAGTTTGCCAATGTTTTATTCTTGTAATCTTAATTCCTTTGTTGCTGCAGTAAAGGAATATTTGGTATTCCCATTTATGCAGGAAAAGTAGCGGCTTTTCCAGGGGAGCCTCTATGTACAGGGGTGTAACCAGGTACAACATATATACAATCTAATTCTTGATTTTTCCAAAACTTGTTATTGTTGTGTTTTCATTAATGAACACTTTTGTCTTGTATGTTGTAAGTCATATTTGTTTCACTTTGATATTGTAGGCATCATCAACAGGGTCGATGGCAAGCAAGAATTGGGCGTGTTGCAGGGAACAAAGACTTGTATCTTGGAACATTTGGTAAATCTATTACTTCCCTTAGTTTGCTATGTTATAAATGATGATCACAGTAGATCAGAGTCTGTTTTAGAACATAACCGATGACTAAGTTCTGTCATACTCCTGGTGATGGAAAGGCTTGACACCAGTTGGTTTTCCATAGTTTCTGTAGTATACGAGCTTCATATTAGGTTTTTCTGATTCTAGGGAATTTGATAAAACCTGTGATAGGAGTTCTCGAGTTTCTTTCTTCTTTTTTTTTCTTTTATCTTTGGTTTACCTAAACCATCTTTCGAGGAGTTTTGCATGGAATAATAGTTTCTTTACCTAATCTTTGCCTTACTGATTGCTTGAATCATATCCCATAATGACAGCCACTGAGGAGGAAGCAGCGGAGGCATACGACATTGCAGCCATAAAGTTTAGAGGTGCAAATGCAGTAACCAACTTTGAGATGAATAGATATGATGTGGAAGCTATTGCGCAGAGTTCTCTTCCTGTCGGTGGGGCAGCAAAACGCTTGAAGATTTCTCTAGAATCAGAACAGAAACCCTCTCTAGATAGCAATCAGCAACTGCAATCCAACAACAGGAGCAGCAATATCAATTTCTCAGGGATGCAACCTCTTTCTGCAATTCCTTGTGGAATTCCCTTTGATCCTGCCACAGCATTTTACCACCACAATGTCTTCCACCACCTTCAAGTTCAACCAAATAACATTGGCACTTTGGATCCCTGTGTGTCCACTACTGCTGCAAATCAAATGACTTTACTGCCACCATCGGCTGAGTTTTATATGTGGCCTCACCAATCTTACTGAATTGATAGTTAATCTTTGCTAATCCTGCCGGTTCTGTTAACACCAAAAATGCCATAGACTGTTGCATTACGCATACTTTCAACTGACCCACCTCTGACCCCTCATCTAATTTGACCTCTTTTGGGAGTAGAAAAAGTAAAGAGGTATTTTTGTTGAAGGCTAAAGTTTTAGTTTATAGTATGTAGGAGGCTGGATTTGTAAGTAACTTCTAATCATGATTAGATGAGAAATATCTTGAATGGTACAATTTTAGCTGGGAAAAGAATTCCCCATGTTTCTTAACTTGCAGTAGTATAACAACTTTCCCATTTCCGTTCTAGCTAGTTTGATTGAATTGTTTGTGTTCTTAATTTCCTATTACTTGTCTGCTGATGCAGAAAAAAAAAATGGATTAGAAATTATTTGGATATTTCTCTTGGAGAGAACAAATAATTTTGGAATGATTTGCTAGAGAATTTATACTTGGGGATATAAAAATACTTGTGCAGGCATACAAAAAATTACAGGATCTTTAGGCAAAATTGTTTAGGTTAACGGGCCTAACCGGCCCAATCCCTCACGAGCCTCAACTGATTCAGGCTCAAGGCCGAGGGCCCTTTCAAAGGCCTCCTTAGCTTTCTCCGTCATTCCTTTCCACTCAAAACACTGACCCAATAAACACATTGCTTTCGAGTTTGTTCCGTCACTCAAACTCGTCGCCTGAACCAGGTCCTCGATCGCCGAGTCAACTCGCCGCCTCCGATTTACCGCCAACTTCAGTTGAGCCCTCTTGACCAACGCTTCCTCACGCTGCCTCTCGGAAAGCGACTTGACCATCGGCGACAACAGGGCCGAGTCGAGGGATTTGAGCGCCGCGGTTTGGTGACCCATGAGCTCCAAAGCCGAGGCTTTGAGAATGTGAGCTGCCGGGTCTTTGGGCGAGAGAGAAAGGGCTTCGTCGGCTTCAATCAGAGCGTTTTTGGCGTAGGCTAATGATCGAGCTCTGTGAGGATTGGATCTGGCTCGAGCCAAGACATGCGATCCTTGGACCAAATGGCGGTTGAATTGGTGGGTCGCGCGGTTCTTGCTCCGGAGCTTGGTTTGGCTTCCCTGTTTGATTAGTCTGTGAATTGTGAAAAACATTGCCAGCGTGAGAACTAAAGCCGCCAACTGAAGCACAATCTCTGGTGCCATTTCTCTCTAGGTTTAAATGGAGTAAATTCAGAATTGCAAAGAAAACAATAAGAGGCATTTTTAGGAGGCCAAAGACTCCATTTTTACTTTGTTACAGTCTTCAAGTTATTTGGCAGTTGGCACACAACTAATGGTTGATGAATCCTGTAGTGAAAACTGGAAAGTGGAGAACCTGCTCCTAGAGACAATTGGGCCAAGGCCCAAACAACTTCCCAGATTGTGTGTGAGAAGTCTTTCTCCTTCAGTTACTTGCACTTGTCATTACCTGCCTCTCAAGAGCATAGGTACAGAGCTGCTCAAACCTTGGATGGTTTGGATTGTAATTGGCTTTACGTAAAATAGGTTCAACAAGTTCTGGTTAAGCTTTTAAAATAATCTGAAGCTGAATATTACAGTGATTTGAGTAGAAGAAGTCCCACAAAATTCTTGCTTTTTCAACTTGGTCTTAACCCCTTCAACTCCATTGTGTAGCTCATCATCCTCTTACCTTATATTAGGATATAAGTTTTTTAAGTTCTGAATTTTGATAAAACACTCAAAATTGATTCTGTTATGTATTTTCAGAATATTTCTGATTTTTCTGGTTGTCAATTCTTAATGTATTCATAAGTTTAACAACATGCAAGTGTAATATAGAGAAGGCAAGGAGTTGGAACTTGATTAATTAGAAATTAACTTGTTTGCATTGCAGTAGAAAAGTCTATGAAACTACAATCACCCTGTACAAATTTCTATTTCTTTGTATTTTATAAGCCTGAGAAATAGTTCTTTCTCAATGCTAATTTTGCTTGCGACACCCCTGATTGACTGACTCTTCACCACTGTTGCTTACTAGTTAAATTTCAAACAAGCTGCCTATAATTTATGCATCATATTTCTCATTCCATAATCATTTATACAAGAGAAAAATATGAGCCTGCTGACTGCAGAGAACATAAGCATCACTCCATAACAAGCTCCATATGACGATTGAGATCGTTCAAGTAATTAGAACAAGTGTAATCTTCCAAGTCACAGGCATCTATCAAGACTGATCTAGGCGCCATAGATTTTTGTCTCAGTTCTATAGGTCCATCTTCTCCCTTCAATAGCTTGACAACCTGCGCACAAAATTCATATCAGCTGTCAAATTTCTGAATTGAACAGAGGCATATAAATTAATAATGAAACAGAAAAAAATTTCATATGTGGCGCTTTACCCGATTCATGTGTGGTCGCTTGGAGGGTGTATGGTCAATGCACAGTGAAGCTGTGATCATGGCGTGCTTCATTTCGCCGTGATCATAAGTATCTCCTAATCTCGGATCTGCTAATTCCTTGACGTTGTTTGTGTCCAGCAGAGGTTTTGCCTATGCATATCAGAACATGATTAGTCGTTTATCTTTCTCAAACCATTGTAGTCTCAAAAGTCAAAAACATACCCAGATTACTAGACTCTGTCTGCTCCAATCAACTGCACGGCGACCTGTTATGATCTCGAGTAATAAAACCCCAAATGCAAATACATCGGTCTTCTCATCAACGATTCCGTGCATGAAATATTCTGGAGACAAATATCTGAATACATTGAAACATTTAAGAATCAGGAAACGAATTGGCGATAACAAAACAGAACGCTGCAGCTTGACTAACCCGAATGTGCCCTCGATTGGGAAGACAACATGGTGTGCCCACTTTTCTGGGAGCCATTTTGCCAGTCCAAAATCTGAAATCTGCACGTTAAAGAAGGAAACATCTAACTTACAGTGCATTAAACCCAGAAAGAACAAGATGTGATGGGTTTAAAAATTACCTCAGCTTCGTAATTTTCGGTGAGTAATATGTTGGAGGCTTTGATATCTCTGTGAATGATGCGCCGGTGACAATCTTGATGAAGATATTGTAATCCTTCTGCTACCCCAACAGCCACCATGAACCTTACCTTCCATTCCAAACAATCAGCACCGAAAAGCAATTTAGCAAGGCTGCCATGTGGAGTAAATTGGAGGACTAGATGAAGACCACCATCAATCCCAAACCCAATTAATCTTGCTGCACGGGGGTGGTTAATGTGGGCAATAATCCCTAGCTCTGATAAGAAATCAGCTACTCTATCCTCATTTTCCTTGTCCTGCTTCCTTAACCTCTTTACTGCTACAACTTGCCCATCGGATAGGCACCCTTTGTAAACTTCAGCATGCCCCCCTTTTCCAATCATATTCTCTGGCCAAAGGAAACAAAAAAAGAGGTTAATTTCCAGGACATCATTGGTTAATTTCAGTTAACTTGGTTGTTATTATTCAAAAGTAGTAGGTGATCTATGAAACTGGTCAATTTGGTTATTTTTGTTAATTATTCTCCACATAATTGACAAATGGACCAAAAAATCTGAAGAAAGAAGCAATTGGTAAGAACTAAGAACAATTTTCTTTTCTAAATACCAGAGCTTAATCTGCCAAACCCGCATGGGACCAACCTTTATCACTAACTAGACAAATATGTTGCCGACAAGTTCTTGGACTTACTAACCACCTAAAGCACGAACGCCTATTTTTTTATTTCTGGGGTCAGCTGCACTGTGATATAGCATGAAACATTCAAGCCCCACAATCAATTTCTTGTCCATCAAAACTAGTTTAGTCAAAGAGGTTGTCTACTCTACTCCTCTTCTGAAAGAAAAAGTATGGCTTGGCCGCAGATACTGCTATTGCATATTTAACCTCATTAAAAATACAGCAATCTGTACCTAAATTCACTGTCTTATTCAAAGACCCACTTGATATGTCTAATTGAGATTCATAAATAGGGTAACAAGTATCTATGGTTAAATTCAAGTGGACAACTTTGAAAAAACAAAATGGGTTAATAATATCTAGGGCGCGCTAATATCTATAAGAAAAGGATCTAAGTCCTTACCAGAACTGAAATTGTTTGTAGCAGCTGCAAGTTCTTGGTAATCAAAATTCTTCCAAGATGGTTTTGTCACAGGAAGGTCCAGGTCCCCAAGATCAATACTATCTTCACCACCTCCAAGTCTTGCTACTTTCCTCCTCAAATTCCTCCTAGAAATCTCATAGGTTAAAGCCAGGAATGGAATATTTGAAAACCTACGCACAGATTTTTTCCTGATGACATCAATCACAGACTTCCATTGTGTCCCATTACTGTCTCGAGCTAACAGTCTCTGAGCAAAAGATGATTTCTCTGCTGAAGAGCTAGAACTGCTGCTGCTTGTGTGGTCTGAATCTATACCTGATACAGGGATTTCCAATACACCTCTTGGTGATGGCTCATCATAGCAAAACTTACCATTTGAAGGCGACTCAGTGTCAGAGCTTTCCTTAATCTCTGCCTCGATTTCTGCAAAAAACAGAGACTCATATACGTTCAGAACAATCTAATTTTACACTAATTGAATACACAAAAAGATACCCACGTTCCAAGTAGTTTGCTTTCTCAGAAAACAGATGGGAAAGTACTCAAATTTCAAAACAAATTATAATTTCTGGGTTTGTCTTATTGGTTTCTATAAACTAAACCAAACCAAAATTTAAAATTTGAAAAAAAAGAAATACAGAATCAATGTCATTTCAACAAGAAAATAGGAAATAGAAATCAATTCCCCTTGTGCAGTATTCTGTTAGAATGAAATTTTAATTCAAATACCAATTGAACCTTACAGAAAACAGAAAGCTTACCTTCAACAGACATGGTTTCCATATGGGTCTAATGATCTAATCAGATAAATTTTCCTAACCAAACTGTTTGATACCCACACCCGACACTTGCAGAAGGATCTTAAATATGGCATAGAAAACGAAACCCTCTACATTTGTTGAAGGTCTGAGACAGAGATCCAGACAGAGAGAGACCAAGAGGGTATGAAATTCAAACCAAGGAAGAATAAGAGATAAAAGAGGGTTTAAATTTGGTTGATCTTTGACAGTTGAGAGGTGGTTATTCTTAGAAAGAAACAGAGCAAAGAGAAAACCAGCTTAGAATGGTTGGAGTATTTACTATTATAGCAAAATGGAATGCTTATCTGGCGCAATCTCAGCCGTTATATTCTAGGCTCGTGCTTTTTGCCCGTAACTATCTCTTAGAAAGGGTAGGCGGGGAATATACAACGAACCAACTGTAATTTGCAAATATTTGAACTTTTCGAGGGTATATTTGGAACCACAAATATAACATTATACCCTTTTGTTGTTTCTGTTTGATACCCTTTTCTGTATGGGTTTCATTATGGGTTTCAGTTTCCAAAAAAAAGAAAGAATTTTTTTTATAATTTGTATTAATATCAGGATTTTTCTTGCATTGTTGTAGTTATTGATAAGTTCCAAGAAATTAATTCTGAATATTCATGTAACAGAGTTTGATACACAATTGAAATGCCTGAACTGGATATGGATGCCTTTGGACACAAGTTTGAGGAATGTCCTAAAATTGGACATTGCTTTGGTCTAGGATGAGTTTTGCCACAAAATAGGTAGAATCTCATTATTGATGCAAAAGATACCCATACTTGATTAAAAAAAACACACACAAATGGGAAGGAGAAAAACCTGTGTAAAAATAATGATCTTAAATCAAAATATATTTTTTTTGTAAAAAACTAATTTAAGTTTATAGAGAATTTTTTCGGCATCCTTGTTGTCACAGTCAAAATACCTCAGCTTATTAATTGTAAAATATTTTTATCAAACATTTGTCTTTGTGTTCGTGTATTTTACTTAAATATATATATATATAGTATTTCAAGGTATTTTTGTTGTTGTTGTAAATATAGTACAAGGTAATTTGGTTAATGAATTAGTTACTCTCATAAAGCAGTCCCACTCACGCCATAAAGAACATTAAAAATGCAGGTGGAGAAGGAAGCATGGTAAGTGGGTGAACTAAACCAGTTAATGTGACTATTTAATTATATGTTCATAAAATAAAATTCTTTTTTTGTTTTGCTAAGATTCATAAAATAAAATTCTTATTATTTAATAATGTTGTGCATTCTCTAAAAGTTAGTTAATCACAATGAGCTCACCAAGTGCATTCACATGTCACTTTAGTACACGAGTTAAAAATGTCTGAATCAATTTGAATATATCACTTAACTTATCATTTTAATTTGATCAAAATTAAAAAAAAATTAATTAAAAAAATAAAATGTTCCTACTGTCTTTTTAAATACTTAATACTAATAAATTACAAAATAGAGCATATCTCATTGAACATCTACAATCTCTTTAAAATATCCCATTTTTTTTAATTATGGAGCAAAGAGATTAAAGTGAGCCTAAGTTTAATCAAAACACATTCACAGTTAATTATTCATTCTGGTTTGAAATCTAGGGTGTTAGTTGGGTATTGTCCTTCATCCCTAATGCTGGATTGTTTAATCAAAAAAATAATTCCTCCTCAATGCAACTTTTTACCAAGAATAGTTATGGAATGGTTTTGGTGCTCCAAATTAAAGGTGGGGCACCAACTGGAGAGAGTTTGATAAAGATGAAAATGATGGATATCAAAAGAAGTTTGTGGATGATAACAATGTGGGTTAGATAGAGTGATTTCCCCAAATCCAAAGGCATGATGGGTTTAGTAGTTCCACCTGATAATATAAAGATATCTTGTTGAGATGAACATACCATTAGCAAAAGATGCAATATAAGATTTTAATTTGGAGTAAATAGAAAAAATTATGTCATTTAAATTTGTTGATATAAAGAAATTATACATCGCGATGATTTGGAAGGTAAGTAGAAGTTTTAATTATATTTTTTTTTTAGGTTAGTGGTCATTTATATTCGGATCAGTTTAAATACATCCCGCTTAATTATATTTTCAATTTAAATTTTAATTAAAACTTTTAATAGAATGTACTAACATATAATTTATTCAAATTAATACTGAATCTAATCACTCTAATTGGACTGGAGTTGGTTAGTTTTGGATGAAAAGCCAACCCACTAATTCTACTAAAATGTCTATCCAACACCATGACGATCAATTTGGGTTTTCTTCAAAGAGGGAGCGACTGGTTCAAGTTTGGATTGGGCTTAAATCCATCAAGAATCAACTTGGGCTTGGGCTAAAATTGATGAAATATGTCCTTTAGTCTAATACAAAATTGTGGTTCTTGAAAGGCCAGGATACGTGGGAAAATTTTGATTTATTTATTAGTTAGCAGTCGGTTTCTTCAAAAATTTCAGCCGTCTATAATACAAAATTGTGGTAGTTGAGATGCCAAATTTCTAAACTTCACTAATTTAAGAGAGTGAAAGAGTTTAAAGTGGTCCTTCCCAGCCTAAAAAAATAATATTAGTGGGGATAATGTTATAAAATGTTCTAACCAATTAAATGCATGACATGTAATACTATGATAGATTTTTAGCCAATGAAATATAAAGGACATGTAATTGAGGGACGCAAGAACATAACAGTTAGATCTACAAACCAGTAAGGAGCAATAGAATTACAGCACACGTGTCGGTTCTTGCAACCACATATTTTCATTTACTGGCTTCCCCGCTAGGAGGTTACTTGGAATAAATTCAATTTCATGGCTTTTAGAAACTTATGCTTGTTCATAGTATCTAAGCTTAGCAGGATTTTACTTTCTACATGCCTCTATAAGTATACCCTCCACATATTTCTTTCACACCCATAACCCATTCCCCTCCATTTTCTCCAATCCAAACAAGAAGTAAACTTCTATGGAAAACGATAAGAAGCTTCACATAGCCATGTTTCCATGGCTAGCCTTTGGCCATATTATTCCTTACCTAGAGCTAGCCAAGCTCATAGCCCAAAAGGGTCATTTCATTTCCTTCATATCCACTCCTAATAACATAGATCGCCTTCCAAAACTCCCTTCAAATATAGCTCCATTAATAAAATTTGTGAAGCTCACATTGCCTAATAATTACCAAGACAAACTCCCACCAAACGCAGAGGCCACTAGTGATGTTCCCAAAGACATTGTACCTTACCTTAAACATTCCTATGATGGACTTCAAAAACAATTATCTGAATTTCTAGAGGATTCCAACCCAGATTGGATCATTTACGACTTTACTCCTTATTGGTTACCACCAATTACAGCTAAGCTCTCAATTTCAACAGCCTTTTTCTGCATACTGTTCACATCAATTTTATGTATTCTTGGTCCATCAGCAACAGCCATGATCACCGGTGATGATCCGAGGAATAAACCTGAGGATTTCACTGTCCCTCCAAAATGGGTTCCATTTCCTACAAACCAAGCATATCGTCTTTACCAAGCAAAGCACATTTTTAATGATCACTTTGGTGTAAACCCTTCAGGAGTATCTGACATGTTTCGTGCTGGATCAATCATATCTGGTTGTGATCTGATTGTCCTAAGAACTTGCTTGGAGCTACAAATGGAATCTAAATGGGTCGAACTCACCGGAAAGCTTCACCAAAAACCTGTGGTTCCAATAGGACTATTGCCACCTTCATTGTCCATTAGTGAGCATGATGATGATAATCACATGGACAAGGGCGATGACACGTGGCTAAACATCCGCAACTGGTTAGATAAACAAAAGAATGGATCTATTGTTTATGTGGCTTTTGGGAGTGAGGTTACATTGGGCCACGAAGATCTCACTGAATTGGCACTTGGGTTAGAGGAATCAGGGTTGCCTTTCTTTTGGGCTTTAAAAAAGCCCAAATTGGTTGAGTCCTTGGAGCTACCTATTGGGTTTGAGAAAAGGACTAAAGATCGCGGCCTTGTTTGGACAGGTTGGGTCCCACAATATAAGATACTAGGTCATAAATCTGTTGGGGTATTCTTGACTCATTGTGGTTGGGGTTCAACCATAGAAGCACTCCATTTTGGACATGCCCTTGTTATGTTGCCATTCTTAATAGACCAAGGTTTGGTTGCTAGATATTTGGAAGAGATTAAGGTTGGGATTGAGATTCCAAGAAATGAGGAAGATGGAAGGTTTACAAGAAATGAGGTATCGGAATCGCTAAGGTTGGTGTTGCTGACTGAGGAGGGAAAGACTTACAAGGATAATGCAAATGAAATCAGCAAAATATTTGGTGATAAGGAATTGCATCAGAGGTATATTGATGATTTTGTTGAGCACCTTCAAAACCACAAGCGTGCAAAATGATTAATGCTTAATTTATATGATTGTCACCTGTTGTTTCAATTATTCATACGGTCAATAAGAGCAAATTTAGTTTAACTCTTGGTGTTTTAGGCGTTGGTTTAAGATATTATTTAGTTGTAATCTATTTTTGTAGTGTTGTTTGAATTTTCTTAACAATTGTTATCAATTATGGTTTAAAATGTGCTTTGTTTATTTGATATGTAAATTTTAAAAAATAATATTTATGCGTAATATTATAAAATTATGTAAATAGTGAAACGGCAATGACAAATGTTGTCATATCATTACTTTTTGTTTTTTTTTTAATTAAAAAAATAGTAATAAGGTTATTTAGTAGTTATGTATATTTAAACCAATTTATATATACTTAGAGCCAGTTTGGTTTGGCATTTGACAATTAGTGTTTTGGATTTAGAAATCAGTGTTTTGCAGAATTTATTTTGCTAGTAGAGATTTTAGAATAATTGATTTTATAATCCTTTTTTTGTTTAGTTATATATCTAAAAAAAGTAATTTTGAATCATAAAAATATTTAAAAAAAAAAAATTTTGTATGTCTTATATTTGACTAAAAAAGTGTTCAGCTTCTGAAAAATAATTTAACATTGTATTGGTTGTTTAATTAAAAGTGATTTTTAGTTTCAAGCAAACATGTTATTCTATAAGCTAAATGTGATTTCCAACACTAAGCATTAAATACATATTTCAAAAACAAGACCAAACTGGCTCTTACACTAATTATCTATCTAATTTAATTACAAACTTACCAAGACTAAGTTTTGTAATGATTTTTAAGAAAGTGCTATGACTTTTAAAATGTCACAATATCTAAAATTATTTAGTTAATTTTTTTTTATGGGATGTTTTTCCTACTATTTTTAAAAAGTGATGCTTTTAAAGCACTAAAGTTATGCTTTCAAAAAGTTGCTATGATTTTTTAACATTAAAAAAAAAAAAATCACATTATTAAATTTAAAAATTTACCAAATATATTTATAATTAATTTATAAACCATCTAAATTATCTTTCCAAATATAGTATTAATTAATGATATTATTTTTATTATTTTATATATTTCTAATAATTTATAATTTTTTTATTAAATATTTTATTTATTATTTTTATTATTCGCATAAATTTTTATAATTTATTATGAATGATTTGATTTTGTTAACAATTATTTTTTTTTATAATATGAGAGTGCCAGTCACTTTTTAAAAGTTACATACTACCAAACAGCCCAAATCAATTAGAACTTTATTTCTTTTATTCTGACGCGAGAGAGCGGCGGCAATTGTTAGGTAATGAAGTAGGCTCATTTTGAAAAGTTACACGGAGTGGGTTCAATTCGACAAAAAAAGTCAATATACCACTACTTTTTTTTATTATGTTTTAATCTGTCTTCACTTTCTCTTTAGAATACCGTTTTTATTTAATTATGGAGCAAGGAATTAATTAAGTTAGCCTAAGTTTAATCAAAACACATTCACAATTATTTATTCATTCTAGCATGTTAGATGGGTAATGTCCTCTCATCCATATTGCTGGATTGTTTAATAAAAAAATTAATTCCTCCTCAATGCAACTTTAACCAAGAATATATTAATTGTAAAATATAATTTATTCAAATAAGGAATCTAATCACCCTCTAATGAATGATTAATTGTTTTATCTTGAAGTGCAAGAGCACTATAATTAAATTTTTTATTTTGGGTGCCAAATCATGGGTCCTGCTATCGTGTAAACTGCTATAATTGAATTTGTCGCTACATTTTTTTTTTTATTGTTAAGCAAATAGGAATTTGTTGATAACATCTAAGATTCTGTGGATTTTCCTTCTACACGCCTCCATAAGTATCCCCTCCATTTCTTTCACACCCACAACCCATTCCCCATAGTGTTCTTCATTCCAAACAAGAAGTAAATTAACTTCTATGGAAAACGATAAGAAGCTTCACATAGCCATGTTTCCATGGCTAGCCTTCGGCCATATTATACCTTTCCTAGAGCTAGCCAAGCTCACAGCCCAAAAGGGTCATTTCATTTCCTTCATATCCACTCCTAATAATATAGCTCGCCTTCCAAAACTCCCTTTAGATATATCTCCCTTGATAAAATTTGTGAAGCTCACATTGCCTAATATTTACCAAGACAAACTCCCACCAAACGCAGAGGCCACTAGTGATGTCCCCCAAAACATTGTACCTTACCTTAAACATTCCTATGATGGACTTGAGCAACAGTTATTTGAATTTCTAGAAGATTCCAAGCCAGATTGGATTATTTACGATTTTGCTCCTTACTGGTTACCACCAATTACAGCTAAGCTCTCAATTTCAACAGCCTTTTTCAACTTAATGTTCACATCAACTTTATGTATTCTTGGTCCATCAGCAACAGCCATGATCGTCGGCGATGATCCGAGGAATAAACCAGAAGATTTCACTGTCCCTCCAAAGTGGGTTCCATTTCCTACAAACCAGGCATATCGTCTCTACCAAGCAAAGCACATTTTTAATGATCACTTTGGTGTAAACCCTTCAGGAATATCTGACGTGTTTCGTGCCGGATCAATCATATCCGGTTCTGATCTGATTGTCCTAAGAACTTGCCTGGAGCTACAAATGGAATCCAAATGGGTCGAACTCACCGGAAAGCTTCACCAAAAACCTGTGATTCCAATAGGACTATTGCCACCTTCACTGTGTAGTAAGGAGCATGATGATGATAATCTCTTGGATAAGGATGATGACACGTGGCTAAACATCCGCAACTGGTTGGACAAACAAAAGAATGGATCTATTGTTTATGTGGCTTTTGGGAGTGAGGTTACATTGGGCCACGAAGATCTCACTGAATTGGCACTTGGGTTAGAGGAATCAGGGTTGCCTTTCTTTTGGGCTTTAAAAAAGCCCAATTGGTTGAGTCCTTGGAGCTACCTATTGGGTTTGAGAAAAGGACTAAAGATCGTGGCCTTGTTTGGACAAGTTGGGTCCCACAGCATAAGATACTAGGTCATGAATCTGTTAGGGTATTCTTGACTCACTGTGGTTGGGGTTCAACCATTGAAGCACTCCATTTTGGACACTCCCTTGTTATGTTGCCATTCTTAATAGACCAAGGTTTGGTTGCTAGATATTTGGAGGAGATTAAGGTTGGGATTGAGATTCCAAGAAATGAGGAAGATGGAAGGTTTACAAGAAAATCGGTATCAGAATCGCTAAGGTTAGTGTTGCTGACTGAGGAGGGAAAGACTTACAGGGATAATGCAAATGAAATCAGCAAAATATTTGGTGATAATGAATTGCATCAGAGGTATATTGATGATTTTGTTGACTACCTTCAAAATCACAAGCATGCAAAATGATTAATGCTATATGTAAAATAAAACATCTTTCATTTATGTAATTCTTGCTTGCTGTTTCCATAGTGGATTGTGGAGTTTTAGTTTGGCTGTGGTTTGGCACAATAATTTTGGGGAGATACTCCTGAATAGAATTTGATTCCTGGTTACAACAAAATGTACAAGACTATCTTGAGCAAATGGAGGAAATATATTAATAATTTTTAGTCACGTTGGATTTATAAATTAGAAAATAAGATAGAAATGGAATTAAGGTTATTGGAATGATGTCAAAAAATTTAGGGTTGAACCTCTCGCTCATTCTCTTTATTAGTTTCAACATTAAATAAATATTTCTCACTGTTTAGATGTTTTATTTGATGTTATCAAGTAAGCAAGGAAATTGTCCACAAACTTGTCGTGTCTCTCCTTGTTTGCAAACATTTTCTTCATCTCCTTACCCTTTTCTCAATATATCTCACCTTAATTTCTCAACCATAACGAGTCTCAGACTGAGTGACTTAGCCACCGAGTCACTTGTAAAGAATTGAATACATCTTCTTCTCCTCCAAACCCTAGTGTTAAATCCTTGATCCGCTAAGAATGGAAGCAGTACAAGAGCTTTCTCATACTGAATCGCCTCCACCACTGATTGGTTTTGCTCTTATTAGGGTTTGGTGCCGTTGAGCGAAGTATGCTTTTCTCTGTTTGCTCTTCTGCATCTTGAAACAGTTATTTGATTAAATCCAAACTTGAAAATGTAAAAGGTCAGGTCTCATACAAATGAAAAATAAGCAATTACAAAAACAAATAAGTAGCAATGCCTTTCAATGAACTTGAAAAAAATTGACATTAGTTGCTAAAAATGCATCAAATGTTCAGATCAGACACTTCCAAATGTGTGTGTGGTTAAGAGGAATAATTAAGGGTTGAGAGATGGAACACGTGGACCTTTGATGGGCAAGATGAGCATTGTTGTTAGCAAAGGTTGTGTGAAGATGTGGAATCTGCAGAAAGAACAGCACTGATCTGAGTTTGTTACTGTTACAGATGTGAATGGGCAAAAGAGAGAGAGAGAGAGGGGAGAAGAATGATGGAAGAGTGGCCCTGGAGATTAAGGAATGACATAGTTTCATCGATAACAGTAATAATGTAATACTAAAAAATTTGATGACATAGGAAAACATAAATTATAGGTTGAAGAAATATGAAATCTTGAGTATTTTTGTTCCCTAATAATTTTCATGGAGTTATTTCAAAATTTATCATGCTTTCATTATTCAAATCCTGAATAATGCATCAAATAATATATGCAACTGACAAGCAAGTACTTTCTGCAAAGTAAACATATTTCCAATTTAAACTAAGGCAAAAAAAGAGTAATACAGATAAGCTAATATTTACTTTAAATAGTCACCCAGAAAACATCCAAGTCAAATGGTAAGGTAGATTTCAACCTGCGCAGAAACTAGTTCCTTTGCTATGGATGAATTCCACGTGCTCAAATTGAACTTTGACCAAACTCGCCCATGAGCCTGAACTCGTAGCTATAAAAGGCAACAAAGAACATAGACTTCATCAAGACAAAGTGCCCAATTAAATTAAAACCAGGTCATAACAGTTGTAATAAGAAAACAATGATTATATATCAGATCAAGTTAAGTGTTCGAAACGTGTGAAAAAAGTGTTAGAAATAAAAGAGAAAGGGGACAATAAATGGCTGCTAAGAATCAGGCTCAAGGTATCTGAGCAAAAGGCCCAAGTGATCCCTCACTTTTTTTTTTTTTTTTTTTGCAGAATGGTGTGATTGGGGTCAAATGTGTCCATGACCTAACTCACATGATAATGCACAAGATTTATATATCTGAACGGGCAAGTTCATGGAGACACTAACTCATCCATTCTGTAAGACTGAAAAGGACACGCAACTCAGTCACCTGTTTACTGCTTTGACCAGCTAGGTTGGTCAAGTTTTGATAACTGTTCCTCAGCTATGCTAAATTGTTTTACTAAATTTGATTAAGCTCACTCAGTAGGATCAACCTCTACATCTGCTTAGATACAGGACTGCTTGACTTTGGCAAGTAAATGTCGAGGAATTAACTACAATTTTTCTTTTTGTGTCAACTTACTGACAGAAAATAGTTTCATTGTTTTCTTTTTCCTTTTATAAGTACTGACATCAAAACGGTTATCCTGCAAACTTCCAAGAAAAATGTATATTCATCTTGATGTTTCTAGATAGATAGAACACCGAGTCAAATTACTAATTAGAGTTCTTTTTCCCCCTCATGCAGATCAAATTATTGACTGTAATAATCGCCTTCTCTGGATCAATCAGCAAATAATCACCAATAGAATAAGAACTATTACTTAATAACGATTTCAAAACATAAAATGGTACTGTGGTAACAGGTCAGATACAACAAACAGAAAAAGAACAAACAATAATGTACCACTTTATGCAGTTAATATGGGTGTATCTTTGGTGTTTTAAGTGGGGAAATATTTACAAGATTAAGGAACAGAACAGGATGAACGAAAGAAGATAACAGAACGATTTGATGAAATTTGGTAAGTGTACTCACTTGCTTATTGATCACCAGTAATTTGCTCTATGGTATCAAAAGAAAAAACACCTTGGCTGTCAAAATAACCTCAACTCCGCATACTGCTCCCTTATTTAGAAAAGAAACCAAGTTACTTTTCGCACCTACTTACAGGTGTGTGCGAACTGCGAAATCGTCTAGTGTTCACTGTTTATGCTATAAGCCAGAATCATCAACAAGGAATATACATGGAAAAGCCCATGTGTCCTTATATCAAGTTAAGACGCCAATAATTATTATATTACATCCCACCTAGTCCCTCAATCAACATTGAATATGTCTGCGGATGACAATGGCAACCCTTCTTCTCCATAAGGCTCAGCAGTTCTGAGCATCTATCAACATAACCTCTCTTCAGTAGGCCATCAATGAAAATTTTCCAAGCCACCTCATCATGATTATACGCAGAGTTAAGAATACTGCAAAATACTGATTTAGCCATCTCATGTTTCCCTTCATCATATAGCCCACAAATGAGCAGTTTGTAGCACTCTAGATGAGCTAAATGTCCATACTCGGTTATAGCATCTAACAGTCTAACTGCTTCTCCGTACTTTCCCAATTTGCAACTACAGTAAAGAAGAGAGTTATTAATATCTTCTGTAGGAGATATTCCACTTTCTCCCATACCATTGAATAACCTCAGGGCTAGCTCCAAACGCCCAACTTTGCAAAGACCTGAGATCAGCTTTTCATAAGTGTTGACATTAGGTGCACAACCATGTTCAAACATCTTATCAAAAAGCACAGATATGGTTTCAAAGTCAATTATCCTCCATAGATTGGTAATATCAACTGAGGCAAGTTTTGAAACCAGAACATGTTCTGTAGAATTGGCATCTCCCTTAGAATGACTTTCATTTGCCTAGGTGCTTGATTAGAAAGAAATATGTATAATTAGAGGCCTCACAACCAGAATCAAACATGTGCTTGAGAACACCAAATGCACAATCTATTAATCCCATGCGTCCGTATGCATTAATTAATATTGTACAAGTCAATGCATCAGGGAGAATTCCTTGTTTCTTCATCTGAACCATCACAGCCTCTGCTTCCCTTAATCTTCCCTGGCTGCAATATGCATGAACAAATGCAGTGTATGTAAATAAATTTGGCTGACATCCTGCTGAAATCATTTGGCTGAGAATCCTATCAGCATGGTCAAAGTCACCTTCCTTCAATAGATTCTCGATGAGAATTGTATACGTGAAAACTGTGGGCTTCACATTCTTCCTGATCATCTCATCAACCAGCACAACTGCTTCTTGCAATTTTTTGTCTTTGCACAGGCCATCTATCAAGACATTATAAGTGACTGAATTTGGTAAACATTTGTCAGCAAGCATTCTTTTGAAAAAAGAATGAGCATCATCAATTTTCCCAGCTTTGCAATACCCATCAATTAAAGCCGTATAAATCACTTGATTTGCTCTAACATCCTTTTCCCTGAGGGACTTGAATAATTCATGAGCTTCTTCGATTTTCCCACTTTTGCAGAGAGTGTCTATGAAAACACTATAAGTCCATTGATCAGGGATCAGACCATCTTCAAGCATCAATTTATGCAATCTGTGAGCAATATCCAAATGACCTGCTATGCATTGCCCATAGATTAGTGAGTTATATGTAATGAGGCTTGGTGAAAGCTTGAGCTGACGCATCTTATTAAGCAGTGCCATAGCCCTGTGAACATTTTTACTTTTACAAAAACCACATATCAATTCATTGTAGGTGCGAGCATTTGGACTACAATTATTTGATTCCATCAGATCCAAAAGTTTCAAAGCAGCATCAGTCATTCCATCTTTACAGTATCCATTGACCAAGGCATTATATGTGATGACACTGGGAATCACACCTTTCTCCAACATTGCATTTAGTATTTTTCTGGCCTCGCCAAGCTTACATTCCTTACAGAAGCAATCAATCAACACAGTATAGGTGTGAACATTAGGCTTACAACCTCTTCTTGTCATCTCTTTAAAATAGTTTAGAGCTTCCACCTTTCTACCCAATCTACACAAAGCACATACAAGAACTGTATATGTACGCACAGTTGGGGAACAATTATCCTCTGCCATTTGAGAGAACAATTTGACAGCTTCATCAACTTTCCCAGCTTCACAAAGCCCATGTATAAGATTCGTATATGAAACCTCATTCCTTTGACAACCCTTTTCTGGCATAAGCATAAAAACTTTATAAGCACTCTCTATGTCTTTTCTTCTACAATGACCCAATATCAATGAAGTGTATGTAAATGAATCTGGAGAGAGACCAGCTTGCAATATCTTACTTACATAAAACTCGGCCTCAGCCAAATTCCCCACCTTACAATATCCATTTACCATTGTATTTAACGTACAAATATTTGGAGAAATCTTATCATCCACCATCTCTAGAAACAAACCCTTCATTTCATCAATCATAACAAAACTCGATAACAACATAAGAAGCCTATTGTAACAATTAAGAGTTAGCTTAAATTTCACTCCAACACAGTCATCTTTATTCATTCTCCGCAACAAGTCCAACACAAACATTATATCCTCGATTGACTCCGATGATTTAACCATTGAAATCCGAGTATTCTCGGCAGCTCGAAGTAAACCATTACGAAGCAGAATGTTAAGCAAAGACGCATAAGAAAAAACATTATGTTTGTACCCAGGTTTACTTGCAATCCAGTTGAAGAAACCTAAGGCAGTAAGGGGATTGAGGTTGAGGTTGAAGAGCGAAGAAACATGTAATGGTGTTACGGATGGGATTAACTTACTGAGAGAGGGGTGGTTTCGCCAATTTGGACCAGATAGGATTGTGAAGAGCTGGTAACAGAGATCAGGTGGTTCAGGCTCTACTGCAACTAATTGAGGAAGAGAAGCAATCGACGACAAGGGTTTGCAGAGGCGATGAAGGAGAATGGATTGTATGGGACTGATAAAGGCCGTCGATTTTCTCATCTTGGGTCATCCATGAATAAACCTCAGCTAAGCTTCCCAAAACATCTAGCCGGATTTGTATTCGAGGTAGCTGAAGATGGTGGTTGAGAAATGAAAAGCTTCAGAATTGGAAACTACGTGGAGAGGGGATGGCCTAGTGGGGGAGGAAGGGAAGTCGGCTATGGGTCAATTCGTTTTAAGATGTTGGGCTGTATGATGCTTTTGGGCTCATATGGTTTTGAGAAGTCTGGCCCAACTAAAGGAACTTTCTTCTTTCTTCTCTGATTCGACAATGTATAGAAGCATTTTTCTTAATGGACCTGAGAGATATAAATCCACACCCACATGACAAAATTTGTTTTTATTTTTACATCCCTCTTTAGGCAATAAGCTCGTGGAAGCTTACAAGCAATCAAGTCACTTTTTTTGTTGATGATGAATGGAAAATGTTCGATGATTTGTCTAATAGGCAGATAGTTGCATGGAATTTACTAATTTCATCTCACATTAATCTTGGGACGAGTAAACTAGCCATTGAAATTTATGCGAGGATGCTCAACTAGTATTCCAAGTCCATTTCCGATTTCAGCCTTTTGTGCATAGGTCAAAGAGCTCTATCACTAATTTACTAGGCTAAATCACATGCCATTGACCAAAATGATCAATCAGAATTTGAAACCTCTTAAATCTACAATTTTTATATAATTCAGATCAACTCAGTATATACTCAATATGATTCTTTTGAGTCTTACATGAACAACACACGCCAACCCCACACACCCACACAAGAGATTATGATTGGATGGTCACATTATAGGTTATCAGTGGTTTTAGGCCAGGGAGTCCAAAATTGATAGAAGATGCCCATTTAGTGTAGTAGTAGAGAAAGATGCAGTCTTTCTTTACAGCATTAATTGTTGGTTATTTTCAACATGGTTGTGATAGTAAAGCTCAGGATATTTTTGGGAATATGGTCAATGAAGGAATCAGGGCTACAGAGTATAATACTCTTGAGCATTTGCGGTAATCTAAACGATTTAAACGTAAGTTGATTCAAGGTCTTGTGACTAAACTTGGTTTTGAATCTGTTGTTGCTTCACAAACCGCACTCCTTACCATGTATCCTAAATGTGGCTTCGTTGATGAATCCCTGAAGGTTTTAATCAGCTGGGTAATGCAAAAAAGGTGACTTGGACATCTCTTAATGGGTTTTACACAAAATGGTGGAGTGGAGATTGCTAGATCAATGCTCAGGCAAATGATCCATAGTTCAATAAACCCAAATTCTTTCACGTTATCCAGCGTTCTTTAGGGATGTTCAAACCTTGCTATTCTTGGGGAAGGGAAATACGTCCATGCCATAGTCATGAAATTTGGAATGGACAGAGACAGGTATGCTGGTGTAGCACTTATTGGCTTGTATGGAAAATGTGGAAGTGTGAATATGACGAGGTCTGTTTGACTGTTTTTGATGTCTTAAGAGTTAATTAATTAGCATGCAACAATGCCGATGTAGCATTTGTGAGACCTGGTACTTAAGCCAAATGATGTAGCATGTGTGAGTATTCTCCATATATGGAAGAAGGGTGGTAGGACTACTAGTGTCAAGGTTTTTAAAAATCTTAAAGAGGCCGTGGTTCATGAGATTCCCTGCTAACGAGTTGAGTCAATGTTGATGAAAAAATTCGTTATGTCCATGGTTATATGTTGGTATTAACCCAAGATCTAGAGAGTATGTGAAATATCATAGAAGTTCATTGGGGAATTAGAATCTCAGTTTTGTGGCCTTAATAAATTTGTTGCAGGACTTAGATGAGGTGGTTGAAGTCTTATAGATATGTACTCAAATAAAAGAAAAGGAAAATAAGTTGCAATGCTCGTGCTTATTAACCAATCTCCTCAAGAAAGAATTTCCTTGATTGGGCATGATGTTAATTACAATGAATATTTGAATTTGTTTTTTCAGAAAAAGAAAAACACTCATTATTCCTTCATCGATTCGCTTCTGATCCTAAAATTGGTGATGCTGTAATTGTGCGTATAACAAGGCATGTATTCCCCAGGTACACCTGACAGGCTTTCGGTGGTTGAGTGTCATCGCATGATTAATTTTTCAGGCCCTTCGGAAAAGGTCATTGTTCCAATATGTGCATTCACTTGAATTGGAAAGCTTCTTTTGGCCTACCCAAGAGAGACAAGATTGTTGCAGAGATTTGCTTTGAGGAGAGTCCTGCTTCTTCAATCTGATCTTGGGGTGCTCCATGGTCAATGTATCTATCAGGAAGTACCATAGATCTCAACTGCAGAAAAATAAGAAATATCAGAAGAGGAAGTAGAACTTATAAAATGATTGATATAGCTTTGTTAAGCAGAACTTATAAAATGAGTGATATAGCTATGTTCTGGGGAAGTTACCTTCAGAGGCCCATCCAGGATACCACTTAAGCTTAGGAAGTGTGAAACATGGGATCCAAAACCTCCAATAGAACCCTCTTCCACAGTAATGAGAAATTCATGCTCCTTAGCTAGTAGCCTGATGAGATCTGTATCCAAAGGTTTGCAAAACCTTGCATCAGCTACTGTCACTGAAATATCCCGTGTTTTGAGCATTTTTGCAGCTTCCATACATTGTTGAACTATAGAGCCATATCCCAGAAGTGCAACTTTGCTGCCTTCTACCAGTATTCTGCCTTTTCCTATCTGCAATAAACAGAAGAGTGGCCGTATGTTTAATCATCTGTTTGGCAGATTTGTTCTGGAAATTGGTTTTCTATTTTGATAAGTAAACTGATAAACATGAGTTCCTTTTGTAATTTGTCTTATGCTAACCTCTAATGGGATTCCTTTGTTACCAAGAGGAAGAACTGCTCCAATTCCATTGCCCCTTGGAAATCTAAAGCAGCTTGGTCTGTCATCTATTTCTGCTGCTGTCGCAACCATGTGCATCAGTTCAGCTTCATCAGATGGAGCCATGACCACCATGTTTGGCAAACAAGCCATGTATGCGATATCAAATGCTCCACAATGGGTTGGTCCATCTGCACCGACCAAACCAGCCCGATCCATTGCAAAACGGACAGGTAACTTCTGAAGGTCTACGTCATGTACCACCTTAATAGGCAACACAAGTAATTGGTGTTAGATTTTGCAATGAATTTTAGAATCTCAAAATTGATTTATGAGAAGAACACAAAGACATGGCCCATGTGTTATCCAGTCTTATTGGCTCACCTGATCATATCCACGTTGCAGGAATGATGAATAAATAGCACAGAATGGCTTGAGACCCTCTGCTGCTAAACCAGCTGCAAATGTAACAGCGTGTTGCTCAGCTATCCCTACATCAAAGCAGCGATCTGGAAACCTCTTCTGGAAATAATTGAGACCAGTTCCACCACCCATTGCTGCATGAATGGCTACAATCTTGCTGTCTATTTCGGCTTCCTTTATTAAAGATTCAGCAAAGTACTGAGTGTATGAAAGTGTGGGGGCCTTCACCTTAAACTGCTTCCCAGTATTTGGATCAAACTTGACAACACCTGAAATCCATGAGAAGATAAGAACCTCATTGTAAATAGTTCATGACAGAACCGGAGGGTAAAAGTGTTCCAGTCTCACCGTGCATTTTATCAGCTGCAGCTTCTGCTGGTGGATAGCCCTTCCCTTTCTCTGTCACAATATGAATCAAAACTGGACCTTGGGTGGGCATTGCTTTTACTTTTCGAAAAATGGTGACTAAATCTTCAACATTATGCCCATCCACAGGGCCAATGTAATATAAGCCAAGCTCCTCAAACAATGTAGACCCAGAAGCACTAATCATACCCCTTGCATATTCATCTACTTTAGCTGCAACTTGATGTGTTTGTCCTCCTATTTGCTTTGTGATGCTCTTTAACAGATAAAATTTGAGTCAGACGTCAATATTGAAATGAGATTTAAGTGCAAAAAAAAGTGAAGTTGGCTATCTTGAAAAGCTATAGAGGTTTACTTTTGCAGCTTCTCGAAGTTTGCGGAACTTGGTGCTCGCCTGAAGCTTGCTTAAAGCACCACTAAGGGCTCCAACTGGAGTTGCTGGGCCATCAAGGGTAGCTGTTGGTAATGAGACTTGCTTATTGTCATTCAGAATAACTATCAGGTTAGAATCAAGAAATCCTGCGTTGTTCATGGCTTCATATGCTTGACCTGCAGTCATAGCTCCATCTCCAATCACTGAAATAACATTGTTGTCTTTTCCCAGTATATCTCTTGCAACTGCCATGCCTGTAAATTTTTGTTTTTGAAAATAGAAACAGAAAAGAGAGTGATTCAGATGTTCTGTATCTTCTTTAAGCCTATTTACTTCTTTTTTTATGGGAATAGGGTGGAGAATACTAATGTGAGAAAACACACCAAGACCAGCAGAGATGCTTGTAGAGCTGTGCCCTGCTCCAAAAGCATCATAAATGCTCTCATCCCTTTTAGGAAACCCTGCAAGCCCTGAAGTTTTCCTGATAGTGTGCATCTTAGACCTTCGTCCAGTGAGAATTTTATGAGGGTATGCCTGGAATGTTATTAACTCTTAGAACATATTGCTCATAGCATAACCTTGAAAGAAAATCAAGGAAAAAAAAATATAGAACAGAGAAAGAAAAATCCCAAGAAAAAGGGGAAGATTGTTTGTCAAACATGTTGTCTATGCGAAACGATTTGTTTTATTCTCACCTGGTGGCCAACATCCCATATGATTTTGTCTTCAGGGGTGTTGAAAACATGGTGCAGAGCCACTGCCAAATCCACTACTCCTAAGCTTGAGCTAAGATGCCCGCCAGAATTTGCTACACTGTATACTATATCTGCTCTGAGTTCTGCAGCCAGTTGTTCTAGATCCTAAAAATTAATGGACGGAAAAATTAAGGTAAACCCAGAAACAATACTTTTGAGCCGGCTATCTGTAAACAAGGAATTAGAAAGCACCTGGTCACCTTGATAATGGTGATTCATATTTCTACAAATGGTTTACCTGTGTGGATAAATTCTTCATGTGAGCAGGGTAATTGATTGTATCCAGCAATGGCGTGGCTGGTTTTTCACCTGAAAAATCAATCTTCCATCCATCTTTTTCTTTCCTTATAATCTTCCTTTCTTCTCCATCTGAGCTACTTGCAGAAGCTTTCAGACAGAACTGTCATACACACATCATCATCATCAACATGTACAAATTACCATCTTTTTCTTTTCAAAGATAAACCAAATCAAAACACAAACAAACCAGCAGCCTATAGACGAAAGTTAAAATAAATCTTACAAAAAAAATAAAAATTAATGAAATAATGTTTGGATTGGCGTAAATGAAATGGTGCCAATATAGTAAGAACAGCAAAGAGAGTACTTAGTTAAAGTAATTTAGTTTTGGACAATTTGATTTACAGACCTGTACTTTTCTGCAAGAATGATTTACACTTGGAGCTCTATAGCATAGAGGGAGAGATTGGTTTGGTTTAACAAAAGACTGACAGACGGCCATAGCTGTTCAAAGTTCAAACTAGTCAGAAAGAAATGGTGGGAGATGGCTGTGACTCTGAGCGCTTAAGAGTTAAGAGACAGGGAAATGACCATTTATAGTAAGCATTAGGCAGCCAGAGAGAGAAGAACGGCTGCCCACGTGTCATGTTTATATTTTAAATGGTCAATTTCCAAAAGGACAGTCTTTTAAAAACTTCTTATAGTGTTTTTAATAATAAATATAATAATTAAAAATTAAAATTTTCTACCAGTAATAATTCATGTAATAAATAATATTAAAATTATAATTAACTATCAATAAATATTTCAAACTTTATATTTGTAGAAGGTTAACAAGTATTTTCAGAACACCCGTTAGATAACTATTTTATTATAATATTGTCAAATCTTATTATAATTAAATAATTTAAATTATCAGTATTGAGATATAAATTCTGTTAGATCATAATTAATTTTTTAACAATATTCTTATTATATTAGGAAAAAATTAATTTTTTTTCTTAGTAATGATAATTAAGTTTCATTATGCTGTTACATTAGTATCATCTAATATTGGGGGATAATTTTTGTTTAATATTGTACAATGATCTACATTTTTGGAATAATATTTATGACTAATGGATAATAATTTGCCATGTTTTATATATTTTTTTATTTGAATTATTATAACTAAGTATGTGAGTGATTTTACTTTAGATTTCAAAATTGATAGAAAAAAAAAAAAAAAAAAAAAGACTTTCGATTAAATTAATTTTTTATTCCATATTTTTGGTGTAAGATTATTACATTTTTTATTTGCTAAAACAAAAATTCATATGAAATTCCTTTTTGGTGATTTTGATAGATTCTAATCAATTAAATAATTATTGCACAACTTTTAATTAATTATTTCTTAATAAATGATATACACAGCTTATAACATAATTTAAAACTCAATTAAAAAGTTGAGTGTCACACTAACAGAATTAAATTTCTAAATTTTAGTATTGTGTTACTATAATAAATAATTTATATATATATATATATAAACTATATTAATTATTATAAGTGATCACAAATGCAGTTTTTCTACTACGAAAGTGGTAAAAAGGGAAAAATAAGTAGGAGAAAGGAGGTGCTTAAGAATAGTTACTTTTCCATTACATTGTTCCTACAAGTAATTTTATTTTTCTAAACTTTTCTTTGTAATTCATTGAAAAAATTTACTTTCCTACCATTTTATTATACTATTCCTTAATTTAGTAGTTAGATATATTAAATTGAGCATTGCTCTCTTAGCATAGTATCCGGATTTTAAGTCTCTCTTAAGGTTCCAATCCCAACCTTATATATATATATATATATATCAAATAATTTACTACATTTGTGATTTATTCCTAATTTCTCCTAGGAAGTAATCCAGAACTTGTTGGCTCCTGAGTCTTGAGGAGTTTTTAGAAACTCTAAGAGGCTTTCGATGACAGACTACTCAACGAATGTGTGCTTTTGTTACATATCTTAAAGCTGAAATCTTTACTAGTAGAAATGGCCTTCAAATTGTAATTCATAATAGATTCATGCAAATTGACCTGTATTATGATTCAATTGTTGTTAAGAATCTAATTGAAAATACTAATATTGATACACACATCTACTCTTCTCTATTTCACAAGTACAAATGCTTGATGGCCTTGATTACATCCCTGCAGTTCCACGATATTTATAGAAAAGGCAATTATGAAGCTGATAAGCTAGCTAAGAAAGGTTGTAATCTTGATGTTCCTTTTGTTATTTTTGATTCAGCCCCTAAGTGGGTTCTTCTGCTTTGTTGGTAGACTGTAAGGAAACTTTCATTCCCAGACTTGCGAATTCTGTTAGCTAAGACTTGCCCCTTGTTTACTTTTACAACATTCAAAAAAAAAAAAAAAAAAAAAAGACAATAATTAAATGTCTTGTCGCTCCACTGTATACGTGCATGAATCAATTTTCTTTTTCGCTAAGAAAGTGCATGAATCAATTTGTTGATCAATAATGCTTGTTTCGTATATATAGACAAACGTGGTAGGTAGCCGTGTGTTTTGGGTTTAAATTTTTTTACACAATGATGTTATGTTTTGAATTTTATAAAAAAATATTTGTAAAACTTTTAAGAGTCTTAAAAACTTCAATTAAAAAATTTTTTAAAAATAACAGAAGCTTAAATATTTTTTATAATTATGTTATTTAGACAAATATAACTATAATATTTGTTAAAATAGTCTTCTTTAAAATTTTAATATTCAATATCTTTAAAAAAAAGTAAAATTAGCTAATTTTTTTTATATCTCACAATACGTTAACTCATTCAAACACTTTTTCAATTTTTTACATAACACTTTTTAAACAATTTTATTTAAAAATATTTTTTTTGGTGGCATTTTTACACAATTTAATAAACAATACCCGATATCTTCAATAATTTACATTTTTTTTCAACGTCACTAAATTATTATCTTAAATTATAATAAATATTAAAAAATTAATATATATTATCTCAATAAGTGACGTATATTTTAAAAAAAATCATATTTTTCTAATTAATAGCTCATAAGTACATTGATTATTTTTTTTGAAAATCATAAAAATAAATACATAATTGATCATTCACCCGAGCTAAGAAGAGACCATAGGATAAAAAAATTCTACATAATTAAAAAGAGACTGTTTTGACAAATATAGTCTAGACATTACACGTGATTTTAATTAGTAAAAAGATTAATTAATATTTACTGATAATATATATAATTTTTATATTGTCCGTAAATAAAGAGTATCATTGTTATTAACACTTTCAGGTCAAGTGAACGGATATATTATCATTATATCTGCTAACAATATATAAACTAACAGTGGATCAAATATAAACATGAATCAAAATGAGTATTCTAACTAGTTGTGTTGAATAAGTGGAAGTCTCCTTTAACAAAGATGAATAACTTTCTAAGAGTTTGAGTAAATATAATTATTGCAATATATAGCCATTCTCCCTAAGAAACTTCAACCTAAAACTAATAGCAATTAGAGAACTCAACTAGCATGGTAGTTTGCCCTAAAATGACAGAGAATCAAAAACACCAATTAATAGCTCCATTCCTAATTAACCTACCAAACCTAGCTTTCCATAAGCGAAAGAGTAGCCTTCACATTAATTGAAAAAATAAAGAAAATAAAATCTGTTATATTAATGGAGTAATCTCATTTTTGCACGCAAGAATTTTTTGTAAGAGATAAGATTGTTGATATGAGTACGCGAATTTCTTTTTTTAAGAGTTGGAGTACTCATGGACTCACTTGTGTTGTTTTATATAAAAATTGTCTACCTACCAAGAGATATTCGATTCAACTTTTTTTTATAAGTATATTTACTCATGAATTGATTTAAATTTGGTATGCCCCAATTAAATTCTTATTTAATACAATTCATGAATTTTTCAAAATTTATAAAAAAATATATGTTGGTTGAATAAATATATTCAAATTATTCATTAGTGTTATCATTTATAGACATAAGACCGGTTTGGTCTAGTATTTGAAAATCAGTGTTTTGAATAATTGATTTTGTTGGTAAAAAATTGTGGAAGAATTAATTTAACAATATATGTTGTGTTTAGTTAATTATTTAAAAAATAATTTTGAATCAGTAGCTTCTGAAAATAATTATGTGTTTAATTTTTAATTAAACTTAGTAGCTCACTAAGGCTGACTTTTTCTAACAAGTCGGAAATAATTATTTTGTTTTGGATAATAGGCAAAAATAATAATATTAATAAATAAAAAATAGAATATTATAATTTAATATCCAGAGCATCAATGAGCCGGCAACTCTGCGTAGATTCTTACATGCTACGGCTTGTTTCCTTTTGCATCAATCTCTATTAATTTGTAAAAATATCAAGCTAAATCTAATATTATTATAATTTTATATTTTTAATTAGTCAAGAATCTAATTCCAATAATAATTAAGAAACTTTTAACCTATTCAAACTACTAACGATTCAATTTCAATTTTAGAGTACGATCTGTATCAAATGGTGCATGATATATTTACATAACTGTTTTTCTAACGAGTATATATTTATTAAAGTTTTATAAGTGAAAATTTTGTAGAATTTGTTATTATATTTAATTATGATTTCAGTATTATTATTTATAGTATTTTAAAAAGTATCTAATTAGAATTATCCCTTCTCTATTAATGGTAAAACAATTATCGTTTAGATAGTTAATGTTATTATATTCCATGACAATACAAAGTGTTGTGAAAATTAAATAACAATTATATGATTAATAATACCAAAGAAATTAAAATAATTAGGGCAATATTCAAACGACTATGTCTCATCTTCTAACTAGATATCTTCACATAGTAGCTAGCTAAGCCAATTGTAATATAAGCAATTATTGAAGGAATCACATAACAATTATGCTCAATTTGGAATTTTATTTGTCTTCAAGTGGTTATATTTATTTTTCAAACCTACCCTAAAACAGCAAAAACATATTTTATTTGTTTCCTAACCATATAGACATAGTCCTGCAAATTATATATTCAATTTAATTTCATATTTCATATTTATACTACGTGTTTAATTATATGGAAGTATATATAGTCAAATTCGGAGTTCTAACTGTTCAAGTTTGAAGTTTGAAGTTTGAAGGTTGAATCCTTTGGCATGCTGGCGCAGTTGCTTTACTTCAATTTCCTTTCAAATAATCTTTTTGAGTTAATGAAATCAAAGATTACATGCTGACCAAAAAAAAAGAAAAAGAAATCAAAGATTACATGTAGCATAAGAGACAAAATGGAGGAAATTAATATAAACTACTTGAGCTTACTTAATTTCCAAACGTATACAACTTTGGACTTCTAACTCTTAGATACAGTCAAAATCGTCACACAAACTTTATTGTGAATTTTCAAAAGTATATATTATATGAATGATCACCATCATTTCAATAAATATTTCATTTATTTTTTAAACCTACTACTTATTGATAAATTAAAACCCACTTATAAAAAGATAATAATAATAATAATCCAATAACAAGTCTTAATTGGAATCGATTATATGAATCTTATCTTGTGCCTATCAAAATAATCCTCCACCTACCATCTAAGCTTGGAGTTTGAGTCTAAGGTCGATTTTGGCTGCAAGATAAAATACTAATCCTATAAACTCAAATTAATATCTGAATCTTAGCTAATAGTCATTGACCACGTTTAACATCGAAGTTACCTTTCAAAAAAGATTTGTGTTTCTCTTTTTGTTATTATTCTTCTGGCTTGTTAATTTTGAAGAGCCACTATAATTGATTGGACCAAATCTTGGCCAGTTACATACAATTGATCTTCGTGTAAGCTTGAGGACAATTTATCATGTACTAAATTTCAAGTGTGTGGAATACAAATATTTATCTTAAAGAAATTAATGTCACATTACAATGTACTGGTATGAATAAAGTCAATAACACTAATCCCCAATTTTCCCTCACGTGGTATCCAAGTCTAGGGTTAATTTGTCAAGAAAATGATCAATGATCAATTCCAATAAAGATGACAGATACAACATTGAAAAAAAATAATAATAACATGTCAATATAAAAGAGGCTGCTATACTCGGTCCAGATTGAGTGGGAACAAGCAGCCATACTAGACTGCATATTCAAGTGAGGGTCAGAGGCTGCTTGTCCCAACTCCCCACTCAGTTGAGGAACGAAGCACAAGACCACCAAATTGTTTACTCTCACTATGTTATTGTCATCATGACTTCTCTGCTAGTAAACTTGTCAAGGCAAACAACTAAAAAATCCTGTGTTAAACCAATAACCAGGACTGGGCACCTAGGTCAAGGTCAGGGCCTTGCTCAATTTTACCAACATCAGGCACTCTTAAACCTAAAACCCCACATTTCAACTTCAAACTTCCACATTAGTCTAATCAACTTGAAGAATATCTAAAAATGCTTGCACCAATGAACTTGGACGTGTTTCACAAGGTCTCAGGAAAGAGAAAAGAAAAAGAAATTCCACTCCCATGACTAATTATTTAACTATGACAAGCACAGAAGGGAGGCAAAAACAATTCAGTAAAGAACAAACCAATAATTTCCTTCACTAGTTGTTGCTCTAGTTCCCATCCTGATTGGGGATGATGTATGAAAAGTATCATATGATTATTTACAAGCTTTATGTTGCTAACGGTTAAGTATACAAAAACACCCAACTGGAACTGTAATGCTCTAGTATTTGATCAAATGGTGGCGCAACCAAAGGTCATACATTACCATATGGAATGCATCATATCTGATGGGAGGTGAATTCCATTGAAAATGCCTCTGGACCTGATAAAACATGACACATTTTTTTTATCAGTCACGGACTCAAATTAAAAGTACTTTTGAGTCAACATGCCATGAGCAGAATTTCTACCACTATCATGATAAAATATATAAGGTTCTTTTCTACTCTTAAGTCTATCTCTACTTAGAGATGCCGACATTTCAACCACAGAAAAAAGATACTCTCATTTCTCACATACAAGCACTCTTCATAAAAAATAAAATAAAATAAAAAGTTTTGTACTTGTCCATTTAAGACTTTCCTGAACAACGCGTGCACACAGAGAAGCGTGCAGCAAAATATTGGTTTAAAAGTAAACAATTATGAGTTTCTCAAAGAGTAACAAAAGGACTACCTTCACTAAGTTATTGTGGAGTGCAACAAACTCTGCATCAGGTATGTCCTTGAGAATTTGTTTAAGCTGATATACATCACGCTCATTGAGTACGACACAGAATTTCCTCCAGTCAAGAATATCATTGAATGGAAGGTCATAGTAATTAGACAATATCACTGCAAGAATCCATATTTAACAACTCAATGAACATCAATTACAGGAAATCTTTCAGAACAAATAACACCCTAAAGCCAAGACAAGAACATCCAAGTATGAATACACAAATAAAGGACTGGTATTTATTGCATTATAAAAATAACCAAATATTTTTATTAAAGCCAACACATAATTCCAATATAACATATAATTTTGGTCACAAATCAACAGCTTTAGGTGGCTGCAAAGTCAACCAATAAGGGCCAGGAGTCCATATCTTAATAAGCAATGTCATTATTAACATGCAAAGGGAGAAATACCCCATTGGGAAATGGTCATGAAGTCACAGCATTCGTGTTAAAAAATTGAAGACGTGATTATAGTTGTCCTCAAAATAATTCATCTACCATAGTTTGTTGAAAAGCTACCATGATCAAACATTTCACTTTCATAAGTAATTAGTTCACATAGCACAAGATACAAGACGTTCAAAGGCAGCACACCTCCTGAAACCGATGTTTATAGGCCAGTATAAGGTTTGTAAGTTGTTCCTACTACAGATATACAATATAATAATTATAATAATAATTATTATTATTTAAAAATAAAAAAAAAGAGAATAGGGGCCTGGGATATTCTAACTCTAATTTAAGGAAAATGTAATGTTTTCATCTCCAACGTAGCATAGCAGAAATGCCATTGGGTTCCTAATTTCAGTTCACACAACTCTATCTGTTAAGTAAAAATGCAGCTTTACAATCCACATCTACCATGCGCTATACAATGGAGTTAAAACCATCTGACCCCCATGTAAACAAACAATAGTGAGAGTTCTTACCAGGAATGCATCCATAATGTATTGAGTCAGCTATTCGGGCACTATTGACTTGAGAACCACCAGGGCATATGCAAAACTTACTCCGGTAGAATCTCTTCTGGTATAACAAAGGCCCGTCAGCCCTATTAATTCTGTTGTTTGAAATATCAAGTTCTGTATCATTCTCCCACACACGTGCAAGAATAACTCTAATTTTAGAGTTTCGATGACCAGCCCAAAAACCAAGGACTGTCCTGCAAAGCACACTATTTATTAATTTTATGAAATGAACGCATGTTGCCATGGTCTCTTGAAAAAAATAAAAATAAAATACACAGGGAAGAAGAATAAATCTCTTTCTATGTTCATATTGATATCTATTAGGCAAGAGATATATCATACTGTTGGTATGCTGAAGAATAATAGTTAAATTAAAGATCAAGTCCCCAAATAAGATTGTATGCTAGCACTAGTCAAAACGTAATTCGTCTACAACAGGATGACCACATAATCATAATTTACTACTACATGTTTCCCCCTAGCAATAACAAGCATTGAAGTCATCATGGAGTTTTGTTCACCCCAAGGAACATAAGTTAAGTTCCACAAAGTAGATGACAATGGATTTATATATGGAACACTATGTAGACACCATTGGCATTTGGTGTGTGGGGTGGGGGTGATGCAACTCCTAATCTGACTTAAATAGGGGGGGTATAATGCTACTAAGATTAAATAAATTGTAGATCTCAGAGTTTCACCTGTTCTCTAGATCATTTCCTCCAGCTGGAAGAGCAAATGGCTGCAATACTTGAGGGAGAGCAACATCTTTGTGTGGAATGAATCCAACATCGTAGCTTGGGGAACACACAACTCGAATTGTATTCTTTATGAGAAGTGGTAATCCTTCAGTTGCCCTTACACCAACATCGTGACAAGTGACAAAAAAGTGATCTGCACCCAGGGTCCGGTTCCAGTAAGGATATTTTGATATTAAGCTCTCCACATAATTCTGAACAATTATGGTCATATTATCATAAGATGTGCCCTGCATGTGAATCAAGAAGAGTTAGCTACCAGCATAAAGATCAAATTTTCACATCATAATAATCCAATACAGAGATACATGATAATCAGTTACAAAGCATTATATTCTGGTATCATTATGTGGAAGTAATTGTGAAGCAAATAGAAGATAAAAGGGTTGTAGCTTGAATTAATCTAAGACTACACCATAGCCTTTATTTATATTAGAATACAAACACAAGAATATCACATCTAAACAATGTGGGACTTAATTCTTAACACATAGACTCTAACAGTAATCAAGAACACAAATCCCCAACTAAGTGTTTGACTGAAATTGCAAAGGAAATGAAACAATATTCCTTAAGGGACGACGAAAGATAAAAAAAATGTCGCCAACATAAGGACCCATTTTGAAACTCATTATAATGAGCAAAATCTAATTCTTGTTCATGGCACAACAAATAGCAAGGAAATAGAGAATAAAATGAGCACATTTTGAAATGTGTCTAAACGTAAGAGTCAAAACTTACCTAGAGAAACAAAACTAATGCCACTAGAATTTTTTTGTTAACCCGACTACACCAAATTTATTCATTATTTATGCACAACCCAAAGTAGTCCAGACTTTTCCCTCGGAAAATCCAAGAAAGAGATCTATTTTTTCTACATTTTTACGCCGTAATTCTTAACACGCCAAATGAAACAACTTTTTGCAGACATTTTATGATGTCATTGAGAAAGAGTAATTCAATTGCAGTTCAGAGAACAAACACTACAAGACTTAATGGTTTCCTAGATCTTGCAATGATAATAATAATTGATAAGTATAGTCATCTTAGCAAAAAAAAAAAGTATTGTCATTATTTGCAAGTTCTTGATTGATGCAAATTCTTGTTGTGGTCAGCAACATCAAAAATTCTTCAACGTCCGACTTATACATATTGAATTGGCATACAGTATGGTGCATTAATGCTACTAGTCTGCATATCCCAATGTAAAACTCAACTTTTCCCCGCAACAAACATGGCGGTGAATAACAATCAATCATGTACATGCATTGGAATTTGATAATTTCACATGCACAGTGCTGAAACTTTAAATACCACAAGCAAAAGAATTCCATAACCCCAATACAAAAACCCAATAGTAGTACTATCCACTACCAATCGGTAAATCCAATAAATGGCCAAAACTTACATTCATACCTTCCCCCGCATCTTATGGCATGAGATCGGAATGAAAAATAGATGGGCTTGATCCGGATCTTCGGTCCGGAACCGGCTCTCTCTTATATTCTGGAAAAAATAACCTTCACTCGCATACTTGCCGGTTAATTTCCTGGGTTTCTGGTAAAACGTGTTGGGATCACCATCTGGGTATATATAGACCTTGAATTTCTTCTCCATCTCAGCGTAATTCAACTTGAAAATCTCCGGCGAGTGGTAAATATCCGTAAAATCAAGGTCCTTCTCATAGCTCTCTCCAGCATCGCCATTGTCTAACAGCGGAAACCTTACAAAAAAAAAAAAAAAAAAAAACCAAATCATAAACAAAACAGAACTCTCCCGTGAAGAGATAGAAAATTTGGCAAAAATGTTGGAAGTACCTGAGGAGCTGGGTAGCCGTATTGGAGAGGGAAGTGTAGGGATTTGAGGGAGAGATAGGTGAAGGTAAGAAGGGTTACGATTGCAAGGGCGAGGAGGGACCCTTTTAGCGAACAAAGCGTAGAAGACGAAGACTGTTGTTGAGATAGCTTTACCACCGTCATTGCCGGAAGATCGGCAGGCTTCGAGGATGGAATTCTTCCGGCGAATGCAGTTCGTAAATGCCCGGTTGGTAGTGGTGGCGTAGTGTGAGAGCTCTACTCTGTTTGGCTGCTGAGTTCGAGTGAAAGAGTGAGGACTCCCTAGAGCTGACGAGATCGCTGTTTCAAGATAGTGATGTAAATTTCGCTCGAACTTTATGTTTTATTATTCTAAAATATTATAAAAATAATAAATTATTCATTAAGTGATACTGAAATCATAATAATAATTATAATAAATAAAATATAATTTTTATATTTATTATTTTAATAAATATTCTTATCAAAAAACTTTTTTTTTAAATAACACCAACACTAAAAATTAAAGCTGTTTTTTGCAAAATTCCTTAACAAAATCTTATAATGCGTATATAAAAATATAAAGAAAAATTTAATACACCTACATATATTTGACAATGATTAGATTGGTGAAAGTTTAACTTCAACAAACTGAAAAAGGCTCTTCTTCTTTTATATTTACTCTATCTCATTGGAGTTTCCAAAATATGTTCCCAGTTAAAATATAACTATTTTCTCATTTTTATTGAAATAATAACCAAAACTATTACAACACCTTTTGTACAACCTAAGATCATCACAACTCTCAAATCAACCATAATAATCACTTAACAAATTCAACTCTCATTATTATTATTTTTGTACAAATAAACATGTTCAAAATCTTAGCATTTTAACTCCTTACTTTTCATGCGTCAAGCGCTTTTCCTTCATGTGTAAAATGTATTAAAAACTAAACTATTTCTTCTATTACCAAAATATGAAACTACATTTAAATTAGAATGCAAAAATTTGAACCAAACGTTACTTTAGCCAAATAAATCCTATTTCTTGAAACAGAACATGATATTTTGACGTGTAGGCTGTACTAGGTATCCTAGTCTGGTATCCTCTGTAGTTCTTAAGAAGATTTGAACTTACAAAGGCAAATCAGAGAACTCTCGTGTTCTTTGGCTGTAGCATATACAAGAAAATCCCACCAGCAACTGAAACATTGAGAGACTCAAATTCTCCAGCCATTGGTATGCTGACAAGCTCGCATGCCTGCTGAGATTTCTCTGAAAGACCACTACCTTCACTGCCCAAAACCAAGCACAGTGGTATACCAGAGAGAGAATCAGCAAAGCTTTGCAAAAGACACCAGACCTGTTTCTTTTCCTCATTGCACTTTGGATGGCCGGCAAGCAACTTCATTTCAAATTCATTTTTGAGGGCCTCCAGATGAATCCAACTGCCAGAAACTATACGAAGTTGAAAGGAAGCTCCTCGACTAGCTCTGAGAACTTTCTCATTAAATGGGTCACAACATCCAGGAAGAAGAAAAACACCATCCTGTTGGACAACGGCCACGATACAGAATGTTTAGATCAAAAAATATTTCATTTAGCCTAGAAGATGCAAGAAACAGATGTGGCAAATGATTGTTCTATGACAGGAATTGTAAAAACTGTGTATGGTATAGTGACAAACTGCCAATTACTGATCCTTCAGGTCAGTCAACAGATGGATGGAACTCTATTGAAGAATAAAAAGATTGTTTGGGTTCCATTAAGCTGTTATATGTGATTGCCAATGCTGATGAATGAATGGTTCACCTAATTTAGGCAAAAGATGAACAGTTTATCAAAACCAGTAGTCATCAAATAGTCAGAATATATTGTTGGGAACTTATATCAAACTCATTGAGAAGGAGAAGGCAATAATATATAGATATGCACTGAAACAGGCAACACATAGGATGATAAGAATCTGGAAACCCACAGTTTATGGTGACATTGTCAGAAGACCACATAGAAAGATACGATGCACAAGATATGCTTGGGCAGCGGGGGTGACTAATTGAAGGTTCATAACATGTTCTCACCCATCTGAAGGCTACAGCTGATCTGAGTAATGTCCCAAGGTTACCGGGATCCTGCAGCAAACCACTTTTACTCATTAGTGACATTATATCTCAAGGTTCCTTGAACTAATTCCATGCAATAAAAACATCAGTAGAAAAATAATTTAGGGTTAATTTACCAGGTGAAAAGACATTTATTGCTTAGAAAATATGGCAATACATAGACAGAAAGACTTCAAATTAAAAAAGTGAAGCATTTAGGTCTTAGATTTTTAGCTCATTCTATTTTGGTTTGGTAGTTCAACCGGGGAATTTCTTTGTTTCTGTATTTCCGGAATGAGTGTGTGTTCACAGCTTTCTTTGCAACAAGTCAACAACTAGAGACGAAAAAACACATTTCAATAGTTCCACTTCCACATATATAGTTCATCTATTTGAGTTAGGGAAATAAAAAAAATGGGCAGTAAATATTTCAGATTTTGTGGCACAACAATAAGATATCAGAGTAGGGGTAAGATGGCTTTTCTGGCACCCCTGGCTCCTGGGACTCCAGATAGCATAATATGTTGCCATCTCGATACAGAGACCGCTAGACTAAATACAGAAAAGAGAAACCGCCATGATCCAAATATCAAAACTTGTAGGTGCAAGATTATTATGTCATACCTGGATCCTATCAAGGACTAGAACCCGACGTGGATATTGAAACCATGTCCGACAATTTGCCTCGTTTTGTTTGCCTTCTAAACTGAAGAAACTAGTAGGGATTTTCATTAGTGCAATTGCATCGATAGATTCAGTTGATTGCAATCCTGAAATTTTTTTCATCACCATAGAGCTCACACGCACAATACAAGCAGAGGATTCATCAAGCCCTTTGGGAATCTCAACTCCATCAGGTAAAATCAGACAATCCATTCCAACAGTTTTCTCTGGCAAGGACTCTTGAAATCTGTAGATTTCTCTGTAAACAAGTTCCATGGAATAAGGCATGCACAATTTAAACCTTCTGCAGAAATTGAGTAGTACGTCATTTATTATTAATTTCAAGATGGAAATTTGAAGAGATAGAACAACTAAAATAAAAATGATAAACCTGTGCACTGGAAAACATAGTTAAGTTTAATCATAGAATTCATGCTAGGTTATCCTGCAGTTACACAGATAGAATAACTGAATATACTAGAGAACTATAACAATTCATTTTTTTCACATCTTATCATCCTAGTCTGGGATTATCTGACAACTCCGATCCTTACCCAGAATGGCTAATCCAACTTTTCATTTGGGTTCATTGGATCATCTTTGGTTACTTGCAACGGGGACAAACACAAACCATCTTGCCCATGCCTAGCTCCATTCATTGTTAATGAAACGATCTTCTCGTGGTTAGACCCGAAAACAACTCCAAAGCATGGAGTGAGTCTAAGTTGGCTTAGACACATAAAACAACAATCCACTTCCTCACTCAAAAATGGCTGACCTAATTAGCATCCTCGAACCTACTGATGTTCCAAGAGTATTGCATTAAACTTATGTTTGTGTTTGTGGCATAAGTGGATCATAAATCATAACAGAAAGCTCAGTTGGCTACTCCCTGATACAAATATATGTCTAAAATCAATAATTTGAATCCTGCAATGAGTCCCACAACTGTATGTCACAGAAACACAACCACTTTTAGCTACATGATATCACAATCCAAGACTTCCAACATGAGCTACCAACTCACCCAAGCCCAAAGGGAATCTATATGTCATTGGATCATTCGGTTCTTTCTTTTTCTTTTTTCTTTTTGCAACATCAAATGGACTCACTATGTTGTAAGATATCTTCTCAAAGTTGGTGAAATGGAGTAAAATACATGAAAAGTAATGCTCTCCAATTATTCCAAAAGCTCATGACTTTGATGGCCTTTAATCTCTGTTATGCTTACATATGATATGTAGCTTCCCATACAAAAAGAAAAAGAAGCATAATAAAAGTTGAACCATTGGAGAGGAAATATGACAAGGATGTCAATGACTCTGAGAAGAAGACAAACATCCATGAGTTTCAAAGCAAAAAACCCATTCCATGAGGACTATAAAATAGATAGCTTTAACTCACCATTTTGATATGTCAAACTAAGATTCCACATAACATAATTGAGACCAATTCTGACAGAAAAATCATAACTCTGAAAAGGGGAGTTCACGAGTATGCAAATTTAAATGAAGACTATCAAAAACAAAAAGTATGAATTCCCTTCTACGCTCATTTAGCTTGCACGAAGTTCCATGAACACATACCATACATGTTCCTCCATCAAGGCCATCAAAATATAACCAAGTATAACATCAACAGATTTAGATAATTAACAAAGCAATTTGAAAATATCAATTAAAAAAATTGGGGACACTTCTCCAAAAAATATGTAAAATTCATTAAAAAAAAATAATCAAAACCAGAAATTTGGAGATCCTAAGAAATGAAAAGTAAAAGAAAATCTTGTAAGGGATGCAATCAATTGATTTCAGTTGAAGACCAGCACCACAAGACCTAAAGTGGGAAGTAGAAAGTATTCAATAATTGGAAATTCATCATAATTGAGAAAATAATCCAACATCAAGCATACAATTGCAAGAAGACACCATTTTTTCTAAGAAGAGAAAACAAAGAACGTATCAAATAGAAAATGACATACCATAACACGACTCATAACTTAGTGCTCTGGATGATTCTACAAAAATAAAAATAAAACAAAAACATAGACTTGAGGTTCACTATATTTGATTTCTCTCAACTTTTTGGGCAAAGAAACACACTTTACAAACAAAATAGCAGCTACCCAATTGAATTTTGGCCAACAAATTAAAAGTAGATAGAATTGGCGTGAGACCTGATAGGGGTAGCACCCACAACGAGAACTGAACCATGAGAACGGCGATAAGAAGAGTTCTGACGGAGCTTGAGGCAGTGTTTCACAAATGGGTTTGCAGTGCTGGTAATCAATTTTTGAGACGGCACAGGAATCTCGGCATAGGCAGAACCATCATCTTCACCATTATAATCAGAACTCCGTCTAGTATACGTTTTTGTTGGAGCAGCTGAGAATTTGGAGTGTGAATTTGATACTTTGAATATTGGATGGTATACAAGTGGAAGCCCAGTGTGAGTAAGTGCATTGCATCTTCCCTCCTCGCCTCTCACAACTACAACATTGTCAAATATACAAAGCGTCTCTGTCTTACTCCAACAAACTAAATTGGATAAAAATAATGGCATTCGGACTCTTCTTCATGGCAAGAAAATGGAATATGAAAAAGATGAACCCTTTCTTTTTTATTTCCCCCAAAATCCAAAGTCCTTTGTTTTCTTTAAATGTCTGGTGAATTGACAAATTAGTGATGGCCCGTGTCTTTAAACAAATTATTTTTCCTTCTAACCAAAGAATTTTTCTTTATAATGGGTGGTAATTAAGTAGTTGTAGATATCTCTAATAGTTTTTAATGGTAATTGTAATAGTTTTTGATGGTATTTGTTATAGTTTTTGTCATATTGTTAAGGTAAATTGACGGTTGTTGTCGTCATCTCTGACAGATATTTGTGATGATTGTTGTGTCTAATGATAATTATCGACAAAGCTTTCATCATTATTTATTAGAAAATTATAATTATTAGAAAATATGGAGATTTATATCATTCTTACATGATATAATTTTATTGGGAGAAGTTTTGACAATTTATGGGTTAACTAGTCTTGAATGTTTCATCTTAAATCCAAGTATATATGATAATTACTTTCGGTGTGTTTAAGTTAATTAACAATCATAATTTTTCAAAACATAAATAGGATAAATTAATTTTAAAATCACTTTGAAGTTATTTATTTCAATAAATTTGATATTTTGATTTCACATAAATACATTTTTTGATAATTTAATTTGAGAGTTTGATTCATATTCATAACTTTTTTTCTTTGAAATAAGTGTTAGTATTAAATTTCATGTTAATCAATTTGCCGAAGCAATGATGATTTATGTCTTTGTAATTAAGGAAATGTAAATCGGCAGAGGCTTTGGTGATTAACATTTTAGTAGACTATACAGCCTTTTTTTTTTGTTTTTTTTTGCTCAATTGCATGTATGTCTTTCTTACATATTGCAATTTAACTGGGAGGAGTTTTGGCAATTTATTTGTGTCATAGTTTTTGAAGATTTACAGTTAGCTAGTCTTGGATTTTTCAACTTAAATCACAGTACTTATGATAATTACTTTCGTGTTAATTTTTTTTTAATTTTTTATTGTGATTCATTGATGATTTATGTATTAAAAGACATGTGATAATAAATTAACACCCTATTAAATGACTTATGTGATTGCTATCAGGTTTTTTTTCTTTTTCTCTATTTTTCTGTTAAATATCGCATCTCTCTCAATATATAAAATTATTATTATATTATAAAAATAGTTCTAATAAAATTGAAATCTATTAAATATTTATCATGCCTAAGCATTTGTACAAGTTTTTTATTTAAATGTGGTAGAAACTATTTAGTTATGTGTAAATAAACACTGACGATATAATTACTTACTTATGCATAGTAAATCATCTCCAAATAAAGCTAGAAATAATTAAGAACTCAGAAAATCAAACTTATACAGAAGATTAGAATTATTATAAACTCCTCCGTGTGTTTAAGTTAATTAACGATTATATTTTTCAAAATATAAATAGAATAGATTGCATTTTAAAATCACTATAAACTTATTCATTTCAACAAATTTGATTATTTCATTTGGCATAAATACCCTTAGTTTAGAATTTGAACTAGATTGAGAGTTTGATATATACTCATAATTTTTTCTTTGAAAATTTTCGCTATGAATCCGCAAGGTCTTTAACGATTTACTTTTAAGTACATCATAATTTGGTAGAAGCAATGATGATACGTGTCTTTGTAATTAAGGAAATGTAAATCTACATAGGAGTAGACAATTTATGTGTAAGTAGACTATGCAGCCTTAATTGCCGATTTATGTATTTCTTACATAATGCAATTCAATTTGAAAGAGTTTTGAAAAATTATTTGTACCATAACTTTTGACGATTTACTGATTAACAAGTCTTGGATGTTTCACTTAGATCACAATATTAATGATAATTAGTTTGTGTTAGTATTTTTTTTTTTTTTTTTGAATCAATAATAATTTATGTATTAAAAGAGGTTTGAGAATAAATTAGCACCATGTAAAATGATTCATGTGATAGCAATCAAATTTTTTTAACTCTAATTTTCTTTTCAAATATCGCATCTCTCGAATTGTATCCAAAGTGAAGCAGTAACCATTTAACTTGGTTAATACGTTAATTATTTAAGTAACTTAATTTTGTTAGACTTTCAGCTTCAATATGTAGAATTGTTATTGTATTATAAAAATAGTTCTAATAAAGTTGAAATTTATTAAATATTTTATTATGTCTAAGTATTTGTACTAGTTTTTTTTTTCCAAAATGTGGTAGAAACTATTTAGTTATGTGTAAATAAACACTAACTCTTTAATTACTTATTTAGAATTTACTCATATTTTGTAGTTGTTTCTCAATTTCTAGAAAATGAGTTTGAAAATTTCAATTTCAATTCTAAAATATGCGCTAAATAAAAAATTAAAATTAAACATCTTAATTTCAATTTACTGCATTCAAAAGGACCGTTAATGTATATGTTAAAGTAATGTTATTTATTTGTAAATTTTTAATATGTAATAAATTATTATTATTATTATTATTTTATCCAGAGAGATATAGATATAGAATAAATAAATTATCATTATTTATTCCAATATGAGGCTCAGGGAAGTTGAAGGAAACGTAGTCGTAATTTTTATTGAAATAGCTAAGTCTACAAGATTCTAACATTTGACAAATGTTTTTATATCCTCTGAGATGTTGGCAAAGTCATCCGAGCACCTTGGCTGGGGAATTCATCAATTGACATTAATGTATTCTGATTATACATCGTTTGAGAAGTTGTAGGAATATATAATCTCTCTGAAGTTGGCGGCATTTTCTGAACTATGTGAGGCATGTACATCCTTTCAGAAGTTGGAGGCATAGCGTCAGCCCGTTGAGAAGCTGGGGCAATATTATCATTTCTATGAGAAGTTGCAGAGAGATATATTCTCTCTGGATTTGGATGTAAACCAATATCGGTCCTATGAGATGTTGAGCCAATATGGTCATTCCTGTGAGATGTTACTGGCATGTATAGCCTCTCAGAAGTTGGAAACACATGATCCATCCTTTGAAATGTTTGACTCATATTTTCATTCAAATGAGTTGCTGCCAAGTTGTATGCCCTGTCAGAGGTTGAATGCACACTCATGTCCATCCTATGAGCTGCTGGAGTCATGTTATCAATCCTGTGTGATATCGAATCTGTATTGTCAGTCCTATGAGACATGTGCATGTATACTCTCTCAGAACCTATGATCATTGCAGTATCAATGGTTTGGGATGAGGTAGCAGTGTTGGCACTCTTCTGCGATGTAGGCACATGACTCCTCTCAGAAGGTGGAATGTTTTCGGTTCTTTGAGATGTCGTGGATGAACTATCATTCCACTGAGATGTTTGAGACATATGTATCCTCTCTGATGTCTGGGATGTTGCTAGTGATACTCTTTGGCTTGGTAAATCCCTCTCTGATGCTGGAGGCAATACCAATGACATATCTTGATCTGCTAGATCCCCCTCTGATGTAGAAGGCAAGACCAATGATACACCCTGGCTTTTAAGATTTTTATCAGCTGTTGGAGACACAGATGATAGCCTTGTATTTGGAATGTCACTATCAGATGTAGAGGTCATGGTCAGCTGTACGTCATGGCTTGGGGAATCACTCTCGGATTCTAAAGGCATGGTCTGTGATACTGTACGCCCAGGTGAGTCTCTCTGAGTCATTGGAGGCAATGCTGAAGACACCTGTCGACCTGTCATGACTGTTTCAGAAGGACATGCACTGAGCGAAACACCAAGGCTTGGTAAATCCTTCCACTGTTGCGCCACTGTTTTGATCTGGGTATAAAATTGCACTCCTGCCTTCCCTGCAATGGTGAATTAAGAAAGAAAAAGAGAAGTGAAAAAAAAAGCAGCAGCAACAATGCGCCAAAAAAATGGTTCAACCACCACCAGGGTCTCCAACTTGGGGGGAAGACAGAAAAGAGAGTGCCAAGAAAGAGAGAGACACATACCACAAAAATTGAGATCACCTCCAAACGATGCCTTAGATCCATTAGTTGAGGAGAATGGCACTGGAACTGGAACAGGAACATTGATCCCAACCTGAGCCATACTGTTGTTAGAATATGCCTTTCCTCTTACTGTTCACACCCTCTATGAGTGCTCTGGCCCCAAAAGAAAAGGGCAAAGCAGGTGAAAAACGGGAATCCATGTGAAGATTCCATGGAAAATGAATGGATGCAACATATAGAAACAAACAAGCTGCCATTGAATACCTATATCCAGCTCATACTGCAAATGGACATTCATACGTTTATAAACACAGCCTATTGGCTTGTGTTAGCAAGGGCACATGTATAGTGCCTTTCCCTGACCAATAAGGAGATCTGACCAGCATTAAGAAAAGGAGAAACACTTTTGTTTGGTTTTTTCATGCCAAACAACATGTTGCTTACCAGACCAGCCTCAACTTCATTCTGGAACTTCCTAGCGGCAACACCAGATGTGGTGAATATTGAGGCTCCATTTCCGTTCCTGTGAGAATGAAGCTTTGTATTATGGCACAATATGAAGATTAAAGCATTATTAAGAAGGAATGTAGATGTGCAATTTAACAAATGTGGAAAGACATATTAAGGGAAACAAACTACAAAAAAAGGGAAACAGTTTTAAGTATGCATAAGAAACCTGTGAGAATGAAGCTTTATATTATGGCACAATGTGAGGATTAAAGCATTATTAAGAAAGAATGTAGATGCGTGATTTAACAAAATGTGGAAAGACATATTAAGGGAAACAAACTACAGAAAAGGGAAACACTTTTAAGTATGCATGAGAAACAACTTTGAAATCCCACTTTGGATAAAAGGACGTGAGTCAAATATTTACTTGCTTCTGTTTACAATTGATATAGCTTCTTCTAAAGTGTCAACCTGTTGTCAATAGAAAAATGTTGTCAATTCCCAACTATTCAAGAAAGTTGCAACGAAAAAGGCATAAGAGAACCAATCATTAGCCAATACCTGCATACAAAGCAGAACTGGTCCAAAAATTTCTTCCTGTCCATAAAAGATACAGTCTTGTCACTTCTGAAAGACAGACAGACAGACACACACAAACACAGAGGGAGACAGAGAGAAAGGAGAAAGTTCCATTGTAAATCTGATCTACTTGAGGCATGGAAAGAGATACCTTGTTGCACTCCATGTTGTTTGTAACATCACATAAGACGGTAGGACCAACAAAATTTCCAGTCTCATATCCTTGGACCTATATGATTAAGTTCTAGAGACTCAAGTGTGCTCAGATGCGATCATTTGAAACAATGAGACAAGAAGAGGACAGAAAGAAATTAGTACCATAACTTGTCTTCCATCAAGCAAAAGTCTTGCACCACTTTCAACACTGCTCTCAACTAATCTACATATTTGCTCCTTTGCCTGTAAATATAACAAATTAACAAATACATCAAAAACTGGAAGATAGGATGAATTAACTAAATTGTTCACCACGCTACATGATAAACATGCAAACACAATCACAATGCACCTAAATTCCCAGAAAAATGACATGAAATAAGATTGAATGCCTGCACCTCTTTACTAATAACTGGACCAAGATCTGCCCCAGGATCTGTTCCTGCACTCACTCTAAGTGCTTTGGCTCGTTCCACAAGTTCTTGTTCCCTAGAAATGGTAACAAAACTGCATCACTCAACTGAATTACGAATTAGCGTCTTCAGTTGCACTTCCTACCTATTAGCTTACAGTTAAGTCCATATAAGCCCAAAAGGCAGAGTTATAATTCTTTGTGGTTCACTTTTTAAGGAGAATAAATACAAAGATGGTAGGTAATAAAAGGAAGACAAGGTAATGAAAGAACAAAGAGGGAAGTGGATGGAAGGGGTTAATAATTAGAAGTTTCGATTTTATTTTCAAATCCAATTTTCTTCCCGGGTTCTGCTTTGTCTTATACCATTTTCAGTTCACATTCTCATAAATAAAATAGATTCAACTAAAACCCCAAATTGGGTGGTTCAAGGAGAAACTAATATATAAAGATTCAATTGAACAATAGATGCTATTCAAAACTAACTATAGGCTTCACATCCCTATCCTCCAGGTTCCTGTGAAAATGGTAGAGAAAGTACATGAAAATACCATGAGATTGAACCTCCAACAAAAACAGCTGTGCTGAGAGCCATGCACCTCTGTCCTCCAGCACCAAAACCAGCAGTAACAATAGCATCAAGAGTAGCATCCATGATGGCATCAGGCATAATAATAGCATGATTTTTCCCTCCTGTATTGGACTAAGAAAGGAATAGAACGTCAAAGGAAAAGAATGTCAATCAGCCAACGACCCCTGTACAGAAACATTGTGACTGAGCAAGAAGAATGAAGATTATTCACCTGAACACGTTTCCCTCTAGCAGCTGCCCTCGCATATATGTGCATTCCAGCCTTAAAAATAGGTGAACCAGCAAAAGAATTAAACATGAAAAAAGAAGGCAGAAATGCATGTAAGTAGAAGCAAACTAATTTGATGCCTACAGTTATATATGAGCAGCTCAATTATGAACATATGCCAATAAAAGGCAGGGGAGTGAAGAAACTGAACAATCATTTCCAGCTTAATTGCTCAGTATAAGGGTTTTTCATTTTCCCATTCTCCTTTTAGAGTCAAGAGGGAAGTTCAGTATCTTGGAGAAAAGCATAGAATGTTACAATTAAATACACAAACTATACATCCTTTAGTTTAATGATCTTATGTTCCTACAATATAGCAATAAAAATCAATCCACAAGACATATAAATAAATCATAATCACATGGAATGATAAAACATCATTGTAGATAGAAATTTGCATAGTATAAATATTACCTAGTAATTAGCAACCAATGATGAAGTTACACCTAGTGGTTTTCTTATAATACTGAACTGAAACTATATCTTCAGAAACCAGCCATATATAAGCACCATACTTACTGTAACTGTACTGAAGAACGAAACAGCTTTTATATCCTCATCATCACATATGTAATTAACAATCTCCTGCTCAAAATCATTGTAAACACACACATGTATTAGTAATATCGCATGATCTACACTAGAACTTTAAATTATCTTTGAAATATGAGACATTAAAATTTTAAATAGAAAAGGTTAGGGAAAAAGGTGAAATGGAAAATCAGAAATATAAGAAAATGTGTCTAAAATGGAGCATAATCAGTATCAATTTCTCATCCCTATCCTGACAGCAAGAAACTAACCTGAGCTCAAAATCTCCCAGTACCTTGCCAGGTTGGGGAAGGGTACCCGGAGGGAAAATAGAGGAAGGTAATAATCTTTGTTTTTTTTATAAGTAATGGTTTTATTAAAAGAAAATGAGGGTCTTCACTATCAAAAAATTAAAAGAAAAGGAGCACAAGACTTTGTACACAAGGTGGGTACAGCACACCACACAAAAAGGCAGTACACAAAAAAAACTAAAAATAACTCTTAAACATACTTAATAATTATTAATCTATTATGTTAGAATGTTACATAGCATAATATGATACAATAGCGTAACAAGTTCATAGAAGTAGAAAGTTTCATTTACTCTCTTTTTTCTTCTAAGAAGAAATGTGAAGAAAAAAAGATTAGCAACAAGTCAGGATTTAGATTTTTGCAACTCTGCTTCTCATTGCCAATTTGAACCATATACATAGGCTACAAATGGAAACTAGAAAAACCATACGATGATAATGAATGCGAGTATGGAAAACAGAGGCTGTGATAGAGTACATGGGTGCCATGAACAATGTTTAGGACACCATCTGGCAATCCAGCTTCCATTGCTAGCACTGCAAGTATCATTGAAGCCCCTGAAAAAAACATATGATTAAGAGTGAGAATATATCTGCTCCTTGTTACACTTTTAACCAACTCAGTTATTGACTCGTTTTCCACAACCCAAGTTTTCTGGCCAGCAATAGAACCTAGATATTCATCTCATTCTATCTGCAGCTAATTTAAAGTGTTACACAGCAAACCAGACAATTGACTTTGTCACCCATCATTCCTATCCACCAACAACCAAAAACCCAGCTCCCATGTTCATTGAGATCAAATTAAATAAAGAATGGGATTTGATAAAGACTGTAATATTTATTATGTAGAATAGCATCTAACCATGAATGTAACTCAAGGTTGGCAATCACCTGGATTTTTCTCACATGGCTTAAGAATAAATGTGTTGCCACAGGTAACTGCAATTGGGAACATCTGATAAATCATGAAAGCTGTTTTAGAAGAAAATTTTCCCCTATTGTTCGATATTTATAATTGCAAAATGCAAATAATTGCTGGTACTGCCCCAAGATAAACACAATATAGAGCAGAGCACAAGAACATGAATTTATATCATAAGATAAGCTTAAAACACCCACAAGTAGATATTGCAAAGGAAAGCATCTATCACCCCTTTTCCAATAATCAGCATAATCTCAACATTAGTCATCCTAGCTTCAATGTGAGAAAAATGAACTAGAAAACTGAATATCTTAATGTACAAAGAGGAACCATAGCCATGTAGCAGAAACTAGTCTGGGTGTAAATTCACTTTCTGTAAAAATAAATAAATAGATTCATAAGAGAAAGAAATAATTGGGAAAGCACAGGGAACATGATGGTGAGAGGTTTCAGCATGAATAAATAACTATAAGAGGTGATTGTATTATCAAATTATCATTGAGGCAGTGGGGTCAAAATAGTAGGGTTTCAAATTAGAAGTTGACTGTATAACCCTTAAAATACTATAAGCTGAATAGTTTTGAAGATGGTATCTTTTGGAAACCTAAAATGGTAACACCACAAACCGGATTCCCCTTGATATAGTATTATAGATACAGCCTATTTTGCTGTTTTTAACTTTTTATAAAATTGAAATATAGAAGCAAGAATTAAATAAGTAGGAAGCAAAAGAAAGCATAGGGGAAGACTTACCCACAAGGGTATCATCGCTGGAAAGTTGAAGGGACATATGCCAGCACAAACCCCGAGTGGCTCTCTGATGCAGTATGTGTCGATTCCATTACATGCATTAGGAAAAAACTCCCCCATTTGAAGAGTTGCCATCCCACAAGCATGTTCAACCACCTCTATCGATGGAATGGCAAGGAGTTCAAACTATTAACTTGTAATCAAATCTTCTCAGATGTGGAAGAATTGCGACATACACATTAGTAAAGACTAACCTAAACCACGGAGAACATCTCCTTGGGCACCTCTCAATGTTTGACCCTGCTCTAAAGTGATACTTGTGGCAAGCTTGTCCTGAAAATAAGCAAGAATATATTTCCTATGCACCCACAATTCAGAGATTCACATGACATGTTTACCAATATGAATTAAGAACACTTACAATATCTCTGTGGATAAGCTCCTGGAGCTTAAACATGATGCGTTGACGAGTGGTAATAGGTGTATTTTTCCATGATGGAAATGCTTGCTTGGCTGCATTAACTGCAGATTTGAATTCCTCATATGTAGCTGAAGGAACTTGAGATACAACCTCTTGTGTTGCCTAATTAAGGATAAACATTTTAAGAATACATCTAATAAAAGCTAATTATTAAGAAGCCAATATTACATGTATAACATTATACATGTGTAGAACACGTGTATGTACCCAGCCACACACACATAACTAATGAGCTTACAGGATTTATGACGTCAATGAGTACACACCCCTGTGACTCCACATATTTCCCTCCAATAAAGTTAGGAACCTTCAGCTGTATTTGAATCGAAGATAAGTTATAGTCTCCTTTTCATAAAAGAAAAAAAAAGACAAAGAGAGCTAGAAAGAGAAAAGGTAGAAATCCAATGCAGGAAAAAGAAACTCACGACTTGTAATGCATATTGAACCTTACCGGCTGGTTATTTTGCATTAGTGAGCTGTCAGAGGGATTAGTATTATTTTCAACAGGAAATGATCTATTTGGCCTCCATGACTTGAAACTTTTCTCTGCAAGACCGAGGATAATTAAGATAAAGTTTAGGACAAGCTGGGAGGGGAGAGTTGAACTGATTGCACCTTTAAATTTGTTCTTAACCAGAATTTCAATTGACGCGACTTTGAAATCACCACTCACCTACCAACCTGCATGCAAATGCCTGTTGGGGTCCAAAGTGTTACAACTTTTTTCATTTGTTCGTTTAATTCTCATTCTCAGCCAGTTCACTAAAAACCGGCATAAAGCACGATAACAATATCAAAGTACCATTTACCTTTAAGCTACTTTTTTTCTTAGGGAACCACAAACATTAGCATGAATAAACCTCACCATGAACCAATTACACTTATATATGTTCATTGTGCATATTCGAAGGCTATTGAAATTGTGAACCACTGCTACTAGAAAACCCTTCTGATGTTTACTGGAGTAGCAAGACTATCCTAATTAGAATTATTTGAAGTTATTTATATTAATGCCAAAAATTTGGCCATGCACGAAGAACCAAAGAGTTAATGGTATTAGGTCAGGGTACCCTTACCACTAAAAGGCCATGCTAACAACATAGAATTCTAAACTCTAGCAACCTCACTCAGTTCACTATTTGATTTAAAAGCCTGAAAGGGATCTGACCTGACAGATTTCCCTGACGGATCTTTGCTTTGAGGTTGTACAAGTGCCTTGGTGTTGACTGCAGTTCTGGATTAGTTTGCTTAAGAGCCTTGAGCACTTGACGAGGTTTTATACCAGCTTCAGTCATTACTTTGATTTGCCTGACTTCTTCCTCGGTAAAACGTCGGCTATAAGGATGCTCTGACATATCTCTCAAGGGTTCATGGTTGTGATCTCCATTTTTTATGGTGAGTACCCATACATCATCTTCCTTTTTACCTGTAGCTTCAAAAGGACAGTTTATAAGGCGTGAACATGCTTTCCTTTTGCGTTTACTTTCATCAATTTTACGCCTGTTACGATAAACACCTCCTCTGTCACAGCCAAGGATGACTCTTCTGTCCTTCCTGGACTTCTTGATAGTCACCACATATCCTTGATTGGCACCAAATTCACGAACATGTTTGATGAGGTCTTCACGGTCTTGAAAATTTCCAGGTGGCGGAGGAAGCATCCTTTTTTTCCCTGTATACTCTGATTGATTTTGAGTCTCCATTATAGATGGGAAAAAGCAAGAACCTAAGGCCAAATCTATACGATTAGAGGAGTACATTTTACAATTCAGTTATCGGCTATCACCTAATAAAAAGAAAACAGAATTTTCTTCCTCGGTAGTCAAGAAACAGTTCATTTCAAGCTGACATGACAAGAACAAAAGAGAACCCTCTTTTATAGAACAATAGGGAGGTGAGTAAACTTAGACTACTTGATAAGTCAGAACAATCATATGCATAGCCTAACATCAAGACAAAATGATCAAAAAATTCAACACCTATTCTAGAATTCTTAACAATGCTGTTTTATCCATTTTTCTCTTCAGCAGTGAAGTGCTAAACCTGATACCAACCAGGCTTTAGCTCCTCTACCACCTAAGACCATGTTGCCCCACCTCCATTGCTGCAGGTTACAGTTAGACCATTTTGACAATGTATTTTGGCACAATTGCCAGGTTCAGCGATATGTCCAATTGCCAATATTTAGTCCAAACCCATTCATATAACATTGTCTTTTTGTTCTATTACCATGCAAATCACTGTCACATGTTGGTGCCCCGATGCTGTCTAAAATGGAGTAATTATCCAACAACCCAATTTAATGGTTGCCTTGTATTATAGAATATAGACTAGCTAGATATCATCAAGGTTGAAGAGTAGGGTTATAGATTCCAAAAGCCAGTTTAGAATCTCAACATTTCCATTACCTATTTTATCTACAAATTGCATTTCTATGTTAATATGCCCTAATAATTCTCACACAAAGAAAAATATACCATGTATCTGAAAAATTGGAACACTTTCATTTTCAAATATCTTGTACTTCTTATAATCTATCTGAAATATTGGAAAACTTCTCATTTTCAAATATCTTCAGGTCAAACTTATGGGTCCAAATGGACTACAAAACTGAAATACTGATTTGATGTACACAAATTAGCACTCGGAAAAGAGCATCATAAACCAAATATCAAAGTATGCTTCAGGTTCCAAACGGAAATAGTTCCAAACCCACTAAAACAACACTGATTTAATATGTTTACAAGTAAATGCAACAATTGTATGAAAAATATAGAAGAAAGAAAGTACCAGTTAATGAAAATAACATGAAAGTTAAAGTCTTTTACCTAATCAGAGATTCCACTTTGAAGTTCCCAGACAAGTGAAAATTGCACCTCCAGACCCAAATTAAACTATAAATAACAACCTACAAAAATTACAACACAAAAGTAATCTTCGTAGAACCACAATAACTCCAGTATTCGGAATCAATGTACAATGGAAAGTCAAGTGTAGAATATCATAATATGTTGAAGCAGATCAACAATGGTTTAATACCTCTCCTTGATACATTCCATAAGTGTAGCACTGAAAATTATCTATGAAATAAATGCTAATTTGGGTAAATTAATGTTCTACCTTTGGTGGGTAAATTAGCCCGTGTGATTGCTGAGAAATACATAGAAAGAAAGTGAGGGAAAATTTTGAAGAACCATAAAAGCATTGCCAGCAAAAAGGATTGGGACGCCCACTAGTTTTGATTCTCAGGAACGCCCTACTTGGTTCCAAAACGGGAGTTTTAGGTTTGAGACTTTCAGATGTAGTCGTAATCACGCGCCCTGTATAATATTGATACTGAAATCTCATTTTCTGTGAGCAGAATGACGTCGTTTAGGTCAGATATATTGTCACGCGCCATGTAGAATGTTGGGCAACAACAGAGAAGTTACTTCAGCTGCTTCTTGAAACGAGTGTCCCCTTATAAAAAAATAACATAGGCCACACTGCTATGGGTGCGATTGGATTGACGGCGAAGCGGAGGCTGTGAAACCAATATCCAACACTTTGGTCTCAACGTACTGACTATTTGGGAGGTGTAATATAAACATGTTCTAAAAAAATAATTTTGTGTATAAATTGTTAAAAGGGTATTATTTGTTGTTATATTAAAAATAAATAAATTTTTCTTTATTTTTGATTTTTAATAGAATGAAATTAATTTTTTGTTCAGTTTTGGCTTTGATTAAAATTAAACTATTTTTATGTTAATTAAATTATTTTTAAAATTTTAATTCTAATAAATAATATACTTAAATAATTTAGCAAAACAAATGAATTCAATTACATAAAATAAAATTTGATTACAACCTAAAACATAAATAAAAACAAGGGAGTAATTGAAATGGTGGTATTTAGAGGGTTAGAAATGAGGGGAAAAAGTAATTGTCATATTTGTCATCGTTGGAGGGATAAGGTTGTAATTTTTTAAAGTTTTTAAGCCAAAAAAATAAAATGAAAAGATAATGGTCACATTTGTGAGTGTTGGTATAAGGGTGAAATTGTATAAGAAGATAATAGACAAAAAAGAAAAAAAGAATTTTAAGGATAACAAGTTGGAAGGATAAGGTTGAAATATTTAAAAAGGTAAAGAAAAAAAATTCTTATGGGTAATTGAGTTGTAGGGATAAAATTAAAATATTGAAAAAAGATAAAGAAAAAAGAATTTAAGATAATAGAAGAATAAGGTTGAAATATTTTTAAAAGGTAAAGGAAAAGAAAAAATAATAATAAGGATAAAAAGTTAGAGAGATATGGTGGATGTTGTAGGGACAAGGTGTGAATTAAAGGAAACAAAAAGGGCAAATTCGCAAAGAAAAAAAGAAAAAGAAAAAGGGAGGCCACGGCCTAGAAGCTTGACGCTGCAGCAGGGGCCACGCGGGGCCGTGCATCCTGTGGCTAACTATTTTTATTTTTTTTCTGGCTAAATTATACTTTATATTCTTATAATTAGCTGAAAATATCAATTTCATTGTTGTTAATGTCTAACTAAATTTCTCGCTAAATTATACTTTTGATTCTTATAATTAGGTGAAAATATCAATTTCATTCTTGTTAATGTCTAACTAAATATTTTTTTTTTTAAAAATTATGTATAAATTTTTAATTGATTAGCCCGATCATGTGATATGGCCACAAGAGATTTGGTTTAGCCATATCATTTATTATCAACTCCCATTAAGTTAAAATGGATGGGAGCTGATGGCGTATTATTGAATTTTAAAAATTAAAAATTAGCTTATCCATTATTTTGGTCATTCAAGATTATATCAGTTTTTAGTTTGGTTTTCTAATAATTTTTTCAGTCAATTTTATCTTCTAATATTCAAAATTTCTTAATCAAGTTCAATTCTTCCGTTACATGTTATGTATTAACGAAATAACCACACTTGATATAAAGTTAATAGTGTATATAAGTTGTTTTTTTATTTTGTAAAACTTTTTTAGTTATTTTATCATTAAATTATATAAAATTACTTTATTTATGCATGACATGAGAATGAGATAATATAATTTGATTGAAAAATTCTAAATCCTAGAGGATAAAATTGATCAAAAATTTTATTGGAAGACTAAATTAAAAACTAAAGCAATCCTTAATGACTAAAACAGTAGTTAAGCCTTAAAAACTTACATGTTAATGTTTTGAATTATATGGACAAACTTAATATTTTCACATAACTAAAGAGGCAAAAGTATAATTTAGTTTAGTTTCTTTTTCTTCTTACCAAGTTTGGTTTTTTGGGGGCAATGATAAGTTTTCAATTAATTAGCATCATGGGGTTGCCTTGTGAATATGGATCCAAGTTTCACATCCGTTCCTAAAGACAACTCATTCTTTTTAAACAAAAAATTAATTTTAGTTAACATTTTATTAAATAGATTTACCTTCCAAAATTTTCTTTCTTACTTAACCCTATTTCTTTACTAGTGTAAATAAAAGAAAAAAAAATGATAATTAGAAAATTAAATGTAATATTAGTGTTTTTTTATGGCCTAATTTTTTGTTTTCAATTTCAAATTTATTTTACATAAAAAAATTTATTTGATGTATGTATCTTTATTTCTTTGTTTTTTCTTTCAAATTACATACACTTAGTTAACTTAATTTATATACTTATTTTGAAAGCTATTCTAAGTAAATAGTTTCATTGATTTTTTTTATTCTGCATATTGACCTCTTAGTTTCATTGAAAACTATTTTAATTATATTTTCTATTCATATGAACTAAATTATAAAAATAATCCAAATTTCTATAAATAAATAAAAGAAAGATGAAAATTCTAATTGAGCTGCTACATCAAGCAAAACTGCTAATCAGAAAATTATATTTTAATTCCCAACAACCTAATATAATAAAATTAAAGGTCAAGTTGTAAAAGAAAAAACACTAAGAGATTAATTTGCAGAAAAAAAAAAATAAATAAATTATTTAATTGAAATAGTTTTCACAAGCATATAAACTAAGCGAATTAAATGTATGTAATTTAAAGAAAAATATAAAAATATGCATACGTCAAATAAAAAAAAAACTATTGGAAGAAAAAATATGCTTGCAAATAAAAAACTAATAATATTTTTAAATTTGGGAAAAAAAACAGGATTTAACCAAAAAAAAAGAAATACTAAAGTTATCTTTATTGTTTCCGATTATCATATTTTATTTATTTATTTATAATAATAAAAATATAGTATAGAATAAGAAATAAAACTATAAAAGGTAAATCTATTTAATGAAATATTGACTAGGATTATTATTTTATTTTTTTATAAAAATAATAAGTTTGTATTAATATTGATCACTTATTATATCCAACAATTTGAGAAATTTTAAAAACTCTAAACTCTAAAATGTGGCTCATTTAGTCAAGAATTTAAACTTCCTTAAAATTGTGTGAGAAGTAAAATTCCTAATCCCAGTATAAATAACCTGTCTTATGACCAATCTGACTAAGTGATTAGTTCGTTGTACTTAATCTGACTTGAATACATTTTGACCACTAAACAAAAAAAAGATGATAGATATAAAAAAATTATTGTAGAACTCTCGATAAGGTGTGACTCAAGTGGTAAGACCTGCTTGAGTTTAGCACTTGAATGATTTTTGTAATATCAGGGATTCGAGTCTATAAGAAAACACTTGGGGAATGGGTAGCTACGAATTTCAAACGAGATTAAACTTATATCCAAAGGGCGTGAGAACGAGACATTAAGCAAAAAAAAATTATGTTCGAATGTTATTTATGTAACTTTGATACTGACATTAGCTCATTTCTTCTTTTATCTAGAGGAAAAGACAAAATATGTTTAACTCGTACAAGTTCTAAAATAAATATACCTTTCTACCGAAAAAATAAAATAATAAATAAATATACCTAGTTGTGTTGGGCCTACCACAGGTATTATTAAGCCCGGCCCACGAATACTGCCTTCCTAACCCGTGATCAATGTCATATTGTGGGTCACCACAATAAATAAATTATTAAACGGACTCCATAGACAAAAATGCAAATTTCAACGGTCGCCAAATTCAAATTCTAAACACTCTTCAAGTCTAACCAAACAGACCCTTGAAAGTTCGAAGAAAAGTTTTATCTATTATCTTCGTTCAATTCCACATTTGAACAGTTTCTTGCTGCAGGAAAAAGCTATTCTCACACAGTAATTCCAGTTCCGAAATTACATGGAAGAGATCCAATTGAACAATTTGCACCAAGACTCAGAAACCCTAATTCCAGATTCATCAGTTTCCCGGGTTTTGGATCTGGAGAAAGTTGCAGTACATTATCAAGAACGTAAAGATTCCGATTTAGTAGAGGTGGACGAGTCATTATCTGATGCCATGGTTTGTGACTCCGACTCAAGACTTATCCCAACTGGGTTTACGAGACCCGACTGTACAGGTTTGAAACTTTAATATCAAATATATCTAATTTTCTTAATTTAGTCCCTTTTGTTTATTACTGAAAAGGTCGGAATGAAAAGGAAGAGAATTTCAGTATTGCATATTTTTTTTCCTAAATATTTTTGCCACCTAAAATAAAAGAAATAAAAGGTAGGAGAAAATACATAGGATTAATTATTTAAGCCAGTTGTTTTTTTTTTGCTCCAAATTGAAGAGGAAATAGAGAGTTAATTTTCAGTGACCTTGCACCTCTTCTCTCATTGCATAGGGTGGACTTGAGCTCATGCCATGTTTGTCTTATAGTTTGAAATTTTGAATTGGTTTGTAGGTGTACGAATGTCTTGTAATTTGTCATTTATGTCTTTTAACTGATATGGTAAAGTTGATTTAGTTAAAAAGTCAAGTGTACATTGGTTCCTGAGGATACTTTAGTGCTATATTGTTGATTTTTAGGTTAATTTTTTCTGGAAATCAAACGTTGATGAAGAAAGTACCAAGTTTTATAATCATTTGGAGGATCAAATATTTACTTTAATTCAATGAATTTTGAAGCAGAAGAATATGTAATGTTTGTAAATGCTGGAGGGGAGGCTATAAATGAAGCAGATTCTGGAATAGCTTTTCTGGGTGACACCTTTTATAAAGGTGGGAATGTCTTAAGAACCAACGAGCAAATAGTTGGGGCTGGAAGTTATCCATTTATCTATCAGTCAGCACGATTGGGAAACTTCTGTTATAGATTTGATAATATTCCTCCTGGATACTTTGTTGTTGATCTTCATTTTGCGGAGATCATTAACACAAATGGGCCTAAAGGAATAAGGGTTTTCAATGTATACATCCAAGAAGAGAAGGCAAGTTTGTCTATACAAGCTAAAGTGTTTCTTTTGATTTTTTTTAGTAAATTTTATAGAAATGATAGCTACGTTAGAGCTTACTAGTCCTTTTATCAACTAATACTGCAGGTTCTAGCTGACTTTGATATTTTTGCAATTGTGGGATCCAACAAGCCATTGCAGTTAATCAACTCAAGGGTATCTGTGTATGAGGATGGGGTAATCCTTATAAGATTTGAAAGTGTTAATGGAAGCGCAGTCGTTAGTGGGATCTGCATTAGGAGAGCCTCAAAGTTGTCAGGTATTTTATTTTGTATTCTCTGTGCTTTTTAAATTATTTCTTTACATATGATAATTCCTATAGATTCAATAAGCAAATTTCTACATATCCTGTGTTTCATACAGTTCCTCCAGTGGAACATAATTGTATCAAATGTAACAGCTGTTCTGCTCAGATTGAAGTTCCCACAACAAAGGTTAGAAGCAAGTTAGGGTAATGACTTTAAAGCCTCATATTTTTATCCTTGTCTTACTTCCTGTTGGAATATTTCAGAAAAAGCTTATGCAAGCTAAAGCCACAGCCAAATATGAGACAAAGATAAAAGAGCTTACCACACAGTGTCAGCTCAAGACAAAAGAATGCTACGAGGCTTGGATGTCATTAACTGCGACAAATGAGCAATTGGATATGGTCCGGATGGAACTTGATAATGTGACATTTAAGACAATCTCTCTGGGTATGTTTTTTGGATGGGTTTTCTCTTCATGTAGGGCATATGGTTAATATCTATACAACAGTTTACTTGAACTGGTTCAATCAACTTTATTGACTTACTATGTTGCAAATTTCACGACCTACGAATTTTATCACAAACATGCTTAGTCTTTTAATAAACTGAGGTAGTTGTGTGTGCCTTGGAATCCTACAGGATCATGTTCAAATTAAAAATGATGTTCATCCCGGACTGAAGCCTATTTTGATTGTTAATTTCCTTGTTAGATCAAACTGTGGAGAAACAAGCTGAAAACCTCAGGAATATATCTAGCATGTATCAGCATGATAAGATGCACTGGGCAGAGGCAATCACTGATTTACAGGAAAAAGTGAAGGTAAATGATAAAATGTAGTCAATGAACATTTTAAAAGTATTCGTACTTATACATATAATTTTTATTTGATTATAGATTCCTTATAATGCATTTTTGCAACTTGTTGATTTTGCAGTTGTTGAAGAGGGAACATTCTCAGCTTTCCTATGAAGCACATGAGTGTGCTGATTCAATTCCTGAGCTAAATAAAATGGTTTTTGCAGTTCAATCATTGGGTATGTTTGACTTACATAATTTCTGTCTCCTTTTTCTTGGTGACGTTGTAAAGAGTTGTGTGAACCATTATGTTGTTAGTCTGAAGGTGCATGATACATCTGTCTGGACTCATGGCTCCATTCTGCAGTTGTGCAGTGTGAAGAACTCAAATTGAAATACAGTGAAGAGATGGCAAAGAGAAGGAAGCTTTTTAATGAAGTTCAGGAAGCTAAAGGTGTATAAAGCTTTTACATTGAATAAATATAATTGTGTTTGCCACACTATTTGAAGATAAATACAACCAGAAATTCATTGCATGTGTTAAATATCAGGGAACATTAGGGTCTTCTGTCGCTGTCGCCCATTAAGTAAGGCTGAAGTTTTAGATGGGTGTACAACAGCTGTGGATTTTGATGCAGCAAAGGATGGATGTCTTGGAATTCTGACAGGTGGTGCCTCAAAAAAGTCTTTTAAGTTTGACAGGGTTTACACACCAAAAGATGATCAAGGTATGTGTGCATAATATCTTCATGATACACCATCAATATATTGATTCTACATAATGCAACTTAAAGGCCTTTTGCTTTGATTTGACAGTTGATGTGTTTGCGGATGCTTCCCCAATGGTTGTCTCAGTGTTAGATGGTTACAATGTCTGCATATTTGCTTACGGGCAAACAGGAACTGGAAAGACATTTACAATGGAGGGTACTGAGCAGAATAGAGGAGTCAACTATAGGACTCTTGAGAAATTGTTTACAATTGCAAAGGAAAGAAGTGAAACTTTTGCATATGACATATCTGTTAGTGTGCTTGAGGTTTACAATGAACAGATCAGGGACTTGTTGGCTACTGCACCAACATCTAAAAAGTAATTCTTTTGTTCCTTTCACTATAGCATACATTATAACTCGTGTCTTTCTGTATACTTTAGAAGCATACTAGAATTGGCAAGAGCACACATTATGGGCAAAATGTTGATGTTGCTAGGTTGATATTTCTTTAAACGAAAACCTTATCCAAGTTTTATTTTGGGTATTAGGTTGGAGATAAAACAAGCTTCCGAAGGGTTTCATCATGTTCCTGGCATTGTAGAAGCCAATGTTCATAACATCAAGGAAGTGTGGAATGTGCTACAGGCTGGAAGTAATGCTCGAGCTGTTGGAAGTAACAACGTAAATGAGCATAGCAGTCGATCTCACTGGTATCAAGCTCTTTTAGATGTGAATGACAATTGGATTTTTACCATTGCCTAGTAATGATTTTCCTTTTCTTTTCCAGCATGCTTTGTATAATGGTAAAGGCAAAAAACTTGCTAAACGGTGAATGCACCAAGAGCAAACTCTGGCTCGTAGATTTGGCAGGCAGTGAAAGGCTTGCAAAAACTGATGTGCAAGGTGAGCGTCTCAAGGAAGCACAAAATATTAATAGATCTCTTTCGGCTCTTGGAGACGTCATATCTGCTTTGGCAACTAAAAGTAGTCACATTCCATATAGGTATACTTGACACCTTGATTTTCTTGAAAATTAAGTGCCGTCATATACAATTCATAATACTGCCTTGTACTTTTTATTTGTTGTTTCAGGAATTCCAAATTAACTCATTTACTTCAAGACTCACTAGGTAAATTTGAGTCAGTTCAGCTGTGTCTACATTTGTGTGTTATTCTGGGAAACTTCTGGCTCATGCTAATCTGCATTGGTTTCAGACTTTTATTGGTCATTTAGTTTTTGATCTTCAAATTTTATAACATACTGCAGGAGGTGACGCAAAAACTTTGATGTTTGTACAAATCAGTCCTTCAGATCAGGACCTGGGAGAGACTCTGAGCTCTTTAAACTTTGCAACTAGAGTTCGGGGCATTGAGTTGGGTCCTCTGAAGAAGCAAATCGATACAGGTGAACTTCAAAAGATGAAAGCATTGGTAAGCCTGCTCACTTGTTTTATAGGTCTGCGTGTAGTTGAAATTCACTTACCATCTTCTTATCTTTAATATTTTTTAAGTAATTTATGCTTTTACAATTTTGTATAGCTTGATAAAGCAAGGCAGGAGTCTAAATCTAAAGATGAATCCCTAAGGAAGCTAGAAGAGAACTTGCAAAACCTGGAGAGTAAAGCTAAAGGCAAAGATCATACCCACAAAAATCTGCAAGAAAAGATCAAAGAACTTGAAGGGCAGATTGAGTTTAAGACAGCCATGCACCACCAGTCTGAGAGGCAAGTTTCACAATTATCAGAAAGATTGAAGGGCCAAGAAGAAAGCTGCAGTAATCTTCAACAAAAGGTGGCCTTAATCTATTTTACTTAGTATTCTTAAGTCTTAATGTTTTTCTTCATTTTCATTCATGTAAGACTCTACCTTTAACATGGCATTGAAGCTGAATGTCTTGAGTGGAGCATGTAATGATCCACGTAGACTCACATGTGAGTGGAGCATTAAGATACATAAACTAATTAAATATCACCATCTATTACTAACTTGTGGATTGTGTCTACTCAAGGTCAAAGAGCTAGAGAACAAGCTGAGAGAGCAACGTCAGTTAGAGGCAGCAACTTTCCAACAGAAGGTTTGTGTGATAGTTTGCATTAATTTTTGAACATAAATGCAATATCTATTGACTCTTTCAAAAATGATTTACTCTGTTCTGTTTAACTAATGACGACGTTGTATAAGAAGCAATGCTTAAAAGAAAAATTGTTACTGTGCTTAAAGCAGGTCAGGGATCTTGAAAACAAGCTGAAGGAGCAGATGCAAGAGTCTGAGTATCAGTCCACCATTCTTCATCATAAGGTTGCCAATGATTTCTCAACAATTGTACATTTAATATTTGTGGGGAAACTGGAAGTTGAAAATTTAAATAGTTGCCCATATGTCTGTTGTTCACTTCTTTTTTAGGTTCAGGAGCTTGAAATAAAACTGAAAGAGAAAGAACAAAACTCAGAGCCCTTGCTTCATCAAAAGGTACAGGTCTCTACCACATCTTTTTGAATTTTTTTCTTGTATGGTGAATTTTTTTTTTTTTTAAACTGTGCAATAGTTGAGTTCAATTTATGATCAATTTGCTAATGTATGCATGGTAAATGCCATGGCAGATTAAGGAACTTGAAGACAAACTGAGTGAGCAAGAGGAAGAGTGGCAGTTCAGTCACATATCAGTTGATACAGTAAAGGCCACTCCTGGTCCTGGGGAAGCAGTAAACAGCAGCATAAGAAGAGATGAATATCCGAGCGAGATAGAGCCTCGTATTCTAAGGAGTTCAAACTCTGTAACCCGCCGGATATCTCAAGGCTCCGTGCCCATAAAAGGGATTAATTCTTTTCATCAAATGAGAAGTAAAAGAGAGTTCAGATGCAACGAAATTGAGAACAATACTATTGTAGGAGTATCCTCTTCCTTGCATGATACTAACAGAGTTGCAAGGAAATCTGACCCGCCTAAAATAGCAAGAGTTGTAATGAGGGCAGCAAAGCCAGCCATTGCTGCTCAAGGTCCATTGATGAGTCAGAAGAGGACTAGCACCAGCAGAGACCAAGTTCCAGGAATAAAGGAGAGGGATAGTAAGAAGAAAATTTGGTCAAGATAACAGCATCCTTAACTAAATCCACGTTCCTAGCGATTCTCGTACTGAAACCGTCGTTATTGTCGCGATATTACATTAATAAGTGGCTACACATGTATGTAAAGTTGAAATGGGATGGGTAGTCTAAACCATGCTGACAGTGTGGGCTGGATATAGTGGGCCTCGGCCCAGTAGTTTATATAGATTCTAAGAGATTGAGTTTGATATAGGATTTGATTTTTTTTATTTGGTCAAAGTGAAACAGGTTTGTTACTTATGCTAAAATGTATGTTCCAAAAGTTCATCAAATTTGCTTTAATACAATTATTAATATTAACATTAATTATATTTCTAGTCTTGGAATATTGTAAGGAAATATCATGTTTTACTTATAATAATCATCACTAATATTTTACTTGGAAGGTATGTAATGTATGATAATAATTTTAGTTCTAAAAATTTATTTTCTTCTTATTTTCACTCATTGCGTACCAAACAAGTATATTCTCTCATTATTTGCTTTCTATTCGGAATTTTTTTTTTATTCGTAATTTCCAATAAATATGAAACAAGTTTCCACCTTTATTTTCTTATCTACCAAAGAAAGTATAACGGTTGAAAAAGAAATGATAAGGGTTGGCTTAGTGGACGGTTTGGGAGTTTGATCAGACTAAGAAGTGGACAAGAAAGGTGACGTGAACAAAGCATTCTTCTCGTTTCAAAGGGTTGGTGGAGTGAGAAAGAAGATGCTTTACCATCCTCCAACACGTAATACAAAACAGAATCTTATTATTTTATCTTCTACTCAATTGCAAATGTGAGATTATTTCAACCGGTATAGACTACTTATTGCTATTCACTAGGTTCGAATCCTGAGATATTTATTGGCTGGTATTATCTCCAAACTACTCTAGGGATGTTCTTCTCTATCTATGCAAGATAAGAATTTTTTTTTTTTAGAGAGAGAGGTCTTAAGTTTGACGCTTTCTTTTTAGATGTAACCATTTGAAGCTGAGAAAAAAGGAAAAAGGAAAAAAAAAACTAGTTCCACAGCATTATGCATGAATTTAGTGGATTTTCCTTTATGTACTGCATGGTTGGGTTTGTGAAAGCCATATATCAAGTGATGATGTATAGGTAGGGTTAGGGCAGGAAGTTGGGCGCAGGATAAGCTGGCAAATGATGAGAACTAGCAAATGGAGTCCAAGTGAATATCATGAGCTTCTTGCATGTTGTTGTTGCTGTTAACTGTAAATTGACAGTTCAGTTTCACACACACTAGTACTACATCAGCAAGTATATAGTACATATACATACACACAAAAAGTTGCATGTTTCTCTCTCTCCCACTTTTCACTTCTCAGTCTATCACGTTAATCACGCAGCTTCATGTTCTTCTCCTCATTTCTTAGGCTTTCTCTCTCTTCACATACAATTAGAAGAGCTAGTATGTTTGGACGACAAAAAAGGTTTTAATGAGTTTATATTTCACACTCTTCAATAGAATTGTATTTCATGCATGTACAAAAAGAATAAAGGAAAATATTGAAAAAAAGTTGTTCGAATTACATATATGATAATTATTAAGATAGTAAACTAAATATACAAACGATTGTATATGAGATGTGCCTAGCTATGTATAACACATGCAATGTAGAGAGCTCAGTAAAAGAAACAAATATTGGAAGCTCTACAGCTTTTACAGAGATAGGGGAGGGAGGGAGAGAGGGAGAGACGGATTACATTATATTAGGCAGTTAAGTAAAAGTTAGAAGAGGAACAAGTATATATGCAACTTCTTATTAAGACATAATTAAAACTCGTTCCTAAAACTAACCTAACATTTTAAGCTTTCGATTATATTAATTAGCTCATTGGACCTCTCTTGACCAAGTGTTGAAAGTTCGAATCATATATATATAATTAACAGTTAATAATGTATTATTTATGCAGATAAATTTATTTAATTATGTTAAATAGATGAGTTATGAGAGATCCAAACTCATTCTTGCAATCACATCTGAAATAGCTTTACATTAATTTTCAGAAATAAACTAATAAAGCAAACTACCTTTAGAATATGTAAAAGATTGATGCATACTTTATCATTCTAGCATTTTATCTTTCAAGATCGTGTCCTTTGGGGTCCATGTTTTCACATAATTAAATAGTGAAAGTGAAGTATTATTATATTAATTATGAAGATGGCAAAGACAAATGAATAGAAGCTCAAAAGCAAAGCCTATCTAGAATAGGAGAATGATCAGTGTGTGAGTTTGGTACAAAATATGGCCTCCCCGGTAAATCTAAATCCAAAGCAAAGCTTACTTCTATTTTCAGTCACCCCAAACAGAATCGCAAAGAGAGAAGGTGCTCAGTGTCTCCATTAGCATATGAATGGGTAAGGGCTCATTATCCAACACCCTTAAAAAGCTAAACATACAAACATTTACTTTACTATACAAAAAAACAATACCTTAAACTTTAGATACCAATCTTTTCTTCTCTTTTCATCTTTCTCATTCAAATGTTGACAGTCATTCATTCAATACACTTTCAAACCACCACTTTTTCAGACACCACCAACTCACACCCACAATGCAACTAATTATTATCAAGAGGCCCAGCAAGGCAGCAAGTATGGCAAAAGAGAAAGTGAGAGAGGGATAGTAGCTAGAGATAATAAAAGAAAGAACAGTCTATAGGACTTGGACGTAGTGCAGGCAATAGAACTAGCAATCTTGGAAGAAGCCAAGGCCACCACTGCTAGCTACTGTTACTGTGGTGTGTGTCCTGTAATCTGTATAGATAGCCAGGAGCCGAGATAGCTCAGTTGTCTGATAGAGTTAGAGAGAGACACGCTGAGACAATAAGAGTTCTGGATATTGACCGAACATAAAACAAATCAAAGATATGCCATTAATGTCTCCATTTAATTTTAAAAATCCAAAACCACATAACCCATCACTGTCCACAGATCCCAAAGAATTTGCAGAGCAAGACAATTGCAGTGAGTTATCATTAACCCTTTGAGCCAAAACAACAGTAATAGATTTTAGAATGGCAGGCCATCTATCTAGTACTATCTAGTTAAAGCCCCAACAGAACACTTTATCAATAATTTTATGACTAATTTAAAACACTGATTCTTTTCTCTTCTTTTTTCCCCCAATTTTACATGTTGATGATTTGAACTTGAATACAAAAAGCTTACTAAATTATAGTACCTAAAATTCATGGGATTAGCTTAGCTTAATTAATTTAAGTTCTCTACCTTAAATGGGGCTTCCTGCTGAACATCTAGGGCAAAGCACTGTATTGATGCTGCAAATCATTCCAAGCTTGAACACCATTACTACTACCATTCCAGTTACCTCCATTATCATTTCCAATATTACCACCACCACTATTAGTTGGTGTAGCACTCGCTGGGGCATAAGAGTTCTCAAAGAACCACTCAGTCACAGTGTCCCCACTTTGACCACCTTTTCTGGAATTACCAACACCGACACAAACCTCAGCAGGTTTTGAAATCTCAAGGTTTTGAAACAAAACAGGCTGCGGTTTCTGCCTCGTCTGGTTTCCAAGCGAGACACCGCAGCCGCGGGTACCACCACCATCATTGGTACTGTCTTTGTGATTTTCCCCACTAGCAAACAGCGCGGCCAATCGTTGCTGCTGAAGCTTCCAGTGCAAGTCTTGGTTTATAGAACTCAACGATTCAATTGAAGCAGCAAGGTTACTGTGAACGTTCATGGAGCTCAAATTCTGAAACCTATTTCCAGTTTGGTAATTAAAACCCATTAAAGAATTTGAGCTTCCTGAAGAACCGCCTCCAAAAGAAGGGAACTGACAATTATAGATTCCGGTTGCTGTTGTTGTGGGTCGAGGAAAAGATAAACCACCCAATTGAAAATCCATAGCTGGTGAAAGACTGTGGAAAAATTTGAGGCCACCAAGGTCAGAAGACGAAGAAGCGCCGGAGTCTCTGGAATCAGTACTAGAGAGGCGTGAAGATGATTTAAGCTTCTTGTTTTTCCGGCAACCACCGCCAATTGGGACATTACGAAGAGCTCCACCTTTAGTCCAGTATCTACGACAACTCTTGCAGAAATGTCGTGGCTGTGTAAGGCTGTAATTGTTGTAGTAACAAAATTTGGTGTTGGGTGAGTCACATCGTGGACACTTCAAGCCATGCTCTGGTGGGTTTGTCGTTGATGTGGTTCTCCGGCTACCAGTACCACCGCCGGAGCCTTGGTTGTCGTCTTTGGTAACCGCCTTTGTGGGGTTGTTATCCGATGACATCATTTGAGGAGAGGTAAATAGAGTTGGGAAGGATGAAGGTTGTGAGGGTTAACTGTGAGGAAAAGTTTGTGAAGGAGTTTCCTTTGGCAGAGGCAAAGATACGGAATTGAATGACTTCATGCATGGGTGAGAAAAATAGTGTTGCAGGGAAGGATGTTGATGGGTGAGCTTGTGATCTTCATCAAAGTGGGCAGGGCAGGCCAGGGCAGAGGGAGATTAGGATTTTAGAAATTTTTGGTGTATACAGGTTGAGCTTTAGATCTCATGGAATAGATAAACAAAGTTTCTATTTTTAATTTCATCACTCGAAAAAGAGAGAGATCTCACTAGAAAAGAAGTTCCTATTTGTAAAGAGGGAGGACATAGAGAGACGAGACAAGGAAACTTGATGACAAAAAATTGGTATTGCTTTTATAGTGGGAACTATAATATAATTAAATAGAAGGTTAAAATAATTTTATTATAAATTTCATTTAAAGGTATGCTTAGAATTTATACTAAAAAATATTTTTAATATATTTTTTCAGCCTAACACAGTCTAACATTATTTGCGGAGTTATAATGTAATTTTTTTTAATCACATGCGTGTTAAGTTTAGATATGAAAATAAATGAGATCAAGTGAAGATTGACTTAAAGTTGGCTCAATTCTAAATAATTGAAATTTGGCATAATTTTAAACTCAAGTGAATTAAGATTCAATCTAAGGATTGGTTATTCACAAAAACAAAACTAATCATGTTGCGTTTAGTGAAGAGTCTGGCCTTAAAATGAGTGGCTCAGGATATCCTGGATGCATGCGCTGCGTTGCCCAGGATGCGATTTAAATAGTTTCTTTCGTTTTTGCCCTTTTGTAAACTCACCATTATCTTAATATTTTTATTTTTCCATGTAATCCTACCTATGTCCCAGGCTAACGATCAAAATTTTCAAATTTATTTATTTTTTTGCTTATTTACAACTCTATAAAATAACGCAACTCTTTCACCAAATTTGCTATTTTTCTCAAATTTTCTTATCTCTCACTTATTTGAAAAAAAAAAAATTAGAGAAAAAAAATTTAAAATAATTATTGTAACTTTTAATGGTAACTGTTATTTTAATATAAATATTATTTTTTTCATTAAGTACGTTAGTTACAATAAAAATAAAAATAATTTAATTAGAATTAAAATTGAATAAAAAAATTAATTTCAATTAAAATTAAAACTGAATAAAAATAATTTAATTTTAAAGCAATAAAGAAATATTTATTTACTTTATTAATTTATACACAAATAGCTTTCTCATATCTCATTGTCTCTCTCATCCTTTCTCTATGTCTATATGTAACAGGTGATATGATAGAATAAAAGCTACAAGTCTATAACTGAAACCACAGCAGCAATGAGGTACTGACCCTGCCTAGCAATTTCTAATTGCTAACAGTAGCGGAGGAGGAGTGTTAAGGTGATGAAATGGGTCAGAGAGGGAACAGGAGCTGGGGCGCCTCTGTCATAACCCAGCAGCTTTGTCTATTCCAATCCTTACCATGTAATGTCTCTTCTGAAGCAAAAGGAGTTACCCTCCACCCTTATTCATCTAGTTGTAAATTACTTTCAAAGCCCCAAATAGAAATTCACCCACACGTGTTATATATATAATCTCCTTATCTCTCTATCTCTGTGTAATTAAACTTTTATAATTTACCCATTACCTATAGTTAATTAATGATTGTAAACCTTTCAATTATTATTATCAATTATATGGTCTGTCTTCTATAGGAGCACAAATCTTTTAGGATCACAAGATGATTATCAAGTTTATCAAGAATATGTGTTTATTTATCAATTTCATGAGTTTATATATTTTTGGAGAGGTTATAACAGTAAAATTCTTATAAAATCTTTTAGTTTCAGTATCTATTTTTGATAGATCAAATATGTTAAGTGTATCAAAAATTGAACCGGACATAGCTCACCAATAACTTTATCTTGAAAGATGGTTAAGTTTAGTGTATGAACTTCCTAGCTAGATTGCCAAACATGGAACTCCCGACCAAATCCTACATATAGTAAGGTTGTGAAGAAACGGCTGTGCTGTAGAAATTACAGTTCTACATAGGTATGCTAAAGACACAGCCAGGTCCAGCCGATACAGAGAAAGAGGAACACGTGAAAGGGGTGGCTGGATTCCCGTGAGACCAAACCAAAAATCACACAACCAACCCATTACCAGACAGAACCTGCAGCCATGTTAGGTAACTTCCTATGTGTACCTCTCTTTGAAAATGTGTCATGGTCTGCCAGAATTTTATTACTGTGACTCTACTCATAATGAAACTCTGATGAGCCCATAAATACCTCTTGGGCCTAGACCATTACTGCCAAAGTCCATATTGTACTGTGCCAGTCTTGCGGCTTTGTGAGAAATGAGGTTGGAAACTTGGAATCAAATGCTGACTGATTGAAGCCTTGGTACTTGGCAGGAAGCTTGACCAGTGTTGCTGTGAGTTCATGCAATGTAATTCCAGAAGCCTATGTGAGGTGCCTTACTTCAAACCGGAAATTACTCTGTTTGCATATTATATCCTTCGTGTATACATCTATTCTAGCTGTAGAGTTCATTTCATTGTTGAATTGGCTTTGCATGCCACTGTTTTGATAAAAAGCTTGCGCATATAATGAACTTCCAAATCATGTGGAGTTCAAACTTAATTCTGAAGATTGAAAGGTGTGAATTAGTAACTTCCAATAATACCAATTTTATTGGTGTATTCTTTTTGTTATAAAGGTGATCACTTTATCTTTTTGCTTCCTGAAATAAAATGCTTATTAAAAGTATGCTTACATGTTGTTTTTGCTAATAAATTGTTTTTATTTAACTTCTTCAAGTTTGATACTTCCTGTTTTTCTACTTAATATTGTTTTGAAAGTGTTATTTACTGCAAGTTGCAGACATTCTATTCTACTATTAAAACGGACTACCTCGACATTCATTCTTCTCTTTACTACTTCAAAGTCATAAATTATTGATGCTACGATGGCTCCAACCAAGAATCGAGTTAGTAGCTTCTCGCGCAGTCTGTCTGCTGCAACATCTTCTCGGTCCCCTGGTCTTAAGTATGGTCCTAATGGCACGATGTTTAAATCACCCGGGATACCTGACCTTGACAGTAATTCTCTATCTTTCCCACTTTCCTTGTATTGCCCATGACCCATGGAGGAAATGAATGGGGTTAGTTTATGATTTATTCCTTGTACAGTCGGTTCTCATGGCAGTTTTCTATTATTATTATTTTTTTGGTAGAGATTTTAGGCGGTGGAATTTCCTTAGGAATTGTCATGGTGATGGAAGATGCAGAGGCACCTCATCAGATGCTTTTGTTGAGAAATTTCATTTCTCAAGGACTGGTTCATGGACAACCCCTTCTTTATGCTAGTCCTTCTAAAGAATCTAGAGGCTTTTTGGGTACTTTGCCAAGTCCAGGTTCGCCAAAAGATGATAAATCTCGCAATCATGATATTAACCAGGCACGCCCCTGCTTCATATCCTCCTATCATATTTTTACTTATTCAGAATCTAGTTTTGTTATGGATCTTCAAATTCTTATGTGTGGGACAGTGGCAGGAGGATTTGAGAATTGCTTGGCAATATAAGAAGTACATGGGTGACAGGGTGAGCAACATCAGAGCTTAAGCGGTAATAGTGGTAAGCCTGTCTTTGAATTTCTTCAATAATTTAGACACAAAATAATTTGCCAATAATATTTTCTTTTGGTTTCGTTCTTGTTTCTTAGTGCTATTCAGCTAAGATGACATATTTTGCATAAGATGTTCTTTCTTCGGAGTTGTGTGTAGAACAAATCATCTTTGTTATATGCATAAACACACACACACACACACACACACATATATATATATGGCAGTCCCTTAAGCAAGCACTTTCAGCTTTTCATATGGCAGATCTGGTAGTTGTTCTGAGAAACTAAGGCCGGCTCACTTGATTTTTAGCTCATAGCTTAAAAGATAAAAGTCCTGGTATTTGATTTCATTTCAAGATTCATCCCCGTCGCTGGAACAAAGCTGTTCTTTGCTGCCAGATCTCTTCTTGTTCTTTGATTGTTAGCTAGATTTTACTTGGGATCATTTGTTATGGTACAATATTTCATTGGCTTCATAGAATTACAGAAAGAATGTTGAGTTTGGAATCTTCGTTTTATGTTATTCACATTTCTCCTCAGAACTTTTGTTCCTAATGTTTAACTGTAAAAGTTCATTTTTCTTCTTGTAACGTCTGAACACAATTTCTCTAAGCACAAAAGATAGCATGAATTCCATTCTCTGTGTTCTCTGCAAGTAATGAAATTCATGCTATCTTCTTGTCATGGTGGGTGCACCATGTAAGCCTCTACAGCTCCAGTTAACGAAGGGGGACGAGAGGTAGGTTTATTATTAGAGCTACAAGCAACTCTTTCGGCTCTAAATTGCCAAATCAAAATCTGATGCAAAATTTTCCCATTTATTCAAATGCAATCACTTACATAATGCTCCACTTAACGGGGAAATTCATTAATACAAACTAAGAAATTTCATAATGCCTCTTACAGTCGAGGAATCAGACAAACAAATTCAGAACAAATACAATTAACTCTCCATATCATCCTCTAGTATTTCATTTTTTTTTAAAACCGTCCAAGGCTTAAGAGCTTGATTTCAGTGTGTTGCCGATGTCAATTACAAATCGATATTTAACATCTGCCTTGACGAGGCGTTCCATGGCTGTGTTCACATAATCAATAGGAATAACCTCGATATCAGGAGTTATCTTATGTTTAGCTGCAAAATCGATCATTTCTTGTGTCTCCTTCATTCCCCCAATACAACTGCCAGCCACCATTTTTCTTCCTGCCATTATAAAATTCTTGTTAGCTTAAGTTTTCTTTTAAGTGCATGCATGATGCAATGCAAGGATTTTTGTGGTGGAGCAACTTAAAATGTCTGAAATGCTATGAAATTGAAATCTTCTCTAAAAGATAACAAATTATCAAATGCTTACCCATTAGCAAAGGAAAAGCTGGGAGCTCTAGAGGCTTCTCTGGTGCACCAACCATGACAAGCTTTCCATGAGTCTTCAACAGAGCAATCAAAGGTAAAATAGGATGAACAGCAGAGACTGTGTCAATAATACCATCAAATGTTCCCAATACAGCCTGCACAATCAACAATAGGTACCCTATTATTTTCATTCTTTAGCTTCCAAAAATATATGTTTCAGTATTGCAACATGTTCATGACAGATACCTGAATCTGTTCCGGCTCACGGCTAACCAGAAATGAGTCAGCTCCCAAGTTTTCAATAGCTTCCTTCTTCTTATTGGGGGAGGTACTGATAACAGTCACCTTGGCCCCAAAAGCTTTTGCAAACTTGACAGCAACATGGCCTAATCCTCCGAGGCCAACCACGCCAACATGCAATCCTGGCTTGTCAAGGCCATAATATCTCAAGGGGCTATACACAGTGATTCCAGCACAAAGGAGAGGAGCAGCTGCATCAAGAGCTATGTTGTCCGGAATTCGAATCACAAAGTGCTCATCAGCAACCATTATATCAGAGTAACCACCATATGTGGTGGTACCATCAAAATACTTGGCACCATAGGTGAGTATCATTTTTGGACAGTAATTCTCAAGACTGTTTGAACAGTTTTCACATGAGTTGCAGGAACCAACCATGCATCCTACACCTACTCTGTCTCCAACTTTGAATTTTTGTACCTTGCTGCCCACCTCTGTCACTATACCAGCAATTTCATGCCTGAATTTAGAGCAAATTTGTCAATAAACCTTCTGGGTGTTTAAATTTATTCACCATGCAATTTTCTTTGGTATATAAGTGGTCATTTGTTTGAAATTAAGATGCAATTTTGTAAGTAGAAGGAATGCATACCCAGGAACAAGAGGGTAGGTTGTAGAGCCCCATTCATTTTTCAGCATGTGAAGGTCCGAGTGGCAAATCCCACAATACAGCACTTTAAAACTTACATCTTTTTCCCCTGTTGCTCTGAATAATTTTTCATTAGCAAAACAAAATATTAGTAATAAACACCATTAATGTTCACATTATGAACTAAAATCCTAATCTTTGTTTTCCTCCATTATTTGCTTCCTAAAATAATGGAGGAAAAAAATATATTTGTAGAGTGAAAGGATGCTGTCAATGAAACAAAGAGTCAAAGGAGGAATTAATTTGTAAACCTTCTAGAGAAATTGAATGGGGAAAGAACACCAGAAGAATCCCTAGCTGCCCATCCAAAAGCCTTGTTAGGATGCTCTTGCTCTGCTAGTTTTGCCATTTGAATGTGTGTGTTTTGAGTCTGATAGAATGTAGAGAAATATAAAGAAGAAAGAAAAATCAATGAGAAATATGTGTGGTAATTGACCAGCATTGTGTCACTTTGTGCTTCTATTTATAAGGAGTGTGGAGGACCAATATTCATTCACATTTGTCAGGGATGACGTACGTGGTGAGTTAATGATGCCAAATGTGAGTGGTCGAGCTTTAAAAAACAATAAGTCTGTACAGGTTTGACATGTGTACTTTTCTATTAATTGTAGATAGCAATATATATATTATTCAAGATTTGTAAATACATTTAAAAAAAATTTGTAGTCCACATATAAAGTCTTTAATTTTTCTTTTTTTGTATGTACTGGCAGATGACTCTGGAAAAGTCTTTGTAATAGGATTTGATTATAACTAAAATGATTTAGTACAAATGATTCTTGGTTTTGAGTCTTGTTCATGTAGCTATATATTTTAATTTTGTACTTTCCATGTGACAATTTTTTTCCCAAACCATCTAGAAAATAAGGAGCACCTTGCCTAAGCCTTTGCTTGGTTGGTAGGAACGAAGAAGTAAAGGGAAAGAAAATAGGAGGATGACTAGATATACTATTGTCTGGTTTGTAAAATATGAAGAGAAATTGAGGGGTTTATCTTTCCTTTCAGCACCCAAATTTTGACTACCAAATAAAACAATTTCCAGCTCTGGCTGACATAATTTTTAACTTAAAAGGAATTGTTACAAATAAATTCATATTTAATATAATTACAGAAATTGTTGGGGTTATTTAAAAATCTGACCCGATACAACTTACCGTTAGATACGAGCTGTACAACTCATTTGTTTGCAGTCCACCAGGCGGCCATAATGTTCACATTATTTTATCGTACGTGGTCTTTAATTGACCAAACAAACTTTATTTTCGGCTCCAGAAGACCAGAATCTATGACAATAGGATTAAGACATCAACTTGTAATGTATGGGCCTAAAAGCTTTTACACATTCACCCAGTTTCTACGTGTCGGAACTGATGGAACTCAATTGTTGACGAAGAACACCTTCCTTCCTACTACTAGACTAGAATCTAGAACGAAAATATTTTCACTTTTTATTGTTATATATTTTCTTATTTGGAACAAAATATATATTACGGTAAATTATACTCATCTACATTGAAGTTTGCTCAAATGACACTTAATCCAGAAGGCTCAGGGAATTCAACATTCCCTCCTTCAAGTCTTCAACCTTAACAAACTAACGGACACTACAAAGGATTTTTTTTTTCTTCCCTCTTTTAAGAGTGATATTCTTACCTTTACTTAACCACAACCCCACCGAAGCATATATCCTCTTTTGAGTGGATAGAAAGCACAATAACTCTTTTGAAATTTCTATTACATAAAAAGAATGTTTTGGTAATTCTCTAAAATTTTGAACAAAAATACAATATAATAATCTTCAATATATAATTATTTTTAATTTCAAATTAAGGCTTTTTATTGTTATTTTATACATGTTACTTAAGTTAAGTTTGATAATACTTTTTAAAAAAAATATTTTAGCTTTTAAAAAGCTTACAATACTAAAAAATTATTTGATTAATTTTTAATTTTTTTGAGAGGTGTTTCTTATACTATTTTTAAAAAGTCATGGATATTTTTAAAATCTAGTTGTGACATTTTAAAATTAAAAATACAAAAATCACCTTATTTATTTTTAAAAATTACATAATATATCTTTAATTAATTTATAAAGCATATAATTTATCTTCCTAAATATATCCTTAATCAGTGATGATTATTTTTTCATTAGCAACTTATAATTTATTTTATTAATTATCTTGTTCATTATTTTTACTATTCACATTAACTTTTATAAAATATTTACCAAATTAAATTGATGTGATTTTTTCAACAGCATGAAAGTCACAGTATTACCAAATACTCAACCTTTGTGCTATAATCAAGGAACTAAATGTTGTATATTTTTCAGCAGGTATGAAGTTACGGATGCGAAACTATAATTCAATATTGATATTCAAACATATCTATAAATATTGGATTCTATCAAAGGATAAAGTCCAATACTTTCAATATATTTTGATTCCATAATTTACAAACTCAAATTGAAAAATTTTCAAACGAAAAAAGTTTCAAAATTTCATAATGCTAATTAAAAAAAAGAAAAACAACAACAATGCAAAGTAGTGTCAAGAACCCACAAAAAATTTCGTAGTGATACGTTGCCTTTAGTTCATAAAAGAAACAATTTCAGTTTGAAAAGTTTTATTTCTTCTTTTTTTCTTTCCTTTTTTTTAAAATTTTATTTGCTAATAGTTCACATATATACTTTTTCAATTTAAAAGTTATAACTAACAAAATGACTTGTTTTTGTTTTTACATATTTATACTTATTATGAACAAGTAACTTATATAGAGTAAATTATATTTATAAACCATACTTAAATTTATAAGTATAAAAGTCTATTTGTTAGAGAAAAATTATTATATAAAAGGTAGTGAAATGACCAAAAATAATAATAATAAATAAAGTGAAGCATTAATTATTTTAAAATTTTAACATTGGATTCCGTTAATATAGTATTTGTTATAATGTGTACAATTTCATTTAAATGATTGAGACTATATAATGCAAAAAGGAAAATCAAACATTTAAACATGCATAATCAATTAATTTTTTTTTTAATATAAAAAAACATATATTCAATTAAGTGCTATTATATTATTGCTTCAGCAACTTTACCCAAAAATATTATAACATATATTTAAAATTTCTAACACCCCAACATAAATGTCATTAAATGGATATGAATGTGAGTTAACTTTTTAGATGTGAAAGTAATTATGAATAAGAAATAAAATAATTAACAAGAATTAAATGCCGTAAAAACGAACTGCATTCCTTGAAAACACAAATTCCAACCTTAGACATACATTGTGGGGCCTCGAGATAATAGTTGGTGAAATAAATTGGTACTTAAACTTGAATTCATGCATCAGCAACTTCTAATTTCTAAAGAGTTAGATAAGATTATGAAGAAGGGCATATAAATAGAGTTCCATTCATTCTTGGCCAACAACATATCATTACTGCGTTACTTTTCTCAAAATAGAAACATTAGCTAATTATACAACTTAAGAAGCACGCGCGCACACAAAATAAAAAAAAATAAAAAAAAATAAAATAACAACAACAGAAGCAACGTGTTCTTGCATCTCCATGAAACTGTTTTCTTGTCTGGCTCACCCCATTAATGAGATCCCTAGCTACCTAGCTAGGTATGTTTCGTAGCATCCAATGTGTTCCCAACATCAATTACAAATCGATATCTAACATCTCCTTTAGCAAGACGTTCCATCGCAGTATTCAAATAATCCATTGAAACAACTTCGATATCTGCAGTTATGTTGTGTTTTGCAGCAAAGTCTATCATCTCTTGTGTTTCTTTCATTCCTCCAATGTTACTCCCTGCAATATTCTTCCCCCCTGTTCATTAATTTTACCAAACAACTTATTAATTACTACACAAACAAAAAACATCGAGATGAAAACAATGAAAAAACATTATACTTATTTAACTCTTTAATTAATTACCCAGAATCAAAGGAAATATTGGCAATAATTAATTACCTTGAATCAAAGGAAATATTGGCAACTCAAGTGGCTTATCTGGTACACCCACCATCACAAGCTTTCCTTGGGACTTCAGTAGACCAATCAATGGTAAAATTGGGTGAGAAGCTGAGACTGTGTCAATAATACCATCCAATGTTCCTTGGGCAGCCTACAAAATTTCAGTATGACACAAATTCAAAACATAATTCAATGCTATTTTTCATTAATTACACCCGACCCATGACCCATGACCCATGACCCATGATCCATGACCATACCGGGATTCGAAATTCATTACCTGCATTTGGTCTTGGTCACGACTAACCAAAAATGAATCAGCACCAAGGTTTTTCAAAGCTTCTTCCTTTTTGTTTGGTGATGTACTAATTACAGTCACTATTGAACCAAAAGCCTTAGCAAATTTGACAGCCAAATGGCCAAGTCCACCAAGGCCTACAACCCCGACATGCTTACCGGGTTCAGCTAATCCATGATATTTCAAGGGACTATAAACAGTAATTCCGGCACAAAGCAAAGGAGCACCGGCATCAAGTGGTAAATTATTCGGGATATGAACAATGTAACGCTCATTGGCAACCATAGTGTCGGAAAAGCCACCGTATGTGGTGGTTCCGTCGTGATACGTGGCGGCGAAGCTAAGTATCATTTTGGGACAGTAATTTTCAAGGCTTTTGTTGCAGTTGTCACATGAACGACAAGCACCAATTATACATCCTACCCCAACTTTATCTCCAACATTCACTTTTCTTACTTGGCTTCCCACTTCTGTAACTTCACCAACAATCTCATGTCTGCGGACCAAAATAATTAATTTATTCCATATTCTTATCATGAAAACAACAAAATCTTTAAATTAATTAAATCGATCCATTGATAGTGGGTTGGGTACTATACTATATCAATGTCCACTATTGTATACTATTCAAACTTTAATAAAGTTAATAACTGAATAATAAAATTAATTTATAAATAGATTTATCTATTCTGTATGGAATTTAACTCTTATTATAAAGTTATTAAAAGTAAAATTATATCATACCCAGGAACAACGGGAAATTTGGAGATTCCCCATTCATTCTTGATGAAGTGAAGGTCAGAGTGACATATCCCACAATACAACACCTTGAATCTAACATCGTCAACTCCAGTTGCCCTGCATATATTTATAAGATCATCGATTAATTATTAAAAATAAAACTAATTAATGTTAGTGTTCCATGCATATGTAGTTAAAAAAAAAAAGAAAAAAAGAGAGAGATCAAATTCACAAAACAAAAAAGCAGAAAGAGAAGTTTAATTAGTTACCTTCTGGAGAAGTTGAAGGGGGAGAGATGGCCAGATTGATCCCTAGCAGCCCATCCAAAGGCCTTAATGGGATGTTCTTCTTCTGGTAACTTCGTCATATTCTGTTTTAGAGAGAGAAGAAAGAGAGTTTTTGTGTTGGATTAAGGTGAAAATTTGGAAAAAGCAATTGAGATTTCGTATATATAGAAATAAAATGGTGATCTCATGGAATATTAGATTTACTTAATTTATTGGGTTGGCTTCCACCTGTCAAACGACACAGTAACTTCATGATAGCCATCATTACCCTATACTTTGTGTGGTTCAAAAATTAGAGTTCAAATAAAAATGTAATACTAGATTTAAGAATTTGTCAAAACGACGTGATTAGAAGTGTGGTTTAAAAATTAGAGTTCAAATCAAAAAGGTCATACTAGATTTAAGAATTTTGTCAAAACGACGTGATTAAATTGAATTTTTTTTTAACGGGTGTTTAAGAAAAGCTTAAAATCATGATCATGTCTATGAAATTTTTCAAAAGTAATTACTTTTGTATTAAATTATATTTTGAAATTCTCAGAGAGTTGATTTGGATAAGTGTTTGATCATGGGTCACTTGATAAATTTATATACTTTTTAATATAAAAAATATATATATATATATAATTTGAGGGGTGAAATGGCAAGAAGAATCTGGATTTTCAAAATCCTACCCATTATAAACAGACTCAATATTAGGTTGTCGAAGAATCATTCTGACTTAGCAAATTCAAGCCTTTAAAATTAAGATGTCCATACCGTAAGTGCCAGAACCTTGAAGTACTCATTTCCCTGAAAGAAAGGAAGAAAGAAAAAAAAAAAAAAAAAAAAAAAAGAAAAAACTAGAGAGGACGACTCTTTTGGCTCCATATTGCCAAATCAAAATCTCATTCCAAATTTTCCCATTTATTCAATTGCAATCACTTACAAAATGGGAAATTCATTAATACAAACGAGGAAATATCATCATAATGCCTCTTACAGTCAAGGATTCAGACAAACAAATTCAGAACAAATACAATTAACTCTCCATATCATCCTCTAGTATTTCATTTTTTTTAAAACCGTCCAAGGCTTAAGAGCTTGATTTCAGTGTGTTGCCGATGTCAATTACAAATCGATATTTAACATCTGCCTTGACGAGGCGTTCCATGGCTGTGTTCACATAATCGATAGGAATAACCTCGATATCAGGTGTTATCTTATGTTTAGCTGCAAAATCGATCATTTCTTGTGTCTCCTTCATTCCCCCAATACAACTGCCAGCCACCATTTTTCTTCCTGCCATTATAAAATTCTTGTTAGCTGAAGTTTTCTTTTAAGTGCACGCATGATGCAATGCAGACATTTTTGTGGTGGAGCAACTTAAAATGTCTGAAATGCTATGAAATTGTGCTCTTTTCTAAAAGATAACAAATTACCAAATGCTTACCCATTAGCAAAGGAAAAGCTGGGAGCTCTAGAGGCTTCTCTGGTGCACCAACCATGACAAGCTTTCCATGAGTCTTCAACAGAGCAATCAAAGGTAAAATAGGATGAACAGCAGAGACTGTGTCAATAATACCATCAAATGTGCCCAATACAGCCTGCACAATCAACAATAGGTACCCTATTATTTTCATTCTTTAGCTTCCAAAAATATATGTTTCAGCATTGCAACATGTTCATGACAGATACCTGAATCTGTTCCGGCTCACGGCTAACCAGAAATGAGTCAGCTCCCAAGTTTTCAATAGCTTCCTTCTTCTTATTGGGGGAGGTACTGATAACAGTCACCTTGGCCCCAAAAGCTTTTGCAAACTTGACAGCAACATGGCCTAATCCGCCGAGGCCAACCACGCCAACATGCAATCCTGGCTTGTCAAGGCCATAATACCTCAAGGGGCTATACACAGTGATTCCAGCACAAAGGAGAGGAGCAGCAGCATCAAGAGCTATGTTGTCCGGAATTCGAATCACAAAGTGCTCATCTGCAACCATTATATCAGAGTAACCACCATATGTGGTGGTACCATCATAATACTTGGCACCATAGGTGAGTATCATTTTTGGACAGTAATTCTCAAGACTGTTTGAACAGTTTTCACATGAGTTGCAGGAACCAACCATGCATCCTACACCTACTCTGTCTCCAACTTTGAATTTTTGTACCTTGCTGCCCACCTCTGTCACTATACCAGCAATTTCATGCCTACATTTATAGCAATTTTGTCTATAAAACTTCTGGGTGTTTATTCACCATGCAGTTTTCTTTGGTATAAGTGGTCATTAACTTGAAATTAAGATGCAATTTTGTAAGTAAAAGGAATGCATACCCAGGAACAAGAGGGTAGGTTGTAGAGCCCCATTCATTTTTCAGCATGTGAAGGTCCGAGTGGCATATCCCACAATACAGCACTTTAAAACTTATATCTTTTTCCCCTGTTGCTCTGCATAATTTTTCATTAACAAAACAAAATATTAGTAATAGACACCATCACAGTTCACATTTTGAACAAAAAGCCTAATCTTTGTTTTCCTCCATTATTTGCTTCCTGAAATAATGGAGGAAAAAAAAAATTTGTAGAATGAAGGGATGATATAAATAAAACAGATTCAAAGGAGGAATTAATTAGTAAACCTTCTAGAGAAATTGAATGGGGAAAGAACCCCAGAAGAGTCCCTAGCTGCCCATCCAAAAGCCTTGATAGGATGCTCTTGCTCTGGTAGTTTTGCCATTTGAATGTGTGTTTTGAGTCTGATAGAATGTAGAGAAATATAAAGAAGAAAGGATAATCAATGAGAAATATGTGGGGTAGTTGGCCGCTAGTCGTGTCACTATGTGCTTCTATTTATTAGGAGTGTGGAGGACTAATAATTCATGTTTGTCAGGGCTGACGTAGTTGGTGAGTTAAGATGACCAAATGTGAACGGTCCGTATCAGAAAAGGCAGCTTAAAAATAAGACGTTTGGAGAGGTTCGATATCTGTATTTTCCCATCAATAATCTTTCCTTCTTTGTATGTTCCCAAGTCTCCTGTTGTCGGCTGACTTGATACGACGTCACATGTAGAGTTATAATGTAAACGACAATTATTAAGTACAAATGATTCTTGGTTTTGATTATAAAATTATTTTAAGTTCAAATCATTCTTGGTTGAGTCTCGTTCGTGTAGCTATCTTCATTTTGCATTTTCCAAGTGATGTATTTTTCCAAACCATCTAGAAAAGGAGTACCTTACCCAGGCCTTTGTTTGGTTGGTATGATCTAGGAAGTAAAGGGAGAGAAAATAGGATGATGAATACATAATTCTATTATTTGGTTTGTAACTAAAATATGAAGAGAAATTGAGGGGACTTATTTTTCGTCTATCAGCCCACAAATTTTGACTACCTCTCAAATTGGGATTTGGGTAGAAATGATATGAAGATGAAAGAAAAGGAGTTAGTTGCTTGAACTGATAAAAGTTCTTCTCTTATTATTATGTTTGATTAAGAACAAATCATTTCAAAAATTCGAAGGGTGGAAATGGGTTGCTGTGGGCCACATAATTTTTTTCAAACGATTCTAAAAGTTTGTATGATGTATTTTTTAATTCTTCTATTTTGTCCTTTAATGATATAATAATATAATGTATCAAAATAATCATCTAAGAGCTAATTGCGTCTCAAATTAAAATTTTTTATTGGTGAGATTGTTTTTTTTCTATTTTGTCCTTTAAATACCTTACGTGATATTTACTGTTGTGTTAAAAAATTTAAAGCATATTGTCGCTTTCCGCAACTTTACACACGAACATAAAAATATACATTCAACAAACTATACATAAATATGATAGGCTCTGGTTTCAGTTTCTTAGAATATCTAACTAGTATACATTATTATTTTATTAGAATATAGTGGGTACTTATATACTCATCCAATATAAATAATAATGTCATTTGAGATTGACATAAATATTATAAGATTTAATATAACATAATTATATTAAAAATACTTATTCACTAATTTATAACTCTCTATTAATTAATAACTCACTACTAATAAGAATTAAATACTTATTACTAGCAATAAATTTTTTACTAATACAATTCATTACAATCCCATAACTTATCATTAACACACAATTAATTACTAATTTAAATTATTAATTATTTTATTTATTATTCCAAGAATTACAAATACTAAAACATCAATTTCAAATTACAATTCCAACAATACAATATCTCTTGGAGTAGTTAGTGAAACAGATTGATATATATATTTAAAACTTTTCATGCATCATCAGCTTCCAAAGGGTTTGATAAGATTCTGAAAAAGAGCATAGAAATAGAGTTCCATTCATTATTGGCCAACAAGATATAATTAATTACTGCATTACCTTTTTCAAATAGAAACAAGCACACAAAAAAAAAAAAAAAAAAACAGACGCAATGTGCAACACAAGCAATATTGCATATCCATGAAACTGTTTTCTTGTCTGTCTCACCTCATTAATGACTTCCCTAGCTAGCTAGATAGGTTTTGTACCATCCAATGTGTTCCCAACATCAATTACAAATCTATATCTAACGTCTCCTTTAGCAAGACGCTCCATCGCAGTGTTGACATAATCCATGGGAATAACTTCAATATCTGCAGTTATATTGTGTTTTGCAGCAAAATCAATCATCTCTTGTGTTTCCTTCATTCCTCCTATCCCACTTCCTGCTACTGTCTTCCTTCCTGTGATCAAAGGAAACACTGGCAATTCTAGTGGTTTGTCTGGTACACCTACCATGACTAGCTTTCCTTGGCTCTTCAATAAACCAAACAATGGTAAAATAGGATGAACAGCAGAGACAGTATCAATTATGCCATCCATTGTTCCTTGGGCAGCCTACAAAATCCATTTGAAATATACACAAACATTAATCAAACACATAGCAAAATTAGCCTACAATTTAAGAGTTAATTAAATTAATTTACCAGCAGTTGGTCTTGCTCACGGCTAACCAAAAATGAATCAGCACCAAGATGATTCAAAGCCTCCTCTTTCTTACTTGGTGAAGTACTAATTACAGTGACTTTTGCACCAAAAGCCTTAGCAAATTTGACAGCAACATGACCAAGTCCACCAAGACCAACAATCCCAACATGTTTACCCGGCTCAGCAAAGCCAAAGAATTTCAAAGGGCTATAAACTGTGATACCAGAACAAAGCAAAGGAGCACCAGCATCAAGTGGCATGTTATCAGGGAATCGAACAATGTAATGCTCATTGACCACCATAGTGTCAGAGTAGCCTCCATATGTGATGGTCCCATCATAGTATGTGGAAGAATAGGTCAGAATCATTTTGGGACAATAATTTTCAAGGTCATTTTTGCAGCTGTCACAGGAATGGCAAGCACCCACCATTACTCCAACCCCAACCTTATCTCCTACTTTCACTTTCTCCACTTTGCTTCCCACTTCTTTCACTTCACCAACAATCTCATGCCTGAATAGGATAAAAATTTAGTGCTATTAATACTATATAATATAGAGACTGGTTAGTTAAAAATCACAACATGATTGACTCAAAAAATTTGTTCAAATGATGTCATAAGAATATATAATTATATGTTTTAAATATTATATATATTATATAATTTTTTTTATTAATTATAAATACTAAATACAAGAAAATTAAAAATAATAATATAATATTCATTAAATAAAAATAAATTATATGACAAATAATCAAATATAATTCTCAATAATTAATAAGATAACTGATAACTTTATTCTACATCACAATATTTAAATAATAATTCAACTGCACAAAATTTCAATTTAATCCGATTAACCCGATTGGTCAAATTTCAATCCCTATTATAAATGGTTCCCAAATAAAGCCTTGATGCTACAAAGGCTTTTAATTTAGTAAAGGGCCATGAATTGGACCAAGACAAAATATAGTGAAGTACGGGAAAAAATTAAAATAAAGAGGTTAAATGTGAAGGGTAATACTACTACAAAAATTTGATAGGCAGTGAGTCATACCCAGGAACGATAGGGTAGAGAGAAAGGCCCCACTCATTCTTGATGCTGTGAAGGTCAGAGTGACATATCCCACAATACAGAACCTTAAATCTCACATCATCATCCCCAGTTTCCCTGCATATCATGGATATGAATTAGACAGTGATATAATAATTAGTGAAGAATAAGATTAATGTTTACCTTCTGGAGAAATTGAATGGAGAAAGATGCCCAGAGGCATCTCTAGCTGCCCAACCAAAGGCCTTAACTGGGTGTTCTGTTTCTGGTACTGACTTTGTCATTTCAAACACTCAGAGAGAGAGATATGGCCTAGGGGTGATATCAGAGAAAATAGAACGATGATGCTTTTCTAGCCAAAATTGTTGTATGTATATGTAGAGAAAGTTTTTCTAATTTCTAAGGTGCTATAAACTTTTTAAGATGATAAATATAATATTTTTTAATAATTCTTTTATTACTGCTATCAACACGTATTTCCTTTACATAATTAGGGGCTATGTTTTAGGGAAAAGAAAAAAAAAATAGAGTGAAATTAGTACAAATATTCATAAATTTTGTGCGTCTATTTTGCAATTTGAGGTGTCAAATCATCATCAAATTTATGAGTGGTAGGTAAAATATGTAATATATGTATGGTTTTAGATGTGAATAGAATTCATATATCATACGGATTATTGTTGACATGGTTTCGTAAGGACCCGAATGTGGTCCTTAACTAACTCCTTATGTCTTGTTTTGTTCCGTAAAGAGAATAGAAAAAAAAAAATCGATTTTTTTATTTTTATTTTTTATGTTACAGAATTTTATTAATTTATTTTTACTTTTACTTAATTAATGAAATATTTTAAATTCTAACGAATTCATTAATTTGATTTAAACAATTTTCGTTTATTTTCTTTTTGTTGTTGCAGTGCTTAAATTGGTAGAAACAATTAGAAAACTGAGCACATTGAGATATGCATGGTTGTATAGTCAAACAAGAATTTTGTCTGATGGGAACCTGTTAGTTTTTCATAGATTGGTTCCACAAAATACTCCCAATAGTTAAAATGCTAACTGTTTCAAGCTTCATTCTACTATTTAAACCTTCAACATTCACAAGATATTTAAGTTTTTAAATAAACCCATATCTCTCTTAAAAGACAAGATGGAGAGTGTATTTTCCTCTTTCATTTTACCTTGATGTGTTTAGAATGCATATAAGTTATCAATTGTAATTTTCAGTGAATTTATCTTTTTGGTTTTTTGTTTTCTTTTTTGATTTGTTACACGAGGATTCTCGTGTCTCATTTGAGATTTGAAATTTATGACTGTCATTGCCTACAAATATTTTCTTGTAAGCTCGAACCTAAGACCCTCCAACCACTAAACTCAAGTGTACCTAACCACTTGAACTATATATATTACACTTTATTCTTTGTCAAACTTCAAAACAAAAATAAATAAATAAACTAACTTCAAGTTTTATTAACTAATTTAAAACAAAAGATTTCAATAGAATTGAGTTCTAGCAACAATAATCATAGAAAAAAATGGAATCATACATCTTATACGTAAAGTCATGCATGTCCCACAATCACTTCTGTGGAGGTCCTTCTAAACGTAAATAGTCATACATGAGTCCTTCAAAAGGACCAGTCCGTCTTGCTTGCCTCAAATAGATGGTATTTTTCCCCTTCACAGTCAAATTGCCTGCTATATTAATGCTATAAAACCTATATAAACCATAAATACCATGCCTTGCTATTGCATTGTCTCTACCAATTAGTCCGGTAGAAAACACTGGATTATCAATCTTCGGGTCATTAATTCGAACCTAGTAACCCATTAAAACAAATATAATTAGCTTCAATAAATAAGAAAAATCAAATAATATTTAGGCTCTGTCTGGCCAAAGTTTTGCTCCTTGCATTACCTCTAGCTCAGCCTCATTTGCTGATGCCAAGGCTAACTGCAGTGTGTAATTTCCTTGCTGGTTTGGATTTTCAAGTTGAAATATAATCTGCCATGTAGTCGGTTCGTATGTTTTATTTCCTATTTTCCTGCAAAGCAAACCGGTCTCAATTATTCATCAATGATTAGAACTTGAGACTTTAAAATTAAAAGTGACGTAAATTAAATTATATATATATATATAGCACCTGTTAACATGAGCAAAGAACCAATCTCGATGATAATCACTAGTAGTAACGTTGTAAACGATATCATTTTTGGGATATAAATCCGTGTAACGTTCCCATAAACCATATTGCCTAAACCTGCATGATAGAATATATATATGTGAAGACTTGGGGATGTTTTGGAAGAAGATTAATTTAAGAACAATAAGTGGGTGTAGAGGTACAAACTTGTTGTTAGGTTCGCGGTTTAACAATTTGTTCGAAAGATTCGGGTATGGTTCTGGCACGTAAAACTCTTTCGCTGTGCGATCTGGAATGCCTATTTCCCAAAGAGTAGGACCATTTCTTGGAGGACTATACACAAGGTCACCCAAATTGATTACACCCCCTGCACATTTAGCAAGGGCATTGTCAAATGAGTAAGTTCTTTCTTCAGAATATATATATGTCCAGAAATTTTTCTCGAGACAGGCTCCCATGCTACCGTGCACAGAGTAAAACCCTTTATTATTATTTTTCTGCCAAGAACTGAATTTTTTACCTGGTTTGATTGTAATGTTAGAATAATATTTGTAATCACCAATAATGCCAGGTACATATGCATATAAATTGTAGTCTCCTGGAATAATATTTTTGATTATAAAGTCGCCACTATTGTTTGCTTGAGTCCAGAATTGATAACCCTGTATGGAATTGACCTTAATTTTAGTTTCTGAGCACCTACAATTAATTCATAATTGAAGGAAACATAATTTTGTACCCTAAATTATCTAGTACGTACCATGCTTTCTGTTTGCCATGATCCAACATTTCCAGGTAGAGCTAGACCAACATGAGCAGAATCCGCCACATTAGGACTATTTATATACCTGGTGAATCATAGAATATATAATTAATAAGCTAATCTTGCAGTGTTATGCACATTGTTAATTATTGAAGTAAACCAGGTATAACATACTGATCCTTGACTACTAATTTTCCGGTCACCGTCCCCCGTTGCTTGGATGGAAGGAAATCTTTTGATTGAGGGAAGACATAAGGCCAACTTTCCATTTCTATGGATTTCTAATGAAAAATAAACACGAAATTCAAAAGTTTAAACAATTAAATAAAATTAATTTAAAAATAAATTTAAATCTCTTCAAATTACCTGTTTTTGAGCATCCCTCCAAAGCGAGGAAGAATGTCTGTCAAAGTTAAGATAGACAAACACAGGACCAAAAACCTTTTTCCAAGGCTTACCACCTCGAAACTGCATGGTCAGATCTTTCCCACCATAGTGTGTACTAACAAACATCTGCATGGGAAATAAAACCAAAAAAATAAAATAAAAAATTAACTAGATATTTGTCAAATTTGGTTAGGCTCGTTGGGCCATCTAATGGGACCTGAAATCTTTGGTCTTACCGAGAGAGTAGTTGGGCCAACATGAGAAGTGAGATCTTGTTTCATGGGCCCAGCATTACGAAACTCAGTGCTGGGTGTAATCATCCAGAAGCCCACTCTAGGATCCGATTTAAAGCAAATCCATCCATGAAGAGTATTGTCTTTGTTTGCAATGGAATATTGGTATTTGTCATCCACTTCTCCTTTAAAAGCAGGATCACTTGGATTGGTCAAGAGAACAGCTTCTGGGTAAGCAAGTTTCTCACCTTTGGATCGATCCATAGCCGTTGGCATTAACCTTTGCCTCTCATCAGTTATAGCCATAAATTTAAACCTGCATGTGTATCATGCATTACTCTTTTCCACAATATTTTGAACATGTCAATAAAAATTGAGAAAAGAAAAGAAGTTAAAAGTGTAATCTTTTATACTTACATGTCTTCTTTCAACTTAAAAACAATTCTAATTTGGTCGATCTTTATATCTGGCCATCCTTCTAAACGTTCAAATATAAAATATGAATAGAATCCCGAAGAATCTTTTAACAATATGTATCTGCAAAATTATATTCTAATCAATTCATTTATAATTGTATCAAAAATAAAATTGATAAACATAATCTATGTGTGCAAACCAATGTACAAATTAGCACCTTTTGTCTATGTTTACAGGAATGCTTGAACCTTCCATGGAAGATTTCCATGTTTTTAAAAAGGAAACCTCTACTTGGTCCTCATTCTCCATGACAATGCTAAAATTTGTTCCTTTGATTCTGCAAAATTTGTAATTTAAATTAACAATTACTTTGGATGGTTGGAAAAAATATCATTTAATTATTTGAACAAATTAAAATTACCTCTCAAAAGCACTCTGCTTTCCTGGCTGGTTCCAAACCACGTCGAGATACCTGTATAGTTGTGTTTTTTAATTTATAGTTGATCAAAATCTTAATTAAAAGAATGTAATTAATAAATATTAATGAGCTTAATTAATTATGTTTGAATTTAATTAGTACCCTCTATCATAATCTTGGTTTTGAGATTCAAGTACATTATCAATTCCTTTGTATTCTATTCCCAGAACATCACCCTCTGGAATCGACAAAGTGACACGAACGAGGCCGTTTTCGATCACTACCTGAAAATTAAAGAAAAAGATTATTGAAATGTGAAATAATTACTATGTTCAAAATTCTGTTTAGTTTTTGCTTTCATTAATCAAATTAAATATGCATAAATATAAATATATATATATATATATATATATATTACCTGTTCATGATTTTCTACATGCAGCTTGACTGCAGGAGATGAAGATGAAGACGATAATTCTCGACCCTTGCTAAACGTATCCTGCAACTGCTTGCAACACATGACAAAAGGTAATTAAGGATGGTCTTATAGTAAAATGAGAGAGAGAGAGAGAGAAGGCGAAAGAAGAAAGATGTGGAAGCTAGCTAGCTAACATGTAGTAGTATATTTTTGGAGACTATTGAAATAAATTAACACTCAATTTTGTGTTGCATAAAGAGAAGCAGATCAGGAAGAACCTAACTGGGATATTGGTAGTCCTTGAAGAACAAAGACAATCACCAAGCAACAACAACAAGTGCATGATAATCAAACCCCATTTTCTTGTTCCAGAAGCTTCCCTGATGATCTCCATGTTTTACCAATATATAATATACACAACCTGCACATTAACATATAACATAATGAGAAACTGATCTTCCTTGAAAATCTAAAGAAAAATGTCTCACACAAATGATAAAGAAAATTAAAATGCATAAGTTCAAACAAAGACATAATGAATTCCAGCAAACATGCTCAAACCTTGATAAATATGTACGTATGTCTTCGAAATATGACACCCAAATGACGTTTCTGAAAGTTGAATTGAAGAAAGCTATAGAAGGCGAAAGGCTATGTCCTTTTACAAGTTTTTTTTTTTTTTCTATCGCTCTGGTAACTTTATAATAATGCCTCCAAAATCGTGCAAACTTGTATACAAATGGGAAGGGATGACTTTGTATATAACTGTAGCTGAACAATGACTTCTACTTTTCTTTGGTGTTGCCCCTAATTACTTTGATTTTTCAATTTTCTTTGACATGTCAATGTTCTATGCCAAATCAAACCACCGAAATTCAAGCATGTTGATTTCCGCAAGTTACTACAGTGATATTCTAGTCTTCTAAAAGATATTAGAGGAACAATTTTTTCCAAAACAAAATATAATGTGACTATAGGAATATATAATTAATTGTGATTGAATAAAAGACTTGGTCTAACATGAAAAAACAGGGCATAATTTGGTAAATTTTGATATACCTAATTTGCAAAGAAAATGGGTGAGCTAAATGAATGTGACCTGACTTACTTGTTTAATTAATACATGTTAAATACCAAATACTTAACATATTAGAGGGTCGCAGCCTAAATGGTTCAAATTGCAATACCTAAGATAAAACAGGTACGAGCCTTGAACATGGAATTTTATTTTTTTTCTCAGTCATAAATTCCAATTTTGACAAAAACTAACAGAAATTCTCTTTGAATGGAAAAACCCATTGACCTCTTTGTTTGGAATTACAAATGTGGACTGGAAAGGCAAAATCCACCTATATATATGTGACTTGAGAATGCCTTGTGACACACACAATTCCCGGAAAATGGGTACGTACCAACAAAGGGGAAAGAAACTATTAAATAATATGAGCTAAATGTCAAACATTTTTACGGATGCTCAAGAGAGAAATAGCAATATCAGAACTTTTTCTAGAATGGCAATTACATCAATCAAAATTTTGGATATAAATTGATACATTAAATTCATTTTTTACGTGTTCAAATAATTTGTACATCTTATAAATTATATAAATTTAATAACAATCTATTAATTTGAATTATGATTAAGTTAGACCATGATTAAACACAAAAAAACATATAAAGATATAATCACAATCTATATATCTATATATATATATATATATATATATTTTATTTTTTTCTTCTTTTGAAAAACTAATAGTTGAAATCCCAAACAGTATTTAAAAGATACACGAGTCTGTTTTAATACAATCGAAACCCAAATAATACTTAAAGAAACTAATAGTTGAAAACGTGTTTCATATTTTTCCCAAAATATTCCTAACTAACTTGATCGTCTCTATCAAGTCTGACTGGACAAAATTAAATGTCAAATACCAAAGAAAATTCGATGGCGTGTTGCACTGCCTCTGCTGTATTCTATTTCTATGCCTATAATTACAATTTAACATATAAAACCAATCACACCAAACCAAACCATTTTATTTGTCTAGCAAACATGTCAAATGCCCTAATTGCCTTCTAATTAGGCAAGTTCCTCTCTTAAATAGATCATTAATTAAAACTCTTACATAATAAGACAACAATCAATTGTAAATTTAATTGGCAATAACACATTGTTTCCCACAATTCTAGAAGTGTTTGTCAGTTATTATTATATCCCGACTCTTTCTCAAAAACTCAAAAAATTATTCCCCATTAACCCATTCAACAAAAATAAAATTACTTCACCAGTTTTCTTACCTAATATCTAGATTTTTTTTAGGTTTTTCCGAGTTTCATCAAAGGCATTGCTGTGAGACTAACTACTCAAGGTCAGTGGGGCTCATTTTAAGAGGAGATTCCTCCTGTAGTAATGTTTCTAGTTTCGAACCTAGATTCTCTACTAAGAGACACTAACCCTTTCCGCTGGACTCAACTTACATAACAAAGAAGAAAGACACATGCAAAATAAAATAAAGGAAGTTCATTTTATGTGTACCTGTTGTAAGGTTTCAACGATATGGTGTGTGATCTACTATGAGGAAGCCATCAAAAAGAAATAATACCAAAATCTGAAACAAAAGGCAAAGCTGCAATTTTGGGAGGTGATGAAAATGAAAATTTACCAAGAATCAAAACTTGGTGATACTTATATATTGGTATTAATTATTATGAAAGAAAAAATTGTTTATATATAATATGAGTTCGATACTCTGTATGTGATTGATTGGTAAATGAGTAAGATACACTTATGTTTTCAAGTTTTATTACCTTTTCTTTTAGGATGGTGATTGGTGAGAATGATAGACACAAATTGGAATTTGATTAAAAGAAAATTTAGAAAGATTAAAACAAAAAAAATGAGAAATTAAAGGATTGTCTATATTGGGAGATTCCGAAATTTAGTACAAGATTGTAGGTATCTATGCCTAGTAAGGTAAAATGATAAAATGGAAAAGTTTATTTTATAATAAAAATTGTTTAAATAATTTTTTTGTGTATAAGTTTTATGTACACACAATTGGAAATAGTTAAATCCTGGGGAAGAGCTAGAATTGGGACCTGGAATTTGAGAGTCAAAATGGAAAGGAACGCAATAATAAATTCTATTATAATTTTTTTTAAGATTATCTATTATAATTAATAATTAAATTATTATTTTTTAGAGAGATAATTATATGTACACGGCAACTTTTTTTTAAGTAAAATGGAAATTTTATTTTTTTCTTAATTTCAAAAAAATAAAAATCTATCAAATTAAGTAAATATTAATATTTTAATATAAATTTATAAATAATTAATAATGTTATGGTAGAATATTATAATTTGTCTCCAATCAACACAAATTTAATCAACGACTAAATATCTAATTAGGTATAATTTGTTTTTAATCAATATCTAATTATTCAATTATGATTGATCACTAACTAATATTTAATAAATCCATTGTAATTTGTGTCCAATTATTATTTAATAGTTAATTGTAATTAATTAATCAATATCTTTATTTTATATTAAGATTGATTAGTAAAAAATTAATAATAAATGCACCTGTAAAATTCGGCTTTTAATTTCTACATACCTATATGAAAATAATGGTAGAGAAAAATGCTAAAATGAATAAGTGAAGGCCAATATGAAGAGCGATATGTCATAGGCTATGACAGTGCCTAAAATGCAGGAGAAAAGGAAAAATCTGAAGGTAACTGAAATTATTAATTATTTTAATAAAATAATGATTCAGTTTTATTAAGTTATTAATCTTTACCAATTAATTTGATAGAAAGTTTGTTTTATTTTTTTTTTGAATTTAAGAAAAAAAAAGAAAAGACATGTATAACTACACATTTTAAGTACTCGTCCCATTGCACACCCTTACACTACACTGTGTTCAGGTTCTTTTTATAAAAGTTTTTCTTATATTGATTGTATAAAAAAATTGTCAGATATTTTAATTTATTTGGTCTTAAGAGAAATAAATTAGCAAATAAGTGAGAGAGTGTAGGTAGTTATTAGCAATCTAATTTTTTTTATTGTTGCGTACAGGGAAAAAAAATTGTCAGGTATTTTACTTTTATTTAGTCTTCTTTACGTGGAGAGAAATAAATTGTAAGAAGATTGTGGATAGTTATTAAGATGATAGTTTTTTTTAGTTGAAGTTAATAAAAAAAAATTAATTAGATATATATTATAAGATAGAAGACCATAATAAATTTCTTCTTTTTGTAATAGTATGGATATATAATACGCCTAACATAAGAATATAAAATCAGACATAGATTAAATGTATGAAATAAATTACTCATGTTTGTTGTTTTTGTTTCTTCTTCCAACATGAAAAATTAGCTGAAAATATGAAAGACAGAAAACATGTAGCACGCCAATAGTTAATAAATTAAGATTGTAAAATAAAAATTAATGAACAATAGACAAAAATGGTAAATTTTTTTTACTATAACGAGCTAGTATAGATATATAATATACTTATTGATATTCTAAAAATATTATAAGACCTTTTAAAATAAAAAAGACTCAACATTGTTTCTCAATAGAAATGGTCAAAGCCTCTTTAGAAAAATAGTCCACTTCTTATTAAGGGTATAATTGTAATTTTGTATGTATTTATAAGATCAAGTATGTGAATTTGACCTAAAACTTAAAATTTTAGGTATTTTTTTTGTTTATTATTATTATTATATATATTTTTGATGTTGTATCAAAATCTCTAGTACTAAATGGTGATATATAAATTCAATAGTTGCACATCCATTTTAATAATTAATGTTTAGTATAAAATAAAAGAGCATGAATGAATAAGTTTGTATGTAAATCAAAAATCATTAATAGAGTAACGTCTAAATAATTATCGTTGAGAGTTTAGCTTACACGATTATTACCTGTTTTCTATTCGAAGGGTCAAACACTGTTAATATACCAAAAAATAATAATAATTAAATTTTTCAATGAAATAATTGTTTGACATAATTAATAGCCAAGCCAACAATAACCCTTTTTTTGAATTTTTTTTTTTTCACCTATGAAAGAACTACACAAAAAGGAGTAGCTCATAATTTTCCCATAAATAACATTCCTTCCAGAATAGGTATTAATCTAGAATTCAATTACAAATAAAAGCTCCTCAACTCATTTAAACTAATGCATATAACTCCACATAAAACTCCAAACTCTTGAATATCCAATCATTACAATTAAAAAAAAAAATCACGAAATCCTATGCTTCTAAAACTGTTTTTTGTGAATACAGCAATGCTTTCCTAGAGCCTGCTGAAGTTGATGAGTATGTAGAGCAACTGCTACAAGAACACTGTGTCCTATCTTTCACTAAGCTTGTGAATCCAGATGATGTATAGGAGAACCTACACATATTCATTGGCGGTGCAAAATACATTGGCACTGGTAATTTTGATGGAAGACTTGGCAATGGAGCTTCAAAATTAAGAACATTTATCACTTGCCTTATAGAGGGTCTGACAGTGGGATCAGGATGACAGCACCATAACCCAACAACCATTAAGCATTCAATTTGATTCTCATCAAATTCCATACTTAGTCTCTTATCAACAGCTTCAAGGACTTGACCTTTTCCATAGAGGTCCCATACCCACTCAACAAGCCTTATTGTGCTTGGTTCGGCCTTTGCTTCAACTGGCCTTCTTCCACATGTGATTTCAAGGGCAACCACCCCAAAGCTATAAACATCAGATTCTTTACTAGCTTTCCCGGTGGTAACACACTCTGGAGCTAGGTAGCCCATGGTGCCTGCCAAAACAGTTGTTTGAGATCCTAATTCATGGTCTACAAGCCTTGCAAGACCAAAATCACCAAGCTTGGCATTGAAATTTGCATCTAGCATAATGTTGCTTGACTTAATATCTCTATGCACCACACATTGTTCCCACTCCTCATGAAGATAAAGCAGAGCAGATGCCAATCCAAGTGCTACTTTGTACCTTACTGTCCAAGAAAGTATGATTTTCCTTCCAAATAGATGGGAATCAAGGCTTCCATTAGGCAAAAGTTCATAGACAAGAAGGAATTCACCTTTTTCATGGCACCATCCAAGGAGTTGAACCAAATTTCTATGCCTCAAACGACTAATGATTCTTACTTCTGATATATACTCCTTTTTCCCCTGTTTTGATCCTTTTGAGACTTTCTTGACAGCCACTTCAGTGTTGGAATCCACAAGCAAACCCTTGTAAACACCTCCAAATCCTCCCTCTCCCAGCTTCCCTCCTTCAGAAAATTCATTCGTTGCACGGCTTAGTTCCCGGTAGGTGAACCTTTTTGGCCCAGTTCCTTTCTCAAATTCATCATTCATGGAAGCATTAAAGTCTTTATTTTCCTTCCTCATACTACCGTCCCTTTTTCTCCAGAATATAAACCAAAAAAGACCTACTGCACAAAACAAGAAACCAAATGCCCCAACTAAACCAATCACCAAGCCTATCTTATTCTTATTCTTTTTCTCAGCACTGGTTTCCAAGGTTGAATTGAATGACCAAGAAAGAATGTTATGTATTTCAACAAATGAACCTGTGGATGCAGAAAAACCAATTCTAACCCATTCTGGCAAAACTTTTTTCAAATCAAGTAAATATGAAAGGCTAGAACTCCCATTAAAAACTGGCTTATCAGCATAAGTTAGAAAGACAGTAAAATTCTTGCTGGTAGAGTTGTAGCTTATCCATGCATTAGCCGTTGCTCCCTTCTTAATGCTAGTTTTCCACGTAAGGTTTGTCACCGAGACAATAGAATTGACAATGATTCCTATATGATCAAAGCTTGGATCCCATAAGTTCATATTACTGTCAAACTCAACCGCTACAATTTGATTTTTGGAGGTGTTGAAAGCAGATTCAGGATTGAACAGTGCAAGAAACCCACCACTTGAATTGATAGGGATGGTGGATTCAACTGGGGCAATAAAGAAGGTAATCCCATCACCATTGTTTGTTTCATCAACAGCTTTTATAATAAAGGAGAAATGAGTGGTGAAGTCTGTGAGCTTCCCAGTTTTGGCATCCCAAAGGCGCACTGGTTCAGCATATGAGGCTCGTCCAACACTGCCGGTGATGGGGCCATCAAGTTGATTCTTTGTAAGTTGTAGAACTCCATTAGATGGAAAGGCATCACCTTGAAACTTTATGGTATTAGTGTTTGATTGAAAATTGGCGAAGTTTGTGAAGTTAAAGGAAACTGAATTTACATTATGGAGTAGAAACAAGAAGAAATTGAATATCACAAGGAGAGAAGATAAGGTTTTTTCAGCTTGATTGAGGTATGAACTGAAGCAAGAGAGAGCCATGAATGGAAATGCATAGAGAAAAGAGAACAGGGAATGGGATATGATTTGGACGACTAGGCCTAGGAGTAGTTTACCTATATGCTTTGTCTATTTCAAAGCTTAGTTATTAAATTACTACTTGGAAAATTGTGATGACCACCTGTTGAACTGTTCTTAGTAGTTGCCAGGTATAGCAAAATGAAGAAATCTAGTCTGACTAATCAGAGACTCTTTATTAAAACTAAATTGAACAAAAAGAAGTACCATTCTGAACAATTTTTCAATATCATAATCTTCCAATTGAGTTCCAAGGAACTAACAGACAAACTAATGCGTGGTCGGCCTGCAAGTTATAACTATCATGAAACTGCTTTTGTTTTTCTAATTTGAAAATTCACGTTGACATTTTTTTTTTATGATTTTCTTAAGCTACTCCAACTCATGTACACCAACTTCTTTTAATTTTTTCTTTCATGCTGAGGCATCAATATTAACATAACACAATGTCATCACAAGCTGAAAAAAATATTGAATAAGAGAAATTAACAGGACAAATGGACGTTTACTCGTTATCTCAGTATAGAAAAATCAAGTAAGACAAGAGGAAGATGCAAGTTTAGGATAATCATTTGTAGTGAATCGAATAAGAAAGGCTGGGGGCCGGCATTCTTCTTCTGCATTTCCAAAGGCACCATATCCTAATACTATTGTTTTCTCCAACAAATTAGTCAACATACACCAAGAAAGGGGTTTGGGGGGGTCGGTCCCGGCAGCCTGTTATTTCAATAATATGAATATGGTACACCAAAACTGGTTCTATTAGAATAGTTTTTCTTTTTGGCCTCCTTTCTTGTTTTAACTTTGGATTTTGATCAGTCTCACTCACCACAAAATGAAAAAATTGAAGGGATCTTTATTATAATTCCTCTAGCAGCTTATCATGAACAAAAGTCAATTCATACAAATAACCCCGTGTGAAATCACCTTCTTTAAGAACAGTTCAGAGTAGTGTTACACACACATGTATATATTATATGGTGAGGCCTCTGCTTGCTGGACAGATGCTTTCTTACTAGAAAAACCTTTAATTTCCTGAGGTGTGAGTGTGACTACTGAAACGTAATCAATCAAACTCAGGGCAATCAAGTTACAAAGTGCTGTCATGTTAATATATTTGTACAGTGAGGAACTAAAGGTGTTCTCGAGAGGTGCCTCTTCACAAAGAATTCTGCTCTAGAAGAAACTTTGGAATAATAGAAGCCCTAATAGATGGAACAATCTGAAGGTTCAATAAAAACCATCTTCGTGTCAGACAGTGCATGATGAGCTAAATATGGGGTTTGGAAGAATCAATAAGATCTTCACCTTAGTTCATCTTCATTTTCCCTCTTTCATCGATGTCGTAACAGACCAATCTTTGCTTCCCCTAGTTGAAACAAAAACGACACTAATCTGGCCATGTCTAAGATCTCACTAGCATTTTTTTCTGTCATGGCCTTACCTGTTGAGACAATGAAGAAATTTCAGTGAACTATCGTGGAGATAACACACAAATTCTTGCTATGTTTTGCATGTATCATTTATCTTTTACATTTTGGGGAATGAAATCTGAAGTTCTATCTATTGTTGAATCAGTGAATATCAAGGTCCTTTGACCAGAGTTCATGGGTTAAATCCAAGTGAAAGTAAGCAGATTATAAACATTAGGACTGGCCTCCTCTACGTCTCACACTTATTTGCATCATCCCTAGGAAAAAAAATAAATAATAAATTTGAGTCCGAACAGAGGAAGAAAGGGTCTATTAATTGGACTGTAAAAAGACAAGACTACAACTAAGAGAGGATATCAAACTGGGTCTTAATGGAGTGTAACTTCTTGAGTTTTGTCATCAGTTTGCTGAGAGCAAGGCTTATAGCCTCATACTGAATTAGAAGTAAGAATTGACAATTGGCATACTGGATTACAGTGTTTTATAAAGATTTTCCATCCACACCTACAACAGGTGCAGTACGTTCTGCACAATTGGCATAATACTAATCACAGGGACTTACATGGCTTGTGAGGATATTTTTCCTACATGAGAGTACTATCCCATATTTTTTATTTTAAAATGGGTAAGACAATTAAAGGCTTAACTTTCAAACTGCTTAAGTAGGCTTCAGTGTGGGCTTGGTCTCTGTCATAAATGAAATCTCTGACATAGATATCTTTCCAATATTTCATTCACTTGGAATATGATTCTTTAGAAATTAAGTTCAGTAATCAGTTAAAGCTTACAATTATTAATAGCTAGTTAGCTGTCACTAATGAGACTTGATTTGTATAAGGATCAAAAGAAACAAGCAACATTTTAAATTTTTAATACAATACACGGACCTAGAGTTAGTCCGTTTTTAAGAAAAACAGTAACAGCAGTACAATATCCAATGAACAAACAATTTTTTACCTCCTCACTTCATTAAGAAGCATGATTAATTTCATTCTGTAAGCCTCAACCAACCTTTATTCTCCCCCATCTCACAATTGAACAGGCCTATAAGCTTGATCTGAATGACCAAGAATGAATGTTATGTATTTCAACCAACTGACCTGTAGAACCTGAGAAGCCAACTCTAACCCATTCTGGCAGAACATTCCTCAAATCAATGACATAGGAAAGCTTATCAGTGTAGGGTGGTTTATGATCTGGGTAAGTTTCTGATATGCCTAAAAACTTGATGGTCGAGTCATAGCTAATAGATGCATCAGCTCGTGAGCCGTTACGGATGTCTCCTGCTAGTTCAATATAATCCAATGACTTAATAGAATTGATATTAACTCCTACATTAGGTAAGATTGGATCCCATGTATTGGTATAAGTGTCAAATTCAACAGCTACAATTTCATTCGTGGAGGTGTTAAGAGAATTTTCAGGACTAAAAAGTCCAAGTAATCCACCACTTGAATTGTGAGGAATGTTAGCCAAAAATGGTGCAAGGAAAAAGGAAAATTCATCACTAAAAGTACTGATAAATTAGTTGTTTTGATTGTAAAGGAGAATTGAGTGGTAAAGTCTGCTAGATTTCCTGTTTTGGGATCCCAAATGTGCACTCCTCGAGCATATGAAGCTCGGCCGACACTGTGGTCAATGGGAGCATCAAGTTGATTCTTTGTGAGTTGTAGAACTTGATTTGAAGTAAATGCATCACCTTCAAAGGCTATACTATTGATATTTGGACTGAAACTTTCGAATTAGAAGGAAATTGCCTCGGATTCTACATTGTCAAGAAACAAGACGAAGAAAATGAAGAACATAAGGAGAACAGACATTGGATTTTTAGTTTGAATGAGTGTAAACTTTTTTGAGCTGAGGATAGCCATAGATGTTGTAACCTGCAACTGCTTAACTTGTAAGACACACAGAAGGGGAGGGTAGTGCAGTTCTATATATAGGCTTTTTAGCCGAATACGAAGATTAAAATAAATCCCTTGTGTGAAGCTACAAAAGGAACTTATTTGGTTGGTGTTTAGCCTTAAGACAACGAAGAAATTTCAGTGAAATAACGTGACAATAACATTTCAACAATGAAGCCGAGGTGAACATCATGAAGAACTTGCAGTCTTGCACTATGAAAACAAAAAACAGTAGCTAAGAGGTAAGTTTCAAAACAAAATTATAAAGAATGAAAGATTAAAAGTTGATAGTACGATATGGCAGCTTGTGATTAACAGTGTTATAAAATTAGTCCTTACAATGAAATCAACTTCTCCATAGCTGTTAGTCCTTAAAGTTCTCAGGGTGCCCTGAAGAGGACTAGTAAACTTCTTACTTCAAAGATATCCATGATTAATGCCATTATATATACAGGAACAGAGGATTTGATGTTAAACATTGTTACATGGAATGCGAATGTTAGGTTTCATTTGTACTATTTTAGGTTTCTAACCCAATTGACTCAAATCAAAGATATTTGAAACCTAAAGTTAAGATTGGGCTATTATCAGAAGTCAAGAAACAGTAAAATAAAAGTAAAAATTGAGGCATAGCTGTAGCTTATCAGTATACCCTATGGACCCCTTCACTTTTTTTTCTTTTTATTTTTATTCTATTCGGGGAGGTGGAGACCAGACTCGAACCCTAAACCTTGACTTTGGGGGAGAGGAAGATGCCGCTAGACCACAATTCTTAAAAGTAACTTTCCAATTGGACATAACCCAATGCTTAAATAGAATGAGACTGCGGAAAAATTGGATACCATGCATTACATTAAGTGTCAAATTCAACAACAATCTCATCTTAGAGGTCTCAAAAGCTTATTCAGCACTATATAGTCCTAGGAATGCACCAATTGAACTTTTTAGGGATTTCGGAGTCAAGTGCAATGAAGAAAGGGAACCCATGAGGCCTCAAGTCCTCAAGAAACCAAATTAGTCAACCCTTGCTCACTTAAACCAAAATATAACCTGCTCTGTTCCCTACCCTGAAGCCTAAGTAAACCAATTTATTCATCCCTTACTTCGTCATCAATTTCTTACTTAAGTCATCCAAGTTCTGTGCCTTTAAATTATTTGGTTAAAATTTTACAGCACCTAAAGTCCATTAAAATTTAAGTAATTCTGCTGAAATTCACAGACATGTACACTTTACACACAGATAACAACTGTCAGCAACAGTTTCACAAACTGATATGGTTGAATCCTTTAACGACCCACGTCAAGGCTTGTACTTATTGAAGCATCACCAGAACTGACTGAGGGAGTAAGTACATGATAGACAGGAATAGGCATACTTGATGGAAGGTTTGGCATTGTTGCTTCGAAATTAAGTACTTGAATTGCTTGCCTGATTGAAGGCCTCCGGTTTTGGTCTGGATGAGCACACCACAATCCAACAATTATCAGACACTCAACTTGTTTTTCAACAAATTCCAACTGCAATCTCTTATCCACAGCCAAAAGGAGTTCTCCTCTTCCGTAATGATTCCAGACCCACTCAACCAATCCTTTGTTCTCCATAGGATCAATTGACTTTTTCCCAGTAGCAATCTCCAACGCAACCACCCCAAAGCTATATACATCTGACTCTTTACTAGCTCTACCTGTGGTCACATACTCGGGAGCCAAGTAGCCTAATGTACCAGCCAACCCAGTTGTTTGGGGACCTAGCTCATGATCCATGAGTCTAGCTAACCCAAAGTCCCCAAGCTTGACATTGAAACTGGAATCTAGCATGATATTGCTCGATTTAATATCCCGGTGCACCACACATTGTTCCCATTCTTCGTGAAGATAGAGCAGTGCAGAGGCCAAGCCAAGAGATATCCTGTGCCTCAAAGCCCAAGAAAGAGGAGTTCTATTGCCAAATAGATGGTAATCAAGGCTACCATTTGGCATGTATTCATAAACAAGATGGAACTCACCTCTATCATGACACCAACCTATGAGTTGCACAAGATTCCGGTGTCTCAATCGGCTAATGATCTTTACCTCGGTTATGTACTCCTTTTTACCTTGCCTAGAACCCCTTGAAATTTTCTTCACAGCAACCGCCATATCCACATCAACCAGGTAACCCCTGTATACAGCACCAAACCCACCTTGACCCAATTTCCTCTCACTTGAGAAGTTGTTGGTAGCCAAAACAAGATCTCTATAAGAAAACCTTTTTGGACCAACCCCTCTTTCAAGGTCATCATTAATTGATGTTAAGTTCTCCATCTCTGCTGCTTCCCTTTTCTTTATCTTCCACCTCCATAGTATCACATATGCTATAATTGCTCCTGCTATCAAAACACCACCTGAAACTGATAGACCGACAACCAACCTTATCTTCTCCGCCTTATTCTCATTCATTTCCTTTATATCCAAAGTTGAATTGAACTCCCATGACAGAAGAGTATGACGTTCTAAAGTTGAACCCGTTGCCGCTGAAAATCCAACAGTTATCCATTCAGGCAAAACCTTCATTAGATCAATCTGATAAGAAAGACTAGTGTGCTCTTCAGGATTAGGGGTCCTTTGATATTTCCAAGATACACTTAGATTCTTTGTTGTAGCATTGTAAGTAATCCATACATCTGCAGTATCACCACTATGCAGGCTAGCATTCCAACGGGTGTATACAGATGAAGAGATTGAATTGTTGTTAATCCCTACGTGCTCCATGGGCGGATCCCATTCAGGATTTGGGAATGAATCAAACTCCACTAGAACAATTTGGTTTCTGGAGGAATCACTAGTGGTGGTGTTAAATAAGCCAAGAAATCCACCAGCTGAATTTGGTGGGATTTGAAATCCAACAGGAGCAAGGAAGAAAGCAAATCCTTGACCATATGGAGAAATTCCTCGAGTGTCAATAATGAAAGAGTAATGAGTTTTGAAGTCAGTGATTTTTCGTGTACTGGAATCCCATAGAGGCAACTTCTCAGCATAGATTGCCCAACCAACACGACATACATAATTGAATTTGTTGAATTCAATAGTTCCAACAGAAGGCTGCGCATCTCCCTGATATAGTATCTTGTCTGAACTGGGATCAAAGCGAGATAATTTGAAGGAAACTGAGTTAGCAGAGGGAAGGAACATATCAAAACAGAACAAGAGAAGAAGAATTTGAGGATAGAAACTTGTAGCCATGAATTTGAAGAGATGTCAGGTGCTGACTTCTACACCAAGTCTACGATATTATTTGCATTTATATTGATGTTGCAGCTACCAGCAGCTCTAATATAAAAACTAAGAGTAGCCTCAAGTTACGCCACCACTACAGTGTCAACTCTAATTAAAAATAGAAAGAAAATAAATTAAAACTAGCTAATCCTCCATAACAAGGCAACACGATCCACTTTCCCAGGTTCCAACTAATCCAGTAGTCTGACAAGGTACGTCTCAAAGAGAAGACTACAATAAACTATCAGCACACAAGCTAAGCATGGTATATCCTCATCGTCTGGAGTTGACTTTGAGTAGTTGACATCTGGAGTGACCGAAATTTCTGGAGAAAATGGAATCATTTCCTTAATCACTTCTAAAACAAGACACATTAAAAAAGATATATTCAGGGATTTTCAACATACTACATGGAGTTTTCTGCTATCAATGATTATGGCTGGTAATACTAGGTTGGTACTGATCATATGCTTCACTTCAATAAAGTCTTATGTCTTCTTCGGACTGAGTTATCAATTGTCAGTCAATAGTTTGTCTAACATAATAATTAAACAAGTTTATCATTCACAACTACAGACGAAATTACATTTTCAGACATGCAAATAAAAAATTCAAGTTCTAACCATTGGGATGAATGATTACACCAAATAAAAGAATATTCCAGGGAGATAGTTTCCTAGCTAGGAATCTTTTGATTCCTTGTGTCTATGGTCTATACCAATGTAAAGACTATGATCCCCACAAGAACGCATTATCGTTATCTGTCAGAAATTACCATACTATCAACAAATATTGTGTTGGCACGCCAATATTTAGGACAGACCATATTATATTTGCAATGAATTAATAGAGTTATACTCACTACTTTGAAAAGAGTAGATATCAATTTGTTAACCATCGGGTGTCAGCTCGATCAGCAGAATAGTATCCAGGCTTAAACCCATTCTTTTTCTCATAATCTAAGTTCGATGTTCGAACATAAGAAATCCTCCCTTTATCTATCACCAAAAAAAAAAAAAAAAAAAAACTCAATTTGATTTGTCCTAAATTGTAATGAGACCAATCAAAATGCATATTTCTAGTGAAACAGGTTCAGAAATATTGGCAAATTGGAGAACTTTATAGAGGAAGCCCTGCACATATATTTCTTTTCTTTTTCAAAGGGGAGGTCTCAATACAAATTTAGTTGACCTTTTTTGGAGGCCTTGAGCTTCAGGAGAGGTTAGTCATAAAGGAGCATGGGGCAGTGTTTATTCCCACATTCCCTTTAAGCAAAATGAATTCAGCTCAATCAACATCAAGTATGTGATTTGCATTTCAGCCAATCCCAGCAGTGAAATATCCGGTTATTATATTCAAAGACAAGAGGCATATAAGATAAGATATAATTTCAAGAATTTCTAGGCCTCTGATATTTGTTCAGAATCAAATGATGACAAAACAATAGCAGAGAGGCTCTTCAAAGGGATCCTGAAAATTATGTAACTTGATAGCTTTTGCTTAAACAAAGAAAGAGAGGAAGTTGCAGAGCAAAACTCTTTGCTCGGATGAAAGACTTCATTTAAACTATATGGTACATACAAAATATATTACTTCAAGATTTTCTCCAGAAAAGTAGGTTCTTAACATCAGCAAACCCATACTTTCTTATCCATTCACAGAGAAACCCATACCCTGTAAACCATATCAAAAGCTATATATTAAGATACTTAAAATAGAGTAACAGCAGAGTGTCACTTCCCTCAACACTCCTCCTTGGCACTCTTGCTGGAAACTCCAAGACTTTTCCCCAGTTGATTGAATCTATGTTCGGACAATGCCTTGGTTAAGAAGTCTGCATTTTGGTCTTTAGAACTGCAATGGAACAACTTCACTTCTTCTTCCTTTTGCAGCTTTTCTGATAAAATGGTACTTGATCTTGATGTGCTTGGTTCTTCCATGAAACACAGGTTTTTTACCATGGCAACAGCGGATTGGTTATCACAAAAAATTTCAGTCGCTTTCTCTTGCATTTGATGTAAGCCTATGAGGATTTTTCTAAACCAATTGGCTTGATTAACAGCAACTGTGTCAGCTATATACTCTGCTTCAGCTGTTGACTGAGCCACAACATCTTGTTTTTTCGAATTCCAACTTATCATACCAGAACCAATGGTGAAAACATATCCTGAAGTACTCTTCATATCATCAAGTGAGCCACCCCAGTCACTATCTACATAGACAAAAAGCTGAACATCATTTATATTCTTGAACCAAACACCATAATCAGTTTTTCCCTTCACATATCTTACAACTTTTTTTGCAGCCCAAAAATGCATTTCACTTGGAGCTTGCATAAACCTTGACAACAAGCTTGTAGCAAACATAACGTCAGGTCTTGTTGCTGTGAAGTATAACAAACTACTAATCAAACTCCTGTGAATTCCATCATCAACTTTAGTGGCTCCATCTTCCTTGTTTAACTTCTGATTTAGAACCAGAGGAGTGCCAACATCTTTATAATTCTCCATGCTGAATTTTTTCAGCACCTCTGTGGCATATTTTTCTTGGCTTATTCCATAATCAGTTTGTAAAATTTCCATACCAAGAAAGTATGACATTTAAAAGATCAGTCATTTCAAATACACTTTGCATTTCCTCTTTGAATCTTTGCACAAAAGCAATGTTGTTACCAGTTATGAGAAGATCATCAACATATAAGCAAACAATTAAAATTTTGTCACATGATTGTTGAACATATAGAGTTGCTTCATTAAGACTTCTCATGAACCCCCGCTGCTGCAAATGCTCATCTATCCTGCTATACCAGGCTCTAGGTGCCTGTTTTAGGCCATATAATACCTTTTTCAGAAGATACACTTGATTTTCTTTGTCTTTCTCAGTAAAACCCGAGGGTTGTTCCACAAAAATCTCCTCCTCCAAGTAGCCATTAAGAAATGCTGACTTGACATCAAGTTGAAATTTTTCCAACTTTTATGAGTTGCTAAAGCTATTAAAAGCCTTATTGTATCACACCTAGGCACTGGAGCAAAGGTCTCTGAAAAATCTACTCCAACTTGTTGTGAGTAGCTATTGACAACTAGTCTTGCTTTAAACTTGTTGACAATACCATTTGGATTTAATTTGATCCTATATACCCACACCTCACCAATCACCTTCTTGTTGGCAGGCCTTTCAACTAGCTACCAAGTCTCATTTTTGCAAATCATTTCAGCTCCTCTTCCATAGCAGCTTTCCATCTTGAAGAATTTATTGCTTCTTCATGGCTGGAAGGTTTCACTAACGCCATATTGCACCTATCATAAATTTCATCCAACGACTTTGTACCTCTAACAATAACTTCTTCATCTGAATTATTCTCAGATTCAACTTCTTCTACGATAGTCGGATCATAATCTTGAGACACATCTCTTCTAATTTGACCATCACTAAATGCCTCCCAATCTCAATATGCTCCTTCATCAAATTTGACATTTTTGTAAACTATCACCTTTACAGATTGCAAGTTAAAAATTTTGTAGCCTTTGCATTGTTGCTATACCCCAAAAGAATTCCAACTTCAGCCTTCTAGTCTAATTTGCTTCTTTTGACTTTAGGAACATGAACATAGCAAATGCTCCCGAAAACTCTAAGATGGTCAACAACAGGCTTGGCTTTGTACCAAGCTTCAAATGGGGTTTTGTCTTTCAAAGCCTTTGTAAGAAGCCTATTCAATAAGTAAACTGAAGTGTTGACAGCTTCTGCCCAAAATATTTTTGGTAATTTTTTCTCAAATAGAAGACATTTGGCCATCTCCATAACTGTTCTGTTTTTTCTCTTACTTACTCCATTGTGCTATGGAGTATAATTGATAGTTAGTTCATGATGAACCCCAGCTTCCTTGAGAAATTTTTCAAATTTTTCACAAGTGTATTCAGTACAGTTGTCGGCTCTGATCACTTTTATCCTGCAGCCACTTTGATTTTTTACAAGGACTTTAAAATTATGAAATACACTTGAAGCTTAAGACTTTTGCTTTAGCATGTAAACCCAACACATCCTTGTAAAATCATCAATGAAAAGAATAAAATATCTGCTACCATTCAACAAAGGAGTTCTCATAGGGCAACAAATATCAGAGTGAATAGGCTGCAGTTTTTCAGAAGCTCCCCATGCTTGGTTTTTTGGAAACGCCAATTTGCTTTGCTTACCAAGTTGACAAACAACACAAACACTAACACGATCATGTATAGCAGGCATATTCTGTGCTAGGCCTTTGTTATGCGTGTACTTCAATGATGAAAAGTTAAAATGGCCAAATCTCTTATGTCCAATGTTGTCACTGGCGAAAGGCATTTCTAAGGCAATAAATTTCAAAATAGCTTGAGATGAGAGGACTTAAAAAGGTGATAGCCTGAGTGAAGCAAGATAATAATTATCAAAATTCTACTAGATATACGAATATTAATCTAAAAAATATTAAATTAGAATATATAGCAAGTGATTATATAAAAAATAAATAAAAAGATCAATATTTGAATTTATAATTCAACTCAACATCATAAATATTAATAATTTAAAATGAAGAAATACACATCATTCCAATCTATAAGAGTTGTATTATCTACTTGTCTTTGCAAGAAAGAGTTGTATTATACTCTATTACCACCACCACCACCAAGAGGCAGACTTAAATAGGCTAAAAAAAATAAATTAGGATTTCTTTATTTTATAAAAAGTCATAATTATCCTTTTTTAAATTAATTTAGACCAGTATATTAACACTTTTTGGCCAATTTATCAATCAAACAATTTTTTACTATTATTTATTTGCCAGCCAAAGTGTAAATTACAATAATAAAAAAAGAAAAAGAAAAAGAAAAGTAAAAACGTGTCGTATTCTCCTTCCTCTTCCTTCATCGACTGTGAGGCTGCACTAGTACTGCTACCAGATTTCGACAACTTTTGCAGGTGAAATCAGCTTCATTATTGTCAACTCTATATGGTATTTCAAGCCCTAACAAAAAGATAAGGTTAGCTTTCAATTTAAGGCCAAACAAAAACTCAGAGATTGCAAAGGCTACCATATTTTCATATTTGCAGGCGCTCTCCTTTGCCGCTTTTGACTTGACAAAGGAACTCCTAAGGCGGAAAAGGCGCACGCCTCTGCTTTTCCTACTCGCATAAGGGGTCTTCAGGCGATGTGTCTCCGCCTTGCCTCGCCTGAGCTTCTAGGCAGAGCCTCCAACGCCCGTGACATTACTACTTATGCCAAAGAGAAGATTCATAGTTTGAACTTGGAAAAGCATGAATATTAGGATGCTTCCATTCCATAGCAAAACTTCTATTTTTCATTTTCACCGTCATCAGTTCTTGACCAACAGGATCCATAATAGTGCAAGTCACATTTTTGAAAAGTAAGGTATAATTCTTTTCAAGCATTTGACTAACACTCAACAAATTATATCAGGGACAAGTAGAACATCTGAAATATATCTAATACCTATTATAGGCTCTACAACAATCACACCTTTTCCTTTAACTTCTACAAACTCACCATTGCCAACTTTGACCTTTGAAGAGTAGGATGTGTCTAGCTCCTTGAACATGTTGATCTTTGAAGCCATATGATGAGTGCATCCACAATCAACCAACCAAGCTGTTAAATTATTGTTGGTTGCATAGCAAGTAGCAGCAAAATGTGCCTCTTCATGTTGTTGATTTTCAACAACTTGTGCGAGTCGATTCTGCTGCTCACTTTTATTTTTGCAAACTTTTTCAACATGACCAAAATTTTTACAAGCTCTACATTGTACTCCAGGCCTGTACCAACATAACTTCTCAATATTAGAGGTTTTTTGGCAATGTGGACGTGGAGGAAATTTGCCTTTCCTGTCTCCATATTCTTATTCCCTTCTTTCTCCAGCCACTTCTTTTTCACTAGAGTTAGTCTCAGCTTTGCCCTTTTGCTTGGCAAAAAATGCTCCTTCAGCGTTCTCTTTTATTCTCAATGATCGTCTCTGTTCAGATGCTTGTAAAGCATTTACAAGTTCTGAAAGAGAAATTTGTAAAAGATCTTTAGAGTCTTTAAGAAAGGATATTTTTGCCTCAAACCTCTCAGGGAGACTCACCAAGACCTTCTCTATCATTCTTTTATCTATTAACTCATCTCTTAGCAACCTGATCTGATTCACTACCTTCAAGAGTCTGTCAAAAAACTCTTTGACGGTATCAGCATCCTTCATCTTCAAGGCTTCAAATTCTCTTCTCAGGTTCAAAACTTGCAGTTGCCTTGTTCTGTCACTGCCTTGAAACTCCTCCTTAAGCTTATTCCATGCCTCTTTTGCAGTTTCATAAGCTATGATTCTTGTGAATATAGCATCAGACACTAAGGAATGTTTACAAGTCAAGGCTTTAAATCTCTTAGCACCTTCTTCATTATACTGCTTCATTTGGACAACAGTTGGATTGTATTTCAAAGGAGGTGGATCCACATGTATCTCCACCACTTCCCAGAGGTCAAAGGCTCTCAAATAAGCCTTCATTTACCCAAATCGGATAATTCTCTCCTTAAAAAAATGAGGTGTAAGGGTAGAAAAACAACTTGAAGCCATTGACGTTTTGGTTTTCAGGTTTATGTTTAGAGAGGGTATTTTACTGGTATCTCTTAAGCTCTCACAGTCCCACAAAGAACATTCAATGCTCTGATACCATGATAGATTTTGCTTAAACAAAGAAAGGGAGGAAGTAGCACAGCAAAAATTCTTGCTCGGATAAAAGACTTCATTTAAACTATATAGTACATACAAAATATATTTCTCCATATTTTCTCCACAAAAGTAGGTTCTTAACGTTAGCAAACCCATACCCGGAAAACCATATCATAAGCTATATATTAAGGTACTTAAAATAGAGTGACAGCAGAGTGTTACTTCCCTCAACATAACTCTCTTGTTTTCTCTTCTTTTTGCTTGAAAGAAGGAAAAATTAAGAGAAAAACGCACGAATATTTCTAACACAGTTTCAACGGGAGACAATTAACATATGATGACAACAATTACTATGTGTACAATAAGTCCCACCAACATAAATGAGGAAAATGTTGTAGGCTTGATATCTCAATAACTAAGCATAAAAGGTATATTTATACTACAATAATAAGATAAGACTTCCACGTACGTGAGACTATTAACAAAAAATCTAACACTTCCTGTCAAGCCAGAATATAAACTTGTACAAATAAAATCCTTAGTATCAAAACTCTTAACACTTCCCTTTCTTACAACAACTCAATAAACAATAGGTCAAACTTCACTTTCCTGAAACAAAACTAAATGCACAAACTGTCTTGTTGGTTCAAGGCCAACACAACTTAAAGTGCAACACGACAACAACAACAACATCCGCTTAGAGGCAAATAACAAAATCAGACAATTTTGAAGTCAACTATGCAAGAAGGGGAGGTTAAATGATACAACTCAGCAAAGTGTGTGTTTGGATCCAGAAACGGTCAACAAGTATGCACTGGAAGCAAGGTGGGCCAACTGAAGACAAACCGTGGGGAAAAAGAACAGGTGGCTTATGATGTGGCAAAGAAGGCCACATAGAATCAAGAAGCTTCCAGCCAACACCTCAGCATGGCCCTCAGCATGGCCGTTAAGGCGGTTATTTTAATTTCCTTTTACTCTCCTGTAGCTTCCTATAGTTCTCCCTCAACAGTCTCTCTTTCCATGATGATGAAAAGGTTGTAGCCTTGATATCATGGACTACGCCATAAAAATTTATTCATATTATAACAATAAAACCAAGGTCTAAACAATACGAGACTACTGACTACTAGCACAGCCTGCCAAATTTATTTTTTCACCAAAACTGATCACAAGACTTAAGGTCCCAAACTGAGGCTAGACTTGGTTACAGAAGATTCAGAAAAAGAACTTGATGGTACAGGTGCATGGAAAACAAGTAAAGGCATCTTTTTAGGAATATTTGGCACTGGTGCCTCGAAATTAAGAACTTGAATCGCTTGCCTTATTGAGGGCCTGAGATTTCGATCAGGATGAGCACACCAAAGTCCAACAATCATCAAACACTCTACCTGTTTGTGCTCAAAATCCGTATCCAGCTTCTTGTCCACAGCTGAAATAGCCTCTCCTCTGCCATAAAGATACCAGACCCACTCCAGCAGTACAACTCGAGAATCTCTTTCCACAAAATCTACTGACTTTCTACCAGTAGCAATCTCTAAGGCAACCACACCAAAACTAAAAACATCAGACTCTTTGTTAGCCCTTCCTGTGCTTATGCATTCAGGAGCTAGGTAGCCTACAGTTCCACAAGCCCAGTTGTCTTGGGAGTCCGTTCATGTTCTGTAAGCCGTGCTAACCCGAAGTCACCAAGCTTGACATTGAAACTGGAATCTAGCATGATATTGCTCGATTTAATATCCCGGTGCACCACACATTGTTCCCATTCTTCGTGAAGATAGAGCAGTGCAGAGGCCAAGCCAAGAGATATCCTGTGCCTCAAAGCCCAAGAAAGAGGAGTTTTATTGCCAAATAGATGGTAATCGAGGCTACCATTTAGCATGTATTCATAAACAAGATGGAACTCACCTCTATCATGACACCAACCTATGAGTTGCACAAGATTCCGGTGTCTCAATCGGCTAATGATCTTTACCTCGGTTATGTACTCCTTTTTACCTTGCCTAGAACCCCTTGAAATTTTCTTCACAGCAACCGCCATATCCACATCAACCAGGTAACCCCTGTATACAGCACCAAACCCACCTTGACCCAATTTCCTCTCACTTGAGAAGTTGTTGGTAGCCAAAACAAGATCTCTATAAGAAAACCTTTTTGGACCAACCCCTCTTTCAAGGTCATCATTAATTGATGTTAAGTTCTCCATCTCTGCTGCTTCCCTTTTCTTTATCTTCCACCTCCATAGTATCACATATGCTATAATTGCTCCTGCTATCAAAACACCACCTGAAACTGATAGACCGACAACCAACCTTATCTTCTCCGCCTTATTCTCATTCATTTCCTTTATATCCAAAGTTGAATTGAACTCCCATGACAGAAGAGTATGACGTTCTAAAGTTGAACCCGTTGCCGCTGAAAATCCAACAGTTATCCATTCAGGCAAAACCTTCATTAGATCAATCTGATAAGAAAGACTAGTGTGCTCTTCAGGATTAGGGGTCCTTTGATATTTCCAAGATACACTTAGATTCTTTGTTGTAGCATTGTAAGTAATCCATACATCTGCAGTATCACCACTATGCAGGCTAGCATTCCAACGGGTGTATACAGATGAAGAGATTGAATTGTTGTTAATCCCTACGTGCTCCATGGGCGGATCCCATTCAGGATTTGGGAATGAATCAAACTCCACTAGAACAATTTGGTTTCTGGAGGAATCACTAGTGGTGGTGTTAAATAAGCCAAGAAATCCACCAGCTGAATTTGGTGGGATTTGAAATCCAACAGGAGCAAGGAAGAAAGCAAATCCTTGACCATATGGAGAAATTCCTCGAGTGTCAATAATGAAAGAGTAATGAGTTTTGAAGTCAGTGATTTTTCGTGTACTGGAATCCCATAGAGGCAACTTCTCAGCATAGATTGCCCAACCAACACGACATACATAATTGAGTTTGTTGAATTCAATTGTTCCAACAGAAGGTTCTGCATCTCCCTTATATAGTATCTTGTCTGAACTAGGATCAAATCGAGATAATTTGAAGTAAACTGAATTAGCTGAGGGAAGAAAGACAACAAAATAGAACAAGAGAATAAGAAGAATTTGAGGATAGAAAGTTGCAGCCATGACTTTGAAGTTTGAAGAGAAAAGAGGAGTTTGGACAAGCAGAGGAGCCACTGCATGCATATAAGTCAGGTGCTGACTTCTACACCAAGTCAATGATATTGTTTGCATTTATATATATATATATTAATGTTGCAGCTACCAGCATCTCTTCCCTAATCTCTAATTATATAAAAGCTAAGAGTAGGCTCAAGTTCAACGCCACCACTATAGTGTCAACTCTAATTAAAAATAGAAAGAAAATAAATTAAAACTAGCTCAATCCTCCATTACAAAGCAACAAGCTCCAATTTCCTCAGGTTCAAACTAATTATTCAATAATCTGTCAATGTAGGTCTCAAAGAGAAGACTACAATAACCTATAGCTATGATCAGCACACAAGATAATCACCTGAATGCATGGTGTATATCTTCATCTTCTGGAGTTGACTTTGAGTAGTTGACACTGAAGTGAAACCGAAATTGTCAATGAATTAAATAGTATCATTTCCTTAATCACAAAAGGGACACATTAAAAAGGTATATTAAGGAATTTTCAACATACTCTATGGAATTTTCTGCTATAAATGATTAAGGCATGTAATACTGTATAGGTTGGTAGACAAAATTACATTTTCAGACATCCAAATAAAAAGTTGAAGTTTTAACCACTGAGATGAATGATTTCACCAAATAAAAAAGAATCTTCCAGGGATATAGCTGGTTTCCCTAGGAATCTTCTGCTTCCTTGTCTCTATACCAATGTGTAAAGACTAAAGACTATCTGTCAGAAAATTAGCATATAATATTATCAACAAATATCATGTTTGCAGGCCAATATTTTGTACAGACCATATTACATATTTTCATTCAATCCCACCAGTGAAGAAAACTCAGTATATTATTATATTCAAATACAAGAGGAATATATATAAGATAAAATATAATATCAAGAACTTCTAGGCCTCTAATATTTGTTCAAAATTAAAGGATGACAAAGCAATAGCACTCTTCAAAGGGATCAACTGACAATTATATATTATAACTTTCTTATTTTCTCTTCAAAGTTCAAACTTCAAAGGCTCTTCAAAAGTGTCCTACAATATACTCTTCGATATATTCTCCACTTAATTAAGCAAGTGGACAATTTGCTTATTTTATTAAATGTTTAAATTATCATGACATCGTTTAGTTAGCCATGATAGTCACATCTAAACATATATATTTAATTACAGAAATTTCAGTGGTTAAAATTTAAAATTTTCAAGTGGAAGATATTAGATTTATCCGGTACTAAAATTAGAAAGAGTAAGACTATTTCTTAAAATGAAAGAGATGGACTATATAGCACAGTAGTTTTTGTTCAAATTCTTAATTTTCCTATGAAATCTCTCTAAGCTATGTATCACTATATATTTTTTTTTTTGTGAATAGGAATTTAACAAGAATTCATACAAACAATATTTGAGAAACTAGTTCTCCTAAAATTTGAAATAAAAACATTTAGAAAAAAAAATTATGAACATAACCGTACATAACATCAGAGTTTAAACTTTAAAGGTAGTCTGACTCCAGCTTTAGCCAATCTGTATGCACAAGCATTAGTCTCAAGGTGATATGAGTCAACTTGAGCTCATGGAGTGTCTTAATCAAGCGTCTGCACTTGTCAATGAGTGCACCATACATATGCAAGAAAGAATCCATTAATTCGCTAATGAGCTGCACCACATTAATAGTATCTATTTCTACGAGGAATCATATCTATTGATTCGTTAACGAGCTGCATCACATTAGTAGAATATACTTCTATCTCAAATCTATAATATAATTATCAATCCTCTTAAAAAAATCAAGAATCCAATTACCCGTCGTCCCTTATAACTCCACCAGCACTAATAGTACCCGAATTACCCAAAAAAATCCATCACTATTCAATTTATTACACCAACCTTATGGGGGGAACTCCAACATAAGACTATCAACAACACAATTAGGGTATCACCATGTATAAGTGAGGGTATTAATTTATGCCACCATCAACATCAAAATCTTGAATAATGTATGGCACAGTTACTTAGTACTAAAGCAATAATAGTTTCCATTGTTAATTGGGTACCCTTTTTTTTTCTTGGTCTTTGTATATCTATGATTTGTTGATGATTGACACCTGGCCAAGCTCAAAAGTTTAGGTATTAAAATAATAATATTAACTAAATCAAATCTTGAGTGAATAACTAAGGGTCTCCTTAATCTAAGAGAATCTTATTGGTCTAGAAAATCTTGTCCACATGGGCTCAGCCAATAAAAACTGAGATTTAGAGAGAAAAGCCAAACCTTTATGACTATTGGTGGCCTCAATTGTCCCCTTAATTACAATTAATAATATATAATTTAAAGTAATTAATTCTAAAACCATAATCTTGTTTGCCATTGGTCTAAGCTTGATACAGGCGTGCAAAGACTTCCCTCGATTAGCTGGATGCCTGCTGGTGATGCTGGCAGCCTATCTAGTCCTTCAAGTTTATGTCTATGTGTCAGTCTGGGTCACTCGCTCACTCGCTCACTCGGGCAAAGGGTACTAATGCTGGTTTAACTTTTTTCCACCCTTAGGGATGTGCCTAAAAAAGTGCCGCTGCACTACTATGTAAGCGTAATTTTATATAGTTCATTTTCTATTTGCTTTGAATGATATCAATGTGTTTCTTCAAACCCTAATTAATAAATGCCATTTAATTCATATATATGGACTTTACATTTGGTTTTCTTTGTGTTTCTTGCCTAAACTAAAGTTTTTATTAACATGTGAATAAATCAAATCCTCACATGACCTAATTTTATTTGAATTAAATACAATTCACTTATCATTTAGACATATAAAATTCTAATTTAATTGACCAATTCGATATTATAACTCGACAGATTAAATTGATATCTATAATTTTTAATTAGTTATATATTTAATTATTAATAATGGTGTAGTGACAAAAGTGATATATGAACTCAAAATCTTTTCCTTTTTTTGTTTTATTAAACAAATCTCTTCCTTTGATACATAGTAAATCACTACATCATCTAAAAGTTAAAAATTATTATTAAATAATAATAATAATAATAATAATCATATGTATATTCTAATTAACTTCTCACCTTGGTTAGCTACTTTCCACTGTCTATAATGCTATCTTCTGTTTGAAAGCATACTAAATTAGAAAAGCTTTTTAAGTTAGAGACTTCAATTAAATAAAACTAAAACTGGTGAAGAAGATCAATATATATACATAGAATACTATAATTTAGGGTTAGCAGTAAACCAATGCGCCATCATTCGTACATGTATCGGTACTTGCACGTGTCACTGACTCATACGGCTGACGGCGCCATGAAAATACTCAAAATGAAAAAGATTAGTAAATATAAAACAAGTCTATGTAATAATATTCTGATTATAAAGGTGTTGACAGATAGAAAATAGAAATGCAACATCAACATCTTAACACCACCATCAACTCTTGCTTTGCCTCAACCAAGTAAGTATTCTTTTTCATCTGAATTCGAATTTTAGTTTGTCATTAAGCTAACGATTTTCGATTATGTCTCGTTTAATGATCAATCATTTGAATAGGATTTGATTAAATATTTTTTTTTTTTTCTTTCAGAAACCCTAGCTAGCTAAGCTAGCTAGATATATACATATTAATTAGAGTTGAGAGCTGAGCAAGAATGGGAAGAGGAAAGATTGTGATTCGGAGGATCGATAATTCGACGAACAGGCAAGTGACTTTCTCAAAGAGGAGAAAGGGATTGATTAAGAAAGCAAAAGAGCTTGCTATTCTGTGTGATGCTGAGGTTGGACTTGTTATATACTCTAGCACTGGAAAGCTTTATGAATATGCAAGCACCAGGTAATTTGTTCATCAAATTATATTAATTTTTATAGCCAGCTAGCTGATCTTTGTTTTGAAATTTATTAATATATATATATATATATATATATATGATTTTCTGAGATTCAAGCTAGCTAATAATGTTGATTTAATACCCTTTTAGCTTTCTAATGAATGTCACTGAAATTTTGCCACAACTAATTTCCAGTTCTTTTGTTAGCAATCTATCATTGCTTAGCTAGGTTTATAATATATTGCAACAATGAATAAGATTTCATTGCATAAGTTAAGAAAGACAGTCAAGTATTAATTCTACGTATCTGCTTCATATCTTAGAAAATTTCATTGAATTATATTGTATGCATGCCTTTGGTAGACCTTCATAATTAACTCCATGAGGTTTTTTCTCTCTTATATTGATTAGCTACCAAGAAAATGTTACATTTTATAACGAAAGATTAGATATATGATTTATTTAACTTAATTAGAAGTAGTATATATTTATTAATCAAAGAAAATCTGTGGAGAACAAAAAGAAAAGGGAAATTTTGTTAAAAGGAAAAATAAAAACCGGGTTTACTAATAATCTTGTGTGATCAGTAATAATACATGCACAAGGAAAAAGAAAGGAAGAAGAATGTCTAATAGTAGTAATTGTCTCTCAAGCAAATATAATTTGTTTAATATAGGATGATGGGGGTAATAATGGCTGCACAAAGATCTTTCTTTTAGTAAATGGAGAATGTGCAGCAAAGGGTAATCCAACCCTTCCCTATACCTCACTCTAAGTATTATTTATCTTTTTAGGTTTGAACTTAATACTTACAAGAATTAATATTGATCTATTATCTATTTATAAAATCTATATTTGTCAATAAAAAAGAAAATGCTATGTGTCAACTAATAACAATTACCTTGATTCTAATTCAGTAGACTAACTAGTTGATGAATCAAATTTATTGTCAATATATAAATTATACAATAAGGGCTCACTTGATGCATCGTATAGGATTATATAATGTATTAAGCTATATAGTTATATTGTTGTTATAAACTTATAGTACTATCTTATCATTTTTTTCATTACTGTATAACTTTATACTGTCATGCAAAATATAAGTCACTATTATCCTGTTGTATGCTGTATAAGAGTCAATTTGATAGTTTTATATTATTTTGTTATTCTTATACGATGTGTCAAACGAGTCTAATGATTTATTAAATAATAACTCAATTTAAAAAGTGGAAGCAGCAAACCAACTGAACTTATCTCCATCAAATTTGAATTGCTTATAAGTCATGTTCCAGTAATAGAGACACACAAATTTTCTCTAAAAGTGTACCTAATTCAAAACTGATTCAAATTTTGAAAAAAAAAATTGTTTCTATCTATTTCTCTCATACATGATCAAATTATATTCTTACTAAAACATTAAAGGATCTGAAACCTATCTCCATCAGCTTTAAACTTTAAACTCCCTTGTGTTGGTTCTTTTCTCTATCTCTTTTTTGGTTGGTGAAGACCCCTTGTTTTGGTTTAAGATGCTCCTTTCTATTTCTTTGGTTTAATTTATCAAATGTGCTCCAAGACGGCTGTGTTCAAATCTTTTATTTATATATGTTCCCAAACGCTTTTTTCCAAATTTAGAAAAGATTTATGATTCCTATTTAATATATATTACCCACTTCAGTTAGAAATTAGAAAACAAATTCTCATGAATCTTAAAACTCAAAATCATGCTGAAAAGTGAAAACCATACTTTTATTTGAGATGCCGAATCTATATACACAAACAATCGTACTGGATGGTGGAAGTAATTTTAGGTGGCGCCCCACTATTGGAGTATGTCCTTAAATAGTCCTAACCTAATCCAAACAAAATTGGTTAAGTGAATAATATCAAAAGTACCCCAAATGAATTAATACCTCTCCCTTAGCATTACATTTCAAGGATGTCACTCAGAAGATTCATTGGAATGTTACCTTTTCTACCAAAATTAAATTAAAAAATCTCAAATCATTAGAACTTTATATATTTTCTGGGAGGACATAAGCTAACCACTTTTCCTTTCCTTTTTCCAGTGCCTACTTGTGTATCATGTGCTAACAATGGCTCATGTGAAACAAACTTTGCTTCAATTGGAGCTTCCAAAGAAAATAAACAAAATCCATCTAGTAACAATAATTAAAATTAAGGTTGAACATATTGTTGTTCATGGTGTTCAAATTTCAATATTAAATTACAAGGATAGATGTCTAAAGAAATTTTCTCATTGTCATCAATAGCTCAGCTTAAAATACATAACAAAATTCCAGGAAAAAAAAAATGAACAGTGAACAAAGAAAAATAAAAAAGTATTGCTCCAACAAAGTATCTCTGATCTTTCCCCTCTCAATTTTAGTCATTCCATTATCCCTGAATTCTTTCTGACCTTCCTTTTTTCATTCTTGTTCTGAAAAAGAAAAAAGAAAAAGAATTGTTTGGAACCTCCAAAACAGAACTCCTAATTTACTTAATTATATTACACCCAGCAGAGTTATATATGCTGGCAGACTTATTCACAGCCACCTCAGCAGTGGTCTATGATTCCAGTAGAACCCTTTCCTGCTTGTGGTATTTACTTGTTTCTCTACATAGATTTCTATGAATACTCAACTGAGATTAATATGACTCCACAAAAACACTAGTAATAGGAGAAGACATAAGATATCTCATGTTTATATGAAAACACTTGCATGGGATGTCTAACTGGTGGTCAAAAGAGAGGAAAGGACGAAAAGAAAAGCTGATAAAAAGATACTTTGTTTATATTAGATATATATCTTTATGCAAGAAGGGGAACTGTATGTCTGTACCTGTTGGGAAAGTCTGCACTCTGCAGTTACCGGTAATTGAATTACGGATGCATGTCAACATAAGAGTTCTATTGATTACCACTGAGATTAAGCAAATGCATAGAGGCCTGGAAAGCACCATTGGGAAAGATGAGATAATGCTTATGAAATGGAGCATTTGTTCACTTTCTGAGATATATAAGAAGGTTCCAGACTAGCTGTCCCTGTGAGAGTAACCTTAGCTCAGAAGAAACAAGAATAATAAAGACTGCCAAGAAAGACAAATTACAAAAATCAGTCAAAGAACTCAAATGGCAGAAAGGGTAATCATCTAATAAAGAATCAAAAATAGAGATGCAAAAGCACTCGGTCATCTTCTATGTTAAGCTTTAGATTACACCAACCCCTTGAGTTTAGAGGAAATTACATGAACAACCCTCAAGTTTTCAGATAATGTATGTGTGTATTTTACAGTGTAATCTCATGCACCTTGATATTAATGATTTTTTCATTTCTCTGCATAAACCCTTGATAGTTGCTGCTACTGTCTTAACCACTCATATAACTGCAAATGTCATAGTTCTTTTACTATCACCAGCATGAAATCACTGATTGAGAGATATAACAAATGCAAAGAGGAAAATCAACAACTGTTGAATCCAGAATCAGAAGTCAAGGTATGTTCCATCTATTTCCCCATAACTACTATCATTAGTTGCATTCAAAGTAATTTTTGGCTGATCACATTTGTCCACTTAATATGAGTTTACTAAATAGTTGTACATAATAAGCCTGTATATAACATGAATTGAAATCATGAGCGTTATCAAACCTAAAGAATAAATCTGCATAAAGCTCATCATTTATTCTTCATATATCAAACAACATAGTGATGCAATTCCTAAGAAACAGAACATCCAACTCCTAATCAGCCGTTAAAAATCACATAGTGATGTTGCAGATTGCAATATTCTAGAATCCTGCTCCCTCAAGTCAAACGAACTACTTTTTTAATGGAATTATGCAGCAGGCAAGAAGGAAGAAAGAAAAGGGTGCCCAAAAAAAAAAAAAAAAAAAAAAGGTTCTCCTTATGTGGGGATAGAAGGGCTCTACTCTTTTGCAGAATAATGTCATTATTCTACATAAATATTATATAGTATACTTCTATGATTATTCTCCTTTTAAATCCTCTTAGAATTATGCTATGCCAGGCAGCAGTCATTAATAACCTTGGCTTAAATAAAATCAGAATAGTCAAGTTGGCCTCCTTGAACACCATTTTCAAATGCTAATGCCATACCTATCCAAAGTCCAGAGAATACTAGAAACTGTTTTATGGATTGCTACAGCTGATTTGCATTATCTGCAATCTTAGATAACATTTAGATAGATAAACTTGACTGCAAAAGATTTAAATTTGGCCCCCCTAACTCGAATAATTTATTTGTTCATGAAGGTCCAAACCCAAAGATTTTGCGGTCAATTATTTTGGACATAAAAGACAAGAAAGCCTAATCTAGTGGAAAATATTTTATAGATATTAGTTGTTTAGTGCAGGGTTGATCTATGAATATAAAGCAGTAATTACAAATTAGTGATATCATGTAGAAGTTGTATCACTGTCCTTGGATTAATGTGGAGCTTTTCCAAGATAAGTCATGGAAACTAGCAGAAAAACTACATATCTTTAACTAAATTGGATCTTGCAGAGCCATTTACTTGACTCCTCAAATAGTAGCTAACCCATGAAAGAACTCTAGTAAGGCGACCTTTGTTAGAATTTAGAATTTTTAAATTTACTTTTTTCCATCAAAATGCAGTTTTAATAGCCAAGGATATGACCCAGTGCCTCAAGCTAGAGTCCCAAAACAACGAACAAATGTAAGTGTGAAATCTTTTTTATACTTTGAACATCCTCTTCGTCTCTGGCTCACTGCCCCCAGGAGTCAACATAATTCCATTAGAAGATAGTTCGTTTGTCCTGACTGAACAGTATTACTAGAATAGGTGCAAGCATTGAGCTAAGCTAGTTGTTTCATTAGCTTCCAGAAGTTAACTCTACGAATAAGGAATCACTATGGGACCACAACAGTCCTTTTTCCTCTGAACTGTTGCAGATTGCAAGTTATGGATGGACATAATTGCAATAACCTCCGATGTTAGGATACTAAAGGGAGTTGGCTGTAGTGTAAGTATTTCAAGTCAAACTGCAATACTATATTACTACTCCCAGCCCACCAATAAAGCTAATATTCCTTGATTGGTTCACTTTCCCCTTGTGAAGTCTTTTTTCTCAGTTTAGGTGCAGAATCTCATAATTTCTAATTTCTAATATCAAAATCAGTGTTAAGTCTTAAAATCTTTACTTATGTTGTGGTAAGTTTGACATAAAGCTTTGCAATCTTACCTGAGTTCTTTTTTGTATTTTGTTATAGGACACATTGAAAGCGCTTTCTTTCTTTTCTTTTTTTTTCCAGTTTCCATCTTGCCAAATTGGAGAGAATAATCCTTTTGTCTTTTGCATATACTTAATTTATATTCTTTTGCTTGCTAGTTTTGGCAAAGGGAGGCAGAAATTTTAAGGCAGCAACTGGAGAACCTGAAGGAAAATCATCGGTATGACCTTCTCTATAAACTTATTTAGCTTTTTCAAATAAAGTAGTTATGGACCTGCAAGCCTAAAAGTATCAAACATGAAATATTACAAGTAATGGCTACATGAGTTGGCTATGCCATGGCATACACTATTGAATCCAAAAAATGCCCACAATGAAATAAACTTGCTTTATCAGATATAGGACTGTAATGACTAGTTAATCTCCAGCAAACGGTGGAAAAAAAACTAAGACATAAGGACATATCTTATATACAAGTTAACTTGCACAACCACCTAAGAGGGAAAAATAAGTTATAGGAAATAAGTAAGCAAGAAAAAATCCAAAGGAAATGCACAAACCCCTTTTATGAGTTTTAATATATGCCCCTGTTCTTGATAACAGTATTTAATGAAGTTCTGTCTAAAATCATAGAAAACCCAGAGAAGTGTGTATCTTTGATGGTCATGCGAGATGTCATTAGATATGGGTGTAATTCACATGATGCCTGAATTAAGTGAAATGAAAATCCCAGAAACAGCAAAGAAAAATTTTAAATAAGGTCGTGAAAAATAGATGCAAAGAGGCACCCTTTTCATGTATATGAATTTTATAATTTAGAAGAAATTAATTTCTGCCAAGGGGATTCAAGTGATAAAACATAACACAAGGGGCAAGGTGATAAAGTGCTTTAGTGAATTTCCCCGATTCTAATTTAAACAAACCAAACACGAAATTAAGTCATATGTTAAGCAAAAACTACTTGGCGGAAAAAGTACAGGTAACCACTGGATTACTGTAACATGACTTATCTGAAGCAGACAACATCTAGGTTTTGGCTCCATAATGCCAAAAGCGTCACCTAAACATGTCAACAACTAGGTTTCCTGAAATAATAATGAACCAAGATTCACGCAGAAGTGGTTTACTGTACCTAAGACTGGAGTGGGTTCAACAGACACAAACAAGATGCCTTCCCCCAGAAAAATGGCTCTGGTAGGAGTTAAAAATCGTATATACAGCACAACAACCCACTAGTTATACTATTTTTCTTCTTTTATTAATCTCTAGACTAGCAGCATACAATAGATTACACAAGCACCAGTTAGGATTGAAGATACACCGTCCAGTACAACTGAGAATTAGTTTCCATACTAAAGCAGTCAAAACTACTGTGATATATTAAGTAAAATACTAGTATTTGACAACAGAAATTAAAAGAAGAGGGTAACCTTATATATCTTTCTATGCTCTGTTTGGTGGTCAATATTTACATTCTGATAACACAGGCAATTAATGGGAGAACAGCTATATGGTTTGAGCATCAGAGGCCTGCAAGATTTAGAGAATCAACTGGAGATGAGTCTTCAGGGTGTCCGTATGAAAAAGGTCAAATACCCAAGATATTTATACCATGCACAAAACTTAATGTTTCTCTAATTTACTATTTGAGATAGTTATGCTTATATAATCTCATTATGGGCCATTTTGACAAAAAGAAATATAAAGCATTTCAATTTCTGCAGGAACAAATTTTGACAAATGAAATCCAAGAGTTGAACGAAAAGGTCCTTCTCAATTTTATTTTATTTTTTTCAAAAATAGCTCTCAGAATTTATTTAAGTCATCAAACATACTTTTTGTTGTATTAAATACAGGGAAACCTTATTCATCAGGAAAATGTGGAACTATATAAGAAGGTAAATCTCATTCAACGAGAAAATATGCAACTATATAACAAGGTATTCCAGCTTAGTTACTTACTAATGTGACATCCCCGGAAATTAACTGAAACTACAAATACATTTTCTTGGGAAACAGATGAAACTATGGCTCTCACCTTGCTTAACAATTGAGGTTTATGTCTCAGGTTTATGGAACAACAGATGTGGTTGCAGCAAGCAGAAATGACTTTATAACATATGGTATCCAAACTGAAGAGAACTCACAAGTCCCCATCCATCTCCAACTAAGCCAACCTGCGCAACATACATACAAGACATCAGCTAGAGTAACAAAGTGAAGGTAAAGTTTCCTTTTCCTCCTTTAAAATTTTAGCACAATATTGACAAGATATACATATGACACATTGCAGCGGACTACAACTACATCAGACAAGATGAAGATTATGGACAAGTATTACTCTATCTGCTCAAAACAAAAAACCCCAAGCATAGAAGAATACGCTTCATGGATTGAGATGACATATAAATAAGCGAAACAGCATGACAGTATGACAATATTGTTCGTGACATTAAGCTATAACTCAGTTGAAGTTATCACTTGATTGGATATCTGGATATCGATGTAAATTGACATATTGGGAAAAATTAAATAAAACAGTGTGCAAATAAAACTTTCCAGCTCTCAATTTTTAGTTTTTTATTTTATTTTTATTTTTTTATAAGAAACAAGAAGATTTCAGAGTTAGGTAACAAAGCAAGCCCAAAGACTTTTGCATTAACCATATAACAGAATAAAGCAAAACTTAATAATGACTTTACAAAATCGAAAATAGATGTTAGGAAACGGAAAAGACTTCACTGCCTCTCTTATTCTTTCTTTTCCCTCATAAATTCAGAAAATTGAACAGGTGCACTTGCAAAACTTAGTTTCATGACATTCTTCTCAAAAACAGATGGTATTGATTATCTTTCTAGATGCACTTGGTGCTCATGCATACCATCCATCCGAGCCTTCCCCATCAAATTTCAGAATTCAATATACAGTAACTCTTCATGAAGGTCAACACATATCAAACAAAGGCTTAGCAAGCTTTTCATATTATCCATGTACCACATAGCGTTCAGTTCGAACTAAAAAATATGAGCACAAGATGGTGCCAATGCTGACACTTAATTTGAGCAGAGGAAGTGTAAATCATGAAAAAAGCAACCACACAAAAAATAAAAAAAAATAAAAATAATCTTTTCATTCTCTTGCTCCTTTTTTTTCTATTGCTATTAGCATATAACTCACCAAAGGTTGTTATTCTCACAAATGTTATAAAAAAAAAAAAAAATTGTCAAATGCAAGCTTCAGCCCCAATTGATATAAAGGTGCAAGTTACCTTTTAAGTTATCTGAAGCACTTTAAAAAATGATTGGCCATGGTTTGAAGTAATTTAAGGCTAAAGGGAATTTGATCTTAAATGCTTTTTTTGCCAAAATGAGAAGATGTTTTACTTGAAGATAGAAGATATACTTTTTCTAACGAAAATCAAGCACAACAATGATCTTCACCCAAAACTTTTAGAAAATATACTTTTTTCTAATGCAATGCTGTACTATATATCACCTTCCTTATTGATATCCATAAAGCATAAATATTTCTACAAATACCATAATAGTAATTCTAGAAGGTCGCAACACTTTCATGTTCCATAGCTTTCCATATAATAACACATATCAGAGATTTTGCTTCCACCTCAGCCATAACTCCGTGTGGTAAAATTTAAACAGGAGTGGTAGCAAGATCATGGGTACTAATAGTATTATAGTTTTTGTCCCCAAAAATTGGGGCAATCCATTGTCAAGTGTCAACCAACAAGCTACAATTTATTAACACATTGATATCGAGGTGCAAGTTACCTTAAGTCATCTAAAGCACTTTAAAAAATGGTTGGTTATGGTTTGAAGTACTCTAAGGTTAAAGAGAATTTGATCTTAAAAGCTTTTTTGGCCAAAAATCCTAATAAGGGGATGTTTTACTTGAAGATAGAAAATATACTTTTTCTAACAAAAATCAAACACAGCAATGATCTTCACCCAAAACTTTAAGTAATGCTCTTTATAGAAAGTGCTTCAATATAATGAAATGCTGTAGTACATATTGCCTTCCTTATTGATATCCATAAAGCGGAAATATTTCTACTAATACCGTAATACTATACTAAAGGTCACTAACACTTTCATAGTTTCATGTTCTATCCATAGCTTGCCAATTGCCATACTAACACTTTCATAGTTTCATGTTCCATTCATGTTCCTAACACAGATCACAGACTTTGCTTCCACCTCAGCCATAGCTCTACTCGGTAAAACTTAAACATGAGTGTCAGCAAGATCATAGGTAGTACTACTAGAGTTTTGTGCCAAAAAATAGGGGCAAATTCATTGTCAAGTGTCAAACAAGCTACAATTTATGAACTCACTCGAAAAAGTACCATGAATTACTTTAACATTAATCCTATATACAAATGAAGTGATTGCAAATCGTATTAAAATACATGCAAAACTGAAGGACATAATTATAAGTCAGAACCCTCATTGATGGACAATAACGGGGCAAATACCAAAGAAGAACCATGGAAAATGAATATCCACAAGAGCTAGGGCATGAATGATTGAAGAAATACAAATTTGCAAGTAATTGATTGAAGGAGAAGATCCGATTCGTACCTGGGCAGCGGCTTATTGTGATTGGGTGTCTCTGAGAAAGAGAGAAAAGGAGGGAAAATATCTGACGAAGAATTGTTACTGGAGATTTAAAATATTGGATGCGAATGAAAATATCTGAGCGCAAAATTATAAATTAAATGCCCATAAATAAAAGGGAGGGAGTGACCCTGTGGTCCCGCTGCAAGAGAGATGCCCCACATTTACCAAAAAAAAAAGAGAGAGATGCACCCATATTTACCAAAAAATGAAAAAGAAAGATGCCCCCACTCAAGTACTCAACTAGGCCTCCACGTAATTAACGGCAACATCTTTACAAAAATTAAAAACAAAGGAAAAATTAAACAAAAATTCCAAAATCCAAACCTCCACTTTTTTATAATTATTTTACTATTTAGAATTACATTAATTTTCAGTTCAGTAATCAATAATTTTTTTTTACTTAATTTAATCTTTTAAAATTATATTTTTATATTTACATGTTATAAATTAAAAAAATAATTATTTTTGATATAAATATAATATCATACTTAAGTTATCTTTTAAGTTTTAGAAAAAAAAAAAATTAGTTTATCCGTAAATTTTGTGAAATTAATTTATTCATATATAATATAAAAATGAAGAATGCAATTTAATTAAAAAAATTTAAATTATAGATGATAAAATTGACATGAATTATTCATAAATGACTAAAGTAAAACCAGATGCAATCGTAATAAACTAAAATAGTAATTAAACCAAATTATTTTGTTTGATCTATGTTGATGTTTTGATCTATTTATGATGTATTTTGATTAATTTTTCTCTTTCATTCGTTTAAAATTAAATGTTTTTATGTCCTTAATTTCAGTGAACATATATATTATTCATGTGTCATTTTATTTTTTTATATATATTCTCATTTGATTTTTTTCCCAATAATTACAACCCATTTCTTTTTTCTTTTGGTTATTTCAATTAGTAGTATCAATAATTATATTTAATTGTTAATTGTAACATTTAATTTTTCAATAATTGTATTATTAATTAATGACTTTTTTATGACACTTGATAAGATACAATTAATACAGTCTTTAAAATTTGAAATATTTTAAAAATAATAAATTATTTATTACATGATATTGAAATTATAGCCAACTATAATAATAAATTATATAATTTTCTATATTTATCATCTTAACAAGTGTCATAAGGACACCCCTTAGAAAAATATCTAATTAATAAATTAATTATTAATCTATAAATTTAATACAAATAATATATTTTTATAATATTATCTATGTATGTTCTTTTGATAATTTATATAACAAAATTTGCAACTATAGTTTTTAAATCTTCCACTCAACACCTTAATCAAATTAGTGATTCTTATATAAATGATATAGCACACAACTTAAGCAATAATTTGATAGATTGGTATATCAAAACATTATGAGAAATAAATTTTAATGGATCTTTAACTCAATCACAGGACTTGTTGCTAAAATTAAGTAAAACTTATATATAATTACTTTATCATTTCTTAATAATAGGAAGAAGAACTTAGTACACGGAACAAATTACTCAATACACATAAATTTCTCCCGTATTACAAACAATGAAAATAAAATCAGCAACAGATTTAGTTAATCACAATAATCTGGTGCAAACACTTGGGCTGAAAAACGTCTAGGTTGTTGTTGTTGTTGATCGCAGTGAACACCATCATCAAAATTCTGAGAATAGCTAACAGCATCGTAATGAAACGACAAATTTAAATGACCTTTTGTTGATCCATACAAGCTCTTGCTATCTCTCACTAACCTTCTCAAAATATTTCTCCACCTGATTCGGCTCCGAATTTTGTTAATGTTAGGATTTTCATAATGGATGCGAGAGTACTCTGCTTCTTCGCGCATCGGAAAACACGGCGGAGACATCAAGCATCCAGCGAAGTACGACGGTTGACGGTGGCGGTACGGGAGATCTCTCTCATCCATCTGAACGACAAAACACTTGTATATATGTGCCGTTTAACTGATGAAGTTCTAGTTGGGTAAGGAAGTAGCGAACCAGGAAATATATTTTTATGTCGTCTTCAGCTTGCTTCTCATATGATTGAAGATGACCATGTGTGACCCGTTGCTACAATTTATAGCTAAGGTTATAGGTTGACTAGTAATTTACCTCTAACTTCTCCACTTGGTTATTTTGTTTCAATATGCAATTTTTTTGGTTATAGTAAAAGTGTTCAAACTTGTAATTAAAGAATAAGAAAATATGTACTAATTGCTTGAATTATAACTTATAAGTGATTTAAATAAATTATATTTCAAGTTTACTTCTAAAATATATATTAAGAGTATTTGAACTCATTAGTAATTTGAATTAAGTTATAAGTGATTTGTTTAGATAACTTTCTATAATTATTGGGTGTTTGACAACTATAAAATTGATGATAGGGAATGCCCATGAACTACTCAAACAAGGGAAGCATGGTCATGAGCTGAAGGAATCAAAAGGACAAGAAGAGCCTGTCAATAAGTCAAGCACATACTATATTTTTTTTATTTTGAAAGGAAGAATAATCAAGAAAAATGAAAGTTAAGAAAATAAAATACTATTGAAGAATAATTGGTTAGATTCAACATGTGATTTTGGCAAGGCCGCAGTTTCCGCTAGCCACACCCACCTGTATATGTGGGGACTTGGTAATTGTCGTTTTTCTATAATTATTATGGAAGAAGCCGCTGGTTGTAGTTGAATCTTATGACACTCGCCTAGTTTTTGGTGCCCATTAGTCATCAGATCTTGCTTTTCTTGTTTTACTGCCATTTTTTTTTTCTATGCCTATGGCTTATGCCTGGTCACATTTTTATGATGGGTTTAGATTAGCTAAGTGATCATGGTTTGGGAACAAATTTACATATAAATTATAAAAAGAATATTTATGAACTAAAATTCATTTTGTTAGTTTAAGTTGATGAATTTAAAAAATTAAATTAAATAATAAAGCATAAAAAAAAAAAAGGTGAGATCACATTTTAGAGTGTTATCAGGAGACGCCAGCTCCGTTCCTGCCTCATGGGTCTCCATTCCTGCCCCATACCCATGAGGTAGTCACTCCATTCAACTCATAACTCTTTTTTCTCTGTTCTCGCTACAGGTCATATCTAACTCATAACTCCAACTCAAACAACAGAAACAACTACGGTTGGTATCCCATATTTATGGTTCACTCGCCTGTTAGAAACGACAAAAGTGATGTTCGAAATCATTGAGCAACCCAAACGATTAATAGGGGCACCTTTGGGGCCAAGAATCTGAGTGCACATTATTAATAAGAGGATGAACCCAGACGGTTTGAGGGGCCCATGGATTTATTTATGGACCACTCGTCAGCTAATGTTTTGTGTGTCTGTCTTTTTCTCTCGTTTTTGAATTTAAAATAATTGAGGAAATAATACAGGTCAGATATATAAATATTAAAAAATTTATTTTATAATAATAAGCTGGAATAGCTCAGTTGGTTAGAGCGTGTGGCTGTTAACCACAAGGTCGGAGGTTCAAGCCCTCCTTCTAGCGAAAAATTGTTTATTTTTTAAAAACTTCACTTTGTGTGAACCCTCTTAAATATAGCAAAAATTACGTGCACCATTTTTATTTTTTTTATTATTATTAAATTCACTTTGTGTGAACCTTCTTAAAGATAGCAAAATTACTTACACCATTTTTTTTTTCACTTAGAAATTGCAAAATTACTTCCATAATTGTATTCCTTAATTAATTGAAAAATAAAAAGAGAAATTACCGACACCAATTACAGTTTCAATATTATTTTTGATATATATAAACTTAATTTACCTATATTTATGATTTTGAGTAAAGATTTATGATTTTGAGCAATCTTTACTCATTCATACTGATTTATATAAAGTAATTTATTCATGTTGTCTAGTGATTTTTTGTTGGAGAAACCATTCGAAGTTTCAGTCTATACCTATCTAGCTAGCTATCTCAAACACATTGCTCAACCCGTTCAAGTTATATATGCCTCATGTTTCACTTTGTGGCTAAGGTGGGTTTGGAATTTGGATAGGGCCTTCATGACTTGGTTTTGGTGTCATGTTTATCTCTCGACCACTATATATGAGGTGTACTTCTTTGATATGTCCATATACTTAATTTGTCTCTTGTTTGACACTAGCCTTAATTAGATGCCCCATGAGGGTCATTTTCAAACTACATGACTATTATCAAGTTTTTGTTGGTCTAAATGAAATACTATTCACATAAAATAATATAAGCCTTATTAATTTTCAGTGTAGAAAATTCACTCAAACTTGTTTTTATTTTTTGCTATAATTAATAAACTTTGTCCTATATCCTATGTGGTTTCAAATTTATTACTTTACTCTCAATTCATGCATGAGATTTGTTTCGTATTGATTAAATTAGTTGATGTAAAGTGCATGTGAAAATTTCGTTATTTTTTGTTTTTCTTTCTCTATAAATTATCAAATTTGCAAAATTTAAACTAAATTCAAATGTCTAGAGAAGAGAATTAATAAAAACTTTATTCTATCAATTTTTACAAAATTGTTTTGTTCAGATTGAGCATAACTTGAAATTTAGTTTAGAATGTTACAAAATAGAGAATATTATTATACATATTTTAATGAGAGTTATACAACAAATTTAAAAACGCGGGTGGCAAAGTGATTAATATAAAGTTATATAATTTTAAGTCCAATAGTTTAAAATAAATAAATTTATGTCAAAAATCAAACCATCCAAAAAAAATATAAAAATTTAACAATCTACATGATAATAAGAAGGGCAGAATCAATATCTATATTATTCTAAAAGTTAAAAAATTTAGTCTAAAATAAGTATAAATTAATTCATTTTTGAAAAAATATAAAACTTATTTTTTTCTCTCTTAATAAATATCTATTACCAAATCCACTCACATAAGTTAATATTTTTTATTAATTTAAATTAATAAAAAAAATTTAAAAATTAACTTCTTAATTAATCTATTTATATTATATATAAAAGTAACTTAACGAAATAAATTTTTTATTTTCTTAAATACCCTTATGAGTTCTTATTATGACATATATATCCTTAGTTGTTATTTTACTTCAAATAGACTCTTTTTTTTTGACTATTTTCCTAATTCTTCTCCATTTTAATATTAATATAATTGTAATTATTTTATAACTGTTGATTACTTTTTTACTTCTTCTCAATATTAATAAATTTATATTTTTTAATAATTATATAGTAAATAAATTTATTTTTTGAATTTTTTGTTTGTTTAAGAGTGTCTAATAATCTTAATTTTCTTAATTCTTCTCAAATTTATAAACTAAAATTTTAAAAACAAATTATTAAGAATTAATAGAACTATTAAGAGTGTAGTTTCATGATTATAATATTGTTGTTTTAACTCTTAATTCATTAAAAAAATTATATTTTTTCAATAATTATATGTCAATAGTAGTTAATATTGATTTTCTCAACAAAAAATTGTTTAATAAGTTACTAATAATTATATTATTTTGTACTTTCATTCAAATTTATGAAATAATATTTTGAATTAAAAAATATTTAGAGTATAGTTTCCATGGTTATATATTGTTATTTTATCTTTTAATGGAAAAAAATTTATTTTCTTAAATACCCTATAATTTTTACAATTATATAATTTATTTTTAATTGTTATTTTGTTTCAAATAGTTTTTATTTTAGTTTTTTCATAATTTTCCTCTATGTTAATAATTATTTTATGACTATTGATTTTTTTATCCTAATTCTTTTCAATATTAATAAATCTTCAATTTGTCAATAACTATATATCAATAGTGATTAAGACTGAATTTCTCAATTTCTTTTAATTTAATACCTTACAAATAACTATAATATAAATTATTATTTAAATGTTATGAATGAAAAAAAATATATATTAAGTGTACATTTTGTATGATTATAATATCATTGTATTAATTTTATAGATATTCAATTTATTATTAAAGATTACTAAATGGTCTGGGTATCAAATACTAAAACTGAAAATGATATTTTGTGTATGGACTTACATTAAGCTTACAAACCATTATAACCCTGAATTTCAACTTCTTGTGAGGTCAATACTCATTGGCTAGAAAGGCCTAAAATCAATCCTCCTAATAGCAACAGTAAAGAAGGTTGCTTTGAACTTGTCATCTTTTATATTCTTCAAAACTTTCTCCACAACACAAAAGTTTGTGGCCCTACTAAAACTAACATCAATATCACTAATGAAGTTAGTTAGTGCTCTTGCCAAATCAATACCCATGTTATTAAACATTGAACCATAATTAAAGTTAAGGTCAGGGTACTATAATTAGGGTTAAGATTAGGGATACCATAACTTGGGTTCAAGTATGGTAATTATTGTTTTGATTTGGTAACTAGGATTAGGGTAACGTAACTAGGGTTATGGTATCGTAGCTAGGGTTAAGGTATTGTAGCTGAGGTTAGAATACCATAGCTAGGGTTAAGGTATTGTAACTTAGGTTAGGGTACCCTAACTAGGGTTTGGGTACCGGTTTAGGATTCGGTAACTAAGATTAGGGTATGGTAATTAGGGTTAGGGTACCGTAGCTAGAGTTAAGGTACTGTAATTAGAATTAGGGTATTGTAGCTAGGGTTAGGATATCTTAACTAGAGTTAAGGTACCATAGCTAAGGTTAAGGCATTGTAACTTAGGTTAGGGTACCCTAACTAGGGTTAGGGTACCGGTTTAGGATTCGGTAACTAAGATTAGGGTATGGTAATTAGGATTAGGGTACCGTAGCTAGAGTTAAGGTACCGTAATTAGGATTAGGGTATTGTAGCTAGGGTTAGGATATCTTAACTAGAGTTAAGGTACCATAGCTAAGGTACCTTATCATAACTTTGGTTAAGATACCGTAATTACGATTTAGGTACCGTAACTAGGGTTTGGGTACCGTAACTTAGGTTTGGGTATTGTAACTAGGGTTTGAATACTTGATTAGGGTATTGTAGCTAGGCTTAGGGTTAGGATACGGTAACTAGGATTAGAGTACGATAACTAGGGTTTGGGATACGGTAACTAGGGTTTGGGTACGGTAACTAGGGTTTGGGCACTGTAACTAGGGTTAGGTATCATAATTAGGGTTAGGATACCGTAATTAGCGAGGAGGTGAGGGTACTGTAATTAGGGTTAGTTTTCTTAATTTTTTCATTTTAATAAATCTATAAGTTGTCAATAACTATATATTAATAGTATTTAAGATTGAATTTTTCAATTTTTTTATGTAATAAGTTACAATTAATTATAATATGAAAAATTAAAGAAGTTAAACAATTTTTAAAAAATATTAAGATTATACTTTTTATGATTATAATATTATTATGTTCATTCTTTTTCTATCTTTAGAATATTAAAAAAAATTATATTATAATTAAACTTTTTTTTTTAAATTGATCTATTTATTTAATGTAATTAATATAAAATATTATTTTTTATTAATTTTAATTTCTTACTATGCACATCAATTATAGATAAGCATATATATGTATATATTATGACCATGATTCGCCCTCAACATGAGTGCTGCGAAATTAGTAACTACACATTTCACTTTAACTTGCACATTAATTCATTCTTTATCTTTTAAATAAAATTTGAATTTTAACGTTACCACTTTATACTTAAATAAAAAAACATGCTAAATACTTGATGATTAATTTTGTGAAACATTATATAAAGAAAATCACTAATTTGAATTGACAATTTACTTTGCAAATCATACCAGAAGAAGCCTTAGTGGCTTATTTTATAAATCATCGGAACATGAAAATTAACATAAATTTGTCATCTTATCTTATAAATTGTCATAACAAAAGTAATAAACGCATTGATGATCATTTACTTTGATAATATATCCCAACAAGAAAATCAATAGAAACTTGACGATTTATTTTATAAATTGACACCACAAAAATAAGAGAAAGCATTGACAATTACTTTTGTTCCCAACAAATAGGCACAAGCTTTGTCAATTTATTTTATAAAGTTGTCACAACACAAAAATTAGTAAAAGTCTTGATGTGCAAACTACTTAACCGATTTATATATAATTTTGACAACACAAAAATTAATAAAATTATTAATAATTTACTTTGATAGTCATTCAAATAATAAAATCGACAAAAATTAGGAGTGTTTATTTTATAAATAGTTAATTATAACAAAAAAATAGTAAAATTCTTAACAATTGACAAAAAAATTTAATAAAAGCTTAATTTGACTATTTATCTTGAAATGTTTCACATCACTAAAATGAGTGTGTCAAAAATGTTAATACATTAGATATCCATATCCTCCACGTATTTTACAAGATTTTGTTCAGCACAACATGATTTTTTGTTACCCACAAAGAAAAATGAGTGTGCCAAAAATGATATGGTGGGTCCCATGGCGCCACCTTCTCACTGAAACCAAAGGAATGGGTGTGATATCGAATGGATCAGTAACCAACATAGAACAAGCAAAAAACCAGCAAACTCTGAAGAGAACACGAGCCAGAGGAAGATGGCAATGGCAATGGCGCTTCGGCGACTTTCATCTTCAATCGACAAGCCAGTTCGTCCGCTCTTTAATGGCAGCTCTCTTTATTACATGGTTTGTTGTAGTTATTTATTATTTGGTTTGCAAGTTTGTTTGTTTCTCGAGAAAACGGCGGAAAGATATAATACCAAATTGTACAAAAATGGCTAGCTAATTTTCTTAAAGCATTTCCAATAGAATTTTAATTCCTTTCTTTCCCCTCGTTTTATTATTCCTTGTAAGTTTTCTTCAGAATCAAACAGAAGAATAGTTTAGTGCTGGAAAAATTGATCTTATTACGTAAAGATTTACGGACCATTTTTTTCATTTTTGTAGTCATCTGTGCCCAACGAAGCTGTGTACGAGAAGGAGAAATCCCGTGTTTCTGTAAGCTGATTACTATATTATATGCTTATTCGTTGCTTTAGTTTCATTGATTTGGAGGTGTTGATTCAATTTCATATACTTCACGTTATTGCTTAACCTGAGAAAATTGCCTTACAGTGGCCAAAGCAATTGAATGCTCCGCTTGAGGTAGTTGATCCAGAAATTACGGATATAATTGAGCTCGAGAAAGCTAGACAATGGAAGGTAAAAATTATGCATTTAGTGCTTGGAATTCTTTAGATTTATTGTTCAAAAACTATCTGTATGTTCTCTAAGTATTATTTTGACTGTGTCAGTGTTTGTGTGTGTGTGTGTTTTGTTTCCTTTTATACAAGAAAACAGCAAAATATAAACTCCTCTCTCCACTTTTCGAGCTAGTATAGTAAATCCTATTTTGCTAATCGTGCTTAAAAAGAACACACACAAAAAAAAAAAGAAGGTAAAATGAAATCCAACAAGTTGTAGATGAGTAGGTGACATATTTGTGTGATGCATGATGTCCCTTCTTATTTAGGAGAAGTATAGAAATGAGAACAGAACCATCTTAAGATATTCTCACTGTTAAAATTAAAGCAGTGCACACTTTTTTATTTCTCCTTTTCAAGATCTAGCATGCATTAACATTCACATTTCATCTTATAAGTACCTCGATTGAAAATTGACTGTTTTTGTGAAGGGGCTAGAACTTATTCCATCGGAGAATTTCACTTCTACCTCTGTAATGGAAGCTGTTGGTTCCATCATGACTAACAAATACAGTGAAGGATATCCTGGTGCTAGATACTATGGTGGAAATGAGTACGTGCTGTCTTGCTATCTTCTAGGAATGCTTGCCATTGATGTTATAGCAGTTAGCATTTTAAATTTAATTTGGCACCACCTGATTTTTTGTGATTCAGAAAATCGTGGAACTTCCATTTTCAGGTATATTGACATGGCAGAAACACTATGCCAAAAGCGTGCACTGGAAGCATTTCGGTTGGATCCAGCTAAATGGGGAGGTAAGTAGTTAGGTAAATAGATAACATGAAGAAATACTACTTTTAATTTAATTTTTCCCTATGGTTTATGACGCATGTATATCTCCATTTCGTTTCTTGATACTTTTCTAGACCATATATCTATATTCATGTACCATAACCAATTATCAGTTAGCAGTTTATGATTTTATGTGTATTAAATGACACTTGTCATGAAAATTTAGAAGTTATAATCTCTTATGGGCTTTACTCATATAAAAGACAAGATTTTTTCATGGTATTTTATTAGTCTGGTTGATTTATTGAAATGTAAAGGGAAGTTGGAGGCAGGTTTACCGGATGGCCTTTTTATGAAAGAAAGTTTTTGTGGCCGAGTTTTCTTAGCATGTGATTAATTTTCTAAAAGTAAGATTACATCTAAATTGCAGTGAATGTGCAGCCTCTATCTGGGTCTCCTGCAAACTTTCAAGTTTACACGGCATTGTTAAAACCACATGATAGGATCATGGCACTTGATCTACCTCATGGTGGACATCTTTCTCATGGCTATCAGGTGATTACTATTTTCAATGTGTATTTTCTGTTTCAGTCAATATATAATTTAGCTTCCTGATCTTCACAGTATTATATGAATTTTTCAATGATATTCAAAGATTAAGAGATCATTTCATACTCATCTCTGTATCTTTCACATGCCTTCTTATATATCTATTTTTTCACTAACTTGCTGCAGAGTTAGTTTGGCTGTTGGTAGCAATTTACCATGATCAACAAATACTAGTTTTGTTTGTTTGAGGTTTTATTTAGATTGCATATTGATTTTGTCAGTTGAACCTATTGAACTCTTTTTATTCATGATACTATTTTTATTTATGTCATCTTCTCAGTGATTTTGTTGTTTTTTTTTATTATTTGGCAGACAGACACCAAAAAGATATCTGCAGTGTCTATATTTTTCGAGACGATGCCATATAGATTGAATGAGAGCACAGGATATATTGACTATGACCAGGTAGTTTTACAGTTTCTAATCATGGTGGTCCTTTTGCTTATTCTTGTTTTGAATGAGAAAGCATGAACTTCCATGTTTTGGCACTTACCTTGAGAGCGAAGATACAGTCACTGCTTTAAATTTGTGTTTTGGTAAGTTTTGAAAACACTTCTGGAATATATTATTTCCACCCAGAAGATGCCATTCCACCTTTTTCACTTGTTCTTGTAAATCATAAATACCAGGGACTATTTGCCTGACACGTGTACAATTATTGTTTAGATGTTACATAATGCAAGCAATTAGGCAACAACATCTAAGACTTTATTGATATAATGATGGTTTTGTACCTTTGTAGGTTCAACTGAGAAAACTTATTTCATTAAGTTATCAACTCTCCCACTTCATTGTTATAGAAACAAGTACATGTACAGATTAGAATCATTTCTTCCTCAGTTTTTTCTTGAAGTATCCAGTTCTTAGCATTGCCTGTAATTGTATTCTCTTTGTGGTTCTCCAAAACAACTACATTTTGTATCTCTGTGTCAGTATAAGGTTTTTTTGAAAGTGGAAAGTTGTGAATTGCAGTTGGAGAAAAGTGCTACACTCTTCAGGCCAAAGTTAATAGTTGCTGGTGCTAGTGCTTATGCACGTCTGTATGACTATGCACGTATACGCAAGGTAATTGATTTAGTTCTAACTGTGTTTATCGTATGCTAGGTTGATTATTCCCTGTTAGATTTTTGTGCTTTTTTATTTGTGTTTGGGATGTGTTGTATTACATCTGTTAAGTGTATACAGGTCTGCGATAAACAGAAAGCTGTACTGTTGGCAGATATGGCACACATAAGTGGGTTGGTTGCAGCCGGTGTTATCCCATCACCTTTTGATTATGCAGATGTAGTGACTACCACAACTCACAAGTCACTTCGTGGGCCACGTGGAGCTATGATTTTCTTCAGGAAGGGGGTAAAAGAAATTAACAAGCAAGGGAAAGAGGTATTTATTAAACTCCATCATCGGGATTAAGCCAATCTAGCCTTTTTTTTCTACTTTAATTGATATCAATTGCATGATTCGATTAAACACTAATTTGCTTCTGTTTGAAGGTCTTATATGATTATGAAGACAAAATAAACCAGGCTGTCTTTCCAGGATTGCAAGGTGGCCCACACAACCACACAATTACTGGTTTAGCCGTTGCACTGAAACAGGTCTGCCAGCTGAAAATATACGATCACCTCTTTTTATGGATATTTCATTCTTATTGCTTTCCTTGAGTTGTCTATTGATTGCAGGGAAAAAGGGTACATGTCTATGACTTTTGTTATTGGGGTTTCTATGTTATATTTTATACCTAACCAACAAAAGATTATCATAAAATTCAGAAAAGAACAAAATGGTTCAGTGAATTACACGGGCCTTGCTCCTTCATTCAAATATTACACAACATTCCAGTAATATGTCGAGATAACCACATTTTTATAACGGTTTGCAAACTTTGAGTCCTTCATTTTATGTTTGGCTCTATGTAATATATGTACAGGGGAAAGTATGTGTAAAGTCAGCCTAAACCCAGGGCAAGTGGATGTAATTTACTCAAACAGTTTTAAGGTGGGTACCCACATTTTTCTTAGCATTGGCACTAGTGCATCTCTGCATGCATCTCAAACAGAAACCAGAACTTAAAGAACAATCCATCTGATATTGCTCAAGCTTTCTCAGCCCAAAAACTGTCCCATTGCTCAAGAAGTAAATGAAAAATAGCTTCCAATGGCGTCTTATTGTAAGCAGTGACTTTTTTTTTCTTCTTGTGAACAGTTTCTTGTAATTCCTTATATTCACTTCCTTGCTTATTTAATTTAACAAAATTAGCATGGCTATTTCTCTTAACTTTTATTTTCAGGGCATTGCTTATTGTTCCTTCTCTTCTGTGGATCCAGGCTACAACTCCAGAGTACAAAGCATATCAAGAGCAAGTTCTCAGCAATTGCTCAAGATTTGCACAGGTATCAGGTCACGAGATAATGGTTTTTCCCCAATCAGTTTGTTGCCTTGTTGGGCCTAATTTTATTTATTTAAATTATGTTTCAGTCACTGGCTGAGAAGGGCTATGAGCTTGTTTCTGGTGGAACTGAGAACCATTTAGTGTTGGTGAATCTGAAGAACAAGGTAAAGGACATGATTCAAAATAATTTAGCAGTTAAAATTATTTATACATTATTATTAGACAAGTAATTTGAAGGCACCAAATCACTGTTGGATTTTGATTGAAGACAAAGTTTTGAATATATTGACTATGTACAAAGGATGCACATATTTGGGTACTTTTCATACTGAAAATAAGTGGAAGTACTATCTCCTAATATCCTTCTGCAGGCTATTGATGGCTCCAGAGTTGAGAAGGTGTTGGAATCTGTTCATATTGCAGCCAATAAAAACACTGTTCCTGGAGATGTATCTGCCATGGTTCCTGGTGGCATCAGGATGGGTAGAGGCTCTTCATTGTTAATATTGTGCTTATAATACTATAATTGTTACCTTGCCTGATGACCTCTCCTGTACTTCAGGAACCCCTGCTCTGACTTCTAGGGGATTTGTTGAGGAGGATTTTGCTAAGGTAGCAGACTTCTTTGATGCAGCAGTTAAGTTGGCTGTGAAGATTAAGGCAGAGACCCAAGGTTGGTAAACCTTCAATATCTTTCAGATCCTCAAATTTGTATTTGGCTAGAAACCATTTTATAAAGATGGTTTCCACCATACATTATTATGGTGCTTGAATCTGCTAACATGAGGTTGAATTCTGTTCATCTTTTAAATCAGGAACAAAATTGAAGGACTTCTTGACAACGTTGTCAGCCCCTAATTTTCAATCAGAGGTTTCAAAGCTCCGCCATGAAGTTGAGGAGTATGCAAAACAATTTCCCACTATTGGGTTTGAAAAAGAAACCATGAAGTACAAGAATTGAAAAGGAAGTCCTTTTAGGTATGCATTTGCCTGGACTTTATTATGTCATTATCTCCCCTACATCCCAGCCCACCCCACTTCCACTTATGAGAAAGATGTTTATAGATTAATTTTCAAATCATGAAGATTAGCAGTTGGCTGCTGATTTTCTGAATGCACACATAATAAAAAGTTGCATTTGAATGAGTACATACGCTGTTAATTAGAAAATTTCCTCCAAGTTCTGGATTTGGGAACACTGTTCTAAATTTGTTTTTGATATGATGTATTTATCTGTGCTTAAGTTGCCTGTCATGTGTTGATAAAGAAGTGTTTCACTATATCAATTCTTCAGGCACTCCAACTTTTGATTTTTCATTTCTTAATTACATAGTAAATAGATGATGTTGGTTTTTTGAAAGTATAAGCTTCTCCCTCTCTCTCTAAGGATCTGGACTGAACATATACCATGTTTTCTGGGTTGTCCAACTACGGTTTCATGCCGTTGCCTTCAGTTATAGACCAGTCTTTCTGATCTGATTTTAACAAGTTTTTATTATGCTTCTTCAAAGAAGCATGTTTGCAATCAAGGTTCTCTGTCATTACTTGGTTTAATTTTCTGTTACATACGTGGTATGTGGCAGGTCACACGATGGTCTTATTGGCAAACGATTTAAAGAACACCAAATCATTTTTCCTCATTGATAAAGGAGGAGGATAATCTGTGACGGATCTTATTCCGGAGCCTCCATATGTATGAATCTGGACAAAACTTGATTGGGTTGAGGAATGTATATATACATATGTATTGAATGCTGGAAATAAAAACTTCAAAACTGATTCTCTTGGATAATTTGGTAAGTGCTGTCTTGCTCTTAAATGTCACAGATTCGAGCAATTCATGAGAAAAATGTAGAAGATAGACTTACAAAAACATGATAAGCTGATATTACTCCCCCTAATCTTCAAAAGCATCACTACATTTAAACTACACAGTTAACAAGTTTGGTTACCACAGTAAGAGCTTAATTTTTAAACAGGAAATGTCTGTGTTTGCATCAATACGAGAGAAGTAATACTAGTTTATCTTTTTGTAAGCAAAGCTGATAAGAATGTTGGGAGTTGGGAGTTGGGAGTCGGGAGGCAATAACCTTTCTGTTATTACTCATCCTAATATTTTATGTTCGTTTTTGCTTGAAGCCATATATTAATCCAGTTAATAATTAATCAAACAAGAGATTCACATAATATAACAATATTATAACTTTAAAGGTAACTTTGTTGCCACGGTCAAATTGCTTAAGGCTTAAAATATTATAAATAGTTTAAATTGTCATCAATTAATAATATTTTAAAAATTAATTGAATAATAAATTAGATTACATTAAATAAAAGTAAAAAATCCAAAAATAAATAAGCTCTATTTTCAACTTATTTATCTTCCATCTCTCCCATCATCTTCCTCCTTTTGCACTTCACTATATCTTCCTTATACTCCAACTTCATAAATTATTTAGTTATATCTCTGTCTTGTCCTTTTATAAATCACAAATTAAATAATTAATTTTTCATTTTTTTGATCAAATTTGCTAAATTTTTTTCTTTTTTGATCAAAATTTATAGTATAGGTGAAGGAGATTACATGATTTCAAGTTATTTAACGATCTTAGCCATAAGAAGAGGAAGAGATATATAATTAGAACTTAAAAATAAATTGATAATAAAAACAAATAATGGTAAATTTGAAATTTAACCATCTTAGCCATTGAAAGAGGAATAGATATATAATTATGACTCATAAATAAACTGATAATAAAAAATAAAGAATTGTAAAATTGAAATTTAACGATATTAGCTATAAGAAGAGTAAGAGATATATAATTATGACTCATAAATAAATGGATAATAAAAACGAACAAATAATTTTAAATTAAAATTTAATGGTCACAATAAGAGAAAGAGATATATAATTAGGATTCATAAATAAACTAATAATAATAACAAAAAATTGTAAAATTGAAATTTAATGATCTTAGTCATAGGAAGAGGAAGAGATATATAATCAGGGTCCATAAACAAACTGATAATAAAAACAAAGAATTGTAAAATTGAAATTTCTATAGGAAGAGAAAGAGATATATAAATAAGACTCATAAATAAACTGATAATAAAAACAAAAAATTATAAAATTGAAATTTAACGATCTTAGCCATAAGAAGAGGAATAGAAGTATAATTAGGACTCATAAATAAACGGATAATAAAAACAAAGATTTGTAAAATTGAAATTTAACAATCTTAGCCATAGGATAGGAAGAGGAAGAGATGTATAATTAGGACTCAAAAATAAAATGATAATGAAAACAAAAAATTGTAAAATTGAAATTTAATGATCTTAGCCATGAGAAGAATAAGAGATGTATAGTTATTACTCATAAATAAACTTGATAATAAAAACAAAAAATTGTAAAATTGAAATTTAACGATCTTAGCCATAAGAAGAGGAAAATATATATAATTATGACTCATAATTGATAAGATAAATGAGAGTTGTAAAGTGATAAGAAATTTAATTAATGAAAGATAAATATAAAAGAGAAAGAGAATTTGATGGAAGATAAATAAGAAAGAAAAACAAGAAGAGGATATTCTAAAATAATAAAATTGATTACATTTAATAGATTGTGACCCTAAAATTATTGGTTGTAATAATAAGACTATCTTAATTTTAATTACTAATATTATAAATAATTTAGTAAGAAGACAAATAACTTACACTAAGAACTAATTAATAACATGAGTATTGTTTATATACGAAAATTTAATAATATAAAATTTTAAACACGTTGAAAGAGTTTTATGTTATTATGCGAGTCTTGGGTGCCACCACCAACTTAACCTAATTTACTCATTGGGTGGATTCACCTAATGGTGGGAATCCTAGGATATCCCGAAAAATACCACAGAAATTAGAAAAAATAAAAATGTTTGAAATGGATAAGAGAGCTGCAGTCGGAGCCCTTCTAATAGCGAACATGCTAATGGCGACCCGCTTTACCCTCTCCCGCTCAATTCACCCACTCCTGAAACGTACTCCTTACTCCGTTTTTTCCGCCAAACAATTACCTAAATCCCATCCGTGTCCTCTTTGGTCTTCTTCATTCTCATTCTGCCTTGACATTCATCACAAGTCCACCACTCCCCTGTCACTCTCTTACTCATCATTTGGCTCTTTCGTATCTGCTTCATCAATGGCGACGACTGCTCTAGATGAAAACATCGAAGCAAACCCTCTTCTTCAAGACTTTGACTTTCCACCTTTTGATGCGGTCGAAGCAAAACATGTGCGGCCTGGGATTCGAACCCTCTTGAAGAAGCTGGTAGAAAAATTCTATCCTTTTTTTTTATTCTTTTGTTATCCTTTTATGGGTTTGTTTGTTTATCCATTTTTTGATCATTTGTTGGCTTCTGGATTCTGGGTTCGGTAGAATTGATGTGCGATTGTGGGGTTTGTAGGAAGGTAATTTAGCTGAATTGGAGCGGACAGTAGAGCCTTCGTGGCCAAAGTTGCTTGAACCACTGGAGAAGATTGTGGACCGGTTATATGTTGTTTGGGGGATTGTCAGTCATCTCAAGTCTGTTAAGGATAATACTGAGCTCCGTTCCGCGATTGAAGATGTCCAGGTATCTGTATAGCTTTATGATTGAAGTTCCATTTTTCTCGTATTAATAACTTTTATGAAGAATTTATTGAAAAACTTAACGGGGATCGGTTTACTTGATATACTCTAAAAAATCTACTAGATATATTAGTCTGAGGTCTCTTATATATTAGTAATTCTTTATTGTTCCCTTAGTTAAGGGGTGGGATCAAGTGAGGCGCCTTTGATAGTTCCTCCTCTTTAAGTAAATTATGGTCTTTGTATTAGTGCTATTTCTTGCTTACACCCTTTACTTGTTTGCAGCCAGAAAAAGTGAAATTCCAGCTTAGGTTGGGGCAAAGCAAACCTATTTACAATGCATTCAAAGCTATTCAAGAATCTCCTGATTGGAAGGTGCTGAGTGAAGCTCGTAAACGTATAGTTGAATGTTAGTATCTCGCAATTTTGTGCGGCTAAGTATGCCAAGGTTTTCTGCTAATCTTAATACCAGGGATAGTCTAGTTTTTTTTTTTTTTTTTTACTTTAAGTGGCAATTTCTTGTTGTTTTGCAGCCCAAATAAAGGAGGCAGTTCTTAATGGTGTTTCTCTTGAAGATGATAAAAGAGAGCAGTTTAACAAAATTGAACAGGTATGATTTGCAGTTATATTATAGCAAGTATGATGATTAGGAAGAAATGAAATTTCCAGTTACATGTTTATATCTTATCTTGTGCTTTATATTAAGAATGCCAATAAACTCCACCCTTTATAAAACAAGGGCAGAGGATGAGATCAAAATTGACCAGGCTTGTATGTGACTTACCAAAAGAAATTCTGCACCTAAACTGAATATGCATCTATAAACATTGTGGAAAACTGAAGATAGGAAAGGATCCTACAAGGAATTGCTAGAAGATCCAATTTATTGTTGATACTTGCTTTTCAAGGGGTCATTTGGTGTCTTGTCTATAATAGTTCATGTGTGTATTATTATGAGATCAAGGAAGGCCAAAGGCCTTGATCTAAATGCTATTTCTTTGTCTTCTTTTTCTTATTCGAACACTAGATGCCAAGTAACTTGACATTTATGACATGATAAGGTTTCTGCTGGTGATTCTTCGCATTTTTCTTTTGTGGTGGCCTTTTTGTATTATTGACTCTAGTCCTAACCTCAGGAGCTGGAAAGATTATCACATAAATTTGAGGAAAATGTTCTGGATGCAACCAAGAAGTTCGAAAAGTTAATTACAGAAAAGAAACTTGTCGAAGGATTACCTGCTACTGCTCTTGAACTGGCTGCACAAACTGCAGTCTCCAAGGTATTTCATTATAAATCTTTCCTTTTACAGTTCATTTCTCAAATTTCATAGAATAGATTATCTTGTTGATCCTTGATTGATGCATTTGAGTTTCTGGCCAGGGGCATGAAAATGCCAATGCTGAGAATGGGCCCTGGGTGATTACATTGGATGCTCCAAGTTTTATGGCTGTTGCGCAACATGCTCGAAACCGATCTTTGCGTGAGGAAGTATACCGTGCTTATGTATCTCGAGCTTCTACCGGAGACCTGGATAACACTGGAATCATAGACCAAATTTTGAAGCTTAGGTTGGAAAAGGCCAAGCTTCTCAACTACAATAACTATGCTGAGGTATGTTCTGTTCTAGTTAAGACTTGAGAATACTTTCCTACAGTGAAGTTTCTGATAAACAGTTTATCAGGTAAGCATGGCAACCAAAATGGCCACAGTTGATAAAGCGGAAGAGCTTCTCGAAAAGCTTCGGCTAGCTTCCTGGGATGCTGCAGTTCAAGGTAGTGTAATCAGTAATGCATTTTCCTAGTTAGTGCTTGGTTGGAAAACCTGTTTATGAGATCTACTGCCGCTGATCTAATTATATTGTCACCACTATGGTTAGTAAAGTGGTTACATATTCCAACGAGTAACAAAAAGATGTTATTTTGGCAGGATTTAAGACTTCAGTTTTCCAAACTATTCGCTTGTCCTGTATCTATTCTTATATCTGATTCACTTTTCTTTCAGAGAAAAATCTTTTGGTTCTGAAAAGCCTCAAAGGTTATATTTGTCCCTGCAGATATTGAAGACCTTAAGAAATTCTCCAAAAGTCAAGGTGCATTGGAAGCTGATGATTTGACACATTGGGACATCAGCTTCTGGAGTGAGAGACTCCGTGAGTCGAAGTTTGACATCAATGAGGTTTTTCTCTCTCTCCTCTGTCTTTTTGTCAGTACTCTTTTCAGTTGTCATCTCATTCTTTCTTCAACGTGTTATCTTAAAGTATCTTGACTCTGTGTAGTTAGGTCCTTGCCTCTTATTGTATGTTTATTTATTGAAACACGAGCAAAAAATCATTAATTATGTCTATCATGTGGGTGAATATGTCTTTGCAATTAAAACAACTATATGTTTGTGCATATCTTTCTTATGCATTAATGTCATTCAAAGGAAGGTCAAGTAGGCTTGACTTTTGATCAATAACTGGTGGAAGAATGAACAAAAAGTTAACATTTTTTTTTTTTAACTTTTTCCTCATTGTATCTAAAGATAAATCATTACCTTCTGCTTCATATATCTTACAAAGTGCGAGATAAAGGTCTCACGTTGAATGTTGATGCGGATCTTTGTCAACCATATAGTTAACTAGTATTCTCTTCTAACTCTCTAGTTTGATAATCTTACTTCACTTTATTGAAAACCTGATTCCTTGAGTGATCTGATGGCTGTGTATCAGATATATGTTGCTGAATTTGTATTATTTCTAATGCTCACCTATTCTTGGCTTTTTTTGGCACTATTTTGTTGTTAATCATACTGTTGTTATTAAACTTTGATTATGTTTCGATCTTGCTTTCATAATTGAAGCCTCAATTTTACCTTGGAACTCAATTGTTGCTGCTTTAATATTCCACAGGAAGCATTACGCCCGTTTTTCTCCTTGCCAAAGGTTATGGATGGCCTTTTTAACCTTGCAAAGAAACTTTTTGGAATTGAAATTGAGCCTGCTGATGGTCTAGCTCCGGTATTTTATTTCAATTAGTTCCTGTTCTTTTTACATCTCCATTCTGGGGAACATTTATTTCAATTAGTTCCCGTTCTCATAGTTGATAATTGTTATCTAGGTTTGGAACAACGATGTTAGATTCTTCCGTGTCAAAGACTCTTCAGGTAGTGCCGTTGCATACTTTTATTTCGATCCATATAGTCGTCCATCAGAAAAAAAGCAAGGTGCTTGGATGGGTGAGGTTGTTTCTCGTAGTCGTGTGTTGTCGCGCAATGGTACCTCTGCAAGGTTGCCTGTTGCCCATATGGTATGCAATCAAACACCACCAGTTGGGAACAAGCCAAGTCTAATGACTTTCCGTGAGGTAATTTCAGTTTTCATTCATCAATTCATCTAATTTTAATATAATTAATCTCATATACTTGATTTTGCTACTTGTATTGTTAAAGTTGATTGGTGTTTGGAGAATGCAGTGCCTTGGTTTGTTTAGTTAAAACACTAAATTTCAGGCTTAGGGCTGGCTTAGAGAAAGGTATGGTCTCTAGAGGGCTGCTATGTTTGAATTGTATCCAAGATAACTGAAGGTACTAGTTGAAAACATAGATCATACTTCTGCAGTGGGAGAATTGGAGCTGAGGTGGTAGAATTTATTTGAATGGATACTTAGCTCAAAATCCAAATCATAGTTTTTAAAAATCTACAGTGTATCTCTTGTAAATACTGTATATAAAATCTTTTATATTTGAATGGGTTATAGCAAACTGCAGCAAATTGCTGTATGCAAGGCAATTTCAGGCTTGCAACCAGCGTTCTTCTCTGGAATCCACAAAGCAAACAAGTCAGACCATCAGGGACTGTACATTTTTTTGTGTTTTGGCTGATTGTTATCATAGTACTTACATGAGGACATAGGAAGTGATTAATTCATTGTAGATTCAATAGAGTTGTGGATATTCGAGACATGTGCATCGAGTCACTACAGTATTATGTTAGTTCTTCTCTTGGATTTACAATTTGCTTTTCTTTTCCTGTTTTTTCACTTTTTCCATCAGGTTGAGACTGTCTTCCATGAGTTTGGCCATGCACTTCAACATATGCTGACCAAGCAAGATGAAGGTCTAGTTTCTGGTATTCGGGGTATAGAGTGGGATGCTGTTGAATTGCCTTCTCAGTTCATGGAAAACTGGTGTTACCACAGGTAATTCCATAAACTGAGTGAGGAGGTTAACCTACTTACCTATGTATATTATATGCTTCAGCATTGTTTAAATTGAAATAATCTTCTGATTGTTACATTGAGCAAAGTGGTGATGAAGGATTTATTCCTGTTTCTTGAGATATGCAGTATGTACTGTACATGATGTGGGTATTTATGTGTGGTTGCAAAAGTGATGTCATTCATCTTAAATTATATGGTTGTGATGCTTGTTGCACATTAGTACCTCAAAAGGAACATATATATATTTGTATAAGGTGACTGTGCACATACGTAGCACTCCAATGTTTTTATACATATGGCATATTATGCTTTAGGGAAACATTAATGGGCATCGCAAAGCATTTTGAAACTGGGGAGAGTCTTCCTGAAGATGTTTACTTGAAGCTTGTTGCGGCTAGGAATTTTCGTGCTGGCTCTCTGAGTCTTCGACAGGTCAGTGCAGGGTGTTGGTATTGTTTTTCCTACTCTTATTTCCTTTGCATAGTTGTATCCTATACTTAGCCCGTGTCAGTTTAGCATTTGACTTTTGGTTCAGTTTTGGATAGCACGTGAGGATTTGTATTGTTCCCTCCTCCTGGTGCTGAATGTCCGACCGGATAAAAGTTTATCCTTCATTGGTTTTGTGGGCATCTTTCCTCTCTGTGTTGTCTCATTTGAGACTTCTCTTTCTTTTCATTTTGAATGGAAGTGTCCGTTCAGCTGCTCTATCCATGTCATATCTAATTTGTCCCCTCAGTAGAGGATCTTCTACTGGTTTAGTTTATTACATGGATTTTCACATTTATTGTTTTTTCTGTGAGCATCTAATCTAGTACTCTGCGGTTTTTCTGTTATTTTTAGAAATTGTGCTTTCTTAACTGCAACTGCATGGTGATGTTTTAGCCTCTTGAATTCCTCCATGGGGTTTTTTCCTTGGTGTCTCCAAGTGGAGCTTTTTTGCTTATCCAACCAAAAGATTCCTTACACAAGAACTGATGTCACTGCCTTCTAGTACATATTCCCCACCACAGCCACGGCTAATGGATGAAGATAGGCATTTTTTAGATCTACAATTTTGTTGTAAATTTGTATCCATCTAAAGATGTTTCTTTATTATGTGGATATTTATTGAGTTTGGATAATCTGTGCGGGAAGAAAGGCATCTTTCAGATTACTGTTTTGTTATTTTCAATACTTTTTCCTCATAGATTAGTAACTTAAATTAGTTTCAGTGCTTCGCAGCTAAACTACAATAATATTCGTTTTGGTACGTTCTTATATATGCGCTATCTTTTAACTCGCGAAGTATATGCATTCAGTGGAGTACATAAACCTACTGTGCTTAGTTTGTAATCCCTTTTATTTTTTGTGTGTCCTTGTTCTATTTATTTGTGTTTGTGGACAGGGAAATTAGTGAAAATTTCCATGTAGATTATATTTGGGCAAAACCAAGCTACAATTATGATCTTCAAACAACTACCTTAAATGAATTAACTGACATGTTCAGGGTTGAGTGGCATCCCAAGATCCGATTCCTGTTTGTGGATCTGAATGTTTGTGCTTCTAGTTACTTTCTTTAGGTAGTATAATAATCGGCATAATTTCTAACTGCTTTTTATTATAATTCAATAACTTGCAGATAAAATTTGCAACTGTGGATTTGGAGCTGCATACAAAATACATTCCAGGGGGGCCAGATTCTGTCTATGATGTGGACCGAAGAGTTAGTGAGCGAACTCAAGTGATTCCTCCCCTTCCAGAAGATAGGTTCCTTTGTAGTTTCAGCCATATATTTGCAGGTTTGCTTTGTCTATTACAGTCTGAGTTTTCAAGGCTTGTTTCTTACTGCAACCTTACATAATGAAATTTATCTTATCAACTGTTAGGTGGATATGCAGCTGGATACTACAGTTACAAGGTATTTTCTATATTATTTCTTTTAATACCAATAAACCTATCCAATAATGTGCAAAATAGACGAGTTTTTGTTTCACTTTTATCTGCTCCCTCTTCCCCTATGTAACCTCAGTCTCCTAGTTGTATCTTACAGAAAAAATTTCTGTTGGCAGTGGGCTGAGGTGTTGTCTGCCGATGCTTTCTCTGCATTTGAGGATGCTGGATTAGATGACAGCAAGGTATTTTTCATAAGACTCTTAGTAGGATTGGCTTTAAAATTTTCCCATATGGTGATCATTTATGAAAATTAAGAAACTTTTGTCCACATTATCTAGTAGTAATTATGTCAATCTGTGTCTGATATCTCTATTATGGATAATAACCATTCCCCTAAATTTAAGGGCTTGTTATGGCTTATGGCAAGAGTCTTAAATCTTTGGTGCATGTTCTTTTGGATTTCTTTTTTTACAATATCAGTTTTTCTCTATAGCACATTTCACATATTAAATTATGATTATCATACCTTTCTACAGGCTGTTAAAGAAACGGGGAACAAGTTCCGAGAGACCGTTCTTGCTCTAGGAGGTGGCAAGCCACCACTACAGGTAAGAAAATATGTCCACCCCCTACCGCAGGGGAAAACACAGAAAACAAAGATCCTCCAGTTTGTGCTATTCGTTTTGTCAGTTATTGGAATAAGCTTTGGGTATATTCTTGTCTATCATACTTATATTATGTTCTTATTTGCTGTCTGCAATCAGGTTTTTGTGGAATTCCGAGGTCGAGAACCATCACCAGACGCATTGCTCAGGCACAATGGCCTACTGCCAGTTCCAGCAACTTCTTGATGTAATGAATTATCGTGCTGTTGGTATACAAGAAAACTTTGCAGACTTGTTTAACAGTCTATATGTTCTCTATTCCACCCTCTTTATGGGCCGAGTTCTGCATTATACTTCACCCAACTAATCATGAATTCAGAAAACAAACTTCTTTCTTTCTTGAATGGGTAGGAGCTGTTTGGAGTAGATTTATATAGTGAACACAAATAAATTTCCCATTCTTCTATGAACTTGTAAATTGCAGCTAGCTATTTGTTTGGTATTTCACATTCTATGTCAAGTCCATAAATAACGGATCCTTCATCTCTGATAATCATTCCTTGAACATGGTAGTGAAAGTAGCTAAATCACTTATATGAGGAGTTTTTAGGATACTTCTGCACTGAAGGAATTAGACATTCCAGGCTATCAATAACTGACATTTTTATCACCAAAATCCGGGGAATATTACTCAACCTTAGACACATGATTAAAGGTCAAATTTAAGAGCTATTAGGGTTTCAAAAATGCTAGTAAGTACATATATTTCTGATCCCTGGATCCATAATTATGTAAAGAATGTTCCTTTTCCCAAACTCTTAAGTGATCATATTTCTGCCATAAAAAAAGAGAGGTTTTGACCCAATTTCAATTCTGCATCACTTTCAATTCCTGGGTTCCTGTTATCATGTACTCATGAACAAATTTATTGGATAGAGGGAGAGAGGTGGGAGATGACTAATAACAAAAACAAGTAGTGGCTTGCCTTGGAAGATTAGTTTGGCTTAGCTTTAGGTTTAGGTTAGATAGATTAACATCATGATTTGTTTTGGCTAATGGAGTAAATTAGCACGTCAAGTCAACTCTACAGGCCACAGCTCAAACTAACCAGCAGTTACCCTCCACAGGAAAAAACCGCTTTCTCTGTCATACCTTTCGCTTTCGCTTTCACTTTCACTTGGTTACCATCATTTCCTCAACTTTCAATCGTCCTCTCCTTCCTAACACAAATCTTTATTAACAGGAAAAAGCACAACCGAAATAACCAAACCCCATTTTTACCTGAAAGCATTATATTGCAAAAGCTATCTACCTCGTCATCTTCTCCTATCTGCTTCGTTTTTCTTTGTCCATTGAAAGCTACTGCCCACTAGATCTCTAATCAATTCGTAGCTAAATTCTCTTTCTTTCTCTGTGGGGAAGATGGCTCGTGCAGGAGGTATAACAAACTCAGTGAACGTGGGGATAGCAGTTCAAGCTGACTGGGAGAATCGGGAATTCGTATCTCATATTTCTCTCAATGTCCGCCGCCTTTTCGATTTCCTTGTCCAATTTGGTATAACCATTTTTCCTTTTTTTACTCTGTTTTCTGGTTTACCATACTGGTGACGTGACTCTTATTCTAGAAATTTTTCTGGCGTCAAAGATCAACATTTCGTTTTTATTTTATTTGTAGCAGTGTTTAGTATTTTCTGCATTAAAGAATCTGGTTCTTTGGGAGTCTCTCTTTTGACGTTAGGACTGATTTGAAAGCTTTACTTCATGGATTATGGAAATTGATGTGCTTCAGTTGATAAAAAATCTGCATATATTATTGGCATCACCTGATCAGTCTGAAGTATTGTCAAAGTGTTAGATCACACTAATTCCTAACTCCTAAAACCCTATCTTCAAGTCAGCTTCTTTATAATATTAGTATGCATCAGATTGCTTGGACAACCCGAAACAATATTATTCTAGCTTAAACAGACCCCGCTTGCTGCCTTGTTCAGATGTTTACAAGCACAGATACATTTCTTCCAATACATTGTTGCAAGGTGATTGGTATGTCCAGAACAAAGGCTAACATAATTTTCATCTTCCAGACATCATAAAACATTTGAAGAACAGCTTTTCCATTTTCTTTGTGACAGTTGTTTGTTTTACATCAATTTGAATGTTATTCATAATGTGGGTTTTCATGAGGAGTCACACTATTAAACAATTATAATTTGGTTATGCTTTTCACTCGTTCAGAGGCTACAACAAAGAGCAAGTTGGCATCATTGAATGAGAAGCTTGATACATTAGAACGCCGTCTAGAACTTCTTGAAGTCCAAGTGGGTACTGCATCAGCCAACCCTTCCCTTTTTGCCACGTGATTTTTACGTGGATCGTGTTGTTGTAATACAGTTCCCCTGTAAGCATACTTTTCTTATAAAATGAGCATATATTTCTGGATCTATATGTTAATTTTCAAGTGATGTATCTCTGTGTTGTCATGTTTGTTTATGCTAATATAGTTTTTGAGTTGCAATTCTTTAGCCATTATATGGTGACAGTTCTCATATAGTTCACTATTACAAACACATTTAGGATTTCTGATATTTATTCAATGACAGAAGATTACTATGCTGTCTAAGACTCACCAACTGGTGTCAATTCCCTTCGTTTCATCATTTTTTCCTCTAAGCTCATTTGCTTGTGATGTATTTATCAATTCAATTTGTAACGTGCCTTAAATTTTGGGTCACATTTGACTCTCCTGCAAATTCATCTGCTCCAACCTGGATTCTGGTTCATTTAAGTTTGTCATCATATAGTCATTGTAAAGCATGTTTCTAAATTAGTTCCATATGCTAAATATCTTAGGCACCTTATAAATTTCATAGGAGATGTGATAGAGAAGTTCAGATCTTAGTTATTATAGATTCTGGATATTTCCAGTATAAAATTTCAGTGGTTGATGTCATATACTTGCCACTAAATTAGGTTATTGAAACTCAGTTCGAGGTTGTAATCCGTGATGAATACAGTGGAAATAGAAAGTGTTTGGTGGATTTTCTTTTCTTTCCACCTTTGTTTTTTCCTTTTTGTTTCTGAATGAATGATTAACTTCTAAGAAAAAACAAGTGCATTGAAGAGACTAAAGCATAATCCAAATGTGGTTACTCCACCATTCTGAAACCAACAAGCTGAACAGTTAACAAATTAACAAGTCCAATCATGTAAAAAGAATCGAGTTTGGAAAAACCTTTAAGGTTTGTTTGGGAACAAATTGAGATGAAAGAAAAATGAGTGGGAAAGATTTTAATTTTCTCTCCGCATATTTGGGAAAGTCATAAAAGTAGAATAGTCTTGTGTCTACTCTAAATGAAGTGACCTCGCTTGCTCTCTAAGATTTATTTATTATCAATGCTAGATGGACTGAACATAGCCTTTTTATTACTAGCAATGGAGAGGACTTCAATCCATTCTGTTCACCCCTCTCAGTGCAAGAAAGTGAAAGAATTTTTTTATTTTTTTTGGTTTCTGGGTGCAGGCTCAGAAGTACATTGATAAGTTATCATCATTATCTCCTTTATCATCTGGAATGTAATATGACTAAAATAATCATTAACAAATTCATATGAAAATTCCGTTCAACCAGGTACTATCTTGGCTGTGGGGGAGACAAGGTTTGAGTTGTGATGGGTGATGGTTCTAATGTAGGCGACGTAGATGGAGGAGTTAGAATCCTCTTCTCTATAACAATAGAGAAACGATTGGATCCTCCTAGGCTGTCTATAGACTTCATATATTCAGATGCATTGTTCTCTATGATCAAGGCATCCTCCAGCTCCCGGACAATGTCAGCCATGCAAGGTCGGTGTGCAGAGAAAGGCTCAATACATGTCAGTGCCACTTCCACCACTCTCCACATTGCCTCTGCATGATATCCTCCCTTAATGCCAGGGTCCACGATTTCATCAATCTTTGACTCCCTTATGTAGGGTTTGGCCTGAAACCAGAGTTGAATCTTGGTCAATGCCTACTGAAAGTCGGCTGGTTCACAGAATATGCATATTGATATAATGGGAAAATGAAAAGAAAAATCCAATGCTGGCAACTAATTTATATTTAGAACTGGGATGAAACTGTCGTCTCACTAGCATTCATTCTCACATATGATGTCTAGCATCATTAGTATAAATCTTTTTGGTACCATACCCATTCAACCAAGCTCCACTCCTTCCGTGGTCTGTGTATGTTGAGAGGTTCCCGACCAGTCACAATTTCTAGTAGAACCACGCCAAAGCTGAAGACATCACTTTTTGCAGAAAATTGTTGGGTTGTGTAGTACCTGAAAACAGATATGAGTCAGGCTGTGGAAAAAATTTCCTCGTATTATAGTCAGTTTTTTATAAAGTATGAACCAAATGCAGGATAGCTTTTAAGAAATGGTAGATGTTTATCTGTCTCAATGCTTGCATGTGCAAAAGAAACTTCCATCTTCATATATTCTTGTAGAATATTAAAAGATTGATGACCAGAGAACAGCAAAATATTAAAAACTTCTGTCCAGAGTGACAGAACGAGCTGAGTATCTAAGTTTTAGATCAAGATAAGATCCTCAGAATATTATTCACTTACTCGGGATCCATGTAACCTGCTGTCCCTCGTACTTCAAGAGAAGCACCACTATCCCCTTCTTGAGGAGCATATTTTGAAAAACCAAAATCTGCTACCTTTGCACACATGCTATGATCCAGAAGAATATTGCTTGATTTTACATCTCTATGTATAACACAACGTCCAGAGAATGTATGAAGATATGTCAAACCTGGAAAAAGGAATTATTTTAAGAATTCTGGTGTTCTCAGTATATTTAGAGGTAAAACCGACTGCAGTCATCTAAGTGAAAGTACATGAGGTTATTACGTGATGCATTTTTGCAGAGTCAATATGTCAAGAATTCCATTTGATTTAAATCTATACATGATGAACTAAGCCTGTGCTTTTTGGAATGTTTAGTATAAAAATCATGCTATCATCCATGATAATGTGAATTCATGTTCTATTAGTTTCTTAGTCATTATAGATAACTTGATTTAAGTTTATAAACTTATCCAATTCTGAAGGATTCACCAAGGGATTAGCATGGCAGAGTACATCAACAATGAAGGAAGCAGGTTGAACTGATAGGAAGATATGACATCAAAGGTTGAAATCAAAAGAATAGTGTGTAGATCAGGAATGACGAGCAAAAAAAAAGTTGTTATTCTAAATATGTTTATATGTCTCTTTTGTTTCCTTTCTTCTGTTTATCAATATCTAGAAAAGCTCAGTTGGGTGACCACAAAGAAGCTATGACGGCCAGTTTTATACATGGTATTAGAGTAATCACTCTATGGGAAATAACTTTGTACCCTGTTGGCCTTCCACCTAGTTCCCTTTATACTTACTCATATTCTCTCTTTATTTATAGGTAAGTTACACAGTATATTCTGAAGCTATCCTTTTGAATTTCTTATCAGTTATTGTCACATTCATGCAGAGTCAGCAACAATTATCACAAAACAAAATCGTAATATTCCACATCACTTGCCTCGAGCAGCACCAAGAGCAATAGAGAGTCTGGTTGGCCAGTCCAATATTTTTCTTTTTGCAGGTTTTCCTGTTAACAAATTAATGTTTAGAGGACAAAGGATAGCCAAATAGATCAGCTGAAAGAACTGTATGTCATACCATAAAGACGATCTTGTAGAGAGCCATTGGACATAAAAGGGTAAACCAGAATCTGTTGGTCATTTTCACAACAGTAACCGAGAAGAGGCACCAGGTTCTCATGCCTAATGGCAGAAAGCAGGTTTAACTGTAAAATGAATCAGACTAGTTAGATTGAATAATTGATAAATCAGGTTAGAGTCAGAATTAGGCACACAGTTGAACCTATAATGAGTATGGCTATGAGTTAACATAAACTAAAGAAACTCAATAATCAATTTATTCTGATTGATTTAAGATAAAATCAGGAAAACTAGACATGAATCAGCTGAAATATTTAGGGGAAGGAATACAAGCATGGATATAGCAGAAAAAGGAAAAGTTTAAAAGAAGGGAAGTGAGGTGGTAAGCTCAGAATATATACTAGGAAGTTCTTAAAGAAATCTTGGTATATAAAAGTAACATATTGTACCTCATTATCAAATTCTCGTGTTCCCTGAGATGATGTGGCCGACCGGACCTTCACTGCCACTTCATCGCCATCAGTTAGAGTTCCCCGGTAAACTGAACCAAACCCTCCTTCACCTATCAAAGTTTTGTACTTCTGGGTAGCAGCCTCTATATACTCCAGAGTAAATGCTTGAATAGATACTGACTTTATGAAGAAATCATCTTTACTGGGCAAAGAGAAAACTAAATCTGCAATATTTTGAGAAAATCACGATGCTGTCTGTGTACTTTGACAGATTTATCAAAATTAGTCCAATGACCTAAAGTAATTATCCAACTTAAAGATATATATAGTTATATGCATTATATGTTTTATTGTCAAATTTGTGGCAGCTATATGTTTGTGGTTTTCCTTCATCCTCCTGCCTCCATTAGTTTTATTATTCCATGCAGCTTGACACGCCAATGGAAAGTTCTTGATTAATTATTTTTAACTTTTACCTTCTCTCTTTTTTCTTGTAGCTCAATGAAGACCAACAAAACACCTATGAAATAAAAAGTTGACTTAATTGGAGGGGAAGAGGCTTAATGTGGGAGATGATAGAATAGTTATAACCAGAAAAAAAGAAAAAAAATAAAAATTAAAAAGAAGAACAATAACACAAGTAAAAGTGCTAGGCATTTTCCCATGGGTAGAACTGAATGACAAAATTCAAATTCCTGAGCCTGATTACAAGATATTAGAGTAAGTTTAGCTACCCTTCTTTTCTTGGATATTCATGAAATTAGTACCTAATGAACAGATTCCTCTGCTTGTAAAAACATGATGCAGAACAAAGGAATTTTGTCGAAACTTTGAGGTTTGAACAAAAACCAGGTACATAAGTTGGAAACACGACCTATATTCTACTTAAAGTTAGTTTCAAGTGGAAGTTATAACTTGCAACTGTCTTTTAAAAAAGAGGTAGTGGTAGTGGTACTATTACTTATAATACTCTACTAATCAGGTGCAAAATATTTATTTATTTATTTTTTCCTAGATTTTAAAATGTGTATCTAGGATACCAAAGACCGGAGAGGATAACCATACTTACTTCCCGCTACTGAATGTTTCTTTCCACCAAATCTTCCCCAAGGCATTAGTTTTTCTCTATAACGACAAACAAAAATGGTTCCAACAGCCAGTGTAAGTAAGAGCGATCCACATGCAACTGTCCCGATGACAATTTGTTGCTGCACCCTACTTGATCCTTTAGATATGCATTTTCCATAGCTGAAAGATTGATGTAACATGATCAGATTGGTTTCTCTTTTCATTCTCTGCTTTTCCAGCTTTCTATTGTTTCAGTGGTTAAAAAATAGAAATTATACTCTGTATCAAGTGGTCTGTTGAAGTTTGATGGAAGCTCTTTGCTCATTTGATTATTGCATCTAAAGTATCTGGAAAGCACAAACATTCAATCTAAACTCAGGCAGAGAATGACAATAGTTTATATGTGGCTGATTGCTAAAACTGAAAAAACTTACAATGATGTCAAATTTGGCAGTGAGGTAAGGGAATCTGGAAGCAACCCCGTGAAATTATTGTAGCTTAGGTCCCTGATAATTAGATGCAAGTCAATAAATATGAGAAATGTCACCAATAGTTGGACCTATAACACTACCAAGAAAGAAAATTGTTTGGGGACTGTAATCAAAGCAAAGGAAATGTATAAATCGAGCAATCTTGGAACTTATAAAGTAGAGCATGTTGCCCCAAAGTTACTTGCACACCATGGTTTGCCTCTGCCTACTAATCTTGGGAATAGAATGCACATAAAAAAACAACACAAAATTGTAAAAACTAAGGAGTAAGCACAATATTGATATTCATATATGTTTACGATATAGATTTATTAATGAATATAAAATCTATGTGTACAAAGTTATACGAAATTTCAGTGTTTGTATGAGGTAAATATTCATGTAAAGTATGTATACAAAAAGATTACAAAATAAAAAAGATCACTATAACAGGTTCAGTGTTGTTATCAACTAATGTCTATATTGGTACTTCACTCTCTAAATCCATGTAATACAGTGATTTGCTTGCAGCTCCAATAAGGATTGAGGGAGAATGCAAGTAGTGTCATTGGTTAGCTCATGTAAGTAATATGATTAGAGTTTCTAGACAGAGCACAGGGGCATCCACACGGATTTCTACTCTCTACAGAGAATGCAAGAACTTAGATTATCAAGCTTATATTTAAAAATGTTCATACTGAGCCAAGTACAGAGAAATATGGAATGGCTATCAGTTTTATATTTTCTGTAAAAGTTGCAGTTTATAGTTTTTACTGTATATTTTCATTAAATTCGCACATCAATAGAGATTAACAATGAACTGAGAAAGCTTACACTGACATCAGCTTGGAGGAAGGGGGAAATGACGAGATATTTCCATTGAAGCTATTGTGGCTCAGGTTCCTACGCATCATAAAATAATTTAGGCAACACAATTAAAACCAGAGTCTCAATACTCAAGAAAAGCACTAACAACTGAATAGAAGTGAACTTCGAGACAGTACAATATTTTTAGGTTGGTCAGCTCTGTGATATTGGAAGGAAGAGGCCCTTTGAAAGCACTTGAAGAAAGATCCCTGGAAAAAGGAGATAATGTACAGAAAAAAAAAAAAACTTATAAAACACATTACTAGGAAAAGGAAAAGCATTTTCCGTTTAATTAGTAATAGTTATGTACACAAACTATATTTCAGTAAAAAAACTGCAAGAATTTCACTGAAAGAATGTAAGGACTTACAGCTTAGAAATAACAGGGGAAGTATTTGAATAATCACATCCAAGACCTTTCCAGGGAATAAGTTTACATGGGTCTCCGTACCAACCCTCCAGCAGTTTGCTGTTTTGGTTTTGAAGCAACAAGTCTTGCTTTACCTTCAAAATCACTTCCACTGAAGGGAAAAGAAAAGAAGAAGAAGAATAGAAAGAGAAATATGTCAAATAGAGAGGGAAAAGGGGCAGCTTGAAAAATGTAGTCTTTGAGGATTAAAGTTCACCACTATCTGAGTATATGTGAAGGAAAGAAAATGAAAAAAATTGACACAGTAAAAGCTTCTGCTTCTCTTTTCCTGGAGGATAAAGTTTCTGCCTTTTTAATTTCTATTATGGTAAAAGATTATTTCTAAAAGTGTCCTAATGTAATAGATATAGTTTTAGAAGTTAAAATATTTAAAAATAAAAAATTATTTATTACATTATATTTAAATCGTGCTCGGATCCCGTGTCTCTAGGTCAACCTAAATTAAAAAAAAAATTACTTTTAATATAAATATATATACATATATTATGTACATATAATAATTTAATTTTAAATAAAATATAAAAAATAATAAATAAGAAAAGTATAAAACCATGAAAAGGAAAATAAAAACATTTTATTATTAGCATCTTTTATTTAAATTTTTTATTTTTTTAACATTCTGGCAAGGTTTTAAAATTATATTCCGGTCGGTCAGGTCAATCTGAATTAGATCGGGTCAACTGCTATTTCATATTTTTAGCCTAATTTGACTTGAGATAATACTCAAGACAAGATCTAACCTGTTCGACTAACCAAACCGATATAAGTCTCAAAATATTAATTATATTATAACTACTTATTATAGTAATGATATAAAAATTTTATAATTACCAACTTAACAAATTCTCCCGTGATAAAATTAAAATTGCCCCCTTTTTTTTACTTTGTCCACGATGTTAAAATTTATACTTACAGTCTGTTTGGTTGGTCTCCTCAATCCATGGCCGCACTTGTAAGATCTCATAAGCACTACAAATGGGTCCATACACGGATCCAGAGGCCTTAATCAAGGTCAAATTCAGATACCCATTTGCTGTAACGTTCAGAACAGCTTGGCCATAGTTGGACCCATTAGCCAATATGTCAAATCTCGGCGCTCTAATCTCTCCATTAGCGTAGATATCAAACACCCTCTGGCCTCTGACAGTCACATTGAATTCAAGGAAGTAAAGACGCACACTGTACTCGTAATTCTTTGGTTCGAGGTCACTATGGTTGAATTCCAATCGCTCAGGATGGTACAGAACTGTTTGTAGGACTTGCAGAGGTGGGGCTCCATTAGCGTTGTCGTTGGAAATGGTAGCAGTCGGTGATGATATAGGACTGGATGGCGGGCTTAAAGTTGATTTCCAAATCCTGTCACTTGGGTCAATCGGGTACCTGAAACCAGTGAAAACCATGAGCTTTGTGAGTTGCTTTCATTTCATAATAGCTGTATAGTTTCTTTGCCAATTTGAAATATGGAAAATGCTTTTTCTATTTCTTAATATTGTTGGTCATCCTTAGGTGCATCCCACATTCTAGCACTCACAAATCTGAAACAAAATGAATAATACAAGTATGCAACAAGTTGCACATTGAATTGGATCAGCAATGCTTAGTTTTTTCTTTTGCAGTGATATTTATTCAAGTAAACATTTCTGTTTTGTATACTTTCTTAAGTTTGCTGAAGAAAAGAGGGTAGAGAGAACTTGAGTAAATCTTTACCAAAATTTGGGTCAACAGAACTATAATATAGCTGTACAAAACTAGATAGTTTCAAAAGTTAGTCAATACTAGACACCCTGTGAAGGTCCAATGTCGTTCCTTAAGAGGTAGCAGTTAGAAGGGAAAAACTTAGGGATTGAACCCTAAACCTCATGTATCTTGTATTGTTCATTTTGGTTTTAGTACAGATACACGGATGTTGTACCTGTAGGTGTGCTATTTTGGAATTTTTGGGCAGGTTATTGATGTGTTAGGCAAGATAAGGACTATAAAATGCAAAAGAAACGTTTTTTCAGTTGTCATTGTTTTGTGTTCACAGTCAGTATGAAGCAGAGTATTGTGTTCTTCAGTTAAGAAAGTATAAAATTGGTTTAAAAATTAGTAATAGCAGTTCAGAAAGAATTACTAGCAGAATATAGTGGACGGGGTGGTATCAAAAGAACGAAGAGAATATACCTGATATCATCTCCTTCCTTCCCCAAATTGTTTCTGCTTATTAGTTTCAAAACAGTAGAAGGTAAATCCTGTAGGTAATTATGCACGGGACTTAACTCAAGCTGTGAAATGTATGGATCTCCCTGCCGCCTCACTAAGCAGAAGTCTATGTAGTCCTTAGTTGCTTGAAAAATTCCCTCAATTTCAAAGTCGTCAGATGAGTTCACTACACTTAACGGGGTTGCACCAATTGAAATGTCAAAGAAAGAAGCTGAAGATAATGAATCACCAAAAAGAAATGTGCCCCTTAACAGATATTCTTGATCCTTAATTGTTGTCAAATTGTAACATCTCTTTCCATAATCTATTTCGAAATACTCGAGCTCTATCATAGCCTTGGTAGTTTGTAACTGGCTTGGTTATGTTTTTGCAACTTCTTCTATCTGAGAACCAACTGAAATCTGATTTATAAATTAATGTGGTCTGCAGATCTGTATAATTCGAATTAGCACAGCACGCTACACCCACAAAACCTGCATGAAAGAATTTTAAGAAATCATCCATCTTTTTCCTGTTTAGTTGTCCTTCTGAAGCAATCTCAGCACAAATCAGAGAAGGGACTTCATAGACCAGTTTAGTTAAGATTTCCTAGACACTAGAATTGTATTTCACACAGAGATTTCCTTCACAGGTGATCACAATCAGATTAGATCTTGAGTTAATATCTAAATATTGCTCACTTATATATTGATCTAGATCTTGTTACCAATATCTCTATAGGATAACATTCTCTTTGCAAGAAAATTACTCTAAATATAGCAATATAGTCTTCTTAAAAATGTGTAAAGGAAAATTTGTCAAGAAAGTATCTGATTTTTAATGCTGATAACAGTCTGTGTATAAAAACATCATAACATACTAACCTTCAATTGCAGAAGCTAATCCAAGAGATAGAAAGACACAGAAAACATAAACTTCAACAACTCTTATTTTCCAATAATCTAATTCCTCCATTATTGTCCAAAATGAAAGTCACCCATTTGGGTTATCAAAGTAATATCCATGCCAGCTAACTTTTCATCTTCCACAAACTGTGACACAAGCTCTGCAGAATTCCAGAAAATCAATATTCTTCTGCTTTAACAGTCAACAATCTTCAATTTTGATCTATTCAGATGGAAAACAAGGGAACTTGATCATTACCAAAACCTACAAAATTTGTGAACAACAACTTCTACAGGGCACTCATGGAAGAATCACAAGGAAGCCACTATTGTAAAGAGCATCAAAAGGATGATGCATTAAGACAAGGAAAAACTCTAGACAAATTTGGGTTTGACTTCAATATTGGAACTACATCAGCCTAGCAAGAAGAAGGAAGATAGAGTTAGGACCTAAATTAGAATAAACCCAAAGTTAATTAGTATAATTTTTATGTTTCATTAATGAAATTAATTAATACTAGTAATTGTTTTGTTCTGGTGGTGGGTGCTTAATTATATGCATTTAATTAATATGATTTAAAATAATTGGACGGAGCAATCACTGTCTTCATCTTCGTCGACCTTCGTCCCTCTCCTTGTTTGTTATCATGGATGCAACACCATGGAAATAAGGTGTGCTCTCTGCCAATAAGTAATTAGACCTCTGCTAGACTGCCAAGATGATTATGTAACAACTATAAATTGCTGTGTTAGTATGCAAAATTCTCATCAACAAATATTATGGTTTTCAGCTCCATATACCAAGTAATGTTCACACTAACCAAATTGTTAAGCTCAAGTAAGAAAATTCACAACTGGAAATTAAAATTCCGAATCCTTTTGAAAAGTTTAAAATTTTTTCGAATAAAATCTTCACACTATGGTTCAAGTGACATGAGACTTAACCGATAGTGACATGAATATTGTAATTTTTTAAATCATGCGTAAGAGTTGAAACTGTGGGTGAGGAGTGACTCAATGAGACCCTTAAAGAGCAACCAGCCCCTAATAAACAATAGATTAGGATAATTTATTAGCCTAACTATTCAAAAATGAGTAAACTAAAACTTTAAAAAGAATATAGCATCATCTTCCAAAAAGTTTAGGAGTGATCGCGGGCCATGTTAGTGTTTAAACAAATTAAAGTTGCAGCTTTATTTCCACCCATACCTACTACAATTATGTATTAAGACTCTTACTTTCAATCTTTTCTTCTTTTATAAAAAATAAATAAAATTGTCATTGCTAGTTTTGACCTAAATTTATAATTAGCATCTAATCCCGTGTTTAACTCCAAAAAGAAAAGAAAGAATAAAGGTGGTACTTTCTTTAGAGAAAAATAGAAAAAAAAATGGTAAATCAATTTTTTTTTTCTGAATTAGAAAATTCACCATTTTAGTAGATAAAATAATAAAAAATTTATTTATAAGTTATGAAAGTTAAATAATTAAATGTCGGTAGAGAAGGTGGTGGGAGTACATATTTTCAGTGAATTACTTATTTTTGGCATAAATAATATGTTTTGGATTAGACTAAAAATATAAATTAATTAAAAAATATCGTAAGTTGATTCTTGTCACTTAATTTATAAAAAAATAAAAAATGAGTGTAATTAGTTTTTGACAGCCAATTTTTGTTTACTAAATCTATTATCAAAGCATATTAAAATTCATTTAAATTGGCTTTACTAATATAATTAGCAGACAAATAATCGCATTCAAACAGTCAATTTTCACCAAGCTTCAAAGAAATTGTGATGAGTTGGTTCCAAAAGACAACTTACTGGAAGACTCTGTTTTACAGATTGCAAAGATGGTGACGTTCTTGACGTACATAACTACATATACCGTATAAACTACTTAGTCAATCCTCTGTCCCATTGACCAACTCCAACCAGTTGAAACATTCCTTTACCAATTACCCAAAATTATTTTAGTAATTTCAACAAGTTTCATGGAAAAACCGAAAATAAATTTCAATTATTTCAAAGTTGAAAATTAAATGAATAAATAAACATATTTATTTATTTATTAGATTAAATTGTCAGTAACCGAGTAAAGACATTCGATGCATGGATTAAATTTAGTGAGATCTCTTTCTTTATGCCTAAAGATCCCTCTCTATTTTTTTTATGTTGATTATACAACATGCTCTGGTTCAAATTTTAAACTCAACACTTTTTAATAAATACAAATTTTGATGCGCATAAGTTGATTCGCACATCTAACAAAGCTCACCTCATCCTCGATATTTCCAAAGGATTGGTTGGTTAGCATATTCCAGGCATTAAACTTTGTCAATTGCTGGAATATATGGCCTAAACGTTGACAACTTTCTTTGCTATATAAAGTTTATCATCAAGCAGACACTTGGCAAAAATCAGTAGCAAAGTCTATTTCTTGTTATAAAATATTGAAGAGAAGTTGCTGCAGTTAAAGAAGACCACTACCAATAGTCTAGTCTAATGCACCAACGATATTTTTAATCACTATTAGAGGTCAATGAAAGATTAAAAAGCATATAAGCATTTTTGTATGATATATTCCTGAGAAGTAAACAGAATGCAGAATGCAAAAGATATTAATTTTAGATAGTTCTGCTAGCAATATCAGCATCATTGCCCATGATTATGAAAACATTGAGACCAGCAAATACTCATCTTCTCTTTTTCTGGGAACTTAAAAACAAAATTTTTCATGTATTGTTTTCCTGCATGATCTGGACAGGGCTTATCATAAATCAATCACACTAGTTGATTGAGAAAACTACAAATTGGCAAAAGTTACACACTATCCCATCTGGTTTTCCTTATTGGAACTTACAATTTACGTGCAGGTGTTTTATAAATAGTATTGTAAAAACAATTGAAAAGAAGCAACAAATCAAACTGGTCTTGCTGTATAAAACAATGTGCAATGCTAAACAAATTTGAAGTTATCTCCGTTCTTCAGTCTTTCTCTATGTCCTCTGGTTTTTCGATGCGAAGCGAAGGATTAAGTAAAATAAAATCCTATATAGTACAGCCCAACCTAACATTATAAGCACATTTTCCCACTTCTTGGATTCATGGGTGCTAATGTGAAGGCTGTCCAGGATATTGAAACCTTGAATGACTGAACCATCACTGTTTGTCCCAAACACAATATCTGTCTGGTACTGGTTCATCAAGAGCCCTTCATAAGGATATGTCATTGTGGAAACTTTGTTCATCCACCTCCAATACCAGGGAATGTCTTTGCTACTTAAGAAGTACCCACAAAACAAGAAGAAGAGGGCTGTGAAAGCAATAACTGCTGCATAACCCAATATGTAGTTTGGAACCACTGAGCTCACAAACACAACGAAGGAATTGGTTGAAACAAGGGAAACATAGAGAACAAGGAAAAAGTATAAGAAAGGGCCTCGGAGATTTAAAGCAAACCAAACGATGACTGCATAGACAGCACCTTGCAGAGCAAGGAAGGGGAGGTAAGTTATTAGGCCTGCAATTGTATATGAGGAGGCTCTATAGGCATTGTAGGAAGTCTCCCTGACAAAAATGAATCGCTCTTGGATGAAGGCAGGGACGGCATCATTTGAAGAGAAGAAAAAAAGACATACTGTGAAGATGAAGAAGCTGAGACGGTTTGTGATTCCTTGCAGGTTTGCTTTGGGGTTCTTGAACATGGTGGCCATCATGATACCCATAACAGTAAGGACCACTAATCTTGAAAGGAAAAGCTCTGGAGTACGCCGGATATTCTTAAAGGTACGGCGCATGAGTATCCAAGTCTCTGCCAGGAAAGAGTTGGGGAATTTCGGGCCAAGATGTTGGTCGGACATGGTCTTTGGATCAACATATGGGGTAAGGTAGTCATTCTCATTCACGGTGTAGTCGCTGCTGTGAGGGGTTGGAGTGCGTGGAATGATTTCACTTGAGTATGCGTAGCCAGGGGAAGTACTGCTTGCAAAAGTTGAGAGAAAGAACCCAGTTTTAGACAAAAAGTTCAATCCCAAATGTTTGATAAGAATTACAGTAGGAAACATAATTTAACACACTAAGTTTTCTTATGTTGCTTTACCTCATGGAATTCTGCATGTTGTGATCATTCGTTTTCCTTGAAGGAGTAAATCTAAGTGTTTGTATCACTCCACTTGGGTTGGCACTCCATGATTTTGATGTATTATATGGGCTTCTCACACTGCGAGCAAAATCGTTTCCACTATGGCCCCTTAAGTGAAGGCGTTTCCCAGACTTCTCCTTATCACCAGGCCCTTCCCCATTATGATGGCTATGGTGTGCAGGTGTTTTCGGTGTGGGGGCAATGGTAGAAATTGACATCTCCTGCTCAGACAAAGGAGGGGGTTTCATTCCGGTACGTGCAAATTCAGCTAGTGCCTCAACTCCAACTTCAGACACACCATATTCTTGAATCACATCAATGAGATACTCTATGGAGTTCTCCCCTTTTGGGACTTTGCGCCCCATACGACCAAGATGAAGAGCTACATCTTTAGGTGATCCTTGAAACATTAGCTGTCCTCTAGCAAGAATGATGAGATGATCTAGAAGCAATTGAATTCGGGATGAAGGTTGATGGATTGTGAGAATCACAGTGCTACCAGAGCGTGCAATGTGGTGCACCTTTTCAATTACACTGTGAGCACTAGTGGAGTCTAGCCCTGAAGTTGGCTCATCCAGGAAGAGTAAGGAAGGTCCATGGATGACATCCACGCCAATTGAGACTCTGCGACGCTCTCCACCAGACACACCTCGAGTCCCTTCATCCCCTATATAGGTGTTCCGACATGACTACAGAACACACAGAAAACTTAATCATAAGTGCTTAGAAGAAGTTAGAGTTTTCATTGGAAGAATTGCATTTTATGGCATAGTGGCTGATTGGTAATATATATTATACTTACTGATAAGCCAAGCTGCTCAATGAGCTTCTCCACCCGCTGCTTCTTATCAGTTATTGAAATTGACCCCAGCCGGAAGTCAGCAGCAAACATCAGTGTCTCATAAACAGTAAGCATTGGAAATAGCCTGTCATCCTGCATAATATAGGCAGAACTCCTTTTAACTAAGCTTGGGTTCATTTCAACACCATCTAAGGAAACCCTGCCATTAAGGCTCCCATTTGCAATTCTTCCAGCTAGCGCATCCAAGAAAGTGGATTTGCCAGCACCACTAGGACCCATGACTGCAGTGATGCAACCCTTTGGTGCATACCCAGTAATCTTATGCAACAAATCCGCCTCTTGCTTCTTCCATTTCCCTTCAAGCTTCTCTTTCTTTGTGACAGTGTATGTTAGGCCTGAAAACTCAAGCCCACCAGTGAAATTCACCGGCCGACCTATGTCAATCACTGTTTCACGTTGATGACCATTAGTATGGGCCATATCAGAGATGAAGGTAGTCAATTATTCTAATTAAGAAAATTTATAAGGCATAAAAAGAGGAAAACAGGGACACTATTAGAAAGGATGATGCTTTTTTGTTTTCTCTTTAAGGTCTCCCAAATTGGGAATCATGAGCTGAAGAAGAATTGAACGGAAGGAAGAATGTGAGAAAATGACTTATACAGCTGGTGGACCAGTATGAGGAGGTGCTTCCAAAGTTTCTACGAGGTCGTGCCGTCTTCATTGAAGAATCCATTTTAAGTCGTTTCAATCGAAAAGAAGAAAGTGCCTTCTTGTTCCCTTCATCGTTTGCTTTTGACATTAGTGTGTGCAATTTAGTGCATGATTGTCTGGCTGTAAAACATGTTATTCTGGATGTATGTTTGCTAAACATGCACTATTTATCGGAAAAACCAATTTAGTTTTTTAATGTTTCTTTACCATAGTTTTTCTGTTAAAACAATGTTTCTTACCATAGTTGATTTAACAACCAAGGTAACAAACTGGTGAAAAGTGCAACTTTTTGAATGGCAAATGAGAAACATTGTTTTAACAGTAAAAATTGAGATGGTTTTTGTTGTTGTGAACATAAGAAAGAATCCAGATGTCAACTTAGTAGACATCAATATGCCCAGATAGCAACTTATCTGAAAGAAACAGTCACTCCAACAAAACACCACCAATGCATAATGTACAAAACCAATAACAGAAGGAGGGCTAAACACAAAACACACAAACAAACCCAACACAGCAGAATGAGGAAGGAAAGCTTTAAAGTTATTTGTAAAATCCCAAGCAGCTCAATGGCCTAATAACTTGAGGATTTATGCCCGTCCTGTAGATCAAATATGACTAGCAGTAGGGACAATTAAGGACCTTTCTTGTCGAGTTACTTTGTTATGTTGATTATTTTTCATATCTGTTCTTCTCTAATAGTCTTTTTCTCTACAATGGAAGCTTGTGACCAGGTTTCGGCCCCCCAATAAAAGGAAAAGAAACACTAAAATAACCTATAAAAGATATGCACTTTAACCTTATCGGATCCACTTGGAAGATAAACTTCCTAGAAAGCCAAATCAATACCAAGCCATCCATTTAGTGCAATGATAAACTTCTTATAAAAGAAGAAAAAGAAAAAAAGACAAGGAAAGTTAAACTCAAAATGAAAAAGACAGGCAAAGCCAATCAAGAACAGCCGTGGACACGGTACATTCTGTTGTTCTTGTTGATGTCGATTTATATTAAGCTCAACAAAGAATGATGACTTGAGCAAACCTCATAATAAAGAGAATACACATATAATGGAAAGAAGCAAATAATATATAGGTTCCCTTGTTCTTTGGGCTAACATACAAGGCTTAAAGGTAACCACTTACGAGGCACAGAAGAAGATGATTCCATTTCAAGGTTCCAAACAACATACAATATACAAGGTTTAAACGTAACCACTTACCAGCCACGACAAAATGATTCAATTCCAAGGTTCCAAACAACATACAATATTCCTCTCAAGTACTTTTACTATTGCTGATGATCATCGATCTTGAATGAGCACTATCCAAATCCGGTTTGTTGCTCGGGATCATTACGTTCACATCAATCTTCGTAGGACAGCTCTTCCCTCCCTTCAAGACAAGCATCTCAGAACTCTGCTTTAGAGTCACCTTATATTTGAGAGGGAAGAATTGTAGTCCTTTCCAAATATTCCTCTTCAATAGTCTCTTGAGGCTGAGTAGGTTCAGTGTAACTACAGGTTGAGTCATCTGCTTGCCTTTCCTCAAATCTTGTCTTCTTTATTCAGATGGTAAGCGTCAAGCATGATCATAACCCACTTGTGCAGCTCCTTGGGGCTCTGCTTAACAAAATAAAAGTTACAAGATCAGAAGAGAAAAACTTAAAACTATCATAGAAAGGCAATACAATAAATGTAGTTGTAGAATGCTCTCTCACGTGTATAAAGCAACAGGGTCCTTGGCTTCATGTCCATCACCCATGGAGAAATCTATTGCTAAAGCAGAGAACCGACTCTTCGAGATCTGTGACGGTTGCTTTATTTCTTTGATACAATGCTCCGGAGGCTGCTTTTCTGGCTTTATGTAAACAATACATTATGTCTTTCACCTGCACATAGGTTTCTGTTGTATGAAAACTCAAATCGTAAAACTGCAATCTGCAGCAAGAATACTAAGGGGTACAGAACACAAGCAAGGCATTAATACTGAAGCCTATGCTAGAAAACTCAAGAAACAATTCAATTATGGTTCTTTTGGTGCTTCCTGCCAGAAGCCAACTTTTGTTCTAATGCAGTTGACCGTAAGTACAGAAAACAAATATGATGGCATACCATGGAGAGTGCAAATGATTTTTATCCAACAACCACTATGAGACAAGGCAACAATACAAATATTAAAAAAAAAGAAAAAAGGAGTAAAAACACTCATGTTAAACTTCATATTCAGCATTTCTGGTGCTACAACCCTATCATAGGGTTTGGCCGATAATTGTAGTTGTTATTCAGATGCACACAATCAAAGACATAAAACAGAACACTTTTTCCTTTGCTGAAAACATGAAGCAGAACACTTGAGTTCAAGTAGTACACGACTTGATGTGACACCATCATGTCTATAATTCCATATCTATAGATTCTTCAAGAGAGTCCTGCCAATTCAGTAATTTCTTTGTGTATGTAATTATTTCCTTGCAATGTTACCCATTTGTTATAACAATCAATTACAGCCATCAGAAAAAATGCATGACAAGGCTGATAACAGCTGAAAGGGGGGATATTCCACCAAGGCGAAACTCATTAAGCCAAAATGATACCTCATTCTTCAAAGTTGATGATTCTTTTGCTTTAGCCAAAGCACTGTTTATTAACAGGACCAACGAAGAATCAAGCTCCTTTTCCTTTGCAAGGCTTTTAATTTTCTCATATCCGACATCAATTAAAGGAGAGCTGAGTAAATCATCAAATTGGCCTGGGCAACATATAATGTCTCAACATTCTCCAGTATATTGTCATGCGCACTCACAGCAGACAGTAGAATAGATACTCGTACAAATTAATCACGTGCCAGGAACCAGATTTTAACTAATGACATGAGGATTTTCAGTCCTCTGCTCTACCAGCTGAGCTATCCCGACCATTCTTGACGCAGCCGCACAACATTCTCATTATAAGGAGGGTGAGCCATGAAACCCGAAACGAGATCCACATCCGAAACTAGTGAGAAACCAAAAAATATATATTTTAAGTAATTAGTTGGGTGTATGTCAACTAAATAGACGTAAAAATATAAAAAAAAGACAGTATAACTATTCTAAAATAAGCTATACTGACCAAAAAAGTTGCATTTATTATAAATTCATACCAATCCACAAAATTATTTGAATTTTATGTAAAAGGTTTATCTAGGGAATTAACAATTTGGATAATAAATCCAAATCTATTCCCTCTTGGCTGAAAGAAATTCCTCTGTCCTGATATCCGCATCTATGAATTGAAAGGTTCCAATGATCAACTCTACAATCAGTTGTTAGAATCAATAGGTCTTCAAGTACTTAGTTACGGGGCAATAAAATCATAGAGGGAACCATTAGAAAGCGTCACAAGTGCTTTGTTAAATTTGTGGGTAGAAATAACCCATAAAGCCGAAATGCTGCTAAGATTAACAGAACTAATTCATTTCAAATATCACCAGTCATCCATATTAGACAAACCAAAATTTCAGGATAAGTTTATTACTCTTAGTTTTATCCTAGCAGTTTAATGTCTGTCACCTATGCAGGCCTTCCATCAAATTGGGAAAACCTCGCACTTTCTTGTAGACATTCTAAAAAACCATTTTTTCATTCCTTCTTGTGTCCCAGCAACTTAAGAAATCATGGTAGTTAATTATTAATTCCATGAAATCAATATGAAAGATCAAACAAGTTCATGTAATTACGATCACCATCTTCCAAGTTGTCATATGTGTCTAAAAGCAGAGAGAGGCAGCGGAAGATTTCCCTGTGAAGTCTTTTCGCCTTCGTGCAACTATAGCACTAGCGTCAGATGGGCTGTCTTGTATCACCTTAATAAGTTCACTTTGTCTTTCCATTACATCATCAATCTGCAATGCTTATTCCTGATCAAACAGAACAGAGAAAGAATTCTAAAGCCAAGCAAGTTTACAAATATGATAATCTTTAGTCCTCTGGTTGCTAAGGGATAAATGATTTTTGTAGTTTATAATTCACTAATTCGGTAGGACCACAACAGGTAACTACTACATACTAAACCTTCCTCTCCATTAAGTTCAAATAAGTGCTTAGTTGACTTGGATGAAGTTTTCCATTAGTTCTGTTCAGCCACTTAAACAAATGATGAGATACAAAGTTATTTCCTTTCCTTTTCCTACCTTTTTATGGGCAATAAAACAATCAATTTCTTGTTCGAGGCATGTCCCGGGTCCCCAAGGTACCAGAAGTAGTAGCAGAGATCTTTGGTAAGAGCCCAAGCAAGGGGCGTCAATCCTGATGAGGCAGTTGCTATGGGGGCTGCAATTCAAGGTGGTATCCTTCGTGGAGATGTTAAGGAGTTGCTTCTGTTGGACTGTGACTCCTTTAGCAATTGGTCTTGAAACCATTGGCGGCATCTTCACAAGATTGGTCAGCAGATATACAACCATCCCCCCAAGAAGTCTCAGGTGAGTTTACTGTATGCAGAGTTTGATATTTTAGTTTCAAGCACAAAATCATTAGAAGTATATTCAAGATTTGATGGACTGTCAGGTTTACTTGAAATAAATTTCATTGATAAGCTGTATTATAGCTGTCTTCATCGGCCCTGTTTGGTGTATAAGTAAGAGCGTCTATAACATTTTCTTTTTCCTTTTCATTTCTCATGTGCCAATCATCTCAACCCAAAGTAAAATTGTCCCATATAATACTCTATATTATGTGCATTTGTCTCAACATTGCATATATATATATAAACAAACTTTGATATAAATTGATGCTTGCCTATCATGAGGGATTCTATATAAGAAAAAGTGGTTATCTTTTTCCCCATCTCAAAGTGAAATTTTCTTCCAAGTAAACAGTGTTAAGTTGTTAGCATGAGTGGTACCCTTCGTCCCTCAGGTGCAAGGATCATTAAGGACTACAGTACACTAAGTCCAATTATTACTGGGATATGGTCAGTCCGAAGGTTTGACTTGTCATATTTTTATTTCAGGTCTTCTCTACTGCTGCAGACAACCAAACTCAGGTGGGAATTAAAGTTCTTCAAGGTAAGCGTGAAATGGCGGCTGACAACAAGCCCTTGGGTGAGTTTGAGCTTCTTGGTATTCCTCCTGCTCCAAGAGGCACGCCACAGATTGAAGTGACTTTCGACATTGATGCAAATGTAATTGTTAGCGTTTCTGCTAAGGATAAGGGAACCGGTAAGGAACAGCAGATTACAATTCGATCCTCTGGGGGGCTATCAGAGGATGAGATTGAGAAAATGGTAAAGGAGGCTCAGCTGCATTCTCAAAGAGATCAAGGAGAAGAAAGCTTTGATTGACATTAAAAGTAATGCTGACACAACCATATACAGCATCGAGAAAAATTTGCGTGAGTACAAGGACAAAGTTCCAACTGAGGTTGCAACGGAAATAGAGTCAGCTGTTGGAGATCTAAAGAAAGTAATGGCTGGCGAGAATATTGACGATATCAAGGCGAAGCTTGACGCTGCAAATAAGGCTGTTTCAAAGATTGGAGAGCATATGTCCAAGGGACTCCACTGGTTCAGCATCTGAAGGGTCATCAGATGGACAAGAGGCTCCAGAAGCAGAATATGAGGAGGCCAAGAAATAGGACTTCTGTGTCAGATATCATGATATGATGATACCCTATTACATATTCAATTCAATTGTCCAGACATTATCCTAATTCTGTTTCTTGATTTTGTGTCTTTATTCAGGGAGGCCAAAGTTGATTTGTTAAGAGTTTTTTTTTTTTTTTTTTTTCCTGGGTTGCAGGATAGCATGGTTTAGATTTATTGTCAAGAGAATTCCATGAAAGGTCCTAGCAGTTGCACTCAGCATACACTATTGATGAACTTAATACTACATTGGAATTCGTGATCTCTTTTCTAATTCAATGTTTCGTTTGTCCCTCTGCTTGACGAAATCCTACATCAATGAGTCCATTGCTTACTACCATCTATTTTGTTGTGACATTCTGAATTATTGAACTGGCATGTTCTTGAAACTGACTTACTTGCTGGCAAGCTTTCAGAGGATTAGATTGCTGTCACAACTGAGCAGTTCTGTAGTCATCTTTCTTGGACAGTTTGTTAGATAAGGATGCAAAATTAGCATGGCTGTTGAGTTGTGCTGCTGATGTATTGCAATTTGCAAACCTACTGGTATGGTACTGCTCTCGTGATCTTCGGAATTGTACAAGTTGTGTACTATCACACTAGCTATGCACGTACGTAGTACAAAGGAAAAAATTCAAATAGCAAATTAGCATGATCGCCATTTTTGCTTACGTCCTATGTTGTTGCGTTTCCATAATTGACATTAGAAAAAGGTCTGCAAGTTTTAGCTAAAGATCAGTGTCTGCATATAGTCATCAATGGCCCACCCGATAATAATAGATGTAAAAAAAAGAAAAGAAAATATTTTATCAGATTTTTAAAACGTAAAAGTCAAAACTAAGTTTTATTCTCATTTAATATGAGCACAATGTTTAATTATTATAAAATTTTAAATAGTATAATTTGTCTTTGTATTGAATATATTACTTTTTGAGTTGTTTATTTTATATATACTTATTATTTAATTTAATATTTAGTGATATTTATCTATCTTCATTTAATTTACTTATTCAATTTCAAAAATACCTCATAACCTGAAATTTAATTTTATGTATTTCTTTTCATAAATTACACTTTATTCTCTTGCAATTTACTGAGACAATACTAAAGTTTAAATTTTAAGAAAATTGACACACCCCTCACTAAGATTGATAAAAATTAAGAGTGTTACAATCTTAGTTTAATCTTAAAATAATCAATCATACTTTTAATTTTTTTTGGTTCCTAATATGTCTTCAATACTTGATTTTTATCTACTTTTTCAGTTCTCTTCTTAATTTAATACATTATGTTAATCTCAATTTTATAAAAAATTTAATATATTTTTTAATAAAATAAAAAAAGACACATATATAAGTAAGTAAAAATAAGTTTGAATGTTAAATAAAATAAAATTGAACTTTTCCTTGGTTAGTTGTTTTCTTAATAAAAAATACATTATGTTAGCCATAATTTTATTTAATGTTAATTTTTTTAACAAATTAGGATAAAAAATATTTCACACAAAATAAAACTTTTTAAAGCCAATTTCAAAGAGAAAAAAAAAGATTATAAGTATTACTAAAATTTATTAAGTCATGTCATAACTTCATAAGATAAATTAGTCACACTTTTAAGATTTTCATTCCATCAATTAAAATAATTTTTTTACCGTTTTGACCCATTACAAATTATTATTTTAAATTTTTTATGTTAATTAAGCAAAATTCATATGAGAAACATAAAATTTGAAATTTAATAAATTAAATAATTAATAAAATATTTTCATCTTGTCATTTCATATATTTTATTTTAAAAAATTAAATTACTTTCATGAGTAGATTTATATAAATCAATTGTCTATTTTATCTTTTGAGTGTTTGAACTTATCATTTGAATTCATATAAATTTATATTTTTATATCGTTCATATCAAAAAATTAAAAAAAAACTAACTTTCTTTATTTAATATTCAAACATAATTATACTTGTACATAAATCAATTTTTTTATTTTATTACAAATAATATGCTAAAATAAGAAAAATTAAGATTAACATAATATAATTTAAAAACTAGAAAAATATATACATATATAAAATATTTATGACTTATTTGAAAATATAAAAATAAAAATAAAAAATTTTAAAATTATCTTATAATACTGTTAATTTTTTATTTATTTACGGAGAGTGTGTTAGTTTCTCATATTTGAGATAAATCTCAAGTGTCGTTTACAATAAATGAGGACAGTTCAATTTACTTATTCCTATTTTGTGTTGTTCCTGGTTGATTAGTAATTCCTACATTTGGTGAAGGGTAGTTTAGTCGCCAAAGAAATAATTTGTAGTACTCGGAATTTTCGTACTTGTTTCAGCTCCCACCATACATGTCACCCACCTGGAAGTACAACATAAGCAAGAAAGCAAAAGTTTCAAAACTGATCTACCAGCAACCCATTCAGCTATCCAAGCGACCATTTCCAATTTTCCACCGCCATCAGCGAACTTCTGGGGAACTGGTAATCATAAGAACACCTTTAACGAGATGTGATAAGTTTTTTAACTGAATTTGCAATCTTTCACTGCATAGAATTTAATTTTAAGTGATTAATTAGATACCAGTTTTGAAAATGTGTTTCCAAAAATTGTTTTCTAGTTGAATCCATAAGAATATAGCTATTGGATTTTGGTTTTCGTTGTGGAAGGATTTAGTATTCTCGTTGACCAAACACTAGATGGAAATTGTAAGTTTTTCTAATTTAGTTTTTACCTGCTTGATTTGCTAACTATGCGATTTGATGGAATTTTTAAGGAAAAATTTAATTTTGCATAGTTCTTTAGTTCTTTGTTGTTTTTGTTTTCCGGACTAGCTCTTCTCTTTTCATTTGTTATAATTATTGATATATGTTAGTGATTACACAGTTATAGACTTCTATCAACAATCATAAGTTAGAAATTAAGGTTACTATGGGGTTATGGAAATCAAAACCTTTATACCTTGGAGTTTCTGAAATATGGTTGTATCCCAGGTTACAATTGAGGGATGGAACCAGGGCAAGAGTTAGAGTGGATTGAAGCTCAAAATATTGCAATAAGCGTAGACCTTGTAGCTGCAGCCAAGAGGCAACTTGAGTTCCTTGCTGCTGTTGATCGGAATCGATTCCTCTATGATGGCCCTGCCCTTGAAAGGGCCATCTACAGGTAGGCTTTCTGTGAGTTACTTGGGGAATATTTTGAATTTCACTGCTGCTTGGAATTCCATTCTGCATTCAATTTTTTTAGACATGACAGAGTTTCATTCAGTGTACAATGCGTATGGGATTATCGAATGAATTTTCAATTTTTGAATTTTTGAATTTTTGAATTTTAGGATTTCAGATTTTTGTTGTTTGTTATCAATTTTATTGTCTAAATTTAGATAATTTTTTAATGCATAAATACATGCAATTCATAATTTCATGCCCAGCTTTCTATGTACCTTTGCATGTCAATTCATGTTTCTTAATTTTTGAATTTTGACATGAGTTGTATTATTTGTATCTACAAGAGAGATAGTCCTCAATGCCAATGGTAACCAATAATTTGCTTATAACCATAATGAATAAAATCCTATGCTTAAATTGATTATAAAAAACCCATGCTTATGTTGGTTTCTGATGAAAGAAATTATTCTGGTGGTTCGAAGAGAATTTTCTTGTGGTACTCCAGTAACCTTCCCTAGTTCCATGTTATCACTTATCAGTCATACTGCTCTACCATGATAGATGTCATACTGGACAGTTTAACTGTTGAAGTGAACTGCATGTTTTTCATGTTGAGAGTGTCTCATCTTGTCATTCGTTTTGTTGTTTAGTAGTCCACTTCCTAGTTCATGTGTGTTTTTTTTTTTCAAAGATTTCTGTACCTTTTATGAGATAACTTTCAAAGTGGTTCTTGGAACTTGTTAAATAGATTTTAAGGATCTTCTATTTGTAGCTCCCAAACGCAATTTTGATCTCTCTGTTTTAAGTTCTGAATTTCCAAAGTTGCATAATAGGTACAACGCTTGTTGGCTTCCATTGCTTGCCAAACATTCTGAGTCTGAGATTTTCAAAGGGCCTTTGGTTGTTCCTCTTGATTGTGAATGGGTTTGGCATTGTCACCGGCTCAATCCAGTAGGTTTATTGACTGGATGATATGTTCTTCTTCTTGCTTTCCATATTCTAATTGTTTGACGGAGTTGAGTTGCTAAACCATGTTTTTCTTTTCTTTTTCTCGTCAGGTACAGTACAAATCTGACTGTGAGGAACTCTATGGACGGACCCTTGACAACTTTAATGTTATATCTTCTGTTCAAGGCACTTGTAGACGACAAACTGAAGAAACATGGAATAAAATGTATCCTGAATGAGGCCTACAACTTAAACTTAACTAGTGCTTCCTCAGAGAATATCTCTAAAAGGATTTCTGGACTTGCGAATTACACCAAATATGATCTGGTTTCAGCTGCTAAAAGGCAGAATCCTTTCTTTTACCAGGTAGTAAGAAAGAGTACAAGTGCTTTTCCTAATTTCAGAAGTGCAGCTGATGAAATTGATTTTTGCTATATGAAGTTTTCGTAATATATATTAATTTTGAACTTCAGTTAGCTCAGCTTTCAGTACAATCTATTTGGGTCAGCTATTATAGTATCATTTCAAATAAATATAACTAGTTACGTTATTGAAAAAATAAAACTTCAGAGACTTTAATTCCATATAAATTGCTTAGCTTTATGTAGCTGCTCAAGATCCTTATATAAAAATAGATTATACTATTATAGAACCAGGGTGACGTATGGTTAATCTGTATATGGTGATCTTGTGGGTATTTAGAACTAATGTGAATGCCAACCTCCTTTATATCCTAGTTGAAGGATCAAATAGAGGTCAGTTAATGCCCATCTAGAGTTTCTGGATGGTTTTCTGGGAGCAATTTCATACCTTGTACTGTGCACCCACATTGTGCTATTTTTTTTCCTGTAACTTCTACAAATTTCAATGGTTCTCCATGTGACAGGTATCAAGACCCCACATGAAGAATGACCTCTTTCTTGAAGGAGCTGAGGCCAGATATAAAGGCTTTCTGTATCTAATCAAGAGAAACAAGGAGACGGCTATAAAACGTTTTTGTGTTCCAACATATGACATTGACCTCATGTGGCACTCTCACCAGTTGCATCCAGTTTCTTATTGTAAAGACCTCAATGAAATACTAGGCAAAGTATTGGAGCACGATGACACAGATTCGGACAGAGCAAAGGGGAAGAAGCTGGATGTTGGTTTTTCTGGAACTACCAAACAATGGGAACAGACTTTTGGTACAAGATATTGGAGGGCAGGGGCCATGTATAGAGGCAACACGCCATCTCCTGTCACAAATCAACCTTGTTCATCTGACGTGACTGCCAAGGAGTTTATTCCTGCCACTCAGTTCTCAAAAATAATTCAACTTCATGACAGGAAGGTTGTGGAGGTACTAACATTTCACCACTTTGTCACTTACTCAAATATTGTATCCACTTTTCTGTAAATCACAAATTCATGATTAATTTTGTACAAAAGAGATGATGGGGAAACAGAAAGAATTGTTTTTTTTTTTTTTTCAATGTTCTTAACATGTATGAATATGCAAGAATTAGTCCATGCTACATGTTCAAAAGTTCATGTGCAAATGTATCAATTAAGTACCTTCTAACTTCCAGTCTTATCCTCAGCTACAAAAAGATAAGAAGGAGAGAGTTCAAATGCTATAACTGAAACAGATTTTGTTTATCTGAGATTTTACTTCATTATTTCTTCTTGATTCCAGGTTCTTATGGAGTTTGTCAGTGTCAGGAACATGCCTGAGGGGCACAAAGGAAGTCTCTTTGTCTTATTTTCAAAATCACAACCTGATGCAATTTTCGATGCTAAGAGGAAATTAAGCATTTCGTCTGAGTCTGGAGAAAAACAGGTTGCACCTTTCCAGTGCGAACCTACAGGAGAGCTGTTTTTTGAGCTCATGTCCCATCCTTCCAACTTATCGATAACAAGAACATCAAAGACTTTGGGTACTGCTTCACTGTATCTACAAGACTATCTGACCCCAGTCTCTAAACTCTCTGCTGATAAATGGTTAGAATTGGTTCCAAAGCACGGTACTTTGAGCTCCAAGCCAATCATGTTACGAGTTGCTGTCTCATTCTCTGTGCCAAATCTCGCCCCACATGTGCTTCGCATGATTCAATCTCGGCCATCTTCAAAATCTACCTGTTTTTTTAGCCATTCACTTCATAAAAGTTCTTGTTTTTTTACCCCAAGAGCTCAACCTGCCAAGAGCTGGACTCATGTCATTGATGAAACTGGCACTGAAGTCATTAGCCTTCAAATGAGGTACAATTTCCCACATTATTCTGTTAAATATAACTTGAAATTATTGCGCATGTGTGTGGTCTATGTGTGACTGTGTTTATCGTTAAAAGTTAAAACTGCAAGTCTGGCCATCTATCCTGTTGTATTATTGATATGGCGCTAGTGGTGATACCAAGTACCAAGAACCTCCACATAATAGCATATGCTGGCATAGTGGCATGTGATTAATCTATCATTTCATCATACAACTCAACTCAACTATCATTTCATCATAGTTTACGTAATTAATAGTTACGGTGTCTAATTTACAGCTTATATTGTTTCTATACTTTTCGTTATATTTTTAGGCTTCAAGCATATGCTTATTTGGTGAGTTTGTGAAGCATACGATTAATACTCCCCAAATTGATATTATTGGGTATACTGAGTAGAAAATTTTATTTATCATATAACCTAATACCACGATGATAAATCTGTAGAAAGTTAGTGCTGAGGATTATGTTTAATGAATGAGCACTTGAGGTAGCAACTGTACCATGCAAGTTTATCTGCAAATGGTTCCTAGATTGCTGGAACTGGTGATCTTTAAGGTGTCCATGGTTATCATGCATGTTTTGAATTATGGCATCACAAATAATCTACTCAGTCTGCATCTTTTCAGCTTATATTATATTCACTGGTTGTTGCACACATGAAATAATTTGAAGCTCTGGTTGTGTGCTTCCTTCACTCGGATTGTGTTTCAGGGATTCGGAGAACACAAGAGATGATTGCATTAGGAGAAAGGAGGTGATTGGCATTATGGAGTCTGGTGAACAACAGATTCTTGCAGAGATTGGGGGGGATAGGTGGTCAGTAATGGGTTCTCATTGGTCATTTCACCTTCAAAAGAAATGTGGTGATTATGGTCATGTGTTTGAGCTTATAGGCAATAGAATGGTATGCATTTATTCTATAATAACTTGTTCACATGATATCTTATTCAAGGAGCTCTTTAAGATTTTATGAAATGTCTTGTTTTGTGTAACAAAATTCTGAAGCATCCCAGATTAGCTGTAGAACTTCCTAAATTACATCTCTGTCCATACTATCACTCACCATAATGTATTAAAGCTTACCATAATAAGTTGTCCTTGTTTAATATTGTACATGATTCTTGCCTCACAATAGAGTTGTTATAACGGCAGGAAAAATATCCATGTGTTCCTTATCGGGTAAATTTAATCTACTGGTTTCTGATTTTTGGTATAGGTGAAGTTTTTCCCTGGAAGAAAGCTGGAATATGAACCCAGATATTGCGGGAAACATGAAAATGAAGCAGACTTTCTAACAGCAGTTGAATTCTCTGTAGAAGATCCGTATGGCAAAGCAGTGGCATTGCTCGACCTGAAATCTGAATATTTCCAGGTACCTCGCTGCCATGTTTAGACTTTCAGAACTTCACTTTCTTCTATATTGGCTTTTTTTTCAGTTGATTTACTTTTAAAAATTGAATAGGCCAAGGAAGAATGGATGGTGTTGCCTGGAATCATTTTTGCCTTTATTCTATCTGATGTGCTGAAGAAAGAAGGATATGATGGCTTCACAAGTTCAAAGATGCCTGCTGTAACTGAGAAAGTGGATGGGCTTCATGAAGAAGGCAAAACTTCAAACTTCACCTCTTCAATAGCAAAAGGAGGTGAGTTGAACAGGCATGTGACTGATGGAAATGCTGTGGTACCTGAAAGAATTGGATTGTCCACTGGAGGTTGTGATAGAGGGTGTGACAGTGGATGTGGAAATGCAGTAAAGAGTGGTGGATGTGGTGGTGGTTGTGGTGGAGGTTGTAGAAACATCGCTAAGAGCACTGGCTGTGGTGGATGTGGTGCAGGCTGTGGAAACATTGCTAAGAGCACCGGCTGTGGTGGATGCGGTGCTGGTGGTTGCGGTGCAGGCTGTGGAAACATTGCTAATAGCAGTGGTTGTGGTGGGTGTGGTGCTGGAGGTTGTGGTGGTTGTGGTGCAGGTTGTGGTGGAGGATGCGGAAACATTGTTCAGAGTGGTGGCTGTGGTGGCTGTGGTGCTGGAGGTTGCGGAAACAAGGTGAAAAGTGGTGGTTGTGGTGGGTGTGGTGCTGGAGGTTGTGGAAACATGGCAAATCCCCTCCACGTGAATGAGTAAGTAGCCTAATATTACGCGTCACTCAACACAAGACACGTCAATGAATAAAGTGCTTAAAATTTCCTTACTTATGGAAAGATGGGCAACTCCAAAAGCATTGTGTTCTTGATTCTTAAGTACCATGTTTTCTAGTTACAAGTTGATCCCTTTGGGAATTTTGTGCTCTTTGTTTGAATTGTGACTGAGTGAGAAAAAACACTAGTCGAACTTGATTGTGATTGTTAATAAACGATTTCTTGCCAATTAGGGCATCATGTTTACAAGTATAGTATTAGGGGACCAATTAGTGTTATCCAAGATAATAGCAAAATCAAAATACCGAAGTTGCTTTTCTGGGGTACAATTTTAAGGTCTTACTCATACATCCAATTGATAATTTCCTTCACCTGTAAAACAAATAGAAGCAACCAAAAAAAATTTGGGAGGTGGGAGGTGGGACTTCAATTTGAAAAACAGAGGTGTCATACTAAACATCCTATTCAGACTGATGTAAGGATAGCCCAACCACATTCAAAAGCAAAATTCAATATGAGGATGTAAAAGTCCATTTTAGGGACCCAAACCTTGACAATGTGAGAAAAGAGAACCTTATTTCTACTGCATTTATCTTTGACGGAATTAGCAAACCAAATTGCCTCAAAGCTACTAAATATTATCACATTATCCACAATAGAGTCATCTTACAAATCACCCTCACTCAGATTTTCACTCAAAAATGATAGCAAGGACCAAGGACGAGCAAACAAAAACAAAGGGATAAAACCCAGTTCATCTAAATGGGTTTTTATTTATAATAAATATACTCCAATGCTAGAAGATCAAAGACAGAGAAAGATGTAAATTACTAACAGAGCTAGAAGTGTTGCATTGTTTAAGATTTATATATAGAAATCTAAGGGGAGGGGGGAATTATTTTCTTCCATGAAAATAATTACAAAAATATTATTAACCGATGAAGATGATGGAGGGGTCACAGCAGCACTCATCCAGCAGGCAACAACAACACAAAGCTGCAAGACTGTAACAAAAACAAAAGAGGGGGAAATTTAAAACCAAAAAAAAAAAGGTGATACACATAATTTCAAAAAATAATTTGAAAAATAACTGAAGCATCAAGATTTTGTCTTAGATGATACTGAATTTTTTTTAATCATATGATTATTAATTTAAAAAAAAAATATATATATATATATATTATATTATTATATATAAACTAAATTTACTTACCATCCCTCGAGAAAACCAGTTGCTCTTCTTGGAGGTGGAGTAGCATACTGTGGGGGTGCCATCACTGGGGGTCCTTGATAATAACCTGGCAAGAATTTCCCACACAAAGACAGAGTAAAAAATAAGCAATAATTTTTCTTCCAGAATAAATTATAAACTTCCCAAATCCCATATTGCAAAATTCCAGAATAAACAATCTTAATATCAAGCCTAAAACATTATTTGAAGGTGAAGTAAAATTATTATTTCACATCTATAGAGAGAGAGAGGAGTTAAAGGGAAGCCATAAGAATTTGCAGGAATAGAACTTGATACCTTGAGCAGGGTAAGGATAAGCATACTTGGGGTCACTCATCTCTTTCAACCAAAGCACAAAACTTCAAAGTTTTCACTCTGAAATTAAAAAAAAAAAAAAATCTTCTGAGAGTTTTAGGAAGTGAAACAAATTCTGATTTCCCCACTCAGAACAGGTTCTGATATATATACACAAACACCAAATGATTAATGAAGGGATTGGTTTTTTTTCTTTTCCACAATAGACAGATACATCATACACACTAGTAATTCATTACTTACTACTACTGGTTGTGCTTAGGAAATAAAAAATGTCATTCTCTCTGGTACTTCCTCTCTCTCTCTTTCAGTAATTTCTATTGCCAGCCCAATGTGATTGGAGCACTTTAACGGTACCGGTAAAAAGTTGAACTTCTAGTGAGGTTGTTAACAAGTACAGCCATAAACAAAGAAGCGTCTAGAGGAGGCTGGAAGCTAAGAGACATAAAAACGGTGCGTTTCTTTATGACACGTTGCAAATTACTTGTTGATGTGGAACAGTTAGCAGTTGACAGTTGACAGATAGTAAGGTAATAACGGCGGACGTGTAAATATAGTAACATAAGGAGGCGCCCGAATAAAATCATAAAGGATAACAATGGTCCTTTTTAAGTGGGTCCACTATACAGATGGGCATGACCCACTTGGACCAAGACTTTTGCTTAATTTCTTGGACAACTGGGATATGGTTTTGGTGGAGTTGTTCAAGCTTAAATAATGTCTTTTTTTGTTTTGGTAAGAGTTCAAGCTTAAATAATTTCCTAGCAAAAGAAAATAAAATAAAAGGAGAGCAAAAGAAAAATCAACTCCAAATGTTAAATACATTTTTGGTGTATGGTCCTCTCCCTTAACTTGCTAATAAATTTGCATTTACTCCTATATTAAATAGAGAATGTCATAAAATATTATAGCAATTTAAATATATGTCATGCCAAGAAAGAAATTTTATTATTTTATTAATTCATTTGAAAAATATGTATTCCATCTAAATTGAAATTCAAATTTTAATGAATATGACATAAATTCAAATAATTCATATTGTGATATTAATAATTAAGTTTCAGATTCGATGTATTTATTCTTTTTTTTAATATAATAATATAATAATACTATATATGAAGCTCTACTTGCTCCTACTTGAAGAGCAAAGGGGGCAAAAGGCTTATCTGGTTGGTTGAGTGATGCTACTTTCGGCCATGCGTGGGCACTCATATACACACCAATTTTCAATTTGATGGAGAATCATTACCATCAACATCTTTAACAGCAAATTTATGAAATTGTTTTGTAGTCTTTATCAAACAGAATAATAAAATTGATTTCTTTATGGCTATGAATATGTTGTAAATGGCAAAGCAATTGGTTGAGTAGGTGTGCTTATGTAATCCACGTGAAGGACGAATGCAAAGTTAAAAGAGGACGGCAAAGTTTATCTTATTAATGTATTATGAGGTGCCATGGTGCTAAAAGGTGATCTCTTTTGCTCTGGCTGTAATCTTTATGCCACTGAGGTTTTTCTGCTAAATACCTTTATAAGCAATGATTTTGGTGAATGTATTGCATCATGTTGATGGATCACACACAAATTATCCTTTATAAGAAATGGTCAGTTTGCTGTCAATTCAAGCATAAAAAATCACAATGACTTAAATCCCATTTAAAGAACTTGTTACTTTTTCCCTTTGTTTGAAACTTCTTATCTACGGACATTGGAAAAAGAAAAAGAAGGCAAACAATCAAATATTCCACTTCTTGCCAGCTAAAAATGATACACCTTTGACAAACAAATTTTTGTTTGGGTATAAGCATAAGAGGCGCCTGATTAGTGATTACTTTTTTATCACCAGGATCATTATCATTTTATGGTTTCTGAATTGTTCTCTTCTTTCTTTCGGTGGATGTACTCCATTACAAATCAGACTACATAATCTTTTTTATCATAGCCTTTCTCATGCCTAACATAACAAGGTGTGGGATATTGCTCTATCTCAGACTGAACAACGAAATCTTTATTCTCTTTAAGCTTTGCATGTTTCATACAGAAGAAATAATAGTTTCAAATGAAATACAACTGTGAGAATTTTAGGAGCTACTAGTGAGTTAAAATTGAAACAGTATGCTCTATATCCCCTAACATTAATATGTAATCACCCAGGGGCAGTATCCTCTTTCCATTCTCATTTGCAGAGCTAAAGTGTTTACAAGGATCTATTGAGATGCTCGTTTCAGTAGATTTGTAAGAAATAGCATGCAGACGATCGAATCCAATTAGCTGTGTCTCTGGGATGCCATCAAAAACTTTCGGCCCTCTAGAGAATAACATCACAACATGGCTCCCATCCATACCACCATGGTTCATCACAGAAATTTGCACAATGAATTTCAATAAACTGCAAGATTCCATCTCATCAATGTGCATATAATCAATTCTCCTACCTACCTTGTTTAGTATGATCTTCGTGGAACCATCCTCAACAGGTGCTGACAAACTTAACGTGGTTGGTGCTGATAAGAACTTGTATGAGAAAGTACTGTAGCTTAAGCCATGTCCAAATCCGTAGATTCTCTTTCCAGTATAAAATCGGTACGTTCTTCCAGGATAACCACGAGAAGGATCAGCCCGCATTCTCATATCATTCATGGGTACATTGGTGAATGACTCAGGATACCAAGTCATAGGTAGTCTTCCTCCTGTATAAAGAACCAGACACATTTTTAAACTTCGCTTTAGAAAAGTAATGTCTGAGCTTTATTCTAAAACCACTTCAGGCATTAAAGTAACTCTCAAGGATGAGTTTGCTATGAAATGTACATATTCCTCGATTCTATATGATACAAACCTGGATTGAATTCTCCAAAGATGATTTCCGCAAGTGCTTTTCCACCAGCTTCACCAGGATACCCAACCCAGAGAATGCTTGCGATCTGTGGATTGCCTTGAGCAAAAGCGATATCAAGGGGACCTCCACCGATTAGAACTAGAATCACTGGATTTCTAGTTGCAGCAGCCACATAAGACACAAGAGCACTCTGTTTACCAGGTAAAAGAAGACTGTCTCGGTCATGATCTTCTGTTTCTTGGGATAAATCAAGTCCAGCAACTATGACAACAAAGTCAGCTTCTCTGGCAATATGAACAGCTTCATCAAATCCAGCATCAGAATCACATGGTACATCATAGCAACCAGTTGCATAAGATGCCTTGTTTATGTATTCTTGAAGTCCATCAAATAAGCTCTTTCTTGTGCAAGGAACTCCTAGACAATTAAGAATGCCCTTCAGTAAGCTCAGAAATCTAAAGTTTGCCGGGCCTTCCAGCAGATTTACAAAGCTCATTAACTATTCTAGCACAACAACTTCAGAAATATTTCTTTGATACAAAAATAGGTTGGTCCAGGCTATAAAAGCAATTCTAGGGAGCCCCAATAATTACTAGTCTTTTGGGGTCAAGGGCACACGTGTTTATTCCATTCACCGGGTCATGACATTTGCAATCCAAAATTGTTGGTAATTGCCTTCATATGAATAATTTTTAAAATGTTACTACTAGTATTAGATGATGAAATTAGGACACCTGGCATTATATGATGAGTTTCCCAAAAACTGATAGGGGAGATATGTAAACAAGCTTAAAAATTCCATGAAGTTGAAAACCCAAACCTACATGCCAAAAGGCATACCTGTGTAGTCACCACCTAACTTGCTTGCATTGTTTGCTAGTGGACCGATAACTGCTAAGGAGGTGACAACATTCTTGTTCCAGGGGAGGAACTTCTTATCATTCTTCAGAAGTACAATCCCTTGCCTTGCTGCTTCAAGTGCCAGTGTTTTGTGTTCTGGGGTACAAACATCCTGAGGTCCCAGCCTCCCAAACTGCCCTTTTCTAGGATCTCCATCAAATAGTCCAAGACGCAGTTGGACAGAAAAAAGGTTGAGAAGAGCTCTGTCTATCTCTTCTTCTTTAACCTTCCCTTGTTTGATGGCAGATAGAGTATTTCGAAGCAAGTATGTTCCGCAGTTAATATCCACTCCTAAACATCAACTTGTGCAAATGTAAGTCTATTGAAGAAATTCACTGCTTCCTAGTATTAGATGGGATATTAATAATTACTATAAAGCAATTCAATGAAAATATATAGTTACAAGAAGCAAAATTGTTCAGCAGTAAGTCTAGTGAAGAAATCCAATGCTTCCTAGTATCAGTGAAGAAATTAAAATTTATTTGTAAAGCTATCCCTTGACAACAAAGATAGTTATGAGCACCTGCTTTGAGAACATCAGCAACAGCATCGTCAGGGGATTTTGTGTAATTCTGATACTCCAAAACTGTGGCCACAGCATCGCAATCTGAGGTAATATATCTGTAATCAATGCCACCACACCAACTAGTTTTCAATTATTTATTCGAAGTTTGTAATCAATTAAAGAAGTCTCTTTCTTTGATTATTTAACCAGTTAAATAAAGAGCTACTCTATGAAAAGCTTTACCCTTTGAAACCCCATTCAGTTCTAGCTTGTTCCAATAAATCCCCGCTAGCACAGGCAGGAACCCCATTAACTTCATTATAGGAACACATTACGCAGCTTGCTTTACCTTGTTGAATGCAACTACGAAATGGGGGTTGATAAGTGTCCTCCAAATCTTGCTCAGAAACCTGGCAACAAAAAGCAATTAAAACCAAAAGATTTGATAACTCGTCAACATTCTGAAGAAGGAAAAACCTTACCACAGCATTAAAACTATACCTACTAAAATTCCCCCATTTGTCCAAGTCATAAGCAGTTAAATGTTTGCAACAAGCAGAAACCATAAGCTCATCACTCCCCTCATTCCCTCTTAACGCCCTTTTCCCTCCAAACCCATTACTAATTTCACCACCACCCTTCCAGTTACCGCCCTGAAGCCCCCTCACAAACTCAATTGCATAGGCCGAAGCTACCATCGGATCCTCCCCCGGTGTCTCTTGGCCTCTCCCCCATCTGGGATCCCTGAAAATATTGATATTTGGAGCCCAAAATGTCAACCCAGCTTGCCCAAAATTGTACATAGCTCTAGCTTCGACCGCAATAGCTGATCCAATCAAGAACCAAAGCGTCCGATTAAAAGAAGCCGCCGTAAGAAGGACTTGAGGGAAGCTTGTAGCTGAAGGAATGATACCACTGAAGGAGACCCCAGGGCCATTAGTGGCGATGCCGTGGATCGATTCAGACCACCATTCATATGCGGGAATGCCGAGTCTAGGGATTCCAGAGACATTGTCTGAAAGTTGTTGGATTTTCTCAGGGAGAGTGAGTATAGAGACGAGGGATTGAGCTCTGGTAGTAATGGGGAGCGAGGTATTGCAGAAAGGATAGGAACTGTGATGGGGTTGCTTACAAGGAAATTTAGGATGTGGGTTTGAGGTGACTGTTATTGGAATAGAGATAAGGGTGTTGAATTTGAGAAATTGTAGGTGGAGGAAGAAAAGGAACCTCCATTGAAGAGACATCTGGGAGTGTGTATATGCGGTCTCAGCTCAGTTAGTTAAATAGTTTGGGTTGGAACTTGGAACCGGAAGTAGAACGAGGCCGACTTTGCTGTGAACACACCCCATCTCTCTCCATCTCCGTCTCCCTCTGGATCTACTTTCATGATAGAGGCCGACTTTGCTGAGAACACACAACAAAATTAATTTTTAACAATATCAGTACTTTTTTCTCCATAATGAAAGTAACAAGAAAAACAAGTTTTGACTAGGTTTATAAGTTGATCCAAATATATTTGATTTTAAAAATAATATTTTTACTTTTATAAATCTTATTCATAAACCTAATATATTGTAAAAAATATATAAAAATGATAAGACAACATTAGACTTGTTTAATATATTATGTAATTTATATTGTTAATAGCATGTCATATATTGGATAAAACCTAAATTATTAAAAAGTGTTACATACGTGCCAATTCGTTAATATATTTTAATTTTAACTAAATAGTCAGTTAGTATTTGACTAATTTATATACACCTCAAATAATTTATATTTTTAACAATCAAAATTAGATCATTTATGATATTGCCGTAATAGGCTAGGCCGTTTTGGCATGATACAAGCATTAACCTAAAAGAATATTATTGACTCTTATACCGTCCTCATAGGAATATAGATAAAATGATGCTTAGGGTATATATGTGAATAGGTTTTGGTTTGCAAATTAATAAAAATAATTTCCCATAAAAAAACAGAATAAGTGTTTTTAAGATATAAAGTATATAATAATTGGTAGATTATTATATAATCAAGTTAGGGAAATATTCCCCATTTCTCCTATAATTTTCTAGAAAATAAACAAACCCTTTGACAGAATAGACAAACAGGCTGTGGGCCGTAAGTATCCATATTCTCTAATCCATGTTCTATTCTAAGTTTTGTTGACTAGAATGCAAATGAAACATTGAATTTGTGAATATATTTGGGCCGTGGGTGTCTATTTTGATTGCTTCCAAATTCTTGTGGGTTCTGCTCGTCTGGGAGAAACATAATTAGTATTTTTTGTTATCAAACATATGCAAATATTTTAAAGGTTTATCTAAGGATTGTTTAACAATTTTTATTTCTTTTATACAAGCAATAATCTTACACTTCTTGGGGAATGTGGAAAGAGATATAATCTAGAAAATGGAAGAGGAAATTATGTGAAGAATAGAGAATCATATTATAAAATTTTTACATTTATTTTATCGTCGTTGTTCAAATATATAATTTACAATTTAGTTTCTGTCTATCAGTATTTGGTCAATTAAAATAGCTGAACTGATTTAATTAAACTTGTGGTTGAAATATTCAATGGACTAATCTTGTTAGTTTTTGGCAATTAAATTTGTAAGTTATTAATTTGCAAAGTGGAATTTGACTAAAGTTGATGGTAATGATGGTTAGGGTATAATTAAGAACATGTGACATGTGATTTCAACATAAAAAGACACGTATATATGGACGTTTCAATTAGATTTGGATAAAGAATGCAAACAGTTCATTTGCTCGTGCTATGGCTTCAACAACCCACCCTAAAAAGTTGATAATCACATGTCTTGATCAAAATTTGCATGTATATAGAATATAAGACTTAGCAAACTAATAAAAATAAAGTAAAAATAAAAAATATAATTGAGTCGTTTTTTGGTACAGTAAATTAAAACTCATTAAGATTTATTTGAATGCAATAAATTGGAATTAAAATTAGTGAATTGAATATTTTAATTTTAATTTTTTTAGTTTTGCTTACACTTTAAAATAAAATTACAATTTTCAACTCAATTCTTAATAATTATAAAACACTATTTTCAATTTTTATAAATATATCGATCTATCGCTACCCATCAGTAATTTTCTTCTGATTCAACTACTGTCACCGTCAACCTGTCCGATATGACACCACCACCACTGTCGTGACTTACCAAATGCAACAATCACCACCTCGAAACTTTTTAGAGTCGAAGACAATTATTGGTGAGACTGCTAGAGGACAACAATAATCACTATCGAGACTTGCCAAAGATAGATTATTGCTATCAAAACTTGCAAGAGAAGACATCAACTACTATTAGGACTTGCCATCAAAACTCACCAGAAGATGACGATACAATTATTATAGAGATTCGTGAAAGACAATGACAACCTTGTTAGAATACACCAAAATTGATGGCCAAATATTTAAAACGCAAATCCGTTTATAATTTTTTTTTATGTAATTCAAATTCATAAATTATAATTTTAACTAATAATTTTGTATGATTCTAGTATATGCGTAGGAGTGCGTAAGAGTTTTGAAAATGATACTCGCAATCAGCAGGCAGCGCCCACAATAACAATATCATCTCGTAAAACCGCTTTCATTTGGCTCAACTCTAGATTGCCATTTTGGTTGATTTGTCCCCTTTCTTTCCTTGCTTGTTTTTGGGTCCCATGGCTACTGCAATACTATATATATATGTTTTTTAATTGAATAATACTATATATTTTGTTCTAACCTTTATACATAGTTTGTGTTTATTTGTTGATTGATCTAAATTATTAATAGAAAAGAATAATTTAACCAATAATTTTTGTAAGAGATAATTATTCCTCGCTAAATAAAGAAGGATTAACATAAAATAAAATAAAATTACATCCCTTGCTATTTTAGTGTCAAAGAATTTACGCATATTTTTGTATTGGTGTCAAATTCTATTATATGCGTAATTTTTGACATAAATGTAAATTCCTAAAATTAATGTCAAAGTTTAAGTTTACAGAATTCAGTTGTAGCTAGGACCTAACCAGTAACCAGCACTTTATTGGAGAGAGAAATGTGAATCAAGGGACAGTTTATGATGCTAATTCCATCCTTTTTCGTTTCAGACAGATTTGTGGGTCAAAGCTTTATGTGATATGAGATTTTAAATATATTACTTTGTCTTATTTTGGTGAAAACAACATTAATTCACCTTGAGAGAGAGAGATAGAAAGAGATTCCTTTTCAATCTTGGTGATTTATGTACGTTCTACTAAAAAACAATTATGAAAATTGATTTCCAACACAGAAAATTTTAATAATTGGCTAATTCTTTTTAGAGGTTATCTCTAGGTGCTATTACACACACAACATTCAGTCTAATACATTCTGTAATGATGCATTTGTGATCATCAAGAATTAGAGTAGGCCATATTATTATATATTTATATTATATATTCCTTCCAACTTGTTGCAATTGAGAGACTGAAAGAGATGGAGCTTACTCAACTTGATCTTCTAGAGGAATTACTTGCTGCAAGAAGAGACACTTGGAATTCTTTCTCAACTGGATTGAGTGATCAGTTATTCACTAATGGTTGGAACTTTAAAGATTTTGATGATAACCCAGTTTTGGGAAACTCAAATCCTGCATTAGCTGCATTTCCAACATCAATAGAATACACCTTTGAATGTCCCTTTAGTAGTGAAGAAGCAGTAGCAGCAGCAACAGTATATCCTTTTGTTGATGGATTCACAATACCAGAGGTTGTGTCATCATACACCAGGATCAGTGACAGCCTATTCCCAATACATGAAGACAACCCATCAATGGTTGAGGATGAAGAGCTTGGCTTTCTTGGAAGGGAAAATCACAGTTTGGAAGAAAGAAATAGTGGCTGCTGCAAATCTGAGATGGAAGTACAAGCTGCTGAAATGAATCCAGTCTTCAACATGGGTTTGTGTGAAGAGAAAAAGTTCAGAACCAAGAAGTTAGATGGGCAGCCTTCAAAGAATCTCATGGCAGAAAGAAGGAGAAGGAAACGCCTCAATGACCGCCTTTCCATGCTAAGATCAATAGTCCCTAAGATCAGCAAGGTGTGAATTGTGACCCAATTATTCTTGTCTTTTCATTGTTGTTGATGTCTTAGCTACTCCATCTGACCCTCAATATTAACAGATGGACAGGACTTCTATTCTTGGAGATACCATTGATTATGTGAAGGAGCTTATGAAGAAGATCAGTAAGTTGCAAGAAGAAGAAGAAATGGAAGAGGGTTCAAATCAAACAAACCTACTAGGCCTCTCCACGAAGCTAAAGTCAAACGAAATCATGGTAAGAAATTCTCCCAAGGTATGGTTTCTGCACTAGTCAATGCAATGTTAATTAAAGAGTAAAGACCAAAGTCTCCTTGGATTAATGTCTCTGCTACAATATCTTCCAGTTTGACGTGAAGAGGAGAGATATGGAAACCCAGATTAGTATCTGCTGTGCAACAAGACCTGGACTATTTATGTCTACAGTGGACACCCTAGAAGCATTAGGCCTTGAGATTCAACAATGTGTCATAAGTTGCTTCAACGAGTTTTCAATGCAGGCATCTTGTTCAGAGGTTTGTATTTTCTTGATTTACATGGTTGATATAAAAAGATGCCCTTTTATGAATAAGCTGTTTTGATGCTCTTATAGGAAGCTGAGCAGCACATAGTGATAAGCTCTGAAGACATACAGCAAGCATTATTCAGAAATGCTGGTTATGGAGGGAGAAATGTGTAAGGAAAGAAAAGAAAAGCAACTCATATATCACTTCAGGAAAGGGTGTAGGATTCTTGCCTCTGATTTTGTGTTTCAAGGAATTGGCAATTGAGAAGTTGTAATAATTTTTCTTCAGGAATGAGTTTGTTTCATTCATGAGTTCCTTCCCACAACCTATCATATAATTAAGTAACCTTAATTTTGGGGTTGTTTATACACGGTTCAATTATTCCTTGGTAACAAACATCAATATTCTATAAGCAAGCATCTAGTCAAGGAGAGGTCTTGATGAATTATAAATGGAATGACAATGCTTCAGTAATATACATCCTGAACCTGAACACATGGGGGTTGGACCAGATTTTTTTTTCTGGGAAGCTAAAACAAAACTGTCTATGTCGTGTTTGCTATGCAAATTAAGGCCTGACTCCAATAATTGTGCTTTGTAATTCTAAAGAATATACTGGTCTCTATCTCTAACAGATAAAATATGCAAAATAAAAACATTGATTATAGAACTATTAATATTATTTGAGACAAAATGTATAGAACCGGGAGATTTCAAAAAAAAAGAAAAAAAAAAACAGATTTCTCATTTTTTCCACATATTAAAGAAAATTTACAGAACGTGAGATTCCCAAAAATTAGCTGGATTATTTAAAAGCCAGCCTAACCATATAGTATCATTTAGTGTGATAATGGACAGAATCTTGATTAATCAATACAAGCTTACAACTCACTAAAATCTTATAAAATTTATTGATTTTCGTCTTTGCTTGTATTATCATAACTTTCAACACCAATGCCATCATCATCATAGATATATAACTGTTGCTCGTGAAATAGGGTTGTGATTGTTGGAGCTTATTGATAGCATCGCTACCTTCAGAAGCCAAGGAAAACTTTGCAGCTCTAGCCACATTCCTTTCCTGATCATTGTCTTGTCTAAAGTTTTCTCCAGGGGTCGGCAATTTTACCTGTGCAGATGCTAGTCTTCTCCTAGCTTCCCTACTATGTAATTGGTCAATATACTTCTCATGTAAGTCCCCGTTTTTGACCTGCTTCAGTACTGGGGGACTGACAAGGCCTGTTGCACATGAGCTACTAAAACTCAAAAGGGGCTTCTTATGGGTTGAAAAAGATCTCACAACACCTCTCAACTAATCCTTGCTTTTCCTGTAGCTGCTCTGGTGTAAGAACAGCAGTAGGCTGAGAAAAACTACTAGATAAATCCATGTTGGGTTCGAAGGACAGAAAATAAATCCGGTTCATGGTCTTGCTCTACTTTATAGTGGTTTTGTAACCACTGTCTGACAGACTTCCGGGTAAGCAAACTCTTTTGCTTAACATGACTTGATCTACCGTCCTTCTCAATTGGTTTAAGCTACTTACTTGCAGAGAGTGAAAAATGTTCTGGGGGAGATGACTTAATTTCTTTGCCCTTGATCGAGGCTGAGGTTGAGGAGGTGTTAAATGGTCAGAGTGAACTTTATTAAAGCAATCCTGTGCAGACTTTCCAGGCACCTGCAACAGAATTTGTGGTAATTAAGTATCAAGGTAATACTATTTGAGTATAACCTCCACTTGATCTACCTTAAATTATAGAATTAGCACTACTGCCAGAGGAATTCTCATGATTATCTTATCATCAGAAAACATAGAGGTTCCCACCAGGATAACTGTGTTTCTGGTAAAGCAAATTGGCTACATTAAGGATCAATAGTAAAATATGCATTTGCTAAAACAAGTATATTCAATAATCAATAAATATACTCTAGCAGCAGAAGCATATTGAAAGACAAGATAAACAATCTGTTACACTCGCTATGAATGTCATAATCATTAGGCAGCTTAATCCCGTACCCAAAAAACCTTTCCACATGGCAGTTTTTTTTTTTTTTGGGTGCAAACAGGAGCTTAATATAAACTAAAAGACAACAGGTGTCATACAATCATTTCTAGAATTAAACCTAGGGAACTTAGTCCCTTTACAATCAGCATAAAAAAATACTGGAAAGAAAAGAGGGAATCACATCATAGCACACAAAATCTTCACCCTGGTAGATTTACTTCAGTGCTTCTTCAAGCAAATAATGTCGCCTTCAGAGTTAATGTTAAGGTATCCAGGATAAGGCCTAAAGACTCAAACTCTCAATAAAACAGTAAAAAAAATTCCAAAGTTGGCTTTCAGTTCAAGTCTAACAACTCTACCTCTGGCACTTATTTGAGGCAGATTATGAACTTTAATAAGGAAAAAATAATTTGTCAACTTAGTTTTACTTTACTTTTTCTTTCCAAAACTCGAAATCAATCTCCTTACTTCTCTCGTGTCTCAAAGTACTTCAATCAGCACATTAAAGCACTTGACTATCTCAATATGTGAAAGTTAAGGCCAAATTCCCAATATTCATCAGGATTTTCAGAACGTGAAACCTACTCTTGCATATTTTCCTCTTACATACAGTTTAGGTGGCTTTATATATGCCTTGCCTTATATATAAGAACTCCTCGACTTTGCCACTGCCAAATAATATTGAAGCAAGACTGAAATCCTTGATTCAAAATTCGGAAAGTATTACCCTCTGAAAGTGAATAAACTATACAGTATAAGGGACTTGGTCTCCTAGAAGTCGCTGATTTTTCTTTACCATAATACTTTTTGACTAAAAGCAATGAGCAAATTACCAGTTTAGACACCTTCTTCCAGAATAGAGGTGCCGGCTTTTCTCCGCAGACATTCGACACGAATTAACATCTTTATTTTTATGAGAAACTACTAAATGTGCTTTGCGCGTAGAATCATCCGAACCACACTCAGTGTGTTCACTACATTTTGAGCTATTGCCATTCTTGTCTAGTTCACCCGCAGTGTTTTCTTTACTCAAAATCCTTTGAGATCGTCTAAGACTCTGAACCCAATCAGCACCATTATTCAAGCTTGAATATTTTGTCGACCCAGAACTCAAATTCGCACAATTAACAGAACGGTTATCAAATTTACCTTTGCAATGTTTACGATGCTTATGCTTTTCACCAACATCTTTCTGATTACATATCCTCGAAGATCGTCTGACACTACAATAGCCATCGATCCCAACCACATTGTTCAACCTATGAGATTTTGAGGTGTTCTTCTGGTCGAGGAGTCTCTGAGATCTTCGGAAAGTCCCGGATTGGATGGTGTGGACTGTGGAATTTCTCTTGGGCATTTTGGCGAACACCAGTGGTGCATAAGGTTTGAGAGGGAAAATGATAGATGAAAACTTTGAATGTAGTGGGCTCACTCTCACTGGAATCAAAGAGGTCGAGGGTTGAGATTACATTGCCACATGCTTTAGAAAGTTCGTATATGGGCCGGAGCAAACGTAACTGGGCGTCTTTTAACAGTTAGATATTCATTCTCTCTTCTTTTTCTTTGTTTCTATTTTTTTTTTTTTAAACTAGAATCGTTTTTGTTCAATTAGAAAAAAAATCTTAATTAATATTTTAAAAATAATTATTGATATTTACCACATTTTGAAAATTAATAATATCACCTAAACCCAAACAAAAACTACAATAAAATGAGTTTGATCAAACTCATACTCTCTCTGTCTTTATTTATCATTTATTTTTATCCATCAAGGATAAAAAAATTATTATTTTGCATCTTACTTATAAGAAAAAAATTTAAAATTTAACCGACACATGTCCATTCATGATTGGATAATACCAATCTGATACTATCACTCTATATAAAAACATTAGTTAAAAAGAATTTAAGAATATGCTAAAGTATTGCCTCCAAATAAATTAAAAAACTAACCTAAGTTGGAAAAATAATAATTAAATGAATTAAAATGTTGGGATTGGATAGTAAAATTTTAAAATGTCCTAAAAATTTGTGCCCTAGCTTTAAAAGAAAAAAGAAGAAGAAGAAGCCTGCACCATTAAGTGAGGCAGGATAGATAAACAAAAAATAGTCAATTTAATTTAATTAAATTATTATTATTTTCTTAATTTTGTCTCTGAGCAATTATATTTTTTTTAATTCAATATCAATAAGATAAAAAAAATAGTCAAATTAATTTGATTAAATTATTTTTTTCTCAATTTTGTCTCCAAGCACTTATATATATATATTTTTTTAATTCAATATCAATACGTCATTCCCATGCCCGAGTGATATAAAACAATGTTGGACCTTAGAAGATTCTTTTATTTAAACTTGTTAACATGAAAAAAATAAAAATAAAAGAGTCCTTCTTTCTTTACATACTCCTTTATTATTGAAAAGCATGCATTTATCAGTAATGGATCATATCCATAAAGAAGCATGAAAATCTTCTTTCTTACGTACTTAATTATAAATTGTAAAATTTTTCCAATTAGGCATCATATTTTTGTCATTCAAGCATTATTTATTACTACATATAAGTAGAAATTGACTAAGACATTGATCCATCCCCTCATGCTAATTTACACGTGCATTAGCTTCATTGACACTTTTTCAATATTGATTATGTCTTTTTTAATTGAGAAGATAGTCAATATTGAGAAAGAAAATATTATCTTTGTTTCGAACAACGGGAAGATAAATTTGGTTAAAAATATTTTAATATCTTTTTTTTATTTTTCTTTGTTGCTTTCTTTGTTTTCATCATGTTATAAAGATAATATTCTAAAGTAAAATAAAATAAGAAAGAAGAAATAATGGAAATTTGATTTTAAATTTGTGTTCTTAATTGCTCTATTATGTAGTATCAGATCAAATAAATCTTTACAATTATAAAAATAGAGCTAACAAGTAAAATTATTATGAATTCGTTTTCTGATATGATTTATGAGTATACCTAACTTTGTACAAGGATTTCCACTAAGCAGTCATGAAGTAGGGCATGTGTATACCTAATTAATGTCTTGGGCATCCTCTTGCAGTGCTTGCAAAACCCCATTACATCAACATCACCTAATTTAATACAGTGACTTGTAATCCATATCCATAAAAAGGTTGAAGAGGAACCCTATTGTTTTAAAGTAGTTTAGTTTTCAATGTGTTTAGAGAAGAAGCAATTGCACAATCTAAGACACTAAAATTAACACTTCTAATTAAGATGATTAGCTAGAGTGATCAAATAAATAATATAATCCTGCTTCTAGTAACTTGGAGAATAGCTTGTGTGAACAAAGATTGATTAAAGCTAATCCTACAGTTTAAGCATTTGATTAAGATAATAATTATTAAACTTTAGCACTAATCTGAATAAATGGATCGTGAAAACAAAAAGTGCATGTTACGTCAACTACATTAGGCCAGTGTTGGGATAAGACCACTAAAGAAGGCACTAGGAATGGTCCCTGAAATTAAAGGTGTTTAACTAATGAGAGGGTGAGGGTCCAATTTGATGCTCTGCTTATCATCCGTACGTTACAAATCCATATATCCTACTTTTCACACCATTTTTCTCGAGAAAATACAAGAAACAAAACGGTCCTGTCATGGCTGTAAATAATTACAATTATTATTAGTGAAAATATATATTTATCATCAACTTTGAAGTTACAGTAAAAGAGACTAGAATGGGGTGTGCATTAATATTATTAAATTGATGACATATTTGTTTTGGAAAATGTAAATAAAAATATCAATGAGATATGCTGTAATGAAATAAAGAAAATAGAAAAATGAATGCCTGGGCAACAAAAATAAAAGGGGGCAGATTTTGTAGTGGGGGACATGGTTGTGTCGGTAGCGTCTAGACCCCCTTAATTTGTCACTTTAGATTGTCAAAGTCATAACGTTGATGAAAGCAGGGTATGGAGGGAAAAAGTGATATGTACTGGCAATAATAAAAACAGAGTACTGGAGAGAACAAACACTCGGTATTTGGTAATGAAAAGAACCTCAACAACAGTGAAAATTAGGTCATGAAAGTTAATTGAGAGACCAAAGTGCTTCAAAAGCTAATTCTTGATGTTATTAAACCACTTTCCTCCTATCCATACTTGAAAATCCTTGGCCATGACATGAGTGCCATTCTATGTTCAACCTCCTCTGTTTTGACACGTCTTAGACTCTGTTTTACATTGCTTTTATTGGTGGTATAATTTCACTTACTTTCTTTCTCCAATAAAATAAAAAAAATTTGAAATTTGATATACGATAGTAATTAATTATTATAATAATATTATAAATTTTTTATTTATAAAACTGTTATAAGTGATGACATCCATTATAAAAATAATATGAAATAAATACTAAACATGTGGTGGCACTTCTTGTTTAAGACAAAAGACATAGCTTGTTAAACAATCAAATTGTGGTATAGATTCTATGCCTAATTTGGAGGAGGCGCAAATTTGTTTTCATTTGTTTTTTTGTCCCAGTTCTTAAAGCTGGACTTTATTAAGCAAAATCTAATCCCTAAGTGAAGCTTTTGTTAAAATTTAACACCTGCTGCTTTGAATTGCAAGTATTCAAAGCTTACTTCTTAGGATGATACAGCCACCAAGACAAGTTGATAAATGGTATCTTTTTGTACTTCTTTGCTCTTAAAAGTTAGAGATATATACCAACAGCTTTAGTTATTCAAAAGAATTTTGTCAACCAACTTCTTTAAAGGGTGTGCTAATATTTGTTTCCCAAGCAAGCATAAAGTTAGCAGAAATTTTTGACTTTTTTGCTTGAATGATTACAATTTACAGTAGCAGAGATAAACATAAACAAAGGGTACCTGGCCAATTTAATTGGCCGTTACTTGAGCCAATTGTCAAATAGATCACTTTCTTAGGATGATTATAAAATCCAAATGCCTCAAAATGGCAGCTGGAAATTCCAGTTATTTAATAGAGCATTTGCAAGCACGATGAATGTTGTCCCAATAAGAATAAGAATTTGAATAATGGATTATCAACAACTTAAAAAGGATTCAATGTTTAATATATTGCGATTGAATTAAATGGCGATAATTTACAAATTAACCACCTCTCTAAAATCATCTTCTGGGTATAATGGGTGATAGGAATAAATAACAATGGTGGTAAAAATTACATTTTTTTTTTCCTTCTAAAACTATACATATGTAGCAAAATGGTCAATTGCTTTGTGGGCTAATATGGAGGCACTGCTATACGCGGTGGTTTTGGTGGCTTCTCAATTTTCACAATGAGTGTCTCCGGTCTTGAAGGCTCACAAGGACAGGGCAAAGCTATGAACTTTGGCACGTTATCTCCGGGCATCAACACCGGCAAGCTCTGGCTCTGTTTTTGCTTCAAATCCTGCAACCCAGAAAATAAAATTGTTCCAATTAATTAAAAAGTTCAAATTTTGATTCAATTTTAGTTCAGGAAATGCAGGGTAAGTGAAGGAGGAGAAGGAGGAGGAGGAATACCGTGTAGTCAAGCTTAGACTTAGAGGGTGAGCTTTGTCTATCGTCCTCAGGATCTGAGCCATTGGAAAAAGATTGACGGAGTGATCTGACTTTGTCCCAGTGGTAACAGCATGAGAAGATGCCACTCAAGCTGAATATTACAATCAAGAGGAGGGCTGTGCCAAGAGGGAAACCTAAGGACGGTCGTGATGCGTCCACGTGGGGAGGAGAAAGATCCTGGTTCTCCATTTCATGTACTTCTTCTTGTTGCTACACTGATGTGTTTGAGAGGAAATTTGGGTTTTTTGGGAAGAAAAGAAAATGGAATGGAATTTGATTGAAGGGGTGGGAGATGGAGTAGAGGCAAGGAGATGAGCGGAGACTTATAAAAGTGTGAAGGGAAGGTAGGTGGGTACGTGTAACGGTACAAATTGCCCGGGCTATATGGTACGGAAGGTATGCAGAATCCACCTGTTTGGTGTAGTGTTGAGCATGACCTCTGCTTTTATTTGTTTAGGGTAAATTTAAGAACATAAACTATTCATATTTCAAAAACTAATCATGAAATTCAAACAAAACAAAACCAGACCATCCATAGTTTTGAAATAATAAAGTGTAAAAAACAGTAAAAAGCAGCAAGTGTCTATTGGCAAGTGTCAAAGGCTGCTCATTTCTTTTTCTTTTATCTAATGCTTAGACTTACTTCGTCACTTAAAAAAAAAAAAAACAAACATTATGATAAGTTGACGATTAAAATAAAATATAAAATTTTATAATAAAATTAATAATTAATTGATTAAATATTAAAATTTTAATTAAATATGATATGATCATATTTTAACAAATTATAATCGAGTCTTGACATGATGACGGTAAAACTGGAGAAGGCATTAAAGGCAGGCGACCTGTATGCAAGCGGCTAAGAGGCACGCGGCAGGGCATGTAAATCCAGGGTACATGCCGTGTAGAATTCATATTCTTAGCAAATCATGAATTCTTGGAATAAAAGATAGGCTTTCACCTATTTTTTGACTTATAAAACCTTCTTGTTAGGCACTTAGAAAAAGACAACTTGAAATCTTTCCAGTTATATTCTTCTTTAGTCAGTTTATTGAGACTTATTTAAGTTACATTTTGAAACCCCTAACAAAGTCTTACCCAAGAGTGCTGCTTTCCCAATTGGTGAATCATGTTCTTCTTGAATAAAAGAATGGCAATGTGCTAAACTTTTTTAGAGTTTCTTTAAGCGAGGGAACTCAAAACAGTGCAGTTCTTAAATCTTAGTTAGAAATTAGTTGACAGTCACATGCAATGTACTAAACTTTTTTGACCTCTACAGCCTCACTGACATTGCCTCTCTTGCTTTATTCACGTTAAAAGCTAGTGCTCAAATTTATCTGTCAGTTTAGATTAATTATTTTAACAATAAATTATTATAATAAAATTATAAAATATATATCTCGATTAATTATTTATAAAAATTAAATTATTTATATTTATATTATGTAATTTATAAAAAATTTATTTCTCACTAATCAATATGGTTAACTTTTAACCTTTGGCATATCCTATAAAGAATATAAAATAAAGAAACAATTTTCCACAGCCCAGTTAAATTCATTTTATATTGTAGTCATGTTTTAGTCCAAAGTTAGAGGGAGACTTAAGAGTAAATACTCACTCATCCTCATTATCTCACATTCTATGAGGTCATCAGCAATGGAAAAAAAGAAATCCTTAGACAGAAAGAGGAAAAGATATTGTAATTTCGTGAAACTTTAAAATAGTTTATTACTCCTTACCATATCATTTCAAGTTTAAAACAAGTTGTTATCATTTAACACACGTTATTATTAATAAATTAACTTCAAAAATAATAAGCTTAAATAAAAGTTTAATCCGATCAATCCATTTCAATCCAATCCAATTTGTGATTCATGAATTGGATTGGGCTGGTTTCAAGTCATGTATGATTTGAATTGATTTTAAAAATAGTTAAAACTGATTAGATTAGATTAATTTAAAATTGACCTTAAAACCGAACCAATTTCAGCCCGTAAACACTCCTAACATTAAGTTTTGGGAGATCACACCATAATTTATTTAGCTAAGGTAAAAGGAGAGAATAAGTTTGGTAGGGATTGGAGATAAAATACTATGTAGTGACTCTACAAAATTTATTCTAATTTTCTTAAATTTAAAATTCCTTTATAAGTTGAGCTAATATTTTTTTTATTTATAGATTTTTTTTTGTGTGAAAGATTCAATTAAGTGAATTTAAAATGAGAAATCATAAATGATATATTTGTAAGTTGACAAATATAAAAAAGATGACACTATTCTACAACCAACATGGTTATAACTTATGAACCACATACAATTAAAAAATTATAAAATTTATTTGCTCTCAAATTCTTTATTATAATTTGAGTTTTAAATTTTAATTATTAGGCTTTGGCCATAGACATTTTCATTGTGCCAACAAAGTTAATAATATTATCAAACTTGTACAATATAAGAATAATAATACATTTATTAAAATTTGGTAGGGGCATAATTAAAAAAAAAATTTATTTATATAGAGGTTGGAATTAAGTATAAAATACTTATATACAGGTCTACAAAGAGAGGTATGCCTCTATATAAATAATCTAATTGCAACTGAAACCTTATTTATTTGTTTTAGGTGGATAATATGTACACAAGATTTCACATTGTGTACAATTTCTTCTAAAAACACATGTATTATATATGAGCGACTGCCTCCTAAGACTGAAATTTCTGCATGAAGAATTTTTCTTTGTGCACATTGTCGAGATTTGATCTAATAAATAAATAATAATACTCTTTTTTCTGCATTATAAATATAATTATTGTTGATTTTAATAAAACTAAAACTTGAGACTTTCATATATATACACACGATATGAATAAAAGTGAAAAATCAATAAGTTAATTTCATTAAAAATAATAATTTGTTAGTATGAGATTCTTTTATCTATTATTATTATTTTTTTTTAATTTTTTGGTGCTCTGAAAAGACTACTCTATGTAACTACCAAGCTACAACGTTATGGTTGATATAAAATAGGAATTAAAGAGATGTTTGATACATGAGTATTGGATTTGAAAGAAGTAGGCAGCAGCCATTGATGCCTGATCTGCAGGTCACCAACCCTTTTTCTTGCATATTCAAACCTCTATCTATGTCAATGGCCAGTCTGTTTTCACAATTAGTTTGCTAAGAATAGAGTACCACCAATTTGTATTTTAGTTAACATATATAATGGAATTCAAATAATTGTAAAATGCTGAAGAAAAAAGCCATCCAATGTTGACTTTGCCAAAGAAAGCCATCCAATATGGTTTTAAACTTTTAATTAATGAAAATAATTCATTAAAAACATAAGATAATCCTCTCACTTCTCGTATGTTAACATTTATTTTAAAAACGAAATTCAATCTCGATTCTTAATTATTGGAACAACGCAAAAAAAAAAATTAATTAAGTCAATTGATATCTCCTATCTATAATTTCCTTTCCACATAATGTTTACAATATCTATATATAGAGAGAGGTAGGCACTATATATGCAAGTCATTTTCATGTCCTTTTTGGTGCCAATCAAGGCTCTGTAATAAGTCTTATGCATTAGACCAAAGAAACAAAGAGAAATTGATAAGGATATAAGTCTCTATGAACAAAATAAATTAAAGAATAAAACATAAAACGAAAGCATCAAGACTCATATGGATTCACTAGCCTTTTAATTGTACTATATTGTTATTCTTCTTTGTTTTATTTTTTCTTATATTTAAAAAAATATATTATAATATACAGTTGAGTGGAGAGGAAAAAAAAAAAGTTGTAATATAATGGAGCCAATTGTTGAAAAAATAAATATAATTTAAAATGTATAGTATTATTGTTCTTTAGAAATAAAAATAAATAAATAAATGTGACATTTTACCCCCAAAAAAATGGCATAGAATAAATGAGGCCATTAGAATTTAAAATTGGGCTGTCGTTAGATTTTTATCCAAGTTGTTGCGTATTTAAGAAATTTTTTGCAAACCAACAAATAAAGTCAAAACTGGTTTCAGCCCACAATTTTTTTAAATGGGCCTTTTCCTAAATGGGCTTTTCTTTTTCTTTCTATGATTAATTTAGGAATGTGACTTATTATCTGTACTTTTTTTTTTTTTTTTACGTAAACCCCTTTAAAATAAGCAAACTAGTTAAGCAAATTCTTTTCAAATCATATTTAAACAGCTAAATATCATAATAAATGCAAATGTTATTTTTATTCATATACGAAACAAATACAAATATTTCTTTATGGAATGAAGATTTTATCACCTTGGCATGGATGATCAATAGACAGTTAAATTAAAAAAAATTAAAAAAATTATGTTTTATTTAAAATTTGAGGAGATATAAAAAAAAATTATTAATAGTAGAAAGCAGAGACACGTGTACATTTGACAAGGTCATGGATGCATTTTCACACGTGAGTCTGTCTCCATGCGAGACCGTATTACCAGTAGAGCCATTTGACATAAAGTGCAAGGTGCTTTCAATGTCAGTCACGGACCACGAGCCACGTGGGAATGGCCTATTTCAAGTTTCATAAAAGGAAACGTGTTGGAATATTATTAGTCAAAACTGTTACTTAAATTTATATTTGACTTTAAAATTAATAAAATTGATGGGATATTCTCAAGAACATTTCCATTTTCTTTCCAACTAAAATATGCAATACAACAAGCACATACATAATTATACATGAAATTGACAATTCATATATTTCAAATTTATTTATTTATTTGTGTTAAAAAAAAATTCATATACATTTTTTTTAAATTTTATATTGTCATTGTATAGGTTTTCATCTTCAAGTCATAATCATAATTTGAGTGACAACTCATAAAAATATCTTGTAAGTACTTACTAGAAATTTCAATTATTCTTGAATATGTCCTTGATAGTGAGTGAACGATTGCATACAATTTCACTTTCTCAACATCTACCCTAAAAGACACAATAATGAACCCTTTCATCTCAGGTAAAAAAAATATTATTAGCTCGTTGCCAATAAATTTTAGCTCAAATTAAATTTATGAGTTGATTAATACTAAGCACAGTTGAAATTTAAAATTCAAATCTTGATAGTGATTTGTATCGTTTATAACCTATTTCCTTGAGGTCCAACAATTGTCTCTTTTTTATCTTTGACCAAAAATTTGGTATTAATTTATCTAATTATTTATGTGTAAATAGACATTTCATAATAAATCATTATCATTTTTTATAATATACATATAATTCTTATATGTTATAAATATAATGTGCATATATAATTGGAAATACCATCTTCTTTACTTAACACCTCACAAAACTATCCATACATAGAGTAATGGATGCTTTACTTCTAAACTTCTTCAAATGTTTTTAATTGCATTAGGTAAAGTTTTCCCACATCAAATTCTTTTCAAAAAATAAGATACATCATTTTATTTCCACTTGGGTTGAAATTATAAAGTATCTTCATATTGTATACCAAAAATTTAGGATCAAATTTCACATTTGCTTGAGATTGAGAGTTTACAGAAAGTGATAGAACTATCTCACATTATGTAGTTCATAAGTTTAACGACTAAGAAATTAAAAAAAATAAATAAATATATATATATATATATATTTATATATTCTCATGATGATGAAATAGCAAATATCATTTTATTTAATGTAAATTAACATTTCTAATAAGCTAAAAAAATAAGTTTCACTTAGCATTCTCTTTTATGAATGATGATGTTTTTGCTCATACCATTAATCGAGGCATGAATATACTTATATATGAATTTATGATATTATTAAATTAAGCTTAATTTATTGTTTTGATGTAATAATATCGGTGAAAAAAAGTATTATTCTTAGTGAGAAGCCTTGATTAGTGGCAAATGATGAAGAGTGATATGAGGATGATGGGTAAAATGCCATGCATGAAACATGAGGGATTGTGCTCCCTAAGCGTGCGAGGATTAATGACACTTAATGATTGCCGAAGACCAAGTAATACCAAATAATATTTATATTTTAAATAAGAATTTTTGAGAGATAATTATTTTTTTTCCCGATTTTTCTTAAAATACTATATAACTAATACATTAAGAACTCGAATAGAATGATTTCTTTAATAATTATATATTTTAAAAATTAGATGATAGTTTACAATTACTTGTTAAATTAAATTAAATATAATTTTTTTAAATTAAAAATGTATATAAATAGTAATTTATATATTATATGATACTAATAATTTTTAATTATTATAATAAATATTAATATTTTTTAATTTAATAATTGTGTGAAAGAATCAATAAGAGAGAGGTAAAACTAAAAAAAGGGTAATGATGTAAAATAAGTGATTAGGGAGGTTAGATGCCCCACTCAACAGCCGACAAACCCAGTTGTATTGCCGCTTTCTTGTCCCCCAATCACACTCACTCCCCTGTTTTCCTATGTCCCCTTCCCTCTTTCTTAACCCCTACTCCATTCTTTTCCTTTTCATTTTGTCCCTTTTATCCTCCAACTATTCTCATATTTCTCAATTGAGGCCTAATTCTTAGAAATTTGACAATTTCAAGCTCTAGAAGAAATTTAGTAGAGAGAATACATAATATTTTTGCTTTAAAATTATCTTTATTTAAACGGAAAATATTGTGTAATTTTATTTCTCTTATGAATCTTTCTCTTATTCTTGAAAAACATATAAAATCATCATTCCATGATAACTATCAATTCATTAATCTTTTGATCAAGCACAGGCAACATTAAACAAAATTTGAATATCCATTGCTACTTGCAAGAAAATATGAGAAACAAATCTTTTCACGTTCACTTGGAGATTGACTTAGACATTTTAATACCTTTTTTGTGTAATATTTTACTTTTGACTAAAAATTCAGAGCTGGATTTGTTAAAATATGGCTAAACATGAGATTGTGCTCTTGTTCATTCTGCTGTATTCATTTATGTCAGTACAACTGTGCCAATATTATTCCGTGTTTGGATGGATATTTCCTTGCCGCCAACGGCAACTACTGTCTATCTTGATACCCCATAGCCATAGACAAACAAGGATTAATTAAATAAGGAAGAGAAGATTCGATTGAATTTACTGTTATGCCACATCACGCCTATACCCAAAAAAAATAAAAATCACAAACCGTAGTTTCATAAAAACACATTCACACAAGTTGTTCTTGGTAGTGTATATAGATATGCTGCTATAATAAAGAGATCTGCTTAAACTAGGTGAAGAAGAATAACGAAATAAAACATAGCTAATCACATAATAAAAACAATGTAAATTAAGACTTACTTAATTTACTCTGAGAACATCAATGGATCAAATTATTACTTTACTTGAAATCGGCCTAAATTTTTTCAAAAAAACACTATCTAAAAAATGACTTGTCAATATTAATATTGATCTAATATGAACTAGGGTTATAATAATTTATTTTCTTAATATTATAATATTTTGCAAAAACAAAATCCGACCACATTTTAAATTCATGATTATCAAATCTGAAATAAATATAATAGACACAATAAAAGAATTCAATTTGTTTGGATCGAATATTCAACGCTAACTGAAGCAATTGAACAAATTAAATTACATTATTCAATTGTATTTATACAACGTTCATTTTCACCTCTTGAATACAATATTAATTTGATGCTATTTAGGGCAAAATCGACATTTTCGCTCACCCAAAAGCCTCGTTATATCACAGTGGAAAACAAAAAGAAAATGAAACGTCATAATTCATAGTATCCGTCAACAGCGACAAGATATTTATTTATCTGTCTGCTCAAAATCGACGGATTGAGTTCTCCTTCTCGATCAATCACAGCCGTTCAAATACACGGGACTAGATTATTAAATATAAAACTTAAAACACTATCTCTATTCTCTAACATTATTTTCAGTCTTGTCCCTTTGCTTTTTAAGTATTTTTCTCAGCTTCATTGAGTTCCTTGGCGAACACCAAGTCTAAAGCTGTCTCTCTCTTTCTGCATAATGGAAGGGCCTTAAGCTTTCTCTCTCTCTTTCTGTTTTAACCTCTGGGTTTGTTTGCTTTCACCAGGAAAGATATATATACTATAAGCTTTAATCTGTCTTCTTCTCTGGCTGATCTACCCAAGCACTTTGTTAGGTACGTGTTTGGAGTCTTTCTTATTAAGTTCCTTTTCATTTTGTCAGAATTTTTGTTATATATGTTTGTTTAGAGCTTTTGTTGTGCTTGGAATCTGTATTTGTGTGGTTGAAGATCTTGATGTTCTGTTGGCTTCAGTTAAAATTTGTAGGCCTCTGATTATTCTACTTCATAACTTGAAACAAAATGTGCATTTTGTTTAAGCTGATTATTAAGGGGTTGGAAGTTTATCTTTGTTCTAGTTCTTACTACATATTCTTTTGGACCATACACAGAGCAAAGCTCGATTTTTTTATTTTATTTTTTTTCATTTTTGTTGTAGGAACTTTTTTGTCGATCTATTGTGCTGTGGTTTTGGTGTTTGGCGAAGAACTTTAGCGGGTTTATTTGGTTTCCGAGAAAACAGAGAAGAGGGAGCAAAAAGAAATAAGTAGTTAAAAAAATAGTTAGGCTGAAGTCTTGGTGGTTATGAATGATCACAGTTGACTAGAGTAGTTAATGTTCTGGGAATAAAATTGATCTAAACGCCAAACTGACACCTATCAAAAGGTTTTTGTTGCTGAGAAACTTTTAGTATTTTTGGATTGTAGATGGTTAGCATTTACAAAGGGTTTGATGTTTACTGTGTTATGTTAATAGTTGTTTTCCTTGATTTTAAGGATCTTTATAATTGATATGCTATTATGTGTTATCTTTATACTCAGGTTTGCTGACATTATTTGGTTGTATTTTTCAGTGCTATCATATTATATAGTAAACATGGCATTCAAATGCCAGAAAATTCATTATTGTTTACTGGTAGTCTGGTATGTGGTGAAAATTGTGATCTGGGACACTTTTGGTTGTTTTGGAGTATGTTTCTGAAGTTATTCGTTTTGCTTTATTAGTTTTTAACTTTGATGATTGACATTATTTTTATAGCAATATATCCTGTGAAATTGTGGTTTTATTATTTCATATGTATCAGTTTCAAAATTTGGACATCTGATGTCTCCACCACTACTCATTGCTGAGGAGGAAGGGCAGAGCAATGTCTCAACAGTTGCTTCTTCACCTTCTTTGGACTGTACCTCCCAAAATGGCACAGGATTAAAAGAACACAATTACCTAGGATTGTCAGATTGCTCATCAGTTGACAGTTCTACGCCACCCTGTTTGTCTGAGGAGAAAAAGATTAATCTGAATCTGAAGGCAACCGAATTGAGGCTAGGTCTCCCTGGATCTCAATCCCCTGAAAGAGAACCAGATCATTACTTGAGCTCAGCAAAACTTGATGAGAAACACCTCTTTCCATTGCTTCCTACAAAAGATGGAATCTACTCATCACCACAGAAGAATGTTATTTCAGGAAGCAAAAGAGGTTTCTCTGACACCATGGATGGGTTCCCAGAAGTGAAAAGCTCTATATATAATGAAGGAAATTGGATGTTTCATGCGGCTTCTGAATCAGATTCACCACAGTCTGTGGGGAGAGGGAAGTTTCCAGCTAATTCAGGTATAAATGTAATGTTATCACCGAGACCTTCTGCGGCTCAGGGATCCATGATAAAAGAGATGCCAACAAAAGGGTTACAAGAACAGCCTCATGCTTCAAATGGAAGCCAACCATAACCATACAGTTGCTCCTAACAACAACAGCAGTGCACCAGCTGCTAAGTAAGTTGAAACTGCTAGCTGCAGTATTCATAAATTTTCTTCAGAGAAACTAGAGTAAGATAAAAATGTTAAAAGTGGTTTCCATTTTTCTCTAGTTATGCTAATTTCTTCTCTATGATAGGGCACAAGTTGTTGGTTGGCCTCCTATAAGATCATTCCGGAAGAATTCATTGGCCAACACTGGTAATGCTCTCTTTGTGAAGGTCAGCATGGATGGTGCTCCCTATCTGAGGAAGGTAGATCTCAGAACTTACTCTAAATATCAAGAATTATCTTCTGCTCTTGAGAAGATGTTCAGCTGTTTTACTCTCGGTGAGCAATTACAGCTTTCACTTCTTGATATATATATATTTTTAATTCCTACTTTTCTATAAAATTTTGGTGATATTGTCCTCATTCTGAAAATTACCTCCTTCTGGCATGGGTACACATCTGGTGCGATTTTAGGTCAGTGTGGTTCCCATGGAGCTCCAGGGCGAGAAAGTTTGAGTGAGAGCAAATTGAGGGATCTTCTGCATGGATCAGAATATGTACTTACGTATGAGGATAAAGATGGAGACTGGATGCTTGTAGGGGATGTCCCATGGGAGTAAGTTCTGTTAATTATTGTTCTGCTTTGCGAACGTAGATCATTAAGATTAAAAATTATATTTGGGGATACAGCGGGAAAGCAATGTTTCAACCATGTGTTAATGCAATTAATGATGTCTCTTTAAAAAGTTGGAGGCAATTAATGATATCTCCTTAATAAATTGCATTCACCAGTATGGAGTATGGACAAAAAGTTATGTGATTATGAAACTAATTAAGACTAACCTCTGTATGTTGAACTTTACAGAATTACTTACATCTAAGTATTTGCAGTTACTCAGTTTCTATTTTTTGTAGCCAACTTCTGTTGAAATGACAAAATGGCCATAGGAACTGAATTCCTACTTTGAGTAGATAACTTCCTTTGAGTCTTTATTTCTGTCCGGAAGTAGCTTAAAAATCTAAATGAGTCAAACGAAGGGGTTGGGTTTAGCACCCCCAACCCCCCCACCACTCCTCCAAGGTGGCTTTTCCAAAAAAAAAAAAAAAAAAAAAGAGTCAAAACTTGCGCTGATCTGCCAACTAACATTGTGGAGAGGTTCCAGTTTATTAATTTTGAGTAGGAGATCTGAGGCATCTGTATGAAATTTGACCTTTAAACCATGTGTTACAGGTTCTGTTGTTCGAATTGTATCTCGATGGCATTTCAAGTTTTACAGCTGAATAGGAATTTATGTGTAATTTAATTGTTCTCTGAGGTCAAACAGTTGTGTGGAAGTAAGATACTTGGCTTAATATACAAACAGTTACAGGTTCTGTTTGTACCCCTTGTACCCTTTGACAACCCATAGTAGTATGTATCAAAGGTGCTCAAGTATTCTTCATTAATTGTTGAAAATGGAGATAGTTTGGGACAACTCGAATGTAAAGGTTAAGAAACAAGTTGGAGAGAGGGATTACTTAGCTATCAAGTGTGCTACCAGTTTGTTATTGTTCGCGTCTCGTAAATGGTACATAAAATGGCTGTTGAAATTAGTTCTTCTTTAGGTTCACTGTTCATCTCATAACTATATAATTTGTTCTTTTGCAGGATGTTCATTGATTCATGCAAGAAGCTGAAAATCATGAAGGGGTCTGATGCCATCGGATTAGGTATGGTTCACATTGATGATTAATACTATTATCATGGAAACCTCTTACACTTGACGATCGTGGCTTTGATATGTTTTATTCTTTGGGAGGGAAGGGAGAGTTGTGGAAAAGAATAGAACTCTTCTGTAAATGGGACAAGTAGTGTAATTGATGGTTAACTTCTAGATTTGACAACATGTGCCAGCAACCAATGTTCCGCTAGGATATGGAGTTATTCTTGAGATTGTCAAATTCATAGATTCTGCTTTGATGCCATTGGAATCACTCAATATTATATTGATAATAAACCAGATAATCAACATCTTTCATATGCTTATGTGTCTTTTATTTTGGTGGATTGATGGAAACATGGGGTGCTTCTGCAAGTTAATATGCAAGGGGTCCGGAGTTTTAAGACATTATCATTGGAATTCGTTTTACTAAAGTATTATTGACTTTATATGGTTTGGGTATGCTGGCATTTGTGCAATGACTGGGGTGAGTTAGAAAAGGACAACTTTCATTTAGCAGTTCTGGAATATGTCGATCCTTTCAACTTTTCAAGTCGCATTAGTTAATGTCTATCACCACCAATGCATTTTGATATTATTTGTCTCTCTTTCATTGCCATTCTTTGTTTTTGCACTTCGTGCTATTAATTCTCGATTGATGATTGTCAATTGGTACATAACCTTCGTGTCTCATTTGTTCCACAGCTCCCAGAGCAATGGAGAAGTCCAAGAACAGGAGCTAGATGGTGTCTGAAATTGTTTCCTGCATTTTGCCTGCAAATATTCGAAGTGGAAAACTGATCGATCAGGGATTGGAAAAGCTGAGAATGGAACAGATGACAGAATGGTGGTCTTTTGATGGAGTGGAGAGTCATGGTTCAGATTTTTATCTTAAGTTTACTACCCTAAAGCTAAAAGCATGTATTTGGTCAGTTTGTCTTAAAGTTATTATTACTTGAAGATGTTGTGAACCTCTCTAGAAGATTAGTGTTTGTGGAGTTAATAATCTTTATAACCTATTTGTTGAACGAGCTACTTAATTGATGAATGTATGTTTTGATCAAAGACCACCTGGACACCATGCTTCTTTTAACGTCCGACTCTAGACACAATAACAAAATAGGCTCTGCAGCAAATCCAACTTAATGTGAGGTTTTTCAATGGGGGGAAATTAAATAAGATTTTGCTTACTAAAATATACTAAATAAATTTAAAGTTAAACGAGAGGAGGAGATGCATGAAGAAAATAAATATATTGTTTTATGGTTATGTATAAAGCGTATTCACTGACATAATTATCTTAATAAAAAATAATATAATTGGGATAATTAATTAATTTCAATCAAACATTATAAATTACCTTTTAACATATACTTTTCCTGTAATGATCAATCTAAGATTGACATGCTTATACTATAAGAATTTGATGAGATTTCAAGCTCCAAGCAGGACAGCTGTCTGCTAGTCTTGTTGACAATTGACTAAGAATGGGGTTTTTCCTCCATCAATTAAATTAAATGTCACGCAACCAGCCGGACCATAACTCAATTGGCAATGATACTAGGCCTTTGGCCTCTTCCCCACCCCAGGTTGAGGATTGTAGATTTCTACAGAAGAGACTGCTACTCCTATTTAACATCAAGTCATAACACAGTTGTGTGCTTATGTTTTTCACAGACTTTTTGGCTTTCACTACAATCTTGGATGCTAACAATTACACTCCAGGAGACATAAACAGAGACCGTATGTTAGTCTGTGAACATCCCTGGTTCGCAATAAATGGTAAAGAAGAAAAGGGCAGCTAACTGTAAGGACAAAATAATATCTCACAGCTGTTATTTATAAGCTTTTCTGGTATAGTAAGTGACGCAGAAGCCTAATTTTTGATCCTTTATTGTTGTTCTCAGCCTGGTCCTAGCTTCGTTATTATTCATACCAACAACATCAAAGTAGTGCTTTTACAGCCTTTTTCTATTTATTCTCAACTTCAACCATGTAATGTCAAATTGCATATGGTGGTGTTGCTGCATGAGGAACCAAAGCCTTTAGCATGACAAGAAAGAGTCTGTTTTAGCAAGGGTATTAGATATTCATGAAAATTTCAAGTATCTGGATGTGAACCAACTAAAGATACATGAATTTGCCGTTTGGAATTTCACATCCCCTGTTTTCATATATATAACGGTGTCATGACTGAAAAAATACATTAAACGACGTACCCTTGACCCAATACACACCAACCCCACACTTCCAAAAATACTTTGGGCGTCACAGCTGGGCTATATGACCATGGACAAAATGAAAAATGAGTTTTCCTTCAGCTTTTCACCATAGTAGATTAAGATTTTGATTAAGATTTTGAAAAATATCAGAAGGAATTGGAGTTAGTGTCAATAAGTAATAATGAATCTACTAATTAATTAGTGGAAAGTTAGGATTATGTTGTAATCATCAACTAATTAGTGGAGAAAAGCTGTAGTGGCGAGGTTAATTTGCTGTCAATCACTGATTCATTAAAAAGATGAATACCTAGGATATTCTTACCCAGATGTAATATAAAGTTACTCTTCTATTAATCTAGTTTCCTGCTGTGAGTTTTAGTCTAAGTTCATCTCAGGCTAGTCCATGAGTAGATATAGTGAGACTAAAAGAAGCTAACCCTGATTGGTCTAGCTGCCATAGAAGTTACTTTCATGTGCCTGCTTGCCAGCAATTCATATGGAAGTGCTAAGACAATGACATCACATCAGAAAATTTTGGATTTCTTAAACCTCATGCTTATCATGTAAGAAGTTGAACAATTTGCCCAATTTTCTTCCAAGTCAGTTCTTTCCCAATTTATTTGTTAACCAAAATTGCAGTGGACTTACTCTTGAAAACAAACTTGAATCCTTAGACACTGCCATGAACTTCCTTAACTAGGCAGAGGATAACGAACAAAAACTAAGAAACCTCAAGAGCTCATGTTAATGGACAGAGACATTGATACAGGGGAGCCCATTCTTAATTTAGAGCAATCATTCTTTCCTTATGTTCCCCTAAGCTGCCACATTGCCTGTTATGAGCTCCACATACCAACAATGAATTCAGCTAAGGCTGCTAATCTTTCTCTTAACTGTCATTCTTCTTCGACAAAAACTCCACGCGTTTCTTCTACTACCACTCCATTTTTGGATTATGTGGTTTGCAGGTCAGTATCACTTACAATTACAATATATTTTGGTCATTGTCAGAAATTATAATCATTGCCTCCTTTTGACAGTATCTCCCAAGCATAATAGTATTTTAGTTATTTTGAACTATCTGTCTGATTTATACATTCTTACAATTTGTCATTTCATTTGGGCATACTTGGTTGGGACTGAAACAAATGTTGTTCAGATATAACTGGCCCTAGTTTCACATCATTATAGCATACAGTTATAGAAGAATGTATGGGACAATGCTGATCCGAACAGTTAAATGAAAAGGATTGGTAATGAAGCTGCTAAAGTGACTTGATGAAGAATGTTTTGGGCTGTCTTGTGAAAGACATGATTTATTAGACATTTTCCTTAGTAAATGGTGTGAAAGACAAGCTAGATATTGAACATGATGATGTACCAAGTGATTAGCATGTATACATATTTGTCTTTAAAAGTAAAATTTCGATCAAGTCTTCAAAAAAAAGTAATCTTTCCTATTAAATTCTTGAAGAGAAAAATCGAAGTCAAGAAACAACCCATTTTGCTGTCTAACTTATTAAGCTAAGATTTGATTTGTATTTTTGGGTTTGAATACAATCCCAATAATTCATGATGCTATAAACGACAATACTTAGGGATGCATTATGGGTCATGGGCATGTGCCTCAATAATGGCATACCACACGCAACCACCAACCTTAGGGTAGTCTTACCCCCTATTGAATGATTATTGGTCCTCACCAAATTATATCTGCTGGAAGTCTTTCAAAGGAATCTTATGAGACTAACTACTAAAATGATATACTCTAATGAATTATAGAAAACACAAGAATTTGATTAATTCACCAAAAATTTCTTGTCATTATTGTGCCTGTTTATGTATTCTTTGGATTTGGACATGTGAGGTCAAGCAATATGGTTATTCACATCATTGGTGTCTGTCGTTTTGGAAAAAAGTTTTCAGACCTTGTGTTGCACTACACCTTTGGTGTGGTGGAAGGAATTTGTTTGAGTACTTTGTTAGCTCAAATGGCACCAAAATCTTTTGCTAATTAAACCCTAGCATGGTAATATTGATTGGAAATACAAAAAAATCAAGATCTATTCCACTTTAGACACGATATTAAAAATAGAACATCCGAGATAAAGTTAGATTCTGAAATTTTTTTAATTTTAAGCACTGAAATATTATCTTAACATTACACATACACTCATACGCCTTACAGTGTTTGGATTTGAGTATAATTTTTCCTTCAAAATATACGCCTTACAATATAGTGTAGATTGTGGAGTGCATAAGCAAAAAGTGTCAAACATTTTCCCTTTTCGGCTTCCACTAAAAAAACAAAAGGAGACCCAATTGGGTGACAATGTGCATGATCCTCTATAAAGGCTATGCATTCTTACAGCAAAGTCTTTGTGTAAATCAATGCAAATATAAACAGACCATAATCTGTGCTCAAGTTGGTCAATTGATCGTTTAAAAAATTCAAGTCTCTGAGTATCAATCATATGGGCTGTTCAAATTTCATGTGGAAGATGCCAATTTTTAAACATAAATAACTTATTTATTTGATTTTTTATTTTTTTTAAAAATACTTTATTATAATTTTTTTTTTATCAAAAAATAAATACTTTATTAATTGTCAAGTCAAATAGATTAATTTTACACTTCAATTATAGATGTCACATAAAATTTATTGAATGTAATGGTAATCAATCTAGGGATTTATCTTAGACAACGTCTGCAATGGACATGTTGTATTTAATTGTTTGAAAAATTAGTATAAAATATCACCTAGATTTTAATTTTCTGGAGACACATTTATAATTAGATCAGAAAAATCACATGGTTATTTGGTTTGTAGGCTGGTGCTCAAAGAATTAGCAACACAAAAATAAAAGTTTAAAAATTATTTGCATTTATATATGTTTTTCTATGTACTAAAAATTAATAATAACTAAAATCTGGCATTTTCGAAGCCGTGTAAATCACTGACTCTGTTCATATGCTTCTTCATGATAGCCACTTTAGCTAATCTCTCTGCGGCTCTCCAAGCTGAAGTTGGCGTGAGCGGCTCAACCACCCGATTATTAATAACTCTCTGCCTTTGGCTATGCAGCTGTTGCTGTCTGCGATGCTGAAGCTCGGCTTGTTCTGCTTCCAAACAGTGTACTTGTTCATCAGCCGTTTTTGGGCTTGAGTGTAATAATAGAGCTCGAGCCGAGTGGAGCAAGTGATGAGCGCCCGATAAATCGTTATGGTCAATTAATCGGCTTGATTCAGCTATTGCTCGAGTGGTGACGTGAAGGTTTCTCAACCGTTCGATCTTCGGATCCGATGATCGAACGGCTTGGGGTCGTGGTAGTAGCATTGCCTGCTCTTCGGAATATACTACTTCTTGACTAGATGGGTCCTTGTAAGAGGATCGTACGGTCAAAACGTGGTGGGACCCTGTGGAAGCCGATGGAACTTTCAACTCAACGAGCAATTCTCTCTCTTCATCGGCATAGAGATCACCCAGCCGAGCAAAACCCGACCCAAGTACCGAGGGTTTACCCGTTAAAGAATACACGGCGGTTACCTCCACCGGTGCCGAACGGGACACCACGCTCAACTGAAGCCTGAGATTTTGAGCCACCACACTCAACAAACCAATTAGGCATTTGGCAAAAGCCTCCTCAGGATGCGCGTTTGAGCACGCGCTTCCCTTTACAAATGATACTGAATGAACAGGGATTTCCATGTGAGAGGAGCGCGTGGTAATAACAACGGGAGAAAATCCTTTCTGATTGGTTGTGGTAGGAACTCGCTCTTCCTGACCGTAAGATAGAACCAGAATGCTAGCGATGGGGTTTTTCTGCCGTCGATCTTCGAGCACTTTAGCAGCCTTCTTGACGGCGTCGTTTTTAATGGAAGCTTCACGACCCAGTTCAATCGCAACCAAGGCGTCTACAATCCGACGCGCAGATCTCTGACCATTACTGGTCATTCTTCGAAGCGGTAATAGTCGCTTCGAGCTGCAAGAGAAGACTATAATGGAAAGACGATCGGCTGAGCTCAGCGAGGATATCAGCAATCGCATAGAGCGTTTTACCATCTGAAGCTTTGGATCAGTCATGGTCCCACTCACATCAATCACTGTCACCAGGTCCACCGGAGCACGACGTGCCACCGTCTTTGATGTTCTTCCACACCCACCACCATTGACAGTCGGAAAAGCTGGAGCCTTGACCTTCAGAACCACGGCATAGGTCTTGTCGCTTCTTCCAACAGCCAAAATAGCGGCTTCCTGTGAAACCTTCACCTCAAGATTTGTGACGATGGTTTCTCCTTGGAAGTTTACGGTGCCGTATTGTTGTTCCTTTTCTTGGTCGTCTTCGTTTTCATCCGATTCGGGTATGGGATTGAAGCGAGCAACAGAATTGGGAGACATAAGGGGCTCATCGTCATCATAGACTCTCAAAGACTTAATTTTGACATCTCTAATTACATGACTGCGTGCTCTGTTTTTCTCTGCAGCTTCACTTCCGTGTTTGAGATTCTGATCATTGTCAATCTGGGTCTCCAGCAAAGGCAATTCCTTCCAATTTGTGCTGCAAACTGGACAGAATAAAATTTCTTGCTTTTTGATATGAGCTGCTATACATGGGAAATGAAACGCGTGAGAGCATTCGGCTGTGAATATTGCTGTTCCCTGACCAGTTTTCACGCTCCGCAGACAGATTCCACACCTACTCTGCAAGACCCAGAAAATGAAAAAAGTTAAAAGTGATGAAACATTGAAGAATGGAATATATATCCTTGACTGGCAGTAAATATGACGAAAGAGAAATATAATTGCATACCTTGGAGAGTCCTAAACTGGTATTAACGAGTGAGAAGCTTGAGGGGGATTTGGGTGAGGATGTATTAGAGAGCTGAAACAACCTGGGGCTGTTGTTTTTCTTCGGAGTTGTAGAGATATTGCATTGGAGTTTTGGGCTATTAGGGATTGACGAAGTTGGAGTATTGGTGGATACTGTTGTTCTGCAACGAAGGCTGGGGCTTGGTACTGACTGAGACTGCAACCGAGGAGTTGATGGGGTGGAGAAAAATCGAAACTTGGAGTTAGTTTTGGGACTTTGGTTGGTACTTCTGCAATGTTGTTGTTTCTCTCTGTCTTTTGGGATTGATGTGCAAAAAACCCTTCTCCACCCCGTAACCATTTTCACAATCTCAATAACTCTCTCTGATCAGTCACTGGTGGCTTTCCTCTGTAAAAAGATTTTTAAGAAGGGATTTGATAGTTTTGGTATTACAAAGGATAAAAGGGTTGACATGCATGTGAAAGTCTTTAAAAAGACAAAAAGAAATGGATTAAGATTGAGATAGTACCCTTTTCATCTTCCTCTTTTCCATGTTCCTATAAATTTTGGTCTTTGTGCTACATACCAATCTATCTATTGCTTGAGATTGGCCTTCCTTTCTGTATTTCAGCTTGGCAAACCCCCCCAAAAGACTACCCACGTTGCCTCCAAATTGAAATCTCTCTCTCTCCCACACACTTGCTGTGTGGGCTATAAGAAATGATATATGCACAACACAATTATACAAAGATTGAGACGAGAAGAGAATAGAGGGTTTTGGGAAAAGGAGATTATTATATTGTTATAATACGAAATAGTATTATTATATGAATTTACATATTTATTAAGTTATAATAAATATAATATTTAAAAATTAAATATTATTAAAATTAAAATTTATATATTAAATAACACTAAAATTTTCACTATGTCACAATTTTATATTTACAAAAATTTAATTAGTGTACTAGGCACCTGCTAACAAAATCTTTATCATATAACTAGAAAAAAGAAAAGGGAAGGTGAGATAAGCATGGCCACCGGCAAGTGGAGGTTGCCAATTACTGTAACAAGTCAACGGGGTAAGCTTTTGGAATTGTGCATTACTGTCGCATTCTTATGTTACGTAATGGGTGTACAAGGATCGGATCGATTCAGATAATAGTACAAGTTTGTATTGAACCAAAATTGAGGTAATAAAATTATCAAATTGAAATTGAACTAAAAATAGATATTATTCAAAAATTTCAAATCGAAAAACAATATAACTAGCTTAGTTTAGATATTTAGTTATTCTAAAATTTATTAATACTTTACTAAAATTAATTTTAATTTTTTGTAAACTTATATTTTTTTAAATTTATTAGTCACTATATAAAAAAATACAAAAAAAAATAAGATATCAACATATTTAACACAAATAAAATATAAAATTATAAATTAACACCACAATATATTAAAAATAACAATTTTAAAAACATATATATTATATAATTTCATTATTTTAATTTTGGATAATCATGAATATCCATGTATACTCTATATCACTAATTTATAATAGAATTAAAAATAATAAATATTAAATTTAATTACACGAATAATAAAAATAGTCAAATTTAACCGAATCAAATTGTCCGATTGATTTGAGTATTTGAGATTATTCCGGATTCTATGCCCAGCCCTAGCTATACACGGTCATAAACCAATTTAAATCTCTTTTCTTTTCTGCCATTTACAACTACATGAAAACTTTTGTGACTTAGAAATTAAAGCACATATTACTGACATGAAAACATTCGGATCTTATCTTATTTTTATATACGTGAAGTGAAAATAGACAAACACAATCACATGAGAGAAGGATAAAAATATAATTTAAATTCAATAATTGAGAGAAAAAATATTTATTGTCTTTCCTAACAACACCCTCTTCATATAAATTTAAATCATCTAATTAATTTATAATTTTACCCCTTTCTATATCTCTGCAACAGAATCTCGTAACAGGAGAGATCCTCTGGTGGTGAAGGTTTCAACTTTTAATGCTCTGCACTTCTGATGCAGCATTAAATTGCTGAGCCAAATTTTGATTCGTTGGTTCATAATGGAGGTCCATGCTATTTGGTAGTACGTGGACGCTCATATTTAATTATGTCTGTAGGAAATAGTGACCTTTGCAATTTCTGCTTCAATATGGTTTGGGGGTCAAATCGTAATTTAATACAAAATGTTATCATTAATTGGCCAACGGCAATGGGCATAGTGATTAAAATAGAATAACGGCCATTATAAATGGTGATATAATTATTCTGTAGGGATCCCTAGGGAATACCGAAACCACTGTAGTAAATAGTAATAGTAACAAACAGTAAATTTTTTTTGTTATTTGATAAATGTATTAATTATTTATGAATTACAAAAATTCATTTTATTGAAATGCAAGAAAATATTAGTTTCACAGTTTGTGAGATCTATCTGTATCCAATAAAGACAGTGAAGCAACCATAGCATGCATAGAAATAAATATACGTGATTGCCCTTTTTATGATGTAGTAGTAGAACAGTCAAGAGAGTACGTACGTACGTACGTACCTTCCCCATAAACAAGAAATCACAACTCTTTCTTTGATTTGACAATGGAGGCTACAGTACTCAGTAGTGTTCAATAATTTATTGTAATAACAAAATTTACCACATTGATCAAGTTAATACTGTTTTTAATTACAAAGTTATATTTTGAGTTACTAAGTTTTCTAAAGCATGCGCGAACAACACCCTTCATTGTTAAGCATCGCACTCAGTAACCCAAATTACATTTTGTTGTTTTGGTTATTATTTATTTTTATGATAAAATCAATACGTACTGCTAGTTTTAGTAACTTCTATTTTGGAACGTAATCACTAGGTTCTGGATAGACTTTTGTAGATGAGTCCCACATGAATTTATTGGTTCCAAATTTTTATAAACAAGTGAGTGGTTGAAGAGAAGGTCATGCTCAAAAAAGAAGAGATAATTAGAGAAAAAATATGTTAGAAAGTCATGTTTGGAAAAAGAATTAGAGACAAAAGAGAAACATGTAGGATGTATGTCTTAAAAGATGAAAATGTTACTCAAAATATACTACCTATATCTTTTTCAGAGTTTTTTTATTTAGACATTTGTATACTATTAATGATAGATAATTAATGAGAGAAGAAAGATGAAGTAATCTCTTTATATTTAAGTGCTTTCTCAAATTCAACAAATTGGACCACTAAATTTCTTACTAACCAAACAACCATAATTGCAAAATACCAAATCTATGTAATCTATTCTTGGACTATAATCCACGATCCGAATGGGATACGATATCAATATCTCTATCTCCAACTAATAACTAATCAAGTGCCAATATTAATTATATATATAAGTCAATTTTGGCCTCATTATCTCTATCATAAACTACACACTAATTACCTCGTTAGAGAAATAATTACTACTTTTTTCCTCACAAAAGCAGGGGCTATTTTATTACCTTTTCTCCCTATTTGATTAGACTCTGCCATCTGTGTGGAAAGTGAAAAAGCCATTTCAGCAAGACTTTAGTTGCAAATTTGTTAAAGACATGTAAAAGAGCAGAAAACTGTGTTCAAAGCTATTTGAATGATCTAAATTTAGAATTTTATGTGAATTTACATTGCCTCATTAATTAAGACGATTTTGTTACATTGACAATTTAAGTAGATGCAAACGTCAACTCGCCAAATTCGATCCAATCCACTTGAATGGCCTAAGAAGAATCGATTTTATGATTGTGTAAATTTTTTTTCGTATTTTGAGTTGGGTAGGGTAACAAAGTTGAGATTTTTTGAAATTAGGTGAATCCAACCTACCTAATATTATATTTTAATGTTTATTAAATTATTTTACTATGTAAATATTAGATTTTATATTATTGTTATATATATATTATTATTTATCTTTTATTTTTATTTTGTAATATTCAACGTCTTTAATTTATGTTGATTTAGTTAAAAAGAATAATAACTTAGTAAAAAAAATTATTTTATAATACAAAATTCAACCCACTCAACTTTTGTACTGGATAAAATTTTGATTACATGATCACCTGACTTTTAAATTGAGTAAGATTTTTAGTCACCTAAATTGGTTGGATTGGGTGATATTTACCTTCACCTGGCCCGACTCACCCTGTTACACACTCCTACTATCAATTATCAAAGGATATAATTTAGAGTTAATATTAAACTGAATTCAGTAAGTAAGCATATAACATATTAATTTATTTTATTAAAATTAAAGATAGTAATTAGAGCTAATGATCATATATCGCTCTTTTATTTTATTGACAGTATAAAATAGGTATGCTCGGATCTACCCATATTTTTTATCTGGTAAAAAATATGGCATTAAAAGTCTTCATTGATTTAATATTTCACTAGGGGTTATTAAGGGTCATGGTGTTCTAATTTGATAATTTTTTAATAAAAAACACAAATTTATGGCCGCTGCACCCAAGAACAAGGTTTTTCTATTTTGGGTCGTGGGTGCATTAAGGAAAAAAAAAATCTCATTTTTACAAGACTTGCCTTTTGAATTTATGTGCAACCATTTTCTAGGTCAGATTACAACATGCATCTGAAAAACTTTAACAGAAAGAAAGTTGGAATGATAAACAAAATTTATTGATGGTTTCCTATATTACTCCGTTTCTCTTTAAGAGAGGGGAATTTTTTTTGGTTTCTGAAACTAGGTTTAGGAGAAAAATTGAATTTCAAGCAAGTTAATTTCAAAACTCCTTTTTGTTATCTGAACTATGAATTAGAAAAACAGACTGAACTAGCCTCACTATCATTTATTTTCAATATAGAAGAGTGAATAATTGTTGTTTATGCAAGGTGCACTCACATAATTATTAATGTCAAATATAAATGGTGATGGTCTTTAGTCTTAAAAGTTATTTAAACAAATTAAATCCATCCACAACTTCTTGTGAAATTCTCATCGCTGATCTTTCATTCATGGTCAAACATTATTACACTTACTATTTGATGTGTGCCATAAGAGAAAAAGCTAGAGCCTCTTCCTAATTCTAACAATTAAAGAACTTGCTTCCCATATTCAACTACAAAAAAATTTCTATTTACAATTGTATCAACAGACTTTACAAACTGGTAACCGTCCTATACCTCAATCACCATACAACCCTGCTTCACGACATGACTGCATTCTACACAACATGATTCATTTCATGGAGAGAGACTTTTAATACAACTCATGAACATAAGCAAAAAAAAATAAAGGTGCCTAAACTGCACTGCATCAACATCAGTAGGGAAGTACGGACATTTGAATATCTTTATGCTGTTCTTGTAATAGACTGCTTTCAGAGCACATGGCCGCAACAACAACGTTGGAGTTAGGGTTATTGTCTGTTGATTGCTCCTTGGACACTGGACATACAAAAATGGAACGGAACTGAAACTCTTGATCCAACTCCACTGGAACAGGAAAATTGTTCATAGATTGCCATTCTAGCTTCTTCCCTCACAATTGACATCACATTCATAAATTTAAGAAGTGGAAACACCTGCATCCCCTGCTGCTAAAGTCACACTCAACGGACTGTCATGAGCCTGATCCAGAAGATTGCAGAACTGCCTTTTCAATTCCTCGGCCAGCCTGCTCCAGTTGGTTAGTGAAAGCAATGCATTATATTTCCAGCCCATAGGAGACAAGCCATGAGCTTCTGGAAATCAGCCATGTGACTGGAAGCAAAAGGAGCAAGGTTGGTTCTGGCATACAGGAGAGCTTCATCTCAATTTCCATCTTGGAGTATATTCACAAACTGCAGAGTATGAAGTTTCAGCACAAGATGTGATTCGCTTTCACTGAGTTTGTCAGAATTATTGGCAGCCCACTTTAGCGCTGGCTGTTCACTGGCTTCAATAATTTGATACATTTCCAGGAATCAAGATTTCATAGCAGCGGCAGATTCAATTTCCTCAGTTTCTCTTTATGAAATGGTCACCAATATCAAAGAGGCCCCGAAGATAGAAATAACTGGAAACTATCTGGTTTAATGTGTGTGAATCAAAATCGATATTTCTGTAAGCCTTAGATATATCAGGGTAGAAGGATTTATCGAGAAGCTCCACATATTTACTGACTGTGACATTCAACTCCTTCTGTTTTTCTTCCAGTTGGCTGGCAGGTGCCATATTATGTAAACTGGCCTTGAGTTGTGCAAGGATAGTTTTATAGTCAAGTTGGGAGTCAGGATCATTAGATGAGTGCAATTTGTCTAAAGCATTCTCAATTTCTTTTCTAATCTGATGAATTACATCTTGACTTTTTGAACAAGAAAGCTTTTTCTTTTTAGTAACACTATCAAATGCATCTTTAATTGCATTTCTCATCCATATTCAGTATCCAAAGTATCTGAAGTTTGTGATGAGTGACAAGAAGACGACCTGCAAGAAAGTGATGGGAATTCCCATAAATTTAAATTTTAGATAAGAAGTCCATTAAATATCAAAATGTGATAGTTCCTGCAAAGAACATCAATTCCCTTATTCAAAGTAACAATATGCAATTCGGCATGCCCCTTCCATGACAAAAAAAAAAAAAAACAATGCAAACAACTTCATTGAACTATAGTATTTCATTATAATAGTTTATAACTAACCAAATATGTTTAGGAATACACTAACTGTGTTAGGATACAGATTGAAACATGAGATGGATCAACAGTTCTACAAAGTGATCCATCAAACCATTGTACTATGTTGCAACAAGCATGACTCTTGTTAAATAAAATGTAGGGACTAGAACCTAACACCAATAACTTACAACCTACAGAATTATCCCAATGGCCACTGGGTCACATTTCAGTCTAATGCTTTTTTTTTTTTTCTCTCAAAAATAGATCCTGAGGTGTCCTGGGTTATTTGAGCACCAAAAATATCCTAGGGCACACTTAGTCCATCCATTCCCTATATCTTAGACTTGCATTGGCTATAAAACAAAGCTGTAATAGACACTACGAATAGGACCATTATCAGAACTCCAATCACATAGAAACCCTTTATAGAGCTTACAGGTTCCAACAAAGTCCAATTTTCAAGTGAAATTTGGAATTCTAGTAAACCAATGCTAAGAACTTATGGAATCAAAATGCCACAACGTTCAAGTAATGTTATCCCAACATATGCTAATTACTCGTGAGATAGACATTTTGACGACAATTGCAAGCTTCAGTGAAGGGGAAAAACTCCACTACTCCTCAATACTAATTTTCCCTTATTGTTTGGAAAATCAGATTCTTAGAAAATTATACTATGTAAAGCACAGCTATGGCAATTATTATTAAGGAAAGAGAAAATGTTGGGGAGGATGGGGGGGACTGCAGATGCAGCAGAGTGACTCAAGAAAATCAACAGAAATTGTAAGACAAGTATATTAAATTTGATATAAAGTATTAATACCATCATGCTTCCAAGTGTCTCAAGAGAATGGAGACACCGTGAATTACAACATAAAAAACACATTCAGTCAGAACAATTCACATAGATCTAGTAGAGACAATTGAAGCTTAAGCAACATCAAACATCACTGTTTTACCATATTTTCAATACAAGAAAAAAAAAAAATACGACAATGCAAACAATTTCTTTGAACTATAGTAATTCATTATAATGGTTTATAACTAACCAAATATGTTTAGGAATACATTAACTGTGTTAGGATAGAGATCGAAACATGAGATGGATCAACAGTTATACAAAGTGATCCATCAAACCATTGAACTATGTTGCAACAAGCTTGACTCTTGTTAAAGAAAATGTAGGGACTAGAACCTAACACCAATAACTTACAACCAAAAGAATTATCACAGTGGTCACTGGGTCACATTTCAGTCTAAATGCTTTTTTTTCTCTCTGAATAGATCCTGAGGTGTCCTGGGTTAATTGAGCACCGAAAATATGCTAGGGCACACGTAGTCCATCCATTCCCTATATCTTAGACTTGCTTTGGCTATAAAATAAATCTGTACTAGACACTACGAATAGGACCATTATCAGAACTCCAATCACATAGAAACCCTTTATAGAGCTTACAGGTTCTAACAAAGTCCAGTTTTCTAGTGAAATTTGGAATTCTAGTAAACCAATGCCTAAGGACTTATGGAATCAAAATGCACAACGTTCAAATAATGTTATCCCAACATATGCTAATTACTCGTGAGATAGAGAATTTTACGACGATTGCAAGCTTCAGTGAAGGGAAAAAACTCCACTACTCCTCAATACTTGTTTTCCCTTATTGTTTGGAAAATCAGATTCTTAGAAAATTATACTGTGTAAAGCACAGCTATGGCAATTATTATTAAGGAAAGAGAAAATGTTGGGGAGGATGGGGGGACTGCAGATGCAGCAGAGTGACTCAAGAAAATCAACAGAAATTGTAAGACAAGTATATTAAATTTGATATAAAGTATTAATACCATCATGCTTCCAAGTGTCTCAAGAGAATGGAGCACCGTGAATTACAACATAAAAAACACTTTCAGTCAGAACAATTCACATAGATCTAGGAGAGACAATTGAAGCTTAAGCAACATCAAACATCACTGTTTTACCATATTTTCAATAGTGTGGATCTAGTATCATGTATCTCCACATGGTAATTAAATCAACAGAATTTTTATCAAATGCGACAACAACTTACAGGATCAAGTAACAGTAATTATCAACTGATAAATGACAACAACTCTTTTCATCACTAGGATTCTGCTAAGTGCCATGTGGGTTTAAATTGGATTAACGTTGTAATTGATTACTACCAGTTAAAGAAAAATAGTTAAATCAATAACTCAAAAGCATCTGTACATGATTTCTTCCTGAAAGGAAAGTATATTTAAAGCCATCAAAATTAAATGCTTCAAAGTTCAAACATTTGCAAATAATAGAAATACCAAAAAGCCAATATACAAACTTACATATTATTAAGGACAAGTATTTTCGGAAGACATTTATAGAGAATAGAAAAGAAAAAAAAAAAAAGGCACCAATGTAATATTGGGTGTTGCTGACATTCACAAAACCAGTTCAATAGCATAGTTCCAAGCTGAGAAAAATAGACGCATAAACATATGAAATTTCTCATACAGAAAACAAGCACTAAAAACCAATTCACATGTATTACACAACATGGATAAGAGAGAAAAACGCTTACCTTGAAAGGAGGCAAGCAGATTGGATCTCTGTAATGCTGAGGCCTTTGATTACGGCAAGAAAGGGTTGCAGATGAGGACGAAGGCTTTTTGTTTTATTTTCTTAATCTATTTCTTAGTCAAATCAAATTCAACAGATATCTTTTCAAACCCGATGAACTAACGTAGCCCATTTCAGCTCAGTCCACCAGGACCATCCTGACTATAATTTTTTTCTTTTTCCTTTTTCCTTCCTTGGGCTGCAATCGTGGACCATTCGTGAATATTTTGTTAAAAGACTAGATTCTAGTTTGGTTCTTTATCCAAACGAATTAAATTTAAATTTATTTTTGAGTTTGTTTAATGAACAAGTTGAATTCAAATTTTATAAATTTTAACTCATAAATTCACAACTTTATCTCATTTTATGTAACTAACTAAAAATAATATTAAAAATTGTTTTGAGTTTTTATGAATCTATTTGATATAACCAAGTTATTAACTTATCAAGTATAGATTTACGAGCCTTTCAACAAGCTTAGTTTTATGAGTTTTAATCAAACACGAGTCAAGCTCGGCTCTTTCTTGTATTCTTCTACTTCCAAGGCAACAACCATGCTGAGCTGAAGCTAACCTAGTAGCGTAGCTTTGTTTCTACTAGGATTGAAATTGAAATGTAGGATTGTATTATGTTTATCGGGAAGGCAATGATTACAGGGATTGGTTAAACAAATTTTTGCTATTGATCATGCTTGCTCCTAGCGCCTCCTCTCAACCTCCTAGTGCTAGTTCTTTAAATTCTAAATATTTTATCATCATTTCATTAATTAACCAATCTTTCAGTTTCTAAATGTTTATTCTTTTCCATGGCTAACTACAAAGGATAAATATTTTATTGATAATGGCAAGTCTGATTTTGCTAATAAAATGAGTGGAACATAAAGCTGATACCGATTAAGAGTAAAAACTAGAGGAGTATCATCATACAACAGCTTGGAGCTGGCAATCCCAAAATTGAAGAAAGTTAGAGCTTCTTCATGATGACATTGATTCCATTTTCAGGCTCAAGCACCAATTTAAACACCGGTGAGTGGCGATAGTTGGGTGAAACTGAAAATGAAAACTTGGTGAGCAGGATACACAGAAGTATCTTGATCTCAGTCATGGCCAGATTAATTCCAGGACAAATGCGAGGTCCAGCTCCAAATGGTAGGTAAAGTTGTGGAACCTTGCATGAATTGTTAACTCCATTGGCAAACCTTTCAGGATTAAACTCGTTTGCGTCTGCACCCCATACCGTTGTGTCCCTTTGAAGATTTACCACAGGTATCCATATGTTAACACCTTTTGGAACTTGGATGTTTCCAACATTAATATCTTCCAATGCTTCTCTTGACATGAATATGACTGTTGGGTAGAGTCGCAGTGCCTCCTGAATTACCATTGTTAACTGCATCCATAGATATGCCCACCAAACCAGGCAACAAAAATGAAAAAAACTGAGATTAGTTATAGTTTCAATGATACACTTTGAAGTTACTTTAGCCAATTAAATCATGCATATTGATAATCAGTAAGGGGGAAGCAAATTTACGCAGTCTTTTCCAATAGAGGTAACAACTGGCTGACCAAATCCTTAATTGGAGGGATAGGGTTTATAGAAAACAAACTGAGTTGTTGTGTAGTCTAAGGCTTAGTAGGTCTTCTTATACACCGGGTAGGGTAACGGGGATACTATTGTTTTAGAACGAAAGAATTCAAACTAAAGACCTCTCACTAACTAAATCACTGGAGCATTCATAAAAAGATTCATTAGATCAAGGGTCATTGACTAGTTTACACTGTTAATAGATAAGAAAGTGCTATGTTTCTCTAACACAACCACCACCCTTCATTTTAGTGGGCTGATGTGTTATATTATCATGTTTACCAACAATGAAGCGAGGAGAATCATGTTTACCAACAATGTATATAAACATTTATACAGTAACAGTAAATCAATTAAGCCTGTATATTGCTCATGTTGAATTATTTACCTATTCCTCAAGTATGATCCAAGTTCAGTACAAGTCTAATAATAAGCATGAATCATGAATATGGTCTGAGGATTGAGGCATGTCTAAATAAGAGGTTTCATATTCCCTTCAATTTTCATAATTGAATATGTGATTGAGAATAGTATAAACTAGTACTAGTAGACTAGTAGTTAACATGCAATTATATTATACATTACCAGTTTCATCTTGTGCAGCATGTCAAAATCAGGATTGCGGCCCTCGGTGACTTGTAAAATCTCATCACGGACACGGGCTTGCCACTCAGGATGATTAGCCAAGAGAAGCAAAGTCCAACCAGCAGACATTGCAGTAGTTTCATGGCCAGCCAAGTAGACATTCTTGCAGTTGTCCACAATGAATTTTGCCATTGCTTCCGAACTCAGATCACTACTTTTAGCTCCCTCAATTATAATCTGTAATAGGTCTCTCTCATGTTGTTCTTTTTTTCTATCTTCAGCCAGCTTCATAATCAGCTGGAAGATCTCCTTCTCCAATCTCCATATCTCTCTGTTGCTCTTAATGGGCAGGTACCTGATCAAATATCACAGATATGAGTTACTTAGTCCACCAACTAATAACAAATACCCTATTAATACCCATGAATTAAAATAGAATTAGAACTAATAAATTAATACTCCTACATACTTTAATCCAGGGAAGCCCATGAGTAAGGCTTTGGAAGCAATTTGGTGTTGAAGAGCTCTGAGCCTAAGAAAGATTTCCCTCCCTCCGGCATAGCAGCTCCCAAAACAAGCTTTTGAAATTACATCACCAGAGAAGCTTCTAAGATCCTCGTCTATTCTAATGTCTGCTGCCCCACCCTCAGCTTGGATCTTCGTTCCCCATTCCTCAACCAACCAAGCTACAGATTCCACCATCAACTCGCACATGCCCTACATATAAACATAGATCAGACATTAATTTTTTCTTGGTATACATTCATTTCAATTGGGTATACTAAACAATTCTCATCGAATAGCTGAAAACAAAGTAGTCCCAATTGGTGGGTAGGTATATGGGTACCTTGATTTTCTCCTTGTAGAGTTCAGGAGTCATGATTTTTCTCTGGTACGCCCAAAGCTGTCCATTGGAGGTCAAAATACCTTGTCCCAGCAAAGGGCCACGCTCCTTCTGCAGGTACTTGGGTTTGCCCAAATCTAAAGAGGTATTCTGATTAATTTCTTTCACCAACTCATGATCAGAAACATAGAGCACCTGTATGTTCCCCAATGAGAACACGAACGTATTTCCTGCAATTAGAGTATATAATAATCAAAAGGGTGTCCTTTAGTTTGTGTAAACAGAGAAACCCAGAACGATTACAAGTTACAAAAAACAAAAAGTAATGATTTTTTACTCCATTATTACCGTATTTCTGGGACCAAAGACTGAAAAATGGAAACAGAGATTTAGAAGCCCAATCATGAGAAACTTGGCCTTGTTTGAGTTCAGATTTTGGAAGCTTAGATTGAAATCTTCTCATCTCTGCAACATTACCCAGAAGAAATGCTGGTTTTGGACCTTTAATTCCTTGATTGCTAAGCTTAATCCGAGTTGCACGAGGCTTCAACCACAGACTGCTGTAGAGACGTATGAATAGGGCGAAAACCAAGACCAATCCTACTGTGAACCACATTTCCAGGCTTGAGATTCAGACAGACCCAATTAAACCAATCTTATTTTCTTCTTCTTGATGAATTCTATTCTGCTATGCCTTGTTAGCTGCTCCTTCGTTGAACAGCTTTCTTTATTTATGCTACTGCTAGTGATTCCAGATTTCCAGTAATAATTTATTGTAGTGTAGTTGTCAAAATATAAATAACACTCCACGTTTACTAATCGATACTTCGAAAATCAAAACTCTCATTCCTATGAAAATTTAATAGGATTAAAAAAGAATTTTAAAAAATTTTATTTTTATCTTAAAAGTATATAAAAAAAAAAAAAAATCTTATTTCATAATTTCAGTACTAAACTTATTTTTTAAATTCATACAAATTCATATTTTTAAATCGTTAATATCATAAAAATTAAATAAAGCATAACTTTTTTTTAATATTTAAATCTAGTTTTATTTATACAAGTGTTAAATATTTTATTTTCTATTTAATTAAATAATGTTAAAATTAAAAAATTGAAATTATCATGATGGATTAATATTAAGGAAAAATAATTAACAAAAAAAGTAGAGAAAAAAAATAAATATTATGGATTCATTTGAAAATAATTTTTTTAATATCTTTAAAGATAAGACTGCACCAAGGGGTTCAAATGAACATAATTATTTTATCTTATATAGATTATGAATAAATATTTAAGAGTCGAGCACAATTTATTGTTTAATTAATTGAGTTTGAATTTCATTTTTAAGAAGCAATTAGTAAACAAGCTGAATTTTAATTTTATAAAGTTGGGCTCATCATTTAATATATTACTAATATTTTATATAAAATTATAATAATTATATTTATGTGTAGTAAAACATTTCAAAAATATTTTTTTTTATCACTTTAGCGCTTGTTAATAATATTTTCTTTAGCCAGTATGCAGTTTGCCTATTAAATTGATTCTGGCTCAAAATCCTACACATTATGAATAAATTGTTTGTACCACCTTTAGATTGTATTGTGCATATTTTAAAATAAAATAAATAACGAGAGTTATGATAAATTGATGATCCATGTAAAATTAATTAAATTTTATAATATGAATAATATTTTTTATATAATTTACAATATGTGAGTTATAAATAAAAAGAAATTAATGGGTATCTAAATGACATTTAATAAGTTATTATAAAAAAAATAATTTGTTATGATAATTAATCATAATTTTAATATTATTTAATATATACATTATTATTATTTTTTACAAAAATTATAATTATTGTAACTATATGAGAACACAAAAACTCTTATAAATATTAGTTTTAGATTTTTAGTAATTTGTATTTCTTTCTATATCAACGTGTTTTTAAAAATAGACTTTAAATTTTAAGGAATAATTAAAACCATTAAAGAATGGCACTTCTATTTTTAGAAAGTTTAAAAATTGTTTTATTTTAAAGAAAAAATACTATCAATTAATTTCTTTCAATCTTGTTTTCCGAAGTGACATTTATACGCAACCTGCCAAATCAATAATTTGTCGTTACCAATTTTAAGACTAGTTCAATGGCATTTTTGGCATATAGTCCCACGATTTCCTCGTGAATGAATATTTTTATTGTAGCGTGCACCACGCATCCCAAAATGTAAAGATTTCTCTTACCAAAGTGAAAACAACAAGTAATGAGAGAAAGAGTATACTATATTTACCAAAGTTTAAACTTTTAACTTTCATATGAGAAATTTCAGGTTCCAACTTCACTAGGATTAAGAACCGAGAAAAGCTTAGCATAAAGAAAGTGTTGCATGCATCATGAGTAAGCTCAAGTTTTGGTCAACACTGCAGCAGTCAGCAGCCATCTACTCACAAAGAGGGTGTGATTGAATCGAATTAGTTCATTCGTGAACTATTCGATAAGTATTCACATTGAATTCAATTTATTTTTTAACAATTTGATTTAAATTTTATTTAATAAAATAAATTAATTTAATCTTTTTAAATTTCGTAAACTTGTTTAATATTATTTAATAATTTTATTATTATTTATATATAAATATATTTAGTTAAATTATATCTTTTGGTCCTTTTACTTTGACTCAAATTACATTTTGATCCTTATTATCACCTTTAACTTGTGCTAACACTAACGGAAGTGATATAAAATAATATATATGATAAATAAAAAATTAACACGTATCATTACAAAAAATATTTAAAAATATAAGTATAATCTTAAATTTAAAACAAAATTAAAAGAAAAAAGAAAAAACTAAAATAATTTTTGTTAATATTTTTCCCTTACTACCCAAAGAAAGCTATATGGTATACAATAAGGCTAAGAAAAGCAACTACTAAATCTGACTTTACACACAAAATTATGAATTTTTTCCAATTTCCTTTTTTGTAATCAATTAATTAGAATTGTTCAACCCATTCTCTGAATCGATTTTTCACATTATTTTGGATTTTATTTTTTGATTGGTGATCTCAAAATTTTCTCAAAAACACGCTTGTAAAAAATCCCAAAACCCCAGTAGCGCAGTTGAAGAAAATAGAGCTGAAGAGCATGTGTTGAACACTTTTAGTGCAAGATCCACGAGGGAGAGAGAGAGGAATATTGACCCACGTGAAGAGGATAAGAGGGGAATGGTTGAAAAGGGAAGAAAGGAAGGGAGAAGTTTTAGGAAATGTGAATTTAGATTTTGATGAGAGATAGAGTAAAGAGAGAATCAGGTTGTGGGTTAAGTTAAATTATTTAATTATAATATAAATTATTTATTTTTAAATAAAATTTGAGTTTTTTATTTTTATATATTTATATAATTTTTTGTAATGCCACTGTTAATTTTTATTTGTATACCATAATATCTATTAGTCCATTTCACATTTATGTTGTCACTAATTGAAAGTAATCGCAAGAACTCAATTGATACGATTTTTTAATTATAAAACTTAATTGCAACAAATTGAATGATAGAAAATCAAAATGAAAAACCATATCAAATTACAAAGACTTATAATTTATAGCCAATGTATTTATACAAAAAAAATTAACATAAGGTTTGGTAGCAATTTACTCAAAATGGTTCAAGACATAGGCTAATCTGGAAAAAAAAAATGTCCTCAGTAAGTTTAATGTGTTGAATAGGAAGAAACTAATTTTTCATCAATCTTGCAACCATCAATCAATATTCCTTTTCATATTCAACAACCTTCTTTTACCCTAGCACAAACAGGACTAGCCAGAGACAAAAAGAGCAGTACTGAAGTTCATAACACTAACAATCGGCAAAGGATAATTAACAATATGATCAGAACACTACCTCAAACTACTCTTACACCAGATACAACACTAATCAGCAAATGTGTTCTGATCCAAGTTTGGCATCTAGACAGAAAACGAAGTTTTTACAGCACCACACATCCAGAAATGCTGCCAGGGGACTGCACCTGCCCTTCCCTACCCTCATGTAAACACAACTTAGAACCGGGAATGGTCACTTTGTTACCCAAAAGAGAAAAGGGAACGAATCATCAATTCAGAGTATAGGCCCTAAGAATTTCTACAACCTTCTACAAACAACCCCAGAATTCTGACAATAAAGGGTTAAGGAGGCTAAAAGAATACTCTCTAAGATGAATCGACTTATGTTCTTTTGATAAGTATGAAGTGTTTTCCACCCTCATTATTAGAATCTTTGAAAATGATCATTCCAGATAGAAATGGCCTTATAAGAATCTCAAAAAGGCAGCCCCAGATAATTAATAGATAAAAACCTACAACGAAGCTATAGCTTCCATTTTATCCACATTACACCCCAAATTAATCCTCAATGCACTTTGGCCTAGGAAGATGGAAGGAGAAAAAAAGGAGAGAACACAGTACTAGTATAGTTGATAAAAGTTCACATCATTTTTTTAAAGAAACAAACTGAAAAAGCATTTAACTTACACTATTGAGACAGGAGAGGTAGTTTCACAGCATCATTGTGCATAATTGAAACAAAATTCCATTCCTTTCTGATTGTCATTTCAGAAAACAGAACTCCCTATCCAATTCTCCAGAACACTAGTGGATTGGAAGTAGTTTAATTAGATAAAGGATGGGAGCTGACCCATGCCTCTTGACAGGTGGTGACACAACGGAATTATGAAAGAACCTAAGCTAGCATAAAACTAAGCTTAGAAAAGATTAGCTCAAGACTAAATCTTTAAGGAATAAATTGGAATCCAGAATTATGAAAGAACCTAAGCTAGCATAAAACTAAGCTTAGAAAATATTAGCTCAAGACTAAATCTTTATGGAATAAACTGAAATCCACCGACAGAATATCAAAACACCCTTAAGTATAAACTTCTATGATAAAAACTGCCTCTTACAAACTAGCAAAGCCTGTCTTTTATAAAAGGCTAGGAAAAACCCTAAAAGAGTAAGGATACTTGCTCAACAAGCAAAGATTCCTAATAAAAGGCTAACTCCTAATTAATAGAAAATATTAAAAAAAATGTAACTTCTGATAAAATAATAACTCTTAATAAAATACTAAAGTGGTAACTCCTATTAAATCGAAAATACTAAAGCCTAAGCCTACGACTTACTTTTTTCTTCTTCTTGCTTCTGTTTTGTTGCTCCAGGAATTCCTCTGCCTTAAATTCTGCATCAGGTGGTTGTTCTACGTGCAAGAGTACACAAAGCAAGTTAGAGCCAACAATATATATATATTTCAGAATGGCATTTGCTAATTGCTACAAAACTACAATTCTAACAGTACTACTGAAAATCGATGTCAAATGCTTTGTAAAGATCCACAGAAACTACAGATGACTAAATGTGAAAGTCTAATCTTTAATGCAAGTAACAAAAAATGTTTTAGCAGGCAAAGTTGTTGGAAAGCAAAATCCAATATTTATGGATCAGGTATCCAGAGCAGACTTTAGAACTTCATAGCCAACAAGCACCATCATCAATTTCCTTAATCAATCTAAGTAACTCGAACAAAAGTCTGCTTTTACTAAAAATGGAACCAACAATAAAGCAAGGCCAATTGCTTGATCTCGGGTAATAGAGAACACTAGTGTTGATCATGAAAACTGTTTATTTTTCTCTTTGGTGACAATGCCACACAAAGATCTTTGCAGGAATAAGGTTCAACTATTTCGAGCTCACTCAAATGAAGGAATGTTTCAAGGGCCCAACCCTGTATAGCGACGAATAAAACAAAAAAATAAAGGACTAATTAACAAAAACAACTAAGTTGTTTCCTTGATAGAATGTCTGATAAAAATTAGAATACATCAATAAAAAATCAAGAAAAAGAGAAGATTGAGTTCGCCACAATATCCAAGCCATCATTTTCAAGGAGGGGATTTGTACTCCTTTTTCCCATAAAGGAAATATAATGCACCTATCTATAACTATTTATCTTAGCCATTTTATCCTCTCTCTCTCTCTTTTTTTTTTTTTTTTTCTTCATGAAATGGATAATTCAATAAACTAGAAAGAGTTCATACATAGAATACGTGGGAAACAAGTTCCCTTAAAATCTGACAGAAAGGAATTAGAAATAAAAGTAGGTACATAATCATAAGTAAAAATATCAGGATCTAAAGATAATCTAACTCCAGCTTTAGCCAATCTGTCTACACAAGATTAGCCTAGAAGTAAATATGATTAGCTTCACCTTATGGATGGATAAGAGCAGTACACTCCCAAAAGTTCAGCTAAAGCAAAAGATCCTAAACCAATCCTTTTTGAAAATCCAAGGATCCAATTACCTCTGTCATCTCTGATACGAATGCCAATGTAATGCCCCAAGTCCAACTGGCTCTAGTACCTCGACCCACACTACAGAAGTCAAAATACTAGCATAAAGTTATTTGATGGTTACTACTTGTAGCTTATATAGTCAGATTAACCCAATATACACTCGATATGGGACTCATCACATACTAATCCCACACAACAGATCACAGAGACACATACTGGGGTTTCACAAGATCCCCGACTTAAATCCTTGAAAGGCCCACACATAACTCGGGTTGCAATGCCCTGAATTCAGGCTCTGATACCATTTGTTACACACCAAGTCCAACTGGCCCAAGTAGCTCAAACTACACCACATTAGTCAAAATGCTAGCCCGAATATACTTAGTTTATATAATTGTTAGTTGTATAAACCTGATATAGGACTCAGCACATGTCAACCCACACACAACAGATCATAGACTGGGATGTCACAACCAATGGCATTGGGATTACTTGAAGCAGGACCCGTCACTGTTTGATGTACATTTATGGACACCACAATTATAATCAGAAGCTATGAAATGAAATTTAGGAGCTTTACCTAGAGCATGTTTGGCTACAACCATTGGGACAAAGGCTTCATTATGGATGACTCTTCTATTCCTAGATAACCAGATATACCAACCACAATAGATGAACAAGGTTCTCTAGGAATTGAAAGTTTTGAAGGAGAAGTAGAATTGCAATCAAGTTTAAACCAAGAAGGAAATTCTCCCAAGAAATTTTGAATTGCAATTAAAATCAACAAAATTAGCCCAAAGATGTTGCGAAAAAAGACACTCCCTGAGAATGTGAGAAACGGTCTCAGGCTGTGAATTACAAAAAGGACAACTCTCATCTAAGACAATCCTTCTCCTAGCTAAATTCACTTTACACGGCAAGGCTTGATTTTAACACACAACCAGACAAAATGCTTGACCCTATAATGCCACTTAAGTTTCCAAATCCAGAACCAATTGCCCTCATTTCCAACAATTATTCTTGTTTCTAGATCATAAGCAAAGGAAGTTGAAAACTTTCCAATTGCCATTAACAGAAGCATTCTAAGAGATCATGTCTTCAACACCGCTGCTTAAATCCAGAGGAAAGGCCATAATTGTGCAAGTCTTCAAGGTGGATGGATACAAATTAAGTTTTGAAAGTTCCAATTCCCCAAGAGTAAATATGATAAGTGTTAGTTCTGACTACATCCAATCAGACCTATTCAGACTGCCCTTTTGCTTCCTCTATATTTTATTTTTTTCACATAGCAAGTGTTAGATTTTTCACACTTACTGGCTTTGCACCCTAAACTTCCCAGGTTTATTGAAGTAATCACAGCTTCCTCTCTAGGAAGATTAATTTTACTCTAATTAAAGTCCCCGGAGTGACCCTTCAATTGCTGTTTGCTGACTATAATCACAATTGATATCAACTTGTTTCACTACCCAAGTAGTCTTCCCACACATCTTACATTCATTACCTACAACTACATATCATTGTTTTTGGGGGTTAAACACAAGTAGACACATCTCCAATTAAGGTAAATTGTGACATACCATTCTTCAATCAGGAATCATATGAACGAATTGGTTGCCCATCTCAAAATTGAAAACCAGAATCCTAAACTATTAAATGAACAACATGCTATATACCTAGACTAACTGACCAATTTTTTCATCATTAAAGGCTTAAAGCTGCTAGCTCGTACTTTCTCTTGCGTTTTCAACTTACATCACAATCTTATCATGGCAACGAAAAACCTAAATTGAAACATTAAGAAACGAGGCCTCAAGAGAATGACTGACCGGAAATGACAGTATTCAAATTAGGAGCCAAAAGCAGCAAACCCACTTTCAAGTCTGTAAATTATAGACTATTTCTCTAAATTTCAAGACCTTAATTGCAATCAATAGTTAAATATGGAGAAGATTATTCAGAAAAGATAAATCATGAATGTATAGATTATAGGAAGAAAAAAACTAACAAATCAACGAATTTTCTTTCCCTTTTCATTCACCGTTTTTCTCTGCAACGAAACAGAGAAGATGTACCAGAATAAAATGAAATTGAATCGGAGTAGGAGCGAGAATCAAAATATAAGTTGATCGTCATAGTTCCATGTTCGTCCACCGGCTGGACCAGCTCCGACTATCACTGCCAAAGTGGACTCGGGTGTTGGACAAGTATACAGTAGTCCTACGGTCCTAGAGAGAGATCGAATGGGGAGAATCGAGAAATGACAGTTCGAATTTGTGCTGATAAAATTGGGCTCCATATATGTTTCAAGCTGGCTTGGGGTACCAGAGAGCAGTCCAGCTTAATAGCATGCTTTCAGACCTGAAATTTTTGGCCTTCTTTTTGGTGCAAAGAGGATTTTAATTAACTAAATATCATGGATTAACAAAGTTTTGCATTTTGACCTATGCATTAATAAAGTCTCTTAGCATCATCCCAAGTATTTAGTATCGAATTCTGTGTTTGATGGGTTTATGAGACGTGATACACTTGTCCTGGTTGAATTTTACATTTCTTTATGTCATTGTTATGGAGAAGAGCTTGTTTTAAAACTGGTTAGTTCTTAGTTTTTGTCTATTCCTAGTTTTATTTATCTTGCTGTGTTTGACTCTAAGGAGACTTGTTCCCCAATACCGATTCATGCTTTTTAATTAATTTTGTTATAGTTTCCCCTAAAAAAAAAGTGAAGAATTTATAAAATGAAAGTTAGTTATTTCTTTTTGGGTAACTTATAAACTCAATACATATTTTATGAATTAATTAGCATTCGTATAGTGCTCCATGTTGAACATGAAATGATACTATATTTATATCTATAGATACATCTAAATGGGTGGTGCTATATATTTAGCACGTAATCGTCATTGTATTTTGTGTTAATTTGTTTACATCCATTCTTTTTAGATGCCCCCTTCTTAAAATTTAAGCTAAACGATATTCTAGATATGGGCAGGAAATTTCGTCCCTTGGTCCTATCCAATCAACGCGCCCATTGAATTTCAGTGCTTCAAAAATCGAATATGTACTAAAAAAATTAAGAAGCTTCATCCAAACATAGAACTTGTAGTTAACCTCTCAAAATCACCCTACACTTGTCCTAAGAGCATCGTATCAATTGAGATACCCTTGGCCTTTGGTGGGTGTTGAATTGTTGATAGTTCAGCGGTAGTGATAGCCTAGTTTTTTAATTTCACAAAATCTTCAACTCCATAGATCCTTGTTTCCCAAGTAGCAAAAATTTAACACAGCTTCAATACGAAGGCTGAATTAGTGATATATAATATTTCAGTTCACAATAAATTAATTGTAAACTCGATTTAAATTTAATTTTATTTAAAAATATGATCTGATCAAACTCAAACAAAATTTATCCTATATTTTGCTTATTTATTTAGTTTTTAGTATAATTTGATATTTATATGCTTGTTAAATGGTTGTGTTGGGCCAAACATTAGAGTGAATTCAAATGGACAATGGCAAAATCTCCACCAAGCTTGGAAGTTGCCCGCCCACACTGCCCCCACACCACTTTAATGTAAAATTTATCATTTCAAGAAATAGTATCCACCTCCCCCTGAATCAGACAAACCCAGACCATACCCAATTGACCGACCCATCCACGTCACGAGAATCAAGAGAAAATAAAAAAGGCAAAAGAATTGAAAGAGACCGAGCCTGTACCACATATCCCTTCCCCTTGTTTCCATCCTTTCCCATTAAAATGATTAAACCCAGTACTAAATATCACCTTTTTAAAGAAAACTCATCTTTCAAATTATCTTCAATATTCATGTGAATTGGGTCATGTAGCTTTCAAATTGTAGCTTTCCCTTCATTTACAGTTGTAAGTGCAACACATCATAGTCATTGTTCATTTGTTTGTGATCAAATAAGATATATTTGATTCTCTTTTGCCAATTGTTCTTATATACATAAATATATGGTTTAATTGCTATAATATATCAAATCAATATGAAAAAAATGGGATGATATTGACCGATTTGCTTTTATTTCAAAAAATTTATAAATTTTTATTTTTATTTTTTATAAATAAGTTTTGAATTAGAGTAATAGCTATAACCCTCATGTATTATAGATTTTTCTTTTTTTATTCTCCATTCATAATGTTTCCACAAGTAGCTATACTTTTCTTTATATTTGTTACGTAATATTCTTTCACTTTAAAAATAAAAGTGTAATTCTTTAAACTTTCTACACACTTTTATTTTTTCATTTTGAAAAAACTAACTGTGGGGGTTAGTTGGTAGATTTGATGTGAGGAGTCTATATATATATATATAAAGTTAATTGAGATTTGTTAGTGCTAATACAATCACACACTACTTTAATTTAAGGCTTTCAACAAAGATTTCCAGACATTATTCCCTAAATTTATAATAATGTTGAAAATATTTGCGGACGCCTTTATCTTCACCTGATACCAAGCTCCTATTAAGAGCTGTCACAACCTTGTTTAGGCCAACATTTCGGGGTGTCTCCTTCCTGCACTTCTTGTGCTAATTAATTATAATCAAGATTAGAAGATAGGATCATATATATATATATATAATCCAATATCATGGATGGATTCTGGTGTGGAGCCAACTCATGTTGCCTTTATTCTAATTTCAAAGGGATGAGAAGGCTGCCAGCATTCAACCAACTTAGCCGGCCATGATTATCGTAAGCATAAGAAAAGAATTTTGTTTAGATTGAAGACTAAGTAAAGACTATAATCTAGATTTTTTACCTTTAATGTGTTTGAATGGTCTAAAATACCCGTAGAACACAGACTACAGCTTACCAAACAAACCCATTAACAACTTGTAGGATAGTAATTTTTGAATTAAATTTAGGCTATGGTCAAAACTATGATGGGTTTAGTATGATGCATTTGTCTTGAAAATTAGTAGTAGTACGTCTATTTGAGAAGGGAAAGATGGACTCATGAAGGAGTTATGATGGTGTCACAAGGCCAATAAAATATCTGAGAGCAGACAACTTTGATAATTAACACGTACAAATTGAAATTTGTCAATTACAATATAATAATACGATCGATTCCTTACGTGGGTTGGTTTCGCTTAAACCTCGGATTGTTGTAGGGAAGGAAAACTGACGTGGCGCTTGCTTTGGCTGGCTTTCCATGTTTTGATGATCGAATGATAAGCAACTGACGTGGAGGAAGCGTATGTTACTGCTCCGTTGCCGTTATCATAATTAATTATATAGATAATTTATAATAAATAGGGCTTGTATTTTCTTTGAGTAGTTTTTGGAAGAATACTCTGGAAATATTAATTTCTCTCATAATTGATAGAGTGTTAAATTTTTTACTGATTATTTTTTAGAAAGAAAAGGCCAAACAGAACCTTGAACAGAAAAAACTAAAAAGAGCAACAATGTAGCGGGCCTACTCCAAAAAGTTATGTTGCGGCGGCCAGACACCGCAGTGCTTCCCTTAATTTTTTTTTACCGACATATTTTCAGTTTTGGCGCCCCGTAATAAATAAAAATCAGGTAGTCAACCCAGTAAATATCGGTTTTTGACTTTAGGGGTTACGTGTTGGAATTACTGAGGAAATTAACTTGTATGTAAATAACAGAGACTTTCACCAGAACTTGACGGTGATTCCGGAATTGATCTTCAATTTAAATTTGATTTATTTGTAGCTATTTCGGACTTCGGTTGTGTATACCATCATCTCGAAGGAGAGAGGTAATCAGCTGCTCAGTAAGATCATTGAATGTATCATACTCTTTACTATCATATTTAAATTTGAATTTTTACCAAAATGTGATATGATATGCTTTTATTATTAAAATATAAAAAATAAAAATAGAACTAACAAGAATTTAGTGTATTGGCAAGGAGAGCTGCATTTACAACAGATAATTATGAGTCCTTCAAATCAATTGTTAATATGCAATAATTTTTAAACTTTAGCAACAAAAGAAAGAGAAAAAATAGCAACAAATATGGCATAAGTTCTCAAGTAACTACCAACTAATCTACGGTGGGTATGAGGACCACTTGATTCCCAGTCACCATGAGTCCATGACTTTATGTGACTCCGGCTTATCGTTTGGTGAATTTTGGAATTTTCCTAGGCTGGGTGCTTGACCCTGAGGAATGAAGGAAGGATAGATAGGATCTAACCATGGTTACAGTATATTCTGGTTAAAACTAACACTGGTTAATTGGGTTTGCTACTGAAGCCTTTAAAAGGGAAGCGCGAGGGCTCAGTTTTTTCCATCACCACCTCGTTTAGCCTTTTCATTCTACTCAAACAAAAATTGCATTTTGATTTTGATGGTCTTTTCTCACGCCCATTAACCCATTTTCCATTAGCTTTTCAATTTCGCTGTCCTCCATTTTCGTTTTGAGCTCCAATTCTCTGGTTCTTTATCTATCTCTGTTTCGCTTTTGGTCCTTGCTTTTCATTTGTGATTTGCATGTCCATCAATAACTTTCGATAAAATACAAGATTTATGTTAAAATTGCGACAAAATTTTGAAACTTTATGCTATTTCTGATCCGATTAATACGAGCTTCATTTTTTTAATTTTTTTAGCTGAATAATTTTTTTGCTATGTCTCTGTTTTTGGTTATGGTGGCAGAGAGGCAAAGATGTCGTCAAAAGGGAATGGGGAATCTAAGTTTGAGAACGGAACCGGACGGAACGGTCTGTCAAAGATCCAAACTCAGAAGAGACAGAACGAGGTTTGTCATGATGACAGTGCTTCTCCGGTGAAGGCTCAGACCATTGACGAGCTTCACTCTCTGCAGAAGAAAAAGTCTGCACCATCCACTCCCATTAATGGAACTCAGGGTGCGTTTACCGCTCTCTCTGAAGATGACCGCCACAAACAGCAGCTCCAGTCTATCAGGTAACAAAACACGCGTTGTATGTTATTTGTTTCACCGAAACTAGCAGTATTTAAAATCCGAGAGAGAAACCATGGACGAGGGAATACCGAGTAGGACCCAATAGATTAGGTGGGCCCACGTTTGATGACGTTAAAGTTTACTGATCAGACGGTTTTGAAGCCTATACTGTTCCTGATGAATGGTCGTTGTTCGGTGGGGCCCATGAATAAAACGACACGTTTGAAGATGCGCCATGTTTAACAATCCGACGAAACCATTATAAAATTATATTATATACAATTCCAAAACTTTCCCGAGAAAAGTCCGAGGACAGCAAGAAAAAGAAAAGTCGGAACAATGGAAACCACGAGAAAGTTGCTTGCTTTTTATTTATTTTTTTCCATAAATTCGTGATTTGTTTTCCATGGGGGTGGCTTTGAAACAGTGCATCTTTGGCGTCGCTGACGAGAGAAACTGGACCCAAGCTGGTGAAAGGAGATCCAGCTAGAACGACTGAAACCCCAAAGGTTGCGCACGCATCGCAGCACCATTTTGCACCTACTGTTAGCGCCAGTGACAGTTCTTTGAAGTTTACCCATGTTCTATACAACCTCTCTCCGGCAGGTATTGTTTTTTATTATTATTTTTTCCTTTTATTTAATATAATTGTTAATTGGCTAACAATAAGAATTCTTCAGACTTTAGCTGATTTTAAAAAAAAATTAATTATAATTTTATAATAAAGTAAACTATTTCATCATCTTGTACATTTGGTGTACGAAAATGTGATGGAGATCTCTGTCGAATCTTGTATTTGATTATAAAATAGCCACCCTGACATCTTAATTACACATAAATTCTGTGTCAAAATTCCATAAGACGAGCTGTTTTTATTTATTTAAATTTATTAATTATAATTTTATAATAAAGTCAACTATTTCATCATCTTGTACATTTGGTGTACGAAAATGTGTTGGAGATCTCAGTCGAATCTTGTATTTGATTATAAAATAGCTACCCTGACAACTTAATTAAACATAAATTTACTGTCAAAATTCCATAAAATTTTGGTGTATTTAAATATATTTAAAATAGGAAAGCTATCTCTGGATACCAAATTGATTATGAGACGTGGGAAGTAAATATCTAATTCCTATGACTGATCATTTGTGATTATGCGCACTAATGACAGTGTTTAAGATTATTTTTGATTCGTTAACCTTTACTTGAGTGAACAAAAATGAATCATATTTATATTTCATGGCCGGAAAAAAGAAATTGATTTTCTATGAGCAAGGAAGTTACTAATCATGTGTTAGAACAACATATGCAAGTTTTGGTAATCACTATTCACTAATTGGCTAATAGCTAGTATTTTAATTTTTTGATAGTGATGGTATATATTACTCTTCTGACTTTTGGGTGTTTGGAATTGGTATAGAGCTGTATGAGCAGGCGATTAAGTATGAGAAAGGGTCCTTCATCACATCAAATGGGGCCTTGGCAACACTCTCTGGTGCCAAGACTGGTCGTTCTCCCAGAGATAAGCGTGTTGTGATGGATGAAACTACAGAGAGTGATCTTTGGTGGGGAAAGTAAGTGCCCTCGAAGCACCTTCTAAAAAAATTACTAATATTTTATTTATAAATTGTACTTATATGCCTATTTTATCTGTAGGGGTTCACCTAATATTGAAATGGACGAGCAGACCTTCTTGGTAAACAGAGAAAGAGCTGTGGATTACTTGAATTCTTTGGACAAGGTCAATCGTATTTCTTTTCTTAACAATATTTGTGTATAAATGCTTGTACTCAAAATAATTTTCACCCTTGAATATGACCATGGTCCATGACCTCTCTGATTTGGTTGAAATAAACAGAAAAGAAATGGCTATGATGTTGTATGAAAAAAAAATGAGTATTTGCTTCATATTTCATCCTAATGAAGGCAGCTTCACTTATGTTAGACTTTAGAGAATTCTCAAGGATATATGGTATGCCATAGCAAATAAATTCTTACTCTGAGCATTATGAATATTAGATCCATTAGGCATCCAGCTTTAAGGCGGCATTCTGCCAATTTTACAGCCATTTTTCACGGGGAGCAGGAGTACTGACTTTTGCGTTATTTAATTCTCTACTAGCTGCGGTCTCCATCAAATGAATAGAACCTTGTATATCCATTGACGGCTAAGCCCTTTAGTGACCATCTGCTTAATATGAATTGTCAACATTTTATTTTGTATGCCCTTTGCTCTTGGAAAAATAATTACTGTAATGGTAATTTTGGTAATTAATGATGCTGAAGAGATTTTTATTTACAGGTCTTTGTGAATGACCAATTCTTGAACTGGGACCCGGAGAACAGAATTAAAGTTCGAATAGTGGCTGCCAGAGCTTACCATTCATTGTTCATGCACAACATGTAAGTAAATAATATGAATCATATCAATTAACAGCAGTATTTGTTTCTGTCCTTCCTTCCAGAAAAAAGGTATAAGCGAGCCAGATAAGTCCCCTTGACGTTGACAGTGTTAATTTATCCTGTATTTAATATGTATGATCCTGCATAGAATTCTCAGAGGAGAAAATCGGTCAAAAAAAATAAATCTGCAGAGATGTGTATTAGTTTAGTGTTCAATTGTATAACTGGGTGGGTGACAGGTGTATCCGACCCACTCCTGAAGAGCTGGAGAATTTTGGTACTCCGGACTTCACTATATACAATGCTGGACAGTTTCCGTGTAATCGTTACACTCACTACATGACATCCTCCACTAGCATAGATCTTAATCTTGCTAGGAGGGAAATGGTTATCCTCGGCACCCAGTACGCCGGGGAAATGAAGAAAGGTCTTTTCAGTGTTATGCATTATCTCATGCCTAAGCGTCAAATCCTCTCCCTACATTCTGGCTGCAATATGGGCAAAGATGGAGATGTTGCTCTGTTCTTTGGACTGTCAGGTATAGTATCATCAGATAAGGTCGGATTGCGGCTCATCGGATGCCATCTGATTTGTGCCTTCTAACTGTTTGTAGCCATACTCCAGTACTTATTATATATGTTGGGAAAAGCATATGGCTCATTGTCCTTAACTCTTGTTTTTTGGTTGCTAATCACTTAAATGTTTATTTTCTATGTTCATATCAGGTACTGGAAAGACAACTCTTTCCACGGATCACAATAGGTATTTAATTGGAGATGATGAACACTGTTGGAGTGAGACTGGTGTTTCAAATATCGAAGGTGGTTGCTATGCCAAGTGCATTGATCTCTCGAGGGAGAAAGAACCTGATATCTGGAATGCAATCAAGTTTGGGACCGGTAATATAAGTTTCTTTAAAGTGTTTTCTATATCATAGTATGACAATTCCCTCCCAGTAAAAAGATAGCTGTTTGATTTTGCCTATTATTTTATTTTGGCTGGCAGTTCTCGAAAATGTGGTATTTGACGAGCATACACGAGAGGTGGATTATACTGACAAATCAGTTACAGGTATTAACCAGTTGTTTGAAACTAATTTTGTATTTGGAATAAAAAGTTTTCACTGCTTAAAAAAGATTCAGATTAATAAGTGATGTCTAGATTATTGATATTTTGTTGTGGGATAGATATTTCATTAATGGCTCAAAGTTTACAACAGATTTGGACAAGTTACAACTTGGCCATGTCAATGAACAGCTTACGGAAGCCATTGTTTATTATTCTATGCCTTTAAGTTTCTCGTTGTAAACATATTTAATCTAGTGATTATGTGAGGTCAACTTTACATTCTGCTGTGGGTTGTCCAAATCAACTATATTGCTGCTTCCATATTTGAAGGGATAAGGAGAAGTTGAAACAGAAGAATGGAATAGGAGTTAAACGCAATTAATTAAGTAAAATCTTTATTGGTCAATCCTACTAATGCATACTACTGAGAAGTGTGAGGTTCAATTGTATTGAGACTTGAATTATTAGATGTCAATGCAGCAAATTGCTGAAAGGAAGGATTCTTTACAATCCTCTGTGTATACTCCTTTAATCTCTTGTATTGTCTTACTTTTGTCCTTATAAAATGAAATTATGAATGATATTACATAATAATATATTTTATTGACTTTCAATTACAGAAACAAACTATTATAGCTTTATCTTCTTGTTGCAGAAAACACTCGTGCAGCCTACCCAATTGAGTTCATCCCAAATGCTAAGTTACCATGCATCGGTCCTCACCCGAAAAATGTTGTACTTTTGGCCTGCGATGCATACGGTGTGCTCCCACCTGTGAGCAAGCTAAGCATGGCGCAGACTATGTACCATTTCATCAGCGGCTATACTGCTCTGGTAATGCTCATTGTTTTAGTGCACTCTAATGCCCTAAGGTTTAACGAGGCTGTTCTTATAACCTTGAGAGCAGGACCATAAATTTTCCTTCCTTCTCCCTTTTTGTCCGGGGGGACATTCTGTGGAAAAAGTCATTTTTATAAACAAAAACTTCTCAAGTACACATTTCACCCGTATTATTTCTAACATTTATTCGGGCAGAGTTGCACTTTATGTTGAAGGATCCGGGACACTAAATAACCGCATGTAAAGAAATTAATCAGTTGTGTTTTGCTATGAAAATGTAGGTGGCTGGAACGGTGGATGGTGTGAAGGAGCCACAGGCAACATTCTCTGCTTGTTTTGGTGCTGCATTCATTATGCTACATCCTACCAAGTATGCAGCCATGCTGGCTGAGAAGATGCAGCAACATGGTGCTACTGGCTGGCTTGTCAACACTGGCTGGTCAGGTGGAAGGTAAGCAGATAATAACACGTGACTAGAATTGGGGTCATTTAACTAGTTTCCTTCTGCATGATTCTGCAACTAACATTTTCCTGCCTCTGCAACTGCAGCTACGGTTATGGCAGTCGTATTAAACTACCCTACACTCGAAAAATCATTGATGCCATTCACTCAGGAAGTCTCTTGAACGCAGATTACAAGAAAACTGTAGTGTTTGGGCTTGAGATCCCTACTGAAATCGACGGGGTGCCTTCAGAAATTCTTGATCCAGTGAACACTGTCAGTTCTTTTTATCTCTTGGAAGTTTTTTTTCTACCCAATCTATCACTTTCTTTTTGTCATTTCTTTCTCATGTATTTTCCATTTATGAGGTCCTTAGAATTGTTACTTTGTCATTGTGCAGTGGGCAGACAAGGATGCTTACCAGGAAACACTGCTGAAGCTGGCTGGGTTATTCAGGAAGAATTTTGAAACATTCACCAACTACACAATTGGCAAGGGCAACAATCTGACTCAGGAAATTCTGGCAGCTGGTCCAATCTTCTAGATTCGATGCTTAGTTGACTCGGAGGTCAAAGTAATAAAAGTTAGAATTATATGATAGAATAAAAGTTGGTTAGATTCATATGTAATATTGGGTTGGTTCAATTGACATGAAAGATGCCTTATATTAATTTAAAATCTAGATTTTACTCAAAACTATGGCCTTTGCCTTGCGTTCGTTCTAACACTATGGGACAAATTTATGATGGAACTATCCCAGTAAACTAATTAAAGGAAAGGCTGCACCCAAATGCACTATATCAGTTGCAAACTAAACTTCAATACTTTCAGGGAGTTAGTTAATAACATTATTTCGTAAAAATAAAAAATTTCCAAAGTAAAGTTTCCTTTGAAATTGTCAAAACCCCCTCCCACTTCTCTGGCTAGTCTCCAATTTTCTTGTAATCGAAGAAAGATATTGTTAGTGACTAAATGGGTTGCTTGAGGTCTTAGTTGTCTTGCGGCAGAGGCTCACATTCATCAGCAAACAATAACCTTTGATTGCCAATTTGACATAACTTGCTGCCAGTGGGCTGCATAGAAGCTTTTACATTTATCTATGTTTAGAAAAGTTAAAACAACAACCTAATTGTAATGGAGAGTCTCTCACATTTTGAGCTTTGTTTTGGTTTACTTTTATTGGAGCGCAGTATTAAGTCCCTTGTACAATTTTGATCATATTTATTAAGTTAACACCAGGACCCCTTTTTTTTCTAAGAAGAAAAAACTAAATGGATTGCTAAAGTAGTTGCCATAGGTGAACATTTCTATGGCAATCTCCTCATTGTCTTGGGGACAGAAAAGGGAGAGAACATGAACCTTGGGTTGGCACAGCAGGAGCTGCCACCAATTCATGTTAATCAGAATAAGCTTAATCATGCGAGATAGGGAATTGCAGATTTTGTATATATAGATGTAGATACAGTAAGGTTAAGGTTAAGCTGTGAAATTCTAATAAAACAATCATTAAAATGCAAAAGAAAATTAAATACTCATTTGGTGCATCGTATAAAAATAACAGGATAGTATCAGACTATCCAGTTAGCTCTTATATAATGTTTGCCAACAATATGATAGTATAGACTTATATTGTTGACTCGTTCTTATATTATGTCTGACAGTATAATGCTATATAATGAAAAAATAATAATAAAACAATAATATAACAACAAAATAACTATTCAACCTCATACATTATAGTCCTATATTATGTAATCCTATACGATATACCAAACGAGCCCTAAAAATTAACAGGTACGCAATTTGTAAATTGCTTTATACCCTCATTTGCTTTAATGTATTGAAAGACATGAATTTTTATTCGTGGAACCAAAAGAAGGTAGTTGAAAGTCCCCAACTCAAAATTAATTAAAAATAATTAACTGGTAAATAATAAACTATCTCAAGCAAAAACCGTTTAAGCAACAAGTCTCCTAGCTTGATGCATAACTTCATCATTTATAAAAGGACGCAAAGACAACATCAGGCAGTAGCTGTCTACTTCTCTCGATGACGACTTCAGGTTTAATGCAGAGACGATCCTTTCCTGTAATAAGAAGGGGTACCTTAAAATGGTTCTCTTAGTTGGAGACTGACAAAAAAAATAGTAGCAAGGGCATAACTGCATTACATAGTCCTGCTTAACCATACTGTATATGATCCCCATCAGGGTAGCAGAATGTGCGACGTCGGGGCTTTGAAAATGAGAGTTTTCCTCCTAGAGAGGAGGCAATAATTATAAGTCAGAAGTAAGCACCATGAACCAATATCCAGCAGTAACTATAACCTTCAGAAATGCAAATTAGCTCTAAACCTCCAATAAGATGTACAAGATAGTAATGTATTTTTTTATTGGAGAGGGGAGGGGAGGGGAGGAATAACCCCAAGTAGGCGAGAGTCGATCCTTGGACTTCTTGAATAGCAGGGAATGCTTGGTGCTGCTAGACCACATGGGTCTTGGTGTATAAGATAGTAATGTCGTGAAGATCCAGAATTTCATAAAACATAGGAAACATAAAAGGAAATGACATATACGAGTGTGAAAACTATGGAAATATCACAATTTGATCACTGAAGCAGAAAAGGATGTAAATTGGAAGGGACTACGGAATAATGATGTTTGCTATCCCTAAACATACCAACAATCAATACATCTACCAAGTAAATATAGAATAGACATAAAGATAAGTCATAGAAAAATATTTCCCAAAAACAAAAGCATTACCATGTTTTCAGTACTTGGTTGTTCATTTAATTCATCCCTCAAATTCCTGTACCAAATGGGTGGTAAACTTCCATATGTAGTTTGTATTGAATTTTTCATGTCCTCCAGGAGACAACTAAGTTCACTAAGTATTACTTTAGCTGCAATATATACTTAACTATCAATTTAAGCAAGACAAAAAGAACACCAGAAGGTTGCAAATAAAGGGATATTTACATTAAATGCCATGAAAAAGAGACCTTACCTTTGCTTAAATGGTCAATAAGTCCAAAATTGCACAAATTCACTTCAGCAAGTGAGTTTACACCGCATGGAAACAATAATCATTATCGGACCCGGAAAACTTAGAATCAAAATCAAGCTACAATATCATACAAAATTCTAGAAAAGAATGTGGGAAATTGAGAATTTAGATAACCAAAATATTATAAATAAAATCAAATCATTTGACCCAAGCATATAAACAGTTGTAGGAAATTCACTGCCTACACTTCACTTAAGTAGTGGGGACAACAAATAGTGAAAAACTAAAGAAAAATATAGACATTTAGGACTTGTTTGGCGTGTTGTATATGATTAGTTTTACAATTTTTATACTGTTGTCTTATCCTTACCCTTCTCACTATATAACTTTATACTGTTAGACATAATATAAAAGAGAATCAACAGTATAAATCTATACTATTCTGTTACTATCAAATACTGTATAAGAATCAACTAGATAATCTTATATTATCATATCATGTTATTCTTATATGATGCGCCAAACGAGCCCTTAAGTACAAAAATTAATTTTACTTGCTTTGAACATAAAACATGTTGCTAGGTGACTCATTGAAAAAAACTGTCATCAATAACAATTGTCTACCTAATATTGTAAATTTTAGAAAACTTTCTTCTTTTTGTATGGTAAACATTTTAGAAAACTTTCTAAATGACTATGAATGAGTACCAGATTTGCCGGAGAAGCTAGTTTTTCACTTCTAAGAATTAGTGGACAAAATATACATATAATTTTTTTATAGAAAAGTTTATGAATGAAAAAGATGTTTGCTAAAGGACTTGACTTTTCACTTCTCGAAAATGATCTGACCGAAGATTCAGATTAGGGAATTAGTTCACTTGCACTTGCTTATGTTTTCAACGGCATCATGGGTATTAATACATCCAGCTTCAAAATATGATTTAACACTCCTTATTTCATTAGCTGCATTATCTTGTCCACCAACTCAGATGTCCTATCTAAAGGAGGTCTCCGAAGAAACTCTACATAAAAATATCAAATAATGATGTCACTGAAACATGTGGCAGAAATGAATACCTTGACAAATAACACAATGTAAAACATAACTCCACAACACCTACCAAGTGCTTGCTTGAAACTAATTAGCAAACTGCTTCCCGCAGCTACCAGTTCATCAATCTTTGTAATCCTTGCCACATGGTAGACATTGAAAACACATGAGACAACAACAAGTACACCACACACACACACACACACATACCTACTCTTTCAGTATCTAAAGACATAAAAAGGTAAAAAAGTAGTGAAGCTCAAATTACCCCGTTAAGAAATCTCTAAATATATGAAAAGTTTTCTCCTTTAGATCATAATTCAACCTGTCCTCTCTGCTTAGCATTGAAGGCATCTCTAGTTTTCCCCTTATGATTCCAAGAGTATGAAGCAGCAAAGGGATAGTGACATCAACCAAAATAAAAAATGTAAAGTGAAGAAAACGGTGCTCTTAGTGGCAGTACACCCGAATTACAGTAATTCAACCTCCAATGGTAAAAAACACTAAAAACCCATTTTCTATTTCTCTCAATCCCTCTATGCGATTCTTCTCCATTAAATCAAGTCTTCACATAATTTTTTTGTTATACATTAGGTGAATCATTTTCTGAAATATAGCTATATGAATGTAAAGAAAGTATGTCTTAATACATCAAATAACTGAGGAAAGAAAAGGAACTTTTAACTCAAAATCTGAGATATCTATTGTATAATAATAGGGATTCATATAAAAACTTGAAACAAAGACCCATAGACAAAAATTAATAGAGCTTCAGTTTGGTTCCCAAGAAAATTTACATTAAATAAAAAAGACTCAACCTTTTCTTATGAATCATACTATGCACTGAACTTCAAGTAGGGAACTAACCAAATAGATAAATCCACTCAGGTTTTCCAAAGAACCTAATTCATATGACAGAACCAAAATCACAGACCCATTAATACCTGCAAATGTTCGGGATTTGATTAAGATGGAGAGTATAAGAAACTTGAGAATTGGGGTACAAACTGAGAGCCTCGGAGGCGAAAGAAAAGGCGGGAGAAAGACCAACAGCCCAACCCTTCGTCTCGAAGAATAACAGGCTCAGAAATTAAACATCGTCGTTTTACGTTATTACTTTTCATTTTATTTTATATTTTAATATGGGCCGGGTGCGTGGCTGGTCCATCATGTAAGCCGGAATGACCGAAAGCTCCGTCAGACTGTGGGGCCTCAGGACAGGAGTAGGGTGGGAAAAAATCGACAACCCAAAACAAAACCCGACTAGACTCAATTTATCCAAATCCGAATGATTCATCCAAAATTACTTTTATGATTTAGTCATTTTTATTTTAGACTAGGTCAAGTCACTGGGTTAAATTTTTTTTAGATTTATTTATATATATAAATATTAAATTAAAATTAAAATTTTATTATTTAAATAGTAAATTTTATATTGTTAATATTTTATCTTTTAATTTTATTTTATAATATTAAATATTTTAAATTTATGTTTATTTAGTTAAAAAAATTATGGAATATAAATTTTGACCAACCCAATTTATCTGATCTATTTGAATTTTGTACCGGATGAACTTTTATACCGGTGAAATTTTTGATAACCCGCAGGCCCGATCCACCCGGTTCACACCCTACTCCTACTCAGGGTGGGACAGCGCGAGTGTCTGGAAACATCTCTCGACAACAAAATAAAAAGCCCTCTTGCCCCCAAATCTTGTTTTTTTTTCCTGCTCTAATCGACGATCAAGCCTTGTGAGAGATCCATCCTCTCCATTCACGGTAAGCGCCATCTCAATCTCTTTCTCTGTTGGCTGTTGATTTTTAGTTTTTGGTTTGGGCAATACAACCAAGCCAATTCCAGATCCTATAACCGCAAATTCTTATCTCCTTCTACAAATTTTTTTGTTTGTTTTTGTTTTGTATGTTTCTTTTTCGAAAATTGCAATTGCCTCCGATCAGCATGAGGTGGTTTCGCCCTGGGTTTTTCTGTATATGCACTGAAAATATTGGGCTGATCTCGGAGTGAATTAGGAGCTGTAATCAGAATTTCAATCCTATTTTTTTGTTTGGTTGCTAGCAATTGGGCTGGATTTCTATTGAAGTTAACCTTTTTTTGTTGTTTCAGGTGTCATAGTTGTGTAATTGGCGACTGATTAGTAACTTTATTGGTGTTTTGCAATGCGGGGATACGATGTAAGCAGCTATTGTGTTTTTTGGGAAGAATGTTAAATGTTGTTCCTACTATATATTTATTCATCATGACATACTGCTAGCCTCCCCAAAAAATAAGAAAAAGAATTTTGTTATCATCTGATTATATTTTTCTAGGAATTGGAAGATTATGATGACTATGAGGACGAAGGTGACGAGCAAGAGTATGAAGATGAAGAGGAAGAGGAGGAGGAAGAACAACCTCGTAAGCCTACTAAAGAAGAACTGGAATACCTTGAGTTGAGGCAGAGATTGAAAGAATCAATTAGAAAGCAGATGAAGAAGGAGAAAGGTTCTGCTTACTCCAATTCCAGCAAGAAGAAACTTCCGTATGATAAGTGAGTCATACCAATCAGGTTCCTCGTTATGTTTTTTAATCGACTTTTGCCTTGATAAAGCATTTGATTTGTATACATTTTCATTGATAACTGACACTTTATTACCCATTTGTCTCAAAACATAGTTTAGTTGTTAACTTGTTATAATTTATTTTATCAAGTTATAAGCCTTTTGGGTAGTTCCTGTTGTAATTTTCTGTCTTGGTTCTTACTTGGTAGCTGTTTGGGTTGAGTGAAACATTTGTTAAGCTTTCTTATACTCTCTAGATGCCAGTAAGGTTATGGTCATGTCAATGAAGCAGCTGCTTAGTTAATTAGCTTTAATTGATTGTGTTCTACTTGGGGAAGCTTCTTGGGAATAATTTTTTGTACTGACATGGAAATTCCAAAAAAGTTCGGTCTGTTGTCTGCACCTTTATATGATTGCTTCACAGGCATTAGGGACAACGTTATTATTTCTTCCGTTCCTAAGAAGTTCATTAAATATTGGTGGATATTTGATTTGATAACTTTACTGTTAGAATGGTCTTGTGAGATTGCTGCAACTTTGTTTATAAGCTTGTAATGCAAATTTTTATGTAATATAACATTTTTGTAGTTGAACATGTTATCTATTATGCTTTTAACTGTATATCCTTTAGAGAGCTTGAGAGTAGAGGTTTCTATATGCTATTAGTGAAACATTGCCCAGAGTTGTTTTGAGATTAAATTGGTCTGTCCTTTGTGTTTGGTTTAAATCTTAACTGTTCTCAAAGGGATCCAAATTTAATTTTGTAGCTTCTAATGTGGTGCCTGTCCTATGCTTTCATTAATTTAAATTGTCTCTAGTTATGTGGTTTTAATATTAAATGCTTTAAGCATGCTATTGTGTGTAGATTTTTTTCTTACATGGGTTTTCTCTTATCCCTAATCCTCACTACTTTGGCCAGGGGTTTTGTTACATTATTCTCTGTCATGTTTGGAGTTGGAATACTCTGTGTTGTGTGTGTGTGTGTGTGTGTGTGTGTGTGTGTATGTGTTTTTTTTTTTTTTTTTTTTTTTTTTTTTTTTAATAACCTTCAATGAAAAGGATTTTGTTTCCATAGAACATTGTGGTCGGAATTTATGTAATTTTTAAAATTTTGTCTGTGCTTATTTTTACAGTTATGGATCCTTTTTTGGCCCCTCTCAGCCAGTTATTGCTCAAAGAGTAATCCAAGAGAGCAAGTCATTGTTAGAAACTCAGCACTTGGCGTCAAGGGTTTCAAACTCCCACCATGTTGTATGTATCCTTAGCCTGGTTTTTGGGATTTTCTTTAACATTAATGCCTACTATAACTCCAAAGTCCTATCTTTCCTCATACTTGCATAATTGTTTGTTGTGAGTTTTCTTCATGTCTGATGGGCACTCCACAGGAATCCTTACTGTTGTGTTGAACCATCAGGAAGATCTGCAGATTGCAATGTTCTGTTATGTACTCTTCCTCCTAATTATCAATTGAGATGTAGGTTTTTTGTTTGCCTCTTGTTTGTGTTGCAGAATAAGAACAAAACAACCAATGGAGCTTCAAGACCTTCAGCTATTAATCTCCTACCTAAAATCAGAAATGAGGTACAGAAAATTATCCATATTTAAATGCTCTTCTTAATGAGAAAGAAGCATATACACTCTTACTAATATTTCCTTACATTTGCAGCAGCAAACTAAAGTTCAGAAACTTAAGGATACTAGAGATTACTCCTTTCTCTTGTCTGATGATGCAGAGCTCCCTGCTCCTAGAAAAGAACTCCCACCTCGGAAGGTCTCGGTTCCAACTTCCGGTAGGTTTCTGCTTTGTTACATCTTATTCTTGGTTTCTGGTGCTCAAAGCATGTCATTATCATTGAGAATTCTTACACTGGTCATTTGTTGATGTTGAAGAGGGACGACCATCTCAAGTACCCGGAAAGAGTAAACAACCTTTGCGTGATAGTGGCAAGCACATACAAGGTGATCGTGAGGACAGGAGACTGGCTTCTGTGTCCGGCCAATTGCATCCTAAAGCAGGGTCCAGTAATAAGTTCACTTATTCTAATAAGCAGAATTTGGTGTCAACAGATTCTAGAAAACAACTTGGTCGTGACAATGGGAGTGGTCCTGGACTGCCTGTGGGGCAGAAAGGCCTGCCTTCAAGGGCTGCTGTTACTGCCATGGAGAATAAGTCCTCCATACCTGGTATAAAGAACAATGTCAATGGCATGCAGAAACCTCTATCTTCAAAGATGCAGTCATCTGCTCCAAAGCATCACTTGCAACAAAAGAAGGAACCACGAGAACCTATCAAGCCTAAAATTATGCCAAAACAGCCAGTAACTTCATCAAAACCTCAGGTTTATTCCTTTATATCCATTATACAAAAAAGATCTGCTTATGTGTTCAGATTTTTGTTAAAAAAAGTTGTGTAACTCATGCATTTAATATGTGTGTTCATTTTATTGTGATTCTGGTAGATCAATAAGCCACTCAAGCAGAATCCATCACGAACTACTTTGCAAGATCACCGATTCAAAAAGAAGCCCGTTGACCAGTTCTCTGATGACGAGGATGCACGTGCTCTTTCAGAGCTTAGACAAATGTTTAGGTGAATACTTCTATTTATTTACTCAAGTAATTGCATTTTTCCAAGACCAACATTATTTTTGTTACTAATGTCTTGGCATCCATGTGAATGGGTGTGCCACTTCATTCTTTTTTTCTTTTTCTTTAAATAGAAAAGAAATTTGAATGAGAAACACAATAATTATAAACTTCCATTTAAACAGGGATGTCGGGGTCAATGGGGTGTTTTCATTGACAAAAGAATCCTTCCTGTTTTAAGTTTTTGTAAGAAGAGAGAAATAAGTGTGGAGGGTTAATTTGTCACTTTGAATTAAAAATGTCATCTAACAGAGGAGACAACCACTTCTAATAACTAGTACCTCCTTTGGAAATTGGGTATGGGTAGGTCTATTTTGTTCAGTAATCTTCTTGTTCGAGATGACCTACTTTGACTCCTTACGACTTCATTTAGTCTCTTCTGAGATGCCATTTCTAGTGTTAATTTCTTTCTTTCGGAGAGTGTTCCAAAATGTAAGGGTGTTTTTCAAAGTTATTTCATTTATATGTTCCTGATACTATGATTATTCTGGTCAGAATGAGACTGGATGTTGTAAAAGTTAAAATCTGTAAAAAAGTGACACCTTCACAACAGTTAAAGTTTGGATGTCCCATAGGATTCTTTTATCATTTTTTGTAATAATTGATGGGCTTAAAAGTTGCAAATGTCATTTGATTAATATAATCAGGCTGGTAAATTTTTCTATCAGGTTCCGGCGTGATAGGTATGTTGATGATGATGATGATAGTGATATGGAGGCAGGCTTCGAGGACATCATGAGGGAGGAACGAAGGAGGTTTGTTTCTTTCACTTAAGCTAGTATGTATTAGGATTTAGTACAATTGTGTAGTCCATTGAGAAGCTTGGTTATGTTTGTTTATTTATTTGAAACTACTGTTTAAGAAGGAAATGTTATTTACTTCTTCAATAAACCTGCAATATCAGTAATTGCGTGTCCTTGTAGTGTCCATCTTCACATGAGTGCCTTGCAAATTCTACGAACTACATTTTCTGAAGTGATATTTTGTGTAATACAGTGCTAAAATTGCAAGAAAGGAAGATGAAGAGCAGCTTCGTTTGATAGAAGAAGAGGAGAAAAGAGAGCGGCAGAGAAAGTTGGCAAAGAGGCGTAAGCTCGGGTAGCATTGACTGTCTCTGATTCCGATCCAGGATGGTTCCAATTGGATAATTTCCTGGCCTTGCCTTAAGGCCATTTAAAGTGAAGTGTAGTCATTCTTCAATTTTATGATATATTGCCCACTTCAAATGTGTTGGTTTGAAATGCAAATTGAAGATATTCTTGTTAGAGTTGTTCAAAAAGCGGGCCAACCCGATAACCCATTTAAACCCGGAATAATTTGTGTCGGGTTGGGTCGTATCCGGTCTTTCCAAGAGCATGCACTGGAGCTTGGGTTATGTCCGGTTGTGGAGAAGGGAACCTGATGAGACCCGACCATTGTATATGTTTTCCCTTTTCTTATCAGTTGTATCAGGTCCCCTTGGCTCTCATTTCGCCAACTTGGTTGGAGATAACTATGAGAGTCTTAGTAATGGGTCATTATGAGAAATAGATATAAAATAAGAGTTATTTGCAAAAGTCAAAGTTATTTATATTTTTAACAGGAAACAATAGAATTTTATTCAATGATTGATGTAGAAATTGGTGGACGCTCAAGGAGATTTTTAACTCAACCCTGATTGGTTTGATTTTTAAGATAAATTTTTTTTATAATACTATTTGACAGTAGAGATTTTAATTTTTTAAATTTAGGAAAAGTATTTTAAAATCTTTAAATTTGAAATTAAAAAAGAAAATGAAGTTCAAATAATTATTATTATTTTATTTAGATAAATATAATTATAATATTTGTTAAAATATTTAATAATTTAAGTACATAATATTTTAATGAAAAAAATAAAATTAATTTTTTTGTATTGTAACTCATTATTTGTGATAGTCAAAAATAGTATTTTATATTGATCAATAAGATTTTTCAATTTAACTATTAGACAAGAGTGTAATAATTAATTTATAATTATATAAAAAATATATACCACATATTAACTTGGAGATTTAAATTTGAGATCTCGTAATTTTAGTATCTTTGTCTTGACTAGTTAAATTAAGACAACATTATTTTTATAATTATAATACTATCTTAATCTATAAGTGTTCAAAGACAAAATAATACCTGTTTTAGAAAAGAGTTGCAGATAATTGGCCTTAAGATTTACTTGAATTCTACCAAATTCTATCTTCTTATCTAATAGATTTAATTATTTAAGTAAGATCATCATTATATCTTCTATCAAGATTATCATTATAGATGATCTCTATTTATATTTAAATTTTAACAAAAACAAATTCTATGTAAACCCCATAGAAAATCGTGGTTATCATCATTATCACTTGAGAAAAATATGTAGCTTTCTAATTGAGAAAAAAACATTAATCCTTGCAATTTGATATCAAATAAGAATTGCAAAGTGATTTTCCTAACATTTCACTATCGAGTTATTAGAATATTATATTATCCAGAAAAAGAAATAGCTGTTTACATTAATAAAAATTTTCTTATATATTAAAAAAAAAAAAAGTTCGTAATTTTTTAATTAATTCAATACTTTGATTTTAGTCTTTGATTGTATAAGTAGAATTAGAATTGGCAAATTGCAATGCACTGAACTCCTCAGTCGTCCCTCCATCTCACACTTTCTCTACATGAAAGGGTGTAATGGAGACTTTACTAAACGCAGCAAGCTCGATCCCATCCCATCGTCTTGTTCCCAAGCCACGCGTATTGCCGCCAAAACCTGTTACAGCTCGACCACTCTGTTGCTTGAGGTGAGACCCTTAGTTGAGCTCTTTGACAGCTTTATACACGTATTCTCTCTAATTTTTCATTTGCTAGTTGTCATAGTATTCGTAAAGAATTAAAGTAATTTGCTTTCCATGTTCGAAATCACCTCATTGTAACACATTTCGTTCTTCTCGAAACAACTTGGGTTTCATATTTCGGAATGAAAAATTGATAATTTTTTTTCCAAGAAAACGTGAATTGGGTACTTTTATAATGGCAATTTGAGCCCATTTATGATTATTTGGTCTCACTTAGTGTTGGATTTATTGTTGGTATAGGATATAGGATATATCTCTTGCTCAGTTCATAAATCATTAAAGGAATTAGATTGATTCTAGTATAATTGTTTAAACGTATTTTCAGGAATAATGGGGATGTCAATGGCTTACGTAAAGCACAGTCACAACAGGGGTAGAGTTTTCTTTAGTTTTTTTGTTATACTTTATATTTTCTATTATTGGTTCAAATTTCATTTGTGGGATTAGCTGCCTACTAGTTCTGTAAATGTGTTATAGTTTCGAAGATCAGCCTAAGGGGGAGATCTCTCAGGTACATGACTTTTTTACATTTTTCTTCTTTCCCTATTTATCTTGCCATTATTTAATAAAAGATCTCATTGGTTGGTATGAGAATCATTTTAGTCGTCCAGTGGTGACCATAAAGCGAAACAAAGCGATATTTGGGAGTTTTTCAGAGAAGCTCAGCAGAGTGAGTGCTTGTTTGGTCGCGTTTAAATTCTCTACATTGTCTTGCAAAAATAGTTGGTCTTCCTAATAATTTCATTCTTATTCTCATCTCTAAATTCTGATACATGTTTTAATATATGCAGATATTTTATACTTAAACAAACAACGCCTCTTGGCTGTAGAGGAGCTTAGCAAATCAAACAGAGAAAAACAGTTACTGCTTAATAAGATAAAAAAATTGGAGGCAGAAAAGCAGGCTGGTGCCGGAAAAGGTGACAGTGTCATGACTTGTCTGATGCAATGAAGTCTGACTTCTTGTAGTTTACTATAGGATTTTCCACATCACTTGATCTTGTTCCTGTCACATGTGATCTCATGCATACCACTTCACATATTTTTATGTTATAATTTATAATGATGTGGGACTTAACTTGATCGTATGTTTTATTATACTATTGGTCCTACTTTGCAATGGGAAGCCACACGTATGTCAGTGCAATTTTAATCCTCTAAAAGTCTTGCCATACACATGCCATTTATGACACTGTTTCTTCATATTACTTGAAAACATATGATAAATTTGCAATAAAGTTGTTCAAATGACTTCCACTGAGGAAGTATACTATTCTAGAAATTTCTTACATTATAGACTAGAGGATAAGTTAAACTGAACATTTCTGCCGTTATTCTGCATAAACCAGATAAGCTATCAGTTTGTTGGGAGATGTTGCTTCGGATAGACTCAATGGTCCTGAGTGGCATAGTTAGCCCTGAAGAGGCATCTGGGTTGAGAAGTATGGTGATGGACCAGAAAGTGAATGTAGCTGATTTTTTTATTGATACTACACAAAGAAGAGATGCTGAGCTTCTGGGAGAACTCCATGCCTTCTCAGAAAGAAGCAAAAAGTAAACCTCTTTGAATTTTGATGTTTTATCCTCTTTTTTTTTTTTTTTTTTTTCTCTTGAGATAAGTTAGTCTTACTAAAACAAATATTGCCTTGCATAATTAAGGGGTATGCACACACAGAGAAAGCAAGCATGCATCCTGAGATATGAACTTCAGAATGTTCAAATGAATGGCTTCATGTGGTTGCTCACGCACACATATTGAGTGATGGAGCCTAATGCCAAAACAGGATACAATTTGATGCCTAGTACTAAGTAATATATGTTTGACTTTCTCTTTCAGTGTATATTGTGGGAAGTGTGCCCTACGAATTAAGTTTTTTTCATATATTTATAATTTTTGAAACCATTATAATTTATAAATTATTTATATCGGTGTATGATTTTCTTATTTCTTTTGTGAATCTTTCTCCAAAATATTTTCTGGAATTTGACAATAATTTTCTGTATCATTTCCATCCAGGAATGGTTTTCACGTTGTTCACATTTGCACAGAAATGGCACCATTGGTCTCTGTTGGATCTTTAGCATCATATGTCACAGGCTTATCACAAGCAGTTCAAAGAAAGGGCCACTTGGTGGAGGTTATATTGCCAAAGTAACTAAAAAACTTCTTGCTTAATTACAATTTTGTTATTTTTCCTTCTGAAACTACTAGCCAAGGCAATTTGCAAAATCTTTACTTTATCTTGTCATATACAAATAGAAATTGTATATAGATGCTGTAAAACCCCCCTGTTTCGTTTAAAGAAAATAAATGGAAAAAGATGCTTTTAGGTGCAACATTTATCATGATTTGCTGGTTTCTATACGAGATTTTTTATTACCTGATCCTAAATGTAAACCTCTTTGTCACACAGAGAGAATCTTTAGTTGCCTGGCTGGACAACTGTACATAATATCCAACGGACCCTCACCCTCACCCTCACCCTCTGCCACATCTTTTCTGTCCCTCACATACACACGAGCACACTCTCTGACTTTGTTCTCTCAAACTGACTTTATTCTGGTCTTCCTGAACGTTTTATACCACTATCTAACAACCTCCTTTTTCTTCTCCAGGGTTGTTGCTGGAACTTTTAGATGTTGATTGTACTCTCAAGTCTCAAACCCACCCCAATAAAAAAAATAAAAAAACTAAAAGCCTTTAGATGGTGTCTACCTCCCCTGTAAATAGGTTAATACATGCCTCATGGAATTCTTAATAAAAAAATGTTTGCATTGTACTGAAAGTGGAATATAATTTGGAAATATTTATTCATCTATAAAAGCATGGTTTCTATGATCTATTTTATTATAAGTCATATAATGACAATGTTTCTGGTTCACTGGTTTAACTAAATCTACCTGGCGAATAGGTATATGAGTCTTGACCTAGATGACGTGCAAGGGCTGCGAGAAGTTGAGTCAGAGTTCTATTCTTATTTTAATGGTCAAATACATGGAAACAGAATCTGGATGGGGTGAGTTTTTTTGGGTAGAAACTTCCATATTACACACTGTTCTCATTATTTTTTATGTAGTCATAAAAGATTACAAAGTTAGAAAACACTCTCAGAAACAAAGTTTTACATTGTGTTATTCATCTAGACTATCTTTATTGTTCTTACTTTTTTTTTCCCTTTGTTAGTCTTGATTTTTCTTTCCTTCTATACTCATTTTGACAGTGTTATCTATGGCATTGGAGTTACTTTGATTGAGCCATTATACTACTCATCATTTTTCAACCGCGAGAAGATATATGGCTATTCTGATGATTTTGAACGGTCAGTAAAATCTAATTTCTTGTGAACATCCCACTCTACCTAGTTAAGGCCAAGATGAAATTTTGACAATGAAGGCCTTTTATTTATCTGGTGTATAGATATTGTTCATAATGTTATCTGTTTAATGTTAACAGGTTCTCCTATTTTGCTCGTGCTTCACTAGATTACATAGTGAAATGTGGGAAGCAGCCCGATGTATTACACTTACACAACTGGGAGACTGCAATTGTTGGGCCTCTTTTCTGGGATATATTTGTTAAACAGGTGTGAATTCCTTACCTTTCATTGTTTTAGATAATGTAGTTTTATCTTAAACTGTTGTTTCATTTATAAAAACTATTAATGGAACGTAATACAGCAACTTAGATATCATTGCAATCATTGCAGATTAGATAATAGCAAAACATTCTATTAAGAGAGCTTAATATCCATAACACAGCTATCCTTTTTATCATTTGGGAAATATATTCCGAGGAAATATTATACCAATTACATATAACTTTGTATATAAGGAACAGGCAGTTGGATTTTGGACTTAACTGTCCTAATCCAATCTGACTACTCTTCCTCAAAATTACACGATTACATAATTTTCTGAAAATCATTTAGTGCGTTGAAGTTTGGATACTTCCTCTTCTGAAAAACCAAATATCTCACCACTATGCCTTCCTGGAGATGCCATTTTGTATTATGTTGGACTTGTCTAGTGCTCATGATACAATGTTCTTTTGGATTTTGTGATCCTTTTCTTCATCATAAGGGTTTCCTGGAAGTAGAATTTAGTGCTAGTAAATAGTAGTTAGCTCTTTGGATTTTATTCATTTGGAACTCTGGATGCAATTGCTAAGTAGTCAAAGTCTGTTTTGTGATTGTACTGGTTGGTTACTCAAAAGTGGTTGATAAGCAATCTTGTTTGAGTGATCAATTGGCCATAGGCAGAGCCATGTGGGTCCTTTGGATCCTGTATTCCGAACATCAGTGTCCACTTATATAAGTGTCAAGAGCCTTGGGCATCTGCTCATTGTCATTGTTTCCGTTGGCATAGTGGTGTTGAATTAATGATTCGTTAAAATCAGTTGATTTCACTGCATGTTTATGTATTGTGTTACTCTAAACGTTTTAATTGTCTTCCATTCCTATGCTTCTGGTATTTGATCTGGAAAATGAATTATTGATTTTTGGAACATTCTCTTAGTAATATTTATATATATTCTTTAGGGACTTGAAGGTACTAGAATATTGTTTACATGCCATGATTTTCATTCACAGGCAAGTAACATACCTGTCTGTTCTGGATTTATGTTTTTCATCAGTTCCTTTCAATCTTTAAATTACCTAATGTGCCATAATACTCCTTTCTTGTTTAAGTGTCTTGAGCAACCAGATAAACTAGCATTATGTGGACTTGATCCTGCAAGACTTCATCGTCCTGATCGTTTGCAAGACAACAATAAGACACATCTTGTCAATATTTTGAAGGTCAATGCCTTTTCCGGACATGCCTGAATATATTATTCTCTGTCTCCCCCTCTCCCCCTTCTTTCTGGGCTAAACTGCTTACTGGTGATATATGTTGAACTTTCCTTTTCCCTAACATTTGCTTTGTTCAACTTCTGAACTTTCTTGAAATGATTTGCATTGTCTTGTTATCATTGGAATTAGTGGAATATTATAAACCATTAGATTTTGCAACTGAAATAAAAAGGATATTTAGCTATGTATCTCTTCACATCTCATCATTTATTTTTATGTTAAAGAGTAAAGACAGTGAACACCATGCAAAAGGAAAGTTAACAATTAACATGATTTATGCAGTTGTTGATCTGATTATTTTTCAAATTTCGATATGTATATACAAACACAAACAGGCATATTGACCTTGAAGAAGCCAATTTGACCGGAGCTGGAAAATTAATTTCCTTCAAATTCTCCCCCATTTTTGGTAGATATGTATCTTCTGCAGTACTTATCAAATAACACACTGTTGATTGGCACCTGTTTGACAAGCTGGCAAATTGGCCGAGTATTAGTGTACAGTGATTGGATCATCCTTGATAAATGAGAAAGCTGCACATTGTTTATCAACTGTTGTAAACAGAGACCAGGACATGTAATATTAAGTAACGTAAGTATTGTCAGTCCATCTCAAGGGCCTAAATACTTGGTACCTGGAACCTTGAATTCATTGAATGGTATACTTGAAGGAACTGCAGTATTAAGTTCTGAACATTCTACTAGTGGACTAGTTATATGTCTGCCTCCTTATTAATTGTCAATTATGAAATGGTATCAAATCTAGTATTGCAAGTATCTAATTTGGTAGGAGCGCTAGCTTTTCGATGTTGTTCAACATCAATTAGTTTTGCAGGGTGGAGTTGTTTACTCCAATAAAGTTGTAATATCGTCCATACACTCAAAACACAGAATTATACATAGCCCGAGTCATGGACTGGAGCCTAGTTTAAACATTCACAAGTAAGTAATCTTTCATAACATTACCAAATCCAGATTGTGTTATGTCTGGCGTTCTATTTTTCTATTCCTCTGTCCCTCTCTGCAAACCAAAATGGAGAAAATATTTGTGATGCAATAAAGGGGCTTTCTGTTATTTCTTTTCTTTTGAGTATCCTCATTTAAAGTGCTTAAAGAAATAGAATCTTTTACTTCTCAACTTCTTCATGAGAAGGTAAAACTGAGTCTCTGGCTGCAGGGACAAGTTAGTCGTTGCTCCTTGTGGGTTTGACAAGCTCACATGGGATCCTTCAAAGGACTATTTTCTTCCAGAGAATTATAGTGCGGAAAATATGAAAGGAAAAGCTGTTAGCAAAGTTGCATTGCAGCAGCACGTAGGGTTATCTGAACATGATTCTATTACTCTTGTAAGTGTTACTTCTCTAATACTTCTTAGAATTTAGTTATTAATGTGTCAGTGACATTTGTATGTGTTGGGAAAGGTAACAGTGAAATCAGATTCGTTTTTACATTGAACCCCTCTATCAAAAGATTATCATGTGACAATAATGAAAACCTATTTCAGGACTTGAAAATCTTTTTCTACTTTTGTCAAAAGTTGTCTTTGCAAATGGGAAATTTATGGAATGCTGAATGTGGATGATTGTTCAGACCATTTTATGACTGTATGTCACATTTCTTCTGAGGTCTGAAGATATTCTAATTTCTGGATAGGATTGTGACTGAGAACGAAGTAATAGGATTTATGATTTATGGTTTAATTGTATTTCAATTATGTAATATTAGAATTAAGGATAATTTAGTAGTATTTTAATATTATTAGGAGTTACTAGTTTTCTTTTTAACTCAAAATTTATCTTTATGTTTACAGAAAACACATCTTTGATTTATGTTACTGAAAATGAGCTTTTTCTGCTCTTTAGAGGTTGAGTTAATTGTTTTGGATTATTATGAACCTTGCATCCTGGTGTATAAGCAAATTTAGTTCCTGGATGTGCATGTATTATATTCAATGTTACATAACACAAACATAATTGACAACATTTTAACAATTATTTAATTATCAAATTTGCTTGGATTAAAAAACCTCTGGAGGTATATCTCTCTCCCTTTCCCTTTTTCTCTTGATCTTTTTTTTTTTTTTTTTGGGTAAAAAAAGTTTCATGTCATGATCTGATGGGGAAAATAGTTAATAATAGCTAGGAGGCATATTCGTGTCTTTTCCATTCTTCTACTACACATTGCATTAGTTATATTTGCGAAGTTAATTGGATCAAAGATTGTTCTTTTAGAGCAGTCTCTTCCTAAATGTGAAATTTTCAGCTTTATAGTTGTTACAACACTGATGAGATTCTTCAAAAGGTTTTGCTTTTTGCTTGTCCAATCTTTATTTGAATTTGGAATTATTGCAGCATTTATTTTTTATCAGGTTGGATGCATTTCCTCAGAAATGACAGATGGTCATATAGAACAGCTGAAGGAGTCCATCAGGGATGCTACCCAGAGAAATGTCCAGGTTGCTTTACACACCTTTTTCCTGAGACAACTTGGATTCTTAGGAGATGAATTGTACTGGACTCCCTGATTGGCTAATCTGGAGATAGAAGTTTTTGAAATTATTAGGAAGAAATAATGGTCTACAATGATTCTTTTTTTTTTTTTTTTAAATTAAAAAAGATAAGGGTCTACAAGTTTTATATACAGGATGACTCTGGACAAGTGAACAGAGAAAAGAATCTGATTTTGAAAAGACTGCGAGCCTTAGCTTCGTCAGTCAGCAATTCCCTTTGGGAGTCTTGGACTTGAGTTCGAGTAGAACCGAAGGCACACTCGACTGGCAGGAGGGTCCCCACCCCAGCTAGCCTGCTGGGACCCTCCCCTTCTATCTTGGGCAAAAAAAAATGTTTTTGAAAAGTTTTTACACTAGATTTCCTATTGGATATCATTAATAATTTTTTCTGCAGTTTGTATTTATGGGGAGCAGCAAAAAGCCAAGCTTAAATCGGGCATTGGAATCTTTCCAGGAAGAACTTGTGGTAGAGTCGTCTTGCCTTATTTCTTCAACACCGTGCACTTGGTTGCTGATAAATAATAATTTTACTAATTATGGAGAAGTATAAGTGATATCTGAAGAGTCATGGTTTACAGACACATTCTTTTCATATCTCAATTAGGATCTACCAGATGAAATATGCGTATAGAATGAAAGTTATAATGAATATTCTAGTTATGTCCTGCAACTAATGATCTGTATTTTCCTTTATATGCAGGATGGAGGCCTGAGATTCATAACGAGATATGAGGAAGCCCTATCACACTTACTCTTTGCAGGATCAGACATTATCTTGTGCCGATCTTTTCATGATCCTATATTCCATGTTCCAGTAAGTCTCCATCTCTTTCCCCCACCTCTTTTCTTGTGCTTGTCCAAATAGTTTTGGTATGTTGTAGTGCACGCATGCAGGTTAATGCTGGGTCATATTCCTCTTTAGTCATCTTGATTGATGATCTTTCTGGTCTATCTGTTGTGCCTGTAGTGCTCAACTCCACTTACAATTTTTTGTTTTCTTAATGTAGTGTTGAACTCCTTCTGCCTAATTATCAATACTGCTGCTTAAGTCTAACAATTTCATTACGCTATGTAGACCCTAAATCACGTGTTTGCACATGGCTTTTCTATGCAACGTTTTCAACTTACAAAAATGTTTAATTTGTAGCTCAAGGCTTTAAGGTATGGAGCTGCTCCTATTTTAGTAAACTCCAATGACAGGTAAACTAGGCAACTGTTTCCCATAGAAACTTAAAACTACATGATGGAATAATGGAATGATTTACTTCTGCATGTGCATTGTCTATTTAACAGGAACTTTGCTGATCATGACTATGAGGCCACTATGTACTCACAATATATCAGCTCTACGTTTGCAAATGTTTCCCTGAGTCTAGCCCTGCATGAAATTGTATGTAGTTTCTTATGTTCTCGTGTACCTCCTTTTATTTTGACTTCACCATAAGAGTACTTATTTTCGAAATCATCCTAATGTGGGATAAGGGTACTGAGCTTCTTCAACGATTTGTTCTGTCTGTAGAAGAGTAACCCATCCAAGTGGATACGAAGAATACAGGACGCAATGACACAGGATTTTTCATGGGATGGTGAATGCTCTGACATTTATGTTTCTGCATATACAGCCATAAAGAGTTTGTGAAGGAGATCTTATTTACATGTCTTTGTATAGATTTTTTTTGGGTACATTGACAAGAATATGTATAGATTCTTTGGTTTCTTATTTAAAATTATATTAGGTACGAGTCTGGTTGAATAATAAGGTATTCAGCTGTATTGGTACCGACTGCACCAATTTAGTTGATGGAACAATAAACTAGTAGCTGTTAAAATATGGTCAAATTATATTTTAGGTCTTTATAATTTTACTATTTTTCAAATGAGTTGATTTTTTTAGCAATATATAAATGAAAAATATTTAAAAATAAGATCAAGACAACCAAATTATATAAAAGAATGATAATTTTAACATTTACAAATAAAAACTCTCACAAAATAAAAATAATTATAACAAAATCATATAAAATTTAAATTTTTAGGAATAGGAATAAAGAGATTTTTGATAATGCTCTAGATATCAATATTGTAATGGCAAGTAAAATACTCCATTATACTAAGGAGATTCATGATAATTTGTTTTAACGTCTAATATCTTAGATTTTTGAAAATTTCCATAACACAATGAACCATTTAAAAATAATAAAATTATAGGATTTAAAGTGTAATTTAGCCTTAAAATATCTGTGGGAAAACTAGGATGTCATGAATTAAATAATGCAGATCAATGAGAAATGCAATTTAACAATTCTTCGGATACATTTGTGTTTGGTTTCTTGTTTATAGTTTGAAAGATTTGAGTTGCCCCGTTTGTATGTATATAGAGATTGGAATGACAAAAACAAAGTTCCAAACGACAGTTGGTCTTAGATTTGTGTATATAGCAGAGACAGGAATGTCAAAAACAAAGTTCCAAAGTTCCTTCACTGGATTTGCTTCATACTTCATGACAGTTATTTAGAATCAGTCAACCTTATATTATTAGCAGAAAAGAACGTAGTCAATCAATGTGTAAAGAGTTTTTTAGTGAGTGTCAAAAGAAATTTATTAATAAGATAAATATAAAATTATTATAGTTATTGATTTTGATATTATTATAATTTTAAAAAATTATATTTATTTTATCTATTCTTTCTACCCGAAAGAAAAACTCTCACTTCCAAAAGGAGGATAAAAAAAAAGACAAGAACTTTGAAATACCATATCAAAGTGTTACTCACGAGGCAACATAGTTAGTGATGATTATGGAGAAAATAAAGAGTTTCCCTTTTTTTGTTTTTTTTTTTTTTGCTGGGAAGAATTTCCGTTTCAGGCGACGAAATTAATTCTGAACAGAGACATGAAATAATGTCTCAGTTCATTGCATGTAGTTTCTTTTGTTCTCGTGTGCCACTGTCTCTCCTTGTCATCCACTATAGAATTTTTTCTCACCAACCTCCAATCGTGGAACACGGGAGGGGCTGAGATTGGCTTGTGCTTAATAAGCACTTTCTGTACCATTTCCATTTCCATATTTTTTGCTTTGTAATCACTGTGTCTTCATCTGAAGCCTCTCTCTCTCATTGGGTTGCATCTCAGCCTCGGTTCCCTCTTCGCCCTTTGGTTTTGTGAACTCCGTCAGAGTGGTTCATTTGTTTGTGGCTCTGTATCTCTATACAATTCAATTTGCATTTTTGTTTGTTTTCACAGATTGTACGCCATCACCTTCAGAAACCCATCTCTGAGCTTCACCTAAAACCTTTTCTTTACTCTCTACCCTTTTCAGCTTTTTCATCTCTCAGCTACCCAGATTCTGGGCCTCATCCCAATATTTCCAGCATTCATGTGTAAGGAAACATTCATCAAAACTTATTGCTTATTCATGTTCTCTAGTTGTTACATTACATTATACTGTACAGTTGAAGTACTGATTTTGTCTTTTTCAACTATCAGATTCGATTATCTGAGCGGGAATAACTTCGTGTCAAAAGGATTGGATTTGATTCCTCTTTTTTCTGCTCTTTGTCTATTTTGGCTCCCAGAGAAAGCTCGGTAAGATTTCTAATTAGTAACGAGGCATTTAACTGTCAGATAGTAGCGTTATGAGAAATACATTTTCACTAAGAAATTCAGAATTAATGCATAATATTTCTCAATAATGAAGTGTATATTGTTCCACCGCATCTCACACTAAATGATTAGTTAAAGTCTATTGTCATTTGAAGTTAATAACCATTGCTTCATAATCATTATAATATGGTTATGAGACTTTACATGTATGAATTGATAATCAATAGTATCTACATGCATGTTGTCTTTGACCCTTATGAATGAAAGACTCAGCATCTTCATATTTTATTGCAAACTTATGACTCCAAATTGTAATTAGGTTGTAGTTTTCCGTTTCCCCAGTATAACCTATGATAGTTTTTACTATATTTACTCAGCATTGTTATTACATTGATTGGCCTATGTTTGGTTTCTATATGGGTATGCCCATTAGGACCTCCATTTGATCCTTAGTATTATGCTTTATTTGATATTTCTTTTCCTTGGCTATGCCTCACTGCTTATATGTTACTAGCAAGTTCATTGGAAACTGTCTGTTTCTTGAGTGTGAACGAGTAATGACCCTACAAATACACTTCACTTAGGTAATTAGAAGCCTATATCAGTTAACCAAATGATGCTTGTCAAGGCTTGTCTAGCTGCCATGCTATTTTTGTATAGACCTCAGCTGCACTTCCTGTTCATGAGATTCAACTGCTTATGCAAAACTTCACCCTGTCATCCTGTACCATCTTTCTCAAAGATTATGAGTTGTAAGAGGAATAGTTGTATAAACTCCAGATTCCAGATGATCATTGTGGAAAAGGCGAGGCTAAATGTGGTCAATTTAGTTGTCTTATTTCTCATAGTGTACTAGCTGGAGAGTTTGTGGTTGTGCTTTATATCTGTGAAGGACAGACACATGAATGTTGTTACGTTTGGATGGTTGCTGAGGATCATTATATTTTTCTTTCCTTACGAGGTTCAACTACCACCTTCCAAATGTAATGTTCCAGAATTACATGGAAAAACGGACAGATTTTTTTTTTTTTTTTTTACGACTTTCATGAGCTGTATGGAGAAACAGATATATTGGTACCGTGGTAAAAACTTGTCGTCTACAATTGAAATGGATGCGGCAATGGATCTAAAATAATTAGTTATCTTCTTGGTTCCAGAATAAAGTAGTGTAATACAAATGTTTTACTATAAGCAAACTGTACTGAAGAAGTAAAAATTGTTTGCGTGAAAGGAATTACTTTCCCTTTTCTTCTGTACTGTTACAGTTGAAGCTTCACTCCTGAAATGTTATCTTCCTGATAAGTTTTATGGGCTTCTTTTCAAGGATAAAACAATTTGTCTAGAAGCTTTTGTGTGGTCTTATAAGTAATTTAATTCATCTAATTCCTCCGGGTCTATCCTTGGAATTTCAAAATTGCAGATGGGAGATGTAGCTAAGGACCTTGCTTCTGGAACTCTTGGAGGGGCAGCACAATTGATATGTGGACACCCCTTTGACACCATCAAGGTCAAGCTCCAAAGCCAGCCTGTGCCACTCCCAGGCCAACCTCCCAAGTTCGCTGGCGCAATTGATGCTGTCAAGCAAACAATAGCAGCTGAAGGCCCAGGAGGTTTGTACAAAGGTATGGGGGCTCCACTTGCTACGGTGGCAGCCTTAAATGCTGTCCTTTTTACAGCTAGGGGACAAATGGAGGCATTGTTGAGATCTCATCCCGGTGCTTCCCTTACTGTAAGCCAACAGGTCATTTGTGGAGCTGGAGCTGGAGTTGCTGTTTCCTTTTTAGCTTGCCCCACAGAACTGATCAAGTGCAGGTGAGTGGTGGTGTTTTCCTTTTGATGATCTTTTCAGTCAAGCATGCATTTCCTTCCTTTTATCTACTGAGTTTGAAATCCATATAGTGAGATCTCGGTTAATTTGGATGATTTTGTATCTGTTTTCACCTTTTTCTTTGTCGTTTTGGTCCTTGGAAGTTGGAATGTTCAAATTTAAAGCCACACAGATAACTGGTTATGGATGAGGCTTGCTCCCTTAAGTCCACCAGCTTGAGTTTGGGATTACCTGATACATGGCTCTTGCAAATAGGGTCATGTATGACTAGCCAATTCCTCCTTATAGGGGAAGGTGTTAGTAAGTAGTAATCAGATTGTAATTGTTTGAGCCCAACTGTAATCCAACTTCCTAAATCTTTGTTTGGTTCCTTAAAAGGCACAAGGGGTGCGACCCTAAAGATGGTTTTTTTTGCTAAGAATAACTTACTTAATCTACCTAGATTCAAATAAGGAGACATCATGATGCAATACATGAAGGTCTTCTAATTATTATTCTTTTCAATCATTCTTTACTTTATGAATTCCCCATTTTGTTATCTAATGGGGACAAATTAAAAAAAAAATCAGGAAACTTCTAGTTGACTGCTTTTATTTCGTTGCAATTTACAGGTTGCAAGCACAGAGTGCATTGGCCGGTTCTGGCTCAGTTGGTGTGGTGATGAAGTATGGGGGGCCATTGGATGTGGCCAGGCATGCTCTCAGATCAGAAGGGGGTATCAGAGGGCTCTTCAAGGGCTTAGTTCCCACTATGGCACGTGAAATACCTGGAAATGCTGTAATGTTTGGTGTGTATGAAGCATTTAAGCAATTCCTTGCAGGAGGCCAAGATACTTCCAAGTTAGGAAGAGGTTCTTTGATTGTTGCTGGAGGATTGGGTGGAGCTTCCTGCTGGTTTTCGGTCTATCCAATTGATGTTGTCAAGAGTGTTCTTCAAGTAGATGATTACAAAAATCCAAAATATTCTGGCTCATTTGATGCTTTTAGGAAGATCAAGGCTTCGGAGGGGATTAAAGGTCTGTACAAGGGTTTTGGTCCTGCCATGGCCCGAAGTATTCCTGCAAATGCAGCATGCTTCTTGGCATATGAGATGGCACGGTCATTTCTGGGATGATCAATTCTCGATGTTGCTTGCTCATATGATTGAGTTCCCACCATTTTCCCTTCAAAAAAGTGTTAATCTCTCCATCACATTTTCAGTTTAAAGAACTAAAGGAATCCATTGACATTGAAATTAATTGTAACTTGCCTCGCAATTTAGTAAACACGGATTGTTTCTGTTACTTTCAGAGATTCATTTTCCAATATCAATTTATACTTGGGAGAGCTCAATTCTTTGGAGCAGCTTGAGTGGCATTGATGTTTTTGAGAAAACCGATGAAAAAAAAAGAAAGATACATGCTTGATATCTTCCTATGTCAACAAAGTTTTCTGAGTTTGAACTGTGACGAAGTGTCTCTCCAAGAAACTGATTGATATACACAAGCTTTTTTTGTGTACCTACAGAAGTTGATAGCTCTGTAAGGTACTGGTCCAGTCTTAGGAACGGAGAGATAACTCAATGAACATAGACCTTTTCAAGGTGTAACTTACTTCAAAGTTCAAAGGTCATTGCTGGATTGGGTGGATGTCTTGAACATGGACCTTTTCAGGTGAAATCTTTAAGTATCTTTTTATGTTATAGACTAATTATTGTCATTATGGTGGATTATGTTGTCTCCTGCATGGTGGGTGACTGGGTGTTTACAACAATTACAGTTGTCACTTCAAAATTGTTAAAGACACAAGCACACACATACAAACTGTCTTTTTCATTTAGCTGCAGGCATCTATTTGTCCATGCATGGATGATTTGGAAGTTAGTGACAAAATGAATAGTGAATGGAAGCTTAGGGATTGGCATGGTTTCGATTCCAAGTAGGATGCGTTTAGAATATGGGGTTTGGTTTGAAAGAACTCTTACAAACTTATATTGAAGCCAAAAGGTCCCACCTATTTACAAACTAACATTATCTTCTACTCTAATCAGTGGTCAACACCATGTTTCCCATGTATTTTCTATTGCAAAACTACCCCTTTCACTGTTTCCAAATTCTTCCATTTCTTTTAATTTAGTGTGTTCACATCTTTAAGCTTTGAATTACTGGGATTTCAATTCTAAATGATACAAAACCATATGATACGTTTGAGCAGTTGAGTAGGTTGACATTTTCTAGTTCCAAGTTCAAATTACCGAAACAATAATTGAAAGAGCTATATATATCAGCATCAGTTGCTCATACTTTGTTTATTTTAATTAAATTGATGGCTTATGATAAGTAGTTCTAGTTGTCCACAAGCCATTTCTGAGTCAGATCTTCAACTAAGACTTACAATATGTAAAGCTAAACATAAAAAAATATTAGTCAGAACTAGAATCCGATACACACCCACCCACCCTCTGTTACACCCACTAAAGAAGGTTAATTAGACTGACAATGGCACAAATAAATATTGCCTAAAGAATAGAAAATGATCCAATATGCTCTCTTTCTTTCACACTCTCTAGGAAAAGGTATTGACAAGCACAAGAAGCCCATAACAGTAAAAGAAACAATAAAGAAAATACTACATTCATGTATGGAAGGGATTATTCTCAGACATGAATGCTGGATGGCAAGCAAAGCTTTGCCGGGTATTACAGTGTCCACCATACTATGTATGAGAATCTATGATGTATTAGTTTTGTTTTATTGTTAGAATTTATTTTATAAATTAATTAATTAATTTGTGAAATATAAATAAATAAATAGAGTTGTATTAATTGTGAAAATGACCCATCCAGATAATTGTTTATCATCACTCACACTATGCCACTGCATGATTCATGAACCTACCTGTTCTTACTACTTTCATCCATCTACAACCAACTAGTGTATTGTCAATTGTGGACGCCTAGTCGACCCTGTTCATGTACTCGACCCATTACCCACATTCATTTGTGAGCAAAATCAGCTGGAGTTGGCTCGGCTAATCAGCACCTTTAGCCAGGTTGATCTGTCAAGCAATGGACGTCAAAGGCAATGACCCTCAATCCACGTGTTCAATTCCTAACATCGACACGTTTCAGATCCCTCCAACTAAATCAATTTTATATTCGCAAAAATTGACAAAACAAAATTACCCCTCACCATCCCAAAAATTTCAAGTCATATAAAGTATAAACCAACAACTTATCCTTCTGTTTCTCTTCCTTTCTCTTCTGTGCAATGGAGATTACCGAGCAGGAAACGGAGGGAAAGCATCCGACTGACAACTATCTCACGGTCCCAACCGGGTTGACTCAGGGCGAGTTTGAAGTGTTGAAGCGGTTCGTTATTGAGCACCATACTTACCCTATAAGCTCAGGTCAATGCTCTTCCTTACTCGCGCAGAGAATCCAAGCGCCGCTCGATATTGTATGGTCTATCGTCCGTCGTTTTGACAATCCCCAAGTCTATAAGCACTTTATCAAAAGCTGCTTCGTGAAAGAGGATTTTCAAATGACTGTGGGTTGCACCAGAGACGTGAATGTCATCTCGGGATTACCGGCAGCTACAAGTACTGAGAGACTTGATATACTAGATGATGATCGACACATTACCGGTTTCAGTATTACTGGTGGCGAACATCGACTGAGAAATTACCGATCGGTGACGACCGTGCACGGATTCGAGCAGGAGGGGACGATCTGGACCGTCGTCTTGGAATCATATATAGTGGATGTGCCTGAGGGGAACACGGAGGAAGACACGCGTCTGTTTGCGGATACAGTTGTGAAATTGAATCTTCAGAAACTAGCATCCGTCGCCGAAGGGGTAGCTCGTGACTGTGACGGTAAGTCATAGAAGTTATTTATTTATTTTTTTTTTTTTTTTGGGTCAGTGTTGCGCTTCTCTTTCTGTTCAGACTTCAGCGTTTTTATTTTTTTTGTTGTATTTGTTTATCCCGACTTGAGATGACCAAACTATCCTCTGTTTTTCAGTAGATTGGCAGGATGCCCTGATTCATTCTCTGTATTGTTTTCTATTTGTAAATGGTACGTTGAAAATGTGATTGGAAAGGGGACGTAAGGGCATTTGAGTCAGTGTGCGTGTACATGTGCTACAGAAAATGTTAACTTGTGGATATTCAGTCTTTTCCAACCATTGTATTAAATACCATTTCTCTCTTTGAATTTGTGTGAGCAATTACAATTCTTTGATTTCTCTCATTGATTGAATATATGATTGAAAAAATGTTTAAATGACATAACAAGTTGAAGGAAAGCTAGCATCGTGTTGTTCGAACTTAAATTTTGTGTGGATTGAATCAATAACTGATTGATATTTTAGGTTATTATTTATCTTGTAATTTATAATTTGGAAAGGGAGAGAGAGAGAGAGAAATAGATTTGAAATTGTATATGTGTGATAGAAAAGTGAGAGTAGTTCAAAAATGGAAAATCTTTCCTCATGCAGGGTGTAGGCTCTACACAGTACTTGTAGTGGGAGTCTGAGTAAAGTATTTAGAGACATTTCTAGGGGAAGCTAAAAAGAATTCCTCTTCCACATAAAGCACGCCACTTCTGGCAACTTCTAACTGCTCCTCCTATTTTCAGCTTCAGGTTAAAAACTGAAATATTAGTATCTCATTTATAAACTCAAATTCCTAACAAACAAAAAAGTTAATTATTTGTGTATTCTAATAAATTTGTCTGGTTAGATTGTTAGATTAGTGTTCACAATCACTTGGTTGAGATAGATGGTCAATATCATGAATCATGATATTGATATCAAGGTTGGTGTTTGGTGGGAAAATCTGCTTAAAGGGGGTCAAATCTCAAACAAAAAGCCTGAAAGGTGAATTCTAAATACAAATTGCATGAAAGGGGTGTTTTCTAGAATCTGGTTTCTCCTCACCATATTAGCTCCTCTTGCTATGTCGATGCTATGCAAAGGCCAATCAAAGCTTAAAATTGGTTTTGAAGATGGGTGACTAGCTTGGAATTGACATGGTAATAGAAACTAAGTGTTCAACACTCGATTTTAAAAAAAATACCCCCTTCACACAATTTGGCTTTAGAATATATCATTTACATTTTAAGTTTTAAAATTAACACCCTTAAACAGATTTTTCGTGGTTGGTGGAGCAAATATATATAACGTGAGTCATTTCATATACGATTGTTATAAATAGTTAGTTTATAGCTTGATGCATATATATTAGTGGTCTCATAATTTCAGCACACTATGAAATGAATGAATTAGTTAGGTTTGATGAGAGTGATATTTCAAATGTTGTCAATGTATTCTGGTTTAGTGGTTGAGTAGTGAGATTGAAAGGCGTCAGTATATTGATTCATTCAGATTGGATTGTATTTGTTTAATTAATAACTTCAACTTTGGAAATATATACGTAGTCTCTAGATGCTTCAAAGTCAAAACACTTGATGGAATCATTTCTGAAGAGAACGATTAAGGGATGATTAATATGTGTTTTAGGTGTGTGTGGGAATTTATGTGTATCCGAATATTAAGGCATTGATTGATGAATGAATGGATGGATTTGGATTGACAAAACACATGACAACTTAAACACCAAATTGAATTGATATTTGATGGTGATTTAACAATGAAACACTAAAACTATGTGCAAGATTAGAGAGAGCACTACTTTTTATATTTAATATAAATCCCCACGACAAGAAAGTCTAATGAAAGTGACTTACCTTGGTTTTGGCATGTCCAATTGCATATTTACAAATTAGAAATGGATACAAGTTGCCAACTTGACAATTAAATAAACATTGAGAGAGAGATCTAGAAACAGAGAATATTTAGATAAGCTACAAAGACAAGCTTTGTTGGGTGGATTAGGGTTGGGGTGTATGTCAAAGAAGGCAATTCTTGCTTTGCTTAATTGCTTCTCTGTTATTGGTTTCTTTTGTCATAAAAGTATTGTCATAATGACCTCCAAAGCCAATGAAAGAGGGGTTGGGCAATGGCATTGGGCAAGCTTTTGATTTCTTAGGTCTTTTAGAACCAAAAATGACTCTGAGGTACCTCCAATCATCTTTCATTGCCGTTTGTGGATTGGGGCATCCACATCATTCTTTCCACCAACTATAAGAAAGCTACTACTCAATAAGTTCCTTCTTTCTTTTTTTCCTTTTTTTCCAGCTGTTATGATTTTTTAGTGAAATAAATACAAATATTCCACATCTGTTTGAAATCGGAGCTTGTCTAATATAGAGATTGTAAAAATCTGATCATAAATTAAATTAATTACAAAAGTCATATTAATATAAATTAAACATGTGTTCGATACACAAATTAATAAATGAGATTGTTAAATTAATTTTTTTTGATATTCAGATTGGATATATATCACAATTTAGTATTAAATTATCATAAAGGGTATACTAAAATTAAAATTCTAAATTTTGTTCTTTTAGTTGTAGAATTTCAAATTTTATATATTAGGAGTGTGAGTTTTTTTATTTACTTTTACGTATTTATTAAACTTAAATGGCGTATTTCTTTATCTACACTTAAATAAAAATAAGAATTGTGTTTAAGGTACAATATTATTATAATAAGGCAAAATGAGATATAAAGTTCTTAAAATATTAATTTTTGCTTAATTTGTTCCAAAATTATTAAATCACATTCAATATTTTTCATTCTCAAGTCTAACATTATTAATATTTTGAATGAAAATTATTGACGTGGACTTAAAAAAAAAATATATATATATATATATATTGTCACATATACTAAGAGGACAAAAAAATAATTTTTTTTACTCATTTCATTCATGTTTTTTCACTCTTATTTTCTTCATCTCTCTCTAAATCAATGAAATTAAGATTTGTAATGATTAAAACATTGAAAAAAAAATTGAACAATTTGATAATATTTTTAGATTTTTTGAGAGATAAAGGGGTGATAAAAAAGGAATGAGAGAGTAAGAGTGCAAATTAATTTTAAGCCGAAATTGAAAAAAAAAATCATATACTTTTAGGATGAAAATCAATCAAAAAGAGATATTTTAAGGACAATTATGTATATTTTTTGCCAACTCAATATACATGTGACACCCAATAAAATATTTTAAGCACCATCAATATTTTGCGTCCAAAATATTAATAATATTTGACTTGAGAAAGACATTGCAAATGTTTTGAAATTTTTGGGACAATATTTTAAGAAATGTAGATGTCATTTTGCCGTCAATATCATTTTATACATATTATCGATTTGATTCAGATTAGATCATATTATGATCGGTTAAATTTACAAATCTAGATATCCAAACAAATTGTAATTGAAACTCTCAAAAGCACCAATTTGAGCTACTAAATCTGAAACGATACTAAATCTGAAACGAAACAGCTTTTAATCTTTAGTTAAAACTTGTTTAGTTGGTTAAAATTTTCTTTGATTATTTTATATAATATATATATTATTAAAAAAATTATACATAAAATAGCGATACATTTATTTAGTATAAATCTTATATAATTTACTCAATGATAATCAATTTCCCTTTCTTGCTTATGCTTCCCATTGGGTTAGGCAAGTTGACTGGACCAGGTCTAGATCATGAGAGACCCAATAACCATCTCCAAATATAAAGCGTTTGCCATTTGAGAATCTCTCGTAAAGACAATTGCTTCTGCAGTCATTGCTTAAGCGGACCCTCTTGGGGTGTGATTGCTAGACAACAACCCCTAACAACAATTTCCTTGCAGTCCCCTACAAAAACTCTCCAAAACACGCATTATCATGTTTTTTTCTCTTTTTTTAAGAATAATTCTCTCTCATCCCATAAATTCATTGTCATGTTTAATTACACATGTCCTTTCAACTCTGATCAATTGTACAAAGTGGGGTTGAATATCTCAAAAACTGTCCTTTCTGTGATTCACCATAATCATCTGTATAAATATTCAATTTTGAAGCAAAAGAAAAAGCTGCTAACTCAAATTCCTGATCATTACGCAGTTAAATCAAAGCTTTCATTTCAAATGTTAGAATCCCATACAAGCATATTAAGATTATCTATGTACCAAACCAAAGACTTCAAACAACAGCAAAAGGAAGAGATGTCACTGCAGTTTTAACACAAGTTACTTCATGGCTTCACAATGCTCACAAAAATAAAATCACAAGTCAAGCTCTTCTCAAGTCTCATATACAATCTCAAGACTTACGTACAGCTAACCTTGTCAGTACCTTGTATCAATCGGGTAATTGTCTAGAAATAATACAATCAGTAACAACAAAGCACCAATTTAAATTGTCAAACTCATGGCAGTGTCACTACAGCATAGATAAAGACATAAGGAGATCCACCTGTCAACTTTACCTCGAACATCACTTTCGTGATACAACACGATGCGACACCCAACCTAGCATTCTATAAATTACACCATGTATGGTGTGTAATCAGCAAAAAGAAACCAACATACATGGAAACGAACGCGAAAACCTTAAAGATCCAGTCAGCTGTAATTTATAAATGAGTTAAGATATTCACTAATCTTTTTACAATAGAGAACCCAGCAAATTCCAGCCAGTCACAACTAAAAACAAGCAGTACCAGAAGAAGTAGCAGACATCTCTTAAGGCTAGTGTTTTTAGCTCCAAGCTTATGCCCCACTAAGGTTTCTGGGAATTGAAAACTCATATTGAGGGGTAGTTGCAACTGTAACAAGCACAAATATAAAGCCCTACACCAGGAAAGGGGGTGACGAGCATAATGGTCAAATAGCAGACGGAAAATATATGTGGTGACTAAAGACGTGGAGTAACATGTATAAACAACGGTAAGCCTGATAAAGAAAGAAAGACATAAAATAATTGCATACCTATACAATAGCAAGGAAGCTTTCCTATAAATAGCTTTAAATAATTACAGCATCAACAAAACATATTGCAGAATACAAAGAAGTAGATGAAACAGAAAAACTTCAATGAGATCCAAAAGTAGAATTCTTCACTGCAAATTACAAGGTAAAGTACCAATAAATTAATTGTCGAGAAACTCCTTCCAAAAACAGGTTAACATGAAATTTACTTCAAAGTTCAAACTATTTAGAAAGATTTAATCCATAATATTACAAATTGCATGACCTAGCCTACACCACAGATAACTTTGTCTGTAAAACTACTTCCTTTCATGTTACAGCAGAATCTTTCATTTTACACCTCCTGTTGAATAGTCCAGTTGAGTTGTCTGATCTTCGATGTATGCCTAATGTAAAACTTCTCCAAAATTAAAAGGTTGCAGCCGTTATGGCCTATGGGTATACTGAAACAATGTAATGAAATGAAATGCTACATACAATAGAAAGGATCTCTTACACCATGATTGTATATTACATTGCCATGGACACATTTGAAAAATAGATCAATCCATATCACGGAAGCAGCATCCCTGCATCCCTCTTCAAGCATGGAGCTCAAAACATTAAAATGCCTGTAATGACATTATTGATCTCTCCATCTGGGGCTTGAAATGGGGAAAAAGCCTGAGGGAGAGAAAGGATATACAAGACCTGGAGAAAGTGGAGGTTGAGGCCCTGGACCTAAAATCCCTGACTGTGCCATGGGTGAGAATGAAAAATTTGGTGTCAGTGGAGGGAATTGAACTCCAGGTGAAAGCAATGGATAAGGTGAGCAAGGAGAAAGAAAATTCAGAAAACCATTAGGGGATGGCAAAAGGAACTGAGAAGTTGGAGAAGGTAAAAGGGCAGGACCATTCATTTGTGGGTAAGGGAAATTAAACACAGGTGGATTAGGACCATTCAGTCTCGGAGAAGGAAGAGCAGGGATTGGAGGATTAGGAAGTAAAGCAGATGATGGCGGTTGAGCCTGAATGTTACCAGGAACATGTGGATGTGGGTGGGGCTGTAAGTGTGAGTTTGGGTTTGGGCGTGGGTGAAGGTGGTGTTGACCTTGAGCTTGGTTACCTCTGGGGCCGGGATCAATAATTGAATTTTGAAGGTAACGCATGTAAGCTGAAATGGGGGATTCAGTTGTATTGGCCCAAATCATGTCAGGACTAGGTGATGGCTGTCCAAACTGAGCAGGACTAGGAAAGCAATTATTGTATGGAATTGGACGTGGGGCTGCATGTACTGGCATAGGAGGGGGCATTTGAGGTCGGTTTATGGGAGTCAACGGGGGTGGTCTAATTTTCTGCAACCGCATGCTCTGGGGTTTGGGTGGATTGTATGGAGGTCTTGGAAGAGGATCCTGTGATGGTGACCCAGTAAGCTGCTGAACAATGTCCCGGAATTCGTTCTTGCTTATGTTATAAACCTGCGGCTGAGGCTGCTGTCTATTAGCATTGTTACCAAAATTGGGTTGGTGTAGAGGGCTCTTCCTAATATTTTTACCCAATTTATTCACCCCCAAATTCTCATTTTGCCTATTTTTGGAGTTATCCATTTGGAGAAACTATTATATCAACACTCCAATCAGGAAATACTACTTCTGTCTCCCCACAGAGCCCAACCAATTCATCAGCTTCACAAAGATACACAGAACTTCACAATTCGAATCAAGTACAACTTCAAATTCCAATGGAGACTCGATTTAACAACCCAATACCAAGTTGCAATCTATATATCCGCCGAGTCAAGCAAATTAATAAGCAGAAACGCCAACAATTTCAATAACAAAACATCCGGTTCCTCTAAGATGCCCATAAAATAATTGCATTAAATGCCTCCAACAACAACAAAATTAACCCTAGGGCTGAGGTAAGAAGCAGAAAACATACCCCTTTTCGAGCTTCTTTCAATTCAAAGGACCCCAGAGGAAAATAGCTTCAGATATTAGCGAAATCTCCAGCGCAGCTGTCCCCTCTTACAGGACCATAAATCTGAATCTCAAAGCAAATGCTTCTCCCGGGAAGAAGCATACACAGGAGGCTAGATTATGATTGAAATTGAACCAAAGAAAACCTCAAAATACAGAAAATAAACAAGACGAGAATTTTAGAACAAAGAGGGATAATTTATTACGCCTTGTACTAGAGGAAGGAAGTGAGAGTCCAAAAAGAAAACAAATAGAAAAGTCCACCGGGATCTTTCTCTGTGTAGAATAAGGAAAGACGAAGCAGAAAACCCTAACGTTGAACAGAGACTAACGTGCACAGTGATTAGTGAGGAAATGAATGAATGGGTTTTTAGGTAAGAGGCACAGATGTGCAATACTGTAATGCGGGGTCCATTGTGGTAGTGCAGCCTACGACCATGGAGTATGGACCCAAAGTGACGACTGGCTTACGTTAATTCGTTATTTGTCTAAAACTGTGATATGTGAGATGTGGAGACCGCTACACACAAAAGCAAAGATCTGGGGTGAGAGAGGCTCGAACTCTCGACCTCAGGATAACTCAGAAGCTATGAGACCTACGCGCTAGCCAACTGCGCCACCACCCCCTTGTTTCATAAAACTGGTCTTGCTAAAATAGAGAGCTTATGCTCGACAACATCATCGACCTATAAAGCTGCACCCTGTCTGTCTTTCCACTTATACCCTTCTCCCTCCTCTTACTTGTTTGTTACTTCTTGGCTCACATAAAATAACTCCATCTCTCTCTCTCTCTCTTCCTCTTTTATGTGTGCAAAATTCTCAGGTCGAACTCAAAATGCAGATCTGATCTCAGAAGGCAATGTAACTAAATTTCATTTACGTTTTGCGTTCTTTCTTCGCATCTACTGTATCATATTATAATGTTTATGATAGAAACCATCTTATTGCACAAAATTTTTAAAAACCCTCTGATTAGATCTCTTTCCATTTTTTAATATTTTTAGTTGGTTGCATTTAGTTTAGATTTGACACCCATAAAAAGCTTGTAGAATGCTGTCATATTTGTGTTTGCCCTTATTTCTTATTTCAGATTTCCTGCTTGTGGTGGCCCTGCAGTACTCTGTTGTGGTTGTTACTTGTCACAGTTACTCACTAATGTTAATGGCATATTTGGTAGGCCTATTCATTGTCCTCGTTACCATAATTTTTTTTTTTCTTAGTGATTTTTCAGGGTAGAATTTATACTGTACCAAAAGCAAAAAAAAAAATAAAAATTGGGACTTTTTGCATCAAGAATAAAGGAGTGACTGTAAAACTGAAAAGGGGGAAATAAGATGGTATTGGCCACTATATTAGTTCCTTTTTATGGTGTGTCTAATTCCCTTTTGGTGCTAAAGAATGGTGAAAATGGTATGCATTTGGAGGACTGTGGACAGATGGGGCTACAATTAGGATCCTAACTATACTCGGACGACTGCATTGTGGATAGCTTCAGTTAGTACTAAGAATAACTGGAGTATGATCATGATCATGTCTAGACATAAAAGCATATTTCTAATTAGCCATTTTTGAAAATGAAAAATCAAAAAAGTTTCTCTATGACCGTCTTTCTTCAACTTCAACTGTTAATTTCTCACATATACAAATTGCAGATACAAATTCAATGTGGAATACGTTCCTGGAGTTATGTGGGTTTCATTGCTTCGTATTTTAGATGAATGAGAAATTGGATTCATGGAGAGGCTAACAAATGGATGTTGCATAAATTGAAAAGTTGACTTCCTACTGAGAAATATGACATGCTTCCATCAAGTAGAGAAAGATATATGTCAATAATTGTCTAGAGTTTATCTTCAACCCACTTGGTTAATGCAGATGCTTAGCTTCTAAAATGGTAACAAGGGAAAAGTTGGGATGCTGCTGGAACAGAAGATAGTTATGTAATGAAGCCTGTTGATCAAAGAGCACGAACTAAAGGATGCCATGATATCATGACTCGCCGCCTAAAGAATCGAGAAAGGCAACGCAGATACAGGGAACGTAAGCGTCTAGAAGCAGAAAAGAAGAAATCTTCTGTTGTAGAAAAGACAACCCCAGTGCAAGTAGAACTGCTACCAAATGGGGTTTATAGCAACTGTATGAAACGCATATATTGTAAAAGAGATTGGAAAAAAGATGCAAGAAGAGCTCATGCTATTATGGATCATGAAGCGACAGCTAATGGTTCTCTTTCTCCTCCCTCAGTACTAAGTAGTGAAACCCAGGCATCATCTTCGGCCTCTGGAAATAAAGCAGAACCATCATTAGAAAGAGAATTTCAGTCTCTTAGTGCTTCTAATGGTGAAGCACCTAGAGTTGTGCTGGGTCAAAGAGATTGGAAAGCAGAAGCTAGAAAGAAGAAAAACTAGTTTGTTACTTATTTTTCTTTTAGTCGTAACGTTAGTGTATAATAGACATTCTATAGATGTAAAGTGTGTTGGATAATCCTAATGATTTACTTGGCAAGTCTTCAAGTCCTAATGGTGTAGAATATGGATGTTGTATCAAGGTCAAATTGTCATGGTTTACAGGAGAAAGTTTCTGTTCTAATTTTCTATTTTTATTTTTCAACTTTAACTGTGGCAGATGTAGAAGGGGATTAAACATTTGCCTGGAAGAGTTCATGGACTATTAATTGCTGGATTATGTTGCCGGAATAATAACAGCAGCAGAAGTCAAGAAAGAGTTCTGCTTTATCTAGAAAGGTCAGGCCAGTAGTCAAGAATGATTAAGGATCATAATGTATGACATCCAGCTGCCAATATTTTGCAATCGTCAATGAACATACCATTGCCAAGGACACCATTTACACCATTCTTGTTTTCTAGTTTCAAGGAAACTAGTGCTATATCATTGACATTTTCCAGAAATATGATACATGATGTCGTTTTTCTTCATCGACAATGTATTGGGACTTGGGATCATATAAGATTCTTTAATACCTAGTAGATGCAGAAACACCAGTCATGAGAAAAATTATGGGTTAGTGGTAGTTACTTGTATTCTTATATTCAGCTTACATATGAAATCTCCCTTTGTACCATCTCTTCTTCTTTTACCATTCCCTTTTCCCTGCTTGTCTATGATGTTGAAGAAAAATTATATATCACTGATAACCATGTATTGCTGTTGTTATTTTGGTGGTATTAACAGTGTCTAAACCTCTCTCGAAATATACTGCTTTTGTTATGGTGTTTGGTAACGCTATCATGTTAAGGGAGACTGATCCGAGTCGATTATCTGAGATGGAATTTGATGAAGTTCTTCCTCGGAGACTGGTATTATGGTTTTGATTTAATTTTTCAGTCAAATTGTATCGGCTTATTTAGTTCATTTAGTCCTCAATGTCACTCTTTGAGAAAACATCGGCATCATGTTATGGAATAGACATTGCAATTTGCAGAGAATTTGTGTATCATCATTGGTCAATATGAGACAACTTGAGAATCATCAAATAACAAAGCTTAACAAAGAATTTTGAAAGCCGTGTTAGCCAAATAACTGAAAAAGACAATATATTAAATTGATGCGAAAAAAGGCACCATCATAATTTGAAACGGGCGCCTGAAAACACCATCTGATAATGTACATCCCACACACTCCACTCCCTTGATCAGCCTTAACTAGTAAGCCTGCGATCCCCAGTGAACAATGAATGAAATACACAAAAGAATAAAAAGGAAAATATGAACCCAGAAAAGCAGTAAACAAAAGGATTAACAAGAAGAAGAAGTAGAAGAGAATGATGAAACTTTGTTTGTAGCAATTGTTTTTCTCAGCTCAATCTTGCATTGTTCTCGTCATTTCCTCTCAAATTCTCAAAACTCCAATCCCTTCTCATTCCACAGCTCCTCACCAACCTTGGTTCGGTATCCCTTTCAAAAGCAACGGTTCCTGTACTATGAATCCGGCGATGACCACCTCTTCTAATCTTCTTCTTCACCACTTCTACAGCTCCACTTCTTATTTGCTCATAGGACGGCGGAGACATGTTCCCTGACCAACTTCTCTCCATCTGTACACAAAAAAGTTTCCTAAGAGAATACTCTTTGCCATAATCCCCACGACGTTCTGAGTCTGTCCTTTGGATGCTCTGGCAGGTAAGGCAATTGAGACTCATGTTTACCTAGCTATTTGTGTTTTTGATCCCCTAAGAAGCCAAATGAAGCTCTTCAATATCAGAGCCTCAAAGCCCTTATGGGGCTGGTTGCTGGGAAGAAAGAAAATGGAGGGTAACTGAAGAATTTGTGAGGTGACTTTATTTACATTGCAGGCTTTAGAATCTAGGAGATGAAGTGAGACAGAGTGGAAGAAACAGATAGATTTGTTTTAGAAACGTAAGATGGGGATGATGACAAACAATAACAACAGTTTTGACGGTTGTTATCTTGTTAAGATGTTAATTTTAGGGTAAAGAAAAGAAAATCCGTAAACACAGCTTAGCCAGTTCTAATTTGGCTAGGATAACAGGATTGATCTTAAACAATGACCAATTTGTACGTATTTTGGAAAATGGTGAAGTGCTGAGTTGTTCCAACGTTTCTAGGATATTAATTAATGACCCTTACAATTTCAAAGGGTGTCAATGTTTTTCTTTGGGATGCCTACCAGCGAATGAATCAGATTTTTAACTTCCTTTTCTATAGAAAAGGAATAATGAGTAATTATGTCACATAGGTGTCATGTTTGTTCTTAAAAAACAAAACCTTACTTAAAAAAATAAAATAAAATAAAATAATTTAGGTTAAGGTGTTGGAACCATGTGGTCACATGATTAAAATAACTATTTATATAATCTCATTAACGAAAAATCCTTTTATTGATTGAATTATTTTACTATATACAAGTGACAATATTCATTTTGATAGATAGCCTAACTTATCTTGAGAATTTGATTGATTGTATTTAGATGCAATTGCGTTTTCAGACATTGAGCAGCTTGTTTCTTCTCATCTTAATCATGAATGAATCAAAATCTTAAATTTGTTCATAAAAAATTAACTTATTTGGGATAATGTGTTATTTTAGTCATTATAGACAAAAATTATAATGTACAAAAATAATAATATTAGTTTTAAAGTTATTTGGAAAGATATATGTATATCTTCATGTTTTTCTCTGTTTTTTTTTTTCAAAAAAAACAAAAATACAAAAAAACAAAACTCTTAAACCAAAGAAAATGGTATGTATTTTTATTTTCATTTCTTGCCCCTCTATTTTTCTTCATCCAAATACATTATGGGTGTTTGGTTCAGGACATATGATTTACCAGTCTTGTGACTTTGTCATGAAAACATATTGAAGTGAATCGCATTCCCAAATAAAAATTAATTTTTTGTTTGGATTTAACATAATTCATCCAGATTAGTAAAATAAATTTCTATTTTATGTTTGAATTTGCATATAAATTCATGATAATATATACACTTTTTTACAACTATCACATGCGCTAATATTTTTAATTCTACTTATAAATTTCATCAATTCATTTAATATATATTTCAAGAATTAAATATTTTTCACAGTTTGAACGGATAACAATAATGGTATACTCATAATAGTCTATTACAACTCCAAAACAATGATGTTTTTCCACATTGGAAATATACAATGATTCAAAGAACTTGTAGGGACAAAGTTTTACTAATTATAGCTAGCTACTAGCTAATATACAACTCCAAAACATGTCTCTAACAGTTTGACCAATGACCTTCTTCATCATAGCTAGCTACTAGCTAGCCTTCAAAGTAGACTAAGCTATATGGTAGTCATGTGTTCTCATTCCCTACGGAGAATTTGATGCAAGTAATTGTTGATAAGGATTAACATTTAAGTTTCAAAGTTGGCTCAAAATTATAGATTATCCCCAAAACTTGAACATTAATAATACGATGCTTAGTTGTAAACACGTGTTATGCAAGCTAATCTTTTTATAACAAAAAGTTCAGCAATTGAGTATTAATGCAAGAGAAATGTGGTGTCATTATCATTCTAGTTTTTCCCATTATCGATATTATACTGCAAAAAGCAGTAATAGAAAACGTTTTCGTTTCACTTAGTGGATCCATCGATGAACCACAAACATAATAATATGGTGGGGACCTTTTTAATCAATTTTTTATTGTAACTGATGGGAATCTTTATCTCTGAAGTCTAACCCACTAGTATTTATTTTACTTATGCTCTTTGAATATCATATTAGATCTTTTCCTCTGGTACAAATGTGGTTGGATTCTCTCTATATTTGAATGGTTTATGATGGAAGTTTTCTGCTTTTTCTTTTATAATACAAAGACATTTAATTCTTTTTTGGAATCCATTAATGGTTCTGTGCGTGATAGTTAAGGAAGTAAGAGATTGAACAGTTTAGGACATAATTCTCAGTATCCTCTGAGCCGTGGAGACCTGCTTCAGCCAATTATTGCTATTTGAAAAAGTTCACTTTCTGTGTCATAGTCACACATTCTGCTTCTGCGTCCATTTTCTGATGCCGTCTCCCTTTCTGTTTTTGTATAATTGTAGTCACTAAGCCAGCATTGAACATTGCCAGGAGATTGAAAAAGAAAACATCTTTACCTGCACATGGTTTTGTCAAGGGAAAATTCATGAAATGTCTATATGTGCTCGGATTTGTTTGGTGTTGGGTGTCACTCTTTAATGAGAAATGAGCCTCACATGAGACCGATCTTATTCTTTATTTGGAACACTATGCAGGAGCAATTTTCCATGTGCACAGATAGCTTAAAATGTGACAGATTTCTCGTTTAATTTGAACCATGCAACAGTGTATTATTCGGGTCCACAGAGTGATTAAAGAAGAAAGAACCAAAAAATAAAAAACATTGCCTGATCACTGAGACGTGATACAGGCGAAGGCTATAGATCCATGTGAACTTTGCAGTGTCTTTAACTTTTAACAAATATCAAAAGACAACTAGCAAATTGGGTGTGGTTGAGCTTAAAGAGAAACCCCCCCTTTTGGTTCTCTTTTTAGGGGTGGCTGCTCTTATTTTAGTCAGAATCGTTACTCAGAAATCATAAAAATTTCAAATACAACCCAACAGGAGGTAAAAGAGCATGCAATGCTCATTTCCTAATTCACACCATGAATGTTATATAATTCAGTGGCAATTGACGTCAGCTTTGTACCAGAAAAGGGAACCGACCTTCCTTCTTTAAACTAGTGGAGTAAAATAAGAGCTTTGCCTTTAATCGGAGTCAAAACAGAGTAAGAAAGGTCAAAAGAAGATTTAGGCTTCACTTTGTTGCATTTATCACATGGCTGAAAAGAAAGCACATACAAACTAGAGCTACAGTACTACTGACAAGAATCACAATGTTATCCCAAGGATTGCTGAATACTCTTCTTTTCTGTCTCAAAAGAGTTATGAGTATATGAGAACTCTCCCGTGAAATTAAGACAATCAAACATCATTACAGAATCTTATGGTCGAGTTTGCTGAAAAATATACATAAAAATTCTTAAAACGCAGAGTTATGCTTCAGTACAGAAGAGCAAACCGCCACACCACTGATGGACATGAAACTGGAATAGTAACCAGATATTCATCAAGTAACCAAATTTTTTTTTTTTTGGTACAACAAGTTACCAAATTATGACAATATATATACACAATCAAGATAGACAATATTGACACAAAAGGAGTAGTTTCACTTGACAGGAGCTAATTATCTTCGCCCACAAGCAATGAAAACTGTCCCTTGTTCAGCTCCTCAGATTAAATCACCTCAAAATTTAGCATTATACTACCAAAAAGAGCTACATTAACTTACTATAGAAAAAGAAAAATAGAACAGTATTTTACAGAGCTTGCTGCCGGGAATCCTTAAAATGTCCCAGAGCCCTTGACCACCAGCAAATAAACTCTTCGGCTCCGACAATCTTATTGAACTCTATCCCCGTGCTGCAAGGCCTACCGGGGTATCGCCAAGTTTGGACGTTAATGCTAACCTTAGCTGCTCTTGCGTGTAAAATCTGCTTCCCATTTTCACAGTGGCCTGTTGAATCATCAAATCTTTTACCACCGACACACTGGCATAGTGCACATCTAGGTCCAGCTCCTTCAGAGCTGCCATTAGCATTGCAGCTGGGTGATTCTTCTTGTTACACTGTATTCGAATCATGGCATCCCAACCAATAATCTTCACGTCGATATCTAAATCTGTTAACTTACTTCCCTTGTGATTCAACATCTTGAGCTCTTGATCAGACGAAGGTGGCCCTGAAGCTGAATTATGCGAATCTTTACTAGAAAGTTCAAGTTCCTTCTTCACTGCATCTAATTGTTTCTGTACCTCATCTTTATCTGATTCCAAAGTTTGAAGCTTTGTTTTGAGCTCTGTAATGTAAGATATTGCATCGCCAAGAAGGGATGCCTTGTCCATCTTTGACACATTGGGAACCACTGCCCGAAGTGCGTAGAACCTTTGGTTGAGCTTCTCTCTCCTCTGCCTTTCTGCTTCAACATGATTTAGTGGCTCCTCTCTACCATTAGCAGGCTTTCGACCTCTTTTCCGAGGTCGTTTTTCTGGGTCCACCACTCTGCTACTGTCCTGCTTCCTTAACCACAGATGCTTCAAGATCTGAGTGGTCAGAATCGCCCCCACCACCGCTCGACTTCACAACACCAGAAGTCGGTAAAATCACACCCGAAGTAAATGAAAGCATGCCGTCTTCATGACTTCCCCTAGAAGTTGGCGATGTCCGCTTCTTATTCTCCTCAGGCACGAATTGGGAATGAACAGAAAATAAATTCCCATTTCCACCATAAGAGTTCCGCTTACTCTCCCCAAAATTCAAAATCTCACCCGATTCCGGCTTCAAGGGGTGCAAGCTCCCCTTCTTAACGCTTGTCCCCTCGAACCCGTATTCTGAAAAGTTCAATTCTTTAGAAAAGAATCTCTGGGTCTGCGTTTGCTGTGGCTGTTGGCGTTGTTGATGACTCTGGTGGGAGTTCTGGATATGAACCGCACTTGGGGTTTCAGTTAAACTACTGGAACCTGGGTTTTCGAAATGAATCGCCTTGGAAATTGTCTGATTGGTATTGCCACTCGGAGCTGAAGCGGGTGAGACATTGATTTCAATATTGCTCGTGGGTTCGTTGATCCAAAGCGATGAGGGGTCGTTCTCGCCCTGATCGGTACTACCAGTCAAGGGCCACGAACCCACTTCAAGGCTATTGAAATTGAACAAAACCCTAACTTTATTCATCAGATCCGAGCTCTGAAAGATAAGCTCAGTCGAACCCAATTCCACAACCCCATTTGCAGATGGAATGCAAACCATAGTTCGAAGACCAAACACCTGAGCCTGCCTCGCTCTTTCGCAGGGCGAAGAAGACAATCGCTCCGCACCAGTAACCCACACATGGTTCGAATTGAAGAACGCCTGGCCAGGCAATCCTTGACCATTCACAAAAGACTGCGTCATCGAAACCAGAAAGAACCACTCCGTATCCGTGACTTCTTCGTCCACAGCATCGTCAGTGGGCGCTGATGACCCAGAAATGAGCGAATTAAGCTCTCGCAGCACCTTCTTACGGTGCTTCTGCTCCGCAACGGATGACGTCGTTTTAGCCTTCCCTTTCCCTTTATCTTCCTCACCTTTATAATATCCATCACCCCAACCTAACACCGATCCACCCGAATAATCATACGACGACTGCCAGAATATGGCGTACGTCCAACTTTCCCGAGCACCCTCAATCAACGCCTGGAGTCGCTGCTGAAGCGTCTCCTGATTGAACATAGCAACCGACGGCTGAGATGGAGGCATAGCTTTTGTTGAGTCAGTTCCAGCTGTAGTCGTGGAAGCCGATGATTGTGGTTGCTGTTGTTGTTGTTGCTGCGGCGCCGGAGGCCACAAGGTAGATAGATCGGAGCTCATAAAAGCCTCCATCATCGATGAGTTATCATCAGTCCAAAGATTCATCGTCGCCGGCGACCGATATTCCGTCATTCCATTTACCGATTACCCACTACACCAAAATCAATGAAGATCAATTCTTCGGGTTTTAGGTAGAGCAAAATTAGGGAGGGTTCGTTTAGAGAGAGAGAGAGTGCAGATGGCTTGAAGGAATGGTGGATAAGTTTAATTGGAAGGTTGCATTTGGATTTGAGATTTATTTGGGTTCAAGTTCTAGTTAAGGAAGAGAGTGGGAGATGTAAAAGGAAAGCGTGCTTTCCAGGAAGGAAAGCTCATGCCGATTTAATCGGGGTCCGAATAGGTAGAAAAGCCGGCGTAGTCTAGTACTGTATAGTAGATTTAAAGTAAGTAAAGTAGGAAGAGAGACAAGATCGGGTTAGCTTTGCCAGGTGGCAGATATTGTGTACGTGGCAGTTTTTAGTTTGGTGGCTGCAAAACTGTTTTGACTAGTGAGAGAGTAATTACTAATTAGTGAAGAAGATTGAAATATTGAATAGTCAAGTTGAAGTTTCCAGTGTGTTAGGTGTATATTAGACTTCTTTTACTTCGTTTTGTTTTCTTTTTTTGTTCCAATTTTTATTTTTTAATATTTTATTTATAAGCACTTGTAAATAATAATTTTTTTTCTTGATTAACAAAAACTCTCGATCTGGTGGATCTTGTTTGCATCCATTTTTATTGATTTTATTGTTTTTTTTGACGGTATAATTATTAGTGGTAAATGGGTATCTATCTGCTAATGTTGCAAATTTTCCAATCATAATCAATATTTCAGAGTTTAAAATTTAATTTGCATTTAATATGTCAAAAAAAAATCAATTTCTTAATGTTTCTGCTTTTAATATGTGCTCCATGAAATAAAAGCTTAACGTTCAAAATTTTAATTTCTTACCAAACACACCCTAATTAGAGTCATCCAGATAATTAGGTAATAGATCTTTCTTTAAGCAGAGAAAACAATTATTAATTAAACATAAAAATTAGACACAATCTCTAAAACAGACACTACCTAGTTCTATTAAACTAACTCACACACCTGAATTTGTGTATATTTTCATATTCTTTTAAATAACTGAATAATTTTTTATGGTCTCTATTAGATTCACATTTATACTTACTTAATAAACAAGCTAAAAAGAGCCAACTAATTAAATTATCACTAAATTAATTATCTAACAATATTAGGATATAAATTTCTTATAATAAATTTTTTTATTAAATAAACAAGACTTATAATCTTATAAGTATAGTTAGACATTAATTTAATGTAATTTATTTACTAAATGAACTCCAAAATAATATTCAAAATCGATTTTATTCAGAAAACAGGTCGAGTTTATGGACTATTTATGAACTAATTGAGCTCGTTATCACCTCTAAACATGAGGATATTTCATTATAATTTCGTAAATATCATCATTCTTTAATGTGATGATATAAATTCACATATTCAACCTCTTATTTAACATAAAATAGTGAGTTTATATAAATTCAAACATTAGTGATTTTCTAAAGTAAGTCTAAGATTGTTATATTACATGTAAAAAAATTTAACATATATTTGTAAGACATTTGTTAATATTTTATAAATAAAAACTTATAGTATTTATTATGATAATTAATTATAATAATTTTAATATTATTTAATATATAAATTATTATTTTTAAAAAAATTTCAAAAATCTTAATTTTTAAAAACTATATTTATTAAACATGTGCGGTGTTAAAAGAAAAAAAAAAAGCAGTTGGGACAAAAATCCAACCAAGCAAGCGAAAACAAGCTTCATTCGGATGATAAAATCGAAGTATCCATTCTCCCACCATCATTAGCCTCGTCTTGTGGCTGTGGGTTTCTAAGAAGGAGCCGCTACTCGGCTGCAGTGAATAAACTCAAATACTCGTCAAACACTTTTCAAATAAGCGCCAAACAGTTTGACGTCAGGGCCCACTGTACCCAACCTCATATGTGAGATGATTAAGAAAATGACAATATATTTTATAGGCAAATTCTACAATTAATAATAAAAAATTGAATAAAGCCAAAGGCATGAACGCGTTAGCGTCACGAGAGATGATCACAGCCATTGATTGAGTCGTCGTTGTTCGTCAGATTCTATAATATAATATGAATAATTAAAATATTATTTATTGGGGCACGTTTATCTTGATGCGTTTCGTAGGGTTAACATAATTTTTATTTTTATTTTTATTTTCGGCACATGTATATACCACTTTCCCATGTTAAAAAACCACCCCACCTTGTGTAATTGTATTATATTTTATTCCGCTGCCTATTTTACATTTTCATTTTCTCAAGATTTTTCACTGAATTTGCTCTAATAACATACTAGCCTACATTTTTAAATTATTATGCAATTTCATCCCTGTACGAGTAGCATTTTTTATAAGAACTACACATTAGCAAGTAATATGTTACAAATTTTTTAGCAAATCAAAAACAAGATATCTGTGAGTTTCGTATTCAAATTTTGTAATGTCTAAATATTGAATATCATAACTGCAGTAGAATAATTATAAAATAGGTTAATATTTTTCATTGTTCGTGATCATAATAAAAATCAAATATTGTAAATTTTTTAACTTTTAAAATACTAAGTTTATGTAACTTTTGCATAATGAAATATTGCACTCTTGTAAAGTTTTTTTTCTCATTTTAGGAATGAGAAAGACAAATTGAAGACATTAGAGCTTGACACTTTCACGAATTTTTACCACTACATATATATATATATAATATGTGCTATCTCTTAAACTTTTCCTGTAATTAATACTTTTGATTTTTCAAATAGAAAAAGAAAAAAAAGTAAAGAACAAACTTGTTGAATTTAATTCTCTACATTATGTTCTAGAAGGTCTTCCCGAGTTGGCATTTAATTGAGGAATATACAAGCTTCCTTTGTTGGCCTAATTCCAGAACAATATACTGAACTTTTTTGACAAATATATTTATTTTTCAAAAAATTAAAAAGTAGGCGTAGTATTTGCAACTTTTTGCTAATATTCATTTCATTTAGACTACAATATTTTATATCATATCTTGTACGCAACTTTTGTTAATATTCATTTTATTTAAACTACAATTTTTTATATCATATCGTGTCATCATATATATATATATATATATATAATTATACTTTAAAACCCTATAGTTTACAGTTTTTCAAATATGTAATTATGTTTTAATTTTTTTTTCAGTTAGGTTATTATACTTTCGATTAATTTTGATTGAGTCCCATATATGCATTTTTCGCCTAATGTTTTATTTTATAGTAAAATCTGTAATATTGTTTTAGATTCATTTGTTTATAAATATTTAAATCATCATTCTCATATACATATGTTGTTTGGCTATCTTACTCACAGTTTTTAAATAAATTTCATTTGTAAATAGTGAAGATACATGTACGAGGCCCAATATTCAAGATTAAAACAAAAATACAATGAACCAATTCAAAAAGTTTAAAATATAATGACCTAGTTGAAAAAACAGCAAAACCATAAGAACTCGTTCCCTTTTTCTTTCACACTTTTGTTGTTTTTAATGAATATTAAATATTGTTAAAATTCAAAAGAATAACTCATTCGTTAAAAGATTATTCTTTATTCAAGTAATTGGCCTAATGGTCAATAAAATATATTTCCTTCATAAATTTTTTTAGAATACTCTTACAGTCATATAATTAAGAGATAAATATATCATTTTAATTATATTAGACTATTTTACTATTATTTGATATTATTTAACTTAAAATAAAATATAAACCAAAATTAACTTCCTAAGAATTTCTAAAATTATGATAAAATTAAAAAAAAAAAAAATTAATGGAAGCGAAGTACAATAAGAGTTAGTGTGGTATGCATTAATATTTTTTGAGGAATTGGAATGGGAATGAAATATTCATTTCTTCCCATTATTTGGTAGTACCAATGATGAATAATTATTCAATTTTATTTATTTATTTATTTAATATGTAAGTCTAAGACATGAAATAATATAAAAATAATGTTAAAATGACAAAAATATCCTTAAATAGATAAAGTAATAGAAAATAAAAATAATTTATGAAATTTATAAATTTCTTAATTTATTTTAAAATATTCAATTAATATTAATAATAATAATTATTATTATGTCTAATAATTTTACTTTTATTAATTTTATTATTGTTGTTCATATTTTTTTTATATTTTTTAATAACATCATTATTTTAGTTCAATATTAATAAACTAATTTATTTATTTTATATTAATTATAATATTTTTATTTTTATTATTTAATATGATATAAATGGTATTTTTTATTTGACCATAATAAATTGATTGATTATTTATATATATTAATTTTTATTTTATTATTTAATGTAATATGGAGTGTATTTTTGTTATTTGACTAAATTAAATATATTTAATATTTAACTTATTTATTTGATATTATTATATAATTTATCTAGAATTTTTTAACTATTTATTTATTTTATGTGATATGAAAATATTTTTATAATTTGACTGAACTAAGTAAAAAGTATTCTCTAGATCTATAATCAAAATACGTTTTTATTATTTAACCTTTGTGAATCATATTTCAATCCCAATAAAATAATTAGGGTCTTTTCTAGCAAAAGTCCTAAGGGAATAAGATGCAATAAATATGATTTTTAAAAATAATTTTTTTAAATAATAATTTATTTATTTATTAAATAATACTAAAATTATTATTAATTATTATAATAAATACTATAAATTATATCAAGTGAAATATTTACATGCAGTCACTTCGCTAATGGACTCTTGGAGTGAGCCAAATAATTGTTGTCATGTAATAAATTTGTCAATTAATTTTTGTTACTTAATAAATTAAGTGATGTCATTTGTATAATCAAATATTAAATTAACCCAACTTAACCTTGATTACTAACTTACATACCCACATTCTTTTCCTCCTCGTCGTAACACTAAACTCACCATCTTTTCGCAACATCTTTCTTCTTTCATAAACTCACTCTCAAGTCTCATCTCATCATGTCATTCATTCTAATTACAAACTATTTTGAAATGTACTCTTTCATCCACCACGCCATTGGCAGCGGCGTCACATTCCTTGACACATCCGATTTGTATGACCCACACACCAATGAAATTCGCCTTGGGAAGGTGAAGTATGAAACTTTTATTTCTAGGTTTTGGCTTTATTTTTCTTTGATGTTTCATTTGGTTTCAATCAATTATGAATTTGATTTTGATCGAAATTAGACGTGCGTAAAAATCCGAGCATCTTGTAATGGAAATTTGAAGAGAGTGGAAGTTAATTGATTGATTTAATATTTGACAGGATTAATGACATAATTTAACTTATTATGTGGGATCAAAATTTATTGACTTGTTATAAGAATCCAAAGACTCTTCATAAAGTTTTCTTTTTTCTTTTTAATTTATCTAACAAGTATCTAAAGGGTATTTATTAAATTCTTATAAATAGAAAATTGTGATATTTATTATGGTAGTTAATTATGATTTTTGTGTTATTTATTATATAAATTATTACTTGTTAAAATTTTAAATTTTCAATAACTATATTTATTATAAAATTTGTTTAACTAGTACACAAAAACACTTAATAAAATATAAAAATTGTAAGCTTTGAAATATATTCTAAAAATAAAAAATTATTTATTATATACACTAAAATTATGATCAATCACTATAATTAATAATAATAAAATTTTATATTTATCATCTTAATAAATATCCTATGAACACCTTTTACAAAAATTATTTATTATAACTTAGTAAGTGTCTTTTAAATATTTATTTAAATATATATATATATATATATTTTTTTTTTTTACTATGTAATATATAGATAAATGAAAAAAATAACAAAAATGTAAAGCACCATCAATTTGAGTTATTTAACTGTTTAGACCCGGGGCACCAGCACGTGATTCTCGTTTATGTCGCAACTCCCAACTAACGTGATCACTCGTCACGCGGCAGTTTTATTTGTTTGTGTTCCAACATGGAAGTTTCTTACTGTACTAGTTATTAGTTCGTTGTGCTTTAGCCGCCATGCATACTCAAGCACGTCACTACTATGAAATTAACTCTTCCATTTTGGCGGCCCACTAAATTTGATTCGTGTCAGATTTTGATTGATCCACATTTATTTAACTTATCTCAACACGGCATGTAAAATATGTGATGATTGCTATCCAGTACAAGGGGAGGGAGATAATAATAATTAAAAAGAATGAATTACTACTATTATAAATTAAGAATACTTTGAGGACAATTATATGACATTGGGCTCAATCTCATAGTTTGGATCATGAGCTAATCTGCCGCAAACCCAAAATTAAATAAATCAGAATTTGTCAAAATTCAAACCAATCCGATAAGAAAGCCAACATAATCCAACACCAAATAAATTTATAATTTTTTTTCCACTTATTTATATGATTTTTTGTTTCGTTTATCTGCTGGTTGCTTTGAAATCATTCTGATTTAAATTTAATAAATCATAAACCTATTCAAATCAAATACTATTAGTGAGTGATTAAATACATAAAAAAAAACATAATTAGTTATTGATGATGGTTAAGGTGGTAAAAAGGATTAGTAAATATCTACAAGACGTGGATTAAGTGGTAAAATATGATTAAGCTGGTTAAGGGTTTTTGTAATGTTAGGGATGTGGCATGAAAAAAAATAAAAATTGTGAGGAGGATAATCATGAATACAAAACGAGATTAGTTTCACAACTACAAAATATGTTAGTGAAAAATCGTTAAAAAAACAAAAAAAGAAAAGAAAAGGAGAAATACAAGTAAATAGGGCGCCTGCTGATCATTCATGCCTCACACAGAACCCAACATTCTTTTCTCAATGCAGGTATGTGCATGCCGCGTTTCCATAATTCCCACACCAGCAGTTGTGGTTTGTAATTTTTATTCACAAGTTAGCCTTAACTTGAATTTATTTTTGGTACATGATGATGTAATAATGTTTTACATCAATGTTTAATCCTTATATTTATATTTTTAGCAACAAAAAAAAACATATATTTATTCTCTTAAAATGATTTTTAGTTACTAAATATAGATGAAGATAGACAAAAAAAAAATGATGAACATATCTTGGTAATTTTATTAATTATCCACAGAAAATAAATCGTTGGCATTTGTTTTTCTTTTTCATAGAATAAATTATTACAAGTTAGAATATGAGTTATGAATAATCAAAATGAAAATTTGAGATATTATTCAAGAATGAATACACAAAATAGAATGTGACTATGACATAGAATATTATGTCATTTTAAATAATGGGACCATATTATATATTTGGAGGAGCTTTCACACGAGTAATATATCTTTTATGTACACTCTCAATCATAGGGTACCTATCAATTATTATTTCATATTTTTCAAAGGGCTGTCTAGCTATGTTTAATTTTTGGGTGGCCTGGTGGAAGTAGTGGTCTTATCTGGACAAACATTTTTGTATATTATCATATCATATCTACACTTCAAATTGAAGCATGGATTCTGAAGGGTCCAGGAGAATTTTTGTGATGCAATTCAAATGTATATCCATCTGCCTTTCTCCACCGCCCCCACCCCACCCCCCCCCCCCCCAACAAAAATAAATATTTATTTGTGTATATAAAAGAGAGATTGGAATTAAGACATTTATTCTTGTAATCTATGACTCTTCTTTTAAATTATAGAATACTAAAAATATGTTAATATTCTGAAGAAAAATATATGAATGTATACATTACAGTAAATATTCAAGAATATGACAAATTAAATGTGAATCAAAATTTAGTAAAGTATTGGTTTATATTGTGATGATTTATGTGTAACATATATATTATAATAATAAATTATTTGTGATTAATTTGCATAATTTATGACTGCGTAAAGTATTTATAATAAATTGAATTAATGTGCCTTTAATCGGTAATAAAAATTTATGTGTTAAATAGGGGATCAGACATATCCTATGTTCCCAAATCATGTGACATTCCCTGTCTCATTACCTAAACTATTGCCATGTATCTTTTTTTTTTGGTTGAACAACATGATGCTATTTTGATTTAATTTTCATCCAAACGTGGTCTTCCCCTCCAAAGAAAGTAGAGGCATGGTACAGGGCCACAACTGCATGGACGCTGCTACAGTGGTTATTTTATCATAGCAATAGAAAAATCTGAGTAACAAAGTAATTACACCAGTGAGGTGGTTGAGCCTATTTTACTTTCTTATATCCCAAATCTCATATTTCATATAATTTACCGAGATCATCAATTGCAAATAAAAAATTCTTCACCATATACCTATGAATATTTATATTCAATTCCGGCATGAGTTTTGTATTCATTAATGGCCTCTATCAATTATCAACGATCTTACAAAATATATAAATAAAATGATGGTAAAAATCAAAACATTTTACAAGAATTACTTGAATTTGAACAAGGGAAAGCTGGAATTATTACATTATTATACTTAGAAATAAAATCAAATAAAAAAATAAAAATGGTTGATTCTTGAAGACAGAGACATATAAGGAATCCAAATACAAATCAATGCCAAAGTATATGTACCAAGTAGTTACAAATGAAGACCATGTGCTTCAATTGATTCATAAAAATGGGCTGAGAAGATAAGATCAAAACGCTTGTTTGCCTTGAAAATGAAAAAGAGAAGATCACGTAAGAGTAAGACAAGTGTTAAATTTCATTCGAGAGACGAGGATGGGTACATGATTTTGGCAGAGGTGATCCACGTCCTAATTAAGGTACTATATAATATTATTAATATAATTATTGTTTTACCTATGTAATTAATGTTATTAGAATATAGCTTAATATTTGATTCATTGATAGTATTTACAGTTTTATTAAAGAGAATTATAAAACGTTAAGTACCATTGACCAAAAACAAGTGCGATATATATCAATTCAAGAGTAATACATGCATCAAATAATATATATCAATCTCACACGTGGTATATGTGATTAACGTAATTGAAGGCTTTAATTAATTGGGGCCTGTTGCCATCCACAGCTCCTGGCCTCCAAAGCTTTAGACATTAAATAATACCTTGCAAAATAGTTAGTGGAAAATCTTTTCCTTTTTGTTAATTTCAACGAGTCATAGATTATATAAGTCCTGACAAGATTTCTGCATTGTTGCCTAAATGTTTCATGCCAACAACCCTAAGCCTACATCTTAGGTGATATATATCAAAATCTGCTAATCTCAAATAATAGTTATCAATATTTTGTCGTACTTAGTTAATTTTACTGCAATGAATCGAATCTTCTTTACCATTTTGATTAAATTTAAATTTATCAAAATTTAATATAATTTAAAAAATATTATTTGAGACAGGTAAACATTCAATTTAACTTGTTTTAAATTCGAAAGATTTATCTTATATATATATTTAAAATATGTGTGTTTTTATATTTTTTTATATTTGTCCCGAACAAAACTCAGATAAATTATTAACCCTAAATTTCACAAACAGTTATATGTATTCTTCAGCAATGGCCAACACTATCCAAATCAGCCCAAAGCATTATGACATTACCAGACTACATTTGTAGCCCACAGCAATATTAGCCCAAACATTACTTTTAGCCCATAAAGTATTACAACGTAAGGTAGTGGGCCGACTTAAGATTTGTTGGAGAGAGGCTTCGAGGTCAAAGGAATCCGTTACTGCTTATTCCCGGTCAGTAAGACCGTTACGGGTCGGTAATAACCATCACCTGCCTCCTACCAAGGATGTATGACAATTCACATATAAATATTTTAATAATAATTGTCCGCTTGGACAGCAACAAATCACCGACTCCGTGTACCCAAGCTGAACCGAGCCCCTTGCGGGAATTTCACCACATTTTTTTGAGGGCATACTCGTCACTACGCTTAATATTATCTTCAACAATGTTAATGAGAGAGAAATCTATTCTTGGACGACTAGGAAGTGAGGGAGGATACAGAAAACACAGGCATTGAACGGTTTCACTTATATTTCTCTCCTATTTCCGTCAGGTCCTCAGGAGGTGTTCCAGCAAAACACCCCCTGGGTGTATCTCCCTACCGCCCTCTACTTCCCTTCATTTTTATTCTCTCTTTCCCTCCTGTATACCTCTCATGGCGTTCGACAGCTTCAACGATAAGAACACTATTTTCAAAAAACTTAAAGCAAAGTCAGAAAACAAGGTTTGTGACTCTTTATTTAAAACCCCTTTTGTTGTTTTGTATTTTAACCTTTAAAATTTTTTGATTTAGTTTTTTTTTTTTTTTTGGGAATTTTGTTAGTAGTTGTGTTTGTATGAATTGTATGAGATCGGATTCAGATCTGGGATGCTTGGATCCTGAAGCTTGAATATGTATGTTTGTGTTTCAGATGTGTTTCGATTGCAATGCTAAGAATCCAACTTGGGCATCGGTCACCTATGGGATCTTCCTCTGCATCGATTGCTCGGCTATTCATCGCAGTCTTGGCGTGCACATCAGCTTTGTGAGGCAAGTAAAATAGTCAATCTATAATTTTTTTGGATTATTAGCTGATTTGAGAGGTAGGCTGGATTGTTAATTTACGAGTCAGACAAATGTGCTGTTTCTTGCACTTAGCTTTATGTATGGCTTGAATATATCTCCTCACTCCTCAGATATATGGTGTGCAATAGTGACAAGTAATTATGCGTCTTCATCCTATATCTTTTGATGGGCAAATTGTGTTATAAGAATTGGAGGTACGAGATGTTACCAAGGATTAAAAATTCATGTCGATTCGGCCGTTTCGGGTGAATGGATTTGGTTTCCACACACATGGAAACGAATCTCTCATACAGAAACGAACCCATCTTGTTTCGGTGGAAATGGCATGATTTCCACATTTTCGAAGCTAAACACTCCTAAACAATTGCCAAATCGACGGAAAAAAGTTGATTATGACGAAAATCTAACGAAGTCATTTTGTTGACGCAGATCTGATCCACCCTGCAAGCAGCTGCTCTGCAAATCATCGTGCCCCTAAGTTTGCTGGAGAAGATGAATGCAACGCTGCGTTATTATTTAAGTTGGGCTCTTTTTTTTTTTTTTCATTTTTCTTTTTGTTTTCTATCATTATAATGGGTAGAAACTTTAGATGGCCCAATTCTTTTAGTAAAATCCTTAACACTCACATAAGATTTTGCTCATTTAAGTTTCAATACAGCCTAAATTTATTTATTTATTTATTTTAAAATTTTAAAAAGATAAAAAAATAAATATTTTTTATTTTTTGTCAAAATTATATAGAGAACAAATAAATTGTTAAGTTTTCTTAAATCTCACACCCTTAATATTAATAAAATAAAAGTAAGAAATTAAGAATTACATTGTTTTTACTCGATGAATATTGTTTGAATTTATTGTCTAAACTTGTATTAATAATTCTTTCCATCTTTTTTTTTTCATTATCTCGAAGGGAGGCTCTTCTTTTTCTCTTATTTTTTTAGCTATCTTAATTTAACTTATTTAGAAGTGATGAAAGAATTTTAAAATTTATTCAATTAGGACTTCATTAGTTTAATTTATTCTATCTTAATTTAATTTATTTCTATCATCTTGTCCTTTTTATTTTTTTTATTAATTTTTATCTTAATTTAATTAATTTAGATTCTATTTGAATCTATTTAATATTAGATATGTACACACTTCCTCCTTGATTGGATGCTGATTGTAATTATATATTTTTCTTTTATTTACAAAAATATATTGTAATTTTTTATTTTTTTAGTATATATTTATGAGAGTTCTATATACTAAATCAGTCATTTTGAATACTTATAATTATTATAATGTGTTTAATTATATGTTTACATTCGTTTCCAAAAATATTAGTATTTTCATGCCGTTTCCATATTGTTTCCTGAATCGTTTCCGTTTCTAGACTTGTCGAAACAGTACCTTGAAACGAAACTTTGTTCCTTGGATGTTACTCGGTCACCTTCTGGAAATGTGCGGATCATATTGCTAGCACTTTGATATTAGAGAATATTGGACAGAAAGTAGCATCAATGCTGGGAGTCTGGATATGGGATAATCATAGTTTACCCCATTTAAGAATTTGTAGAATGAAGAGGTGGTGCTGTGTATTTGTGGTACTAAGTTTTTTTTTTTTTGGAGAAAAAGTGATGTGTATATATATATATAAATAAATAATTGATGTTTATAATGGGCAATGCTTTGATGTTTTTCAACCATTGTTTAAAATTTTCTCCATGTAAAACAGAGGCAGTGGGTGGTAAGGTGGTTACTGGGTAGGCAGGAGATAATGATAATTAGGTGATGGGTACAAATTCCTGTAACAGTATTTCACATGTTGTGAATAGCTTGAATTCTGAAATGATTTAGCTTTCAAATTCCTTCTGCTTTATTTGATATTCTTTGCAAGAAATGCTTCTTTGAGGTTAGCTTTTCCACCTTTTTTTTAATATTGATTCATATAACGGGGAGATGATGGCATGGCATGTTATTTGAGTCAGTTGGGAATAATGATCATTACGTGATTGGTAATTTGGTACAGACATTCATAATGGTATTTTACATGCCATGAGTAATCTGAAATGCTTTAGCAATTAAAACACTTGTTTTCTGTGCTCATGCATATCCATGTAGTGGAAACTCTGTTATAATTACATGTTCTTGTTGAGCAGGTCTACAAATTTAGACTCATGGACACCTGAGCAGCTGAGAATGATGAGCTTTGGTGGAAACAATCGTGCTCAGGTTTTCTTTAAGCAACATGGTTGGACTGATGGTGGTAAAATAGAGGCCAAGTACACATCCAGAGCTGCCGACTTGTATAGGCAAATTCTTTCAAAGGAAGTAGCTAAAAGTATGGCAGAAGAGGCAGGTTTGCCATCATCACCTGTTGCTTCTTATTCAGTGCAAGTGGCTAATGGACTGCCTGAAGTCAGGACGAATGAAGCACCAAAAGATAACTCTTCACACAAGCAAGAAACACCCGAGACTACCGCTTCACCTAAAGCTCAACATACAATTGTTTCCAGTACTGTCAAGAAGCCTATTGGTGCAAGGAAAACTGGGAAGACTGGCCTTGGTGCTCGAAAGCTTACTACCAGGGTACAATGTTTTTGCCTACAAATTGTCTGCTAGAAGAAATATCACTGAAGCATCTATTCAATTAATATGAGTCCTAGCTTGATTTAAATGTAGTTTCTCTTGACAATATATCCTTATTTTGCAGCCAAAAGAAACTCTGTATGATCAGAAGCCTGAAGAACCGGTTATTCCTGTTTCTACATCAACAAACAACACCCCACCAGCTGGCTTATCATTGACATCTCGGTTTGAGTATGTAGATAATGTCCAATCAACTGAGATGGATTCTGGTGGAGCACATGTGGTTAGCCATGTTTCTGCACCGAAGTCATCAAGCTTCTTTGCTGATTTTGGAATGGATAGTGGTTTTCCAAAGAAATCTGGCTCCAATTCCTCAAAAGTGCAAGTAAGCATTTGGCCTGTAATATGTGCCTCTGCTTGATGTTGTTTATTGATGTAGTTTATACTTATATTGCATGCAGTTAGCTCAGTAGTTCAAATTACTTTTCTCATTGGAATCAAACTCTAAAATATGAAGTGTAATATTTGAAATTTCTTAGGCTCAATTTTCGTTGGTCTAATGCTTAGTAAATGTAAACTAGATAATTATTGAGTGATTATAGTATATATCTTCATGGTAAAACATGCTGAAAACATCCTTTTGATTCCATGTCATTATCCTTATGTTGATATTGCATGTGCAGACACATGTTAAATGTGTTTTGGATGTTTCAAAAAAAATATCACCTTTTGTTTTGTTAAATATTGAATGTTGCTCTGGGCCAGTATTCATGTATATGTATTTCATCTTCATGGTTATGCTTCATTTCTAAAGGGATGGGGAAAAAGGAGTACCTTATGTTTCACTAAGTCCCATAAGCTTATTTGTACTGATAGTAATATTTATTTAATCATATTGATAGTAATATTTATTTAATCATATTGATAGTAATATTAATATTAAGACGATCACATTCTGCATGTATAGTGTTGCACTTTTAATTACTCCAAAGAATACCTTGTTCACTTACTTGAGATGCAGTTTTCCTGATTTTAGTATAATACTTATTCTTACTGTTGAAATTTAAATTTTGATAATGGGGATATGGGACCTGTAAAATGTGGCTGAACATCATATATCATTGTCATCTCTATTATAAGCTATGGCTCATATTTATGAGGAAGAATTAGTTTCTTTTGAATCCTAAATTTATTGCTGTTATTATATCCTATTGTTACCAGATACAAGAAACAGATGAAGCAAGAAAGAAGTTCTCAAATGCTAAATCTATTTCTTCGGCCCAGTTTTTTGGGGATCAGAATAGAGCTGCTGAAGTAGAAGCTCAAGCTTCCTTGCAGAAGTTCTCAGTATGTGTCCTGACAATGATTTTCTGGAAAATCATCTCATAAATGCATTTTCTACATAAACTTTGAATGTTGAATCCGCTCTTGATACAAACTTTAACTGGAAAACATATGCTTCCATATAAAATCTCTTTCTCTAATTGCTGACATGATGTCAACTGATATGAAAAATAATGGTGCCTTTTGGTAAGATTTGTTTAGAATCATTTGTTCAAAGAACTGGTAGAAAAGCAGATATAAATTTTGAAACAAGTTGTTTTTTAGGTTTAGATCTATGTTTCTGTGTAGCTTGTTATTAGGTAATTTCAGAAATAGCTTCCGGATTCTATTTGTGGTTTCTATATTTCTGTTGTTTTGCAAACCGAAACATTTTCCAAATAGAAACTGGACAGGTCAAAGGTTGTTTCTGAAATCTGAATACATCCTCAATAAAGAATAAGCGAATAACTAACTTCTCGTGGTTGTAGAATGTCTTCGAAATGATATCTGAATTTAATTTCATATGCTTTCATGAATCAGCTTAGCTTCTTAATGTTGTATCTTGAACTTATCAATCTAATATGTGGAATTTCGGTTAGATATTTTGTTTCTATATACTATTGGAAATCATCCTTTTTCTTTCCTTAAAAAAGAATACTTGCTACTAAAATTACTTTGTTACTATTAAAGTAGGCTTGGTAGTGTAAATTTTAAAGTGAGAGAAGTAAAGGAGAAGAAGAAAAATGGGAGGAAAGGAATTTTAATTCCGTGAATTGATGCTTAAGATTGAGTTATTGAAAAGGTAGCACCTTCTCTTGCTTGTTCAGACTGAGACATTAGAGAAATTAATTTGTATCTTATTCTTAATTGCCATTACCATATAAACATTTTCATCCATTTCTTTTTCATTTTTGGTGAATCGCATTCAATAAGGTAATGGAAAATTATGACGAATGATATAGCAAGAAAACTTTCGCCATTATTGTAGTGTTAACAATGTTTTTAATTTCCAATGGCTGCATTTATTTGCATCTTACCAAGTGTTCTGGACCCTCGTTAAACAAACCTCTTCATTTTTTTGTCAATCTTTCCTATTTATTTCCTTCAGATTTCACTTTATGCCAAGTGGTAGGTTAGACTTGGATTGAAATTGCTGTTAACATTCTAAGAACACTATAGTATTGAACTTGGTTTGACCCTTGACGTTGTTTGCCTTTACCACTTACAGGGTTCAACTTCCATCTCCAGTTCTGATCTGTTTGGTCACGATACAGATAGTGCCTCACTTGATCTCACTGCAAGTGACCTCATCAATCGACTCTCTTTCCAGGTTTGCTTCACAAGTTTGCTGCTTTCAGTGACTGCCCATATTAGATCATGTTGGATGGCTAACCTAATTGGATGGTGTTGCATATCATGTTTTCTGTCCTCTAGTTGATCAGGGTTTTCAGATTTTGGGGTTTGGCTTCTTTTTTCTTTTATAGTAAGAATATAGCAAATACCTTTTAGTATTGATCTTGGGTGGCTATTCTTTTCCATTACAGGCACAACAGGATATTTCTTCCTTAAAGAATATTGCAGGAGAGACGGGGAAGAAGCTCAGCTCTTTGGCCTCCACTTTAATGACAGATCTTCAGGACAGAATCCTCTAATACTATTTTGTACTGTATCAAAGCAAGTGAGAGTTTGCTAGAATACCAGCCAATCATGTTTTGAATGATAAAAAAGATATCCATATAAAATTCTTTGAAAAGACAAAAATAAGCATTTTATTACTTTTAAGGCTTGTCGATGCTGGTGACCCTGTTTGTAGCAGTTGTTGTTTTTGATATTCATAATGTGTTTTAGATGTTCCATATAAAACTCAAGTATATTGCAATGTATTAGAAATTTACCTGCCTGTTAACAGAAACATAAATTTCGAACTGTTGTAGGGAAGTCAATCTTTTTCCTTCCAAATAAAAATAACTCACTGGGAAGATATACCAAAGGTTTAGAATCACGCAGGGAAACTTTCATCAAATTAACCAAATTATAGAGGGGGTAGTGAGAAACAAATAGGATTTGCCGGTTCTCGGATAATTCTCTTTCTTGAAAATATAGAAAAGTGGCCAATTGAAAATTGAGACATTCTTGCATGGTATATGATCTCTAACATGGATTGTGGACCACTAGGATTGAAACCGGAGCGTAACAGTTCGAGGCTCTACTATTAAATTTGAGTCGTTTAAGATTTTGAGTTGAGCAGCAAAATTCAAATACTCAGTATAAAAGTTCATCGAATTACTTGTTTGAGATTTTGTTAATATTTAAAAAATATTAATTGTATTAATATATGCCTTTTATTTTTATATAATTTAAATATATTAAAAATAATTTTTATTTATTTAATTTACAATATATTATTTTGTATTTTGAATATATTAAATATATTAATTTCTTTTATCAAGTTTTTGAGTTGAGTGAGTACTTGAGTAATAAGTTCCAAAATAAGCCTTGATTTCTATCTCAAGTTTAAGTTTTTTTATTTCGAACCGAACTCAAATTTCTCAAAACTCGATTCATATTCAGCCCCTGATCAGTGCATCTAAGTGATACCAGCTTTGGCGAAAAAGCGCCTAATTACAAACTTCTCCCCGAAATAGCTCTCCCTTACAGAGGACCTCCTAAAATTCCCTTTCCCACCCTTTCTCTTAACAGAAGCACTGAAAATCTTTTGTTGGTAAGTGCATGATATGGTTGGTCTCTTAACACAAGAAGAGTTCAGAAGCACAATGCACAGGTGTTCCACGAAGAGGTCACTGGTAAATATGTGAATCCTTTCCCATATTTATTTGGCAGATTAATAGTTTTCTGCATAGTAGAAACGAAAACGAGCTATACAATCCTTAAACTTAAAATCTGAGTCCTGTTTGTGAAAACTACATGCATCTTTCATTAATCAAAGAAACAACATTCATTTCAGATCAATGCAATTACAAAGAAAATTTAAATAAAACCGAAGTTATTAATTTATAAAGCACTAATCTCATTGTGCTTAATTATGACTCAATCAATCAGACAATACTTATTCTTAAACATACAGTAAGAAGCGAAAGTACTCTTTTAAGCGATATAGCATGACCTAGAATTCCATAACCCTTTATAACTCAAGGAACATAACCACCATGTCCTCCACCAGCACCACTTCCCCCACCACCTCCATATCCACCTTCCTCATAGGCACCTCCTCCACCAGAGCCACCGCCACTGCCACCACCACCACCATACCCTCCAGTACCTATTCCACCACCACCTCCTCCCCCACTACCATATCCGCTTCCATGTGCTCCTCCAGGACCATATCCTGCCCCACCTCCACCTCCACTTCCACTTCCACCACCGCTTCCTCCATAGCCAATGCCATGTTCTCCACTTGCACCATAGCCTCCACCAGCACCGCCACCTTCACCACCTCCATAACCCACACCATGCTCACCTCCAGCTCCATAACCAGCTCCTCCACCACCACCATGACCTCCACCTATTCCACCTGCTGCACCTCCACCAGCTCCTCCTCCACTTCCATATCCGCCACCATGTGCTCCTCCGAGCACCTATACCCTTCTCCACCTCCACCTCCACCTCCACCTCCATTCCCACCACCACCTCCATACCCAGCACCATGTTCTCCACTTGCACCATATCCACCACCAGATCCACCTCCTTCACCACCTCCATAACCACCACCGTGCTCACCTCCAGCAGCATAACCAGCTCCTCCTCCACCCCCACCACCATGTCCACCAGCACCTCCATATCCTACACCCCCACCTTCACCACCCCCACTGCCACTTCCATAACCAACAACTCCATGGTCCCCTACAGCTCCATATCCACTACCACCACCCGAACCCCCTCCGCCACCACCAACATAACCTCCAACACCAACTCCACCACCAATGTCATGGCCTACACCATAGCCAGCAGTGCTGTCTGACCCCTTATTGTATCCGGTTCCTCCTTCAAAATTTAGGAGGAGCCTACTGGAAGAACATATGCGTAAAGCCAATAACACTAAGAAAACAACACTGGAGACTCTGTTTAAACCCATGGGATTAATGTTTGAATTCCCACAGACTTGCTTGGATATAGAAATAGAGGACTTGAAAGGGTATTTATAGGGATTGAAAAGCAAAGAGTGGTTGAAGCACATGGTCAGGGAAGTTGGATGTCCCCACAGTGTGGCCCAATTAACAAACACACAAAGATACTTACACTCACTTATTTGAGACCAAGCTAACTTGTAGTAGCCAAAGTAGTCTCACACTCCCACTGAATGCATTAATTTGTGTGCGCTGTTGCTGTCCTCCACATTCATCCAAGTACGTATAATAAAGATTCATCCATGACCAAAGCTTTAGTAAAGCAGAGACCTAAAACCTAAATATTTCTCTTATTCTCCTTCTGTCTACCCACTGCCGACTCTTTACTTTTCTGTTCACACACAAGCTTGTTGCATGTTAATGTGATTGGAACTTGAATGAAATCAATCATGTAATTATACAGCTCGGTGTTGGACTTCGTATATAATTTGAGTGACAAATTAAATGGGCTAACCAAAGACAGAGCAATCCAAAGACAAAAATTATAAATTTTATATATACAAGAGGAAATTATTAGCAAATATTGTAGAAACCTTAAATACAAGTCTTTTTCTTCTCTCAGTCACATCTGTACAAGCGCTCTAATGAAAGTGAAGGTCTAAGAGGAATAATTTACAGCATTGCAATTTGCAACCAATCTTTTGACATAAATTTTTTAATTAGGATCCTATATTTTGAGAAAGTCTTAATAGCTTGCTAGCTCATGTGTTTAGTTATTTTATTTATTTATTTTGGTGAAAAACAAAGCTCATGTTTTTAGTTAAAGGCATCAAAGTGATTTCATCAAAATTCAAAAGTCTAAGCCTACAATGTGCAGTGGTATAATAATTGGAATTCACATTTTCAATCTTCAACTGATTTTCAAGTAAATGGAGCACTAAGAATCAGTACAATCAATGTGGGCACTCGGCTTGACATGTATATATTGTATATGTATGTTCTCTTTGTTATTGCCAAAAACTATTCCTTTTGCTTACTATCAATTTGATAGTCTCATTCAACTTATTTAGAAACTGAAAGCGAACGTCATCCTTTTTCAATGTGATGAAATTTGAATTTCATCAACTTTCTTAGCAATTAGCAACATCTATAAATTTATTCGAACATCATTTGGCACTCACACAACGTTAATTAGCACTTGTAAGTTATAAGTAACATATTCCTTATTAACAACACTGAAAACTTTAGTATGGGAATGGAAGCGTTTGAATAACACAACTGTGGTGTAGGTTTCAAGAATCAGAATTGGTGAGTCCAAAACCAAAATCGCCTATTGTCTGCAAGTTGGATATTGATGAAAAAGTACAAGAAAAGAATTTTGAGCATTCCCCACATACAGTAATACCCACCCACTGGGCCACTACTAGATGATTTTTCTGTCATCCACCTTAGGTTAATAATTTGCAAAAATCAATATATACTTGCACCCATTCTTCAATCAACCTTAATTTGTTTACTGCTGGACTGCTGGACTGGTGGTAGCAAAGCAAAAGCTACCCAGTCTAATATTGTTTGCTAAGAAATATATATGGGGCATAGATGTTTATGCTAACAGATCGAATTAATTTCTTCTATCCTATCAAGGATTTGATGGAAATCCAACTCTGTTGGAATTCACATTTCAATCTTCAAAGTGATGTTCAAGTTAATAGAATAGTACTAAGATGACGATCGATGAAATGATATTTAAATATTAATAGGTGTGGATGGCTATATATAGATATTAGATTATTAGTTTTTGGCTTTGCAAGCTTTAATCTCATTGTGCATGTATGAGGACGTAATTACAACCATCTTTAAGATTTCCTTTTTCTTTCCCTTAATTATCAATTTTATTTTATTTTATAAATATATATTTTTTGCTTAGTTAAATATCTTTTATTGAATAAAAAAGATTGGAGATCCAAAGTCCAAACAAACACTTATTCTTGTAGTGCAATAATTTTAAGAAGTCATGTCCTTTTATTATGATGGTGATGCATGCCAGATCAATATACAGAGAAACTTCATTAACAATAGTAATATTAAAAGGAGACGGAACTATAATAAAACCATGCATTTGTGTATATATATATTAGTAGCTGGATTCGAACATCAGTTGGCACTCGCACAACTTTTCACATTTGTTACTTATAAGTAAACAGCCTCGTACCTATAATTTCTTATTTTCCTTACAATTATAGGTTGCAGGACCTATTATTTTTGGACATGAAATACTAGGCTTCAATCTTCTCAAGGGGTATATCCACCATGGCCTCCACCCTCACCGCTTCCACCACCTGATCCATATCCTCCCCCATGTGCCCCTCCACCACCATAACCGCCACCACCACCGGAGCCACCACCTGCCCCATAACCTCCACCTTCTCCTTCACCACCACCGTATCCACCTCCATGTGCTTCACCAGCACCCCCACCTCCTCCTCCTCCGGAACCTCCACCTCCATCATGTGCTCCTCCAGAACCATAGCCACCACCGGATCCACCTCCTTCACCACTTCCATAACCCCCACCATGCTCGCCACCTGCTCCGCCACCTCCACCGCCACCACTACCTCCTCCACCGCCATACCCACCTCCATGTTCTCCTCCTCCACCATATCCCGCACCACCTCCTTCACCACCACCACTGCCATATCCAGAACCTCCTGCACCTCCACCACCTCCACCTCCTTGTCCACCACCACCAACAGCTCCATATTCTGCACGACCGCCTTCACCACTTCCAGCACCACCTCCATAACCAGCAACACCACCACTACCATGATGCCCTGCTCCAATGCTATGGCGGATGTTCGCACCATAGCTAACTTCTGGAATATGGACAGCTACCTCATCAAGAGAAAGCAGGGTTCTGGCAGCACAGCATATGCCTAAACCCAATAACATAAAGAAAGCAACACTAAAAACTCTGAAAGTAGCCATGGGATGAATGTGTTTGAATCCCACAACTGTGGTGTAGGTTTGAAGAGCTAGCATTGGTGAATATATATAGGAAGAGTTGGGGTCCAAAACCAAAAGCGCCCATTGTCTGCAAAGTGGACGATGAAAAAGAACATGGAAGTAAATAATTTGGATCATTCCCCACAAGGTGGTCCGATACAAGTATACACTCACTTACAGTAGTATACCCACTGGCCACTACTAAGTAGTAAGTACTACTGCTATGCTTTTTCTGTCATCCACATTAATTAGGTTATTTTGCAAAATTGATATTTGCACCCATTCTTCATACAACGTTTGTTTACTAGGGTAATTAATTTCTTTTAGCAAAACAGTAAAACCAAATCTATAATGATATAAAATCTAACTGTGTTACTGGTAAGAAAGTAAAACAAAAGGTGTGAGAGGTGTACGAGGAAAAGTGTACATGTAGCATTACTTATGGGCATAGCTATTATGATAAAAAGACCTAATTTCCCCTTTCTTACCAAATATTTGATGGAAATCTGACTCACTCGAAACTTGTTCATACCATTGGCTATGTATCATGTCATTATACTAAAAAAATTGTCAGAGTAGTTCAGCATTTAAGCAACTTGCATGTTTATGTTGTAGTGCTACCCTTTGTGATAATCGGCCTTTACATGATAAATCAATGTCTTAGTGGTCTAGGCCACAGCTTTAGAAAGTTGCTAATCTTGGGCCACCGTGGTCACAGCAAAAATTGGGACACAGAATGATTTGATTAACCTGAAGCATGAAGCAAAAGGAATGAATAACAATAACTTGTCAGCTGGAACCATCTATCGATCTGTTGGCTCCATATACGAGTGGTGTGTAACTCTGCCAAAGGCTCCAGCTTCGGATGAAAGTATTAGACAGTTTTATTCATTACAACTTTCTCATTTCTCTAATTTGCCACTATTTTCATCCTTATTTTATCTTGAACAAAAGATTAAGCTATTTTCCACTATCTAGAACTAGAATTTTGGTAATTCAGTGCAATCCAGCCAAGCACCAGTGAAGTTGTTAGTTAATTATTCCACAATACGAACGTGTTATGCGAGTGAGCTTTAATTTTCCATGTTGGCCATTACGGCCTCCATGAATTTTAAAATCAATTTCTCACAAGGTGTAGGTGTACATGGATTCAGATATACACGGACACCCACTCAACCACTGATCACAATGTCATTGGCATTTGTTTCACAGATACAGTGAAGAGGAATCTCTGAGAATTGGGGTGGAGTAAGATTGAAGCCTCTCCAAGGCAAAATATGAAGCTTCTTACCTTATCATCAATAATCAAACAAACACTTTTTACACAGAACAGAAGCTAGCTACTGGGAACCAATTCATCGTATGATATAAGAATGAGAATAGGAGTGTAGTATAATTGAGTGTGCGTAGTGGGTGATACTGATAATATAATATCACATGGTATAGAGTGGGATGGGACCAATCCATCTTCTTTTGTTTGGCTAGTGGATCCTATCCTATTTCTCCTTTTTCCTTTCACGCCTGCTCACTCTAATTGTTTGACAAACTATCACTCTCCCCACTCATTTCAAACGTCTGGAACATTCATATAGCGAGCTAGATAGGAGGAAGAATGAGGCTTAATTGTAGCCAAAAGACGATGACATTGTGGTCTATGATCAGAGCATATTGAATCGAATTTGTCAAATTCAGAAATCTTTCTCACATGGTCAGGAATGTAAACAAATTTAAGAGCAATTCACTGCTGGCCAAGCTCTGATCTTTCCTTGTCATGATGACATGCCATTAGAGCCTATTAACATTAATTCCAAGATATTTGCAAGGATTTTCTGATAAATATGTCCTGCTTTCCTCTACTCCTAATCCCACGAGACTCCTCTAACAAAATAAAAAATAAAAAATAATCACTGAGCAATGGAATTTCATTCTCACCCCACAGGCCCTAAACAGCTTTCTATTCTGATGAACTCACGCTTATTATTGGATCTAACTCAAAACTTGAACTCGTGATCAACATCTACCTATGTTTGCACAAGTGGGCTGCTGTACCTATGATCAGTAGTACAAGCCCAATTTCGGATCCATAGGCGCAATATCTATCTCAACAAGAACTTGGATGTGACCCTCATAGATATTTGTTCTTTTCTTAGTTTCTTGATAAAATTTCTTTTGTTTAGAGCCACAGAAATTGAATTGAGTGGAGCTGAGCTTTAATTCACTTAATGGTCTAAGATAACCACTATCATGCAAGGACGATGTTATCCTAATGAATGACATCTTTGACATTTTCTGTCCAAATAATTGACAGGCAATTATATCTCATATACGGTGATCATTGACAAACACTGAGTAGTAATAGAAGATAGAAAAGGATCTGTAAGGAAGATGGAGATACAGAGCGACCCCCAGGAGTCTCTCAGGTTTCAAATGAATATCAATTATTGTTTTTTATAACTTCAGTCCAAAGGAGAACACAGAGTTATAGCTCGTTTAGTGTATATTTTGAACAGGGGTGTAACAGCTACATGTAATTTGGGCTTGGGAGATGTGATCTGCAAGTGTGGAGAAGGGTGGACATGTGTTATCACAAGGACCCATGGGCCGTATGCAGGAAAGACTTTCTTCAAATGCGCTGGAAACTGCACCTGTGTTATGTGAGTAACACAGAGTATACTAAATTCTGTACTGATTAGTTATTCAGGTTTCAAAACTTCTCTCCATGATTGTGGAGTTTTTACTGTTTTACATATGTTTCTGTTAAGCTCAGCTTGTTAGTTCTTTCTCATGTCTCTCAAAGTAATATATTGCATATTGAATTTCAGAAGAAATTAGAGTACAATAAATAGTCTCAACAAGGCATATCAGTGTCCAAGGAAGCCTAGAAATACTAGTAATATTGTTTTCTAAAGAGTAACTTCCCTGAGAAACAAAACATAACTCTTTAGCTCAGCTTATCACATAATGTTTCCTCGGCTGTCTTGAATCTCTAATTAACCACCTTGATCATTCAGCTTACGTACACTACAGGTGCTTCTGACAAAGGACATACTCACACCTAATTATTTCTATTTTCACAGTGATGGAGATGTAGATTCTAAGGATTCACACCTTCCACCAGATGTAGTAAAAACAGAAGGAAGCAAAGCATTCTGCAGGTGTGGCAAAGGGTGGAGTTGTGTCATCTCTAAGGTTGAAGGACCTGATGCAGGCAAGGCTTTTTCAGAATGTGCTGAAGGATGTACTTGTGTAATTGATGCCTGATGAACCCAACATAAAAACAGAACAAGGGTACAATGACATAAAATCAGTATCAACAATGCATCTCGTGCGGCCATGTAAATCATATACTCTCTTCTCTGTATGCATAATGTCCTATCTAAATAAAGGGATACCAGGATGCTCCCATAGAAAAGCTAAACTCATTATGGAGGTCATAAAGTTAGTTCTATAAAAATGTGTAACATAATTACTATGGTGATCAACATCACATATGTAAATATAAGGAACTAAAGAAGTACTACTCGAGATGAATTCTGAGTCACCCACTATTAGTGCCTACATACTTATAATCTTTCTACTTTCAGCTTTCTGACATCAAACTTTCATTCCTCCTACTTTCTTTTCTCGCTTAATTTGTTCCCAAGCAAAGGCTTACAAAAACTCCCGGTCTAAAAATGGCTTTTGTAAAAGACAGCACCAAAACTAATTACAACTTGCAACCCAGATAGACGGCCAGACTGCCATGTGAACAATAATACAGATGCACTAGATAATCCAGTTATGCCATAGTTTTTCTCACCAAATTGACATGATTGAAGGAAGAATAACAAGAAGAACAAACATTATAATATAATACATACCCATTAGTTCAGATTCTCAAATAAGGCTTACATACCGAATAATGAAACATATGAATATAAATGAACCAAATAATCTAATACCAATCACTGATGTTCATTTCCAGCAGAATCCACAAACAATCGAATTTCATCAACGATACTGGTACTCTCTGGCCTATCAGCCCTTTTCACGTAATCACAGGCCTCTTTCTCTGTGAATTCGGTCAAACCCACTTCCCCTTTCCTCTTCCAAAGTCCTTCACCGAAGCTCCTGTGGGCGAAATAAGCCTCAACCTGGATTGAAAGGTCGCCGTTTCCAACTCGAACAGGGAGCCGCTCGTAATGGCCAATGCTGAGGCCTTCCAACTCGTCGAGACGAGTGAGTCCAGGAGTCGAAACGGAATAGAGCTCGCCCTTAACAAGGTGACCAATCCCAGGAAGGTTGATGAGGTAAGGGATGCCATAGGGCCCGCAGACGAGAGGGTGTGGTTGATTAGTGAACCAGGTACTGTGAAAAGCGGCGTCGTTCTGACGAATCAGGTCCTGCATCAGGGTATGATTGTGAAATCCTTGCTTCAACGTGCCGTACGAGAAGATCAGGTGAGGTCTAGATTGTTCGGAAATCATTTCGATTATCGCTGCTTGACTCTGTCCTCCACTGGTAATCCGAGAGAGGGAGAGAATTCGATTTAATAGGCCAAACCTTCAGAAATTGGGCACCAAATAGCAAATTGCCACGAGTATAAGGTTTGGGCTTAGCGGGCCAATAGGAAAATAATTGGTCTGGGCTTGATCTTGTGAACCCAATAAAATATTTGGGCCTATACAGTGAACCTATTCGGATAATTACCATCCACTTCGGCCCACAAAATACAGTTAAACCACCAACGTAGCAGAGCAAACGTCGTCGTTTTTCTGCTTCATATGACTCATGGCATGCCAATTATATTTTGCCACGTCATTGATTCAATATATAATATAATATTCCACCTAAATGATTGGTTTTTGAAAAGTGATATTTACATTCGTGTGGGTATGTTTGTCGCTATGTGGTGTCACAGGAATAGGATGTCTCATAAGCAGATTCAAGAATCAAGAGGACAATGAAAAAGTCGTCTGAAACATCCATTCACTGAAACGAAGCAACTTTTTAGTTTTTACACAAAAATTAAAGCTGCAAGTTTTTCAAGACTTAAGAATTTTTTACGTGCAGCCAAATCAAAAAGCGACACCTTCACGTGTACGATAAGACACGCAGCACATGAGATGTTCCTCCAGAAGTGGGGCCCAAGATAAACGGCGTAGGATTTTCCGACGTTAGATTTGGGTATGGCAGCCTGAAACATCAACTTCTGAAATTATGAAATTATGAAATTAGTGGAATTATGGAAGTTGAAAGTTACGATTCAGTGGGAATTGTCTGTTACTCTTTGTCAGTTGCATATGCCGTTTGCGTTTTACTTACTTAAAACCTAAAAAGTGTATACATTGCACCCAACCATAATCTTCAAAGTGTGCTTTTTCTTATGCATTGAAATGGGATGTTTTATATTTATGAGTTATTCATATTGATATGGATGTGTATATTGATTGAGAATTTAGATATTGAAATGATTAATTCTATTCTGTAACTATTTCTAAGCAAAAATTAATAATATTAATATTCAATTCATTAAATAATGAATCAAAAAGTGCTTAATCAACTTTTATAGTAGATAAATCTTAAAAATTCTAAGATTATATCCATAAATAAAATTTTAATTATAATCAAATTTCTATTTATTCAAATCCTTAAATATTGTTAAATTATCCTTAATGATATATTTAATATAATTACAATAAAATCCTACAAGACATATTACATTCCCAATAAACTCTATTTCATGTATATAATAACTGTTCCCTTCAAAAAGTCATTTCTAATTATCTCATTTATAGTAAATATGTGGGTTTTGATTATGAACTAAAAAATTCTTTACGTTGAAATATAAAAGAAAATAATATAGATGCACTTTGAAGATAGTGTAAATATAATTTAAAAATGGTAAAATAGTTTCTTAAAAGATGTCGTTTTAGTTATTACCAAGTCTATTAGATCAGGATTTTTGAACTGACCAATTCAAGATAAACAGTGTACATATTTGAGAGAGGGTTCGTCAAAGTCCAATAAACTGATGGCGTTACATTGTTGAATGAGTGGTCTGTGTTTGAACAACAATATTTTTAAGTAGTCTTTTGGATATATGGGACAAAATATTATTAATTAATCAATGATTATCGATGAATAATCTTTTTCATTTATTTACTATGATATTATTACAAATGATGCTACTTAAAATCTCCCCCAAAGTCATACCCAAAAACTAATACTATTTGAGGTCAGGGCAAGGGATTGTTTTTATTTTTTTATTGGTTAAAATTTTCTTGCGTGTTTATATTTTAAAATTAGCTGACCTTGAATAATTAAAAACATATAAAATTTATATTGAAACTCGTATCCCCATATATAATTTTTTACAAAATCGAGATCAACTTAAGTATTTATATTTAAGAAGTCATATCAACATTAAAAAGTATAATAACTTTTTAAACATATTTATCTCTTGTTTTATACTAATTTATCATAAAAATTTATCTAATTAAATTTTGCAAAGTTTGTGCTTGAGTATTTTGCTATTAGAAAAGTTCTTAAATAAAATTTGTGTCTAGATTGGAATTGGAGAAAAACCCTTATCGAGTGGTTTAGGGACTACTCAAAAGCATCAACTCGATTCATTTATTCACTTAATTTTAATTAATTATTAGATTAATGTGCATCTTCTCCTTACTATTCAACTAATTAGTTTTAAATAATCAATGAATCAAATCCACTAGAACTTTAAAAAGATAATAGTACAAGTACAATTCTTTTGTCAAACCAAAGGCAAGACAGATCCCTCGAACTAGGGGCCTAGACTAGTGTAATTGAAAGTTGAAGTGGACAGGACTATGACCAAATTGCAATGGTCCCTCACTAGTCATTCACTCCCTCCCTCTTCCTCCCGAGCTAGCTTCAACATAGCTTAAGCTTTTAACAATGCCCCCTCCCCCTAATAATTTTTTTATTTTTTTTAAGTTTTTGGTAGCTGTAAATAAAGGCTGGTTAATTTTCTGCAATGGGATATTAAATTATTTTTTGTTTCTTCCCAAGTGAGTTACACTCTACTTTTCATAATTGTTAATTTTAATGAAGGTGAGATTCAACCATATATTCATAATCCAATATATAAAAACTTACTGAGTTAAAGTCAATTACTAACACTACACTTCATTACTTCATTGGATATCAAATTCCAGCTTAACCTCTACTTATTATTTTGGATTAAAATTATTAGCCATAAACCAAGTCATGAACACATACAGTTCAGAATCCAAGATTCGTTTCACACCAATTCACTAATTACATACCTTTCGTTTGCATTAAGGAGAATAAAAAAATAATAAATAATAGAAAGATTCAAACATTCAAAATTCAAAATTATTTTTATTTATTCCTTTCAAATGTTCAAAATTAAATATTATCCTCAACAAAAATGAGAAAAAATAAAGTTAATTAATTTGTTATTATATAAGTAAACATAAAAATGTAGTCTTCTTCTTTCTCACATTTGTTTACTTACAATATTCAAACAACCAATTTGCCTTCACATCAAAGTATATAAATAAAAAACATTATATATAGTTGCTCTATTTTTATTTTTTTTAAGATATCCACACAAATAATAAACCTATTAATTTTACTTATTATTGCGCTGTAAACTATCTACTTTCTTCAATTTTATTATTAAGTTAAAAAATTATGTAGTGGTCCAATTGCACAATAATAGTCTTAGAGGAGATTCTCACCAGTTGGATGATAAAGTGAATTATTTCTTTTACAAGTTTAGCAAATAATTTTAAGCGTATCTTAATTAATTATGTGTGATCAACAATATAGAAATACATGCTATTTTTTATGTGAAATAGATTAAAACAGATAAATTATGTATTGTTAATATTTTAATTTTAAATCTTGAACATGTTTTATTTTATTTAAGTTATCGAATGTCTTTTAAATTAAAATTTATCGACAGTTATGAATATTAAAAAATTCGGGTAGTTGGTTTTTATAATTAAAGCTTGATGGGTGTTAGCTTTAGAGCGAGTCTTCAGTTAAACAAATAGATTACTACTTAGCTACTTGTAAACCTGCATTCTTTTAACTAATTTTCATTTTTCCCTTAATTCTCTTAAATCTTTAATATAAAAAAATTAAAAAAAAAAAAACTATAAAATTAGTAGTATCTTGTAACATATCTCATGCATGTGATAAAGTTCCTACAAATTATGTAAAATATTGGGGCTGTTTCTACTGGAAGATTCTCATATCCAAAGACCCGAATATAATAATTAACCATGTGATTAACATAAAAAATAGATCAACTAATTAATGTCTGCAAAAAAAAATTAAATAGTTTAATACATACTTATACCAATTGAAATTTTTTTCCTTTTATTTTTTTCATTATTCTTCTTAATTTTGGCTACATTTCCATTTGTGGACCATAACACATTTTATTTTATACATTCACACCATTAATGAGCTGATTTCAGGAACTAGTATATTTGAAATTATTCTGAAAAATTGATCATAAAAATGGATATTTTTAAGATAATATTTTGGGGCATTATAATTTGTAATTGTTTTTGTGTCAGTCACTATCTATGAGATATTTGCAACAGTTGAAAGATTACATCAACATTAATATCATGGCCGAATGCAGAATTTTAGGTCGATATTTTTAAAGTAAAATGTTAAACCTAATTAGTCACTTATTAATTAATATTTATAATTGTATAAGAAATATGTAATTGATGAAAATTTCTCAATTATTTAATTTTAAAATTATGATATAATTTAAGTAACAAATAACTCATTAAGACAACATTATTAACCATGATACTATTTAAACTGAAGCCGGCCAACACTTCTGTCTTAGCCATTAAAGATGTCTGACGTTGTCCTAAGAAGTTGTTATAGAAGTGTTTAAATATTTTATAGCTCAATTAGGTCTTCTACGGACAAATTAACAAAAAAGAAAATCTACTACTAGTACTTAGATTGTACTAGTATTAATGTGTAATTAGTTAGACAAATTTAAAGAAAAATGTATGATGAATTACAATTTCAAGATCCTACCTCTACAGCTAAAGTTTGTTGAAATGCACCTTCTTTTTTTTTTGGGTGCGTGATTAGATTAAATTTGTTTCTCATCATAATTAGTTTGATTAAACTCCCTGAACCACATGTTTTGTTGTGGGGGCCAATATCTAAATTATAATTTTGTCCTCCAAGATTCTTAACTAAAATCCAGCCTAATCATATTCATATTCATATTATACACAAGAAATTAAATTACAATTAATTCGGAACTTAGAAATGAAAACTCAATCTCTTAGTAATTGATAAAAGAGTTTACAAATTAGAATTCCCGAAATTGCACAAAATATTGACTATTTCATTCATTTTTTTGTAAAGAAAGAAAAAAGAAGAAGAAATTTCAGCTTTGTTATTGTTAAAGTGTGTAAATTTGAATCAACCTCTGTACATAGGCGACCTTTGTTGAATGACCTTAGGGAGCTTCGTCTGCCGGAAAACTTTAATTGGACTCGGAAAATACCATCCCTTTCCCTTTGAGGGTGGTCTAAAATCTCCGACACCAGATCCTGCCACTGCCGGAACCGCCACCGATTTCGACCTCATCATCATCGGTCTTCTATCGATCACATCTTCATGTTTTTCAACTTCGACCTTCTTTAAAACCTCTTCTTGAAATCCGTTTCTCTTGCTCTTCTGTGTCTTGAAAAGTGACCAAAACGATGACCTCACACTCGCCGCTGGAGAATCCCTCGCGCTTTCTGGATCCGGATCTCTATCGCCGCCGACGAACCTTGACCTCGACCTGAGAAAAGGAACCGCCAACGATCGTGACCGTCGGAAAGCAGGTTCGCTATCCATCAGGTTAGATACACGACCGATTGAGCCAACGGCTCCGCCTTCACCGGCGAAAGAGAAGCGAGAAAAAGAAGACGAAGATGACGATGAGGAACAGGAGGTAATGGCGCAACAGGAGCAAGGACGTACGTTAGCACAGTCAGGACAGAGAGTGACGAGGCGTTCACGGAGGCAAATTGGACAGATTCCAGACCTCCGTCGCTTGGAAGGGTGTTTTGGACATTTCCAAATCTCGCGTTCATCAACGTATAGAGCCATTTGTTGCGTCCGTGTGGTTGGAGAGAGAAAAAGAGGTTTCCGTTTCCGTTTCTGTACTTCTGTTCGTTTCTCTCGCTTTCTTTTCCGTCTCTGCGGCTTCCGTTTGGGTAACGCTTTTAAAAGGATTGGTTTGATTGAAGGAGACAAGTTAACCATGGTTAATCTCCCAGCGCTGATTCAAGACCGTGGTTAAAAACTGTTGCCGTCGTTTGGTTAACCTTACAACGCCGCGTTTTAATTTACGGACACTAAATGTTGTTTATTTGAATTTACGTTAATGCCATGCTGAGTTATTATAGGCATTTCACATCTGGAATACGACTGGTCGTATGTGGACAAAATGCGTACTGGGTCCCACTGAGAGATATTCATTAAATTACTTCTCAAAGTGAGCATCTCGGGTGTTTATATTAGACATTTGAGTTTAGATTCGACATTTCCTTTTTCTTTTTCTATTTTTGACAACAGAATAATAAAAAATAATAATATTGGTAAAAAATTAACAAAAAATTGAAAAATGGAGTGGTCAAGGCAGTTGAATTACAATTACCTACTCCACTGTAGCTTATGGCACCACGTGCAAATAAAATATTAAAATATTTATTAAAGGAATGAGAGCTTTGACGAAATCCTTGTGCAGATGTGTTAAAATTATAGAAAATGGATGGGAAAATTAATGACCAAATTTGCATCTTTTTGAACTTAGGGAAATGGGTTATTTTATAATTAATATATCAAATTATGATAGGCAAATCATCATTGTTTTGTGTTGTTGAGAGTTTGTCTTGGATCATATTAATCTCTAAGTAACTTTTATCTTGTGAAAATTAGTTTAATTTAAAATAAAATTAAAATTATAAACACCCAAATGAAACAGATATTCAATTGAAAAAGGTTAAATCACATGCATGACTCAAAAGTGTAATTTTGTCAAATTTTTCTTAGCAAAACTTTGTTAGTGATTGTTCACTCTATTTGATCAAAATGCTTTGTTACCAACAACTAATATTAACCTAGGAATTAAAATCTGGGAACACAAATTCCGAGATTTGTAGGGTAGTTATTAATTAAAAAGTCGCACCAACCTATTCAAATGGCGCCGTATCAGTGATATCACTAAAACAGAATATGAAAAAGGATTAGATTAAAGCCAAAATTGTAGAAAGTAAGTTTGGTAGCTAAGGAGCAAAAAGCCTATTTCAAGGTTAGCTGTAAACTGAATATAGTTGAAAAGGTTGTTCATGGCAGCTATCTTTGTGTAAATTATACTATATTTTTCCTTCCTTTTCTTCTTGTTCTTGAAGCAGATATATGCTGGAGTTTATAGCTACAGTCTATGGGTTAGAAGGGGTTGGTCTTGAGGCCTCTTTATTGGCCTGAAATTGGTTTAACGAAGGAAAACAATCTCATTAAATCTTTGACTACTACTAATTCAATATACAGTAATTAAGACTTGAATATTCCCACTCACGAATTGGTCAACTAATTTTTTTTTGGATAAATATACCTTAATAATTTGAGAGCTCGAGTCTGGATGCATATTGTAGTTTAGTAAATGTTATCTTACTAAGTTTGTAATTTTTAGCATTAAAAATAAACATCTTAAATTAACTTGCAGAAGAAAACTTTTGAAGTAGCAATTTGTCACCTTCATTTTACTAATTGAAATTTTCAATGTCAAATTATCTTTGTAAAAAAAGAAGAAGGATAATCAGCCTAATCTTTACAAATGCTTACACGTGTAGGACGAAAGTAGCTGTCATCACCCTCAACCATATTTGAGATGTAGAAACAATACTTTTTTCTTCAAATATTTACTATGACATTGATTGAAAAAAAGAGAGGAGATACTACTTTGATTGAACATATGACTAGAGATGGCAATTTCAAATCATCTGTCAGTGGGTGGAGAAAATTTTCGTCCACAGTGAATAAGGGTATAAAATTTAATATCCGTAATTATAGAGGATTGATCTGAATTTTAATTAAAATATGTAAGATATCTATCCTTTTAATCTTTTTTTATATGTATTATAAAAATAAATAAATAAACTAAAATAAGCTTGTAGACTTGATTAAATTATGTTTTTATTTAATTTGAATGTAAAAATGATTGATTAGATGATTTTGTTTTTTTTTGTTCATAAATTAATGAAGAATTGTGTTTTACTTAATTTATTTAATCCCAATTAGGAATACATGATCGAGTTAGAGTTTATAAATTTTCTTACGGGTAGATTATAGGTATATTACCCTTTTATCCACAGTGGGTAAGTGGTGAATATAAATTAAGGGTAATGAAGGAGTAGGTGAGGTCCGTGTTTGGCCAAACCCGCCTGCTTATTGTCATCCCCTATATATATGATTGTAATTAATCACCTTTCAAATTTCTTCGAACACTAGGACGAAGTAGCTGTCATCACCCTCAACCATATTTGAGATTGAGAAACCAATATTTTTTTCTCTAAATATTTTACTATGACATTGATTGAAAAAGAAAGAAAGAAAGGAGAACTACTTTGATTGAACATATGACTAGAGATGGCAATTTCAAATCATCTCTGTTCCAGTGGGTGTAGGAAAATTTTCCGTCCACACTGATAAGGGTATAAAATGTAATATCCGCAATTATACATGGGTTAATTTGAATTTTAATTAAAATATATAAGATATTCTATTCGTCTAGTCTTTTTTTTATGTATTACAAAATAAATAATAATAAATAAAATAAGCTTTGTTAGGACTTGATTAATTTTAATTATGTTTTTATTTAATTTGAATGTTAAAATGATTGATTAGACAATTTTTTTTTCTTTGTCATAAATTAATGAAGAATTGTGTTTTACTTAATTTATTTAATCCCAAATAGGAATACATGATCCAGTAAGAGTTTAGAAATTTTCTTACGGGTAGATTATAGGTATATTACCCTTTTTATCCACAGTGGGTAAGTGGTGAATATAAATTAAGGGTAATGAAGAGTAGGTGAGGTCCGGGTTTGGCCAAACCCGACTGCTTATTGTCATCCCTTATATATATGATTGTAATTAATCACCTTTCAAATTTCTAACACTTGGACTCAGCATTTCAAAAAGTGAATAAATTAGTCTAATTTGGACTTATGCTACGTACATGTTAGTGAGGAGCAACTTTCTTTCAAGTTTGAACAACAAAACTAGATGACCCATTTGAAAAACCTTCATTAATCCACATGACAAACTTGATAAAACAATACTATATATTATTTCTTTTCATTTTTCTTACTTAAAATTATAAAGAGGAAACAAATGTAAAACTGAAGCAGTGATTGGTTCCTACTTAAGGTAAAAAAAGAAGAGCAAAAGAACCTCCTATTTGCTCTCATGGGCCAACAGAATATGAAAACTGAAGCAGAGCAGCTTGATCTATTATATAAATGGGCCGGAAAGTTGATTATGTTACAAAACATTAGGCAACCTGAAACCCACAAGTCCACAAAGTAATTGTATCTGGTACTAAGGGCCCTAGTAAGCATATCTCACTTTTACTTTTTCGTTATAATTGGGTTTTGTGTATGGAGGAGTCTCTAGTTAGATGAACAAACCCACAAGATGCCCAATAAGAAATCCTTCTTATAGACAAACCCACAAGAATTCTAGCTAGTCACCTAATTTCTTGCATTTGGAAAACGGAAAGCCAACAAAATTAGTTCTTTTTCTTGGTTTGGACACGATCAATCTTTTACATAAATTTCTAGGCTTCTACATCCCACTTTCACTCTTCAATTTTTTTACTTTGTGGCTAAGAGAAAAGTAGAGGGAGGGACGACCAGCGTAGCTATACCTGGAACATAAAGATTGGATTAAGACATAGCCACCTAGTCACTTTCAAAGGAAGGGTAAACACCTCACGCTACTCTACCAAAGTGCCAAAGAGCCTTGCCCCTTCCATAAAGGAAATCACGCACTATTTACTGTAAGCGGGTTCGAATTCGTGATCTGCTATGGAGATTGGAGAGTTAAGAGAATAGTAATTGAGTTACCAACTTGATGATTCACTCTTCCATTTAGTTCCTCGAAAGGGAGATTTAATGTGCAATTCCTATTGAAGAAAGCTTACTAATTTTCATTTTAAATTTAAATGGAAAATAGAGAGAAATGATAAAAATACAATATTCCATTTTCCTAGAGTGAACAATTTACGTGGCTTTTTCTACTTGGTTCCTAATGGGGGTGGCCACTTGCATTTTGTTTTACTTATGTGGCATTGTCAAGATCTGAGGGATTTTTTTTTATTATATCAATGGATAGATTTATGAAGACATTCCTTCGAGTATTGGAGAATGATTTCGAGAATAATAACACCCCATATGTATTTGAAGATTTAACTCATGGTATGTATCAACTTTAAAAAAAATATTTATTTATTAAGCTAATAATTAATATTGTAAAATTCAAATCAAATCGGTTGGTTAGATCGAATCAACAACCAATCAACCTATAGTTTGATTTAATTGTAATATAATATATTACATTATTAATAAACTATAATCAAAATCACAATATCATATATATAACATTAATTTCAAATAACTCATCCTTAAAAAAAAAAAACAAAAACTTTTATCATTTTCATTATTAAATAAGCAAAAGAGATCCAAGTAGTAGTTGAGCCTAGCGGAAGGGACTAGTGACTCTCAACAGAGAACCCAGGTTCAAAACTTAAGCGGAACCTAGCTTCAAAATTGAAGCAGAATCCCTGAGTGATTAGTCTCACAACAATGTCTATGGCGAAACCCGAGGATACCCAAAAAAAAAAAATTTAAGTACAAGAGATGAAATAAAACAATAAAAAAAAATTAAATAGAACCAGAAAAGATTTAAATAATATTTTATTAATTTAGATGTTTGATGTATATTTTGTTAAAATATAATTGTAATTTGTAACTTAACGTCGGTATTAATTTTAAACTTACTCAATAAAATATTAAATTAACATGTTTGTAAAAAATATTATAAGTTTTTAATATTCAAAATTAATTTATAGTGATGTAAAACTATTAATACTATATGAATTTGTGGTTACTATTTTTATTTTTCTAAGTTAAAAAATATTTTATACTAATGTAATTATTATTGACAGAATTATATAATTTTATAAATATATTTATGATGTTATTCGATTTGCTCGTTGATCAGATTTTGATTGAACATGTATATTGAAATCCAAAATATTTTTCCAGCAGATCATAGTCCAATTGTAAATTAGTACTAGTAACTTATTAGCTCACTTTAGGTATACGAACCATTTATGGTGCACAACATGCCAAACTTATTTAATCTTGCCAACTGGTTTGTATTACACTTAGCCCACTCATAATCCATACAAACTAAAGCACTATGTATGACTATATCATGAATATTCTATTACTTCATCACATAGCTTCTGATAGCACAATTCCGTTGAAGCTGTTGTTCTTCATATGTGCTTTTAGTTATATTACTTTTTTTTCACAAGAAATCTATTACAATCAGTTAATTTGGGTGGGCAAGATAAGATGATGCAACAAAAATCTTGGTGCAACAAGTCATTAGCACTATTACGTACTTGTGACCGAGCAAGAAGCTGGCCAAAGAAATCATTAAAGTTAAAAACAGAACTTGCTTTTGTCCTCGTGTGGCTGTAAAGTCTTTCCACTTCTTTTGCAACTTGCACTTAAGGCCTACAATCTCTCTCAATATCTGTACTTATCTCTTAAAACACTTTACAATCCAATTTCACAATCATCTATTTTTGGTTTGTCATCTATGATGTTGGTCTAAATGGTTAAAAAAATATGTTTTGTTCATTAATTAGCTAATTTCAAATCTAGTTGAAATACGCATATCCCTTCAAAAGAAAAAAAAATGTATCTATCTTTGTGCAACTAGACATACTAGTCATCCAAGTTTGATTAATATTGACCACTACTTTCAAACATGTTATAATTTAAAAGTAAAAGGTAGTGTTGGCTTATGCTGTTAAAATGATGGTGTTATTACTCTTTTATAGAATTTTATCATCTAATTTTAAGTGTTTGAATGAGTTAATCATTGCACATAATAGCAAAGTTTCTTGCGCTTGGGATTTAAATTTTACCTTATTAAAACCAAGAGGTTTACAAAAGGAGATATATATCAGTTTTTATTAATGGTGTAATTTATAGCTCAATACTACAAGATAGAAACATTTTACAGCGTACTATGTAGATAAATTTGTATGTCCCTAAATAAAGCTTTTATTCATCGACTCAGGTTGTCAGGGATTGACCCGATGACATCAAAATTAATATAAGAAATAATAATAATATATATAGTTAATTGCATTTTATTGTTAAGAACTTTCAAAATAATAACAATAAAATTTATTACTTTAATGGTTGAAATGAATTTATATACCCATTAGATAGTGAGATTAAATCTCACATTGAATATTATTATTTTTCTATAACTTTATAACTAGGCGATTTGATTCTTTTTCTTTTGCTTGTGCATTTTACAAAAAAAAGTTGTAGCTAACTCAGAATAAAAAAAGACCTGACAGTAGTTCAACCACCCAAGTCAATCTAGGTCTTAAAAATTGTTTTTGTAGTTCTCATTTTTTATTTGAATTATTGATTGTTGAATTGAGATGTATATATGATTGATGCAAATGCCTTAACTTATGGGAAGAAGAGAATTGAAGTAAAAAATATACAACCAGCTTTACTCCTATGTGAAAGGCCAACAAGAAAAATATGCAACGCCCGTCCACGGCCAAAGAAGAAGCTGGAGAGGCGGGACCCACACGACGCAGACGCCAACACCTTGGTTGCCGAAAAAGCTATCGGTTACAAAACTAGAAATTATTGTAGGCAAACGTGGCCCAACAAACTCGAAACGTCGTAGTATTGTTAGTCAGCCCACAAGTATGGACCACGGTCAGCACAAAAGCATTTGGTGAGGGTCCATTCTGGTGTGCCGTGCGTGACCATACGAGCTTCCTTTGACCGACTTAAATCCAAACCCCATCAATACATTTACTATTTTAGGAAAATTACATAATGACAAAAATATAATTATTTGTAAATTTATAAAAATAACATTTGAAAAAAAAATAGAAAATAATATATTATCCCATCTAGAAAACTAACTTTTACTTTTCGATTTTCCAATCTTCTATCTTTTCTTTCCAAAATACCATTAAACCTTTATATCTCTAATTAAGTACCAAAAAAATTATAAAAATGAACTTCTACATTTTGTGTACAATATTGAATTTTATTTTTAAAATCTTACTAAAAACATAAACGATCATTGCCAACATCTAATAGTATATATCGATATTATAAAAATAAGAGATCACTTTGCATTCTCTAATTAAATTCATTCTTGTGATTTCATATTATAATTTAAATTAATACTCATATCATAATGACAAATAACTATAAATTATGTTGAGTCAGAAAAAGCATGCATGGATTGTAATATTTGATTTCTGTGTGTTATGTTTTTATAAATTTTCATATAAGATATATAAATTATAAATCAAAGATGGAATAAATATTATGCAATTTGTGAATAAATCCAATTCAAAGATGTCATGCCCATTAAATTAGGGAATTATATATGTATTGCCACGGTTTAATTTTTTTTAATCTATAAATGTTCAAGTAATTTTTGAGTCAATTTAAATATATTTTGATAAATTTATATATCTAATTTAATCAAAGCATGCCATTTTAAATCTTTTAATTAAAGTAATTCGGTATGCTTTTCCTATTTGATGAATCTGTCTGCTGTTGGTTTCACTAGTCCCTCAAAAGCAGGCAGTTTCTAGTGCAATTATTCAAAGTATAAGAATTAAATAATCATACAAGTATTAAATATTTCTTATTATTAATTCCCACTTAAAATCACCATTCATATATATGTATAAATATATATATATATATATATATTATTATTATTATTCTATCCAATGCTATTAATCCAAATTAATTAACAAAGCTTGAGTGGTTTATATACAAAAGAGGTTTCAGTGCTTATCCATACATTAATCATATCAAATTAGATATGGACATGGTTCATCCAAAAGATGGTATAACTGTTCAATACAAAAATAATATGCAAAACTTAATTATATCAAGCAGGATGGCATATATGGGAAATGGTTGGAAATCAATGGGTACAACTTCTTCTAAAAGAGACGTATATAATCAAGAAGGATAAGACTAGTAAAGCCAGCTTAATTTTTATTTTATTTTTTAAAAAACTTGTAGCTAAATGTGGTAAATAATTGATTTTGTTACTACTTATGAGTCATTGATAGACTGACAAATGATTATATATTGTGTTGGTTTGCTTAGTGATGATGGAAACCAATAGTCAACTAATTAAAAAAGAAACAAAGTGTGTTATCCTAATTACTTGTAGAGAGAGAAACATATATTTGTTGCTAAAATAAGTAAATTTTTATTTCAAAAAAATATTTTTATTTATTTATTTATTTAACCATTGATCATAAGTTATTGTAAACAAAACTTAATCTATTTCTTTAATGTTTGAGAGACAGAATAGTTTTCACATAAAATTATTACTGAAATTAAATTGAATTATTTCTTATGAATAAAAGTCTAGCCAAACATGGAGTTAGTGGAAGGTTAACAATAAACTTCAGCCAATAATTTGATGGTATATATTCTCTAAAGGTGTCCTAACACCCCAAGACACACTAGAAAGAGAAGTAAAAGAAGAAATAATTCCTTTGTATTTGAAAAGTAGAAGCAAATTTTTTAATTTTTATTTTTGCTTAATGGAACAAATCCACAATTGTTGTTTCTTTTTGCTAACTGTACATGACCAACCTAAACCTAATCTGACATGATTAAAGACAACCTTATACATACTTGTCTAATGTTAGGTTCACAAATTAAATTCCTCTAATTGCCTCCAAAAGTTTATTACTTCCATTCATTATTAATATCATCCCCTAGAAATTGGAATCTATGTTACTAATTACTAAGAGTGATAATTTTGTGTTTCTTTTTGTGGCCATTTGATATTCATTTTCCATTGAAAGGTATATAGAAATTGACACAGCTAATTAACCTTATTACATCATCCTGACAAATGGGTTAGGACATAAAAAATGTCATATAATGAAAGATTTAAAGATTTAAAGCCAATGCAAGTTGGATTATAGGACAAGGGAGAATGCAGCTTCAGAGTATTGGGATTCAAAATTTTAGATGCCTAGTAGAGAATAGAGTGCCAAACATTTAATTTATTAATACTATGAGCAGAATAGGTGTGCCCCCAATTGGTTAATAAAAAATGTTTTAGTCACTAATAAAAGTCACAATTAGAGATATTAAACAATTGGAGAAAATTGAGAAAAATGAATAATTGACAAGAACAAAGAGAGGATGAAAATGAAAGGAAATTAAAAAAGGAAAGAAGGAGGTGGATTCCTTGCACCCAACGCATCTATTTTGGTTTGGGTTCGGGTTCGGAGCTAGGTTTGGTTGTAGACTTTGTGCGGATAAGAACGACCTCTCTTTCCTCCTCTCTTTAACGCCATCTACCACTTCCTACAAGAAACCCCATTCCTGCACTCACCGCCTCTATTCTTCTAAAACCTCTCTCTAACTCTTTCTCTCTCAGAAAACACCCCCACCCAGTGTACCCACCTCTGTTCATTACTCTTTAGCTCTCTTGTACTCTTTTACATTGAATACAGAAAGCTTTCCCTCTCCAATCAGTTTGTTCAAGCTGGCGATCGAAAACCAAGACACCACTGTAAGGGAGATCAAGCCCAAAAATAGGAGAATCATGGTAAGAAGACATTTTTTTGTTCTTTGTTTTTACCCTCTATTGTACTTGCTGTCATTGTATTTCAGCTTTAATATTCTGGGTCTGGCTAATGTCTGTGCTCTGTTTTTTTCTGGAAATGGGTTCAACGGGTTCTATGTTGTTTCTATGTGTATTGAGTTTTGGATTGGTTTCCTTTCTGGGTTTGATTTCAAAATTGGTTTTTGTTTCATTTTTTGAATAGGGTGCTGGTGGTCCTGATGAAGAGGACAATAGGTGGCCGCCATGGTTGAAGCCTCTGCTTAAAGAGAGCTTTTTTGTTCAATGCAAGTTACATGCTGATTCTCACAAAAGCGAATGCAATATGTATTGTTTGGATTGTATGAATGGCGCTCTCTGCTCTCTCTGCCTTGCCTACCACAAGGATCATCGTGCTATTCAGGTTTGTTTATTTTGCTATCAATGAATTCATAAAGTTACATCCTTTCAACGAATCTTTGCATATGAGAATCATTTCTGGTTCTGGTTTTCCAGTCATTGTTGTCAAAATTATTTCTTTCCCTTTATGGGTCTGCAGGAATCCTCCCTTTTCGGGAATTTGGGTATTCACAGTAATAATTGTAAAGGTCTTGTCTTTCCATCCTTTTTTGGGATTGCTGTTTTTATGGATTTTGGGTATTTTACTGAAAAAATTGTTGCGTTTTCATACACATCTCTGCTTATTTGTCATCTGACAAACCGTTTTACGAGGCTCAATTGGGTAAAGCTTTCACATTCAAGCTTTCCTTCATTTCACAACTTACAAACAGACTTAGACAGAGCCAGGCATTGATAGTGTCATTGTCCTTGATTGGGAATTTTTAAGTTTCTCACTGTTGACTGGTAAACTAATGTGTTTCCTTGTTGATGACAGATAAGGAGGTCCTCTTACCACGATGTGATTAGGGTCTCAGAGATTCAGAAGGTGTTGGACATTACAGGCGTCCAGACCTACATTATCAACAGCGCAAGGGTCGTGTTCTTGAATGAAAGGCCTCAGCCAAGGCCCGGAAAGGGTGTCACCAACACCTGTGAAGTCTGTGAGCGTAGTCTTTTGGATTCCTTCCGTTTTTGCTCACTCGGTTGTAAGGTACTTAAAACACAATACTCCTTGTCTTTGGTTCCTCTGTTTTTCTGGAAATGAATAAGGAATTTGGCCGAGAACAGTGTAAATTCTACTGTAATCGATGGCATTCAATTTTTTTATTGATGAAATGGGTTGACTTTTTCCTCTTGATGGAGAATTATATGGAATGCAATCAAAATGTGAGACTTGAAATTTCATTTCATTTCATTTCGTTTCGTTTTCTAAAATCTCAAATTCAGGGAATCCAAACAATACCCATTTTCAAAACGTGAGAAATTCAAAAATTGGCTTTTAATCATTTTTTATAAAAGTCTTATCTTTTTTGCATAGATTTCCATATCCTTGTACAGCTGAATTGGTTGCTTTTTCATTTAATTTGACTGTAACTTGGTTCCTTGTTTAATATAATATTTAACTGCAGATAGTTGGGACGTCAAGGAATTTCCAGAAGAAGAAGAAACAATCAGCAGCAATGGCGTCTGACTCAGAGGATTCATACAGTAGCAGCAGCCATGGCCGTCAGAGGAACGACAAAATCCAGAGCTTCACACCGTCTACACCTCCCCCAACTTCTGTTAATTACAGAACAGCCAAGAGAAGAAAGGGAATTCCTCATCGAGCCCCAATGGGTGGACTAAGCTTAGTATATTAGTAAAATATAGGTTATATTTGCTCTGCGTGCCCCAGATACACAATGTAATTTGCCTTGATGCCATTCCAAGGTTCAGCTCGTGTTTCTCGTGTAAAAAAGGTCGGTGCAGGAAGAATGACCTTTGCTTCTATTGTACATATAGAAGAATTTCAATTAGAATCAAAAAATATAGAAGTTGAAAAAAAAGAAAAAAAAAGTGTAGCAGTATAAGTTAAGGTTAGAAAAATAAGAAAGTATAGGTGGGTTTTTAGAGTGATTATACATAAGTTTTGGGGTTGAAGATGTAAATACTGGTTTTTTACTTATTAGTTGAGGTAGGTTATGAAATGACAGTGTACTCCTTCTGGAATAGGTGTGCTGATGAATAAATAAATTTTAATACTTCTAGAATTGTGTTGGTTTTTGTTTTGAACCATTGTAATATGTTGTGGTATATCTTTCAGTATTGCGGGGCCACATATGCCGGCTCTTGTGGGACCTTAATGGTTGGAGTTGTCAGCATGTGCACGTGTGAAGTTTTTATTGGGAGAGAAAGGAGAGACGTCTAGGTTATGGGAACCTTAAAACCAGTCAGCCGCCCCTCCCCTGCAAATGTTTATCACACCTCAGTTTCACAATTCACAAAGGCGGTTCCTCAAAAACAAAAGGAAAGATAAAAAAAGAAAGACAGTTCCTCCTTCAACGGCTGTGATTTGTTTGTCATTAAATATGTGTAAAGTTCGTAAATCAGCCGAAATTAAGTTTATAAGTATAATTTGGGATTGGACTCAATGTATTGTAAACGTGTCAGATTCACAAGTTTATAAGATTTTATGAAGTTTGTTTTTTTTACTTAGTACCAACGTTTTTTTGGTTCCCAGCTATTCGGATTGTGTCATTTGGTTAACGTGGTGAAATGTTTGTCCACCACGTGATAGTTAGATTGTTTGGTCAGTGTGTTTTCTCATATATATTTTGTTAACCATTTTATTTTGTTTTAAGTTTTTAGATTCAACTTACAAGATGTTACTTGTTTGAAGAAAATTAAGTAAAATATTTAGTACAGTCTCCACTATTTCAATTTTTGTTTTATACGATAATAAAAGATATATTTTATCTTAAATCTTAATTTTAATAACTTCGAAATAAGAATTGAAAATTGTTTCGTGTATATAGAAGATATATATATATATTAATTAATTATAAATTTTTATTGTGATATGAAAATATATGTGAATCTTGTATGAAGATTTATACACAAATAATTTTTCACCATACATGCACTAACTTTTCTAATATTTCTAATATTTTATGAAATAACATATTGAGATAGTTAGAGAATTAGTTATACATTGACTATATACTGAAATGATTTTTGACATATAAAGCATGACATTTTTATCTTCTTACTCGTTTTTTGAAAATCACGAGAGCATTTTAAAAAATAAATTTGTGTGGTGCAATGAAATTAAAAAGAATAATATATGATATGAAATGTGAAATAAACGCAAGAAGGATTTGTTTTTTACATCAATAAACTTAATAACTTTCTAATGTTAAGAAATTCATAAATTGTAATTTTGATTAAACAAATCGAGAACAAGTTCGACACAAGTGACAAGTTTCTTGTCAACTAAGAACCAAAGAACACTCCATCACACTCAGAAAAAAAGGCCGCCTTTCATGACTTTGTGCTTCGGCTAATGCTAGTCTTTATCAGATTGATAGTGACTCAAATGGTTAAAATAATGAGGACAAGACACGTGTCCATGAAACTTCCAGCTATTCGTTGAGAACCGTCCAACGCATCATTGCTTGCGTTCAACATGTGGAAAGATGGTACACGGTAGAACCGTAGAAGAAGTAGAACATTCTTTTTTTTTTTCTTTTTTTGTGACTCATAAACAAAACTAATGGTGGAGAACGATGATAGGGTGGGCCCCACTAGCAAGAGATGATAATCCCACAGATGCCAGCAGTGGGCCCTGGAGTGGATTATTTTAATTTATTTAACCGATAATTTTTTTAGATATTATCTTAATTTTATTTGCTTTAATTTGATAAATGTTTTAGATATTTTTTCTTCTTCCCAAATTCTAATAACAATCTTAATTTCATTATTTATGACGTTTTTAGGAATTAAAAAAGATCAAGATGATCAATTTTTAAGGTAAGTTTATTTTATTAATTTGGTTATTTAATTTTCTTTTTTTTTTTAAAATCATATAAAGTAAAATTCTCATAATTTTGTTTAATTTTGACATAAATTACTTATTTTTGAAAAAAAAAAATTAATTAAAATTTGCATAATTTTTTCTTTTAAAAAACGTTTGTGTGAATTATTTCCAACACAATAATGGTTAAATATAAGAAAAAATTCTTTAGGATTTGTGACAACATATATAGAATAAGCCACAAGTGTCATTTTCTTTCTGAATAGGTGGTGGAAGTGGCAGCCATGTAGGAGCACACATAAGGGTGAGACATACATAAAAGGAATTCTAGTGGGGTGCATACGTATCTCACTCCACCATCTACTTTCTCTTGGTGTTGATTAGCTTCTTTGGATGCATTGCCTATAACCCATCCTTTAACCCAAAATAATGTTCCCCAACCTTTGAATAATTTATCACAACTCCCCTCCAAAAAAAAAAAAAAAAAAAAATAGAAATAGAATAAAATAAAATGAGCACATCTTATTTATATGAATTGACCACCCTTCACTAAGAGAAAAGACAATAAGTTAATTTGTCTAATGGATTTTTTTAAATCAATTTATTTAGAGCATATATTGAAACACCCAATGGATTTTATAGATAAACATTCTTGGTAATATTAAGAAATTTTATTTATTTCACTTGAAATTTAAATTTATAAAAAGGAAGAAAGCTACCTTCTTATTATGTAGTTCATAAACAAGAAAAAAATACACTTATAACTTATTAGGAATTTAGGATATAATTTTTGATTTTTTAGTATCACTTGAACTAATAACTGATTGATCATTCTTTTAGTAAAAATTGTCACTAATTTTATGCATTTATCATATTTTGATAAGTGAATAAAAAATGTATGATTCTTTCATTAAATTTTTGAATTAAATTTTTTAATTGGGAGATATAGTAGAAAGTGAAAATTCTTATAAATTTTATATTCACGACATAAATGATAGTTGTATTAGATTAATAAATAATTAATTCAAGTATGTATAAATAATCTCGACACTTAAATGCTAAATAAATAAAAAAATGGTTAGAAAAATGCTTCTTTAACTGCCGACTAGTGAAGGTGGGTCTCATCGCCTAAGTTCTAACTTAAGTAGCCTAAGTCATGATGTCATGGGCTTAGCTAGCTCAATAATATGATGATAATTAAAAAAAAGAATCCTCTTTCGTGCCCCACATCCACATGAGAGCTGATGAATATGATAATCCTAATATTAATTACGTCTTCCTATGTCCTTATTTCATTATGAAGACCCAGCATATTATTTTGATTGGTCAATCTTTGTTTCAGGTTACCAACAATACCTAATTCCCTAAACTTGAATTATATAAATACTTCCACACATAACTACTTCTTGAAGATCATCTTCTTAATTAGTCTCCTACTATATTTCCCAAAACACTATTTATGAAATTAGGCATGGTTTTCCCATTCCTAATGCATATCAGGTTTTTTGCTGAAGAATCTCATTGGCCCATTGCATTCTTTTTCTTTTCTGAAAAAAAAAAAAAAAAAAAAAAACAAGAATCTTATCTGATGCACCCTTGGAATTTCAACTGCAACTTGATAAAAATAAGATGGGCCAGTTAGGTTTCGATGGGCTAAGTAGCAGTCTGAGTGGAGCCTATGGACTCAGTGGGCCCTTAACGAAGTGGATGAGGAATTTGTGTTTGTATATAAAATAAAATAAAAAAGAAAATTGGATTTTTGTTTAAAATTAGAGAATAGTCCAGAAGTACACATCATTTTGGGAATCGCTTTCAATTTTTTGTCTCATTTGAGAAATTAATGCTAATGGGTTGGTTTAATAAATAATTTAATACACGTTTCAAAGTAAATTTTTTATTACAATAATTTATGAGTTAATATACATATCATTGTAAATCGTTTAAAATGGGTGAGGATTTAATTATTATTGCATATTCTATACTAAATCGTTAATAACTTTACTAATTTTTGTTTATAAAAACTCACCTCAGTTCGATTTTAAATTGCTGAAGAAACAAGATTTTTGAAATCTAGTTCCTTAATACAAGTGATCAAACATGTTAATTAAGTGAAATTTTGCTTTCTTGAATTTGAACATATATGTTTTAAAAAAATTGATTTCTTTCCATGTGTAGAATATGCATTTGAGTAAATAATAAAAATTGTTTTCAAAATCTCAACTGATGAATTCAAAAAAATTAGTTCAATAATCAAGAATGTATGTTTCTATTTATTAATTTTATAGGTTTGAATATTTTTGAGAGAATCGTAATGAGTAAAACAGATAAAAATTATTTACTAATAATTTTAATGAAAATATCATACTTTTTACATAAACTGATTTAAACATACTCGATAGTTAAATAAAAATAATGAAATTGGAAATTAATCAATGAAGACTGTTATGTTAAAAGTAGTTCCGTAATTGGTTTGAGATTTTCAGGTCCCTTAAACAGTGTAGGACTAAGACAGAATAATGATTCGTAGCATCATATCCCATAATTTATGGGACAAAACATCGTGCAATTGGTTCTATGATATTTGTGGTATATATACTGTATTACTGATATTTTCCAAATTGATAGCATAGTTTTGTGGATTAAAAATATTTACGGTTTCAAAAATTATTTATTATCACAAAAATAATATAAAATATGAAAATTTTAAATAATTAGTGAATCTGATATTTTAGAGGAGTAAAAGCTTTGACTCTTTCATTAAAGTATTTACCAAAAAATATCTTGTAGCACAATAGAAAAGAAAAGAAAGAAAGAAAGAAAGACATTTCAAGTGTTTCTTTCTTGTTAAATAAGTCAAGAGACTCTTGAGAGTTGAGAAGGACATGTTTAAAACTTCATATATCTTCATACAAAATATCTTTGCCTATTCCAAGATTCAAAGGGTCATGAAATTAGTTGATAGAGTCACAGTCACAATTGAGATTTCAGATAAATAATTTTAGGTACGACAAGTTATGTTATATATGCCTTACCCAAAAGTCAAATTGCTAATTTTTTTGTTTGTTTTGTTGCTTAGTGAAGAAAATTTATTATGGTTGTAGATTTGTACTTGTTGATGTCAATGTTGGAGTCTTTATTTTATATGAAAGGTGGAGGTTATTACCGATAGAAAATACAGGCCCAGTGGGCTACCTACCAAATGTATTGGATCCATTTTTCATATTTGCAGCCCAAATATGTGGCCCAATATTTCAATTTAGACATTATCCAACTCAGGAAAGATCCAATAATATAAAATTGAGAGAATCAAATAATGAGGATACAATTTTGACGGGGAATCCTTTTTTTTAATATAAAGACTACAATGAATTGGGATTTGGATATTTTGACTGGAAGACATATCAAAATATTAATGAATTTGAAAAAAAAAACATTTAGCTTTCGGCGCTTTCCACAAATCACGCAGAGCTCTGGATACCTTTTAACCCAATTTTCAACTCTAATCATCAAAAAACCCAACATCATATTTTCAATGAAATGTGAAAAGAATACAAAGAAAAGACTTTGTTTCTTATACAGAATTAACCAAAATGCCATTCATTCCCAAACCCCATTGGCAATTGCACCTAAACTTAAATTACTAGCTACCTACTAGGTGCTTGATCAATTCATCACCATTTTCACACATGACCTTGTTTGTATTTTCTAAAGAGATCCTCAGGTTTTGGCATTCCTAAAGGCACAACAGCCTATCAAATATACACAAACTAAAGCAATCAAAGTTATTAGCAATATAATGTCTGCTATCCTCCACTCTTTCTTCAAGTTGGCCAATAACCCAGCTTTACATGAATCACAATTGTAGCAAAGTTGGGTCTGCTCATTACTCCATTGTAAGCAATCCATGTCAGCTGCAATGTTTATGGGACTAATCCAATATGTTGGGTTCACAAATGTGTAACCACATTGGGTTGGTGGCTTACAGCATCCTGACTGTGTAAAGAAAAAAGCAGAATGAAGAATATGCATGTTGGCAACAAAGTAATTAAAACAAACACATGGTTGAAGAATCTTAAGCACTTTAACTTTGTCATATGGAGGTTCAGGTTACTCTAAGAATGATTTCTCAAAATGAATAAGTGTTTGTTTGGAAGAAAAGTTTGAAGAAATCCAACAATTTTGTTTAATGAAAACTAATTAAAGAAATATATTTATATATATATATTTTTTTGGGTGTGTTTTGTTACCTCCCATTTTCATCTTTTAAACTTGTTAATAAATTTTGTTCTAATTCTAAAATAAGATGTTTATGTACACATAACAAATTTCCTTGATGTAAGATTGATGTAGATAACCTGACAATAAATCGATCCAATTCAAATTAAACATATCTTACCGTTTACGTTTTCTATGTTTATTCATAAGTCGATCTAATCCTGACTCAATCTTAACTTAACATATGATTTGATATGAATTCAATACAATAGGTGCTTCAATTACGAAGAGAAAATATTGAAGTGGGTTTATATACAGAATTACCTGTAAGGGGCTAAGATGGGCGTTAAAGAAATCCAGAGCCGTGCTATATGTTTGGTTCAACCCAGCACACGTATTTGTAGAACTAAGACAACTTCTTATTCTATCCCACTTGTATGAACTTCTTACTCTTCGACGAAGCCAGCCTGAGTAGTCATCAAGATGATATTCTAAGTAAGAACGACTAGGCTCAAGGTGGCCATGGCCTCTAATGGTGACCATGTAGATGAAACCCACCAAGCAAGCTAGTAGTATAATTGCAATGAGCATAGCAACCAAGTAGAATATAAGAAGCCATGGAATTCTGCAGAATCCTCCAATAAACCCTGCTACAGCCACAACCAATATCAATATACCTATAAGGATTACAGGCCATTGTAAAATTTTGATACATGAGTTGTCTGGCTCTGTTGCTAACCAAATTCCAGCACCAATAATTGGGATTGACAGCAGCATTACAATGAAATTTATGGCTCCAATCACATTGTTGCTGAGTGCCATTTTTACTATGAGAACTGATCAGAAGAGAGTGAAAGGGAAGAGATTTTGTTGTTCCTATTAACTTGGATTATTCAATGAAAGATACTAATCAAGCAAGCAACAATGATTTCTAAAGTGGAGGCCTGGAGGGATTTGATGTATACAAAGTCCAAGTTTCTTTGGGTACAACTTTTTGAAAAAGGAATACCTTGTCACAGGATATGGAGAGAAGGCAAAATGGTTGCCAGCAATATCAAGGGGTGGGTACATGGACTAAATTGGAAGAAAGCAACCATGTGTCCTAGGTAGCTAGATGCCCTTCTTTCTCTTTTTTCTTTTTTTTAAAGTAACTTACATCCTTGGATCCTATCCTTTGTTTAAATTTTAGGAAGAGGCCATTGAAAGTAAAAAATTATAATTTTAGCGTATAAGTATGATCTGTTATTGATTAGACCTGGAAAGATTAATTAGTTAAATGTTGTGGTTCAGATACTCACATGATAATAATAATAATAATAAAGATTTAGTTCTTAAATGAAGACTAAGTTTAAAATCTAATTAAATACAAAGCATAGTTTATTCAGTATTGAAACCTTACACTATTGTTCTCTATTAGAAGATGAGGAATGCTATGACCAAGTGGATACTTCAGTTTAACATGATTATATGTTGATTGCAAAAAAGGAAGAAAAAAAAAATAATACTCATCTAAAGCTAATTTTTAAGGAATATTGATGTTCTAAATGATTTTTTTTTTTGGTACATCCAAAAATAATCCTAGATGCATTTTGTTATGATGATTATAAGAGAGAAGAGACTGATCACTTATTGGCTTTGGTCCTTATTTTTCTTCAAAGAAATAGATAATAAAAGGATGTTTGATATTTTTGTCATTATTCAGTTCTGTCCATCAACAATTCAAAGAGATTAAGTTAAAAATGGAGATATTATCCGGAATATCATGATTCATGAAGGAAAAGTTACCTTTTGAACACCTGAAAGAATAATAATATTTCTTTAGCCAACAAATTTTATTATTGTCACTTACATTCTATTTCGTTTTTAAATGATTTTCATTTATTTTAAAAAAGTGAATAATTTTCTATTGCCTCTTATCATAATTATATATATATATATATATATATATATATATATATATATATATATTTTATAAGATTTAAATATTGATATGCGGTAAATTGATAAATATGTCTTTGTCAATTGAACCAATTGATTACCCCATAATTTAAAAAAAAAATCATGAATGAAATATGTAAAACATAAGATGATTAAGAAAGTGACAATAGAAAGCACAAATGTTATTACATATATAATGACATTAGTACACTGCTATATTTTACATACTGGGGGGATGTGAGGCTGTAAGTAGGATATAATCGGGTGGGATTGAATTGGAGATATTATTATTTAGATTTTTTTTTTTTTTACTAATGTTTTTAGATTGAATAGATTCAGAATTTCAGAAATTAATAATTTAATATAATCCATTAAAATTTATATATATATTTTTAAATTACTATATCCCTATAAAATTCTATAATTCCTAATTTTTTTAGTCTAACAATCAGCCAACTAGCAACTCCTATATCAACTTAATTAAGCCCATTCTGTATTGTAATCCCATTTTAAATCTTTTTTATCATAGAGTTAGAGTTTACTTTTTCTGTTTAGGTTGATAATGAGCTTGTAAAATGAAAATATGTTATTACTTTTTTGAGATGTATTATTAATATTAAAGATTTAAAGTAGGTTATTACTCTTTCAAATATGTCACGACAATTTATTATTGTTTAATGTAAGTTCAAGTGACTTGTAAAAATAGTAAGTATAAATAAAATACTTAATTCAATCAACACAATCCAATTCAATCTGTGATTCATGGATAAGATTGGATTGGTTCAAACCCTGTGTGGATTGGATTAGTCTCAAAAAAAATTGGAACCAGTGAAATGAGATTAATTCAAGACTAATTCTGAAATCAACCAGTTCAGCGTATGAAGACACCTGTAAGTATACACATAATTTATTTGAATTATTCAGAACAATCAGACCATATACTAATAATACAAGTTCTGTTGGAAGCCTTCAACTTGTGGCTCCCTGATAACTACATTATTCAGTAGGATACCCTTAATAAAGAGGATACCCTTAATCAATTATGAGGCAAAGCACCAATTTTTGCACCTTCGTCAATCCAGATTCAGAGGATTTACCATTTTAACTTCTCAGGGAAGTACTGCAAGAAACAAAAATTTCCAACTTAGAAATATATATATATGTAAAATATTATATAATGATGGGTTTTGGGGGGTTTGAAATTTTTATTCAAAAAATGATTTAGAAATGTTAATCAAACTCTCACCTTCTTAATAAGGGACATATAATATGGCTTCACCTTTTCAACATCAACTCTGACATTGCTCTTACTGTAAAGATCATATTTACTGCACATAATTTTTGAAAAAACATATTAAGTAAATTGATTTGATTATTTCAATCACCTAAACAAGGGATACAAGTAGAGAAAAAGGTAAAACTTTGGCTTACTTGAAAATCTGTAGCCACTTCAAGTTCTCCTCGTCTTCCTTGTTCATGAGGTACTTGTAAGCTCCTTCCCTGTGTAATGCTGCAAGATTATGGGTGGAAGAAGTTAATTAGTTCATTGGTCCAGACTCTAAATTGTACAATCAAAATGAAAATTATTGACTCTTGTGCTTACGGTAGAAGGAATGGTATCGGATAATAAACAACCCGGCCGAGGGCAAAGTTGTTCCATTTTCTTTGGCAACCTGTCAGTGCAATATCAAAATGCAGAACCAAATGAGATTAGGGTACCATTTTAATAGAATGGATGTCAATGTTCAAGTTTTCAAGATAAATTAAAAAGAACAGCATAAAAGTTACCAGATACATATAATCATCATGGCCAAATGACATATATACATTGTTCAGTCCACAACCCTCAGAGTAAACACCAAGTTTTGTGTTGTATTTAGGATTGTTGTTATCTGGGTTTTCCTTGAAATACTGCAACAGGAATTGACTAAAGTGTCAGAGAATATTGTTCTAATTGAATGGCTACACTACACACAGTTTAACATTGTCTAAAAGAAAGGAAAAAAGATATGCAGGAAACCTTGTGGTGAACAATGGATTCACTGAAGGCACATCCGACCGGAAAGGTGTCACCTGTGATATTAAATTAGTGTATTAATTTTAACAAGTTGATTGATACTACATTAAGGAAGAAAATGAGTGAGGCAAAACATATTTTGGTTAACAAAAATACATACCAACAACAGCCCATTGTGGAAGTCCTCCAAATTTAGAATGGTGGAGAACCTTTCCAAGATCTAAAGGCCATATCAGAATTAGTGTTTTAATAATGAAATATGTCTATATTTTGATTTGGAACACATATAATTTACCATGAACGAGAGCTGTTAGGTGCAACCAATCCTCATCAGGATAGTCTTTTCTCATTGCTTCTGCACTCTGCAACAAATGCTCAATTTGAGGTTCATCAATGTCAGGATCACTATCATCCACAACCTCATTCAGGAGTTCACAGCATTCCCATATGCTCATTTCAGCTTTGTTCAATTTTCCATACTCTTCCCTCATCCTCTTTACCTGTAATATCATTATAAACTTTTTAACCATCCCATTCTGAACAATTCCCATATACCTTGTGAACATAAACTTTGTGGGACAATAAAAAAAAAAGAAAAAAAACAGAGAACAATTTGCTTACAAAATCATAGGTCTGATTAATGTGCTGCAACCGGTAAAATTCCTCAACACTCTTTTGCCTTTCGGTTTGAGCATTATTATAATCTCTGTCAATCATTCATTTCTTTTTCTAGATCAGTTCCAGTCAGGACAACAACAATTAATTCATGTATATATGAACAAGTTTACAATTCAAGGACTAATTAAGAACTTTATAGGACCTGAAGGTGCCGCCAAATGAATTGGTGTCCGGCACTGTGAATGCCGCGCATGATTTCAATGCATTGAACTCTATCTTCTTCTCTTCTTGTGACCCAGCTGTTAACTCAAAAATTGCCCAGACATTGATCAAATAATGAAACAACAAAAAGTATATATATATGTAAAGGGGGTGAAGGAGAAGAAAAAGAAGAATAAAGGAAGAGCACCAGAAAAAGGTTACCAAGCTCAGGTTTGTTCTCACTGCTTGCAGCCATTTTTGTTTCAGGGGTTCAACGATAACAGAAAGCAAAGAACTTGGAAAGAAAGACTTTAGGAATGGTGCAGCTATTGCTTCTATTGAGCGTGGGATATATTTATATCTAACTTACATGGATGACAGGTAAAATTGGAAGATTGGAGTCCTTGACAGCAAAAACTTCTATTTTTGGATCATTTTTCCAAACAAATATTTATCCCGAAGAAAAGTTTGCGGTTCAAACTTCAAATCCATGCATTGTTAATTTGCTAATCTCTATCTATAGTTTTGTTAAAGTAAAAAACCACACATCATCTTTGTTAACTATAAATGGGGATCATGGTCAAATTTACTAAATTTGTTGGATAATTGCGTTATTTATGATGACACGTCGCATATTGATGCCTAATTTTATTTCTTGATTATATGAGTAATGTCTGAAGACAAAAAATTATTTGATTTTTTTAAAATGTTGAATTTCATTAAAGAAAAAGAAATAAATATATTTATATTACTATATTTAGAAAAAATCTTCTTCTGGGTGAAGTTTTTTTTAGGTTTTTAAAAAAAATCAACACAAATACCACTTCTCATTAGTTTATTTTTTTTTACTAAACATCAATTTAATATTTTTGATACAAAAATATAAAACGTAGTTTAAGTGGGAAAGTATACTTTAAGCTTGTAGTTAAGAGATTTTTGTAATACTAAGGGTTTGAGCTTTTAAAAAAAATACTTATAAGGTGAGGTAGCCACAATCTTTAAATGAGATTAGACTCATATTCAAATGTGTGAGAATATGAATGGAAAAAAAAAAAAATACAAATGAGAAAACTAAGCTTGAAAATGATAGTTCTATTTCGATAGCTCAAGATCAAATAAATTTTAATGAACAAAACAAAGGTCGTAGAGCCGCATTGAAATTGAGCCAGCACCATGGACTGGCCCATTTTGCAGATTAAAGAACGTGAACAATTGTCTTCTCAAAATCAACTAATCCAATTCCGCTCTCTTATCCACACTTCTGCTTCCTCGTTATACAGTCACTCCAATGGCAGCAGTACAGAATCCACTCTCTATCTTCTCAGCTAACCCTTGTTCCTATAAACTCCATTTATCTTCCAAACCACCAGATTCCATAAGGCTTCATATCTCCAACTCCCTTTCTTCTTTCCTTTCCCAAAATTCCATCTTTCCACCTAAACCCTTGTCTTCAAAAAAACAAAATAGAGACTTCTCCTTCGAGTTATGCTCTTCACTGCAGGAGATAGCAGTAGAAGAACCACCAGAGGAAACCCAGGATTTAAATGCAAAGAGGAAACTTTACGTGTTCAATTTACCATGGTCTCTCTCGGTTGTGGACATCAAGAACCTATTTGGTCAATGTGGAACAGTAACAGACGTCGAGGTTTTTATATCTTAATGCTCTCTCTCTTTAGCTTCTTTTCCATTTTTGTATAATTGGGGTTTGGAGAAATGGAACTTGACTGCAGAAGTTTTCTTTTTGGCCATGGTTGTAGTAGATAATAAAGCAAAAGAATGGGAAGAGCAGGGGATATGCCTTCGTGACTATGGCTTCTGGGGAAGAGGCTCTGGCCGTTATTGATAAATTTGACTCCCATGTAAGTCTTGATTTTCCGGTATCCGTTTGTTCCGTCCCTCCTCTACTACATTGTCTGTTTTGTCAATATGTTCAATTAGATTTGTACTGTCTATAATGGATTAAACGGACTATTGAACTATCAGTGTTATTTCTCATTTGGTTGTTTATTACTTCGATTTTTTTTTTTTTTTTTTTTGTAACATTACTTCAGTATTCCTTAAGGTTCCTTATTCTGTCAAAAATGCTCAAAAATGTTCAATTTAGTTGTTTTTACCTTATATTTCTATATATGTTTTTTGGCTTCACGGATATAAGAATTTCTGGATGGTGTCTTTGACTTTCATATATCGGCTGAACATTAAAAAAGCCTAATAGCCTAACTGTGAGAGTTAGGGACTTGGGGCGAAAGCCTCCTATAGAAATGTCTATTACTTTCTGCAAATATCACTAATAATGCATGACAGTTATAAAATGCAAACTCAACATGGTTTTGCTAGTTCTTAAGTCAAAAGTGAACGACTAATGGAGATAGAAATGATCTCCTATCATAATTATACCAAATGTAGCAGTTCAATTAACCCATTTTTTATACTGCAGGAAATATCAGGCCGTGTAATAAGAGTGGAGTTGGCAAAGAGATTCAAGAAACCTTCTCCTCCACGTCCTACAGCTCCCTCTGCTGGAGAGACACTACATAAAATTTATGTGTCCAATCTTGCTTGGAAAGTAAGATCTTCCCATCTCAGAGATTTTTTCTCTGAAAATTACAAACCAGTTTCGGCTAGGATTGTCTTTGATAGCGCTTCAAAAAGAGCTGCTGGGTATGGATTTGTCTCTTTTGCTACAAAGGAGGAAGCGGAGGCTGCGATTTCTGGTCTGGATGGGAAGGTAAATTATTTTGGTGTTTACTTATCTTTGAAGATTTTATGCTTCTGATGGGTCATAGTTTTCTATTTAATTAATGGCTTGTATTGTGGTGAATAGCTTATTGTAATAAAGGTTTTTATACTGTCAAGTCAAAATTGTTATATCTTAGAAAATTGATATTCGGTAGCATGAAGTGAGACTTCCACAATAACCTATTTGATTTCTAACCCATGATAATCCAAGTATGATAGACTAGTACCTTCCCTGTCACTGGTACCCATAGTTTAGTTGTGGTTTTCCTTATGCCTTTTCTTTTGTATCTTTTGGTTTTGAAGGGTGAGGGTATCAGTATCTACATGCATTTTCTTTGCAAATATGCCCCAAGTATTGTCTGTTAACTGATGAATTGTGCTATAATTCTTGTGTTTTTTTATTGGACCAAGAAGGTTTTCTATTCAATAATTTATGTAAATTGTCAGTTTTGACAGGTGATGCTACTATACTACTAAGGCAATTTTCTATACACTTGACATTTTCTTAGACTTGTTGGAATTCTATGGTTTCTGAGGCTTTGAACTTATTGTACCTCAGGTAACCAGACAGTATGATGAAGTTGGAAAATGTGGTTGCTAACAGTAAGATAGTTTTAATGTAATTAAGGCTCAGTGATACTGATAATATCAGGTCTAAAGAGTACATATGAACAATAATGGGAAGCATAAGTAGTAATTAATTTGTGAAACATTGCCATTTTTCTGAACACTAAAAGTAACAATCACCGGTGCTTGGTTACTTGCCTTCTGGATTGGTGGAAGGCTGGAAGATACTCATTCCTTCAGTTTGACAAGAGTTGCTGTTTGATTTTCATTCTTCCTAGTTCAGTTGCTTCAGTTGTAGGTTCCCTCTTTGCTTGCCAAATCGATGCTTAGACCCTAAATGAGTGAGCTCTTCTAACCAGATGGCATGGCAATGTTCAGCAGAGAGAGATAGAGCACATAACCTTTTAGCATATTGTATAGTGACCACTTCCTACTAACTGTGTGGGACTTGGGATGAATGCAATTGAATGCTGCTGCAGTAGTTGGATTTACTCAGATGCAACCCATATGCGTATATTTCTTCTAACATTGTAGTTGAGGGATATTATAGGGTCCCTTTTTCTTCTTCAGGAGTTGATGGGGCGACCACTTCATCTAAAATTCAGTCAGAAGAAGGTTAATGAATCTGGAAGTGACAACGAGGAAGAACACAGTTCCGGTGGTCAACTGGAAGCATGATAATCCATATGCATCCTTTAATCAGATTCAACCATGACCTTGAGACCAGGGACAAACTTTCTGAAACTGGAAGTATAAACTCAGCTACGCAAATTTGATGTTTGACTTTCTCTATGGTCTGTACAGTTTTGCATTCACCAATCTGTTACTTTACATATGAGTTCTGATTAGTGGGAACATTGTTTTTGTATGTTTTAAGTTGTGCATAATTGTAAATGTACATGTTTCGTATTCTATTGATACAAGCACTATAGACTATAATGCTCAAAATACTTTTTTGCTTCATAATGATCTTGGAATTTTGCATATTACCTGTGCAATTTACTAACTTTTGTTGTGGACTGAAAATAAAATGCATCGTTGAAGAAGCTGTCATAAACTCTTAAACTGCTGTCAAATGTATGGACATGATTAGGTTAAAACTTGCTGAACAGTGCTAACTTTTTTCTGGAAATTTGATAGCTTGAACTGCTTGGGAAGTACCAAACACTAATACATAGTAATGCTGTTAAATGAATGATTCTGTAAGTTATTACTAACGTTCTGAATTCAGTTCCCAGCCAGAAAAAGAAAGTATAAATAAAATGATATTTTTTTAAAAACTGGCAGTCTGGTTTAAGGCAATTGGCTTTGCATGTGCCTATGTTAAGGAAATAAGGAATGACTAAACTTAGATGTTCTCTATGTCAGGCATCTCTGGTATTACGTGATGTTAGGCATATGTACTGACAGTGCAGAACTCCTGATATTAAGGTATTACATGACCAATGTATTTTTATAATTTTATGATGTCTTTTCCTGTATCTACTATCTTGTACACCTTAATGTTCTGCCATTCTAAAATACTACTGCAAAGGAAAACTGATTTTGGTTTAAGGTTTCTGGATATCCTACCCTGATTGTTAATAAAAATGAATCTTCCTCTCCTATAAAGGTCTGCATCTCATTTGTGATTGCTGCATCTTCATGAAGCAGCATAATTCTCATTAGTTGTAATGGAAGGAGGATATTTGGGATTTTGTGTATTTCTTCGCTTGTAGGTTGTTAAAATAGGTTACACAACAAGAGGTTGATTCAGTTTTAATTATGATGGCAATTACCCAAATAGAACTATTATTTGCTTAAAGTCAGAGTTGTGATAGAATTTCAGGTAGACTGCCCCAGTCCCAGATTTCACATTTTACCTGCAGATTTTGCAAGCCGACACATGTACCAGAAATTCCTATTTAGGTATTGACTTGACTTATGAATTGGATCCCTTTGATCTCAAACGAGAACTCCTTTCGATTGGAATGTAAATCAAAGATGGAGCAAAAAAATCATAAAAAAAATTATCTAGACAACCACAAATAAAATTATTTATGAACTGTAAATTTTTTTCTTATAAAGTCGTTTTGTTGTATCTTCTTTTCTTCACAATAGAGAGTAAGCACTCAGTTTTCATTTTCTATTATGTTTATATATATATATAATTATTATACATATGATCCTAAAAATGTTTCATGATTTGAATCATCGTATTTTGTTTCAATATATTATCTAAATAAATCTATTTTAATCATATCTCTTTTCATGATAGGTGACATTTTACATTGTCATTTATGTACCGTATCGATCATCTATCCATGTATCGATCTATGAGAAATGTTCTATTTACTAAATCATACCTTTTGAATATTTAGGCAGGAATATTTGCACAGTAGTATTCTTTCTATATAGTAATATTTATACTGTAATTCTTATTTGATAATCATAGATTAATGAAGAGCATGTCAAACATGTATATCTAATTGTGGAATTTTCTTTTTGGTCATTTTATCCAATTTTTTACTCAGATCATATTCCCTCTTTTAGTTGATTGCAATACATCTCCACTTTTATTCTGACGAAAATTCTCTTCTCTCTCTCTCTCTCTCTGAAAAGTTGGGCGTTCTATATAGTGACCAGAGAGGTCCAAGTTGTTCTGACACCATTAAGTGATATTTTATTAGCTAGGGAAGCACATCAAAGGAAGAGAAAGAGAAACAGAATGAGCTCACATTCTTTTGGTTCCTGTAGAACCACAAATGAGTTGAGGGCATTATTGGATCAATATAGAAGGTGGTAAGATAGGTGAATTCAGAGAGAGAGAGGAAGACCACCTAGACAGCAAAGATGCAAAGAGAAGAAAAGTTGGCTTATTAGTTGACTGGAGAGTGAAGGAACTACAATTACACATCCTTTAGTTTTTGACTGCAGCTTTATAGATTCAAGGATGGTCTGATTTTGTCAAGTTGACTAGGAAGATGGTTTATGACATTAAAGTGAAATATCTTGCATTTATTTCCTTTTAGATTTTGGAGTAGGATTCCTTATCATGGAGATAAGGTTTAATTACTGGGAGATGTTTATTACCCATTCTTTATTAAGAATTAGTCCCACATTTTGCTTGATGTTGTAAAGGAATGGTGCCCACTATTGGAGACTTGGAGTCTAGGAGAGAATATATGCAAAGTGGAAGGTAAAATTTTCTGCGGCCCACTAAGGAGATTTGATGCACTGATAAAAGACACAGGAGCTCTCTGAGCCAAAAAAAAAAAAAAAAAAGACACAGGAGCTCTGCATTTCCTTGGTTAGCAATGTCCTACTGTTCCCAACATATATCCCTTGCTATTATTGATCGTTTGTGTAATTTTTCCTTCACATTAGTATGTTAAGCACAATTTTGCCAATTTACAATGGTGGGTCCATTACCAAAGCTTGAAGTTGCATATTTTACGCTTAGAGCCTTAATGATGTTATACAACCCGGAAAGTCAGTTGAGCTTCAATGTCTGGTACACCTAACTTGACAAGCTCATATTACTTCCCACTCACCTTAATGAGATTTTTGGCTGAATTTTTTTATTTAATTATCAGATGTGTTCATTCTAATTTATGCATATTTTGACTAATTATATCTCTGATCCGGTCAAGGCCAGGTCATCCAAAACTAAAGAATTTATAAAAATTTACTCCTTACAACCTCCTTAACAAAATTGAACCCATGAAGTCAAGGATGGATATAGACATTCTTGATTATCAAACCAATCCTTTAGTTGGTGAATTTGGATATTAAAATTATAAAGAACAAAAGTCTCTTGCTGTAATTTGTTCACTTCCTCTCCAAACTAAACAGAAAAAATAAATGCAAAAAAGGAAGCATTGATTAATTACTTTCATAAATTCCCTACCATTATACACCTAAGTTAAAAAACCATTATCTCCTATAAAAACTGAAAAAAGAGATGAAGAAAAGAAAAAGGAAAAGGAAAAAAAAGTTAAAGCTTATGCATCAGCACCATCTTTTCCTTGTCTTAGCCTTGCTTTCCATCTAAGCTGTTTGGCTCCTTTCCCTCTCCAACTTATCCCTTCAAAGAAACTTAGCACTAAGGCAACTCAGAACTCTCTCCCTGTGCTTGCTCTTCTTTCTCTTTCTCTCTGCACAGATACTTTATAAAACAATTATCCTCTGTTTTGATATATAATTCTAATCGTTGTTAAAATGGAGAAACAGTCTAATATACTGCTACTTAGTTTCTCCCCACAATTATTCAGGTAATATCTTGTTTTTAGTTTTCATATCACCAAGTTTCCTTTTATGGGTCTGCAGATTCCCTGTTGCTTTCATGAAGTTGTTCTTAGTTCAGTTTTCTGAGGTTCCAGTTTATTAAAGATGGTGCAATCATAGTGTTTTCTTTAATATTTATATATTTGTCTGAGTCCCTTGATTCTCTGAAAATTCACTTGTTTAGCAGGACCAGAGAAAAACTACGACTTTAAGATTGCCCATACTTTAGGTCCTAGTGTCTCCCAACTTCCTTGGTCTTGTTATGGCGTCTCTAGGCAACCCCTAAAACTTGGGTACCGTATATGAACAGCAAAGACTGTTCTCAAGGCTTTTGTAGCTTATACTGCCCACAGTGGTGCTATGTAATCTATCCTCCTCCACCTCCATTTGAATTTCCTGATGACAATTCAAGCACAAGTTTCTCCCCTCTTGTTATTGCAATCATTGGCATTTTGGCAAGTGCTTTTCTTCTTGTAAGTTACTATACTATAATTTCTAAGTACTGCGGCAGCCCTGACTCTGCACGACGAAGAAATTATGACCCGAATGAGGAATTGGAAGACAATCACAATCCATCTATCCATGAGCCCTGGCAAGTGCCAACTACTGGTGGTTTAGATGAGGCTCTGATAAAGTCTATTACAGTCTGTAAGTACAAGAATGGAGATGGGTTGGTTGAAGTAACAGATTGTTCTGTTTGTCTTAGTGAGTTTCAAGAAGATGAAAATGTTAGGCTCTTGCCCAAATGCAGTCATGCTTTTCATCTTCCATGCATTGATACATGGCTGAAATCTCACTCAAATTGCCCATTGTGCCGTGCTAATGTTTTTTCTTTCAATGCTTTGCCACTTCAATTTCCTGCTCCTGTAGTAGAAATTACTTCAAGTAATGAAACTTTACCAGAAAGTCAGCATACAAATGAAAATGAAGCAGTTGGAAGAGACAATGAAAGAGATGACATTGAAGAAGAAAGATTGCATAATGGTATAGTCCCAAAACCTGCATTACGTGCTTTTAGTGATTTGGGGAATTTGCAAAGTAGAAATACAATTATTCAGATTAGAGATGAAGGTTATGAATCAGTTAGAAGATCACTTTCAATGGATCATTCATTTCAAAGCCATGTTTCAGTTGCTGATATCTTACACATGAATCAAGATGAAGATATTCAAGTAGATCAAAATGATGCCCAATTGTCAAAGCAGTCACAAGGAGAAACTAGCAAGTCTAACTATAGGAGAGTCTTGCATTGTGTATTAAGTCCTGTTGCAATGAAGAGATCGTTTTCTAGTGGAAGATTTTTCCTTACCAGACATGGGAGAGGACGGCATGCAGCTATCCCTGTCTGATTCTTTTCTTTTCTGAAAATAACTGTACTATGATGATGAGCACACGATGTAAGTAACAAATTTTTGGTGTAAGAACTAATAATTTCAAATTAATATTAATGATTTTATATATAGTATCTAATCAGTTGAGAGAGCAGTAAACTCTTAGTCTCAGGAAAAAAAAAAAAATTTACTCGCAAGTATGAAGTACTTTGTTGGATTTTTATGATTTGGTTAAGATCAGGTACCCTACTTCTCCATTCTGTCAATGAGACATGCTATTACTTTTGGTCCTTTCTGTAATTATGTAGATCATTACATGTGCTGTGGATGTTTATAACATGTAACCCTACTTCTCCAGTCTGTCAATGAGACATATGCTACTACTTTTGGTCCTTTCTGTAATTATGTAGATCATTGCATGGGTGTTCTGTTTCTCATCACAAATTTAAAGAGGGTTTGGTAATTGATAGAACTTCTCCTTACTACAGAAGAGAGTAATAAATTCATAGCTTTGTCTAAGATAGTTATAGATGAATTTTAGAACAGAATTGGCTCACCAATTTGTGTGATATGGGATGCCACTACACTTAAAGAGACAGCGACATGGGTATCCTTATAAATGCTAGAACCTACTATACACACTTAAAAAAAAATTAAAAAAATACTACATTTGTGTTCCAAAAGTTGCCATTACTAACCTTGTCAACGTGTCATATACTAGACCTAGTATTCTCTTTAATTAATCAGCAAACAGTTTCCAGACCTTTCCCTCAAAATGCCTCAGTACATCAAGTCTCAGATCTCCAAAACATTGCCTTCTTAGAAGTAGCAAACTTTTAATCAGATGAGCAATATTTTGAATCTAGGACTGCTTAGTGCTGGTTAAACAAGTTGTCTGCAATCACTATCGAGATTTTTTCAGTTAAATTTTTTTATTAATTATGCACAAGCTTTTTGTGAATTTTTCATTAGACTAATTGAAATATCTTTCTTGGGTAAAGAACTTGACCATAATTTTATTGACCCTGCAGAGAGTATGAGTCTGGATCACCTCTCCCTCATCATTGATGTCGCAAAAAGTAAGAAAAAATAATGAAACATAAACCAAGATTGGCGGCAAAAGCAAACACAGATATCACAAACACATTTAGTGTGGCCTGCAATGGATACTTAAAATCTTTTGATTCTTTTGGCGCACATGCCAAAAAAAAGTTCAAAAGAATTGAGTCATTTGAGATTTGAGATCCCCTCATGTCTCCTTAGGCAAAATGAGACATATATTACAGAAGTGAGAGACTGTTAGTAAGAGAAAGAGCTGAAGGTCCATCAGAAAGGCCCAAATTTTCAGTAGAGTATCTAGTAGGGCCCATTAAAAGCCTAACAATCATACTCCAAACCCACATAAATTATTTACTGGGCCTGTTTCTTGAAGACCCATAATTGCTTTAGTTTCATGGAGATTGTACTTACTTTATGGACCAACTTCAGGATTGTTAATGGATCTATCATTGGCTTGATTACTGATAAAATCTTTTCAAAATCTAAATGATTGTTCATAGTTTTTCAAGTCGTAGCTCAACTGATCTTTCTCTATCTCTATCTGTCACGCCCACACACACATACACAGTAACACAGAAACACAGATAAACACATGTAGACCTAATATTTAAAGGTTATCCATGCACGTCTCCTTGTGCTTCTGAATTTCCACAAGTGGACATAACTATTAATTATCACACAAAAGAAAACAAAGCTGAAGGATGAGAATCAACGCAAACGGTAAATTTGCATCGATCCCACAAACAGGAAATTAGATTTTCTTCTTTCTTCAAAAACTACAAAACACATACACAGTTTCCAAGAAACTAATCACTTTGGTTACCAAGAAGATAAGCATCAAAATTAAATCCCAATAGCAGCTCCTAGGCTTAGGCTATAAGTGCAAAGTTGACTATTGGAACCTTAGATGCTTAAACAGTGCTTTAATTCTAGTTATCGGTGACAATTATTGTGGGTAGAATTAATATGCATCATTTCACTCGTGATCATAGGAAGCAATCATTTGGCTGTTATTAATTAATCTGAAATTAGTCCAAGAACATGAGGATGTCTTAGAGTTTTCCATGTCTAATAAACTCTTACAATTACATTTTTGTCGCCAAAAGATTGTTGAAACAAGTAGGCACAAAGTTTATGATAAAGAGTTACTTTCACGTTGTCTTATCTTTTGTATGTAAGAATTATCTTAAGAATTATCTTAAAGTTTCATGAAAGAGAGCTGTTTTAAAGTAAACTTAATTTTTTATTGAAAAATTAGGGTCACTTTTATATTTATGGCACAAAAGGCCTAGTGTCTTTATATATTCATATTGGCAAAAAGAAAGTGTCTTGATATCTATTGGGGTAACTGTACTTTGAGTTTAGATGTTTGAGTCTGATATATACTTGCAACAAAATAATGCCAATACATATGGTAGACTCGCTAACTATGCACAAGTCTTGAATTTACATGTTCATAGATGTCAATTAATGAAGTTTTTTTTTGGTCAATCACAAACAAAATCATACCTTGCTAATTAATTAGCATGAATTGAGCGCAAAAGAGGTCCTTCAGATTTTCTTTTCCTTACATAGTGGCTGATCTTAATGGAAACAATTCTCAAACAAAAATTAGACCCTCTATGGCTTTAGCTACCAAGTACACAACCACACTAAGCACACTGAAAAACTACACACACAAAACCAACAAAAGCATATGCCAAACATCCCCCAATATTCTATTTTTTCTTGGAATTGGTTGATTTGGGCATTTCACTCAACTCCTGTGGGCATGCCATGGAAATCAGATCAGCTACAAAAGGCAGCTTCTTCTTCAATTACTCTAAGCATGTGGTGAACTGCCGTTGCAATGTCATCAACTAAAGTGAGTTGGCATCCTTCTTCAACCTACATTAAGAATGTTCAAATTTTAGCCCAAATTACATCCTTTCCCATAATTATACTGATAAATATTGTGCTGCACATATCATATACACAATATTATCCAGAAATGGAAGAACACCACAACTACTAGATTTAAAAAAGAAGAAAAAAGAAAAGAAGTTCTTATTTTCCTAGGAGAAAGTTCTATTTCTATTTGATAGATGGAATGACATACCTTAGCGCTGATAGAGTAGAGGACTAATGGGTCCATGGTGGTGATACTGAGATGAAGGATGGTGAGGCAGAGTGTTTGAAAACCAGCAACCAATTTTGATAGCTGTCTTGGACTTCTTCGGGACAGAATTCGAAGGTTTGCATGAGTTTCAATCAAGGTAACCTCAATATCAGCAATGGAAGCTGTAGTCTTGGATGTGTATCTGTTTGGAGTTTGAGAGTAAGTGTATTGAGGATACACAAAAAACTGTGCAAAAAGGGGCATGAATTTGTCAATGGAGGTGTCTTCGTTTGCTTCAGCTGACATTCCTTGTTGTAAAAGCTGGAACTTTTGAGCTTCAAGGGACTGCAACCGATGCTCAAGTTCTTTAACAAATTCTATGGCACCACCTACTATAGAGGCCTGGTCACCCTGCAAGAACATAGAATTTTCACATTGAACCTCAAACATAAAAATCTGACAATAATTAGACTAATTATTATGAAAAAGTTTATGTGATACATGATTCATAGCATTATTGGTTCAAAATCAAATGTGATATCGTAGCTCAATTGTATAATGACAAGTACTGAGCGTTGGCACAATGATAATTGCTCATTTAGGACCTGGGTGTCTTGAATTCTGGCATGGAAACACATCCCTCTCTGCTAGTAAGGATCAGGCAACATGCACTTGACACTCCATAGACCCTGCAAAAGATGAAAGTCTGGTGCACTAGACCAACCTTTAGCTCAATTATACACTGACAACTTTATGAGCTTGTTGTATTATTGTACATTTGCAGATTGAATTATATGTAACAGTGGTGATGAAATTAATCAAAAAAAGTAGTGAAATTAATTAAGGAATAAGGATGAAAGACAAACCCTTTGGACATAGGACTCCGGCATGAGAGAACGAAGGACGGCAAGATGCTCATTCATCTGCTTCCTTCTGTTTCTTTCAACAGTAATGTGAGTCATTCTTTGAGTCTCAGCTGCTTCCTTGTTCTTACAAACCTTTGTCTTCCTTCTTCTCTTTTTACGCACTTGTCCTCCAAAACTTTGCCTCCGGCCAACTCCAACTGCTTCTGGTCCTCCAGAGTGGCATTTCCGTGTTACTAAGGAACTAGTGCAGCTGTTGAATACATGTCCATCTTGGTCTTGAGGTTTCACACTATTTTCTAATAAGAAACTAGTCTCTGGAGAGTCATGGCTGCAGTTACTCAATGGCGTAGCAGAGATAGTATCATAGATGATGAAGTTGAATAGCTCATTGGAAGAAATAGCCTCTAAAGCCATTTCTGGATTCTCTAACTTTTCCTTTTTTTCTTCTCCCAAATCAAACAACATCAATCATTTTATAGCAAATCTCATTCTTAAGAGAAAGAGGGGTTAAATGTTTGAAAGGAAGGGTAATATAGATTGATAGAAGGATATGAAGCACGTGAGAGAGGCACAGAAAAGGTGTTGTACTTTTCATCACCAGCATCAAAAAAGTGAAGGAAAAGGAAAGAGGCACCTCACTCATCATTCTTGGTTTGGATTTTTCCTTTCCCTTTTATTTCATAGATGATGCCAAAGACTGTCAGAGTTTCTGAAATGGAGAGGTGAGGTGGGGGACCCAAATCTATATAGAAATATGCATACAAACAACAGAACAAGCTGTGCAAAAGCTACCCCTCACATTCAAATCTGTGTCATGCGGGAAATGACTGGCTCATGTATTACCCCATAGATTCTCACATATAATACTAACAATTTAGACAGGAACTGGTGATGTGTGCTAGAAAATCTATTTTACATTCTATTTGTCAAAGTTTATCTAGATTATTATGTTAGTAGGCTCTGAGAATTTGATTTATCGAATCGAACGGTGGATGTCAATAGATGCAGGTGAAACTTTGGTGCATTATGATTTCCCCAACAAGCATAATTCTTTGCTTGTTGATTTAAACTTCTTGTAATTAAAAAGAAAAAATGGACTTGATAGAATAACCAAGGTGACTTGTTTAGCACTTCCATGATGACTATTAGCACCATTAACACCCAGTACTGGGATAATTGATAAGTCATGATTCAATCAGGTCACATCCAAGTAAGTGCTTAGCCTTGGAGATTCTAAAAGCAATACATTAAATCTTTATTAGATTGGTGTTCATGCACGGAGAAAAATTCTAGATGCTCACCTAAGAGAATATCTTAATAATTAACACTTGATATAAAACTGAGGTTCCGAGTTCAAACATTACGGGTTATAAGCTTCTATGAGAAATTAAATAATTACACTTTACTTTTTCTTTTTTCATATTGTATCCATGTATATAAAGATGACCTTTGTTCCTGTATCACTGTGTATCACAGTGGGGGAGAGAGATTCTAAGATTGTATATTATCATGAAAGGTAGACATTATCAAACACTGGAAAACTGTAGCCCGGGCGCACCTAGCTTATCTGGTGAAGAGGACATATGATGAAGAGAGGGTTGTCGAGCTCGGACCATGGTCCAAGCTGTCAGACCCTCTGTTGGGGTAATCCATGTGAACATATGCTCCCCTTCTCGAAAAAGTACATATCAGCAGTTATCATCCATATTCAAATATTCAGATTTCATTTTTCTATATGATATTTCCCTTCTATTATATTGGCTAGCTGTTTCAAGCTTCTTTCTCATATTCTTGTATTGTTCCTCTCTAAAAGTAAATAAGCAGACTTGAAAGAAAGAATACTCAACACCTAGAATGCAAGAAAATGATGTATAGCAAATATAACATTAAAATATGTATATGATCTGAACTGATAGATCAGTAACCATTATGTGTAGAAGGAAGCTAACATGCAAGCTCATGGAAATGGAAATGGCCTTGCGTGTCATCAGGACCATCTGTTCCAATGTTCCATGATCAATCTCCACAATTTTAGAATTGTCTTAATAATCTTGATCCATGTAAGATTTTAATTAAAACCCCTGCTACAATAAAATCATAGCATGGAGCCTCGAATCAACATGGTTTTATGTCGTTACCAAATAGGTCTACATCACCAACAATCGCTACTTTTACCAAAATTTTAACTTGACACCATAGAAGTCAGCAATTCCAATGACAGTTGATAAAACATAAGCATAGACAAGCAAGATACAAAGGGCCGTGGCTGACGATGCAAAGAGTGTGTTGACAGACAAGTTTATCAGCCCTGTTAGGACATTTGCCTGCAAATAAAATAACAAATCAGATTATTAGTGTAGCTTGTGTCAGGAAGCAGATAAATGCAATGGAGAACTATCAAATTCACCAGAAGAAATGTAGTCAGCAAATTCCGATTAAATGCTTCTTCAAGTACTGAAGTTTTGCTTCCAGGGATAAAATCAGCTAGCATTATAAATGATAACACCTGCAAACAAGTTACATTCTGGTTGGAAATACACACCAGATCCATAATATGACACATAATTTGCAATTAAATTACCAATAACAGACTACATCACTTAAGCAAAATGTGAATAATGATATTCAAATGGCAGCCAACAAAGAAGCCAGTCAATCTCATATTAAAAAATTTATAAAAAAAACTGAAAGAAAGATATATCTGCAATAATACCTGTAGGTTGTCAGCCAACACCAGAGTAACATAGGCTATGTTGCACTGCACAAGTGTTCATCAATTAGTTTTTACATCCACATTTCAGCTAAATGCTTTCTAAATGAGGTGCGTCACAAAGCAGGACATCCCTACCGTTCTGCGGGAGACTCTTTCAACATGCCTGTCTAGAAGCACAGCTATTAACCTGACATGGGCATTTAAAAAACAGATAGGTTCATAATTGTCATTTTCATTAACAAAGATTAGACAAGTTATTGTACTATTTAATTTACCGTACCAAAACAAAAGAGACAGAATCCAGACTCTAGTCCTTGCCCATCCATTTCTTCTGCACCTTCCAAAGAAAAGATTGTTCCCTAGATGAACACCAAGAAGGTACATACCCCAATATCCTGGAAATAGAGACAAATCAACAATCAATTACTTGAGTAAAATTGTGTATTATAAGCTAAAACGGAAAATCGCAAATAGCTTCCTCTTAATTTTATGAAGGTTTCAGATCAGAGTATGCTTGGAGATCTGCATGGCAAAGTCATTGAAGATTTTATTTGCGGGGATCATTCAAATTAATTTGGATCACAGGGGATCTGCTTTCAAATCTTCCTTGTTGTCTTAAAACAACATGTGATTTATTTCACTCAAATGAGAAGGGGAAATTCCCTCAATATCTTATGTTTTTGTGCTCATTATGGTTCATTGAAAAAATCTATTACCCTGAACTCTCTACTGTCAGCATTCCCCTATGTATAAAAAAGTGAATGATATGATAGAGGTACACTGTCAATAAACTCCCAAGTAAACAGCATTCCTTAGGATTTACCAAATCAGACTTCAACCTCAGATCCAAAAATGTTCATGATAACAGAAAGAAAGATCATGAGAAGACAAAGACATTGATATACAAGCTGTTCCTCATCAAAATACAGAGTCTTGGCATGTACTCTGCACCTATACCAGAAAGCGCCAATAGAAATCAAGGGAAAGCACCACAAAAAAAAAAAAAAATGGATAAAATAAAATAAATTGAGGAAAAGCATCTCTAGTTAGTTTTCACATATATCAATGTATAACTCCGATAAAATTACAGCCTCAATTGACAGGAATTGTGAAAAAGGGCTTGATCCTCACCAAATATGCTAAAAAGGCCCTCCTTGTTTTGGCTGATTATATTCCATTCCCCTTTCATTAGAAAGCATGTATGAATTTAACCCTTGCATCAAGAAAAACTGGTATCCTGAAAATTGAAAAGTTCAAAAGAATAAATTAATACCTTTTCAGAGGCATGACACAAAGACATCCAATTGGAAGCATACCTACTAAAACAACCAAACCAAGAAGTCCAAAATACTGTGGAGGAACATTAATTAGAGAAGTAAGGATTGAGACAGCAGCAAGTGTGAAAAAGAAATTCCAGTGCACACCATATTCACCCACATGAACCTATATGGAAAAGAATGAAAAACTGACAGACATATAATAGTAAAGAAGTAAGAAAGAATACTATACAAAGTAATGCTTGCATAAAATTGAGCAGTATCGATTACAGAAAACAATCATCATTTTATCCCTCAAACCCACTGCATGTCTTTTATCTTTTGCAGCAGATTAAGTGAGAAAACTAAATACAGAAAAGAAATACTTTTCAGCTTTCTGTTCCAAAATCACCAGTAAGGACACAATATGATCTCAGTGGGTTGACCAATGTCAACCATGTGAATGACATAATACATACTGGATAAATTTCCCACATCAAGATAAATATAAGTATCTTTGCTATCCGACATCAACCTCCAACCATAACATTTACCACGATTCAGAATTTTTCCAGACTAACTGAATCAGGGTCAACCAATTGGGGTTATATAAACTTTCATCAATCACAGTTTCTGTTCAGGTCCCATGCTGCATATACTAGGTTGGATTACCTCAACCATAAAAAGGCCTTCACCATTTCATAGAGAGAAAATTGAGATGACCTTATATAAACTAGCCATTTAACAGGCAGAATTGCACATGTATGTTAAACTTCGCATCCATCACATGTATTTGTTTCTCATACCAACATACAAAGATTGGAAATAAAAAGAGTCCTACTTGATAGTCCACTCCCCTTGTTGTAGCAAAACGAATAAATCCTAGAATGAGTAGCGGACTAATAGATCGAAAAGCACTCTTCCAATTCCTGAAAAGATCATGGATACAGAAAATGAAATAAAATAAAACGATCCCCATAATTAAATTGTCTGTTGGGGTGAAGCAATTTCATCAAATCAAATGCAAAAAACAACTATCCAAACAGACAAACTAATCATCAAAAATTCGTTCATAAGGGAAAAATAATAAACTGAAGGACCAAAGATAAGATAGTTACTACTGAATACTGATAGTAAAAATGTTAGTTTTTCATCAAATATGAAAAAATAAAAATCACATCACTTTCCATACCAATATTATTGATCCCATTGATATCAAGAAAATATAAAGGTCACTTCACTTTCGTAGTCCTGTCAGCATGAGCACATGATATGCAGTGTTTGTTACCCTCATTTTATGAGCTTGTACGGCTCAACGTTGAGTGATTTACAAAAGCCAATGAAAATGCATTTTAAATGTATATATGCTGACTTGTCAAAGGAAATGTAAACTTATATGCACTAAATTTATATCTGTGCGTGTCTAACAACTAATACTACTATACATTTATACTAATACTTTAAGACTTGAATGTACTATAGCATTGAATGACTCACCGTGTTGATACATTTCGTGCTTGACGTGAAACTAATGAATTAGCTACCACAAATGAGCCAACTCCAAGATCCATCTGCCATGCTCAAGTTAATTTTATTTGATTAGCACAAATGAGATGGTCATTTTTGCCACTTCGTAGCAACACAAGATGGAAACTAATGCAGTAAGTATAGAGAAGCTTATCATATTTCTTTATCTTTGGGACTTTGGGGAAGGGCTAGAGAGAATGCAAAAGCAGATAGAACATTAAGTGTACATGAACTATTAGACAAATTATCTCACAGGTCCTTATTTTTATCTGTTTCCTAAAGCACAGTGAAGAAGGAGAACAGATCGAACATAATATTCCCCTCAGTGGAAGGATCGAATTAACATTTTCTAGGCTTGAATTAATAGACAAAACTCTTGCTACGAATTCTGTTGAACAATTACTTATATGGACGAAGGATAAGAATTACTAGTTAAAACTCCTTTGATCTGATTCCTGGAGCAAATGGCCAAAGCAGAATAAAATCTATAATAAGAACTCTCCCCAATACTACTAGGGAAGTTTACTTTTTATTGGCACGCATAATCCTTTTACCAATCACAACTTTGCCAAAAATAAGAAGAGGAAGAAGGAGAAAATATAAAGCAGAAAAAGTATAAAATGTGTAATCAGATCATACTCCATCACAATAGTGAGTTTTCTTCTATTTACTTGTACATAACCCAAGTTACACTTACTAGTGACTAATACTGTTGAAAACTCAGAACCATCAATTTCACCCCTAACAAAATTTTACCCTTTTCAAGAGCATTCCAGTTGAATTGATGAAGTGATGAAGTGAAGACATGCCATAATACATTATCAAGATTTTAACAATTAAAGCAAAATGTAGCTTACAGAATTACCTACAAGTTTATTAATCAATGGATTTCCTTTGTTGGCTCTGCCAGCAAATCAAACATTTAACATAGTATATCCTTTCCAACAATTTTGCAACACAAGTGACCCCCAACATTGACAGAACATATTGAATTCCAAGTTCCGCACATATGTAATTAATCAAATACTAACGATAGCAATGATGGCAACAACAAAAAACTGCATAGCATACTGAAAGAGATTGCTTACCAAACTAGTACCATAAGTTTCAGTCTTGGCATATCTTCTGGGAAATATTCTGAAGTCAACAGCCAATATACACAAGAATGTTATAATCATCTGCCAAAAGTCAATATCATTAACACGAGAGCAGAGTAAATTTATCATAACTGAACCACAATAAATAATTAAATAATGTTAAGAAGGACTGCTTACCACAACAACCCTGTATGATGAAATATATGCCCTAAGAGTGTCAGGCTCTCCTTGAGAAGAAAGAGAAGAACCACAAGGCCTGTAGGAATGCGCATTCAACTTTGTCAAGCATATGCCATATGGAAGTCTGTTGTACATTTAGCAACTTATGTACAAATCTAGCAGCATGATATTCCACATAAAAGGCTATCCCTTGAAAAAGATTCTTTAGAAGAAAAAAAAAAGGAAAAGGAGAAGAAAGTTGAAAGATGTGAATGTATTCCTTTTCGGCTGCAAGATAGAATAATGTAGTGACAGTGAACAGTATTGCCCAGATATAGGTCCAGTCTGCTAGTACCTGTCACCATGAGTTAGAAGATTATTAGTTTCTGCCTACATAAATATGATTTCACCATTCGTGACAAAGGGAACATGTTATGAAGTCACAAGTATCATCAATAATTGGAATTCATAATATTACTAATGGATAAAAAAAGTCAACATCTACTCTCAAGCACTGATCACCCAAGTACAAAAAATCAAAAATCAAAAATCAACAGAGATGAAGAACACTTACAGTGAAAAATAGAAGCATGGGGAAAACAATGACAACAAAATCCAGAGACAAGGAAGCCATGTAGACCCTCAAATTCTTAGACCCTGTAATTGCATTATCGTTCTTCTTCAGTGAGGCATCTGGAGTCAAAATACCCAACTCAACAAATTAATTGTGACGTAACAATCATCTGCGCCCCATGTATAATGCTAACTTTTAAGATAAACTCAAAATAAAGCGAACTGATTATATTACTCTTCACCACTAAGAAGCAGGACTGCTAAACAACAGCATTGGGATTTGGGACCCTTTTGGTAACTTAGGGGGAGGTATTGCAAGGTAAGTCTGACTGAAAAAGTTAAGACCAATGTGCTATCTCTTTGGTAAATATCATAAATGGACGTAAATTTAAACCGTGAGATGTATGGGATTACTGTCTCTGAACTTACCAATTATGGGATTGTAGCTGATTGAGTGTCGAATAAGGATCAAAATCTGAGATTGAAAGAAAAGAAGAAAGGGCGTGGGCGTAAGATACAGAAACAAAAGATAAGAAATTTACTATGGACAAAAAAGATAAATCAAATGCAGGAAAACTTACAGGGATTGTAGTTGAAAGCGCCACTATTTCGAGCATGGAGGATCCACTCAAATTGCTCACAAATCTATAAAATTTTGAAGTGACAAAAAAAGTTGGAATTAGACCACGTAAAAGATATTGTTAACTAGACACTGAGAGAGAGAGGAAGAACAACTCTTCTTTGAGAAGCTTATTGGGGTTAAAGGAATTGAAAACAGAATCCATGGATAAAGACAGAAAATTTAAGTGTAATATGAGTTGAGAAAAAAAAAAAAAAAAAGTCTTGTTTTGAAGGGAGGAGAAGAAGGGGATGACACAATTTGCCGCCTTTAGTCGCAGTTCACCAGAACGGAGTAGACACTGACACAGCAAGAAGAAGACCTTTTTTTTTCTTAAGCCCAGCCCACTGAAGGCTAATTGGGTTAAAGTTCACCAATTTGGCAACTTCTCTCATGTAACCATTTTGATTTGATGAAAAAAATTCCTTTTTACTCCGGTCTGATCAAAATGTTGATCTGCACTGAAATTTAATTTTTTTATAGTTTTTATTTACACTCTTTCTCAAAAAATTTCAATCAAAAAAACACATTTTCAACCACTAAAAACTTTTATAATTTTAAAAAATGACATAATTAAAAAAAATAGTATTAATACTATTTTGCATTCTGTTTTATTTTGAGTTTCAACTCAGTTGATAAGACTTATAAAATTTAACTTCTAATTAATCTAACTAAATTGTAATCACAAGATTAGTTATTTTTTTGTTATATAACTATAAACAAATAAAAAGTACCTTTGCATGATCAAAGATCACAAAGTTCCCAATTTACATAGACTAAAATCCAGTGAATTTGTAAACTCTAACATCTCAAACAATAACTATAGACTCCCCGGTAGGTATACGTGTATAACTTGCACTATAAATCTCCCATACTATCAAAAACTCCCGACATTTCACTCAAAACACTTAAAATTTGACATAGCAAAACATCAGAACAAATCCGTAGAAAAAGTTAGAAAGAAGGAAGACTCAAGTTTTCTTGATGTCTCCGCCAGGGGAGCAGCCGGACATTTCTCCATAACCACAATTACAAGCACCCATCTCCTCAAAAGTCGTACAACTTTTCGTCCAATTATGTCCTCTGAAAATTTTTGTCTTAATTACATCCTCCGGCAACCTCAACGTGTACTTATCACCCCTTTCTGCTCCTCTAGTAAGAACAATTGAATGCCCTGTTGAATGTGACCGACAAAATCTCTCCACCTTATCATCATTGTTCTGATTCCCCTGTTGTTGATCATGCCCTTGTGGTCCTCTGCTCTCGTCATCATGATCATCTTCTCTTATGTCAATGCATGTATAATCACCATGATCATGGTCATGATTCTCTAGTGATGACTCATGACTATCATGTATGGTATGCTGATCATGATTCATGCTGCTGCAGCTACAATGATCCGGAGATTTATCTTTTGATGGGGAATTCTCAAGATCTCTACGACAAACCGGGCAAGTCTTATGTTTTGTGAGCCAAAGATCAATACATTCTTGATGGAAAACATGGTAGCAAACTGTCAATAATCTAAGGAGGTTATCATCCTCAAACTCTAACAAACAAATGGCACATTCTAGACCGTATTTCTCTTTGCGGAAATCTTTGATTGATGAATAGACAAACGTTGGAAAGACTTGTAAATGTGAAGGGTCAAGACCATTGTTGGTAGTTGTGTTTGCTGAGCCAAGAAGGTTGCCGGATGGGGTACGTTGAAGGGTCCAATTGTTTATAAGATTTTCCATGAAGTACCTGCAGAAGTAAACTAAGAAGAAACCCACAAAGAAAAATACAAGGAGGATTATGGCAAGGACTATGAGAAAAGGTGGAGAGGTGAAGGCTTGAGGATTTGTGGTAGTAGGGTATCTGGAATCTGAGAAAGAAGACATTGCCTAGATGAAAAGCAATGATTTTGGTAATTATTGGTTAATAAGGTGGCCAGAGATCGGATTGTTGCAGGCCTTCCAACTCTGGTTCTTTGCATGGATTAGAGAAGTTTAAGCTCGGATTGGGGAAGAAAAAAGTGAAGTTAGAAGAGAAAATAATGTTGTAGTGTTTTTGGTGCCAATAGTTTTTTTAGTTTGAGGGATTAGTTAGATAAAAGAGAGAAAGGAGGAGGTATGTGAATGTGTGTTCTTGAGTAAACATGTATGAGTGGTTGCTTAATATGGGATGGTGATGTGTCAGTGTTGGTTTATGGTCCTTGGTAGGGAACACAGCTATTGAACGAGTCCTTGTGAGAAGGATGAGGGAATCCTGTATGAACTTTTAGTTATAGGCTAGCTCTCTTTATTATTGTTTTTCTTTTTCTTTCTCTTTCACTTACAACTTTCAAGTTACACATACGTATTGTCATATTTTTACACCTAATCTTGGCCGTAGATGTAATTCAGATCAACGGTTGAAATTATTTATTCCCAGATTCTGAGTAAATACGTGTGTCAACATGTCCAACAAAATGCCACCTAAAATGATCTGAATGGATGAAAAGGAGCATCAAGCTACACTGGCGACAAAGATGAAAGCTATAAGAAGTATTAAAAGCTTCAAGTTTCCAAATCAGAAAACAATTTCTTACATAAACTTGAAGCAATCAAAAGACAAAACTTCGTAACAATTAGAGCTAAAGATACATGATCACATTACACCTTAAATAGGTTAATACGAAAGATAGGTTTTGGGAATGATTGATTTGACTAAATACTCCTGGGTCGAGCTATGACAAATATTCAACAAAAGACCCGCTAATATGCCCAATGTCCCTGCTGCAATATGATGCGATTTCGAAATGTATCGAAGCCTTGGGTAGTAAAAAAAAGTGGGATGCTGTATTTCCAGGAGTCCTTTACTAAACCACTTCCAGTTCGGTTGCTGAAAGATAGAGATAAGCTTTAGAATTCAGTTCTCTAACATCCGGGGGTTAGAAGTTCTCATCAATCAACATTTGCTAGATAGGAATTGATTCCAAATTTTATTCAATGTCATCAATCCAGTCGCCGTATATCCTACTGATTTTATCTGGACCCTTCCATTTCTGGTGAGGTCTCTGCCCTGGCCTCTGAGGCACAATGGAACTCCTTTGTGATGGAACTCCAATATGATATACATCAGAATGAGGAACTGGAGTGGCTGATGCAACCACACTATCCACAGGAGTTTTTGAAGGTAGCCCTCCCTGCTTCATGTCAGAGGCTGTAGCAGAGGAATCTCTAGCATCTGTATCTACAAGCCCACCACCATATCGGTGCAATTCTGGGGTCAAAATATAGAAAGTTAGATCTAATCTTAGATGATTAGTAGGTTTAGTAAGCCGAAGGTGCAAAATTGAAGTTAAATAGATGCAATGTATAACAACAGCAGAGCAATGTGTACATGTCAGACATGAGAACAAGAATTCACTTGCTGAAAAGGGCAACACGCAGACATACAACACAAAACATGTGAATAGTTGAATAACGTCTACTGGCTGATAAATAGCAGATTTCGGCAAAAATTAAATTTTCTAAGGAAAATTTAAATTCACTTGAAGCACCATTGGTCCTAGAATTCAGATCAACAACCCCAGCCCCACTGCCAGGGGAAAAGACAATTTCAACGTAAAATACAACAGAGTCAACATGCACAGTGGCATGTAGTGCATGTAATTGACTACTAGTTTATTCTGTAAAGCATTTACTTTACCCTGTTTATGGTTAGTGTTAACCTATAAAAAAAGATATTTTTTATCCAGTCCATCATTTTATTTGTTTTCCGTGAATTTCTTCTTCTGTTTCTTTTATTTTTAGTTTGATTATATTTCCTATAGTTTGAGTTGATGGGGCATAATGCCTGTAGCTTAACCAGATAGCTTATTCTTTTTTAAATCAAACTTCATTTTTCTAATAGCTCGTAGAACAGACTTTTTGCATATGGTATCCTCAAATAAAAAACTGGCGTTCCTTAATGTGGCTTCCTCTGTATGAACTGAAGTTTATTCAAACTGAATGTAATAGCTAAGAGAGAAATTTACTCCAATTACATCCTATCAACATAAGTGTGATAAGGAGACAATGTACCCTCAATCGTCACTTAGGGATCTTGGGGGTTCTCTAATCTTGTGGTTTAGGATTGAACTTGGTTATATCAGTTGGGGAACCTAGGATGTTTTAAGCATACATGAAAAAGGAAAGTACAAAGAGAATTTGGAAGGGATTGAACATATAAACTTCAGAGGACGTATTTTTGCGAGACTTAAAAGTTTATTCTCTTAGAAGTGAGTCCTCTCCTTTCTTGTTTTAGACTTTAAACTACACATTTTCCATGCATGCCAGAGAGCAGAAAGCAGAGAACAGAGAGAAATTCTTCCTCCATCTCAAGATTACTGAGAATAGTGGTTTACCAACATAGGAGGAAGATGCCTGAATTGTACGTGTTAGTTGCCTTTCTAGAGAGCAATGCTCATTGCATGTTCTGATCAAGGCAACAATCTGTCATAGGGTTCATTGACAGTCAATATAGGGATTGGAAGGTGTAAGGGTAGGCATTTGATCCTAAGTTTTCCTCTGGCTAATGTCATCTGCACCCCTATTGTAAGTGTTATAGCAAGGTTTGAACTACACTCAAAAGGCTGGTAAGATGATGTAGAACTTACAGCTTTATGATATGGTTGCTTTTTAGTTTCCAAGTCCCTCTACCAGAATGAAATGTCATTCATATGCTTCACGACATACATTGTTCCAAATAATTGCACTTTGTATAAGAGAAACAAACAGACCCTAAATCTGACAGTGATGTACTAGGAGAAAATCTAACATACGAAAGATATAATACCTCAAGCAAACATGGATTCATCTGTTATCAAATAATTAAAGATAAAAGGGTTGACATGGCTACAAAAAATGGGTAACCATAATAGAAATGTAATACATAAACCAAAAACTATTTATATTTATGTTGAAAGATGTATGGAAGGATACGCCTCGTTATTACTTATTATTACCATTTTTCTTGTCAAACTAAATTACCCTTAATTATCATTTAGGAAACAGTACTCATATGAACCACGTAACTGAAATAGCTTACACATGTGGTAATTTCAGGCAAAAAGCTTTGTCTCCAAAAGATTCATTTAAGAGTGAAATTGACAATGTAGCATAGGATTGCTTATTTATAAAAGTAGAAGATGCAACAATGACAAATATCTTTCTTGAGCGAAATCCTAGCCTCTAAATACCAATGAAAGGCAAATCAACCATACCTGGAGCACCATGAGCGAAATGGCATTTGTTTCCAAATGGGCAATATCCTGTCATCTCCCACTTATTGCAAATCCTTGTTTTCCAATTCGATGGCTTAGCATTCTGTCCATTTCCGGCACCACCATACCCACCTGGGCCTAAACTTATTGCCACACTCTCTCGATTTTTTGATTGTTCATCATGGAGAAATGTACAACTATCACCATATGGGCACCCCTCTTCTGTATAAAACTTCTTGCAGTGCCGACCTTTATACGACCTCTGTGTATCCACAGCAAAACTTGTTGACCCAACAGATGGAATCTGATATTCCTCCGTCGGCTCCGACATTACTACCTTATCTTCCTCGTGAGCTGCCACAATTTCTTGCCAATTTGGAGGTGGTCGACGAAGCTCTTCAATGCTATGTGCAAAATTGCAGTTTGTGATATATGGGCAGGTCCCAGCTCGAAATTTACAACAAAGCTTAGTTTTGAAGAACATTTTCCCAATTGCCTTAGACCGATTTGCCGAAGTTACATCCTGGGAATTCCTTGATTTCTTATTTGGAGGTTCGCTTCCAGACCGAGATTGGGATGGTCTTTGATCGTAATTCGAGTTGGAAGAAGTGTCAGCATCACCGTTATTCCAAAATCGGTAATCGTCCTCTGTTGCCCAAACAGACTGGTCACCAGACCAATTGTCACCACCATCATTTCCCGTGATTATTTGAACAACGTTTCCAACGGAATATCCAGCATCACGACCGTAATCCATTAAAAGGATAACCCAGAAAAATCAACAATTTTTCGGGAAAGAAAAAAACAAAAGCAAAACCCTAACTCATGATTGAAGTGTGAGAAACCGCTTGAATTTTACCCAGAAACTGAAAATTATCAAAACAATACTACGATTTACGTGGAAATGTAAACTCTTTTAAGAATCTGTGAAGTGGGTATTTCACAAAAACATCTAATCTAACACTATCTAAAAACAAACTGTTAACTACAGAATTCACCAAACAAAGAAAAAATATTTAACTTTGATATTACAACAAGAATAAGAACAACGATAACAATAGCACATACAACAAAAAGATCAGTTAAAAAAGGAAATAAATAGCCAGCAAATTCAAGATTGAACTAACTAAGATCTACATTCCAAAATAGTAAAATCTAATAACTGAATCTAAAGGAAAAGAATTTTTTTTAACAAAAACGGAAACTTTCAGAAATTTAAGAAGTGGAAGCACAGATGAGATACTAGAATACAAGTGAGAAGATAACAAAATCAGATTTAGTTTTAGGAGGGAAACCATAATAATCCCAAGTGAGGAAGATGGTTTTCGCTGATCAAGCCTAACAACTAGGCATTCGTACGTAAGATTATTTATTTTATTGCTTAATTTGTCTTTTTCTGGGTAAGAATCATCTACACTAACGTGTAGATATATAACACGTGGCAGATTCTAACTGGTTGATATTGTTCATCCTAATTATCTTGACATGTTGGGCTTGCTCTCAGGCCCAAGACCATGAACATAAAAGGCAAATTTCATAGCTTAAGCCTAGGCTCTGACAAATGCAAGAGCCGTAGACTAGGCCTGAGCCTCCTTGATCAGAGAAAGAACATGTTTCTTTTTCATTTCATGTTTTCCAGATTTTATTTTTTTCAATTCCTTCAAATTAAATGAATTAAAAAAAAAAAAAAAAAAAAACACTATATTTTTGTCTGGATAAATATTCCTATCCATTCTATCAAACAATAACATACAAGTATACAACCCAAATTAGATAATTTTATATATGTTTTATTGGAAAAGCTTTGTATTTTTCTTGCTTTTGGTTTAGAAACAAGAAAAACAAAACACGCATATAACTATTGTTGTGACACCAGAACATACATACAACATTTAACACTGCCAAGTCTAACTATTTTGGTTCTGTCTAATCCAATCTCCCTTGAAACCATCACTAATAGCTTTGTGTCTCGCTCTGAAAAAAGTCAACCCTTGAAGGCTCAAAGTCAACCATCAATTTGTTGAACTTCTTGTTGCTTATCCTCTGTTGAATAATCTTCATACCCTGGTCAGAGCTGCAGAAGATTACAAATTTAGTAACCGCACAAAATGACAAAAACAACCTTATAAAACTAGCACAAGAAGCATGACTAACTTTTGTGGTAATGAAGGGGTAGAAGGGGTCAACTGCCGTGCGAGCTTAACGGCGTCGTCGTGACAATTGATTATATGATTGAAGCACAAATAACGACCGTAGGATGACACATCCTCGTATACACAAATGTGTGCATCCACCAAGAAATTTAAATCAACGGTCACGAATACCCCATCTTCGTACATCTCAGCCGCTCCATTTAAATACGGGTTTTTAATGGATAGATCCGAATCCATTAACAACCCTGCATTGATTGACACCATATTTACACCCCTATCCATTGCTAAGGCCCAGGCTGTCTTCTCTGCTAGTGTCTTTGAAATGGCATGCCATAACTGCAAACAAACAAAAATAATAATAAATTAGAAATATTTTTTTTTATCAATTAGTCATACACAAAGCCAAAGTCAACAATCATTAATTTAAAGGTGCTCTGTTTAGATAGCAAAACCTAATTAAGAAAATAAAATTAAGCAAATTTTATTTTAACCTTGAATTTTCGACACAAATTCACATCGCTCCAATGTCTTTCATCCAAATCGAAATCCATGGAATTTCTGTCTTCCCTCCAGATCACAGCTGTTGCTGAGGATGTGAAAACAACTTTGTCTATTGTTTCTGTTTGAGCACATGCTTCAAGCACGTTGTGGGCTGCTCTTACCTCCACATCCGCCATAGATTCCTACACAAAATATAATGGAACTGAACAAGTTAGTACGTATTATTTTTCTTAAACCCACTTGTATTTTAACAAATATTCTTGAAATTTATACATAATATAGTAGTCAATAATTTATCAGTAAAAAAAAGTCCACGGGTTCCACGTTGCTGCACTTCCTAATGTGCCAATCGCTTTCAATTGCCTGTATATGACCAAGCTTATGTGCATTCATAAGCGACAAAGGGGGTTGCAGTTGCACCCACTAACCAGCAAAGTAAAGAAACCCAGGCACTTATGCAACCACCCACAAACAAAACATTGCCCAATGAATCAATTAAGCAAACAGAGTTTGTCACTCTCCACCCTAACCCACAACATAATAAAGGGTATGAACTTAAATTTCTAAACTTTGAATGAATTTTGTCAGAAATAGGCATACATCATAGTTGAGTTGGTCTTGAGGGGGTTCAAATGTGTAAAACACGCCAGAGCAGCCTCTGAGTGCATCAATTATGCTATGGTAGTCAAAGGGGTCTGAATGAAAAATCTTCAGCTTATTGGATTCAGAACAAAACCCACTGAATTGGGTTTCACCTGAAAATCCCAGAACAAACAGTTTTAATGAAAATGAAATGAAGCAATTTGAGACACGGGATTTACAGAAGTGGCAATATAAGCTAGCTAACCATGGTATTGAACAGCAGCGTGAACGGTGTAGCCCCTACGGAGGAGTTGCTGAACCAGACTCGAGCCTAGTTTTCCTGAGGCATCCATGACACATACTGTGTTTTTTGAGCTTTGATGGAAAGAAGCTGGTGCCATAGAGATCGAGACAGAGAGAAAGAGAGTCCAAAGGCAGAGGGCAGAGCGGAAGAGAAAAGTTTCTTTCTCTGTTTAGGGGGAAGGGATTAGTTTATGTTATAATTTATAAATAAAGAAAGAGAATGGTTGGCTACTGGCGGTGACGGGCATTCAAAGAGCGTGGCCAGTTAGATAGTTGGGAGGTGGTTGTTACTACTTACTAGACACTTGGGTTCAACAATGATAAATGGAGTTTGGTGGGAATGTGCTTGTCCTTGTTACACAGCTAACTACTCAATTTATATTCTTTTTAGCCCTAAAACTTAGTTAGATAGCGATGTTGAGGTATAAATATAATTTGTACAAATAATAATTGATATATTAAATAATATTAAAATTATTATCAATTATCGTAATAAATATAATAATTATATTGTATGTATAAGATTTTGATAAATGACTTTGATTTTCAATTTTTATCATAAAATATTTGTTAAATTACAATAACAAAATTATTATCTGACAATTGATACTTTTTAAAATGATTATTTATCGCAATAAATATTACAAATTTTTAGATAGAAGCTAAATTTGTTAAAAAAATCCTTCTTTTTTTTTTAATTAATGCCTTTGACATAATAACATTGTATGTGTGCTTATCAAATTTTTTTGTTATTTAAGATCTAATGTTTGATACCTTTTACATTCTTAATCTTTAACATGTATCTGCTATTAAACAAGAAGATATTGTATTGATATAATAGAAGATATTCAAATATCTCACATGTCAAAATAAATCATCGTAATTAAAATTATGAGACCAAATTCATCCAATATTCAATTTAGTTACACTTAATTTGGTCATAAAAAACATAGCTCTAATTAAAATACGACAGTTGGACCTCTATCTTTAATTCCTTGTATTATAATCTTCACTTTCAGAGTAAGTTGTAATTACCTTTGTCATCGCCATCATTAGCCATCTATAGTGATTGATTTTACAATTAATGGTTTGATTATATGTACCGGACTTCTCGGCTTTAACATAATCAAAGCCCAATTTTAAGCCCAATAATACCAAGTCAAATAGGCCGAATAAAAGTTGTTAGTCCAGCCCAACTGTTCTCATCCTCCACTTGTAAATTTTCCAGCAAAACCCGAGAAACTGAAGGAAAGCGTAGGAAAATCTATTTCGACTTCCAGTTCAATTCCCACGAAGTCTGCCTGTTTTTGTTGCTCCTTGTGTTTTCAAGAGCTCTAATGATCTCCCAGGTGATGGAACCAACAACTAACGTACCAAACCCTCCAGGGCTTGTGATATACGTCACCGAAACCATTCGCTTGTTTCTCTCCGCTGCCGCTAAGGATCCACATCTCTCTCAGGAACTTCGAGAAATCGCTTTGAATCTATCTTCTCAAGACGATGTTCCATACAGATATATTCGAGCTCTCTGGTTTGCAACTCAGCCTTCGGAAAGACCGGATCTACTCCGGCTTTTACATGGAACAGCGTTTGTCTTCACCAGGCCGAAACCTAGGGAAAAGGTAATGAAATTGTGCTTGATTTCTTTCAGAAAACACTTTTCTTTGAGGTTTTGTTCAATTCCCTATTTATTTGACGAAAACAGTTTGTTAAATTTCGAAACTTAGCTCAATATGTGAAATTTTTGTTCCCAGCTGAGTTCAGTAGAGGCTTATTCTTTGATGCATATGATTTGAAAAGTAACTTAGAGGCTTATTCTTTGATGCATATGAATGTTTGTGGAACGATATTTTTTATATTTTATTAGTTGGGTGTAAATAAACTTGCAAATACATATAGTCAGATAGCCAGGATATAGGATTATATTCATTTGTAAAGATTTCGGACCAGAAGCAACCTTGGATTAAAAAAACACCAGCATTTACTTGTCTTGTAAATTCTGCTTACTTGTACATGTGTTGACATTTTTCTTTATTTTATGGTAATTTGCTTTGGGCTCAGAGTGAAGAGTTGAAGGCAAGACTTAAGAAACTTGAAGATTTAGCAGAGAGGAAGGCATATCAAGAGCTTGTGAAGGATATTACCCCGAGGAAGGATACAGATGAGCCTTTCTCTTCTTACAAGGATCAGTTAGGGTTTGGTAAGTTTATTTTTGTGAAACTTATTTTGGTGCATAATTATACTTTTTTCATGAAAAAAAAAATTCATAACACCATTTTGAATTCCAAAGAGTGGATCTTCTGGCTACATGTTGTGCTCAAATGTGCAACTCTTGATATCATAAGTTATATTTAATGCACCGTCAATGATATATCATAATTGTTGTTAGTCCCCCAACTCTTTTTAAAGAACTTCTTTTGATCTGACGACTCAATTTCTTTGCCCTGTGGATTTCTGTTTGACAACCAGTTTGCATAATTTTTTGGCTGGGATATAGCTGGCATATCATTTTGCGCCATCTCTATTGCGTAACAGGTTATGAAAATTGTGCTGTACAGGGTAATTCATAATATGGTGGTATTTGGAATGGATGGGAAGAAACCTGGGGGTCATCACTGGAAGAGATTACTGGGACCAAACTGGATGTATCAAATTAGATACACAATTTCATTGGTGTCGGTTTTTCTATGTGTTTCTTTTTAAAAAGTTAATGGTTTTCAGAATGTTGAGATAATTCTTAAACACTTAACAATTAGTTTTTGTTCTCTTAGAAGCTGCAGTGCATTGACTCCATTCATTGGTTGTCAGTTAAAAGTGGTTTTGATTCTTTTAAATTGGTTATTGGTACCACTCAAATTAGTACCCGTTCCTGACTAGATGTTGTGACAATGTAGTTGATGAACAGAAAGTAGGTGTTTTCAATGGCTACTGCTCCTTTTTCTTTTGGCCTTTTTGTTTTCTTTCTTTTAAATAGACTCGAGATATCTGCTTCCTGATTTATGTCCTCTATTTTAGTGTCCCATTATTTCTGTAGCACTATTTGAAATTTCATTCTTCTAAAAACTTTTACAGGTATTCATGTCGCGCTTATAATGTTTACTGGCTATTTGGTTGGGTATGCAGCATTTAGAGCACTCTTTAACCACAGTCCTGCCATGGTAATTTCTGCTTCATATCAATTTAATTCCCAGCACTAGTTGGGAGGTGTATGGTGTGGTATTGTTCAAAACATTCTCTTCTATATTCATAGCTGCAGTTAAATGAATGCTTCTTCATTCTTTATTTTCAGAATGCTGCTGGAGGTATCATCGGGCTGGTAGGTGGGATGCTTGTAGAAACATTTCTTTTCATTATTAGAACTTCTGATCGAGACCTTAGACCTACCTCTTCCACTTCCAAGCTAAAGAAATTGTAGACGTGATCTTTTGAGGGTAGTTGTTTCTTAATGATCTTTTTGGGTTGTAAGGTTTGTAATCAACATTAAATTTGTTTGACTAGTTCATTCGAACCTCATCTCATGTGTTGGGGTTTTGTGGCTCTTGGTTATGTAAGTAGCATGCTGGGCCTTCATTGACCTCCTTGCAAATAACAGTTTGTGAAAGTTGTAATTTCTTCACAAAAGGCATGTAGAAGCAGAAGCCTGGATTGTAGCACTTGGAGACAGAGACAATTTGGCTGAATGTCATACTAACAAGGGGCTTGCATCCTACCGGAATAGCTTATTAGTTATAGTTATCAGAAACATAATAGGAAGCATACTAGTTGATGAGTGAAATATTCAGTTACTTTCTGCTATGAACATTTCCACCAAAGAATAAGTAACTACTTTTGCTCCTATTTGTAACTTATGCATTTCCTGCATGCCTTAAAAGTCAGGGAGTGCGTTTATCAAATGTATAGCATGTATCACAAATTGTGGCGTCAATATTACGAGATTTGATATAGTAATATGAATACTGGATGGGAAGAAATGTTATGTTCAAAAAGAATATGTAGTACTGCTCACGAGATAGCCTCATTATTAGTAAATATCATCTCACGAGCGTGGTACACATGTCATTACCAGTATAATTATATACCGGAAATCACATAGGAACTGTAGGGGGAAGTCCACGTAGAGTTCATTTTAATGCGCTTCACGTGGGAGTTGGGATGGATCATAGATGAGATGGGCTCTTCACTTCTTTGAAGTGAAGTAGTGAATGTCTTGAAAAACAGGGGCAATGAATGGGGACACAGAAGAAGCAAAGTGCGACAAAGGAGATATGGACCTAAATCTTCGGAAGAGCAACAGACCACATGACCATCAGGAATCGAGGAGAAGCAGAACCCTTACTTTTTAAGTTTGTTTCTTGTTTTGTTAGAAACCATTGGAGAACATAGAAACCAAACAACAAAAACCAGATGCCAAATTTTCTTTTGTTTCTTAATACAGCAAAACAATTAACAAATTTGAAATAGTTAAAATTTAGTTCTAATACGAACATGATCCAATTAGACACCAACCTGATCAATTTAATTCAAGCCTAACAGATCATATTTTGTTCTAAATTTTGAATAATTTAGATACAAAAATTAGATCTACTTAACTCAGAATATTCAACTCAGTTTTGATGAATGAAGTTTTCATTTTCTTGTTTCTCTTAATTATCCTTTAAAGCAGTGGACCAAGATTGTTCAAATTTATGTCAATGAGGCATGTGGCATTCTACTACTGTATGATTGTAAAGGAATCGACACTTCAGCGTTTTTTGTACTTGCATACTACATGACTACAAATACGTACCGTCCACTGTATTCCTGTATCTCACTTTCCCGCGAAACTTTTTTCCACGTGGCGTTATCTCGTTACGCCAATCACGCTCTCCTCGTGCATCGTACTAAAAAGCTCACCCTCAGTCTTCGTTCCCAAACAATTTTCACCAACGCCGATTCCTCCGCTACTGCCTAATACTAAGCCGCCCTCACGTGCAATCTAACACGTGTCTCCATCTTGCACCCCACCAAGTCAACCCCGTCAGCACATCTAACGCTGTACATTTAACTATAAATATACTTAAAGCCCTTCAAGCTTGAGATGAAGAATAAGAAGTCGTTGCTCTCTGAACACTCAAATATCAAAGACTTTTATGCCATGAAAGCTTTTCTAATCAGAACAGGGTCGGTTCCGGGGCAGAAACCGGCCATAACCGGTTCGCCTAAAGTGTCTTTGTCTCGTCAGAATTCCTTCTCCGGCTTCTTTGCCGGTGATAAGATCACCCCGAGTTCTCCAAGGATTTCTCTGCATTTGCACTCCAATAACCGGGAAAAACTCCCGGTGAGAGGTATCCGAAGAGCTTTCTCGGAAAGTGACGTGATCCGGTCGGTTAGTGAGGTTCCCGTTATAAAAGGAAAGCTACAAGGAGCTGGATCGCGGTCATTTCCGGCGAGAATACCGGAGGAGGAGTATATATTCAGAAACTGAATTCGAGGATGAAGATGAGACTGCGAGAATTTTTAATAGAAATTTCTCTACAAGTAAACAGAACTACGCTGGTGTTTGGCCTGAAAGTGGAATTCCAATCGAGGAGCTTGGATTTCCCGATGGTGGAATCGGTTATGGCGGTGATCATGAATTTCCCTCCGATAACGGAGGAAATAGTGGCGATAGAAACAAAATCGGCGCGTACTATCAGGAAATGTTGAAGTCAAATCCAACGGATTCTCTTCTGCTAAGAAACTATGGAAAATTTCTTCACGAGGTACTTGAAAATCTGTGATCTATTAATTTTAATTTTAAACTAACAAAAATCTGAAATTTAGTCATTTTCGATTGAAGGTGGAGAACGATACGGTGAGAGCTGAGGAATATTACGGAAGAGCTATCCTTGCAAATCCAGGAGATGGAGAATTGCTTTCACTGTACGGAAAGCTAATATGGGAGACAGAGAAAGATGAAAACAGAGCCAAATCTTACTTCGATCAAGCTGTTTATGCTTCCCCTGACTGACTGGTAAAAATGGCTAAAAAAAAATTGATTCTTTTTTATTACTTCTCTTACTCTTACTTATATGTTAGGGGGTTTTCTTGGGAGCCAAACAGAAGTTTAATGAGATGAGTATTTTCTCTATTTGCAGCATGGTGTTAGGTTCATATGCTCATTTCATGTGGGAAACAGAGGAAGATGAAGACAATGATAACGCTGAAGTCTCCGAGACCCAGCTGGAGCTGATTGCTGCTTTTTAATTAATTGCATAAAACAAGTTTGAAAGTTGAAAATTTTCAACCATCTCAGCTTCAACTAAACGAAATTAGCTGTTAAGAGATATGTGCTATATACTAACTTGAATAACAAGAAAGCTGGGAAATAATAAAAAAATAATAATAATAATTTGTCATCCTAATGAGATAGTTTTTCTTGTTCTTTGGTGAATGTAAATTGTAATTTTCTTTTCTGTTGATGTCCAGATTTGTACATAAATGGTGAAGAGATTAATGCATGATTTCCTTACTTAAATATTAGTTGTTGATTGATTGCAAATCTCTTCAAAAAAATTTCATTTTAGTTTATGGTGATTTTAATTTTCAGAAATCCGTAGCATACTATAAATCAGAGCTTTACCTTCTAAAAGAGTTATCAATAACTAAGCCATCTTAGCAACATGTTATTAACTCATCAAACTCATGATTCAAAATAGAAAGTTAAGCTTTTGAACCAAATTCCCAAAAGCCAAATCAATTGTTAATTCAAGTTCAATATACACTAAATTAAGCCTACATGGGAGTTAGCATTGAAGCTGTTAGGGTCATTAGAGATCCACAAATAAACATTGGGAAGGGAATCGCCTATGTCTTGTTTAAAACAAGGGTATGCTCTAACAATCACTACATCATTTACAACAAGGTTTCCTACACGCGTTGTCAGTTTTTCATTTGCATGATAGAATTTCATCAGAATATGAAGTTGTGCCAAATATTAATCTGAAATGTTTTTAAAAATTGTGCTTTGTACTGTCAAATGTAGGAAATATTTAGTTGGGTACACAGTTATGAGAGTCTTCGTGGGAGTTATTTGAAGTGGAATGTGGGAAATTATGTTGGCTATTGAAGGTCTCTTAGATTGTTTTTCTTAAAATGTTTGGCAAACGTTTTTTTTTTAATAGATATATGGCAATATACCTTATCCCTTGAGATTGTGTGGATAATGTTAGTAAGTTTGAATATGGTTTATAAAATTATGAAACAGGACCTGTATCTTTTTAACCTTCTTAGCTCCCAAAGGCATAGGAAGGTTAAGAAAATTAGGTAGGAGTCAAAAGATACAGGTCCTGTTTCATATGAATGCTGTAACAATTTTTCTATGGAAGAAAATATCTTTTTATCAGAGTAATTATAATACTATTACGCCATGTACTTTCTAGATTACAACGACTGTCTTTTCTTCTTTTTTTTTTTTTTTATGAGCCATTGGCACCATTATTTGCGTCATCAACTGAGCAGAGTGAGGAACATCTGCAGTCTCGTTATGAAGTCGAACAATGAACTGTTGTACTGTAAAGATATTCAAAACAATGAGATTTTGTCTCATTCTGGTCACCCGACCTAACTCAAAATAAAAATAAAAAGTCACCCAATCCCCTAAAATTGATTTTTATTGGGTTGTTCAGATTTGGATAGGTCGGATTTGGCAGGTTATCATTTTTACTTTTATTATTACTTTTTTTTTTTTTTGTTCACACCCCTACTTTCTAGCTTTGACAACGACTGGTTTTCTTGATGGGTAATTTGCAGCATTATTCTCATCATCAACTGGCAGAATGAGGAACATCTGCAATCTCATTATGAAGTTGAACAATGAACTGTTGCAAAGATACACAAATAACCACCGCACGTTGAATGCCTTGCTCAGTCCTGACTAGTAGAAAGATCAATGGACAAGGGAAAACAGAACATTTTTTAGTATGCAGTGTTAAATTGAATACTACAAACAATGATACAGCCATTCCTTGACGATCTGATGTCTTTACATATGGAGCTTATCAACAATGTAAGTAAACTACTGGACCGAAGGTCCTTTCTTACAACAGACGTTGGAGTATATCTACCACATTATCCACTTCGCCTTCCTCTGAAATGAAAAGGAAAATCAAGAAACTGAAAATCCAATAGCAAGAGCCAAAGACTTCATAATGCCTTGACATCTTCTCCACTATGACCATCTCAGAATGAATGTGCGAATGAAATCCGTAAGCAGATAGCCACATTGAAATTAATTCAGGGTAAATCTTTACACTACTGAATTGATGATAACCCATTATCTATCCCGAGAACAATGTCCTCATGTACATGAAGCAAGTGCAGCCATTAGAATTGCTACGATTTACTCTTGCTCATCAAAGTAGGTGTAACTGAGACAATTCCGATGAGGAACAAAGTAGCGATTGACTGGAAATCATACAGATCCCCCACAGATTGCAACTCTCCAAGAGTGATTCCAGCCTGAAAAAAACAAGGCATGATGAATAAACTAACAATGACCTTCGAATACTTAACAAATAGTATTAGCAGTAAAAAAAAACTGTTTTTTGTCCCTTTTTTGGTTTGAGGGGTGGGGTTTGGGAAGGTTAAGCGAATATTTTTGTGCTCTGGTATTATAATTCACTTAAAATTCATATTAATAATATATCTAAGAAAACCTTGAGTGCATCTATGACTGCAAAGCTTTTGCCTACTAATGACTTCAAAATCCACATGTTTAAAGTAAAACAACAGTTAGAGATACAATACCCTGACAGTGACGAAAGCAGCAGGTATGAGTCCAATAAAGGTTGCCAGGAAGAAAATATGATAAGGGACATCCACAATTGGTGAAGCAAAGTTAATGAATGTGTTAGGCAAGGTTGGAGTCAGTCTCAGAAAAAGCATGTAGTTCAATAGCCCGCCTCTTCTTTTAGCCACCTGGAGTTAAAAAGTATCAACTTATTCCATTTGTAAATTAATTTTTAAACCAATATGCTATTGGGGGAGTCAAATTTCACCTGGGCTTGAAAAAACTTCAGCTTGTCTGGCCAAATGCAGAAGACAATAGGCCGTCCAATCAGTTTTGACAGGAAATAGCAAGAAGAAGCACCAGCTGTGGCATTAAACACAACCAAAGCTACACCTTTGAAGACTCCAAATAGCGCTCCAGCAAGCAATGACATGAATACAGTTCCAGGAATCATGAAAGTCTGCATGAAAATGTAAACCGTGCAGTATCCCACCAGTACCTGTGCAGTGTAGTCACTTGTGTAGCTCTCAAGATGATCTCTACAGAAATAAAAATAAAACGTAGGTGAAGGATACATTACATGATAACAGTACAGGTGATAAAAGTGCAAACCATCCAAGGAGAAATTGTCCTGACATAATGAGGTAAAGAAGTCAAATCAATATATCAGCACATATTTGATTCAGAGCAGCTAATGCCTTTTATAAAGCAGTTTGAAATAATGGAACAAGTACTGGATGAATATCTGATATAGGTTAACGAGTAAGAGACACCTCCCCCAGTTCCCAAAAAGGGAACAAATAGAGTGACACTACAACTATGTGAATGCTCTAGATTACATGTCTTAATTGGATCTAAATGAAAACGAAAGTAAAACTTTTCAATTAGACAAATGTTTTATGACTATGTCCTGGCAATGCATTACAATCCTTCTGATGTAGAAAGGCTGGTAGCAAGAAACAAAAACTTAATGAAGCTTCCCCTGCGGCCCCACACTAATTGGAGGTTGGGTTGGTATGATGGTATTGATTACTATAAAGAGAAGGAAAGGGCGAGGAGATAGAGAGAGAGAGAGAGAGAGGCTTTTTTATGAAAATTGTCAGGTTAAAGTTAAAACTACACAGTATCCATAAAAAAGTACAAAATAGAACTATACAGAAGTTCAAAAAAATGGTATGAATATGTAAGTAAAATTGTAAAACATTCTCCAATTCATCTCAAGTTTGCTCGATTTTTAAAACATTTCAATTCAAAAGAAAAATATAACTTGTAGTAACTATGCCAGGATTCTTAGAAGTTGCATAGATCTTTTAACAGGGAATTTCCTCTAGCATGAACACAAAGCAGTATGAACTATTAAGTAATAAGACTGTAAGGAAATCAATTTGGCCTCACACATCAAAAAAGAAAAAAAGGCCGCTACTCAAACACAAATCCAGTAAAATCACAAGTTAAAATGAGCTCCATTGCAGTTCAGTGGCAAGAACATAGATCCAAGGAGGGATGTACAATCATCATTTCCAGTTTGCTTCAAGAAATGGAAAATAATCTAATTACTTCTAAAATTCCACACTCAATATTACTAACTCTATTCATAGTCATTTGTTTATAATAGCTACAGCAGAATAAATTGCATGGTGCAGCCATTATCATTCATCCAGATCGATCATGAGATAAGATGACCTCAACAACATAGTATTTTCTTTCTTGTCACATAACTAGATCTTTTGGGTCAGATTCATAATGAAAATCAAATTCCTCATTAATAGAAAGTTCAAGGAAAATAACTCCGTGGGAAAGTTTACATTTTACCGGGAAATCTACAATCTTCACAACAAATTAATCTTTTTGAGGGTATTCACAATCTACCTTATTAATGCAAAATACATTCAAATAAATGCAGACCCTTCAAAAAAAAGGGGGAGAAAGGGAGTGGGTTCCTAGCCATTTCAAGGTTTGTATTTCATATCAAATTCATGTAAATCAATGTAAAAAAACAAAAAATGTAATCAAATATCTACCGTAAGACTCGAAGGTCTTCAAGATTGTGGGGGAGCTTGAGGAAGCTGTAATCTGAATCAGGCATGGTTAGGTAAACACATATTAGGCCGGCCACAAATCCCAGAACCACCGTGGAAGCCGCCGTCATCTCCCAAAAGCTCAACGAAAATTTTGATTTCACAGCTTTAACAACCTCATTGCTCTCATTTTCCTTTCCCATCTGCCCCTCTTTGTCTCTGTGATTCTCCTTTCCTTAGGGAAAGAAGAGAGAGCAATAAAAGAAATAAGCTTGGAACTCAAAGCTTCTTCTTCTCCCTTCTTTCCTTGAGGGGCAACTCTTCGTTTGCCTTTCCCCCTAATCTAATGGGGAGATAGAGAAACAGAGAGACAAAGAATATTCGCTGGTTCGAATGACTAAATCCAAAAAGCAATTCCTGAAAATTATAAAAAAAAAAAGAAAAAAAAAAGGCTAAATGATATTTTGCATCCTTACAATTCCGCTTATTTTTTAGTTTAGGTCATTATGTTTTGAATTTTACAATTAAATCATTTACTTCAATATTAATTTTAAGAATTTTTCTAATGAATTCCCTCTTCACATTTGTTAATATTGTATAATAAAAAATTTGTAATATTAATTATGATTATAATTTCAGTAATATTTAAGACACAAATTATTATTTGTAAAAATTATATATTTTTTTAATAATAGATATTTGTAAGATACCTATTAAAAAAATCTTCTTATTCCTAATAAGGTCTTACATATATATTTCTTAATACAATATTTCTTTGAATTTGTTAAAATTTCATGTCCTTTTGTGTTGTGAGGAATTTTATTCATTCAGCCTTAAAATTATAATATTCTTCTTGTACTATAAAAATGGATATATGAGACTCAATTAAAAATAAAATGAAAATATAAAATTAACTGAAATTTTTTTGAAATATACTCATCTAATTGGAACAATTGAAATTAAAGAGATCTAAAATATAATTTAGCCGAAAAACTTGAGAAAGTGACACGTAGGCCATGAAAAGCACGTGACAATGTGAACGACGCGTTTTATATAGGGGGAGTCAAAAGAGGCAAGTGGCGTGTGAGTCTCCCTTAATAATAGTCAGTGCTCCACTTCAATTCCACGCAATTCAGCTCCGTTATATTAGTTGCCCCAATGTGAATTGTCTATAATAGCCCTTATCTTTTTGTTGTTTAAAATTAATTGCAAAGTGGAATATAACCAAATGAGATCTAAATAGTTGAGTCACTCACACAAAGATTCCTAAGCCCATTTTATGGCAATATATACCCAGTTTCATTGGGCTTATCATTCTAATAACAATTCTTTATCATAGATTAAGCCCATCTGCAGAAGGAAAAAAGGATGTATTTGTTAACAAGTTTTTTAACATTTATTTTTATAATTTCGTTTGTCACCGAATCAAATATTTTATGTATCTAAATAATTTTAAGAATATAATTAATTGGGATTGAATGAATTGATCTGTGAATAAAAACAAAACCATGTTGCAGTCTAAGAATAAAAAAAAAAAAAATGCACAATAAGTATACTTCAAATTGAATCATATTGAATTTGGAATCTAATCGGTTTTTGTCTATTACAAATTGGAACTAATCATAATTGATTGGGTCATGATCAATCTACTGCCATGCCTAATTTCTCCAATTTTTTTCTTTAGTGTGGAAATCTCTACGAATTAATTTTTAATCTCTTATATGTCTATACAAGTGCAGTTCATTAATTATAGGTGTATTAAGTATGATAGAGAATATATACACCATTCCTATTAAGTACTAAAATTTAATTATGAAAATGACGGTCAAATAAAAATCAAGCTCGTTTGCAAAAATTGATGTGTTATATACTGCACACAAGATTACGATGTGTTAGCTGGTTTAATTTATTTATGATAATTGAAAAAATAAATTAATTATAACTTTTCTAAAAAGATTTGACGTGTGTGAACATGTCTAAAATTAAGTGATTTACCTAGGGTTGTATTATAACAGTTACAATTACATATATAAATTGAAATTACAATTATAATTAATTACTTAAAATAAAATGAATAGAGCCTAGCTAGAAAAATTACTATATATTGAATTGCACCACTATGTACATGGACATAAAATTGTACAAGTGGTTTAATAGAATAATAGTAGAGTAATCATAGTCACAAACTTAATTAAATATAAAATTTCAGGCTATTTTTATTGATAGAAGGAACTAATATATTGATCTTTTTAATTATCTTCGATTTGTATTAAAATTTAGACCCAAAACGACTCTAAGTCAAATTGTATATTTTGATTAGCTGCTTCCTTGTACGTTACTACATGTCTACAATAATATAAGAATTCATTTAAAAAATAAAAAATAAATTTAGCAAGTAGATTATTTATAAATTTATGATCTTCAATTGGAAAGTTATGTACCTGCTGGCATCCATGAGAAAATTGGTTCAAACATCAAATAAACATGAATAGTGTATCTAAACTACTTTATTTCAGTTCACATCATATGAAAATAAGTTTATATCAATTGACACTAGATAGTTAAAGCTGCCATCTTTCACTTTTAAACTTAATTGATTATCTCTATTTATATCATACATTAATTTATATGATACTTCTATTAATCTCAATTAAATTTCACAATATCTCGAAGAGTTTGAAATATAAACCTTAATTAACAAGAGAAACGCATATGTTCAAAAATCTCAATTGACATTTTTTCATGATAATTTTTGTAAGTACAGTTGTTAAGTTATAATAAATATATATTTTTGAATTAAATATTTATAAAAATAATAATTTATATATTAAATAATATTAAAATTATAATTAATTATAATAATAAATATTATAATTTTGTGTTACATATGTTCGATAAATCTAATTTTATAAATATATAAATTTAATCAATATTTTAGGATACCGTTTAAAAAAAAAATGTAAACTAAAATAGAAAAACACGTGTTTGTCATGTAATTTTATAAGCCGATAGATTCCAATCCATCACAAGCCCACGAGGGATCCCTTTCAAATAAAGGACCCACACAACCCAATACCCACTTGATTTGGTGGGAGCATAATATGAGACGTTAGAGGTGTAAAGTCCATGGCTCTTTTTAAAAATCTATAATTGAAAGCAACAACTCATTTTGTTTATTCTTTCTTTTTATTTGGAATGGTACTGTTGTTTTTGACCTTATCCTTGGGTGCTAAACATTTTAGTTGTTTCCCACCTCCTGAATTTATGTTTCAATTATCTTAATTTGCTTAATTTTATCTTTGTATAAAATTGTAAGTGGAATAAAAAGGTAAATTTTCAAGATATTAAACTAAATCTGTCATAATTTACAAGTAGCTATGATTGGAATAAAATTCTGATAATAACAAACCCACCATCTATATTCCATACAGTTCTACAATTCTCTTCTTTTCTAGTTTAGGCAATAAAAAAAATTCCATACAAGAACACAATCACTTGTAATGTACTCTATAATCAAAATGTTACTTTTTTCATTCACTTTTCTTTAGGATATTCTATTTGTAGAAAATTCAATTGAGATGGAGTCTTTATTTTTCTAAAGTTTCAAGAATGGAGTGAATTAGACTGTGTGTATATATATATAAATATATTATTGAAATGTTATTATCTTAATATGAAAAATTATGACCTCACCAAGCTTATACAATTAATGATAAATACCAAATTGGTATTTAATTACAACATGTTATGAGACTTAATTAAATTGTAATGATTTAATCTCAAATATAACTTATCATGATATTATAATTAATATAATAGGTGTCACATGGTCATTGATCATCTGTATTTTGTATAATGATATTTAACTTTAAAAAATAAATAAGATTATCTCTAACATTACTTCTTTATACACTTTGACAGTTTATAATTTTATTATCTTTTTTATAATTTACATTTTGAGATTAGAAGACACTCCTTATCACCTAAAAAATAAAATAAAGTATTATTAAATTTGAATCACTCTTTGGTCATTTAGTACTTCTAACTAAAATCAAACATGTTTTTGGTGTGTTGAAATCTTTTACCCTTTATGGTATATTTTATAAGAAAAAACTAAAAGCTATTTGGTTTTCTAACTTTTTTTTCTTTCTAATAAAAGAAAAATGAGGAGCTTGAGTCTTCACTTCTCAGTGGCAGACCCAAAAGAAAAGAAAAGAAAATAAAAGACCATAGTCAAAAAGGTGCTTTCAAGGGACACCAAAGCAAAAGCCAAACATCCCCTTAAAATGTTTGACTATCACCCACCTGTCAATTTAAATTAATCTCAACCACCCATTTCTCTCTATCCTAATCCGAGTCTCACCCCGCTAATCCAAACCCTCAGTTCACACGCGCTTCATTAAGCGGCGCAAATCCACATATGAGCCCAAGAATATGCCACGTGCACACCCGTTCCCTCCTTTTCTACTAACCATGGTTAGTTTGTCAAATCCTTTGCTCTCTAACCCTAGTCGAAGCTATATATATCCATTATCCACACCTCTCTGTCTCTCTCTCCTCTCTCCTCTCTCCTCTCTCCTCTCTCGTATTTTTAATTTTCAGTCTTACCCTTCTGCAATTTTCTTCGATTATATCGAAAGAAAGCTTGGAGTAGAAGAACCAGGAAGGAAACCCTAGCTTGTTTATATTTAGGGTTTGAAATTTGGTCTTTGAATGTGATTCCTTGAATTGCTTGTATGAGTGTTTTGTCATTTCCCTTTCTGCAAACTTTTCTTCAGGATTCTTGTTTGCGAGAGAACTTTCATTAATGGCGGAGAGGATATTCAGTATAGGTTACGCGCTCGCGTCGAAGAAGCAGCAGAGCTTTATTCAAGATTCATTGGTGAGTCTCGCTTATTCTCGTGGCATCGACCTCGTACGGATCGATATGGAGCGACCGCTGGTGGATCAAGGTCCGCTTGATTGTATACTTCACAAATTGTACGGCGATGATTGGAAGAGGCAGCTGGAGGAGTTTAAGGTAAAATACCCAAATGTGATAATTCTTGACTCGCCAGACGCGATTGGGAGGCTGCACAACCGGATTTCGATGCTGCAGGTGGTGTCCGAGTTGAAGATTGAGCATCAGAATGAGTCCTTTGGGATTCCTAAGCAGATTGTCATATACGATAAGGAAACGTTGTTTGATCGGCAGGCATGGGAGAGCTTGAAGTTCCCTGTGATTGCGAAGCCTTTAGTGGCCGACGGGAGCGCCAAGTCACATAAAATGGCGCTTGTTTTTAACCATGATGGTTTGAACAAGCTGAAGCCGCCGATTGTGTTGCAGGAGTTTGTGAACCATGGTGGGGTTATTTTTAAGGTGTATGTGGTTGGGGAGTATGTGAAGTGCGTGAAGAGGAAGTCCTTGCCGGACGTTTCAGAGGAGAAACTGGAGGTTTCAGAGGCCTTGTTATCATTCTCTCAGGTCTCGAATTTGGCCAACAATGAGAGAATTGATGATAAATACTATAAGCTGATGCATTTGGATGACACAGAGATGCCACCGCATAGCTTCATCACCGACATAGCCCGAGGTCTGCGGCGTGCAATGAAGTTAAATCTTTTCAACTTTGATGTGATTCGGGATGCTAGATTTGGGAATCGGTACCTCATAATTGACATAAACTACTTCCCCGGCTATGCAAAAATGCCCTGTTACGAGGCTGTTCTGACAGATTTTTTCTGTGATATAATGTCTTTGAAAGAGGAGGTGGTGAAGAGTAATGACGAGAAAGATGGCCCTGAGAAGATTGGTTTTGATAAGCGTCAGGTGCACATTTGTGACAAAGAGATGAGAAAAATTGTAAGCAATACTTGTTGCAGTGATGGGGATGAAGGGGGCCTCCCTGTTTCACCTCTTAGCAGAGAAGAGAAGGAGAATTCCATTCAAGTCTGATAATTTGTATCGAACACTGTGCAGCTCATTCTCTTATTTGTTGGTGGTTTTGGGTAGCCAGAACTTAATCAAGCAATGGACCTATATGCCAATTGGTGGACAGACATGAGTTGCAAATTTCATTTAGATAGTGGTTGGTACAGCAGTAGGTCGGTTGTGGCTAGTTTAACCTCTTGACAACATTACATGGTGTTCAATTGTTGATCATGTATATTCCATCCACCGTTGCTTTGGAGATAGGTACTTCTCAAATACTCTGAAGGTTAGGATAGCCAAGTTGTACTTTGACAAGTTATACTCTGAGGCTTTCTTAGAAACTGTCTATCTTGTGCCTTTGGCTATTTTACTTAATGGTTTTTACATTTTGTCCGATTACATTTTCAGTCAGAATTCTTATGTATTTTGCATTTATTGTTTCCTATTTTTATGATTTTGTTTGGAATGCCTAAGTTAGTTAACATTATACAGACCTGATTGATGAATCTCCCCGGGATTATATCCTCAGGTTCCCAACTAGTTTTAATAACTAATAAAAAGAACTTCCTGAAAGATAATGGGTTAGATAAGAACAGTAAAATAACAGTTTAGTTTTTATTTTCTTTTGGCTATGGTGCCATCTTAACATCTTGAAAAAGAAAGATAAGCACAAATATGACTAAACATGTCTTGAGGGCTAAGAAACTTCAAATTTGCATGAAGTTTTCTGCTTGTTTCACTTTAATTGGCATGATAGCTATTCAGCTGCGTTCATGATCCTTTTTTTTTTTTTTTTTTTGTGTTCCTCTCATCCTCTATCTATGTTATTATGGATTTTTGAAGTACAAATTTTAGTAACTTACTGTAAATCTCTGAGAAGTACTCTAGTTGTTTACTTGGATTTGAATCTTTCTTTCCTTAAGGGATTACATGCAAATCAAAGCAATTAAGTATAAACCTCATTGATGAGAAACTTTTGGAGGCCTACACCTGATGACTGGGTTGACTCTGGATTGCTGGTAGTGAGTAATGGGAGAATTAGAATGGAGCAAAATTGGACAGATTTTTCTTTTTCCCGTTACTACTAGGGTTAGACGGTAAGTGGTTTCATGTTATCAGTATCCAAAGTTAATCAGGCACGCAGTAGTTTCATGTTGGTAGTACATTACATCTATATAGCCTATGAAACCACAAATGGGTTGTTCTGCATGAGTTACTGTTGTATATACATGATTATTGTCTTATTTTGTTGTGACGTCAAACAACTATTCCATGCTGTGACATTGTGTAATGTGGGGTCTGAAAGTCTAAATACCGACAGAACATAATAATGTAAAATTCAAAAGGCAATCTGCTGCTGTTCGATTACGACATTCTTGGATTTGCCATTCAATGAATGAATAATTATCAGATTCAATTTTTGTACCTCTCTTAGATTCTGACACCCTGGCTGACCTGGACACATACTAGTCTTACAGTTTCTATATATGACTGAAAGAATAAACATTGCATTTGGAAAGATATACTTGATAGTTGTGTAAAGGTAATTTTAAACACGTGGACATTTTCAGTTTGAATTTAATGCTTCTGGTATTCCTGGTTGATGTCCATGCGTTTATAGAATAACTGAATCCACTAGTCTTCAAGGAACATATGTCTATGAAAGGTAACAGCGTAAGTCTTTAAGTGTAATGGTTTTTTGACATAGTATCAGAGTCTCTATGTCCAAGTAGTTAGGAGTTCGAACCTTGCCGTCACCACTCTATAAAAATAAACTTAAAAAATTTTAAGCAAAAAGATAAAGGAGGCTTGGTGCTACCCTTAAACTTTTAGGTGGAATGGTTCTTTGTCAAATACTTTGGGAAATAAGAGAGGTTAATGCTTAATATTATAATTAATTTATGTGTACAAGGTATCAATGGTTCTTGATTGTGCTGAAGGTTATCCTGCTTAGATTCAGGTTATCTTTTCCCTGGAATTTTTTCCCCAGGACTGCAGTTTAGTTAAGAAGTCTTTTTAATAAATAAAGAAAAGGTTATTGTGCAATACTGAAATTCATTGCTAAATTAGTTGAAGCCTTTAGAAGGCCATGGTGAAAACTAAATGATATTATATTTGTAAATAGTGCCTTTTGTATTCTTTTTTTTACCTTGTAACTTTGGATTCCCCCATAAATCACTCTTCCTGTCTGCTCAAGTGTCTCTTGCAATTCCATATTGGAAACTAAAGGATATCTTGAATTATACTACATGTTGGAATTCCTACCCAAGGTCCTTAAAGAGTTAATGGAAGCAAAGAGTCCTCTAAACTTTCAAATTTCTTTGATGTAGTTCAATAAACGATTTTATTAGAATGATTTTCTTGTGCAAGTGGACTTCTTTCCATCTTATATGGCATTGGCTGACATGGACACATGCTGGGTTCATGAATTTCTATGTTGAATGAAGTTCTGACTTTTAAGGTGCAAGTCATCATATTGCACTTGATCCAGGTCCCATTGTTTTGTTCCAGATTCTCTGTGGTCATTTGTGCTTCTCCAGCTGAAGCGTTACATTGTTTTGTTCCAGATTCTCTGTGGTCAGTTGTGCTTCTCCAGTTGAAGCATTACACGCCTACAACCAGTTTCGTATAAACTTGCATTATTTGCAACTTTTATGGCAAGATATCTAGATTCTTTGTGCATTACTGTTTCTAAAAGAGCCGAGGATTTTATTGATTCAATCATAAACTTGGAGGACCAAATTGTACAAGGGTCATGAAGGGACTAAAAAGGCAGTTTACCTGAAGCCAGTGGTTTTTGGGTCTAATTGCATTACTTCCCTCCGTGAGAACAGGTTGGACTGTGTTGTTTACCAATAAAAAGAGTGTAGTTTTAGGCTTTTAGCAAAATCTGTCCTTGATGTTTCTACAGATTTCTGTTGTTCTTACTTTCCATTTGAATAGAGATGATTTTCTCTTAACAGATTCCATAAGGTACTATTTTTACTGACCTCCCAGTGGGTCTGATTGCTGACCCACCAGCTGTCAGGTCATTTATGATTGTCATCTACTATAAATTATGATATTACAAATGGGATACTTTGCCTTGCTAGCTAATCTTCTATAATTAACAGTGAGTAACTTCATTCAACGATGATTGCTTGTAATCATTGATTTGCTTTGTTTTCCCTCAATAGACAATGAACTGTGTGTTGATCTCATAAAGATGCTTATTATCAAATTATTTCTCTAGATTTGCTTTCTACTTTATCACTTCTACTAAAGATAAAGTTTCAGCTCTTATTTAGCTGAATCTAGTTGGCCCTTGGACAATCAGAAAGCAGAAGAGCTAAGTTGAGGATAGGGACTCTAGTTAGTAAAACGCTCTTGTGCCTGTTATCGGTCCCTAATTCCATGTGATTGCTTATTTACTGATAATCTACTATTTTCAATTCTTGTATTTTATGACTGTTGGTTGGCTTTATTGTTAAAGTTCTTTTGTGTTGCATATTCAGGTTATCTTCTCTGCAAATGTTGTCATGAGGTTGTGATTGTTGAAAGATTGAGGGGAATATGATAAGTGATTCTTCATTTTTATAAAAAAAATATTTTTTATTTTCCTATGATAAGACTTAAGAGGGATTTCTAGTAGAGGCTACTTGATTTGTAAATGTTTGAGGCTTATTGATTGTAAATTAAGGTTATAGAGAATTTGTTTATGGAAAATTGGCCACAAGAATATTATTCTAGGTTAGAGCAGGAGAAATATAAAAGACAGTTATAGTAATTCATAATTAGATACTGGTTTATTTCTGGGGTGGTGTTATATCTTAAAGTGAAGCAGTTTCTTAACAAATTAGTACTATAGGCTCTGTGTATTGTTTTCTTGAAATGGTATTGTATCCTAGATTGATCATTCTATTTTGAATTATGAGTGAATTGAAGTGAGTCTGTAGTTTGTTCTCTTGCTGTATTCTAGATTTCTCTGTTATTTCAAGGTTTCTCAAATAATTTTCTAGCTTGCTAATTCTTTGAGAACTGGTGCTTCCTCCTCTTAGCAATGATAATTGAAGAATTTGTATGTGGAGGGGCAAATTTTGATTTGGTTAAATAGTCAGCTGCACATTGTTTTGGAAAATGCACAAGGATAGTGAAGAATTTTGTGCAGTCAATTGAATGCACATTCTGGGACAGTTCTACTATTCATACTTCTGAATTCTGATGCATCTTGAAAAGCAGCAGTAACAAAAATTCACCATGGTTGAGTCTTGCTTGTCGAAAAAACGCAAGGGAGCATGGTAAGTATGGACTATGGAGGTACTACATTTAGGACATGATTGAATTCTGTTGCTGGAATACCTTACTGGGGCATGCATCAAGATCCAAAGCATTAGTTAAATGTTGTGACTATAGGTCTTCAACAAGGAGATAGGATTAATTTCTATATAAGAAACTGTGGTTGCTGATTGGGGGTCTACATAAGAAACTTTCTTGCTATGAAAAGCTTTAGATTGTAGAGTTACAATTTTTCCTCAAACTTTCATGTTGAAAAAAATCTTGGTCAAACTATCGTGATATTTGTCAAATGAACCAACCAGGATCTAGATTCTATTCTAAACAGTGCCAAAGATGGTACCAGCCAGCAATGTCCACGGAATAAAATCTCTTGTTTGTGTTGGTGAACTCAGTTTCAGATTCTAAGAGATGGTATCACCTTCTGTTGAAGGTGAGAGCACCCCATAGGGGATAAAGAAGGGATCCTTATTTTATGGGCTGGGCAATTAGGCTGACCAGAAGCTTGTGTAACCTGGATGTCTCATAACACTGGATTTATAATAATTATATAAATGATTAAATCTCTTCTCTTTTTCTCGGAAAAATTAGTTGAATAAGATGCTGTTTTCTAATTGGGGAAAGCTTCTAAAGGGGATTACTTATGTGTTTGGGTCACCTAGCAGCTAGTTGGTTAATCTGTCAAAATACTTACTTCCATGAAAAACACAGGCAAGTGGTTAAATTGGTATGGCTTTTTTCAGTGTTTGGATATCTTGTTGTGCACGTAAAAAAAACTTGAACCAAGTAAGTGGGACAGAATAACTAAAATTAATACCTTCAGAACTAAATAACATTGTAGTTTTTGACAAGTTTCTCTTCTGTGGTTTTATTCATCATTTGATGTTTCAGTGCATGACATATGAAGAGTAAATTTTCTTCTTATAGGTTGGAAATGGCAGCTACATAGTTGACTTGTATATTCATGGTACATAAGAGAGTCAAAATATTGACTTCATATTGCAGCATAACAAAAGGAAAATCTTGGTTTAATGAATTAATCTGGATTCTTTAATTAGGGACAATGGAAACACATTAGATTCTGCATTGACATTAAAGGACTCAATTTATTTGCCAAAGAAAAAACATAGAAACAAAGGTAGCAGAGTACAAGTGTGCTTAAGAAGGAACATCACAACGTTAACATACAGAGTCTTTTGTACAGCAGCATAAATACAAGCTCCTTCAACAATCTTACAAATAAATAGAAAGAATCCAAAACAAAAAAAAAATTTAAAAAAAATGATCATGAATCGGAAAATATAAATATTAAACCCTCCATGTACTCCATAATATATAAGTTGATTCTTGCTGGAAAGCAATTAGGCCCTCTACCATGAAATTGGCTATGCTGATGCCGATGTCAAACTGCAAAATAAATAAGACAATATTAGATTGAGGACAAAAATCCTTATTCTCCCGAAGCTATGCATATATATCTGATCATAATATTAACAAAAGTACAAGAAAATAAAGGATTTGAGAGTGGTAAGAACCTACTCTAGAATATCTTTCCAGTAGGAACCACTTGTTTCATCATCCAAGAGTTTTTCCCATTCCTCAAAAATTGTTGAGGAAGGTGATGGTGTGGATGCTAGACTTGGATTACCGCTGCTGTCCATCTGGTTTGTAGTGCCAGTCCCTTGAAAGGCTGAAACCAATGCAGGAAGTGGGTTCTCTAATTGATTCTCATATTGTGAAATGCTCAAGCTGGTACTGGCACCAAAAACTTCTTCAGGATTATACCCACCTTCTAAGTCTGTCCATGATTTGGTCATAGCCAGTGAGTAACCATGTGCTTGAGGGAATAGGCCAGGATTTGCATATCCCTGACCTCTCAATACAGGTTCCTTATTGTTAAGGCTACCTGCAGTCTCATTAACAAGACCTTCAAATGGGTTGAGGCTATGGTTTCCCAAGAGACTATTACTGTTCTGCATATTGAAAAGTGTATTGGTATTGATAACTTGCAATAGATTTTGTAACAGCAGGATTTTGGCTACATCTGCATGTAAACCCAGAGCATTTCCCAAAGGATTCGTTGAATTTCCAAAGTTTTGCATCCCAAGCAACTGAGAGAGATTCATCAGGTGATTGAGTTGATCAGTTCTTGGCTTGTGAGTGTTAGGGTCAATACCCATCTGAAGGAGCTTTTTCCTTAGATGGGTGTTCCAGAAATTCTTGATTTCATTATCGGTTCGTCCTGGAAGATGGGCTGCTATCCTTGACCACCTACATGAAATTAAACAAATAGAATTAGTTACCAATTATCTAACTAATATCAACAAATTAACAAAGTCATATACATACTTGTTTCCAAGAACTGAATGAAGGTTGATGATGATTCTCTCTTCATCTTCCTGTAAACTTCCCCCTCTTAATGTCAGGCCTCAGATAATTTGTCCACCTTAGCCTGCAGCTTTTGCCACACCTATTCAGACCTGCAAGCTTTGGTAACGCCCTCCAACTTCCATGGCCATGTACGGTAATATAATCAGTTAGTTTCTGGTCTTCTTCAGGTGTCCATGGCCCTTTCTTTAAACCAGTCTCAATACAACATGGGGACCTACCCATTATTCACACACAACAAAAGTGCTGAGACAAAGAGTTGTTCAGATGCCTTTATGAGAAGAAAGGTTAAGATAACTGAGATATATATGGGTGAGAGACATGCTGATTTATAGGTTGCATGGTGGATTGTGTTTTCTAATTCTTTATTTTTAAAAATGTAGCCAATGAGGAGGGAGTCATGTAGCTAGCTACCATTTTGGCCTTTTTCTGCCTTGGGGAGAATTAACATTAACAAAAGAAGAGGATTAGGTAGTGCAAGTGTCGTCTAAGTATAAGCTAAGTATATTGACTTTGGTAAAGTGCATAAGAATTGAAAGTCACCATTGTCAATTCCAATTTTATTTTGATTATAGTAAATGGTGGCATTGACCCATTGGATCGAAAATCTTATATTTTTGATATGGTCGAGATTCAGTTTGAAAAGGCTGGTTATTAAATAAGATATACATTCCAAGCATCCTGCACTGCATTTTTTGTATCACACTTTAAACTGATTTAAACATTTCTCTTCTCATAAAATGTCATTTTCTGCATTTTAGTTCATGAACATTGTCTGTCATAGAAGTTTGTGATTTGACACCATACATGTCCCAGAAATGCTGTTTCAATTAAGTTCGATAATATTGAAAAAAGCATGCATCATATATGTATTTTTTTTAACAGAAAAAAAACATCATATATTAAGCTTAGCAATGTCAGTTTTCCTTAGTTTTGTATAAATTAGGTTTTTTTTTTTTTTTTTTTTTTTCGGTAGTTTTATTTAAATGTTGAGAAATTCGAATATAATTGTCAGACATTATTGTTCTTCATCATCAGTTTTTTTTGTTTCCTCGTTTATCAGAAATAATCTTAGAGGCATCAGCTCAGATGTTGCATCATGCAGCTTTTATTACCCTACAAGTATAATTTATGATGTTTCCTATTGTCCTTCATACATAATTTTCAAATCCTCAATAGTCCATCATCACTGTGGTCATCTACTTTGTCATTTCCTTCTTACTTGGCTGCCTAGCTAGTATTACAATGTTAGCTTCATATACAATTCTGAAAATGCAGCGGTCTTTAACTGCTCCTCAATGTCCTTATTTGCATGGTTGATCACCTTTTTACCAGAAAAAGTCTCTTAAATCTTTTGGACGTCAAACTGGTGCCTCTTTCAATATTTGAAAACTACTTAGATTCAATGCTTTTTAAAATAATTTACACGCGGTGAAAGAAATTCAAGTAGTTAACAAAATTACATTACTAATGAATATGGAAGTCAGGAGACTGCCTCCTGTCAGGATAATGGTAGATATAAAGAAATCTGTGGAACTTGGAATTCACTTTGTTGCTTCTTGGCCAAGATTTGTGATCCTTAATTTCATTACACTTAGATAATGAAAACATTTTTTAATTTTCTGGTGGACCTGAATGATAAAAAAGACATTATAAACTTTTTAATTTAAAAAATGAAACTGCTGGTTACAGAATTTCTGCAGAAGTTACATGTGTTACAGAAGAGGAGATAGCTTAGAGAGATAAACCAGTCATGTTTCCCGCATAAAGTCCTGTTTTACATAACCAAACTCAGAATGTCAAAGATAAATTATTTTGAAACCATATCCATGTTAACAATTCAAAGGCCTACAACCATCTGTTTTACTGCAGCATGTACAAGAATTATACTGCTGCTATTTGCACACAAAGAAAATTTGTACCATCTTTTAGTAACCTGTATATGGTATAAACTAATACCATCAGAAAATTTGTACAGGAATTACAAAATATGCATGCCCCTCTAATTTTAGGTGTGTAAATTTCATTTTCTTTTTCATGGATGATTTTTACTTTTAAGTGTGTAAACATGATAGTTCAGGGAAGATATAAGGACGTATGCAGTATAGAGATGTGGCTAACTTTGGACTTCTACAGGAAACCATGTTTGACATTTCTTAGAATCCCAGTTGGGTTTGACCAATGTTAAAATTGTGAACTCTAGGTTTTTTTATATGTTCTTCAAAGGAGACAATGACATCATATCGACAAATCGTACATGAGTCAATGAGGAGATATAGGGAAGGTAAGATTTGTAGGGAGTTTTTCAACCCTTATTACCTCATTGGCTTGATTGTAAAGTCTATTGGATAACCAAACAGAAACTTATTCAGAAAACAAAATGACAAGACATGGTAATACTTCAAAAGGAGCAAAGAACCTAGTCATTGCATAATATTATTTAACTTCTCAAACTTTGTTTCCTCAATATTGAGAACTTTGTACTGCTATATTATATTAAAAAAATAGTAATCACTGTCTACATCATATTCCTTTCAATATTAACAAGAAACTTGGAAAGCAGAGGAACATTAAGAAAAGAAAAAACATGTATCTATTACAATATTAGAGAAGGTTTCCAGAAGTTGCATACCTCTAAAAGAATAATATTTGATCGCCATTTTAATCTGTTTCTAACGGTGTATTCTATTTAATGAACAAGTTGAATGTCAATGAAATTATCAGAAGCTGCCCAAGTAGTCATTACTTGGAAAATGTCATGTCTTTCTTCTTATTCAGTTTTCTTTATGTCAATGTGTATCTTTCATGTTGCGCGTGACAAGTATTCAAAAAATATATAATATATAAGTAAATGAATTATATCTCTTAATGTCAATTGATTGCTAGTATAGAAAGTATTCACCCAAAGGAGTTGGATCAGTGGAAGTTGACTGATTTCCATCCAAGGCGGACTTCACCTGCAATATCAGGGGTTCGAACCTTGGGAAAGCTCCTTTGGGGAGGGGCCATACCATTTACCACTCCCGGGGTCAGGGGCTTAGGCTTCCCAGCTTTAAAAAATGTTACCAAAAAAAATATATTACATATAAGTAATGAGTCATATCTCTTAATGCTAACATGGAATCAGAGTCATTTTCAAAAAATTTGATGAAAATATCTATACAAGAAGAGACCCAGCATAGCACAACCAGTTGAAGTAAACAATGAACAAATATGAACATGTACAAGTAACATTAACTGGTCACGTCCCTCAACAATGAAAATTGATGCACGTGGTAATCGATGAGCCCTGCTCGGACGTGGTGATGAATTATGGAGGTGGGTTTACTAGAAGGGTTGCTGTGGTTTTGCAAAAGCGAGGAGGAATAAGGAGGTTAGTTTTTTCTGAGCTCTTCTCAAGTGGAGTCATTTTGGCGCTTTCTATTTCAAGAAGAAGAATATGGTATTGCAGCATTCCATGATTGTATTTAGAAGGAATGAGTACTAGAAAATTACTGTCCATGTCCATCCGATCCCACTTATAGTTCGGAACTCTTTTCAGTGTTCCAGACCTGTAACACACCATTTTTGCCAAAGGGGTCGTCCATTTTAGCAACTCATGTAATCAAGTCGTATTTCGAGAAAGGCTTAATTAAAGAAGCACAAATACTGTTTGATGAAATGCGTGACAGAGACGTGGTGGCATGTACCACCATGATTACTGGGTACACAGTCTGTAACCACCACAATCATGCCTGGACTATGTTCTGCGAGATGATGAAATATGGAGTGGCTCCAAATGCTTTTTACTATATCTAGTGTGCTGAAAGTTTGTAAAGGGATGAAGGCTCTTTTGTGTGGGACATTGGTTCACGGGTTGAGTATCAAGAATGGTGTGGAGGGGTCTTTGTATGTTGACAATGCTCTAGTTGTGAAATAAGCATGCATGGTTTTCCAAGATATGAATGCAAAGAATCCCGTGTCATGGACTACTTTGATCACTGGGTATACTCATAGAGGGGATAGCTACAGTGGGTTTTGAGTTTTTCGGGAAATGTTGCTGGTAAAGAAAATATACAATTCTTGGGTGGTCTGAATAGCTTTGGGTATTTCTGTCCAATAGTTCTATTTGTGTACTCACAATTACATAATATTCTTAATTCTTTTCACTATCAGGAGAATGCTGAACCAAACCCATTCAACTTTTCCATTGCCGGTAGAGCTTGTGCCTCAATTGGTTCACTGGGCAAGCAGGTACATGCCACTGTGATTAACCATAGGTTTGAATCCAATCTTCCCGTCATGAATTCTATACTGGACATGTATTGCAGGTGTGGTTGTTTACCTGAGGCCAAGCAATACTTCCATGAAATGACTTAGATAGATATGATAACATGGAATACCTTAATAGCTGGATTGGAAAGGTCAGATTCCATGGAGTCTTTGTGCATATTTTTGCAAATGGAGTCAGATGGTTTTAGCCCAAATTGTTTCACTATAACTAGTGTCATATCAGCATGTGTCAACCTAGCAGTTTTGAATTTTGGGCAACAGGTTCATGGTGGAATTGTTCGGAGAGGCCTACACAAGAACTTTGCATTGGCCAATACCCTTATCGATATGTATGCCAAGTGTGGAAACATAACTGATTCACTCAAACTTTTGAGTGAAATGTCTGATGCAGATTTGGTCCTTGGACTTCTATGATGATTGATTATGGAGCTCATGGATATGGAAAAGAGGCTGTTGCATTGTTCGACAAGATGGTAACATCAGGTGCTACACCAGATAGGATAGTGTTTATGGCAGTTCTAACTGCTTGTAGTCTTGCTGGACTCGTAGATGAAGGTCTGAAGTATTTTAAATCAATGACTATAATATCACTCCAAATGAAGAGATAAATGGGTGTGCGGTGGATTTGCTTGGTCATGCTGGGAGAGTCGAGGAGGCTTATCAAGTTATTGAGAGTATGCCATTTAAACCAAATGAATCTGTCTGGCGTGCCCTTCTTGGAAAGCACACGAGCTTCCAAACACGGGTGAATTAGCAGCCCTAAGAGTACTGAATTTGAGGCCAAATATGGTAGGAACTTACATTATGTTATCAAATATTTTTGCTGCTGAAGGTAAATGGAGGGAGTTTGCAAAAGTGAGGAAGCACATAAGAGGTATTGGAGATAAGAAAGAAGCTGAGAGGAGTTGGATTGAGGTAAGGAACCAGGTATACAGTTTTGTTGTCGGGAATAAGATCGGTTCTTGTAATAAGTGGGTGTATGAAATTTTGGATTTGCTGGTTCTGCATATGAAACAAGCAGGGTATGTGTGTCATTCAGACTACTTGATATATGATCCTGGAGATGGTACTTGATCAGAAGCTGAAGAGCTTAAAGGAATGTGTTTACAAACACTGAACAGTTCTAGGAAATTATTTGGATTGGTTTTTGCAAACCAAAACAAGTTAGGCGTTATATACGTAAGTTTTCATATATTTTGACCTCTTTTTGCCAGGATTACTTGGTCTAGCTAGATAATTCATACTTAAAATTGTTCTGAACTTGATTTGTATATGTAGAACTAAAAGAAATACTTGATGGCAACCAAGAGGAATAGAACATTTTCATTAAAAAAAAAAAATCTTTATATCAAATATGATTTGCTAATAAGCAAACATGATGTTAGGACGCCTTTTTGGGATGAGTGCTAATTAGGGAATTCTGTAATTGTACATCAACTTGACGAATCAATTTTGTTATATTGCTAACTGTTGTTCTTTTATCAGTTAATTGGCTATCTATCTTGCAAAAAATGGATTTTGGTTGTAGTGCTGTAAAATGTAACCCAAGGATTTTCGATGCACTTGCAATTTCTACTCACTGTCAGGTTATTATGTGATACTATAATATTACAAATGGAATACTTTATTTGCTAGCTGATATATAACTAACAGTGAGTAACTTGATTCCAAGATGATTGATTGTAATCATTGATGTGCTATGTTTTCCCCTATTGACAATGAATGTGCGTTGATTTCTTAAAGATGCTTATTATCAAATTATTTCTCTAGATTTGCTTTGTATTTTATTAGTGTGTCAATTCGATCTTGTATTTATGACTGTCGGCTGGCTTAATAGTTAAAGACTTAAAATTCTTTTGTGTTGCCTATTCTGTTTATCTTCTCTGCAAATGTTGTCATGAGGTTCTGATTGTTGAAAGATTGAGGGGAATGTGGTAAGTAATTCTTCATTTTTATAATAAAAATCTTCCTTATGAAGGTTTGAATGGAATAAAAGGATTCATGTAGACAACCTATGATAAGAGAGATATAGAGTTGAGGCTGCTTGAGAATTGTGTAGAGTTCATGTATGTTCTTCCATATTATGAATGGACAATCTGGGACAGTTCAACTATTTGTTACGCAGCAGCAACAATTAAAAGATTCCCCTTGGTTGAGTCTTGATTATTGGCAAAAAGAAAGGGAGCATGGTAAGTATAGAGGTACTACATTTGAGGACATGATTGAATTCTATTGCTGGAATTCGTGACTTGGGCATGCATCAATATCCAAAGCATTAGTTAAATATGGTGATTACTGACTAAATGTCTTCAACAATAGACGGGATTTTTATGTCTATGTGGAACAAGGTGTATGAGTTTTCGAATTCCAGGCCTTTTTTGGTGTTGGGGAACCTGTCATTGCTTAACCAAATTAACAGTCTCTTTTTGGTGGTCTACATAAGAAACTTTCTTGCTATGAAAAACTTACAGAATGTTGAATTACACTTTTACTCGAAACTTTCATGTTAAAAATTCTTGGACAAGCTTTTGTGGTGTCTGTCAAATGAACCAACCAGGATCTAGATTCTATTCTAACAGTGCCAAGATGTACCAGTAGTGTCCATGCTTGCATGAAATCTCTGTTTGTCGTGGTGAACTAAGTTTCAGATTCTAAGAGATGGCCCCATCTTCTGTTTAAGGTGAGAGCACCCTAAGGCTAAAGACCAAACTTGTGTAACCTCAGATGTCTAACACTGGATTTGTAAGAATACATAAAAGATTAAGTCTCTTCTCTCTTTCGTGGTAAAGATAGTTGAATAAGATGCTATTTGTAATTGGGGCAAGCAGCAAGCTTTTAAAGGGGAATACTTATGTGTTTGGGTCACCCAAAGGAAAGTTGGTTAATCTGTCAAAATCCTTATTTTCATGAAAAACTCCCAAGTGGTTAAATGTGGTATGGCTTTCCAGTGCTTCGATATCTTGTTGTAGACGTAAAAAAGAAACTGAACAAAGTAAGTGGTACAGAATAACTAAAAATTATACCTTTAGAACTAAACTACATAGACTATGCTTACAAATAAGATAATAGTTTTTGACAAGTTTCTCTTCTCTTTGGTTTTATTCGTTATTTGATGTTTCAGTGCATGACTTAGGAAGAGTAAAATTTCTTCTTATAGGTTGGAAATGGAAGCTACATGGTTGACTTATATATTCATGTTACATACAAGAGTCAAAATTTTGGCGTCATATTGCAGCATAGCAAAAGGGAAATGTTAGTTTCATGAATTAAGCCGGATTCTTTAATTATGGACAATAGATAAAATTGGAACAATTAATGTGGCTCCTGTAATCGAGAAAGGTCCATTTTTCTACATTGACATTAAAGGAGTCATTTTATTTGCCAAAGAAAAACAGAAACAAAGGCAGCAGAATACAACTGTGCTAAAGAAGGAACATCTCAACGTTAACATACATAGTCTTTTGTACAGAAGCTTAAATATAAGCTCCTTCAATCTTATAAATGAATAGAGAGAATCCAAAAATAAAAAATTCGTCATGAATCGGAAAATATAAATATTAAACCTTCTATATACTCCATAATATATAAGTTGATTCTTGCAGGAAAGCAATTAGAACCTCTACCATGAAATTGGCGGTGCTGATGTCAAACTGCAAAATAAAAGAGAGAATATTAGATTGAGGAAAAAAATCCTAATTCTGCTAAAGCTATGCATATATCTGATCATAATATTAACAAAAATACAAGAAAATAAAAGATTTTAGAGTGGTAAGAACCTACTCCAGAATATCTTTCCAGTAGGAACCGCTTGTTTCATTATCCAAGAGTTTTTCCCATTCCTCAAAAATTGTTGAGGAAGGTGATGGTGTGGATGCTAGACTTGGATTACCACTGCTCTCCATCTGGTTTTTAGTGCTAGTCCCTTGAGAGGCTGAAGCCAATGCAGGAAGTGGGTTCTCATATTGTGAAGTTCTCATGCTGGTATTGACACCAAAAACTTCTTCAGGATTATTCCCACCTTCTAAGTCTGTCCATGATTTGGTCATAGCCTGTGAGTAGCCATGTGCTTGAGAGAATAGGCCAGGATTTGCATATCCCTGGCCTCTCAATACAGGTTCCTTATTGTTAAGGATACCTGCAGTCTCATTGACAAGACCTTCAAATGGGTTGAGGCTGTGGTTTCCCAAGAAACTATTACTGTGCTGCATATTGAGAAGTGTATTGGTATTGATAACTTGCAATAGATTTTGTAACAGCTGGATTTTGGCTACATCTGCATGTAAACCCAGAGCATTTCCCAAAGGACTAGTTGAATATCCAAAGTTTTGCATCCCAAGAAACTGAGAAAGATTCATTAGGTGATTGGGGTCAGTTCTTGGCTTGTGAGTGTTGGGGTCAATACCCATCTGAAGGAGCTTTTTCCTTAGATGGGTGGTCCAGAAATTCTTGATTTCATTATCAGTTCGTCCTGGAAGAAGTGCTGCAATCCTTGACCACCTACATGAAATTAAGACAAACAGAATTAGTAACCAATTATCTAATTAATATCAACAAATTAACTAAGTCATAGGCATACTTGTTTCCAAGAACTGAATGAAGGTTGATGATGATTCTCTCTTCATCTTCTGTAAACTTCCCCCTCTTAATGTCAGGCCTCAGATAATTTGTCCACCTTAGCCTGCAGCTCTTGCCGCACCTATTCAGACCTGCAAGCTTTGGCAATGCCCTCCAACTTCCATGGCCATGTTTGGTAATATAATCAGTAAGTTTCTGATCTTCTTCAGGTGTCCATGGCCCTTTCTTTATACCAGTTTCATCACAACATGGGGACCTGACCATTATTCACACACACAACAAAAGTGTTGAGACAAAGAGCTCATATGCCTTTATGAGAAGAAAGGTTAAGATAACTGAGATATATATGGGTGAGAGACATGCTGATTGTATAGGTTGCATGGTGGATGGTGATTTCTAATTCTTTATTTGAATAAAGTAATCTAAGCTTCAAAGATGTAGACAATGAGGAGGGAGTCATGTAGCTACCATTTTGGCCTTTTTCTGCCTTGGGAGAATACCATTAATAAAAGAAGAGGATTAGGTAGTGCAAGTGTCGTCCACGTTGAAGCTAAGTATGTTGAACTTTGGTAAAGTGCATAAGAATTGAAAGTCACCATTGTCAATTCCAATTTTTTTTTTATTATAGTAAATGGTGGCATTGACCCATTGGATCAACGACCTTATATTTTCTATATGATCGAGATTCAGTTTGGAAAGGCTGCTTATTAAGTATATATACATTCTAAGCATCCTGCATCATATCTTGTATTACACTTCAAACTGATTTAAACATTTCTCTTCTCATAAAATGTCATTTTCTGCATTTTAGTTCATGAACATTGTCTGTCATAGAATTAGTGATTCGACACCGTACATCTCCCAGAATAATGCTGTTTTATTTAAGTTCAATAATATAGAAGAAATAATGCATCATATGCTTTTTTAACAGAAAAAAAGCTTCATATATTAAGCTTAGCAATGCCAGTTTTCCATAGTTTAGCATAACTTAAGGTTTTTTTTTCCTAGTTTTATTTGTTGAAACATCCAAATTTAATTCTCAGACATTATTGTTCTTCATCATAATTTTTTTTTTATTCCTCATTAATCAAAAATATAATCTTAGAGGCATCTACTCAGATGTTGCATCATGCAACTCTTACCCTACAATTATAATTTATGATGTTTCCTATTGTCCTTCATACATATTTTTCAAATCCTCAATAATCCCTCATCACTGTGGTCATCTACTTTGTCATTTCCTTCTTGCTTGGCTGCCTAGCCAGTATTACAATGTTAGCTTCATATACATTTCTGAAAATGCAGCAGTCTTTAACTGCTCCTCAATGTCCTTATTTGCATGGTTGATCACCTTTTTACCAGAAAAAGTCTCTTAAATCTTTTGGACGCCAAACTGGTGCCTCTTTCAATCTTTGAAAAGTATTTAGATTCAACGCGTTGAAAACAGTTTACACCCTACGAAAGAAATTCAAGTAGTTAAAAAATTACATTACTAATGAATATGGAAAGTTAAGAGACTGCCTCCTGTCAGGATAATGGTAGATATAAAGAAATCTGTGGAATATGGAAAGTTGGAATTCACTCCATTTTTGTTGCCTTCTGGCAAAGATTTGAGATCCTTAATTTCATTACACTTGGCTAATGGAAAGCTCGTTTAATTTTCTGGATGACCTCGATAAAAAAGACTTAAACTTGTTAATTTAAAAAATGAAACTGCTGGTTACAGAATTTCTGCATAAGTTACATATGTCTTTCAGAATAGGAGACTTAGAGATAAACTGGTCATGTTCTCTACATAATGTCCCTTTTTACATAACCAAACATTTACCAAACTCAGAATGTCAATGCTAAATTAATATGAAACTCTATCCATGAGAACAATTCTAAAGCCTACAACCATCAACTGTACTGCAGCATATACAAGAATTGCACTGGTGCTATTTGCACACCTGTGGCACACACATCCAATTTCAGAACCAACTTTTAGTAACCTGTATGTTCTAAGTTTTAACTAATACCATCAGAAATTTGTACTACTAATTTTTACAAAATGTGCATGCCCCTCTACTTTTAGGTGTGTAAATTTCATTTTCATGGATGATCTTACTTTTAAGTTTGTAAATACTAAATATCATTGTTCATATATGCAGTATAGACATGTGGCTTTTTATACTTTTACAGGAAATCATGTTTGAAATTTTTTCATTCCCAGTTGTGTTTGACCTATATTAAAATTATGAACTCTAGGTTTTTTATACTTTTCAAAGGTGATATCATATCCTACACTGGTGGATGAGGAGATATTGCGAAGTTAAGATTTGTAGGGAGTTTTTCAACCCTTATTACCTCACTAGCTTGATTGTTAAGTCTATTGGATAACCAAATAAAAATTTATTGAGAAAACAAAATGACAAGACACGGTAATACTGCAAAGGAGCAAAGAACCTAGTCATTGCATAATATTTATTTTACTGAGTTTCTGTTTTATTTTACTTATCAAACTTGGTTTCCTCAATGAGAACTTTGGAATGCTTTATTAAATTCAAAAAAATAGTTATCAGTGTCTACATCATATTCCTTTTGACATTAACAAGAAACTTAGAAAGCAGAGGAACTAGAGAAAAGAAATAATCTGTATCTATTCCAATATCACAGAAGCTTCCGAGAATTTGCATTGTTCTAAAAGAAGAGTTTGGTATGTCCAATTTTGGATTATATGTGATCTCCGTTTTAATTTGTTTCTAAACGGTATATGCTATTTAATTAACAAGTTGTAATTAAAGTTGGTCAATGAAATCAGAGACATTAAATTTAAACAAAAATATTTAGTTGTACAAAGTTAAAAGCTGTTTAAGTAGTCATTACATGCAAAACTTCATGTCTTTCTTCTTTTCCTTTGTAGACATGCTCTAGCTTCAAAAAAAAAAATGGTGAAAATATGTTCATCTTAGAAGTTGCTTTTAGAGCAAGGATGTTACTGTGAGTAAAACATAATATATCAGTGAAATCTTGGTTGTGATTCTGTAAGAAGTTTTACTTTCTAGTTGTTACACTAGGCACTAATCATCATGTGGAAACTTTCACTTGCTAGAACAAAATTTGACAATTCAATTACTACCAAAAATTCTACTTTTTTTTTATGGCAACCACAACAGATAAAGCTTGCACAATGTGAATAAAGAACAAAATAAAAAACATCACTTTCTAGTTGTACAGAAATCTCCCAATATATATACAGTCATTATTCCAGCCAGAAACGCTTAAATCCACATTTTTCCATACAAATAGCGTGGAAAAAAAGAATAACATTAATAGAAGGGTACAGTATTGAGCAAAGCACCTGGAGTATCAATAGAGTTTGTTCAATTGTGTTGGTGTTGCTGTTGTTGTTTCTGTTGAATGTTGTTTAGCTTAAAGTATGCTCCATTTTTATTCTCTGTAAGAGTTGAATGAGTCCCTTGTTCTATTATCTTCCCATCTTGTAAAACTGATATTTGATCTGCATTTTTCATTGTAGATAGCCTATGGGCCACCACAACTGTTGTTCGGTTCTTCATCAATCTGTCTACAGCTTTCTGTATCACACGCTCTGACTACACATCAAGAGCACTAGTAGCTTCATCTAATAACATGATTTCTGGGTTCTTTAAAACTGCAAGGACAATAGCTACCCTTTGTCTCTGGCCACCAGAGAGTTGAACACCTCTCTGACCCACTTTGGTGCAGTTGCCCTTAGGAAGAGCACTGATAAAACTATGAGCATTAGCAAGCTTAGCTGCTTCAATTACTTCTGCTTCAGAAGCTCCTTCTTTTCAATAAAGGACATTTTCATAAATTGATGTGGCAAAAAGAGCTGGTTCCTGTTGGACAAGGCCAATATGTATCCTAAGTGATTTGAGATTAACTTTCTTGATGTCTTTTTCTGCAAGAATTTGACATATGGTTGTTAATCCAGTCTACCAGCCAATACAGAAAAAACTTCAGACTGCCAGCAAATTTTTAAAGAAATAGAAGATAAATAAATAAACATGGCTATAATTAAGCAAATGAACATGGCTATACAATTATTGACGCGAATTAGAGAATAAGCTATCATAAATGGTTGCATTTTCTCGGAATTTGGTGAGGCTAATTTTGACTAGATAGAGAAGTAAATGTTTGTAGCTTAAATGGAGATATGCATGCAAAATGTGTTCTAGTCCTTGTAGACATATTTCCTTTATGTTCTTTACGTTGTATCTTGCATAAGAGCACATAAAGCATAAAGCATAGATTGTTTGCATGAGAGCAGATATGTGGAGATTGTCCAAAACCTCACCATCAATCATCACTTTCCCAGAAGCTGGATCGTAAAATCTGAGTATTAGAGAGATAACAGAGCTTTTACCAGAACCACTCTGCCCCACTAAAGCCATACTCTTGCCTGAACGTACTTTGAGGTTAAAATCCTTGAAAATCATCACATCTGGCCTTGAAGGGTAGCCGAAGTGGATACTCTTTAGCTCAATTGTTCCCTCCACTGTCATGAGCTCTTCTCCAACATCTCCTGTGACTTCTGACTTTCTATCCATTACATCAAAAATAAATGCAACCATTTGGTTTCCTTTAAAAAGGTCTGGGGCCAGAGCCAAAGTCGCCCCCATGGCCAGTGAAGTTATAATCAATACCATAAACGATTTCATGACCGATTTAAAGGAGGCAAGCTCCTTTTCCATCAAAACAGAACCATACCTGAACCAAGGTAAACTAACTTTAGCAGTGGATAATTTTAAGCTCAGCAGTGAATAGACTCTGACAGGAACATTGTTAGATCCCTCTTACAATGTCAGATTGCTTACTAGGTACTATGTCAGGAAATTTAGGCTAACTATCAATAACAATGTGACCTAAATTCTCTGCAACGTTGTCAAGAAAAAATAAATAAAGAGAAGCCAAAATACCACAATGCAAGGCCATAAGATGAGAAAACGAAGATCTGGGAAATGCCATAGAATATGCCTGCAATCTGGCCCCGATTAAATGAGCGCCTTGATGGCTAAACAAGCTCACGAGCATAAAGGTCAATGACCTTTTCCTCTGAACAAAAAGCAGCAACAGTGCGCATGTTACTCACAGCCTCTCCAGCCAGCATATTGGCTTTCAAATATGCTTTTCTCAAGTTGCCACCATAGCCTCGCATGAAAAGTCCCTGAAATAATGGGGGAAGAAGTTATTAAAATGAAAAGAAAAGTGCTGACTGCATTTGGTATATAGCTGAAAACAGGAACCAAAGTAAACTACCTCACTGATGTGACCGCTAATGATCAAGGGATATGTTGCCAATACAACAAGAGTGATCCTCCAGTTCAAGATGAGGGCGATAATATATGAAGCGAGAACGAGACCGACATTTTCTAAAAGAATTATAGTCCTATCAACAACTATAGTTCGTAACAAAGGTGCATCACTCTCTAAACATAACGAAAGCGTTGTTGGTATCATCGAACCATCCAATCTCATTCTTCAGAATGGCTGTAATAAAAAAAGAGGAGGGAGTTAAGCTAGATTGATTTCATCTTACATATTTCAAGATTCAGTTTGATAATGCATCAAAGACAGAAATTTCCTCTGATTTTTTATGAAAATCTAGAGATGCAAGAATCCTCAAAAAGGAAAGAAAGAAGAGGAACTTATCAATGATTTTGATTGTGAATATCTGAGAGAGTCAAGTACAAGGGAAAGTTATGATCATAATTTACCAGAAAACATCATTTCCCGCACACAAAGAGTGAGTCGCTCGCCCATGATTCCAAAAGAAAGATGCTCGATTGCATGGACAATGACAGTTATAATTTACCAGAAAACATCATGCCCCACAGAAAAGGAAAGCAATTTTCTTGATATCTCTCGACATGTTGTATCCCAGTCCATGTAAAATGCTACAAGAGCCTGAGATACTCCTAGAGCGAAAAGGGGTGTCTGGGCTCCAGCAATTGAAGCACAAATGGTTCCAAAAACCCCATAGAACCAGTCAGGTCCAACCGTGGAATATAATCTTTTTGCTGAAACATGTCTTATCTTTATAACATCTTCCACACCCCATCAGCACCCGCACGAGCAATAGATTCTTTATCAGAAAGAAAACTAGCACCGAAGCTTGTCGTAGTTTGGGATAATTCTCGAGTTCTTTATGCTGCAACCAGTATAGATTGGTGAGTGTCATTTAGAGGATAACAGATTTGTCAACATAGTATCTTATGTAGAAGATTGCAGACATGATTGTTTATCCACTCGTTATCAATTATCCATCTACTGGTGGGGAAGATGATTTCATAATGACTGTCATATATTAGATTCTTCATGTTCTATATTACATGGCCCAAATAGTTAAACATAAGGATGTCTATGGCCTTGTCAAGTTACTACTTGTACATTGAATCAAAACACCCCAGTTCAGCTAACTGCAATATAAGCATTCTAATGTCTAGTCTATGTTTCCCAAAGTGTGTTAGATGTGAATGAAGTACCTTGGAGGCCGTCCAAGACTAGGACCCAACAAGGGGTTTTGATGCAAAGAAGCTGCTTCTTGGACTCGAACAAGTGATGCATCTGCACTGTTTGGGTTAGAAATGAGCTCCTCATGGCTGCCAATTTCCACAATCCTCCCTTGTTGAACAGCATCACATCTGCATTTCTAATTGTAGAAAGTCGATGTGCCACTACCACAGTTGTTCTTCCAACCATGACACGATCAAGTGCCTCCTGCACGCTTTTCTCTGACTCTGCATCCAGTGCACTTGTAGCTTCATCCAATAACAGAATTGATGGATTCTTAACTATAGCACAGGATATTGCAATCGGCTGCTTTTGTCCACCCGATGGTTGTATCCCTCTCTCACCAACCTGCAAAACAGATTAAGTATCATACATATACCTCAGAGAAAATCATCCAATATTTGGTTGATTTAATAAACACATTATACAGTTTTAGTGTAATCCCTGTGATCATCCATGCTGCATAATCTGTACCGTTCAATTTCTTGAGAATAAGTGAAGTTTCTATTACAAAGTAGTTGGTTGTAGCAGGAAGTATTTCTTCAAGTAGGAAATAACAACCTACATAGCTTCAACTGTGTAGTCTCTTGAATCCACTTAATTTTCTACAACTTAGAAATAGATGAAAGTTATGAGGTTTAGAAGTTTAACAATTGAATACCTTGTACGATCATCATTTTAGACTTCCTTTAGTTCACTCTCCCCCCAGCTATCAAACATGCTTAAGTGGGAAAAATTCCAAGGACATATTGTTGTAAGAAATATATGCTTGCAATTTGTCAGTACAATGAGTAAGTAACGTGTATTTAATGTAATATAAAAATGGTTAGATTTGTACATTACTAGAAATATAGTAAAACTATTACCCGGGTGTCAAATATATCAGGAAGATTGTTTATGAAAGAGAGAGCCTCAGACAGCTTTGTAGAACGTGTGACTTCTTCGAGTGTAGCATCATCTTTTCCATACTGTATGTTCTCCTTGATGCTTGTAGCAAAAGGGCAGGCTCTTGACTAACTAGTCCAATTTGCTGTCTAAGCCACCCTGATGTCAATCCCATCTAAGAGTATCTGTCCTGAAAAGGGTTCATAGAACCTCTCTGTCAAAGATATAATAGTGCTCTTTCCAGACCCACTTCCTCCCACAAGGGCTACAATTTTCCCAGAAGGAATATCAAGACAGAGCTTGTTGAAGATAACTACATCAGAACGAGATGGGTAACTGAAGAACACATCCTTAAATTGGATGTGACCCTCCACTTTGTCCAATTTGTGACCAGTTTTAGAACTCATTTTGCTCATCGTGTCCCTCTCTATCATCTGAAAAATGGGATAGGCTGCTGCCTTTGCTCGGATAAAAGCAGAAATGTCCGGTGCTGCCTGCCCCAGTGACCTGAATAACATATCAACATCTTGATTCATAAGATTGATCTTTATAAGTACTAACACTATCAACGAAAAATAGAATGAGACTATCTCAAATAGTAAGTGCTATGGTAGAATAGAATCAGCAGGAGCTTGTCCGATTGCCACCAAATAAGACAGCATTGTACAAAGACCTCATCATTTGTGTGTGTTCTAAAAGTACAAAGTCGTACATGCAACCGGTCTTAATTTTTCAATAAAACCAGAATAATACTAATCAGATGCGCAAACTTCAAAAAAAAAGTAATTTAATGATGAAATTGGTGAGATGTGACTGTGTGGTGGATTGATGCCCTTCTAAGTATACTAAGCATTGTCCCAAATATGCATCGTGCACAATAGAATGGTTCAGTTCCCATGACCAATAAAGTGACAAAGAAGAAGAACAAGAGCTTACAGGCCAGCAACAACAAGGTTAAGCATGGTGGTGAAAGAATCTCCACCGTTGGCTATATTCTTGTGAACGACAATGCTAGTGAACCAAACAAGCAAGGCCCATGACAGAAAAAGAACACAATGCATGGAGTCTAATCCCAGACCCTTTGCTAAACCTGCTTTTCGACCATATTTATAAGTATACGTGAGAGCCTCTTTATATGATCTTACTGCCCTTTTTTCTCCCGCAAATGCTTGTACCGTTCTAACATTTCCAATAACCTGAAAGTATTACTGAATGGCTTTTACCAATAGATCATGCAAAAGCAAACTTTCTAAGATAACTTACAAATTCAACCATTATAGACTGCAAAGAAGCAATTAGCATTTCTTTAATTACAAAACTTCCAGTTATTAATTAAAAATCACCATAGTCAACACACACAAATAGCAATCAATCGCATACAAATACAATAGTATAATATGTTATCAATTATCATTTATCAAATACCTTAAGGGCAATAGCAAGAAAAACCATGAGCATACAGATAACTGAGAATAATATACACAACTCAGTGGAGGGCCTGGGGGCACTTGTAGTTCTGACACATTATAAGGGAGGAGGGAATTGAACTGACCTCTTCAGCGATTTCACCAGCCCCCTACGCATGATTTTTGAACTCTTGCAACAAGACCAGTTGCTATGTATGCATAGACACCACCAGCAATAACAATTAATGGGACAATTGCAAGCTTCACCAAACTGATTTGCCATACCCTAAGAAACCCAATAATAAAGCCTACTATAAATCGGCTTATGTAGTGGATGAATTTCCCTACCTGCACCTGCCACAATAGATGAAAAAAAAAAAAAACTTAAAGATACTCATCCATTCACATTGCAGTGAATTCACAACAGTTTAGATTCAAATTAGCATCAGAACAAAGCAAAAACTCTTTAAAGATTAAATTTTTAAAAACCCACTTGGCTAATGTTTAAAAATTTTGATCTAAATGTTCCAAACTTAGAGAACAATCCTGGAAAATAGTGAAAAGAATTTGCACTTCCATTGAAGTTGTTGAACTGAGGCCAATTGATAGAACCTTAAAATACATTAACTCCAAAAACTATTCCGGCAAGAAAGTGTCAGAAAAACAGTTCATTTCAGGTAAATTTTATTCGCAAGTAGTTATTATTTGAAAATGAAGTAATTACATTATATTGGATAAAAAAAAAAAAAAAAAGTATAATTGGGGGAAACAACCACCGTGGATACCCTTTGTTCAGACCCGTTTAGAATTGCTTTAAGCAAAAGAACACCTTCAATTACTTGCATGGTCTTCATTCGCAAATATTTATGAAAAACCAACAATTTCCTTTAAGAGAATTGCAAATGAATTGGTGACAAGAGGACTGAACTGTCCATGCATTATTATAGGTTGACAATAAATCAACTTCAACTACTATTTAAGGAAACAAAAGTCTCAACTGTACCGTTTGTTACCACTTACCACTTACCACCGAGCTTTGTTCTAGAGAAAATTTTAATTCACTAGTATCGATCTCATGGTGATTATCGAGAATTATATCTTCCTAACTCCTTTCAATTTTACTGTAATAAAAAATACATACTATAAATTAAAACAAAATGATTACCTTCTGAGATACTACGTCTTGAACAACAATAATATCACTAGTAATCGCTGCTATAACTTCTCCAGTTGATGCCTCTGTATCGAATAGACTTATGTCTTGATTCAAACAAGGACCTTAGATATGCCATTCTCATCTTTGCTGCTTGACGTTCCCCAGTGTGCATCCAACAAGCCACCTCTACAGGAATCAATTACAATTTGTTAATTGATAAAAATATTCTAATTAAATTAGGTATATGTAACAAATTGATCGAAATTAGTAATGTTTTTTACATGTGTATATTGATATAGTATTATATAGAATCATATAATATACTATAAAATAATCATCAGCTGGTACCTGTCCATGATGAAAACAAGATTGCTATACTGAGATACACTAAATCCATTGGAGTACTGCAAAAGTACAAAAGAATACAATATAAAAACAAGTTAAGTGAATTCCCCATTAAACAATTTCAATTTCTAGCATGGAATTTCATATTGGTCCCAAATTATAAAATCCCAAAATACCCTTTATTAGTTAAACTTGAAATAATGTTTGACATGGGGAATACTTCATGTCAATTTTCACTAGGCATGATTTAGAACTTAGCAAACCTTAGCAACTTTGTGAGAAGCATCTTTAGGAAAAAGATAAGCCAAGCCAATGACATTGATCAACTTGCCAAAGAAGATAAAGAAAACTGGGAAAGAAGCACCATGAATACATGCCCCAACTGATCCAATAGCCATTAGAATACAATCATAAAAGTCTGCAAATGTAAACAGTTTTAACAATGGGATTTTCTGCTGCTCTTTTCCCTCTCCTTCAATTTCCATCTTGTTCTTCTTCTCCTCCTTCATATTAACAGTGCTCCAGACAATGAGTCCTGGGTTGACATATTTTGTTAGAAAAGTAGAAAAAAATTAAGAAGGAATAAAAAGATTTGAGGCGTATTACTGATACACTATCCTGAGATATTGGCTGCACCCACTAACCAAGTTTATATAGGGTTGATGGTTATAAATGAGCAGTTACTGAATTAATCTGGCAACAAATTGAAACAAGTTCAAGTCCTTCGATATATGATAGGCTTAATTATACTTTTAGTCCTTATAATTTAATTGAAAGTTCAATCTAATTGGAAGTTTAATCTAGTGTCTAGTGTTTAAATTGCTGCAATTGGATCTCTACCAGTTTTTATTTAATGCAACTAGGTCTTTTCATCAATTGTTATTTAAATTAACACTAATTAGGTTGGTTTAGGACAATATATCACGAATGAAAAATCAGTTTGTGTTTAATATAATTGAGTCCTTTTATCAATTGTCGTTTAAATTAATACCAATTAGCTTGGTGTGGATAATATGGGACGGATGCACAATAATATGGTGGCTTGTACTTAATTTATAAAAAACATAAATTAATAAATAAATTTTTAAAAGAAAAAAGAAAAAGTAGTATTAATTTTGTTTATTAAGAAAAAAAAAACACTTCCTCCTGAGATATTTTCTGAAACAAAGTGATGGGGTCAAAGACCCACCATTGATGCAGGCGCTCATTTCTTGGAGAATGCGTTCTTTCACTCCTGGGTATTTCCTTGGAGAATGCGTTCTTTCACTCCCATTCTTTTTTATTTCTTTTTTCATTTCATTGTTCAAACTCAAAGACCCACCATTGATGCAGGCTCTCAAAGCTCAAGCTACTGCAATTATCTTCCAGTCTCAAAGGTGGTAAATACCCAGAAAAAAAAAAGAGAAGACTATCTATCAAAATCTTTTATTCTTAAATAATTAATTTTTATATCTGATTTGCAGATATTAAGCTTTTGCACGAAAGTGGGTTTAGAGAAATTTAGGAATGTGAGGAGTGTGTCATGCGTTTGTAATTGGAGGTTGATGAGACTTTGTTTGCATAACATTGTATGAGATTCTTTCAAGCATCCAAGTTTACAATGGGGTATTTCACCTCTTGGTTTTAGAGATGATTTGTGATTTGTGAATTTGATGGTGATTTTGATTTTTGAAGAAGGTTGCTTGTTAGAGTTGGGGTAATATTGGTGAGAAAGTAAGAAGTGAAACAAAAAGTGAGATGGTGAGAAGTACCTTGGTTATGAGTGAAACTGTGCAAGTTAATGCTGGGAGTTGAGTTGGCTATTTGATTGGTTAAGTGGTTGAAGGTTGAGAAAATTATGTCATAATCTTGGCCATGTTTTACATGTTAAAAATGTTAATAAAATCTCCTAAGAGTAATAGTAATAGATGACCTTTGTGCACAGTGATCGAGCACAATTTTAATTTAGCCCATAGTGGATGATCCATCTGCAATAAAAAAGTTTGCAACCAGAAAGGTCGTGGTTCTGCGGGATGGACCTGTCTAGCTGCACTAATTTGTGATTGAGAAAAGAAATGATAAATAACTCATTGATGTACATTTGTTTTATTGTGAGGAGTGACATTTATGAATTTTAGATAAAAGAATATTGTGAAAATCATATCATATACCGTGTATAAAGTTTATTTTTTAATAATATTAAATTAATTTTTTCATAAATTCTTTTTTCAAAATTCGTTTTACATAATAAGTATATGGAGTAAAGCAAAGTATTAATCTTATAGTTTATGATTATATTTTAAAATTTAAATTGAGCACTTAAAAAGAACTAGTTTATTTTTAATTTTGTAACAAATTGCACTTTTAGAAAGAAAATTAAAAAAATTGCACAATAGAACTTTGGAATTTTGTAATGTTTGAATGTAGATAAGTGTCCATTTTGTTGCATTTAATTAGTTTACATTAATTGTGCAATTCTCTTTCTCCCACAAAAGTTGTTGTGACTATGAGAGTAATACTGTCACACAAGTTCAGTTGCTTTTTGAGTAGGCCTCAGGGAGGAAAGATAAATTCCAAACTGGGTTTGGATTTTCTTTCTCAATAAATTTGTTACTATAAATGAGCCATAATTAGAGAAATCATTGATTAACTCAAAATAATAATTTATTTAGATTTTAGAGGATTTGAATCCAATTGAATTCTATATATTTACTTAATAGCTATTTAAAATTCATATAAAAAATTTATTGTACAATTTTAAGTGTGTTTGTGTAATCAAACATTAATGAGTTGGATTGTATAATTTATAAGTCGCAATTGTAATTTGATAATTATTAATTTTTAAATATCTCAAAATATTAGTAGTTTTGATTATACCTATTTGATATCTTTTTTTTTACATGTTGATAAATAAAATGCAAAGGTTAATAGAGTACATTGACAATAAATATTATGCACATAACATTATCATTCTTTTAGGTGTATAAATTTTATTTTCATGGATGGTCTTTACTTTTAGGTGTGTAAATACTAAAAAATTGTGAACTCTAGATTTTTTATGCTCTTCAAAGGTGACGTCAAATCCTACCCTGGTAGATGAGGAGATATTGGGAAGTTAAGATTTGTAGGGAGTTTCTCAACCCTTATCACCTCACTAACTTGATTGTTAAGTCTGGAAAAACCAAGTCACCAACCAGAAACTTATTATTATGGAGCAAATAACCTAATCATTGCATAATATTATTTTACTGAGCTTCTGTTTGATTTTACTTATCAAACTTGGTTTCCTCATTGAGAAACTTCGAATGCTTTATTAAATTCAAAAAAAGAAGAAATCAGTGTCTACATTATATTCCTTTTGACATTAACAAGAAACTTAGAAAGCAGAGGAACATGAGATAAGAAATAATCTGTATCTATTCCAATATCACAGAAGCTTCCTTGAAGTTGCATTGTTCTAAAAGAAGATTTTGGTATATCCAATTTTGGATTATATATGATCTCCGTTTTAATTTGTTTCTAAATGGTATATGCTATTTAATTAACAAGTTGTAATTAAAGTTGGTCAATGAAATCAGAGACATTAAATTTAAACTAAAATATTTAGTTGTACAAAGTTAAAAGCTGTTTAAGTAGTCATTACATGCAAAACTTCACGACTTTCTTCTTTTCCTTTGAAGACATGCTCCAGCTTAAAAAAAACATTGTGAAAATATGTTCAACTTAGAAGTTGCTTTTAGAGCGAGGATGTCACTGTGAGTAAAACATAACATATCAGTGAAATCTTGTTTGTGATTCGGTATGGAGTTTTACTTTCTAGATGTTAAACTAGGCACTAATCCTCATATGGAAACTTTCACTTGTTAGAACAAAATTTGATAATTCAATTACTAACAAAAATTCTACTTTTGTTTATGGAAACAAACAAGAGATGAAGCTTGCACAATGAGAATAAAGAACAAACTATAAAAAACCACTTTATATTTGTACAGAAATCTCCCAATATAAATAACCATTATTCCAGTCAGAACAAAATTTGACAATTCAATTACTACCAAAAATTCTACTTTTGATTATGGAAACCAACAAGAGATGAAGCTTGCACAATGTGAATAAAGAACAAACTATAAAAAACCACTTTATATTTGTACAGAAATCTCCCAATATATATAACCATTATTCCAGTCAGAAACAATTGCTCAAATACACATTCTTCCATATAAATAGTGTGGAAAAAAAGAATAACAGTAATAGAAGGGTACAGTATTGAGCAAAGCACCTGACATGTATCAATAGAGTTTGTTCAATTGTGTTAGTGTCACTATTGTTGTTGTTGTTGTTGTTTCTGTTGAATGTTGATTAGCTTAAAGTATGCTCCATTTTTATTCTCTGTAAGAGTTGAATGAGTCCCTTGCTCTATTATTTTCCCATCTTGTAAAACAGATATTTGATCTGCATTTTTTATTGTAGATAGCCTATGTGCCACTACAACTGTTGTTCGGTTCTTCATCAATCTGTCTAGAGCTTGCTGTACAACACGCTCTGACTCCACATCAAGAGCACTGGTAGCTTCATCTAATAACAAGATTTCTGGGTTCTTTAAAACTGCGCGGGCAATAGCTACCCTTTGTCTCTGGCCACCAGAGAGTTGAACACCTCTCTCACCCACTTTTGTGGAGTAGCCCTCAGGAAGAGCACTGATAAAACTATGAGCATTAGCAAGCTTAGCTGCTTCAATTACTTCTGCTTCAGAAGCTCCTTCTTTTCCATAAAGGATATTTTCATAAATTGATGTAGCAAAAAGAGCTGGTTCCTGTTGCACAAGGCCAATATGTTTCCTAAGTGATTTGAGATTAACTTTCTTGATGTCTTTTCCTGCAAGAATTCGACATACAGCTGTTAATCCAGTCTACCAGCCAACACAGAAAAAACTTCAGACTGCCAGCAGATTTTTAAAGAAATAGAAAATATATAAATAAACTCTAATAATTAAGCAAATGAACATGGCTATAAGGATATTGATGCGAATTAGTGAATAAAATATCATAAATGGTTGCATTTTCTTGGAATTTGGTGAGGCTAATTTTGACTAGATAGAGAAGTAAATGTTGTAGCTTAAATGGAGATATGCATGCAAAATGTGTTCTAGTCCTTCTAGACATATTTCCACTATGTTCTTTACGCAGTATCTTTCATAAGAGCACATAAAGCATAAAGCATAGATTGTTTGCAAAAGAGAAGATAATGCGAACATTGTGCAAAACCTCACCATCGATCATCACTTTTCCTGAAGCTGGATCGTAAAATCTGAGTATTAGAGAGATAACAGAGCTTTTACCAGAACCACTCTGCCCCACTAAAGCCATACACCTGCCTAAACGTACTTTGAGGCTAAAATCCTTGAAAATCACCACATCTGGCCTTGAAGGGTAGCTAAAGTGGATATTCTTTAGCTCAATTGTTCCCTCCACTGTCATGAGCTCTTCTCCAACATCTCCTGTGACTTCTGACTTTCTATCCATTACATCAAAAACAGATGCAACCATTTGGTTCCCTTTCAAAAGGTCTGGGGCCAGAGCCAAAGTCTCCCCCATGGCCAATGCAGTTACAATCAATACCATAAATGATTTCATGACCGATTTAAAGGAGGCAAGCTCCTTTTCCATCAATACAGAACCATACCTGCACCAAGGTAAACAAACTTTAGCAGTGATTCATTTTAAGCTCAGCAGTGAATAGAGAAAACTCTGATAGGAACATTGTTAGATCCCTCTTACAATGTCAGATTGCTTACTAGGTTCAATATCAGGAAACTTAGGCTAACTATCAATACCAATGTGACCTAAATTCTCTGCAACATTGTCAAGAAAAAATAAATAAGGAGAAGCCAATATACCACAATGCAAGGCCATAAGATGAGAAAATGAAGAATTGGGAAATGCCGTAGAATATGCCTGCAATTTGGCCCCGATTAAATGAGCGCTTTGATGGCTCAACAAGCTCACGAGCATAAAGGTCAATGACCTTTTCCTCTGAACAAAAAGCAGAGACAGTGCGCATGTTACTCACAGCCTCGCCAGCCAGCATATTGGCTTTTAAGTATGCTTTGCTCAAGTTGCCACCATAGCCTTGCATGAAAAGTCTCTGAAATAATGGGAGAAGAAGTTATTAAAATGAAAAGCGAAGTACTCACTGCGTTTGGCATATAGCCGAAAACAGGAACCAAAGAAAACCACCTCGCTGATGTGACCGCTAATGATCAAAGGGTATGTAGCCAAGACAACAAGTGTGATCCTCCAGTTCAAGATGAAGGCAATAATAAACGAACCAACAACCAGACCGACATTCTGTAAAAGAATTGTAGTCCTATCAACAACTACAGTTCTTAACAAAGTTGCATCGCTCTCTAAACGTGATGAAAGCATTGAACTAGTGTTGTTTGTATCATCAAACCATCCAATCTCATTCTTCAGAATGGCTGTAATCAAATAAGAAGAGGGAGTTAAGCTAGACTAGGAGAGGAAGAGCATAAGGATTCAAGAGTAAAAAGCAGTGAAGTATTGATTTCATTTTAAATATTTCAAGATTCAATTTGATAATGCATCAAAGATAGAAATTTCCTCTGATTTTATATGAAAATCTAGAGATGAATCCTCAAAAAGGAAAGAAGATTAACTTATCCATGATATTGATTGTGAATTTCTCCTGAAGACTTGACATTTACTTAAGAAAAAGCATACTAACTTTCAAAGTAAAAGAAGACTGAAACTATTACATTTGATGCTATAGGAAAAATAAAAATGGAGTCAAGTCCAAGGGAAAGTTATGATCATAATTTACCAGAAAACATCATTTCCCGCACACGAAGAGTGAGTCGCTCGCCCATGATTCCAAAAGAAAGATGTGCGACTGCATGGACAATGACAGTAATAACTGCTGCCCCACAGAAAAGGAAAGCAATTTTTTTGATCTCTCGACATGTTGTATCCCAGTCCATGTAAAATGCTACAAGCGCCTGAGATACTCCTAGAGCGAAAAGGGGCATCTGGGCTCCGGCAATAAAAGCACAAATGGTTCCAAAAACCCCATAGAACCAGTCAGGTCCAACCATGGAATATAATCTTTTTGCTGAAACATGCCTTGGCTTTATAACACCATCCTCCCCATCAGCACCCGCACGAGCAATAGATTCTTTATCAGAACGAAAACTAGCACCAAAGCTTATTGTAGTTCGGGATAATTCTCTTGAGTACTTTATGCTACAACCAGCATAGATTCGTGAGTGTCATTTAGATGATAACCAAATTGTCAACATAATATCTTACGTAGAAAATTACAGACATAATTGTTTATCCACTCATTATCAACTATCCATCTAATAGTTGGGAAGATGATTTCATAATGAGTGTCATATATTAGATTCTTCATTTCTTGAGTGTTGCTTGGTTGAAGAAACAAACTCTATGTTCTATATTACATCGCCCAAATAGTGAAACAGAACTGTGTCTGTGGCCTTGTAAAGTTACTGCTTGCACACTTAATTAAAACACCCCAGTTCAGCTAACTGCAATATAAGCATTCTAATGTCTAGTCTATGTTTCCCAAAGTCTGTTAGTGTGAATGAAGTACCTTGGAGGCCGTCCAAGACTAGGACCCAACGAGGGGTATCGTTGCAAAGAAGCTGCTTCTTGGAGCTTAACAAGTGATGCATATGCACTGTTTGGGTTAGAAATGAGCTCCTCATGGCTGCCAGTTTCCACAATCCTCCCTTGTTGAACAACAGCAATCACATCTGCATTTCTAATTGTAGAAAGTCGATGTGCCACTACCACAGTTGTTCTTCCAACCATGACACGATCGAGTGCCTCCTGCACGCTTTTCTCAGACTCTGCATCCAGTGCACTTGTAGCTTCATCCAATAACAGGATTGATGGATTCTTAACTATAGCACGGGATATTGCAATCCGCTGCTTTTGTCCACCCGATAGTTGTATCCCTCTCTCACCAACCTGCAAAATAGATTAAGTATCGTACTTTTACCTTGGAGAAAGTCATCCAATATTGTGTTGACTTATTAAACACATTATACAGTTCTAGTGTAATCCCTGTGATCATCCATGCTGCATAATCTGTACCTTTCAATTTCTTGAGAATAAGTGAAGTTTCTATTACAAAGTAGTTGATTGTACCAGCAGGTCTTTCTTCAAGTAGGAACTAACAACCTACATAGCTTCAACTGTATAGTCTCTTGAATCCACTAGATTTTCTACAACTTAGAAATAGGTGAAAGTTATGTGGAATAGAAGTTTAACTATTGTAGACCTAGGATGATCATCATTTCAGACTTCCTTTAGTTCACTCTCCCCCAGCTATCAAACATGCTTAAGCAGGAAAAATTCTAAAGACATATAGTTAGAACTTAGAAGAAATATATGCTTGCAATTTGCCAGTACAACGACTAAGTAACGTGTATTTAAAGTTATGTAAAAATGGTTAGAGTTGTACATTACTAGAAATATAGTAAAACTATTACCTGGGTGTCAAATCTATCAGGAAGATTGTTTATGAAAGAGAGAGCCTCAGACAGCTTTGTAGAACGTGTGACTTCTTCAAGTGTAGCGTCAGTTTTTCCATAGAGAATGTTCTCCTTGATGCTTGTAGCAAAAAGGGCAGGTTCTTGACTAACTAATCCAATTTGCTGTCTTAGCCATTTTAGATCTAGTTCCCTGATGTCAATCCCGTCTAAGAGTATCTGTCCTGAAATGGGTTCATAGAACCTCTCTAGTCAAAGATATAATAGTGCTCTTTCCAGACCCACTTCCTCCCACAAGGGCTACACTTTTCCCAGAAGGAATATCAAGACAGAGCTTGTTGAAGATAACTACATCAGAACGAGATGGGTAACTGAAGAACACATCCCTAAATTGGATGTGACCCTCCACTTTGTCCAATTTGTGACCAGTTTTAGAACTCATTTTGTTCATTGTGTCCCTCTCAATCATCTGAAATATGGGATAAGCTGCTGCCTTTGCTCGGACAAATGCAGAAATGTCTGGTGCTGCCTGCCCCAGTGACCTGAATAATATATCAACATCTTGATTCATGAGATTGATTTTATAAGTAATAACACTACTTCTACGAAAAACAGAATGAGACTATCTCAAATACCAAGTGCTATGGCAGAATAGAATCACCAGGAGCTTGTACAAAGACCTCATCATTTGTGTGTGTTCTAAAAGTATTAAGTCCTACATGCAACTGGTCTTAAAGTGTCAATAAAACCGGAATAATACAAATCAGATGAGAAAACTAAAAAAAAGTTATTGATGAAATTGGGACATGCGACTGTGTGGTGTTGATGCCCTTCTGAGTATACTAAGCATTGTCCCAAATATGCATTGTGAACAATAGAATGGTTCAGTTCCTATGAACAATAAAGTTAAAAGATGAAGAACAAGGGCTTACAGGCCAGCAATAACAACGTTAAGCATGGTGGTGAAAGAATCTCCTCCATTGGCTATATTCTTGTGAACGACAATGCTAGTGAACCAAACTAGCAAGGCCCATGATAGAAAAAGAACACAATGCATGGAGCCTAATCCCAGACCCTTTGCTAAACCTGCTTTTCGACCATATTTATAAGTATTTGTGAGAGCCTCTTTATATGATCTTACTGCCCTTTCTTCTCCTGCAAATGCTTGTACCGTTCTAACATTTCCAATAACCTGAAAGTCACAAAACATGAAGTAGCAACAAACTTAGTTACTGTATAGCATTTACCAATAGACCATGTAAAGCAAACTTTCTAAGATAACTTACAAATTCTACCATTATAGATGCAAAAAGCAGCAATTAGCAATTAATTAATTACAAAACTTCCAGTTATTAATTAAAAATCACCATAGTCAACACACACAAATAGCAATCAATCGCATACAAATACATAATATAATATGTTATCAATTATCACTTATCAAATACCTTAAGGGCACTAGCAAGAAAAACCATGAGCATACAGATAACTGAGAATAATATACACAACTCTGTGGAGGGCCTGGGGGCACTTCTAGTTCTGACACATGATAAGGGAGGAGGGAATTGAACTGACCTCTTCAGCGATTTCACTTGCCCTCACGTAGGATTTTCGAACTCTTGCAACAAGACCAGTTGCTATGTATGCATAGACACCACCAGCAATAGCAATTAATGGGACAATTGCAAGCGTCACCAAACTGATTTGCCATACCCTAAGAAACCCAATAATAAATCCGGCTATAAATCGGCTTATGTAGTGGATGAAGTTCCCTACCTGCACCAACCACCATAGATGAAAAAAAACTCAAAGATAATCATCCATTCACATTGTAATAAATTCACAACACAGTTTAGATTCAAATTAGCATCAGAAAAAGCCAAAACCCTTTAAAGATTAAATTTTTAAAAATCCACAGTGGCTAATGTTTAAAAGTGTTGATCTAAATGTTCCAAACTGATCGAGCAGCCCACGAAAATAGTGAAAAACTGCACTTGCATTGAAGTTGATGAACTGAGGCCTCCATCCATCTGGCAGAGGCCAATTGATAGAACTTTAAACCACACATGCATCCATCCCTAACCAACTTATATATGCTACTACCAATTACATTAACTCCAAACTCTATTCCCACGAGAAAGTGTCAGAAAAACATTTCATTTGAAAATGAAGTAATTACATTCAATGGATAAAAGAAGATTAAAATAGGGGAAAACAATCACCGAGTATATCCTTTGTTCAGACCCATTCAGAATAGCTTTAAGCAAGAGACCACCTTAATTATGTACATGCATGGTCTTCATTCCCAAATATGTATGAAAAACCAATAATGCCCTTTATGAGAATGCAAAGGAATTGGTGAAAAGGAGGACAGGATTGTCCATGCATTATTATAGGTTGACCATAAGTAAAATCCAACTGCTATTCAAAGATCCAAAAAACTGAACTGTAAGCAATACCTCTTCCCATCATCTAAAGATATCTACTGTCAACCAGTTGTTACGGAGCTTTGATCTCAAGAAAATTTTAACTCATTAGTATCGATCTCTGGGTGATCATCGAAAAATTTATATCCAACTTCTTTCATTTTTTACTGAATAAAAAGGAATTACGTACTATTAATCAAAACAAAATAGTTACCTTCTCAGATAGTGCATCTTGAACAACAATTATATCACTAGTAATCGCTGCTATAACTTCTCCAGTTGATGCCTCTGTATCAAACAGACTTATGTCTTGATTCAACATGGACCTCAGATATGCCATTCTCATCTTTGCATGCTTGACGTTCCCCAGTGTGCATCCAACAAGCAACCTCTACAGAATCAATTACAATTTGTTAATTGATAAAAAAATTATAATTAAATTAGTATATGCGACAAATTAATTGAAATTAGTAATGTTTTTCACGTGTGTATTGAGATTAGTGTTATATAAAATCATATGATAACTATAAAATATCATCAGCTGGTACCTGTCCATGATGAAAACAAGATTACTATACTGAGATACACAAAATCCATGGAGTACTGCAAAAGTGCAAAAGAACACAATATAAAAACAAGTTAAGTGAAATATTTCCCCATTAAACAATTTCAATTTCTAGCAAGGAATTTCATATTAGTCCAAATTAAAAATTAAGGGCAGTGAAATCCCAAAATACCCTTTATCAGTTAAACTTGAAATATTGTAAATTTGACATGGGGAATACTGCATTTCAATTTCCACTATGCATGATTTAGAACTTAGCAAACCTTAGCAACTTTGTGAGAAGCTTCTTTAGGATCAAGATAAGCCAAGCCAATGATATTGATCAACTTGCCAAAGAAGATAAAGAAAACTGGGACAGAAGCACCATGAATACATGCCCCAACTGATCCAATAGCCATTAGAATATAATCATAAAAGTCTGCAAATGTAAACAGTTTTAACAATGGGATTTTCTCCTGCTCTTTTCCCTTTCCTTCAATTTCAATTCTTGTTCTTCTTCTCCTCCTCCTTCATATTAACAGTATCTCCAGACAATGAGTCCTGGGTTGACATATTTTGCCTGAAATAAAAAGGGGCTTCAAAACAGAGACTTTGATGGAAAACAAAAGTGACTGAAAGGTTTCAAAGTAATGTGAGATATTGTGGGTGAACGTATTCAATATAATGGGGAAGATAGAAATGAGGTTTGAGTTGGATGGTTCATAATATACAATGAGTCATCAATGACCAAAAAGCAAAAAAAAGAAAAAAAGATTGGCTATCCATTAATTTTTAAATGAGTGCAACTGTGCAAGTTAAAGCTGGAGGTTGAATTTGCTCTTTGATTGGTTAAGTTAGTTGAGGGTTGTGTTTATGATGACTCTATATATATATATATATATATCCACTATCAGACCCAAGAGACTAGACTGACGGTCTCTTTCGAGACTTGAAAGTGATTTGGACAATTCATGTTGTGATTTTGAGTAGCAAGTTACTGAATTATAATACATTAGCACATGTTTTAGATTTTTAGTTTTCTTTCTCAGCTTCATTAATTTTCTATCATATTTCACTATTAAAAGTAAAAGAGAGTGAATCACAAACTAAAAGAAAAAAAAAGAAAAGAAATAAATTCAAAAAATAAATATCGAATCTTGGCTATTCAAATTGGATTCTTAAGATGATTTTGTGTGAAATTATTATGTAATTAACTTTTCTAATGACATTGCCTGATATTAAATAACTAAGTAATTGTTAATTTGATATTATAAGAAAAATCTCCAATATGAGATTGAGAGGTTTTTTATTCAACCTTCAATTCATGCATCATTTTTATGAAAGAAAAAAAATATCTACTTCACATTCAATGAATTTTATATCAAAATCTCACCTCTCCAACCTTATTAACAAAAAGAAAAGACATAGAAAATTAATCATCCATATTACTTTGAGAAAATTATTTCAATATCTTGGCCGTGTTTCATATGTTAAATGTTACATGCCTATGTAGGCCCAATGTACACCTTATATTAAAATCTCCTAATTAATAATAATAATAATAGTAATAGAGGACCTTTGTGGACAATATTAATTTAACCCGTAATGGATGGCCCATATTCAATAAAAAGTTTGCAACTAGAAGGCCTTGGTTGGGTGGGATGGATCTGTCTAGCTGCACTAATTTGTGGTTGAGATGTTGCAATGACAAAATAGATAAATTCTTGTTTAACAAAAATTTTCTTACAATCTATAAAATCAAATCTTGTTATTAGCAAGTTACGAAAAGAAATAATAAAAATTATCAAAAACTTGCAACACTCAGTTGAGTCTTGGTTTATTATCTATGAAGTATATTTATTATCAGAAGTGACCGATTCATGAATTATTGTCAGTGGGACATTGTAATAATTACATCCTATTTCATATATAGTGTTTAAAATTAAATGTTTTTCTAAATTAATTTTTAGATTATATTACATTGTAAGTATATTGAGTAAAGCAAAATATTAATTTAATAGTTTATTATTATATTTTTAAAAATTTATCGTTAAGTTACATGTGGGACTCAAAAAGAACTAATTTATTTTTAATTTGTAATCAATTTTACTTTTGAAAAGAAAATTACACATTAGAACTTTGAAAGTCTAATTTTGGATATGAATGCTTCATGGATGGGTTCCTCTTAAATTCTGAGCTGTGAAATTCTAACCAAATAATGTATAGCGGTCCATTTTGTTGAACTTAATTAGTTTACATTAATTGTGTAATTCTCTCTCTCCCATGAAAGCTGTGGAGACAAGTACTGTCACACAAGTTCAGAGTAGCCTTTTGAGGAGGCACCCTCAGAGAAGAAAGATAAATTCCATTTTCTTTCTCAATAAATTTGTGAAAAATCATTGATCAAATCAAATAATAATTTATTTATATTTTAGACTATTTGAATCCAACTCATTATATATATTTACTTAATTTATACTCAAAATTTAAATATATTAAATTAGTATTGTAAAATTCTTATTGTGTTTGTGTATCAAAACATCAACGAATTGTTTAGCATAATTTATAATTCGTAACTGTATTTAACAATTATTAATTTCAAATATCTCAAAATGTTTAAAGTTTTAACTATACCTATGTAAGAATTTTTATTTATTTTTTTAAATAAAAGTAAAAGTTAGGAAAGGGTATGTCACATATTTCGATAATTAATATTATATCCATATTACTACCATCATTTATCTAGAAGAGGTCTCACAATATTTATGTCGGGTCGAAGCTTAGAGTTTTTTCGAGGGCGGCTATGAACATTTGTGGGAATTTAAATTTACCAATAACAACAAGCTGCGATTAAGGAAACTCTAACTCTCAATTAGGGATGACAATTTTTGGGTCCTTGCCAGTACCTGACATGAATGGATTTTTATTTTTGTCTGAATGGGGTACATAAATAGGCATGGGTTCGGGTATGGGTTTTTGTACTCTATGCCCACCAAGTACGAGCAAGACCTGAGCTAAAAAATACCCATTTTCTAGCCCTTTTGCATATTGACCAGACTCGAATCCGACCTAATACATATCAAACCTTCTTCTTCTTTTTTTAATTCATTTTTTATAATTGTTATCCACATAGAATTTTTGAAAATAAACTATAAGATTAGTTTCTTAAATTAGTCCACTCTTATATTTTCTTAAATACTCTAATCAATTCCTTAATATTCTCATTTTCCTAAATTAGTTTATATTTAATTAATTTATATATTATTTCATGTATAGAATTTGCACTAGGCATGTTTGTATGTTTTTTTTACAGTTGACTAATTTGATTTTTATGTTTTTAAAGTTTTGTCAACAATTTTGAGATGTGATAAGTATATAATTTTTTTTTCTAGAGGTGATTTTCACAGACTATTGCACCGTGAGACTAATTATCTTCGTGTCTAAAAAGCGATTTGATTATCAAAGTTTTTAAAATATTAATTTATTAATTTCAAAATACTCAAATAATAATTAACTATTGTAATAAATTATAAATAATTTTTTTATATATTGAGTCTAATATTTTGGTATTAAATATGTTAACAAATCTTGTTGGATGTATTGTATTTATGTTTATTTATTTTTTTAAAATTTGCTTGATTGTTGGGTTTTTAATTGCTTGAGTTTTGCAATTTAAATTTCATTGAAATTGATGGCCACATTAATTAAGAAGTATGTATAAACAACTTGATTTAAATTTTATGTTCCTTGATTACCACAAATTAGTCATATTTTAAAATTGTATTTTGTCAACTTATCTAATTATGAGTGGGAATATATTTTTTGAAAAAAAAAAAAAAGAGATTAATTGTTCAGGTCAGGAATATGCGGGTGCTAATCAAGCATGCCCACCCAAAAATGGGTATAGATTTGGGTCTCAAAACGGGCACGGGTAAACACTATTTGGAAAACAATGTAACAGGAAGTTACTTTCTACTTATATTGAATGATTGATAGTTTCTCGACTATCTAATTTATTGGCCCTATATTGATAAATAATTTTATTTTGTTGATAGAACGAATAGGTTTTTCTCTCTCAGTTTTTTTTCATTTTTTTCGTCTTCAATCCTCATAACAATTCCTTTATTATCATTTTCATTGATTGTATTTTGATGTTTACAAAAACAAAGAAAGAAAAAAAAAGGGCAAATGGGTCAAGTTTGGGTTTTCAGGCAACCCGTGCAAGAATAAGTATGAAAATGGGTTCGGATACATGCAGATTTTGGTCCTGTCATGCCCGTCTCATTGCGACCCCTATTCTCAATCTATTACAAAACGCTTCTTGAAATTATTATTTTTTACTAGACCAACCCGACATTGATAGTTATCTTAATTTTTATTAGAAATTTAATTTTACATATAAAATGAAAAATTCATAATCCTAAATAAAAATAATGAATGCTTATTAAGCAGAGTAGTTGAGAGGTGGAATACTTATAATAGTTGAATGGCATTAATAGCTTAGAGGCATGCAACCAACCAAGAAAATGTTGCTAATTTATTAAATGCATGGCCTCGTGGACTCTGTTTTGGCCTTGTGCCTCTTCAAACATATATTCACTATCTTAGACTCTGTAAGGAGTGGGCAATGGTGATTGAAGGATGACTATCATGTTCCATCAATATCTATATTTTGATATATTGCCCATATGTTCAGGCATTCATATCTAAGAGAATATGCTTCTAATTTGGTACGTTGTTATGACCATAATTCCTTCGTACTAAAACTTGACAATGACATCTTAGCTTCTTCATTATTATTACTGCTGAAAGTGAAAAAAAAAAAAAGTTTACCCCATAAGATAGCGTACTTAATTAATCACAAAGTGTGTATCAACATCAACAACACAATAAGTGAAGGCTTGATGAAGGATTCGTGATTCTTTATACCATGTTTTTTACTTATGACAAAAGGGGTTAAGTCCAATACTTCTAGAGTTTAATACCCAAGAGAAAAGGTCTCTGCAGAAGCACACTCTAACTATGCTTTGCCTCCTGAATCCTCCCACACACTCAATCTGGGAATTTAGAGTTTCTTTCCAAGGAAAATTTTCCTTCGTACTATCATCATATCAAGCTTTGAAATGTCATTCCAAATGTGTTGTCTTTCAACTTGATCCATTTCAAAGTATGTCTAAAGCATATTTGGAACTCTTTTTACCACTTCTCAACCAAAGATAGCTTCTTTCAGCCCAAGAGTCATTCTGAATGGAGAATTGTTTATTGCAACTAAAGGTCACACTTACTATTCAAATATAGTATCACTAGAGTAATGGGTTACTGACTCTTCACCAACTATATTCGAATAAAACTGGTTTTAGGACCAATCTCTAAACTCAGTGTGCTTAACAATTTTTCTTGATCATGGTAAGAGATATTACTACTTCATTGAATCAAGGTGTATTCTGAAGCACTTAAAATAGTTACGAGCCTTAAAGAAAATGGGGGGTGAAACTCATGCTGTAAAAGGCATCAAAGGATTAAAACTGATTACATGAGACAAACGACATAGGTAGCCCGAGGATATTTGTTGTGTAGTTGAGGCCACTGCACAAAGAGCTGATCAGCTATCCGATAAAAGCAAGCCACTTAAGTAGAGTCTTCTCACCCTTGCAATACTCTCCACATTAAAAATTGATGACCATCTGATCCCCACTACCTGTGCAAGGTTGTCTTGAATAAACAAAGAAACTAGGAAGTATAAAGAATGACTTCGAAAAAGGAAAAAAAGGTATAGTGGAGTGCATTGAACCTGAATATGAATGCAATTGCACATAGGGGGATACAAGTTCCAGGTCCATTGCAAAGAATCTGGGTAAGAGAAACAACCACACGAATAACTCAAATTGTTGCCAAGCAAAAGAAATGAGAGAAAACAAAAGAAAAGGACAGAATTAATACCACTTGAGGTCTAATTTTCATCATAAGCCAGAAGGCATGCACCATTGTGATCAAAGTAGTCCAAACAGAGGTGATATATGATTGTCCAACCTCCCTACTTCGATATATTTGCATAAACTGTGCAGTCTTTGAAATCTGGACCCCAGTCTGCAGTGGAACCATATCTTCAAGAAGTATCTTCACATATAGACTAATGGTACCAGATGGAAGTAAAATGCAGCACCAACCAAGCTCTCAATCACAATTGACACATGTTACTTAATGCAATGGAAGGACGAAAAATAATAACAGACAAAGGCATCTTTAAACAAGACATGTTAAGCTTCCTGACCTCAAATCTTTAACCATTCAAAAACCAAAAATAATTGAACTAAGATTACCTAAGCAGGAACATGAGACAGAATAACTCAAGTACTTAATCAACAATCTTTTTTCTAGCAGAATATGCTGCAAGCCTAATGACACCCAACCAAGAAAATAAGTGATGGAAAAACTCAAGATTGTCAAAAACAACTAATAGAGCCTGACAGTTCAAGCTTTCAAGCTACTAAGAATTGGACACTCTATTTCTAATATTCTTATTGATGGTTTCAAGTAGTTAATGATTCCATGGTGGCAACATCTTTATGGTTATCAGTCAAGTATAGCTCTTCTGCTAAAAAGTAGTGGTCTTGAAAGCAGATTACTTCTATTCATGGAAACCATTCCTTTTGTTTTTCTTAACAAAACTGCTTATTTAGCACAAAACAAGGAAACCAAATTAAGACATACAATATCAGCTGAAGAAAAGGCCATTGAGCAAACAGATAGAAAGAAAACAACTGCTGCAAAAGGCTACTTGATGAACAAGCAAGCAAACCCACCTCATCTGCCAGGGAGTTTTCCAACCAGCGAGCTTTCTGAAGACTCATTATCAGTAGCAGCAGCTATGTAGAATCTGGGAGTAAGCCTGTCTTTCTGCAGCACCGATAAGAGATTAAGCATCTCAGCTGTGTGACCCCCTACAGAACTATGTAGCCACAAATAAAATGCAGGAAATGTAAAAAGAAAATTGAGGAAGTTCTAACATGAATGGAAAAGAAGAAAAAATCATGCTCAAACCTGATCCTAGAACAATTAGGGTACGAACAGGCTGAGGAGCTCTAGCACAAAGTAGTCTGCTGCCCCAATATATGACATAGAGGATATGAACTATGATTAAGGTTATGACAAATACAACACAAGAAAAGGTTACACTTGAAGCCATATTTGAGAAGGGGCAACCGTTGACTTTTTCCATTGTAAGCAGCTTTGTTCCTCAGTCAAAGCTACAAATGCCTCTCCTTTACAGAATTAAAGGGGAAAGTGGGAGAGGACTTGTAAGTTTTATATTTGACATTGAAGTGAACCATAGAAAACTACAAACAGAAAGAGAAATAACGGTCTTCATTAAAATAACAATGACAATAAATAAAAAGGAAGAGTGCCGAATTTTTACTTATTCAAGCAAAACTTTTAGTGTGATTAACTGATTGCATAACGCAAACCCAAGACTAGGACAGTAGCCAAGGAGAAAGAATTAATATAAACCTAAGTGTTTGATGCTATGTTGTTCGTTGTTTGCAGTATAAACAAAGCAGATACCTTGAATGATTATTGGATAAGTATAACAACTTCTGCCCATAGACTAAGCAGATATGAAAAGAACCCAACAATGGGAATCAAGTTAAATAACAGCAAAAACCAAAACCCTTATGACATCTTCTTTACGTTGAACGCCCACCCCTCCCCAAACCAATACCCAACCATATGATTCTAGTATAATTCAATAAATTAAGCTAATAATATTTATCCAGAACTAATGTAAGACCTCCATAAATCTAGAATCAAGGAGAGAAAAGTGTAGTATCTTTTTTCTTTTGGGTAAGAAGAGTATAAGAGTAATTCACATTTTAACTACATCAGTAATCCACCATTAGGTTTGTACTTGCCATTCAGCGTACTTAGAAACTTTTTATGTGCTCAGCTTGACCGGAAAATTTTTTACTTGGAACATGAACAAATTATCTCTCAGACATTACAATATAGAAAAAATTGTACCCAAAATATTTAATTCGGATCCAAGTTCCTCAAAATAAGAAAGAAGATCCGGGTATGGCTTCAATCATATTTGCTACATTCTGAAATCAGAGAAGGGGATTGATAAGTGAATTAGAGAGAGAGAGAGGAATGACTTACAGTGAGTGGAAGAGACCTCGCCGGCGTCGTCATTCATCAAATGAGAATATTTCGAACCTGAAACTCTTCCAAATCCGCGGATTGGCGCTGGTTAGAGAGAAAAGGCGGGCACTCTCGGTTTGGGACTGTCTCTTTGGGCCCCTTGAGGTTTAAAATGGGCCTAGGGCACAAATAATTGTAAAATACTGCGTCCCAACCCTATCTCGGTTTCCAATCTTCCAAATATCAAAACTCAATTTGAAATATAAATAAACAATGTAAGTGGTTCTAGAAAAATAAGCTCACATTGGATACTTACTGAGAAACTAACGAAATATATAAATAAACAATAAAACATAGGAAAAAATTATACATACCCCATTATAAAATTTGGAAAGCTAGCATAGTTTAAGATAAAATTATTTTGTAAAATGCTCCTCTTGAATTCTACTATTGAATTATAAGAGCATGTTGATCATACACTCCAAATTTCATATTGACTTCATACTTATGTATTAAATAGTATTAAAATCATAATCAAATACTTATAATAAATATTACCAATTTTTTACTTATAGAACTGTAACAAGTATAAAAAAATTATATAATAGCTAAAATTTTAAAATTTTATAAATAATTCATTTTAGTAATATTGATAAGGTAGCTAAAACTCTTCAATTAAAATAAAATTCAGTATGTACAATGTTCCAATTCCTTAAATGCATCTTACAAAATATGGATGTTAATTTTTTCTCTTACTGGAAAAATAAATTTGTTCATAAATCATTTATTTGGGTCTAGATATTGTTATGGTTTTCAATTTATTGTTTTAAGTTTGGCTTAACTACTATTTTAGTCCCTTAAAATTGTCTCAATTTTTAATTTAATCATATAAAAATATTTTCAGGTAATTTCATCATCTATGATTCAAAATTATTTCAATCAAGTTATATTCTTATCCTCATGTTATGCTTAAATAAAGTAATTCAACATAATTTAATAATAAAATGACCAAATAATTTTTACAAGATATAAAAATAACCTATGTATATTATTATCTTTATGTTAGTATGGTTATTTTATTAATTTATATATATCAATTGTAAAATAAAACTTATAAATTTTAAATCTTAAATAATAAAATTGATTGAGAAAATTTTTAGAGAACCAAACTAATAACTGATATAATTCTAAAAAATCAAAACATATAAGTCTTTTAAGTTTTTAATTGGATCTACCTATTGTTTAGGTTTTAAATTTTGCTACCTAGTATCATATCAACTTTTCATTATTTCTATTTTTAGCTGTTTTAACTTTTAAACACTATTTTTTGTACCTTAACACTATAACATTCGCTAGAAAAATCTTCCGATATTTTTTAAATGACTTTAGTAAGACACAACAAATACCAAGTAGTGCATTTATTTCCAACAACTAAAATTACATGCAAATGACAACAATGGTTGGATTGGACTTCTGCATATTTGATGAATATGAACGACCTAAATCTCCATAACATTTAGGTCTATGCCCACCAGGGCAAAAAATGGGTTGGGAAATGTTGCGAGAGACATCCAAATGTGCATAATATGTCCTAAGACAATATATTACATTCTATGTATTAGGCAATCCTTGGATAACTTGAGGAGAATGTCTAGCAGCCAGCTCTGAAGCATTGGCCAGGCCCTGTAACATTCTCAAAATCTCAGTTGTGTCTTCCAAGTAGTACTTGGCCTTGCTCGGTTTCTGCCCAACTGTGCAAGCAAATACTTCTGCCACTGGAGAGAGAGAGTCGCTTGCACTCATTATTACCTCAAACATGTCTTCATCCGATCTGTCATCCCCAATACAGAGAACAAAATCTGGAAGCACTCCCTTCTGTCGCAGTGTTTGAAGAAGATGTTCTGCTACAATACCCTTACTGACACCCTGTTGGTTGTTCAAGAACACAGGAACAATCAATTTCTGCAGAATGAGTCTCAACTTGAAAATATTTTATTCTAAACGGGATATTAATTAAATCATATATCAAGTACCTCATGCAAAAGATATAATGAATGGGAGAATCACGTAAGTTGGAAGACCATATGAGATATGGAAAAAGATAAATGTCAAACTACATTTTTGTCTATGAAATTTGGATATGACTAATATGATCTGCATTTTTTTACAGACACAATCAAGTTCCTCAATATTTCCAATTGTGAGAAAAATCGTCGTCAAGCCTTTTACTTTATCAATATAGAGAACAACCATCACAAAATGAACTGCAAATATGGTCTAAATATAGTTGACAGAAAATATGGTAACATAATAGTGGTACACAAGTAATGTACAGCATATCCCCGTAATATTACGATGATACTCTATTTTATCATATGTTTGCAACCAAAACAAACTCCTAACATGTTACAAAATGCATATTAAAAAGGGTCCACCCGGTGCACAAAGTGCCCCCGGCTATTGCGGGGGTAGGGAGAGGGTGGGCGCACATGTGCGCACCCTTTCCCTTATATTTCTGCAAAGAGGCTGTTTCTATGCCTCAAACCTGTGACCTACAGGTCACCAAAGGAAAAACTTACCGTTGCGCCAAGGCTCGCCAAAGGAACAAAATGCATATATACTTACATAAATAGTTGCCAACATACTAATACATTTATACTAAAATCAGAGTTAGCAAAAGACATCAACATCTTACCATTGTCATACGTATGACTACTGAACTAGGACGAACATTCGAAAGGGACAAAACGACTCATTGCAACAAATGTATAATAAAACTCCATTCTTCACAGGGGAAGGAGGATCCCCAAATTTAAAGAATTAATGAGATGTTGATGCTTCTCAGAGGCCTGTTGCAGGCTCATGAAATGATTGGGTCTTGGTCTTGTCACTGTTCTTGAAAAGGACAAAACAGCTATCCATTTTCTACCAAAATGCCATCGGGTTGGCTACTTCAGGTTGTTGCATGCTAATTCAGCTTCCTAGGCATTACTAAATAGATTCAGGTATTGTGAATTCCAGGGCCGGAAGTTCCTTTCATGACACAATTTGTCTGCGCCACAATAAAGTTCTAGGCGAATATCAGTGTGACAGCATGACTTTTCCTGGAATCTCCTATCCCATTTGTCATTCCAGAAGTTTCTTTATTCTTTAAATTTTCGTTCTCCTATGATGGTTAGATTAGAAGCTATGCTAATGATGTGAGGATGTGCAATTTCCCATATTATGATAATGGTCTTCTATTTTTCTTGATTATAAATATTGCAATAGCAGGTTTCTGTCGCTATTGATATTTTATTAATTACTTCTTTAGGAGGCACTTGACCTTGCCACCTTGGAATATCGATATGGATAACATCACTAGGAAGATAAATTACTCACCTGAGGTTTAACTTCTACAATGTGCGGACCACTTTTAACAGAAACAGGCTCATTGGCGAGAACACTTTCCAGATGATCTAAAAGCTCCTTAGCCTGGCAGGAACCAAAATCTCGGTCTGCATACTGGTAATTCCAAACAAGAGCACTTTCTTTGGTCTCAATGAAAGAACCATCAGTTGTTTCCATGTATAATTGCATTACAGGCTCAGCAATCTGTTTCCAGTCAAAATCTGGCACGGAAACACATGTGTCCCAGTCCACCTCATGATTTGTCCTGGGAAAAGAATGGATAAGCTTTAACTCAGTGCCATGAATAAATGAAAATGCAAAATATTAAGAATGCTTCTAATTTTACAATTGTGCATAATGGTCCATGGACTGGATATTGATCTTTGAAATAGGAAAAGTATATTTTTACTGTAAAACAGAATGAATGAAATGATAAGAAACCAGACTTTTTGAGTAAGCTAATTCCATTTGCAGTCCTAAAGGGGAAAACCAGTTAATAACTTGGATAGTTAGACTTCAATTTTCATCTGCTTTAGGTTTTGCATCTTCTTAATTTTTTCTCTCCCTTGCTTTAAGCAACTGGAAAAGCCTTTTCTTCAGGTAAGGAGCAGTAGATAATACCAAAATTTAGATATTTTCAGCCTGCAAAAGCCAATACAACCTTTGATCCTCTGCTTGGTAAGAAAGAGTACAAGAAGGATAAAGAGGACGAAAGAAAATGGAGAAGGAACCTGAACAAAAGAAAATCATGACCCCTCCAGTTTCCTTTTTCTCTCATCTACATCGTCCTTAACTTGTCTCTTACCAAGCATTCCCACGTTCAGCTTGTGCAAGGCAAGAGGCTCAGCAATAGAGCATAAGGCCTGAGCAACCTCAATTTCTAGCATGTAAACGAACCTATTAGAAGTTTCCTCCACTGTATATTCAGGAAGAAGACTATTCAGGTTTGACTAGTGGTGTGTGGACATCTCATGATATTCATTAGCATACCATATTTAACATGTATCTTTTTTTAGAACCTAAAAGGACCATCTACTGAGGTGAGGAGTTTAATAAGGAGAAAGCAAGATAACCATCACAACATGGGTTCTTTTTTGTTCTCCTAATGTACGGAAGACAATTATCAAACCCTAAATATTACTAAATGAACAAATAAATTTTAAGGTTAATTGGTGTATGCCCTTTTCTTCAATTCACTTTTTGAGTAAATTTCCCTTTTGACTTCCATGATCTTCAGAGACTACAATTAAACATTCGACAAATTCAAGTGTGAAATCAGTACCCCAGTTCTGATACTGGTAGAAAAAGAAGGAAGAAAGCATCATACCTCACAAAATAACCATGCTCTGCTGCAATCCCAAGCCTTTCACAAGAAGAAAACCATTCAGTTATAGTCTTTCTGTCCTTACCACTAACAAGGAAAACAACATTCTTGGCGTCCCCACACAAGCTGTTCAAAATTCCAACAGCCTCTGCATTAGGAGTTGTAATAATGGATCCAGGCAGCATCATGGTACCATCATAATCCAACAAAATTGCTCGGTGCTTGGTCCTTTTATAAGCTGAAACAATATGCTCAACTGAGAGTTTTCGGAAATTTGGATCTAAAGCAATTACTCGGAAACCTAAACCAAAACCTATTCCCCAGCATCTCCTTCTAACATGATCCCTACACGCCCTTTCAAGATCCTGCAAGAAGCTACGTGCCCAATACGCAACATCATGTGTGCTAACATACTTATAATGCTTCTCATGCCGCATCTGTTTCTCTGCCTCGGGGACCATAAGGGCAGCATCCATAGCTTCAGCAACAGAATCAACATTCCAGGGGTTCACTCTAATTGCCCCACTTAATGACGGGGAGCACCCAATGAACTCCGATACCACCAGCATGCTCTTCTTTTGAGTCAAGGAGCTTATCCCTAAAGTCTCATCTAGCTTTTCATTTCCTTGTCGGCATATGATATATTCATAGGGTATAAGATTCATCCCATCCCTCACAGCTGTAACAAGACAACACTCTGCAACAACATAATAAGCAATTCGCTCGTAAAATTGAAGGGGGGTATCAATCAGGACCACAGGTTTGTATGCTGGCCTTCCAAATGTATCATTTATCTTTTTCACCGTGGCATAAGTTTCAATCTGGACCTCCTGGACATCCTTCCCCCTGCCTCTTGCAGGGTTTGCAATTTGAACCAAAACAACTTTGCCCCTTTTATCAGGATGTTGAATAAGTAGTTGTTCCAGGGCTAAAAGTTTTAAGCTGATTCCCTTAAAAATGTCCATGTCATCAACCCCAAGCAACACAATTTTACCCCTAAATTGGTCCAGTAGTTCTGCAACCTTGGATTCTGTCTCGGGAAGATTCAGAACATATTGGAGCTGACCTATATGAATGCCAACAGGAAGAATCTTAATGCTAACAGTGCGACCATAGTACTCAAGGCCTATGTAACCCCGCTTAGATTGATAAGAGAGACCAAGCATCCTACTACAACAAGAGAGGAAGTGCCTAGCATAATCAAAAGTATGAAATCCAACAAGGTCGGAGTTCAGAAGAGCTCTTAGAAGTTCATCCCTAACAGGAAGAGTCCGGTAGATCTCTGAGGAAGGAAATGGACTATGAAGGAAGAATCCAAGTTTCAACCTGTTGAACCTCTTTCTTAAAAATGTTGGCAGAACCATCAAATGGTAATCATGAACCCACACAAAATCATCATCAGGGCTAATTACTTCCATTACTTTATCTGCAAATATCTTGTTCACAGAAACATATGCTTGCCAAAGGGACCGGTCAAACCGACCACCAAGATCAGGTGATAGAGGAAGCATGTAATGAAATAGAGGCCACAGATGTTGTTTACAGAATCCATGATAAAATTTGCTAAAAAGATCAGGAGGGAGGAATGTTGGAACACATTTGAAAGTGTCAAGCAAATATTGGGCAACATCATCTTGCTCACTTGACTCAATCTCTTCTTTGAGGCAACCAATATAGATTACTTCTACATCTTCTCCAAGACCATCTTTCAGCTGTAAAAGAAGTGAGTCCTCATCCCAATTGAAGACCCATGTACCATCATCATTTCTATGTGCCCGAATCGGGAGCTGGTTTCCTACGATGATCATCCGATCTTGAGAGATGGATGATGGAGCCTCAGAGCCGGCACTATTGCTGTTATCATCATCTAGTTCCGACAATACTCCAGCAAAAGTGGCCACTCGAGGAAGCCTTTTCCTCTCACGACCAAAAGTTGGGGAGTCCCAGGAAGTAAGATCTAATAAATTAGAATAAGACCTTGAAACCATTTTGATGACAGTAAGTGGGCCGGTTTAGGAGATGTAGAAAGAGGTCTATGTCAATTGCTCACAACCAAGTACTGCAAACTGCAATGACAAACAAGAAATTCCTGGAATGTGAAAGCAAATCAAGTCATATGTTACAGTTTCACCATTACTTTCAGCAAATGCAACAAATTCTTAGAATTTCAAGAAAAACCAGCACCAAGTTTAGATTCTCTCTATGTCTAGAAATACAAAAATTTAAGTTAGCAAATATTCCTTATAAACGCAGAGTTAGTCCCCAGGTAATAACCAGGAAAAAGAACAACAACATCAGAAAAGAAATAAATCTCACAATTACAGCCCCTCAAGCTGATTTACGCAGCTTATTCTGAATAATAGCAAATTTTTTCAAAAGACAAACATTCAACAGACATAAAGAGACATAAATAGAACCTAACAAACACATACAAAGCGAAAATTATCAAAATTATAAACATATTTACAAGTACTCAGAAATCAAATCTAAATTGCCGAAAAAAATTACCTTCAGGAAACCACACACCAACCCAGAGAAGCCAACTATGTTAAGATGGTCTATCTACACAGCGAAATCGATCAAAATAGCAACACATACCCAAATGCATAATCAACCCATCTTCCATCGATGAAAAATACAAACTTTAGAGAGAGAGAGAGGAATCAACTGGCAGAGCCACAGCAATAAAAGATGCAGCAGTACTCAAAACCAAGTGGGAATAGAGAAAAGTATCAGAAAGCAGCATGCAATATGGAATATACAGAAGAACCACCAAAAGAGAAGAAAGCTTTTAGTATAGCGATGATGATGATGAAGAAGGGAAAAAAAGCCTACCCTTTAAGATGTAGAGAAAGAGCACCGAGGTAGGATTATACTCACACCAAAGATTCTCTTTTTTCTCTTCCCACTCCTTAGTGGTATCAACTAGTACTACTTTTTTTCTTACTTTTTAGTTTGTACATATACAAAATTTCGTTGTCATTTTTTTCCCCTACCCCAACAACAAATGAGCTTATCTTTTGATTCTCAATCTCACACCCTCTGTTTGTGTGATGAGGCGATGACTGATGACACTATGAACGGAGCACAAAAGACTCCAACTTTCTTAACCATGGTTAACTTTCCAATATACTGATCAACTCTACGTAACTCGACTAATTAACAAAATTTTGTTTGTTTTGGAGTTTGGACATAGCTTTCATCACAGTCCACCTGTCATACCAATTATCAAGTAGACGCCTTTCTAGTTGTTGTCAACTACTCACTCGAATCTTCTACACTGAAACGCATACTAGCTAGTTTATGTATGTTCAATCAATTTATTATTTATATTTAGTTTGTGTTCCAATCAATTTATTATTTATATAATATACACCAAATTAGATCAAAGACATATATCTTCTCTAAATTTACTAACAGAATAATCATAGTTCCGTTATGGTAGTATGTAAACAAACTGTTAGTTCTGTGATTAGGTCTTGGTTCCCATTATAATCTTCTTGCATTGTTTGACTAGCACCATGGAGATTAGGTCCTCTCAACTTGGAAATGACCGTTCACCATCATAATCATCGACTGCCGTGACACCATTTCTAGCGCCTCATTATAAGGTTGCAACACTCATTCCTCTCTTCAAATTTTAATTTTTTTTATAGATTATATTATAGTTGATGAGCAGTAACTATCGACATTATCAAGTAGGTGGTACTAATTAATCGTTCTTACTAATGAACATGAACTTTCAGAATGAAATTTCTAAATCCCATTTTGCAGTGATATATTAGAAAGTGAACTTCTTTTTTATAAAATAAGCCAAAAAAGAATATGTATGGGAATAAAAAAAATTATAAAGATATTATGATAATATAAAAAAAATCTAATTAACTTTAAATAGTATTTAACAACATAATATAAGCTATAATATATGCTTATATTATTCACCACATCTTATATTATCAATGTAACGATAACTAGAATAACGTAATTGTATAAATGATTTTGTCTATTATATTGTTAAATTGATTCTATTTATTCTAATAAGATAAGTTGGTTTATGTTTACTTATTGAACTAATAATATTTACTACTTGAATACTCAAATTCTGTTTTTTAAGAAGGTCAAAGCCCAAACTTATTATCTCATAGAGAAGGGTAAGTAAACGGGCCATATATGTTTTAGTTGTGGACTTCATAGCTGAATGGAATAAACATTAGACCGAGTCTAACCTATTCCGGATCCCAATTTTGTTGAATCTGGCAATCAGTGCTTGTAGTTCCTACATAAATTATCAGCCTTGCTCTTAAGTGATCTGCAACAAAATAAAAGAGGAATTCTATTTTTAATTTTAAATAAAAAGTTTATTTATAAAAAACAAATTCTACCTAAGAACAAGGTTTTATAAATAATTTTTTTATAATCAATTATATTTTTTTTTTGTTGGGTAGAATAAACGAGCCTCACGGCCAAGAAAAGAAGCAAAGAAAACTAATACGAAATAACACGACACTGGGCTACTCCTAATAGGTCTCAAAGTAAGTGCAGCTCTAGATCTTCAGAAAGGCACACTAGCTGATTGGAATCTATCCTACCATCTGCAGCATTTGTTGCTAACCAGTATGCACAAGTATTACATTCCCTGTAAACATGTCGAACCTGAACACTCCAGTCCTATGTCATAATTTTTCGAATCCTGGCTATTAACGATCTGTGTAAACTTGCACCATTGTTCTCATTTGACAAATAGGCAGCCACTGTCTTTGAATCTACTTCCATCATCACCTTCTTAAACCTGGAGCTTCCACGCAAGCCTCAGGCCATGGAAAACTGCCCAAAGCTCAGCACTTGTTGAATTACAAACTCCTAGAGCAACTGCAAAGCCAGCTAACCAGTTCCCATCAGAGTTTCTTAGAATACCTCCTGCTCCACTCACCCCTGGATTTACTCTGCTAGAACCATCAGTATTAAGGGTGACCCAACCATCTGGAGGCATAATCCAACTAAGTAGTACACAAGTCTTCCTGTGTTCCACCAATACTCCATTCTCAGGGAGCAAAGACTTGGTAATTTCACTGACCATAGTCATAATGATAGACACCGGGTTCCAAGGAGGAGTGAAGTTTTCTTCAAAGATTTGTTGGTTACGCCATTTCCACAAATACCAAACCGCCACTCCAAATGTTATTCCCCAATCTACCTCATGCATTCCAATTTCCTTTGTAAGGCAACGTTTATTCCAATCTATTAGATTAGTCCCAAAAAATAAACTAAGAGACTTTACTTTCACTAACTTGATCCAAACACCATGCAAGAAAGGGCAGTCCTAAGGCAATGAAGGATGCTTTCATTTTGAGCTGGGCAACACCCACACGAAGATGTTTGAGCACAACCCCTTCTAACCCGTTCTTCATTGGTCATGATCCTGTAATGTACTATAAGCCACAAAAAAGTTTTAATTCTTTGCAGACCATGCCACTTCCATACTAGATTCCTATAGTCTGCTCATACTATCTTGTATACTAACGGATTCAAGGCTATGATAGGCAAATTTTATTGTGAAATTTCCATTAGTAGTCAACCCCCACACTTTCATATCCATTCCACCCGAGTCAGAAGGAACATGAATCCCTTTGATTTTGCTACAAATGTGAACTGGGATAGTACGGACCCAATTACCTCCCAGCCCTACTCTCCATTATTGCAATAACATGAAACTGACTTGATTAATGTCAGTTTTAGGAATCTGACGTGAAGCATGATAAATAAGAGGCTTTTCTATATCCAACCAATTATCCAACCAAAATTGAGTTTTATGCCCATCACCTAAACTCCAATGCCATACCCATCATCAAACTATCCCACACATTAACTATGGATTTCCACAAGTGAGAATCAGTACTGCGTCTTTGAATAGTATTATCCATTCCTCGAGGAATGATATACTTATGAGAAAGCCTCATTTGCCACAAGCCCTGCTGTTTTGAAATAACACCGAAACCAAGCTTCATCAAAGATGCATTATTCATAAGTTGCAACGGTCTCAGTCCAAGACCTCCTTCTGATTTACTTCTGCATAAAGTTTGCCAATTTATCAAGTGAATTCTCTTCTTATTCTCAGTATCTCCCCAAATAAAATTCCTGCAAAGCTTTTCAATCTCATGGCAAGTTTCTTGAGGAATTTTATTTGTTAGCATTACATAGCTGGGCATTGCCATTATTACCGACTGTGCCAAAGTAATTATTCCAGCTAGAGATAAATGGTTTGCTTTCCATCCTGAGAGCCTACTACGGACTCTCTCCACCACATACTCAAACGTTCTCTTTGTCACCCTTGCATGGTGGATAGGAATACCCTAAGTACATGCCCAAATTATCAGTTACTTTGAAACTATAGCCAGCAGTGATGCTTTCCATTTCATGATGTTGAATATTTTTAGAGAAATAAACATGAGTCTTTGATTCATTCACCTTTTGCCCCGATGCTCCATAAAATAACTCAAGAGTTTTACGAATTACCCCCATTTACTTCACCGAGGCTTCAGCAAAAAGGATAAGATCATCCGCGAACATAAGGTGTGAAATTAGCGGGCCTTGTCTACCAACTCTCATAGGAATTCACTCACCATGTTCAACTTGACCTTGAATCAAATGAGTTAATTATAATTTTAATATTATTTAGTATATAAATTATTATTTTAAAAAAATTTGAGCAATAAATATTTATTGCTTAGGCACAGTTAGAAATTCAGTCTAACTTTTTATTCAGAATAAATTTCTTAATAAGAATTCCGGGTTTCAAACTCACTGTCAGTGCAAAGCAAATTCGCCATGAGAAGGGCCAGAAGAGGAGGAAGGCAAGGCCGTCGTCCTTTACAAGTCGATGATACCTGGACGGTGAAACCAATCAATCAGGATCAAAATCTAGCAAATACCGATGAGCAGAACTTGCAAGCATCTTCCTTGCCGTCCACTTCTCAGCCACATGGTCCCGAGCTATCTGCCTTCATACCCAACCGGAGATCTTTTCCTCAAAACCACAATAACCATCACAATCCCGAATGGGTCTCAAGGAATCGGCGTGGCCATGTTATCAAACCCCGATTTGTCAAGCAATCTGAATCGGATTGTTCAGATTCTGAGGTATGTAGTTTGCATAAAGATATGGATTCTTTGAATATTCAGGAGGAGGAAGCAAACGGGCCTCAGGATAAACATGAAAAGGAAGGGGATGCTTTGACCTCCACAAGTGAGGTGAAAGAAGATATAATTGAGTTGCCCGAGTCAGGTAACGGTTATAATCCAATTGAAGGGAGATTGGATGAGTTATTAAACGCTACCAAGGAGCCAGATTTGTCAGAGGAGCAGCTGAGGATCAATGACCAATTGCAGGAAGATGAGGTAATCTATTGTCATGTTGAACTACCAGTGCTAATAATATAAAAGTTTAGTACTTTCCTGCTTGTAACTGAATGATTAATTTATTCATCAAAGAAGTATATAGAGGATAGGCTTCAGAAGTATATGAAAGGACTTGTAAAGCTACTCTATCCTACTATCCATACAAAACATAGCTTTTGTTGAATGGTAGAGTTATTCACCAAAGTTGAGAATAGATATGATTGACCCAGGATGATGAATTATTGTTTCGGGAGTAGTATCATTACATTTGCAAATTAGCAAGTTTTGATTGCTGTACTTTTCTTATCTTCTCATTCTAGGGTTTTTCTTTTGCAGTTACTTGCAATGGAGTCTATTTATGGAGAAAATATTTTCGTTCTTGACAGATGGAGAGGCCTAAGATGTTTTCAGGTTTGCCAATTAGCCAATAAGTTAGTAAGCATCAGTATGTTTAAAAAAACCACATAGGTCAAAAAGTGTTTTCTTTTTCTTTCTTTCAGATCCACGTACACATTGAAGTTCAGGGTGAAATGGCCGTTACTGCAAAGCTAAGTTCTTCTGAAGAGCTGGAGACCAAAAGCAGCGAGGCAGAGAACTTCTTATACTCTTTCAAAGTCCAGTATCTTCCTCCAATTATTTTGACATGTTTATTGCCTAAATCATACCCAAGCAACCTCTCGCCATATTTCACTATCTCTGTCCAGTGGTTGGATTCTGCGAGGATTTCCCTTCTATGCTCCAAGCTGGACTGCATATGGATAGAAGAATATGGGCAGGAAGTTATATACCAGTGGGTGGAATGGTTACACAGCTCTTCTCTTTCGCATCTCGGGTTTGATAACGAAATTATACTTGGTCCCTATGGTATGAAACATGCTGGAGATCAGCGTTCTATTTCAGGAAGCATTTCCCCAGATGCTGATATTCCTCTAATGAGGAGTTACAATGATGAGAGACATCAAGAGAATTTCAGTAAAGAATTGCATGAATGTTGCATCTGTTGCAGTGAGTTTACAGGTATTTTTCAATTATCGACCGTGTTTACAGGTTATATTAGGATTTCTGCCTGGTATACACACTAGTAACGTATACATTTAATAGTCATAACTTCACTCATGGCCTCTATATAAGATTGATTAGGATCTTGGCTCTGATATTTGAAAAAGATTTTTCTATCAAAAAAAAATAAAATTAATAATAATATTTGAAAAAGATAAGAGCTTTTTGTCTGTTCATTCTTTCTTTTTACTTCTTATTGATATATGCTTTTGTATGGTCAAAGATGACAGCATACTATCTGTCTGAACTATCATGTGAAGGATTTTCATTGTAGCATTGGCTCCATAACAAGATCCGTAACATACAGTGATTCCTTTGTAAACATGGAGACTTCAAACTTAAATGATAAATCTATAAAATTAGAGAACTCAAATATTTCTATATCATCTTACCAGGTAATGAGTTCATCAGATTGCCATGTAAGCATTTCTTTTGCTGGAACTGCATGAAGACTTATTCTGACATGCATGTCAAGGAAGGCACCATAAGTAATCTTCAGTGCCCTGATGAAAAATGTGCAGTTATGGTCCCACCCAGTTTATTAAAAAGATTACTTGGTGATGAGGAATATCAACATTGGGAATCCTTGGTGTTACAAAAAACTCTTGATTCAATGTCTGATGTTGCATATTGCCCAAGATGTGAAACACCCTGTATAGAGGATGAAGATCAGCATGCTCAATGCTCAAAGTGCTTTTTTAGCTTTTGCACACTTTGTAGGGAGCGGCGCCATGTAGGCATAGCATGCATGACACCAGAAACGAAGCTTCTTATCTTGCAGGTTAGTTTTCTGGATTTGCATTTGGCACTTATTTGTTAGCAACTTGGTTGGTTAACCTTTCTTATTTTCACTGGAAGGAATGGTATAAAGTGATTTGGGTGAGTTTTGTAAATAGGAACGTAGACTAAGTTTTGTTGGCTGGTATTTGGATTGTGGTTATGTATCAAACTACCAGGGCATTCCTGCAAATGAAGTGTCTGTTAGTTTGTATAAGCTGTTGGGTGCTATAAAGCAGAATGCATTTAGATAAAAGAAAAAAATATTACCTTCTTTTTCTCTATCTATGACAATATTATTCTCGTTATTTGCAAAATTATATGTGGCATGGCAGAAAGCAACACATGACTCACTCTAGGAAAGAAATCCATGTCAAGGTCCTTTGTGCTTGAATCTGATAACATCGGCAAAGAAAATCGAGATAAAAATCAATTATCTTTCATAAGAATGTGCTGTAATTATACTTACTCAGTAACTTCTGATGGTTTTCCAGAGGAATATAATCTGCTTTGCAAATTCACATTGTGGGAAATTTAAGATTATTGTAATGAAAGAGTTCTAAGAAAAACATTATAGTACTAAAATAAATTACTCGGCTACATTTCCCTGGGAGGAAAAAGGTAATTGTATACACTTGTTTGTCTTATCAAGCTAGAATCCTCTGATTGTCCCATCGCATCAATAGTTTCAGGATATCTACAAATAAATCTCCTGTCAGTTATACAAAGAATTCTTCTAAAAGTTTAGTTCTTTATGAAATAAACATAGAATCTTTCAATTTCCTAAAATAATACTTATAAATGCCGAGTGGATGAAATTTGGACTTCTGTACTGTTGCTTGTTGTTCTCCCATGATTCTCAACAGTTTGATCCTTTTAGAATTATTTCTGATTTTAGGAAAATCTCCCATATCATTTGAGAAGTCATATTCACCCGTATATAACTTTTTGCTGTACAGGAGCGCCAGAATTCATCTCAACTAAAGGATGACCAAAAGCGTAAGGAACGTGAAATGATCAATGAACTTCTTAGTGTCAAAGAATACTCCGTGATGCTAAGCAATGCCCATCCTGTAAAATGGCAATTTCCAGAATTGAAGGTTGCAACAAGATGGTGTGTAACAATTGTGGCCAGTATTTTTGCTACCTTTGTAATAAAGCAATTGATGGATACGATCATTTCAGGTATGTGACTTGTCAAAATAGCTTAAAACTCCGATTGTTTGATTTTCCTCTGCAGGAGTGTTAACTTATAGACTTCATATAGAACTAATTAACTCTTTCTGATTCAAGGGATGGAGCATGTGAACTGTTCCCACAAGAAATGATTCGGAACTGGGAAGAGCGTGTAAATCCCCGTCAGGTTTTGGGACAGATTCATGCTGAACTCTTTGCTGAACATGGTCAAGGATGCCCCAATTGCCGACAATTTAACGCAAAGGTAAGTTTGAATGTGCTCTGGTCAGATAATCATAAGGGTAGTAATTTATAAGTTGTTCGTTACACCATTCCTCAAATTTTATTTTATCAGTTTTGCATCAATATTGGGAAAATTTATAGATCCTTGAGTTGATGCTGGAAGAATTTCAGAGGGAAAAGCTGACTTTTCTGAAATATATTTATTCATCCGGAGGAAAAAGAACATGATTCTAAGTAATAGTACACTGGGAAGATCAATATTGGATTCATTTTGTGATTCTTGACATTTCTTTCTTTGGCTATGCAAATAATTGTTAAAGATGGCTGAGCTAAGAAGCATGCCTGCGTTCTGTTTCAAATCTTGACATAAGAGGAGATATTCTTGTAGATTTTCTTCTTATAAATGTTGACTAAAATGTAAAATTACTAATATTTTCATACAACAGGTTGGTAACAACAATCACATATTTTGCTGGGCATGCCAAATGCATTATTGCTACTTATGCAAGAAGATTGTCAGGCGTAGCTCTCAGCACTATGGACCCAAGGGTTGCAAACAACACACAGTGGGATAGTTGAAGATTCATGAGGCCAAACATTTTGTAATATTGTGAAGAAGAAGAAGAAGAATAGAAAGCAAAACCATGTCAATGCACCCTGGTTTTGAGTTATATACAATATATTCTTATAGTAGGTCTCAACAGAAGATTACTTTCTTGCATTGTGGCTTTGGTAACAAACAGGATTAGGGTTGAACCTAATAATTGTTTAATGGTTGGATATGTCAAAATTAGTAAAATTGAAAAAAATTAGTGGGGGAATGATTGAACCAAATTGGTTTATAAAAATAAATAAATTATTATTTTTACTACGAACCTAGTGAAATATTTGAATTTGATTAGTGAAAATAATTATATTTTATATTGACTGTTGTTTTTATTATTTTGATGTATAATTAAAACTTGAATGTTGTGATGCATTATAAATATATTAGTTGCTGTATTAATTATTAAGAATTATTTTAGACTGTTTATGATGCAATTTCTTAGTATTAATAAATATTGAATCACTATTTTTGTTGTTTTCTTTTTTGTGTATTTAACATTTATAATCAATAGAAAGTTTATGTAAAATGTATAATAGTTATGATATTATTCAGTTTAACTATCAATTCGATTTCAATTGAATTAATAACCCAACAAATTTTGTAATCACCAGTATGTTTTTTAAAACATTAGTATCAGAGCATGAGCTTCTCCTTTGTATTGTTATTACCTTCATTTTCATTTTAACTGGGTTGTTGGCTTGATTTTTGAAACTCAAATGAAAGATTTAGGAAAGAAAAAACTATTAATGCATGATCATATAACAAACATGGAAAAAGACTTCCAATAGTGAGGGGATATTGTCATATGCACTGAGTATTTTTTTTTTTTTGGTTCCGTTCACAATAACATAGAAACAACAAAATAAAATAAAAGTTGGTCTAAGAAGCTCACTTATTGTTACCGGTAGCTTTGTGTATTTAGACTCGGCCATAATTCTAAACTGATAAGAAAAATTTATTATTTTATACTATGAAATTCAAAGATTTTTTTTTTTAAACGATATTTAGCCAACCAAAACATTAAAAGATCATAATGTAGTGATTTTCTCAATTACATTAACATAACGTTTGGTCCTCAAGCATTAGTCACTTATTTGTGTTTGTATTGGTAGGCTTAATCAAGAAAAAGAAAAAGAGAAAGAGATAAATTTCTCAACACAAAGCTCATTCTCTCTAAATATTAATAGTTTTTAAAGTTATAATATTATTTTTTTAATTCATAATTCATAATTCGTAATATATTTTTTTAATAATTATATGTAAATAGTAGTTAAGATTATTATTATTTTTGTTTACTAAGTTCCTAATAATAATGTTTCTTTGGTTTTTCTCAAATTTATGAATTAATTATTTTTTTAAATATTTAGAGTATAGTTTCCATATTTTTTATTTTTTTCCCATCTTACAAATTAAAAAAAAATTATAAATTTAATTTTTTCGTTAGATTTATTTTTTTATGAATATAAAAGTAGTTAAATGGATGAAATTTTTTCTTTAAAATACACTTATGATTTTTTACTATTACTTGTTATTTTGTTTTAAATAGACTGTTTATTCTATTTTATAATTATTTTTTAGTTATTCTCTACATTAATATTAGTAGGATTGCAATTGTTTTATTACTCTCTTTTTTTTCTTAATTCTTTTTAATATTAATAAATTTAAAATTTATTTGAAACTTTTAATTTATTTGTTTAAATTTTAAAATTTTATATTTAATAAGTTAAAAAAGATTAATAAATTAATTACTTTTTAAAAAAATAATTATTTTAATTATTTTTTTCAAAAAAAGTATGAATTAAAAAAAATATTAATATTATAATTTTTATGATTATAATATTATTGCATTAGTTATTTACTTTAAAATTTTTTGTTTATATTATGGCAATTGCCGTAAATACTAGTCCCACTAAAGGCACAAAAATAGAAAGTTAGATGTTTGAGAGTTGTCATACAATGAGTACCTCGATTTATTATCTATACCTCTTTTTTGTATTTATTGTAATATTTTTACATTTTATTGTTGTATTGTTATAAAGATATTTTATAATTAGTAGAATTCGTATATAATTATCTTGAGTATATTTAAGTGAGTACATATGTAGTAAGTACAAGGAATGCAAAATTAAATAATGAATTTATTTATTTATTTCTATATGAAATATGTATGATAATTCACTTTTTTTATATTCTAGTATAGGATAATCGTTACCGTGTATATATATATATTTCTTCAATACTATTATATTGAAATGTCTGCCTCAACTATAATTTCACATGTTTCTTACTATTGGAGGTGCCGAGAATATTATTTCAAAAAAAGGACTGACAACAATAAAGAAAGAATATATTATTCGGTTACGTCAAGAGAACACTTAACTTAAGAAAATTTATTGAATTTATATATTTATTTAATATTATTAACATGAGATATTATTTTTTACTAATTATAATTTTTTTAAAATATATATTAATATATATATATATCACAAATATATTTTTACGTGTGTAACAAAAACTAGTAAATAAAAAAAATGAAAAATCAGCTAAAGAAAAAAGATTTTATCATGTTAAACGATTTAGTCTCATATTTTATTTTTTTATTCTATTTTTTGTGATAATTTGTTTGGACATTAGTTAAATTAGGATGACTTATGATATTGGCCCAACTAAGGCCCAAAAGCCTGCAAACATGAAAAACCTTGCACGTAAACAAGTAAAACGCTGTGTTTCATACTCCTTTCTCCAGCAAAACTCGGCAGCTTGTGCCGCCAACCATCCATGAATTCCATATATCCGCAACAAAGCCTCAAGAATCCATCAAAATTCGGCCCTGATAATGTCCATTTCTGACAATAAATTGTTCTTTTCCATCCAGTTTTTCCGAAAAAGCATAATTTTTGTTATTTGGGATTTGAGCTTCGAAGCATGCTGGGACTTCCGGACTTGCATACGTTTCTTCAGATGATAATTTTCGTCACAGTAGCTGGAGTAATGGGTGTTTTTTGTTCTTTGGGATTTGAGCTTCAAAGCATGATTTTGAAGAGGCGTGCCATGGTGGAATAGTCTCTTACCGAATTTCAAAAAAGAGTTGGAACAAGGCATTTTGTGGGGTGAATTTCGTGGAAATTTTCGAATTGGGTATTGATGGGTATCTCATGTTTTTGATACGATGTTTAGGTGAGTCGGCTTTTCTACTTACTACGTTGCTTTTCCGCAAAAGATGCTTATTTAGATTTCACTATGCTACTGCTTCAGCATTGTTGTTGGAAAACCATGTTTTTGATGAAAGTCCAAAACTTGATGCTAATGTAGTAGTGAACGCTCCTATAAATAAGTTGAGAATCCGCAAAAAAACCAAACTTTTTCCTTTTGTGGTCAGGGTGTTTAAATCTTTGAACTGGGAGGTTGCTAGGGAAATAAGGTTCTCAAAAGCCGCAATGCGGTATGGCTTTTCTCATTCAATTGATTCATTTAGAACTATCATTCATATATTTGCATTGGCAGGCATGCACATGGAAGTGCATGCTTTGCTCAGAGATATTATTGGTTACTACAATAAAGCCAATTATGACCCATTTGAACTGTTTTCAACTTTTTTGGATTCACCACACCACATGGAACGATCAGCTCATGTGTTTAATGTACTCATAAAGGTATTTGCATCTAATTCAATGCTTGAGAACGCTGTTGATGTGTTTGTGAGGGTTAAGAGAATTGGGCTTGAACCTGATATACTTGCGTGTAACTTCTTGTTGAAATGCTTGGTAGAAGCAAACAGAATGGAGCTGGTGAGAAGTTTATTTGAAGAGTTAAAGAACTCTGGACCATCACCTAATGTATTCACCCACACAATTATGATGAACTTTTATTGTAAAGGTGATCTTGGACAGCAGGTAGATATTGACCAAGCTACTGAGATTTTACAGGAAATAGAGAGAAGTGGGGAAAGCCCTACCATGGTCACTTACAGTACTTATATTCATGGACTTTGTAAGGTAGGTTGTGTTGAATTTGCTATGAACTTCATTCGTAACTTGAGGTATAGAAACCAGCCTCTCAATCATTATTGTTTTAATGCTGTAATCTATGGATTTTGCCACAAAGGTGAAGTTTTTGAAGCTTTGAAAGTTTTGGAAGAAATGAAGAGCTATGGGATATCACCTGATGTTTATAGCTATAGCATTTTGATTGATGGGTTCTGCAAGAAAGGAGATATTGAGAAAGGCCTCAGTCTGATTCAAGAAATGGAACTTTATAATATAAAACCATCCCTAGTTAGCTACACCTCAGTCTTATATGGCCTTTGCAAGAGTGGGTTGATGAACGAAACACTGGATATGTTCTGGAATCTTGGCTCTGCTGGTTTTGAGTATGATCAGACTGTTTATGAAATCTTAATCTATGGGTTTTGCATGCAATCTGATATGGATTCGGCCAGTGAGCTTTTGGAGGAAATGCTAAGCAATGATTTGGTCCCTACTGCATTCAATTTTCACTGTCTAATTCAGGGATTTTGCAAACTGGGCTTCTTAGATAAAGCACTAGAATTTTTAAATATCATGCTACAAGGTGGCGTTGTACCAGATGCTATCACTTGCAATATAATTGTTGATAGTTACTGCAGGGAAGGTCGCTTAAAAGAAGCCTTGAAACTTATGGAGGAATTGCAGGACCAGGGAATTAAGCTGAACTCATATACCTATAATGCAGTCATCAACAAGCTGTGTAAGGAAAGACAATCAGAAAAAGCATGGGAACTTCTTCCTTGGATGCTTAAAAAGAATGTACTTCCTGGAGTTGTTAATTATACTACTCTAATTGATGGCTTTGCGAAACAGTCAAACTTAAAGAAGGCCTTGATGATATATACAAGAATGCTAAAACTAGGGATCACACCCAACGAGGTCACGTATACTATTCTCATCAATATATTTTGTCACAAGAAAAAAATGTATCAAGCACATGAGATTTTTAAGGAAATGATGGAAAAGGGTTTGGAACCTGATAAGATTTCATATACATCTCTGATAGCTGGGTTTTGTAGTGTTGGAGATATGAATAAGGCTTCAGCATTGTTCAAAGAAATGTTGAGGAAAGAACATTTGCCAAATGTCATCACATATACCTGTTTGATTGATGGATTTTGCAAATCAAACCAAATTGATATGGCCAACTCTGTGTTTGATGCAATGACAAGAAACGGAGTTGTACCTGATGTTGTGACGTACACTGTTCTCATTGGGGGTTACTATAAACGTGGAAATATTGATAAAGCACATGAGTTGTTTGATGAAATGAAGGCAAAGGGTATTCTGCCAGATGATATCACCCATATAGTTCTAAGGCTGCAAGTTCCACCACCCATGATGTTATGAGGATGACGGAATGATTTATGAGAATCAGATGGTAGACTACTGACATCTCTCTTTCCTTCTATAATTTGGTATCTCCATTATATTGTGCTGGTTTAATATATTAATATGTATGACAGCAAGTAATGTTTACTGTTTGATAGCATGTAGTCATAACTCATAATTCATAACTAGAAAATATGTTTTGTCGAAAAGTTGCTGCTTAACTAATTATACAGCTGTTGCAATAGGTTGAAGCATCCTTTTATTGTGGAATGGATATGAAATGCCTCCTACTTTGATGGACGGCAAACCAATTGCAATCACTTTTCACAATAGTAACTTGGTAAATTGTGCTGTCATTGAGATGAAGTAATATGTATGTGTTGGCTTTCATAAAATAATAGTTGTAATATTGGTTTGTTATGTGCTCCAGAGAATTGAAAAAGTGGAAAAAGCTCATTGATGATGAAGCTTTGGGACTTGAAGATATATTTGTAGTTGGAATTACTAAATTCTTATGCACCATAATGCCGGAATAACTCAATGGTATTGCAAGGTGACCTTGGTAAGTTATAATGGCACCCATGCCTTTTATGATACTTAACGTTTTGAGTTTAGTTGTTTAATTATAGCATCACAAAGGCCACTTAATTTAGCAGAATTTGTTTGTTTGTTTTTTTTTTTTTTTTTGGGGGGGGGGGGGGGGGGGGGGAGGGGGGGGAGACCAGAAAATAGACTGAAAAAAGTAGCTTAGTTTTGCTCTGTATCTTCACCTAAATATTTTAAAATTTTAATCTGCTTATGTTCTTTGAAGTTTGAATTATAACAGATTAACAGATGGCAAGATGTATTCTCTTTTAGATGGAGTGTACTGTACCAGGTGCCAAAATTGGCTTAACCTACTCTTAAACCACAGAATTGAGAGAGCCATTTATGGTAAACCAAAATTGGCTATTTGAGATGAAGCAGAAGCCGGGATATGATACCAAACCGAGCATTGAACAGGATCATGTAATGGTTTTTGGTTAATTAAGAATGCACATTGGTCATGGAAGTCTAAATTACTTAAGGAGTGTGTAACAACTCACCTACCGTTCAACAAGTACAAAATTTACTTTAAGGTTAACTCTTTGCTTTGTGATATACTTTGACTTGTAATCTCTTTGAGACAGTGTTATTAAAGGCGTGCCTAAGGTGCAAAAGATGCAAGGTGCAAGCCCTCTCGCCTTTGCACCTCTAAAGACGGGCGCTGACACTAAGGTGCTGCCTAGGCTCACTAGGCGCGCACCTTTTTCATGTTTTGAGGCACCATGAGGCACACTCAAGGCACACAAAGGCACTGCAAGTTTTTTTTTTTTTTTTTTTCGAAAAAGCCTCTTCAGTTTTTTCTTTTTGTGAAAAACTCTTCAGTTTTTTAGTTTCCTCATAAATAGGAAAAGTCAAACATTAGGAAGAGTCCTAATAGAAACTTGAAAAGTCCCTAAAACATTAAAAAATACCCTAACACAACAGCTGAACCAAAATCTTGATTCTAAACAGTCTACGAAGTCTTGAGTTTCCTTGTTACCTGGCCAAAAAGCGGAGCATATTTGCAGTGTAAGTCTGCCTAGTATCTATCATGTTTTATAATTTTATAGTTACTTTCTAAGTCTTCTTCATCTTCTGCTTATACTAGTCCTTGCTTAGTCTAATCTCTGCTATTGTATACAAAAAGCAGAGCATTTGTGTGGCTTAAACCTTAACTATCTCTGCCTTGTTTTGTACCTGAAAAACAAAAGATACTCAGCAGTAAATTTTAGCTGTCTCTGCCCTGTTTAAGAAAGAGGAAGCATAAATTCAATTTTTGCTTGTTAGCTTAGTCGACTTCTTGCTTGACATATTTACTTTACCTGGATCATTTTTTATTAACCTTTACTTTCTACATGCTGGAATTCTTGCCTATAAAAACTGTTTTCTATGTCATAACTTAATGGTATTAATTTTTACTTGTTGTAAGCTTGGAATTATTGTATGTAGATTTTTTTCATTAGATGTGCGCCTAACTTTGCTAAGGTGTGCGCCTTGCGCCTAGGCTCCAGGGACCCTTAGTGCCTGGGTGCGCGTAGAGCCTTTGATAACACTGCTTTGAGAAAGAATTGGATTTTTTTAATGATTTCTAGTTTAAGAGTAGCCCGAGTTACATACTAATCTAGGGGTTGAAATCTTAAAAACCTTCCAAGTATAGTCCTTTTGCATTGTTAACTTTTTAATCTTGGGGTTTGTGCTTGGACCTTTAATTACCTTGTGGCTGTGTAACTTTTTGTTTGTTAGTTAGTGATAACCCTATAAATAAGTGAAGTAGGAAGATAGCAAAGTTGGTTTTTCCACCTTCAGAATTGGTGATGTATCTTTCCCTTATATATGTCAAATGTGAGGAGTTTGCTCTAGACAGTTTGTCATTTTGAGATTTCTCTTTATCGTAGGTCATTTTCTTTTGCTTTTGTTACGAAATTTTTTGAGAAGGAGAAAATAAATTACACTCTTATATTAAGATTCTGTATTGCAATTATTCTCACTAATTAGCATTCCAATATGAAGATTCTGTAATCTTTGCTATCATTTTCTCACCAACTAAGTTAGTGCATTTGAAGTTTTGTATGGTCTACCATTTTCATTCTCAACTTCCCTGTTTGAAAAATGCCGAGATTTTGGGTTAAAAAAGGCTGCTGATTAAAGAATTACTCTGAAGTAACACTGACACAGAGCAACAAATATAATCATTTTTACTGCACATATCCATCTTGATTTGTCTTATTTTTTTTACCTTGTGTTATTACTAGTTATGTCTGAACGATATACACAAATCCAAGAAGCCCCTACTGCTAATGTGAGTATGAGAGTACTCTCATACTTGAGCCTTGACATATTCGTTAAGATCTTGATTGGGGCCATGTTGTGTTTCAAAGGCGAGGTCTATGCAAAGAGCTTGGCTTGGTATTACATGGGGGATGGTTCACAAGCGGATTATTATATAGGTAATGGTGCAGAATTGCAGATTGCTTGCAGGCAGCATCCAGTGCTTGAAGTGTCTGAACTATTGAAGTTTCAGCCATATTATTTGACTGAATTTTACTATGAAATCTCAAGCTTAGCTTTTATCTTTTAGATTTCTTTTGGGAGGGGTTATAACTTATAACTTATACATGCCACTTTTGGATATCATCTATGAAAGCTGAAGTGTTTAGTAGTTTTTTGGGGTTTGTGATGGAGGCAGAGGATTTGGTTTAAGGCATTGAATCCTTTACATTTGACCTGAATATTTATTTATTACCAAAGTGATTTTCGTTGTACCTCTTGAGCTTCATTGATGCATAAGCAAGAAAACAGCTGGATGACACTGATTTTGTTTTCCAAAATTTCCATCAAACCAAGTTTATTAGGATTATGTGGTCTAGCAAATTAAATAGAGAAGCAAAGACCTCTACACATGATGCAATAAAATTTAAAGGGTATAGCGTCCTCCAGACTTTTGCTTTTATAATTCAACCAAAAGGATCCCTGGCGCAATGGTATCTCGTCTGACTCCAGATCAGAAGGTTGAGTGTTCGATTGACGTTTGGGTTCATCATCTTTCAAATTTTCTGAGGCAGCAGAAGAATTGAGCAATGAGACGTTTTGCATGTTGGATCAATCCAAGTTTTCCAAATTTGCACTCTATTAAGTATTGACATAATACCCCTCAGCATTCAGTATTCACATAAAACATGAAGTCTACCTGCAACAAAGACAGGAATTTTAGTCTGTATGTACAACTGATTCCAAGCAGTAAACCCTTAAAATTGTAACCGGAGGGGACTTGACTCCAGTGCTACAGACTAGGTATGCAAAATCAAGAGATCAGGTAATGCATGAGACATATGAAGTTATTAACATGCAGTATAATTTATGACATTGAAAGAACCAAATAAAATAGCATGCTGATTGATACCGGCACCCTTTAACATACAAAATTTAGATCCCTTCTCAGGAATTCAAGAAGATCACACCTGATCAAGCATTGGATACAGACATGTCCTTTTTTTCTACATTCAACAAATTATGCATCACAATTGGACTTTCATTATCCGATAACAAACTTCAGATACTCTGTTAATAAGGAATGTAAAATTGACAATGAAAACCTGGTGTTTAAAAAAATGTTTATGTGGACTTCACAGATTATAATCACTTCAAAAAAGCATAATCTTGAAGTCTGCTGTATAAATCCAATCTCCAACAAGCATCAGCAGGGGGTGAAGATCTGTGGCAGAATTTGCATGTAATAATTATATTATTTCATATACAGACGACATTCCTACAGTTACAGTCTCAATTAATTTAAGCACTATATATGTAAAGGTTTAAACGAATTTGGTATGTAAAAACTTGCGCTTTCTATTTACCGAAACAGGAAAACACAAAAAGAAAAGAAAGCATTAGCAGTTATATTCATAACATAGTTGATGTGACAAGATCAGGTGATACTTAAAATAGACTTTATGCTAGCAGCAGCAAGTATATGCATGCAATGCATCGGATATTAGAATTGAGAATTGTATAGGACATCTTAACAGTAAAACTTCGGGGAGTAGTTCCTGCAGGTTCAAAATTATAGTCCCACGAAATTGTGTCAGGAATCCTTGTGCTTATCTCTGCAGAAATGCTTGCATCCAGCGAATCAACAGACATGAACAAGTAAATTAATGTCAAAGCAGAATTTCATGTCATGGATACAAGCCATAAGCACTAAAAGAGTTGATTCTATGATTTACTTTTCTAGTAAGTATTCTCTGATGAAAATGAAATTTGAAATATCTGAACCAATTTAACTTCCAAAATACAGCCACACAAGAGTACCTACTAAAGGCGATCAAAACCTGCTGCTTTCCCCTCTAATTAGCTTCCATGAAATACTTTTTAATACATTTTTTATGGAAGCCAATAAAAGAGGGCTATTATAGTTAGCTATGTTAAATCTAAATTTTGCACTTCCAATTTGTCTTCTTCATCTCAATGAATAAACAATAGAGCTAAGAAGTTTTAGTGTCATTTAATAATAATGGATTTAAACAAACAAAAAAATTACTAAATGTTAAAGAAGAAAAACAAACGTAGTCGTCCAAACAATAACTCTTGTCCAAATAGCAAAAGGTAAAAAAATAAAACTAAAAAGTGAGAGAGATAGATATAGAAAGAAGCAAGACAATTCAGAAAAACCATCTCATTAGTGGTTTTCATCCTTTGCCCTGATGCATAAGTGGAAAACTCAAGAAGAACATTCATCTGTTGCATTGGTCTCTTCACTTTCCACAAATAGCCAATTCAGTCATGTTGCAGTAAGAGGATCAATATAATGCATAAATAAGAACCTGCATGTCAGGCCCGGATATTGAATTTGAATCATACTTGAATGCACAAGAACTGAAATGTGTTCAACCAATCCATAAAAAGGCCCAAGCCTCACTCCAAACCGAGGCCATCCTTGTGCATTGTACTCGTAAGTCATAACTAAGAAAAAGCTACAAGTTAATGTAACATTTAAGTTCCACAATGGATATAGCAAACGAAATCATACCTTGTTTTGAGTTAACCATATTTTTGTAACCCAAATCAATCCAATTACAATCAATAATACATGTCTTGTTTGATTTTCTACAATTAGAATAATAATGATACTAAATTTGGCATGAAAACAACCGATTTCCTCAACAATCAACACAATTCCGTGTTCTAACAATTCTAAGTCCGCGTCCTAAATTGCCACATAGCAGCAAACTATCAAACATATACAATATTAGCAAACCCCTAAGATTTGAACTACAAGTGTCAAATTATAAAATAACCCGTTTGGCTGCGTTGCCATTTAATGTAGAGTGTTTTTTCTGACTACGTTTTCCCGGGAACCAAACGGAAAAGTGAGTAGCAAGGTCGATGGGAATAGAAGGAAATAATGAAGGAGGACTCACCATTGGAGGCGCTTCATGCGTCGTCCAAGCCTTGCACGTTCTCGAGCTGACACACCAGGTCAGGTGCTTCGGCCTCCATAGCCGACGAGCTCATTTTCCCTTTTTCCCGCCAACCATGCACCGAAAGAGGGAGTTTTGTGTTAATAAAATATTTTTATTGGCTAAATTTTACATTTTCTTTTTCGGCTAATAAGAGCGGTTTAATTACACATAAACCCAATGTAAATGAAATTCATTGTGAATGCTTTAAACTTAAATAAAATATCAAATACCACAAACTTTACAATAATTCTAGTTATATTTCCTAATTGTTTTGAAAAAAATTAAATAAAAAATTAAACGAACATGCAAGCTATATGAATCATTATAGTTTCATAACATACTTATTGTAGAAAAAAAGTTTTGTAAAAATAAATAAAATATTTTATTTTTCGATATTGAACCACACATTACTTAAGAGTTAAATATCATTTATTACTAAAATAAAATTAATTCATATTATAAGAAGTTTAAATTAATAAAATCAGTATCTTCTATTTTCATACTATTATACAAAACAATTTTTTAATTTATCTGGAAACATTATAACATTTGTTATTTGTGAAAGTGAAAACAATAAATTAGATATATTAAGTAGCCTTCTATTTCAACTCTCATAATATTGGTAAGTGAACATTTATTTATTTATTGTTAAAAAAATAAAGAACTTTTTAAGTGATATTTTAAAATATTTATTAATATATAATAAATATATACAATTCTAAAATTTTAAAATATTTAAAATAATAACTCATTAATTACATAAAACTAAAATAATTAATTGTGACTAACAATAAATACTACATAGTTTTCATATAACTTTTAACAAGCGTGAAGTGCCTTAAGGACATCATCAGAGAAACCCTTAAACAAAACAAAATAAAAGTTGAACAAAAATAAAACTTAGACGAAAGATTGGGGGGATAAAAACTTATTTTCCCCTTTACTATTTGCAAGAACAAAATTATTTACCACGATGGCATATCTGTAAATTCAAGGATCACCCCAACGACCAAACGAAGCAGCCTATTCCTTTCCTCTGTTGCCTCCTCGCTATAAACTGATCTTCTTCTTCTCGTTGTCCGTACAATACACAGTGAAATCTTTCCCTCACTCTCTCTCTCTACACTACTTCTCTCGCCTCCTTCCCGCTATATGATCTCTCTATCTGCAGTCTCGTACTTTTTCTCGAACGGTTATCTCTCTTCCTGTAGCTAGGGTTTAGGTTTTCAACAATGGCCGACATTCCGACACCCGGAAAATCGTAAACGATAAAGCAGTTCATATCTTCAATTTCTTTTTCTTTTTTTGTTTTTTGTTTTTTTTTTAATATATAAGCTTGTGGTATGGACGGAGTTAATAACAGTAGTGGTGAAGGCGGATCCAGTGGCGGAACACAGCCTCCGGCGCCGGCACCGGCGCCAATTCATAATGCTAATGCACCGCCGCCGTTTCTAAGTAAAACATACGACATGGTGGATGACCCATCCACTGATGCGATCGTGTCCTGGAGCCCAACCAACAACAGCTTCGTGGTTTGGAACCCACCTGAGTTTGCCAGAGACCTTTTGCCCAAGCACTTCAAACACAATAACTTCTCCAGCTTTGTTAGGCAGCTGAACACATATGTAAGGGTCTATTTGTTTTATTCTTTATCGTCTTTTAGCTGAAGCTTGCTGTTTTTCTGAGGTTTTGGATGCTAATTGGTGATTACTTGATCACTGGTAGTTCTTTTTGAGTTTTGTAATTGCCTTGGTGATTGTTGGAAGTGGTGGATATTTTGGCAGTGTAGATGTGGAGTGAGACTTCACTGATTGGATATAATAGATATTAGGCTATCCTATATTGATAATGGGAAATGTGGAAGAATATAGTGTTGCACTTGTGGTTTTAATGTTTTTCGTTGATTTGGCTAAACTTGACATGAACCAGTGAACATGAATGCAGTGAATTTGACGGGTAGCCTACGGATGGGCTTTTCTTTTCTTCTCTTTTACTTTCTTGGTTCGTTTCAAATAAACTACAAACTGAAACTAGGAACTACTTTAAGTATGTCAAAAGGGTAGTGGCAGGGTTGATGATTTTGTTTCGTTTATGTCCCAGAAAAATGTAAATCTGTGTGATTCTAAATTTGATATCTATTCCTCCTTCATTTTCTCAGCAACTAAATGGAGCAGAAGGGGGGAAATGACAAAGAAAGCAATTCTCGAGTTTATCAGTGACCTGATTACAAGGTTGCTAATGGTTTTTGATTTTGGTTACCGTTGAATATATAATGTAGAGCTGGTCCAAGTAGGTCATATGTTCATGTTAGTGTGGACTGTGAAAGGGGCTCTGACTTAATCACCTGCTATGATACCTCATATGGCTGGTATAATGGATATTTTTGTTATATGGGGATTGTTTCAGTTTCTAAATCTGTGTATACTTGAGATGAGATTCATTTTGAAGACGGCATGAAATGTATGTCAGAAATGGCATGGACAGTGTGGAACAAGTTTAAGTTCTTGCCTTTTTTAAGTAGCTCCGTTACAAATAGGATGGCTTTTGTGTAATTTCAATATTTGAATCTGGGGGCACTAGTCTTTATTTGTTTTGGTTCTATTTAATCTGGTCGAAAGGGCTTAGGTTTGGAAAATATATCATAGATAAATGTGGTGAAGATGGACTGTTAGTCAAACCTGTGCGGAGAATATGACTTCAGACAGGAGCTATTGACATGAATGCTGGTCATGTATAGGACCTACATCAGTTGGGATGGTAGGCTTGGATGAATTTTTTGGACAGTATTATGAATTGTTTTCTGGGGTTTATAAAGAAAATGGGTCATTTATGGTTTTCCATTTTCTTTTCATTTACAGATGATCTATTATCCAACTTTGGTATTTGTTTTATCATGGTAAATCTAATAGGATAAATAAGGACGTTTTATGATTCATGAATTTTCAGATGTGGTTTGCTTGGATTTATGATGAAGTCATTTTGCCATATTGTGCTGTGGATATTACGCGTTAGGATGTGGTATGCATATTGACATTCCTTTTCTTTATTTATTCAAAACTTTATTTTATATTTTATATTTTATATTACGCGTTAGGATGTGGTATTTTAGGTCAAGGCTCAACTATTCGTTAATTGTAACATGTAGTTAGTGTAGTTTTCTGCTTATGATTGCCTTTTGTGGCTGGGCATGTTTTTGTTAATTGTTTTGGTGAATGGTGGCTGTCTAATTGTTGACAACACGTGAACTATCTGTAACTATTGTGTCATTATCAAACATTGTTGTTACACAATGGAGAAATATCAGTAGCCAATCCCAATTACAATCCAAACTTAATGGTATTATTCTTGCATGCTAGTCTTTGGCCTTTCTGTTTCTAGCTTAAGTCATGTACATATACATGCTTTCTGGCATTTGTTCAGACTCTGTTCTGAGATCTTGACATTTTGTTGTCTAGTGTGCCAATATCTTTCTAATATCTGTAAACTCTTTGGAAACTTTGGGATAAAGCTAATTATTAAGACATTCTTTAACAATTGTTATCAAATGAAATGTGAAAGAAATTATACAGACATGACAGCTGTCAGCAGGTGAGGGTAGCAGTATGTACAAATCCTACTCTGAACCTACTCAGATATTTGTCCAAAAAGCAATCCAACTTATTCATAATGGCCAGTTCTTTAACTGAAAACAAATATTTAGGTTGGAACTCGGTTCAGTGGAAGCTTCTATTATGGGTGCGCTGGCTTGTATAAACATTTACACAGATTCTAGAATCTCTTGGGTAGAATCCAGTTGAAAACTAATGTATCTTGTTGAGCCATAAAATTGTGATTGATTAATTGTAAATAAATTTTTATTTATTTTGTTAAATGTTGTTTCTGTGTCAACGGGTTGATGCTATGTATAACTCAACTCATGTTCTTTTCTTTTTTAAGTTGTTGATTGAAATTTCATTTCACCCCCTTCCGTTTTTCTTGTTGCGGTTAAAAAGGGCTTCAGGAAGGTTGATCCAGACCGATGGGAATTTGCAAATGAAGGGTTTTTACGGGGTCAAAAGCACTTGTTAAAGACTATTTCACGTCGAAAACCTGCCCATGGACATAGTCAGCAACAGGCACCGCAATCACATGGACAGAGTTCATCAGTGGGACCATGTGTAGAAGTTGGTAAATTTGGACTTGAGGAAGAGGTTGAGAGGCTTAAAAGGGACAAGACTGTGCTCATGCAGGAGCTTGTGAGGTTAAGGCAGCAACAACAGGCCACTGACAACCAGATGCAAACAATGGTACAACGTCTTCAGGGAATGGAGCAACGGCAGCAACAAATGATGTCGTTCCTGGCAAAGGCTGTCCAGAGCCCTGGCTTCTTAGCTCAGTTTGTACAGCAGCAAAACGAGAGCAATAGGCGCATAAGTGAAACCAACAAAAAAAGGCGGCTTAAGCAGGATGGTATTGCCGAGAATCAGCATTCTGCTTCTCCTGATGGACAAATTGTTAAGTACAAACCTTTGATGAATGAGGCAGCCAAAGCAATGCTAAGGCAGATCATGCAATTGGACTCTTCTTCTCAGCTCGATTCTTTCAAAAGTAACACTGACAATTACTTGATTGGTGATGGTTCATCAGCAACTGCAATGGACACTGCCAGCTCTCCAACCCGAACTTTAGGGGTAACTCTTCAAGAGGTCCCACCAACTTCATGGAATGGCACCTCAGCGGCCATATGTGAACAAATCACAACAGCTCAGTTCCCTGATATGAGTATGCTGGTTGGAGTACCAGAAGGGTCTTCAGTCCCTCTTTCTCAGGGCAGATGTCATCATTCCTGATCTTTCTCAAATACCTGATATGATGCCAGAGAGTATTGTTGATGTTCCCGAGGAATCTTACATGGGACCTGAGACAGGCAATGATGGATACATAGATCCTACTTCACTGGAAGTGAATGGTTCAGTGCCCTTTGATCTTCATAGTATGGTGCCTGATCCAGACATTGATGCCTTGTTAGAAAGTTCATCTACCTTCTGGGATGACCTTTTTGTGCAAAGCCCAGTGCAAGAGGAAGTAGAGCCCACCTCTGCTGAAGCATCCAAGGGGAATGAAGTGCAGCCAATGGACAATGGATGGGACAGAGCTCAACATATGGACCAGCTCACGGAGCAAATGGGACTTCTTTCTTCTGATACCAAAGGAGTCTGATTGTGTTTACCAAATGTATATTAGTCTATAATATTGTCCAAGGTAAACCCCTGCACAAAAATATACAAACTAGTTTAAGATTTAAGGCTTAGTTATGTCCCCTTATCTCAAGTAATTTTGGAAAGCAGCTAGGTGCTTTTTGACTGGTAACCTGTATTTATTTTATGCATATGGACTCGAACTTTATCTTCCTTTTCTTTTCCCGAATATTTGTATGTGTCTTATATCTTTCACCCCATGTTGAATTACTCAAAAAGCATGGTAGTTTTAGTCTCTTGGATGCTATAAGTGGCTCCTTTTTATCTGGTTGACATCTTGTCCTGTTAAAGACACTTTCAAAATATAATTTGGTTCTACTTCTAGGCAACAATGGCTGAGTTCTGTCTGTCACTTTTGATTGTGACATAAATGAGGAATTGTTTGTTTAGGGAAATGCGGCTGTTACATGGGTTTGCCTTCCATTCCGGCCTCTGATCCGAGCAATCCTCAATGTAAGTGCTGCCGGAAAAGCCTATTTTTAAGGCTCTTTTGTGATACACCACCCAATCTTGATCATGGGATACTGTAAAATCATCCGACGACTAGTGTTTAGTATTTCTGTATCAGACGATCCTAACCATTTTTTGTTGTAGAGGCACGTGTTCAACAAGAACCCTGAGAATGGGATTCTTGTTAATGTTGGTAGAACTACTTGATTTGGTTTCAAATCAAGTACTTAGACGTGTCAACTAGAGCATACCTTAGTTATTAGAGGCTCTAATGTCACCACAAAAACCTCACCCGTCCGTGCATTGAGGGATAATCATGTTACGTGTCATGCCCCATGTCAGACACAGGCAACTGTGGTTCCCAATCTTCCTCAATCACCATGTACTTATACCCGTCAGATTGATTTCTTCACTATTTTTGCATTCACATAAGCATACAGACAGACACAGCAGAAAAAAGATTAGTGTCAATGACATTGGTGAGAGAGAGGAGGCAGCGACAAGCTCTAAGGCTTTCCTTGCCACCACCTCCAATTCCAGCACCTGATCACATCCATTACAAGACCCACTTGTCGTTGCCGGCATTGTTGCTGGCCACCTATCCGGGCTTTCCTAGGCATCGAGAATCTCTCAGACGACCTCCAGAAAATGGCAGTTCTTGGCCACGGGAACAGTGGGACAGTCTATAAAGTTCATCACAAAAAGAACAAAGCCATTTATGCATTAAAAGTCATCAGCTTCAATCAAAATGGCATTAGTATTCAGAAACAGGCAACACGTGAAGGCTGAGATTCTTAAACGAATGGATTCTCCATTTATAGTAAAATGCCATGCAGTTTTTTATAATGGTTGCATTGATATTGCTGATAATGGAGGTGGATTAATTTGTTTTGTTATGGAGTACATGGAAGGAGGTTCATTACATGATGTGTTACAATCACATCATAGATTACCAGAGGAAGTCATCTCTAGCTTGGCTAAGCGTTTGTTGGAAGGATTGAGCTATTTACATGGCATGCAAATAGTGCATAGGGATATAAAACCATCAAATTTACTTTTGAATGATAAAGGGAGAGGTAAAAATTGCGGATTTTGGGGTTAGTCATATGTGCATGGTGGCAGGGACACTTGAAGCATGTGATGACTCAAACACAGGCACCTGTGCTTACATGAGCCCAGAAAGATTTGATCCGGAGAGATGGGGTGGTGAAAATGCAGATGGGTTTGCTGGAGATGTATGGTCAGTTGGAGTTGTTGTGTTGGAATGCCTTGTGGGTCACTTTCCATTGATTGGTCCGGGGCAGAAACCAGATTGGGCGACGTTAATGTGTGCTATTTGTTTTGGTGAAAAGTTGGAGATGCCAGAGAAGGCATCCCCGGAGTTTCAAAGTTTTGTTAGGAGGTGTATAGAGAAGGATTGGAGGAAGAGAGGGACAGTAGATGAGCTTCTTAGCCATCCTTTTGTGAATAGAAGTTATTGCAGTACTACTGTAGGGCTGGTTGATTACGCTTTGCATGGTTGAATAGCACTATATATTTTCTCTTTTGGATTTTGGATTCTTTTCATATTTTTACAGTACTTTCCTTCTTTTTTATTGTATTAATAATACTGTTCACAGTGAGAAATTAGAAACTGAATAGTAATTACGCTACATGTTGGCATTGTAGGCTACATGTGCTAATGTGGAAGTTAACTGTTTGATAATTCATGGAAAACTCTCAAGTTTTCCATTCACAGTTCTTCAAATGGTGACCGTAGCAGTATTGAGTTGATTATCATGGTGGGTTTGCTTCTGTTTCCCCCCGGATGAAATATGTCTGGACCTAGGGGCTTAAGTTCGTCTAACGTAAGCCATCTCGAGTCGTCTACCTTTTGGTTTCTATCATGGAAGGCCTCTGCCAGAGCTAAGGAAGAAGCACCAGAAATATTGAAAAACCTTCTTGACAATCTGATAAAAATTTAAGCAAATAACAAAATAGCTCGCATGCACGTCAACCAGAAAGGAACACTATGAATCTAACCCACTTGACACTTCTACAATCAAGCCTTTTGAGGATTTTGTAATCAATATAAAGCATGTAGCTGATACTTGAGTGGTCAGACCACTATTCAATGATTGTCGAATCAATTGCAGGGAAAGTAAATGGACAGGTTCACTTCAGAAACATTTGCTCATGAGTTAGACTACTTAATCAGAGAGAGAATGAATGACAATCTTGTGCAGAAGCAATAGAGGTGCCAGCATGGTCCCTATGCTCTTCCACAATTAGTACCACTGCAGATGAAGTTTTGTGATAGAACAGCTCATATGTGTAGCCATTTTGACTTTGTTGGTGGAAACGTTATCCTCTTAAACATTTACAGATAGAAAAGGCTGTGTGCAAAGAACTCTGAAGTCTCAACCATTGTGGTGAAACCAAATTCCAGTTCTTTGAACTTCCGTATGGTTTTGGTGAAAACCACCTGCATTGGACACAATTATATCAGTTTCCCCAAAAATGTTTTTGTATATGAAGGATCTAAACTCCCTGCATTGGACACAATTATCCTTCTATTAGTCTTGTTGTTCTATGGGAAACATCTTGGTTCCTCTGGTGATATATCATGTCTGGTGTGAAAGGAAAACCAGATTCCATGGCAGTAGTCACAAAACAGATGAACAACTATAAAAAGAGTACTGATGATCAACGACTATATTTCTAATCTTGTCTCCAATGTTTACCTACTTTCCTGTTATTGAGGAAGGGAAAATAAAGATGCATCTTTGTATTAGTAGACGGTATTCATATCCCAATATTTTCGTATTAATAAACAAGTATAACATAATATATATACTTACCAAACCGTGAGTTCTAATGATGGAAATCGCCCATTGTGATATATAAAAGATGATCGATTTGCAAATGCTGTAAGAAACAAAATGTCACGAAAAAAAATTTTAGACATGTCAAAGTGATGGAAAAAGAATGAATATCTTTTACATATCCACTTCTACTTTTCACTCATGCCCACAATTATCGGGTGGAAAGTATGTGATCCTGAATCTGGTCTTCTAACAGTGCAAGAATTAAAGTTTTATCTAGCTTCGAGAAAACATGATGCAATCCTACTATGCAACATGACAGCTTGATTGATTCACATTTCCTTAATTTCATAGCCCGAGAAGGTCTCCTTCAACTTATGTGAAATTGCATTCATCAAAAATTTTAGTTTGACAGTGCAATCTGATTGGTGAAGATTCTCACGGTCATCTTTGAGATTCCATCTGAGCTACAACTATTCTACTGGCATGGTGGTAAATAGTATTCTTCTTCTTGTTTTTTCTTTTTTAACTCCAGTTGGAAACAAAGAAATTAAATAATCATATTATTGAGTTAATGAACATTTCCTTCTTCCTTGATCAATAACACAGTCCAGTATTATTGCAATGTTCAGTGATGTAGCTGAAGCTGCATGCAACAAGGAAAATATTGATAAGCAAAGCTGTTTGCTGAAGTTGTATCTACTGTCACTTTTATTTCAGCCTTATTGTCTGACTATTGTAGTTGTTTTAACATGTTTATTTATCCAGACAGCAAATTCTGCAAAGTTTTAAGACAATCTAAAATACTTTAAATTAATCCATTTCTTAGTTGATAATCATTGTCGTCCATTCTCCAATTGTGCTTAAGCTCAGTGAGTCTGTGTGCTCATGACTGCATTTGGCCTGATCAGTGTGTGGTTGTTTCATTCAGTTAGCACATAATCTTCCTGACTTTGTTTATTTGTTTTTCCATATGATTTTTTTTCAGATGTAGCCATTAGGACAAACCAGTTACCTTCCTAAGCATGCACCTGTTATCAATATATGTACATCTCCTTGTGGATTTCAAATTCTACACACGTGTCTAATTAACATCAGAGGTTAGCTGGATGTTATGTGATTAATGCGGGAGCAACTTCATTGTTGTACTTGGAGGAGCACGCTCAATCTTGATCATATGGCCTTTTACTTGCAGGATTCCATCGGGTTTTACCTTAACATTTTAGCTGAGCATAAATCCTTACGCCATTCAATCTTCGTTCAGTTTCCTTTTCCTCTCCCTCACCATTTCTGATATCAGAGGTGAAAAATCATATGTGGAAATTCTGATATGATTCGAAAGGATCATGAGTGCCAAATACCACTGGAACTCGTGACACACCCCATAGAATTATAGATGACAAGGGAAAACCAAAGAATTTGAATTTCTTTATTATAGTAATTAAATAGAAAGAGGACAATTACACAACAAGCAGGTTATAACAGCCTCAAACCCCCCAACAGCAACTTACACGAGATCGAACACCAACCAAAAGAACCACCCAATATTGCAATTAAATACAACACTATGTACTGCCTTGGACAACGAGCAACATAATCGATTATCCAGTTAACCACGAGGTAATGCAAGACATCACTCAAAAGAAAGTATCAAAGAAGATCAGTATACCACTGCCGAGCAGAGCCTGACTTGATCTATGATCAAATTAAGACAATCTTTGACTAAGCTGCGAGTACTACAATTACAATGAGAATAACAATTCCAAATATCACCAGGAGCAAGCATGTCTGAACAAAAACAAAAAGTATATATCAGGATAACAGTAATAAAGAAAAGATGTGTATGTGTATATATAAATATACAAAGTTCCGTAAAGATAAAAGCTTGGGATTTTGCCACTCAAAAGGCATCTTTGACCAGTATTAGGAAGCTCAAGTTGCATCTAGTATCATATATAGGAATATTTTAAATTTATATACATCTGTGATATATGAAACATGTTATGTGGTGACAAAATAAAAATTCAAATTTTTATATCGTTTCATACACTGAGCCTATGAAAGTTTTATAAAAACAGTCAAGGTGCTCAATATAGGTATGCCTGTAGAAATTTATAACGGAGGCAAGTTTATATAAATTTATAAAAAGAAAGAAAGATATCAGTATAAAGGATAAAAGTAATATCCTTTCTATAAATTACCAGAGATGAATTTGATCTCTGGGTCTTTGAAGCTTTCACAAGTTGAGTCTTCCCTTGTGCAGTTGCTGCTTGGGCACCTTCAATGTTGGAGCCAATATCAGTCTACAAGAGTACTTGACGTGAGATAACATGGTCATGTCCAAAGAAGTAGTAAGTTTCAGACAATAAGACGACGACTTACCAATCATAGCACCTTGCTCATGAACAAGCACAGCAAGGATCTTTAAAAATTTCATTTACTTCACCAATTTGCTGCTGTATTTCATGAATTCCTTGCTCCCTTTCCTCGATAATAGCCTCATTGAAAGCAATCTCATTGTCCAGCAGCAATACTTCCTGCCTGCAGCATGAATAATGCACAAGTTAAGATATGAAGTTAATGCAACTGGCTAAATTTGACAGCTGCCTTCTTTTTCTTTTCCAGCTTTTGAAAATAAAACTAAATGGATTTTCATTTCTTTTTTAATACAACTAGATGTGCAGCAGCATTGCACCAAAGATCGCAAGGTCAAAAGAAAAATTAAGGTTTAATATGAAAGCTCTTTTGAGATAATATTAATAAAAGAGAAACTAATATCAAAATGTGTGTAGGCAAAAAGACCATGCAAATAAAATGCATTTGGAAAAGCTTCTTTTGTGATAATTTATGATTTGTAGATTAAAAACACATAATAAGTGGAGAAGAAGATTTGTATCTGTTAATGGATTTATAAGTCATAACTATCAATAAAAATATGAGCAGAAGTCACCTTCTAGATTCCACAAGAAGAGCACGCTGTTCTGGACCCTTCTCATAAGTTATGTCTACCTCGCTAGCTGTATAACTGTAAGCATTTAAAAAAAATTAAAAAACAAAAACAAGAGAGAGAAAAAGAAGGCCAGTCCGTAAGCAATGTATATAAAGAATAGCAGCGCACTGACAACAGCTACTCAATAGCTATTTGGGAGCAGCGGTTATAGCCTTCTTCAAGCAACCCAAGTTAGTGCTAATTAATTTCTCATTCAATTCATGGTTTGAATCAATGAGGGGGGAAGATAAAAGGAAAATAGAGCATAACTTTGCATATGGCATTTGTTAAAGCCTCCAGTAACAACTACCTGGAAGGAAGAACTGCTTGTGGAACAAAAGGAGTGTAAGCTGTTTCCCTCTCAGCTGCAAGTCTTTGAGCCTTCTGAAATTCTTTCAGTACTGCCTGAAAGTCTTTTGCAAGTTTTGCGTCTGCAATTTTCTTGCTTGCCTGCAGTCACAATAAACACATTAAAGTAAAGTCACACAGAAAGACAGTATAGAAAGGAAACTTAGGGTATTGGTTAAAAAAAGAGAGCCAGACATAATATTTAGGGGAAAAACAACATTTCAATCAAATGTATAATCCTGTAGGACATTTTGATTTGCAAGAGGTTGACCATAGCAAGTCCATGCTCCTCAAATATCAAGTTACGTAGAACACAGAATTATTCTTTTGACTGTGCACCCAGTGTTCATACAAAAGTAAAGGTCCAAACTTACATTAACTTCAGCATGGTGATCTATATCACTAGCTTGTTTGAGTTTAGCCGAGGTATCTTTCACTAACTGCCCTATATATTGCCTTGTCTTGTGCCTGCAAAGTCAACAGTAGGATAATGAAAGACAGAAAAAATCATGCAAAGACTCTTGTTGACAAAATTGAGAAGATGCATATACTTGATCCAATTTTTTCAAATACTTAACTTGTGAATTGCCTAAGATTGGACTCTAAAGCCTACAAATGAATTGCCACGAAAGAGTGTCCTCTTTTCTATGATCTGGCCACGAATAGCCAAACAATACATCATCTAAAACTTCCTCTATAATTCGCTATTTGTAGTCTGAAATTATCCTTGCTGCTCTGTCCCTCAGCAATCCCCGAGACAGTTAGTAACATAACAACTAAGTTATTAACAAGCTACATTACTTTGTATCATAATTAGGAACATTTTTGCCCTGGAAGCTACCAAAGTAAGTTCTATAAGATAGCCCATGCCAGAACTGTAATAAGTTGATAGGTAAAACACAACGTCCTGGTCAAATTATTGATAAAATTGCACTATAAAGGCATTCTGCACAAAATTCTTCGTGAACAAAAAACAATTGAACTCAATCCATTGTGCCAATAATAAGAATGAAACAATGAGCTCAACTAGTACAAAACACAACTGCTGATACTTCAAACCTGAGCGTAGATAGATATATACATGCACCACGTACGTAATCACGGGAATGAATTAATTCAACGAACCCAACAATTCAATAGTTAGGAAAAAAATCAAAACATGGAGAGGGATGCGCTTACAGCTTCTCACGGAGCTCGGGCGTGTCTTTGGGGGTTCCAAGGGTGTTTACTTGTCTCTGAAACGTGGATACGGCGGTGTTGATCTGGAATATACCTGATGCAACGGCTTGTGTGGGGTCTTGCTTCCCATTGATGAGGTCTCGCCTCGAAGCAAACGGCCGGCCAGCTTCGAGATCCTGGAAGCTCATTATATGACCCTCTTGAATATAACCCTAACTTTCTCGAGAAAATCAGAAAGAAATTCTTGAGAAAGGAAAAGGAAAGTTGGTGTTTGGTTGCAGGGATCTGGGAAGATCCTGCGGAATTGGGTGGAATTAGGGCTAACAGAGGCTATGAACCCGGCGAGGATTGAGGCCACAGCGTCAGCAATTGATGGTAGAGAGAGAGAGAGAGAGATACAGAGCGAAGGTATTGATGTTATGATTAGGTGTGGTGACATCTTCAGTGGGGGCTATGAGAGATTCCGCGTTGGTAAACCTTGCCGGCACGTTGACGTGGACCCAATGGAATTGACACGTGGTTAGTGCCGGTAGGTGATTGCTGGCGTTACATTATAAAAAGTTAAATTATATGTTTGGTCCGCCGGATTTTATTTTATTACAATTAAAATTTTAAAAATATACATTATCCTGATTGGTCCTTCCCGTCCAAATTAACAAGTGAAAATTACACTTCTTCTCACGATGACAAACTGAGCAAAATTCCTTCAAATGCCAACTCTCATTTTTGCATTTCCACTTTCTCTTCCATTTTTCTGTCACTTTCTTTCTTTCGCTTCAGTATTTTCCTAAGAAAATTTTGTATTGGACGGAACTCATTTTCTTATATTTGTAATTCTCTTTAATTAAGATTGTCCAAAGTAAAGTAAAATGAAATAAAAGGATTTGTAGTTAGAGTCAATTGAAAAGGAATTTTTAGATATGTGACTTACCTTTGCTAAGTACAGAGAGATAGAGAGTCAATTGAAGAAGAGAATTGAAGAGAGAGATTGACCGAATTAATGTGTAATTTGAGGAGAGAAAGATTTATGAGAAAATAAGATTTAGATTAATTCTCTTTGAAGTCAAATTACCGATATAGCCTTTATTATTAATTTTAATTAGAATAAAAATGAGTTTTTTATCTACTAAAAAAAAATATATTAATAACATTAAGGTACAGTGATATATGTTAATATTCATAAATATAATTTATTTTATAAATTACAACTACTGTTTATTTGTAAATAGTAGCACCACCTCATTTTCTTTTTTTTAATAAATTGTTGAAAAAATTATAAATTTAAATATTTGTACAACTATGCTTTAGAACATCAAAATAAAAAAATTACAACATAATAACATTTCAAAGTTATCAAAATATCCAAATTATCATAAAATTAACATCAAAATACTCAAATTATCATGAGCGTCCATTATTACTGATAATAATACGAGACCTTATTAATTTATGACAGTAAATAATAGATTTTTTTCTTAATCTATAAAATTTTGCAATTCTATAGTTTCAATTTTCACTGACCAAGACTCCCTAACACCTGGCGGTGGTAAGAGCTAAGAGGGTCCACCCAGAAATGGGTCCCTTTCCTTGAAAGTCCAACTCCGTGTCGGAAGCTCACAATTTTTTTATTTTATAGAAAATTGCGTCATTTAATTTTCGGAACCTCTTTTACGTGCGAACTCACCCACAGGCACGTGCTTCCTTCCAAGACCCTTAAAAACCAAGTCGCCTGCATTTTCTTCCACGCTGAAGAACTGTAAATTGTAACTCTGTGACTCACATTTGTGTTTCTCAGACGACAAACTGAGTTTCACTGGCGGTTCTCTGGTCCAACGAAGATCTCTGAGTTCTTTGTAATCGTTTAATGATGTCGGTGAGTTTTGATCCTCTACCCCCATCTTTGAATATCTTCGTTTTGTTTGATTAAGATTTCTCATGCTTTTTTGAACCAAGTATTAGATTTAGAGTTGTATATAGCTTTATTGATTATGCACTGAGAAATTTTGGTTTTTGTCTTGAAGTCTAGTACTGCAATGGATCTATATTCAGTCTTCGTAGAAGTGATGAACTAATGAAGTTTTGTCTGGTTGGAAGTTGGATTGATATTTTACTATTCAGCTCAGATAGCTTTAATGTGGTGTCTTTTGGAATTTTCGATGAGTTTTCTTTGTACTATTTTTAGTGCAAATGCTTGTCTTTTTTAATCTAATTTCACTTGTGAAGAATAGACAACTCTTCATGATTCACCTTCAAATTGTTTGTCTACACTGCATTTACAACAGAAATATACTTGCTTATGTTGACTATGTTGTCTGTGAATGTTTTATGAGGAGAAAAACAGTCAAAGATTAGCCATCAAATTTGTAATTTCTGGCGTCCATTTTTTTTTTTTTTTTTTTTTTTTTTTCATATGCTTTGTTATTGATCTATCACTGGCCATGATTCAGTATGCAATTTTTAGGCACTCTAAATGTTTACTTAATTGTGTATTTTCCTCCCTACATTATTGTAAACGGATCTTCTGAGTAAGAGCCCTTGAGATGATCGTAATGTGCAAAAGCTAATTATAACATCTGTTATTGTCCAATTAATGCCAAGACAAAAGCATTTGTATTCTTAAAGCTGAACTCATTTTGGAAAGACTGATGCTAACAGATCATAACGGATTTCATAGAAGTACTTACTAGGTATGGCTCTATGTGGTGGGAATTTAGGCTGCACACTGCCCACTAAATGCACAGGTGGTGGGTGAATATAACATGGGCAACGCTATGATTAGAAGATTCAAAGATGTGCATTAAATGCTAGGTGGTTAATGCAAAGTTTCTTTCATTTTAATACCATATATACATGTGTATTGTCTCCTGGGGATATGTATATGCATATATGGGAATTAGTAAGTTAGTGCACCAAATTGTTGAATACACATTGAGAGCTGGGTGATTGGCCTGAATAATGTCACTTGAGTGTGATCATGACCTTACTCATTTGTTTAGACTTTAGAAAATCAATTGAAAATGAGCAAATGTCAAACTAATTTTTGTATTGCTTTTATTTTTCCTTTTCCATACAATGTCAACTTTTGAAATGTATCCAATTAGTTTATGTAGGAGTAAGCAAGATTATTAAGGATGGAAAAAGAAAAAGAAAAAACAAATAGACCAAGCTTTACAGCTGTTTGGTTGCAGGATATTTAGCAGCAGGTTATCTAGTGTTTCTAATAACCACAGCCATGGTTACATTTATAGGTTTCAAAATCTTTAGCGATCAAGGGTTTGTTTACTGCCCAACAAAATGGTCTAGTTCATGCATGAAAGATGAGGAGAACAATATACATTTCCAGGGTGTAATAACACTGGATTTTTATGCTATGGGGGCTTATTGAATTAGAGTTTTGAATATGAGAAACTGAGGGCTTATGGAGATTGGAACATATCTGGGAATAATTATGAAATTTCAGTTATTTGCTCTTGGGTTCCTTAGGCATCACACATGAATCACGTCAGACAATTCAAAGAAAAGATCTCATAGCTGATGAATTTTTCTAATCCCTTTTCCATTGATATAGATACCCTAAGATATATAAACTATTCATAAAACTAAACCTACAAGGACAATGGTTCCTAATAGAAAGCTAATAAAACGGAAATGAAAACTACTAAAGAACCACCAATCATAGCTCCACACAAAAAATCCTTAACAAAATCCATGTGCTTCACTACAGCCATTCCAGTAAATCGGGATACCACAGTTTGCTTAACTCTGAAGTTGGAAGAACTTCCATTGAGAAAAATTCTAACCTTGCTGTAGTTCAATACATATAGGACCATATAGGACCTTTTAGCCTATGATCTTTGTCCTTTTCTTGTCTGCATAATAATTTTTGGTTGGCTGCCCCAGAATGGGCATCTCTCTCTTTCTCTTTCAATGTGTTGCCTTGTATACATCCTGGCAGCAAATTTGTACAACAAGAGTTAGTATTTGGGCTGGCTTAATAGCAGGATGTCAACAAAAAATTGAAGTAGGCATTAGGTTATAAATCCAGTATACAAAATTTATGCCCCTTCTGGTATCTTTCAATACAGTATTGATTACTTATATAAAAAGGTTTCTACTTTGTGAATGGGATACTAAGTAGAACTGTCTTGGGCCATCCAAAATCAACCCATGTTGGTTCAATTGGTTTTTGTGTTACACCAGATACAATATTAGTTATTTGCAAGGTTGTACTTTAGTACTTATTTTGTTGTCTCCTTTCAGATAAAAACTGTTAAAGTTAGCAGTGTTTCCTTGGGTGCGAACTGAGCGAGACATCGAAGAGTTCTTTTCTTTCTCTGGTGATATTGAGTATGTTGAAATGCGGAGGTAAGTCATTATATATTATTTATCGTGCCCCTTTATGGTTGCCTCCCTTTCGTAATTCTACAGTTAAATAGTATTCTGATAAACACTTATGCAGTGACAATGAGCGGTCGCAGATTGCATATGTTACCTTCAAGGATTCACAAGGAGCTGAGACTGCAGTGCTTCTTTCGGTAATTTCACTATTCATCATTTACTTAAATTTTCCATTGTTTACCATCTTTTTATTAAATATTTTGTGCACCTCCTATACCTTATTAACTAGTTCAGCAGTAACAACTACAACATCATGCCATCCCTTTTCAACTGTATTATTTTAGATGAATTTGCTCTTGAATCTGTGTTTGTACTTTGTAGTTTTCCACACCTTGCTCAAGTATTAAGAATAACAAAGAACCTATAACATAGTGATTCAAAGGGCATCTCTAAGTTTCTTCCTTTTAATTTGAGCAGGGGAGGGGGTGTTGGTTTATACTATCTATACTGTGAAGTTTTTTTCTGGAGCAAAATGTCCAAACATGTTATTTTCTCTCCTTAAAGGAGAGCTAGTATGAAAAGCAGTGAATCTTGTCACTTACACGAATCTTCGATTCATGAAGAGAACTAGAATGAAACTTATTTTGGAAACAGAAAAACCCTTGAAAGAATTTCCATTTCATCCACTGAAACATGGAAATAGAAAAAATCTGAAATATCCTGAATATTAAGTTTTACTTACTGGTCAACTGCAACATCAACTACCTTAGGATCATAAAGCAAATTTTTGGACTCTCTGCTGAAACTTTTCAACCAAATCAAGGGAAGGAGAAATTCTTTGTTATTTATTTTGTTTAATGCTAACAACTACCTTGTGAACCAATAGTGAATATTACTTTGTAGTAATAATTGTCAACTTCCGCTGTCTCTTATGACAATTTTGAATTATGATGGGCATGTTTAATATGTAACAGGCTAACAGCATCTATTAACCTTAAATTTCTGAATCTTCCTTTGCCCTCAAAACTATAATAAGAACAAATGGAGTCAACTTGGAGGTTCAAACTGGTTTGTGGCACTATGCCACTATCATTTCTCAATCTAAAGTTTCAGAGATTTTATTGGGTGGATATTGAGGGTATACATTGATTCTTGTGGGGCTGAAGCTGGAAGATTCCTCTCTCGTAATGACGTGGGGGCCTCCTTTCATTGCTCGGGAGCCTGTGGAAGCTCAACTTGACTTCACAGTAATACAGTATATATAAATACAAGTCTTTGAAGAGGACAAGTTAATGTTTTTATTTTCTTGCTTGTAGTTATTAGTACTAGTCTGCTACGATTTTCATGATTTACTTTCTGGCATATGAACATCATTACTGAAGCTGTCCGTGTTTTAGATCAGTATGTAAAACCTCACATATTTATGTGAATACTACATTTTCTGGGAGAAATCCAAACATCATGAATGAAACTATATATTCTAGGTTTCCAGTCATGTTTCCCAAGTATTATACTGCTTATTTGACTTTGGAACATCATGAATAAAACTATGTTCTTTGGACCATCTGTTCAAACTAGGTGGGCAAAGATAGTAGCCATGTTTCATGGGTAACATGGGTACCGAATGGAAAAGAATAACCGCATTGTTGTCTCTTGTCTGTTATTCTGTATCTTCACTTCACCTAACATATAATTGATTTTGACTGCACTAACTCTTGCCTTATAAGATACTGTACTTTTTAATTCAGTTCCCATAACTTTTATATGTTTAGCAAGTTTGACCTAGACTTTCATGTTTTGCAGGGAGCAACAATAGTTGATCTATCTGTCAACGTAACTCTTGATCCAGATTACCAGCTCCCACCAGCTGCTTCAGCACCTGCAGTAAGTCTTTCCTTGACCTTTCACTACTGTTGTTAACTAATTATCCTGTTGTGCTCAAAATTGTGATTTCTTAAATTCATACAGGCAACTGAAAATAAAACTCCTGGCAGTGCTGACAATGCTTTTCGAAAGGCTGAGGACGTGGTCTGTGGCATGCTTGCCAAGGGATTTATCTTAGGTAAAGATGCTGTCAACAAAGCAAAGACATTTGATGATAAGCATCAGTTGTCTTCAACAGCCTCAGCAAAAGTTGTGTCAATTGACCAGAAAATTGGGCTCACCGAGAAAATAAGTGCCGGTGCCACAGTGGTGAGTGGCAAAGTTCGAGAAGTGGATCAAAAATTCCAGGTTTCAGGGAAAACCAAATCTGCCTTTGCAGCTGCAGAACAAAAAGTCAGTACCGCTGGTTCTGCCATCATGAAGAATCGGTATGTATTTACTGGGGCTTCATGGGTAACAGGTGCTTTTAACAAGGTTGCCAAGGCAGCTGGGGAAGTCGGGCAAAAAACGAAAGAGAAGGTGGGGATGGCAGATGAGGAGCAGAAAAGAAAATTGGAGGATGACTATGCCCAGGTTCTATCGGAGTCCCCAAAAGCATCTGCACAGAGTGAGCAGCACTCTTCCAGGACTGCTCCTGCTCATGGTCTGATCCTTTGATTTGCTACTTGTATTGTATATACCTCTTGATAACTTCTGCAAACTTGTTTTCAAATGCACCTAGCTGTGTTTTTAAACTGGAAACTAGAAATGGTGAATGTAGGACAGGTTTCCCCTATTTACTTGGAAGTTATTTTCTTTTACAAGATAAGAATGATATAAACTGCAATTTCAAATTATAACTTGGTTTTGCTACCCTCCCCCAATGCACCATCAGTTTCCTAACTTGACGTTGAAGGTAGTCAACAATCATTAAGCTCATATCCATACTCTTTAGGAGAGTAGGTGAACTCAATCAGTTGTTTCCTAACTTGATGATGAAGGTATTCAAGAATCATTAAGCTCATATCCAAACTCTAAAGTGAGAGTAGGTGAAGCATTTTGTTTCTTTTAAAATATATATATATATATATATATCTTTGCTCAAAAACCTTCTTTTTCAATTATTTTGATCACATGTGTATAGTTTTGAGGCTTTGTTGATCTTCTAAATGTTGTCTTATATTAGTCTTCCCCTACACAAATTGCATATGATGTGGACAGCTTCTTTATTTGCTGTCTGAAACACACCCAACCTTTATATCTTATCTACTTAAAATGATAATCATATTTCATTTCCATTCATCAACCATGTTTATTCCATCAAGAAAATATTTTTAAATGTTTCTTCTTGTACTAAGAACAAAACATTTCTATATATTTTTATGTGAAAATTGAATTAAAATGACACACACCCATATGATATTTGCAAAAGTCAAATAAAAATATAATAATTTTATCAAGGATTTCCTTTCCTCCATTTGTGCACATATTTTTGTTGTATTAATTAAAGCTAATTAATTCACTACCACTGACTTCCATATACTTCCCACAGTACCCGAACACCGGTAGAAACAACATCCAATTCACGAGCTCATGTCAGTACAGCGCCACTCGTGATGGCGGGGACCACCAAGTTTGTTCAAACTTCAAACTGCCGGAACATTTTGGCTGTAACATTATCCACCTCTTATAGTGTCATCATCAAATACAAAATTTTATTTGTTAGAAAATCAAATGAAAAATAGAAAATACATGGATGAATGAGGTATTGACGTGTATTTTTTTTATTTTTGCAAAACTTCTTAATCATCTCTCAATTATTACGTTGAATTGGAATAAAGTAGAGCCACTAGGAAACTTACACACCACGTAAACTACATTGCCATGGGAGAAATAATAGAATATTAGCCAATTTTTTTTGGTGTACAGAATTGAACTACAAATTATTTGTTTTTTGTTTTATTGAAAACTATTGTGTTTAAAATCTTTTTAATTTTTTCATAACTTTCATTTCTCAATTGTTTTTTTGTTAAACTATATCACTAAGTCAGGCAATGTATGCATGCAAGCTACGTGTCACTAAATGCTTCGAAATTGTCCAGGTCAAAGCAAATGAACGGTGGTGATCTCATGCAGCTCGACCGACGTATACTATGTCAGCATCGCACCATACAATAATTGATGGACGACAACTCGGGACCCCCCTATTATTTTCAATAACTACACTGTGGACCATACCATTTTCTAACCATATCCACGTGGAAGCTAACGACGTCGTATAAACCATGGATGAATAAACACAATAAGACAACATATTCCGCGACCAACCGACACTTCTACAGCATGGTTTTTCCGTCATACCAACCCCAGCTTATTACACGTGTATAACAAAAATAAAAAAGAATTTTTTCTGATGTTTTGTTTTGAGCTCGAAGTACTAAATTAAAAAGATATAAGCTCAATTGAATTACAAAATATATATATATTTTTAATTATGATTTGAGTAAAATTTTAATGAATAGTGTTCGGTTAGTTGTGTTCATATGAACCGTAGTTTAGGCAGTACTGCTAGTAGCACGGAGACTCCATGCACCACGCAGAATGTTAGGCAACAAAGCTGAGGACCTGATACCATTACCATCATGAGAAAAGCTTTCCCAGCTGGCAGCCCAACCGTAAGTCGAGGTGCAGTAACGGTCCCAATCCAGCTGTATTCCATTTACAATAACATTCGGCGCATCGTAGCCTACTCCTTTGTGCTATCCTACGCCTTCTCCCGGAGAGTATATTTTCTTATGCGGCGGCGGTAGCCGCAACTCAAGGTTCAGAAAAACTAAAACAACGCCGCCAATCTCAAATAATAATTTCAATTTTATCCATTATTATAAACAAAATAAATAAAAATAACCAAGCAAATCATCGGATGTACATGAGCAATAATAAGGAACGGGAACTAAATTACACACGCGCCGTGCGTGCGAAGCTGAAATCTCAGTGAAAAGAGACATACAGCAAAAGTAGTCGGCAGCCGGATAATGTGGATTAAAAATCGGCGAATTTCCGGTGAGTCCGAGATTTCCGGGTGTCTTTTCGGATCTCTTGCAAGTTATGGAGGCTTCGTATCGCCAAAAAACCGCCTCTGTTTGCTGCAGTATATCGCCCAATGTCGTTCATCTCCACCGCTGAATCTACAATAAAACAAGAAAAAAATGAAAATACCAAAATATAAAAAAAATTCCGTATCTGCTAATGCATTATACCTATAAGCTTCGAGGAGCGCTTGAATCCATTAAATTGAGCCAAGTCTGCAAAAAAAAAAATCCAAAGCTAATTTGTAATGACATCAATTTTTAAGAGAATCATGGAGATTGATTTTTGTAGCTACCTGATTGAGAGGGACTGTGTGAGCAGAGGTAGAGGATGAGGAAGCAGAGGAGTATGAGTATGGGGATGAGGTGGATGAAACTCGCTGGTTTTGAAGGAGGAGATGATAATCGATGACTTTTGGGGGTTTTATTGTTGTGATCTTCGTCATAGCTGCCAATATGTAAAGACGAAGAAACTGAGTCTCTGCGCTTTGGTTCTTCGACTATAACTATCTCCTCCTTTCCTCCACCATGGCTGTGAAGCTTCGAGGACGGTGAGCCCAGAGACTGTCTATGCATTGTCTCGGACACAGATGTTCGAGAAGAGAGAGAAAGAGAGAGATTCCAGTAGTGAGGCTGTCTTTAGGTTAAATATTAATAGCAATTTACCATTATTTTAATTTTCTATTTTATTATTCTTTATTTCTACTGATATTTACATTTATTAATTTTTACAAAATTGAAATAGAAAAGAAAATAAAAATAGAATACCTGTGGAAATGAATGATTATGCTATTCTATTATTTGATAATGTAGATAAAAAAAATTAATTTATTTTATTTATTTATTTTTTAGACAATTTTTACTTATTTAATAATATAAAAATTATGTTAAAATAATAAAAATATTTATTAGTAGATAAAGTAATAAAAATATAATATAATTTATAAAATATATAAATTTCTTAATTTTTTTAATTATTTTTAAAAAAAATTATATTATTTATATTTAATACTTATATTTATTTTATTGTTAATTATTTATTTATTTATTAATATTAATATTTTAGTTTAAAATTTTTTAACTAATTTATTTATTTAACATTAATTATTTATTTATAATTATATTAATTACTATGATATGGGTAATTTTATCATTTGACTAAAATAAATTAATTTATTATTATTTTTATATATTTTATATTATTTAATGTGATATGAATGATATTTTTGTCATTTGGTTAAATTAAGTAATAAATATATTTTATTCATTTATGTATAATATTATTATTTTAAATATTTAATTTCTTATTAAATGATAATAAAATAATTTTTTTATCATTTAATTAAACTAAACAGATTCTAGAGAAGTAGAAATGAGCAATCTCATCCCTAAGTGAGTTTGAGAATTTATACTTCTATAGAATAAAATGGCTGGAATGAAATAAGTATTGTGAGACTAACAACGTACCAAATAAAAGAATATTAATTCCATGAAATCGTACTTAAAATTAAATGTATATTTATTCTTTTTACTCTAATATAAATAAATAAATTTAATAAATGACTAAGGATATAATGATTTTATAAATAAAAATTTATAATATTTATTAATATAATTAATAATAATTTTAATATTAGTTAATAAATAAAAATGTTGGATTGTAAAACTTAGATTAATCATAAATTAGATTACACAGGTCAGATTATATAACTTAAAATTGGCATAAACTAGATATATGTATAGTATAAAGGTTACGTAAGTCAATATTTCAAAAGTCTCTCAATAGCTACTTTTATCGATTGGTCGTTATTTATCAATTTGGATGGATTATTTGAGGGAATCAGACTAACCCAATCGCCCAATTAGGCTCTACAAACGCCAATTGAGCCTCTAATCCTTAAAACAGACGGATCCTACTTTTAAAAAGTTAAAAACCAGATAAAGAAGACGGGTCCGGGCTTGTATCAGAGTTGTGGACGTGGGCTGAAGAAACCCGGCCCATATAGAGTCAGAGAAGGAGAGAAAATTTGATAAAAATTGCGTAGAACAGAAACGAATGAGGAAGCAGACTGAAAAGTGGGAGAAAATTCTGGAAAGGGAAAATGGTGCTGTGGGAGATCACATTGGGAACAGCATATTTCTTGGGTCTGAAACGAACTTACAGGCTTGCTTTGAAGATTCAACGCAGGCTCATAAGCCCGAAGCATCCTAAGATCCGTCAATTTGTTCAGAGGTATTTTTCTCTCTCTTTCTCTTTTTGTTTCATATTCATTGCTAGGTTTCTGTTTCTGTATGGCTATCCGCTTTTATGGGAATTTGTTTATTGCTTATTAGTAAACGTATAGTATTCTGGGTTTGTTCAAAAGGTGGTATGCCATACTTATGCATCATGGTCTATGTTGTTTGCCCCTGAGAGTATGACCTTGGAATTTACTGAGAACAGTTGCTCTTACTTGATTATTCTGATTAGTTGCTGAAACTGAAAGGAGTGGAATGAATTTACTTTAAAAAAATTACTTTACCAATGATCAGCTCAGGCTTATATTCTTATCACCTCACGGCTTCTTTTGACTATGAAGTTAAGCATTGATTATTGCTTCAAATGGTCATGATTGTATTATAATTTTTGTAAGTAATTGTGCACCTTATTGTTGTGAACATCAATACAGTAGCTATATTATCTCAAGCTTGTACAGTTCAAAAGATGGGACCGAGGACTAAAGTCGAGGAGGTTATTTTGATTTTGTATTACATGATTGGGTGGATTGTGCTAATTTGGTTGATTCTCTAATGAATGTGAACCCAACAATGTGGCTGACACTGGGATCATATCATTTGCTTTTCTCAAGATATGTGCTTCCCAAGTTCTGTTGGTTACTTTTCCTGGGTATTGATTTCTCAATGCACTATAACTCTATAAGCTTGCAGGGCATTAACATCACTTTTCTTTTGCACACCCAACTCTTCAAAGAGGAGACTATTTGTTGTGAGATAACAGTTTGATGTGAGTGTGTTTGTGAAGTTCAATCGACAGAATTCTCATATTAATGTATTTTGTGTAAATTCTGCCTATGGTCTTTAGCGAGTATATGAACTGTGCCTTATAAGACTGCCCTTCAAACTGTACAGAGTGAGTTCTGTTAAAGGAGAAGAAAGATTAATTCTCATGCTTACAGTTGCTCATTTTCTGTAGACATACTACTGTATTTTCTACTTTTCATTAGTATCATATACTGGCTTTTATTATACTCTTCACTGCTCTTTAACTAGGGTAAAGATGTGATTAAGCTGACTATTCAATTGCAGTATGCTAACAATTTTTTTCATGTAGAAAACTATCCAGGACTACACATCGAACTGTTTTCTGAATAATATTGTTTTTCTTTCTTCTTTGTTGTTGTGTTGGGGTTAAAATAGTTACAAATTGCATTTAAGTCTCTAGACTAATAGACACACAAGTGTTAGCATAGAAACTGTTTCTATATGCCTATTGCATTCTTGTGAACGTGAATACACACGTGAAGATAGTTTCATACTTGCTGCTTTCTAATACAGTTATTGCTTTGATACAGTAAACGGTTATGTGGAAGGGGAAGGAAAGAATAATATTTTCAGGACTGAATGTGGGTAGAAAGAAGTAATTAGGCATCCTTTTCTCCTAAAAATGGGAAGAGATGTAAGTGTAAACCATAATTTTTTTTTTTTCCTTGTCATATTCTTTTTGATCCTGCCTATCAAGTGAAGGCTTTGCTCCCAATTCCGATGTTCAAGTTAAAAAAGAGTAGTAGGGAGGCAAGTTCTGATCCAGAAAATGTTTGCTATGTCCAGCAGCTCTACCAGTTAGATTACACTGAATGAAGATTGATAAGACATATTTGCATGTATTTAATTATAATCTTTGAGAGCATATGAATATATTACGAGTATAATTTTATATAAGCATTGATGTTTTTCCATGCTATCTAGATATTAGTTTTGCATTGATAACATTGCATATTGGAATTGTCTGTGGACTTTGTATGCCCAAATTTTTGTAAAGGTAGTTTTTATTTTCAATTTTTCTTCTTGATTATAATTATTCAATTTTCATCCGTTTATTGAATGTGAGTATGTGTCTCTCTGTTCTCTGAATCTGCCAATTTTCAGCTGCTTGAGTGCTATCATTCCATCATAGCTGTTTCTATGTGTAAAGAACTGGTTTTGTTTACCTATTTATTAACCTTTTCCCCTTGTTTGGAGATATTACCAGTGCCATGGTATAAATTAATTTTTCTCTTTCCTTTGCCCCTTCACAGACGAACGCGTTCTGTGTTTGATGTAGCTCTCAGGGTTCATCGGAACATACAGGAAAGAGACATAGAAGTTGGTCGGAATCTTGGAAATTGGATTCTGCGATGGCTTGACAGGATGAAACCTTCAGCTCAAATTCGTGGACCCCCTCCTGGGAAGCCCCACAGTGATGCTAACTCTAGCATGAACATGACGAAGCAGATGACTAACACTTCAAATGTGAAACCTGGGAACACCCAGTCTAGAAGGGAGTCTGATAAGCATTTCTTCACCTCAACAGCGAATATATTGCCAAAGCCCTTTCCAGCCATTGCAATGATGATGAAGCCGGCAAAACCTGCTAGAACTACAACGCCCTACAGGCACTTTTGCATCTCCTCTCCTGAAGTTTTGAGATTGAACTACACAAGAAATTGGTCCAAAGGTGTTTTGAGGAAGGACATAATGCAGTGGATGAACCAAAACTAACAGAACTTTTCTTTGGCTGCGATTTATTGAAATTACTTTCAAGTTTGATGCTTTATGATGGATCATGTTCATGTCTACTATCCTCTCTTTTTTCCTTCTCCTTGCAACTCTGGTTTTTGTATATTCTTCTTCAAGCCTTCTTTCTACCAGCTTGCAGTTGCTTACTGTCAAAGACAACTTCCTTGTTAATTAAGAATAAGGGAAATTATATTTCTTGTTATTTTTAGCTTTTTGGGTAAATGATCTTATGCAAACCAATCAAAGAACATTTGTTATATCTCTTTAAATTATAAAGAATATTAACTAAAATGTGTACCTGAAAAGGAATATCGCAAACGGAAGGAATGAAACCAGCAATCGGGTCGAGCTGACAGGGAGTGGCCCGAAATATATCAAGCCTGGCTATACATTGGATCTAGTTGGCCCATATTCCTATAGTGTACACTTCTTTCTTTCTCAGCCTCCTTTTTCCTCAATTTGACATGATCGACGAGGAAACGTTGTGCTGAAGTATCATCGTCGCCTTTTTCCACGGTATGCATCTGTTTCTCTGTCTCTACGAAAACCGTTCGCTTCGCAGATTTATCAGAGAAACTTGTTTTTCTTATTAATTACGCTCCTTTTAGAAGAATCAGGATGATAAGAAAAAAATGTAACTTTTTATGATAATAATAAAATTGGAGATTGGATTAACACACAGAAAGATAAAAGAGCGTCATGGAGGCTTAGGATCAGGATGATAATTTGTTTTCTGAATTGAACAACTTTGGGAGAGTGGAGTTAATGGGCATGGGTGTTGGGCAAAATTATGTGGGAACCTAGTGTTTGGTTTCGTCAAATGGTATTAGTATTCTGGTCTTTACTTCTGCTACAATTTGTCCCTTAATAATAGAATACCATATTTTGACCCTTGGGAGTTCCTAATCCTGGGTGCAATTTTCCATTAGCATTTACCTGCGACTGTGTGTTTCATTGGGTTCCGTAATAAAGTTCCCTTTTTGTAATTTGGTATATCAAATAACCACAATTTTCACGGATCATATAAAGTTTGATCTTCGATAGAAGAGGCACAATTCAAGCATGCCCATATACTATTTGAAGGGCTCTTTTTTCACCCAGAGCAAACGGGTTGAAAGATAAGTGAATCTATTATTAAGTCCTTCGAAATGTTAATGGGGATGTCTTAGCTCCCTCTTCTTGGGAGGTGAACTAATACTACTGGTATCAATTGCCGCACTTCATATATATATATATATATATATGTTAAGCGGTTGCCTAAATTGTTTAAAAATCCTGAAGGTCTAGAATCAAATAGAGGTTGTGACAATGGGAACATGATCAATTGGTATGCTCTTGATGTTCGTTGGACTTCTTTACTCCCAAGTTCCAACCCATTAAAGAATTGAGGATTTATCTTTTAAGTTTCAATGTTGATTACTGTTTATGGGCTTATGATTCACCCATATCCCTTCCTAATGTCTAAAGGTTTAAATAGGTTTGTGGAAAATCGGGTTTTTGTGGTGTTAGGAGACTTGGGGAATACGACATTCTTTCCTTTACAGTGAAATTTCTTTGCAGTTTCCACCCCAAAAGTTAATTTGCTCTGCAGGTGATGTACCTTTAGTTGAACTTTCAGTGTTCAATTCCATGCAACTGAATGCTACCTGATGGTTTTGTTGTAATAATTTTCATGGATGGTTGGGAGATGATCAATATTTTTTTGAATTGTTTGCACAGAAACGAAGGCATAGATTTGTGACCTTTGGTGTTTACTTAACGTATAACAAGCAAGCTTCAAAAATGGAACTAGCAGACAGGGCAGTTGGGTTTCTATTAACTTCTTTCAGCTTATCAATATTCACATACTATACTTTCTGGGTCATCATCTTGGTGAGTTCTTAGTTCTTACATTTACTCTTCAGAAGAATTAAAGTTGCTTGCACAGTTTAAGTAGTTGCTACTAATTTGTTTACTCATCTTGTGGTCTTTCAGCCATTTGTAGACAGTGATCACTTCATCCACAAGTATTTCCTCCCCCAAGAGTATGCCATACTAATACCTGTCTTTGCTGGCGTGGTGCTTCTCTGCTTCTTAAGCATATTTATTGGATATGTGATGCTGAAATCCAAAAAGAAGAAGGCATAATTTAAATGAAGTTTTCATTTTATTTTTAAACTAATTTACTTTCTAATTTCTCTTCTCCCCTTTCTATCTTGTTCTAATTGGAACGGGTGTTACGATTTGAATGAGAGCAGCTTAAGTGATTTTTTGCTAGTTTGACTTTTACTATAGATTTTTTGTTTTTGAAGGAAGTTAATTTTTGAGGGGCTGTTGATTTTGCTCCGTGCACTTAGATTTTCCTAAAACTTTATGACTTGGTCTGGCAGTATCTGGCCGAAGATAACCATATTGAGCAATGCAGTGAAAGCAGTTAACAAACACTAGAACAGAAGTCAGAGATATTGCTCAAATTGAAGAGGAACCCCTCTAATCCACTCTTGATATGAAATTGATATTCAATTTTCCTTTTGATAGGATTAATATATAGGAGCCCATTTTTTTAATTAATGCCATCAGCTAAAATACTTTATTTTAATAAATTCATTTTTCTTTCATAAACCAGATCCCCTCTCAAATTATACAGGATTTCAGATTTAAGACTCAAATTCATAGTTGTTTACTTGTGGGCAACTCATAATATTTATATATGACAAGTGCATTAGTTCTATCTTAAGTGAAATAAATTGGAGATATCTTATGACTTTTATTTGGTTTTTTGATTCAGAGCGGTAGATCCTCTTCCTCTAAAACTAAAAATTTGAAGTATGCACATGTAAAGATCTAAAAATGTGGTCATCAAAAGCTTCAACTTTAATCAAAATCCAGTATCGACAATTGACAAATCAGAAGCACCATATTTAACTCATCAAAATGACCATATAAAGGCCTACAAGTTGATAATCCTACCTAGGAAATGAGGATCGAATCAAAGAACCTAGAGAAGTTTGAGATCCAAAGAACAATGGCACTTCCAAAGCATGGAAGATTACTTATGGATAAAAAAAATCAGGCCATTTGCCCCTTGATGATCAAATATGTGCAGTGAAGTGGATCAATCAGCTGGAATAGAATGCTGCAAGCCTAAACTGCAATAAGGATAGAAGTCAAAGAACAACAAAATGATGTTAAGCGTTTATGAATTTCAATTAACATGACTTGGCTATTATACTGAAAAAAGAAGTTTGAGATTCAAAGAATGTGTTGTAGAAATAATTCTCCTTTGGGTATTACGCTGGACTCTCATAACATGTTTTGTTACCATGAGAGGAACTGCAACTACAAACTTGTGCATAAATTATGTTTTCTGAAGCTTATATGATTATCACAGCCAAATTCTAGATCCGGTGCTACAAACAGAAAGCCGGTGTTTATCTTCAATTTCACCATCTCTTATTGTGAAAGATAGCATCTTAACAAGTTTGATTAATAGAAACCAAGGGCTTTTCTAAAACTCCTTTTGAAAGCTGTGATTATAAGAATTCTAAAAGACTAAAACCCACTTGGTAACTACAGACTCATTCAGATCTAAGACGGAGGGGAAATGAAGAGATAGCAGCAACTACAATAAAATCAAAACCTATGGGTGTGCTTCGACACTCATGACTATAACTAAGTAGCTCTCTTGGAACTCAAAAGAGTCTTGAATGCAATCCAATTCAAGGCCATGTCTAAGTTTTAGAGGTAAGTAACCTTGGAATCTGGTATGAATGAGATGTAACAGACTGATTCAGATCCACAAGAGCCAGAAAACAGATCCATAAGGGACAAAAGAAAAAAGAATAATTTCCAATACTGTTATTAATCCTAACACCCGTCCAACATGGATAAAACAATGTCTGCTTAAACTCAACATCTGTCATCACCAAAAACTCTACCCACTACTAAAAGTTTTCAAATAGTGGAATGTTAATCTTACAACAAAGATCTTACTATCAACTAATCATACACAAAGCAACCCAAATTTAATCACAAAACAAGTTATAAGGCAAAGTTTATACTTTTAGTATTGTAGAGCCACCATAGAACAAGACTGTGAGAGTAAAGCAAAAGCATACCAGAAAAGTAGACAATCTGCAAAATCCATTAAGCCCATGAGTTATCAAATGCAGCCGATGTAATCGCCTGCGCAAACTCCTGAAAATTAATCCTTCCATCCCCATCAGTATCTGCCTCTTTGATCATCCCAGTCAAGCTCCTCTGCTGTAAGGGCATGCCCAAGTTTTGCCATAGAGTGCGCCAACTCGGCAGCAGTTATAACCCCATTTCCATCTCTATCAAACATTCTGAACAGCTGTTTGAGTTGGTCCTCGGTGTAGGGTGACTTAGCCGGCAAAAGCTCCGGCGCCACAAGTGCCACAAACTCCGAGAACTCAACAAGGCCATTACTGTTTGTATCAGCCTTCTGGATCAAAGTATCTATCTGTTCCGGGCTCGGTTTCAAACCCAGCGAACGAAGCAGTGATCCAAGCTCTAGCTGGGTTAGACTACCATCATTGTTTCGATCAAAAGAACGAAAAATTTCGCGTAATTCAGCAATTTGTTCATCGTCTAAATTTACTGGCTGCTTGTTGCTCATATTAAGTTGAAGAAAAGTTCAATATTACAAAATCTAATATGCAATCCTATAGTCCCTAATTTCTACCTAATCTGTACGCTATAATCAAAAATTGAAATTTTTGTGTAAGAAGAAAGACAAAGCACATTTCATTTCCTCAAGAAATATAGAATTTTGAATTATGGGTTTGGATCATACCCCAGAAAAAAGGTCCTAGCTGGAATCAATTAAGTCAATCCGTGAAATTCAAACCCAAAATCTGTATGTTGCAGAGTAAGAAAGAGAATTACTCTGTAATGTAACAGAGAAAGTTCTGAAAGATCCGAGATCTCGTTGAATATAGTTTCTTCCTCCTTTTCCGATGGCAACCTCCGAAATGCCAGAAGTTACCTGAATTTCGGATCCGATTGAATTTTTCTCACGAACAAAAAGACGAATTTGAAGGAGTTCAGAGCGAGACTTTGGATGATGCTTCTTTAACTGCAAATCAAGAACAAGTAGCAGGAATTTGTTTATATATAATTTTCTTCTGGTGGGCTCTTTTTATTTCTATAGATATAGAAAATAATAATTGGGTAGACAGTCAACACCATTAAGAAGGCCACTGATTGATGATTTGTTTTTATTTTTATTATTAATCACAATTTCCTTTGATTTCTCTCTTCCCCTTTTTTTCCATCAATTTTCCTGAGAAAGTTACAAAGAAAATAGCGGGAAGATAGGCGGGAATTTCGTGACCAGTATACATGTCTTCCTTGCTGACTTGCTGGCCACCGTCGCCGTCAGACTCCGTGAACCTTTTTATTTTTTTAGTTTTCGTTATAAATTGGCTAGGAAACCAGTGCTCAATCTAGAAAAAAGTGCTATGTAATGGTTTTATAAATAAAAAAATTTGTAATTTTATTATGATAATTAGCCTAAAATTATAGTGCTATTTTTCTAAACAAAATATTGTAAAAAGACTATACTTATAACATCTTACTTTTAATATATTTATTCAAAAATTTATTAAAAAATAATATTTGTACAAATTTTTCTTTAATTAATATCGTAGAGAAAATTTATAAAATTAATTATGATAATTAACTATATTTCTAATAATATTTAATACAAAGTTACTACTTTTAATATTTAATTTTTAAAATTATATTTAAACAAGACCTTAGACTATCCCTTAGCAAATCCAATTGTACAAATAGATTTTTTTGGGCATAGTTACACTTGGCAACACTAACCAATCACATTCTCTCCGCACGATTTATATTAAAAGTGGTTATAGGATAACTAATATGACTATAAAATCTTAAGTAGTTAATAATTAACATATTGAGACCAAGAGATCATATGTTCACGATGTCAAAATAATGAATAGCATGACCCAGGTTTTTTTTTGTTTCTTTTTCATTGGAAGGGTTTGAAACATCAGGTATCCCCTCGAGGACAGCATTGGATCAGCAAGGATCGAATTGCAACTTAATACACCACTAAACTATAGCAAAACTAGGAGGGGGATTGAAACATCTTGTTTATCATCTATGAAGTTGTTGATTTACAATATGACAACCATAACATCTCTTATCCTTTACATATCCACTTAATCAAGAAAAAAGAAAAAGGAGACAACTTCTATATGCCTTTTAAGAAGTAAGTGGTAGGATTACTCTACTGAGATAGAAGGGGACTCCCTTCTTTAGCAAGGACAAAAAGACCACCATCTCCCCTAGAGATTCGAAGATCCTGATCAAGAAATGTAACAATAAGCCAGGAACTCGTTCGGTCACCCGGAATGGGAAGCTTAAGAGGTGGCTGACCAGAAATGACACGTGAAATGCTTGCAACCGTGTCCTGCAGAGGATTGAGAGATTGTTGCACAGGTGACAGGTTGATTTTTTGACCGAAAACGTCCACATTTTCTGGAAGATCAATTCTTGACTTAATCTCTGGAGGTTGTAGGGTACCTTCCTTAAATGCAACCTGATTGCATTGAGAAACTTGTTAGGGAATACTTCTTTCTAGTCATCTTCACGAGGTGGAAAGATTATACACAGTACCATTTTGCATAAGCAAATCTCTGACCAACATACAAACTATATTAACATGTGCCGAAGAGTGCAAATATTGAAGTATTCTGAAGTACCAAAATATTTATATATTGTCGAGAATAAAAGTTTTTTCTTTTCTTTTTTGCAATGCTACACACAAAAGAGGAAGAGCCTATAAGGTAAAGAATAATTTACACGAAATTTGAAGATATAAATAAATAGCTCTGAAAACAAGAACTGTTTGGTTACATCAAGTAAGTTGTCAGTACACCACTATCTAATTGGGCCATCTATAATTTTACAAATATATTATCTTTGTTTTGAAGAACACACGTTAGTTGGTCTCTTAAAGAAAATACCTGTATTCTTGTTGGAGTTCGGACTTCAAATGTGGCAGATGCACTGAAAGACAAAGAAGAAAATGGGCTAGACAATGAGACAGAGTTTACAATGGTTTGGCTACTGGTATCGAATTGCTTGGGTTATCTTGTCCACTTTCAACAAAGGTGTTGTACCTGCTGCCAGAAGCGGCAACAACTCAGAAGATGCCGTGTACCTGATTAATAAAAAAAGTTTCAAGTAAAATCAGGATAACTCAACAAGAACTAATATATAGGAGAATATTAGTTGGCTTCATCAATATTCACCAAAGTCTTCCTTCGACACTACAAAACTCCAAGCATTTTTCAGTGCTATCATAGTCTTTACCTCATAACCTTCACCACAAAAATAATGTGATCTACATAAGAATGATCCCTCCCAAATACCTAAACAAAAACAAGCAAAACATGTAACTTGACTTTTTTTATAATAATAAAAAATCCAAGAGCAGCACCAACTTATTTCACGCCTAAGAAGAATTTCTGTAACCCCTCATCATTTTTCTAGGAAAAATTCCGAGAGCTAACAACTCATGTCACCTAGGAAGAATATGAAAGCCAGTATCATGGTTTTGCCAGAAACATTAGTCCATTTAACTAATTCCAAGTCTGACTCTTTCAACTTTCACATCTAATTTCATCAAAAAGGTTCACATCCAGCTGACCATGTAATCAACTTAGATAGATATACATAATTTCTACTAATACGCTTTCAGTAATGTTTTTTCATAGATGAAGTCATTGGTTCCTTCACCAAACAAACATATCTTACTGGATTTCGTTCTGAATGAAGTAGGCATGATTATTACATAGTATCAGCCTATACTGGATTCCAATATAATCAAATGAGAATATCACATAGTTATCATTTCAGTAAGAAATTCTATGCAAAACAACAGAAAAAAGAACAACATGTAGCATTGGGGCAATAAACTTACAGCAAAACCCAATTGCCATTAAGAAGCTCAGGCGTCTCCACTGGCGCGGGAGTCGGGTTCGCCGCCTCCAACCTATTCACCAGCTCGGAAACTTCAGCCCTCACCTCTGCCCCGGCCCGAAATCCCAATTCAGTCCCATAAACTGTGTCCACCAAACCCCTTTTCAATTCCTTAAGCTTATCATCCAACTCCTCAGTCTGGGTCTCGGCCACAGTAGAAGCACTACCATTACCAACGTTAACATCCTCCGTGCCACCACCAGCTTCATCTCCTCCCCATTCGTCCTCATCCTTGGGAGTGTCCGAATCCGTAAGCTTCGTGGATGATGGCTCCGGTTCAGGCTCGGACTTCTCACCCCAATCTTCGGCGATCTTAGAAGGATCTCCGGAGACAGGGTCGGGGGTTCCGCCGGAGGCAGAGAAATTTAAGCGAAAGGAAGGGAATCTAGGATGCCTAGAATTAGTGGGTGACAGAGAAATGAAAGAGAGGGATGGGTTTGTTGGTGGTGTTGGGAAGATGATGGAGGAGGATGGGAAAGGCTTAGTCGTTTTGGAGACGATGAAAGGAGTGATTGTAGGGAAGAAGAAGAGAGCCATCAGTCCGTAGCGTGGTATAAAGGAACTGCTGGAGATTTGTGTAATGTGATTAATATTTATCGTAAATTCTTGGGATAATACCAATAAAAATATTCAAAATAATTATAAAAAATATTAAATATATTAATTAATTTAACTAGTTAATCACACGATATCATATATTTTATGTGGGAGATTTATATAAAATTAAATAATTAATATTCATTGCTTAATTTATAGACTCGATTCATATATTTTACGGGAAAATTAACAAAAAATTTAATGATCAACTTTCTTTGTCTAATTCATATATACTCATTGAACTTTCTACGCAATAAAAAAAAAAAAATACCAATTTTAGTAATAAAACTCTCTTGAATACTACATTGACAGTTGGATTATTGACAATTTTGTTGCTTAAGGCTCTTGAATTAGAAGCATTTTGAGTATAAGAATTTTTCTTAAAAAGCTTGGAAAACAAAAAAGGAAATAAAAAATAAAAATTAATACTTGAAGACTAATGACCATAAGCACAATGAAAGGTGTGGACTGCATTTCAGCCACAATATATTGATAAAAAAAAAAATCTAAAGGCTATCAATCAATTTGTCACATGTTACACGTAATTAAATTATGTAAACTATGATACTGTGGATGTGGGGCTGTATAGTGCCAATAGTTTAGACTGCCATTTTCTTATGATGGGGCCTAAGGGAAATGGTTGTTGAATTAATATTGATTCACTCTTAATTAGAGTTTTTATATTGTCAATAATAAATAGACTATACGTATTTTTAATATAAACTATTATTTTTTATTTTAGTTAAATATATGATGTAATTTATTAATTTATATGTCACATATAGTATTATTTTAAAATTTTGAAATTATTCAAATTAAGCTATGAACCCATTGTTATTTCAACTTTGGACATTAAACTTAAATCAATAACACTTTTAACTCATTGGTGATCGATTTTTAAGAATGACACCATCCACTTTTTTCGTATAGCATTTTCAAGCTCCTCTTCCATCTAAATTATTGACATGTGAGCCCATGAAAGTTAGTCTATTTTGTAAGTGTATTATGTAACTAACATGTAAACATAAAGAATCTGTCAATTTTTTCATAAATTATTTTTATACATAAATCATCAGATATTTTGTCAATTTTTTTTACAAATATTATCATATATAATTAATATGTAATTCATCAAAATCTTAACCAAGATTGTCACATATTATTTCCATATATATGTAATATTTAACATGTAAAAAGATTTTAGTCGATTTCTATACAAAATATTTTGATATGTAATAAATATGTAACGAAGTTATATTATTTGTTTATGCAATTCACATGTTGATCGTCACAATTGTAGCTGATTTTCTTACATGTTATTTTCATATATGTAAGTAACATATCAATTGTTAAGAATTTAGCTGATTGATAAGTTATTAATTAAGATGTGAAAGGTCAAATTTTTTTTAATTTCATCACAAATCATTCTTATATGTAATTAGCATGTAAATTGCCAATGTCTTAGCCGATTGTCTCATGAATTATTATTATGTACAGTTAAATATAAATAATAACCAGATTTTTATAAATTATACTCACATATATATGTAAGCAATATGCAAACAAAGTTAAATGATTAATTTCCTCATAATTTATTTTCATACTAGATAGTTTCCGCGCTCCCATGTTACTCATGAATAGTATTTATGGTATAACAATCATTGACATATTAAAAAGTTATAGTAACAAAAGTATTGTTTTATTTTAATGACATTAAATAAATAGATAAATAAAAAAAAATAAATCATAATATAAATTTATAGTTTATTTTAAAAAATAAATTATTAACATTGAGAAGAATTAGAAAATTAATACTATAATTCTTAGAGACCTATTAGAAAATTTAACTATAGTTACTATTGACATGCATATAGTAAGTAATAACTGCAATAGTACCATTATTAAGATGGGTAATAATTAAGAAAAAAAATTAATAGTGAAAAAGAACAGCTAAAAATAATTATACAAAAATTAAAAAGTTATAAGAATATTTTTTTTAAATCAATAATGGTGTTGAATTTTAAATAACCTACAAATATATTCCATTATGTGACCATGATCAGTATGTAATTTCTAATAATTTTTGGAATGTTTGAAAGTGATGCTTTCTATACTTCTCATTTCAATGCCAGACAATGCTTTTAATTAGTTTTGTTATGAGTCGTGGGTATATTGTACCAATCTTTAAAAATACTTGGGCAGGCACAGTTGAAATTGGATCTGTTTCACTGCATTTTATATTGGACTTTTCTAAGACTTAACTATTATTTTAATCATTTAAGATTGTCATAATTTTTAATTTAGTTTTAAGTGAGATTTTTAATCAATTTCATTATTTATGATTCGGAATTTTTAATCGAATTATATTATTCATTCTAATCATATTGTGCATAAATAAAATAATTATACATAATTTAATGATAAAATAACTTATTTACACAACATAAAAATAATTTATGTACGTTATTATCTTGATGTCAAGTGTAATTATTTATTGATTTCATAATATGTAAATAGAATAATGAAACTTGATTGGCAAATTTAAATCTTGGAGGATAAAATTAACTAAATTTTTTTTTGGAGTACCGAACTAAAAACTAATATAATTTAGAAAGACCCCAACAGTAGATAAGCTATTTTTCTAATGGGAGTCCTAAGAACACTTAAAACTTATTAAATTGTAAAAAATATGCTATTTAAAAATTACATTTTTTTTCAAAATAGTAATTTATGTATTAAATAACTCTAAAATCGTAATAAATGTTACAAACTTTCTATTTATATAATCTTAACAAGTACCTTTAGGACACCCGTTAGAAATTAAAATTCTTTTATATATACCATAGGATATATAAACATTGTAGTTTATAGTATCAAATGGAGTAATAACTAGCTATACCCCATCAAAGCACTGAAACAATGTCTTTTTATCCTAAAATTATAATTTAATTAAAAGGAAGAACAAAAATTAAGTATGTAGTTGAACAAAGAACAAAATATAGAAATGCTTTCTAAGAGGATGGGAGTTCTAGTTTTATTGTTCTCACCCTGAACCTCTAAAGCTCATTCCTATATATATATATAGATAAGGTGGAGGTTCTTCCAGAGACAAAACATTGTCGTAATGTGTCATAATATTTTTTATTAGAGAATGTAAAAGAATATATCTATTTTTTTTTTTTTTTCCAATGTTCATTCTCAAAAAATAAAAACATAAAAATGAAAATATAAACCTTTCTTTATCTGGCAAAAAAGATACAAATATAGAAGAGAACATTTATTTTATATTTCTCAAAGAATTCCTAATGTTTCACTTATGTCACATATATACACAAATTTCAGCAAAACAATCTCAATGTACTTAGAGATATATATACTCTATTTCTTGACTTCCTAAGTTTTTGGTAAACTCAATATTTTTCTCGACTGTTAAACAAAAAAAAAACATCAATTTTTTTATGTAAATATTTTCTATTTCCAATTTCTACCAATTATAGAATTTCCAGATAGAATTCATTTTGGCAATGAGTTGTGTCTATTCATATATAGTGTCATACTATTTCATATATTTTGGCAATAAGTTGTGTCTATTCATAAATATTTTATATTTCCAATTTCTACCAATTATAGAATTTCCAGATAGAATTCATTTTGTCATACTATTTCATACTATCTCAAATCTAGATTCCTTATGTTTGTATATAGCAAATCCCTGCCCTGCAACCCATACTAGCAAATCTCAAATCTCAAATCTATAATGGTAATTAACAAATCTTCCAATTCCAACAATAAATTAAATCACATTCGTACTAGCTAATTTTATTTCTCAATAATCCTTTTAGTTTTTGCATACATTCACCAAAATCATACGAATCCAATTCTTTAATTACCAAATTAATTAAAAAAAACACAAATGGATACAATTGACCAAACAAAAAACCATATCTTAGTTCAATGAATTTGAATTTTACCAACTTGAAATCATTTCCCCAAACAATAAAACCCTGTCCACACTAATGGAATTCTAAAGGGATAATAGATTAGTAGTACTGGTCCTTAAAATGAATTTGACACCCATAGACAAAATTTGTACTAGACGTTAAATGGGGTCCACAAACCAATAAAATGAACGGCCATGATTTGTTTGACCTTTCAATGACTTTTTTTCTAGATTCCTGCCCTTCAACCCATTCTCTCCCAAAGTCAATATTTCCCTTACTTTGGTGACTTACCGTCTCGGTAAATTCTCAAATTTATGATCAGCTCACGCTTCCACCCTAACCCGTGAATCACACGAATAAACAAGATTTGGAAATCACTAAATTGATGGAATTAATGAAGCGCGTGGAATGTTGATTTAATTAGCACGTGGTGGTAATAAATAAGGAAAGATTTGACTTTCCTGAAACGTCTGGTGAACCCATTAAGTATCCGCCACGTGTAATGAAACATCCGACGGAGTAAGTGCCTCTGATCGTTTCTGTCGACCCGTATTTACCATTCACAGTAAATTATTAAATTACCAATTTATTGCTTAGAGAGAGAGAGAGAGAGAGAGAGAGAGAGAGAGATAGAGAGAAGAAGAGGTAGCTAACTAGGGGGCCTCACATCACAACAAAGAAGAGGATCAAGATCCAAAGCAAAAGGGAGAGTAATATATTTTGTTCTCTTTCTCAAATCAAAGCCCATTTTACATTTTCCTGCATTTCCCAAAGTAATTAAGGTGGTGGTAATGTTTTCAATTTTTTTTACTAAATTTTGTTTATAAAGATTTTTATTTTTTTTGGGTTTGGATTATTTTGATGATTTTCTTAAATGGGAAAGTTTTGGTGTGTGATGGCAAGGACAGGTGAAGATGAAGTGAAGCAAGGTGTATAAATTTGTGGGTACAAAAGAATTGAAGTGTGTGTGTATCTATATTTTGGGAAGCAACAAAGCAAGAGAAAGATGTATGGAGATTGTCAAGTTATGTCAACTATGGGAGGGAACGTAGTAGTTTCTTCAGAAAATCTCTTTTCTTCGCCGATCCAAAACCCTAACTTTAGCTTCATGTCCACCATGCCTTTCCAACCTTTCCTTCCTGTAAGTTAAATTTCACTTCTTCTCTTTTTGTTTTTTTGTCCTTTTAAAATGGTGTTCTTTTTTAATTATTGAACAGAAAGAAGAAGATGGGATGATGAATATGAGAGGGAAGGAAGAGATGTTAGAGATGAGTACTGGGTCTGGGAGTGAACAAGTTGAAGACAAGTCTGGAAATGAACAAGAAGGTATTGATGATCATGGTGGTCAACAACCTAATAAGAAGAAACGTTATCACAGACACACAACCCGTCAGATCCAAGAAATGGAAGCGTAAGAAATTTTTTTTGTTTATATTTTTACACAAATAAATTAAATAAGATGCTAATAAGAGTTTGGTTATTAACATTTTGCATGTTATATATAGACAGTTTGTTCAAGGAATGTCCACACCCAGATGACAAACAAAGGCTAAGACTGAGCCAAGAGCTCGGCCTAAAACCACGCCAGGTCAAGTTCTGGTTCCAGAACCGGCGAACCCAGATGAAGGTGCGCATTTTAGCACATATCGTTTTGTATTAATGGTACAAAACTTTTCATTTTCTTGATAAACATCCTTCATTATTGATGAACCTTTTACATATACCAACCAGCACGTTTCCCAATAAAACCGCGTTTTTTTAAGTTGGTTTTGCATGAAAACGTTTTCTTCTAAACCCTAAAAACTGCTAAACCTGCTGGGATTTCCATTATCACAAAGAGATTTAAATTTGCAGTGTAAGAACTAAGAAGAATTGAAGAATCTTATCATTTATTTTGGTTATCATTTTTCATACACAGTCTGTATTTCCATTAATGAATGCATTAAACCCTACCTGTCACATTTGTTTCCAATTGGTTGTACATATTTAATAAACTATATGATGATTCTTTTTTACCACTTTAGGGTTAGAAATGCCAAGAATTAAAACTTGTGTAAGATTATAATGTGAATATGAAATATGATTTATATATTATATAAGGAAAATTATGTGCCTTGATATTTCATTTTTAATAGGCACAACAAGATCGATCAGATAATATGATACTTAGAGCAGAAAATGAGACATTAAGGAATGAGAATTATCGGCTACAAGCAACATTACGTAATGTTATGTGTCCAAATTGTGGTGGTCCGGCCATAGTAGGTGGTGGTGACTTGGGCTTGGATGAGCCGCAACTTCATCTTGAAAATGCTCGGCTACGCGAAGAGGTACCCATCATTTTTTTCTTTGCTTTAAGGTCGAATCCTCTTTGCAAGTTAAGATCATACATATTCACATAATATAATTGTTTCACAGTTAGAACGTATTTCTTGTCTCACTTCAAGATATAGTGGCCGCGCAATCCAAACTCTAGGGCCAACTCTTCCTTTAATGGCACCTTCATTGGATTTAGACATGAACATTTATCCAAGGCATTTCAATGATCCTGTGGCTTCATGCACCGAAATTATTCCCGTGCCAATGTTGCCACCACATGAACCTTCAACAATATTCCCAGAGCCTGGTGGTTTATTAATGGAAGAGGAGAAGTCTCTTGCAATGGAGCTTGCTTTGTCTTCCATGGATGAACTTGTTAAGATGTGTCATGTTAAACAGCCTCTTTGGATTAGAAACCAGGAAAATGGATTGGAAGTGCTTAATATTGAAGAGCATGCTAAGATGTTTCCTAATTGGCCTATCAACTTTAAGCAGAATTCAAGGGAGCTTAGGACTGAAGCTAGTCGTGACAGCGCTGTGGTTATAATGAATAGTATTACTCTTGTTGATGCCTTCCTTGATGCTGTAAGTGAGTTTTGGAGTTCAATAATAATGTTAATCAATTAATTTTCAATACTTGAGTATGTCTCATTGTATTGTTTGTTCAAATTTCAGCTGAAGTGGATGGAGTTGTTTCCTTCAATTGTCTCTAGAGCAAAAACTGTCCAGGTTATATCCTCTGGTGCTTCAGGTCATGCAAGTGGTTCTCTTCAACTGGTAGGCATTAAATTCCAAATAGAATTACTGTCAAATTGTTAGTTGGTTTTGCTTACTAAACTTTGTTGCTTGTTGGACAGATGTATGCAGAATTGCAAGTTCTTTCTCCATTGGTTCCAACTAGAGAAACACATTTCATTCGATATTGCCAACAAAATGCAGAGGAGGGTACATGGGCCATTGTTGATTTTCCCATTGATACCTTCCATAACAGTTTTCACACTTATCCTAGATACAGAAGACGGCCCTCCGGTTGTGTTATTCAAGATATGCCAAATGGGTACTCAAGGGTAAGTAACTAGTTGATTTCATCTTCATATTTATGTCTAATTGCCTAATTTCACTTGGGGCAAGCATTGATTGCCTTTGTATATATGCAGGTAACATGGATGGAACATGCAGAGGTAGAGGAAAAACCAGTCCATCAGATATTCAGTAACTACGTGTATGGTGGGATGGCATTTGGAGCACAACGTTGGTTAGGAATTTTGCAGAGACAATGTGAGAGGGTTGCTAGTCTCATGGCCAGAAATATATCAGACCTTGGAGGTTAATTATAAATTCTCAAATTTTAGTCATTTATTCTGTGTTTTTGTCAAATTTATCACATATAACTTGGCCTTAATATTGACAGTGCTACCTTCACCGGAAGCACGAAAAAATTTGATGAGACTAGCACAAAGAATGATAAGAACTTTTAGTGTCAACATTAGTACTTCAAGTGGCCAGTCATGGACGGCTTTATCGGATTCACCAGATGACACGGTAAGGATAACAACCAGGAAAATCACAGAGCCTGGACAACCCAATGGTGTTATTCTTGGTGCTGTTTCCACAACTTGGCTGCCATATTCTCATCACCAAGTCTTTGATTTCCTCAAAGACGAACGCCGAAGATCTCAGGTTATACGTAGTACTTGTTTTATACTAAGTTGCTAGAAATTTATGAATAAAAGTACTAATTAGTTGCCTTGTGTGAATGGTATCAGCTGGAGGTTCTATCTAATGGGAATTCTTTACATGAAGTAGCTCATATTGCAAATGGCTCTCATCCTGGAAATTGCATTTCACTTCTTCGTATAAATGTAAGCTTATTTTTTAAAATTCTATTTTCTTTATGATTGGTATGTGCCAGATTATTTTCACGCTGAGAAAGACTGCTTGAAGATGACTTATTTTGTCACCTTATTATGTTTATGTAACTATCCCGAAACAGTAATTCTCAGCGTAAGAATTATATTTTTGTATGCAACATTTTCTTAAAATTTGGTATGATGGATGCAAATGTAGGTGGCCACCAACTCATCCCAGCATGTAGAGCTAATGTTGCAAGAGAGCTGCACTGACAAATCCGGAAGCCTTGTTGTCTATACCACAATCGATGTCGAATCAATTCAGCTTGCCATGAGTGGCGAGGACCCGTCTTGTATTCCACTCCTTCCACAAGGTTTTTTCATAGTGCCAACAAGACCAGAAGCTAGTAGCAATGTGGACACAAGCAGTGATGGAAACTCCTCTGAGGAATGGTAATATCAGCAGCAACTCTGGTTGTCTTCTAACTGTAGGACTTCAAGTTGTTGCTAGCACAATCCCATCTGCTAAGCTCAACCTCTCTAGTGTGACAGCAATCAACGACCATTTGTGCAACACTGTGCATCAAATTGGTGCTGCTCTTAGCAGCAGCACAAATTATAGTACTAGTTACCCTGCTGCTGATAATGCAAGTGAATCCAGCAAGCAATAGCTTTGGGAGTTAGGGGTTCATTAATTGACTCAAGTGGTCCGATGCTGCTATTCTTAGCCTGGTTCCCACCCTGGATTCTTCTCAAATAATTAAAAGGTGGAGTGGATAGGAATTGATGAAATAGTTTTTAATGAATGTGGGGAATGTGGGTTGGTGTTAGTTAGCTAGGTAGTGAAATCTGAGATTTAAAGGTGTGTATGTACTATATATTTAATGAATGTTGGTTTGTGTGGTGGTAGAGGAACTGGGGAGTCAAGAGCGCACCAAATATATTACCCTTGGTTTCTGGTGTTGCTAGTCAGCACTCAGCAAGGGTGGTGGTTCGGGTATTGACTCCTGCTTTTGTTTGTCATTTATAATTTATTGCTCTTCTGAATTTCAATTAATTCTCATTACTTACTTCATTTGTTGTCTCTTCTTTTTCATCCTTTTTGTCCTATTTGTTATTTCACATATCACCTTATGTGGTAGAGTAAACAAGTTTCCATATGTTAATTTAAACTTAAAACCCATTATAATTGCTTCCAAAATGAATTTCAAAATGATCAAATTAATATTGAGTCCCATATTGCATATAGACATCAATATGATCAGATTCAAAATTCATATGATCTGAATGATACCTATGTTCGTGATAAATCACTTGTCTCGTTGTGATCTTCTCTTAAATTTAAAATTTGAAATTAAATAAGACATGCAGACTGTCCCTGGACTTGACTATGTCTCAAATTGTCATTTCCTACACAAATCCAATATTTTATTGCTCATGGACTCTTGGAGCTCATGGACTAAGAGTGAGAAAGCTTGGCACTCGCAGCACATTTTAGAACAATTTGGTTTGGGCCATTTAACAATATGGAATTGGGCTTTAGCCTTTTTCTCTTGGTCTTATTCTTTTGCTTTTTCTTTGTGAATGGGCTTCAAGCTAATATGTGCTACTTATAAATGTTAGTAACTTAGTATAGTCCATTTGCAACCATCAAAATCATCAATAAGTACTAGAAGTATTTAATTATACTTTCTTATGAAATCAGATGAGCAATCTTTTCTTTCTTTTATTTTTTTTCAAAAAATAAGAGGAAATCATCAAAAATCAAAGACATAAATGATAAGTAGTTTTGACCAAGATTCAGTCATGTAGGGTAATCATTATTCTTGACCCATGATCGGGGCAAGATGAGAAAGACAAATGAAGTTGAAATTACAACAGTATTTAAATGGAAGTTGAAGATTCCTTGACGGATATATATAATCAACATCCATCATACAAATCAAGGAAAAAGTTCAAGTAGGTTTTGTTTTTTGTTTATTTACTAATTCAAATAAACAAAGGCAATGTCAAATTAAGTCATGGTCATTACCTAATAAGAACATGTATTCATCATTATCCTACACAATTAAAATTAGTCAAAATTTTAGAAATGGTCATCATTTTGATTACATTGTCATTATTTAAACTTAAAAATTAAATCCGCTAACTAATCAAATTTTGTCTCGTAATCACATTTATTTTATTAATTAATAAAAATTAGAAATAAGGAAGGAAATTAATATTAACAAAAAAGATAGCAATGCTTTGCTGTTAATGATTTTTATTTTATCTTTAAAAAAAAAAAAAAAACTTAACTAGAGCATTAGTGTGTGTAATTCTTAAATATGAACATAAAAGAAATCGAAAGGCATAGCTAGCCGACAAAACGACAAATGGAAAACCTGCGTGTTGTGTCGGAAGCTTACACAATAGACTCTCTTTCTTGGGCCTCCAGGCCTACGACTGTAATTAAACGACGAAAGTGATCCTTAGCAAGGACAATTATATAAGTAACTTTTTTCAGATAATATATATATGGCACTGAATCATACAAAGGATGGCCAGCTGGGGTATTGTTAATGTGAAAACACCTGGCTTCACAACAAAACCAAAGCAAATTTGGACACCCAGGCTGTTGCTTTCTATGTGTGTTGGCTCAGGTCGGCCTCAATGTGCACCCAAACAAACAAAAATATATTAAAGTGACAAAAGTAGGTTTCAGCTTTTCCTTTTAGCCATAAACAAATAGTGGCCTCCAATCAATTAATTACCCATATATTATATCTTTTAAGAAATTGAATGATTATTTATAGTCTAATATCTAATCTTCCAAATTCCAATGAAATTTGCTTTTTTTCCAAATTTTGAGTCAAAGTGGAAAAACAACATGATTATATATATTTGAATAAAATTTTCTTAAACTTTGGAAACGTGAATAAAATGTGAAAAAAAGGAAAGAGAGTCGTAATGTAAGACTAAAAGTGTTCGTATATATAAGAATAAAGAATATTACAAAGATTTGGTCAGAATTCGAATGAGTAAATGGCATGCGTTTAAGTCATAAATAGATGACTACTTTTGTGTTTCTACTTTCTAATATCTACTTCTACTACGTGTCTGCGAACAAATTAATTCTGCGTTTTACGTGGTCAAAACCTTGTTACGACTTTCATTTGTTTTCATACATTGCTACCTATAATTTATCTAAATGTTGTTACTGGCTAGATTCTTAAATATTTAAAAGTTAGAAAATAAAATGAATATGATTGCCATATATAGAATTTTACTCCCAATTTTCCAAGAGACAAAAATTACTCATATATATTAATTAAGTACATATTTATATCAATGATTTGTAAAATATGGATCTAGTTTTATGTATAATATAGATCTAGTTTTATGTATAAACTGATCTATTATATTTAATAATTCATGTTTTATTTTCTTGACCATATTTTTAATTTGGGTATACGAGAAAATATAGTTTCATGTGTTTAGTTTGTATGAATTTTACTTAATTCAATGAATTCTTATTTAACCAAAAGAAAAATAAACATGGGATTTGTGATATTTAATTTATTAAAAATGATGATTAAGTATAGGGACATTGTGACTTTGAAAAGAAGCACATGATATGCACATGGACTTAAAGTCAATAGCCATTATTTATGAATTTTGGTTAATGCATTATTTAATAGATATAATAATATTGCTGGTAGATATGTATTATTATATATGTTACCCAATTAAATAAACAAAATTCAAACACATTGTAGCTGGTTAATTGGGTGACTTTTTATTTTTTATAGAATATACAATACAATATTATATTTCAAACACCTAGGAATTACTAAACATATCCTCTATAACTAGTCTCTACCATTAATTTATGCTGTATATATGTTAATGATACTTAATTCGGAATTGTCGTTTAGTTCTGTACATGTTCACCAAATGATAAGAAAGCAATAACCTAATTAAACTGCAACATGTAGATCTATAATTAACTATGCCATTAAGAAGCCAATCATTGAGGAAGCAAGTAAAAAATTTGTTTTATGTGGTAACTAATATTTTTTTTTTATCTTCTATGTATAGTTATTAGATAGTAATATTCAAAAGGCCAACTTACATTTTGGATCCTTATAATTTTATTGTTTTTTCAAATAAGTTACTGTATATTAAAAAAATTTCAATTGGGTCATTGCATTTTTATTTTTATTTCAATTGAGTCTCATGCATGGCTATTTCTTGAAATTTTATATGATTTTATTATAATTTCTTGTATTTTGTGAGGGTTTTTATTCATAAATATTAAAATTATCATTCTTTTGCATTATTTAGTTTTCTAACAATTTACAAATCATGAAAAGTGCTAAAAAAAAACAAGATCAAGACAACCAAATAATACAAAAAAATGATAATTTTAATATTTACAAATAAAAACTCTCTCTCACAAAATACCTGAAATTATAACAAAATCATATAAAATTTTGAAGAATAGGCATGCATGACACCCAATTGAAATTAAATAAAAAGACAATGACCCAATTAAAAATTTTCAAAACACAATGACCTATTTGAAAAAATAATAAAATTATAGGCATCTAAAGTGTAATTTAGCCTATTCAAACTCTTTTCAACTTACTTTCTTTTACAATTTTCTAATTTAGCTATAGACAAAATTAATTTGCTCATTAATAAATATCAATTAAGTATTTTAAAATTAGGTCATAAATAAGTGTACAGATTTAAATTGTCCCCTTTTCTAAAGAAAGATTCTAAAGGGTTAGCTTGGTAATTAATAAGATGTGCTCCCTTATTTGATTTTTTAAGTTCGAATCTTTTTGAGGAGGCCTATCTTTGCTTGAACTGAAATTAATATGTAAACTGATAAGCTAATCAAACATATTTAAACAGTGTAAAAAAAAACACCCACATATCAGTGCTCTCCACTAAATTTAGGACTCATTATATTACATTTTAACACACAATTCCTTTTTTTAAAACCTCCCATAACATCAAAACGCATAGGATTCTAGCCATTATATCATTTTTCACCAAGGAATTATGGTGTTGAATCGTTCACAAGATATAGTACCTTTTCCTCCCTTCTTTCTTATATATTCTTCAATTATCTCTTTCTTTTCCTTCTTTTATATATCTTTTTCCTTTTTTTTTTTTTTTTAATGTTCGGCCTTAGCTCGTATATGAATTATGATCATTTGGCATTGACCAAATGATGTGTAACCCAACCTATATAATACCCTTACATTCAAGCCAATGATTAAAGCTAGTTGTCATATAATATATATAACATTATTAAAACTTATCCATAACATTATTTACCAATCCTTTACTGAAAAAAGAAATAAGAATTTTTTTTTTCCTTGTGTACTTAATATTTCTCTTATAAATAATTTTTCTTTTTTCAGATGCCAATTCCTTGGACACTCTTTGTAAAATTATTTGATTCTCACATTAAGCATGTGACACCTCACCTCGTCGTTTTAATACGTCATTATCCGGCCCACAAAGATACACACCATCTTCAACGCTGATTAAGACTTCACTAAACCCATTTGTTTGGAATATGTATGTTTTCGATCAACAATCATTCATTTCTCATTTATTCTCATTCTTATTGGTGGGTTCTTTGCATGGACCCCACGTATACTTTTCTTAATATACAAAAAGATTATATTCCCATTGTATTAATACATTCAATTACAAATTATAAATTTTTTATAATTTAAAAAAAAAAATTAACTTCGTTTATACGTATATGGAGGGGACTATATATATTTCCTAATTTTCTAGCCATGGCAATAAACTCATGATCGAACCTTCAAATTATCCAATCTAAAACAGTTATCATATACGATCTATTTTAATTAAATTTACTCTTAATTATCTACATATTTATATATATATTATATATCTGACCCGTTGAAACTTAATGAATTGTATTATCATTCATCTTTCACTCATTTTATTTTTATTAGTGGGTTCTTTGCATGGATCCCATATATACTTGTTTTATAGTAAAAAAAATTATATTCGAATTGTACTAATTCATTCAATTCCAAAACATAAATTTTAAAAAATTAACTTCTTTTATAAGTGTATGGAGGGGATTATATATTTCCTAATTTTCTAGCCATGGCAATAAAATCGTGATTGGACCTTAAAGTTATTTGATCTGAAACAGTTATCAAATACGATCTTATTTAATTAAATTTATTTTTAGTTATCTAATTTTTTATATATACTAAATATATATATATTGTTCAAACATATATAAAAAAAAAAAAAATCTAATTAGGTCAAATATCTTACTGAAATCACTATATGAAATTGTATATTTACTTAAACCACGCAATTGAAGGTGTTGAACTTTAGTGTGAGATACCTACTACTATCACATAGATTCCAATATGTAGTTTAATTGTTGGTGGTGGTGCCGTGGTGGTGTGGATGTCGATTGGATAATACATATTTTTTTGTGTTGAAAGAGAATAGTAGGTAAGATAGTTTTTGTTTATATGCATGATTGAATATAGTTAGTGGCTTTAATTATGCTTATTTATTTCATATTAATTAATTGTGTCTTTGTTAATGAAAAAGTGAACTGGTTAAGCAATTAGCCACTACAATTATACCACAATTAAATTTTGCTTTTAATTGAAGATTTGTACGACAATTAAATTATGTTTTTAATTGAAGAGGAAGGAGGGTGGAAGAAGGGGAAGGATCTTAGATTCTTAATTGTACCTTCCATGTTTGGCAGTATTCTTTTACTAAAGAAAAAGGAAGGGGGCAGAAAGGATTATGTCCCCTCTCATTCCTTCCAAGGGATGAAAAAAAAAACTCAATTTTAATCGCAAGTTTTTTTTTTTTTTTTTTTCGAAGAATTAAAATGATAAGTTTTTATTAAGTTATCTATAGATAATACTATTTTAATGTTTATTCAAGTAGAATTCAGATTAATCCCAAAAAAAAATCATATTAAAAAGTTAAGAGAAACATAAAAAATAAACCTAATTTAAATTACATTAAATTTTTATTAGTTCAGATAGAATTATAGTCAAATCATATTAGTTAATATTTTATATAAATTTGTCATGACCTAACATGATTCGGTCTATTGTCATACTTGTTTAGGATATTAATTTTATTATTTATAAGATAATTAGATAAAGAGATTAAGCATGATAGAAGAAGAAGAAAAAAAAAACAGGCAGTCGGCTCGATTAGCCAAAAAGCCACAAATTAACGAATTAGCCGATTACCATATTGAGTACGTACAAACCAAGGTAAATCATCCACGTCCAATAATAACCTGTTGCTGCCACGTGTAATCAAAATTATGAATCCAAGTCACTTTTTTTTTCTCAATTGTTATTTTTAGTAATCTTTCAGCCCTTAAAATTCACTAATCAACACAACCTTTTTGTATAGGTCAGTAGTCATGCACACTAACCTTGATGTGAACATGTTAATTTATGTTGGTCTACTTTTACATCAAAACTTTTTAAATATTTTTTATTTTTTATAGACTTTCAAGCTAGTAGGTGTGCTTGCTTTGGAAATATACACCTCCCAATGAAATCTTTATTAGATGTTATCCCATTTATAATTATCTTATCTGGTTTCCCTTCGCTTTCACTTTTTATCACCTCTTAACAAAAGGTAAGATGCATTTACTTAATACCATAGAATCTCAAGGTCATCTAGATTCACATTTTTGAATATCTAAGAATATATATGAGGTTGATTATATTTATAATACATATATTTTATCATAATTTTAAAAATATTATTCTATATTAATGTAATTAAACAAATAAGTAAATCTTTTTAAAAATTAATTTCATAAGATTATATTTTTTTGTTCATAACTCCTAAGATAGAAGAAAAATTATGAAAATAATATATATATAGGAAATTATACTCTTAACAATTTTTTTTTTAATTTTGATTTGTAAAATTAAGAAGAATGAAAAAAATAAATTAATAATTAAAAAGAGTTATAATTTTATTAGTATTAAAAGAGAGAAGAAGAAAAAAAAATATATAAATATATATGTTCCCTACAAAAAGAACCATAAATGATTCCAACATGCACACTACCTAAATAAAATCACATATAAGGCACTCACTGTAATTAGGGTCACCCTAGTTACATTTAACCACAAAATCCTATCTTCCTATTATATAAAGTTTGGATGTTGCTTTTCATGATTTCGATATTAGGTACACATTTAGCATTATTTTCATTCTAGTTGTAGCGAAACATTGCAAAGAGAATCCCCAATATAGAAACATCAATTAAATAAGTTAAATGCAATCAATTCTTTCAATATAATTTCATATCATTGAGTAAATATATTTAATTTATAATAAACAAAGTATTAATTTAAGTGGTTAAAATGAAAATACTAAATTCTAAATAATTATTTTTGTCCATTTATAAGTTGTTTAACATATTAAAAAAAAAAAAAAAAAAAGTCTTCTAACTTATGAAAAGGCCCCAAAATTTGAAGTTTTACCTGTCAGAGACTAGTCCTCGTCTGGTCCAATGAGAACGACCTTCTGTAGTCTGAAACATAATTCAAAGACAGTGAAAGGCGAAATGTATTAAATTGATTCAGCATCATTCATCTGGCATTCTCGTAAATTCCAGAAGTTTCCAGAGATAGAATCTTTCCACGTTGTTACCCTTACTCCTCAACGAAACAAGCAAGAGAAGCGCATTCATTAATTTTACTAAAATACCCTTATTTTTGGACAGAAGTTTCTATCACTTCAGCTTACACGCAAAGTACAGAAGGTCGGCCACGTGGGTTGAGTAAATTTCGTGTACCCCTTTATTGCGTGGCAGCTACTTACACAAATGCTATTAAAAAAAGCTTTCTTTTGTCACTTCCTGACGCAGAAATGGAAAAGAATTTTCATTTTCCTTCTTCTCCTTCTGATTAAAAAAGTAAAAGAAAAATTTCTTATTCAGCTCCATCGGCTGAGCCAAGCCGAATAAGACTAATGTGTAAAGTTGACCATTTGACCTAGTCAATTTTTAAAGCCGAGCCGCCAAAGAGACCTTCAAAGCTTCGTTTTCGCTGACTGTGGAAAACTAATCATTACGCCCAACCTCCGCGTAACAAAAAGCTCAAAAAGCGCAATCAACCAATAAGATTAGGAGAGAGCAATTTTCACTGGTAACAGAAAACCGGAAACCGGAAACCACAGGTGGTTTTAGGTGGTGGATTTAGTATACAGGCATTTAGCGTAGGGAACTTCTCGTGAAGTTCAAAAGCTGGGGCCGGTCCCATCCTTTCCTAAACCTGCTGTAACCGCCAGCTATTTCTATTCTGGCGCCACCCACAGTAATACACAGAAACCTTGAAACCTCAGCTTTCTCCTTTAGCCACGTGTACGTCTTTTGAAAGTACGTTCAGGTCACGCTTCTTGGTAGTTCACTTACATTACGGAATTAATTGGCTGCATAAAGTCATAAATACCCTCACTTGTTGGTTAACAAGATCTGACCAAACGAGGAGCACATTGTCTTTTTTGGTTAGAAGGCTAACTAACTGGAGGGTAGGTGAGAGTTATCCTGTAGAAGTGGGCTGGTTCAACGGATTTTTATTGTCCGTTAAAGTAAAAGATGAAACAGTGGACGGTCAGATTTTAATCTTGCGTATTTTATTTCACTTCGTTTTATTACACGAGATAATTCGGTCTTTCCCACAAGTTTCTTTTCTCTGACCTGTACAGCAACCAGAACTCTAGATGACACCGTTTTTACTAAAATACCCTCGTGAGTTGTAAGTAACACTTGCCCTTTAATTCTTTGCCCGCCAATAAATCCTCAGATTGATAACGGTAATTTGGTCAACAAAAATTCCCGCGAAATGCAAGCAGTGAAAAACGCGTTTTGGACGGCAAGCGTTTGGTTGAACCACCAAACAACTGCCATCTTGCTTCAGACTATTTGTTTTGAGTTATATTTAAAATAAAGATAAGAAATTATTTTCATAAAATAAATTTATTTGTTTTTTAAGATTAAAGCGCTAATATTTTAGAGTATAAAACTATAAATTATCCCTCTCCTTTCTCTTTTTCGGTTTTCTAAGCATTCGCTTTCTTTCTTTCCTTTCTCTCTTTTTCATCTCTATAGATTCTTCCCTCGCCGGAAAACCTCTTTTGTCCACCGGAAAACTGCTACAATTCCCGGCGACATTATTCTGCGTCTCTAAGGGAAGCTGCTCATCTCTTTCTGATTGGAACTTCAGCATTTTCTATTATTTCGTTGTAGCTTGGTTGTAGAAGGCTTTGGGTCCAAAGATCTCCCTCCGACCTGGTTCGGTCTCGTACTCAGCATTTTTTTGAGAATGTGGCGTCTCTGAGGTCACGTTGTTAGTCTTTTCTTGGTGGGATTGTAATCTAGGGTTTGGCTTTAGGAATTGGATTCTGTTTTGCGCTGTATTTTCGATTCTGTATTCCCTTAAGTGAACGAAGACGGAGGCCTACGGGGAGCAACTTCGGAATGAGATGGTATGTAAATTATGATTTCTCAAAAATTTTGTTCTATATTCTGATTCGGTCGGAGTCTCATAATTAATATTAATTTGAAGTTTTTAGAGACGTTTTATTTTGTTCTGATTCATATTTCAGATCTGGGACAATGTTCAGCTTTCTGGTAGTTTCTATGCATCTATCTCAATTTTTCATCTGAATCTTTTCCCTTCTTTTTTTCTTTTCAATTTCAACCTAATAATTTGATTTTTAGCATTTCAGAGTTTGATATGGTTCAAGCTATTAATCAATGCTTTTGATGTATCTTAGGGAACTTTTTTTTTTTCTCCTCCTCCTATAACTGAATCAGAAATCTTCTTCATTTTCCATCCTTGTAGAAAAAGATGAAGTAAAATAGTTTTTTAGGTGTAATTTCTTTGAATTTTCTTTTTCTTCCCTTTTAGGATTTCTTATGATCCATTGAATTTTTACCGATGCACTGTGGAAATTCAACGTAGGAACATATTGTTGTTTGACCATATTGCGTATCCTTTATCCGGATAAGATGTAGATTGACCGTTCACATCTATTAGCGACTTTGTTGTGGTTATCCAGTTATTTCAGCGTAATATATATGGATTCGAGTTAGTTGGGTCAATTTGCATTGTCTTGGTGGAAAATTTGTCGAAGGAGATACTCTTGTGCTTGGCTCAGGATGCAATTTCAGTACAGCTGATACTCTTTTTCATTTATTCATGAATGGTTTGATGATGAGAGCATCTCCTGTTGATTCTTCATTTTGAAATGCAAATTATGTGGGTGAAATTTATTGGGCTACTTTGTTTGATTTCTTTTCCATTGAGAGTTTATTCCTTCTTCCATCTGACAACTGTCATTCCCAAATTCTTTTTGTATGGATACCATTATATTGCCCAACTTTGCACATTACTTGATGAATTACCGAGAAGAACTTAAGTTGACTCAGTAATGCACGTCTAGAATAGTGTTATTGGACAGATATTCATTTGAAGAATGCAATAAGTGCATGCTTATATTATCTGTAGTAAAACAAGTACTGCTGAACTTAGTTTCGTTCCCTCATGTGATTTAATATTTAGTCTTTCATTAAGTTACTTACTTATCAATATATCTCATGACAAAATATGTGATAGGTGGAAGGAAGGGTTTGTTTGTCCAAAGAAGCAGGAAATGGGTTAGAAATCTTGAAGCGTAAGAGGCTTCAGCGGATGAAATCAGTAACTGTCAATGAGACTGTAAGTGTGATGGCAAGAAGTGGAGGAGATGCTTTAAGAGCTTCAGCATCATGTGGCATAAGATTACATGGTAATGCAGATGTCTTTTCCAAGCGCAAGGTGGATAAGTTTGACACTAGTGATCTAGACTGGACTGAAAAAATCCCGGAGTGTCCTGTGTATTCCCCAACAAAGGAGGAATTTGAGGATCCTTTGGTTTATTTGCAGAAAATAGCTCCAGAAGCTTCAAGATATGGTAAGGCCCTCTTTACATATTTCAATATTAACTGTATTTATTTTCACACTTTTCGAATTTGATGATAGATATCTAAGGCACTTGCACTTGAAAAGATACAACACTACCTTTGGTTGGAAAGTTTTATGGTTTATAGATTAGTCCATGGTAACTGAAATATGTTAAAACTTGGAAATCTTTTATACCTAATTTGGAAGTAAGTTAGATTGCGTATTAATTAATTTTTAATGGGTAGCTAAGGCCATACCTTTCCAAGACAATTTGAGAGCAGAAAAAGTAGATTCAGGCTTAAGACCCTTCCGCAGGCCGTATCATTCATTTGAGTAATCTTGAAGTCTGATGGCAACTTTTTGATGGGTAGCTATGGTTGTCCTCTCAACTAAACAGCAATTTATACCACCATTCACAATTAAAAGTAAAACTTGCACAGTTTAAGCAGCTAAGGTCCTGGGGTTGATGGTAATTGGTATGTTTTTTATGTTAAGAATATGGTTAGGGGGATGGATCATGAGTGAAAAATCCACCATCTGAAGTTTTTTTTTTTATATTTTTTATATCGGGGAGGGGGAAGGGGAAGGAGGAATAGGGAATAGGGAATAAACCCCCAAGTAGGCCTTCCAAGAGAGTCGATCCTTAGACCTTCTAGATAGGCAGGGATAATAGTGCCGCTGGACCACTCAAGGTCCTGGCCACCATCTGAAGTTTTAACTTATGAACAACGAAAAAGATGAAAGGCTTTACTGATAGTATTTTAACTAGCTTATCTGTTTGACTTGAGCTTGTTGTTCAGTCATCACAAGAATTTGGGACTTACAGAAATTTCTCTCCCCTGATTTTTAGTGCGGTAGGACCTTAATTGGAACTTCCAGATACATACATTATGGTTTATGATGATAAGTCATGCGAAACAGATGACTCATGTTGTAAATTCCAGTATTGTTGTATGCATATAAAATATTTTAGATGCCCTTCCCTTATTTTACATATATTGTAAACAGAAACACATTTGGGATTCATGATGGATACAATTGTGACGCACTCTGAATCTACAATAATTTTCAGGCATATGTAAAATAGTTTCTCCTTTGTCTGCTTCTGTTCCTGCTGGGGTTGTATTGATGAAAGAGAGAGCAGGATTCAAGTTCACAACTAGAGTACAACCACTTCGTCTTGCTGAGTGGGACACTGACGATAAGGTCACGTTTTTCATGAGTGGAAGGTTAGTTCTTCACGTATAAAAATTTGGAACTTTAACAACCTTGTTTCTTTGGTTTTGAGTTTAATTGTACATCTTCCAGAAATTATACATTTCGTGATTTCGAGAAAATGGCGAGCAAGGTTTTTGCGCGTAGATATTATAGTGCTGGATGTCTTCCTGCCACATACTTGGAAAAAGAATTTTGGCATGAAATTGCTTGTGGGAAAACAGAAACTGTTGAATATGCATGCGATGTAGATGGTACTGCATTTTCATCTTCTCCAAGTGATCAGCTTGGAAATAGCAAATGGAATTTGAAGGTCTAGATTCTGTTAATGCTTTTATTTCTTTTTGTACCCTATTTCTTAGTCTTCATGCTTGTTGCAGGTGCTCTTTTTGCTTGTTTGATTACAGGAGGCAACCTTAGAGAAAAGAAAACCTGCTAATAATCTGATTCTTGCTTTTTATTTGTGGTTGTTATCATAATGCAAAAGTGTGTGCTTGGGAACCTTGCCATTCTCTTTTAGTAGTTTGGATACTAACTTGAATCAATAGAGACCCACATATACACACAAAAAATGGCAATAAATAAGGCCTGCTGTGGAAATAATTCTGCTCAGATTTTGGTCTATTGCATCATATGTTGTCCACTGTCTCCCTGAAGCAACAAATAGATTAAATTGCTGATTAGGATTAGGATTAGGATCAGGATCTTATTTCAGTTGACGTGCATGTATGTATGGGCAATATCACTAATTAGGTTGAATAGCCTGATTGATTTGTTTGGGAGTTTGCTCACAGAAGTATAGTTTAGGATGCCCTAGTTGCAATTTTTTATTGTTTTTTTCATTTTGAGGAAAACTTGGAAATTATTACAAATTCCATCTTTTGTCAAAAAAATAAAGTTTTTATGTGTCTTCTGTTGTGTTCATTAACTAATGCTTTTTTGGACCTATTTCTTTTATCTCAGAAACTTTCACGGTTGCCCAAGTCTATTTTGCGTCTTCTTGAAACAGTGATTCCAGTAAGGAGAAATACTTTCATATTCCAAATTTTATTCCATAGCCCATCCTACATGCCTCTAAATATTTTGTATTGTGTTCCTTTCAGGGAGTAACCGAACCCATGCTGTACATTGGAATGCTGTTTAGTATGTTTGCTTGGCATGTGGAGGATCATTATCTGTACAGGTATATATTGCTCAAGTTTCAGTTATCCAAACTAATCTCGTTACATGCTACGAAATATCTCTTCGCATTTTATATTTAATGTTACTTCCGTTTTTCCTTTGGCAGTATTAATTATCATCATTGTGGGGCATCAAAAACTTGGTATGGTACCCCAGGTCATGCGGCTTTAGAGTTTGAGAGGGTGGTTAGAGAACATGTGTATACACGCGATATCCTGTCAAATGAAGGGGAAGATGGGGCCTTTGATGTTCTTTTGGGGAAAACAACTCTGTTTCCTCCAAATATTTTGTTGGAACACGGGGTCCCTGTCTACAAGGCTGTCCAGAAGCCCGGGGAGTTTATAATTACCTTTCCTAGAGCATATCACGCTGGATTCAGTCATGGTAGGATATTCACATAACTACATTAAAAGTCTAATAATTCTCTTTCTTTGTAAAGAAAGACAAGTAAAATTTGACATTTTATGAAACTGTAGGTTTTAATTGTGGTGAAGCAGTGAACTTTGCAATTGGTGATTGGTTTCCTTTAGGGGCCATTGCTAGCCGGCGTTATGCTCTTCTTAACAGGATACCTCTTCTTCCTCATGAAGAACTTCTATGTAAAGAAGCAATGCTTCTTTCTAAAAGGCTAGAATTGGAAGATTCAGATTTTTCATCTGCAGACTTGTTCTCTCATCATTGCACTAAGGTCTCCTATGTTAATCTGATGCGATTTCAGCATTGTGCTCTCTGGTCCCTGATGAAATCAAGGGTGTGCACGACTGTTTCTCCAAATTCTTATGGCACTATTGTCTGCAGTCTCTGCAAGCGTGACTGTTACGTAGCTTATGTTGACTGCAACTGTCACATGCATCCTGTGTGCCTTCGCCATGGTATGTTTGCTCAATACTTTTGTTATAAATAATTTGTTTAGAATATGTTTGGTTGTCTCATAAATAGAATGGCTTTTCCTACATTTATATAGCACAAAAATTTAGAATGCCATTGTCTTGATTGTGGCCTGTCCAAGAAAGTAGGAAATATCACATAAGACGTGTAGGACCAACTTTAAATTCCGGAATTTTCTATTCAGATTCATTTTTGTTCTTTGGATGTCTCTTTAATTCCATTCTTATTTATGGGTTTTAGTTCTTCTCTTTATGTCTTTATTTGTGTCTCTGGTTTTTATTTTTGGGCTCATGGTTATCCTGATGATCGTTCCAGATATTAAGTCACTTGATTTCACGTGCGGGAGCAAGTACAATCTCTATATGAGGGATGACATTTCACAAATGGAAGCTGTAGCCAAGAGGTTTGAGCAGGAAGAGGGAATATTAGAAGAGATACAAAACCAAGCAAAAAGTGATGGTAACATTTACTCACATCCATTATCAACTATGTTCCAGAGAGCTGAAGAGAATGGATATTCTCCTTATTGTGAGATAAAATTTGAGTCAATTGATGAACTCTGTATGACTTCGGATCAGTCACAGAACCGAGATCCTATTTCACATAGTCAGTCCATCTTGAGAAGTTGCTCAGAAGATCTTAGACCTGAAGTTTCTGAGGTTTCCCTTTCGTGTGCTGCGTCTACTCTTTGTTCTTTTTCAGAAACTCTTATCAGCTCTTCTGCTACAAAAAATGTAAGATACAGTGATCTGGTGTTTTATTATTATCATACCAATGTTACTAAAGTTTTTCTGAACTGCATTATGACTTTAACAACTATTGTTAAATGGTGAATTAATTGAAGTGAACTCTCCAAGCAGGTACAGGAGCAAGCTGACTTTAATTTAGGGATTAATAATTCTGAAGAGTTTTCTGAAGAAGTATCTTGCAGTATACACAAACCTTCTGTGTCCCCTCCAAAGTACCATGAAAACTTGAGTAAACATCGGGTCAATCTTCATAGATCAGAGATTCTGTCTTTCGGGGATAATGACAGTGATGATTCTGATTCAGAGATATTTCGGGTAAAACGACCTTCAGCTCTGAAGGTAGACAAGAGAAATGCGAATCATGCTATGTCCTTAAAGCATTCAGAGCACCAGGTACAGTTTAGAACATTTTGCATTTTATCCATGAGGACTTTGGTGATGAATTATAGTATGCTATACCCATATGTTAGAATTTAGAAATGCTTTATTCATGCAAAAGACAGCTTAAATCTCATGCTGTGGGTCCAATCAGTTTGTCTCAGACTCGAATGAATTATATATTCTTTCCCTTCACTATATTGTGTACCAAACTACGCATCAAAAGTTGTGTTAAACCTTTTACTAGTTATATTAATTTCTCAAATTTAAGTTAATAATGTTTGGCATCAGCTGCAACAAAGAGCTTGATGGAACTTAGAAACCCATAAAAATATACTAAAAAATTGTGAAGTTTGACAACTATGTATCTTTGTCGAGGTTGGGTTGAGTTTATCTTTTGATTATTATTTTCAGTGGGTTATATTTTTCCATAACTACATTGTGCAAAGGTACTTGGCTTAAGCCCAAGAAAGTGTCAACCCACCAGGGATCGATTCCCGAGTGTGACTGGCCCCCAATCCCCTTACCCATACAGCCCTTTAGGCTGTTCTCCCCTACCTTCGGTTAAAAAACAGAAAAACAAGAAAAGAGGTGTAGCCTTCCCCTTCCACTTTTCCAAACCCCTAGATGCTCGATTGAAATCCAAGAGAATGAAGTCTGAAAAAACATTAGTTCAACTTTTGATGTGTTTTTGTTTGTTGAAAACTCAATCATTGAGTTCTAGCCATAAGTGCAGAGCATTGAACACTTGCAGTGGCCTACCTAACACTTTGCGGGAGACCAAACTATGTGTGCCTCTAATATGAATTGATGGTATAGTCAGATATATTGGTCTCAGCCAGATTGTTCAGTTGAAAATTATTGAAAAGTTAGGGTTTGATATAAGAAATTCATCATGTATATTTGTTGATTTTCAGTGAATTCTTTTTCCATTATCTTGTTACGTTCAAATATAAACATGTATGTTTCCTTGTAATGGTTTTCTTGCTTCCCATATACGTGTACTTTGTCCACTTTATGAACAGGGGCTTAAACGATTGAGGAAAGTTCTTCCTCATGGAAGAAGTGGGCCAATGATGGATTGCAGCAGAACTGATGAATCAAGTTGTAAATTTGGCCACTCTATTAATTATAAAGAAGATCCAGAAAGTACTTCGAGGGTCAGGTTTCCAAGGGGAAGTAGCATTCCTATTTCTATGAATTTAAAGAAGTTAGGCAACGACGAATCCACAAGTAGACAACGAGAACACCACAGGAAAGATAGGTCGCCTCAAAGTATGATGGAACCACTCCCTATAGAGACTGGACCAAAGCGCCTTAAAGTCAGAGGCCCTTCGTATTTGGGAAAGAATAGCAGATTGGATTGAAGTTTAGGTTGCTTCACAATGATGATTATACTGGTTGACCTCCTCTGGAGCTTCATGTAGACCCTGACTTCGCTAACAACACAGGAACATCAAACTGATTGATTCTGGGAACAGTGGCATAGTTTTAACCAACAATTAGGATAAAAGCTTACATTCTTTGTGCAGGCCTCAAATTCGGGCAATCTGCACAGGTGGTGATGATCCCCGAGGTTCTCGGGCCAAAGTGTTTTTCCCAACTTTGGCAAAAGAACCTTGCCTGTGAGCTAAAATTAGAGATTGGGTTAGTGACTTTGATGTAAATTTACTTTTCTTCCCTCAGTCATTCAATTCTTGTTAGGAAAATTGGAAAATGGTCTTCCCATTATTTGTCCTCATTCAATGCGATTAGTCTGCTACTGTTTCCCACTTGTAACTTATTTATTCTTTTTGTAGCAATAGGTCCTCTACCTGAGACTACTTGAATAAAATGCAGAGAAATCCCCTTTATTTTGTATGTATTCTCTCCATTGTCTCCTTCAAGTTTCTGTTTTTCTCTCCTTCGCCTGATGCGTTAACTATGCAACCCTCAAATTCTTCTATTAATATGGCCTTATCCTTCAAACAGTGAAAGTATGGCCTTCTCGAAATGGACCAGGCCTGCATTCAGTGTCTCACATTGGTCTTAGTGGCAACCCAAATACTAAGGGCTTGAGAATCAAGTATTAGCCCGTCTGCAAGAGATTAGTCTAATTCATAGACAAACTAGGCATCATATTCTTTCCCATTACACCTATAATAGAAAAATACACACAAAAAATAATTAAGAATGAGATATTAAATATGTCTAACTTACTTTATTCTATCACAAAGAATGTTTTAGTGCATCAAGTTAAGTTTGGCAAAAAGTAAATTCTTGTTCAACTCAAACTTGAAGCTTTGAACTTTCAAAGGAATCCAGCATTTCAGCCTCCCAAAATTGCAAAGCAGAATCCTTGATATATTATGTTATTTATAACATGCAACTCCAAATATGGAATTACTCCAATCAAGTGGGAAAACTCATATGCTTATGAATTATAAACTTCACTTTGCTTTGACAAGGGCACCAATTTTCAATTTGATTGAAATTGGTAGGACCATCCATGCATCTCTCTCCTACAAATCATTTCTACTTTTTTCTTTAAAAAGAGAATAAATGTGTGGAATGTTTGAAAGTGAAGCAAGAAAATGTCGAACAAGAAATAAATTTATGTTAATGGGTTCTTGTCAAAAATCTTTGCATATATCTTTCAGAGTTTCAGCCATGATCACTAGCTAGTCTATGGTTTCCCCTTTGCTCATTGTTATTTTATTGTATTTGGATTACAAAAGCACATGAATATATTCATTATATGCCTATATGCCTATATGCTTATATATAGCTGGGACTCATATAGAAAAAGAAGCTTTTTCTACTTTTATAAAGTCTATTTATAAGTGGGGTTCAATGTAAGAAAATTCTCTCTTATTAAACTGTGTTCAAGTTTCTTAGGCCCATTTTTTTTCTTGCATATTTGGAAAAAAGTTACACCTAAAATGATTTCTCGATCTTTTAAGGTATTCAAGGTCATTCATATTTGGGAATATTATTGAAGTCCTCTCCACTAGATCTTTTTAGATTTGATGTTGTGTAAAAATTATATATATATATATATATGATTCTGATTTTATACCATTTATGTCTCTAAAAATTGCCACCCATTTACATATGCAATTAAAAGAATTTTTTTTTCAGATGAATAAAATATACATAATTAATTTCATGATAAATTGTAAAAATGACATCAAGTCAATGAAGTTTAGGAATGACTGCATAAAAGTAATTACTTTATAATGAAGGTGGAATTTTAATCTAATTTTCTTATGACGACGTTAAGATATTTTACTTGTTAAATCAACTAACATTCTCATCGTTCGTAATATATTATTTTATTAGAAATTATTAATGTAATGTATTATTTTATTAGAAATTATTAAAGTTCATTAGAGAAACATAGAAAGAGATGTAATAGAAGGTTATATATATATATGTGGGATAAGACAAATAATTTAATTTGTATTGGTGATTTTTGTTAAATCAACTAACACTCTCATTCATAATATATTATTTTATTAGAAATTATTAAAGTTCATTAGAGAAACATAGAAAGAGATGTAATTGTAGGTTAGTTATATATATGTATGTGGTAAGACAAATAATTTAATTTGTATTGATGATTTTCAAGACAAATCTCTCACATGGATCCAAAGCCAAAGTAATTAGAATCGACACTGTTACAATCATGTCTACTAAAGAGATATACAAAAACCGAGTCCCTGTAGGGTCATTCATCTTTCAACAAATCTGTTCTTATCACTTGATTTAAAAAGATTAAAAGAAAGTTAGTGATCATGCTTTAAAGTTTTAGAATTTAGTGTTATATTAGGTAGTACTCATAAATCGAGAAAACAACTCATGATCTTTATTTTGTGTTAAACAAGAAAATTTATTATTTTTTATTAGAGAAATTATTTTGTGTTCAACTCATCACATTTTCAAAACTTAATTTTAAAGAATTAAATTTTTATGAATTTTAAGTCTAGTATTTTATTAATTGAATTAGTTGATGATATTTAAATATAAGATTAAATTATATTTTTAGTCCTTATAATTTGATCGTGGATTCAGTTTCGTCCATATATTTTAAAAAATTTAAAAATCATTCTTAAAGATTCAAAAATCACACAATGTGATCAATACTGTTATTTTTTCAGATTTAACTTAACCGAAAGTGATATGTCAAATGAGTATCATGACACGTGGATAAGCTAAGACATTGTTTACCACGTCACTTGCTTTTAAGTTAGACTTAACGGAAAATAACGGCAAAGACCACATTACGAGTTTTTCGAAACTATAAGGATGACATTTTAATTTTTTAAAGTATAGGGGCAAAACTAAATTCTAGATAAACAATAAGAATGTCTAAAAGTGTAATTAGGCCTAAATATAATAAAAGTTTGATAGTGTGACCATATTTATGTAAGATTCCTCCTTGAGCTACTACAATAAATCCAATTATATTGGTATTGGAAACTATGACACATTGATCTAGTTTATTGTGTGAAATTCTTGTACCAAGAGACAAACATAGATAGTTCCATAACACAAATCTCTACCACAAAACATTTATATTTGGAACCCTAATTTTTGTTTACCAAGGAAAGAATAGTTGACAATGATGTAATTACTTTGTTATAATAATCCTTGCCTTAATGATACCATGAAGTTCACAACTACAGAAAACGAAACGTTAGTATTTCTATTCCTGTTCCGTTATTCTCGCCCAGTAGAAAGAAACATACACATTAATTGACACACATACATACAATATGTTTACTACATTTCTTCCAGTGCTGTCGGGAACCCAATGAAGAAAAAAACACACTAAAACTTATAGTAATAGACACTAGAACCACCCAAATCCAACTTAGTTATGTTATATTATATAATTAAAGTTAGTGTTAGATAGAGAAATGTGACATTTTGCATTAATTCATTTTGTTTTGACTTGAGAGAATTATTATAAAGTATTACATGTTTGAGAAGATTAGAAGATCCCTTTGGTATTTTGTTGATCTCAAGGTAGAGAGAGAGAGATCTGCAATATTTTTTTAGAAAGGTGAAGACAATATTAAACCTTGATGTTTATAAAATTATAGACTTTAGAGACTTCCTATTTTCTCTAAGAATAATATTAAGGACGATATGTAAATGTTTATTTGAATTATGAATGTATTATCAATACTGTTCTCAATCTATTAACCCTAGTAGTATTCTTTTTTCTTATAAAATGAATAGTAAAAAGGTATTTATATTCTTTGATATAATAGGGATATAAATTGAATTTGACACTTCGGATACTCGAACCCGATCAAGCCCTATATATAAATAGAGCCCAAGACTCTTTGGGATTTCTTAGCCCCCCATAGCCCAAGCCTCATTTGGGGGTCATAACCCCCAAAATACTAACGCAAGCTGTGCTAAGAAAAATGTCAGTAGTATTAGTAGAAGTAGCAAGAAAGCCAGAAAAGTGGGGGACCAAAATTTATCCAAAAAGAGAATTATAATATATGGAGGATAGGTGACTTAAGGAAGGGGCGCTAAAAGCAAAGTTAGATAGCAAAGGGTAACGCTTATCAATGCTTTGTAAGTTGTAGGCAGCGTTTACTTTAAGATATTAAAAGCTTTGCACCATCTTTCTATTTGTCCAACATAATTGATTCTACTTTTTTCATGAAAAGGGGAATTAAAGAAAAAAGGGGCAAATGAATTAACCTTTGTTTCTAACAACCTATATAACAACACTCTTTCAAACTTTTGTCTATGAAATCGGCTCTTTTGAACGATAAAAAAAAATTCCCAAAAAAAATTGAAAATAGAATTTCCATCAACGAAGAGAATAAGAAAATATTACAAAAATTAAAGTTAAAATATATAGATTTCTAGAGATCTAATTTTTGATAAAAAAAAAAAATAATAATTTGGTTTTTTTTGTTTGAACTTAGAATTTTTATGTTGAAAGTCTCGGAATAGACTATCACAATATCTCTCAAAAGTTGTGAAAGTTTTATAAACCAATTCTTTTTGATACTATTTATTTCAAAAAAAGTAGTCATGCTCAATCATCATAGCATTTATATATATACAAAACCTTATTCAAATTTATGATTTATGTTCCCAATTTAGGAAGAAAGAAAATCATGAAACATACCTCTACCATGCATTTCAAGGATATCCACCATGGCTTGTCGGAACCAACACAAGAAATTATCTACCCCTACATTGAACTCTTCATCTTGTAGTATGATATATTATATATATGACATTGAGTTATTATGAATAATTAGGTATTGCAATCAATGCTAAGTAAATATGTTTCCATTAATAATTTTTCTTTTTCTTTTTTCTTCAATGAAAAATTGTAAGAAACAAATTTTATAAAAACAACTTAATTTTATTATTTTTGAAATATTTATATAAATTTCAATAATTATAAGGTGGACTCACTCTACTGTGGATTTCATTAACTTATTTATTAGTAGAGTTGAGTTCACCTAGTAATTATGGGAGTCCACATAGCAACAAGACTTGAAATCAAGATCTCATGATTTGATATTATGATAAATTGTTGTAGTTTTACTATATGAAATTGTTTCAAAAATTAAAAATTTGTAGGAACATCTTGTTCAATAATATTTGATGGAAGAATGTGATAGAAACATCATTCGTACGTGTGCGGAGGCAATTCATTTTGAAATGTCTTGTTCATGTTGATTGTTAAATTTTGTTACTTTTAGAGTAAATAAATTATATCTCAAATATTGAAATCTGGAGAAAAGACATCTCAAATAGACTAATTTCTACATGCATATTTACTAATTATATTGTGGGGTCCAAATTTATATATGCAAATTAAGAAAAGAATGCATGATGTGATATGCAGAGAATTAGGGTTTCTTCATGATTATCACAATGAGTGGTTGAAATTGGGGCTACTAATTCACGACCAAATCCGGAATCCCCAAAATGTTGAAAATAGTATTGTAATCTTGTAAAATCTATTTTTTTTAGGGTTTGTGAAAAGAAAATAAAGTACTTTGACTTTGTTTGGTAATGCTCTTTGATTTGGTGTTTAGCATAAGTCTATTTTTTTTTATGTTTGATAAAAAAAAAAAAAAAATCTGAGATACTTTTGTTTTGGGCTTTTAAAAGCACTTCAATAGAGATTTTAAAAAGATAACTTATGCTCTAAAAAATTTAAAAACCTAGTATAACTTGAATTTTTAATGATAAAACCACAGCGTTACTAAATCTAGCCTAATTTTGTGATTTCTATTTATAGAGAACAATTTTTACATTATTATACCAAATATTATTGTTGTAATTTTTCAAAAACAACTCTAAGAGAGGCAGAATAACACAACACTTCTCAAAAAGTTACAACATTATCAAACCAAACCAATATGTGATTATATTTGTATGATTATGTGGGTTAGAAATGTGTATGAGTTGTAGAGGGACAATGCACTCGTTAAAGTTTATACTTTATACTAATTCTTTTTTTTTTCCTCCTCCAAAGTTCAAAGAATACAAGGAAAAAGTAGAGAGTATATTAATAAAAAAAAATAATCAAAATTTCCAAAACTTCTTTAACATTTTTTATAGTAAAAAAAATAAATTAACATTCTTTTGTGGCTTATTTACATTTTCAATCTTCATATTTTTTTAAGGAATAGTTACAAAATTCTAACAATGTGATTGAGTTGCCTTTCAATTTGAGTTAACCATGTTTGATGTGGACAATCAAAATGTCCACGAATCCTCCATTGTTGAGAAATGCCACCACATGAATTCAACAAATGTAGACCCATTTAGGTAGCTAGCTAGCCATCACCCTTTCTTTTGAACGAAATTTGTGTCGTCTCCACCCAAAGATGGTTGGTCGCAGTAGTAAGCGAATTTTTGCAATCCTAGGAGGAGACCAAATATTCGAATCCTAAAGTTCACTTTAGGGAGGGTCAATAAATGTATTGCTCTTTAGACCGAACGAGATTAGGTTCACACTCAAAGAGTATAGGGATACTCGTAAAAAGAAAAAAAAAATTATGTTGTCTCCAACTTTCTACCCGAATAAAAAGGAAGTGAATTCAGATTGAACAAATGGTGGGTTTCGTCCTCTCCCATCATTTATTTTCCACTTCTACCTACTTCAAATTATTGTATGGAGGAGAAATTAGGGTAGCTATTATCCCACACTAAAATTGCCTTGCACATCCACCATCAAACTCAATTGTGCCTTGTTCGTCAAATTCTAATTCGAGTTTCTGTAAGGAGGAAGGAGAAAATGGGTGATCAAATTAAGAATTTTAAGGAAAGATTGAAGAAGAGGATGTGAAAGAAAATGACATCGTTTTGTTCCTAATTGAGAACAAAATTAAACGTGCACATCATTTTAAGGGTTGTTTTGTTATGTTTGGCCTTCTGTTAGCCATGTCAGTTGGGCACGTGGGTATTTTGTTTGTCCACAACAGACTTTGTTAGCTTAAATTGAACAGCAACTCACGGTAAGGACAATATTGTTAAAATTTTAAAACTATGAGGACCAAATTGTTTGATTTCAAAAAGAAAGAAGATTTAATTGTGAAATCAAAATAACAGGGACTAAACTGAATTTCTAAACAAATTATAGGGACCAAGAGTGTAATTAAGTATTCTTTTTTCTATATTTCTCACCTTACAACCATACTCCCCACTTCCAGAAAAAGAAACAACCCCTCTCTCTCTCTCCCCTTCTCTTCTATAGAGCCTCAAGTGTCATTTTCTCACATATACTTCACACAAAAGAAACAACCATTCCCTTCATAACTTGTCATTTCTTCTCTCTTTCTCTCTCCCCCTCTCTCTGTCTGTCCTTCTCTCCCTCTCACTCTCTCTCTCTTTTTCTCAATCTCAAATCTCTGCAACAACTCCCTCAATTTGATCAAAATCCTCCTTCTTCTAAAAAGAAAAACCAAAAATCTCTCCACAAAATCCAAAACCTTTATCCCTATATCATTATCACCAAGCTAATTCCTTTAAATCCCTTCAAAACTAAAAAACATTATTTCTTTCTTTCAAGAAGAAAAGGATAGAAAATTAAGAACGAGGAAGAGGTGCAAAGGAGGAAAAGTAAGACAAGAGAGTTTGATCTCAAGGTGTTTGTTGTTTGGTTGAAGAGGAATATACAGTATATGGAGCTATTTCCAGCACAACCAGATTTGTCCTTACAAATCAGCCCTCCAAACACAAAACCCACCTCTAGTAATTGGAAGAGAAATAGTAAAGAAGACGACATGGATTTGGGTTTTTGGAAGAGAGCTTTAGATTCAAGAAACTCCATGTCTTCAATGGCCAAAACCGACACTACTAACTGTTTCGACCTCGCACTCTCCAGTCCAAGACCGTTTTCTTCAGACTCTAACAACCCCCGTAGTAGTCATCACTACCAAAATGGCAACCTTAATGCCAATTCCTTCCTATCCTTTCAAAAAAACCACCACCAGCTCCGCCATCTCCAACAGCAGCTACTATTTCAGCACCACCAACCACAAGTAGTGCAGCAAAGCCTAAGCCAAGAGCTTGGGTTTTTGAGACCCATAAGAGGAATTCCAGTTTATCAAAACCCTCCTCCCTTCCCATTTGCTCAACAGCCCTTTTTAGAAGCTTCTAATAATTGTACACCTAATACAATTAAGGGTTCTTCTTGCGTAGCTAATAATACTAATAGTACAATTACCACAAGTTCAAGTCTTCCTCATATTCAATCTCATGGTCCCATGAGGTCCAGATTCTTGTCCCGGTTTCCGGCTAAGCGAAGCATGAGAGCTCCAAGGATGCGTTGGACTACTACCCTCCATGCTCGCTTTGTTCATGCCGTGGAGCTTTTGGGTGGTCATGAAAGTAAGTTAATTTCTTTTTCATTTTTCCTTTTATGAATCCCCATTTTCTTCTTGCACCATTGCTTCACTTTCTTTACATCTAGAACAAGAGATTAAAAAATGGGTTAGGGAAATTGACCCTTTTATTTTTTGTATATATTGGTTTTAGGGGCTACGCCTAAATCAGTTCTTGAGCTTATGGATGTGAAAGATCTCACCTTGGCACATGTTAAATCTCATTTACAGGTACTGATCAATTAATCTCATTGATTTCGAAATGCTAGTCTATAGTTAATATTAATTATACTTTTTTTAGTTAATTTCCTTGCTATGTGCTCTCCTTTTAAGTTACTGCACAGTCTATGATTGCAATTGAAACGTTGGTGCTTGTAAGATGTACTTTTACCATTTTTACAGCCCACATTACAGGAGAAAGCAGTTCATTCATCCATGTTACAAATTCCAATGGTTTTCCCTGAAAAGGGTCCCTCAAATCCTTGGCACTCATTTTTCTCCCTCTATTATATTAGATCTGTTGTCTCAGCTTCTGCAAGCTAATGAACAGCTTTTTGCTTAGAAAAACGAACCAGGCCAAGTTAAAGAAAAAATCAATTCAAGTATGACTTATGAGAGAGAGAGAAAAGAGAGGTACTTATCGATTTCTGAAAACAAGTAAGACAAAGCCCAAGGAATTCAAAATGAGTCTCACTTACTCAGTCCTATAGTTTATATAAAACAAGTCCTTTAACCTTATAGGAGGGAAGAAAAATGAAAAAAGAATAACAAAACAAGCAAGTACAGAACACCATCATTACACAATGATCTCTTCCTCAGATGGGTTTGTTAACCATAGTTTATTAACTATGATTAGTCATACATTCATCCTTGCATGCATATAATACTTATGTACATGCATTCACATAACAATAAATGCTTCTATATTTGGAGAGCTAGTCCATTGTGCTACCGTGTTTTTCTTTGCAGGTTTTCCAGTTTAATATTTTTATTGTTATTCCTACAAATATAATAATCTAGTTTTAATGAATCATGTTTTTATTTATTAAATTTTGATTTTAATTTTAGATGTTTCGGACGGTGAAGACCACAGATAGAGCAGCAGCTTCTTCTGGTTAGTATCGATATGATTTTTATATATATTTTTAGGTTCTTCAATATTCAGCTGGGAACTTGGAAGATTGAAGTCAAGGAAGCTTTAGATTTAACAAATTATTCTTACATGGTGCTCCTCTTAATTTTTGGTTGTTGACTTGTTTCTGAAATGAAGGACAATCGGACATATATGATAATGGGTCATCTGGGGATAATTCTGAGGACTTAATCCTTGACATTCAGAATTCGAGAAGGTCTGAGCTATCCATTCAGCAGGGAAGACCAAGTGCTCATCAAGACAAGGACTACCATGGCCTTTGGAGCAACTCTTCCAGGTAAATTACTCAGTTTCTAAATGCAATTTTCTATTCAGTCCAATGCCAGTTGCCAGTGGAGAAAATAAAGTGAATGAAAGATTAATCCCAATTTCCTATATATCTTTGAAGAATAATTATCTTACAAATCTAATGGATCTAGAATTTAGTGCTTTATAAACTAATATCAAAATTTGTGTATGGTGTAGTGCAGAAATTACATCAGTGTAAAGAAATCTAAGAATTAGTTTCTCAAAGGCAATTTTGGATGTTCTATAAAATTGATGATTTAGTCATAAACCAAGAACACAGTTTATCTTTTACTAATTTTTTACGTTATAGTGTTGAACTAGTACTAATTAATAATGTTGTTGATAATAATATATACTCAGTGTATATATATATATATAGTTTTCGGATGTTTATTCTTTCTCTTATAACTGGAAGCCAAAAATCACAAAAGAAGAAATGATTTCAACAAGTATACTTTGTTCTGTCAGTCCACCTCCATGAACACAAAAACACCATGATGGGGTAATAATAGTCTCTTCTGGCTAATGGGTGAACATGAAAGAGAAAAAGAGACACATTGGGTTTGGCAAAATCCACCTCAAAAATAGAGAAATATATCTCTTTCCTTTGGATTTTGTGGGTCTCAGAGAAAGGTCTATTAAATGGGACCTACAATTGGAAATCTTGGTGTCAAAGCTAAGCCATTTGTTAGATCCATTGTTGGAAATCTTATTGCCAAAGTTATATGCCATTTGCAACTTCATATTGAATCGCCTTTTGTTGTGGGTAATGGGTTATCACATGGGCGATGCCTTCAAACTTTTTCTCTAGCTATCAGCACAAAATGTAAAGGAAGACTATAAACAAGACAGTAATAGATAGCTTTCTTTTCTCAGTTTTCTTTTTCTTATATAGATCTGCATGGCTTCCATTAAAAGGAAATATTCCCTTAATGTGCTTGTTTGTAACAGGGAAGCTTGGTTGCATGGCAAAACAAAAGATTCTGTTGGAAACATGCCCTCTCTTGAGGTACCACTCCATTCAATTTCACTAGCTGCATAGCCTTATTCCCCAAATTGGCCTATACTTCGAAAGTTTTTTTGTGTGTGTGTGTGTGTGTGTGTGTGTGTGTGCAAGATCAACATTTTAAGATAGAACGAAAAGGAAGTAAGAGGAAAGGGTAATTCATTTGATCCTTTTCACCATGCCATGGCAAACCTGGACGTAGAAAAGGAAATGGCTTTTTCAAAAGATGGTTTGTTCTTAAAAAATGATCAATGGGCAGACTTGTCATTTTCAACATCACAAAGGGTAAAAAGGGACTTTTGTGATGTAAAAAAGAAGTATTCTTAATTACCATTATTAAACAACTCCCTAGACCCCTAAACCTAACCCCAATATGTCCAGCTCACTTTGTTGACCATGTTCTTGATGGTTGTAGATTTATGAATTATAATTAGTAAGGTCAATTATTTGACATATATATAATGCGCATGCATGCATGAGGATAGACAATTGGAAGAAAGACTAGCCCATGAACATGGAATTCTACACATAGCACAGGCTTTTCTATTGTAAGTGTATTTGTTTTTGCTCAATTAAATATTCTATTATTCCCTTAGTCAAAGTGTCCTATTTATTCCTACCATCATATGCATGCAGCTCAGCTCATACACCTCTCTTCTGCTATACTGCTTTCTGTAATATATTATATATTCTTAAATTTTTGTTCTTTGTTGTTTGGGCAGAAGGACATGGATGCAAGGTGCTTAAGCTATGAAAGAGTATCAGATGGAAGCTCATCCACAAACTTTTCAGGAACAAGCCCCAAGAAGCCTAATTTGGATTTGGAGTTTACCTTGGGCAGGCCACTTTGAAATATTTCTTTCTTCTGCATGTTTTGTTCTGTTGTCTGAGGAGTATTACTCATTTTGAAATGATTAAATCTCTGAGACAGACCTGGAATAAGAATCAGGTACCTGCTCAGAAAAATTCAGAGAAAAAGAAAGGAAAAGTAAAAGGAGAGCTAAAGAAAGACAAGGAGACAAGAAAGACAGAAAGCAACGAAAGGAGAATATTGAAAGGGGTGGAAAAAGAAACAAAAGCCATGTCCTTAATTCCTATCATCAAGTTGTATGAGATCCAAATCCAACATATAATATTATTCCTTAGTAAATATAAGAAATCAAATTGATTTTTGGTTTTTTTTTTTTGTCTCTGGGAGAGAGAAAGAGAGATTTCTATCTTAAATCAATGAAGTGATCTTGGTAATTGTAATGGAGCACTTTACAATTATGAAGTATATTTTGATTTTTCCTACCAATGGTGCATTTTTTGGTGTTCTTTATACAATCTTTAAGCATAGTCACATGCTTAACACTTTATATGAGCAAAAGGAAGAAAAAGATTGAGAATATATATAAACTTGGGGGGAGACTGAAAAAAGAGCAAATAATAAAGTGATAAGAAAATAGAAAGATACAAAACAAAAGGAGGATGATAAAGTTTGAGAAGAAAAAGAAGGTGATGGAGTGGAATTCAAACTTCTTTAATATACCTAACCACTCATTGGAATAGAAATTCAACCAAATGACCACCTAACTATCAAAACTCTAGTGAAATGAACCACAAATTAGTTGTTTCCACTTTGAGCTTTTCTATAGAACGTCTTATTGTGAATGAACTCGATCTCTTTGTTATAATTTTAAATTGTTATGTCAAATCTTAAAAATAAATCTTATATCGTATATATTCCTTTATGCATGCATAATCAAGTCAATTTGTCAGTATCAAAAATGCACAATCGTATACGCATTATTCTATTAAACATTATTTAAAAGCTTAAATTGAATTTTTGTCAAATATATATTATTTCACACCAGTTTGATCTCTAACCACTTCAAGTTCTTAACCTTATTCTTTAGTTAATTGTGTAAGATATTAATTATGTACAGAATGATTACTTTTGTCTTTTACTTCATATTGATTTGATAATTAGAGCTTTGAATCTTTCATAAGCTTTACAAAGATGATTGCCAATTTATGTTGAAATGACATTTCTTAAACAAAAGGAAGCTTCTAGGAAGTGGTAGAAAGCACACAAGGTGAGATTATATCTCTTAACCTCGGTTATTTTATTTATTGATGATCTAAAATAGGTCATGAAAAAGTGAACTCAATGTGCAAAAAATCAAATGGAATGTTGGAAGGAGCTGTAGAAAAGCAAAACAAAGAGCAAGATCATGCATGAGATCTTTGTAATGTGAGATTCCCAATCAAAAAAAAAAGTTACCTAGCCAGATGTATGTTTCTTTCTCTTCATGTTTAATACAAATTTTAAAGTACAAAAAACTACATGTTTGGCTCATATTGAGCCAAAATATTACTCAGACATTAGTACTCTCCATGAAGCACAAGTACTAATAGATCAATTAGGAAATTACAGTCTCACCCCCTTACCCAAACCCACCCATGTACACACTCATAGAAGACTTCCCTTTAGGAAGCAAAAGAAAAGAGAATGCCAACGAAATTCATCATCCAAAAGATGAAATGATTTTGGCTTTTCAAATATTCATTACATGGTTAGTTGAGCTTTGGCAAATTGGTGTAAAAAGTGAACGGCAGTGATAATTAAAGCAAACAAAAGTTTGAATTGGGTGTTAAATTTTAGGAGATGAAAAGAAAAAGAAGTGCTTTATCTTTTGTTTTTCACCTTTATTAGCTTTTTTGTTTTCTCCTTTGGGTTTTGCACGAATGCATGGGATTATAGGCCATTCAGAAAATTAACCTTTGTGGGACACAACACAATTAATATATATATAATTCAAGTTGTTGTAAAATAATGGATTTTTTTAGTAAAAGAATCGATTATACTGTGCTTGTATTAATTAATTTAGTTGTATACAAAATACTTTCTCTAGTTATAGAAACATCTTATCCACTCTTTTTATTTAACAAATTAATTATGGAATTCACATGCATTAAACGTTTTGTGTATAATTACAGTCACATTAGTCAATGTTGTATTTAATATTTTCTAACGAATGTACTAAAAATATTTCTTAAATTACAATAAATATAATATTTTAAAATTAAAACTTTTAAAAAATATCAATTTATGCATTACGTAACACTACAACTATAATAACTATCATAATAAATATTACAAATTTTTTTTATAGAATCTTAACAAGTACTCTTAAAATACTCGTTAGAAAAATTCTGATTTGGCAAATAGTTACTATGCACCCAAACAAACCCCCAACTTTAAAACACTGATCCCAAAGGTTACTAACCCTAGCTAGGAATTAGCTAGCAGAGAAGAGATAGTGAGGAACGTAATGAGGTCCAAGCTATAGCCTATAGCTTTGCTTTGGTCAATTCAAGTGTGTGACCACTTTACTTTGTTGTTTGGAAAATTTTCTAAGAATTTGTCAATCCCTTTTCCCAAGTCATTTGGGGCAATAAATAAAAGATAAAAGAGTTCAGTTAATGATCTGTATGGTAGCTTTTTAGCAATTACTGTTGTCATCATAAAATTTACTGCTCTGTTTGTAAATCGTGTATATACAAGTAAAACTTTTGCTAAGTAAGTTATGAATTTTTCACTTTTCAGAGAGATAAGAGTAGCCGTATATGGTTGGCTGGCTTGGGGATGATATAATTAAATAGAATTTAATTCATATATCAATAGGATTTATTAACAGGTGTCTTAAGGGCACTTGTTAAGTTTCTATAGATAATAAAAATTTAACATTTATTACAGGTAATTAATCATGATTTTAGTACTATTTATTACATAAATTATTACTTGTAAAAAGTTTTAATTTATAATTACTATATATATTGTAACTTAACACGTGTCCTTAAAGCACCCGTTAGAAAAACCACTTATAAATAATTTCATATAAAATAACATAAAGTACTCTTTCAAACCTTCTAGCTCTTAAGTATCACCTAAATTACCTCAAAAGACGATATTTTAATAGCCTTGATCAATACAAAAAATTTTTAATTTAGAAGGAACACAACATTCTTAGTTGATATAGTTAAGAATGCATGAAAAGAATTTTATGGTCTATGAAAAATTTTATTTTTGGAAACAAAATTTGCATGTACAATTTAAAATTAAAGAAACAAATGTGTCTAATGATTGAGTCAATATTCATGTAATTTTTCTTTCATGCATTAATATTCATTTTTTATCATCTCTTAAAAAATATATTTACTAATTTCGTTAATATCTTAACATAATTAATGATTTAAAATTTTTAAGATTCAATTAATATAAATTAAATTATGGAAGATCAAAATAGAAAAAATTGAATCTTAGTGGACTTGATTAAAAAATAATTCTTCAAAGACAAAAAAATTGAAATTCTCAAGTATCAAAACAGTAAATAAACCATTATTTTACAATAGTACTTGGGGTAGAATTTTTGTTTTAGCCTAAAGTCGTTAGAGTATATGTTGATTTACGTGTAATATTTTCCATTCCTGCACATTTGCAGACTCTTTGAAAATCTTTAAACCTAAGGTGGAAAATTTGAAACATCGTCTAAAATCTCACTCAATAAGGACCACTACCCCACAATTTTGTTACTTTTGGAAATCAATATTTGTTCAAGATAGTTATTAGTTTAACCGATAATTAAGGCACCATGATTAAACCCATTCCAATTTCATTTTGATCAGCTAGCTCAAGATATATAGTTAATTATATTATGGATATAATATAATTATATGAGTCAATCTCTCACTCTTTCTTTTCTTTTTTTCTTTTTTTTTGATTAATGGGTCAATCTCTTTAATTTTATCATTTCTCCTGTTAATAAGAAGCAAATTTTAATTCTTTATAAGCCAACATACCTTAATTCTCATAGTATATTCATTTTTCCATTTGGAAAAACAAAAGAACCATAAAGAATAAAAATTTAACTTAATTTGCAAAAAGACTAACTATTTCAAGGCTGATTGTCTTCTAAGATAGCAGATTCTAATTAATTTAAAATTTAAGACCTAATTAGTCGAGTTGAGGATTGTCTTCTAAGATTTGTCAGATCTAAAGTTGCAAATTAATGAAGATTATTTCTTACACAATCTTAATTCCCAAAAATTAAAAAATAATAATAAAATTGGGAATTGGAACTCTAAATCAAACAGGAAAAAAGAGAGAGGATTAATTAAAAAAGAACATAATCAAGTACCAAACAATATCATTGTCTTTGAAAATCCTATACTTAGGAAGTAAGTTTTCCATGTACAAGCCCCACAAGTTAATGATTTCAAAGCTTCCTTTAATTTCCTGAATATATATACATTCTATATAATTAATAAGGTACTGATGCCCTTTTTTTTTAAGAATAAAAATAAACAACTGAGCCCAAATTTCAATAAATTGATACTTATACCCCCAACAAAAAAAAACTATGTTTGGCCCCTTCTGCAAATCAAGCTCCTAATTATTGAGGTTCCCTATCGATTTGCAAACCATTAATGATGAGTTTATTTTATAAATGAGATTCATGCATAAACCCTCGCTTTGTCATAACATATTTAATTATTTATTCATCATATCATTCTTCGTTCTCCATCCACAATCTTTACAAGTGTCACTATATATCTTGTCCCTTCTATGCTGTATTTAAATTTATGAAATTGCATTGAAGTTTTTTTCTTCATCACCTTAGCTTTAAGCTATATCTTAATTTTTGATTTCTCGCGAATATTTCAATATTTGTTTGAGCGTGAATCTAATCTCATTTATGATTCATGACTATTATTTTTCACAAATATTTTATATGCATGTTTTTTTTTATTTCCTCAGTTTTGTTTTGTTATATATGCATACAAGGTTTTGGTTCTCTCAAGTATATCCATGTATCACAGAAAATAAGTTCAACTCTTTTACAGCAAGACATGGTGACAATTTGTACTTCAATTCCTTGCAATTTTAATTTGTTTATACAAAATTGAAAATAATTTTATAAAAAAGACAAAAGAAAGAAATTAACAAAATTTATAGCTTACCATTTTCTTAGAGGACAACGCATAATAAGGCGAGATTCTCGGGAGCCAAACGGATCATTCTTCTTAGAGGGAGAGAGAGAGAAAGAGAACATAGGAGCATAAATAATTATGGCTGTGAATCCTTCGCACGTGTCAACGGAAGTGACATATCAAGGGTGTAAGAGATACAGTCAAAGACATACGGTTCAGTGTCAGAGCCAATGGGATTGGAGTTTTTAAGGTGGGCCCCGAAGAAAGGACAACACGGGAATCGAGGTTCAAAATCATTTTGTAATCCATTGCTTTATGATTGACACCTCGCTGACCGCACTGTCATTTTAGCATCAGAGATGCACGTAGCCTAGGTTAGCTTTGTCCTTTCACATCCTACGGGCAGAACGGGCAGGCAAAGGGCGGGACTGAGTGAAGTGTGTGACAAGGACCATACCATGCGTAATTGTCGGTGCTTTCCACTGCATCGCAGTGCACAGTACACTGGTATACTTACTTCTGTTTTAAGTTTATCCACAACTTAATTCAAATTCGATCTATCAAACATAGTCTTATTCAGACTGTTTAAATATGTCAATATTAAAATTAATATCTGACAAAAATTAAAATCTAACATGATTGTTCAAATTTTTTTGGTTAATTTTGTTGGGATTTTACATTAAAAGGAGGTAATTGAAGATGTTATCACAAATTAATTTGGCAATGTTGTATTCTAAAAAACTGAGGGGTGGCAAGTGGCTATTAATTAAAGTTATGAGAGACTTCTGTAAAGGAGTGAGGACTGACTGAGTGTTTGTTCTGAGAGTGAGTCAGAGTATTACTTTATCTTTTTTGTTTTTGTTTTTTTTATTTTTTATTGCAAAGTCTGAAAATGAATCATACATTCATAATTACAACCTTTTAAAATGCAATGCATGCATATATCATAGTCATAGATGACCAATTTAGCATGTATTGGGCTGAGCAGTGCATGCATGATGTGACGTTTGCTCAAACTTTTTTTTGATCTCTGCAAATCACAAAACAAAGAGATCAAAGTATGCTTTGCCCATCAAAATTTAGTAGTATGTCATTGTGGAGTGGACCACAATTCTCACTTTTCTTTTTTAGAGGAACAATGTGATCTACACTACTCATATATTAGGAAAAATAAAATTATCATCTAAAATGGCATTCCTTTGCATGTTACAAGGGCTCAAAAATTTAATTGACTATATCTTCTCACTCTTGATCATTATATTTAGGAATCATGATGACATTTTCATCAATTTATGACTGGTCACTGATTTCAAATTAGTTGATGATATGAATAAATACAAAAAATATCTAAAAATAATAATACAAAACAAACCTAGTTTAAATCATTTTGGAACTTGAATCAGATTTCAAAAAATTCGAACCAAATTAATTTGAATGAAGTTGAATATTGACTTGATTTAATCCATCACCACGCCTATACGAATATATATATATATATATATATATATATATATATCAATCAAGTAGATAATCAAATTTACATAAACTATAACCCTATTTAGCACCCCAAAAAAAAAAGATTTCCATGTGGCTCTTGACAATCAAGGAGATATATATGTATTTTAAAAGAAAAAAATGATTTAAAAACACATAAAGCTATATTTACTAGTTGTAGATTTATCAATTTCCTAACAAAAGTTGACTCAATTCAAAAGTTTAAACTATTAGTCCGAATTTTATAATTTCTTAATTTTTCTTATTGGTATAATATTGGAGAATTAATGGTATATATCCATTCATACCTCGGCATTATATCATACCCTCGGAATTTTCATCTTTGAATGTTCTTATATGGGCCGGACAGCCCTTCAAGCCCAATCAGCATGATCCAAATTCCATTGGGCTTTAATAAATTAGTATACTGTCCAACAGCCCACTCCAATTTCAATATTTCTCTCTCAAATTTTTCCTTTCATTTCGCGCAAAAGTTTCAGTCTTCATGAGTCCTGCAAGTGTGCCTCCACCGCTCCCGTTGTCACCAGGAGCTACAAGGTACTAGCTTCAAATTTTTCTTTCTGCTTTTTTGTTAGGTTTCCAAGAAAATTGAAGTAACGAAAGGAACAAAATTTCCCCCTTTTTTTTTTCCTCGTGGGTATATTGTGGTTAAATGTAATGGGAATTCCACAATGTAATTGAAGGTTCTGGTGGATTGATATATATAAATTGTGGGATTTTCTTGGCAACTGACAAGGAATTTGTTTCCCCTAATTTGAATTTTTGTAAATTGAAGTTAATTGTGCATCCATTCTATTTTAGATAAACAAGAGGAGCAAGGTTTGTTTTATCTGTTTATTTTTCCAAGTTCAGTTTTTAAGCATGCAATGCTAATATCCGTAGAGATATTTTGGTAGATGCAAATGAGAACTCTTTAATTATCAGAGTACAGTGCCTGGGATCTTAATGTTGGAAACTGATCATCTTTTTGGGAAACTAAAACCTTCTGAAACAATAGGGTTGGTTCTAGCTAACGTATGAAATTTCTAGTATTAGTTTTGGTCTTCACATGATTAGATAGATAGTTTTGATATGGACACGTTATAGATGATGACTAGCTAGTTGTGAACTTAAAGAAGCAGGATCCCGAACTGAAATGGCCCGCCTGACATTGCAGAGTCTTGGGAGTCTCTTACAGCAGGATCGATGCAACTTCTGAAAGGAACTTCAATCTATGTTGTTGGTGGTTCAACTGAAATCAACCAGAAAGTGGCTCGAGAACTTGCAATTGGTCTTGGGTATAATAAATCTTTGTGGTTCTGACTTCTGATGTCTGAGATCATTCCACTCTCATATGGACCTTCATTTTCATCCCCTTTTGTAGTTTGCTTAACATCAGTTCAGCATCTTACAAAGAATTTTGTATTAGTAAAAAAGTTTATGTAACAGATGCATTTTTCTTTTTCTTTTTGTTTCATAATAAAGGTGATTTCATCCATCATATAAGGCTCATGTAGAAAATACTCATAAACCTCAATGTTTATGCATCTACTCTGTTCTAAAATTTCTGTTTGGTTTATATGATTTTTATGTACACTCCACTTAGTACAAGAGTTACTGGAAACACTTTCCAAGCAAACTATTGATTCGTGTAAGTAATATTGTTGAACACTGTTGTCTGTCATCAGAGCTTGCTTCTTCTTTTTTTCCTATTTCCCTTTCTTTTTCTTTTCCCTGGCTTACAGAAAGGATTCTGACGTACCAATGACAAAAACTCAATACTCTACTTCTTTAATACCACTTCTATTGATTTGCACCTACCAACTTTAGTGAACTTGGGAGTTGATCTTAAGATATCTAGTCTATTAGCAGAAAAAGAAAATGCATATTACAAATGATGTCAATGATATTGTTCTCTTCAAATATTATCCAGCGCATTAAGAACTTTTTTCAGCTTTTGGTCTTGCATTGTAGCCCCTAATTTCATCTTGCAAAAAAAGATGATCTTGCTGCAGTTGGTATCTCACTTCATATGATAGAATAAGATATGATCTCAAGTGGTAACATCCAACTGAATACTTGAAGTAACTTGAGTATTGCATTTTGTGGGTGCATTAACATGCCTAAAAATCTTCAGTGTGGCTTGAGGAAGGGTTTGACGCTGTGGCCGAAGCAGAAAGTTCTGTATTAGAAAGCTTAAGTAGGTACCGTCAGTGGATTCATTTTCATTTACAGATTTTTTAATTGTTGGAAACCAAAGCATTGTTTTCTGGGATTGAGTGGTTTTGCAGTCGTGTCCGGGCTGTTGTTGCAATGTTAGGACAAGGTACTGCTGGAAGGGCTGATAAATGGCTGCATCTTTATGCAGGGTTTACTGTCTGGTTTTCACAGACTGATGCAATAGGTATTTGTTTTTATCTTTTGTTGACGTCTTTGCACTGGATAAATGACTCCTTGCCCGTGTCTGATATTCTAGTTAGATGTTTAAAGAATCTCTAGAACGTTCTTGGACCCCACCAAATTTATACACGGAAACTAACAGTGAGGAGTTCTCGTTTCCCATTAAACTTTTCACGTTCTAGTTTTTCTTTATCTTAAAGTAACATGATTAATTTGCTTATTTGACTGGGAAATATATACTTGGATGTTTTTTTCAAGACTCTGAATTGCACATGACTTGGGATTAATAGAACAGAAAGACAAATGAAAATATCTCTTGTAGATAATAGTTATTGTTTTAATCTGTTTGTGAAGCTCAAGGTGTTATAATCATTTTTTAATATAAAATTAAACAATTGGTTTATGTCTGATTATCAGGGTAAAGCGGTTTTTGCATAATACCGTCTTTAGACCTTTGTTTTTTATAGCTTCCAAAATAGACATACTTCGAAGCATACTGGATTGGCAATTAATTGCTTAGAAGTGTTTGAAACAGTGCAATATACTAATATAATTTCATTAAAAAAAAGTGTAGATGATTAATTAAAAACAAAGGTAAGACAATTTAGATTTGTATGCAAGAATCCACTGCACAGTCTGAGTCATGTTTGATAGTTGATAACTTTAAGATTGATGCTTTTTCTAATTGTCATTATCCTTTGATTGTGTCCTATTGGATTTTTAGCTTGAGTAGTGAGTGGGCTAGTAGTGCTGCGATGGTCTTCCCACACACAGTCTCTTGTATTTATTTGGCCTACCATTTCAGTACAAATAAAATATATTGCAGATGAAGATTCAGTAAAGGAGGAGGCCCACAGACACATCAAAGATGGCCAACTGGCCTATACAAATGCAGATTTGGTTGTTAATCTCCAGGGATGGGATGCTGACCATGCCAAAAGTGTGGCACGGGCAATTTTTGAGTGCCCTTAAACAGTTAATTCGTTCAGACAAGAATCTTCCTGGTACTCATTCTAACATGATATAATACTAACTCAATGCTATCTGTTGGAAACTATGCAATGTAATTTGGTGTGAAAGTTCTTGTGGTTATATATCCATGCTTTAATTTGGATACATCATACTTCACTTGCATTCTTTATGCATCTTTCACCCTCACTGATTCAGTCATCCTTGTTTCTTTTTCTTCTTCTGCTTTTGAAATTTTTTTTGACTTGTCAAATGGAGAGAACTGTTTACATTTTGAGCATAAAGTTATCATCCTGATGGCAATGGTGTATACCTCAATCTTCCAGTCGAGGGGCAACCAACTGCTTAGTTTGTTGGTTTGTGCTTCCTTCAAAATCCATGCCAGGGGAATGTTCGAATCTGCCAAATGTCATCTACAATTTCTGTCAATAAAATAAAAATCAAATGCATTATTGAAAACCCTCACAGGATGCATTACTTGTTTTCCCATACTTCGATTTAATGAAACATTCAACAACTGCATAATGATAATTCTCGCGCAGTTTAAATTTATTGTATTTAGTGATGAGTAAATGACAATGTGAACCTGTGATTTACTCATTTCCTCTGTCTTGAAGGTAAGAAGAGCCTTTATATAAGGTTGGGATGTCGCGATGACTGGCCAAACATCAAGCCTCCTGGTTGGGATCCATCAGCCCAGGTGATGTACCTGTTGTTACAGAATAGTTACGAGGGAGTAAAGTGAGATTTTGTTGCTTTGAGTCAGAAATGGAACTTCTGTTTGCATAGAACCTCATAAAAGTAAAAATATATATTAACAACACTATCTCTCTTGATCTGTTCTCCAAGTCATACTCTCTCTCCAAGCGTTGTGATCCTAAACTCCTATGGAAGAGAACCACTGCCTAATCATCTATGGGCGATCGGCAATGGCTGCTATGGTCAACATCAATCACTTTGCCCTGCAAACTAAGAAAATCAACACAATCAGCACAAAGCATAGCATTCTGGAGGGTAACCCATATCTCACCGAAAGAGGAGACATCTTTTAGAGGTGCATCTCTCAGGCATGTATATTCATGTCTTTTTTTCTTTTTTTTTCTTCTTTTTCTCGTATGTTATTGAGGTTTTTTTTTTTCAGAGTTTGTTCAAAAGACAAACACTTGACAATTGTTCCATTAATTATGATCTTCATAGATACCATGCCATGCATAGGATTCTAGGAAATGCTACGCAAGAATATGTGTTAATTGAGTCCTTTATCCATTTTCTGAAAAATGAGGCTTGCAATAATGTTCATCAGTTTTTGCTGTTGACACATATATTCAGACGGTGACATCAATTTCATTGGCAAACCTAACTCAAGACAATTTGATACTGAAAAGGATGATCTAATAGTAAGACAGATTTCAACATTGTATCGAGCAGAGAGCCTCTATCTTTCTTGAAAAGAAAATAAGTAGGGGAGAAGATTTAAGTGCAAATCTAAAGGATGATCAATTTTGGTCTCAGCAGAAATTCCCTTCCTTTCTATAAGCTGTGATCGATTACTTACTAATCATAAATGAATTTCACAAATTAAAATGCAACATATTGTCTGAAATTTATAACAGAAAATGTGAATCTCAAACCTATTTCATTTAAAATTTGTGGCAAATGAACTGCCATAAATGAACTAAGTTCTATTTTCTTTTAGAGTGTCAGAAAAAAAAATATATATATATATATATAAAATAATTTGCAGTTCCTTCTTATTCAAAGTAACAAACTTGAAAGAACAGATTTCTTAATTGGATGACAACCCACTAACTATTTTATTAGGAACAAAACATAGAGCTAGGAACAAAATTTAAAAAGCCTGGGAGCTGCAAGAAACTTACAGAGAAACGACACATTTAATGGCAGTGGCAGAACCACCTTTGAGATCAACTCTTTCTTCCTAGTTTGGATGCATATGTAAAGATGAGTAAGAGACATTGGATTTCAGGAATATCTGATAAGCTAGATAGCAGAATATATAAAGACCAATTAACTAGCAGTAATCAAGCTCGGTGATATCATTGTCATTGAGCAATATTAATATAATCTAAAACCTGCTCTAAAGGAGTTCCACTAGTAATCATATCCAGAAAAAAATTGTCTTCGGCCTTAACTTTCAAAAAGGAAAAGAATACATCGTGAGTCTCATTACTAAAAAGCTAGTTTTCAAAGCAGAATATAATATTCACATCTTCATGTCGACACATTTCAAACACACAACTTCGAAGATTTGATTCTCCATGGACATCATGCAGGCCACGTAAAATCATCCAAAGGTACAGATTTACACTGCTCAAGTAAAGGCACCCTGAACCTTCTCCGCAATTTCATTTCTCACTTCTCATTTCTGATTGACATATTGGCGTTGACGGTATCTGCAAAATGCCAGCAATATTATTATTATTATTATTAAAGTGGAACTATGGGGCCCAAGGCTTAAACCTGCGAGAGAGAAACTCAAAATATACAATAATGAAAAGAAAATGGTCTCCATGTAGTAACTCCAAACATTGTCTTCTGCCACTTCACAAAAACGTGTGCTTAGATACATTTCCAAATGCAATAAATGCCCAGATATAACAAGAAGATAATGACCCAGTGAACAGCCAACTACCCAAGCGCCCACACGAATACAGCATTCAAACCACTCAAAACAATGATACATCTATAGTATAGAACAACGGCCACGAGCTATAGGCAGTGTAGACCTTATACATGGACCCAAGAATGTGATTCAATAGAGATTAGACCCAAATCAAACCTCAGACTTCAATCCATGGCTAACCGCCATTTCGTATTTTATTTATTATACTATGCCAGACAGTATAAAATTATAGAGTGGGAAGAAGAATGATAAGAAAGCAATATAACAATATAACAATCTAATATATTGTATAATCTTATACTTTACATTGTGCCATACGAGCCCAAAGTTCAAATTGTTACCTCAAATCAATTCTGTTATCCTAATCTTACAGAAATCTAGAGATTTAAATTCTCCATATAAACATGCACCTTTCAGTAATGCAAGGGTGGGTGTAGATTATATCATTAATAAGATTTTAATAGTAAAATTACTATAATTCAAAATTTGTATTTATACTATTAGAAAATCTTACACAAGAAAGCTCTTCATACATCAGAGGAATAATAAATGACTCCTGCAGTCAATTGTCCCAACATAACCTCCTAGGCATCTATGTAAATCCAAGGAAAAACAACATTTTTAATCATTCTTTACTGAAAGGAAAAAAAATCTAAATATCAAAATAAAACGTAGTACCACCCTAATAGGTGCATGTGTCTTTTAGAATTGGAATTTCCATTCCAATTTGAAGAAATTAGAGTGCAGAAATAACTTAGAAAGTTCCTCAAATTCAAAACACCTCTCCTCTCACTCAGTCTGCCTTATCATCAACATTTTCAAATTTTAATAGGAAAAATGCTATAATTCAAAATTTGTATTTATACTATTACAAGATCTTATATACAAGAAAGCAGTTCATAAAGTCGAGGAATAATAAATGACTCCTGTAGTCAATCATCCCAATATAACCTCCTAGATATCTACATAAATCCTAGGAAAAAAAGCAGTTCAAAAAAATCTAAATATTAAAATAAAACGTCGAACCGCCCTAATAGGTGCACGTATCTTCTAGATTTGGAATTACCATCCCCATTTGACGAAATTAGTGTTCAGAAATAACTTAGAAAGTTCCTCAAATCCCAAACACCTCTCCTCTCACTCAGTCTGCCTCATCATCACCATTTTTTACCAGCCCTAATAATAGCAATACCTGCCTAGCAGAAGACCACAAAAAAAAATTGGGAAACCAATTGAATCACTGAATATGTATTCTACCTTGCATTGAAGCTTCGTTATTGTAGATCTCAACAGGGTATCTCCAACTATGAATCTCAACTTCTTGACAAAATCATCACGTCCTATCTTCTTCGCCTGATAATGGGGAAAGCACAGTGGAATGATATTTTAGATATCTCAAGTAAAATTGGATGATAAAGGCAAATGCAGGGTTAATGTAACGTACCCTGAATTGTTCATAATGTGTATTGATTAGTTCCATATCTGTAGAAGGAACTTTGTTTGAGATAGAAGCAAACAGCATGGGGAAAGGCATCCAGGGTGACTTAGGAGCTCTTGGACTGGTAGCAGCCAGACTAGCAGTATTCCCCTGGGAACTCCCTTTATCTAGAATCGGTTGACTATCACTTCCCTAAAAGACAGTGCATGTACAGATAAGCAAACGTTAAAACTGGACTAAAAACAATCAAATGCTCTACAAGTTCGAATTGTCTTCTTCTTCTCCTTTTTTTTTTTTTTTGAGTAAAACTATTAAAAAGAAAAGGGAAAAAAAAAGAAGCTCCTAAAATTGTCATCATCGACATTTCCACAAGAACCCTACTGATCATGTGATAGTTTGAATTCTACATTTATTGAAGAACTGGATGAACATACTCTTAACATCTCAACCAACTTTACAGTGATTCAAAGAAGCATAAAAAAAAAAAAGCATCAAATAGAAGGAAACAGCATGTCTGACACATCACATAAAAATCTTTTACAAGAATAGCAATAAACAGGGTAAAACTAGAAAAATAAGGGAAAAAAAAATTAACACAAAAAGAAGCTGGGAAACGAGAAAAAAGACAATCAATTAGGCTTGTGCAATGCAGGACAAAATCTACATCTTTATTACGTCAGAAAAACCATACATGTCCGTATGCATTCCACTTCAACACATCCAAGGTATGATGTGGGACATGATAAGAATGTGCCTTATGACAAGTCTTTTTTTTATATAAGTAAAGGATAATAATGTATCACAAGCCATGCCTTTTTCAGCAAGATTAAGGCATCTTTCAAGTGTCAAAAGACACTCAATGAAGTGTCTTACTTCTATAGAAAAAGATAGATCATATAAATCTTCCACGCAAAAGTAAGCAACAGAAATCAGAAAATAGAAGGCATTAAAATTATGCAATAAGCAGGACTCAGGATGTAGACAAGCATATTAACTGAAAAACATAATTCCATGTGAACATAAGTAGGACAGTGCCACTTGCTGATTAAAAAACAAAACATATACATTATTTGAGAGCTGAGAAAAGCACCTGCCAATACATAGTAACTTACCACATCTATAGTAGAAGACTCAGACTGCAAATGGCCCTGAGGCATTTGGCGAGCTAGAGTAACCCCATAAGCATTATGCTTGCTCTCACTCCCAACCAGACTCCCTGTAGGAACATCACATGCTAGTGATCAAGTACTGAAAAACTTCAAGAAAAGAATTGAGAACTGGACATCATTGAACCATAGTTGGAGTGATGAGTCTCATGACACATCTCCTGAATGTAAGAAAGCCCAACCAAGAGGAGATATCTACTATCAAATGAAGCCCTGTTTCATAGAACTAACAACTTCTTTTTCCAAACACAATGAAAGAACTTGGGTTACCAAGTTGACTTCAACCACTCAGAGTCTGATGGAGTAATTCAAGTACCAAACATATAATATAAAAGTTCAATAATCCTTTTGGGAAAATATAAATTACTAGCAAACAAAGAAAAGAGAAACTAAAAGGAATAATATATCACCTTCAGCATCAGTACGGATCTTGAAACTAACAACAAATTCTGGATAGATGTGGGTGTTCATGTTCATATTCCATACTACATAGTATCTTGGACTTTGGAGGTCATCCACCCCACTATCAAAGTCATTACTACTAGGAAGAAACTGTCTATTTCCATGATGAAGAAGCTCCACGTTCCCCACTATGACACGGCAAAACACCATGTACCGTACCTCATTTTCGTCAACATCACAATAACTTGCACTGTAACAAAGCCAAAAGTCGAATCCTTCTCTAAGCATGCTAACAGAATAATCTAGAATATGAATAGTAATGATAGCAGAGACAACTACAACAAATTTCATAAGTAGGAAAAGGTTTGAGTCATTACTACTAAAAAATGTAAGATTTCCTTCCATATGTAACAAAAGAGTATCACAACAATAATCCCACCAATATATTTCTCAAGGAAACAACTAATGGAATAAATAATAAATAAGAAGAATTTACAGACAACCATATGCTAAATCTGAAACGAATGGTGGAGCCATACAGAGAGGGAAGCACCCAAAAATGATGAAATAAAGAGAAAGTATGAACCGTGAACCCATCTGTTTTCCAGTTGGACCAGGTTAAGCCATTGACAACCTTTGGACAAGCAACTAAAGTGACAACCAGCAGAAATAATACTCAGACTTGCACAACAGGATGTCACCTGTGCCACTAAGAGAACGAAAAAGTCTTCTCTTACAGTAGCAAAGATTTTAGAACACAGCAGTACCAAAATTGGCAGTATAGCAGCCATGCTGCTAATAGGACAGGACAGAGGGAACCAACCCAGTTCTATTAAAATAACTATTTCTAAGATAATGAATTTATTTTTGAAAAGAGAAAGAAAGATGTATTCTCTGAACAGACATGGTTAAATGGTTCTTAAAAAAGGTCAACATTTACTTGCTCTAAAAAGAAAACTCAAACCTTTTGTTAGCACAGTCAGCAGCTGCAAGATGAACACCAATGCCATATGTGGACTTAATTTTAGACAGTCCACAATGCCCAAGCCCAAATTTCATGATGGTTGAGAGCTCTCCTTTAGAAGTAGCAAGCCAGCCATATTGAACATTTGGATCTCTACGGCATTTCTTTGTAATTTCAAGCTGCTTCTGAAAAAGCTCAAAACGAACCGGCAATGAATCACTTGAACACTGATATATCTCAACTATGTCTGCTCTACCAAAAGATTTCATTCCATCGAGAAACATTTTCTTTACAGTATCCAAATCCATCTTTCCATCTACAGCTTTAGTATTAGGCACAAAACCCACCTTCCCTGTTTTGGTTTTGGGCATCTTATTAGAACTATCCTCAACTTCTACAATAAATTGATTTCTAGCACATTTTCCATCAATATGGATATATTTAACAAGAGCGTCAGACTCCCCGCTACACTCCTTAAAATCAGATTGATCAACTCCATTTATTTCAATTTCCAAATGCAATTTTATGTCCTTGGACCTTGAAGGCTCCTCAAATGAAGACTCCTCATCTTTCAAATTATATTGCTCATCATTATCAACAGAAAATACTTCAGGAAAGAAGCAGCCACCTGCCTCATCAATCCAGGCAATAGGTTGCTGTGCACCTGTTTCCAAGTCCATTTGATACATGTGCAAAAAATCTAGCACAAGATGACAGCCACTGAACTCCACCTCCACGGCTCCTTTCTTTACCTCAAGATCTTTCCTAACCAAGTCAACAACATCTGGAGGAAAATTCATCCATTCGCCATTCTGATAAAACATCAAACGTTCGGGCCTCCCAGTTTTTTTATAATTTGAATAACATCTAAGTAAAGTTTGTCTGAATTGAGTCCCAGAGTTCACAAGCTTGCTTCTGCTCCTAGCTATTCTCCTTCTCTTGCCAAGCTTGTGTGATGGTGAAATCAAGAAAGGCCAATGTGGTGACACCGAGCAGGAGGGTCCATTTAAATATGAAGCACATCTGGTAGCCCGCTTTCGCTTTAAATTAAGCAAAACTCTATCCGATGCCTTTGCGATTTTGGTTTCCATTTCTATGTACTAAAGCAATATCTATCAGCAATTTCAATTCTAAAAACTCAAATACAATTACCAAAAGCTCAAGTCTTACAGTAGTTTCAAAGAAACTGTGATGCTGAATATGGTGTCACGAAAAATGATGGGAAATCCCTGGATGTGAAAAGTAGTCAGAATATTTAAATCACAAATAGAATCATGCAGTAAATAAAAAGTTTGCATAATTAAATGAAGACCTTAAGTAAACTACAGCTGCACACCATACATGACCATGCAGCTAACAAAATTCAAACACGGTTAAAAAAGTGGATTACTCCAAAAGAATTACGTATAGAAACTCATGCAAGACCATACAACATATGTACCATAAGACAAATATAAAACGTTCAATAACAATAGATGTGAACTTCTGAAGCTCATTAGCTTTTGTTTGAACAAAGATAATAAAAGAACACATAAAACCAATTAATTTGGGACCAAACAAGGTAAAAATTTAAAACTAACATTTAAACAAACAATAAAACTGATCAGAGATTATCACAGTTACATGCAGCCAATTTCAATTTCTTATTTCCAGTACCTTGTTATCCTCCATAAGACCAATATTGTTAAGAATCTCAAGAAAACACAAGTTTAAAAGATATAGAGTCAATCCAGTATCCATATAGGAAGTTTCACATAGTTGAGTCTTTGTTTCATGCTTCACGGTATCAGAAAGCTGCTAAAACGTAACACAAATTTATTTTTTTGCTATCTGGAGATGTTGCAGCTATGTCTGTCTGCACAAGCACCCAAAAGAAGAATATCCCAGCAAAAGAGTTGAAGGTGTGAAACAAGACATGAACCTAACAGACAAAAGACTAAATTTGTTCTCTTCCCCACAAGGGAAGAGCCTGTATATGCTTCAATAGCTGCAGGTGCAAATGAATGATAATTTGGTTAAAACTCAGCCATCAGGAAGGCTACCTTTGTTAACTTATTATCTTCAATTTCCTAGACCTTTTTTTTCTTTTGTAATCTCTAATTGGCCATGGGGTATCTTCATTATAACCATCCAATTGAGTAAAAAAATTATTTTCTTTTCTTATGTCTCATATTAAAATGTTAAAACAAACTAACAAACAAAAACTCAACCAGAGAATTCTCATGGGACAGTGTGTCATTTTAGATATGATGCAAAATACCTAATAGTGCAGATATGTATGATTAGTAAATCACATGACGCACCACAGTCCACCACCCTGAATTACATGGTAGAGTAGAAGATTACTCATTGGAAACACTATCATATTTAAACAAAATAATTCTGAACAAGGGAATTCATCTCTAAATCAGGAATCACGCAAACATTTGACAATATATAATAAACAAATAATGCATACCGTGAAATGCAGCATGCTTTCATCCTGTAAATGCTTCTCTTCTCTAAGACCTCAATACAATTAACAGAAGAAATGCTACTTCCTTACTAAATCTAGAGTCTGAAACAGCTCTGCTCCTGATAGTCATAATAGCATTTACTATGAGAATTGAAAACCTTTATTATAACAACACCTTATAACAGAAGTTTCTTCACCAAGATAACAAAAAGAATTACACCCACTTTATTCCATATAAAAGCAAAACAAACTGGGTTAGTCCACCAACAGCTTTTATTCATTCCAGCTCAAAATTCTACTGTAATTTTTTTTATTCTTCAAAAATTTGACACCAAAAGACCTATACAATCCAATATTTATTATCTTGAAGTTTCTAAGAAACCAAACAGATCCTAGCTCCCAATTACGATATAATTATCTATATATAATAAACTAACCGAAACCCAAAATCAGTAGTAGCCTGATATAGTCACCGTTAGACAAATAATCACTAGGAAAAAAATTCCCAAAATTGAAAAAGAAACAATTGAGATTAAAATCAATCCCGATCTGACGAATTCATTACCAAAAAGATAATTTTGAAGCCCAGGGTTTCATTTCATGTAAAGCATAGAACTTGCGAACTCAATCAAAAACTTTGGAACAAAAATCCAAACCCCACAAAACTGGGAAGGAAAAAAAACAAATTTGAACTTTATGATTGAGATACGAATAGAATTACCTGGGAGTACATAAATCACAAAGTTACCTCTGCTTAGGATTATAATTTGTGTTAGGGCACTGATTTCCAGGAGAAAGGGTTAAGCAAGGCAGCGTTTGGACGAAACCCTAAACTCAAGAAAACAGGGGAGATGGGAGACTAAACGACGCCGTTTAATAAGGCTGACCGATTACAAAGGTCGGCGGTCTATAGCCTGGCTCTGGGTGTCTCTTTTGCTTGGAGGAAAAGCGAAGCTAAACTCAGCCCACCATGAACGATTCCAAGGGGGCAATGATAAGATCACCTGAATAAAACTTATTACTACCTCACCGCTTCAATTTTATTGGATAAAGCATAGGTTGACTGTAGATTGTCGCATGAAACCACGAGATGTGATTGGTGAAATGAGGCGGTGGGGTGGGGGAGGATGAGGAAGTTAGGAAGGGGTTCTCCACTAAAATATCTATATTTTAGGGTTAAATGTGTCATTTCAGTATTGTTGATAAACCAAGCTGTTCCTTGATAATCGTGTCATGAGTTTAACTTTGGTACCCTACTTGTGTTAGTCTCATCTACAGTAGGGTCCCACACACTGGAAATGATGTTGTACCTATCTAACGGAACTCTAGAAAAGTGTTTGCTAATTGTTAGGTATAATAATAATGAATCAAATCATAGTCAAATATAAATTAGGCTTTTTCTTCTTTTTCTTTCAATGCGATCCCATCTAAATTTAATAAAATATAATTTGATTTGATTGGATCTGATCTTAATGAAATATCCTCTTCAATCAGCAACCCTTAATTGAACCTAATAAAATTAACTCAAAAAATGCTCTTAACATTTTTTACAAGAATATTCGTCCACAATACGAGTGTTCTTCCTGAGGCAATACCTAAAGTTACGACAGGGCATCAGCATCGTTTTGATTTCCACAAGCTGGAGGTTCTTCATGTAATAGTTACATAATAGACTTCTGTAGTGGAAGTATCACGACTCTTAACATTTTGCCTCCCGTGTATGCTGTAGGACAATACTCAGCTGTGTCTTCGGTTTGCAATGGACTGCTCAGCGAGATACCTATTGTAAAATTAGAAAATAATTTCATCAACTTAAGGACTACAGGAGAAAAGACATTAGCATCAGAGCTTATCAAATAAAGAACAAAAGGGTATACATTGCATGATACGTGACTTAAATATTTTTATTATGTAAGACTTAAATGTCACTTTCAATCAGTTACAATGCAATGCGTTACCATTCAGCAATAAACCCTCAAGTGTAGTGTAGAAGCAGAGAAGGTCATGAAAACTAATTTGACTAGCAAGATAGGGAATCAAGAGACACCAGGTATCCAATAGTCATCGCATCAGATAATGAAGTCAAAACAGTAAGCCCATCAAGAATAACAGCTATTCAATGGAATTTGGATAATTATCTATAACATGTAACAACAGCCAGTCCTCTATGAAAATTTGACATTGTGTTCATTAGAAAAATTATCATCGTTGTTAATAGTTATAATTTGGCTAACACAAGTACTAAACATTATAATTTTGATATGAAGAAGAAAATATTGCTCTCATCACCATAAGACTTATTGAAGTACTTACTTGCCAGTGTAGAATCCAGCAGAATACCAAGCATTCAAAACAGCACTGAGATCCGTTTCAGAGCCAGTACATTGACCAGTTTCCTGTTTCACTTTTTCCTTCTCTTTCTCTGAATTGCAAGGAGAAAAACATAGCTAATGGTAAGACTACTTTAGCACACCTGAACTGTCACTCCAAGAGCAACATAAGTAAAATGAACTTATTGAAACACAATAATACAATGGAGGGGTGGGTAGGAGTCAATCATTTTGTTTTCTTGATCAACCAAATAAAGGGGTACTGAGTACAACAACATGGCACAAGAAATAATAATTTAAGAAAAAGATATAGGACACTTAGATTATCTCCATCACAATACATTCACTGAAGTGTGAAATCCTATGGCAAGTTAATTGAATTAATCAATATGCTTAAGGCAACCCATAACAATAGAAATGCAACAATATATGACATGTGCTAAAGAACCTTTCAGTTGCATGATTTAACATTAACACATGAACAGTTAGCTACAGGGTAGACCAAATAGCAGCATCTGGATAAAACAACACAAGCATGCTTTGTTTGGTTGATCAACTGAAGACGGCAGGAAAGTAGAAAACACATGTAAAGCGTGAAAAAAAAAACTCAAGACTCTCACTTTTCAGGACCAACACAAATGTGAAATCAAGTAAGAGAATTCATTCAACAAGCCATATTTATGAGCATTGAGGAAATTCAGTATATATACTTCATAAGGGACAGCTCATAAATCAACCCCCATAACATCACCTATGCACGCGTAACATACTAACACAAACTCTACTCTTTACATTCGTGTTTACCTTCATTTATATTTGAATCACCAGAGAAGTTTGTCCTAATGGTAGACAATGCCTTCTCTGCAGCTCCCATCGCTGTTCTGACAATTTTGCCATCTTCATAAGTAGATGAATTTGCAGGACCCATTGTCACAGAATCATCACTAGGTTTGCCAACACATGTTCCACCACCTAAAGGACAACCAGTACATGACATGCAAGGAGCCACAGAAGATTGACAAAAATATGGGCAACATGAACAGATTATATTTGGATGAGAAACTTGGCATGCTTGCACTAAATGCTCTTGTGAATTAGAACATTGCACACCAGAATTAGAACCACCAGCTGGATAATGGTAATTCCAACCACCAAATTGATTAAGTTGCTCCAAAATTTTTTGCCTCTTCTCCTCAAGCTCATAATACTGGCCAAGTAATTGGTCATAATCATTTCCGTCTTGTGAATATGGATACCCTTTTTGAGCATCCTGTGTATCTTGTATGTGTATACCATTTGATGCATCCACTGGAGGACTGGGTTCATGTGAACCTGCATAATTGTTCTCTTTAAGTGATGAAACATTTCTAGCCTCTCCCACTTCATGTGCAGCAGTTGATGTATCATTACTTTTCTCATCAGCATCCCTACATTTCATTAAACACAGGATGAAAACATGAAAACGATAATACAAGTCAAAAAATAGAAGTGCGACAACTGCCAAGCAAACATACTACTCAAAAACTTGGTTTTTGAGCTAATTACTTCATATTAGCAACTACTGATGTCACCCACACAATAATAGTTGCTTGCTAATTCAGGACCGCACTCCTTTTTTTATTCAGATATGAAGAAACGCCCACTGTCCTCATATTTATCCAACTTATTGACATTTTTACATATAAAAGAAATGAGAAGACATGTTTGAGATTTAAAATTCCAAGTTTATGGTTAATTGGTCAATTACTCTCCTTCTATAATTCTACCTGAAGTCAGCATTTGTCTCAAAAGCAAGCAAACACTATTGTTTCTTATACTACAGGAACAAAAGAAAAATATAATGTCATAGTTCAAAACTTGCACTTTTTTCCAAAAACTTCTCTTAGAGTATCAAAACTTAATTAAGTTGGAAAAGAAAAATAATGATATGACAAATGCGTTTGTCCAGTTACATGCTAACCTTTTTGTCACAAGATCTCCACTATCATTATTAGAGTCATCTTTTTCACTGCTGCCAGTAACTTTTTCTCCCTCAGGAGGAGTATCATGGTTTTTCTTGCTATGCATTATCTAGAGAAGGAAAAAAGTAAAGTGAGAAGAAATATTATATATAACTAGAATTACAATGAAAATCTAAATTCACATGACATAATTATGCATATAACCAAACAGAAAATGTTATCCACACAAATCCAAAAAGCTAGGTATTTGAATATTCCCAAAATTCAATTACTCAGTTAACAAAATCTGCAATAGGCAAACACTCATAATTAGTTTGTGGATATGCAAATTCTACATTCTTGTAATTAATGCACGGGAAGCATGCATGATACTAGAATTGTAGAAGAGTAAACTCATCTATTCGGGGATCGGGCAAAACAATTATTTTGTCATGACACCCACAAAATTGAAGAACCTAACTGGGTACAAAGCAGACAACTTTAGTAATACTCCTATAATAATATTTTTTTTTTTTTTCTTATTTTCTCTAACTCCCAAAAAAAAAGCTTACAAGGTTTTCAAATGATAGAATGTGCTAAAGAACAAAAAAAATTGAATGCATTGTTATCTGCAGCTCAAGGTGGCCACAATTATTTGATATTTCTACTTCCTTTTATCTACCTACAAAAGTGAAAAATGGGAATAGTAAACAAGATGATCCACAAGTAACTACCACAGTACTGCTTTAGTTTCCAAACACAACTAATAATCTCAGACAACCTCAAACCTCAATCTATCACAAAATTTGAGCTAAACTACGATCACCTTCAGCTAAAGATCAGTGAAAAAACATAAAGAATATGGAATTATAGATAATCGATACCAACAAAATCATTTGACGAGCAGTATCTATCAAAAAAAATGTAGGAACAGATGGGAAGCAGAGACCTTATACTGGGAGATAGCATCGTCGAATGCGTTGATGAGAGCAGAATCGTCCCACAAATCGCCTTCCTTCCCCATTGCTCTTTCGATTGAAGAGCCCAAAACCCTTTTCTATTTCACAAAACCCTTCCCTCCTTTTCTTTTTCTTTTTTCCTTCTAGCAAAGATATTTAGCTGTTCTTTTTTCTTTCTTTTCCGCTTCCTTCTAATAATTCTAATTTTATTTATTTTTACAAATATAGCATTTTAATACACCCATTAAATTGGGAAAAACCACACTACGGGTCACTCTTTATTTTTAGTGTTGTTTTACATAAATTATCATATTTTAAAATTTTTAATGAGATCATTTTAATTTCAATCTAGATCTCACGAATATATTATTATTAAAATTCTTTTTCATTTGTTAAAATTTATTGTATATTTGTGGGGGTTTTATTCTTCTATTATGTTATTTAATTGTCTTGCTCTTTCATATTTGAAATTTTTAATAAAGCTATGTATCAAAGCATTGTTAATAAAAATATTTTTTAAGTATAACTATTTAAATGTTATATATAAAGTTAAAAAAGTAATTGAATGAGTTAATATAAAAACTCTGTAAGATATAAGAAAAATAATTATAATTTTAAAAGAGATATTAAGGATTAAAATTACTAGAAAATGGTTTGTTTTGAAATATTTTTGTAACAGGTTATTTCAAAAATATTTTTATATAATTATTTTTCAAATTTAAATAATAAAAATTTATATTTTACTTTATTATTTTTGTTGATTTAAGATATTTTGATTTACTTAAATTAGAATAAGGATATATACTAAAATATGATAAATATTATAGGTATAATTATCTAATCAATAAAACTTATTTGAACTTTTATTTTTTTTTATTCGGCAAATCATCAATTTCTAGTTCTAATTTTTAAGATTTAAAAACACTTTTTGATATAGTTCAAAAATTAAAACCCTTATTATAAGATAGGCGTGGGTAAACATTTAATCGTAAAAGTTATTTTAAAAACTAAATCAAACATAGGTATTATTTTATTATAAAATATTGTCTTTTTGTAAAGCGCTGAAAAACCATAGGGACTAATGTTTGAAAAAATATTTCAAATTAAATAATCAATATTTATGTAATCAATAAATCATTTCAATTTTTATAATTTATTTCTTACATTACGCGTACGCCCTTTTAGTCTATTGGGAAATGCGGGTTTTGAGAGCCTAGCTTAGATAATGGATCTCTGGTTTTACCAAATAGAACCAGCAATGAAGATGGGTGCAGTATCACATTTAACTCTATTCATACAGGTTGAATCATACTCTCACTTTTTCTGCAGCTTCCTTGATCTGTTCAATTGTAAAGATGCCAAAGAAGTCATCATCTGAAATAGCATTGATTGCCGCAGATGCAACATCATCAACACTAACAGGAGAAGTCAAGAGCACATCAGATGCAGGAAGAGAACTCAATGGTTTGGTGAAGTTTTCTGTCGCTCGCAGAATCCTCTCCACTGGCTCCCCAATCCAATCCAGGGGAATCTCAAAACCATCCACCCTCCTTTTCCCATATATGAAACCAGGTCTTAAAACAACACCTGTAGATGTCCATATTCAAGTAGAATGTTGGAAACATGAGACAACAAAACGGAGGGGAGTCAAGGATTATAACTTATGTTTCTTTTTGCTTAATTTTGAGGGGGAGTTTTGTAGAATTTACAAAGATCAACCCCAATCTAGTTTCAATATTCACATTAAAAAATTCGGCTGTACCATTCACCATTGGTTATGTTTGTCAACTAGCAAAACCTAGCCAATTTTTTATGTATCCAGTTTTTACCCGGAAAAAAGTTGTTGATTTGGCTGTTCGCTAACCCCAGAGTGGGACTATACGTACATATACTAATAGGCATTTTCAACAGCCTAATGTCCTCTTTGGAAAAAGAGTAACCCACTCCGAGACAATTGTCTGTATCAGTTGAAATATGCAGTTTTCTAAGTTCACATAGTTGTGCTCCAGGCACTCTAGCTTTTTCCATTTTATTAGCAGTTTATACAAAAGTCGTCTCTGATAGTCTCCAAATCCTATTGATAGGCATGTGATAGTTACCTGAATTAGGATATTTAGAAAGAACCTCTGATTCCGCTTTCCTCTTTCCTGTGAAGTACCCAGATGAAAGTAAAAATGATGGTAAGTTGTAGTCATGAACTGAGATCAAGATAAACTTGGGAATCCCTGTCAGGAAGAGAAGAAAATATGTCAGACGTATGAATTAATATCCAATGCATTTCAATAAAATGGAAGATTATAAAGAAATTAAAATTTCCAAAAAAAAGAGAGACAAGAGGAGGATAAGAAACCCTCCTGAATTAAAGAAAGAAAGTACAAGTGAAACAGAACTAAACAAATAATTAGTGCAAAAGAGCTCTTGATTCATGCTGAACATCTAAAGAACAGAAGCATAGCATCAAACTCAACTCAACTTAACCAAGCCTTAAACCCAAACTAGTTGGGGTAAGCTTGGCATCAAAACGATGCCAAAAAACAGTTTTCTCACAAAGTGCAAAAGACATTCATTGCAAAATTTATATTTGTCCATATTCATGTTCATGGGGAAAAATAATTATTTTTACTATTCATCCAAGTTATTATGCCCCCTTTGGCCAGAAGTAGATGAAACGTAATCTAGGAATATAACCTTTCTTTTACTTTGGATAGTTTGTCTGCAATCAAATGTGGGGGAAATATGTAGTATGGCTTTTCAAATAAGATGATGCATGCACTAAACCATGCTGTTTGCAAATTTATATGGAGTTATGAAACAGACATCATATAATTTTGTAAGGTAAAACAATGACCAGAAACAACTTGTTCTTATGAATTAGTTGCGCTGACCAACTGAGAACCTAAGAAATTTTGCATCTACCCCAAAAATTTACTTACAAGAGAAAGGGGAAAATAAAGTAAGGAAGAAAAGCTAAGCTCTTTTGACACTTACAAAAAATATATCAGTTTGGGACATGTCAACCCCTATCAACACCATTACAAAAGTAAACACAATTCACACCATTTAACTTATATCTTATTAAAGTCATCACCGCAAATTACACATTAATAAGTTTTGCTTAGTTGCTTACACGTCAATAGTACCTAGAATACTATAATGGTGAAATAGTTCCATGTATTTGTAAGGGTGCAACTTCAAAAGCACCTAGAATACTATAATGGTGAAATCCATTAAATCAAATGTAGTAATTCTTAATTTCCAAAATTCTCTGCAACCACTTCGGCCTTCAGGAAAATTATCCTATCTACCATAGATTTCACTTAACAAATAGCATAGTCATCTTATGCAATCCATCATAGCAAAATTGACAAACAGGTATCAGCTGATCCTTTGAAAGCACTCCTGCATGACTTATAAAAGGTGGGGGAGCAGAGGCGATAATAAATATTTGGAAATTAAGTTCTGGGACTCATGAAAAATCTAAATACTGTCCTCAAAATGTGGACACATTTACTAAGAAAATTCTACAGCTTTATTTAAAGACAGATATGTATGGATAAAAAGGTTTATTTGCACAAACAATGAAAACAAATGATACATAAATTGAAACTGCAACATCATAATTGACAGTTTCTTACCATACTCCTTTGCAGCATTCACAGCCACAACATTAGCCTCTCCATTGATCCTTCTCATCTGCTCCTCACTACCAAAACCTCCAAGGGTTGAGACCACTGCAGTAGCTCCAACAAGTACTTCATCCCAGTTCACATAGAAGACATCTCCTGCACATCATGCCAAACACTCCTAACAATCAAGTTACTGAAATGAAAAGATGCATGCAAGATTCAACACATACATGATACCAGACCACAAGATTGTTGCACCTAATATACCCCATACATCCGCAACACTCAATACCATGCCCACAGAGCCCAAAGACTCATAAACTGATCCTATAGTTATTGTCAAAGAGGATAATAACAGGGGTAATGTCAATACCACTGCCAAATCACATGCACTTGACTCCAAAAGAACTAGTCACAAATTGCACCATAAGCTTTCTATACCAATTATATAGTAACTAGCAAGCATTAGAAGTATTCTTCTTCACAGCTCAACTTACCATGCATAACTTTTACAAGTCATATGTAACTTGCTCCATTGTTTTCCTAATGAAGCTCCACAGTAAGCTGTGTGCACACTGTATAATTTAAACTCTTTCAATTCTAAAGACTACATCTTAATCAATCTATAAAATATAAATTATATTACAACCAATGCCTTAAAACTTGATAACCAAACATAAGATCAGGAAACTCTTCATAGTTTAGTTGATGGACCATAATTCAAAGAATCACATGAAAAATTTACATTCTTCTCCCAGACCCACGAGTTTAATGTCCCAATTACTTTGAACTTGGTTCCATATCAACTATCTTCATTACAGTTTAAATTCTAATAACATGATTTGAGGTGAAGATTGTTTTCTTCTTTCTTTTGAAAGATCTACGTTCTGATAAACCATATCTGCAATTTGTGGTTACTTCTCAAAGTAAAGAATTGGAGACATGAGTGCGAGTATGGTTTCTGAAACTCAATCCTAAATATTGGATTTCAGATTGATCAAAATCAATCTTTTTTATCAAGTATAAGTCAAGACACACATTGCGCACATTGGTAAAAGATGTTAAATGAGACAAGATTACAAGTATCATATAAGATTCAAAAGGTTGAGTACACCCTTGGACTTCCGCAATCCGCATGTCCCTGTTTTTCCTTCTTAATCTTAATCAATCAAAAGCACATGTTCATAGAATAATGTAACCAACAATTACTCCAAAGGAGATTAAGTATTAACGTGCCTGGAATCCAAGTAACCTGATCCACCCATGGACTTGGGGAAGTAGGACGTCCTGACCTGTAAGTAAGTTTTCAGTCACAAAAGAAAATAATATAAGGGGAAGAATACAAAACTGTTTATTAAAAATGCCAACTACTGGAAATATATACACATAAAAAGTTAGCTAAATGAGGGGATGGGCAGATTACAGTGTCCTAATTGAGGCACTATTATGCTTGGAGAGATGTTCACTTCAGTTAACATGGTGGTCTATACAGAGAAGAATTAGTTGGCCAACTAGCAATTTTTTATCATACTCCACTCATGGAAGTCAATTTGTAACTCTGCAAAATGCTGCTCCTTTTTCAAACATGATAGATGTTCTTCATTAAGGGCACAATAACTCTTTCTTTCTCTTTTCTCAGTTTTCTACCCCACTATGGGTTATAAAGAGAGAGATGCAGTAAAACAGTCAAACTTATCACAAACCTGCTCAGGCTTATAACCTCTATGCCCTTGGATACAGCATTCTTGCATATGGCAGAACCAACAAAACCACTACCTCCCAAGACTACAACCTACTACAAATGCAACTTGGTGAGAAGTTTTGGAAAATAAAAAACCAGAATTGCATATTATCAATTTCCAGAAGTATTAAACATCTGCATACCCGTTCAGTTTTAACATCAGCAATAACATCTATTGTATTTGGTTTGAATTCATCTCTTACACCTGCATCAGCATAACGGCAGCTGACAGAAAACCTACAGAAACTATAATCAGATAATGAGATGAAAAACAAAAGAAAATTCAGCTAAAAATCATGCGAGGGAGAGAAAAAGGAAACCAAAAAAAAAAAAAAAAAAAGAAGACAATTTAAGAATTCTCAAATTATTAACTTCAATACTAGCTGCCAAACTGGATTAAGATCCTGGTAAACCCTTGTGACTGGAGAGGCAGTACATTTTGCAAAATGAGTACAGCCAAAGTCAAGCAGTTTATTTTTGTCTACGACCACTAACATCAGCATGAATCTCAGCCCAAGCTAAAAAAATGGAAGAGTACTTACTCATCCCTGTTCAAGGAGTATTTTTTGAAAATCAATGCTGCAATCTGCATTAATCTAAGAAAGAAGTTTACATATCCTAACTCTCAACCTATGAGATTCTGAAATCCCTATTGGGTCCATTGGCCCATTCAACATCCTTTTCTTTCCATGGTTCCCACTTCCCTCTACACCAGCAAGGATATAATACTATGCTAAGTACTAAATCCAATGACTAAAAACCTGGAGTTATACTGACTTCAAAACCTCAATCTAAACTTTATTCTTGTGCAACTTAAACGAGCTTTTAGCAATATGCACAAACTCCACCTTCCCCTTCTTGGTCTACAGTCATTCATCTCATTTCTCAACTTTCCATTTTATAGAACCCAACACCCAATTCTTTTTTCCAATTTATACAAATGACATAATTGTAGTGTACTCTAAAAATATCTAAGATATGCACTACTTTTATCTTAAATTAAATCATATTTAATATATAATGAGCTGAACATGGTTTAACAATTATACATTCATGAAAATCTGATTCTAAAGAAGTCTTGTGAATGATTTAATAACAAAAAGAACCATAACCAATTAAAAACAATCTAACTAATTTACTAACTCCTGAAATGGGGACTGTCATGCTTACATCCAATTCAATAAATAAATCAAAAAAAATAATCAAAGAAATACTATAAGTAAAGAAAAGTTTGCCCAAAAACAAAACATGGGATTGATTACATTCAATAAGTAAAATATAAATTTCAATCGAAAGAGAATATAAAAAACGAAAAACGGAATCGTGCACCTGCTTGATCATTTTGTGCGTGATTGTGCATAAGTAGAAGAGAGGGCCTGCAGACCTGTTCTGTAGATGCAAGGTGGATCTGGCTTGAAAAGAAAGCTCTTCGGAGAGAGGTGGAAGGTGCGGAAATGGTGGGGAAAGATGATATTGATGCCATCCTGGAAGTAATTTGAGAATACAGTGAGCTGCCTGAGCCGCCTACCGATGGAGCCAAACCCACCATTGCTTTCATCTAATTAATAATTTAATATAAATATATATTCTACCATTTGAGGCACCGTGGTGTTACTCGTGTTAATGGTAAGTGTAATTTTATTTCATTAAGAAGAATTAAAAAATAATAAATAAATAAAAAGTTATAGTTTTATTAGTATTAAGAGATAATAATTAAAAATTTAAAAAAAATTCTAACGTGTGTCTTGTACTTATTAAATTATAATAAATATATTTTATAAGATTATAACTTTCTCAAAATAATTATTTATGCATTAAAATACTAAAATCACAATTAATAAATATTACAAACTTAATAATTATTTTTCAAAAAACTCTTAGAAAATTTCATAAATTAATATTTATTGTAAATATAATATTTGAGTATTATAAAATAATAATTAAAAATACTTATATAATAATAACTAGTATTTAAAAAAATTAAATTTTTTGAAATAATTTTTAGATATAATAAAAAAATATTTTAAATTATTAGAATATAAAAAATATAAATTAAAGTATTCGAAGAATAAGAAAACTTGCCTGATTCATTCACAATTATTTTCATATATAACTAATACATAAATTATCATTTTTTAATATTTAATTTTATTATTAATAGTATTTTGTTTTGAATAAAGTATAATATTATACTATATAAAGAATGAGAAAATCTTCTACCAAAAATAAAAAATAAAATAAAATAAAATATTTAACAAATTTATTCATAAATCATTTTTGTATATAACTAATACAAAATCATTTGGATGATAATATGTACACTACTCAAAATTGTTATGTGTACAAAAAAAACTTTGTTATAGTGAAAAACAAAATTGTTGAGTGCACAAAATTCAGCCCATTTGTGCACTTAACAATTTTGGGTAGTGTACATATCACTACCCAATCATTTAATGGCCACTTATAATTTATGTGTAACTAACACGTAAATTAAAATAATTTTAAGTTGCATGGAATTGTTTTTAATATTCAACTTTACTAGTAATATTTATATTCATATACAAAATTATATTTATTGAAATCATAAAAATATAGATTATAATATATAATGTGTAAGAAGATACTTAGTCAAATTACTCCTATTTAACTAACTAGCATCATGAGACGGGTGTTGGTTTGTTTTCTACATTTCTCATTGACAATATAAATAGTTATTTTATCAGTTTTAGGCTTTGTTTTGTAACGTTGAGATTTTTTGAAATGTGTTGTGCTTTTATGACTCATTTATAACTGTTTTTAAAATGTTATAACAGTAGTATTTGGTAAAATAATATAAAAACTACTCTTAATAAGTAAAAGTCATAACTAAGTGTTTGGTAAATTAATTGTAAAGCTGCTATAAATATTTAAATTAAATATAATATATATTAATAATAAAAATAGATAATTAACCTATTATATTAATTAATAAAATGGTAAATATGAATTTTAATTAAAAACTAAAATTATATTAGTCTTTTAAACTTTTAGGAGCATAAATCAGCTTTCAAAATCACCACTGACTTTTTAAATTAAGAGCAAAAGTACCATTTTTTTTTTTATTTTACAAAACATAAAAAAATTGATTTATGTTATTTATAGGCCAAAAAACATTCCAAAATAGCATAACCAAACCAAGTCTTAGTATAATCATTTGTGCATGAGCTATAAAAGGACAAACTTTTTTGCATAATATGTACTCTTGTTCAAAATATTAAAGAGTTTGTTACCCTTAAAACTTACAACATGAATGAATAATGTGTTTCAATATTAACTAGACATGCCAATAATGGAATATGTCTCAAAAAGAATCTTATAATTTTTTTCTAAAAAAATTAAATATATGAGCGCTTGTGATAATATTAATATGATAAAAAAATAAATAAATAAAGCATATAACCACATCGGTCGACGATGTTTATATATATATATATATTTATATTACAATCTAATTTTATTTTTTTTATAAATATTTTGATATAAAAAAATTAAAAAGTAAATAATATCTCTAAAATAGTCTTCAAGGTTTATTAGTTTATATATATCCTCTTAAACTTTATATTTTAATATTAAAAAAAATATCGAGAATTATGTACTAATTTATATATAAATCCTCTTATACTTTATATATTAAAAAATTAATACTATTAATATCTGTTTTGTGTTAATAAAAATAAAAATATTAATAATGAAAAAATTAACTATTTAAGATTAATTTTTCTTATCTGTGTAAAATTTATGTTCCATGATAGATAAAAAGAAATTTATTCTCGAACTCAATACTACAATGATAAGATTGATACCAATAACTTGAATTAAGCTCGTAAATAAATTTACTATGATTCAATAGGTATATATGTATATTGGTAGTAAATATTGTTTGTTGCACAAGCCCGTTATGGTTTTGGGGTTGAGAATCTTTGGGCTCACGGATTATACGAACCTAGTGTCGGAAGGTCACTTGGGCCTAGTTCTAAGACTCCGAAAAAGAAACAGCACTGCTGAAATGACAGTATTACCCCTATAGTCAGAACAACGACCTGGTTCAACAGTTTCAACTAATGTACTGGAGGTCGAGGCTCGACGGTTTTGGTCTTTGAGCTCAGAGTAGAACGGAGTAGCCAGAGGAAGAAGAGAGATTTAGGATGGCTAGGTCGACAATCAATGACGTCAAATCACTTTTACACACTCTCCGGTCTGCTTATTCCGCCACTCCTTCAAATCTCAAGGTTTTTCCGTCAAACGCACTGTCTCTCCACTTTCTCTTTCTATAAATCAGAATTTTAACCTCTATTGGACTCTTCTTCTGCAGATCATTGATTTGTATGTTGCGTTCGCTGTGTTCACAGCTCTGATCCAGGTACTCTTTTGCATTATAGCATTTTGCGGATCCAGGAAAATGATGAAATTTACTTATTTGTTTACCATTATAACTTAGAAATGGGAAACGAATTATGTATTTAATTTGGGATAATAAGCTGTGATTGCGAGTTACTATTGTGCTTATTCTTTTAGAGTTATATATTCCCTCAACTGAATATGTAAATTTTTTTATGTGAAAATGCAGGAAGATTTGTTTCAGATTTTGTGGTCTGTTTTGTGTTGTTTTAAAGTGATTTCCAGTAATGCATGTAAAATTAGCCATCACATATAACTTGGTTGTGGTTAGAGACTTAGAGCCTTAATTGTGGTATTCTTATCGGTTAGGTGAGCAAATCCCTTGTTCTCCCTCCAGTATGTAGATGATATATTTGTCTAAGTTATACTTGTTATTTTGTTGTAGTTAATTATGTGCTCTACAGTTTTTTTCCATGTTGGAAAAAGCAATGTAGTCGCTTCATTAGTGTTTCTATAGTTGCTGTCTAAAGCCTTTACAGGAATTCTCTCGGTTTAGCATCTGGGCATTTTTGGGCTTGTTACTATTTCTTCAAAGGCCTTGTCAGTTAATCTATTATGAGATTAGAGAAAGCAAGAAAAAGATGGAAAATAAATCTAAGAAAATATTGTTTATTCATTCATTACATTATGTTTGTTTTAGTCATCAGGTACTTTCTGACCTCCCACCCCAGAAATAAAAAATAAAAATTGAACAAATACTATAGTATTTAATATTTTTTTCTACATACTAAGGTGCCATTGTTACAAAAAGGGAACAACTTGTTTTCCCAATCCAGTACTCTGATTTGGTGAAGCCTTGGTTGAGAAGTTCATTCTAACTAGAAAAAAGTTGCTTCTTCTAATCTAACATTGACTTATATGCAGCACATCAGTGTAATTATTGATGGGAAAGCTTAATGACCAAGTCTAATTGAAAAATCTTTCTGGAATTCATATGAAACTGTCCACAGCATTATGGAATTTGTCAACTAGCCATGATTTATCCGTGACCACTACTTTGGGTTATTAGAATTTTCTGGGGTAAAGTTTTCAATGTAAAATTTTTTGGATTTAGAAATTTCATTGTGAAATTTCTGTTTGAGGTACTGAACAACAGCTCTAGACTCATGAATGGAAGTTGGTTATGTAGGAGCTTTAGTTATTCATCCAATCTCCACATTCTCTCTTTTTAAGTAAAAATTTGTCACTCAAAAGGTGTGAATGTTCTGGTTTATGTTTTTTCTTGTCCATCTCCGATAAAAAATCACGGGCCTCTAATTTCTTTGTAATATGTTAATGGATGAGAAATTCCCCATTGCCTACAGATGGGTTAGGTTAGTTTGCTGCTTTACATGCTTTCATCATTTATATAGTTTTTCTGTTTCTTCTGTTTTACATGGCATTTTTTTTTTACTATACTGTGATGTGACTATGCAAGTTCGTGATGTTGGCTCTTACTGGTAATTACCTCAAAACGTATGAATGGTATCCTCTAGTGAATTACAGAATGCTTTTATTGGAGAGTGGAGACAATGAAAATTAGTGGCCTTGCTCAATTAACACAAAAAATTAAAATAATAATGGACACTTTTTAGGAAAATTAAACACGAGAGAGTCATTACTTACCATGGGGTAGGAACCTTAATTTCAGGTAAATTTGAGTTTCCTGTAATGTAAATTGCTCCTGATATTTGTGTATGCATACTCAATTACACATTCAATAACATATTTTCTTAACAAGGGGCAGGGCTTAGGAAGTGGGTGAATGTCCAAACTTTTCTTTCTGAAACTTCTTGTTTTTTAATTTCTTACAAACAGGTAGCTTACATAGCTATAGTGGGATCTTTTCCATTTAACTCCTTCCTTTCTGGAGTGTTGTCCTGCATAGGAACAGCAGTTCTTGCTGGTAAGTGTCAAATATTTTGCAGTTACTTTGAGAACAAGAAAAGCATACATATATAGACACACGCGCACACCCTCATGCTGAAACCCTCTCCCCAAGTCCACATATACAGTTAGTTAACGTATTATATATACCTCGCCTATTATATAAAATTATTCAGATTGAGACTGATTTCTTTCTCTCATTCTTTGTTTTTTGCACCAGTTTGCCTCCGAATTCAAGTGAACAAAGAAAACAAGGAATTCAAGGTAAAGATTCAGTTATTTTTATCTTCGTCATGTTCAACTTTTGTTAAAGCTGTCAGAATCATATTGGAACCGTGTAACTACTGCAAGCCAAATAAATCCATTTCTTTGATTCTTTTTACATGAGAAAGATATTCCTTCCCTACTCTACTATAAGGATGAAACTTAAAACCCCCTTACCCCTTACCTTACTTCCCCCCACCCCCTCCCAAAGGAGAAGACAGATAAAAGAAGGAAACATAAGGAATATTAGTTGCACCTTTCTTTTTATCCTTGATAATAATTACAAGTATTTGGTCCCTTTTCTGCCTGATTGCAGGATCTACCCCCTGAGCGTGCTTTTGCAGATTTTGTTCTCTGCAATTTGGTCCTTCATTTGGTGATCATAAATTTCCTTGGTTAAAGTGGCACTTAAATGGTTTTTGTTATTAGCAATTGGGTGTTACTTGGACCAATGAGAAATAGCATTTATATCCTATTTATATGGAAATGCCAGGATCTTGTCTGTTACCTTAGGATATGGCCAGATTGGTAGATTTATAATGATAATTTTTTTAAGAACACAAAGTATGTTTCTTCGAGGATAATTGGTGTATAACTCTTGATGCGAGTGCAGTTTTCATTTCATCAGATACAAACAGAAGATTATAATTTGTCTTTTTTCTTTTTATACAACTGACTATATTATCTCCTGACTGAAGCAAAAGAATATTCTAGAAAAAGGCTACCATGTATGTATGACTGCTTTAAGATTGCAATGCCCAAGTAACAATAAAATGTATAATTATTAGCCTTATAACATGTACTATACTACTGGCATTCTTTTACGATGTACCTATAAACTCTTGATTTTAGTCCTCAACATGCATGCCCTTAAAGAGCATTTTTTTCTCTCTAATTGTTGATTTTCTTTTAAAAGTAAATTAATAAAATGGTATTGACTAAATCAAAATCTGGGAACCAATTTCGATTTTTTAGGAATTATAATATCTGAATGTATAATTATGGAGAAACAAAAAAAAGGAGAAAATTAATGCAAATCAGTGAGCATCGAGCGCCCATTATTATACTTGCCCCACATAGCAAGAAGCTGTTAACGCTAAATTGTTGAATTTTTGCATTATTTATTGTTTCCTTTAAATTTTTTGAAAATACACAAACAAAGTATAAATATTTCATCATTCCTATACCTCCTCTAGAAATGAGAAAAAAAAAATCAATTAATCAAATTATAACTGACATTTATCTCAAAATGATAATTAAATAGTCAAAACACATTCAAAGATATATTATTGATTAGATTACAATTATAATGTATTGTAAGATCACTTAATATTTCCAGTAAGCAAATTGCTTTAATTGACTAGTTGGATCAACTTATAATGACATTTAATTTAGGTAAGACTATTTTTACTCACTTTTGTCTTTACTTCACTTGTTCACTCTTTAAGTGGGTTTCAAGTGAAATTAAAAATATATATGAGTAGAATTAGTATGATCCTTTAATTTTTATATTAGTTTAATGCTTTTTAAATTTTTATATTAATGTAATAATTTTTTTGTGATTAAAAGTTAATCGTTCACTCTTTATGTGGGCTTCACGTATATAAATAAAGTGAAATTAAAAATAAATATGTGTGGAATTATTTTGATCCTTTAATTTTTATATTAGTTTAATACTTCATAAATTTTTTATATTAATTTAATACTTTGTTTTTGATTAAAAATTAATTTAATACTTTTTTAGTTGTAAATTGTAAGGGAGATGTCTATATGTGTTATTAATATACTGAATCATGCCTAATTTCCTAAAACAACAATCAAGTGATCAACCTCTACCTCCCTTAAATCTGCTTGCTGCTTCACCCCTGTATCCTCTTGCTCTGTCTCAAACGCTTATTCCTTCACTGACTCTCACGACTTCAATCTCTGTCTCTCTCCCCTTCAATTTCCGTTTTGCATTTGCAGTCCTTGAAGTCTGAATCGAATCTCAGTTTCATTCTTGGCTTGGCTTGGCTTGTGTACAACGATACTTTGGTGCTGCAGATTGTCGATCTACTAATTTGAGGTCAGCTTGTCGCATTTTCAAAGTTGAATTTGTGTGTAAAAATTGTGTTTAAATTTAGGGATTTAGGTATTGTGATTTTTGGTTGATTTTTCTGATGATGGGTTGTTTGCTTTCATCATAAATTGTGATATGCATCTTGAATCTTTCTGGGAAATTTCTTATCCCTTACTTTCTCATCATCATTTTCAGAAATTCAACCTCATGATACACCCACAACAGATTTACCCTCTCCGTTTACTCAGCTTCTTTAACTTTCTTCCCCTTCTTAGCCTCCTGCATAATTGTTCATTATTCCTTTTGATCCTCGAGGTTGGAGCTCTGAAAATTTGGGGTAGTTACGTTTAGTTTGAGGGATTTTGGGTTTCTGTCTGCCTATTGGTATGTGGAGGTGGATGAGTTAGGGAGAAGAGAGAAAAGCAGGCAACACCATCCTACTCCATGGGTACAGTAGACCCCACCTTACAATCTGAAAATCAGGGCTTAGTATATTCTAGTAGATATAAAAGGATCAACTATTTCCCAAGGTGTGAATTTGGCAACGGTTCCTTAACCCTTTGTTGTCATCTCTAGATACACATCTTCCGCTGTATCAGATTGTAACTTGTGAAACGAAACCATGCATCAGTTGGGATATGTATGTTGTATTGGGTTGTGTTGTTGATAAAGGGACTTCTTGCTATACTAAATGGATTGTTTAGAGTGAAGTTATTTTGACTGCATGTTATTGTGTTCTGATTATTGCAGGAATGTATAATAACGTGGGAACGCAGCCTGGGGCACCAAGACCTGCAGCAAACACCCAACCTAATCCATTTGGAAATGCATTTTATGGAGCTGGTTCAGGACTCATTCGAGGTGGATTGGGTGCATATGGGGAGAGGATTTTAGGATCAAGTTCTGAGTATGTGCAAAGCAATGTAAGTAGAATGCTAAGGCTATCAGTCAAATCATACCAGTCTATGCTTATTGTTAGTTCAAGGAAGTCGATGTTCCATCTGGACTACATTAGTCATTTTGTTTCCTAGATAGTATTCTAGGTTCATGGAATGGCTTTGACAGTGAACATATGGGCTTTTCACTTCCATTATAAAAAAAATCAGTTTTTTTTTTTTAATAAATATTTTGTTTTAACTCATTATATTTAGTGCCTTGTGTTAGCTGAGGATTATGTGAATCACCTAGGGTTCTACTAAAATTGGTGTGATAAGCTAGTGCACCTGAAAGAATGTCTTATTAAGTATCGAAGTTGGATATCTTAGTTTCCCATCTTATATAATCCAAAATTCCAAACCTTCTTCATAGATATTATCTTGATCTATGAATTTAAGATTTTTGATCGATATTGGTATTCTCTATTTGCATAACAGATAAGCAGGTATTTCTCAGATCCCCAATATTATTTCCAAGTGAATGACCATTATGTGAGGAACAAATTGAAAGTTGTTCTGTTTCCCTTCCTGCACCGGGTAAGCAGTAATTATTCTTTTCCACTCTTGTTTATGTAGTTCTTAAATCCCCATTTTCCAATGGTAGTTCCCTATAATGCCTTAATTTACTTTTCCTCTGCCCCGTCCACCCTCTTTTGTTTCAGGGGCATTGGACACGAATAACTGAACCAGTAGGTGGCAGGCTCTCATATAAACCCCCAATTTATGATATAAATGCACCAGACCTGTACATCCCATTCATGGCATTTGGTACCTATGTTGTTTTTGCTGGCCTCTCGTTGGGTCTTCAAGGGAAGTAAGTGTAAACATGTAATAATATTACGTTTATTTTTTTTAATCCATAGTGCTGGATAATTACATGAAAACGAATTGTCTTACAAGTTTTTTCCATGGTCGTTGCATAAAGAAGAGAAATTGTGTTATTGTAATTTTTTTAGTTGTTCTTATTGTATGAAGCATGGTAATCTTTGTTTGTCTAAATTAGATTACTAGCATTGTGGATTTCTCTAGGCTGCAAGCATAATTCCCTTACTTTGCATCATTTAGTTAGCACAAGAATTATTCTTGTATTGGCTACTTATCATTACTATTGTTGTTTCAGAAAGTGGGTGAATAATTCTCAAAATGACGCTTACAGTAGTATGCTTTGTAAATAATGCTGAGATGCTGCTGACAACCAGAGCACAAAATATTTGAAAAGGAAAGGAAGTGAAAACTAATTATGAATCTCTCTCTCTCTCCAATGTGGTTAAACTTAGCTGCTCTGCAAAAAGCTGGAGAAAGAACATAGAAAAGGAGAATACCTTTCTTAGTGGTGGTTTTAGTGTACAAGCATAACTTTTCATTGTAAAGCATGGGTTTTCATTGTTGTGGGAATGTTTTTTATCTTATTATTTATTGGGAAAGGAAGGGTGTCTATCATTCCATTTCTTCATCATTTTCCAGTGAATCTTGCCCTAAAAAATATCATTAACAGCTAAGTGGTTTTTAGATTCCTACCAGCTAAGTATTACTGTACTGCATGTTATGGATTCTTTACCCTGAGTGAGTTTTGATGCTGCTCAGATCTTGGTTCCTGTCTCAGCATGCAGCAGCCTAACTTTACTTTATTCACTTTGTTGACTGTTACTAAGATTTCTGATCAAATGGCTGTTAGTTGGCTGATCTTTCTTATAAGTAGTATTGAAAATTTTATTTTGAAGTTTGGTTGATGTGAAAATAAAATCAAATAGTTCATTCATGCATTAATTCTTAGGATTTAGTTTTGAACATCATCTCTTTCTTCCTGTTGGGCATAGTTTTCTGAAACAACTTTTATTCATTGCCAGGTTTAGTCCAGAAGCTTTAAACTTGTTGTTCATAAAGGGATTGTTTGGCTGGTTTATGCAAGTATCGCTGCTTAAGTTGACATTGCTCTCATTGGGTAGTGGTGAGGCACCCTTGCTGGACATTGTGGCATATGCTGGGTATACTTTCACGGGAATTTGTCTAGCTGTCATTGGAAAAATTATTTGGAGCTACTCCTATTACTTTTTGATGCCCTGGACCTGCTTATGCATGGGAGTTTTCTTGGTGAAGACAATGAAGAGAGTCCTCTTCGCAGAGGTGAGGAGTTATGATTCGAGCAAGCACCACTATCTCCTGCTCTTCATTGCTTTGGCACAGTTCCCTCTCTTCACATGGCTTGGTAACATTAGTGTTAATTGGCTATTATAGAATGCTTTTTTATACCGTAGGTGGAAACTATTTTGTGGATAGCAATTTTTTGAATTGTTGTAGGAAGTTTTCTTATATTCATATTAACCAAGTTCCCTACTCTCCCACATTTTACCATATTCAGAAATAGACATACATCTAATATATTTATCTATGTCGGATATTGAAAGCTGGGTGACTATACAAAATGCCTGATGGACTTATAATTGGTGATTTTTCTTAACGATGATATACCAAAGCATTTGTAAAGACGACTCCACAAAGATTGCCGTTTACGTGCCATTTTAAAACTGCCTTAACCTTGTGGAGTTGTGAGTGATGCCTTCCATGGTACAATGGAACGATTATTGGATACTGCAGGCAAATGTCGGAGTCTGCCTGTAGTAGTTGGCTTCTTGCTTGTGAATGATGAGCTCTGGTGAAAGATTCCCTGACTGAGAAGTTGCGATTTGAGTACAGGCACCATGAACAATTTTGCTTTAATTGAACATGAGAATCTGATCTGTATGTGTTAGATTCTGAATTGTGAACACGTTTACTGGCTTTTCATCATGCGAATGCTTCCCTTAAGCAAAAGGAATGTTCTTGAGCTCGCCAGAAGAGTCAGAAAATGTGTGCTGGCATGCAGTAACTGGCTGATACGAGGATTTAGTGTCCTGTAAATCCATTGACAGTACAAGCTTGTAAATCTAGCAATTTTGGTTGGAAATGGACTTGTCTTCTTAGAAATGCTAGATTCTTGACCACACTAGACCCTTCAAGTATGATGCATGTTGCAGGGAGTTGGATGAGCTCTCTTGGATTGGGAATAATGTCTGGTATTGGTCTCCTTGAAACCTTGGTTTTTGCTTCGAAATCCAATCTAGTTGTCCAGCCGCAACAAACCGTAGTAAAAACCTCTCGCCATAGTAGTTTCCTACGTGGAAATAGCATTTTCATGTATAGAAAGATTATTTTTTTTAAGCAAATAAGACGAACGTTTAAGCAAATAAAAAGCAAAAACATTATTTAATTAATGCAAAGTGACATGGACAAATAGAAAAATAAAAAGATAGTTAAAAGATGAGAGTTAGAAAGGGTAACTTATTCTTAAATTTATTTATTTTTAAGTGGAAGAGAGGGGACTATTTAATATTTATACTCAGTAAAATTATTTCTAACTTTTGTATCATATTTTGGTTTCATTTATTTAAGTGGGATCGAGATTAAAGAACTTTTTTTCTAAGTAAACAAAATAAATAAATAGGTGACTGGATTTGGATAGGACAAGATAGTTGATAAAGATAGGGCAAGCAGAATTGTATGGCATTTACATTTTGGTCCAGTATTTCAGGCAGGTTAAAGACAAAAAGTTTATGCAACTATAAATCCTATTCATCCTCCTTGTAACCTCCACGTGTCCTTCCTGCCCAGTCCATCCCCCAATCCAAAATCTCCAAAACGAAAGAATCAACGCTCAGTTCTCTCTCTCTTCTCCTATTCGCGCCTGATGTGGGCCTCGGCGGCTGTGAGTTGAAAGTCACGTGCTCCCGTCAATCACTGTGTTACATCGACCCCATCTTTCTCTCTCTCTCGCTTTCGATTTCTCTCGAGTCTTATAGCTCAGTGTGTACGACTCGGTCTCACACGCACTCTTTCTCTGCCTTACAAATCAGACTATGTTTATCCTTTCTTCTTCACCTTGTTCATCATCCACATTCTTCACCTCCATAACTCCTAGGGTTTCATTTTCTTCTTCTTCAAGGCCTTGTTTGATTTCTTTGAGATCTACTGCTCGGAAACCTACTTGTCCGAGTTTGTTTCATTCGTTAAAGGTGAGAGCTATGGCGGAGCTTGTTCAAGACAAAGAATCTACGGATAAGATAGCAGGTTCTATTGTTGCTTCGAGTTCTGTTGACGGAAGTAAGGATATCAAATATTCAAGAAAATTTCTCAATGCTCGTACGGAACAAGGTTCGGTTTCTGACTCTCTGCTAGGTCACTTGCTGTTTTTCAGTTTTTTGCTTTTCTTTTGTCTGTTTGGTTTATGAGAAAATGTCGAGAATCGAGGATTATGCAATCTTCAATCTTGCATAATTTGTTGGTTTTTCTTCATTACTATTTATTATCTTTCTTAAAAGTATTGCTTGTATTTTTCAAAGAAAATGCATTACGTAACATTCATTGAAGCATAAATTATTTAAATAATGGATTTCCGCCTTTTTGTTTTCTTACAAAAATGACCTTGTGCTTTTCTGTGTTATAAGACGGAGGCATAAGTTTGGCTTTGCTGATGTGAGTTGCTTATAGCTATCTTTAATTAATTGTTTTTCTTTCGAAGATTATGAAGACATTCCAAAATGAAATCAATTGATTGGTTGTACTGCTTTCTCTTCTGAAGTTTAGGAAAAGTAATTGAACTTTTCTTGGATAACAAATAGCAGGAGATGCTATTTTTCTATAGAGATAACTAAATTAATTGAAAGTCCAAAACGTAGGCCTTCAGCGTATGTGGCCTGTGGGTCAAGTTCTGAATTTGAGTGACAATTGCAGTATTTTAAGGGAAAGCCCTATTGCTGCTTCTTCATTTATTGCTTCATGTAATAATTTTTGGCATTAAGTTCAGTAGATTAATACACCTCTTCACCAAGGAAAGACAGAGTCAAAAGAGAAATTGCAAGAGGACCTTGTCTTGGGGTTGAGAAGCATCCTACAAGCTGCTGAAGCTCATAATGTATTTCTTCATTTGGCTAATGTCACCATAACAACTTATTCAACCAGGAACACTATGAGAGTCAAACTAATCAATATAGTACAGTGTTTAGGCATATTATTTGTTTTGTTAAAAAATTGATGACATTATATTGATTTTCTTTACCTTTCCAAGACCTAAACAAAGCCTAATTGAATGCATTGGCCTCAAGATATGTAAGTACTTGACGAGTGTTTCAACAATCAACTTCATCCGTGTTTACAACTCAGAATAAATCGTTACTGCCTACTTGGTTCATCTGACTTCTACATGAACATGCAACAGAAAAAGTTGATGGAGTAGTTTGTGCAATCGTGATCCTTTTACGATGCTTATTGTTTTAATGATGTGTTTTAGATGTATTATGTTTGGTTGCTAGAACCTAATAGTATTGTATGACAATCACCTTCATTTGGATATGGATGATGAGAATTAACTGACCAAGTGACCAGTTAGTGTCAGTGTCAGCTATGCATTATGTTCATTACCATCTTAGTTGTTGTTTCTCTTGTTGGGTAGAAGTAGTTGAATATTGTAGAACTTAAATTTTATTTACTCTTTGAACGGTTGGAGGATTTGCTTATAAATGTTTTTAGTTGAAGCTACAGAAGGAACAAAATAAAAAAGAATCATGCATGTATTTGTGCAATGCCTCTTTTATGTGTTTTGAACCCCTTCTAAGTACATTTTCTTTGTTAAATTCTTCCATTACTTTTGTAAGTATTCTTGTTTGGTTTTAGATGCACTTTTATAATCTAATCTAGAAAACTTGAAATTCTTGTGTAATTTTGTGTATTTATCTGCAGAGCTTCTGTCTGGAATCAAGAAGGAAGCTGAAGCAGGACTTTTGCCTTCAAATATTGCTGCAGCTATGGAAGAATTGTACTTGACCTACAAAAGTGCAGTAAGTTTTTGGATGCTTTAGTTTACATATTCTAGATACATCATTCAGTATATAGGTGTATATGTCTTTGTGCAGACAAAGCTTTTGTCTCCTTTGGAGCAGCTACATTTTTCCTTGAAAAAATTATACTTCTTATAACGATTGGATTTGTTACCTACTTCATATATAACTACTAACTGCCATGGAAGAAAATGATGGAAATTTTTCCATGAATAAAATGAGGGTTCTTTGTGCAGACAAATTATAACATCATACACTCTCTGAATTGATGCACCAGTACATCGTTTGCTCTCTTCTTCTTTTTTTGTGCATGCATTTAAGTTTCCCAATCTTTTCTTTATTTTTCTTATTTTTGTTGTGCACTTCCTCACGTTTCAGGTGTTCAAAAGTGGAAATCCCGAGGCAGATGAGGTTGTATTGTCAAATATGACTGTGGCATTAGATCGTATATTCTTGGATGTAGAGGTAAAATTGGATATTTGGAGCCTGTGCTAATGTATTCATAGGTTCTTAATATACGTATACTTTTACTGTAGATATGTGACAGAAATGTGAAATTAACTTTCAGGATCCTTTTGTCTTTGAACCATACCACAAAGCAATACGAGAGCCATTTGACTACTATATGTTTGGTCAAAGTTATATCCGTCCTTTAGTTGATTTCAAGTGAGTTTACTACTTTAAAGTTTATCCCCTTCGTTTAGTCTGACTTGCTTAAGATTTAGTTTAATTAGATCTCATCTACTTATATACCCTTCAATACTTTGTACCTGATCCTTTTGGATCATCATGTTACATTTACATGTTTTTAACTGCTAAAAATTTGTTGAGACATGAGGGGGTGGATGGAGGTGTCCATAACCAAAAGGCTTGAACTTCTGAATGGAGATAGCATCCTGCATGTATATGGATGTTCAAGTTAGCCATTTGGATGTAAAACTATGGTAATTCAGTCCTTGATAGTTGGGTTTAGGCACTACGCTGTTATCTTTTGACTATGTTTCAGGATCCTAGAAGATTTGAGTCTGTATTCTTACTTTTGAAACCATTAGTTTGTCTCAACACATCAAAGATATTTTATGCTCTTTGTATCAGGAGAACATCTTTGCCAGTATGATTTGACCTCCATATTGTTTGACATTGACCTCACTATTGTGACCTTTGATGCAGAAATTCATATGTTGGCAACATTTCCATTTTCTGTGAAATAGAAGACAAACTTAAACAGGTGCCCTGCTCTCAATTCAGACCACCCTTTGTTTTTTCATTTGTATGCTAGCTGCTGAAGTTTGTAACAAGATTTTCTTCACTAAGGAAAGATAAAGTGATATAATACTTTCTTCCTTGTTTTTCTGCATATACTTATAAGTAGTACTTGTTCATGAGTACTTACTCAATTTTGGTAGTACTCGGGCATGTTAAAACTTAAAAGTGTGTTGAGAACTAATTGTGTCACAAAAAATTTAGATTATTTAAAACAAAAAGTGAAAAAATGCATAAAAAATCATTTTCATTCTGGTCCTTCAGTGTACAACAGATCAATAATTAAAATTTTCTAATTTATGAATTTCAACAATACCTGAATCCCGATTTTACATGGTCTGATTTGATGGTTTCAACTACTCTCAGGTCTGTTGAGTTATGAAGAAACAACTAGCCTTGATCAGTTAAGGTCTGGGTAACAGTAAAATCAGACTAACACCAAGCTAAGTCGGGGACTATGGACTTAAAATGAATTAGTTGTGAACCTTGCTTAGATGCTGCTGTCTCAATTGTGGTTGGCAATTTTTTGTGAGATTTCAATGGAAAGAGTTGGGTTTTTTTATGATTGTGTTACTAATTAATGTGCATTCTCATGAACAATATAAAATAATTCGAAAGATATATCTGCTCAGTTTCATGATTTGTCAATTTTGATTCTAGGATGATGATTTTAGACATTGTGTCTCATAGCCAACTTTAGATCTTTCGTTGTTTCTTGCAGCATGCTTAGAAATTTGCATCCATGGATGTAAGAGATACTTCTTTAACTGTTAATTACAGGGCCACAATATCATCTTTATTTCGAACCATCAAACTGAAGCAGATCCGGCTATCATTGCATTGCTTCTTGAAAAAACAAATCCACATATTGCTGAAAACTTGGTGAAGCTACTTTTCTATTCTTTTCCTATTATGAAAGCATGGACTATTATTCTATTATGTACATTTATAATTGCTGAAGTTACCGAATTCTATTATGCAGATCTATGTAGCAGGAGATAGAGTTATAGCAGATCCTTTGTGCAAGCCATTCAGTATGGGCAGGTGCTTGCAATATTTTTATGTTCTTTTGCTGATAATATATCTAACATGAATTTTATATTCATATTGATCTTAGATAAATGAAATATAGACAATTGACATTTTGGATATCTTCAGGAATCTGATGTTTGTACCTTCTCCCGGTTTGAATTTTTTTTCTCTTAGGAATCTTATCTGTGTATACTCGAAAAAGCACATGCTTGATGTTCCAGAACTTGTTGAGATGAAAAGAAAAGCTAACACACGAAGTTTGAAGGAAATGGCTTTTCTCTTAAAGTATGTGTACTATTTATTTGTTTTTCTGTTTGCCTGATTGATGTTTGGAGATATGACATATGTAGAAGGTCTAACCTGTTTAGCAATCATTGGAGGTTCTACTCATTTTGGATATGATTAACATGTAAAATTCTGACTTGTCCATTAGTAAGACTTTTTGTAGTGTATACCTTTTGCTCTAGAAGGGCAGTGTTTACATTTTAGCATGGCTGCATTCTGCAGTTTCTTGTGACAAAAGGAGCTAGTCACAGGAAGATTTTTAGAAAAGTTATACACTTCTGGGGCCCCATTACGAAGTCATTGCTCATTTAACCACATATATGGATCAAAATAAATATCAGTGGTAGCAGCTCAGGCATATGTGATATGGGGTTCAATTTAATGTTTTTTTGAAAGCAAGTAATGAACAGTAGGACAAGTGTGCAGCTTGATTGGCCATTCTATTCAGTTTTGGATGTCTTAGTGTCCCATTACGTGATTGTACATTGATGCTGATATGGAATACATAACAGTTAACAACAGTTGAAGCCACTGTGGAGGTCAATTTTTGGCTGAGAGTTCAATAGAATGATTTGGCATGGAGCTTTCATATTCAAATTTGCAACAAATACTGTATACCAGACTTGAAATTTTGGTGTCACATCAAGTTTCCGGAATGACAATTGATTATCATTGGAAAGTTTTAGGTATATTACATAAAGAACTGCCTGAAATTCATAGGTTAGTGATGCAGTTATCACAGGACTTGCAGCTGCGAACAAGAAATGGGCATTTGGCTGTCCCTAGGGTCATTAAGTGAAGTTAATGCAATAGTTTTTCCATTATTTATTTTGTTATATCCAATCTAATTGCAGTTAGAAAGTCCTTAAATTAGTTAATATGTAAAGTTCTCTTTTATATGGATTTTTTAATTTTTTTTAAAGAAAGAAGTACATGGGAGGACAAGAAGTTCTCTTAAGCAGAACAGAAATAGTAAAGAAAAATGCAAGGTTAAAACATAACGCTCACCAATTACGTTGCGTACCAACTAAAGAAACACCCCGAAAAGCTCCTAAAGCAGAACGACAAAGAGAAGCAGTGGAAAATAATCTTATTCCAGATAAAATGCCATGGGAGTTGACAACCACGAGAAATCCTTGCATTATGTTTCAATCATACTCCCCAAATCACTTCAAAAAAAGCACATCTGCAAAAACACTTTACATCCTCCCCTCTTCCCACCCCCCACCCCACACACACACACACACCCCAAAAAAAAAAAAAAAAAAAAATTCCGTAGCTAGCCATCAAAAGATCATGCAAAGTGCCCAAGGAATGCAGAAAAACCTCAAATGTAAAGTTATCTCAGACACGAATGAATCAGTGGAGTATTTGAAAGTTGATTTATGGGGAGCATTCAAATTGGACTTTATATTAAATAGGAGGAACACCATAGTGTCATTGCATCATGCTTCACTTAGATAGTTAGACTTTATTTCCAATTTCTTTGAATGCTTAATGTCTGTAAGCTGGTCTTTTATCAATAATATTCACCCTTCTGTTATAGGAGAGGGTCACAAATTGTCTGGATAGCTCCAAGTGGTGGTCGGGATCGGCCAGAACCTCACACTGGAGAATGGTATCCAGTAAGATTGCTTTCTCCCTCTCTCTCTTGATGCTTCCCTTTTTCATATCATATTCTGTCAATAAAATGTGCTGCAGATCAGTGTCACTGTGCTCCATTTTAATTTACCCTCAATGTTTTGGGGAAAAATCATTTGTGGATATGTTTCTTCAATAGAACAAAGATATAAACTAAGTTATTGGTATTTGCATATAGAAAAGGACTTATACAAAGTAATACTCCAGCAGGCCTTTTAGCATATTAAGGTGAGGAAATTGCTGCTCCCCATGGCCCATAACCCTCTCAAATTACTTAATGGCGCAATAACTTAATTGAAGACTCTCAGAATTGGCCACTTGGTGCTTAGAAACTACACTTTCACACTCCTAAGTATCCAATATGGGAATAGGGTCTCTCAATCTCTCTGTTCTAGGCTAGTTGCAAATTTGCAGGGATTAACTGGTGTGAGGTGCAGACATACAGTAGTTTACAACATGTGAATTTGAATATTCATGTCATATGAAGAAATTGACACGTGTGCTTGTATAATCATTGCTTAGAATTTTCTGAATTATGACCTTTGCGCATACAGATTTTACAGTTAAACTTAGTATATAATATCACCATTTTTTGGGATCTGTTCATACTGATAAAAGGGCTTCAGGCACCCTTTGATACTTCTTCAGTGGATAATATGAGAAGGCTTGCAGAACATTCTGGTCCACAAGGTCACATCTATCCCTTGGCAATACTATGCCATGACATAATGCCCCCTCCCCGTCAGGTATGCTTCATGCCCATGCACTTGTCTTTCACTGCTTATCTGTAATATTTTGTTCTTTATGTTATTGACAGGATATTGTTTTTCAGGTTGAAAAGGAAATTGGTGAAAGAAGAGATATCTCCTTTCATGGGACTGGATTATCGGTGGCTCCAGAAATCAGCTTCTCTGAAATTGCTGCTGCCTATAGAAGTCCTGAAGAGGTTGGTTATATTTGATAACCTGGTCTTCCACTTCAATGGTTTGCTTTTTCTTAATTCCTCGTAGTTTCATCATGAGCTCGGTATTTTCTTTGAGAAATTATTGCCCTCTTTTAGCTGGTGCGTTTTTGTAATATACTACAGTTATTAACTTTTGTAGGTCTAAAAACTTCTTTTTGTTAACAATTTTTTTTTTCTAGTTTGCTTTAATTATTGACCCATGCTTTAGAAATCCATTGATCTCAAATTGAAGCTAGTAGGCTGAGCTGGAAATTATATAAAAGTTTTTTTTTTTTTTGGGGGGGGGGGGGGGGGGGGGGATTGTGGAGAAGGGAAGTGTGGGAATAAAGTTTAACAATAATGATTTGGTTAGTGAATATCTATCAATTGACTGAAAGCTTGCTTCGAACAGATGTTATTTCAGAGTCTAAGTTGGTGGTTCATAATGTGATATGTATGTAACACCTGAATTTTTTATTTATTATATAGTCCATGCCAGTGTTCTGAATCCATAGGTTTTTTCTGCTCATATGTACTGAAAATTAGGACACAGCGTTAAAAACTACAAGTTTTTGTATTTTTTAGAGTAGTAGGGAGCTGTCTTAAACAACTGTGGGAGATTACCACATTGGCATTAGTGTAACTGATGTTCCCTGCTGGGCCTAGATACTGGACTGAATTGAATGGCTTTGATATTATGTTAGAGTCACATCCTTAAAACCAATCAATTGGCATTAAGCGGTGTGAGCCTATATTATTATATATTATGTTATAGGTCCATGTCTAAGAAATGTGGGAGATTACCACATTGACACTAAGTTTCCCTTGCATTGAATGTATTGGTTGTATAGTGCATGTCACTTAGCAACTCATCATGCAGTATTTAATAAAATTTGACTTACAGTAACATATTGCGCATGTCAGTATCTCTTGTACATCATCATGTATTCCATGCCAATGAGATAGCTGAGAGTGACATTGCCACTTTGGCTTGTCCATTGCTTGATATTCTTTAGTTGGCTTGAGAAGAGAATTCTTTAAAACAAAGGTTTGGAAAGATGGGGAATAACAGCAAAAACTTGTTGCTGTTATCTAATCATAGAAATGGTCGACCTTCCAGAAATTTCAGAGGTAAATTACTGAGGAAATAATTCGAAGTAATTGCTTCAGATTCTAGTGAGGTTTTGAGAATGTGATCTTCATTTCATTTGTTAATAATGATGGATGGAATAGATACATTATAAAATACACAAATTGAGATTATATCACGCCTCTAATTGTGATATATGTCTGTTGATTGCAATAGTAATGGTAGCTTCAACTCTTAAAAAGAGCTTCATGCAAATGTATTTGGTGATCTTGATTGATGCCAAATGGGGTTTTCTCTGCAGGCCAAGGAAGCATATACAGGAGCATTGTATAATTCTGTAAACGAGCAGTACAAAGTGCTCAAATCTGCAATACATGACAAAAAGGGTCTAGAAGCATCAACTCCAAGTGTCTCTTTATCACAACCATGGAATTAGTTGAATTTTTAGTACCCTTCTGATTACTTTTGCTTTCATTATCAGGTACTTCATAACTTTAAGATCTATAAACTGCATAATAGTATCAAGTTGTATACATTTTATGGTGCCTGAACTGTAACCGCACTCGTTTCTGTAGTTATGTATACCTCTAGGCTCTCATTCATGAACATTAAAACAAAAAACCAATATTTCATTGAGCTACAGCCGTTGATGAAATGTTATTTGCATTTCTTTATCAGAAGAAGAAAACCTCTGCATGTTAATGTGCTGGTACTATTTTATGTCTTAATTTACTGTCTTTTGTTGCAGGATAGGTCTTCTTTTTGGACATATATTTTTTCAACGCGTGGAGAAGGTTCGTTCGTCACATACTCATATGATTCAATTAGCTAGCGCACTTCAAGAGGAGCCCCTTTGTACCACATCCATTGGTGAACCTGATGGAATATTTGTAGTCATTTGGTTTTTTTTGGCGTATGTCTTATCTGAGCTGAATTCATGAGAATCGGAGCCATCTGTACAGGATATCTTAGCAATAACCCGCAAAAAAAATTCACATGTAACGTTTTAGATGATTCTTGTGTACTATACCATTTTTTTGGAGAAAGGACCAAAGCTAATTACTCGAAGTGCTGTACTTTCAGTATAATGTCGTAGTTCGTTTCACCAGAAATGCATATAGCTATTAATAACAGTAAGTATTCAGAATCATTTTATATGGGAAATGAAAGTGTAAAATTGTAACAGGAAATTATTTGTGATGTTATATTCAGATACTGAGCATCTAGTACCTATAGTAAAAATGGCAAAATATGTTAACCTGGAAATCTTTTCATGGTCGTGCCTGGGAGAGGGAATAGAATAAGAATAAACCATTTAAAAATCCCAGAGCCACAGTTTCAACCTAACATTGGTGTCCCTTTGTTTTATGTGAGGGAAGATCACGAGCACTTCTGTTTGCTGTTTTCAATTTCTTAAAATTTGTTTCTTGTGGTTTTTGTTTGTGTTTTCATGCCCTCCGAGAAGACTAAGCTATAAGGACACAATCTAAAATAATAGTAAGACAACTTAAGAAGAAAACATAATCACAGATCTGGCCCTCATTGAAGATTTGACAATTTTTCTTGGACAAGGCATGCATGGCATTGTTTTAACTTAAAATACTCAAAATTTAGTAATTTAATGCTGCATGCACGAGGTTTGCGAATAATCCCACATTCTGATGCAGCAGTACCAACTGAAAGAATAAATATATTTTGTAGCTTTCCATGATGGTCTGGAGTCTTGGATACCAATGTTGGTCACCATATCCTACTGAACACTGTGCCTTACACTATATCATATTTCTTGATAGTTTAAATTAAAAATTTTAAAAATATTCAAAAAAATGAAAATATTATTATTAATTATTTAGTTCTACTATGAATGATATTTCTTGATAGTTTAAATTTAAAATTTTATAAAAATTCTAAGAAATGAAAATATTATTATTAATTATTTAGTTCTACTATGAATGATGTCTTTTATCACATTGTTCAGCATTTAATATTTATAGCTAAGCCAAAAAAATATGCATTTAAAAGGTATGGTCAATAAACAAAATTTGAATAATATTTCTAAATTTGATTGTTGTAAAAAATAAAAATAAAAAATGTTCGTCTTCTATTTAACAGCAAATGTTTAAGGTGAGCACCAAAAGAGAAGATGAAAAAATGAAAGATCGAATTGGAGAATCCCATTGCCACACGTGGAAGACAAGGAGAGGGAGACAAGTAGGGACGTTCCGGAGAGAATTAAGTTCGGTGAGGTCTATAAATCGTGATCAGGCTCATCACCATGGAATAGACAGATGGGCCCCTTGACATAGATTTTACAAAGTCAATTTCAAAATACAGAGCTGACAATAGGACTATGCGTCAGAATCCCACGCGCCACCCACCACCTCCCCCTGTTCTTTTCTCTAAGGAGGTACAAAGTGCCAACTGGTCCGTTAAGGTGGAGCTGTTCTGAAACACAAGCATTATCAGGCCAGAAAGATCTGGGCCCTACCTTTGTCTTTTGTGTGTGGGCCCTTACGTTTCCCTCATCCAATTCTCTAGGTTAGTTTTCAGATAATTTGATTTTTTTTTTTCCGGTTAAAATGTCTAATTATTGAAATTATTCATATTTTTCTTTGAAACTTTATAAAGTTTTAATATTTATTATAATAATTAATAATAATTTTAGTATTAGCATAAAGGTCTCTTTTAATAATTGAGAATTATTTATTAATTTTATGAAATTAAATTTTAATTGAGAAAGTTATAAAAATTTAAAATTTTCATAATATTTTTAAACAACGTAAACAGAAAAAGAATTGACATATTAGAATGGTCATTGTCTAAAATCCCTTTATTTTGACCAGTTGCTGTATTAATATCTATGCTGAAGTGAAGTGGCTCTCACCACTTACTAAGTCATTGAACTTCTTCATTCATGTCCCTTTCAAATTTCTTCCACGATTTATATTTCTTTATAGTCTATAATATGTCGCATTGGTCCTTCAGGCTAGTTGGAAGGAATCCAGTGGATAAGTAGCTTACTTGCAAATTATATATGTCAAAATTGTAGAAGATAAAGAAATCCAACTTCCATTGAATAGCCATCTTGAGGTAAATTTCAGACTTGTTCATGATGAAATATTGCTTTTTTCTCACTTAAAAGGCATTATCTTCATTACTTTTTTTCTTTTGATAAAGAACACGTCTCTATAGCATGATTATGTCTAATATGTGAGGTATTTTTATTTTTTATTCAGCGATAAGTTATGTCTGGGTGAGTTTATTTGTATCTTGATTAATTATTTTTCTAATCCTATTAAAAATAGGTCGTCATGATTAGAGAATTTATAAAGATTTTATTATCATTGTCTCTTTAATAAAAATCAAATTAAGAAGTCAATAAAATGAGTCACTAGACCAATCTTTCAGATTTTTGAGAGAGTCCAATTAATAATATAATAAATCAAGATATAAATTAGTTAACAATTAATTATTTGTTAAACTATATATTATTTAAGTCTATTTATTTTCTTTTTACTTAGTACTATGTGTTTGGACTAATTTATACGCAGTTTGAATAATTATTTATCTAATCAGATCAAAGGTAGATTATCTGAGTTAAAACTACAAAATATTTAGAAAATTTATTTTTTATGAAATTCCCAAGGAAATTGAAAGTCAATAAAATGAGGATATTTTCTTAACTATCGGGTTAACCTTATTAAGTTCAAGTCAATTCAAATTTTAACAAATATTAGGTGCAGTGACAAATTTTAATAAATATTAGGTGCAGTGACAAGTGAATTGCGTTCATAGTATGAGAATATAAGTTAAAATCTTAGAACAGATAATTATTGAGAGAGTCTTCCTGATTAGTAACCAGTAAAGACAGAGCTTGAAGGATTTATCACAACAATGCCTACGGGAATATCCAAAAAAACCTAAAAAAAATGATAATGGTAATTGCATTGGCAAGTTTTATTTTCTCATTCTCCCTCTCCTAGAAACTGAGTGTTATTCCTTTACTTTAAGTAAATATATATATATATATAACAATCAAGTGTTATATTAACAATAAAATAAATTGTGCAATTTAACTCCTTGAACCTTACTTTGTTACCCAAAGATCTCTCAAAACTGAATGTAAAAACATGTTTCAGCAAGTGGTGGCTAATTTGTTCAAGTTGTGCATAGGAAGGAGCATACATGAAAGTTCCTGAGTGGCCAAAATTAGAAAATGTCTTGTAGCAAGGCGTTGCAGAATTGAAAAAAGAAAACAAGATATAATATGACCTTCTTTACTGTGCACCTGACAACAATGAAGTCATGCACATAAACTAAACTCAGAAATTGAAGTTGAGGCCTCCCTCTGTCCCTGCTTTCTTCTCTCACCCAGTGTTGCCACCACCACACTTCACTGTATATACAGTACATTAACACAGCTACACCAGCTGCACAACCTGTGTTTCCCTTCCCTAGAACTGCAAAATTATTTGGGGCCATAAAACCCACTCATATATTGCACATATTTAGCTAAACATACTCAAAACCAAATCTTTCAGAAGCTTGTCACTGTTACCCTTCACTACAGCTCTGTTTTTCCACACCTCTCTTTCTTCATTACTGTAAACCCAAAAGAAAACCACCAAAAACTCAGAAAAAATAAGAGTCTCTAGTCTCTCTCATCAGAGACCCAAAATACCTAGAAAAAGTAACCTCACCCTGCTTAGCAGACCATACTCACCGACCTCACAAATGCACTTTAAGTCTATTTGACTGTCAATGAGTTTGGGTTCTTCTTTATTTTTCGGTTGGTGGGTGAATGGGGTGTATGGTCTCTCAGTTAGCGGCGAAATTTGCCTTCTTTCCACCATCTCCACCCACATATCAGATCAACAAGAGAGACGACGGTAAGGTCACTGTCGTATCGTCTTCTTCGTCACTGTCTAGGCCGATTCCTCTCACAGATGACAATTCCTTGGACGTTTTGTTGATTGATACAAAGAGGGGTAACAAGATTGTAGCTTTTTATCTGAGGAATCCTTATGCTCGCCTTACTCTGCTTTACTCTCATGGAAATGCTGCAGACTTAGGCCAACTCTACGACCTCTTTGTGCAACTCAAGGTCAATCTCAGAGTTAATCTTATGGGGTTAGTGGTTTTCTATTAAGTTTGCAAAATAGACTTATATAAATGGTTAGGCTCGTTCCCTTTCTGGATTTCTGTTATGGGTTATCTCCTCTCTCTATCTCTAGCGGTCCATTTAGTCTCATGAAGGTCACCCACATCACATTTTGCCTGACGGTAATTTCTGTGTATATCAACTTTTCCCTTTTTCTTTTAGTTATATATTTATTTTTTATGGATTACCTTTATCTTTTCTTGGTCACTCAATGTTTTACTTGAACTTAGATCTGTAGTTAGCAATATTTATGGTTGGATTTGTGTTTCTGATTAATGTATTTGTTTTCAAGTTATCTAAAAGTTATCTAGTAGATCTGACTCATCCTGCATGATAAATGTCGGAGGTTAATGCTTTCTCCCTCTTCTCTAATGAAGGGGAAAGTGAAGGAGCGGTATTTGGTTAAAAAAGTTTTAAAAGAAAAGGAAAAAGCTGATTGCTTATTTGCTTTAACAAGTTCCTTGTAGTTAGTTCGGATCACTGGATCAGTCTTTATCTGAACTTTCTTTCACCCTCCGTTTTCACTTTTCCCCTCTGTATAAAGTACTCCATTTTCCTCCACTATGTGATAGAGACGTATTTTGGCATTTTTCTTGGTGTTACTGTGCCTTGAGATTTGTTGTACTTGTTCTACATTGTTTCTATTTCAAACAAATTATTCTTTGAAATTCAATGCATGTTATTTCTACAAGTCAGAGTTTGTGAAATGTTTGAATATATACTTGTTATCTTATTTCAAGTGAAATGGGTTTGATTCCGCAATTTTAAATTTTAGTTAGTACTGTATAGAAATGTTTACTTTTACCATACTGATAACTACATTAAGTTTAAATTTTAATTTTTCCCTCTGAATTTTATTTGCAGATATGATTATTCTGGTTATGGGGCCTCTACAGGCGAGGTAGGCTGTTGTTTACATATGCAAAACGAGTTAGTTCTGCTCTGTTTGTAAGTGTTGTGCTAAAAAAGAGAGAGGAGAAATCTATCTATTTAGTGCGTTGGTTCCTAATTTCATCTGCTTACCTTCTTTACACCGTGTGGAAATGCGATTTTGTTGATTCTTGTGTGATTATGTTGAATCTATGATAAATAGTGGAGGGTGTAATTAAAATACTTCAAATTGTTTGAGTTCACGTTCCTCCACCTTGCTAAGGTGGTAGACGTTCAACTAGGAGATGAAGATCTATGTCAAAAACCAATCAATAGATATTTTCCATCCCAGATCATTTCTCATTGGTACTATAGTAGAAGTTGTTCAGGAATTTGGAATTGAGTCTAGCATCGGATGGAAAGGAGTAATTGGATAAGAATTTGAGATTAGTACCATTGAATGTGGGAATTTATGCTGGAGGAACAACACATTTATCAACAACATGGGCATGAGTTCCTCAGTTAATCCCAATGAACATGACATTGAATCATCTGACCAGGTTAATGTTTGTGTTGTAAAGTCGTTGTCTTTTAGTTAGTGTAATAGCATAAATGTTTACTTGTACCATGAAAACTATCTTTTAACGGGTTTTATTGTTCAGATTGTATTTGATTTGAAAATGCTGTGCACTCCATCTTATTAATTTGCAGACTTATCTAATTCTTTTAAACTGTACAGCCTAGTGAGTCCAATACATATTCGGACATAGAGGCTGTATATGAATGCCTTGAGACTGAATATGGAGTTAGCCAAGAAGAACTAATCTTGTATGGGCAGTCTGTTGGAAGTGGGCCAACACTTCACTTGGCAGCTAAATTGCCTCGGCTGAGAGGTGTAGTTCTGCACAGTGCCATTCTTTCTGGTCTCCGTGTGCTCTGTCATGTGAGGTGCACACTTTGCTTCGATATATATAAGGTACTAAGTTGAAATTCACTTATAAATTGGATGTCAACAATTGGTTTGATCATAAGAACAACATACTAGACAGAGAATATTGGTATACATAAGATATTATTATTTATCTAGATTGGTTTAATTACTAGTGGAATAGAAATACGTTTTATTCTTTGATTTATGCTTTTTCTGCTAGTATTACAGCAAACTCTTTTATATTGCTTGCAGAATATCAACAAAATAAAGAAGGTCAAGTGCCCTGTGCTAGTGATACATGTGAGTATTTAGCAAACTATTATATTCTTTAGAATTCTCCCAAGTCTGCATGGCCTTCTAAACATGTCTGAAAACATGGTCTCAAAACTGTACCATGTTAATGTCTGTATGTTTCTTTTGATAAAGATTGTTGGTAATCCTTCAAATTTGTAACCTTAAGCTGCTGATAGGCTACATCTCATGGTAGTAGGAATGACACCAGATTCAATAATGCTGTGGTATGTGGAAACAACAAGTTGCATCTTTTCTTGGCTTGTATCACTTAATGATTTTATTCTTCTGCAGATTGAAATTTTTCAATGCATTCATACTCCTCACCCCTTCTCTTTGTGGTGTGTGTGTGCACACTTGGCAGATGCATAGAACTGCTTCTGTCATTATTAGAATGCTAAATAAACATCAGAACACAGTAGGAATTACTGAAAATAACCTTTCGAAACTATGAACATGTGAAACAATAACAAGTAACTTAGATTCTGTCTTACCAGCCCAAGAAAAAACTTAGGTTTTGGCAGAGCTTTTTAGTGTATTTTGTAACATCTAGTATTTGTTGTCTGTTGAAGTGGTGTAATAGCACTACTTATGTTGTTTTAAAACTTCATACAAATTAGTCTGGCAGTGGTAAGTGCTACTACCTGCAATTCCATCAATGTTGATTTCTAACTCTGTTCCAAAGTCCTGATACTCTTTAATTTATGTGCTCCATCAACAAGAAAGCTGCAAAACTTCTGTAAAGATGGTGCCTCATCCTCCTGTAAAGTTACGTTGTCCAACCCTATGCTTTGGAGAGCCAAATAACTTACTTCTTGCATACGCCTTAATAAAACCTTTGACAAAGAGAGGTCCAATTTGACCATTTAACAACCATTAGCAATTGTTCACTTTGATAAGCATGAGCTGTCATTATTATTCATACTTGATGGGTAAAACAGTCATTTTCATGTAAACTATAAAGTTATGTTTGCTGGCAGGGTAAATAACCCAATATCACTTCTTTGATGGAAATCACTTCCTGTCTTGTAGTGGATATGTTTAGCAGCTGCTATAGCTCCTTCAGTCCTCCCTGCCCTTTTCACTACTGTGCCCGAGTGGTTATAGACATACACAATCCTTGAACTAACTTTGATATTAAAGATATCCTCATTCAATGATTAAGATTATGCTGAAGTTAATTTCTATTTAGCTGAAAAGGAAGTCCATGCTTCAGGAGGAGGTTTTCTTTTTCTTTTCTTTTGGCCAACGTCACATGAGAGCCACAGTAGGTTAAGGAAGTGAAAACATCTTTTTCATTCATTTACTTCATGAAATTCTTTCAGATGCTTACAAATGCTGTTGTACCCAAAATATATTAGAACTGAGAGTCTGTTATTCCCTTCTTATTTCAATATTCTTTACTATATTGAAAAGGAATTATCATTCTCTTGGAAGTTTTTGATTTGCCTTGTTTTCTGAAGTTCAATATTTCCATTTGCAGTCTTGAGAAGAAAATGTTGTCATTTTTTCTAATAACCAAAATGAATCAGTTTGAAGGCTAGACCAGGAGAGCCTGGCATTATCAATCACACAGAGCAAGACAGGGATCTTAGTGTGAAATATTATACTTTCTAGGTCTACATTTAGACTGCATTCTATGGAACCTCCCACTCCATTGTGAATCTTCTTTAGAATTGGTGTATGTCGTGCATCAATGATCTAAGACTCATGCAATTAATTTATAATTAATGCAAATTTCCTGAAGAGTGTCTGTTGAGAACTGAGATGAACTGGATAAAATATTTTGCAGGGCACAGAAGATGATGTTGTTAATTGGTTACATGGCAATGGTCTTTGGAAAATGGCAAAAGAACCATATGAGCCTTTGTGGATCAAAGGAGGAGGTCACTGCAATTTGGAGCTTTACCCTGATTACTTACGCCATCTTTGCAAATTTATACATGAAATGGAGAACATGACAACAGAAATACGCCTCAAGAAGATTAGACAAAGTCTCAATCTACAGTCTAGATCAACTGCTTGTACCTCATGTCCTGTGAAAAGATGCTGTAATATAAAACTGAGACTCAAATGTCCTAGATTAAGCTGTTCCGGGCTACTCAAATGCCCAAAATGCTGGAGACCCAGCTGCATAAGATGTTGCTGGCTCCCCAAATGCAGATTATGTTCAAGACCAAGCTGCTTAAAATGTTCAAGGCCTAGCTGCTGCCCAAAATGCTCAAGACCAAGCTGCAGCATGAAATGTTTCTGCTGGCAGTGTTGTATGGGAAAACAGTGATTCAAGTGGAAAATAGAATGGCCAATGATGATTACATGCATGTATAGGTCACAAAACTTGCTAACATCCCTCTAATATTGTGCAATAATGTACGAAATCAGAGGACGTAGTTGTCTGATAATTGAAAGGAAATGGCATGATTAAAATGTCTTAATACTTTATTATTAATCTAGATTTCCATGAGTTACATTGGAATTTATAACTCTACTGTCAGATATGATCTGATGTACATTATGTTCTCAACTGAAATTGGACTAGTGGAAGGTGAATTTTTGCTTGATCAAATCTCATGCATTATACAGTCAAGTGGAAAAATCCCATTGAACTCATTTTGTGAAGGTGGATTCTGGCTTGATCTTTGGATGGGATGGTCATAATCATAACGAACCCATATCTTCAATTCATAAGAGTAACTTTCTGCATATTTATCATAAATCTTCCCCTTACAACTGTTATATTCAAGATTGGCATATTCATAGCTTTTCCTATAAGCCATAAATTGACCTCCATTAAGAGTACAGTTGAATTGTGTTCATCACCTCTAGTATAGCAAGTAATTACAAATTTATCTCAATTAGTTGCTCACAATAACGGTTTTGATGGAATTCACATCTTTCCCTAACAAGTGTTTAATATAAAATATATTTTTTGTAAACTCATAAATCGGTAAAACACATTGAGAAGTTTGAAATATATCTATTTAACTACACAAAAATGTTAATGTAACAAGTATTTAATGAAAAAATAACATTTACATAAAATGATTAATCATATCAAACATAAATCAAATCAGAGGGTGACTTATTGATAAAAAAAGCAAAAAAATTAAATAGTCCACTGTATAGTGCCGGAAATTACGGATATAAATTTTTCATATAAAAAACAAGACAAACTTAAGCAAAACTTAAGTGATTTTTTTATTTAAACAAATATACCCATTATATTTCTCATAGTCAAACATAAATCCTTCATTTTAATATATGTATAGAATCAAATTCTCTCAAAACAATAAATAAATAAAAATATACATGTTTTCTTATTTAGATATAAAAATATTTTTGTCTAAAAAAAATATTTAGACAAAAATATTTTCGAAATAAATTTTTGCAAAATATTTTGAAAAGATTTAATTTTAATATTTCAATTCTTAATATCTCTTTAAAAAAAAATACAATCAACAACTTTTTATATCTTATAGTATTTTTACATCATCTCTTTTTCACTTACAGTACTTTTACGTTTAACCTCATAAACTCATGTGGCTTGTAAATGAAAATAATTATATTTTACCCCAGTTTTACATTCTAAACAATAGAAAGTATATTAAATGGGCCTAGTGACGACCATATATTTTCGGCCCATAATAGTAACTTTTATTTTGCCTTCAAGACAGGGGTATATTTGTAAATTAAAGTAGCGTACTTTTGTCGTCAAGATAGGGCTTATCTAGAAGGCCAAGTCCTATACCAGTTCCACTGGAACATCAGCGCGGGAAATACTCCTCTCCAGTTCGAAACGTCCGGTTCGCTTTCTCTCATCAGAAATAGTTAAATTTAGGTTTTGTGTCGTTTCCTTTATCTGTTCTTTACGCTAAAATTGTCGTTTGACAACAGTAGGATTTTGAAAAGAAGAAACCGCTTGGTAACAGTTTCGAAAACCTACTTTCATCCCGCCGAAATACAATCTGTTTTTCTTCGTGGACGTTTCCCTCACATTTTCCAGTTTCCACTTTTAGGGTTTTAGGGTTTTCTGATTTCCTTTTGAACTTAGGCTAATTTTAGGGTTTGGCAATGTGTTTATGTGTTATAGTGGTGTGGCTTTATTATCCTAATAAATGATACGACAGATTTTACAGAGATGTCAGAGTGGTATGGAGAAGTGGAAAGCCAGGAATCCTTTTATCTTTATTAATATAATATATATAATCGAAACTGGCTTTGTATTATATTTATAGCTGACATGTTATATTTACTTCCTATACTCTAATCTCGGACTTCTTTTGTTGTCTTCTTTTGGAGTCAATTGCCTTTAGAGTGGTGCTTTTTTTAATTTTTTTATTTCAATATGTTATAATTATGTTTCCTACATTTATCAAGTTTTTGTATGTAAGTTGACTTTCATTGCCTTTTAGTTGGTATAATAGCATAAATGTACACCTTATACCATGAAAACTATCTTCTAACGGGGTTATTGTTCACATTGTATTTGATATGAAAAGGCTTTGCATGCCATGTTATTAATTTGCACACTCCAACACAGATGCGGACGTGGGCCAAGAATAACTAATCTTGTATGGGCAGTCTGTTGGAACTTGGAAGTGAGCCAAAACTTCACTTGGCAGCTAAATTGCCTAGGCTGAGAGGTATACTTTTGCACAGTGCCATTCTTTCTGGTCTACGCGTGCTGTCATGTGAGGATGGAAGTTGTTTTCCAAGCAACTGCATGGCAAAAGGCACCATCGGAGACTAAACCATTCAACATCATTAACATTAAGTATAGGCAAAAAACAAAAAGCTGTTTCTGTCAAGGTAGCAATTCACACTGAGAAAGACTCGTATAATTTATTTTTTTCACGGATATCATTTCTTATTTTTTAATAGACCCTGTAAGCTATGTGAAAGCCCGGAAGGCAGTTAAAGTTTATATATATGATGTAGTTCCTATAAGTAGTTTTTAACTGGTAATTTTCAAGTCATTACTTTTGGTCTCTTTCAACTCATCCTTAGACATTTTTAGCAAAAAAGAATAAAAAAAATTGTTTTCTTTTAATTGTATCACCACTTTCTATCATCTTTACTCTTTTACAACCTCAGTGGTAATTTAGGCCTGTCACTCCAAATTTAGGTTTGGTTCTTGTGTTAGTTAATTTGATCCAGTAGAGATGAAAGTGGGATTGTCTCGAGATCTTGAGGTAGCATTCCAAGTGACTCCGAAGTGAACCTGAAACATAAGAGAAAGAAGGTTTTACTTCATGCTTTACGCCACGGCACACAGGTTATCAAATGAATCTAGAGAGGGGGAGGGAATAAAGTGAGATGATTATCAAATGCACCCAACACAGAATTCATTTCTGTGACATAGAGGTAAAACTACTACTGCTCCAATCTCAAAATACAATTTGGTCATTTCATTTCACCATATGAAAGATGTGCTTTTCAAATTTCACTATCTTGGTAGACTCAACTAACTCGTACCTAGGTTTTCCTTAGACAGAAAGAATATGATTACTCCCCCTCATTGTTCTGATTCTTTTAAGCCATTTTTGCCTAGATGTCATTCTCATTTGAAGCAATGAGCCCTTGAACGAGTTAATTTAAGTTTACTTTTCCTTGGGCTATGCTAAAAACTGGGCTTTGTGAAAAAAGGACCATAGTCATAGTCACAGTCACAGAATCATATTTCCAAGTCAAAATAAGTCACATCCAGTGCCAATTATTATTATTTTTAAATGATAATTAGTTTTATAAGTACTTACCCTCCCACTACCTTCCCATAATCTCGTCTTGTTCTTGAAAACTTAGACTCATATTCCAGCCTCTGTATTTTTAGGTCTCACAATTTCTCTGTTTTACAGCATTTTACTATCATAATGCTGAAATTTTGCTCCTTTTTTCTCATTTTCTCCTTCACAACTTTTCTCAGCCTTCCACCCACACTTCCTTCAGGTTTCAGTACAGACCTGATTCACCATAATTCACCATTGTCTCCCTTCTACAAACCCTTCAAAACTCCAGCACAGTATTTAAGAGATGCTGCCTTTGCTTCAATCTCCTGTGTGAACCAGCTTCAGAAACTGGAAGAAGAGGGAGACGAAAAGGACAATATTGTATCCACTGTGGTTACATCTGAGGGTACTTATCTAATGAAGACCTCCATTGGAACCCCACCATTTGTAACTTTTGCAATTGCAGATTCAGGGAGTAATCTAATTTGATTACAGTGCTCCCCTTGTAAAAGTTGCTATCGACAAGAAACTCCTATCTTTGACCCAAGAAACTCCACCACATACGAAAAAGTCCCCTGCAGTTCCAGCATTTGTGAGACTTTGGTCTCTGGTTCTGCTTGCATATGGAGACCAGTCAACTTCAAGTGGTGACATAGCCACTGACACATTCACCTTCAACTGCAATGCTGGTGAAGTTGTGAGCTTTCCACGTTATGTGTTTGGTTGTGGGCACAGAAATGTCGGGAAGTATCCAAAAAGAGGAGCAGGGTTGATTGGTCTTGGAGCAGGTCCAGAGTCTTTGATTTCCCAGCTGGGTGATAAAATTAGTAGGAGGTTTTCCTACTGCCTGTTTCCATTTGACTCTGTCAATTCAACAAGCAAGTTCAAATTTGGTGACGATGCCATCTTAACTGGGCATAAAGTTGTTTCAACTCCTTTGGTATTGAAATCCTTTCAGTCTGTTCCAACATTCTATGAACTGAATCTTGAAGGTATTAGAGTTGGAAATAAGACTGTCCTGACAAAGCAAACTGAGGCCGGCATAATAATCGATTCTGGGACAACACTGACAATCCTTAAATCAAGCTTCTACCACAATGTTGCAGCAGCGGTCAAGGAAGCTATTGGTGCTGATCCAGAACCCAACCCCCCTGAACCTTTCACTTTGTGTTGGAATCCCAATTCTTCTTATGGGTTCACATTGCCTGAGATGGTTTTTCAATTCACTGATGCTGATTTGGTGATCAAGAACTATGGAATATTTGCTCCATATGAGGGTCTGGTTTGCATGTTGATTGAAGAGAACCCAACTATTTCCATCTTTGGAAGCATGGTTCAGGTGGACATGCAAGTGGAGTACAATATTCAAGAAGGAAAGGTTTCATTTGCACCTGCTAATTGCTCTAATTAGTAACCAAAATAACTTACATTAAGTTTATCCCCTACGAAATTTTAACTAGTGTATCAAATTTCTGATCATGGTTTAAAGCAGAGTCTTTAGATACATAATGTAGAAGAAACACAAACTAAAAGAAAAGTAGGAGTTATATTCCACATGTTTTATAATATAAGTTTATTTATTTAATCAGAACAAACAGATTGTGGATCAGAAACAGTTTATTCAAATCTCATGCATTATACAGCCTAGTGGATAAATCCCATCGAACCCATTTTGTGAAGGTGGATTCTGGCTTGATCTTTGGATGGGTTGGTCATAATCATAAGGAACCCATTTCTTCAATTCATTAGAGTAACGTTCTGCATATTTATCAGAAATCCTCCATTCACAACTGTTATATTCAAGATTGGCACAATCATAGCTCTTCCTATAAGCCACAAATTGACCTCCATTAAGAGTGCAGTTGAATTGTGATTCTGGCAATAGAGGGGAACAAAAACTGAAGCCGACCATTTCACCTGGTTTTACCCACTTAGAGCCAAGGTTTTGGTCATCACCACCAGCATAGCAAGTAATTACAAATTTATCTCTCATGTAGGTTGCTCACAATAATGGTTTTGATGGGACTCCCATCTTTCCCTAATGGTTTTAGATAGGTGAATGGGATTGATTGGTGAAATTGTATGTTCTCATTCTTCTGCCTTATTGGTTTAAGATAGGTAGATGGGATTTTCTGATGAAATTGGATGTCAGGTGGTAGTGCATGTAGTTGCAGCCAATTGGAATGAGTGTGTGCCTCAGAAAAAGGGGTTACATAGCAAATGAAAATTAGCAGCACAAGAAGAAGACTTCTAGTTATTGTGATTTTGTTCACCATATTGAAGAGTCTCTCCCCTAGTTGGTGTCAATTGCACAAGCAATTTCCATTTTTTATCTCCAAAATATAAACGTTTTAGAAATAGAATTTCATAACTGCCAAAAACTGCAAATGCAGACTATTATGAATTGCTCAAAAACTGTTAAATTTCCAGCTCAATAACTTAATAACTTGAATAAAAGGTGAAAGAACATTTTATTTGCACTTTTTGGAAAAAAAATAAAATATTTTCCACCATATTACACTAATTTTTCATCTATTTAGTACTAATATTACATGAACATTCCATCTATTTGTAAAATCTGCAACTCAAAAAATTAAAAAATTATAACTTAATCCAAAATTTAAAAACTTAAGATAAGATACATAATATACACTCGGTAACAAACTTATTGTCTTTTTATTAAAGAATACATATGATTTCTTAGAATCATTAATCTAATTTATTGATGATGTGTTATTATAAAATTTAAATAAGATATAAACTAACATTCATTCCTAAAACTATGATAGAAATTAATGAAACTAATGTTTGAATCTACAGAGATTCATTACATCAACTGTGTAAGGTTGACCCCTTTACATAGTATGTGGTAATTGGTACGAGGGTGGCTTACAGGTAAAACTACTTCTGGTCATTTCACCAAATTTAAGATGTGCTTTTCAAATTTCATTATCTTGGTAGAGTCAACTAACTTGTACCTAGGTTTTCCTTAGACAGAAAGAATATGGTTTCTCCATCTCATTATTCTGAATCTATGATTGAAAATTTCCCCCTAACATGTGTCATTTTTGCCTAATGTCCTTGAGAAGCAATGAACCTTGAACGAGTTTATTTAAGACTATCTACTCTTGGTCTAATCTAAAAACGGGACCATCGTCACAAAATCAAAATTCCAACTCAATTTAACTTACATCCAGTGCTAATTATTATTATTTTTAAATGATAATTAGTTTTATAAGTACTTCCCCTCAATCCCACATTGCTCTTGAACCTTAGACGCATTTTCCTTCCCCTGTTTTCCTCTGTTTCTCAATATCTCTGTTTTGCGCCATCTTTATGTAACATCATCATGTAGAAACCCTGCTCCTTTTTTCTCATTTTCTCCTTCATAACTTTCCTCTGCCTTCTTCCCACTCTTCCTTACGGTTTCAGTACAGACCTGGTTCACTGTAATTCATCATTGTCTCCATTCTACAAACCCTTTAAAACTCCAGCATTGTACTTAGGAGATGCTGCCCTTGATTAAGTCTCCTGTGTGAACCAGCTTCATCAACTTGAGGAAGATGGAAACCAAACGAGCAACATTGTATCCACAGTGATCACATCTTTGGGTACAAATGGCGGGTAAGTACTCCCAGATGTGATCACAGTGGATACAATGCTGTTCTTTGGTCCCCCTCTTCCTCAAGTTGCTGAAGCTGGTTCACACCGTAGACCGAAGCAAGTGCAGCAGCTCCTAAGTACTCTGCTCGAGTTTTTAAGGGAATGAGAAAAAATGAGCAAAATTTCTGCATGATGATATTAAAGATGGTATAAAACAGACATTGAGAGACAGAGGAATATCATTCTCATTTTAATGTAATTTATGAGCTTCACCCAACAATTCCATTAATCAATCCGAAAAATATTATAAAATACTATTCCAGAAACAAATAATTGGATAATGGTTGAGCCATATGGTAATTACTTGATAATAATAAAAAAATAAAAAAATAACTTATTTATTGTTTTGGTTCTTAGAATTATATTCATTTTTTAATTTGATTTTTCAAAAATTTGGAATGGTCCATATAATTGGGTCATTCATTTTGCCTATATTAATTTTATGTCATTTAATTTTTAGAACAAATTTTAACCAAACGGTGATACTGATGTTATTTTCTGAATCTAATCTCTTAAGTCTGAAAAATAGTTTTTTTTTTTTGTTAATTTTCACGAGTTTTCTCACAGTGTGAGCTTAATCTCGTTCGGGATTCGTGACTACTTTTCTCATAAATAGTTTTTAGCAAGGCTTGAATCCTGAATTTAGAGACTCTATAACTTTTGAACTTAAAGATGACTTATCACTTGAATCACACTTTGTGGATATAAATTTAAAAAAAAAATTACTTATTAAGATAATATATTTTTGAGTAAAGTATTATTTTACCTTTTTATGATATAACTTTAATATATATATATATATATATATATATATATATTCATTTTGTATGGAAGTGACCGCATGTTCTTTAGAGTAAAGTGAAATTTGACGAAAGCATTCTAATTTAACAAAAAATGGAACCCATGTGATATGCACATGAGGGGGTTTGTTCACTTCTTCCTTCTCATGCTCCCCCACTTCCTTCTTTCATCTTCATTCATTGTTTTCTAACCTTATCTTCTAATAGTTTGGGACATTTTGAAAAAATGTACGTCCTCTATATCGACTTCTTCACCGTTAAATAAATAAATAAAAAAAAAAAAAATATATATATATATATATATAATTAAGACCTTTAGGCACCTGATTTCAATAATTTTTTTCCCCTTTTCTTTTATGATAAGCTGCCTAAAAAAAGACTATTGCATTTGATATGAGTTGATTGATTTAATATATAAAAAAAAAGAAATTGCTGAGCTGAACATCGAGCACTCCGTTAGCTTTAACCACTAAATTGAATTATTAGTTGCAATTTTTCTATAAAGTTATAAACTTAATCATGAATTAACAATAACAATAGTATGTTTCTTTTATCCACATGAGTAATAATTTGATCATGTTGATAATTAAAAACAAATAAGAAGAATGAGATTAAAGACCAAATTTGATTATCGTGACTTAATTGATAAATGATTAATTGGTATATCTCTCCCACATTAAATTCGTTAGAATAATCCCATAAACATTTTAATTTTATTATCCGGAGTCTCGAGTTTAAAATAATAATATATTTCTGAATAGGGGTGTCAACGAGCTGAACTTTGTCCAAAGCTTCTACTCGGTTAGTCTCACTTTAGGCAAGTTCTAGCGTCTCAGGCTCGCGAGTTTTTAACCAGTTTAAGCTCGTGAGCAAATATTCAAGCTCGGTTCGGTTAGTTAAAGACTCTTACAGATTTTTTAAAAATTCAAAAAAAAATTTGTAAGTAATGAAAGTTGAACCAAAAATCACTTAGTAAATATTTGTGCAAATTACTACTAAACTAAGTAATAATTTATAATAATTTTTTTGTATATAAATAGATTTATTATAAATAATAAAAAATTTATTTAATAATATTAAACGAGCTAGCTCATAAGTAGAATTTTGAAAAAATTGAACTCGGCTCGCTTGACATAACAAGCTCAAAATAAAGCTTAAGATCGACTCGTTTAAAAATATGAGTCGAGTTTAATTCAAGTTCTTAATAAATAATTCATAAATTATTCACGAGCTAGTTCGACAAGTTATAACCCTCATTTTTAAATTTAATTTTAATTTTTTCAATTTTTTTGTAAGCAAAAGAGAATGATAGGATCTCCTTTTTATTCCCACAATAATCACGCCGTGCAAGCCGCAGTAGCGTCACGCCACCGAACATGCGGATAGATAATCATAATCGCCTGTGAGAGTGGTGGAACCCACGCTGTTCACGACAGACCCCACTCTAGTTTCAAACATAATGGCAAGAATATGTGTTTTCTTTTGTTTGGATTCCCAGACATGGCCCCACTACACTGGTCCCACGTGGTATTCGGTCTGTACTATTGCTGAGCTTATGTGGCTCGGACTCGGAAATTGCTAATAGAAAAATAAATAATTAAAATACAATATTTAGAACCAAAAAATATAATATCATAGCCAATTAATTTTCATTTTATGCCAACATTTTCTGCTTAGCATAATACATGTAATATATAATATAACTGATTAAAAATGTAGCAAAATGCTCAAAGCTGTTTTGCCGTTTGGGTAGTTAAGGCTTGGCATTTGGTTGAATTTGGTCAATTAGCACGGCAGCGCGTTTAGCACAGACGACAATATGAAACCTCATGGCAGCCTTTATAATTGAAGTTGAAGAAACTTGGCAGTTCAAGCTATTGACTCTGCAGCATGTGTTTTAAGTAGGAAAGGTAGACAATGCCAATTTCTCTCTTCTATTTTCATTCTTGTTGTTGATTTTTTCCAACATTCTCATCTGCCAAATGTTTATTATTACATTAAGACCAAATTCATTGTTTAAAATTTTATCAAAAGATTAATACATTTGTTGACCACAACATGCCCATAGACAATTGTCTTGATATCCAACCAACTTGCCCTTGGGAATGTCCTTAGAACCCTTTTTTTTTTTTTGATAATATACTCATATCAAATTCTCTATTTTTTTTTTTACAATATTTAGATTAAAAGGTCTACTTTATATAAATATTTGACGTCTCTCTCATTCATTTTTAATGCTTCGTCAAATATCGATACATTTAAAATCAATATCTTACCACAACATCAAGAACACAACATACAATTAAAAATATATGAATATACTAAAATCTCAATCAATTTCACAATAATTAAACATCTATGTCAACTATAGTCTTAAAAAAAAAAAAAAAAAAGAGAAAAGAGTTTTTGATATACTAATTTATTTTCAAAAATAAATATTTATTATAAGCCTCCAAAAAATATATAGATAAGCATTTAATTATTTATTTTTATATATTTTAATACTCCAAAATATGTAAATAGTGCACTATTTCATATATATTTTTTCTTTCTCTTTATTAAAACTTGAATGAGGCTTTTGACTTGGAAAAGGTGAAGCAAAAAAAACAAAAAAAAAGGAAAAACAGTTGGCGATTGCAGCGAGAAAAGAGCTGTCAACTCGCACTGGATAATTTCTTATTCACCGCGTAGGCGCGTAAAAGCCACTGAATCCGAGTATTAGACTTACTATATTATTAAACTGAGAAATCCCGCGAATCTCTTCCTTTCCCAGATTTCCCGTGTCTTCTCAAATTCTTCAGCACTTAGTAAGAATTAAGGAACACAATCATCCCAATCCTTATTTCTCGCAAAACCATTTTTTCCCACATTGTCCTGCTGAGTATCTCTGTGGCACTTGCTCAAATTCTTACCTTGAATAGATGGTGTCAAATTTGTAAACACCATTAATTTCTCACCAGTTACCAAAGGTGGCAACTTACCAAATCATTAGCTCCAAAATCCCTTATAAACCAAACCAGGTCGTGTTTGGAGGGCCGGCATTGATTTGTGATCGAAAAATACAACCTTACAAGTAACCGGGTCTATGTGGGAATTGTTAATCAGATGGATGTCGCTGTTATTTTATTGAATAGGTTTTGAAAATTCTGGCTTTGAGGTTGGACCTTGTCCGGTTTGCTTGGTCGAGAGAGTGCAGAGAGAAGAGCCGGTGGGGTTGACAGTGTCAACCACGCGCTTGCTGTCATCAGGTTTTGGATTGTTCTCAAATCTTGGTGTTTGTCTTTGAGTAGGTAAGATTTTGAAGAAACTTTCTCTTTAATTGCTTTGTTTATCATTCATGAACTACGTCGTACAATGAGAGAAAGAGAGAGAGTAAGCAAGAGGCATGGATCAGAGTTTGAATAAATTTGAATCATTATAAAGTTTTTCTTTTGGATAACTTCTTACTGATAAAATACTGGGTTGTTTGGGTATTCAAAGAAATTTCAGGTTTTGGTGGTAGATTTATGCTGAGGATATTATGATGGCCTCAGAATCGCATTTGACAAAGGGATCATCTCGTGTTCGAAACATTACCCAAATGAGCAATGATCTTGATAGTGAAAATGGAAGTGTTGAATATGCTTTATATACAGTTCATGTACCTCCAACCCCGAATAATCAGCCCATGGAAATCTCTTTGGAGAGGTCGACTTCAAAAAGAAATGAGGACCAATATGCATCTAGTTCTTTGTTTACTGGTGGCTATAATTGTGTTACCCGTGCCCATTTGAAGGAAAAGGTTATTGAGTCTGATTCTAGCCATCCCCAGATGACAGGAGCAAAAGGTTCATCTTGTGCTGTTCCTGGTTGTGATGCAAAGGTCATGACTGATGAGAGGGGATTAGATATACTTCCTTGTGAATGTGGTTACAAAATTTGTAGGGATTGTTATAGGGATGCTTTGAGAACAGGTGAGGAGATTTGCCCAGGATGTAAAGAGCCTTATAAGGAACCAGGTCTGGCAGAGGATGCTATGGTCAACCAACAGCCACTACACTTGCCATCTACTGCTGGGATGTCAAAGATGGAGAGGAGATTGTCTTTGATGAAATCAACAAATTCAGGGACATTGGTGAGGAGCCAAACTAATGAATTTGATCAAGATCAATGGTTACATGAAACAAAGGGTAGTTATGGATACGGAAATGCTATGTGGCCAAAAGATTCTGCGAATGGAAATCCTGATTGGATGGGTGGTGATCCTCAAGTATTTCATGACAAGCAATGGAAGCCACTCACCCGGAAATTGAATATAAGTGCCGCAATTCTAAGTCCTTATAGGTATGGTACCCCTTAGCTCTTGTTTTTGGCTCTGGTGCTATGTTTTTCTCACCTATCCTATGTTTTAATTTTGAATGATATGTTTCAATTCTGTTGGAGTACTCATTGTAAGGAAATATTTATTCAATTTCTAATGTGAAGAACATTTCACTCCAAAATGCATTTTGCATCATGGGAGGGTAGTAGTTTTTTTAGAGCTCATGATGGAAGGAAAGCAAGAATAAAGACAGATTTGTTTTATTGGTGGACCAATCTGAGTTTTCTTGTTAAATTCTCAAAGCAGTTAAGGTCTCTTATGCTTGATTTATATATCCATGATCAATCAGATAATAATCCATTTCAGTGGCATTATTTTGCTGCTAAAGTCATTATTTTAGCATGTAGGTCGTTGGTGATCTAGAAATGACACTAACTGTTCTGGTACCAAAACTTACATTACTAATATTACCAAATAACAAACTTGAATTTTAGAGGATAGACTGTGTTTTTGGCCAGACAATGATACTGGTTTTCCCACTTTAGTTTCATTTTGTACTGCTTTTCTCCTGACTAAGAAGTTTTTCCTTTTCCCTGTATAGCTGTTTGCCTTCTTGTGGGGACTAATCACCTATAATTTAGCTTAATCTAATTTACATTATTGTCTCTGAACAATTGTGGTGAAAATAATTGCAAGCTAATTTTTTTATTGATCTTGGTTATAATCTTTCAGGCTTCTAATATTTGTTCGGATGGTGGTTCTTGCACTGTTTCTGAAGTGGAGGATTGAAAACCCCAATGACGATGCAATCTGGTTGTGGGGCATGTCTGTTGTCTGTGAAATATGGTTTGCCTTCTCTTGGCTGCTTGACCAGCTTCCAAAGCTCTGCCCTATAAATCGCACTACAGACCTTGATGTCCTAAAAGAGAAGTTTGAAACTCCTAATCCCAGCAATCCTACTGGAAAATCTGATCTTCCCGGTATAGATATTTTTGTATCAACTGCAGATCCCGAAAAAGAACCGCCTCTTGTCACTGCAAACACTATTCTCTCTATACTGGCTGCTGACTATCCAGTCGAGAAGCTTGCATGTTATGTCTCCGATGATGGAGGTGCACTTCTAACCTTTGAGGCCATGGCTGAAGCTGCCAGTTTTGCCAACTTGTGGGTACCATTTTGTAGGAAGCATATTATTGAGCCAAGAAACCCAGAAACTTATTTTAATCTGAAGAGGGATCCTTATAAGAATAAGGTACGGTCTGACTTTGTCAGAGATCGCAGGCGGGTAAAGCGAGAGTATGATGAGTTCAAAGTTAGGATTAATGGCCTTCCTGATTCAATCCGGCGACGTTCTGATGCCTATAACTCTAGGGAGGAAATCAAAGCGATGAAGATTCGGAGAGAGAATGTAAATGATGACCCCATAGACAATTTAAAGATCCCAAAAGCTACTTGGATGGCTGACGGAACCCACTGGCCTGGAACTTGGTCGATCTCTGCACCTGAGCACTCTAGGGGTGATCATGCCAGTATTATACAGGTAATTATATGCCTTAGCCTATTATGAATGAGACGTTGTATCTGTTATCAATATTCTTCTTTAATCAGTCTGGTCAGATATGGCTAAGTTGAGCTTGTCTCAAGCAAAAACATAATATACCTCAGCTATGTATAATATATACGACACACAGCTATTCAAGTTATGCAACTTCTTTTTTCGATTGATAGTTTTGACATATTTGATAGTTAGAATTCCTTTGATTTTCCTTCTAGTCAGTCACTTGGTTTACCTGCAATTCACCTCAATGCTTTTATACTTTGGTTTAAGCTTTGAATGCGGAGAATGAATAGTTAACTCTTGGAACTGCAGGTCATGCTAAAGCCCCCAAGTGATGAACCACTTATGGGAACAGCAGCAGAGTCAAGTGCCACAGATTTAACTGAAGTTGATATTCGTCTTCCTATGCTGGTTTATGTTTCTCGCGAAAAACGGCCTGGCTATGATCACAATAAGAAGGCTGGGGCCATGAATGCCCTTGTTAGAGCCTCAGCAATCATGTCAAATGGCCCTTTTATTCTCAATCTTGACTGTGACCACTATATATATAATTCTGAAGCACTGAGAGAAGGCATGTGCTTCATGATGGACCGTGGTGGAGACAGGATCTGCTATGTCCAGTTTCCTCAAAGGTTTGAAGGAATTGACCCTTCTGATCGCTATGCCAATCATAACACTGTCTTCTTTGATGTCAACATGCGGGCCCTTGATGGGATTCAAGGTCCTGTTTATGTTGGAACAGGGTGCCTCTTTCGCCGGACTGCACTATATGGCTTTGATCCACCTCAGTTAAATGAAGGAGCTGGTTGCTGTGATTGTTTCTTTTCCAAACGCAAGAAAGCTTCTTCTGTTGCCTCTTCCCCTGATGTTGCACATGGTGAAGGCCAATCACTTGAGTTGGGAGACAATAATGATGAGGAAATGAGCCTTGCTCTTATTCCAAAGAAATTTGGAAACTCAAGTCTCCTTGTTGACTCAGTTAGGGTTGCAGAATTCCAAGGGCGGCCACTTGCTGATCACCCATCCATGAAATATGGACGACCACCTGGTGCACTAACTCTTCCTCGAGATCTTCTTGATGCATCTACAGTTGCAGAGGCAATCAATGTTATCTCATGCTGGTATGAAGATAAGACTGAGTGGGGCTTACGAGTAGGGTGGATTTATGGGTCTGTGACTGAGGATGTTGTGACAGGATATAGAATGCACAATCGCGGATGGAGATCCATTTATTGTGTTACCAAGAGGGATGCCTTCCGTGGCACTGCTCCAATCAATCTAACTGACCGGCTTCACCAGGTTCTTCGTTGGGCCACTGGTTCTGTGGAAATTTTCTTTTCACGTAACAATGCTCTTCTGAGTAGTTCTAGAATGAAGTTTTTGCAGAGGATTGCTTACCTCAATGTTGGAATTTACCCTTTCACTTCTTTTTTCCTTATTGTGTACTGCTTCCTTCCTGCCCTTTCCCTTTTCTCTGGCCAATTCATTGTTCAAACGCTTCAAGTAACCTTCCTTGCTTACCTCTTGGGCATCACTGTGACCCTTATTCTTCTAGCGGTATTGGAGATCAAGTGGTCGGGTATTGAACTGGAAGAATGGTGGAGGAATGAGCAATTCTGGTTAATTGGAGGCACAAGTGCCCATCTTGCTGCTGTGCTGCAGGGGCTGTTAAAGGTGGTAGCAGGGATTGAGATTTCATTCACTTTGACATCAAAATCTGGTGGTGATGATGAAGATGATGATTATGCTGATCTTTATATCATCAAATGGTCATCTCTTATGATACCACCAATCACCATTATGATCATCAACTTGATAGGTATAGCTGTTGCAGTTAGTAGAACAATATACAGTACTATCCCTCAGTGGAGCAAATTGCTTGGAGGAGTTTTCTTCAGCTTTTGGGTATTGGCTCATCTTTACCCCTTTGCTAAAGGACTTATGGGAAGACGGGGGAGCACGCCCACCATTGTCTTTGTTTGGTCAGGTCTATTAGCAATCACTATCTCTCTACTTTGGGTGGCTATTGACCCACCATCTGGTAACACCCAAATTGGAGGGTCATTCCAGTTCCCTTGATCTCTTGTGCTTACTGTCCAGTCAGAACTTGTAAGTAAGTTGGGTAAGTTACTGATATTTGTTTATGGAACTCTTGGATCGGATACTCGTTCAATTGAATTGTCAGAAACAAATAGGGATATATATTACATTCAGTGTCAAGTTACTTATTAAAAGACTCCATTTCAAGGAAAGATTTATGCCTTGTAATGCATGAAAATTTAATTTAATTTTTCTGGCTCCATTCTCTTCTCAAGTTATCTTTTATTTTCATGTGTATGTTGATTCCTAATGAAGCTTTTGTCACTAAAAGATTCTGATCAGCCAAATCAAATTTAGGTACTTTGGATATTATGAATACCTGACAGTTACTGTAAGTTACTGTAAGAACTAGCATTTTGTTGTCTTTAGGTCATAGCCAAAAGCAGTAAGCAGAATCTGCTTATATATTTCTGTGTGAAAGCAGAAACTGTTTGATGCTTCCTTTCTGTTGTTCATACCATAGAGCTGAAATGATGCATAAGTAAAAAGTGAAACTTGAATTACAAGACTGCAACTAACACAAGTATATCAGTAGCTAGTTACAGCTATAATTTGCTGGCCAGAAAACCGAAAGTTTCTACCCTCAACCATATCCAAACAAACCTACCAACACTAATTTTTTAGAATTGACCATGCACATATGTATCTGTTTAAGGTGAAGTTTGAAAGATACTAGGCAACAGATAGTTGCACTTCAACTAAAGGCAATTTATGTTTCAATACTCGCATCCTAAACAAATCATGAAATAGACTCGGTCAATGTCAATATTATTAGGTAGCTAGTAAGCTTAATTAATTTAGAAAATGATGTTCATCATATCCTATTGACATCTTGTGCTTGTTAATTCATACGCAACAAAAATATTGATTTTTAACCATAATTTTGATAGCTTAATTAATTAAGCGTTACCACCAATATTTTTGGACTTCTTCTTACTTCTTAGTAAGGATTTGTGAACACAAGGAATATACCTTTCAAAACCCAACTCAAAGAAAATGTCAAAAGGAATACACCATGCATTTCTTCTTGTATTAATTAAAATACCAATCACATTCATGCATACGTATTTGACTCATTCATATTCATACACATGTCCCAACTATTTAAGCAAACGACACCAGTAATCCTACAAACATAAACAAATATTAAAAAACAAAAAACTAACCAAACTTAATTTATTAATAGTATATATCTATTTAATAAACAAGATTCAAAAAGAAAACAAAAAAATCAGCACCATAATAGTGTTGTATTACTATTCCATAATTTACATTAAATTTCGGCCTCAATAATGGATACAGCACGGGAATTACGGCTGTGCCGCCTAGACTGCTTACGGTGGCTGCCGCCAAACTTCAACCTACCGGTGTCCTTAAACCGCCGCTTCTCCACTGGATCGATAACACACTCAGGTGGTGGCACAGAGTACCTCAATATGTCATAGCAATATGAATAATACATGAACCGTTGCCGGAACCTTCTCATTGCAAGGCGGCGTTCAGGTGTTACAAAGGCATAGTCTTTGGTCTCAAGAAGGTCATCTTTCTCTGCACAAGCCATGGCGGCTACCGGAACTTCTTGAATTGGATCCAAAGGACAACCCTCTAGGACTAAATCCTTAAATTCAGAAACAAATGGTGCATACTTGTAATTCACTTTGTATCTTCCACCAGAAGTAGCCCAGTTTGAAGCATCCCAAATGGTTGCATACAATGACATTGGTTTTGATGGGTAATCACCACCCATAGCTTCATTACGTATTACTTCCCTAATTGGAACTTCATCAATGTAGAATCTGAAAAAATTTAATCAAATAATTAGAAAAAATTATTTCTTAATTTGAACATAGATATATAGCTAGTTGGCAACTGTAAGAAATATTCCCAAAAAAAGAAAAAGATTATTGCCAGCTAGTTTAGGTGAGAGTTTGTTTGTGTATTCAAAAAAAGAATTCAATTAGATGGGAATTATGGGAAAAAATTTATCAATTTGTATTTAGGAATCTATGTGCTAGCTTAGTTTGGTAGCCTAACAAAAGTTTGGTACTATCTCACTACAAGATTAAATAACACTATTCACATGCTTCTTCATAGTGCATGGATTAATTTCTATTGAAATTGGATTTCTAACAAATTAAAATCTAAATATGATATATTTGCTAGTTAAACTAACAATTGGTTAGAATAATATACCTTAGATTAGCTAGAGATGTGTTATTTTTTTAAAATTTAATGCATGGTCCAAGAAAGTTTTTTGGCACAAGTTTTTGGTCAAATTCTAGAAGAACAAAAGATTGAAAATGTTGAGCCTTAACTGCAAAAAGTCTATCTCATAAACCAATTTTGATTTCAATCAAAATTTAATTGTAAATATTTAGCTCTTATTATTGCAAAAAACTCTTATCAAAAACATAAATTCTGCTTAGATTTGATTTCAAGAAAAAAAAAATTTTGAAACTTTTAAGCTAATTAATTGGAAAATTTCTATCACAAACAAAATTTCCCCAAATTGGGAAAACTAGAAAATTAGGCCAACTTATGCCCTAAAAGTAGCAAAAGCAATCAAAGAAAATAAACAACTTCAAAGCTAGTTGTAGAATGTAGAAACTTATCCCACACGCAATTCCAATCACTCGCTTCCTCTCGTTAAGTCAATCCAAGTGCACAAAAACACATCAGGTTAATCCCAACCATTCAGACCAAATTAAACTTTCCAAAAGCCAAAAACAAAAAAATAGGAATTAAAAATATGTAATTAATTAAAATAAAATTACTTACACAATGTTCTTGGTCGTCCAAAGGATGCTGTACCTATGAAACTCCTTAGTCGGGTCAAACCAAAGGCGGTACCGCTCCTCGCGGCCGCGGTTAGTGCTACCGTTGCCGTATAAATTGGTCTGAAACCTCCACGGCTTCCCGTTGATATTACCTAAGAATTCAAAGTCCAGCTCATCATGTGACTTCTCAAACACATCACCGTTTGATGTCTGTATCAAAAAAATCAACGGCCAGTAATCATTAAGAATGATGGTTTTGCAGAGTATGGGCATGAAACAGTTATTCCAATTTCAACTTTTTAACGTCAAAACAAGGTACGAAAATTAAGGACCAAAATAAAAATAAAAACTTACATAAAAAGCAATAACAATTCCAGCAGTATAACCCGATGGCAATTTGATATTAGCACTGAAGAATCCATGTTGGTACATACTTGAGGAAATGAAACCCGAACCTGTTTTTTTTTTTTTTTTTTTATAAATAATTTAATTAAAAAGATTAGTATTAATTAATAATCGAGTATACACGCGCAATACATGCATATGACAGAAAATTCTTTACCTGTGAAACGATCGAGGAGGAGACGGACGCCTTTGCCATCGGGGGAGCGGACGAGGTTGCCTTCACCGAAAAGATGGGAATAGCCATGGTTGAAAGGTATGGTGGTGACGTTGAAATCTGCGTTGGTGAAGCTGAATAACAAGAGGAATAGAAAGAGAGGAAGAGAAGAAAATAAACGAGTGTGAGTCATATTTATTAGCTTTTCAATATCCACCTTGTTGTTCTTAAAATTCTAATTATGTGTCTTCTTTTTTCTTTTCTAATTTGTTTCTCTCTCCACCACCCCTTTTGCCTTATGTGCAAGTGTATGTATATATGTTTATATATAGAGAAAGAGAGAAAGAGAGAGAGAAGGAGAGAGAGAATGAACTGAAAACGGGAATGAGAATGAGAATTTATGGTCTTGTTTTGCTGTTGATGTTATTTGAATTGTATGTGTACAAGAATGCCCTTGAAGCGTGGAGATATTATGAGATGACCACTATATGTATAATATATACAATAGTTGTTAAATTATTATTAATTTTTAAATTAAAAAAACAGAAGAAGAAGAAGATTCTTTTTCTATTGGAAGGTTGTTAATGAGTGAAGCTTATCTCTCTAATAGCGGATTGGATAATAATGTTTGAGGAATATATTGCTATTTCATCAAGTTGTTATTATGTGGGGGTGACAACTAAGATGATAATGATGCATATATATATATATATATGAGTTTAGATTATACTTCTTTCTATATTTTATATATTATACAAGAGGCTATCTAATGTGTATAATATAATTAAGCTTTAAGAATAAGAAAAATAAGAAAGAGCAAATGTACCCTTTGGTGAGAAATTAGAATAATGGGCATTTCATGCAATTTTTAGGCTCATAAACCTAAAGAATTTTGTTTTATGATTTTCAAGAGCTATAAACAACAAGATATTTTATGAGAATTGGATTTTATTTATATAATAATTAGAATATGTGTATACATATTAAATTTTATTGTATGTGCATAGATATTTCTCGACTTCTTTTTTATTTAAAACTTCAAGTTATTTTTAAGAAAAAAATTAAAAAAATGTTTCAATATATATATATATACATAAATTTTAATTTAAAATTAATATTACCTTCAAATCATGCATGAAAATGCATATGTCATGATTTAAACATTAATTTCAACATCTCTACCCAGCAAGTCATGTTATGAATATATATAATTTTTTTTAAAAGTCAGAGAATACTATGTCATATACTATGATTATTGGTGTTATATAAATGGAAAATAATGTCATAATTTATTTGTTAATAAATTAGGGAGGGGTTGGTTAGAATTAACGAAAAGTTAGTAAAAATGTGGCAGTAGGTGGGCATTATTGTCCACTTAAAAATGGGTGACTGATTGAGGAAGCGGGTGAACACTTCTCGTAATTTTCGCCGGACAATAAGGGTATTTCCGGGAAGAGAAACCGCGGTTTTTATATATAAAAACGGTCTAAAAGGAGAGGAAGAAACAATCGGAGCCCAAAAACCGCGTCCGATAATGACGGCGACGTTATTGTTTTCCACACTTCCTAAAACACTAATCTTTCTATTTATAACTCTTTTCTTTCAGTTTCAGTCTTTTATGCTCTCCATCTTCAGCATAATTTCAGTAAACTCTACCAAAATAACATGTGCAAAAATTTTCTGTTATTTTACCATTTGTCAAACATGTCGTGTTTTACATTGGATAAAAAAATAAATAAATAAGTGCAAGAAGTTCTCATCAGTTTGTTACTTATTAAGATTCGAACTTGATAGTGTTATCGGATATCTCTCAATTCCTTATTCCAAATTCTAAATGATAATATTTAATTTTTAAAAAAGAAAAAAAAATTCAATAATTGTGAAAACTAAAAATATGCAATACTATGTATGTCTTTTTTAGAAGAAATTTCACATATTGTACTTGGTGTTCTATGTCTGTCTGTCTAAGTGTGTGTAAGACAACTGCTTATTTATTAATAAACCCATAATCTAATAATAATGCTTTGCTTAAAACGGAGCATATGGTTATATGTGGGACATAAAATCCTTTCTGCCGTTTGTAAGATAAACCCAAAATCCTTTTTTTTCTTTTAAAAAAAAAAAACAGATAAACACAAAATATATACGGTAAATTGTATTTCCAAAATCTCTTTATGTTTTTGAATTGGTTAACACAAAATGATATGTGTTATAATTTAATTTCTCACACAAAGTTAGACACTAAGCTGGTTATAGAGCACAATGGATTTGGTATAAAGGGCTTGAGAGAACAGGTCAGTATGTGCGTTTTTTTGTTTTTTTATACGAGCAAGAAGCCGAGGACAGCTGTAGTTTATCTGGTAGGACAAAGTGTATTAATTAAGAAAAGGTTTTAGGTTTCATTTGCAACCAATTTTTTAAGGGTGGACAGTATCATCTTGAGAGAAGCTACTAATAGACCCTCTTTCAATGAGCCTTCTTTTTTAGCTGACCTCTAGAAATGCAAGATTCTTGCACATCATCAATAAATTTGCATGGACTAGATGAATCAAATAACATTAAATTCCTTTTTTGAATGATAAAGTTGGCTTAACATTAAAGCAAGGGAGTTCAAGAAAGAGCAGTTCACATTGATTTTGATTTAAACAACAGGCGGCCCAGTATAAAGTACACGTCATGTCTCAATGAGAACATGAATAACGTTAATGGGATTTTAAGGGGTTTAAATACAGTTCATGTTGGCCTAAGCATGTATGAAGAGTCAGTACAACCAAAAATCAACTCATCATTATTTCAGAATATCAGCAGAGTTGGAGTTCTGTTAAGAAAACAAGGGAAGGTAGAATGCCTCCATCAAAATAATGTTATTTTACAGCCAGCATCCATCAAAATACATAATGGGTTGGTGAACTATATTTTCTTTCTCCTCTAGGTCTATATTTGCTCTTTGGTACTATACAAAGAATGTGAAAAATCATACCTTAGCTGCATTCCAATTACCTCTTACCCCCTTTCAAGCTTGTTCAAAGCAAAAATCAAACATCTGGGAGGCGATCTTTTGACAGTGATGCCACTGCCTTCAAAGTGGTCTAGTAGTTTGAGGGACTCGCCTGCACCCACAGAAAATGCCATAAATCACTGACAAATTTTCATATATTACAGAGTAGTAGAGTACTAGGCTTTTACCAAATGGGTGCTTTACTGATTTAACTATAACTTCACAACTAATTGAACTGTGCTTTACTGCTTTAACTATAACTTCACAACTAATTGAACTTACAGTCACTGTAAGGGTAAAGATACACAACCCAGCAGGGGGTGCGAAGATGATGAATGAGAGACCCCAAGGTTGGTGTTTGTCTAGCAAACATGTATCACTTCCCTATTTGGCACTCTGGTGTTGATAGACATGGTAAGTAGGAACTTTTGGTTATCCAGCCAGTTACCAGTCTACCATACAAAACACAAACAATTATACATATAGTGAATGTACAGAATATTAGTTTACAGGAAGACAACCTACAATAAACCTTCAAACAACTAGATGATGAACAAGCTAATCCAGTTTCATTCGCCAACCTCTTAGACAAACTCTGCATGATTTAATAGTTCTAAGGTAGTCAGCAATGTTATTCCATTTGAAAGGTGTGTATATAGTTGGAACATCTCAAGAGTAAAGTAATTACCATATCATTCAGCAAAGGAAAATAAAGGACGTATATGGCTCCATCAAGAATCTCATGGCAAGGAAAAGAAAAAAGAATCCAGCACTTGTTACTTATGTAAGGACACTGAAATTTCAAAGCCACCAGCGTTCCCTTTAAGCACCTAAAACAAAGAAGATTTGAATCCCAAATCACATCACTTTTAAGCTCTAAACCAACCTTGGAATGAATATAAATTTAATTCTTTCAGGTCAGTAATCAACATTTTTCTTGAAGAACAACAATTTCAATTTTTTGTTTGTAAACAACAAACATGAAACAATGGATGCGACCTAACTACTTGAATTAATCCTGAAAAATCATTGGAATGAAATAACTCCACAACAAGAGCTGTGGTTATCTTTCAAATGAAAAACTTGAGAAGAAGCTTCAATAGAGGTCAACAGCAAGATATGTAAGAGCTTCAAAACATTTGAATTGCAGCAACGATAGCAATAAATTCAAGATATAACAAAAACGTGAGTGAGTTACAGAAGTCTTACTTGAAATCTTTAAGATATCCACCATAAACCAAACAACTCCAGGCTCGAAAATGCACCACTAAGATGTGAGAGGTATGAATGAATTATCTGACCAACGTTACTGCATACCACCTGCAATCAGCTGAAATTTTTGCTTTTTTTTTTGTTTTTATAATTTTTATTTTTTTGTAGGTGACCTTAAAAGTCTTCAGATGCAGGAAATGAGCCAGCAACAGAAAACAGACACTGAAGCAGTTACCTATAACTAAAGGAAATTGTTATGAACAACTGAAGGCTCCATATCAAATTAAATTCTTTTCAATAATAATAGTAACATGTAAACAAGTACATCCTTATACATGAGAAAACTTAGTGTTGAAGAAGTAAAAAACTAATATTCTTTTGTTCTATATCCACACATGTCATTTAGAGAGATCTCTGAAGTTTTGATCTCCCTTATAGTTGATTTTCCTAGACATAAGTACCCATCACATGTGCAAAAGATTATTACCACTAGAAGCTTTTTGAGGATCAGGCCAGGCGTAGCCAAGAAAAGGATAATAAAGCACAGTAAACACAGAGCAAATTTAGCAAGAAAAGAACACAAAGCATTGTTAATTAATTAGATTAGATTGTTAAAGTGCATCAGCTTAAGCTTAAGCTCCAAACCAACAAGGAAGTGCTATACAATGCAGTCAGGTTTCGAAGCACAAATTATATCCCTCACCAAATAATAAGTAAATAGAAGGAAGTGAAGCAGGATCAAGTTCCCTTAATCTGTGAGAAGTTCTGGAGTCTCATCTCCAGAAAGTTTCCTTTCAGGAATCTGATGTGAAAACAACTGAACATCAACATTTTCTATCCATCTTATAGCATGACATCGAATATCCTGTCTATTGTCCTGTACCCATCAACCTCCTCCAAGTATGCCATGCTTAAACCGTGCATCTCACCGTAACTGGTCAAAAATACAACAATGTTGTGGCATCTTTTGTCTCTGGCAGGGAGGTTCCCCCCCCTGCATCTAGGGCCTCTTCATTATAAAGTGCGCATACAGAAACCTTCTTTGGATAAACTCTATAAGCCTCGAGTGCTGCCCGTTCACAATCCATGACATGAGAAAATATATTTAGTGAATCAATGTAAGTCTTCCTGGAAACCTTAAACCTTCCACAAGATTAATGAAATGCCATCTTCTCCCAACATATTTTCCCCTCATCCCCATTGTTTTGTAGATCTAACCAACTTATTTTCACTTCAAAAGAATTTACAGAAACAGCTTCATCAATTAATCCATAATGTCTTGGAATTCCATCATCATCATCATCATATATAGCCCACACTTGCCCTTTCTTAAAACTTCTCTCTACTCTATCTATCTTTGTCAAAATCATAGAAATCTTAATCCACCACAGCATAATTTCCAAATCCTCTTCGCTTGAACCAGTATACTCCTCAACTTCTAAACCCCCAATTTTCTTCGAAGCCCTGTGCTTCTCATTGATTGTGGATTTTACACGGTTCAACTTTCTGCTATTCTCCATCTCTATGTCCATACTCTTGTTTGAAACTTTTTGATTTCCATCCTCCTTTCCCTTTTCTCGTTTGTCCTCCACCTTTTCCTTTAACTTCGATTTGGTCCTATCCAAGACCTTTTGCTTCAGTTTACATTGCATTTCTGCTAAGTTCATCATCTCCTCGACTCCTCCCCAGTTTTAGTTCTCTTCCTCAAACCCCCACTTCTCAATCAATCTGTAGTTTTTTTTTTTTTTTTTTTTGTCAAGACTATATTTGAATCATATTTATAACGAGTTATAGCAAATAATTCTTGCAAGATAAAATTAGCTCTTTCATATTTAAAAAAAATCTTCTAAGATAAAATAGACTAAGAGATATAAAAAAAATAAATTAATTAACTATATTAATAATTTAGACTTTTCTTGAAAGAAAATTTATATTCATAGAGAAGTTAATATCCAAAAAAAAATGTCTTTTAATTTAATCAAAAAATAATAACTTTTTGATTAAGTCAAAAAATCATAAAAATCCTTATAAGTTTTAATTTATGAAAATAAATGTTTTTTCATTCAAATAACAATTAATGACTTTCTTATTAAGTCACATTAACTAAATTTTTTTATTCCTCAGTATTCTACTAATTATGTATATAGAAGTTATTTTATAAAAGAAAATGTATTTTCATTTAAGTTAAAAGTAATCACTTTTATATTAAGTCAAATTACTTTATAATTACTGAAAATTCCTAACAATTTTTTTAATTTTTAAAGTATTAAAACCACTTTATAAATATCTTTTTTGCTTATCACTATTAGTTGGTTATATAAAGTATCCTTGGACTTAAACCTTTTTCTAGTAATTATAAAATGTCAAAATGTAAAATGTTCTAAGACTTGAACTATGTAATTTTTAGATGACATCATAAATATTACTCATTTATACAACTTTTCAATTATAATTTATATTTCCCACATATTAATGACTATGTGCTACATTCTAGGAATTCATATATGTTTTTGAAAAAAATTTATGATCTCACAGAAGCGGCTACACTTCTCATACATATATATATATAGGTAAATCTATAAATGCATTGTATTATTTGCATTTTTTCTTTAAGATATAGATTCATTAAAGGTTTTTTTTTTGTCTTTTGTCCTTACTAGCATGCACTTACTTTAAGATGAAATAATTTTTTATTTTTTTTAACATTTATATTTGTAAAGTGCATAAATTGGTAGCATGCACTTACTTTAAGGTGACATAAAGTTTTTTTTTTTTTAACCTTTATATTTGTAAAGTGCATAAATTAGTTTTAATTACATGTTCGTTTCTATTTGGAACTATAAAATTATAACTTTTTATAACGGTATAATTAATTTTCCACATAAGTAACCTCTCATTTAAAAAAAAAAAAACTTTATAAAACCCATCTCCCGTATGTTTTTCATATCACATCCCTGTATAGGCAATTTACAAAAGTCAATATTTTTCTTTAAGTTACTTCAATATCATACTATCCCTATTGATGTTTTTCAAATAACTTTGTATTTATCTTCAATGTTTAAAATTATGTTAATTAAAACACATAGGATTACCATTACAATAACATCAACATCACCTTTTTGAATAAGATTTTAAATCCTCTCATCACATTGATATATCATGTACTTATTGTTATACAAAATTGCACAATAATATTGATTTCAAAACAATATTTTCATTATACAATTTTCTAATAACATTATTTTCAATCCCACTTTTTGAACTATTTCAAAAATTCGTGGAGAATATAAATTTATATTCATACTCTAATATACCGAGTATCAATCTAACAAACATACAATATTAAATTTAACAAATATTCACATAATTTTAATCCAAAAAAAAAATCTCCAACCTAATATTACCACTAGTCAAATCATAAGGTATAAATAACCATTTCTCTTTATACCTTCTAAATTTTATTTTTTTAAAACTATGCCCTTGATGTATAGTAAATCTAGAAATTGATAATAATTCCCCCATTTATTTTATATATCAAAACTTGATATACAAATTCAAAATAGAATTTAATCATATGAATAATATTCTTAAATATATGCCATATATAAAATTATATTTAATGAATTTAATTTTCACGAAATAAACTATTGTTCAAACCATGGTGTTAGTATTAGACTTGTACTTGCTCGAGTTCAATTAATTCACTAGTCCATATCTTTCATATAAGAATGAAAATATAACATATTTCAACAAAAGAATTTTTTTCATTTCTTCATCTTTAGAAGAAAATAATCTTTGTATTGAAATCAAATTCTAAACTTTATCACTTTTCAATACAATTACTTAAATACCAAAATTTGTATATAATGTCTAACATGCAACCATTTTTTTCATACTATAAAATTTCAACAGTCACAAAATTATTATTGATTTCCAATGTCCATGTATTTTACCATATATGTATAAAACAATAATTCATTTTTCATACGTACTTTCACCATATAAATATGAAAATCAATTAACAAGTTAAAAGATTTAAAGTAGAAAAAAAAAACCTTATTTGCCAAGAAAAAGATCTTAATCAAATATTGTAACTTTTCATTCTTTTTATTAATCTACAAAAATGACTTTTGTTCTCCCATTTCATCACTTGATTTCTACAAATCATTAACTTCATATCATTGATTATAGACATTTGGACTTGTGTCTTCCATTGTTATATAAATATAGTCTTAAGATTGTAGTATAAAAATTACAGAAACAATAAAACATCTTATTTTATTAGATATAAACAGAAACTATAACTTGAAAAAAGAAAGAAAAACAAAAATAAAAAGGATATAAAAAAAAAAAAAGGTTAACTATGTTATTTTTATAGACTTTCATATTTCTATTCATATAAAAATTAATATCCAAAAAAAATTATCATTTCATTTTATTAAAATATAATAATTTTTTGATTAAGTTAAATAGCCATAAAAATCTTTATAAATTTTTTATAAAAAAGACATTTTTGTAAAAAATTAATCTATAAAATAAATATTTTTTTATTTAAATAATAAATAATAAATTTTTAATTGAGTCACGTTAACCAAATTTGCGTTCCTGATGCAAAGCTCTGTTCCTCTTCATACTCCCACCCCTCCCTGTTGGACCTTCAACCTACTACTCCTTTTTCCCTCCCCGTTTCTCGATTTCTGCCTGCTGCCCACTTACCATTTCGAAATCGAATCTCCAAATCTTCCACCTTTGCTCGTATTCTTCTTCAATTCCACAAATCAAATTATGCATATCTATACTATACTAAAAAAGAGAACACCCTTATAATGTCCTTATTTTATTTTTAATAACTAATACCATGATTTATCCATTAGATACAAAACTTGCAGCTTATAATTTCAGAAATTTTTATGTCATTTAAAACCAAATAGAACTGCTCAACATGCAATTACCTTAAATTCAAATTCAAACTTTCAACATGCATCTTTCTCTCTTCCTGTAATTCTCTCATCTCTTCTATCCCTTCAATGGTGCGGCCTCTTTTCTCTTGCTGCTGCCATGCTTCTACTTTCATTATTCATAATTGTATAACCAAATTAAACAAGTATTGTTTGTTTAATTTTTCCAATGCTTTACTTTATTTGATTTTTTTTTATTTTATGCTTCAAGGCTATGTCAGAATCTTTTTCCATATATATATATATATTTACAGAGTTGTAAAAGATCTATTTAGCTCATGCATAATGTAAAAGTAATGAAATTGATGAGAGACTATGACTTTGAATTGCAGGTACTTTTAATCATTTTACGAGTCTTTTCTGTAAGTGAAAATTTTATTTTATTTTTTTCATAATGCCCAATGACACAAAGATGTGAAATTTTCATTCAATTTGACTACTGCAATATCTTAATAATGAAAAATAAATAAATAATATATATATATATATACTAGCATCCTTGCACGTACTTTCGCGCGTGCTCAGATGCTTTTTTTCTTTTTTAAGCGAAATGTATAAAAAAATTTTTAGCACATATTCATGTCCTAGTATATTCTTTTAGGAATGTATTCATCTATCAGGATTTATGTTCTTCACACTTGCGCGCGTGCTCAGAAGCTTTTTTTTTTTAAAAGAGGACGCGCGCGAGTGTGAAGAACATAAATTCTGATAGATAAGTATGTTCCTAGAATAATATATTGGGATCAAAATATGCGCTGAAATTTTTATTATATATTTTGCTTAAAAAAAAATATATATCTAAGCACGAGCTGAGATGCTAATATAATAAAAGAATAAGTTTAAATTTTATTAAGAAATGCGCTCAATGATATAAGTTATTAACAATTAAAGTTTAACATAATTTTAAATTATAAATTTAGAGAAAAATTATTATATAATATTTATTTTGACATAAATTTTGAGTGTGAGCGTTTATGCTGTAGTTAGATATTATGTATGTTTACAAGACAGTTTTCGTTAAAGATAAATGAAGATGTGTTGAATGAATAATGATGTCAATATGTAAATAAAAATAGTTTAGAAATAACAAGCAAAATGAAAACTGTATAAACCACACATGGGTAAATAGTATTTACCCAAAAAAAAAAATATTTGGCTTAGGGAGTTAATGGGTATTTTTCTTTCTGGGCAAAACCAAAATCCAAACTGGACAGCGACACCGCACGACGACTCGCAGAACTCCCTCCGTGGACGACCTGCAAAATTAAACCTAAACCAAACAAACCCTAATTTCTGATCTATCTCAAAATTTCATTCCCCTTCTCATCTAATTACATCGCACAAATGGAAGATCACCTTCTTGCAATATTGCCCAAATCAATTTTTTGACTGATATTCTTGAGGTTGTTCTTTGTGCACGAGATAGATTTCCTTATCTTGCATGATTTAGCTCTAAATTTTCGCCCATTTGTTTTCTCGGCGGATCAGATTTTGGTTATGTTCGAACGTTGCCCAGTTTTCTTGAGCGGTAATTGAAACTTATTGGGTTTTATCTGTGAATGATTGAGTTAAAATTATTGCTTCCTTATTATGTGAATTTCATTTGTGTTTGAGTATAGCTGATTTAGTTAGTGCTTTGACTTTGATGGCCAGTTCATTTCGATTATGATTTATATAGTAGTATCATTGTAGAGGTATAGAAGCTTATCGGTAATATACTTAGTTGCGGAGAAAACGCTGGGGAAAGTAATTTGTGGTTCAGTTAAAGTCGTTGCAACCAAATTGTGCAGTGTTTGAAGTTTAGAGAGAACAGCGTAGAAGCTAGGACTTGTATTATTTTGTATTTAACAGCCCCGGGTTACCAGTATGCAATGGAATTAAAATTTATTGTTTAACAGTAGGATTGGGTACGTATTGCCTCTGACAAAAGTAGCTAATTTTTTGTAGGATGGTTTAATGTAACTTTTTGAAGCCGTGGATTAAAATCATGGGTGAGATGGATAAAACCCCAAAGGAAAAGGATTCCAAGACACCTCCTGCTACTCCGCAGGTCTACTTAGGTTCTTACTATTGGAGCTAACACGATAGTGCTTTATTTTTTGGTGATGCCCATAACCTTAATTTGTGTTTTCAGGACCAGTCTTCGGCCACTGGTGTTGGCACTGTTAATCCTGACTGGTCCGGCTTTCAGGTTTTTATGAAAAGCCTTCTTTTGCATAGCTTCTTTTCATCTATTTTTTGGGATTGTAATTATCCTTTTCTATGTTCTTCTTCATTATGTTAAACAGGCATATTCTCCCATGCCTCCTCATGGTTTTATGGCATCAAGTCCCCAAACTCATCCATATATGTGGGGGGTTCAGGTAAACATTTCTTGTAAGAGGATTAGTCAACCCCATGCACATGACATTTAGAATTTCATATTAGATCTTTGAGGTCGATATCTAGAATCATGGGCAGGTAATAGCAAGAATTAGAATTTCATGATTGTGTTCATGAGTTCTTTTCTCGTCAATGATTTTATCTTTTATAAAATAATTTAACTTGCATTTTATTAGATTTTCTCTTTGGGTGGATCTAATGCAAGTACAATTAATGGCTACCTGCAATTTCTTACAACTGTTATCATAGCATATTCAGGCTCAAAGTTGTTTTTGTTAAGGATCAGTGTGAAATTAACCTTTACTTGGTGAGCTGAAAGTACTCAAGAAATTGCCGATCTTATTAGTTCAGGTGTCACAATTGGTGTGCTCTACACAAAGGTTTAGACCTGTGTTAGATGCCACACGTAGAAAACACACAATTTTTTTGAACAAGATGCAAAGGTTTTGTTAGTGCTTTGCTTGTGTGTGATGTCTGCTGTTACAGAGCATGGGTCATTTGAAACTTCTTTGTGGCAGTTCATGGTACCACCTTGTGAACAGTAACATAAATGGTTCTTGAAGAGCCCAAGGAGGGGCACATGACATATAAACATGTGCATTTTTGCCAAATGCCATCTGGAGCTGAGTATTTGCTATTTGAACAGTTCAAAGTGAAATTAAATAACTATAAGATTCCTATGATGTTTTAACAGTGTATAAATAAGACAATCTCCTATTATAAATTGCATGTTTTCTAGAAAATGTGAAACAGTGGAAATGACGTATTAATGCTTCCTTCCCTCATGAGGATGTCGGTCTTTTGGGACAAAATACTTGGCCATCAAATGCACAATATGAATGACAGTGTATTCAATTTTACATGTCAAGGTTTATTTATTGTGATACAATAAAATGGTTTAGGACTTCAGATATTAGAACTGGCAGACAGCAGGAGGAACCTAGAGCCATAATAACCCTTGTAAAATGAATATTATAAATTTTTTGCTTTGTCTATCTGCATACCTTTTTGTCAACTTTTGTTTTTCTGTGTGTGCGTGCATTCATATATGCCTTTCTCTGTCTCCAAATGTACCAGAACACTCTGGACAACTTTTCTGAGACTTTTCAAGATCCATCGATGAAGTTTCAATAATGTCTTTTACTTGCAGCATATTATGCCTCCCTATGGTACCCCACCACATCCATATGTTGCAATGTATCCCCATGGTGGCATATATGCTCATCCATCCATACCTCCGGTATTCTTTTGAGGATTATCTCATGTTGAAGTTATTAAATTGTCTCAAGATCCTCTTACTAACTAACCGTTATTTTCCATAAATTTATCTCATGTAGGGATCTTACCCTTTTAGTCCTTTTGCTATGCCTTCTCCAAATGGTATCGCTGAGGCTTCTGTGAGTTTTCCATTCTTCTGTATTTATTTCTTTGTGCATTCTCTCTCTCTCTCACTCTCTCTCTATAGCCATATCCCCTACAATACACTTCTTTTCTCATCTAATTTTGCAAAAAGTAACTTGTGGATTTTGCAGGGGAATACTGCTGGAAGCATGGAAGCTGATGGTAAGCCTCATGAGGTAAAGGAAAAATTGCCCATTAAAAGATCGAAAGGAAGTTTGGGTAGCTTGAATATGATTACGGGGAAGAATAATGAACTTGGTAAAACATCTGGGGCATCTGCTAATGGAATTCATTCGAAAAGGTATCGTGGTTTTTTGTGATCAAGTATCAACTTGGTTGCAAGTACATGTTCTGTTACTTTGTTTATTTTTATCTTCCGTTATTTCATTTGAATTTATAATTTTCTGGTAATTGTGAGAAATCTGAAAAGTGGAGTAAGAAAAGCTCTAGTGTATGGAAATAGTGGCGAAGTCCTGAATATTGAATAGCTTGTGAGAGTACTAAAGAAAAAGGCTTAATGTACAAATAGTCAACAGAAGAGGATGCCTATTAAAGATGCTGTCCAATTGAGTATCTCCTGCTGCCAAGTACCATTGGTTATGGAACCTCGTTCTCTATTAAGAATAATGTGGAAGAGGAAATCAATGATTCAAAACCTCATTCTATAAGGACCCGTTGCACCTAGTACCATTTCATTAAAACTACTCTACCCTCATAATTTAGAAGTGAAAAGTGAAAATCCTATGTCTTAATTCAATCATATCACGGGCTTCTGCCCAACTTACCCATCTTTCTCGTTTTTTTCTACTCTTCTCCTTCTTTGCTAGTAATTTTAGCTGATTTCATTGCCTCTACCACGAGTTGGACTTATACTTCCATTGGCAGTGCATCTTATGAAGGACCATAGTATTTTTCTTATTTTTTAATGGAAAATTTTCTGAATCTTAAATTATCAATTATAGCACAGCACCTAATGCTTATTTAATTCACTTTTCTTAATATTCTTGTGGCTATTGTCATCTTCTGTACTTACCAAATCGTATGAGGGTGTTGATGGCACATTGTAATTTATGAGTATATTGAGTACATTGGTTTGCTGCTTGCATCTGCTATACCAAGTACTTAAGCTGATAAGGATTACACTGGGATGTGCAGTGGTGAGAGTGCAAGTGAAGGTACAAGTGAAGGAAGTGATGCAAATTCCCAGAATGTAAGCATCATGCCACTTATGACTATATATATTATACTTTGCATGCTGTTGCTTATTGCTGCAATAGATATACATATATGCATACACAACATATACTTAAGAGCTATGTTTACATTAAATGTTTGTTTAGCAGAAACTGCGTTCAAATTGTCGGTTTTGACTGACGCAATTCTTTTAGTTTTAGCTGAATGTAATTATCGGGGTGCAGTCTTGCTAGCTGTAATAAGGCATCTTACAATTCAGAAAACATACTTTGATTTACTTATTAAAAGCTGGTTGTGTTGACATGGAATGTACAACTCCTTATTTATCAAAAGATTGCACTTTTTCTGGAAAATCATTTAGGATAATAGATATTGACTAAATTACCAACACCATCCCTGTATTTAACTAAAATTTCAGACCTTCTCTCTTTTTTCAAAACCTACCCATATCTCCCCTCTACTTATAAAATATAATATGACTACTTTTTATAGCTGAAGAATCTCATTGGTGATATTTTTATCCCTTAATACAATTCGGTTGTTGCATAACATTAATTAAATAACTGTTGTATAACTTGATGTCTGCCGATTCTTAATGAACTTTTTTATCATATTAAAAAGAGAAAACCAGTAAATATGTGTACTATTAACCAATTATTCCAGATTTTGAAAAGAAGTTATAACTTTTGACCCCTTAAGATATCTCGATACTGTATCATGCAAATGCATATGCCACAAGGTAGTAGGTTCAAGGCAGTTGAAAAAGAAATTTATTACCAGAAGTATCTCACATACTCGTAGTTGGAGTGGTACAGACTTTTCTTAGACATCAAAAGGTACATCATACCTCATATCTCCTCATTGAAAAATAAAAATATAAGCAATTTCTGATTTGATGCTACTCACAGTCTCATTGTACCCTGAGGCATAGACCCTTATGGCATAGGATGTGACTTATTTTATCATAGTCAATGGTGCTAACCTGAGTTGATGCTTCACTTTGTCCATAATAAGGTGTACCATTATATTTGGTTGATCTTAAAATAATATGAGAATTTACTTGTGTTTTAAGTGTCATATGTATTAATTTATCTGATTCTTGTAGGATTCACAATTGAATTCCGGTGGTAGGCAAGATTCTTTGGAAGGTCTGATGATGTTCCATTCTTCCTTACTGATGTTGTCTCTTTACTAAATGGTATGTGTCAACACATAACTTTATCTGTTACAGCTTAATCATTTCCCTTCTGCTTGTTTACAGATGAACCGTCTCAGAATGGTGGTTCTGTGCATGCTTCTCAGAATGGGGAACCAAATACGCATCATTCAATGGTTAATCAGATGGCTGCAATACCGATATCTGCTACTGGTGCTCCAGGAGCTATTCCTGGTCCCACCACTAACTTAAATATTGGAATGGACTACTGGGGTGCTCCAACTTCGTCCACCATTCCTGCAATGCGTGGGAAGACTCCTGTTGCAGGAGGAATGGTCACTGCTGGATCACGGGACAATGTTCAGCCACAACTTTGGATGCAGGTTAATTTTACTTGTTGAATGTTGACTCATATTTGTCTAAATTTTAAATAGCATAGTTTTTCAATGAATGAAACCATGTTAAAAAAAGTACAATGTCACATGTTTTCTTTGTTGGGGAGTTAAGTACGAATCTTGACTAGATGAAAAGATTCTTAGGCAATTTAACCCATCACACCAATAATCCGGTTTTAGAAAGTACAGGGTCAGATGAGTTTTCAAAATTCCATGTGTCCCTTAGTTCCTTGTTTTCCTATTCTGCATTCACCATGAAACAAGCTATTGCCATAACTCGAGCTATTTATAGCATGATACCCTTGCATTCAGGCCACTATGGTTTCTTGTTTCCACTTCATTTGTTCCTTACCCTGCTTTGGCACTTTCTATCTGTTTGACTGTTCTTATTCATGTTTCCCCTGCTGTGGTTCTAAATAGAATTAGTAAGTTGAACTTGTTTCATGCGAAGTTGCTAGTTGACTTCGATGCTTGAAGTTAATATGTTTTGACTTTGAGAAATAAATAGCAATGAGCTGGAAAATGGTCAGTCGTCTTCTGGGCATTCATTTCATTTGGATTGTTACTTGAATGACGTCTATCTGAATTGACCAAAATGAATTACCATGCTATATGATTAATTTGCAGGCATGATTTTTAACTAATATCACATGCTTACCATATCTAAACCTCATGTGCATGTGAATTTAGGATGAAAGAGAGCTCAAACGACAGAGGCGAAAGCAGTCAAACAGAGAATCTGCTCGAAGATCCAGGTTGCGCAAGCAGGTAGTGATTTGTGCTTCTGTCTACTTGCATCATATACCTTGTATGATTTTCTTCTGGGTATTATTGTGCTTTTGTAACAGGCTGAATGCGATGAGCTAGCCGTGCGTGCTGAAGCATTGAAAGAAGAAAATGCTAATCTCCGATCAGAAGTGAGCCGGATCAGAAGTGAGTATGAGCAGCTTCTTTCAGAGAATGTCTCCCTCAAGGTGATGTTGAAATCTTTATTTATTTTTTATGGTTGGTTGGGTTTATTCTGCAATTTAATAATTGTGCTGCTCTGCCCTGCACCAAGAACCATTTTTTTATGGTTGGTTTGGTTTATTCTGCAATTCTATAATTGTGCTCCCTGATTAATCTAACATAACAACCCCCAACATTCTCCTCAGACCACTCATTGGCTTACTGCTTTATGACTTGGAAGATATGCATAAGCCTAGTCTCTCTGTCTGACATATTATACAATATTTTGTCGTTATGCAGGAGAGAGTTGGGGAAATTCCTGGGAATGATGATCTTAGGTCTGCAAGGAATGATCAACGTTCAAGTAATGATAGTCAACAGACAGAGCAAACAGAGCTTGTGCAGGGTGGTCAGTAGGAATATAACCTAACCAACTAGCAACGGGAAGTTCTTGTGTTTGTGATAGCTTGTCGTAAATTTCGTCGAAGCTCTACATTTAGTCTTAGGATCTATTGTTTTATATCATTCCTCATGTCTAATTTGTTCTCTCTTTTATCAGTCAAACAAGAGGGATGGTATTTAGATTGACTTGTGTCATACCCTTGTCTGTTTTTTGTAGGGTAGTGTTCACAGTTATTATCTGTATGTTCACAATATACGTGTATGTATTTTTATTTTTCAGGTATTTAGTGAGAATGACAAACTACTAGGAAACTTGTGAATCTAGGAAATATATAGTCCTATATTTCTCAAAAGCAAAAAGATCAAACTGTTCGAAAGAAACAAAGATAAATGAGCTTTTGATGGCTCACAAAAGGTGTAACAAATAATATACTCTCAAAAAAATAGCATCTACTGTCCTGTATTAATTTTAATTGTATAATTTAGGCAGGGTAGACTACTATAAACAATTTATTTTCAATAAATTCATTGTATAGCGGCTAAAAAAATTTGATTTGTAAAATGGTTCTTAAATATTTGTTAAGATTATATATGTAAGTGACAGTGATATAACGAGATATAATTCCTAAATTAGTATCCTGGAAATGTTTTTCAATTTTAATGATGGTATTATTTACACTTTAACCAGTACACGGGTAAAAAAAATTGTTAATTTTTACATGTATTTTTTAATTAGTATCCTTGTGAATGCAATAAGTGGTTTACTATTATTTGAATATCTAAGTCTCATTTCTATATGTACTAGGTTTGTGGCTAACTTAATAAATAAAAAAATTAGGAAGTTTAGTGTTAAATATTATTGATATATAGTTATTGACAAATAATAAATTTATTAATATAAAAAGAATTAGGATAAAAAACTAACATTAATTACAGTACCTTAACCTTAATTATGCTATTCTAATTCTAATTACGGTTTCCTAACACTATTTGTGATACCCTAACTCTAATTATAATAATCTAATTACAATACTCTAATTCTAATTACAATATCCTTACCCTCACTGCGATACCCTTAATCTTAATTACAGTACGCAAACACTAACCATAATTACCGTACCCTAACTTTAATTACGATACTCTAATCTTAGTTACGGTATCCTAACCCAAATTACAGTATCTTAACTCTAACCTTAGTTATGGTACCCTAACCCTAGCTATGATATCTTAGCTGTTATAACCTAATAATTTAATGTATGTTATAGAATATTCGTATATTGCAACCCGGTAATGTAATAATCGAGTTTGAGGAATGAAGTGTAAAATTTTAGTTATAAAATGACAAACACATAAATAAATTATGTAAGTAACAATAAGATTAAATATCCTATAACCTAACCACTTAGCGTACGTTTTGGGATATGCTATGTAAATTGTCGTGGTGGATTAAATAATCATTTTTCATGTGTGAACTAAAATAAAAGATGGTTTGAATTTATGAATATACATATATATATATATATATACACACTTGCAACCAAGATTAAATTTGAGTCTTAATTTTAAAAATATATAAATTTTATTGATGGATGTCAAGTGTGTAGATAAAAGAGTAAACTAGAAAATATATATGTATATCTATAAATGAATATAAGTATATATTGTTAGGAAATATGGCAATCATATACGCAGCAGAATTTAAAAATTTTGATTCCTTTAACTCGAAATCACTTTATGATTATATAAAAGATCCTAATTATAGTTTAACAATTAAACAAGTAGAGAACTGTGTACCTTCGAGGCTTTTAATTTTTTTCGTCATATTATTGATCGGCGTTCACTCCTTCGTTGACTCATCAAGAGCACAGTAACGACACAGGTGTCCCGTCTCTAAGTGTATCCACACGAACGAATCCAACTAAGGATCTTTATGCTTGAAGATGAAAGGGGTTACCAAGAGATTCCTTGTGTGCTAGCACAAGTTACCGAATCTCACTTGTAATTTAGAAACTCTCATGAGCTTAAAATCCATCAGATGGATTTTGGGTTCTCTGTACAGTATGTACAATTATTTTTCTTCTGTCTTTATTTAGTTTGTTAAGTCTTATATTTTATAAAGACTAGCCACCTCCTTATGTATTGGACAATCCTAACACATTAGAGATTATGCTAATATTATGATTTAATCATAATTAAATCTAATGTCTAACAAACTATAATAATTACATGATTGCCCCAAAACTCTCCTTAGTTGAATATCGTCATTTTGTGTGTAACTCCTTAAGTTCAAACTATTGATGACAGTAGGCATGTAACTTTTACATATTTATTATTGGACCATGTCCAATTAAATTAGAACTCATTCTAATTATTTAAATTAAAACTCTTTTTAATTCACCCTTTAATTAAGATTAACTAATTAATCATCTATAGATAATTAATTAATAATCAAGGTTTCCTACAAGTCAAGATTGGTGCCTAGCAGCACATGATGACTACCCATAATAGTATGAATATGGATGTGAACCTTTTGAACCTTTCTGTTAACAGTTACCATGCAATTCAATCCTTCTATCATGCAATGTCTCGATTAAATCTATTTGGGTATGGAAATAATGTCAAACTCTAAATTTAATCATATATGTCTAATCTTAAGATTATAACTTCATTGGAAAAATTAGAAACTCATATTCTAATATCCACTTTGTTATGACCATAGACTTTAAGTTAAATCTTTTATAGACCACATAGGACATTCTCTCTTTTCTACTAAGAGTGATAGATCCTTTATTATACATTCACATACTTCCATATGCAAGTGGTTATACCCAATTACTACTTCGTAGGTGACTCATTAATAGAATCAGAAATAGTATCAAAGTATAATGACGTACATACAAAATAACTATGATGTCTCAAGCAAAGGACTATTTGCACAACTGTAACATAATAACCACCTATTGACATGTAAAGAAACTCCATATAGGTGTTCTCAGCTGAGTCAGTTCAGTGAACTCATTCTCTAATGAGCACCTACATATCTGTCTTAGTGTCTCATACACAAGTGACTATGAAATCAGTCACCCTCAACTCTTTGAGCCAACTAGATATGTACTAATCTATCCGGATTCACTAATGCCCTACTGAGTGATCCTATGATTAGGAACATTTAAGAATTAATCTTAAAGGAAATACATCTCATTAGTATGATCTCATCATGATGCTTATTTCCATTACTTTAATTCTTTGGGCTCATGATGATTAATTAATAACTCTTATACATGATAATGTTTGCCACTTATATTTATTAATAATATGAATAAGATTGTACATAAAATAATATGTCACAACATCACATGTCATTGGCTTTAGGGCATACTACTAACATATATATATATACACATACCAATATGTAATATGGACCATATAATGAAAATTTTGATTTCTTGACTTTCTATTTCATCTTATTTTTTTTTGTTTTTTTTTCCTTGCCTTAGATTGCTTGGCTGTTTGTGGGTACCTCTGCTCTTGTTGACTTCCCCTGTTTCTGTCTTTACAATTTCCTTGTTGGCCGAAACTTCTAGCCCTCCCTTTTTGCTTGTGCAACTTCCATTCCTCCTTGTTTGTAGCTGTGTATGTGTGTGTGCGTGTGTGTGAGCCAACTGCAGCCAAGGTCAGTCCACAACAACTCTGTTTTAGCAGCCAACCTCTTCCTCTCATCTCCTAGCTACCCTTTTACCATTGATTTCTTGTTCTAGTAGTTGTAGCAGTAGCTTGGCAGAGAGACTCACTTGCTGCTAGCAGTAACTGTGTGACAGCAGTGGCTTCCTCCTTGCCGTGCAGCTTTGTCCAACCTCCGTTCCTGGCCTTTTCACTTGGTGGTTGAGAGAGGAGGGTTCTTGAGGTGGTGGTGGCTAGGAGCACTCTTTCTGCATGCTGATTTTCTTCAAGCAGCAGTAGCCTCCTTGTCTTTTGATGGTAGTTTTTCTAGCTTAGAATCCTAATTCTTTTGATGTTTATGATTGTTTGATAACTTAGGCCTAGGGATTAAGGAAATGTTCGATGAAAATTTAGGAACAAAGGGTGAAAGTGGCTTCTAAGTGGTTAAAGGAAAATAGGACCCTGAATTTAGTTGAATTGATGTTGGAATGATATAATTCAAACTCTTGATTAATTTGTAAATAACTAAACCAACTTTAGATTTAGTATTTGAAATATGAGTAATGTTGAAATTATGGATTACTGATAATTTTCTTAGCATGTAAATCTATAGATATACATACATATTAAGTGAAATAATTTATGCACCCAAGGTATTTGATAAAATGTCTACAATAAAATTTATTTGAGTTTAATGAATAGAACTTGGCAGATTCCATGGGTGAAAAAAATTCATTAATTCAAAGGTCTTCGGGGCTGAATTAAATTTAGAGCTTAAAAGATAAAATGTAGCTCATAGTCTTGAAATGTTGGCTGCAAAATTTTGTAGCTTGGTTCCAAATATGTTGTGAGTTATAGTTATTAGACTCCGGCTAGGTCAAGTAGAATTCGTAGTGCCCTGTTTTTGGTTCATGTAAGAAATTGAATGGGTTCATGACATATTTTAGAAAAATTTTCTAGATAATAAAGATATATATTCTTTTCTATTAATAAACCTAACAAATGGAATCAGATTTCATTTTTTCTAGAAAAAGTTATGTTCAATTAACTAAGGTAAGGTCAAAGCTGTCAAAAATCCTGAGTGTTGCAGAATTTGATGCAACTTCAAACAATAAACTGTATTGATATACAAATCTAAAAATTACAAATGATATACCATTATAAAACTACATGTATTTAGTATTTTATAAATTTTACGAAACTGGATTCGGAAGTTTGTAGAGAAAGATATGACTGTTAAAGTAGACACTGGTCCAAACCCCAAGTTTGGATAGTTTCAACATTTCCAACTCACTAAGTTCTTTCTATCTTTTCTAATGGTTCCTCCTACCCTATACTTTGTCAAGACACTTAAAATACTTCTTCATTATTAACCTTATTACCTAAAGTCCAATTCATATTAATTAACATGTAATAGCTTCAAGGAAAATTTACATAAAAAACCTATATAAGTTGATATATAAGTTTAGTAATTGAAAGAGTATAACAATAACGTTTATAAACTAAGTATTATCTGGAAATATGAATTTCAGAGTCCATATTTTAATGTGGACCTAATGAGACGCGTGGATGCAAGTGTAAATGACGAATGAAATCGATTACATGTGAGTGGTTAATTGCTGCCTTTAGAGGCTGGATTAGTATGTGTGATTATATGTTTATTTGAATATGCGTGATATATGGAAAATAAGCAAGTAGAGTACTTCAATAATTTATTTGAATTATGTTTGTTTGATATTGATGGCTGTGTTTGACATTGGTTGTGGTTGATAAGGGCCAACAAAGTGAAATTTTTATGAAAAGTAAATTTTATCTCCGAAAGTAAAAATCCAGGTGCACCTAGGATGTTCCGATTTAAAATCATAAGAAAATTATGATTTTGATAAATATATATTTTTTAAATTGAGTACCCAACCCCAGTGGGATGGATTGTGTACGGAGATTAATTTGTTGTACGGACTCTTAAATGCCCAGTAAAGGTGATAATGTTGTGCGATGCTGGGTTACTCGTTGGCCCTTTGATTGCTTTGCATGATATTGTTGTGCTGACTTAAATTGTGATCACGTGTGTCATATAAGTTGTAAATTTGTGAAACTTACAATGTGTACGTGTAATGTGAAATGTTATATGAATCATGTTATATGATATTAATATGTATATTATATGTTTGTGCTGAGTGATGCTAGTATCCTTTGGATACGATTTTCTACTCACGGAGTCCATAGGACTCACCCCTCTTCTGTGAAATTTTTTTTTTAGTAACAGGAGTTCGTTACATGGCGTCGTCAAGCTTGTGACTTGCCTATTGAGTACGGCAAGATAATATCAGGATTTCAGACTTGAAGTTAAAGGATGAAAATTTGCAGTCACACTAGAACTGTGGGGGTGTCTAATTTCGAAATATGTAAGTGTATAGTTATTTGACTTGGTTATGATGTGGTTGGAGCGAAGCTCCTTGTTATTTTTATGTTACTGTTGTGTAAAATCATGAGACTATGTATTTGTATTTGGAGGCATGTTTTGTATTGCAAGAAACCTCTGCTAAATTTTTTAGTAACTTGTTAATTATTACAGGAAGTAAACTTTTACAGTGAACTTCGATTTTAGAAAAGCTAGTTTTATTCTTTAGTTAGGTCATGAGTCAGGTTCGTTAATTTGTTTCGAAGTCAGGGTTACGGTGGATTGGCTATCTAATCCTCCAGTCATTCAAACCTCAATGAGGGGTGTGATATTAACCCTAATTACGATAGCCTAAACCTAATTACGATAGTCTAAATCTAGTTGCGGTATCACAACCATAATCCTAATTATGATACCCTAACCATATCCCTAATTATAGTACCTTTATCTTAATTACAATATCCTAACTCTAATTACAGAACCATAACCCTAATTACAATATCCTAACACTAACCCTAATTACAGTACCCTAATCCTAACTCTAGTTGCAATTTCCTAACCTTAACTCTAGTTTAGTACCCTAACCCTATCTCTAATTAAAGTACATTTACCTTAATTACAATACCCTAACCCTAATTACAGTACCTTAACCCTAATTATGGTATCCTAACACTAACCTTAATTACAGTACCCTAATCTTAATTCTAGTTGCAGTTTCCTAACCCTAACTCTAGTTTAGTATTCTAACCCTAGTTACGATACCCTAACCTTAACTTTAGTTAAGATACCATAATCCTAATAATGATATCCTAACCCTAGTTATGATATACTAATCCTAATTACGGTATCCTAAGTTTAACCATAATTACAGTAGCCTAATACTAATTATGATACCCTAACCCTAATTATGATACCTTAACCATAACCCTAATTACGGTAGCCTAACCCTATTTACAATTACCAAACTCTATTTATGGTATCATACCCTTAACTCTAGTTATAGTATCCTGACCTTAATTATTGTATCCTAACACTAATTATGGTACCATAACCCTAATTATGGTATCTAAACTTGTTATGGTATCTTAATCCTAACTCTTGTTACAGTACCCTAATCCCTAGTTACGGTACTTAACCCTAGTTACGGTATTCAACTCTAGTTACAAGTACCCTAACATTTGGTATGATATCTTAACACTAATTATGATACCTAACCCTAATTACAATACCCTGACCCTAATTATAATTTCCTAACCCTAATCTTAATTACAGTACCATAATCCTAGTTACGATATCCTAACCCTAATTCTATTAATATTAAAATAGAAAAAAATTTAGAAAATAGTAAAAAATATATTACACTATTTGAAGTAAATTAATAGTTAATATTTATGTAATAATAAAAATTCATAAAAGTATTTAAGGAAATAAAAAATTTTGTCGTTGAGTCATATATAGATATAGATTAAACTTTAAACAAGTGAAGTATTTTAATATTTGTTTATCAATTTGTGTGGTTATGGGTGTTCGGATATTTATTAAGATGTAATAGATATGTTTTGTAGAAATTAAACTTTTGTATACCTAATTTAAAAATTAAAATAATACAAAATTAAATATGACTGAAAGTACAATTAATTATTATAATTTTTTTATTGTATTATCTTAATAATATTTGTAGACAGTCCGCTGAAAAAGTCTTCTATTTATTTAACGTTTATCAGTTATTAAAAGACTTTTGAAACTTGTTCCACGCCCACCGATTTTATGTCAGCGCAGGATTGGTCATGGATGGCAACTGGTCATAAATCGAGAATTTGATTGGTGATTTTCAATTTCCATATTATAATTACTCGTCAGAGTGGCGATTGTAGTGTAAAGTAATTTGCCAGCACACCCTTCAAAAAAATCTACCTTGATTTTGGTTAGTTTTTTTTTTTCCCCTTAAAATTTAGAATAAAAATAATAATATATATATATATATACATAAAAACCACCGGTCTCTGGTATTCTCAGACGGACCCAAACTGTTGTAAACCCGTCACCACCATCGCTACTTCAGGGCCCGAAGGTTCAGCTTTAGAGTGAAAGAGAGAATAAGAAATTTGAATGTAAATGCAGATTTCAGGTGCTATCAGCGACATATTGGTGGCAATTCCACCGGCAGGGTGGCCTCAGGCCACCGGAATGCAGGCACTTGTTTACTATTTCAGATCCCAAGAATTTTCTTGCCGGTGGATTGTTCAAAGTAAGCTCTCTATCGTTTTAGCTCTGAGTTGTTTTGCTTTTTGTAGGTTCAATTCTTAGTTTGTTTGCTTCTTTTTTTTTTTTTGGGTAATATCTGGCTTTTGGAAGCATAGAGTATGCAGGCACTATTGAAATTATTTTGATCCTAACCCTCTTCCCCATTCTTTTTTGGGTACTCTGTTTGGTTATTTAGAAAGACAGGAACTGTGAGATTTCAAACTTTGGTAGTTGAGAATTTTGCATACCTTCACTGTGTTGGGGAGTAAAAGAGAAAAATAAGTTACTTGGCTTGCTTTTGGTTGTGATAAGGTCCATGAGGCCATGATATAGAATTCAAATCGTTCTCGGTATTAAGTTATAAGGGTATTGATGGGTAAAATGTTTAGTGAGGATTTCTAGTCACTATTGCTTGTAGATTTGTATATGCTTAAGGGCATCACATATCACTATGGTATTGCATCTTAATGAACTATAGCATCAGCTTGCCATATTTCTTACACTACTTGTATGTCAATTATCAATGTTTGGGTAGGAATGTTAAGTAAAGGTTTCTTGAAAAATTTGGTATGCTCCAGTCTCTTTGCCTTAACCTGTGTCAGGCATCTCAAACGTATTCTTTTTCTCTTGTAGACCTGTCCTTCGTTTTGCATTCCCAAGCTCGTGATTGAGCGGTATAAGTGCCGAGCTAGAGGATTAATTGCAAGAGCATCCGGAGATTCTAGTGGTGAGTTGGTGTCTGTTGCTCCTCTTCAATTTGACACCCCAGTTGGCCAGTTTTTGTCACAAATTTTGCAAGCCTATCCTCATCTACTACCTGCAGCCATTGATCAGCAACTTGAGAACCTTCAGATTAATAGAGATGCCCAGAAAGAAGAATCTTCTCTTTCTTCTCAAGATATTCTTTACAAGTAAGTCCTATAGGCTCCCTGACCCCCTATTGTTCATTATTGATACACTTTGCATTTTACGTTTCAGCTCTAGTATGTTGTAGTGGATTACAATAGTCATGTGAGATTATTTTTCAAAGTGGATTTGAGGGGTTAATCAATCTAGGGTTAAAAAGGTGATGCTGGATGCAGTTAATTAATTTGGGGGATATGCTATTTTGGCTATTTTAGAATCTTGGATGATAGTTTTACATGTACCTTATTGGAACTACAATAGATTTAGATAGTCGTACGGATGATGTTTCCTTTTAGTGTTTAAGATTCGATTGGGAATACATGATGTAGCACAGACAAGAGCCACAAAGGATCTTGAAGGAAAAATTCCACAACTTTGAGATATGGACTTCATGTTTTGTCATAATTCTTATAATGAAAGACTGCATGTCTTTATCCTACTATGGTTTTCCCCTTTTATCATTACATGTTACCTTTATAACCCCTTTTTGGTATTAGGTGCAGAGTGCATGGTTCCTCTACCATGAATTCTTCACAGGTTTGATCCTGTGTGTTGTTGAGAATGTGACTTGTTATGAAGAGTTGTTTGAAGTTTAGGAGTTCTTCTTAACTTGAAGGCAATGGTAATCTGCTGGCCACAAGTATAAAAGGAGAGAGATTTGTTGGGAGGTAGAAATCAGTATGTTCTTGCCTGGTTTTCATTTTTGAGCAACCCATGTAGAAGTTAGCTTACGATAATAGAATTGTAATCATAAACTACGCACCCCTAATTAATTGTTTGTTCTTGCACTGTAAATAATCAAATATAATTAATCTACTACTATTAATTATATAGAGGGTGAGCCTTGGCACAACGGTAAGGTTGCAGCCTTGTGACCTGAAGGTCACGGGTTCAAGTTGTGGAAACAGTCTCTCCATATGCGGGGGTAAGGCTGCATACATCTGACCCTCCCCAGACCCCACAATGGTGGGAGCCTCTTGCACAGTGCCGCACACTACATCATACCTCAGTAACCACCTCTTTATAAACTCCACCAACTGACGGGACACCTCCCCAAACACCTCCATTGTCAATGTTGCGTATTTATCCCTCCACCAACTGTAATTCCCCCTTCCACCACTGTATCACTGCCATCACTATGGCACCAGATTCCCACTTCTGCTCACTGTCACCACATTCTGCCTTTCTTTCAAACACTGGAGAGTATTCTTAGCCCAACATTCTGCAAATAAAATGCTTTGCAGTTTGCAGTACTTCACACCCTATGCACATATGTAGTCATGGTCCTTAATTTGTAAAATTGGCAGAGTTTGCCTTTCTTCAGTAAGGCAATATGTTGATGAAACTAGCAAGCTTTTCTTCAATAAGGCCTTATGTAGATGACACTAGCATAGTATGGCTCATGTAGAGCAACTTCCACTTTTAAAAATTTGAAAGCCTATGGGCATAATTCAAGGAGACCCTAACTGCAGACATTGATATTGGTATCTATATATCCATGTAGTGAAAAAAATGTGTAACTAATTCTTGGTTACTTCATCTGTGGTATCAAATGATAAATGCTGCTATGATACTGAGACGAGTTGAAGTCATGTCTTCATTTGGAAACTTAGATTCATGATCAGTTATGGTAATTCATTCTTCAGAAAATCAGTATAAAATGTTTTACTGTAAGTAGAAACGTCCCTAGATATAAGATCTTTGACTTGTGTTTCTCTTAATTTAGACTACTATTTGCTTGATGGCTTACTTACTGATCACCAGTTTTCATTGGAACTGAATTTTAGGAGGATAGCTGAAGTTAGAGAGAAAGAAAGGCGTACAACATTGGAAGAGATAATGTACTGCTTAATTGTACAGCAATTTGTAGAAAATAAAATTTCAATGCTCCGAAAGATAACAGAAACCTCAGATCCTACAGGCCGAGTGGACTTTTGGCCAAACCAAGAGCAGAAACTAGAAGCTGTTCATTCTCCTGAGGCATTGGAGATGATTCAGAGTCACTTATCTCTTGTACTAGGAGAGCGGCTTGTGGGCCCTCTTAATACGATTGTTGAGATCAGCAGAATGAAAGTTGGAAAGCTATATGCTGCTTCTGTAATGTATGGATACTTTCTTAAACGAGTTGATGAACGGTTTCAACTTGAAAGAACAATGAAAACACTTCCCAAGGATTTCACTAAAACAGAGGTAAGTTTTGCAGACCCAAGGCCAGCAACCAAGCTCTGGGATCCTGATTCCTTGATTGGACTTTTTCCAGATGATGACAGTGACAGTGACAGTGATGTAGGAGGTCCTGTGGACACTACTAAAGGCAAATCATATGAACTTAGATCCTACGTTCTGTACTTGGACGCTGAGACACTTCAGAGATATGCCACTATACGATCTAAGGAAGCTATATCCTTGATTGAGAAGCAGACACAAGCTCTTTTTGGGAGGCCTGACATACGACTATCTGAAGATGGTTCAATTGAAACATCAAATGATGAAGTTCTTCCAATCACTTTCTCTGGATTGACAATGCTAGTTTTGGAGGCAGTCGCCTTTGGATCATTCCTATGGGATGCAGAAAGCTATGTTGAATCCAAAGACCACTTTGTCAAAACCTAAAAGATGGTCATGTACATCTTCTGAATGTTGAATTTGCTCAGGCTGTATAAAATATTTAAGGTGTAACATACTAAGTTTTTGTTGTGGTTTTCATTTTGAAGCTGTAACATTGTAAATTTTTATTGGGTTGAATATTACATGAACAAAATACTTAAAAGCTAAAAAAATAGCTTTATCCAAATTAGTGAATTTTGATTGTACTCATTCGTGATTCATCTATTAGCAGTTAAAACTAAAGTGAAATTGCCTCTTGAGAATAGTCGGGTGATAAGGGTGAGTGGAGATTGGGTAGAAATTTTAAATTTGATAGGAAAAATTAAAAATGGACTTCATTGGAATATCTACGAAAAGACATAGTTTTAAGTTGAAGAGTATTTCTATGACACTTGTATGCTCAATTAAATTTAAGAGTCGCGTTATGTCAAATGGTGTTATGTGCCTTCATTTTTTTACCTTCTGTATATTACAATTTTATTTCATAAATAGTTACACATTTATACAGTATAATATAATATAATTCCATTCAAAGCTCATAAAAATAAAAATTATACTTCAATATAGTTATACGTATCAATAATATTGATGAAATTTCAATGCCGTATTGTATGTTTTTCTACTCATAATAACTAAAGAAAAAGAACTCTTGAGAAAGTTTACCAATCAAGTTTTAGTTTAATTGGTTAATATTGAGATGTTGGTATCAATCTGTCTAAAATTAAGTTTCACAATCAATAATGTATAGTTAATTTTTTTTTATAAGTTATTTATTATATTTTCTATGTAGATATTTAAAATTGTAATATTATTGATCGTTGAATTAAAGAGTGTGATTTATATGTAACTAATTGAAAAATATAAATATTACATACGTAAAAGAATAAAATAAAGAAAGGCTTCAGTACAAAATTATGAGTTTTGCATATTTATTAATTTATCTTTTGAAGCTAATAAAAAATAATTATTTTTAATCCACGAGGTTGACTTTTTACTTGAAATTATTTTTTTATTAATTACCTATATTCAAATTTCTTAAAAATACCATAAATAGTAACATTCTCGTAAATTCATTGCATTATCACAAGATCTCTCCAAGATTTCAAATAGAGGTAAAAAGTTAGCACACGTTCTGAGGTCAACGCCTAAACTTACTTGTCACCTACTAGTAAACATCATCGTCGCAAACATCCTACAATGATGTTTACTCCATGACATAATCCAACGATCCAAAACTCCCCAGGGAGATCAACATTTGCTTAACCCGCGCACAGAACCAACTACAGATCAACTGTGCTACAGTAGCACATCATCACCGTAGATATCCAAACCGCCTATTTTGCTATCCACTGGTTGACCCAAATTTATAACTAAGTCAAGTCCATCTTTTCTCTTCATTTCATACTCAATTCGATTAAATTTTCCTATATTCTTTCTCTCAGCACTGTCATTCAGCTGCATCTGCATATCTTCAACGACAATGGGTTACGAAGACGACCCGTAAGTCTCTTTCTCTTTGTTTCAGAAATTAAGGTCAGGGTTGGTTTTAAAGATTAAATCTTTGTGTTTTTTTAATTGTTTTCAGGTACCGCGATGAGGATGGAGAGCCATTGATGGACAACGATGATGTACAATCTGATCGGGAACAATCTCCTGAACCCCACCAGCAAGGACTGCTCGATGATTTCGATGATGATGGGGGTGATTGGCGTCGGCGAGAACGATCACAGACTCCGGTTTATGATAACGATGCATCTGGGTCAAAGTCGAAGCCAAGAAAAAGGCTTATTAAGAAAGGTGATCCTGGCAAGGAGTCTGTGGCTCCGGAACTTCTTGATGATGAGGTGGATGATATTCCGGCTAGTTTTGTTAGGGAGGGGTCTGAGGAGGAGGATGATAGAAAGAGGAAGAAGGGGAAGGATGATGGAAGTTGGAAGAAGGAGAAGAGGCACAAGGGAGAGAAAAGGTTTGTAAGTAGTGGGAAGGGTGGGTCGCCACTTGGGCGATCGAAGAAGGGTTTTTCGGGAAAGGTGGGGAAGGATCAGGACGGGGATGTTAAGGAGATGTGGGATACAATTGCTGGAGGGGACTCAGAGGTACTGTTCCCTGATTTTATGTAATTGCTTGCGTTGCCCATGATAGTGAAACTCATTTGAAGTTGATGTCTTTCTTTCCTTGCAATGTAGTATTTGCTGATTTATTTTTATTCAATACTATCTGTGTAATGACGCCAGTGTTAGCTAGGATGAGATGCTCATTGAACTGATGCTATATCCACTCATGATTAGGTGAATTAAGCTAGTTCGCTGTAGTTTTTTGAGGCAAGAATGTGTAGTCATTGTCTTTTCTTATCTGATTCGTATGCAAACACGTAGTTAGCTTTATGAATTATTTTAAAAGTAATTTAGTAATAATGGAAATTGAGTTTTTAAGCCCATGTCTATTATAATCGTATAAGTTATTCTGAAATGTTGGTGATTGGGTACCTGACTAGCATTAGGTAGTTACTAACAAGAAATTTTTGTGCTATAAGGGTATAAATTTAGCCAAGATGGGCCAAGTATATACAGATATATATATATATATATATATATATCAAACTAATTTGGCATTTCTTGTTATTGCTGGAAAATTTGTAATTTGAGTGATTAATTATGCCTGTAACTTAGATATTAATTTTATTTTCAATTTATTTTAACGTTGCCATTTACTCCTTTATATTATTATTCTGTTATTTGCGATGGGTTTGTTGGTTTTCAGTACCTAGAAGTTAACTCTGCCCCTTTCATGTAGCTTGTGGAATATATTCGTCATAGTCTTTCAATTATGGTTCTTACCTGTAGACTCTTCCTTTGGTTTATGTGTAATTTCAAATCAACTTTTGCATTTCATTGTGTAGGATGATCACGAGGGTGTCAGGAATGTGGATGACGAAAACTTCATCGATGACAGTGGTGTGGACCCTGCATATCGATATGGCAGTGATAATGAACATTCTCCTACTCATGCTCCTCAGGTCAATCTTTTAACCTTAGATATATTTCATGTCTGAACGTGTATTACCTAGTTCTGTTCTTTTTCTTTTTCTCCCCTTGTATTTCTTTCATTCAAGCTCTTACCACTGGTAGAATAACCAATAATGCACAATCATGTGTGTTATTCTTGTGTTTGTTTCAATTACATCAAAATTGATCTTAATTGTTGTATTATGTTGCTGGCAGACTCAATGCTAGGATTTATTTGTTTCTCTTGTAGGTCTCATGAATCATGATGCCTTTTATTGTCTATCATTTTGGTTTGTTAGGCAGAGGAGGGTGAAGAGGATGACGAAATCAAGGATCTCTTCAAGATGGGTAAGAAGAAGAAGAAGAATGAGAGAAGTCCTGCAGAAATAGCTTTACTAGTTGAGAATGTCATGGCCGAGCTTGAGGTCACAGCTGAAGAGGATGCAGAACTAAATAGACAGGGGAAACCTGCCATTAACAAACTCAAGAAGTTGCCTCTTCTGACAGAGGTTCTGTCAAAGTAAGCTGCCTACCTAAATAGTGGTCTACTCGGTACTTGCCTTTATGTTTCTTATATATATTCTTTTAAATGTTTTTTTCAGGAAGCAGCTGCAACAAGAATTTTTAGATCATGGAGTGTTAACTTTATTAAAGAACTGGCTTGAACCCCTTCCAGATGGAAGCTTGCCGAATATAAACATCCGAACAGCAATTTTGAAGATATTAAATGATGTATTTGGAGTGTCCCCCATCTATAATGTTTGGCATGTGATAATTGTTAAGGTAGATTATCCTGATATTGTGTTTATGTTATGCAGTTCCCTATAGACCTAGAGCAATACGATAGATTAGAACAACTGAAGAAGAGTGGTCTTGGGAAGGTTAGTATTTCATGACTAAAAAGGATGTCATCTATATAGTGTTAATGGAAGGATGTTTTGGACTAATTTGCATTGACTTGGGCAGGTTATCATGTTTTTATCAAAATCTGACGAGGAAATTGGTGTTAATCGAAAACTTGCCAGGGAACTGGTTGATAAATGGGTAAATTCAACATGTTTGAGCCTTTGGTCCATACATAGATGATTTATCTCCTTTCCCCTATCATTAAATGATCTTAAAGATATATGTACACTTAATCGCTGGAGCATAAAAAAGTGGCAAAAATATGTTTCTCCATTGCGATGAATTTATTTTGGATGATGTGTGCAGACACAGACACATTATCTTGTACTGGAATCATGTGAGACTTATTTATTTTTATATCTCTGCATTATGTTCTAGGTGAGGTTTTACTTTTACTGCATATTTATGAGTTGTTACTTTGGTTTCCCTGACTATTTTTTTGGTTCATTTATTATCTGCGGCTTGCTCATGGGACTCTTTTTGTATGATTGGTGCTGATTTTTTCATGTTATTTTACACCCCGGAAACAGAGTCGACCGATATTTAATAAGAGTACAAGGTTTGAAGACATGAGAAATATTGATGATGATAGGGTTCCTTATAGAAGAGCACCAGTTAAAAGGTGCCTGGTCTTGACCAGAATTTTGTTGATTATTTTCTTCAGCATTATACCTACTTTTATTGCACTACTTATAAGATTCTGTTTAAATCCTTTTAGACCAGCAAATAAAGCTGCAGGACTAGAATCTAGAGATGGTGATCTTGATCTGGATGAATTTTCACAGTAAGATTTGATATGTTCTTTGCCCTACTGGAGCTGTTTGGGCAGTGTAAGTTTTTTATTTAACATCAAAATTTGACTAAAATGCAGGCGCAAATCTGGGCAAATCTCTTCCAAGAACCATGCATCAAGGCCAGAAGCGACACCTTTGGATTTTGTAGTGCGTCCCCCTTCTAAAATTGATCCCGATGAAATTAGAGCACGTGCAAAACAAGCTACTCAAGATCAGCAGCGCATGAAGGTTGGTTCTTATCTGCTTATAATTATAATTTTAGTTGAACAACTGTGTATATCTGTTCACTTAGCATAAAAATTGTTTTGTTCATTTTTATATCTAAATTTAAACACTAATAAATTAAATATGGAGGATTTATATATAATAATTTTTCTTCTGGGTTCTAGTAGTTATTTATGGTCATTTTTCTGCTAAAAGTGCACATGTCAGTGGTTTTTGTATTTGTCACTACCGGAAACAATACTGTTTGGAAATCTTAACTTTGACTTGTTTTCTAATGACTCTTGGCATCTAGATCTGTTCACCTGAAAAGTTTTAAAGGTTAACCTTTAATGCACTTGCTTAGAGCTACAAAATTACCAAAAAGGGAAAAATAAAAGAAAAAGCGAGACTGCCTAATGCCTACAATTAGTGTAGGTGGTCTGAAAGCTTTGGAAATTATAACTTGGAATTTGTAACTGTGAAGGTTGCTTGAAGAGTTGCAGGTCAGATAAGTTTCTTTCCTTCCCTCTATTTCCTTCTTTTTTTTTTTGGAGTCAGTTTGTCATAAAAAAGGTTTGAGGTCTTAAGGATTTGCGTTAGTTTATTGCGGGTGTTGTATGGTTTCTAGAACCAAGTTTCTTTGTAAGATCAGCTTACTTTAAATGTTTCTATTTCTACTGACACTAAGCCTATACTTGTTGCATGGCTGTATACAGAATCTGAACCATTTGTGTTTCAAAGAAATCCTGGGAATGATTAAACAATACGTTGTGTTTTTACTGGTTCCAATATGCAGTCTCTGTGCATGTTTCATTCCTTACTATGTCTGTGCCTGTCGGAAGCCCTGGGATAAGCATGCATGGTTGAGTCTGGGACTTTTTATACATGGTGTCTGTTTTAAATTCTCTGTTTCTGTAAAAGAGTAACCAGAGGGTGAATTGGAAATTGCAGATGAACAAGAAGTTACAGCAGTTGAGGGCACCTAAAAAGAGGCAGCTTCAAGCCACAAAAATCAGCGTGGAAGGTCGTGGTATGCTCAAATACTTGTAATATTACCACATACGTGAAGGATGGAGGTGACTGTAATGTGAGTCCAGGATCATGTATTGCCATCACAGGGGTCTGGAAGATGCATTAGGTCATTTTGAAGGAGATTACACTCTAAGGAAAGCTTCTCCCGAGGTCTATTATAAATGTCTAGCTACTTGGGATGATATTGTGATTACAAACCTTCAGCTTTTAGTACCTCCATGAGCTGTGTAATTTCACACATACATGCGGCAATTGTCTGACGTTGCTTTCTTTAAGCTTCAGAAATTTCAACCAGTCCAAAGGGACTACTTGCATTTGAACATCAAATTGGCCTTTATAACGTTGAGTGTTGTTTATTTCCTAATGTGATATCATGCACACTTAGACTTGGATGTTATGGTTTTTAAAAAGTTGTTGTAATAAATTATAAGTTATTGGGAAGGTGTAAAATGACAAAAATAGATATTAATATTGATTAACTTTTATGTTTTTTAATGAAAGATGAAAAGATAATTGAGAATTTTATTTAGTTTGGAATTGGAGAGAAGGGAAAGTAGAAAATAAGAGGGAAGATCAAAAAATTTTGTTTTGGAGAGAAATTAAATGGTTTATAAATTAATTAAGGGTGTCTTTGAGATTTTTTACAATTAATAAGATTATTATTATATTTTTAATATTAAAATATTATAGCCAGTTTTTAAAAACATCACTTATATACTTTTTAAGTACTCAGTGATTTCTTTTTTAAAAGTAGTAGAATAAATATTCCTACAAAAATTAACTAAATAATTTCTAGATGTTGTATTTTCTAGAAAGTCAAAACATCATCTCAAAAAGTATTATCAAACTTAGTTTTAGTATTTTTTTGAAAAAAAATTATGTTGAAGTAAATAAGATAGTGTATAGTCATTGTCAAAAAATTATTTTATTTTATGAGATTTAAAAAATGGGTTATAATCTCTTATATGCAAGTATAAGGTTTTGAGATTTTGCCATCGTGAAGATGCATGTGTTTTCATTTTTTTGCTTAAATTTTAATTAATATCTTTTAGAATGGATTGCATTAACTCATGACTAAATCTTCTGTGACCTGATTTACGGACGTGTCACTTGTTCTCGTGCATGAGCCCAAGTAGATTGCTTCAACGGAATGAATATCAACTAACTTCTTAATCGAATGATTTTAGGAAAGAGGCCATTGCTGGTAAAGAGGTATAAATATAATAGGAAAAAAAAATTAGGATTTTTATTGGAAGCTTTGATATAATGCCTAAAAAATTATTTCACTTAAAAATTCACTTAAAATTTAAAATTTTAATTGTTAAGTAAATTTTTTTGAATATGTTATAAGCTCTTACAGTTATTAACACTAATTAATATTTGAAAATATAATTAAATAAATTGATGTTTTATAATTATGTTTATTCATATTGTATAAATTATACTTTTCAATCAAATAATAACTAATTTAGGATATAATTATACTTTTCCAATATAATCTTAAGTATTGTTTTATTAATATATATTTTTGAAAAAAAGAAAAGAAAGTAAAACCTTGACAAACGAAAAAAGAATATGATTATTTGCTATACACAAAAATCAATTCCCTTTGGGCCTATTAAAACCACAATCTCAAAAGTAGACAATCTCGTCAAAACCCCGTCGAGCCCAAAACCCTAGTCCTGCTGGTACCTGGAGATCCTAATCGGACATCTCCCCCCTCAAAAATGGAAAAACCGAAAAATAAACAGGAACGAAAGGGCTGCGTTACAGCTGATTTTCTGGTCTCCGTTCTTTGGTTCTGTACTTTTTCTTCTTCTTATAATTCGACTTCACCACGCATCATCCTTCTCTCTCTGTGGACTTCTCGCCAAGGATTCAGGGCACCTCTTGTTCTTCAGGTATGTATATATATGGATTTATATATCTTTGCTTAGTGTCTAAGATAAGATATATACTATTTTTCTAATGTTTTTCAGTAAGTTCTTTGATTGTAGGTGAGTTTGTAACTAATCTATTATAATTTGTTAATGTATTGGTTTGATGCTAATTTTTTCATATGATTTTCCAGCCCTGTTTGTTGTTTTCTATGATAGTTTAATTAGTTATCAGCAAGATAAAGGAAAAAGGACAAGAAAAAAGAATATGGAAGAGTGAGATAAATTTTTCCATATTGGTTTTTAAAATTACAAACTCATTTTCTGGGTTTCATTAGTTTTCACAAACTCAAAAATAACCTCTACTTTAATCGGACTGTCTCTAAATTCAAGGAGGCATTGGTATTTGAAATTGAAGTGTTCAATTCAGTACTTGTGCATAATTGATTTTCTTTGGGATATAGTGATAGCTTCCTTTTCTTGGATACACTGAATTTCAAATCTCAAACTTTTAAACCTTGGATGCTATGGAAGATGGATCAAGGGTAACAAACAAGTGACTTGAGAATTTTGAAGTATACCACATCAGTACTAAACTTCCCCTGGCCTTCTTAACTAGAAAAATTGACATAGTTTAACTGTATCTGAACCCAAATCAAGCAGTTCATGTGCCTATATCTCAATCTAAGGATCAATATAGGGAAAATGACATTCACCATCCTAAAACATCATCCTTTTGTCAATTTCATCCCAAGATATTTTTTTGGGTCATTTTGTCCCTAACCTTTCAAACAGTTTTGCAATTTCTTCCCAAGCCTTGACACTGTCTATATTTTGAATAGAAATGCTTATGTGGCATAAAATAGTATTATTATTGCCACATGTTATCTTACATGACTTTTAAATATGGATGACTCTATTTTCACGGGACTAAAGTCTGGGTAAATCATCATCTCCATTTCTCTTTGTCATTCTCGCCTACCACCATCTCCAAAAGCTTTAAGCATTCACAAATCTATGATCAATTGGTGGTTCCAATATTAATCAATTTTGATTGACCAAACATTTTAAATTGTAAAATTCAGTGCCTCAATGGTTCAATATTAAGTAAGATTGTAAGAAAGCTAGTTTTTGCACATTTGGAAGAGAATGCCTGGGTGTTCAAACTAGCAGTATGGGTTTTCTCTTGAAAGTGGAAGGATGCAGCATTTGAGCCTAAGAATGTTCAATGTCTGTTTGATGAGGCAGTGAGATTTCCAAAAATAAAAATGATTAGTTTACATTTAAAGATCCAGCAAGCAAGCTGCAAATCACTCTCTTCTCCTTCCTTTTTTTTGTTTAAAGTTTGTTTATCTTCATTAGCATGTGCTTCTCTGTCATGATCGAAATCTTAGCCTTTTATCACTAACCTGAGCTCCTCAAAAACTCATTTTGGTCTGTGCTTCTTCAAGAATCAGTCTTTCAATTGCCAAACTTCCATAAGAGAAGTCGGTTTAAGCTTAAGGAGAGGGTTTGATTAACATAGGTGTTAGTATATACTGATTTGTGCACAATTAGGCATGTTCCCAGACTTTAGTCCCGTGGAAATAGAGTACCTATATTTAAAAGCCATGTCAGATAACAGATGGCAATAAGAATAATATTTAATGTCACATAAGCATTTTCCATCCATAGTATAGACGGTGTTAGGGTTTGGGAAGAAATTGCAAACTGTTTGAAAGGTTTGGGACTAAATTGACTCAAAAAATACTAATGGGACGAAAGTGACAAAAGGGTGTTACTTGAGGAATGGAGAATGTCATTTTGCCACCAATATATTGGAGGCCAAGTCATGCAAGGTAAGCATTTTGATATCTGTTTTATCAAGATTTTCCCTCTATTCTTGGTCCTCATTTGCAGTGGACCCAGTAGATACAGAATCTTGCCTACTTCACCAAAAATTAAAAAAAGGAAAAGAAAATTGTTTGGCTTCTTTATAGCGTCAGGCTTCCAGTTAACTCGGTTCTCATTATTTCCCCCTTTTTCCCATCACTTTTTATGCAATGGCCATGATTTTTGAAGTTTATCATCCTTTGGAAATTGGAAATTGGAAATTGGAAATTATGAGGCCTTTTTTGAATGCATGTCCTTTACCGGCTGGTTCCTTACTTTTATGGATGGACCCTTCTTTGTTTCTTGCTGTATTATAGTTAAATTGTTCCATGCCTTCTTTCATACTGTCTTCTATAAATCACTTTTTCTTTTTCTTTTTTTGAAATTTGAGACACAAATCTAGGAGGTGAAAATGGTTTCTGGTTTAATTAATGCCAATCCCATCATCTATGAAAAGAAAGAACGTCGAGCTCGCAGTGCGCCAAGTCTTGCAGATGAATATGCTTTGGAACCAATAGACCAACAAGAAATTTTTGATATCCTTTTTCTATTTTGATTATTTCATTTTTATTTTTATTTTTTTTTGTTTATGCTTACTTGACATTTTTAGGCTTTATGATAGTTGTTTGAGTTTTAATGAATGCGGTAGCAACACCATTGTCTTTCAGAAGTAAACATACATTTCTAAAACAAGCTTAAAGCTCCACGCGGTATCAAATTATATGAGTAATTTCCTTAGCATTCTTAAATCATCTAAGAGATATAAAAGACCCTGAGCACCCATATTCTTTGGAAGAGCTCAAAGTGATAACAGAAGATGCAGTTGAAGTTGATGACCAACATAGTTATGTCAGGTACTGAGAAATTCATCAATCTTTATTTTATCATAATCGATATGTAGCATTTTCTGTTCATATCAGATCTTATTTTTGTTAATTTATTGGATGATGATTCGTGCTGCAGGGTCACATTCACTCCTACTGTTGAACATTGTAGTATGGCAACAATCATAGGACTCTGTTTACGTGTAAAACTCATGAGAAGCCTGCCTTCGCGCTACAAGGTATTAGATATCAATTTCTTCATGACTAAATTGGCTAATGAGATTTTGGGCGAAAGCTTACGGAACAATATGCTTGATGCAAATTTTGTATATTTAAAATTCAGTATCTAACTTGGAGAATTCACAAAAGTAATTTCCATTTTACAAATTGATATGTGCAGATGAAAGGAACATGTGTTTTTTAATTTGAATTGATAAGAAACGAAGTTGTGCAAAAGTGTTTTTGGATGCAGGCACAAAGCTGTAGGAGGGGGTGTGTATTCTGATAGCATATCCATGTTTAACATACAAACAAGTTATTGATGCAAGTGAAAAACTTAAAGTGAATGTATTCTGATACCTTGTCTAATGTAAAAATTAGAATATTATATGGACGAAAGTTTTATCACCATAGGATATGTATAAGAACTGATATGGTCAGCTGTCTTATGGTATCAGAATAGCACGACCAAGAAAAATGTCCAGTTGACGAGTATTATTAAGATGATATGTTAAAATTTACAAGTATTATTAAGATGATAGTGTTAAGGTTACAAGCATTAATAATATGAAGGATGGTTAAATATTGAAGATATTCTTTCTAAGTTGATAGAGCAATTCAATGATTGTATTTCAGAGTTGCCTTGGTGGTGAATACCTCTAATATGAATGTCCTATAGATGTCTCAGTACAAAGAGTGAGATGAGCGAGCAAGTAGGTCAAATAGACAAAATTGTGTAACCGTGGAAGGAATAAGCAAGGATAGGGAAATTAATGTCGTTGAAGTTTCACCTTCGGTCTTTGCCAGAACCTGATAGCTGATTTATATAATTAATCGACTGCAATTAATCCAGGTTAACCATGCGACTGAATCTTAATTGTTATATTCTTATAGTACCCCAAGTGAGTTTGGTCAGTATAGCTATAGGATATGATCACATGACAAAAGTTTAATGTGTGGATGAAAATATATGTAACCATTTGTATGTCTATCATATGTTGTCCTACTTTTCTTGATATTTTGGACATGTCTGCATAATGTATTCCTTTTAGTGTTTGTTTTTGTACATTCTGATCATAATCTTTACATTACGGGTTAGGAATAAGCTTTAAGATGTTTCTACTGTAAATTGAATATGATAATGCATATTCTCAGCTTATGTTGCCTATAAAATATGATTTATTTAGTAAAAGGCAATTGTTTGGATAAATAAAATTGACAATGTCCTTTCTGAAAATGTGTAGGTGGATATCAAAATAGCACCTGGATCTCATGCGACTGAAGCTGCAGGTCTCTCTCTCTCTCTCTCCCCATTTGTGTCTTTGTGTTTTCCATCCTTACATACATGCATTACAGATGGATCTAGAGATGCCTTACTGCTCATGTTATCAACTTATCATCATATCATATTGCTCTGTTGGGATGATGCATGGTATAGATGGACATGTATAACCAGCTCTTATACGCTATTATCCTTTATTGGAAGAAAAATTCAGTTCCTTTCACTTGATGATCAAATAATATCTTTATTTTGTGCAATTTATGATATTCTACAGAACCATATCTACATGTTGTAAATAGCACTATGTTTTACATTATGTTTTTTACATATCTGCATTTCTTTTTATTTTAGTTTCAATTTTCAAACACTTGATTGTCACCATAACGCTTTTCTTTTTCTTCTCCCAATTCTGCATGCAGTTAATAAGCAACTGAATGATAAAGAACGAGTAGCTGCTGCACTGGAAAACCCAAACCTTGTGGATATGGTTGATGAATGCCTGGCTCCATCTTATGGTTGAAAGAGTTATGCGTTGCCATGTTTAGCTGTCAGTATGGTATCTTTTTTGACAACCATGTTTGTCAGTCATTAATTTTTGGCTTGATGTGCTTATAGTAGATAGGATTGTAAGGTTGAAAGAAATAATAGTCAATGTAAACTTCTGCCAATTACCTTGATTGGCAGAATTTGTTAGTATTGTAGATTGAGATTTGAAATGAAAAAAGTTGTCATGTACAAGTGAAAATCTCTTAACGGAGGTTTGGAAGTGAATCCATCATTGGACTGTTTTTCCCTGTTCCCTTGAGAATCCATGGTTGAAGAAGAAAGCTCATGCTAGGCATCCACAGTCAGGTAAAACAACAATGGGATGAGAGTGGAATGCATGGAGGTAACAAACCCTAGAAAAGATGGCACATGCACAGATGTGGCAAACCAGAGAGACACCCTTGACAATACTTCTAGTGATGATATTAGATCATCTGTAGTAGAAGTAGGTGTTCAACATTTCTGTTAACTGAGTAAGGTGCAAAGGAAGAATGGTTATACACGAAGTATTGTGTGTAAAAATGCACTAGCTAAAAATGATTGATTGTTTTTCCTTTCTAACAGAATGCTTGTGTGGCAAATTTATAAAGTTTGAATAGAGTTTTTGCATATTTTGTCCATGAACAGATCTATATGGACCCATGGATCCATACATGTGGGGGGCATACCTACCAAGAGGAAAGCAGTGCAGCCAGTCTTAGGTCACAATCAAGACAAAATTCCATCAAAATAAAAGAGAGAGAGAGTACTCATATGAAGCAATATAATATTCTGCACAATCTTGCAGCATGACTTTGTTTTTTTCTTTGGGCCATAATGTGCTTTTGGTGACTTCCCCTCGTGTCAAACGCGAGGGAAAATTTTCACCTCTCCATATTTTTTTGTTGTTGGTATATTATGAATAATTGAGAATAGAATAAATTTTTTTAAAAAAAATAAAATAAAAAATTCCATTGTTATCTTTATTTTTCTAGTATTTTACAGACATGAATTTCAGCAAAAAAAAGTAAGTAATGCAAGAATTTAAATTTTATTGGAACGCAATTTAAGAATTAAATGGAAAAATTGTAGTAATATTTCAGAGGAGGGGGTAGTAATGAATAAATAAATTTTAAAAAATTAAGTTTACCAAAAATATTTTAGATAAAAAAAGAGTAACAATTTTCTGGTACTTCAGTCCCTATTCCAACTATATAAATCATATATGCGGATACTGCCAGTGACCGGAATCTATAAGACTCCATGGTATTTAATCAGATAGTTATTTGATTTCCATTTCAGTTTGTGTATTTTTTTCCTTTTATTTTCTGCAGGAAATTCAGCGACTTTGATCCCAGCTGATAATCGGGTTAGAAAATTTGTGAGAGAGAAAACAATGGCTGTGTAAGTTCATTCCAGTATTTCTTGTTCATTTCTATGTATAAGACTTGGATTTTTACTTCTTTGTTTGGTTGACATGATAGAGTAATGAATGAAGGAAATAGAAAAAGGGAATTTTTCAAGACTCCAAGGCAATTTGGCAAGCCATTTGGGTTCACTGATCAGAAATATTATGTGGGATTTTATGAATTTGATTATTGATGTTTCTAGAGCAACCAAATGGTGGTATTAGTTACCGGATTAATCCCCATTTGAATTCTAATATTTCTTTGTTGATTTATTTATATATAGTTTTGCAAATGATGTTTGCTGCAGAGTTGCTTCTGCTCCTGGGAAGGTTTTAATGACCGGGGGTTACCTTATCTTGGAGAGACCAAATGCAGGACTTGTACTCAGTACAAATGCCCGGTTTTATGCAATTGTGAAACCAGTTCATGAAGATGTCAGACCTGATAGCTGGGCATGGGTGGGTTATCCTTCAACATTTTGTTCTTTATGAGCTACAATATCATTTGGTTCATCTTCTTGCTGCTTCTTGGTTTTTCTCTGTATCATCTCCAGGCTTGGACAGACATAAAATTAACATCTCCTCAGCTCTCCAGAGAAAGCATGTACAAGCTGGAACTGAAAACTTTTACAATCCAATGTGCCTCTTCAAGGCAAGTTATTATTGCTTGTAATGTTTGTGAATTCTCTATTCAAAACCCCTCGTTCATCCTTGTACAGTCATTTATTTCACTTACAAGTTACAAAGTGTTTTTCAGAAATCTCAGTGTAAATTGTATAGAAATTTGTGTCTGATCTAGATGAGTTAAACAAGTTATTATTGTTCTTTCTATATTGTTAAGAGTGTACAAGCAATAAATTAAGTGCATGGTTAAATGGAATACTGAGGTGATGCTTATCATAAATAGTTAAAATTTTCAGTGAATCGGGCAACCCTTTTGTGGAACAGGCTGTGCAATATGCTGTAGCTGCTGCACATGCAACATCTGACAATAATAAGAAGAACTTACTGCAGAAACTTCTATTGCAAGGTATTATTTGATGCTGCATATGTTTCTCTACTATTTCAAATAGAAACGAAGAAGAGCTTCAAAATGGATTAATCTTGCAGGTCTTGATATTACAATTTTGGGTTCAAATGATTTTTATTCCTACCGGAATCAGGTATGTTAATCACTCATAATTTTTAATTGAAAAATTGTTTGATGTTCATTTTATGGGTTGATTTCAATAGTAATCAAGTATCACTATTTCTATGTCAGAGAGTGGGCATGATATATTTTCTACTTTTTGTTGTAGTTTCATCTTACCTTTCTCTTTTTCCCTTTGATAAGTATTTTCCTCTATACCAAGAACTTGATTTGTGTACCCTCTTCCACAGATTGAAGCACGAGGACTCCCTCTGACACCAGAAGCATTGGCTGCGCTTCCTTCTTTTGCCTCCATAACCTTCAACACCGGAGATATCAGTGGAGGAAATTGCAAGCCTGAAGTAGCAAAAACTGGATTGGGTTCATCCGCTGCCATGACAACCGCTGTAGTTGCTGCTTTACTTCATTACCTTGGAGTTGTTAGGCTTTCATCAGCTGTAGATAATCAAGAAAAAAAGAATACTGAAGATCTTGATGTGGTGCATATGATTGCTCAAACTGCTCATTGTATTGCCCAAGGGAAAGTTGGCAGCGGGTTTGATGTCAGTTCTGCTGTTTATGGTAGTCAACGCTATGTGCGTTTTTCACCACAAGTGATTTCTTCTGCACAGGTCTCCATCTCTCTATCTCTCTCACTCTCTCTATCTCTTGGCAAGATTAAGGAGACATTGAACTTATTATATTGCATTTGAGATTCTCTTTTGGTTATCAATCTTTACAAGGCTTCTACCACACTGGAAATTCTAATTTTAATCTAGCTCTTCATAAGTATATGCATGGAGCAAGTGCTCTTTGAGAAGCCACTTGCTTTCAAGAGGAAGTTACATCACTATGGTGTTATGGATGGAAAGTGAAAACAAAACCCAGATGGACCTCATGTTACTATAACTAATTACGGCTGTAAGGGGAACGCCAAAAGATTGATTTATTCTTGAAGAAATTATTAGATAATTGTTAGAGAATACCTATATAAACTGCACAAAAATTATGTCTCAATTTTGCAGATGTATTTTGATAACTTCTGTAATACATTATTGATTTCATTGACATCACAGGTTGCAGCTAAAGGAGCGCTTCTACCTGAAGTTATAACTGACATTCTAAAAGGAAAGTGGGACCATGAGAGAACTGATTTTTCCTTGCCACCACTGATGAATCTTGTAAGAAACTAAGTTTTCCCCTATGTTGTTACTGATAATGTTTGCAAATAAAAGTATGGGTTTATTCTTAAGGGCGCTGGGAAATATACAAGAAGTTCTGCCTTTTCTTTTCAATTCAGTTTGGTTAATCAAAACATGTTTTTGAAAATGGCCAACTAATAATACCTCCCTTGTCAGATATGAAAAAAATTATTCTCTCACCAGCATTTCTAGCTGTAGCATTTCCTTTCTGTCCTTTCCATGTATTTGAACTCGTTCTTGGCATTCCAAATTTTAGTTTTTCTCTTACCATACAGGTCCAATAATATTTAAGTGCCCAAATTTTGTTGGCATAGTTGTGGACAAAAATGATAAATCATTCCCTGATAACACGAGCCTGAAGCTCTCTTAACAATTTTTTGATTGACTTAATCGTTTGTGAATGTGTTACTTGTAACAGGATCTTTTTTTTTATTTTGCCTGGAGAAATGATGCTACTATCTGAAACTGACATCACATTTCAACTGTATTCAACTGCATATGCTGTTCTCAACTCTCTCTCTCTCTCGGCCATGACTTTTCTTATAACTTGTATTAACTTCTCTTTGCTGTTTGAGACCCATGAATTCACTGTTTACTCTTAATGATTATTTTTCTTCAGTTACTAGGAGAACCAGGAACTGGTGGATCATCCACTCCATCGATGGTAGGTGCTGTAAAAAAGTGGCAAAAGACTGACCCTCAGAAATCCCTGGACACATGGAAAAAGTTGTCGGAGGCAAATGTAGAACTTGAATCGCAACTTAACTTGTTAAGCAGATTTGCAGAGGAACAATGGGATGCATATAAATGTGTGATTAACAGCTGCAGCAGGCTCACATCGGACAAGGTATGAGTAATTGTAGACCTCATGATATGACTAGCAAAATGCTCTGTACTTAAATTTCAAATTTGGCTCTTCACCACTATTATTGTCTAGAAGGGGGGAGCAGGTGTGGAGGTGAGGTTTAGGGACACTTTCTATGTTCACTTTTTGTGTGTGGAGTGAGGGGAATAGAGCAACTGCCATAAACTGTGCTCATCATCAGCAATCTTGTGCAGTTGTGCCCAAAAGGCAAATTCATAGTATGCTTCTTAACAGGAACATAAATGTTACCTGATCCTGTGATTCATGCCATTCTATGCTTTTTTTATGTATCTAATTCAGTTTGCTGCTTCAATTTCAAGTTGTGAACATCATAACTACTAACATGCCATTAAGTATCAATGCTTTCCCTTTCTATCTCTACACGTCTCCTCCTCACATTTCTTCATTTTGATGTTTGAAATACAAATCTCATGGTCAGTGGATAGAACAAGCTTCTGATTCAAGCAAAGAAGCAGTTATCAAAGCACTGCTAGGAGCAAGAGACGCTATGCTCAGCATCAGAGATCATATGCGCCTGATGGGTGAGGCTGCAGGCGTTCCAGTAAGTTATTGCCTCTTCCTTTGGGTGCTCATTTCTTCTAGTTCTTTGCTTGTATGTTTTTGGTTTCCATCTAAAATTTATATAAAGGTGGATTACAAAAATTGAGTTGAAAATCATTTCAAGTTTATTGAGGATGTTGACTTATCCATTTCATATCCCTCGAGGTTTACATCTGTCAGTTTCTGAGAAGAATAAATTGAGTTCAAGCTTACTTTGTCAGAGATACCTTAAGGTTCCATGAGCCATGACTTGCCATTGGGAAATAAGAAGTCTGCATCTTTTACCTTGGATATCATTGTCTCATTATTAGTTAAACTGTTTGCATTGCCCATCCCATATTAAAGAGGTGTGCAGAGTGGCATTAGGGAAAGTTGGATCTGATTCCAAATTTTGGCTTGGTAATGTTAACACACCATGTTTTGCCAGAACGTTCAGTCAATTAATGCCAACTATATAGGGATTTTCCTTTTACTAACCTCCAAACCTGCTGGCTAGAATGTTTCATCAGAAGGTTAGTTCATCCAATCTCATCAGAGAAGCAAGATTGTGGATCATCTAGGTTTCAATAGGTTTACAGGTTTACGTATGATTCCCTCAATTAACTAGATAAGCAGGATTGTATAACAACTCACACAGGCACTGGATTTGATTGGTCTTTTTGACCAGACATGCATTATTTCCCAATACTGTAACTTTTGCTAATCTGTTGAGTGTGGTTAAAATGTTTTGTCAAGATATACTCAAATTTGTTTTATGATAGATCCAATTTCAGTTTAATCCATGTCTTCTCAATTCTTTTTTTCTTTCATTTGGCCAACAAACTGTTTTTTTTTTTTTTTTCATTTATATCAAGCTGTCATGTCCAGTTTTCTCATTAGCTTCCAAATTTGCAGATAGAACCAGAATCACAAACACAGCTTTTAGACACTACTATGGACTTGGAAGGGGTTTTGTTGGGTGGAGTTCCAGGAGCAGGAGGATTTGATGCTATCTTTGTTGTTACTTTGGGAGATTCTAGCATGCAATTTGACCCAAGTGTGGAGTTCACACAATGTTCTGGCCTTGCTGGTTAGAGAAGATCCTCAGTGGTGTTTCTCTAGAAAGTGCCGATCCAAGAACCATTGAAATCACTTCAACTGTATCGTCAGTTCATATTGAATAAATCCAATCTCATAAAGCAAGATCAAATCGTCAGGAGTGTGTTTTGCTATAGGAACTGTTTCCACAATTTACACTAGTTTAGCTGTAGTAGTTGCTTTTGCAATGTCGTGGAATCAAATGGAAAGAGATATTCTTGTTTGAACAATAAATAGCAATTGTGCATGCTGTACTTCCTTACAAAGTTTAACAATAAGAAGGTGGTTCTTCCTCCAAGCAATCCAGATTCCATTTCTTAATGTGGCCGTCAACAGGAAAGAGGTGCCTGCAGGCTCCAGTTAATTTCTTTCCGGCCTTTCTCTGAAATTCTCCTTGTGCCATGGAAGTGCAATATGATTGGCAAAAAAAAATATGCTGGACAAAATACCATTATATCGTGAAAATGTGTTTGGGAAAGTATCAATTGATTCACAGCCTAAACATGTAAATTTATGACTTCACTTGTAATCTCTACAAGAGCAAATTCCATCTTTAAAATGGTGGAACTTATTGCGATCTCTTACACTAATTTCTCGTTTGTAGATCAATGAAATAAACTTAGTGTATGTGTGACAATCATTGCACATCCTCAGATTTCTTGTTATTCTTATAGGAGACCCCTGAGATGTATTTATCAGTGCAAAAGCAATTGCTAGCTTCTGACTGTGACATTTCAGTCTCTGCCTCTTTTCTTCTTCATCTACATCAAGCAACACTTGTGATGTGTCTGGCAAATAGCCTTCAAATTTCAACTGCCATTCCATCTGGTGAATCATTTCATAGATGCTATCCCATTGGGGTTGAGATTTATCTTGTGAAACAAACTTGTAGACCTTCCTCTTCACCTCAACCAAGCTAAAACCAGCTGTTTGTATCAATCCCTCTTCAGCCATCTCCTTTCGGATCCTAGCTACATCGTCCCACCTTTGAGCTTGTGCATACATGTTTGATAGCACCAAATAATCACCGGGGTTGTTACAGTTCAATTCGAACAGTTTTTCAACTGCAATCTCTCCAAGTTCCAAGTTATCATGAACTCTGCAAGCACAAAGAAGGCTCCTCCACACAACATCATTTGGTTTGATAGGCATGCTCTTAATGAAATCCAGGGCTTCCTTGAGCTTCCCAGCTCGCCCCATGAGGTCAACCAAGCAACCGTAGTGTTGGACTGTAGGTTCAATCCCATGCTCGAATTGCATGCGGTTGAAACTCTGTAATCCTTCATTGACAAGGCCAGCGTGACTACAAGCACTCAACACACCCACATAGACAACATCATCTGGTGACAAATCTTCTTCCAGCATTTGTGAGAAAACTTTTAGTGCTTCCCTACCATGTCCGTGAATGGCAAGCCCTGAGATCATTACAGAGTAAGCAAATTGATTCTTCTTGCTCATATTCTGGAATAAACACAACCCTTTCTCCAAGTACCCACATTTGATATACATATCAATTAAGGAAGTTTCTACTATCACATTAAGTTCACTAATATTTCTCAAGAAAATTCCATGAATGCACTTTCCCAGATTAAGAGCACCCAAATGGGTGCAAGCAGAAAGCACACTTACTAAAGTACTTTCTTCAGCTCTCCAACAGCCCTTACTGCTCATTTCTCCAAAAAGCATCAAGCACTCATTCCACATCCCTAAACTAGCATGAGCTCCAATAATAGCACTCCAAGTAGCTATACTCTTTCCATCAATTTGCTCAAATACAGCATATGACAATCCTATCTCCCTACACTTACCATACATGTTGATCAAGCTGTTCTGCACAAAGACATCATCTTCAAGACCTAGCTTAAAAACATGTCCATGAACTTGAATTCCTTCCTCAAGATCCATTAACAATGCACAAGCCTTGAGAAGAGCTGGGAATGTGAAGTTGTCAGGTTCAATTCCTCTCTCAAGCATTTCAACATAAATAAGCAAAGCTTCTTCCAGGGTCATATTCTTGACAAATCCTCTAATCATAGTGTTAAACTCAAAACTACCCGGTTCCGCAATTTGACGAAAAATTGAGCAAGCATAGTCCATGCTGCTCCAATTTGACAGAGCACATGTGACCACAAGATTGCTGGCACAGAAAGAATCCCAAAAAAAGCCCAACTTTAGGATTTGAGCATGAACTTGCTTGAATTCTTCTATGCTCTTGCAGTTCTTCAACAAAGACATGCATCCCTGCTTCTGGAAACTGAAACTCAATTCTGGGCTTTGTGGTAGATTGTTTGGAGCTGACAAAAGATGGGTTTGGCTAAGGACAGATGTCCCACTCATTCTTTCATCCAAACCATGATAAACGAAACAAGTTCCTTAGGAAAAGCACAGCAGAATATGCAACACCATGAAACCCATTATTATTCCAACAGATAAAGGAAACCCTTAATTTCACTAGCGGTAAGTATCAACCTGTACACTCTGAAAACAAAGAGAACAAGGAGAGCAATGAACCATAAGAAAGATTACCCATGATATACACAAAGAATGCCGATCAGCGAGAATGTTGCAGTGGACTGATCTCAATTTGTGAATACTAAAAGGTGAATTGTAAATAGATGTTAAGAGCATATGATGACATGAAGTACTTTTGGTTGTTTTGAGGAAAGGAGTGTGAATAGAGCAAATTGAATCTCATCCATGAGTCTGTACAGAGCATTTTCAACCAGTAACACTGTAATGTTATTGAACAAAGGGATTGTGGATAGGATAATGTCTGGAACGGGGTTGGCTCCACAAAATCTCTATTTTGAGTCGTAAGCGCCTATACAGTCTTGCCATGTCAGAACGTGGCTCCTACATAAAAGGGTTATTATCAATTTTATTCTCAGATACAAAAAAAATAAAAAATAAAAAAATTTAGTTTTCTTTCTAGTTCTTAATTTAATTAATAAAACCATTTTACTTAAATAAAATTTTATAAAATGATGTCGTACATATTAAAATTTTATAAATAAAAAACTTGTAATATTTGATCTCTTCAACTCCTCCATAAAACCCTCAAAGTGGGTACCCAATCACTGAAAAATATCCATTTTTACTCTAATAGGCTTGAAAAATAGAAATTAGGCCTACAACTAAAGGGACTCAAGAAAGATAGAAAAACTGAAAGCAATTTGAGGTTTGGTACCTAAATTAAGTCTAAAACCAACCAACCCAATGGTTACAAAAAAGTATGTCCAACTAATAGTTGTCTAACAAGTTGGTGCTAAAATGGAGTTGTTTTGACCTTAACTTGTACCTCCTAGGAAAATGCCATTTCCTTCCCTGAATTGGTTGAACGACTTGCATGTTATAAAAGTCTGATTTTGTTAAAGTAAATTAGTAAATAATAATAATAATACAGCTTATTGGGCCTCCGGCGTCTGATGATCCAATTGGAATTAGGACCGTCCTCGTCAACCCACACACTGTTGTGAATACACGAAGCTATAGCCCGTGAAGCAAACATTGATTATTAATTATATTAATAGATATCTTGAATCAATTACAACTTGCTTTTATAAATTATCACTAATTTTATAATAATCTCTAAGAATTATATGTACAAAATTATCTTATTCGAAACACAATAACTCAGTCTCAAAGCCAATTCATCCCATTAACTCATCAGTTTTCATCTTTGTCTTCCTCCTCAAATTACAAATGAGAAAGATAGGGACAAGGAAAATAATTGACAACAAAATCACTAGAGCTAAATGGATTTAAAGGAAGTATCTTTGCTAAAGAAGCAGAATTATTTCTTTTTGGTTTTGTTATTTTGCTTCTTGTCAATGCAAAACAATAGAGACAGTTTCGGAATGTAAATTGTTTAGACCCAAATCCATTATTTAGCATAAACTCACAATAAAATTTTAAATTAGAAAAAACAGTTATTTTTTGAACTCAAATATAAATATATTTATTAATTAAGATAATATAACTTAAAAAAATTATAATTTGAGTAGCTTATTTATTTTATTTTATTTAATATGTTAGATTTAATGTCTAATTTAAATAGTTGGTGATTATTTATATAAGTATAACTTAATAAAGTGGATGATGTGTTATTTCGATAATAAATTATTACAGAAGAGATTGTAGTTCATTGTGCTAAGGTGTAATTCACCCAAATAATTTTGTAGTTGCTCTTCTTACACTCGACGAATAAAGCGCGTGATAGTTGCGGTCTCCCCAATCCCACGAGTTCAACTGTAATCATCAAAAACCACGAACTTGAGATGGAGCTACAGTAAGTTAGGAATGTCGGTCCCAATCCTGGAAAGCCCATCCAAAGCGCTTTCTTATGATTTTATCTGAGTGCGTTTCACCTTCTTCTTCTCTTTCACTCACTTCCAATAATTCGTGTTGCGTTTACAGTTTTGGAGAAGGCTTTATTTACCTTTTGGTGGTTCTTCAAAGCACAGAAGCTGTAAAAGGAAGTTCTCCGTAGATTTAAAGCTCAGATTCGTTCTCATCCTGTCCCTTTCCTTAGGTATATTGAATGATTCCTTCTCTCTCTAAAGTCTAAGCTTTTGCTTTCTCTCACTGAAAATCCAACCTATACTCAAAAGGGTATTTTTCTCATATATTCTTTTTTACACTTTTTTTATTTGGAATGAAAAATTCCAACTTTGAACCCGTCTCGGTCTAATTTTTCAAGTGGGTATTTTTATTGTGTATATGTTGTTTGACCCTGATTTTTTCAACACTTTGGGCTAGTAGAATGGTTAGTCCCACGGTTCGAAGAATTTAGAAAGTTGAAAAGGTTTAGGATTTCGTTTGGTTTCTTGAATTTTGACTGTAAATTGATTCAGTTTACATGGTATTCTCTTCTTCTGCTGGGAAGTCATTCTTAAGGGTTTGAATTTGGTTCTAAATGAGATTTGAATTTGGCTTGAATTTCTTCTAAATTTGTGATTTTTTATCCTTTGAATTTCAAAGGGTTTGAATTTCGAAGGATGGCCTTTTGATTGTAGCTGATTGTGACTATTACTTGTTCCAAATGTAAGCCTCGTCACCTACATCATCTATATTGGTAGTCAACCTCTTGTTGCTGAAAGGTGGAAATCTTGTTAGTGCTTCTTTGGGTGGCTTCATCGTTATCATTTTTATGTGTTCATAGGTTTGTGTTAAAGTTAAGGAAATACTCTAATTTTAGATCAGAAAGAACATAGTTCTGTGCTAGTATGGTTATACTGATATTGAAGAGCTTATAGTTTCTAGTTTTGGCGGAGATAATTTATTTGTTTAGTACAAAGAAAGAGATGGAACGGAATAAGGGAGAGAAGTGGAGGGAAGTGGTGAGCAAGATGTTACCTCCAGGAGCCTCTCTCCCTGAAGATGATACTGATCTTGATTACTCTATAGCCATGGAATATGAAGGCCCACCAATCTCATATGACGTACCAAGAGTTGAGCCACTTGATGTAAATTCTCGTGCAATCCCAACTGCAGAACCACTGTCTGAATCTCAAAGATCAATTGCTCAAGTTAGGCATCCAGTTATTGAACCAATCCCTCTTCCAGTGTCTCGCATTGCTGGTGTTACAAATTCTACTAATCGAAGTCCAAGGGTCTCAGGAAGTTCAGAGTCTGTAGTGTCTGTCTTGCAAAATCCTGATTTTTCTTCAGCTTCAGCTTCTCCAGGTTCAGCTGATAATCCTCGAAGTACCTCTCCTAAACATGTAATTAATGAAGTGAAGAGAGCACCAGCTGTGACATTTAACACTGTTGATAAATCCCAGAGGAAAGAGGTCGAAGAAGTGAAGCCAGTTTTTCCAGAGTATGTTGGGGTATCAAAGGAAAAGAAGAGAAAGAAAACTAGAGTTTGTTGTAGGTGTGGAAAAGGGAAGTGGGAAACTAAGGAGTCTTGCCTAGTCTGTGATGCCAAGTATTGCAGCAATTGTGTGCTTAGAGCAATGGGTTCAATGCCTGAAGGGAGAAAATGTGTGACATGCATTGGTCAGGCAATTGATGAATTGAAGCGGTTAAAATTGGGTAAACATTCAAGGGTATTATCTCGATTGCTTAGCCCTTTGGAAGTCAAGCAAATCATGAAAGCAGAGAAAGAATGTTCTGCTAATCAGCTTCGGCCGGAGCAGTTGATAGTGAATGGGTTCCCTTTGAAGCCAGAAGAGATGTCAGAGTTACTGGGATGTCCTTTACCCCCACTGAAGCTGAAGCCTGGTAGATATTGGTATGACAAAGAATCGGGTCTCTGGGGAAAGGTGATTCCATATCCAACATGTCCTTTAAAACTTTGTTTAGTTGTTCTTTTGTTTCACTGCCATAATGATGTCATCTTATCGACCTGACAGGACGGGGAAAAACCTGATAGAATCATAAGTTCAAACTTGAATTTCACTGGTAAACTTCGTCCTGATGCCAGTAACGGGACCACTGAAGTTTACATCAATGGTCGAGAGATTACAAAGCTCGAATTGAGGGTACTTAAGGTAAGTGCCATTACTTGCTATTTTACAGCTGTAACTTGTTGGCTTGGGCCTACTGCCTACAAAGTTATTTAACATCCCAATATTTTTCCAGGATGCCTCCCCCCTCCTTTTCATTAATATTTAGAATTTATTTTGAATTCTCATAGGCCAAATCCACTTCTTTTGTAGATGAGGTTAAGTTAGTTTGATCAGATCCCCAGACATGTTATTGGTACGGGTACCATTTATTACTGAGTGTTACCGCCTTCAACTGTACTGAGCCAAGAAAAGAGGAGAGAAAAGCAAAAAAGAAACTTGATTTAAAATCGTTAAATAAACATACCATTCAAGTTCTCAACAAGTAAAATCTGAGTTAATAGAATACAATGAAAATTATATAAAGACTTTGATTTATTTATTTCTGATAAGTGATAAGTATATAAACTTTGATTTTTCCAATTGCTGAGAGAACAAGATTATGATTTTTGCACTATTGTGGCTTCTAAGAAGTAAACTATGATTGCCTAATGAACTACCACTATGTACTCTTAGCAAAAAAATTCTTTGTTGAGTGGTCCATAACTTAAGCCCTTGGGCTTCAAGTGAGGGTGAAGCTTATCCTACCTGCCAATGTTTGCTGCATTATGAGCCATTTCAGTAAGAAGTCTGTATTATTTGTGTTGATCTATTCAGAATCAGAAGTCATAACCTTGTTCTTTGAACTTTCAGCTTGCAAATGTCCAGTGCCCACGTGATACACACTTTTGGGTTTATGATGATGGTCGTTATGAGGAGGAAGGTCAAAATAATATCAGGGGAAACATTTGGGAGAAGGTATATTTGGGATTTGGGAACTTTTGTATTAGAATCAGGAATTTTAGTTCAGGATTTTGATTTGTTTTGTGCCAAGCAGGCATCAACAAGATTTGTCTGTACCTTGTTCTCTTTACCCTTTCCGCATGGGCAACCCCATGGACCAAGAGATGAGGCTAGTAACTATACAACAGTTCCCAATTATCTAGAGCAGAAAAAGGTTCAGAAGCTTCTTCTTCTTGGAATTCAAGGATCTGGAACTAGCACTATCTTTAAGCAGGTATACCAAATGCTTCAGACATGTATTGTTTCGAGAAGTTAAAGTTATTGCTGTAATTATGTTTTGATTCTGTGGTGTGCTGAATGAGTTTAATGAGTTGAAGGTACATATATTTGAGAATTTAGTTGATATAGAACCTTTTTTCGTGGTAGTAGGTATTAAACCCCCTACTGACTTATTGGTGCCTCTTGGGCCCTGTGCAAGATTTGTGGTTGGTTTATACAGTTGATATTGAAATTAATATCTTCTGGATCGTTCAATGTCTGCTAATACGTGAACATATTTATTTTGGAGTTTGAAAGGATATAGAACCAGAAGTACTTTAAATAGTGGGAACATATATCTTTCATCTCTGTTGATACTGATTTATTATTTTATTTTTTTCTTGCATGATTCCTTACTGCTGACCCCCTCTTCCTGATTTGCTAAGCAGGCAAAATTTTTGTACGGGAATAAATTTACTTCAGGAGAGCTGGAGGACATCAAGCTGATGATCCAAAGTAATATGTACAGATATCTTAGCATTTTGCTTGATGGAAGAGAGAGATTTGAGGAGGAAGCTGTATCCAAAATGAAGGCACTCGCTTCTCAGGATCAGATCACCAAATCAGGTAATATTTCTCATTTGTTAATTTTTCTTTCAAGTTCCTGCTTCTTGAGATTTGCTAAAGAAAAGCATGAACTGCACATTACACAATGCTTTGCTTATCATTGAGTAGAATCATTATGCTTCAGTTGTTCTTGCAATTTACTCTCAATGTTCATTGTTCTAAAAAATTGTGTATGATGTGGTATTCCATGGGTGTAGACTTGTATATGATTTATATAGCTCATGCATGAGATTTACTGTACAATATGGTATTTCTAATATAGAATCTTCATGATTTGAGCCTTACTCCATTTTTAAAAAAATATTATGATCCATATAATAAGGATTAACACGATTTTCTATAAACCCTTTGAAAAGGGAAGTGAGGAAAAGGATAAGAAAAGTGTAGGATGAGATTTGAGCTATAATGCTCAGTTGTTGGAGATTTAGAAGGGGCTTCTGTTTCAGTTTAGTAGTGTGTCTCATTGGAATCTTTCTTTTATTTTTCCATATTCTTTTAAACTTTACAGTTGGTAATTGCCTATTGTCTATTTCATACTTAGTGTAGGTGGCTAACTTTTAGTGTTCTTATGTACATGGGTTTGCCTACCTTATACAGTGCTTCTTTGATGAAACTGTTACTTGATCAGAATCTCTTGGATGACAACCCAATCTCTATTCTGTCTATAAGATATAAGTCAAGTTGATTTAAAATATTAAAAAATCAATCAATTTCAATTAGGCTAGTTGCAGGATATGGCATTTAAAAGGCTCCTGTATATCCTATGGATTCAATCTTGTTTCAGGTGAAGAGGTGGAAGTAAATGAAACTAGCCAGTGCGTATATTCAATCAACCCAAGGTTGAAACATTTCTCTGACTGGCTCCTTGACATAATAGCCACTGGAGATTTGGATACATTCTTCCCTGCTGCCACACGTGAGTATGCGCCATTAGTTGAAGAGGTCTGGAGGGACTCTGCTATCCAAGAAACCTATAAAAGAAAGGATGAGCTTCACTTTCTTCCAGATGTTGCAGAGTACTTCTTAAGCCGGGTATTTGTTTTACATCCTTGCAAAAACTATTTCATTTCATTAAGTTGCATTGTTACCATGTTTGCATCTTACCCGTGATATCGCTTTTAATTATTGCCATGTTTCATTCATTTTATACCTTTCTTTTGAAAAGATGCATTTCTTCCGAGAATTTGATTCTTCACAGCACTACAAGAATAAATGTCATTTTTCATTTGTTAAAGGGTTAGATTGCTCTGTCTTTTGAGGGTGAGAGTGTAGAAATACATAATTATTTGCTATTTGTTGATGTAACTCGTATAATGTATTATCTTCTCTGCCAAATGATTAGCAGGTCTGGAAAATGGGAAAGAAGAAGGAATACCATTCACTGTAGGAAGTTTATTGGTTATATAAAATATATGCGAATATGAATTCATTGATAGATTAGGTCAGATATTAATATTATCTCTAATTAAAGCCAAAACCCTTTTGACGACACTATTACCCGAAGCCTACTATGTTTTTATACAGTGGAGCCATAGTTGTTACAGATAACATCTCTGTACTTGCTTTGAACTGACCTCTGAGAAATGAAGAATTTATTTTCCACTCCCTATTGCAGCAGCTTAAATTGATATTGAATGCTAGATAACATGTTGTTTCTTTCAGGCTGTTGAGGTATCTAGCAATGAATATGAACCTTCTGACAGAGACATACTCTATGCGGAGGGGGTTACTCAAGGGAATGGTTTGGCTTTCATAGAATTCTCACTTGATGATCGAAGCCCAATGTCTGAAACTTATACAGACAATCTGGAAGCCCCGCCCCCACCTCTGACCAAGTAAGTTATATTGTTATGCTCTCTGCAACGCTGTAAGCTATTTCTCTTCGAAGGAATGAAAATTCGATGGATACTATGCATTTAATACATAGCTAGCACTTGTTTTTCATCTCTGACCATGACTTATGCCCTAAAAACATCTGTTTTTTACTATGGTGATGATCATGGAGATACAATCCTGTGATCTATCCAATCCTATGTATGTCCTTTCACCCATTTACCACCTGAAAGAAAGTCTATGGTTCCCTTATGGAAGAGATACTTTGAGGAATACATACAAGAATAGAACATTATCAAATGTTTGGATCCTTCTTTCTTTTCTTTTCTTTTCCCTTTGTTTTTTTTTTTTTTTTTTTCCTTTTTCAATTTCCTGCAGGAATAACTCTCTGTATTGTCTCAGATACCAACTTATAAGGGTGAATGCGAAGGGGATGAATGAGGGGCGTAAGTGGGTTGAAATGTTTGAAGATGTTCGAACAGTAGTCTTTTGCATTTCTCTAAGTGACTATGATCAGATGTGGCTTGCCCCAGAAAGTAGTGGCAGCGGAGCCCTTCTTCAAAACAAGATGATGCAGAGCAAGGAGCTGTTTGAGACAATGGTCCGGCACCCTTGCTTTAGAGATACCCCATTTGTATTGATTCTAAACAAGTATGATCTATTCGAAGAAAAGATAAATCGTGTGCCTCTCAGTACTTCTGAGTGGTTCAATGATTTTTCTCCAGTGCATACTCATCAGAACAACCAGTCACTGGCCCATCAAGCTTACTACTACATCGCAATAAAATTCAAGGACCTCTATGCTTCTCTCACAGATCGAAAACTTTTTGTGTGGCAAGCTCGGGCAAGGGACCGAGTGACTGTCGATGAGGCATTCAAGTATATAAGGGAGATTCTCAAGTGGGATGAGGAAAAGGAGGATAATTATTATGGTGGACCAGAGGATTCATTTTACAGTACAGACATAAGCTCCTCACCATTTGTCAGGCAAGAGTGATATTCTGAGTAAGTACTTACTGTTTAGTATTTGAATTTGCTATGTGGTACAAGAGGTGGAAATTGTAATTTGCTCGGCAGTTCTGGTTTCTGTGTCATTCAAATGAGATTATTTGTATGTAAAATTCTAAATATCTAAGCATAAATTAATTTTATTGGTCGTGGCCTTTCAAGCCAAGTCTTTTATGGCATGTGTATGCTACCTCAGAATTGTCACCGACAAAGCTTGTACCTGAGCCTGTTGTTTTGGTAAAAACATAACAAAGCATAACAGCAACTGCAGTCTGAAGAATAGCTAACGGTTCCATAAACCTTATTGCTTGTCAAGGATTGGGATGATTTCATAGTATAACCTTCTGAGTTGTATTATGAAACCTTCTCAATTTTGCTTCTAAGTGATTATCACTGCCCGGCTAGCTGCAAGAGTTTGAGCCATGCTTTGATTTTTGCAGATATATAGACTTACAAAGATTTTTACCCAAATGCGTCCGTGTCATTTCTTCAATAACTGCTTTGCTTTGTTCCATTCAAATAAAGGGTATAATAATTTCCTCCAGACCAGTACCAACTTACAGCACAGCAACCATTCCAAATAGTCCATTTCATAAAGGGTTACAGACATAATTAATACGGGGGCAAGTGGCCAATCTGCGAGAATACTGACATCTACAAATAGGAGCATTATCCGAATGAAGCAAGAAGGCATTGGTATTGCCTAGAATTGCCTTTCAGATGACTTTCATCTGATTATAAATTTAATGTCAACATGCTGATACAGTAGTCGGAAAACACTAGTCCCAGTTCCATTTTTCAGTTTCTAATTGCATAAACTGACTCAGATATCATGCAAGGGGTTATAAAGACATGGGAACACTAACCAAGCTACCCCTAACCTTCAAAATCTAATATAATGGATGTTCAAGTGCAACTTAATTATGCTGAAGTATAACATGCAAGATAGAGTGCCAGAGATAATAACACAGAAGCAAACTATAAATTAGCACAATTGGAGATGCACTTTGGATCGCATCTGATAGTATCCAAAAAAAAAATCGAATACAGTTTATAACCACTTCAAAACGTAAAATAACAGCCTCTATCCCAATTGATAATTTTGAAGTACAAGGGGCTGCTCCTTGCAGAAAATGATTTCGGGAAAAGTAGGCCATAGTGAAAGAAGCAAATGTTGGTGTCCTACTGCCCATGTCTCTACTAGTCTCTTTGTCTTTTTGCTGCTTCAGCATGTTGTTCCCTCTTACTTAAGAAATTGTTACAAAGGGCAGAATGCAAATCACGAAAAATCACGATCCAATTAGATCTGGTGTTTCAGCCTCAATGGATAATAAGGCAGTATGGACTTTTCCCAACCAATTGTCGAGCCGATTCTGCAAAGATTTGATCTGTGGAATCCCCAAAACTCTTGGCTGCACCCAGGAAACATACACTGTTCCCGCAACTTGATCAATTATACCCTCAATCAGATGAACCTGCAAGACAATTTTTCCCGGTGTTTTACCAGTGAACAAACAAGCCTTGAATAGAACAGTTAAGTCCAAAAGAATTCTAGTCCCACAAAAAAAATCAAGTGCCAGTGAAATATGCAACAAAAGGAACCCTTCCCAATGAACATTTTTCCTTTTCTCTTGGACTGGGAAAGGGAAAACTTTTCCGAACCTATATTAAGCATCTTTAACAATTATATTACTGAAGAGGCACAATTTTTTCCCATAAACCCAGCCTAAAGCATTTCACATGTCAAGGGAGATATGCCAAACATAGTTATAAACGACATATTCAGAAGTAGGAAATATCATAAACATCAATTAAAATACAAAGAAATGAAAGGGCATGAAAGCAAAAGTGATAAGTAAACGTGCAACTGAAGGTAGGAACAGGCAACACAAGCAAAGCCTTGGGAACCAAGACTGTCACTTCAATTCCTTGCCATCGTGGCACCAATATAGATTTTTAGAAACAAAGCTTGTTTTAATTGATTTCATGACTTGTGCCCTTACAGAGTAGGATAAAAGAGTAATCAAGAATATCTTCATTTTAATGAGGATAAAAAAACAAAACATTTTAAGTTCTCACATTCTTTATTCCTGAAAAAAGTGCATTCTCTAATGTAGCTTTCCATTTTGCGCTCTCTTCTTAAACTTATATAAATCTTTGATTGACCAACCTCAGCAATACAGTAGAGCAATCAAGAACTCAGAGCATTGAGAAGTGCTGATGTGATGTGTCAAAAGTATGGTATTTCACCAGCACACTCAGAATCCTGTATGCATACAATCATCTTAAGATGTACTTCCATGCAACTGCGAGTCGGGTAAATGAGACTTAAATATAATTATTATTAGTGATTCAAAACACACACTCACCGAAAGGCTCTTCATTAGGAGATGCTCCACATCCTCAATAGAAAGTTTTGTTCTCTCCGCAATAACACTCAAGGGAATAGTTCTATCTTCAGAAGGCCGGCTGAGAGCAATCAAATGTTAGTTTGACACAAAAATTAAGTAGATGCAACTCAACTCAACTCAACTAAGTCTTAAATTCCAAATTAGTTGGGTTTGGCAATATGAATCATTTTTCTTCCATTCACATCTATCCAAAGCAGGCAATCATATCCTTCTCAAGAACTTCTCTCCATGTAATTCTTGGTCTCTCTCTACCCCATCAAATTAAGTAAATGCACAGTAATTAAAATTTATCTCCATTTGCATAGATATGAAGGTGCAAGTACAACAAATATACCTGAATATAATCTCCATCAAGCATAAAATATTAATCTTCTCCAACAGCTTCTGCTCATTTTGAACTAATGCTGGTTGAGCCCTTAGAGCAGCATTGTGCACCCGGCATAATTCTTGATAGCGTACTAAATCACCAGAATTGAATGCCTGAAGAATATAATAGAGCCATTCAACTTTTGTCCCCAGAAGACTCTTGATCTGCAAAGTGTACCAAAGCATGTTGTTATCCCAATATACCATTAATGAATGTGTAAATAAATCCAGAATGGAGCATGTAGTAAGATGTCAAACCAAACATAGCAATTGCAAAAGACCTCTTCTCAGTACACTTACGATAGGATGGGCAAGTAGTTCTCCAAAATTGTAGATGTTATCTCCCAGAAGTGCAGAAAGAGACAAATCAAATGCCAAATCCTAACATAGAAGTGGGAACATTAAAATCTAAGACGGAGAAATAGAAAACAAGTTGTGAATAATGTCAATTACAACAAATATATTGTATATATTCATTCCCCATGCAATTAGAGTTCCAAAAGTATATTTATTTAAAAAAAAAATTATTGTACATGTTCTGTACAATCGATAATGCCATTTTTTTTTTTGCCATAAAAGTTATTCAAAATCATTATTTCATCTGCAAGACTGGAACTATTCGTAATGATAAGCGATAGAGTGAAAAAAAAAAAAAAAACCGCTACATATATATTTCATTTACTTCAGTAAACAAGGCCCTAATTGCCACTAGAACAAAATTATAAAAACCTGGAAATGAAGCATGAACTTCTTTGAACTCATATTTGTCCATTCCAAATACCTATACATTATACAACTACTGGACTGAACAACAACCTTTAGCTATAGAACAGTTCCTCTAATATAACAGTCATATAAATACATATTGAAATAAAAACACTATGGTAAAGTGGTATGCTAAAGAAAACAATTAAACTGAACAAAAATCAATTCAAATTAAATCCATTAATATTCTATGTTTAAATATTATCTAATATAACCATCGGCAATATCCCCAGTTTGACAAATTTACAAGTTAAGTCAAAGGAACTTAGTTTTAATGGTTACAATGTTAACTTACAACTTTCCCAAGCATCTGATCTCCTAATAAAAAAGTATTTATTTGACAAGTCAGTAACAACTACAAATGAAATCAATATTAAGACACCTGAGAGAAGCCCAACTCCATACCAGCTTAAATGATTCCGAGAGAGACTCCACTGATGTGTATGCCAGGTAGAGAAGAGCACTTTTGTAGAACTCAGCAAATTCCTGTCGGAATTTATAATACTGAGATGAAACCCAATAATAGATAGCATAAACAGATGGATCAATGTCAGTCATGCTGTCAAGTGTACTCTTTCCATCTTCTAGAAGCTTCTTGCATTCCTTTTGATCCCCTAACTCAAGTTTGAGTATTGCTATTTGCATCTTTATGTAAAGAACGGGTTCTTCGATACGTTGCTCTCTAGTGGCTTGAAGCTTCTCAATGATCCCTTCAAGATAACCAATGGCAGCTTCTTTCTCTGAATACTGCCGAGAAACTATAACAGCAAAATGTGCAAGCTTGAGAAGATTGATTTTTGTCTCAAAATCTGTGATGAAATTATGGTATAACTGTATCAAAGCATCCCCAGCCTGGAATTTTCTAATAAGAAAAATAATTAGTAAACCACTCTAAACGAATATCTATCACATATGAAGAGTGTGAAAAGACAGCCATATCTCAGTTACCCTGTCTATAGACGAGCCAAAGCTTACAAATATCACGGTAGTTTAGAGAAGCAAAACCAAGCAAAACATTGAACCAGAATTTATGCAATAACCTCTTGTATTTTTTTCTCCTGTTACTGATCTGAATCAACTACAGTAATTCAACAAGCCATTTTAATATGATTCTCTCAGAATAAGTCCACAAGTTGGCAAGAACCAGATTCACAGAAGTAGCTTTGCTCTTGTCAAATACCTTTACTGGTTTCTAGAACAACCACAGTTGCATATATGATAGAGATATTCAAGTACTGGACACATAATTTTTTTTCTGACTCATGGAGGTACTACAAAAGAAATATATATAAACTGGAAATTCAAAACCAAAAGACTTTGCTTTTTCTGCTCCCTCCATTTGCCCAACTACCAAACTGAACTTGGAAAGAGTATACAAAGTAACAATGTCATGAACAAAAAATCCTAATTTTCCCTACCCTATAAGCTTCATAGATTTCGATTTCACCAGATAACTCCACAACATACCTCAATCCCATGGATAATTGAATCCCAGACTCCATTCGAACCATAATTTATTACTTTCTTTAGTAAAACTTTCCCATTTTAGAATTCCAAATTAGTCCAAAAGACTCGACTTAATTGTTCTTCCGTTTTTCCGTGCTGGCATGTTAAAAGAATTTCAAATTCTAAATACAAAATTTGCAACCACAAAAACATTATTTATAGCCCAAAATCTTAGTTCAACTGAAAAACCCTAAATCCTTAACCATCTTCATAACAAAACAATTTTTCTTGAGGAAGTCCAAGACAGTCACCAAATTCAAGATTCGGAGATTCAAAAACCCTAATCCTTAAAATGAAGACAACATGCGCACGAAATCATACATAATTGGCACAAGAAACAGTAAAAGTAGTTCCAGAACGAAGAAACAGACCTGGAATACAGCAAGAGCTACGAACTGCTCGAGCTTCAGAGTAAGCTGGTGCCAGAGCTTCTTCTGGTACAGATCTGCCAGCGTGTTATACCATTCATCGAGCTCTGGATGCGCGTTACGCAGTGACTCAAGGTATTGCAAAGCGGCCATGGCTATTGAGAGAGAAAAGAGAGAAGGTGAAAGATCACTCCGAGTTCGAGGCCACGAATCGGACAAGAAAACCTTTTTATTATTTTGTGCTTTTCTTGAACTCAAAGAAATGAATAGCGAAGCACCAAGCCGATGTAAATTCCGGGTCACCATGACAACCCGTCATTGATATTTGGGTTTGACAGGCTCATGAACCCGGGTATGGTCTTTTTCCTATTTTTGGATTTCACTAAAGGCCTTAAAAATGAAAAGCCCATTCTACGCAGCTAAAGACATGGGCTAGGAGCCCAATTCATTTCTAATTGAAAATTCTTATTTAGTTGTTTATTTTTTGTTTAGTTCACCATGGGATAATTGGGCAAAGAAAACTATACAACATTAAAATTCAATTAATTTCAGTGAGTTTTTACATGTATAACAAAAGAATAATATCAATTTTAAATAATTGAACTTATTTTATAAATATAATTATATAACAAATATTATTTAATAAATTTATAAATAACAGAACAAACTGAGTCCTAAAAAGAAAACTGAATTGTCTTAATTTTTTATATAAAGTATAAAATTACATAAAACACCTTTTATGGAGGCATGGTGTTATTTATGAGGAGTATCATAGCAAGTAATTACCAAATCCACCAAATAAAAACCAACCCAAAGGTCCCAAACTAGTAAAATATAAATGATTTAGCTTGTGACTTCGAAACAAAGCAAAGTTATCCATTGAAACTCTTATATGAACCCCTCCCACACCCCCCACTACATAGAAAGGCAAAAACTAAAAGCAAAATGGTGCAGTTGAGGGCCTCGCCCACATGCTTTATTCTTTTCCTCTTCATATTGACTTCTTCATTGATTTCAGTTCATTCAAGCAACCATGGAGTACCTGCAGTTGCTCAGGAAAATCAAGTCAGCGAATCACATCAGCAAAGGAAGACATGGATGAATCATGGAAGCTTTCGCGGCCCTCGAAAGAAGCTAGTCAACCCAACAATGGAGCTTCCATTTCAGGCTCGTGAGTTTCCTGTGTAGTTTTCTTGTTCCACCCAAGTGAATGATCATGATGTCAATTTTACCTTATGCTAATTAGTCCTAGCTTAGAATTCATTCATGTTCCCCCTTGTGTTCATATTTCATACTTGTTTGTGCAATGTTAATAACCTTATTGGCCTTCTTTGAGGACCAAAAGATATAATTCTACATAAAATGGTTGAAGATAATTAAGGACATGTACTAACATCTCATAATTTATTTTTTACTTACAAATCAAACACTTAGTTGATTGATCTCTACTCCATATATGAATATAGAATTTGAAGTAATTGCTTAATTTCTTCCCCAGATTTAACCATCACTATCTCAACAGATAAGCAAATCCTCAAGAACTATATAGTATTATTACCATGAGTGCTGGCCAGCGGAAATTATGAATTCAATTTCTTGCAAAAAACTCAATTTGACAAGTATAATTATTGATTTATTGGAAATAATTAATGTTACTTTCACTTAAAGTAATAATGGATTCATTGAGTCTGCAACGCATATACCAAGTAACAGCAAAATACCTATATTTCTTCCTTTCTTAATTTCCAGCTAAATGCAGATTAAGGTAAACGCCGAAGTTACAACATTAAGTAACTTCACGTGCTTAGTTCACATGGTGTACCATCTTCATCGACAAAATTACTCATGGTTATTTCATTGACTTAGAAGTAGTATAAACGAGTTTAATACAACTGGGCTTCGATATCATGTAACATATATACATCACAAACAAAAATCTTAATTTCAAACCCACAAGCCATAATTATGGTCTTGATTTTCTGGGAATATTTAGTTATTAAACAAGTGATCATTATCTGAAGGCAGCAAGAACGACTACAACAAGAATCAAGGGAACCCTGATGTACTGCAATCTCCCTGTATATATCAATATTCAAACAACACCTGAAGAGGAGTAATTTCCACCTAGATTGCATAGTTCACAGGTTATACAGCAAAATGATCAACCTAGTCCTCCTAGGCAATCAGCTTGAAAGGAAAATAAATAAAGTTCGGATTAATAGTAGCAGTATGTTTCATTGGAAAGCAAAAAATCTACCATTCCTGATCTGAATTAATGATGGTTCACAATTTTTCCATGTACTATGGGTAACACCAGATTCTCTTTCTTCCTCCCATCTCCTTTCCTTTGATACAAGGAAAAATACATGTTCTTCCATACCAGGTCGGAAGGTATGATTTTATGATTAATTTACATCTGATGATGCCTGTATGTTTTTGAAATAGAGATGAAGTTATGATTTCAATGGTTCTGATAACCCAGAAGAAACCATGGCACTCATCAAGTATTACCTAACTTCAATAAAATTAGAATCTGATTCTAATAATTTGCGGAAACAGAAGCTCTCGGCATATCACTCAAATCTCCATATAATTTTGTTAATATAGATTCATACATCAGATTTGTCTATGCAATCATTCATTTGGATTTACATAATTATATATTCAAGCAATGATATGCAAAGAGAAAATAGAAAAGAAAAAGAAAAAGAGGATCGAAGCAAATCCACTTTTTAAATTGAACATGAAAATTGTAACTGAATTCATTCCAAAAAGATACCAGGTTAGATCCCTGAAGCATTACATTCTTCGAGAAGGTTTAGAATATTATGTTCAGGTGCACTGAGGGATGGTAGAATCATTCGATTGGATTGGGTTGGCCGTGGCTTTGAAACAACATTTTCAGTTTCAAGGGATCCTCCTTCCTTCATCACTGGCAAGTCAGGTCTTCTCCTCACACTTGCAGAGACCCTCTCTTTCCATAGTCTTCCATCCTGTTGGTTGAGGAAAATCTTAACAACAGTTTCACTAAATAGAACAAAAGATGAGTGAAAAAGAGTGTGTATTTGTCAATCTACACACCCTTGGTAAGAAGAAGTGAACAAAAACATGCAAACCAAAACCAATTATCTGGATTTTTCAGCCATCTATTCCCAACAGGCCTACTGTGTAGTTAGTGTCACAGCATTAGAACAACCTCAATTACTATAGGTTTTAAGAATGTGAATTATCATCCTGCACATTCCAAAACAGCCTTAATTCCTCCATTCCTTTTTACATGCCAGAACCCTGACAGTGAAGATGGCACTTGTAAAAGTAATTTCAGATGGCTGTGAAATTAATACTGAACCATAAATGTCATGATTTGAATACGGTCATCACACTACATAGCAGCCGCAAAATATACAAAGTTCAAGGTCTAAATTTTAAAGCAGAGATCACAGCATTACTTAATAGATCCATATCCGGTCCACAACATCTCACTACAAGTATTTAATCCTTTTTTTTGTACACCCTAGAGATTTACAATTAGGGCTAAAACCTAATACTGCTTCCATCTGTAAAATTCACATGACAATTACAGCCCACAATGGTCTGAGAAACACTAAAAATCAAGCGCTGTGACATATCCAAATTACCTCATTAAATTGTGTGAATCTCAATTGCCCTCTCACTTTATATACTTAGGGCTAGTGTCATTGGTACTGAAGCTTAAACAAGTATTTTGCATAAACTACGTCAATTAAATTACTAAAAGCTCAAAAAATCTTCTCCACCATAGATCCTTCTTCAGCCTATATGAAGATCATATTATTACCACTATATCTATTATAAGAGATTAAGTATTACATGGATGGAATAAACCAAAGTTTATCAGATCCTCATACAGGAATTACTTTAATATTTCACGTGCTCAAAGTCTTACACCAACAAGACACTTGAATGCTCCGACAAATAAAACTTCTCGAGAAATGTACATTTCAATACATAATGCAGAATAATTGTGTTTATTATGAATTTATGACATGCGGAAATAATACCATTAATCCACCTATGGGTTGGAAAAGATGTCAAATTTAGACAGACACAAGATTCATGTCAAATTAAAGATGAACTGTTCCAAGACTCGACAGAATTATATCCAGTAAAAATGCTTATATTTTTCAGCAATGTACACTGAGAGAGAGTGAGGGAGGAAGGGAAGAGCACATTAGTAAAATGCAGCGTACCAGAAGGGAAACTAGATATTCAACTTACATTAAGAATTGAAGGCTCTGGTAATGGGCATTGAATTGGACGATCACTGTCAAGGGGCTCAACTGGGTGTTCAATAGGCTTAAACTCTACAGCTACTTCAATTCCATGAGAAGCTGCAGTGGCAACACTTACTGCAGCCGCAACTTCTGTTGGGGGTAATACTTCCCTCTCATACTGCAACACCCAAAGTGAATAGATTATCCAAATTACATACAACTAAGCAAGTAATCTGATTACTACGCAGTTTGACTACGGATTAAGGTAATGAATTCATAGGGCACGATAAGGTGCAGAAAGATCATAAGATTGCATTGATTTCTCCTCATAAAAACTCTGAAACGACAGTAAAGTAACAGGTCTTAGGGTACCACAAACATCAGAAGATATGGACGTAATAAAAGATATCTATGTCAAACAGCCATAAAAAAATCTTATGATTTTATCAGAAGTCAATCTAGTATATAGTTCAACACTATGAATCCTAGCATATAACTTATTCAAGTAAAAAATGCAAGATACAACCAATACAATCACGGTTAAGATTATGCAAGTAGCCCGAGGCTGGCCAAAAAAGGAACAATTTATACAGTTCTTTCCAATCAGAGGACTCTGTAAAATCATCATAAGTATATCTAAATAAGAGCATACGAAAGGTATTTAACAGAGACAGAAAGTTTGAGAAACACCCATGAGTTGGACAAATCAATCCAAACTTCACAAATTAAAGGACCGAATGAATTGGTCAACCCAAGTCCAAATAATGTTCACCATGTAAGTAACTACATCAAACATCTTACAAACTTAGCCAACCAACATAAATTCATTGGATTTCAAATAAAGATTGAACAAAAACATATATGCGGAGAGAATTCTTACAAAGGCGCTTTGTGTTCGTCGATGACCACTTCTTCCAACAGAGAATCTTGAGAAAATACCCACCATTTTTCAACTTAAAAATCCAATTTTTACACTAAAGGGTCTCCTGATGTTTTGAACCAATTTCTCTCCCTAAACTTTCTCCCTGGATCTTATAGACGATACAGGGTCGCTCTCAAAATACTGTTGCATAAGAAGGAGTCCTCCTGGTACTTGATCCGTTTCGCCTGTGATCGGATTTTCTCTCTGTGGCTCACATAGAAAAAAGAAAAAGCAAAGGACGGGATGACGAAACCGTAGCTTGTTTGCCTTGATGGGTTTTGTTAGTTTGGGATTCTCTGTGTCTCTTTGAAGTAATTATGCTTTGGAATCAGTACAAAAAAGCTGTCAATGAAGAGAAAAGGACAGGTGGGAGAATCCATGGACGATTTTATTTTGTAACAAAAAGTTAACAAAAAAAAAATATTTACAACTTGCCAATTGGGAAATGAGGTAAACTAATCGGCAAGCACCCGATAAAGACTGTGACTTTGGAGAGAGAGAGGCTTGCGTACTTACGCAGTGCTGTAGTCCACTGACTTGAGGGATTCACGCGCCTCTTCGGTTTTTAGAGAAAATAAAACCGACCCTCGTACGGAATCGATCCCAACTGAGAATGCAGTGTCGGTTTGGTGATCGACTCTAGTTGATTGGACTGGGCCATAAACACAATTCCACAATTTACACATGTACACTATAAAATGGTAATTTACATGTTGCATCAATGAAAAAAAAAAAAACCTCTAACATAAATGTGGTGGTCTAAAGTAGGATTCACCACCGTACCATTTGATATACATATTATAAAAATTAATTTCGATATGTAAATATTATTAAAAGTCATACATAATAACTATTTTACATATTATATAAATTAAATATTATTAATTATTATAAAATATTTTTATTATATAATATAATCAAATACATAAAATAAAATAATTCAAATTAATAAATTTTTTCAAGAAATAATTAAATTAGAGAGAACCGTTAATATAAAGAAAAATAAATAATAAATTAGATAATTCTTGTGTCACATGTAATCTAAAAAGTCAAAAATTCATCTACAACTACTTCTATCATCGGGTGACTTTTTCTAATTTCGATAGATTGCAATTGAGCCAATTACATTCTTTTGAAAAATTAAAATGTTCCTAATCTATAGATTAGACTCTTCAATCTGCAATTGAACTTTTCAATTCGTATACCAAACAGGCTCTCAATCTTTTTTTTTTTAATAAGTTGAGTCAGATTCGACTTTTTAAGAATCACTTAACTAAAAACCAATAGATTCAAAATATCAAATCCCAACCTTAACAGACCATATATAAAAACTGACTATATCTAACTATGATCGAGTCAGTGAGTAGGGTTTGGATTCAAATGCACAAACCTAAAAAAACTGGTGATAGAATAAAATATATTATATAGAATTGCAAGAAGGATAAATTCATAACTTCATGCAAATTATGTTTCTCTTTCTTGAAACAAAATTAATATTCAAAGTTTTAGATAAATGACACTCCCCTCTCAAATTCATTAAATTTGCAATATCTTATAATTCATGAATGCAAATATAATTTATTCCATCCCTTATTAATTTTAAAACATAAAATTTAAAGAAAAAAATAATGCAACTTATACATATCATATCTAAAATAATATCAGGATAATGAAAGTTTAATTATTTACAAGTTATAATTAATATTGTAAATTATTATTGGATATATATATATATATTAGACAAATGTCATTTACCCAAATTTTAGATGTTAGTATAATTTCACCAAAGTCTCTGTTGCGGGGAGCATAATTTACTCGAATTCTATGTTGTTTCTCCCAAAAATAGAAGATCATGCTGTCACATAAAAATACAAAGTCGATAAAAAAACTCCTTTGTGATGAACAAAAAAAAAATTAGGGGAAATTTAACTTGTCAAAGTCGAGGAGCATCAACACTGAACAAAGTTGCTTATTAAAAAATTACTTGTAAGCTATAACGATTTTTAAGAAAGTTGAAATACAGAAAACTCACAGGTCTAAAAGAATTTAGAACTCAATAATAAGCTAAAAATATATAATATGGAGCAATAAAAAAAAAATTACAAAATCTTCACATTCATAATGAGAACAAAACAATGAAAAGTTCCTATTACTGAATTGTCACCTGTATTACTCTTCATCATCAGAATTGTCAAATGTGATTTTTTTTTCTTTCCTTCCCCTTTTGAAGAATAACTGGATCCCTTTAGGTCCTGGTTACACAAAAATGAATACCAGTCACCTGTATTACTCTTCATCATCAGAATTGTCAAATGTGATTTTTTGGGACTTTGGAGCATCAACAGGAATCTCCTTGAAGTGAGCCCCATAAAGCTTGGACTCCTGTGATGCACAATAGAAAGTAACTCTCAGTAGTACAACCAAGCCAATAATCCACTCATCACACATTGGCATCCCCACATTCAAAACTAAATGCAAGCAATCTTTACAGAAATAAAGACATATAAGAGCATTCATATTCACATACAATGAAAAGTAGAAGAAGAAAGAATACCTTTTTCTTTACATGTGTGCCAAACTTCAAAAGGTCATCTGGCACATTTTGCCCTGCTTCTCTTAAAACATTAACCAGCTCCCCAGAGAGGCCCTGAAATGGTGGTGGCATCAGTGCTAAATAGGAAACTTCAAAAGGAAAAACTACTAACAATAGAATATTAGTCTGAGATAGATTTTGAGGTACAAAGATCTCCAAACAAAATCCCAAAGATTACCTTATTGTGCTGTGTGAAGAATGTATGTGCGACACCTTTTTTACCAGCCCGTCCAGTCCTCCCAATTCTGTGAACATAATCCTCTGTAGTGAGAGGAAAACTATAGTTGATAACTACTTCAACATCTGGAATATCCAATCCCCGAGCAGCAACATCAGTAGCAATCTGCCAGTAAAGGAAAGTATTAAAAAAAAAAAAGATTATTTGAAAATCTCCATTCAAGGTGGAAGGAAGTTAACCTAACTTAACCGCTCTTCAATGAGTTTAGCAGTTCTATACATAGCCTGATTATGTCTACAACAGGTGAAATATCTTGAGCACTATTTCTTTTACCTTTCTCTAACCCTTCAATATATTATCCAGGAAGCCCAAAGACAGCACTTATGACACCATTTTAGGCATGCTAAAGTATAGGTAAGGTATAATGTCATGATATAAGTAAAGTGAAGTGAAAAAAAAATAAAAAATCATGACCAATAAATATCAGAGTGCCATATGCTTATAAAGCCACAATGCATATTTCATAACACCATTGCAGATCTACAAATCCTACTGAACTGCCAAACCAATGTAATGGAAACAATCAAGAATACTATTACTCAAGTTACCATCAAAGGACAGCTACCCTTCTTAAACAATGACAGTGCCTGCGTACGCTGCTGCTGAGCTTTGTCACCGTGTATAGAAACAACCTTCCAACCCCTAAAGAGATCATATGGAATATCAACAGTGGGTTTTCAAGTAATATTTTCAGCAGCTTAGAGCCATAGCCAGAAACATTGACCTGGAAAACAGTCAAACACAACAAAGATGGCAAGGATTACAGATGTTTACCCCCGTTGAAGCATATTTTCAACTCGTGTAGCTTCCAATTTGTACAAGACAAAAACCAACACTCTATTCCTGATCAAAGGTACAAGTTCAGCAACATGGGCAGAACCAGAAATCATAAATATCTAATACCAGAAATAATCATATGATATAATTTATGGAATATGTGCAGTTGAGATTTTTATTTTTTTTGGGTAATTCAAACACCTCAACAGAGGATTCTGAGTTCTGACCAATGATCTCTAGGGAAAGTGGGAAACACTTGTCTTTAAATAGGAAGGAGGGTACTCCTTACTTCTCGTAAAATACAAAACCTAGTTCATGGTAAGCGTAACTTCCAAATAAAAAAATAAAAAAATTTGAGGGAAAAAATGATTTCTTGAATCCTCCAGGATCAATTAAGGCTTGCACATGTCTATCAAGTTTTATCAGATGGAAGCAAACCTAAAAACAAAAATATGTAGAATACAACAATAAATACCTTTGAGATTTGTGGTACTTCTCAAGCAGAGCAACCAAGCGCTTATCACGTGCATGCTCATCTAAGACCTATATTATGTAAAATAAAAGTTTCCTTATACTTGGGAATAAACAGCTATCAAATAATATATGCTGGTTCTTTAGATCTATATAAAGTTATACCTCAACTATCTGCATGACATCATGATTGGCAGCTAAATCCTCTGAACCTACAACAACCTGCAACAAGTTTTTTTATCAATTTTTTATATTTTAAATCAAACAATATATAAGAATAATTGTTCAAAGGCAATTGCAAAACGAAAATTACAGACCTTAACAGGATTAGGGTCCATAAACTCCTGAGCTAATTGATGAACTGATTGAGGCCATGTAGCGCTGAACATTACCATTTGCCGAGCTGCATAATATTAATATAAAAAACTTTTTATAAGTAACATAAATTATTATTGGTAAGTTAAACTTTTGCAGCCGTGATGGACTCACATTGTTGTCTTTCATTGTCTGGTAACAAGGATACTTTGAGTCCTAGTCATTTCTCTCTATAATGTTGAGGGGGTAATGCCAGAATTTTTGAAGGACTTTCTAGCTAACTAGAGACATCGGTAAGGGTGCATTTTTAAGCGGGAACAATATGGCTTAAATGGAAAAACAGGATTTTACTAACAAAGAATACAGTATGCAGAAGTTGAAGAGAGAGTTTCCAAATCTCTTGGAGTTTCCATTCAGCTTCTGTTCAAGTTCAATATGTATTAGATGATGTTTTTCCTCTTCCTCTCTTATTCTGTGATAGGAAGTTCATTTGTATATAAACTAGGGAATAAGTTACATCACATGGTGTCCCCTTTCTGAATTTCTTATATTTATTAAATTTATAAAAAAGTAATTTAGCTGCATGTATATACTGATAGAGGAGTATCATTAAAGTCAATGTGTAACTGCGTTCAAGTGTACATGTTGAAATGTGTTAATAGACTGATATATACAAGTCTGTATGTGTTAAGCCTGAAGTAGTTGGGCCCAGACCTAACATCTTAACATTTTGGGATATTGACGATGTGTTGCATACCAGAAGATGTCAGACCCAGGATAGAGCGAACTGCTTGCTCAAATCCCATATCAAGCATTCGATCTGCTTCATCTAGGACCTGCAGAAAAGGAATGATGTTATATTTCCAGAGCTCAGGAATTGCTACTTATATTCCATTCATCCGATGTGGATGGTCACTAATTCAAGAAACTAAATATGCCACATTTGAGTCAAGCAAAATGAAAAGATGATATTGAACAATAGCATTCTTCCAGAGGATTCACTACTTACCACAAAAGAGACCTCCTTCAGGTTACAAACACCCATTTCTATCAGATCCTGTATACGACCAGGAGTTCCAATGACTATGTCCTGAAAGTAAGGAGTCCAATGTGCTGGTTGTAAGCAAATTTTGTCAATAAATTTCTATGACACAAGCTATGAACATATTGCCCCACCAAAATATTTGAAAAATTGAAACTAGTACTATGTATGAGCTTATAGCAGAAAAGCAGACAGTTCACCATTAATAAAAGGATCAAATAACACAAACTAGTTATAAATTTTGGAGTACTCTTCATGATTGATCACCAGTTTTCTCTTAAACCAAACATGAAGTGATAATATCAAATGTCTCATACCCGATTGACAGCAACTCCACAAATAAGTAAACTGTTATTTGCACAGAAAAGATGGCCATAACCTCTTTAGTTCATTTAATCATGGTATCTATAAGTAAAAGAATAATGACAAGATAAATAAGCAGCATGCAATATAATTAGCATAAGTGCTCCAGAATCTTCCATTTAAATGAAGGAAGACAGTAGCTTACAACACCAGATTTCAGAGAAGAAATCTGTGGCCCTTTAGAGGTTCCACCATATACACAAATTGATTCCACACCACATGATCTCCCAGCATCACAAATAACATCGAAAATCTGCCACACGCATAAAGCCAATGATTAGCTACTCATTTCTTCAATAAACTAATACAAAACACATCTAGTATCAAGGGAAATTGAAACTTGGTTTGAACTCTGAATTATAACAAAGCACATTTATACTACAGAATTGTTAGCTTCCTACAGCATCAATGAAGCAATATAAGATGCTTTTATAGCTGTAACTTTCTTCTTTCCATTTTCTGGTTACTGCCATCATTTTTCACTTTGTTTAAAGGATGGTTTTTTCAGTATAACCCTGAGTGTAGATTAGTACGAATAACTCTATTTTCAGACAGGTAATATCTTACAGAGAAAAACATAAAAGCAAGCGTGTATAACTATTAATGCAGTTTCTGCTATGAGTAGGCAAGAAGTGCACAGGAATACATGACCTGATAACAAACACTTCAAAAGAAAAACTTTCTAGCAGATTTTCTATGCAATATTGCAGTACCAAATGCCAATAAGAATTAAGCAGATTACGTTGGGGATGTAGCAAAAGAGAGAAAAAAAAAAAAACAGAACATGGTTTACAAGTCATAGTCTTAAACAATGTAAGCCTTAAACCACAAATGGTATTATAAATCTCCATCACCCTAAGAAGAAACTTAAGATACCATATGGAATTCTAAAGTATCATTTACATCTTCCATATTCAGCTCACAATAAGTAACACCAATTTTCACTCTCAGACACCTCATCAAAGGACACTCTGCTTTAATTACATTTAACACCCTTTCATCACTCTAAACCTGTTTTCTTTCTCAGTAATTTGATAGCCAATAAACAAAATTTTATTTCCTTTTGTTTCAATTCCTAACATTACTCAGCGATATAAGACTACTCATAGTTTTTGGTGGGTTTACTTTTGATTCCTTCCCAAAGATGTTTGAATTTAAAATTCAGACCCCCAACAAATGCAATAATTTTATTCTGCAGTGAACATGTGCAAATTTCTCACAGAACATACAATACAAAAGTTAGGTTCACCCCGCATATCAACTAGTACTTACTTGCTGAGCTAGCTCCCTCGTAGGGGAAAGCACAAGACAGAGTGGACTCCGCCCTTTCAAATTTTTTCCCTTCCGCTTGCTTAGAACATGCATAATAGCAGGTACCCCAAAAGCTAACGTCTTGCCTAATTACAGCAATCAAAATCATAAGTGAAGTTAAATTTCACATGACAAACAAACTGCTAAATCTGGGAAGCAACTACCTGACCCAGTTGCTGCAATCCCAATAAAATCACGACTGTTTAATAAAAACGGCCATGCCCGAGACTGAATAGGAGATGGGCTATCAAAATTTTTGCAGCACTCCAAAACTTTATCAGGGAGCCCTGACGCAGCAAAAGATTTCAATGGCGCGTATTTGACTTCATTGACATTCTTCCCACTAACCACCACAAGCCCATCTCTCGACACTTCTTCATCTTTAACATCATCACCATCATTTCCTTCATTTGCTTCATGTCTTTTGTTCTCTTCCAAATTCTTGTACTTCTTCTTCTTCTTTTTGTTTGATTCAGTGCTAAACTGAAGCTCAATTTCTTCAGGCTTCCTTTTGGGATTAGCTTCGTTTTGTTCGTCGTCACTTGGGTGTTTGTCTTTCTTCTTCTCTTTCTTCTTCTCAGATTTGATTCCAGGGAACCCTTGGACCATTTCTTCGGCTACTGGTTCGTTAAGGATGGCGCTTTCTTTGTGTTTCCTACCCATGATTAGGCTGGAACCGAACTGAGCTTAGCAGCGCGAACCAGTGCCAATAGCTGAGCGTCCCAGTTGGAGAGAAGGGTTTTTGTTAGGGTTTTCAGTCTTTGAACTAAAGGTCAATTTTTTTCTCCTGAAAAAAGAAAGAGAGAAAAATTGTTCATTGCCCAACCACTTGGGCTTGCTTGGGCCTGAGACCGGATTGGCTTGTTCGAAACAAAAAAAGGCTTGGGGGGTTCCATATATATTCATTTATAATATTAATCAAGTTTACCAATTGAATTTTATAAAATTTGAGTTTGAAAGTTCTAAAATCAAACTTCAAACCCTGCTTTTTTTTTTTCCTTTTCTTTTTTTCCCAAATCTGTTGCAGGAAAGAGATAATCTAAATGGAACCTAAAGTTATTAATTATAATTTCTTATGAAATTGTAAAACTAATTTGAAGAATTTTTGATACAAACAGTCAACTAATTTGAATCTGAATCTTAAATCTATGAATTTATCTAATAATTATATTCATTTGTATATTTACCCATACTTAAGTATCAGGATCAGAACTGGAATTCAAATCAAATAGTTTATTATAAGTAAATTTAAATTCAAATTTAGATTTAGATTTAAATTCGAATAAAATTTTGAATTTCAAACAGAATTTGATCGAATTAATTTTTTTTAATATATTCTATTTTTAAGGATATTTTGATAAAAATCAAAATTTTTAACAAAAAAAATATATTATTTCTAATATTAATACAAATTTGAGTACTTTTAAATATTAATTAGAATAATATATTCGAATTCGAATTTAAATTAAATTCGAATTGGCACCCTGTACGGTGAAAAGACCCGCAATTTTCAACAAAGAAGGTTTTCATCTCATGTTATAGCCTCCACATAATTAAATTACGTTCGTATCTAACAGCTAGTTATATTTTGCCACGTAAGATTACATCTTTCACGTGATAACATTCAAGTGAGATCACGTGAGCTTAATGTAATTTGGTTTTCCAATAAGATCGCAAGGGGACCAGCGTAGTTTTTTTAAATGGGAATGGCAGATTGGGGAATCTGATTTTCTAAACGATATCCCGCGTTGCTAATAACGCACAAGGTACTGCCAGATAGAAGGTGTGACTGTGGACTGTTATTCACTTCCGTACTCTTCTCTTTCTCTTTCTCATTCTTTTCCTTCTCATTCGGTCGGTGATTTTGGCACTCTCTTCGCAGATTTTGTCTGCCAAATTTAGGGATCTAAGAGCAATACCATGAATCTTCAGCACGATCCTAACCCATTTGACGAGGACGAGGTCAATCCATTTTCGGTAATCTCCCTCTCTCTCTCTCTCTCAAGCAGATATTTGCAATTTGCTACAGATCCATAATTTATTTCTACACTAAATTTAGTAGAGCTGTTTACATGGCTATCTAATCTTTGTTTTGTGGTTATTTGGAACGATTGTGTTATGGGTTTTGAATTTTCCAGCTCGTGAGCTAATTTTTGGATTTGGGTTAATTGGTTATTTGATCTGGATCTGTAAAGCTTAGTTCTTAAACTAACTTTAGAGAAGATAATTTGAAATGTCTATTTTCATTACTGTGTTTGGCTTTGTAGAAAATTCGGAAAGAGTAACATAACATGGAAATGAAAGATAAGTAAATTGGAAGAGATATTAATCTTAATTCTCAAGTCATTTGAAGAAAAACTAGATGTTTTGTTTTGGAAGTTTCAAATTTGAATTTTGTATGTGGTTCACTATCTTATTTCTATGTTTCTCAGCTGGTTAAGTGGTGAATGTACATTCTGGGATCTGTAATGCATAAAAGTCAAATTCATAGCAGATATTTCAAATTTGAATATCTGTTATCAGTATCGTAGAAACTAAAATTCATGATTGCTTTGTGTGGGTCCTCCTCAGCAGAAAAGATTTTCTATAATGTGGTTCTACCTTAACAAGACGAGCACAGGTTGATTGGTGCGAAAGATTGATACTGTTATTATTATAAACTTGGTTCTTTTTCCTCTCAAGTTTTACATGCAACTGACCAGTGCAAGTTCTGTGTTGTGGTAAAAGAAGGAAAGAGTTGTGAGATATATTAACTGGGAGTAGCTGAAAATGGAGATGCTGTTCTAGCACTGGAGAGTACCGAAAAATAGTATATTTTGATGCTTTTTTCATATTTTGGATGAGTTGGTGGGTGATTTATGGGTAACAATGATCTCTCGGGTGGTCAAAGCCTCAGAGGCTAGAAAAGGGTTGGCTATGGCTGAAAATTTGGAAGGATTATGATGCTACTTTTAACTGAGTATCAACTTTTATGAAAGAAAATTGTTTTCTTATATCTTTTATATAGACACACGGTTCAAATATTTTCAACACAATAAGGAAAAAGTAAGTATCTGTAAGGGAAAAAGACTTTCTGAAAGCTGAACAAAATGGAAAACTAACTTAATGTAGATTAAGATGAAATTAATACAGTTAGTATACAATACATTGTCACCTTGAACAAACTACCACAGGTTTTAAAAAAATGAAATATTCTTGCATATAGAAATTTCTCATTTATTTCAGTCCAGATTCCAGATGCACCAAAATCTGTACGATAGTTTCGCCATCAATTTAATTTATTGGATTCATGGAAAAACAAAGTAATAATCCCATGTTTGTTTTGAAATTATAGTTGATACCTCCCATGTCATTTATGTATATGTGCATAATTAGATATACGGATAATTGGATACTGTAGTTGTAATATACAGACGAAGTATCCGGTGATTTTGTCTTGACAGAAGAAACATTTAGTTAAACTCAGTGACGTCAATATTTGGTTTTAATTGAACAAGAGAAATTGTTTTGACTTAGGACGGATTAACCTTGAAAACTGAATCAAACACATCTGATACTACAATAAGGACATAATACTAGAATAGTTATTCACAAGAACAATAGCATTGTTGGTTTACATTTATTGTAAAGTGTGAACTGTTAAGAAATGCAAACTTTTAATATCAAGCTCCTCTCTCTCTCTCTCTCTCTCTCTCTCTCCCCCCTTTTTGGTTCATTTATGTAAATCTTAACATATTAAGAACCATTTCTATTAAATGAATCAATATTGCCATTTAGATTCTAAGTACTCTTCATGGTAATGCTTATGAGACCATTAAAACTCAATTTGTATAGTTCTTACTTTGTAATTCAGATAATAATGTTTAATGTGCTTATTGTCTTATACTTTAGCAGAATAGGACTGCTGCTCCTGCATCGAAGTCACGCATTCCAGCATTGGTATCAGAGACATTGGGTTTTGGGCAGAGACATGATGCAACAGTTGATATACCTTTGGATACTACAAATGTAATCACATTGCTAAATTCACGGAACTTTTCTTTCCTAAGATACTTTGGAGAATGCTGAATAAGGTATTTTATGGTGTGGTTTCACAGGATTCTAAGAAAAAAGAGCAGGAGCTGGCAAACTGGGAAGCTGATTTGAAGAGAAGGGAAAAGGTAATTTTAATTGTATTCTTGGTTTAGTACTTGCTCATTTCTAAGTGTACCTTTAGTAAGTTAGTTATAAGTATTGGTTTATCATTCTTATTAATGATTTTAATAGCATCTTAACAATGATAGATATGCTTCTGTATATGATTCCTTGGTTATGGGTAATTTGTACATTTTGAGCCCCTTTGCATTTCAGTTAGTGAAACCCTTTTTTTACCAACAGGAAATTAAAAGGAGAGAAGATTCTGTTGCTAAAGGTAAAGGAGATACACCTCTATCTGCTGACTGCTAGATGTGATCTTGTAAATTTTTTGTAATTTTTTCCAATCTAACTTATTTTAATATTTTTATCCGCTATCAGCTGGCGTTCCCGTTGATGACAGAAATTGGCCTCCATTTTTTCCAATCATTCACCATGATATAGCCAATGAAATACCAGTTCATGCTCAAAGGCTTCAATATTTGGCTTTTGCAAGCTGGTTAGGTAAGAGTGTTACATCTTTGATATATTTCTATGTTTCTGTAAGTGAAAATTTTCTCCCTGATTTATTAACATTTGAAGACTTCATGACATGGGACTCTTCTTCCCAGTATAGAAGTCATTAGTTTGACTAGTTTCTTACTTCATCATATCTTGTTTAGATCAGCCTATTTTATGCTCAATGGGAGGGGATCAGATTTGGTTTCCTAATTCCCATAAAGCCCTGTCCTTTTCTGATGTTAGTTCGAAATCCTTCCCCACCATCCACATCCCTTTCTATTGAGGCTAAGTCTTGGGTCATGTTGAGATACGTCCTATTTGATGTGTCGCCGAGTTCTATGATCAAAGAACTGAAAAAAAGTTAAAGATAATAAAATAAAATAAAGCTGCATCCAGCTGCTGTTTTCAGAAATCGAGTGACATGTCACGATTTAGGCAATACAGTTTTTGTGTTGTACGATTTCTTCTACCCATCTGATACACCCAAAATTCTAAGTTTTCTTTATGTATGTATTTTATGATATTGACAAAAAAAAAAGTCTGCTTCCTGAAATACAAGCCTTCATCAAGTTCTAATACTTTTGGTAATGTCTATGCAGGTATAGTTCTTTGCCTTGTTTTTAATGTAATTGCTGTGATTGTCTGTTGGATTAGAGGTGGAGGTAAGCATTTTTCTTGGGTGATGCTTTTACATTTATCAAGTCCCACGTTTATCAAAAACTTTGATCTTATATTGACTAGTGAGGTCTACAAACTGCAGGTGTCAAAATTTTTTTCCTGGCAACAATCTACGCTCTACTTGGTGTTCCCCTTTCTTATGTGCTTTGGTACAGGCCCCTCTATCGTGCTATGAGGCAAGTTATCTATTGGTGCCTTCACCTGTTATATTAGTTGAGGTCAGGCAACATTTGTTAGAGCCATATTAAACTTTTTGGCAGTTTAGAGAAGGGTTATATGTCAAAGAGAGGCGAACAAAATCAGTTTTTCATTGTTTTCAGATTCAGATAACTTCATGGACACATTTTCAGCTCCTTATAGTCTCTAGTTATGAAGTTTTTTATAATAAAATTATTGTACCAACACATGACCGTCTCTTCTGCATCTAGCCAATACTTCATAGTTAGTATATTGGGATAAACATTTGTAATGTTTAACTGTGGTTTGTCTGGAGTGATAATTCCTTTGGTAATTCCAAATTGCTATGTCAACTACTTCTGACTTTTGGTATCTTTTCTGCCTAGATCACTTTTGGAGATAAAGATGCACTGACAATAGTAAATGGATGTATGATGGTTTTTACGAAAATGTTACCTTGTTTTTGCGTTATGCAGGACAGATAGTGCTCTAAAGTTTGGTTGGTTTTTCCTATTCTACTTGGTATGTTTATTCAGTTATTTTATTATGGTGGGTAAATACTTGGGAGCGGGGGACTAATTTTCCTTCAACTAACGAATTTGGCATTATGCAGCTGCACATTGGATTTTGCATCTTTGCTGCTATTGCACCTCCAATTGTCTTCCATGGAAAATCATTAACGTAAGGTTTGCAATTCCTAATTGGTGTGCTTTGGGGTTTGTAAGACTTTCAAGATGTGGTTGATCTTTGTATTAGTTAGTATTGGCTCCATTCTTGTTAACAATTTTATAAAAGGCCTCTGACCCAAGGCAAGAAAAGGGGCTTGAGTCCTTACTCCTTGAGCTTCTGTTTACACTTGTCTAGAAATAAAACTCAATTTCAGAATTTGATCATTATAGTGAAAGTTATATACACAAAACTACGCACCTTGAATCAGCTTGCTGGCCAATAAAATATACAAAAGAATCAGGTTGCTCGAGAAATATTAAATACAAGTATGCAACAAGCAGTAGAAAAAGGCTAAATGGTTGATGAACCTGATTAATATATGGAGGTCCATAGCAAATCCTTATGAATATGCACAGAGCATATGCTTTTACTGAATCATATAATTTACATTTTCATTTTGTTTTGTAAGTGAATTTCATGTCATCAGATCATTGATTATTCTGAATTAATGTACTTTACAATTTCAGGGGCATCCTTGCAGCAATTGATGTATTTTCTGACCATGTGTTGGTTGGGGTAAGTTATATAATTTGTGCATGCCAGCATAAATATCTTGGTTATATCATTTCTAAGATTGTTATTGTAGTAAACACGTTCTCTGATTTTAGGGTAGTTATTTAATAGATATCTGATGGTTAATGTGGTTTACTTTCTATAGATGCTTGGTTCAATAATTGATTTTGGTTTTCTTTCAGATATTCTACTTAGTTGGGTTTGCCTTTTTTTGCTTGGAGGCGCTTCTGAGCTTGTGGGTACTTCAGGTCAGAGACAGAATGTTTTTACCAATCTTCTTATCTAGACCTTTTTTAATCTTTTTATTCTCCTGCATGTTTTGACAATGTTAATAATATTATACGAAAAAAAAGAAGAAAAAAGACTTGTTACTTTAATAACATGTAGTTCTTTGATTCAACTGGAATTCTGTGAATTTGTATGCTCATTTTTTGCTTGAGCAATGAGCAGCTAGAGTTTGAAAGATAATTTAGAAGGACTTTATTTTCTTGTCTGACTTGGTTTATCTCGTTGTCTTCTTTATGCAGAAAATTTACACTTATTTCAGGGGGCAGAAGTGAGATGTGATTTTAGGGTTTGGATCCAGTTGCCACCAAGACTGTCAGTCACTTCTCAGGGTGGCTTAGTATATTCTATTCTCTTGTTGCCTTTTTTTTTTTTTTCCACCGCAATTTTTCTGTCGTGTTCATTTCTTTTTCATTTTTCCTGTGCATTGTTTGTATGCTTATAAATGATTAAGAATTGGGAAATAGATTCCCTTTACATTTTCATATGATGTTTTGTAGACATTGAATTATAAAAGCAAATGGGATGAGGTGAAGTGGTTTTGTTATTAAATTATTGTTGTTGACACGCTTTTGCTGCTTTTGATTCCACCAAAGGTTTCTAGTCTAGTGTCACCATAACTAACTAATTGCCGCCTCAATAGGCCAGCAGCTGAAAACAGTGTCCCGCTCTGTTTCTTTGTCCTTGTTTTATATGCTTGGACTTTTAGAACAAAATGTGATAATTTTTTATCAAACTACGTATAAGATTTGAATTTTTTTTCACTCTCTCTTTACAAATTGTTGTTCTTAGGACAGATTTTTACAGAGAAGTAGATTTTAAGTAAAATTTACTCATATTTATGTCATAGGTCATAACAATATTACCACGAACAAAAATAAAATAATTTATTGAATGCACACAAGAGAAATGTAATTCTATTTGATGACATTTTAAAAAATTTAATTGGCATAGTGTGGCTTGGATATATTATAACAATAACAAGTTTCAATTTTTAATTCAATCATAGAAAGAAAAAAATTCCAACAATCTACATTTTTAATTACTTGAGTTTGGTGGCTAACCAAATCATCTAAATGTTGTATTTTCTTTTTCGTTAATTTATTGGCTCTATAACGGTTTAAAAGGACTTTAGTATGTCAATTTTCTGCGTAAGCAAACACGTCATGATATGCGTACCTGACTCTTTTTCAATTTGCTGAAAAGGGACCAAGAATTGGCCAACTGGTCTAAGCAGTCAAAAGTAGAAGTCACATATTGGGATTCCTTAATCAATAGTTTTCAATAATTAATTGAATATACATTTGTCAATTAATAACTTTGAACCAACAAAGTGAAGGGCAATTATTACACAAATATTTATATAATTTTTACTTTATGATTTTGAATTATCATACCCATTCAAAATTAATATATCACTTTACTTCACTAAGAATTGATACCATTATCAATTAACTCACATTTATTCATGTGTAACAAAAAGCAAGCTATTTGGTATGCACATGTATAGTATCCAATTGTAAAATATATTGATTCTTAATTATAAAAGCACTCAAAATTTATACTAAAATAAAGCAGTATATTATAATTTTCGATTAACTTACATTAGATTAAACTTTTATTTTTAATAAATTTACATCATACAAATAATTTTTCTTTAAATCACACTAAATTAATCAATTTTGATGTTTATTTTTAATAAATAAAAGTGAACATGAATATTACATGACTTTTTTCATTAGAAGTAAATGAAAAATAGACGGATATTAGTTAACTAAATAGTATCAATTTCGAATGGATACAATGATAGTTCGGAAATCACGAATTAAAAAAAATTAAAAAATTAGGGATGAAATAATATTTACCCATATGTTAATTCATTTGAAAAATAATAAGAATTTATTGTCTATTTAAATAGAACCCTGAAAATACTTGTTTCTTTACTTGGTTGTGAATTATATTATTTTTATTGGTTTGAAGGAGGTCTTAGGCCTATGAGCTACATAACAAGAGATAGTTAGCTCTCTTTCTAGTAACTCTTCATCTTAGTTCATTCTAGGTGAACGTGAATACAAGATTCGATGTTAGGTACTTGGTATACAACATCAAGAAATTTTATTAGTTGAAATAACTTATACTTTCTAGACTTGTATCTTTTAGCCTACATATTTTTGTTGTTTCAAAAATTATATAACTATTTTATGAAAGATATTTCTATATATGAAAATATGTTTGAACTATATGAGTGCTATTCTATTCTGACTTTTCTAGAATCTTCGGTAGCACAATTGAGACAACAGTGGGTACTCAGTCCTTGTGGGGATGGAGCAACAAAAATTTTAGAAATTCAAGAGAAGGTCCTGACGAAACAAGTCGTTTATCATTAAGTGATATAATTTTTTATACAACTTTTTTATAAAATGATAAAATTATGTAAATTAAAATAAATATTATAAAGTGATTAATAAGTGTAATATTTAGAATATAAGTTCATCCCTTATTTATTGAGAAATTTTTATGCATCTAACATTTTTATTTTTTTTGTTTGAAAAAACAAATAACTGTTTTTTCCTTGGCAAATGATCGAAAGGGCTGAGGAACTGTGAAAATGAACAGACACTTACACTGTTACACACAAACTCGCAAATTAATAAGTAGAGTACAGCTGAAATGGATGGCATAGGCTTCCATATCTCCTCCACTCCATGGCCAATTCCCTATCTTCAAACAGCCACCGCCTTGATGCCACGTGGCGTGACAAATATCCAAACTCCAAAGCGCATCAAATAACCACCAAGCTCTCCATTCCTTATTTTATCACATATAACATCACCTAATCAACAATTCAATCTTTTTTTTAATAATTGAATATTATTATCTTTCTTCAAAGAAGACAATTTTACCCATCAACAACTGATCAAATCCCATTCAACTTCCCGATTCTTCAACAATAAAATTACATCCAAATTTGTCCAAAACTAGGGGTAGTCACTGAAACCGAGAAACAACAAGCCACATAAGCCTTCCATCACCAAGCCAACAATTTTTTTTCCTTCCAAACTGCCTTAAGTTCTAGTTTAACATTTTCCATTTATTTTGTGTTCTAAACTTCTTCCTTTACATATTTCAATTCTTCTCCCAAAATCAGCTAAGAATTGCCCCCCTCCTCCCCCCAAAAAATATCCAACTTTATCATCTTCCCCTCTTTCAAAAGTTCGCTGAACTACTTTCTGAGGAGAGAGGAAAAATGGCAGTTTCCACAGTCTATACAACACAATCACTCAACCCCAATTGTTCATTCTCAACACCATCAAAAACCCACTTAGGATTTCATCAAAAACAGGTAGTTTTCTACACTACAGGCAAGAAAACCAACAAAAGGAGCAGCAGCAACTTCAGTAGCCCATATGTGATAAAATGTGCAGCAGGTGACTCTCAGACAATAGTAATTGGTCTAGCAGCTGACTCTGGATGTGGAAAGAGTACATTCATGAGAAGATTAACCAGTGTGTTTGGAGGAGCAGCAGAACCACCAAAAGGTGGCAATCCTGACTCCAATACCCTCATCAGTGACACTACCACAGTGATATGTTTGGATGATTACCATTCTCTTGATAGGACCGGAAGAAAAGAGAAAGGAGTAACTGCACTTGACCCAAGAGCCAACAATTTTGATCTTATGTATGAGCAGGTTAAGGCCATCAAGAATGGAGTTCCAGTTCAGAAACCCATTTACAACCATGTTACTGGTCTCTTGGATCCTCCAGAGCTTATCAAACCACCAAAGATCTTAGTCATTGAAGGTTTGCACCCAATGTAAGTAATCTTTAGCCTCTCTTATCTAATAAAGTAGTTGATTATCTTCTTTTCAATTGTTTAATCTATTGCATGTATTTAAATTTGAATTAGTCTCTTTTTTTCCTTTATAAATAAGGAAACTCATAGTTGTTTAGACAAGGTAGTGGTGATCCACTTCATTAAATTTCTTATTTCTTTTTTCTTTTTTTGAGAAAGTACTCTCTCTTTTTCATAGAACTATAGAAATTGTTTAGGCAACTTCCAACCTGCAATCAGCTCATGTAGTTAGCAACTTTTGTCCATATGTAGGTATGATTCTCGAGTAAGGGACTTACTGGACTTTAGTATTTACTTGGACATCAGCAATGAGGTCAAATTTGCTTGGAAAATTCAGGTAGCATATGATTTCCAAATTTAGGAAAAATTTCGGACACTTCATTTGTTTTATTTATTTTTGGTGAATAAACCTTCATTTGTTTTCATATGATGTAATTATGTTTCAAAAATTGCAGAGAGACATGGCAGAGCGTGGGCACAGTCTTGAAAGCATTAAAGCTAGTATTGAAGCAAGAAAACCAGATTTTGATGCTTATATTGGTAATCTAACTTCCTTTTTTCCTAGTCATTCTTTTTTGCATTTAACTTATAGGCTCTGAGGTTCATAGATTCCTGGATATAAAATGAATAGAATTTGGTAATACAAAACATAAGTATTCACTCTATTTGTTAATTGCTTAAGAAATTGTAGAGTGATTTTCAATGTATTGCTCCTTGCAGATCCTCAAAAGCAATATGCAGATGCAGTGATAGAAGTATTGCCAACTCAACTCATTCCAGATGATAATGAGGGGAAGGTTTTGAGAGTTAAATTAATAATGAAAGAAGGGGTTCAGTATTTTAGCCCAGTTTACTTGTTTGATGAAGGCTCTACCATTTCATGGATACCATGTGGAAGGAAGCTTACCTGCTCTTACCCTGGTATCAAATTTTTTTACGGACCAGATACTTACTTTCGCAATGAGGTACCTAATCTAAAGATTCTAAGTAATTTCTCAAGCTTTTAGATGAAGTGAGAGAATTTTTTGGTGTTTGTATACTGTACAGGTATCAGTTTTGGAGATGGATGGGCAATTTGACAGACTAGATGAGTTAATCTATGTTGAAAGCCATTTAAGCAACATCTCTACCAAGTTTTATGGAGAGATCACACAACAAATGTTGAAGCACTCTGACTTCCCTGGCAGCAATAATGGGACAGGTCTTTTCCAGACTATAGTTGGGTTGAAGATAAGAGACCTCTTTGAGCAGCTCACCGCGAGCAAGGCTAAGACTCCAGTAGCAGCAACAAAATCTTAAAAACTGCATCAACATACCGGAAAAGGCAGGCATGCAGTTTGAACCCTCCAAATCATATGCCTCTTTCAGTTTTATGTTTTACACTTACATAAGTACCATCTTTTTCAGTTGAGTGTTAGGCTATTCTTGATAAAAATAAGAACACTTTACATGTATCAATTTTCTGTTGTAATTGATGAACATTTGTAATATAGATAAGCAAAAGCAGATATGAAAATTCAGTTGATCAGTTCAGAGAGGATTACATTTTGGCACAGTTGAGCAGTTCATAGAAGATAACATTTTGGCACCATCTTGATTTTCCTCTGATCTCCATACCACGTGACATCAGTATCAGACCCACCTTTTTTTTTTTTTTCTTTAGCAGTGGTATGGTTTGCCTTCGAAAGGTCAATTATTTCACCCACTTAAAATTTCATCAATAAAACTAGTGTAGACAAACTTTATAGTGTTCTCAGATAGATGTTAAGGTACAAGGCAAGGGAAGTCAATCTGAAGCCTCGGCTTGACCAGGAAATTGGAAGTTTAGCCAAATAAAAAAGGATAATCTATATCAGACTCCTAAATACAGACATTCCTACAATTCTACAACATTTGTTCAAAATAATCGAAGCCAAATCCATGGTAAGACCTACATTTGGTTCAAGCCAAATCCAAGTTACTGAAATTGCAGGTTCAGCGAGAAGGTTAAAGAAGAGTTCTTCTTGCTAGCAATTGAAAGAAAGAACTTCCCAAGCATATGTTAAAGCAGAATTCATCTCATACTGCTACTCAACAGAACAACAAGTGTACCTATGGCTACCTGAACATTTATAAAGACATGCTTGAATTTCACACAAGTGCAGCAAAGGCCAACTTAAATTTCAGATATAAAGCACCAAGACGCTTCAACAACAGTTTACCCTACTGATACTCATATTTCAGAATGCTACATCTACTGAGTAATGCAGTTATATACCTCTACAAGCCAGCAAAGTACGTCTACAGAATTTATATACAGAGTACAGAAGCCACTATACATATTTACCTGCCAAATGTCCACATATCTACTTGATTGTAACAAACTTATTAGTGCCATGTCTTGCCCAGTGGTTCTTCAGGTCAACTGAACCAGTAAGATCATGACCTTTGGCTGCAAGTTTTACTAAAAGTTTCCCATATGCTCCATTACTCATTTTCCTCCCAGCAATACGAACTCCACGCCTTTTGGAACTCATGGGCAGAGGATATTCTGATACGTTAGTAGCGCAACATGATGACTGCCATCCACTAGAACCCCACTTGTAGCACACTCTAGCAACACCCGTACAAGAACAATATGGAGAAGGCACCCTTGAGAAATCAATATTTGTATTTTCAATATCAACATCCTTCTTTTCACATTTTGCTTCAGGTGTACTTGGTCCTTTTGCCTTTTTAGGACTCTTCTTGGGTTGCTTTGCCCGAAGAATCTTAGATGCAACTTGATTAGGATTCTTCAGAGAAGACTTTCGTTTCGTTGTGGGTTTAGTTCCAGAGTCAACAGTTTTGGTTGGCTCAGTAGCGGGAGCAATGAAACGAATAGAAGGAACAGCAAGACCATGCTTTGGGTTCATTTGAGTTCCGTGTGAACAGTTTGAACTCATTTGGGCAGAGACAGAAAATTTCCTAAATAAAACCAGGAAAAACTTGAAGAAGATGACTCAGTATTAGCTTCAAGTATCATAGGGTTTCTATTGGAGTATGTTTGCTTCTTGCTAGTAACTTGTCGTCTCCGGTGCTACATCTACAGCAAGATCAGTAAATGTAGAAATGAATAATACAACTACTGCCAGTGCCAGTGTAATTCTCTGTGAGAAATGAAAAGAAAAAAAAAAGATTTAACTTTATATGCAATAAATTAATGAGGATCATAAAGGCTGGAGAAAATTCATGACTACTGAAAGACAAATCAAACGTTTTTATAAACCAAGCTAAAAACTTCTTGCAAATGTCAAACATGTGTTAAACGAATTGAAGTAATGAATAAAATTTCTTGCAAAACAACTTTCATAAGCTTGGCGAGGGGCTTGGAAGCCATCTTCCACGTCCAAAAATGCATATGATGACTACTGAACAACCATGGTATAATGATGGATTGCTCCACAGGCTGCCCATACTGCTCTAATGTGGGGATCTAAGCAGAGTTCTTGAAGAATGTGATGCTATGCATTTCATGTGCTACATAAAGATTATGAATTGCATTCTTTCCACACACACAAAAAAAAAAGAAAAAAATTAAAAAAAGAAAAAAAGAAATAGCAATCTCACTCCCAGTCCCATATTTCTTCAACATTTACAGTTACAGAAATCAGTCCCATGTCTTTTTTGTCAAATTCCCTTTACTATTTTTTGGTCTTCATAATCAAAGCATAAGAACAACTTAGAGTTCTTAAAATCAAGGAATTAAACAAAATCAACTCATAATATATTTTTGAGCTAGATATATACTTGTAACCAATTTTTTTTCCTCGTAAATATTACCAAGTCTCAAATAACTAGCTTGAAATGTAGCATAAACCCATGAAATTACAACATCAAACAAAAATTTCTATGAAGGAAAGCTCAACAATTGAGAGAGAAAAATAAAAACATGCCAGAACCCACTTGAAGGCTCAGTCAAGACTGTCCCAGGCATTTATAAACAAGGCAAAAGAAACCCAAAGAAACATGCATCATGTAAAAATTATATATCATCCAATGTATGCAAAATTCAGAGGATTGCAAAGCTCAACCGAACAATTAAAAGTTTTTCTACGCATTTCTCTGCACTGCTGTTCATACTTAAAAACAGCTTCTTTTTGCTTTGCTTCATTCCCAGCACCAAAAAGACAAAACCCTTTGGTCTATATACATGGAAAAAATGGTTTCAGCACGAGATTCTCGTATCGTATCTCAAGGGGCCTCCCAGTTCGAGTTTCACAATCTCAAAGAATTCCAGTTCTTAGTTGTTGGCCCCAAGTAAGAATTCTTTAGCACAAGCACCTTTAACGTTCGTGTAGATGACTCTTAGCTCCATTATCAGTAGAACTTTTTTTTTTTTTGGTAATAAAACGCATAGGTATATTTTTAGTTAGAAAACACATATTTTATAGTTCACAAGCTGCAAATACCATGTCTTCAATTCAGAAATTAAAATTTATGTTTTCTCAATTATTTAATTATTTTTATTTATCTTCAACTTATTCTGAAATATATGAGTCACTTCTAATCTTAAGATTTTTCATTTCTTTTATTAGAAAAGTATTGGAAAGAATAAAATCCTCTAATAACTATGATTTGAATTTCATATTTTGATCGATCTTTTCTTAATATTAATCAATTATCGGATATCCCCAAATTAAAACTATTTTTTAAGTAGAGGTTATTATTACATAATAATTTTTTGTTTTTGATTTGCTGCAAAATTTTATGTCCCATCTTGAAAATGCAACTAACTTATTATTGTACTCAATCCTTATTAATATTAAGTAACTTGATTGTGAAAACTTATCACTATCATTAGACTAATAAATTTCTTTTTGTTACACAATAAACATAAAAATAATATTTATTAAATTATGACATTATCCGGATTAACTCAAGTCAACCCAGTAACCCGTGAAATATCAAAATATAATGTACAAGATTGTGATAATATTTGGAGGTTTATAGGGTTTCTTCTAAACGTTGTAGCAGCCATTTCATTGCCTGTTCTCTTCTTTACCAAATAAAATCTCAGGGAATGAATGAGAATATCATCAAAGCATGACTTCTTTTGAAACCACACACCAAGTGCATGCTGATAGTATCACCCAACAATTGCGAGCAAGCTTTGTCTGACTGCTGGAACTGAGCAAATTATAGATCCAAATATGCCAGTCAAAGCATAAGCAATGGCACAAAATGGGAGAGCCTCAGGTTCCTTAGCAGATAATGCTGCTGTTCCAAGTCCATGAGCACTGTAACAATAATCAAGACCAAGAAAGTTATCAAAATGCATGAATATGCACATAATTTGACCACTAAGCATTTTCATAATAATTATTATTAATTTTTTTTTTATCTCCAAGTAGTAATCAGCTAGTATCAATTATGATAGATATGTCCAGTTCATAGAATCTGCTCACTTTAATCCTTGTTCTGATGAATAGAAGAATTGAGGAGAAACAGGAGTTTGAATGACCTTAAAGAGTTAAAGTGTAGTTACGGTAATTTAAATGAAAATCTGAAATAACAAGGTCAAGAAAATGTTAATGGTAGAGTCTTTTCCGATTTATAACTATAGCAGATACCTAGATGCAGTTGCTATTCCTCGGGCAATAGGATCATGGAAACGAAGTTTATCAAGTGTCGCCTGCACAAAATTTGCTCCTACTAAGCCAGTGACTACAACTACAGCTGCTGTGAGAGATGAATTGGCACCTACAACCAATATGGCAGAGACAACAAAAGAAAATAAAACAAGTAGAAATATGTTTTCAAACATGAAAAACTGTAGTTTCATTTTTATTTTTTTTTCTTCTTTCCTGGGGTGGCTGGCATTGAGTATGAGAGAAAAGTATCCTTGAAACAATGTGAGACTTTTATCTCTATCATATTTGATCTATAATCAGATCTGTATTTAGCTATAGCACATGATAATTAAGACAAGGGGTGGGATATAATATTGTACCTTCAAATAAAGACACAATGCTGAGGGCTAATGCCACAGTTATACATCTGGGTAGAATGGATATAGTTAAAGATGGTTCTAACCCAACAAGGCGTCCAACAAAGGCAGTTGAGTAAAGTGAGAATATTGTTGAAACAATCACAGAGGTGAAAATCTCAGCTGCATGCCTCTTAACAAGCTGAAAAGTATAGAATGACATCAATTGATAAAGAATATGATATACTTAATAGGAAAAGAAAAATAGTAAAAGAATTAGCAGTTGGGTAAATTTCACGGTTGTTTTCTTGATGAATGCCAAGTTGGCTCGTAGCCTCCATATTCAGAAACCTTACACATTATTTAATACTTTATATCTGTTGAAGCAACATCAAACTATAGCTAGAATATTGACCTTCCATTCACCTTTTAAAGTCCATAGGATTTTCTGAGTTCCCTAGGATATCAAGTTGGATTATCAAGTCAAAATTAAAAACAAACAAACAAAAGTACTGTAGAATAACATCAAAGCATTACGGCATATTCATCATAGGATTATGTTTATTGTCATAACTCGTAATTGTTGCTTCTGTAAATAACGAGTCATGTACTGCAGCAGGAACAAATCTGCGACCTGACACTCAACTTTTTCTTTTGGTGAAAAGAGATATTTGTTGGTCCAACGACCATTGGCACAAGGATGTAATATTCTCATTTAGGTACCTCTGAAGGTAGTTTCTTCCTTAAATATGCTTCACAGATTGAACTGCAATCAATTACAGACCATCGGTAATCTATAACACATCACCCAGGTACAATGCTTACTACCCTGCCTTAACTTGGTCGAGTGTCAATAACTGCTTACTAAAAACTGAGAGAAAAATTAACTCATTTACTGAGAAGAATGTATAATTACCTTTCTCTGTTTAAACATGGAGAAGGCAAAAGAGAGAATAACAGATCCCAGAAATCCCATTAGAATGTCACCAGCTCCAGGATTAGATGACACCTTTGTAAGGTAATATCCTGAGTATGTTGAAAAATAATCACCTTCAAAAGTATAGTATACTAAGATGAAACAACTTTACTATTGGATTTGCATATGAATTGTGGGGTGGAGTGAGGAATTGTCCTGTGCCCAAGAAGAGAGAGAGATATGATTTTGCTCCTCGTGTCTAATTTTCCATGTTATTTAGTCCTTTTTGAATAAGAACTATTAACTACAAGATGTCTTTTGCTTATTTGAGTGTCGATATATAACAGTCTGAATTACTCAGATCACCTTAAGGCATCCTCATCTACCTTCATCTCTGTCTTAAATTAATACTTCATGCAATCCCATGTTTTTATCTAACCTAACAATTTGTCTTGAAATTACTTCCATATCAATATCATCATGACTAATTGATCAATCCGTCAAACTATATGATGAAACCTAATATAACTAAAAATATATTAAAGCTTACTTAATGTGGTACTATGCTAATTGAAAACATATAGTGGACCAAAATTCAGTATTGATTACTGGTGAACCATGCTACTCTAGCCTGGTTTGATATTCACTTGACAAAATACTTGCTTTAGATCCATTATAAAGTAGGGAATCAAATTTCAGTAAACTACTCTTTGGCTCATTTAGAGCTCTATTTGTTTGTTGCGCATTCCTTAACTAGTCATCATACATATGCAACCCATGCCCCTATTAAAAAAATAATAAAAGAAGAAATAAGAAAAGAGAAAGGAGAAAGGAGAAAAAGAGAGAGTGAAGCCCGGGATGGCTGAACACCTCAAAAGCGTATCAGAAATTAGTAAGGTATATGTAGTTGGAATAGGTATTCAAACTAGTAATTTTGGATTCAAACTTTCCTCCACAATAACTTGGGAAACAAAGGAGGGAGTTTTTTGCTGGATCAAATTATAGACGGTGGTATTTCAAGTATACCTAGAACAGGATCAAGGCCCGACCGAGAGAGGTACCCAAAAGCCAATGCTGCCAAATCTGCAGATAGTGCACAGCAAATGATTGGATGAAAAACCTTCTTTAGGTTTGATGGCAACCTGAAAACAAATATTTTTATTTTTTTTTTCAAGAGTGAAATTACGTTCATAGAAAAACCAATTATTACATAACTACCAATTCTTTTTTTCTTTTTTTTTTCCTTCAATGAAAACTAAGAAAACTTGTCAATATATATTCAATTCACTGATGAAAAGGAAATTTTACCCAGAACCAACCATGTAGCCTAGCACTGTGGATGCAAGTAAGAACGGCAGGCATGTCCGAGCACCTGTCCCCAGTGCTGCTGGGTATAACAATGCAGCAACAAATGAAATAAGGAGAATTCCGGTCCAACTCCACACTTCAGTTGGAGAAAATGGGGAGGGTTTTTCCATAGGCTCAGCATCTACTAGTTCTGTCTTCACAATGTTTCTTACAGCTATAGCCACGAAACCCGCAACGGAAAGTGAAGCCAGCCAACCTCCAGCTACATAAAACCAGTAAATTTAAGAATGAAATTTTCCATCAGAATGAAGAAAGAATCACAAAAGCCAACTTACTTAAACTGAGCAATGGAGGTAGTGCCCAGTGGGGGTGGGAGAGAAAATGATAGCAAAGCAGCACCAATAAAAGATATGTAATTTTAACTTATAGTATAACTGCTATAAATCTGTAACTAAATCAGCAGCAACTTGGAAGATGCGATTTTAAGAGATTTAAAGCATAAAATTGAATCTCTCAGAGGTAGATGAGGAAAATTACCACCCCATGGGAGAATAAGTGACAAGAGGTAGACAAAATATGCACCTACCAATAATGAAGGAAATTTTGATGCCAGAAGCAGCGGGAATATCTTTTACAGAAAGAGGTAGAACAACCAAAGATGGAACATAAAACAAGGGGAGCCATCTCTGAATGAACATAAGCGCCGGTTCAAAAAAGTTCACCAAAGATTTAGCTGCAGACGGGACAGTGGAATCAAGTATGATTAAGACGAAGAATATACAGAACATTCCAAAGAGTGCACTTGGAAACTTAATCGCAGCAGCCACAAACGCTCTTTTCAAGAATTTATCCATGGCAAGAATAATCCCCAGAGACACAAGCAAATGCGATAACGCAAACACCTGGAATACATAAACGGAAATAACGAAGAGCCCCAATTAAGATATATTTCTTAGATAAATTATCAAAATAGATTCAAATACGTACACTTTGAGACACAGTGGAAGTGCTTCCGCTATCAGCTCCGGTTGATTTCATCAAAATTTCTCTACTTGAACGATTTTCTCGATGACCCATTTTCAAGAACATGGAATTCAGTTTAGCACCAGTAATGGGTATGATTGACTTTTGCAAAATGGACCGCTTCTTCTGAAATGAGCTAACCCCATTGGTAGAGACCCTGTGAAAATTTGAGACCACATTAAGACAAGTTGGGCAAAAGGGATTCCTGAAGTGGTGGTTGAGAAGAGAAAATTGTAAATTTTGGGTTGTGGCTAAGGTGGTCGCCATTGGAATGGAGAGGAAGGCAGTGAAGCATCCAAAAGAGGAAGCCTCTTAAATTTCTGTGGGGTCGGAGTAAGGAAATTGGATGGACGTAAAAGAACAGTGAAAGAGATTATAAAATCCATTCCCAACGGACAGCACTACTATAATTTCCCGGGAATTTCAAAAGTAGGTTATTCTTTTCCAGGTCCTGGTTGGGAGGATGGGAAAGTTGAAATCGTTGCTAAGTGAATGAAGGTAACTGATTCGGAATAATTTGTAGAATTTTATTTGTTGTTTTTTGATTCAAATTTTAAAAGTAATATTTTTTTCTTATGGAAGAAAAATTAGGAGGAGAATAAGAAGTTGGTATGTTTTAGAAATGAACATTCTTTGCCCATTTTTGTGTTAGTAAATATTTAATTATTAAATTGTTAATTAGTTAGCCAATTTGTTTGTTATAATTCATATTACAGTTTAAAAATTCTATCTTAATACTCTCATAATATATTTATTTGTAAATTGACAACTTATTTACTCCTATGTGAAGTTTTTGTTTGCAAACTTCTATGTTAATTTGTAAACATATAATAATTAAGTACATAAAACATTATAATATCTACTAATTTATATTAATGAGTTTATTTATTAGTTATTTTTGTTAAAAACTAAATTTGAAATTGTTACTATAATACATTATATAAATTAAAATCTCGTTGAATTGAAATATTAGCTATCTCATAAATTATGTAAGTTAAATTATTTTATATATACTATGTGAAAAAAAACACATTGGTTATATGTACGATATTAATAATAAATACAATTGCGTGCTAAAGTTAAATTTGAATGGTAGTTTTATGTAAGAAATTAGAAAAGAAAAGGGGTTTCTATTTTTTGTAATAGTATTAATAATTTTGGTATTCTACGGAAAGGAAAGAAGAAAAGGAATGTTTTGGTTAAAGTGGAGGCACATAGTGCCAACCTCCCATCAAGTACAGTGCAGTCAAATTGCCAAATGTAGTGAATAGTACAAAACATTGAACAGACTTTATTTAACTAATGCACAGCTATACAAAGGTATGCTTGACATCTGAGAAAAGAAAACCACAATTTTGTTACATTACATGATGTAGAGGAAAACTCTTCTCATTTCTCGTGTCTTTACTTGCTAGTTAAGTAGGAATCTATCCAGATAATCTCATCTTAATCGGCAAAGTTGTAATCCTTATTTAGATGCTTACTTTTTGTTTTTTTGCAAAAAAGGAAAACTTCTTAGAGCCTAGAATTCAGGGAGTTCCTGAGTTGTCTTCTAAGGATCTTCCCTGCAGCAGACCTTGGGATCGAGCCAGTGAACACAACTTTCCTCACCTTCTTGCAAGGTGCAACCTGACAGAAAATTTAGGGTTACACATGGTGGAGAGTAAGCAAAGGTTATAGCTATAGAAAACACTAAGCTTGTGCCATGAATCATAATTAATGGCCCATGATGTATGTGCAATGTTGAAGGAAGAAGAGAAGAACCTTGCTAGCAACATAATTGATAACATCTTTATCAGATAGCACACTTCCATCTTCCCTAACCACAAATGCCACTGGTATCTCACCAGCTTCTTCATCCAAGGCACTGGAAAAGTAAGATAAATGGACAGCTATTGGATACTCGATAGATTGATAAGCAAAAACAATTAGCAGTTAGAGGACTGATGACTGAATTTTTAATTCAGAGTTGTATCTATCTCCAAACAAGCCAATCCCAACTAACTAGTTTGGGATTTAAGGCTTAGTTGAGTATCTATCTCCAAACAAAGACTTCCCATTAAATAAGCATTTACCTAAGTTCTTATACTTACCCTGTAACTGCAGCATCAACTATATCGGGATGACAAATCAGCACAGCTTCTAAATCAGCAGGAGCAATCTGTGGATGGATTATGACTAATAAGATCAATTCTACATTTATAACTCTTAATAGTATTGGATATGTAAATTATAATATAAATTTTCTTTTGAAATGAAGATCATCTAATATACAGACCAACAGTCCAGAAAATTAAGAAAGCAACTTCCTCTCCTCGAAAGATAATCCTATAATGATGGGCTTTTAATCCAATCTTACCAATAGTTACAAGGTGTCTGACAGTTATATTTTAATAGCTGAGACTCTTATCAAAATCCAGCACTTATTTTGGTTGATCTTTCAATTATTCTCATTGAACCTAACAAGCAATTTATGTCTTTCTCCTAGAGTGAAGTAGGTGTACCACAATCATGCACCTCAAGCATTTGGCCTTTCTTTGCTATGTAGTGGACTACCAGACCCTTTGCAAAATAATTGAGTAAAACAACAGTGTTAAGGCGATGCTAGGCCTCAAAGCCCTGCATCAGAGATTCAAAGTTCACTGCTTTATTCAGATCTCTTTCCCTTAGGCTTCTCTTCTATCAAGTTTTAGATATCATTTATAGTTAAATGGGGTTATGGTGTTGGTTCACTTAAAGAGCATAAGGAATAAATTATCATTATATCTGTTACATATATAATTCATAAGATAATGAACCTCCTGCTTCTCTCATTATGAAAGATAGCATGAAAGTTATAAGTTATACCTGAAATCCTTTGTACTTTATCACATCTTTCAAGCGATCAGACATATATAAGTACCCATCTTGATCAAAATACACTAAGTCTCCAGTGTGTAGCCAACCATCTATATCAATTGTTGACATGGTAGCTTCCTTATTGTTCAAGTATCCTGGGAAAAAAAGAGAGTGAAAACTTGAATTAATATGCTTCTTAACATAAAATTATATATAGAGGCAAAGAAGAATCTCTATTGTAGGTCATATAGCTTCACGATCAGAGTTCAGAAAAGTTTGATAGAAACTGAAGCAGTTATTAGTTGCATTTTTGAAATTATGGAGTCATCTGAAAGTGAATAATCTTTAGTCTTTACAGTTTATGTATATCAGAAATTAGTCTTTGATAATGTTTTCTTCTAATGATGAGAAGAAAATTGGTCAAGTATGTTCTAAGAGAAAGTTTCTGATAGTAGCAACCTCTGGCAACAAAAAAAAAGATCATTGATGCTTGCATGCATCTAAAACTTAAGCTAGCTAGACAAACATTAAGACCAAAAATAAAATTGCATGATGTAATTCTCAACCAAATGTCAATAATGCGATTGGTGGACCTTAGTTATAGGCCACACTTTTGAGTATGAAAAATTAATAGTATAATAAAATGACTTCAACATGTTAAAAATAAGCAGGCTAAGAGATACTTTTGATATTATACAAGATGAATAAAGTAAGGAAGTTAATTCATATATTACCTTTCATAATTGCAGGTCCTCTTAACCAAAGCTCACCAATGCAGCCAGGGGGCAAAGAGGAACCAGTTTCACAGTCTACCACTTTACATTGCATGTTTGGAGCTAGTAATCCCATTGAAGAATAATTGCGAAATTTCTCAGTATTGAAGCCACGAGTTGCTACTGCACTCTCAGTCATTCCATAACCCTATAAGGAAACTAACATCTTAGCAGGGGAAAAAAGTTAAGGGAAAGAAAAACCAGCATAGCATTACGTCAAACACATAAAAGTCAACATTGATGGGCCGGCCTTTTATAGTTGATGATAATATTAATGACAAAGCAACTTGCTAAAACCAGATTTTCTTGTAAAAAACTGAAACATAGGACAAAGAGAGGAATTTGAAGTTAGTTTTTAAATCATTGTTTTTGTGTTTTTCCTGTCTAAACTTGTCTGTGTCTTTACCTGAATAAAATCAACTTGAGGCAGAGTCTGCACAAAATCCTCTATAGTTTTTCTGCTCAAAGGTGCTGCTCCACAGGAAATCTGTTTCAAACTCTGCAAACTACATCCATTAACACCCTTTGCTCTCTTTGTCAAAGCCGTCAACATGGGTGGAACAAGATGAAAGTGGGTAACTTTATATTTTTCAATTGCCTGGACCATTTCATTGGTACCAAATTTCCTCATTACAATAATGTTGGAACCCAACGACAAGAGTCCAGTAACAAAGAGTGATAGCCCATATACATGGAACATTGGTAGAACGGCTAAATAAACATTCTTCCAGCTGGGTCTTTTATACTGGGAAGCTTCAAATTTGACAAACAACTCAATCATGCAAATAAAATTCTTGTGTGTTAGAACAACTCCTTTGCTTGAGCCTGTAGTCCCTGAAGAATACAATATGGCTGCAGTATCTTCCTGATGTATCACTGGTCTAGGGGGCAGATCAAAGTTACCAAAAATAAGCTTTTGAAAAACAGAAGAGAAATCAAATGTACTTGGATTTGGGTATTCCAAAGTTCACATTTTCTGGCACTTCAATAACAGGAATACCCAATGCTTCTAACTTTTTTGCATTTTCTGATACAGTAAAAGCCAGTGACACAGAGCAATCAGTAGTTTGCTTTTTGATTTCTGAGATACTACTGAGAGGATTCATGGTTGTAACAATTGCACCAAAGTATAGAACACTCAAGAAAACAACAGGGAAGTAAATAGAATTTGGGAGTAGTAGTAAAACCACATCATTTTGTGAAACACCCATTTTGTGCAAACCAGATGCCATGGATTTAACTAAAGGAAAGAGTTCTTGATAAGAGATTGAAGACCCAGTTGAGGAGTCAATAAGTGCTGAAACCCCATTATGTTTATGGGAAAAAATAAAGGAAACAACATCAAGAAAATGGTCTGAAGGAAGGTCAATGGGTTTGTGTTTGCTACTATAAATTCCTGTTTCTGGTGAATACCAATCAGGGTTAGCTACCGGGTGGATAGTACACATGGATTTCTGCTTCTGGTTATCAGTAGCATTGCTTTCTGGAAATTGGTAGATAGACTGGTAGCGTAAGGAGGCTGTAGCAGTCATTGTTCAGGGAGAGACGATCAGCACGATGAAACAAAATCAAAAGTTGAGGCTGCTTAAATACTGCGTTGTTCAAAATTTAACCAACCAGGCAATCGGCAATGCGGGACGTCAGAAAAATATATTATATTGGGCAACACTTCTTAAAGTTTAGATTTTTCTAATGGGTATCCACGCTTGTTAAGGTGATAAATATAAAAATTGTGTATTATTAATTATAGTAGTTGACCAAATTTCTTTCGTCTATCTAAATTCTATTTACTCCCGTGTTGTTTCTTGAGTGTTCTATACTTTGGTGTAATTGTTACTTTTAGAATGTTTTAAATTCCAAAGCTCATATTTATTATATTTTATCAAGTGTCCTTTAGACACTAGTTAGAAGAATCTTATAATTTTATAAGTGAAAATTTAAGTAATATTTATTATAATTTTCATATTATTTAATACATAAATTATTCACTCACAAGATGTGCTTTAAGTATTATTTATAGAATTTAGTCCACTTGAAATAAATTTAATTTTTATTAATTACAAACACGCTGTTAAGATTTTTTTCAAAATAAGTATTAGATTTTAAAATGAAAATCTATTTTACTATTTATCACCTACTCATTATAATTTTTTATTGAAAACATTAGAATTACTTAAAAAATTCAGAAAATCAGATAACATAAATTTATAATGATGTATTTATTATTGAAAGAATAAAAACTTATAAAAATAAGATGTATATTTTAAATTTATATTTATATTTTAGATTTATATCATGAAAGTATTTAAGTTTTTTTTATTTAATATTATTTATATATGTGTAAAATATATCTTTTTATTAGTACAAAAGTTAATATTCAATACGGTATCGGTATATGAATCATTTATACTGTTAATACAAAAGTTTCATTGTAAAAAAAATTAACATCTTTAACATTTTATATATATTTTTCAATTATACTAATTTTAAATTTAAAAAATTGACTTTCTATAACATTATAAATAATAGTTGGATAGACGAAAGAAATTGTTAGATGATATACAGGAGAATAAAAAGAAGAGTATAGATTAAGAGATAAAGAGTTAATAAATATGTACAAAAGTTTGTAGTTGGCCCAAGAATGTATGCTCCCTTCATTAATAAAAAATTCATGCATACATAAATTTGATAGTTCAATTAATTAGGCGTTATCACAGTCTACTATTGTATTAGAATATACAAATTAATTCAACTAATAAAATCTTTTCCAAGAACCTCAAACTAATTTGTTATACAAGTAGCTAGTGGTGGTGCCGGAATGATCAATAGGAAGAATGTAAACATAATAATAGATGGCACATATATGAATAGTTTATGTTCTTCTTAAAAGTCAGTTCTCTTTGAAGTTGTGCATATCATCTCCTTCCATTAATCTTCATGTGCATATGTATTAAACTAGCTAGGTATCATGTTATTCTTTCTTTTTCTTTTTCTTACCGTGGAGGCCGGGAAATGGGAATAAACCCCCCAAGTAGACAATGTAGTTAATAACTTATAGCTGGTTGATTACAGTGTAATTAAGCAACTAGACAATTGATTCCCATCTCATATTTAAGCCCAAAGAAATTAATTAATGTTGTATGTAGTGTTTGTAAAGGCAATGGCATCAGCGAGCACTAGTAAGTTTAAGTTATAATTGTATGGATTAGCTAGCATGTTATTGTTGTTCTTACAGTAATTAAATTTGATGTTTCTTTGTGATCCAGATCTAGATCTAGATCCAGATCCAGCCTTTGTGATAGTATTTTTTAATGTTTTGAAATTTGAATATCACTGGAGGGTTTGATCATCCCCAAGTGATAAATCGTACCAGATTGAATTAAAAAATCATGTTGATTGTTGGATTGGTCAAAATCGATAGAACCAATGTCAGGTTGATTGAATTGAACTAATTTTATTTTAATTTTTTATTTAAAAAAAAAAAGAGACTATTATTTGTATTTAGTATGAAATATTTATATTTTATATTAAAGATTAATAAAACAATTGTATTTTATATTAGTGCCATGATTGTTTTGATTTATAAGTTGAACTTGAATGCTGTTATGTATAACAAATTTATCAGTTGTCGTATTAATTATAAGTTATATATAAGAATTATATTTGACTATTTGTGATATGATTTTCTTATTATTTAATAATTATTGAATTATTATATTATATTTTTTTTATGTATTTTGTATATATAGTTGATAAAAAAATTTTAGTATATAATTAAATATATTTATAATATCATTTAGTTCAACTTTTTAATGCAACTCCAGTTGAATTAATGATCCAAATTAGATAATTTTTTCAAGTAAAAAACCGTTTGGTTTTTAAAATATTAATATTTTTAATTTTGTTAAATTAGATTAATCCAATCGAGGCCTTGAGTTGTGTATTTGGTATTGGATCAGCACTTGTACAGGCCACGGACTTTAAGGAATTTTGCTTTCTAGGATTTTATATATATCTTAATTTGCAAAACTCACCATCATCATTTTTTCTTTTGTTTTTTTCCTTCTTTGTATTTTATTAGTTCAACTAGAGGGGTGTTAAAAAAAAAAAAAAAAAAAACCATGAGAAACCATCGTTAAATATGTTTCTTTGACATTAAAAAAAAATTAGCCAAAATTAAGTAGACTTTATGTTCACTAAATAACTAATATTTCTTCAATATAGATTGGAGTTAAATCTAATCAATGATCAAAATGTCATTTTTTTTGATATAGTATTGTTCAATTTAGAAACGAAAATAATCAGATATGTATAAAAAATTATGAAAACGATGCATAATGTAGAAAATATTTAGATATGTAAATATATTATGTAATACTTATTTATGAGTGATTTGTAATATATATAATGATTAATTATGCATGTTTGAAAGTTTGATTTGTCTTTTCACATAATTTATATATTTTTTTATATGTTTAATCTCAATAATTTATTAAATTATACATAATACAACCAATACATATTAACTAAATTAAATGATCAAAATTTAGAAAAAAATACTTACACTTAATTATATTTATTTTCTTGTCATTTGACTAGCTTCCATATAATATTTTCTTTGATATCTATTTCTTGATATCTTATATGTTTTGAAAACTGGTCCGACCTGACTCGTCAGACTAGTTGGACCTTAAGTTGAGTGAAAAATCAAACCGAATTGAACCAATAACCCTTTTTGGTGGTTGAATCGGTCAAAACCGATAAGAACTATGAAAATTGGAAGAACTGGTAGAATCATGCTTGGTTGATTGGAACTGAACTTATTTGTTTTATTTAAAAAATTAATAAAATATTTGTATTTTATATTAAAGATTATTGAAACAATTGTATTTGAATTGATATTGCCTTTATTATTTTGATGTATAAATTAAAACTTGAATGTTGTGATCTATAATAAATCAGTCTTTTGTTGTATTAGTTATTAATAATTATATTTGACTATATGTGATGTGATTTTCTTATTATTTAATGAATATTAAATAATTATCTTTTGTTTTTTTGTATATTTAGTTAGTATTAATTAATAAAAAAATTATATAGCATTAAAATATATAATTAAATATATTTATAACGTCATTTGATCCAACCATCAGTCTGACTCTGGTTAAACCAACAAATCGAGATAGGACAAATTTTTCGAGTAGATTATCGATTTGAGATTTTTAAAACATTAATTTTTATACTTATAAAATCTAATTGTGTAATTTATAAATACAATTTAGTTTATATAACTTAGTATAAATATGTAAAAACAAAAACAAATTTTTTTATTCGTTATAATTTTTAAATTGACAAGTATAACTCTTAGTAAATATTAAAATCAAACATTTAGAAAGAAAAATAGTTAAAACAAAATTTATTTCTTTTATGAATTAAAAAATATATGTCACGAAATATTTTTTTTGTTAATTCTTGACATTGCGAAATTTAGTCTTTAAAAAAATTAAAGAAAATTTGAAACTTGTACGATATTGTTTTTAAAAATATCAAAAGTATTTAATTATATCTTTAAATACAATCAGATATTAATTAGCATTTATGAAAATATTTAAATATTAATTTTATATTTATAAGTCAAAATAATATATATTTAGCCCCTATAGCAGGAAAATATTACACATTTAAGTTTCTTTGACTCTAACATATATTTGACAGCAGCCATCGTAAGTCTTAGGCGGCGCAGCCGGAATTCCTGTGCTGTGCTGAATTCATTATTGAGGCTGAAATTTGATGTAAATTAGATAAAATAAGTTTGTCTAGTGTTTTAGTATTTGTAGGATTACTGGTGTCGTTTGCTTAAATAATTGGGTCATATGTATCAATTTGAATGAGTCAAATACGTCAACGTATGCAAGAATGTGACCGGTGTTTTAACGCAAGAAAGAAATGCATGGTATATTCCTTTTGACATTTTCTTTGTGTTGGGTTTTGATAGGTATTTACCTTTTTGTTCACAAATTTATTTATGTTTTATATTTTATAAGTATTCTCACACTTTTGAGTGAGTTTATTATTATTTGTGATTTCTGATTGTCCATCGTTATAAAAAAAATTTAACAGATTCAAACCTATGATATTATAGATATTCTCAATTAATAAACTCAAATGTATTTTATCACTTGAAACACACTTTATAAATTTTCGTGCACAAAATCCTATTAAGTAAGAAGCCATCGCTTAAAAATCAATTGGAGATGAACATCATTTTCTAAATTTATTAAGCTTACTAGCTACCTAATATTATTGACATTGACCGACTCTATTAATCTATTTCATGGTTTGTTTAGGATGCTTGTATTGAAGCAGAAACCGCCTTTTGGTTGAAGTGTGCATACTTGCATAGTCAATTCTAGGGTTTGTTTGGCTATGGTTGACGGGAGAAACTTTTGGTTTTCTGGCCAGAAAATTACAGACTATAGAATATAATATGGCTTATGAAGATATTCAATGCTATTATGTTAATCATATAATAAATTGAAAATTTTAAATAGACTTAACTTTATATTTCATGTTGCCTTGTAATCGTATAATTAAAGCAATAACTTTCATCGACAAAAGATGACAAAGTTGAATATAGTTATTGTATAATGATAGATTCTCCAACATCACTTCTTGCTTTCCATTTTCATGGACAACACATTTTCTTGACATTTCTATAACCACCTTAAATTTATAGAAATTAAATACTCCTATAACATTTCTTCCGCATATTATACGCAACTTATTGTAGTGTTAGGAAATTTCTTGGATGTTCTAATTATCTTACAAAAATAAAAGTAAATGATTCAATCATGGAAATAATTTATTTGCTCCCTAAATATAAATACTCGCAATCCAGATGTGAATTAGAAGCATCAAATAAATTAGAATGTTGAGTACTGTTGTGGTGAGGTACATGATGATGAGGCCAGCTATTAGGAGTTGTGTTCAATTATTACTTCATACTTACTTATTAATTAGTTAAATTTAAGAGTTAGTTTAGTTTATCGTATAAAGATGACAAAATAGCATAAAACTGTCTAATTGACTGTGTTTGACAACAACAGATAATATTAGATAATTTAAGATTATCTTCTGAGAATGACAAATATAAAAAAAACTGTATTACTATATATTTGGTATCATATAAATTCATATGTATTATCTAATTATCTTATATAATATATCAAACGAGTGCTTAAATGCTTGTACATTTGGTAGTTTAAAGCAGTAGCAAGCACAATGATACTATAGAGAAGAAACATTGATAGTGTGCAGCCACATTAGGATTATAGAATGAAATGCTTGGCCGAATACCACTTTGGCCGTTTTGGCCTTTGGTCATTAAAGAGTTAGATATAGATACTGTATTATCTCTTATTGCTTTCCATTTTCATCTACAACACTTTTCATAATCTCATTTTACTGATTTCATTTGGCAGAACAAGCCGGCTTTGTGAGTTAGATCTTGTAAAGGTTCACGTGATTTTTTAAAATACATATAACAAGAATAAATATCACTCTTATATACTCGAGATCACTCTAATATACAGTTGAATGGCACTAGTCCTTTGACCGTCACACTATAACAACCATATATACCTAGTCGATAGGAAGGAAGGTTTCATTTCTTGACATCCCCACCTCATAGTTGAGTAAAAATAAACTCAGACAGAACCTCAAGAGGCAATCCAGGCGTTGCCAGTGCTGCAGGCCATTTGCATAAGAGTAATTGGAGATGGATTTGTGGATTCGGCCATAAAATGGGATTTGGTGCATTTCTTTTCAAGCAGAGATTTGAACTTTGAGATTGGGATTGAAGCATGCCTAGACCCTTGGGTATAGAGGGGGGTGGCGACAGTTGGTTTCAAATCCTTGGTGGAAGCCTTAAGCAAAGTACATGATCCACTAAGTTGGTATTGCAAAAATAATTTAGATAATGGTGAGCAAATAGTAGAAATGCACAGATCTTCTGGTCTCCAAAGTCCAACCCATTTTTTTTATTGAGTTCGGCCCGTATTGCTCCCTAAGCTTTACAAACTTTTGTCTGGGCTCCCAAAAATGCATCAACCTCAACTTAATTAATTAGATAATAATTAATATTCGATATACTGTTATGCTGTATCTAATTTTTATATCATCAATAAATAAGATAGTCACATTGTCTGACACAAATTATCATTCTGAATTTTAATTAAATAATTTGATGTGTTATAATCATATTGATTGATAATATATTAAATTTTTATTATATTATATTTACACACTAACAATAGCAATTTTCTTGTGTTGTACAAGATCAACAAGCTATCTAGAAAGTAAAAATAAAAAAATAACCAAGATTGCAGCAGATCAAATCAGGTAATAGTCTTAGATTGTACAATTTAATTATGATACTATATGCAAGCAAGATGCATTGGGGGTACAATAGTAATAATAATTTTTTTTTATAAATAGTTGTATCTGCTGTGATAAGAAAGCCTCCTTGGTTCAGTTCGGTATAACGTGGGTCTCCAAAACCTGATGTCATAGGTTCAAATCCTACGGAGCTTGATTGACACTGAAATAATGGAACAGCAGTCTGAATTTGACCTCCTACGAATTAAAAGAACGAATGTAAAACATCATTTGTGAGCTGCATACACAAAAGGAGATATATGAAAGCCAGCAAAGACACCAAATTAGGATTATATAATGAAATGCTCATGCTATATATTTATATATATAATATATATAACTCGAAATAAAGTTTACTAGCAGTCAGTTATTAATTCAATAAATAAATAAAATTCCATTACTTTATATATATTTTTAACTCAATTTAATTCTAAATCACATAATCATCATCCTAATCGTCACCATCACAACTACTTCCAGAAACAATTATTTAGAGGTTAATTATTTGTAAAAACTAATTATTTAGTCATTATCAGAAAATAGTGGATCAGCATCAAGACCAATTGATCCTATTATTATGCTTCTTCCTCACCCACCACTTTGAAATGAAGAGTATTTTGGAAAGCAAAACGTTACCAATTGCATTTTTTGTAAGCAGGGAGGCGATCTTTTTCTTTCATAAATGCCTATAAGATTCCCTTGGGTACACAAATTTCAAATTTTGATTATTGATTAAGGAGTTTAATATGTGGATTGAAAGCGTTCGATTTTTTCAGTAAATTGTAATTGATTAATAGCAATTGGTATGAATTAGATAAATTCTTCAATTGACATAAATAGTTGTAAAAACATGTTTTATTTGTATTGTATGTGATAACTGTCTAATTTATTATTTATATTTCTATATATTAACAATTCTCCCTAACATTTTTTTTGTTTTGCAATATGCTTACCAAGCCCATATTTAACTTATGACTAACCTCATTTATCCAATTCTCTCAACTGAATTTTTAGTGACTTTAATATGGAAAATATATTGATGGAGATAGGAGAAATGGTGAGAACATCATGTCATATATTCTCATAATCTATTTTTGAATTAGATCCGTTTAGGAGAGGATTGGACTCGTGCAACATGCAAAATCCATGTATATAGTGTTGTCCTATTTATATAATCTTAGTTGGAGTAGGTAATATTTTAATGGGTTGATTGTTTGTTTCTTTTCCTTTCTTTTTATATTTCGTATGGAAACCTTTTATTTTTATATTTCTTGTTGATTAAGACATCATGAATCATATGATATTAATAAATTTGACGTGTAATTATTAGAAGTGTATACAATCAATTGAAATTTGTAGTTAATAAAATTTAAAAATCGAATCGAAGTGAAAATATACATAATACAAAATTAACTGAACGAAAAAAATATAAGTAATTTAGTTATCTAAAATTTATTAATATTTACTAAAATTAATTTATAAATTATATTTATTTATTTTTGAATCTCATATATTTGGATTCCATATTTTTTAAATTCATTAATTTTGTAAAAAAAATAATATATTAATATATTCAATACAAATAAAAATAAAAATTAATACAATAATATATTAAAAATATAATTTTTATAATTATTTTTCTTTTTTTATTTTTAAATAATTATGAATACTCATGTGCACTACCTCGCTATAACCAACCAAAAATAACAAATACTAAATTTAACCACTCAAACAAACTGAACCAAATACATAAAACACTGAATTAAACCGAACTGGATCGGTTCGGATATTCACAACCCTAGTAATTATTGTTCCTGATATTATTATGTGGACAGCAATCTTATGTACATCGTGTGAACAGCATGAATTCTAATAATAAAAAAATATGTGGACATCAGAGAGCTGGCCTCTGAAATCCTATCTACGGATACACATGCATTATTGCTTATTTAGCTTGCTTTCCTCTCTTTATTCTGATCCCGGCCGCCTCCAACCACCGGCCACCGGAGCTTATTTATATTTATATGCAGTCCAAAAGCCAAAATGGAGAGCATTAAAATGAGATCTTCTTGCATGGTCACTCCAAGCAAGCCCACACCAAATGACTTGTTGAGTTTCTCCAAGATGGATCTAATGGTGCCAATGAACCATTTTCCTCCTGTTATCTTCTTTTACAAACCAAACCATAACAACAACAACAACTTGACAAACCAATCTGCTGCAGTCGAGACAATCAAGAATTCTCTAAAAAGGATATTAGTCCACTACTATCCATTTTCCGGTCGATTTCGGAGGATTAATATCAAAGGGGATCAACAATTAGTACTTGAATGTAATGCCATGGGAGTGCAATTCTTTGAAGCTGATTATCTCAATGTAAAAATGAGTGATTACATCGAATTATTCGATCCCGACAAGGCTACCAAGAAACTTGTTCCTCATGTTGATTATAGTATTCCAATTGAGGAATGGCCACTGATGCTAGTACAAGTAACAAAATTCAGCTGTGGTGGACTCTCTCTATGTTTACTCATTTCTCACACATTGGTTGATGGGGTAGCTATGTACAATTTCATCAAGTTATGGACAAAGTTAGGCTCGAGGTGAACATTTGAACAAAGATGAAATTCCCATACACGATCGATCTATTTTAAAATCATCAATTCATCCACAACCACGATCTCGAGATCTTACTAGATTTGATCATTCAGGATTCAAGGCACCACCACTATTGTTAGGTTGCTCCAATGCAACAGAAGTACTACAAAAGGAAACCACTCCTGTGGTGATGAAAGTTTTTGCGGAACAAATTAAGAAGCTAAAAAAGGAAGTCAACGAAGAAAATACACATTTACATCGACCCTATAGCACATATGAGGTGGTTGCAGCTCACATATGGAGGTGTGCGTGCATGGCACGACAAGGTGATAAAGATCAACCAACAGTTATTCGAATTGTTGCCGATATTCGGAATAGATTGAAGCCGAAAATTCCTAAAAATTTTGTAGGAAATGTGGTTTTACCGGTACTAACACCGACGTGTCTCTATGGTGAAATATTGTCCAATAGATTGAGCTACACTGCACAGAAAATAAGAGAAGCAACTGTGGTGTTGACAGATGAGTATATAAGGTCAGCTCTTGATTATGCAGAAAAAATGGAAGCAAAGCAAGTGCATGCACTAGGCTATGAGAGCAAAGGAGGGTATTTCTATGGAAATCCAAACCTTTCTGTTGGTAGTGTGATTGGAGTGCCTATATATGATGTAGATTTTGGATGGGGAAAGCCTGTGTTTTATAGTCCTGGAAATTTGGGTTCTCAGGATGGTAAATTATTTATGGCTCCAAGCCCAGATGGAGATGGATCTTTATTCATACATCTTCGTTTTCAAACACAATATTTTCAAGCTTTTAAGGAGTTCTTCTACGGTGTTGATCAAAAGGATGATATTATTTACCATACAGCGCAATCGAACCAAGCTCGGCTCTAACATATATCAATAATCATCAAGCTATACATGACCTGTAAGTTAATTAATGGCAGACTTTTTGTTGTTGTTGCTGGTGCTGCTGTTGTGTTGTTTTTGTTAATCTATGACCAAAAAAAATTCATAGTTCATGTTTGATTATAATATTATTAATTAGTTCTCCCATGACATTCAAGTACTAATTGTAGATCTCCTTTGATATTCATCCCGCAAAATCGATCACAAAATGGATAGTAGCATAGTGGACAAAGATTCTGTTTGATAATATTCTTGTAAAAAATTATGTGATTTTTAAAAAATTATTTGATATAAAAATTGTCTAGTTAATTTTACTAATTTTTAAAAATAATTATATTTTTACAATATTAATTTAAAATTGACTATAACTTTTTGATAACTCTTATACGACTCAAACCTACAACAACTTGTTAAAAATGATAGCATAGCATTACCAAACTTTGAATATTATCAACTATCCTACGTAGAGAATTCTTGATTGCCTCAACTGCAGCAGATTTTGTCAAGAAGGCTACATATGCAATAATGCACGTGTTAATATACATGTCTAGTGTCTATAGGCCAGCTCTCTCTCTCTCTCTCAATAATCTGACAAAAACTTCATCTTCAAGCTGTCAAGAAGGGTAATCATGGTTCAAAATAGCATTCTTTTTCTATTGAAGCTATGAATTGGGTCCCATAATGACTGGATGTTGGACCTTTCGTTGCAGACTTGCAGTTACATAATTAAAATGGTCAGAGGGTAATTTCGTCTGTTGACAAAATTTTGTATTTAATAGTATATGACCCTACAATTACCAAGAAGTTACCCTAAAAAGTTGACACAATTTTGAGGATTTTTGGAGAGAAAAATCTAAATTTTACTATTTTTATTAAAAAGGTAATTTTATTTTAATAGTTAAAATAGGGTGAATTTTGAAATCGTATTTTTAAAAATTGATTTCTGGGTCCAACTCATCATGCCTGTAACCAATTTTACAAAAGTTAGTTTCATTTAAATTTTTGTCTCCCTGCAGACTCCACGAGAGGGGCCCGCAGGAGACAAACAAGTCATGAAACTGACTTTTGAAAAGCCAGTTTTAAGTCTCTGCAAAGCTGTAGCGCTAGGCTACAGCATTGCAGTGGAAAAAAGTAAAAAAAGAAAATTCTCCCTACAAAAATTACAAAGTCGATATAGTAACTGTCGTGTCCCTGAAGTAAAAAATATAATAATTAATGCTTGAAAATCTGGTACCTAGACTGCAAGCTAAGCTATGTCTATTCATATCTATATTCTTACATACTCATAGATTCTATTAGCGTTGTACAGCAGTGCATAGGGTACTTTTTCACAAAGTCTGCATAAAATTATTAAAAAATGAAAAAAATAATTCTCGTATTGAAATAAAAATTTCAGTAACAAAATTTTATTGTAAGCTGTTTTCTTAACGTTAAAATATAAATTTGAATATTAATATTGATAATTATTTGAAGGTCTTTCAAGTTAGGACATAATTTAAATTTGAATTATTAGATTTACAATAATATTTTTCGTAAAATTCAAGAAACCAAAAAAAAAAATTTAGAATACTTGTTATAATATAATAAATATATTTATTAAAAAATTTTGAAATTAAAATAGATAGATATTAAATATATTATTTATGTTAGCATTACTCAAAACAAGTTAGAATGTAAAAAGTTCAAGGGAGTAAGCAGGTTCATGAATTGACATTTTTTAAAAGAGATTTGTATAACAAGAAATCAAATACAAAACCAGCTCTTTGTACAGGTGATGGTATGGCAGTCACGTATTGGCATGTAAAACTTAAAAAGAGGATGAAAAGTCAGGCACGTGATGGCAGGGAAAGGAATTTTTTTTTACTTTTTCCCATTGCAACTCTTCAGCCTAGCGCTACAGTGTTGCAGAGACCTGAAACTGGCTTTTCAAAAGTCGGTTTCAAGACTTGTTTGTCCCCCGCCGACCCGTCTCATGGGATCCGCAGGGAGACAAAAATTTAGATGAAACCGACTTTTGTAAACTCAGTTTCAGGCCTCATTTAATATGGTCGCGTGGGCTCGTAAGGTGTGTTGTGGGGTCTGTAGGGTGACATGACATGGTGAGTCGGACCCATAAACCTAGTTTTTAAAAACACGATTTCAGGGTTCACCTTATTTTGGACTATTAAAAAAAAAATTATCATTTTATATAAAAATGGTAAAATTTAGACCATTTTATCCAAAAGTTTAAATTTTGACCGGTCACGATAAAGTGCCTATCAAATCAGATGATTTCCCGTTCAATTATGGATGGCTCTTTACTAGGCCTGGTCAAAAAATTGTCTGGTTAATTATTTTTAATAATATCTTTTTTATTAATTTTTAAAAATTGACTATAAATTTATAATAGCTCATTTTACACTACTCAAACCCACAACAACACTTGTTAAAAATGATAGCATTACCAAACTTTGAATATAATCAACCATGGATATCCTACATAGAGAATTCTTGATTGCCTCAACTGCAGCAGATTTTGTCAAGAAGGCTATATATGCAATAATGCATGTGTTAATATAGATTCCTTGTCTAGTGTCTATAGGCCACCTCTCTCTCTCTCTCTCTCTCTCAATAATCTGTCAAGAACTTCATCTTCAAGCTTGTCAAAAAGGGTAATCATGGTTCAAAATAGCATTATTTTTCTATTGAAGCTATGAATTGGGTCCCATAATGACTGGATGTTGGACCTTTGGTTGCAGTTAGATAATTAATTATTAATTTGAGAGCATTAGCAAACATCAAAATGGTTAGAGGTTAAGGCTAAAAATAAATTAAAATGGTCAGAGGATAATTTCGTCTTTTGTCAAAATTTTGTATTTAATGGCATGTGACCCTATAATTAACAATAAGTCACCCTAAGAAGTTGACACAAATATGATGGGTCATGATGAAGTGCCCATCAAATCAGATGATTTCCCATTCAATTAACTGGGGTTGATTTTATGGATGGCTCTTCATTCGGGGCCTGATCAAAGCCTCACCGTATAGCTCACAATTAGAAATGGGAAAACCACTTTTTGCATGATCACCAAATGGGAGAGAAATGTTAGAAAGTGGGTGCAGAAGAAACACCAACCTAAAAGAAGTTACAGATACATGTTTCATAGCTCTTCTCAAAACACACCAGTTAACAGAAACAATAGTGCAAAATGCAACATCAAACAAGTTTCATAAAATGCACCTAGATTTAAGTGTATATATAGAGCTGCACACCTCACTCAGATCTCAAGGATTGTGGACTGGAAATCGTTTTCTTTTGCAATATACAGCTACAACATACCCTTCGGTATTTACAAAGAAGAAAAACTTATTACTGTTAAGAAGGATACGATATTAGTAAACAACAGCAAGTTGCTTTAATAACTGAAAAAAATGGTTAGAGGTTCGTTTAAGAAGGTCAGTGTATACTAGCTAGTAGATAGTTCAAGCCTCAACTTGATAGTGATAAACATAATGAGGAGGTGAGGATGGAGGATAGAAATAACCAGGTGGGGATGTCTGGTTATTGTTATAATGGGGCGGTAAGGTTGTTTGATAGATGTAATGGGGTGGGGAGGGAGAACTCGGTTCAGTTCTTGAGGGACTGCCTATATGAGATTCATGCTTGTCTACTCTGACTTCAACTAACTCCTCTTCTACTTCAAATGACTGGAAAATTGGATGCAAGTAAGCATCTGCTAGATATGCTTTCAAGTTCAGGTCAGGCTCAGTAGTTCTTTCCAGTAAATCCTTTGCCATTGCTTCCTGAAATGATAAGGGAAGCTTATCAAATCACCTGAAAATTAATCCTACTGTGAAAAAAAAAAAAATTCACAGTTGGCTAATTGCATAGCCCCAGATCTTACCTCAAGTGGATACTTCCTAAATGCCGGTTCAAAGCGATTCTTGCAGTACTTGTGGAATGATAATGTCAATACTGGTAAGATAACAAGCAAGGGTGTCGAATTTGCAGCTTTTTTTGTGCTTAGCAGACCCAACAAAAGAACCTGGGATATCAATAAGCTTGCTATAATCCGGCTGTGAACATGGGGCCAAAATGCAGCTGCACTTTCATATTGTTGATTGTACACATTGATTATCTGCAAAATATCAAGACAATGTTTGACATCACCCTCAGAACAATTACATGTATAATGCACAAATAACACACAAGATCCTATTTTCATTGCATTTACAACATTGTAAACAAAAATAATGTTTTTCGGAGAGTGACATTCTTGAGAAGATACTAACCTGATGACGGTAAACTAAGTAAGCGAGAGCAAAGAAGACCAGTATGAAAGGAAGAAGGATTGGAGTCACTACAGCATACACAATCCCCAGAAGGAAGTACAGTTGCAGACTTGGAAGAGTCTCTGGAAAATCCACACTTCCCGGGTTCATTGCCCTCTCTCTGTCCCTTTCAGTTTTCACCAAAAACATGTTCTTGAGATGAAAAATAAATAGTGGCTTTAATCGGAGAATCTCTCCAGCAACCCCAGCCCATCCGTCAACCATTATATATGTAATAAAAAATGTAGCCTTCATTGGAATGGAAATTCCAATATTTCTAGGAATCCTATATTGAAAAATAAAATAAAATTAAACTCTCATGAAGAACAAATTAAAGCGATACTATTGAAGAAATAACAGTGCCTATTAAGTGCATTATAAGAATTAAGGAGAAATAAATAAATTAATCTTGAGAAATCATAAAAGGTCATAGGATATAGTCATAGATATTTACTGGGTGGGTGGTTGGTGAAGGAAAGCATCCAATTGCTGGAAAGCAGTACCAGTCACTATACTTCCCAAGAATACATTCACCAACATAAAATAATAGTACTTTGCTGCAGCCCTCCGTTCCAGGGTTGACAATGCAATATGTCCCTCAATTTTTGACATGATCATCAAAACCGTAGGAAGAATGTACAGGAAGATTTTGAGGGCTAGACCAGGAAGAAAGCCTTGTAAAAATGACTTGATGAATTTCCTGCAGAAAGTCACACATTTTGTGATGATTTAGAAGCTAAAGGATGGAAGCTCTTAGCTCTTAATAAATTAACTTAGATAGGAAATTAAGGGCACAAATTAAAATTTTCAAAAATAATTCTCAATATACAGAAGTAACTATGAACAAGATGCATTTCAGTGCCCATATACGAGATGAATTTCATTTCATGCTTATAATTTGGTCCGAGGCAGGGCAACAATGTATTATTTATACCTATCAGTTGATATAATGTATCTATGGAGAACAGAAGTAATGAGGAAAAATAAAAAGAACACTACTGAAAAGACGGATTAAAATATATAAGCAGGAACATTGATGATAAAAACTATGAGCTGGCTACAAAATAGCTCTTTTTGGATTCTGGTGTAAGCCAAAAGAGAAGAAGGCTTAACAGATGTTGCACTTACATTCAAAAGTTTCTACAAATTTCAGCTTTCGAGTACCAAAATTCAGACCTGAACTTTGGCATCAAATGTTCATATGGAAAAAGACAGAACCTCATTGTCCACTAGAATTCCAAAACTTCACTACAACATTTGTTGTATATGGTAAAGTGCTCTCTCTCTTTTACTCCTCTTATTATAATAAGAATAAGATAAGTCTACTTACAGTTCTATCACCGGTCTGAGGAAAGGAGCAACTCTTTCAAGACCCTCCAAGTTTGCCAGAGATTGCACAAAAGCAATGGGTATCAAGTAGAAGAATACCAAAGTAAACACTGACAAAGATATTAGAAGTTTTCGGATACTTAGAGAAACAAAAGGTATAGCCAAGTTTCGCCAATAAACATCACGTGGTTCTGGAGCCCAATTTGTCAGCCATAGTGTAGGATTCTTGCTTTGCTGTGTCTGTGCACAAACTGAAGCCCCCCAACGTGAATTAAACGAAACAAAGGCAACAGGCAGAATGGATTTTGAATCTTTTATAATTTTCTGGCGCTCCAATGTCATCTGCACACATGGACAGTGCACAATAGCTACATCACAATATAACTATTTCCCTCACATAAGTTTAATTTAACAGTTCCAATAAGGAAATGAGACTGCAAATATGTGGCACATTGATTTGAACATACCTAATTATAAAAAGAAAGTTGTACACGTACGCACACACCACCACAAACATTATGATGATAGATTGATGATGAGAGAACATAAATGACTTACTCTTTTATCAAATGCCTTGATCTGCTGTTTGTAATACTCAATAGCATCAACTCTTTCACCCCAAAACCCCATGAATCCTTGCTAAAATTTAGAGGAGTAAAAACAAGAAAAATCAAATCCAGAGTCCTGAATAATAGTGAGTTACTTCATATTTTCTTAAATCACATAATGAATGATCTACATTATTAGGACAAACCCAATTATTTGAGTTCAAAAATGAATTACCTTTATGGTTAGCCTCTTCTCAGGGTGCCTATCAAATTTAAGTTGGTGATAGTCAAGCCAATTCTGCAGCCTGTCTCTTTTCCTCACAAGTTTAGCAAACTTATTTGCATTGTAGACTGCCTGAAGAGTGAAAGTTAATAGTTATGATTACACTGCAAAACAAAACAAAAAATTTGCACGTCTGAAATACATTAACATCATGCATAAAACATTCAACTATAAAATTGTCTTTAATCTATTTTCTCATATGATTTTATTTATTTTATCAAATTAATTTCCTAATGCATGATTACAACAATTGTCTTACCTGGTGACTAAGATAATGATCTGGGTGGTTTGTTTGAAAGAAATGATCCACAGTATCTGATAAGGAGTGACCAGGAACATGTGGGACATTCCTGACAACTACCTGCAACAATTAAGTAGAAATACTAACAATTACAATACCTTAAGCTTTATGAAATGTGACTCTAGCGCAACTCAGTGTAATTCTCCAGATTCCAGACTTCACTTATTTCCAGCTTAAGAGTCTAAATTAGGATGAAAGCTAAATTTTGAGTTAGTGAAACCTCAGATCGTCCTATAAGAATCCTATCCAAATAATAGTAATAAAATAACAATGATAATAATAATAATAGCAATAATAACAATAATAATCATGTAGGGAGGTTCAACTTCCCTGTGGTCTCTTTCTACTGTATGCAAATCTAGCTAGAAAAAATGCCACCATATATATATATAGGGACAATATCTAGTGGAGGTAATTATGGTTTTTGTTGTTATTTGATTTATTGTTCTTAACAATGAAGCTGAGGAACTTGATAATGGCGACACCACTTACATTCTGCTGCTTAAGTAGCAGCTACTGCATTGTAGTTCTCCTATATTTCTTCCTTCTTCTAACTTCATAAACAGTTTAATTCATGGAATCAAAATAAAATACTTCAGTTATTAGTATAAGCCTTCTATGAAAATAGGCAGATGATATAGAAAGATCATGCAGGTAAAAACACTAAAGCATTATGGTCCATGTTTTTTAGAAATGGAAGAATTATAAGAAACTACAAGACTTTCTCTCAACAAGTGAAATTCTACAAAATTTACAGTTTAGAAATCCAAAATTTCAACTCACTGTAAATTGCTCAACACGCCTGCGTTGTGAAGCCAAGAATCGCAACCTCATTTTTCCTACATAATCATATTCCTTGTATAGCATGTAACAAGTCCATATCGTGAACAGGTATTCCAACGCAATATGTACAAAAAACCTGAAATTTAAGGTTTCTTCTGTTAGAAGCTTCTCATGACTGATATTCACATATATCATAGGCATACCTTTAGTTTAAGAGCCAAAACATGGAATATTATTAGACCAGAATAATTAAAGTGTGATGAGAATAACAAAAAACATTGTATGATTCATGAAAAGCTATTGTCTCATCCCAAATTAAGAGCCATTTTTCTTTTGGCCATTAAATTAATAGAATATAATAAGATTCCATTATTTTCCCCAAATGACCTTGAGATATGCTTTCCTTGGATAAATTAGATTCCTTATAATGAGATCTCCTGGCTTTAAATTAAACATAAACACCATAGTCATTTCAGAACTTCACTCCGAGAAAAATAAGCACCAAAATCAATCAAATATATGCTATCACTTCAAATCAGAATGTCACACAATCGTTATTTGTCCTTCATACAAGGGAAACATTAATTTACCTAATTGACTTAGGCCGGACATTCGATATTGAAAGTTTATCGATATCACTCACTACCAAATCTTTCCTCAAGAAAAATAATGTTCCACTTGATACATTGACAGGAATGAGGATGAGGAGTGCCACAACTGTCATTGGTACGAAAACTTTTAAGCTGGCAGATAACAGAAAAAGCATAAGTCAGTATTCAGTAATCAGCATGCTCAGTTATATTCAGAGTCACTGCACTGGAAACATAAAAGGTAACAAAAAATTGAGAACTTACTGGACCAAAAGCAACTCTACATTCATAAGCAGTATAAATGCACTTAGAGACCTATTTTTAACTAAAAGCAACTCTCTGTAAGATTATTCCTAAGACAGAATATAATCAAGGATATCAGCACAGAAAGCTGTTTCCCTTTGAGTTAGAAAGGACGGGGTGGGGGAAAGAGGGAGAGCTTTGATTGAATTATTTTCATACTCTTTACACAAGTTGTAAGTCAAATTGAAAATTTTCTAAGTCTCGACTGCTTAGGAAGTTCACAGAAATAAATAGAAAGGTTCAGATTCTAATAGAAGAAAAATGAGAGTTGCCTGAAACAATCACAGCAAGTAGATAATTATGTATGTCTTTACTGGGTTATATACATGTCAGAAAGAAGTGGGAAAAATGAAATTGGGCATTCAGGGTAAGTAATTTCAATTTCAAAAGCATAAATTTTGAAATTTTAACCCACAAAACAATAGAAATGCCTTCAATGACCGTACCTATAAAACTTCGAATAATGCAACTAGCAATGCAGCATTTCAACCGACAATTTGTGGCTACCTATAAAACTTCGAAAAATGATATTTTGCAATTCATGCCTCTAATTTCTCGGGAATAAATCACACCCGAAATTTGAAAATAGTTGGGAAAAATAGAATTCAAAGAGTTAAGAGAATACCCCAGAATATAAATTCTCAGGAAAACAGCAGAGTCAAGACCAGCATGGTTAATAATCTCAGCCTCACTCATTTTCACAGCCTGAGGCATCCAATTCAAGAAGGTGAGGTACGTCTTGAAATTGAGGTTCACAAATTTGCTCACAAAGTTGGCAGAGCGCCTTGGACTTGGACTTGACCTTCCCCCATTGATGTACCATTTGGGAAAGTAAACCCTGTCATTAATGGGTTGAAGTCTGAGTAGAGCAAAGGCCAGCAAGAAAGCAAAGGCGCTGAGTATGTTGATGAAAGCCGAGACTCCAATGTCTTCCAGAGAAGCCATTAGAGAAACCAGGGAGAGAAAGGGATAGAATGTAGAGAGAAAAGATTGAATTTTTAGTGATAATATAGAAAATAAAGAGAAGGGGTAAAGAGGAAGGAACCAAAGACGGGTTCTGAAGCAATAACAGAATGGAAGATAGAGAAAGAAAAGTATAATTAAATTTCCATTTGTTTATTGTGGGGAATATTGAAATGCAAATGGGTCTTGAAAACTTGATCTGTATGATGTATATGTTAATGGAAACTTCCACCTTTGATTTTATATATCTATTCTAAACAGATTAATTTAATTATTTTTGAGCTCAAAACAAATGATTCTGGGTTTACTTGGATTCTAGATGAGATAGCAAATGGGGGTTTTGCATGTGCTTATGGGAGGGATTTTTGGGATGGGAGAGAAAATGGCAGTGTTGGGATTAATGTGTCGTGTGCTGTAAGCCTGTAATTATTGTTGTAAACCTTCGTTTCTTTTTGACAATGTTTTTGGATAGAAAGAATAAGGGAGCTTTCCTTGTGTCTCTTCTTTGAGAGATTCACCTTTTGCACACGGCGGGAAAGCTGGATGCAATCACAAATCGCTAAATCAACGGCAACAAATCGGTTTTTTTCTTTTTTTTTGGAAAAATAAAAAATTGTACATTCAAGATAATAAGATGCCACCTTTAATCTTTTATCATATTTGACGGTTTATTTTTCTTTTTTCTTTTTCATTGAGCAATCAGTTATGTGTGCAATGCACATTTCGATTAACCAACGTTTAAGATGGATTAAACATTTATAAAAATTGTATATACAAAATAATTAGATGCCACTTATACCATGTTTGGCAACTTGAAAGCTGATGACATATATACATCTCCTTTTTTTTATATTTTTTTATTAAAGATATATTAGACCTTAAGCTCTCGTAATTTGAGATTTTAGACACGAATAATGTTATAAGTACAAAGAACATGGTATAATGTCTTTAAGAGAAATCTCAATAATTAAAAGTTGATATTTTTCGGTTGTAGGCACTAGGTATTAGGTTTGATTCTCACCATTGTTTATTTTGTAATAAACAAATTAATAAGTATTATGAAAAACAAAATTACACATTTGTTCGTGCACTAAGTAAATGTATTTTAATACTCTAATAGATATGAAACTATAGTACATATCAAAATATAAGATTGAATTTTTTATGTTTAGAGATCATATAGTGTCTAAATTAGTTTGTGTATATTTTAATTAATTTATATTTTTACTTAATTAAAGACATGTCATCTATATATATTAACTAAATAATTCATAGAATATACTTCAATGATCTCTTTGAACCAAAATATTAAAAATTAAAGTATAACTCATTATCTACCACCCAACCCTTTGAGGTTTAAATCTTGAAATTTGTGTAGCTCTAAGCCAATAATTACTTTGTACTCTAATTGCTTGCCCACCCAAAAAAAAAAAAAAAAAAAAAATTGAATTATGAAAGGCTGCATGGTACAAAGTTCTAAGCCAACAAATTATTCCTATTTTGTGTTATTATACATTTATATGTTAAATAAAAACAGTTAGTTGGAACTGAAGGAGATTCTTTCTACCGGTGACATCCCGCTGGAAAATGATGGAATCCTTTGTTTTTCTTCTCTTTTGCTGTATGCATGATGTTTTGATGAAGCCAAAAAGAGCAAACCCTTTCCACACTGGCTTTTGGCAATGATGGAAAACTGTTTTCCCATTTTTTTTATTTTTTTTTTCACTTGCTCTATTTACTTCCTATTTTTAGAGTTTCTTTCGGTGTTAAAGAGCATTCTTTTTTTCAACATCAACTTTGACAAAGAATTCAACTAAATGCTTGAAAGCAATTCCAAGCAATCAACATTACTTTATTTTTATATAGTTGATGGCGATCAATTACTTTACTAATTGGACCATATGATCATTGGATATCATAAAATGTGAGATTCCCTATCATGATTTAATATATAATTTTGTTGTTGCTAACTTATTTACCCTTGGCTTTTGCCAATTAGGATGCAGTCATGGAAGTTGTCGTTTCATGTGTTGTAAGTGGCTAGGTGGGTTTCATTTCAAAGCAAACAATTGGGCATTGAGAATACTGTTTTGGGGAAATATATTCTGTTTACACCAGAGAAGAGACTGCTTTCATATAGTATCTCTATACCTCTATCTTGCCTCTAGTAGAAATGGACAAGCCATTGACAGAATGGTACTCCAACTTGTTTTCCCTCGAGTCTTGATATGAGACCCTGCTCAAATTTAGAAATGCAGGTTTTTTCAGAAGTGGAAGAGGCATATTTTCATTTGTTAACATAAAAATCACTTCTGAAATAGTAGGTCTATCAGCTGCAGAATCCTCCACACATGAAAGGCTGACATGAATGGTTCTTAGGAATTGCTGAGTAGGACATGAATCTTTTACTGTTGGGTCCATTAGCTCTAATCCAGCACCTCTCTGCCACAACTCCCATGCCTACATTGTAGATCAATCTAATTTAAAGATTGATAACTTTATGAAATAGTAGTTATAAACACAGCAAAAAAGGAAATATAACTCCTAGACTCACATATCCTACAAGGGTCAGAGGCATATTGACATCGTAAAAGCTGTTGTTCCTCCTGCCACTCGCAATTTCAAGCATTAAGACTCCGAAACTGAAGACATCTGATTTTACAGAAAATATGCCCTCCATCGCGTACTCAGGAGACATATACCTGCTGATAAAATTCAAATGAAACATTTTAGTTGTGAAGCATAAATTTGTGTCTGCATTAAATAAATACCATGCTTGAAGAAACAATCATGGATCTTTTCACAACTTACTATATCCCAACAATCCTATTAGTACTGGCCATCAATTCATTTCGCTTGAAAATTCTTGCCATACCAAAGTCAGAAATTTTAGGATTCATGTCAGCATCAAGCAATATGTTACTAGCTTTCAGGTCCTGTGTATAACCTTCAACCTCAAGTCCTGATGAAGGTAAAGAAGTCCTTGTGCAATTCCTTGGATAATGTCAACTCATTTTCTACTATCGAGTTGGCTTCTTTTAGCTGGATCTACAATACATAGAAAGGAAAATCCTCATTTTACAATATTCAGTAAAACTTGAATGCATAAACAGTTGCTTCACTAGATGCACATAAGCCAGGAGATAAAAAGTGGAATAAAACTAACCAAAGAGAAAGGAATCCAAGCTTTTTCTGGGCATGTATTCATATATCAACATCTTCTCCTCTCCTTTTATGCAGCAACCAAGAAGCCAGACTAGATTGAGTATGAGCTCATTTTTGAACTCCACTAGTCCTTGTCCAGAATTTCTTGAGAGCCTCTTTACTGTGATTTCACATCCTTCAGGCAATTTTCCCTATAAGTTATGCAATTGTCATTAGTCAGTAATAACAAGTTAATGAAACAACCAAAACAGTTACTCTTTTTTTTTTCCAGGATATATACCTTGTAAATGGAACCAAAACCACCCTCTCCATGCTTGCTTGCAGGTGAAAATTTATTTGTAGCTTCATATATGGACACAAAGCTAAAACTTTCAAATGAGCACTATTTCCATAATTTTCAACCTCATTTGCATCGCTCGATCTATCTGGTTTCGTCAATGCAAGTAGGCATTTCTCTGTTATTCTTTCAACATTCCCTGTTTGTTTGGCACATACAAAGCTAAATACTGATTTCACAAGTTTATTATAAATCCACAGGAGCAGATTTATTTTCTGTTAACCTTTTCGTGTCTACCTCAAACAGTAGATGATGACCGCCAGAACAAAAATTAGCAAAGCAATTTGTAATATGTTAGTTACAATCAATATCCACTTCTTTCTAGCTGCATGCAAATGCTGAAAAAGTTAGTCATACTAAAAGGAGTTACAGGAAAGGAACACCTGTGACAGGAAAAGCTGTCTATGTTGTTTTTGCTTTAAGAAATGAGTTGCCCATCAAAACTTGTGCAGCCAATGCACCACTGTTATATTGTTCCAGGCAATACTCAAATGATTATTCTGCTTCTCATGTTTGAAGATGCCCTCCGATTCATAACTCTAAAAATTCTATTTGGAAATAGGCAAAAAAAAAAAAAAAAGCGTCCTGCCAGGAAGCTAAATTGAAATGTGATTGTCCAAAACTAGAAATGTGAAGCCTCCGCGTGAAAAAAAAGAAGAAAAAAAAGGATGGTTGCTGTTCAGTAATATAGAACTTTGCATGCATGCTTCTGCTATTGGAAGGGTTTCCAATGATAACGTAAATAGCGCCTCCTGGGTCACTTAAATCTTTGTTAAACTACAATTTTCCTGTCCACATAAGGCATCCAGTTTCTGGACCCATTGCTAAATAGCTCACACAATCACAGTCCGTCCAGCATATTGATCTACAATCACCAGGGCCGTGGCTTTCATTTCCATCATATTTTCCATTATTTAAGTCATCATAAATTCGGTTATCGAATTGATTTGGCCCAAAAAAGCTCCCAGTCCTTAGCTCAAATGTTGGGTTGTCACACCTGCATTCTGGTTGTCCCCATGCTACACATCCTTTATCTGTATTGTAGCCATAGCACATGTCCTCTGTTGAGAAACCTCTTTCCTCAAATAATATCCTGCTCCGGTAATCTAGCCTCCATCTTACTCTAGAAGGAAACATTCTTTTGGGAGAATCATTTAAAAAATAACCGAAGAACTCCTCATCTTTATTTGTATGACTGAAGAAAACGTAATCATGTATTAAACTGTAGTCTATATGTTCAAAGAAAGGATTCTTCGGAACCCCAATAGTCCAAAATATCATGCCTCTTCGCCTAACAACCAACCGTTGTCCCTTTGGATCCCATTCAAGAGTGAAAGGCCCAGAAGATGGGTGGTTTTCGGACAACCATGAAGTAAGTGTCCAATTCCTGCCAGTTTTGTGATTAACTCCTAATTTCATCCCTGGCAAAAGAGTGTCAGTTGGGTAATCAAAGCTTTGCCACAGCTTCTTCCCAGTAGATCCATCAGAGAGGACAAGATTGCCAGAGTCCAACAGGGCGACACTTGTGTTGCTGCCACCTGAGTACAGTTCAATAGGATCTCCCCCTATGTGTTTTATTAGAAACTTCCCTGTATTATCAATAGTAAGAACTCCGGAATCATTCATAAATGGAGCGTCCCGGTTGGCTATCCATACTAGTGGATCATAGTAATCAAACTCAGGAGAACTCTCACCCTTAAACTTGATGCCCAAGTAACGGTTTTTGGTACCCTTGAACTTGAAGAATCCTAAGGTGAAGATTCTTTCAGCAGAAAACCAGGTACCGCGAGGAATTAAGTGTATCAGCTTGTTTGAGTGTGTCTGTGTCTGATGCTGCAGCATTAGAAGTGGAAACGGAAAACAAGAAGAAAACAGTGAGAACGGCAATCAAGTGCATGAGAATTTCCTTTGTGGCCATTGCCTGATAGATTAGTTATCAAGTCGGGGACTATTAGCCTAAAGAGCTTGTAAGCACTGTAATTGGTATATCTGAGAAATAAAAAATTGGTTTTCATCTCCATGCTCCATTGCAGAGCTCGCTAGTACTTGTTGCAAGGTTAGATTCCTCCGTCTTGTTTCTTTGGTTTTCTTTTAGAGACAACCTTATCACTAGTTGTCCATTATTCATACTAGCATCTTAATTTTTTAATTATGTGTCCCACGTTAATGCTTTGTTATGGTTGGATTAAATAGTGGTCTTGTCTCCTAACCCTTTTATACCCATTTCGTTTTTTGTTTTAGCAGTTGTAACTTTTAGTATGAAACTGTCTATAAAGCGGCATGGTGCCAAGACTTCCCTTTCTTCTTCCATTATTCAAATGCCAGAAGGCAATCAAGTTGACAAGGTTTTCCTCTATAGCCGTTATTGTAAATTCCCACCAGAATGTGAACTTTCTTCCAATTTTAGGTAAACATTTGAAATCTGTGTTGGCTGTTCAAGAGGTGGTTTTCTAAAGAAGCTTTATAACAAACGGCTCACACCCGTGCCAAGTTTTTTTTTTTTTTTTTTTTGCATGCCAGAGGCGCCTTGAGCCTTGGACATACTGAAAAAGAACAGCTTTGCACAATATATCACGCCTTTCTTCCTGCCCGTCGCCTTTCTCTTTAACAATGCCAATAGAAGCATGAGACGGTGATTGACCAACAATGACGGATGACGAATCTTTATTCAATAGCTTCATTCGTCTAGTTTAATTAGACTACAAGAAATCAAATCAAAAGTGTCTCACAAGTCACTCACAAGCAATGTGTTTGCTACTACTAGATCATAGAAAACCCAGAAAGATTGTTTAACCGTGTATGCCATTTTGTTATCTCCCCTCAAACATGATGAAGAAAAAGAAAAAAAAAGCGCTGTTGCAATGCCTGCTTGTTCTTGGGATTCCAAAAACAAAAGCACATAGTGAAATGTCAAGATTGGCCACTACACTTTTATCCAGGAATTGACAACACTAACGAAGGATTCCCAATTAACCACAAAAATTTAGCTTCTTCATCACTTTCGCATAAGCTGGAGGAACAGTGCCAGGTTTCCTCAGTCTACGTTTTGATTTCTTCGACTGCAATAAACACCAGAGTTTCATTAGTTTCTAGTATAGTCTGCCATCCTAACATCAATCATTCAGATAACCAAAATGAGTGGAATTATGAGCCTAATAAATTAGGAATAGGAAAAAGAAAAAAATAAGCAAAAAACGAAAGTTTGTGTGGTGATCAATATTAGAAAATTTTGATTCTAAGAAAATATTTGATAACTAATAGCAACAAGGGACTATCTAACGTCACTGGTTTTGCAACAGACAGTTTCATAAGACCCAAAAAATGATACTGGTAGAAGCATACCCATGATCCATAATCAAGTTGGTTTTTGATGCTTAATACCATGGAACGCTACTTAGGTAGCAAACTGCGTATTGGATCAAAAGGTAGCAAATTGTGTAATGGATCTTTCGATTCTAATTGAGAGGATCCCTTTCGATCTAGAACACTAAAAGTAGAATTCTAATCAGGAAACCCAATCGCTATGTTTTGGATAAAGGGAAGATGAAGTTAGCACAGTTGTTGTACTAGATGCTAAGAGTTAATGGTACTTCTGTAGATATTTGTTATTGCACCATAGCCATAGCTATGGGGTATTTGTATTTTACAACTTCGGGCACTCACTTTTTGTTTATTTTGATGGTATGAAATATGAAACTTCGCTAGGTTTTTATTTTTTTTAATTTTTTTTATGATTATATGTTTAATTATCTAAAATACAATTGTATATATACAAAATTAGTATTATATGTGAACCTAAAAAGCTCCGCATTCCAAACTAAAGTATGTTATTCTGAAGAAGTCTACCCTCACCATACCATGTTCCATGATAAGTGACATTCTACATTCTCATTATCATTCCTGTTCCACGCACAATATCAATCTACATTCTAGGTAACTTGCCTTGAACAATGTCCTGTTGAGGCAACTACAACCCCTGTACAATTTGACCACTACGATGGCTTTATAGAAAATATCAAAGGAGACCATATCATTAGACTCATTACAGGACCAAACCTCCCTCCCTCCCTCTATAAACTCCCAAAGAATCCCAGGCACATGTTTTTGACAACCAAATCATCAAAAACGGATATAGATTACTCTTTCAAACCCTACTAAATCTATGTAATTAACTAACCATGTAAAACAATTACCGCTACATGGTACAAATTATTGCTGGCCATTTGAAGAGTTTGTTTTCAACACACCAACTCAAGAGAATCATCATACTTATGCGTCATAGTGGTTCCTGATTGACAACCACTGGTTAGTATAAAAAATATGTTAGTCTTGATAAAATTTAATTTCCAAACACATAGTTTAATTTGTGGTACTATTTCCGATCAAGGTTATGCTGAGTTATGTAGTACTATTTACAACCAAACTATGGCTGTCTAAGAACTATCCTTTTCAAATCTCATCTCATAAATTATATATTACAGAAAGAAGCTTCACTTAATTCCAAATGCATCCACTCACTTCTTGCCTTTTCTTACTATTATTTTTTTATAAGAAAATAAGATTTTATTGAGAAAGAAAGAAGTACAAAGGAGAATACTACTTCTAGCCTTTTATTTCATTCTGTTTTTGCCACTACAACCATCCCTTGACTTCAAATCTTTCATACATATACTGAAAACAGCTACATTCATCACTTATACTTGGCATAACATCACAATCGGCCTCCTTCCTAGTTCTGTGCAAACATAAACTGTCTTAATGGTGATAGCCAACCAAAGAAGCAATCCAATTTCTGGTTGAATGCCACTCTAACTTAGCCTATGCTCAGGCTTTAGGTCTCAAATTAACACACAAAGATTGAACCAAAATGCAATATAATACCACCCTTTCCAAAATAAGAGCAAATTAAGTATTCAGTTAAAATAATACCAGCTTTAATTTGGATAACTGCAATGTCTTGACTCTTCCTGACACTAGCTTATCAGCTCAATAACTAGTCTAATACTAGCTCAAGCTATTGTGAGAACCATTTAAACTGTTCTTGCCAAATTGATCTGTAGCTGTAATGTTTCCAACAAGTGTCAGTGCAGGAGTACATTTTCAGATTTAGATTTTTACCCTCACACCAGAAATAGTTGTCTCACAGATTTCTTGATAATCAAAGCTAACCAGCATACAGTACATATTAATAGACAAGTTATAGAACGCAAATTCGTACTCCAGTGAAACAGTACACTATTGAGGGGTGGGGATGGGGACAAATTCAGAAATCAAAGCATGATGATAGTAATAGAATCTAATCGGGATTCATGTAGTAACTCCTTGTGGAGACCACATTAAATCATCATCTACTCCAAAAGCTTATTCTACTAGAGTATGATGAGTGTCATTAAAAAAGGGGGTATTTCAAAAAAGTTGAGACATGAAATAGAGTTGATAGGAAGATAAAAGGCACACCTTTAAATGAGCATTGTGTCGTTTGCCCTCCTTCCAGCGCCTAATAGTCCCAAGCCCATCATTCATTGTCCTGAACCTGGACTTGTAGGACCTTATCAAAAAAAAAAAATTTGAAATTTGTTCATTCCACAAGAAAAATACAATGTTTTGAAGGAAAGCAAACAAATGAATCAGTGTAAATGTGAAACCCACGAATAAGATTTCATTTTGGTTTTCTTAAGCTTTGAAGTAACCGGTGTCATTGGCTTTCTTTTCTTGGCACGTTCTCTTGACGACACTTGACGAACTTGAACCAACTGTAAGAACAACATGTTACAGTAAAGCGGACTAAAATTTAACATCAAATGCAAGATATCAGTTCAACTTCCATTTGGTTAATGAGAACCATATATGAAAAAAATAATGTATTTTTTCAACTTCAATCGAATAACTTAACAAATCCAATTGAATGTGGAATTCCGAAAATGAAATTTATTTTCTTTTTAGGTATTTTCTCTGAAACCAAACAAACAAAACAGGAAATACATAGAAGTTCATGAAAACACCAACAACAAAAAAAAAAAAAAAAAAAAAAAACAACTTACAGAGGAAGGAAATGGATAAGAGCGAAAGGATTGCAAAGCCAATGAAGGATGGGCTGCTGAAGATACATTAAAGAGAGGCCTAGAACTCAATTTACTTGAAGCAAACTGGAGAGGTGAGGCACACTGTGGCGAAGTGTGAAGTAGTCGACGAGACGAGAGGGGTGCTAGAGTTTGACCTGATTGCACAGCCAAATTCCGAAGCTTGGAGCACCATCTTTGCATCAACATCTCCGTCAATGGCACTGAATTTTGGTTTTGCAGATACTACACATGCGAGCGAAGCTCTCAGCTCTCAGCTCTTTGCGTGCAGCTCTGATTTGGGGATTGTCTTTCCGGGTTATTCTATTGGGCCGGGTATCGGGCCTTTTAGTCCGGTACGATTACAGATTATGAAAGCCTAATCTAATTTTGCAATAAATTATTAATTTTTCTATGAAGTATTTAACGGACATTTATTAAGCTACAATAAATAAAAATTAAAATTTTTATAAGTAATAATTTATATAACAAATAGCACAGAAATCATGACCAACTAGCATAATAAGTATTACAAATTTTCTATTTATGGAAGCTTAATAAGTATTCCTTTAGGACACCCGTTAGATAAATTCTTAAATTATTTTAATTTTTTTTTATCTTCTTTAGAGTTTCACTTTTAAAAAAAATGTGGCTCCTTCCTCCAACTTATATCTAAATTGGAAGATTGATTTAGTCTAGGACAGAGATATAAGATACACTAATGTTAAATTATTTTTGGTGCAATCAAAATTTAAAATAAATAAATTATTATTTTCACATACTATATGATCATGCATCTCTATTCATCATAGAAGAAGTGTAAATTAAAATTTAATACTAACCAAATATCACGGTACAATATACTCAAACTCTTATTAGTTGACGTTGAACAAATTTATTATTATTGATTAAGTTGTGCTCTTGATATTATGGATGGACCTAACCATTTAATCGTGATCACTAATTAATTGCATTTTGTATTGTTCAAAAATATCCAATAAATTTAATTAGTATCAAAATAACTAAGGTTGTGATTTTCCTTTCAAAATTAGTATTCCATAACATTTTCCTTTTTTGTTTCCAATTTAATTAAGATTTCATTGTGTTATGCAAGTGAATACAATATTTGTGCCTCAAAATAAAAAAAAATAATACATAACGCATTAACAAAGCTTAATGACTAGAAATTGAGTATTATATGTATTTGAATTATATTTTATTTTTAATATTTAACTTCCTTTAATTTTTATTTTTTTATTTTCTTCTTCTTCCCCCTCTGAAAAATGATAGTAAAGGAGAAAAATATATATTAAATAATTATAAATTACGGAGGAATTCAACTTATATATATTTAATCAATCATTTGGGAAAAATTAAGCATTGTAAAAATAAATTATATTTGATAAAGAAATAATCTAATTATAGTAATTAGTTCAAGAAATATATCGAGATTTCTTACTCAAAACTCGGTAGAATCACGATGAGGTGAGATTTATAAAAAAAGGATAACTATCCCTTTTGATAATAGTAGTATTGTAGACAACGGAAGAAAATAAAATAAATATATATATATATATATATACAAAAGAACGATATCATTAGACGTTGTAGAAATATATGCAATAGCATGCAAGCAAACCACGACAGTCTCCCCAATGAGCATTCTGCCAATTAACACATTGATTTGCACAATTAGAGGAGAAAAGGCATAGCCCAAACCAAGTTGTGCTTTTAACTCTGGCAACTTTGTAATTGTAATCACCATAATCTATATGTGTAAAATCACTATGAAGATAATCAATAAAATAGTATTTAATGTCATCAAAAGTAGTCATGAAATGACAAAACTTACCTTGGCATTGTGCAAGGAGGATGAACACAGACTATGGCAAACTGCAAGGGCTTAGCCATGAGCTTCCCTTTACTTTCCCGAAGAAATTAAATTTGAGGCTTTGGGCAAGTAAAATGACTGGGTTTGACTAGCTTTTTGAAGCTACAAAACCTCAAGGGGAACATGTTACTTGTGATAGGGATAGGTCTTTGGCCTTTGTATGTATCAAAGAGCTATAGCACTGCATTTAAACAATTCTTTTGTTTGCGTCTCAATTCCTTGCCTGTATTAAAGATTCAATTTGATACAGTGAGTATGAGGAAACAGAGTTAATACATCTGCACATAATTATTAGTAATAGACAATTAGTATCTACTTATAAGTATCATTTTACGGAATGGTAACATTCACGAGAATAATTTTTGTTGAGAGATAAGTCTCGCCCACTCACCCCATAAAGAAAATTTATATTGCTTGCACATAATGTCAATAATAGTATTACTTACTTAGCATGTTTTCACTTATTTAATATCATAACGATTATTTTGTAATTTCGATATCTCCTCCCTTTTCTTTCATATCCCCAGTTCCAAACAAATTTTTAAAAGAATCAAGTGTTTAATGCAAGTCATGAGCTGCTGCAACTATATTTGCACTTTATGTTTGGCAATGAAAGCTGGTAATATTTTTTTATTTAACATGCTTATGGACAGTTACATTAATTCAACCAAACCAAGTAAACAAGAATTTAAAACCCAAATCACATCATACAATTGGCAAAGAATACCAGATACAAACTGTAATAATCAACACCCACTATTTTTTCGTTTCTTTATTTCTACTTTCATGGATTTTGCATATGCAGAGATTCCTTTGTTTCCACTCTCTCATCCAATCCACTCACAGGTGAGCCTCTCTCACTATATTCCCTAACATGCCCTGCATCAACTGCTCCACCAAAGTCACTAACATTCCCAAAAATCAAAACAATTATTCCACAAATAGCAGAGCAAAATGCAGTTCCAAATGAGGCCTTAATGTTTCCTGGCAAAACTGAACCCAGTGTAAACCCTGCACACATGCCAATACCTTTCATCCATGAAAACCATACAGAGAAAGCACCTTCCTTCCCAGAAGGTGAACAATGAAGCAACAAAACCCGTCCGTGAGCGTGTAAAACACCGGCGGAAATGCTTTGTATAGCAGCAAAAATCATTAGGTGTTGCCTCTGCCAGTTCTTGTCAAAATAATAAAACCCAAATCCTGAAGTCAATGTTGATAGTAGAAAACCAAATACTTGCATTTTCACAGAGTTTGTCTTAAGAAGATGCTCCAAAGGTCGCAGTAGTGGCATAGAAATTAAAGGCAATACAAAGTAAATTAACCAAAAAGAGAGCAAGAAAACTGGTTTAAGACAGAGCTGTCCCACTAAGAAAATCACTCCTCCTGTGAAAATTGACATTGAAGTAAATGAGGAAAAGAAAATTCCAGCTAGAGCTCCAATTGCATGTGGGTATTTGAAAATTGAAAACAAAGGGGTTAATTTTGATGATAAATTTGAAGAGGTGGGAGAAGCTAAACTGGGTCTAATTGCACTGAAAACATGGAATATTCCTATTAACCATTTAAGGCCACTGAAAATTGAGACTACCCACAAGCTTGTAAACTCATTTTCAATTGGTTCTTTAAGCATATAGTAAGTGAAAGAAGAAATTATAGCTGAACCTAAGCAACCAGCTGCAGTGGAATAGAGAGAAAGCCAAGAAGAGACACCTTGTCTAATGGGGAATTGGGATTTGTTAAGAGTTGGTCCTGAATATCCCCTAATCATGAGGCCAAGGTGGCGGGTGTGGGAGGCTATAGCAACCGTGATGGCTGCAACAATGGTGGCTATATATGGTGGAAAGATCAATACAGTTTTGAAAAATCCAGTGGGAAGGCAAGAAATTGCTCCAATTGCAGTGGCTGCTAGGGTGATGAATGGTTGTTTGTTACCATGGTCAAGGTGGTGAGAAATGAAGCCAAGAATTGGTGCAGCTGTGATTAGGCCTATAGCCCAAGAAATTGATGTCCACTCCAATGGGGAGAATTTTGAGCCATTGATTGTCACTGTCCGATCTGTGAGTCTGTGATACCTGCAATTGAACTCTTGACTGTTAGTTAGTAACAAACAACTGTTTTAACCTTTTTAATTGTGACAAAATTCAGACTAACTACTGTTTTCAGATTTTAGGATGGTGTTATTTTCAGTAACTACTGTTTTCAGATACTCTTTAGGATAGTGTTATTTTCACAAGGAGACTTGTAAACTCGAATCAGCCGGAGGTTGTTCATCTCCCAAAAATAAGAAGGTAGAAAGTAATAGTGAAAAGTTAGAGTTTAAACTCTGAATCAACTCGACCAATCAGTTGTTCATCTCTTGAAAATAAAAGGTAGAAAGTAAATATACTTACAGTCGAATTTCCTTTTCAGTGCAGACCATTTCTTGGTGAGTCTTAAGCCTATCTTGAACAGGGTCATATGGCAAGTGTACAAGCTGACTGATTATGAGTGGAAACACAATAGGAATAAGAACAGTTTGAATAAAGTAAGAACATAATCCATACAAATACCAGCCCCAAACTTCAGTTGTTGAAGGCTTGTCTTGTAAATCTGCATATGATTTATAAACCTCCCTAGCTCTCTCAATTCTCATGGCAGTGTCATTAACATCAACTGGACTTGCTCCAGTACTTTCACCTTCAACATTGACTTCCTCCATTTTAATCACTTTGAGAAGAATTAGGAAAGAAAAACTGTATGAGATGAGAAAGCAGAGAGAGTGGAGTAAAAAAGTATGTGATTGTTGCCGGTTACATATCGAGTTAAGGTGACTATGAACACTTAGTTTACAGCTGGGTTGCGAAGCTTTCAATGGTTTTAAGGCCTTGGTATGATCATTAGAGTGGGGCGTGTACATAGAGGGCATATTTTAGTTGGTATCATTCTTTAATTTAACTCTCATTTTCATCTGTCAATTGCTCGACATTGTTTTATGAGGGTTTTAAAGCTTTTTTATTTTTTGTTATTGAACAATAGTGAGCTCTTACAGTGTCAGTCTCGCATAAAATAGGATTAATAAAAGATTTATTTTGGCTAATATTTTGATGGATTATCCGGTTATAATTACGATGACAAATTCAAAATATTAATTAAAGAAAGAAAGTTGAATTGTGTTTTCGAATTAGAAAAATTTATGAGAATATCACGAAAATTTAAAAGCATCACACATTTTTTACCATCACATTAATTCACTTAAAATATTAATGTTTAATTAGTTGTTTGGGAGTTAGAAAATGTTGGTTAACTAAATTGGGCATAGCTCAATTGTTTTAGCAAATTAATAGTCAATATCCATTGCCTAAAACATTTACTTTAGGAAGATTGTGGCAAAAACATTAGATTTAATGACAAAAGTTTTTTATTTTTTTTTTGGTTGTAAAATATACACTCACAAAAAAAAGTTTAAAAATAATATATATATATATTTTTTATAAGAAGTTTTCATTAGAGCAGTGGTTAAAGTAATAGTATTTATAATTCTTTTGCATTTAATATTAATAATTAATTATAATTTACACACAATAAATAATTTACCATTTTTAATTAATATTATAAATATCAAATATTATATTATTATACATTAACATTAATTTTATATATAATCTATCTATACTATATATAAATAAGCGTTAGAGGCATAACTTTTTTATTTTCTTTTATATTCTTATGAGTTTGTATTATTACATAGTTATGTTTAGTTATTATTTTGCTTCAAATAGACTACTATTTTTCATCTATTTTAATGCCAATAACAATTAAAATAAAATTTTTGATTTTTTTAATTTAATAAGTACCTAATAATCTTAATTTTTTTAATTCTTCTCAAATTTAAGAATTAAAATTTTAAAAATTACTATGAAAAAAGAAATATTAAGAATATAGTTTTCATGATTATAATATTATTTTTTAACTTTTATATCATACAAAATTATAATTTTTGCAGTAATTATATGTCAATATTAGTTAATGTTGAATTTCTCAAATTTTTTATTTACTAAGTTCCTAATAATTATAATATTTTTTAGTTCTTCTCAAATTTATGAAATATTTTTTTTTAATACTATGAATTAAAAAATATTTAGAGTATAGTTTCCATAATTATATATTGTTATTTTAACTTTTAATGGAAGAAATTTTATTTTCTTAAATACCCTATGAGTTTTTAATATTACATAAATACTTTTTTAATTGTTATTTTGCTTCAAATATTTTCCATTTTTTATTTTACTACTTTCATAATTTTTGGGTATTTTAATATTAATATAATTGTAATTATTTTATGACTATTAATTTTTTTTATCTTAATTATTTTCAATATTAATAAATCTATAATTTTTCAATAACTATATATCAGTATTAATGAATATTAAATTTCTAAATATTTTAATTAAATATGTTATAAATAATTATAATATTATCGATTAATTTTATTTTAAAATGTCATAATAAAAAAAATATTAAGAATATAGTTTTTATGATTATAATATTATTGTATTAATGCTTCCCCATCTTTATAATTTTTTTAAAATAATTTATTTATATTTAAATTAATTATTGATAAATATATATATGTATGTATCATAAATACAATTTATGTATGTTGCTTGTATCACAAAATCTAACAGATAAAAAAGTAAAGTAAAACAAATTATTTGTAAAAATGTAAATGAAAACAGAAATAATTTTACAAGTGACCTTATAGTAAGTAATGGTTAAAACAAAAATCATAAAGAGAGCTTGGTGAAAATATATGCTTTGTTTTAATATTTTTTGAGTTTAAATTTAGTTGAGCATGTCGTTGAGACTAAAATTATCATAAAATTTTAAATCCTTTATAGATGTTTTTGACAAATAAATTGACCTACGGCCAAATTTAAAAATAAATAATAATATGGTAGAATTTTTTCACATTTAAATATAAGTTGTTAGTCATAATTTTAGAGACATATAATAAATAAAAATAATATATTTATTGTACTTTATTCTTTAATAAATGTGTATGATTTTTTTATTTTTTTTAAATAAAATAAAACTTTTTAACGTATAAACAAAATACTCAAATTTATGTGATTGGCTAAGACGAATCCCTACAAAGACTCCCGCCGAGAGTTATTATCCCATGTAAATTGACTTTCTTGCAATCGCTTCTAAAGTTGACCAGACGGCGATCATTCAATGGAATCAACGGACTATATTTAACAAAAGAATACAGCCACGGCCCACCCAATCACACCCGTCCCCACTTTAGGGTTACATGTAAAATACAATAAGGAAATAAAAACAAAAAATAGAAGAAATTTTAATATCGTCATCTCTATTCGTCTGTTTTCCACTGCGGCACAGCCTTTTGAAAATTTTCACTCAGATCCGTACTCTGCTGCTTTCTCTTCTCTTTTCCTTCTTCTTTTTTATCCAAAATCTTTTCCTTCTTCTTTTTCTTGGTCTCTGAAATTTATGCCTATTGGGCACAAATCTTTGTGCCCATGACGCCATTGAAATTACCGGAAACAGTCAAAATAAAACCTTTGAGGGTCTCTGGTACTGGTCTCATTTCTTCAAAAAATTTCTCAAGCAAAATGAGACCGCCGAGAAAATCTCACTCTTTTTCTAAAGCCAAGTCTAATTCCTTATCTTTAACTTTATCGAAGAATGTTGCTGAAGACCAACCAGTTCCCTTGAAAATCTTCCACCCACCATTTTCTGCATCGATCTGCTTAAGAAGGTCGCCGAGGTTCACTGCTGCGCTTAAACTTGGTGCTACTGGGTCGAAGTTCAAAATGTGGGAGGAGAAGCGACTCAAAAGGTCTATGAAGCTGGCGAGATTGATGCATGCACAGGGTCTGAGAAGGTCTCCGAGACTGAAATCGGGTTTACTAGAGAATCTTGGTGATAATAATGCTGATCCGGGTTCGGGTACATTTACCAATAAATCGGGTACGAACAAGGTAAAGATTTGTTTGGACCAGCTCAATTTGAGAACTTCGGGTGGAAAGTCTTTGAGACGGTCTCCGAGATTCTCGACGGCTAAGCTTAGAGCTGAAAATGGCAAGACAGGGTCTCGCATTGTTAAGGTGTGTCACTAAAAATTCGTACTTTTTGCATTTTCTTCTATATAAAAGAAAACGGGGTCAATTTGTAAAAAGAAAGGTGTTAAACTGGTAAATAGGTGATGGCCTTTTTTTTTTTTTTTTTTCCGTACAGTTCACGCTACATTGTCCTCCTGCCAGTTCTCCATCTGTCTACTGTGTTTCAAAGTGACACATTGTCGTCCACAATTTTCTTTGCTCTGTCCTAATGCTTTAGTCAATAGTTCTATGTTATATCTGTATGGAAGCTTCACTTGCACTTACTTTACTTTTCTATAAATACTTTGGCACAAAGTGATCAACAAGTTAACAATTTTCCACCACCATTACCGAGAGGGTTAAGGAAAAAATATGTTAGGGGAACCACAGGCCATAGCTACTGCTGGCGACCCTTCTTCCACCTTGGTGAGCTGCTACTGCTGCCATTACCGGGACCACATTTAATGACTTAAACTATCACCATATGTTAATTTTTCAACTTATACATTGGTTGGTAGACCATTGTAAAAAAATATGTTAACAGTCAATAGATTATTTACACCCCTACATTGTGCTAAAAAGTAGGAAATTATTCTCATATTCACCATAATTTTTTTTTTATCTCACATTATTAGGCACTCTTTTGCAACCTTTTCTTTCCTTGCTACTTCTATCACGCCATTCTTGTTTCCCATCAGTTTCTTGTCTTACTCTTACATAGCACCATATTTGCCACGCCATTCTTGGTGTATATGGACAACTGAAGCTATTCCTATCTTTGAGATGTTATATTTGTGCTTAGGTTTGGAAATTGGAGGGAAAAGGAAGAAGGAAAAGAGAGGGATAGGGAATTGACATCCTACTTTTGCTGTTGCCAGACAAGATTTTGAACCTTTTTCTGTTCTTTGGTTGAAGTCCTATTTCTCTGGGAAAGTATCCCCCATCCATAAACTATTTTTACCTTTTGGTCCAAATAATAGCCATTAACTAAGCATGTATAGGTAGGCTATAAATATATTCGTTGACAACTTGAGGAATCTAGGTCAAGTTTCATTGTTTCCTTCTGGAGGAAGTGGTGGTATCACATGAGTTATACATAAGAAGCTCATGAAGTGTTTTTATTTACATCTACAATCTGCATCATTTTATTGAAGATATGTTGTTCTTGATTAGTTTATTTGACTATCTTGTTTTCCTTTGTATATTCTATCATGATGAAACTATTGACTGTAATGTTGACAGCTTGACTTATCTTCAATTTCAATAATTCATGTATTTTACATTTATGGTCTTGATTCTTGGATTATGCAGGGGAAAAGATGTAGTCCGGAGTTACTATTGAAGTGAGTGATAACAGGAAAACATATATATTTTAGCGTGTACTCACCTGTTTGTTTAAATTTTATTGCCAATTATACTGTGCTGATTTGTTGTTTGCAGTGGTGACAGCGAAGATAAAGAATCAGTTTTGAATGTCAAAAGCCAGGAAGAGAAGTGCTTCAGGAGATCCCCACAACTGACAACTAGTCAATCTGAAGCCAAACAAGCCTGTTTACAAGCACCATTGCGGAAGTGAGTGATGTCAGAGAAAAATATCTTTTCTTGTGGGTCTGTACCTGTCTTGTATCAATTTGATTCAATGATATTGTGCTACTTTCTGTTTCGCAGTGGCGACGGGGAAGATAATGAGACAGTTAAATGCTTGGAAGAGAAATGCTTCAGAAGATCTCCAAGATTGACATCAACTCAATCTGAATATAAAAGAGTCTGCTTACGAGCATCGTTTGGAAAGATGTCAAGATCCCCTGAAAAGAGCTCTTTTGGTGTTGAGTTGTCGGAGACTTCCAATCTCAGTACAGATGTCAAGCTATACAATCATTCTTTGAATAAAGATGTGCACAAGGGAATGCTATTCATAGATTGTCATTCCGAAGTCACTGTGGAGAAGCACCTGAGAAGGTCCCCGCGGCTAATTACAACAAGTGCAGATGGTAACAAGCAAATTGGGAGAAAATTTGATGTGAAAGTTCTCAATGGGATGCCTACAAGGAGATCACCAAGACTTTCTTCTTCAACCGAGAATAAAAACGGAAAAGTAATTTATCAGAAAAAAGAGAATTTAAAAGTAGTTTATCAAGAGAGTGAAAGCTCAAAAATAACTCAAACTTCCACTGAGTTGTCTAATTCATCAATGGAAAAGCATTCCAAGAATACTATGTCTAGTTCTGGAAAGTCTACTCCTGGAAATCTGGAGGAAAAATGCTTTGTACAGTCTCCAGAAAAAACTACATCTGAATCAGGGGTTGAGTATTGCAGAGTAAATTCTGATTATCTTTCTGTCCTTGAGTCGGATGATAAATGCTTCAGACAGTTTCCAGAAACCATCACATCCCAATCTGGGGTGGAGTACCATAAAGCTAATTCTGATTATACTTCTTTTCCCAATTCTGAAGAACAATCACCTCCAAAGAAATTCAAGAGCCCTGCTCCTTCAACAAACAAAAATGAGAACAAAAAATGCGTTTCTTTCTTTTTGGGTGATCCAATTCCTAATGACGAAGCTCGGGAGAGATGGGGATGGCGTTATGAAATGAAGGTTATTGACCTTCCTTTTCTTTATTTAATCTGATGAGTATTATTTTAGTGCTGCACATAAAATCAGTATTTTCTTGTGTATCTGGAATTTCTGCATTATGAAGGTTATTGAGTTTTCTTTTTTCTACCTTTTCCTGTTTTTTTAGTGGAAAACAAATTTATATGCTATTTTTTATTTATTAAGATCTGGACCTATTCATAGTGTTTTATATGTCAACTTCTTATTGTATTTTTTTTTTTTTGGGCTTTGCAGAATAAACTATTTAAAGGTCAAAATTTCACGGTAAAGTGAGTGTCAAATAGTTCTCAAGATTTTTCTTTGTTGATTTGCTATTTTTCTTATCTCATCTTTTTAGTTACAGATACAAATTTTCTTTTCATATATTGTTGGTTTCACAGTGATGATGAAGATGAGATAATTTTGAATGTGGAGTGCCACTATGCTCAGGCTAAAATTGAGAACTGGGTCCTTAATCTTGGAGACTGTGCATATATAAAGGTAAATGCAACCCATGTTTTGGTTTTGTGCCATTATCCCCGTCTCTTTTGTTTTTAACTCTTAAGTTCATTTTGTTCAGATAAGTACTTGCACCTGAAAAATGTTAAAGGTCTGCTCAACTTAGCCTTATCCCTTAGTTGTATTAATTTCTGACTTGAATTATTAATAATGCTAAATTGGAATTTGTCATGGTAGTCTCCTTCTTCATTCAGCCTTTTCTAGAGCTATATCCTACTCCTATTTCTTATGCTCAATCTAGGCCAGCTTTATCTTCATATTGATAGCTTTATCCTTGCTCTTATCATTTTTTCTGAACTCATCAACACTAAATTGTTATCATTTCTGAACTCATGAGCGTTCTTTATCTTAATACATAAATCATACATATTTTCTATTCTTTTACAAACAGAAAGTGCCTCATTGTGATGCTATAGAATCATCTAATAAGTGGTTAATTATTTGGATTAATGTGACTCCTTTGGCTTGAAATCATCCTTTTACTACTAAGGCATGCCTTCAGTTTTTCAATATCTCGCTCAGATTAGCAGGAGTTCAGTGAGTTTCAAGTTAACTTACTACAATGAAGACTACAGTTTGTTACATGTACAAAGGCACAAGTCAGTACTTTCTGGGTGCACTTGTTGTTAACATTAATTGTTCAACTGTCCACGTATCTCTCATGCATTAGGTTGGGGTATTCATATCATCTAATCCCAAAGTAATCATGTGGTGTATTATGATAGCAAGCCATAGTTGACTCTAACCAATCTTACAGGGAGAAGGATACAAAAAACATGTCGGAAGAGTCATTGAGTTGTTCAGAACTACCAATGGAGAAGATTACTTTAGAGTCCAATGGTTTTACAGAGTTGAGGATACTGTGAGTATATATAAAATATTCACTTTGACCTGGTCATCTCGTGGAATTGATCCTAGAAATCATTATTCCTTTTATTTTCAGGTAATCAAAGAAGCAGGTGATTTTCATGACAAGAGGCGTTTATTCTATTCTACTATAATGAATGATAACTTACTAGATTGCATTCTTGCAAAAGTAAAAGTTACGCAAATAACACCTAGGGTATGCTGATTTTGTTTGTAGCCCTTTTAAATTACTCTTGTTTGTGACTGCTGCCTATCTTCAAGTTTTTCAGGCCTGCAAGGCCTGTTCTTTCATCTTTGCATACTTACTAAATGCTCTGTAGTATTTATCTGATTGCAGGTTGGTTTAAAATTGAATTCTATTCCCCCATCGAACTTCTATTATGATATGGAGTATTGCGTGGACTACTCAACCTTTCGCTCCTTAGAGACTGGTAAGTGATTGCATTCTTATTATGGTCATAATTGGTTTGGGGCGAATTTCGCTTTACCAGCTTGTGGTTCACAATTTTGCCAACCAATGGTTTTCGGGTTATCACTTTACCTCTGGTACCCCCCAATGTTAGTAGGATAATGGGGTAGCTAATATTGGCGTTGACCTCAGTGGGTAAACTGATAGCCCAAAAATCATAGATTGGCAAAGTGAAAAACCTATATACCACATGTGGGTAAAGCAAACTTCGCCAGTTGGGTGCAACACTTAAATACCCATATGTAGTTTACATGTTTCTCACTTGGCCAACCCATGGTTTTAGAATCTATGGTTTTAGAACTATCACTTTACCCACCTGAGATTGACACCATTATCAATTACCCCACATCTGTTAGCTGGATATTGACGGGGGAGGGGTACCTGCTAACACTGCTACCTTATGCATTTCTAAAGGGTGCAACACTTAATTTCTGATAAAAAGTTTTCTAGTTTTCCTAAGATCATTATCTTAAAATTGTCTAGTTTTCTGCATTGCCTCAGATAAATCTACCAAGGGCTGCAAATTATCGTCACCGAGTGACATTAAGAATATCACATTAGGGGACACTGCAAGTGTACAAACTACCAGCTCTGAATCTTATAAGGCAGAATTAGCACTATTGGATCTTTATTCTGGTTGTGGTGGAATGTCAACTGGATTGTGCTTAGGTGCCAGAGTTTCTTCAGTTGACATTGTGACGGTAATTTATGTATATTTTAATTTTCATTTTTAACACATATCATACTGATAATTGATTGCATTATGTACTTTCCAATGCCTTTATTCATCTTGCTTTCTTCTTTCAAATAGAGATGGGCCCTTGATAGTAATAAGTCTGCGTGTGAAAGCTTGAAACTAAACCATCCAGACACACATGTAAGTTTCCATGTAGTCTATTAAGATAACAGCAATTTGGTGTTTCCCTTACATCTTTAGATATAGTCTAATGTTGTGCTTCACTTTATAGGTGAGAAATGAATCAGCTGAGGACTTTTTGGAACTATTGAAGGAATGGGAAAAACTATGCAAGCGATATAGAGTTGATGATGCAGAAAAAAAACACCAATTAAGATCGAACACCTCTAAAGGAGTGAGAAGCAGTGTTAATTCTTATTCTGATGATGAGGGCTCCACCGGTGAATATGAAGTTTCAAGGATCATTGATATTTGTTTTGGTGATCCCAATGAAAATGGAAAGAGTGGAATAAACTTTAAGGTAATACTAATCATTATAACGTTTTTTAAAGGATATCACCACTTGATGTTATCTTAAAAGATTTTATGAACTACTCTGCCTAATACTCAAAACAACCATATTTATTATGTTCCTTCGAGCTAGCCATAAAATCAATATAATGAAACCTTCATTTTAAAAATAAAAGTCAAAGGGCCATTCTTTAAGAGATAGTTTCCCGGGAAAAAAAAAAAAACTAGTTTTTTTGTTAACAACTAGTTGTTTCCAGTAATGCTATGGCAAGGCTAAAATGCAACTATATGCCTCCAACTCTTTGGATGATTCCAGAAGGTACAGTCTGGCACAATAAATTTGTTTGATGGGTGCTAGAAATTTTATGTTAGTACCCTTGGCTGCAAATTCTTTTTGCTATAACTTTGTTTTATTCTCGTGGTTTTACCCCAATTTATCCAAGGGCATCTTTGATTATGTTCATATTTATTGGTTCCCCGTTGTTATTGTAGTTTGGTGGAGATGATTTTCTACTCATAGCTGTTTCGTTAGGTGCATTGGAAGGGCTACAGTGCCAGCGAAGATACATGGGAACCAATTGAAGGCTTAAGGTATTTTTTTATCTGTTTGATCACTTGATGATTTTACTTGATTGGGAGCATCAGTAGTCCGTACTAATTTATTTGTAATCCCCAGTAATTGTCAAGAAAGTATACAGGATTTTGTTAGAAAGGGGATGAAATCAAAGATGTTGCCTACTCCAGTAAGTAGTGTTACTAACTGTAAACATGTAATATTATTATCACAAGGCATTACTGCTTGTATGTTTTACTAAATCTGACAAGTAAAATTATTTCAGGGTGATGTCGATGTTATCTGTGGAGGCCCTCCTTGTCAAGGAATTAGTGGCTATAATCGCTATAGAAACATTGAATCCCCATTGGATGATGAAAGAAATCGTCAAATAATAATCTTCATGGACATTGTAAAATTCTTGATGCCTAAGTATGTCTTGATGGAAAACGTGGTTGACATTTTGAGACTTGACAACGCCTCACTGGGAAGATATGCATTAAGTCGTCTGGTACATATGCATTATCAAGCAAGACTAGGAACAATTGCTGCTGGCTGTTATGGTCTTCCCCAATTTAGATTGCGTGTTTTCCTGTGGGGTGCTCATCCTGGCGAGGTCAACTCTTTTATTTCAGAATTAAGTAAAGCCGTATTATTAATGGAATGGAATCATCTCCCCTGGACAAGTTTATTCTTATCTTAATGGGCCAAACAGAGGGGTTCTAACTTTTGTCTATCTGCAGAAGCTTTTAACAGCTCTCTCATCTCTTAAATAGGAAAATATAGAAGCATTAAACAGCTTGCATTTATTGTTGCAAATATCACATCTTATCTAAAGCAATTGATATTACATGCACAGTGAAATTTTTAGTCATTCCTAATGTCATAAAATTAGTTCTACCTCATCTACAAAGAATAACTTGTTTATTTCCTGGTTAGAGAAGCATCTACCCATAAATTTTCTTATTGTTTCAGATTCTGCCCCAATTTCCACTTCCAACACATGATGTTGTTGTTAGATATTGGCCTCCACTTCAGTTTGAGGTATGCACCACTTTGTGCAATGGAATATAGAACGATTAAATCTCTAGTTCTGGTTATCTTTGCAAAAATTAATATTTGAGCTTTTTATGCAGCGCAATACCGTCGCTTATGATGAAGACCAACCTCGTGAACTAGAAAAAGCTATTATTCTTCAAGATGCCATCTCTGATCTTCCAGCTGTACACTTTCCTAACTAGTTTGCATAGTTTGATATTTCAATACATTCAACAGGACTATAATGTATTTGAATGTTATAGGTCGAAAATGATGAAACTCGTGAAGAAATGTCATACCAGAAGTCTCCAGAAACAGAATTTCAGAGATATATAAGATCAACTGAGGATGGTAATACTGCCCATCATTGGATTACCAAATAGGGAGCTCATGATAAAATCATCTGCATAATACATAAGTATAGCCAGTTGCGGTAAAAACATTTTATGTTGGATATTTGTAGTGATGAAAACTTCTCAAGCTTAGTTACTTGCATCAGACTGGTTGTCATAAATTTGCTATTTTCAGAGTTGGATGGTGAATAATCCCTTCATGACTTAACTTATGCATTTTAGTTAAGTATCCTCTGGATTTTGTGAGAGAGGAACATTAGCCTTTCATACCAGAGATGATTTCCATTTTTCCAGTTACCTGTAGACATGCATTAATTTATTAGTTAAATTGTTTGTGCTTCAAATGTTTATTGCATTCAAATATTCTTGTTTTGTTTTCTTTACTTTTCTTTTGGTTCTTCCCTTTGTCTGGAACATTCAGAGAAAAAAAGTGAAAGTTAAACTCGTAGTTGTCCAAAATGTGATCTGGTTTATCAGGCAGTTACTTGAGTTACTTTCAACGGTTCTATTTTTGTTCCTTTTCTGTTCAGAAGTGTTCCAGTTCTTCTTTTGGTTACCTATTCTATTATTTGTATATGTACAATGCCTAATTCTTTTTGTTTATTCTTTTCCTAATTTAATTTAGTTTCATGTTTATTCTTTCAATTAGAGATGATTGGATCCACGTCAAAAGAGAGTAAAGGAAAAGGACCTTCATTGTATGACCACCAGTCTTACTTGTTGTCTGAAGATGATTACTTAAGGGTTTGTCAAATTCCTAAAAAAAAGGTTGGATAGTCATTTAACTTTTCAATTCTGTTTCTCTTATTTTTTACTCTTATTTTTTCTCTAATTAGTTTGTATCTTAGGGGGCAAACTTCCGGGATCTTCCTGGTGTAGTTGTAGGAGCTGACAATGTGGTTCGGCGAGACCCAAGGGAGAATCAGTTGCTGCCATCCTGGAAAGCCATTGGTGAGCCTTTGTTGCCTTTCATTGATGGAAGTGCTTTCTTATTATCTTTTTTTTTTTGGTTGGGGGGGGGGGGGGGGTTTGTCAACTTGTAAGTTGTACAAGTAAAATTTATCAATGTTGAAGTTAGCACTGATAGCTGGGATAATGCAATATGAAACAAAGATGCTTAAAGGAAAACTGATCGACAATTATATCATGATGCTTTTCGGAAGCATACCGCTATCCCATCAACTACATCCAGTGTTGAAAAGCATATTTTAGTTTCATTCAGGAAAAAAAGTAATTGTGCTCTTGCAGCCATATGGGATAAAAAAAATCAAAGATTCTGAAAAGAAAATTAACTTCTTAAACAAGTTTCTCTCCTTTGACATTTGAATGTAATTTATGATTCCAAAGTTGGGAACATTTTTGACAGGAATTGCCAATAGTTATTCCTGATATTTTGAGTAGCATTCTTCCTTGGTTCTCCATTTATTGCTTTTCATGATGTGCATTTGCCAAAGTATTTTTCATTTTTCTGAAAATTAGTAGCTATTCACAATTGGCTGTATCTTATTCTTCAGTCTACTGCTTGTGTATTGTTTCTCATTTTCACATTGTAAGAATTTCATGTGTTTTGATTGTCAGTTCTGTAATCATCTTAATATTCCTTTGCAATTGCAACCATCAAGTTTTTTCATTGTTCTTGGAAAGATTAGTTATGTAGTTCTCACTCTTTTTTTTTTTTTATGGAAGAAAAAAAAATACATAAAATGAGATGTCTTACAGCCAAAAGAATTGTATGAAGCATACAGCATCTGAAGATTTTAGTAATGGATAAAAATGTTGCTTCTTTTCCTACTTGCCAAAAGGTAATGGTTGATGGTGAGAACACCATACTAAGAACGACATCTACTTGACTTGATCTTGTTTACATTTTGTTTTTTATTTATTTTTTTCTATTAGGTGCCAGATTATGCATTCACTTTTGAACAAGGGAGGTCTAAAAGGTAAGTTATTTCCTCTTAGTAGCCTCTCTGATTTTCTTTACCTTTCTATTTTTTTTATGAATGCTGGGGATTTACATGTAGGCCATTTGCAAGGTTGTGGTGGGATGAGACAGTTCCCACTGTATTGACTTTCCCAAGCTGTCACAACCAGGTCCCACCTTACTCTTCTTTGATTTGTGAACAGTAACAGATCTCCCCTCTTTGATTTGTGAACAGAAATGCATCCCCCTTGTCTTATATCTATTAAAAATTTGTAGGCAATATTACATCCAGAGCAGGACCGAATTCTTACTGTAAGAGAATGTGCAAGGTTGCAAGGTTTTCCTGATTACTATAGATTCTGTGGAACAGTTAAATCGAGGTATGAAAACTTCCCACGGTTCATTTCACACTCTGGAATGATGACCTTTGTTCTAGAGAATTTTGTGCTTAATCCACCATAAAACATATCTCATATGAAGTTGTAGGACATCAATAGTTACCTAAAGATAAGGAACTCTGTGGCTTTATTGACAATATGAAAGATTAAGCATCCAATTTGTTTTTGAAGATATTGTTTTATTAAGGCTCGAGATGCTTAGAGTCTTCCGTGGCTTTTGGTATTGATTTTAGATATTTAGCAAGATATACAGCTATCTGTTAGTTTTTAAGGTATAAAAAAGATGAAAAGAAGATCGTTCATGTTCAACTCTAGATGATTACAAGTATAAGATCTAGCATCCTACTCCTAACTAATGAAAAAAATTAGTTTATGCTCCAAAGATTTCTGATCCTTGGCTTTCCCTTCTTACAAATCCTGCATCTTTTTCCTTATATTTTAAATTGATAACATGAGATGTTGCTTTATGTGACTTGACATGTATGATTGTCTTGTAACTGAATCGAAGTACAAGATCTGATGCCTGCTGCAAAATTTTAATGATTATACCAAATAGAACATAAAATGACAGTGGTTAAAACAAGATATGAGTAGAAGAAAATGATGAAAATAGGATCTATGAAAGCTACTAGCAAAAGCTAAGGGATTGTCTGAGAATCATGTCCCGTTGAATTTACAAGTTTGGAGCTTTACAAGATTGTAACATCCGTAAGGATCTCGTTGTAACCTTTCATCCATTCTTAGCATAACACTCGATTACTTCAAAGGTCCCATGTCCTATGGATTTACTATGGAAAGAGCATTTTTCTCCAGAATTAGGTTGCTGCTTCTAAATAAAACTGTAACAAGGGCCTGTTCTCAATTATCTGCTGCCTTAGTTCTGCCTGTATTATATATATCTTGAGTTGATTTTTTCTTTACTGTCTTTTTTCATATATTGTGCAGGTACTGTCAAATAGGAAATGCAGTTGCTGTTCCTGTTGCACGAGCTTTAGGATATTCCCTAGGGTTGGCCTATAGAAAGCTCAGTGGCAATGAACCCCTCATGACTCTTCCCCCCAAGTTCTCTCTCTCAAATTATCTTCAGTTGGCAGATACCCTGTCCTGATAAGATTGACCAGCATTCTTCTCGTACTTCTTTCCATTGATTTTATGATTTGAGTAGCTGATTTAAAATTGACTTGCTGTGCTATTATTTACAAGTCTTACACCAAACCTTGCCAGGCAGCTCCACTAAATGCACAAGTTTTCTCCATAATTGACCAACACAATTGGATATGTAATAGAACCATTCTTTTCCTCACTGCTCCTTGCCAACTCTCTGGTAGTGGAAACAAGCTGGCCATTCTCTCGTGAACGCATGCAAAAATGGAAACAGAAGATCTGGCTGTGATTCAGTTGCCTTGATTGATTCTAAAGCTTACATGAGAACTGATGCCTGTGAGCTTCAGGTTTGTGTTTGCTCCATAAATAGACTGGTCAATAAGCAATAAGACTGAACTAGTGATTCCTGAAGAAGTTGTACATTTATAACTTATGGTTCTATATGAATTAGATTTTAAGATACTTCTGGAATACATTACTATTGAAATATGATGGCCTTCTTCTTTTTTCCTTATTTAGTAGGGCTTCTGAAATTACTCTACAGTTTTAGATCAAATTGAGAGCTTATACATTAGGGTTTCACTTGAGGTAATGTTATTAAACGTTTCTTTAGATGAAAGAAGAGATTGATTAATTAGAAATTAGGCATGGGCATATTATCCGAAGCACCAAAAAAAAAAAAAAAAAAAGTGAAATCTAGTTGTAATTTCTTTTAATGAAAGAAAATGAAAAGAGAAAAAACAGAGAAAGAGACAGTAGAAATCTTGAAATATGGGTTTCTGTAATTTCCTGCAATGTAATAAAGTGAAAAACTACAAAAGAAATAGAGAGGTAGTTCTTGATGGGTTAGAGTACTATTACTAATTTAGTAAAATTGGAATTGGGTTAGGGATGTATATGATTTGGTTTGACTTCATTATTTAAAAACTTTTAACCAATCCAACATGGTCGATTATTATTTTTGATTAACTAATATTTGTTATTGGATTTGGAATATTCAAAACAAGCTCAACACTTTGTGAGTCGATTTGATTATTGGTTTGTTTTTGTTATTGAACTTTTGAGTGGACTGTTAGGCCTAATTTATCATTTTCATATAAAAATATATTTTAACTTTCAAACATACAAATAAATAAATTACAATTTTGTTTTTACAAAAATTGTATACTAAATACATGTTTTTTTTTTTAATTTAAAAAGTTTTATATTAGAAACATGTTATCACTATAAATCAATAAGTTTATATTTAAATAATAATATTTTTTTAATAAATTGAATGTAACAGTCACATAATTTTTTCTAATATAGCAAAATTGACAAAATACTTTTGATTTTTTTTTTTATAATATTATTCGTGTATGTGTTTTTGTAATATTATTCATGTATGTCTTTATATAATATTAGTCAAACAACAGTTTTTAAGATTATTTAAAAAAAATTGAGCAAATCAAACATATGAAAAATGTGGGAAGAAAAGCTTGCGCCAGAAGTGGGCCAGTCTCTGATACTTCCCCAGTTTATATAACCACACTTTCAAAACCCTGGCTAGGGTTTAAGGCTTCCCCCTTTTTTTCGCCAAACTCTAATTTCCCTTTCTTCTCCTACGGAAAATGGCTACCGGGTGTCTGACTTTCAGAACTTCAGCTAGAAACCTCTTACAACTTATACAACCTCGTGTTCAAGAATCTCCACCGGTTTCTCGTTTCCTCAGAACCTTACATTCATTCTTTTCCCGAGAATTTGATTCCCATAATTTTCAGAAATCTCGTCCCTTAATTTCCAGGGGTATGGTCTGTGCACCTAATTACAATCTCGACGAAGCTACTGCTGCTGCACTCAATCCTGATAATCGCGTTCCGGCCACTGTGATTACTGGTTTTCTTGGTTCTGGAAAGGTACTTTTTCTTTTTCTCCTTCAATTTTGATCATATTTTAAGCTTTTGTGGCTTGGTTCGTTCAACTTTCTCTCGGTTGGTACGGGAAAAAACAGAGGAAGTGTAAAAAAAAAATAAAAATTTTCCTTCTCCTTTTCCAACAGTGCTTAACATTTTGCAACTGTCTATTAGAATTTTGATGAAGGAATAATTTTTTTTTTTCCTTCATTTTGTTTAACTTCGTTTTTATCATTATGGTTTGATGTCATCAGACGACTCTTCTTAATCATATTCTCACATCTCAACATGGCAAGCGGATAGCTGTTATCGAAAATGAGGTACCCAAATTCATCTGTCTATTATAATACCACGTACTTGAATATTTAGGAGTATTTTGGTAAAAAATAATTAAAAATAATTTTCTTAATATATACTCTCTTTTTTTTATATATATATAAACATATATTATTTTGAATATTAATTCATATTTGAATTCCAATTATTCGTCAAATATTGAATCGAATTATGTACCATTCAAATTTAAATTCAAATTATTCGATTCAGATGCCACCCTTAGTTGTGTTAGTCTCTCTTGCTTTGTTTGTTTCTTTGCAGCAACATGAAATTTGCGGGTGTGTTTATGTTCTCGATTTTACTCGTTTGCAATATTGATTAATCGTCTGTTCTGTTCCTTTTATTTATTGAACCGATTTGATATCTACTTTTTATGGCTGAGGCTGTTGCTTAAATAATCCTTAAAATTATATCATTTAATCTTCAAGAAGACTAGGGAATGTGCAACTAATTTGGATCAATTTTAATATTTTATGATGCAAAGGAGTATAACGGCTTAGATTGGTTTAGAGATCTGGTCTTTATTGAATTAGTTGAGATTTTTGCATAGTCAGTCATTTCTGTTTTATTTATTTATTTATTGTGTTAAATGTAGTTTGGAGAGGTGGATATTGATGGATCGTTGGTTGCAAGTCATTCTTCAGTGAGTGAAGACATTGTCATGATTAATAATGGCTGCCTTTGCTGCACGGTACGAGGAGATCTAGTTAAAATGCTCTTGAAGTTGGCTAGGGAAAAAAGAGACAAGTTTGATCATATTGTTATAGAAACCACAGGTATGTAAATAACCTGGGAGTTACTTACTTATATGAAAGATCAAAACATATAGATACTGTGCATGAGTTCGACTCTGGACCTCACTTAGCTTTTGTCTTACAATTCCTTTGAATTTATGTGCCATAAGGTGTTATTTGATTGCATGATCAAAACTTTTGAGTTCACTGGCTAACTGCAATTATTATCTGTTAAAAGCCTGACTGGTATACTATATTTTCTTTGAAGGCCTTGCAAAGCCAGCTCCTGTTATTGAAACATTTTGTAGCGATGAATTGGTTTCAAAGTATGTGAAACTGGATGGGGTCGTCACTTTGGTTGACTCCAAGCATGCCATGCAACACTTAAATGAAGTTAAACCGAGATTTGTGGTAAATGAGGCAGTTGAACAAGTTGCATATGCTGACCGAATTATTATGAACAAGGTTAGCTTCTGGAACTTAGAGATTTCTGATGCTATAGTTTCTTTCCATCTATAAGTTCTGTGTGCTCTTCAACTGTATGTTGCAGGTATCTACTAAATATGATACTGTTCTATGGTCTTAAATCTCTGATGTTAGCTTAATTGTTTTGGCAGATAGATTTGGTGACTGAGTCTGAGTTGGAGATATTGACTAAAGAGAATTAAGGTTTGTTTTACTCTAATATTCTTCTTTTTTTGATTAATAGTCTTCTTAATTGAAGAAGGAAATTTGAGAGAATCATGTGAGAGAAGCAATATATATACAAATAGAAGGTGGGTTAATGAAATGAACATATGATCCTGACTTTGACAAGTTTGCATTGAGGTTTGGCTTTAAAAGGGAGGTTTGGCCTGAGGGGCAAGTCAATGACTTGGGAGGTTTGTATACAGATGAGAGTCTGCCAGACATGTGAAAAATTTCTCATCTTTGATGTTGGACACAATAAGCTCAACTTCATAGTCCGATCTCATAATACCATTAGTAGAAACTGATGTTGGACACAATAAGCTCAACTTCATAGTCCGATCTCATGATACCATTAGTAGAAACTGAGTTACAAAATTCTCTAATGAATTACTTCTTTCTACTTCTTTATTGATGTCTCCAGCAAGGAAGTGATATCCATTGTAATTTTTGTATAAGACATAGGAGGTGTCACAATAATTTGCTTTCTCTTTCCTCGTTTATTGTACCAAAACATGTACTTCTGGATGAGACTGGCATCACAATGTTTTTGTTTTACCATATTTTAGAGCTTCGACACGGGCATTGTTAACACTTTTCATGCTACCTAAACAAAAACAATCTGTTGATTTCTGTTTTGCATTGTGATTGTTGCTAGCATATCAATGGGATGGCACAAATCAAGCAAGCTAAATTTGGATCCGTGGACATTGACTTTGTTCTGGGAGTAGGAGGATACGAACTTGAGAGGTCAATTTGTGTTCTTTCTATTACTGCCTGACATTTTTCTTGATCATCTTCTTCTTCAATTATAATACATATTATAGTGGCATTTTTCCATTTTTTTTAATTGTAATTATAACAAAAATTTATAATGCATATTTGTGACCTAATGATCATTTCTGGTGCTGTGTCAAATGCCTTAATTTTACAGAATTGAATCTGAAGTTCATGTAGATGGTTCCTGTTCTGCAAGCCATGAACATAACACTGGATGCGGTAAACTTTTCCAACACCCAGCCCTTGTTTCCCAAATTTTCCACTGCTTAATAATTTGTTAGCTTTCAGCAATAGTCTATGATATAAAGAAAAGAAATAAATGAACGCCTTTCTGATGGTTCCTTTCCCTTTTTTCCCCTTACTTAAAGTGCTATATAATTCTTTCTAATTTATAGTTTAATCCTTAATTTTTTACTCCTTTGCTGTAAACTTGTCATATATTATAATGAGGCTGAAGAGTACATAGTCTAGACCAGTATAGAATACAATTATCTCCTGGGTCTATGATTACTACTTTCTTGCATTGAACAGATGAATAAAAGTTGCTGGAAAATAATTAAATCTATTTAGATTCCCAAGATTTCTGAGATCAGTGTGCTAAAATGGACTCTAGAGAATGATTTGAGCATTATTAGAAAGGATGCCAGTAACTTTACTCAACATTATATGGTTGTCCTTAGAACTACTATTTTTTAGTTGACTTTTCTTTTAGAACGGCCTCCTTTCGTCAGTTTTTTAATACCTTTTATGGGGTAATTAGAGGGTGAGCCTTGGCGTGACGTAAGGTTTCTACCTTGTGATTTGGAAGCCACGGGTTCAAGTTGCGGAAACAGCATTTCCGCATGTGGGAACCCTCCGCAGAGCCCACAATGGTGAGAGCCTCATGCACTGGGCTGCCCTTTTATGGGTTAATTGAGTTTTTATCTGATATTGGCTTGTTGGCCGAGTCCAGAGTGACAGTAAGGTGTTTCTTTTAGTCCATTATAGTTTAATTCATCATTTTGAATGAATGTTACAGAACACAAAGGGCATCATCATCACGACCATGTGCATGATTCTGCTGTCTCTAGTGTCAGTATCCTTGCAGAAGGAACTCTTGATCTTGATGAGGTGATTAGTTTTGTTAGTTATTTTCCTTTACTTTTAATTTTATTTTACTCTCCAATCCAATTGTCATTCTGGAAGTTGTGCTCCTTGTGATTGTTGGCCACTGCTTTTGCAGAATTGTCCTACTTATGAGTGTGTGTGTATTGATCCTACAATGCGTGGGCTGGGAATGAAATTATTTTTCTCATGCCTTGAATTAGCAAGCTCTTTTTGCTGCAAGAATGGAGTCAACTTGGTTAACTTTTAATACTGCAGCAAAATGCTTGATAAAATGCAAATTTTGGTTTGAAGTTTCTTGGAGCACTCCATTAGATGGATTTTGCTTAAATTTGGGAAGAAAGAACCTCCTTTCATCCCTCCCACCCACCGAAAATAGTGCTGTTTGAGTGGATTACAATTTCAAAGATTTGGAATCTACTAATTAGAGTTCTTGTACTTTTCATCTCTCTTTGTCATGTCAGTCTTCTTTCTTTGTGTATATAATAATTACTATTGGACTTGCCTTGGTCCTGGATGGCCCAGGTTGATGATTGGCTTGAAAGATTGATAGAAGAAAAAGCAGAGGATTTGTACAGAATGAAGGGTATCTTGTCAGTGGATGGTTCTGATCAGTGTTATGTATTTCAGGTCCCACTACCCCCTCATATCTTGATCCTCTCACTATCTTTTCTGGTGTGCAGTCTGAATTTGAATTTTTTCCCAAATGTTCTCAACCCATTTTGCTAATACACAGGGGGTGCACTCCATGTTAGACGGTTGCCCAGGCAAAACATGGGCACCTGATGAGAAGAGGATAAACAAGCTTGTGTTTATAGGGAGGAATTTGGATGAAGCTGCGCTCAGAAAAGGTTTCAAGGGTTGTTTAGTATGATGAAAAGTAAAAGTTCCCACATGTCAAATTTTCAGGAAAAAAAAAAAAAAAAGTGATGGATTCGGGGCATGTTTGCGTTTTCAAATTCTTCGTAGCCACCTGTAGTGATAGATGGTGATTGATTGAGTTGCGGGCCACACATGTACACCCATTGTGCACTTGATGAAATGTGTGAAGTTCGTACACTTTTTTTCATAGAAATTGTGTGTACTTAGTACTTCAAATATTTCATCCAGTACGAAACAAATTTTTATTTATTTATCCAAAGACAGAAAATAGAAGAGGATAAGTTCGGTTAAGAACCCTTGTGCTATGTATGCAAAACACAATAAAGAGAAGAAAAAGAACAAATTAAGAACAATGAAGCTAACGTTGGGAATAAATCTTGGTATCCAACACTCCCACTGTCCTACATAGCTTACCACCCAATAACACCTCTTTATCTCTACACCTTCAGCCGTGGACGAATATTCATGCTGTCACCTCTGAGAGAACGTCGTCCGCGGACATACCGAAACGTGTCCGTCTATGTTGGCCCACTTGTCCTTTTCTTACATGTGAACTGACCCCTTTGGACTTTTCAATATGCCGGCCCCAATTTTGGCCCAACCATCTTCCGTCTTTGGGCCTCGCCACGTGACTTCTCGAATATTTCTATTCCCTCATTCGGCGGCGAATATTCCACGCTGTCTTCCACGTGTCATCATATATTATCCTCTACATAATCTCAACTGTTCCATCCTCCGTACCTCATTATCTACCGTTGGATTTACATACAATTCTCATAGCTTCACCATTGACTATGATCCAACGGTTTTGAAAGTCAAACAAATAAACTCATGTATGAGCGTGATGGATTGGTGGTTTTTCCCTTCTGATAATTCTAAAATTGTGCCAACATGTTGCTTCAGATTCGTCGCCGAGGTTTCCTCTAACATGTTCTTTCAATTATTAAAATTTTTAATAAATTACACTCCAACCTCTTTTTTCCCATTATAAATAGGTGAAGAACATTGCATCGTTGCTTTTGCTTAATCTCATTTTGGTTTCTGTGATCAAAGTTGAAGTTTTTAGCTCGAGTTAGTTCTGGGTTTTCTGGGAATTAAATTTCTTTTATAATTACAAATTAATTTCAAGTCAATTCCATTTCTCCATAGCCCTTTGCTTTTCTATCTTTCGGTCCAAGCTTTCGTCTTTTTTGGCTTTTGGGGACCTTTGATGGGTGTAGCTATTTAGTTGAAATATAAGTAAAGTGAAAAGGTGCAAGAGGTATAAGAATTGGAGCAAAGGATAGGTTGGTGATAGTCGAAATTGAGGGCTGCTGCAAGTGAGTGATGGAAAGGGGTTGTTATGGTGGTGATTGTGGAGGAGCAGGGGTTTATCCGTACGAGAATGGGGTGGTGATGACCAGAGACCCAAAGCCGAGGTTGCGTTGGACGGCTGATTTGCACGACCGATTTGTGGATGCCGTCACCAAACTTGGTGGCCCTGAAAGTATGTCCTCTGCCTCGTGCCTTTTTTAACTTCAGCATTTGGAATGATTACTTTACTTTTATTTTCCAATGTCATTTCAGTTTTTTAACATCCCAAATGAAAAAAGTTTACTTAATTGGTTGGATTTGGTTAAAGTTGAAATTAATAGATGGCTATAATTTGTTTCCAGAACTAAGAACTCAGATATTTAAGTTTTTTTTTTTTTTCAGAAATGAGGCAACCGAATAGGCTATTTAGTATTCAGCAAACTAGTGTTCACACTCTGATCACAGACTTTTTTTTTTTTTTTTTTCTTCCTTTTATCTGAATCACTAAGACTTCTATGTATTAGTAAAAGCATTTTAATAGTAAAAACAACTCTCTTATGTGGAAATGAGACCATCCTAATCAAAACACTTCCTTATTTTTGAATGAGGTTATCAGATATTTAGACCACAGCTTAGATTCATAAGTTTGCCAAAAGGTAAAACTTAATGAGATCTTTACAGTACATGACTTTATGGGTAGAGAAACAAGGAAGGGGAAAGAAGAATCTTGGGTACACTCTGGTTCTTGACAACTTGATCCATGATGTAATACAAAATTAATACATTAGAGAATTACCATTATACTAAATACTGATACTATTTTATGTAGACGGTTCTATATTGTAATGGAACAAGGAACCATAAGTCTTTTGCATTAGGAATAATTAATAATGATTTTTGTCTTCAGAAGCAACACCAAAGTCTGTATTGAGGCTGATGGGCTTGAAGGGTTTGACATTATACCATTTGAAGAGCCATTTACAGGTAACAATAATTTTCCTCTCCTGTTTCTCTTAAGATGTTAATCAAACTCCAAGATTGATTTAGTGAGGAACATGAATAGAAGGATGGAAAGGGTAGAATACTGTGAATTTAAAACTAATGATTTCATCATTGTTATCCTTAATTAATGAAGAAAGTGTATAGCATTTATTAAAATTTTAGTTGTGTTTCTTTCTTCTTTTTGGTAAAATTTTGTGTTTCTCCCTTAAATCTGTACTTTCTTTCTCCCATCTCCAATTTATTGCTGTTCCTTGCCATAAATCGGCAACCTTTCTGTTCCAAGAAATAAAAGTTTATATAACTAAGCTTGTTTATGTGCAGAAGTATAGACTTGGACAGCATTCCCGGAAACAGAACACCACAGAACAAGACAAAGAACACAGTACTGGTGAGTCCACTAGCAGTTTTGGCAGTTGAGTTTTTTAAATTTGTATTCAAATATGTACCGAGTTCTTTTTACTTTCTTATTGTCCAAAAAATGTAGAATTCCTTCCATGGTCATAAGTTTTCTTTGCCTTCTTCATGATTCCCGGTACTAAACAATGTTCTTTCAAATTTTAGGGGTTTCATATGTACACTTCAGTAATCGTTCCTCGGAGACTAATACCAATTCAAGAGCTGATGGTGACGCAGGGTATGTGAAACCTTAACTCAGGAGCTTTCATTTAGCTCATATACTTAATATTTGGCTCAAACCATATGATTGTGAAGGTTGTTTTATCTGTCTACAATGCTTTTACTTCACATTCTAACATTATTTACTACTGAGTATACTTAACAGCTTCAAATTTCCAGCTTTTTTATGGGTAAAATTAACTAGTCAATAGTTAATACCATAGGTAGGTGGTTGTGATGAGCATTAGGATGGTACCCAAATTAGCAAAGCATCGGGTGGCTTTCGTTGGCAGTGAAAAGTTGATTGGGGACTTGGATTGCGTTAACATAGAGCTATTCTGAATGATAGAATCAAATTTTACGTGAAAATGAGTATGTTGTAAAAGTAAGAAAGTAGGACTTGCAGTATGCTCTTTTGCTTTTATCATCAATATTATTAACGTCAGCACTCTCAGTCTCTCACATCTAATGGAAATTTGGAATCTAGCTTGTTGCTGCATTTTCAGATTGTATCACATTGATACTAATTAGTGACATAAACAAAACAGGGAAATCCCTATAGCAGAGGCATTGAGGTGTCAAATTGAAGTTCAGAAAAGATTGCAGGAGCAGCTTGAGGTATTTGATTATACTTCATAATTTATGGTTTTCTGTATTCTTCTGATACTTTCAGAGTATACCCAAGTTTATTTGCTTAACTTTGCTTTTTGTTACCTATAGGTACAAAAGAAATTGCAAATAAGAATAGAAGCTCAAGGAAAGTATCTGCAAGACATATTAGAGAAAGCCCAGAAGAGCCTTTCCCTGGATATGAATGGTTCTAATATAGAAGCAGCCAATGCCCAATTAACAGATTTCAATTTGGCTTTATCAAATCTCATGGAGAATGTGAACAAAGATAGCAAACAAAACATAATAGAGCTGAACAATGTCTACTGGAAGGACCATGGTTCAGCTTTCCAAATTTACCTAGAGGGGGATAGAGACGGAAATAAAGATCATAAGCTAAAGGTTGGAGGGGGTTCAATACAGTTTGACTTAAACATCAATGGTAACTATGACCTTGTTTCTGCAGGTGGAGCTGAATTGGAACCCAAAATGATTTCTTACAGAATATAGAAACAGAAATTAGAAAATACCATTCTGCATGATGTTCTCCATAATTTTTTTTGTTATGTGCAATAGTTAACCAGAAAGATTTTTCCTTTTCTCTTAAGAAGTAACATTACCAAGTTTCTCTTGTTGAAGTAACACATTTTGACTTTGGTGGCGGGGTTTCCCCAATCGTTGGTGAGTGTCACTAAACTGGGACCGGTCAACAAGTTATTAAACATCATTTTTGTTGAAAAATGAAGCAAATTGACACTTAAAGCTCACCAGCTGTATTAGAACTAATGTAACATGTTTGCAAGTCATTAAGATGTGAGGAAACCAATCCAATTTCCCACAGCTAAGACAGTTACTGTTCATTCCCTTCAATCTGTTAAAGGGTAATCTTTTATGATGAATTTCAACAACTGGAACTCTCACAGATTTACTTAATTCTGCAAATAGATTTTAAGGTACTCATCCATGCTTGTGTAGGTCACTTCTGGATATAGCTCTGATGCTTCTTCAGCTTCTTCACCTACCTCAAAGTTTGTTAAACATCCTTCATAGAAAACATGATAGAAATGCCCAACTCCAACTTGCTCTGCATAGCCCAAACCTGGATTTCACATAATGAAAGTATAAATCCTCAAGAGAATTTAATTTCATTCTTTTTAAAACTATTATTACCTTTAATGGAGGAAAGAAAGTCTTTTTCAGAAATGCTAGTCTTCTCCAATTCCTTTCCAATAAGCTTTTCCCACTTCCCAATTAACTCTCTCTGAGAAAGAACATTTTCTGGAGGCCTTAGGTACAATGTTTTGTTCAATGTACGAGGATCATCTATTGTCTTAATGGTGTATGTAGCAACATCATCTTCATCAACAAAAATCACTGCAAAAAAAAAAAAATTTGATAATAATAATAACCATGCATGTAATTTAGCTCATGGAAATAACTGAAGAAATTTGTCATTGTTTTTCTATATAATTTTTCTTTTCTATGTCTTTTTGGTACCTTTAGCATTGCCATCTCCATATATATGGACCTTATCCCTTGGAGGGATGAGTGTTCCCATCTGAGAGAGGTTACCAGCGAAGTAACCGGCAAAGCAGTTTGCAGAGATATAAGTGAAAGGGATGTTAGCTTCTTCAATTGCTTTTCTTACAGCCATTTTCTCATCAAATGTTACTCTTCCTGGTTCAAGTGCATATCCCATACGTGCTGGATCCATACCAAACTCTGAAGGCAAGAAACGCTTCAAACCAAAAACAAAAAAGATTAACATGCTTAATTATTCAGGTAATATATTGGTTAATGCTAATATATTCATGGCTAAAAGAGTGTGATAGGATAAAAGCTTCTCTGATTAAATGGTCAAAAGTTTGATCATTGCATGTCATTAATTATTTATTCTCATAATTAAATTTGTGTATCTTCAAGCTGATTGCTTAATAAATTTGTGCATAGGGGCATACATATCACAACTTATTATTAGTACTGGGACCTTAAAAAACGTAAGTGTACGAAAGAAAATTATCTACAGTGCATGAAGAAAATCAAATATCAATTCTTGGTCTTACCTAAAAGTCAAAGCTTATGAAAAATAAAAATTATTTATTGTTAAGATATCAAAACTCAGTTAGAAAGCTTAATCTTATGAAGAAAAATGATCTGATACAGTGAACTTCAACTTTTGGATAAATTAATAAGTTTTTACCTTAATGTTTCCAGCTTCTTTGATAGCCTCAACAAGCTTGAGCTGCAACAATATGTTATGACTTCGAAAATGAACACCAGACATAGTGCAAACGACAACATCAACTTGTTTAATTGCATCCACCAGGCTCCGATGATCTGAAAACGACGCTTCCACGAGATGAGCACCTTGTTTCTTAAACGACAATAACATCTGTAGTTTATCAATGTCAAGGCCAATCTCAGGGCGTTGAAGAACATAGGTTTCATGGCCTTGTGCAAGGCTTGCCTTCACAATCCTTTTACCCATATAGCCTGTACCTCCCACAACAAGAACCTTGCTTTTACCCATTTCCTCTAGTTGGTTTGTATTCTCATCAGTTCCAATAACCCAGGCTTATACATTTAGATCAGAAGGTGTGCTTTGCGCACATATATATAATATAATATTAGCAAGTGTGCAAGGTTTTTATGTAGTACAAGTTACTCTGCTGTAGTTGGTGCCAAATGTTTGGTGTCCTCAGGTCAAAAAAGGAAAATAATTTGTGTCGGCTTATTTTTGATTAATTTGGGAGCTCTGATTAATTATTGATCTAAATATCACTTCACTGTTAAATTAAAATAATAATAAAATAATTTAAATATAGCATTATAAACAAAAATAAAGGAAGAAAAAGACATTCTCTGAACTTCAACCTTTAATAAAAATTGGCTTGATCAACTTTATAAGACAAAGTTAATGGATCAGAAAATGGGTTAATTATTTTATTGATTAGAACAAGTATTGGGATATATATGATATATTATAGATATATAGTGGTGTTGGTAGATCCACTAAAGAGTATTTAATTACACTGAGGGCACTAATTTTTTTTAATAAAAAAAAGCTATTTTTACATATATTTTTTATAACAAAAATGCTTATGTGTATGCAAATTAATTTTAGAAATTTCGAATAACTCAATATAATTAAATAATTGTTGGTAATTTTTAAACTCTCATAATAACAAGGAAATTAAAGGAAAAATTATTATTTTTAGAATGTGATTTTTTTGTGTATAATGATTGTATGTTTGAAAATTTTAATTGTATTTATTGTCTATGTAAAAAGATAAAAATTATTAGTTTAATGAACGCATAAATGATTTTGAACACACCTTATTACTTTAATAAAAATATTTTTTCCTTCTAATTAGAAAAAATAAAGTGAAGATAGAAAGGTGTAACTTGTGGTGCTAATTAATTTTATAGCTTAACTTGACAACCACAAGTCCACAACAACCAAAAGTGTTATTAAATTACTATTTATACATCCTTACTTTGAAGGGACTAGCCTGAGTTGGGTCTACTATTTTGGTGAAAGATTGCTTTAACACTTTTCAAAACGAAAACCAAAACTAAAACCAAAAACCAAAGTCATTTGCCAAGTAATAGTATAGGGGTTAGTTGGACTTGATTGATTATGTCGGGTGGGCTGGTTACCTACCTTCTCTTTGGCATCCTGTCTCAGAAAACTTGTTGAGAAAATTGAAAATAAAGGTTATTAATTATTTTTGGGTAGAAAATGAAGGTCATGCATGTGTCATTTTTTACTTGTTAGAAAAAAATACAATTAACATATCAACACATTCCAAATCTCTAAACTGAGAAAATTAACTGAGTAAGAAGTCAAACTAAAAACATATTTCATAAGAAAGAAAGAAACTTTATAACTAATTGATGTGTGTCCAGATTTGTATATTATTCTAGATATATACATAAAACAAATAAGTACATGTACAAGTTTAATTGAGCAATTTATTATACTCTTATATTTTTAAAACTCACCCAGTCTTGAAAAAATACAACATAGTAAGTATTCATCAAACCTAAACTAACAATTACATGCTTATTTGATAATATTTACCAAGTTCATGTTTAGAAGATTACTGTATTATCAATAAGTCTTAACTCAAATGAAATCTATAAATATAAATAAAACTAGGCAAGATTCAGAAGTCCACATGTTGGAATCTTGGTGGGTGGTATCTCCTCATGTAGTGTAGTTTCCTCCTCTCTTGTAAATTGTAATGTAAACACATCAATTGGGCCTTGCTTTATGGGCTCCCAAGGGTTGAGCCACTAGGCCCAAAACCTGAACCGCCACTGCCAGGCGCCAGCCACGCCCCAACAGTACCAACATTGTCTTTACCCGCCCAAATGCGACACTGATAACTGAATCGCTCTCTCTCTCTCTCTCCGAGTCCGAGAGGTGTGGATGAAAATGGCGTTATCCAGTACCGCCATTGCTTCTAAGGTTCCGATTGCAGTTGTATTTTCTTCCATTGGAAGTCCCAAGGTAAGTAAATTTCCTTTCTGACCTCTAGCAATTTGTTTGTTTGGTTGCTTAGAAAACTGAAAGCGTAAGTGAACGATGAACAAATCAAATTGAATTACTTATGAATTCTATTATACTAGTCAGAATGAAGGGTTTATTAGGAAGCAATATGCCTATTACATTTTAGGGTTTTAATTTTAGTGTTCCTAATCAAAGTTACCTTCTTGAATGAGTTTGTGAATTGTTCCTGTAATGTAAAGTTCTTTTCTTTATAATAGAAAGAAATTATTGATCTTCTTGAATTATAGGTTGTTAATTGGAAAAATTCTCCACTGAAAATTGAGGGGCAATATTAGTTTGGGAAGAATCAGTGCTTCCATGATAACTAGGAATCTTAAGTTTGTGACTAATTCTGCTTCTGGGGATAGCAGTGCCTCAGTCGAAGTTGATGTGCCTTTCCCTACTGATTATTCTGAGCTTCTGGAACAAGTAAGTATTTTTTATTTTATTTTTATCAGTTTTATTAAGTTGTAAAATATTTAGGTAAGTACTTTTAATGTTAGTTTAACATTGATGATTAGTCCAAAGATTAATAAGAAAAAGATGAACCATCTGTAATGATTTTATTTTGTTTCTTGAGTATTTCTGCTCAAATTTTCCACTTTAAGATGCATTTTTTGAGTTTGCTTTCTCTCTTTTTTTTGAATGTATTAACCAACAGGCTAGAGTAGCAGCTGAATTGGGTTTGAAAGATAACAGGCAGCTCATGGTGAGTAATATCAGAATCAGATAATATCCTTATGACTGAAAAATGAGAGGTACAGAAATACTAATAAAATGTTGAGTTACTATAGAGTCAATAATGAACATTGAACAACCATCTGATACAGGAAATTGAATTCCCAACATCTGGACTTGAATCTGTACCAGGTTCTCTCTGTCTGCAATCTCTTGTTTTCCCTTTTCTTTTCCTTGAAAATTTTGTATACTTTTCCCTCTTCTTCCTGCAATTTGTAGTCTATTGCCTTCCATGTACTTGAATCTCATCTTACTTTTATATGACAATATCAGGTGACGGTGAAGGTGGAATAGAGATGACTGGGAGTATGCAGCTGATTCGTGAATTCTGTGACTGGATTCATTAATCCTGAGAAAGCCACACGAACAAGAATAGTAATTGCCTTATTTTAGAGCTTTACTTTTCTATTATCCCCTATAAACATGGCTCTTGTTAGAGAAATCTCTCATCAATGGAAAAGTTTGTTGTGTGTCTATGCCTTTCTCTATGCATACATTATGAAACTTGTTGCTCTTCCCGATCCCTTATATGTAATTGTGACCATTGTAATCATTTTTGTTGTCATATCCCAGCTTCATAACTTCTAGGGTGTAAATTGATGTGTGGAAACTTGTAAAAACATCAGTTTTTTCCGGAGGCCAGTGAAGTTGAATTGCACAAGACAATCAGCCTTTGGCGGAAGTTTCTTGAAGTTGGACTATCTGACAAAGCCATCATTTTTTGAGGATTTTGGATTTGCTGAGAAAGTCAAAATGGTAGACCGAGTAAAAACAGAAGATGAACTCTTCTTAGTAGCCTATCCGTATTTTAATGTCAATGGTAGATTCAAATATCCCCATATTTTTGTTGATATTCACTCTTATGTTTTGTAACTTCTCCTTGATTGCATTTCAGAAATGCTTGTTGTGGAAGAGCTTTACAAAGAAGCTGTCATAAACACTGACTAGAAAGTTGATTATTTTCAATGGAGAACTTGACCGTATAAGATCTGGGTGTATCCTTTGCCAATTTATATTTCTAAATCACCATCAATTCATACTGGCCTTCATTTCTCAAAAACTTAGTTATGTAAAATAGAAACACAGAAGCTGGAGATAATAATATTACAAGGTACTTTCCCATCCTGTTTCCTCCAGTGATAAAAGAGAAGTAAGAACAGTAGATTATTTAATTAGGTTGAGTAGGCAACTAGCAAGTGATTGAAGCGTCATAGAATATCAAATATTCCTCTGGATCTTGTAGTACAATAACAGTTATCCTTAAATGGATTAAGATTATCCACCGTTCTTCTACCCAAAGCTTGCAACACTTTCTAAGACCTTCCTGCCCATGATGGAAACTGTGTATTATATTCACAATTTTAAGGGTCGCAATGGAGGAACACTTTTCAGGTCTCTTGCTCATTTACCTTTGTATTTGTCTAGCGGTGGCAAACTGATATCTAATTTTGTGCTGCTCTTGCAAAATATTTACTTTATTTATTTCAAAATATCCAGATGATGGAGTAGAGATTTCTTCTATTAGTTTCTTCTTCTTCTTTTTCTAATTAGAGATAGCTTGGTGCTGTCAACTTTAATTGTCATATCGTCAATTAACTTAGTATTATGTTTGTTACATTCTGCATAGGTGCTATCCAGGTCCCTGGAAGGTCCTCAGAAAAGTGAGAAATAAGTATATTTGTCTGCATCAGCAGGATGTTATGCCATCCCTTAAGGAAGTTGCCCTGGATATTCTTCCATCAGCTTGAGCTTTCAGCACATGACATCGGTGAGCAATTCTAGTTTTGTCATACTGCAATGGAGAAACCTTTGTAGCCCTATTCTGTTGATTTATGTTTGTTGAACACCAACTAGAAGGGCAATTTTATTGCAGGAACTGCTTAAACGAAATAATGAAAAGGTGCTTTATATTAAGTTATTAACATGCTTCTCTAAGCTGCTCTTTTATGTAGAACATGGTAATCAGTAGTTGATATACCAGCTTTTCTGAGCTCGTAATGTTTTACTACTTTTTTATTTAACATCTTCACGTTTGCAACCAAGAAATGGCTATGTTATGCCGTGCATCATGATCATGACATGGGGACCAAGTTGTCAAACTACCTCTGAGGTTTGTTAGTAAGCATATCTAATTGCTGCAGGTTGTATAAGTAAGAGAGAGGAAGAAAGATACGACTGGAATGCGCCGCCCACAATTCATCAAGCAAATGTGAGAAAAAAAGAAGACAGAAGTTGCTTGTCATCTATTACTCTTATTGTATATTTCCATTAGTTATGTTATTTGTATATCCTCAAGGATGTCTAGTCCGGGATTTGTCATTGAAATTAACTTTGTTAACTTTATATTTTATAGGCTTTTTTATACTTTTAATCTTTAGAGTTAAGGTCAATTTCACTTTGAAAAAATCTGTTTGCATTGATTTGTAAATTATAAAAAAAAAATCATAGCCAAATAAAACTAAACTGCCTGTGCCCCAAAATGAAGGTACTGCTGGAGCTTCTTGTACTCCTCTACGTTATTGCTATATGTGCTCATCATGGTTGACTTTTGGTGGTTATGGTTGAGTTTCTGACTGAAGAAATCGTATCACTTTGTTGATTTAACGATGAGTCCCACCAAGTCTGTGTACTCGTAGATTTACAATCTGGAGATAACTTCTTACAATCGCTCAAGCATACTGCCTACCTACCAGAAGAGCTTTCTTTCCATTAAATGGCTGAGGCTCTCCTTCAAATTGTGCTGGAGAATTTGAACTCGGTCATCCATAAAGAGCTTGGACTGTTATCTGGTGTCAAACGAGAGATGGAAAAGCTTTCCAGCACTCTCACCACAATCAAGTCTGTCCTTGAAGATGCTGAAGAGAAACAACTTACTGATTGGGAAATAAAGAATTGGCTGAAAAAGCTAAGGGATGCTGCTCACGAACTGGAAGATGTTTTGGAAGAATGTTCAAGGAAAGCCATTCGATTCAAGTACGTGGCCGAAAATTCTACAGGGATCATCAAATAACAAGGTACACAGTTCTTGCTTATCGTCATCACATCCAAAGAATGTTTTGTTTCGTTATCGAAGTGGTAAGAGGTTGAAAGAGATTAAGGAGAGGTTAGATGAAATTGCTGAAGAGAGGAGGAATTTTCATTTGCGTGAGGTAGTTGTAGGAAAGGCAGCTGAAATTCCTGGATGGCGCCAAACCAGCTCAATCATTACTCAGCCTGAAGTTTATGGAAGAGAAGGAGAAAAGGAAAAGGTTGTGGAGTTTCTGGTTGGACATGCAAGTACTGGTTGTGAAGATCTTTCCATCTATGCCATTGTTGGTTTAGGTGGCTTTGGAAAGACAACGCTTGCCCAGCTAGTTTTCAATGATGAACGGGTAGACAGGCATTTTGAGCTAAAGATTTCGGTTTGTGTTTCAGAGGATTTCAATTTGGAGAGGATGAGAAAAAGTATAATACAATCTGCCACTGGACAAAAATGCGAGAAGTTGGAATTAGATCCGTTGCAAAGACAACTTCAAGAAATATTGAAACACAAGATATTTGCTTATTTTGGATGATGTGTGGAATGAAGACCAAGAGAAATGGGATAGATTGAAGTATGTGTTAGCATGTGGATCGGAAGGCTCTTCAATTGTCATTACTACCCGTCTTGCAAAAGTTGCATCTTTCATGGGAACTGTCCCTCCTCATCATTTGTCATGTCTATCTGAGGATGATTGTTGGTCACTCTTCAAACAACGTGCTTTTCGACCCGACAAAGAAGAATGTGAGAACCTTGTTGTCATAGGGAAGAAGATAGTGAGAACGTGTGGTGGAGTACCTCTTGCAGCAAAAGCACTTGGAAGCCTTCTGCGGTTTAAAAATGAAGAGAAGGAGTGGCTACATGTTAAGGAAAGTGAACTCCGGAATTTACCACAAGACGAATATTCGGTGTTGCCTGATGCCTTTTGCTTACTGTGCTATATTCAAGAAGGATGAGACGCTCTGGAAGGAACAATTAATTCATCTTTGGATGGCTAATGGATTCATTTCATCTGATGGAAACTTGGAGGCAGAAGATGTAGGTAATGAGGTATGTGATGAATTATATTGGAGATCTTTGTTCCAAGAAGCAAAGAGAGATGAATTTGGAGACATTATGAGTTTCAAGATGCATGATTTGGTCCATGATCTTGCCCAATCTGTTACAGAGGACGAATATCAGGTGGAGGAGACAAGAAGCTTAAGTAATTTATCGTGAAGAACTCACCACTTGAGATGCTCAGCACAATTCAACATGGGTGGCTTTAACAAAGTTTTCTTCACCACTTGAGATGCTCAGCACAATTCAACACGGGTGGCTTTAACAAAGTTAAATCCTTGCGGACCTGCCATACCCCATCCATGCAACTTTCTGTTGTGACTCTCCAACATTTCGTTCCTTGTGGGCATTAGGTGCAACATCTTCAGAATTTTCATCAATCAAAATCAGCAATTTAATACATCTCAGGTATTTGGATCTTTCTTCAACTAGAATCAGTGCCGTACCTGACTCCATCTACAGTTTGGAACTTGCAGACCTGGAAACTAAAAGATTGCCATGGCCTTCAGAGTCTCCCCAAGAACTTGAGGCGCCTACAGAATCTCCGACATCTTGACATAAGAGGTTGTGATTCATTGTATGAGATGCCTCTCAAAATTGGGGAATTAACTTCTCTTAAAACATTAAGCTTTTTCACGGTGAGTAGGGAAATGGGTTATCGCTTAGAGGAGTTGCATGGCCTAGTTCTTGAAGGACAGCTACACATCAAATGCCTTGAGTTAGCAGTTTGGGCATTGGATGCCAAATCCAAAGACGCTAATTTGATTGCTAAAACAGGCTTGCGACAGTTGCGTTTGTCATGGACTCAGACCCAACATAATTCAGACACAATTAATGCTGCTGATGAGCAAGTACTTGATGCCCTTGAACCTCACCCAAACCTTAAGTATTTGAAGATAGAGAATTACAGAGGAACTGTATTTCCAAACTGGATGAACAATATATCAGCTGTCAAAAATTTAGTTCGCATTGAGCTTGATGAATTCAGAAACTGTTTGGGACTTTTACCACTTGGTAGCTACCACATCTTAGACGTCTTTGCATAAGCAAAATGAATCATTTGGAATCCATTGACAATGAGTCTTATCATGGTTTGGCGGGAAACAGCTTTTCCATCTTTGGAAGAACTCAACCTATATGAATTACCAAACTTGGAAAAGTTTTTGAGAGATGGAGCAGTAGCAGGAAGTCATCAGATTACATTCCCACGTCTCTACAAGTTAGACATTTCCGCTGTACCAAAACTCATCCTGCCACGCCTTCCATCAGTCAGAAATTTGTGTGCATCAAGATGCAAAGAATGGTTACTGAGGTCAATCTCTAATTGCTACGCTCTTACTTCTCTTGAAATTTGCAATTGTGAAGACTTGACTTCCTTTCCATCTGGGATGATGCAAGAGCTGACTTGTCTTAAGAATCTGTGTCTTAATGGGTTTGCCCGACTTGAGAATTTACCCAATGAACTCATCCATCTCAATGATCTAGAAAAATTAGAGGTTGCATTTTGTGATGGGATACTGACTTTTCCGGAGCACGTGTTACAAGGGCTAATCTCTCTTCAAACTCTGGACATTTCTTACAGTCGGAGATTAAAATCACTGTCAGAAGGCTTTGGACACCTCACTTCCCTGGAGAATCTGCAAATCAGTGACTGTCCAGAGCCAGTCTTTGCCAAATGGTATTTGCCACCGTTACTTCCCTCCGTAGTTTGACCATCAAAAGCAATGACGGAGATCCAAATAGCACATGCATATTGCCAGAGGGCTTTCAGAATATTCCATCGCTGCAAATTCTATTAATTAATTCTCAGAATCTGACATCCTTGCCCGATTGCTTGGGAGACCTGACATCTCTTCAACGATTAGAGATTTCTCGGTGTCAGAATTTGATGTCTCTTCCAATGAGCATTCCAGCGCCTCACTAACTTGGGGAGATTGAATTGAACATTGCCACTGGGAACTGCATAAGAGATGTAATAAAGAAAACAGGGGAAGATTGGCACAAGATAGCTCATGTTCCAGATGTCCTAGTTGGATACCCTTTTTGAGATAAAACAATGAACTACTATTTTTCTTCTGAGTTCAGAAGTGGGTATGCCATGAAGACAATCAGCAAGAACAGTGTACCTTCTTGTTTGATGATCCTGCAGAACTTTCAGCTTTGTACTCCAAGCGAATGGCTTCCTAGAACATTCCTCCAAAACATCTTCCAGTTTGTCAGCAGCATCTCTTAGCTTCTTCAGTCAATGCTTCATTTCCCGATCAGTGAGTTGCCTTCTTCTCAGCATCTTCAAGGACAGCCTTGATTGTAGTGAGAGTGCAGGAAAGCTTTTCCATCTGTCAGTCAAGCTCTTTCTGGATGAGTGAGGTCAAATTCTCCAGCACCGTTAGAAGGACAGCCTCAGCCATTTGCTAAATTGCCAATCAAATGCAAGCAGATCAGCTCAGAGGTGGTATGCTACGAATGTTAACTGAACTAGAGGACCACAGATGAAATTCACTATTTGAGAACTTTGTGAAGCAACTGGCATGCCAGTGATAGAGTCCACGATCTTGGTGAAGGAATTAACCATGGTCCTAATTTTGAGGAACTCCCCTAGCCTATTGTGATGCTACATAATTTAGAAAATTTTCTTTATGTTGTTAAATGGTTTTTAATATCTAAACTACGAATGGTGATTTGAAATATTTTCTAATTAATTGAAGCATCAACAGGCAAACAGTAAACAAATTAGTTCAAAAAAAAATGATAATGTTCATCATGATTACTTCCAACTTCCAAGTTGAAAGTGAGATAAACCATTTGGTAAACATAAATAGAAGCAAACAGCATTCACAATATTGTGAGGGTCACTGAGTTCCCCACAAACATTGTCTTCTTCCCCTATAGTCCAATAAAATCAAAATCATTGAAATCATTTAACAAAAACCAAAAACAAACAAGAAAAATAAGCCACAATCTCATGTGCTCAATTGGGAAGGAAGAAAATTGTTATACGTTGCTAGCTTAGCCCTTGAGATAGTCTAACACTGTTATTCTTCTGAATGATTTCGATTCTAATATCAGTAAAATACAAAGGAACTGGGCTTACAATGCACTGAAGAACACTCTTCCAGCTACGATATCCTCCTTGCACCATTCATTCTCTGAAGAAAAATGGAGTGTGAGATCTTTGTCGTTACAGGTTCTGGTCACGGCCATCTCCATCCTTGTATGGAGCTTTGCAATCACCTCGCTTCACAGAATCACCATGCGACCCTCGTCATACCCTTTAATCTCTCCTCTGCTACCTATTCCTTCAGCTTTTACTCAAAATCCTTTAATCAGAAATGTCCAAATCACCGGATCATCAGGACCTACCCCTGCCTGGTTCTGATCAACTCCGCCAGCAAGCGGCCCAAGACCTAGAGTCCGACATCGCAAAACGCTACGAAGTTTCGGACTTGCCCCGACCTCTGTGTGCCATAGTAGACTTTCAGATGGGTTGGACTAAGTTTGTCTTCTGGAAATTCAATATCCCAGTAATTGGCTTCTTCACCTTCGGAGCATGCGCCGCCGCCATGGAATGGGCAGCGTGGAAGACCCAAGTCGGCGATCTTAAAGTCGGCGAGCTCCGTCTAATTCCCTGGTTGCCCATAGAGATGTCGCTCACGTATTCGGATCTCAAACGCAAAACTGGCGGTCCAGTCGGCACCGGTGGGAGGGGCCCACCTAAACCAGGAGATCGCCCACCGTGGGTGAATGAAGTAGAGGGCTCAATAGCTTTGATCTTCAACACGTGTGATGATCTGGAGCGTCCCTTCATTACTTACATGAATATTCAGATGAATATGCCAGTTTGGGGTGTGGGCCCACTCTTGCCAGAGCGATACTTGAAGTTTAACTCCTCTGCTTCGCAGCTTCTTCGTGACAGTGAAATCAGGGAGCATAAACGACAGTCCAATCACACCGAAGAGGAAATAATCCATTGGTTAGATTCTAAGCCACGTGGATCAGTAATATACGTAGGATTTGGTAGTGAAGTGGGTCCCACAATGGAGGAGTACCACCAATTATCCGCCGCGTTCGAACAATCAACCCGACCATTTATCTGGGTCATTCAACCCAAATCCAATGGTGTTGGTGGTGATTCCAAAGTGGGCAGTAGAGGTTTGATAATATACGGATGGGCACCAGCAGTTGCTGATACTGAGCCATCCATCAACTGGAGGCTTTTTATCTCATTGTGGATGGAACTCAACAATGGAAGCTATTGGATGTGGGGTCCCAATTTTGGCATGGCCCATTAGAGGTGACCAATACTACAATGCCAAGTTGGTGGTGAGCTATCACAAATTGGGTTATAGAATATGTGAAGATTTGTCGGAAATTGTCAAGAAAGAAAACATTGTAGTGGGAATAGAAAAGCTAATGGGAGATGAAGAGATGCATAAACGAGCTAACATTCTTTGTGCCAAGTTTGAGAATGGCTTTCCTGCAAGTTCAGAGGTTGCTTTGGAAGCTTTGGGAGATTTTATTAGTATGAAAACTGCAGAGTAGTTACTATTAAGATTCAATCAAATTTTGATTGCAATTTCTAAATAAATTTGTTAATATGCCAAGTATTAAAACTGAAAATACCTATTCCATATTTGACATGAAAGTGAAGTTTCTTGCATTTCAGTTCAAGTGGGTCAATGTGTTTGAAGTTTGAATTGGAATACATCTTCCATGATGCGAATGGTCATTGATGAAATCAATAGTAGTGGTTCTTCCTACTATTTGTCATTCACCTTGAAAACAATTTCTATTCAAGATACAAATTGACAGACACACACCAAGCTTGCCTGCTGTTGTTTCATTCAGGCAGCCTAAACAATCCACTTGCACTTGCACTTTATAATTCCCTGAATTTCCCCAGAAACTTTATACCTCATATGGAAAAAACATTTGCCAAAAGCAATTGACTGTTTCTCATAAGCGTATTTAGACAGGGGGCCAAAAGACCAATCCCCTTTTAGAAATAGGAAAACCCAAATAGAAAACAACCTACATTCTAGTAAATAAGAAAAGAAAAATGAATTTGGAATGGTATACAAGCATATCTGAATATTGTGTATAAAATCACTTGATAAATCTAGGCGTGTCATGATAAATCTGGTTCCAATTTAGGGACTATGGCTGATTTGAGCTCTAAATGAGAAATACGAATAGCGCCGATGAGTCGCTCTGGCAATTCATCTGTAGTATTTCCCTGTCAATGAAAACAACTATGTCAATACTTCATAGCCACAATAAATATATATTAAGAAGAAACTCCCAATATTATCAAAAATACTGAAATGTTTGAATCAATTGAGTCATAGCCCGGTGTGTTTAGAGACAGTTTCACACAACCATTACAGTACTGTCATACTTCTGATCCTTTTCCTCTCTTGTGTGTTTTACAGGTTGTTTCCAGGGATAAATATCCATTTTGGTTTGATTGATTTGGCTTAGTCTAGGTCGTCTATTATCTATATGACTTTTGTAGTCCGTTTTTCTCCCTGAACAAAAAGAATTGAGTTCTCATACATTAATATAATATCCATACCTGTACAAGAAAAGCCATGTCAACCACCAATGTTGTAATTACGCCAATTACAAGCCCCAAAACCCCATTAGCAACAGTAGAAGAACCAATGTCAACATCAACCTATAAAAACAAACACTATTATTAAACAAAAGTACCAGACAAACTTATGTGCAGGCTAACATCTCTTTTGAATCTTATCTAAAAATAAGATTGAAATTCGAATCGAATACCTTTGTATAGAGCTATATTCGAATTCGAATATTGATTCGAATCTAAATGGAAATTTGAATCCGAATATTCGAATTTATAAGGGTAATTTGATTTTAAAAAACTAATTTTTTGTTTAAATCCTTAATAAAAAATGATATTATTTAGAATTTGAATTCAAAAACTGATTTGAATAATTCAATCAATATCAAATCAAATAATGTACTATTCGAATTCGAATATCAAGATCAAGCAAAATTCAAATTCAGATATTTTGAATCAAATTCAAATTAGAATCCACATAGTTCAGTTCGAATTCCAGCTCTATCTAGAATGAGGAACAAGAATATTACTAGAAGAGGTTGAGAGAGACTTTACTTCTAAATACTTGGGGCCACGGATGTAGTTGCAGTCAACTGCCTTTCCCAATAAACAAGGTGTGCTACCAACACTTTGGCGCACAATCCATGAGCCCTGCATCATTTAATGCTTGAGATCACTAACAAATGCATAACATAACCCTTTTGGAAGGTAGATCAAGGACAGTAATACCCAGAAAACAAGGTTCACAAAAAGAATCCTCAAAGGCGATAAAACAAATAGATATTCTTTAACAATAGGAACTTATATGCACATGCACTGCAGTTGTTGCAAAATATTTGTAGTGAAATCATGTTTATACTAAAGAGGATCTGGGGAACAGTAATCAAGAACTGCTATAATCTTACAATAATAATTAAGCAACAGCAGTAGAGTCAGGAGAGTTAATAAGAATAAGTGAGTAATGCCCTGAAAAATAATTCTCTCTAATTATTTACTGCCGAAGTGAGGAAGTACCTTTGGAACTGATGGGATGAGCTTCAACCTACTATTTCGGAATTCATCATCACCATCAACAAAACGCTGCAACAGAGATCCAAGAACTAACTCCTTTGTCACAAAATAGAACACCATACTGTAGTGTGTCGACCCAGGCACCTGCAAGCCAAATAGTACATATCATTTCACTTCCAAACTCCTGATCCTTTTAACTCTGAATGTCAATCCCAAAATGAAGAAAATCAACTTACTTGCATATTAATGACAACAGAAAAAAGACCTTTTTCTGAAGCAACCTATAGAACTCAAAGAAAAAGGATCATTATTAATATAATGAGTCTCTGAAGGAACAACTAAAACAACTTTCTTGATATAGTACAATGAAAAATCGTTGGCAACCTATGGAAGTATATCCTGTTCAACTATATCTCATAGAGCCTACCTGAGGTTTGTTCTTAATCTTAGCACAAGGAAAAAATAACTATAAACCAACCTATATCTTTATCTATGACTATGAAGAACAGATGAATTCGGAAATTACATTCAGGTTCAGAAACTCCACATCCGAAGAAATTTCTGATGAGCATGAATATAACAAAAATAAGAAAATAAAAAATAATTACACCCGCTTTTAAAATGATAAACTGATGAAGTCCCACAGACTACTTCATAGACTATAAATCAGTAATATAGCTTGTCTTGTGAACCCATGGCATGCCATATTGAAAAAAAATGCACTAGGACCTCCTTTGAAGTGAGTTGGAGGTCTACATTCAAAGCACTGTAGTTCACTGTCTATGATTTACAGCAAAAGAAAAACACATGGAGCGGGAGGTTATTTCTAATACTCACTTGTGCTGCACATCCTTGACGCTTAGCTACATGGTCCATTCTCTTAGTGTCCTTGAACCAATCAACAGCAACAAGATCCATCAGATGTTTCCCCGCAGGAATCTTCATATATGGATAGCCACAAAAGGGATAAGAACACGCCAACATAGTGAACATATTTGGATTGAAAAAGTCAAAACAACAATAACAGGTCACCTTTGACTTGTCATAACAAAAACGCTTGCTTCGGACTCTAAAGTTGTTTCCATCTGAAATTCTCCAGCAGTCACGAGCATTATCACGGTCAACATGACGTAGGTTACCCGAAAAGCATGACAAATCAATTTGATCTGTAGGTTCTTCTTCCAAGGCTTCAATGCATGAAAACATAGTGATCAAATTTTCAGCTTAGGTAAACATACAAAATATATTTGTATACATATATATATTCTTATATATAAAAGAATCAAATGAACAAGTTTTACACCATTAAGTAAGACTTAATGTACAATTCATTTCCATGCTGGATTAAGGAACCCTCTTCATGCCAAATTTTAGATCAATCTGCAACTGGTAGCAGCTAATCTACCTATCCTCCCAATATGGGTTATGTGATTTGAGGAGATGGTGGTTATCAGATTGAAAATATGAAGGCATCTAACCAATGTTAATATTCCATGCATGAAAGAGTTGATGAGTATCAGTGTTATTGTGTACCAGCAATGGGTTTCGTGAGAGACATTTTAGATTAAGTTTTAAACTGGGCACACATGAAAAAATTGCATAGTAAGAAACTACCCTGTTCTTTTGACACCATTCTCCATCCCATTTGAAATGCCTGAAATATTGGGAGATAATGCTCAAGCTGGATTTCATTTGGAGAATGCAGAAAATATAGATTGTGAAAACAAATAAAACCTCTTGTTCAGACTCTACAATTTGAAATTCTTCATCCTCATCAGAGTATTCATCCATCATTACAGAGTTTCTACTTGCAGCATGCATTTGATCATGCAGCTTCTGATTCTTCTTTGAAGGAACGGAAGCTGAGGCCATATTGACCATAACAGGAATTCTTGGAGGGGCACTCCTTTCATCTGTTTGTGAAAACCATTCCCGCAATCCTGTCAAAAAAAAATTGAACAGTTCAATAGTATGGAATAGTAACCAAACTCTGATGGAGAATTCACTCACCATACAAACATGTGAATTCAAAGTCTTATTTTAAGAGTTACATGACTTTTTTTTGCCCATTTTTTCACAGTTTATAATTTTAGGGATCAATGAAAAATATCCCAAAGCAGAAGATTTTTAAATTTCTAAGGAACAAGTAATGTAATCTTAATTCAACTCAAAGTAATGCTTGCAGAATAACAAATAGGAAAAGGAATTCACCAGCAACACTATTTAACATTTGAAGGAGGCAATGCTGCTGAAAGGATGATACATAACCCACGCCCCATCCCTTAAGATCAATCTGCATAAGATGCTGAACCTGTGCTCTTGGCCTCCCATTTCGAGGTTTTAGAGGGGAAATGTTAAATCCTCCACCTGGGGAAATCATAACATGTAACTATGCTATGCTGACAATGGCTCAACAGGATAAGAATATAAAGATCGTATGAAGAAATACTAAGTCTCGAAAATACAGAAGTCCAAAACGCATCTATAATCTAAAACTCATGAGATGAGTCATCTGATTGTACTAAACTCATTCAGTTTCGAAAAATATAATTTCATGAATTCCTAGAACGTACTTACAGTTGAGAAATGATAAGAGTGATGAATTATATGTTCGTCATAAGATTATCATATGATCTTTCTCCAAATGAATCAAAAAAAATTATTTGAAAGGTTAACAATTATAGGTATTAAACAAGAACCTCAATTGGCAAAGGGATATAAGCATCCTGATTAGCTTTTTGCAAGTTTTGTTCAAATGCTAACAAGTTACTAACCAAAGGCAAAAGTGTTTATACCAATAACGGAACTATGTTAAAGGGATAGAATTCTTTGTCATGCGTTTGCATGATTTAGAGAAATTTAATTGGTTTTGGATTTAGGTAGTGTTTTGCTTTTCTTTTTCGAGTTCTTCTCAGCTCTTAATCAGTTCCACCACTTAAACTTCAGTATCAGGCCTCAAGCTATTCAGGAAGATATGGATCTTACTCTCAAGATGTGCCCGTACATATCCGGGTTGTGTGCCACAATTTTCATGCTCCCTAGAACGAAACAACACAACTGCAATGAAAAGAAAAATTAGAGGAGAACTGCAAATGCAAGAACAACGAGAAAATTTTGAACAATAAAACAAGCAAAATACTTGCCATAACTCCCATCATCATTTCGGCGCCAGTAACGTACATAACAAAGATCACGGGGCCAGACAAGCCTGCAACATCATGAACTAATCAGTTATATTCTTCGTAGTGAGAGTTGATAAACCTAAGTCAGCAATGGGTGATAAAGGCTAAAACTTCTTTTCAATGAGAACCAATTGCCAACACTTGAAAAACTTTTTATTTAAGCTTGCAGTAGTCTGAAACAAATTAAGATATTAGTCAGTGGAATGGGAATTAAAAGTAGCATATTTAGTTAGAGGACCAGAAGATATTACATTGGGAGCCAGTCTAGTTGATAAACCTAAGTCGGCAATGGGGGATAAAGGCTAAATTTTTTTCAAAGAGAACCAATTGCCAACAACTGAAAAACTTTTTATTCACGATTGCAGTAGTCTGGAACAAATTTAGATATTGGTCGGTGGAATCGGAATTAAAAGTAGCATATTTAGCTAGAGGACCAGAAGATATTACATTGGGAGCCAGTCTAGTTGAAGCCTATGATATAGTATTGCTGTATGCCCATCGACCTCCTCCACTAAGCTACCATACTGGAAGCTGCAATCCCACCTGCAAGTCATAAAAACTTTACATAACAACTAAGGTATATGCATGCAAACATTATGTGACAACTAAGATATACTCTAAATCAACACAAACTATGACAAACAATGGCATGACATATATCTCACACTGATATTGATCTTCCTTTTTTTCTTTTTAAAGGGGGCAGGAGTCATTCACCATCTATATAAACAGAAAGTAATTCCAAGTATACCAATTACAAGGAGCCTTAATCATTTGAGCATTATAGAGACATATAATGTTACATAGACTTGGGCACAGGCATCAAATGAGATACCTATTTAGGTTTTTGTACAAGATCATACAGTTACTAGCAGGCATACACACACATACACAATCGTAAAGTTAAAAGTAAAATGCGTTTTCCCAGTTTATACCAGATGTTTTTAATCTCCAGGATTCAATGACTTCCAGGAACTCATAAAGAATTAAAGATGCACTAGATCCTTAAATTGTAAATTTCAGTTGTTCAGATTAATTTTTTCCATCTCTTCTTTAGGTCAGGATGGAAAACCTAAGTCGTAAGATCACTATATTCTACAGTAAATATATCTCCAGAAGTTGACAAAGTGCAATAGGGACACAATATCACAGAGTGGTAACACAACCATGAACCAACAAAAAAAATCATGGAAAATTTTCTGAAAACCTACTCGAACCGTGTTCCATCCATGCTCATTATAAGCTCAAAAATTTCTTCGCAAGTAGCTTCAACAACGCCAACAGCCTTCATTGCTCTACTACAGCTCCTCGGCTGCACAATGAAAAAAATAATGATGATTGTGATTTGTGACCTCAAACAGTGTAAAAATGGCGCCACACAAATAGAGATAAAACATTCCTACAAGGTAATCGACTTCAAGAAGCTCTTCAAAAATGCGAAGCCCTGCCATCATCCAGATAAAATAGTCACTCAACAGTAATTTCATTCTATTACAAAATTAAACCACCAAAGCAGATCCTGGTACAACTGTGGATTGCCGACCAAGTAGTGAACTGTTTTATTACAAAAACAATCAGAGTAAGAACTGACCATTTTGGCATTGGAGAAGTCGCCAATGTTTTCCAGAAAATGCTTGGTTATTAGTGTTCTGGCTTGACAATTCTGAGTCTATCTCTCGTGTCCAGTCTAAAATGGATTCTGGAGGACCTGCGGCTCATATAAAGACGAAAAGGTTCAGAGAGATTGCACAAAACTGTTTAGAAGTCAATAAGAGGACAAAACTGATTCTGAAAGCACACCATTTCCAATCGTTGTTCTCCGTAACAAATTTGGACGTGCATCATCTTCATCCTCCTGTGCACTGAACCTAAGTAGACAAAAAGATATTGGGAATTACGAAAGTGAACAAGGTTTAGACGTACTTTGTGATTTAAACTGGGTGGTATACAAGTAAATATCCAAGTATCAAATATCAAAATATACATTAGAGAGAGAAGCTATTTTTATAATGGTAAAGGATAAGTGGGAATTCATTAACACAATACACCCACAGGACCCAAAACTCAAAAGAAGCACCAATAAGGAGACAAAGGAATAATAATTAGAAGTAAAAAAACAATTAGAGATTAAAGCTCAAAGCATCCAAGAATTCAAAAAAGAAAATCCCCTGCCACATGAAGGATGAATAGAAACCTATCCAAAAAGTGAAGTTTGGATTTATTTGCACCGAGGACTGTCCTTAACCACTTCTACCATCTATTCTTGATCTTCCTCGTATCTTCTTCGACCCCCTACAGATTTTCTTGTTTTTCTGCAGGGCAGCATCTGCATCTTTTCGGTGTACATGCTCATCAGACCATTTCAAAGCTTCTCCCTCAATTTATCTTCAATTGAAGCTACACACACTTGTGCCAAATATCATCACTTTTGGTACTTTTTATCTTTTCATTTTTCTATTGCCATCACAACTGCCATTCTCTGAGGTTCTTAGAGCCTTCCCCGTCATTTTATCTTCAATTGAACCTACACATGCTTTACTTTTTTTTCATTTTTCTATTGCCATCACACCCGCCATTCTCGTCATCATGCAAAACTATTCTGCATGTCTCTAAAATGCCCTAACACTCCCTCCCATAATCATAGAAGAGCATATGACAGTCTGTAAACATGTGCCTTTTAGCTTAGAGGCATCATTCAATGACAAAGCTCCCAAGTAATAATGAACTTGTTTACTAATTGGTATCTCTTGTGCCAAATATCTTCAGTTTTTTTATTTTCCAACCAGCTCTATTTTTCCTACTTTCTATGAACTGTTGACCCAAAAATTGAAGGTGCTTACTAGTTGGTATCTCTTGTCCAGTAATCACAGGTGGAGACGAGAAGTTTCTCCATTCTTTTTTATATTTAAAAGTTCACTCCACTCTTTTTCTTTTTCTTTTTTTTGACAGGAAAGAACTTTCTCCATTCTTTCCAAACTGAAGATATAAATTGCGATAAATCCTACTAACTTCAAACCCTTGTGTCCACATTTCTAGCTTAGAATTTACCCATAATCCTAGTTCATCAACAACACCACTATCATTCAGAAAAAGCATTGCACCAATAGACCTCGTCTTTATCTCATAAGTTCATCAATCACTAGCGCCTAAAAGAAAAGGCTCAAACTAATCCTTGTAGGCCTAACATAATAGGAAAACCTTCCTTAACTCCCCCATTTACTTCTCTCACTAGGAAGTATGATGTAACTATTTCTCAATATTGAATATCACCACCCATATACTTGCACATTCATAACCAACTTAAAAATGAAAATAAAGTCAATAAATACTTACTGACTTTCATGGTCTGAGGAAGAAGCAGTCCTCCCATTGTCCATCCCGGATTTATATTCAAAAGATATATATTTGTTACCACTTGTAGCTTGTGATCCCTGATGCTGCATGGGCATTATTAAATGAGTTCAATATGTGTCAACGTTTTACACTATGCAAAAACAAAAAACATATATCATGCAATTTGCATGTATCCCATTTATCCACCCAATATTTGACATTAGAATGGAAGAAGAGGAAGAGTATATCCTGGTAAAATCATGCAATCTGGAGGACACAAACCTGATCAATGACATACTCGATTTTTCCCTTCCACATCAGTGCCTCCTGAATATTAAAAGCTGCCATCTGCACCACTAATACAGGATATAAACACACCGAACGTGAAGTGCCAATGCAATACCAGTTTAGAGTTAAAAGGGCAGCTAATTTATAAGACAAAAACAGCAACACGCTGCAGAATGCTACAATTACAGTAAATTTTGTAAACAACTATCAGATTCCAACAAGTGGCAAGAAAGAAAAGACAAAGATACTTACCAAAATTGTTCAATGATACAAAAAATACTTGTACCTTGCATCAGTTCCATATAAAATAATAATAACAATAATACAATATAGAAAATGGACAATTCGACGAACACTGAAGAGAGATTATTGAGAAAGAAACTTCAAAGTAATCATTAGGATGGCACAAATTAATATCAGAAGTAATTTTACAAATAGGTTCTGATTATTAATACAGGAGAAAGCAAAATCAAATGTCTTCTCCATGATATACACATAATTATAAATATATTCATAAATGAAATAAGTTCCTAATTAGATTAGATATTTGAAAATTCCATTTCTTCATGCCACATGATGTTCTAAACTTCTATTTTTCTATAATAGACAAGAAAGGACAGTTTTTGGTGTAGAAATATATAATTTGGGATCTGCTTGCTTGTCAAAAAGTATCTTTCAGGGCATAGTAGATACTTCTAGATGAAACATCAAATAGCAGAATCTTATTTTTTTTTTAAAACATGAACAAGATTTCAACAGTAGAATATACCGAGAATGTAGCATTAGATAATTCTGAGGGTGAAATGTAACCATGCAACCCACCCCAAGTACTAAATCTAACATCTCACATAAAAATCTATCGGTTTTATGAGCCTGTAATTTGTTAGTCCCCACTTTCTTATTTTCATTACAAGCATGCGAAGGGCAGTGAAAAACGACCAGTTGTGGTTCAATGCAAGACCAATGAAGCAAGTCTTTCATGACAGTAAGGTCAACTGAGGCTTTTAGCACTCAGTGAAAGGAAAACAAAATAGTGGAACATTCACACAGCCGTAATGACAAGCAAGATACCCAAACAACAGCAAGTCAGCAACATATATAATCACTATAAGAATAAACACGAAACATTTAAAAGCAAAGATAAATGAAGTAGTCAGCATAAATTTACAATTGAGTGAACATATATCAACTAATCAAGGAAGAAATCCACGCACCGTAACTCGATGATACTTCTCTTTTATGTTGTAAACAGATAAAACGTAAACCATCTGCACAAATAAATAACTAATAATGATAATGAGCAAGAAAAATATACTCAGCTTTTTTAATTCTCTGAAATTTCAAAATATTCAAGAGAAAGCAGATTAAGAGGACTACCACGCAGCAGAGTAAACATCTTAAAACTAAAGAGCTATTACTCCATGAGGAGGAGTTTATTCAAATTACAACTTAGCAACATTCATTCACAAACTGAAAAACGCTGATGCCCTTTTACTCTCATGTACAATAAGCAACAACTTATGGGTTTCATTTGTATGATAATAAGAAGTCAGATCCATTGGGCATGCATGCGGCAATAGTGAAAAGATATATATGCCTCTCCAATGCACAGGTACCACTAAAGGTATAAACGTTGGCAGACAGTTTACACTGTCAAAAGAATTGCAACAGCTGAAAATATTACGACACTGCATGAGATCTAGAATGCACAATAATACAACATGGAAACCTTCCCCTAGATGGGAAACCAAGAAACTCAAATATTAGTATTGAAAAACTAATAATAAAGAATAATGAGAAGGTTGCATAACTCACGTGTCCATGATGGGTCTTCAGGCCTCGGTCCTCCACTCTACAGTTACCATCAATCAACAATGTTTTAATCGGAACCTAATAGACAGAGAACAAAGTGTAAATTACTATCACCCAATCTAAATGCAATGAAAAAGGCAAATTAGCATCACCCAATCTAAATGCCATGAAAAAGAAAAAAACAGCTAAGTATAAACTATATTGCTTATATCTCCAACAGTAGATAGGCAAGCACGTATGTATTTTGTTGAAATCGAAAATATTCTCCTCCTTTTGCACATATCCCATGTGTAAAAGATTCTTCAAGAAAATTCCTAAATAATATAACACACTCGCAGAAGAAACCACTACTTTTTCTTAAAAAAAAAAAAAAAAACAGATAACTTTTAACAGGCTCAAAACTTCAGCAAACAGTGAAGTATAACCAAGGAAAAGAGAGAATCACCTGATTATTCTGTGGCTTCTTCTTGTAATAAGCGAGCAATCGCGACTCAAGCACGAAATACCTCATATGGATGAACGATCGGCCGATCTTTCTTCGGCCATACCGCACCATCCACCCTTCATATACAACCTTCGACGACATCGCTACCCGAAATTGATATTTCAGACTTACAGACCCAAAAGATCAGAATACACCGAATTCCAAATCAAAATTGGAACCAATTTTCTCGAAAACCGGAAGCACCGATGGCAATAGTTGCTTCCGCTAGATCAATGTGACCTAATAAATCCGATCGCTTATCGTCATTATCACAGCTGCAAAATCATGGAACCTACAATTTTAGGTTCCATTTCTGCGAATTCTTTGAATTCACGAGCTAGGAATTCAAATTCCGAAATTCCCAACCAGGTTGACTTGCCAGTCAAGCTTCTAAGAAAGATAAATTTCTATGGCGGTGAAGGATGATACGGCGGGATCGATAACGACGGAGACGGAGAAACGACGCCGTATAAAGGAGTTCACCAGTACGCGCAAACAGCAGTGATCAGACGACTGGGTAATTTGAGACAAGATTGTAACGAGCACAAGTGTGAGATCCCACGTAAGAAAGAAAGCTGTATCCTCGAGAACCGTCCGCCACGTGGAAGATCGCGATTGATCAGTCGACGTTAAAAGTATATTGCCGCCGTAACTATTACCAAATTTGAAAAGAGTTGGCGTCCTTATTTGCTTTCGGGGCCGGATCTTCCTGGTTCTGACCGACTAACCGTCGGACCATTGGATGTGGAGAAAAATGATTGGATTTTTTTTTTGGACCTTTTGAGGAGTCCGTGAATTAAAAGGCAAAGACCCCACATAATAAAATTGATCATTGCAATAAAAGCCCACTTGATTTAATGACGAATATGCCCTTATTATTCTAGTATTTTTATTTTTGTTTGAAATGGTTTTATGGACATTGCAAAAATAAAAAGTATCTTCTCATCTTTATTGTCTCTGCTTGTAATCATACGTACAATAAATCAGTAATCCAATGGGATTTGAAAATTATGGTTTATATGTGCGTCAGTTTGGACGGCTAAGATAATAAGCTTGTTTTTAGCAATTTGATTTATTGAAAGTATCTAATGAAATCAGAATGAATTTTTAATAGTTGGGTAGGTCAATTTTAGATTGAGTTTGGTATGAATTATGAATGAATGCAAAATTAATATTTAAATTATGTTGACCTCAATAAGTCAGTATGTCTTGATTCGATCAGGGATTGAAAAAATTTGATCATTCACAACCAATGATAAAGGATTTATCAAAAATTAAGAATTAGTAATCCATTTTAAAAATCGATTGATTCAGTCTTATATACGCAAGGAAGGTAATCAAAAACGAAAGAAGTTTTCAACTTATTTCTTTTATCACTTAAGAGCCATATTACATTAAGAAATAGTAGGATTTATTACATCTCTCATTTTTTTCTTTTTTTGGTATGAAATAATCTAGTCTTATTTTTATGGAAAATAATTGTATTTTTCTAAAATAAAGAGTTATTCCCACTTAAAAATATAGTCTTACTTTCACATACGCACGAATTTCAAATCCAAATATTTTCATAATAAGATGAATGAACGTACAGTTAAGAATGATAATGAGCTAAGCTAGTTCGTGAGTTATTCATTAAAAACTCAAATCAAGTTCGGTTACTTTAGAAAACGAGTCGATCTTGAATTTTATTTCAAGCTCGTTTAAAACAAGTCAAGCTCAAATTTTTTAAAACTTGGTTCATGAGCTAGTTTGTCTAATCTAATAAATTTTTTATTATTTATATTATATTTATAATAAATTTATTTTTATATAAAAAACTAACATAAGTTATATAAATATTACTAAGTAGATATTTAGTTTAACTCACAAAATTATTTTAAAATTTTTAACAAATCTTAAATAGCCCTTAACAAAACTCGTTACCCCTAACAAACACGTGTTGCACTTGGGCTTATCTAAGTCAAATTTTATTAGAAGCTCCGCTTCTTGGCACCCTACTTGCCGCTGAACCAACTTACTTCACCAACAGATTAAAAAAAAAAAAAAAGACCTACTGACTAGGTAAAGAGGACCCTCTTTTTAAGTGTAGATAGATTTGATTAAACGGTGGAAACCTCACGTGGACCCACACTTTACAACATGAATCACCACCCAGCAATGAAGGTTCTCCTGAAGAGAAAATTCGGTACGTGGGTATCAATCACACACGTGAAAATTTCCATTTTCTAAGTATTCTTTTTTTCTTAGCTAAAAATTTGGTCTTTTTCTATCAGACCCACTGACCCAAACTCCGATCGGTCTCAGATCCCACTACCATCATAGCACAACTCTTTTGTAGTTTTGTACTTGGCAGGCTCGCAGGCACACCTCTTCTGTTGCTCTTTCTGCGTTTTTCTTATCTTATTATATCATAAATAAATTCAGTGATAGAGCTGCTATGTTTCGTGGGATGTTAGCTTTTGGAATCGTAGAATACTAGAGAAGGGCTCTTCAATTGCTGCAACGAACCCATTATTGCTTATTTCTATTGCTTATTGCTTATTGCTGTAAGTAACGCCTTTCTATCATTATTATTCTTCTTCTTCTTTACAACCCCACCATTTTCTGTGAAAAAGTACCCAATAATTCATCCCAAAAGTAACAAAATGTGCATATATCTCTCAAACCCACGTTTACTCTTCTCTTAAAAAACTTGAACTTCTCCTTGGATTATGTTTCCCAGTTAGATTAAGCTTTCTTGGATATACTTGGGTTTGTATAATATGAGATTTTTCCCCTGGATCTTTTGTTTTGTCTTTTGGGGGTCATTTTGATGTTCTTGGCTCTGAGGGAGATTTTCTGGATTTTCCAAGTCGTTGATTTTGTAATTTTTGGTGGGTGTTTTTCTTTGTTTTATTACGTATTAGATTTTCTTACTGGGAGGTTGGAAAATTTCTGCTTTATGTGATCTCATGATTGAGGATTTTGACTTGTTCTGCCTGATATTTGCGTATTCGTGTTTCTTTCTATTCCGGGAAAAAAAAAAAAAAAAAACTTAGTTGACTTTGAAGACGAGTCTTCTTCAGAAAGTCTTGGGAAGGAGAGTTTATCCAGGATTGATTAATTAGCGGACTCTCTAGTTCTCGCTGTTTGTTTTCCGGGAAAATTGAAGAAGCTTAATTTTTCCTCGAAAATAATTTTTTTTTTCATTTTTTCTAATTTCTCATCCAACTGGGTCTGGGACCCAGCTAACACGGAAACAAACGGCTTAAATCTAAAGAATACTTTCCTTGAACAAATTCTACTCGTTCTTGTTAGTGAATAAGTTTCTGTTGATTCGTAATCATAAAAATAAAAAAGTATTGCTGATTTATAAGATAAATTAGTAAGAATAAACCCAAAAGGCTTCTACTTTTATTTATTTGAACAAAAAAGGCTGCTAAGTAAAATGAAGATATTTTCGAAGTTTGAACTTTAATGTGCTTTCATATGGAACAGATGTATTTGGCATCTTCGCCTGTCCACATTCATGTTGTTGTCTCTTTACTCTGCTTTGTTCAGGAAATACCAGAAAGCAAAGTTCATTCAATCCCATAGAGCTTTTTGCTGAGTGGTAAGTCTATAATATTACGAGATGGGATCTTTCAAGGGTCATGCACTACCTGGGACATTGTTTCTTCTAGTAGGGATGTGGCACATATGGAGCTCTGTGGTGAGATATGCATCGAATCCCAAGACGTTTCGTGTTAGGGTCTGGAATCCTGTACCGTGTTTTGATGGGAGGCTTAGGTACTTGGAGCTATATGTTATTGCAATTGGTGCTTTTCTTGATATGTGCATCGAGCTCTTGTATTCAACACATCTCAAGTTTTTCGTGGATGGTGTTTTGAACCCTTCTCATATGAATGATTTTGAACACTCCGGAATGCTTTTTATGTTTTTCATCTTCAGTGTTGTCTCTCTCCTCTCAGAAAAGACAAGGTCTGTTATTCTTCATTACTCTTGCTTTGATGTTGGCCTCCATTTTCTTATTTGATATTATTTAACAATATCCACTGCGCCAGAGAAAGTTCATGAAAAAATGAGTTAAATTTTTATTTAGGATTGGTTATGGAATAACCAGTTAGCCCCTGCAATACCATTTTAGTACTTAATTTAAAATTTTAATTTTTTGAATGCCTACAAATTGGAAGCTATAGACCGGAAAAATCTATAATTCTCCATAGGAAAAATGATTTGGTGGGGGGCAGTCATCAGGACAAGAGATGTTGAGGAAGCTATATGGAAATTGGTTGACATGGCTGTCACTTACATATCTCATTTATTGTTCTTTGTTTTTGAAGAAAACACTAAAATATTATGATCTGATTGTACCCAAATGGTGAATGGGTTACAAAGGGCAGTTATCAATTGTTAAGTTTATCTGATTTCCCCAGGTATCTTTCCATCCTTCCTGCAGTGCCAGGAGTTTGTTCTTCTTCACAATAAATCATTACAAGAAACACTATTTCTTATTCAACTTCAACCTTAAGCTTTCTGCCAGTGTCATTAGCCACCTAATTATTTCCAAGGGATAACTATGACAGCCAAATTGTTGACTAGCCTGCTATGGCCTGATAGGCTGTAGGTGTCGTTCGTATGCAATTGCCTAGGGGTATATGTATGAAATGCAATGGAGGACCAGAGATGAGATGGTATTGTAAGTTTCTTGGTATATAGAGTTTGAAACAGGTCTTGAACTGGAAACTTGCTTTCTTTATCTCATCTCTGGATGTTAATCCATCTTTGTCTTTTCTGTCTCATTCTGGTTTTCTCCTCTTCTTCTCTTCTTTTGTGAAAGTATGGTATAATTCTATAAATATCTATTGCCATTCCTTTAGAGCCAGCAGTCCTTTACCATATTCAATCAGAAACATGCTTTCAAATAATTAATGTAAATGCTATTTTTCGTTCTATCAATAAAAGAATATGAAGTTCCTTATCTTTCTTGTAGCTTTGGCTAACTGTTCCCCCCCTGGAATTCCCTCCTTTTTTGTAGATTTCTGCCCTTGCCTGAAGGAACTCTTTGTTTGATTTCTGCCACGGCATTCTCTGCGGAGTATCTTCTATTTTACTTTCACTCAACAACACATAAGGGCCTTGAGGGGTATTACCACCTCCTCCTCGTCTTCATAGTGGGGCTTTGTATTTTATCTACTGTTGTTGGTGCCCTCTTACCAACCAGCTTCCCAGTTGATTTATGCTGTGGCATTGCTATAACTCTTCAAGGAATCTGGTTTTATCAAACTGCCTTTGTTCTTTACGGCCCCATGATGCCGGATGGGTGTCGACTGAAGGATAATAATGTCTCGTGTCATTCAATAGAAAGTGCAGTGCGGGGAGAAATGCTTGCAAATGTCCAACTCTTTCTTGAGGTCCTTGGGATCCTTGTTGCAGTTGTGGTATCTTATGGTTTTGCAGCTTCAAGATATGGGAATTCTGATCTTAAAAGCATGCAAACAATTCAGGATGGATTAGTTCAACACTGATGTAGGGATGGTTTCTATTCCACTTATTACTGATTGTCTCGGGGCATTTCGACGTCTTCGGGGCATTAATTGATTTTATTTTTGTGTTTATGTGCTGAAATTAGCAAGTTCATGTGTTAAAAAATAGTCAGTTAAAACTGTATATTATACTTGCCAACTAAAAAGCTGTTACTGATAATTATTTCATAATGATTAATGCCAAAATTTAATCACTTCTCCCTCGAGCTACATGTAGTTGTCTGTCTTAACAATGGAGTGATAGTGATTACTGAATGAAGTTTGTCAACAAATAAAGGGAAATCGAATTTTTACTGGGACGAGAAACTTTTTCATGCAGTTCTCTCTCTATTAAGATCTGAATACCACCTACAAGTGAGAGGACTTTATGAAAACATTCCAAAAGGGATATTGTAATATTGTAACATGTACAATACAAATATTTTTATTTCATAGCATTTTCTCAAATGAGATTCGTTCACATATCCAAGCTTTTAGTTAGATGCATATTCCTTTAAAGGGTCTGCAGGAAGAAAATGTTTTTAAGTATAAAATCAAATTTGGTGGTTATTTAAAAAATAATAATGGCGTATGCTGGATTTTTTAAAGATTGATAAAACAATGATGATTAGGCTTGACTGTTTTACATGTTAGCAGACCTTTACTCATGGAACTTGAGTTGACGTGATCTATTTAGCTGGTTTCTTAAAGAAATTGAAAGAAGCATACTAACATTCTAATCCAGGGCCTAAAAAACAAAAAGGATTGACAATCCACAAAAAAATTCAATTGCGAAAAATGGTAAATCATAGATTCTGAAATTTTTTCTAATAGGTAAGAACACATGAGAATGTCTACACAAACAGCATACACTCTGATCGAATTAAGCGGAACTTTTTATGTTATACCTCAGCTGAAAATTTTAAGTAGCAGATTGGCTGCTGGTCTTGACTAGCTTCATCACGGGCCTCAGGACTCATGGCTGCAGCATGGCCTATTCAGGTGCATTGCTGAATAGAAGCAAGTTAATTATACAAATCTACACAACAAACCATATCCAATACAAAAGTCAGATTCAGGTAAGCAGTATTTATTTAATTTAATACATAATGCATAAGATCATTCACATATTATCATTTCTCAGATCCTATTCATTTGTTCAGTACGGAACAATTGATTCTATAAGTTCTTGAAGTGGAGCCAGCTCCTTCCTGTCAATCAGCCCAAACTCCTGCACGAGAACAGCATAAATCAATCTCATATAAACTTTTGATCACCTAATAATTTATAGCATCAAATGAAGATTAAATATTAATTGTCTTGCAATGACACTATTTATGCCAATTATTAGTTCTTTCATTTTTGTATTTCTCTGTATCAAATTCTCTTCAATATAGAACTATGTGAGGAACATGCCATCTTTCCATAGAATATAAAATTAATGGATATTGCAAAACATTTCAAAAGCAGCTAATATTAGAAAGCTGAAAAGCAACAATATGTAAAAAGTTAGCATGATCTGCAAAATTCCTTTAACCAGAGAATAAACAGAACCAACTAGTCATCAGGACCTGAAAAGACTTACACAGGTAAAAAGTATGAAATGCTTGAAGCATGTGTTTAGATGGGCCTCTTCTTTGAGGCTCACAATTTTCTGAAAATGGGAGTGATAGATGTGGGCATATACACGGAATAATCGTTTGAATATCGTCTTCACAACCTCCCTGAAGTTGGAAGGAAATGGTGCACCTACAAAATTTAAATTAGAGGATAAAGAACAATAAGTAGGAAAAAGTATGACTCCTTTGGGCTGGAAAGGAGAAAGTCTGTACCAAGCTTTTGAGGAAATATGGATTCATCATCAAGCTGCGATTCAATCCAATCCATTAGATATTCAACATATTTCGGAGCAGAAACCTCGATAGGTTTCTTGATTTGGACACCATCTGCCCATCTATACTCATACCTGAAAAGTTTTATATAAAAAATTCAAAATTCAACATGAAAATACGTTTTTGGAGTCTTAGGAATGACCATGCAGCTGGGAACCATGTTGGTACCAACAATTTGATTTTGATAAGAAAATTTAGAGGAAGCGGTATTTTGACATACTTCCAGGCCAAAAATCATGAACAGCTGCCTGTCAACAAAAATTGTGCAAGCTTTCATACTGAAGATTGTGTTGCCCTCTAGTGAAAAACAAACTTACAATGGACTACAACTTAGACAGCATAGTACGAAAGGGAACTTAATCATCACCTGGAATTGGCTATTATTTATTCATCCAATGAAACATTTTATTACCTCATGCATCGTTTATTCATTTACTTGCTATAAGCTTTGGTTTCTCTCTTTTTGGTATGTCTTGGGTGCCTAGCTAGAGGAATAGTTTATCATTTGCTTGGTTAACAGTACATAATAGTTATTAATTGAAGAGCCATATTGTCCACTTATGCAATTGCAGCATTCTTCTATGGAGAAACCACAGAACTCTTGATTATATCAAATTGCCTTTGGAATAGATTAAAAGGCAACTTCTTTACATTTTGTTCAAGCGGCTTTATATAAATTACTATTTTGGTTTACTGAGTTCTTTCCTATATCTTTTACATGCCTCTCAGTTTCAGGGCCAGATAATTTCAGCACTTGTTTCTCCTCCTCTTCTGTCCCTTTCTAAAATGTTTGAAGTACTTCCTGTAACATGGATTCCAAGCACTTCCCATAAGCAGCACCATCTCCAGCTACTTATCTGAAAATATCATACACATATTGTAGCTCAAACTGTCACGGCCTTAAACAGCAGCCACACCTGCTGTGAGGGCCCACCAGTTTTAGCTGTCAAGAAAGTTAATTTTCTTAAAACTACACCTTTGACTTCACTTATTTTGGCTGTTGCCTTTCCTTAAAGTAAAACCACAAGAGAACCCACTCGCAACCACCATAACCATAAAAATGAAACTCCGGCAACTATCACATCCTTCATCCCCCTCCCTACCCTCGCTATCCCACTTTCCTTCCCTCCCCCTGTCTACCTACACCTCTGGAATGTATAATTATAAAATCAAGGAAAAAAACACCAGACAAGTACATGATATCATACATTACTCAAGTCAAACCCTAGATGTGGAAGGGAACAGAACATAACTGGTTGTACATAATATACCCCTAGTTCAACACAATCTATGGCAAAATGATCATGATTTCAATTTTTAACACTGACAACCAACATGGTTATACTTTTATCTTTACATTTATTTTGGCTCATCTTAAGTCATTGAAATATAATCACTCATTTCATGGTAATTATTAGGAGTTTCTTATTCAATAAAATCTTGAAAGAAAAAAAGAATGATAGAATAGCACATAGTTCGATTTCTATAGACTTGTTAGTAAAAGAAGAATATGAAGATTATGCCATACTTGGGTCCTGCAGTCATTGTAGGGCAAATCTCAGGAGTGCAGAACTCTGTGAGGGTACCATAGAGCAAATTCACCTGGTTGAAGAAATCTACAGCTGCAAATTGGAGGTAAAGATCAGATAACTCCACTTTGGACTTGGATTTACATGAATGCCAGCAGTAAAGAATAAAGATAAATTTAGGAAAAGCAATTATACATGTTACAGCCTGGTTTTAATGACAAAGTATAGCATGATTTTCCTAAACCAAAAATAACAAAAGGAAAATGGAAAATGGAAAATGGAAAATGGAAAATGGAAAATGGAAAATGGAAAATGGAAAATGGAAAATGGAAAATGGAAAATGGAAAAAGGAAACTGTAACAAAAGGATTATACATGTTACTGTCCGGTACCATTATGGATCTTCTGTTTAGCTGGAAAAAGAGGGGAGGTAGAAGAAATAGTAAGCTAGCTTGGCGTGCTACTCCTCTTTGTTTGATATGGGTGATTTAGCTTGAGAGAAACAATCATGTCTTTAATAATGAGGAGGCGTCACTGGGTAAATTGAAGATAACTTTTTTACATATGGGTACCAATGGAGTCTACGGGGTCTCTTCTGGACCTCTTAGATGGTCTGAATTGTATTTTGCAGTTTTTTGTTGTGTTCTGTTCTGCCTTTTGCTGCGGTGTATTATACCCAAGGTGATGATGCCCCTCTTATATTGTAATGAAGTCACTACTTCAACATATAAAAACAAAAAAACAAAGTGAACACTCAGCAGTGCCTGCATGCATGAAGGCGTGTGTTTGTGTATGCAAGAGAGAAGAAGAAAGAGATATACTGTTGACAGCAAACCACTCATTTAAATCCTCCCCAGGAGGAAGTTTTACTGCATCCCTCAGATTTCCACTACCTAAGGTGGCATCAATGTGCTGTCTAAGCTGTGCACCCTGCAATACAAAAAAGTAGAATGATAAACAGAAAAATGGTTATGTGGTGGTAATCAAAACTGGAACATAATAATATTGTAAATTTTGATTTCTGAATTCTTAATCAATGCATTTGACGTGAATTTAATGGAGTACTGTTGTCCATCTAGTTTCTCTTGAAGACATTAAGTCATGTTTTAGGCTCCTCTTTTTCAGGTGAATGAAAGATGACAAGGTAAACTGGTAAAGGTTCAGTTTCATAAGGATGCCATCTTCAGAATAAACAATGGCATTCCCTGCCTTGGATCCAAATGCAAAATCACTCCTCCCTTCTTCCCCACCCCTCACCCAAGAGGAAGAAGAAGAGAGATTATAATACTGTAGCTTATAAAGCCAGGCCCTGGGCTTCAAATCCAGTCTACAAAGACTAAAAGATGCAAGTAGAATGAAAGATATTATCTTGAACATCCAAAACAGATGTCCACAGTGCTTAAAAGGTACCAACCTTACTCCCTGAAGGTGCACTCTTTTTTGGGCGGAATGTTCTCTGGTTTCTGTTGCAAACCAGGCAGAATTTATCAATGCAAGAGATATTACGGTATCAACTTGAACTGATTTACCATAATATTTGAGCAACAATTTAAAACTTATGACATGTACTAGATCATGCATACTAAAACAGATAAGTAATAACTTTTTTCCTTACATTGCAGCATATGTCTTTGAAGGCTTATAAATACTGAACCCATTCACTTTCTCACAAGTCTAGTCAATAACAAATGAAGAAAGTTTTTCTGAAGAATTTAGATTGATTTAATATCATTTTATCTTAATGATGGAAACATTTGCTCATACATAGTGAAGATTTGGAAATATGGAGTTACCTTATATCTTTTCAAAACATAAATATTTCAGGGGTAAGGATCTGTTAAGGGGCAATTAATCTGACGATAGCGATATACTAATTCCAAATCAAGATTATAACAGTGACCATAGCAGTTTTGGTGAAAGCAGTTGACCCAGTTAAGTGGGTGCAAATGGCCTTCATAAGACAACATATTTGTAGGTCCTAAAAACATAAGATTTAGATTGGTTCAAACCACAAGATTAGGTGATGGTTCCAATGCAACTATTGATTTCAAAGTGTGAGCTATGGGTCTGACAAGGACAAGGAATACAAGAATGCTTTTTGTCGAGAAGAATGAGTGGACACAATAATGAAGACATCTTTCTCTTTAGGATTAAACTGAAAAACAAAGTGTAGTTTGACAACATAGATTGTGTAGATTTGGGCATTCAGTAACACTTATACAATGGGATCAACAAACTGTTGGTGTTGATATAACTAGGATTATGTTTTGGCACTTGCTAACCACTTTCAATCAGAATGTAGAAGTGGATTAATTTAGCATCCACACTTATAACAGCCAACTTTAGAGCATTATTCACATGGTATTAAAAAAAAAGGTTAGTTATTAACATGATATTTAGTAATTTGCCTTGATTTCTGTTCCAATGGAGTTCGTCTTTATCTCTTATTTCTCCTTGTCTTGCACCTTTACTTTCCCAACTCTCTATCTCTCTATTTCTCTCAACTTCGTCCTCACTTTTCTCAAGTAACCGTAACATTACGCTAGGTACCATAGCACATATTTGAGGAATGTAAGACAAGCCAACTGGGAAAGGATACGTGGCAAGTGAAACTCCATACAGCTTTTAGAGCTTCAATGTAAAATTGTAAAAGCATAATTTAGAAATCCCGTAACATTAAGCTAGGTACCGTAACATTACGTAAAATTGTAAAAGCATAATTTAGAAATCCCGCTAAAAACAGTGGGATGCAAACTTCGATAGACAAACCAATCACATACAGCAGATGCAATGCCATGAAATATAAGATAAACACATATATTAGTTCATCAACTTCATCTAGAATAGAATAATTCAACCCATTGATAAGAATTTTCATCTTAAATCACTGTACATGTTATGCTGCACAAATTGTAAAGCAGCAGTATCAATATCAAAAAAAACTGCCAATTAAGCTCAACCCATGATGTCGGAAGACAACAGTATCACATTCTTGATTATTAACCATTGAATGCAATTGCTCATGCAGATATAAAATTACCACAGATTTGTAAGTAATTCATTTCCAGGTTTTCCTGCTGCCTATAAAATTTTTTTTTGCAGACTCAACGAATTTGGTGGTCTAACTTAAGATTAAGACTAAATGCAAAATAGTAGCTGTATACATATCATATCTTTTTTATGGGTACATATATACAAATCATATCATCAGCAATAAAAAGTGGATTACATGCAAAATCGAATTGAATAAAAGAGCTAGGGTTATAAGGATCAAACATTTAACAACAAAGAAAGTTGCCCACTGTAACAGATCAGATCAATCATTAAACGAAAAATAAGAAAGCTGATACAAGTAACAAAATCATGAAGAATGAAAATTTACAAAATAGGCAATGGATCACAATGAAAATTTAAAATCTTCACAAACCTGCCTAATCCGAAGAGACTCATGGCGTGGAAGACAGAGAACTAGAGAGAAAAGAAATGGGTGCAAGTCTTTTTCTTCTTCTTTCTTCTGGTGTGTTTGTTTGGGCAGAAAAAGCTTGAAAAAGTTTCTTTTTTTGTTTTTTTATTTATGGCGTTAATGTTAATTAAGTTCCTTGGGTGAATTCCATCAGCAAGATAAATCCCCGGATTATATAACTGATTTGCCTGAAAAGCCCCTAGGATTATTAAACAATCTGGTATCTACAGGGAGTTTTTTGAGATTTCATATTTGTCCAATTTTAATGGCCCTGGCTAGCGAGCAACTGCCCCGGGCAGTCTTAAATTCAATTTTATTATTTGGGGCACCCTTTAGTGGATTCGGAAGCATCTTCTAACTTATTAGCAAAAAAAATAAAGGAAATCATCTCTTTAATACAAAACAAGTACCAAGTTTAACGCAATTTGGTCTAAATAGTGGTGACATTGTACCATGAGGCATGGGGGACAGCCCATCACATTCTTTCACTAATAAGAAATTTATGGCCTTGACCTTTTTAATGAATAATCAGATCTTCAAACTGAAAATATATATAGATGATGTGTTAACTCAACTCAACTTGTACAATTTAAATTTTTATGTTCAGATTTTATTTTATTGATGTAATTTTTTAAAAAAACTTTTGGAGGATTTAGGGTCCAACATATACAAAATAAAATAAATTAAGTATTTTATGGATGAATGTGTCTAACACGTGTCTTAAGTGCAGTTGTTAAAATATATTAAATATAGTTCTTAAAAATTTAAATTTTTAAAAAATAATAATTTATGTATCAAATATCACTAAAATCATAGTTAATTATTGTAATTAATATTATAAATTCTTATTTATAGAATATTCACAAATATTATAAGGACACTTGTTGAAAAAATCTTGTATATATTCACATACATGTCTATTTCATTGCTACCAATAGTCATCCTTCGCATTTTGTTTATTGAAAAAATAAAAAAGATCATTTAAGGACGATTTTGAAGTAGAAAACTGACATATAATATTAGTAATTAATCGAGCTAGCTCACGAACTATTAGTTAAGGGCTCATGAACAAGTTTCAACGAGTCTAGTTAACTCAAGAACTACTATTTAATATTTAGATAACACTTAACTTGTTTTTTAAATAAGTTGATTTTGAATTTTATTTTGAGTCCGTGTAATAGAATAGTCAAACACAATCTTTTCTAAATTTTAGCTTGTAATTATTTAATATTATTTAGATATAAATTTATAATAAATATATATTAATATAGACGATGACATAAGTTATAATTTAATTTTATGATTAAGTGAACTCTCTATTTCTTTTTACAAAAAGTAATTGTATTTATCTTTTATAGAAGGTCTCAAACTCAATTCTCTCACACAGTGAAACATCGTTGATACTAGTATATTTGATCACTCCATAATTAAAATTGCTTTTAAGTCTGTTTTGCCAGAAAGAGAAGTCAAGAAACAGAACCAAGTTAAAACGACAAGTAGGCTTTCATTTAATAAAAATCTTATATTAGCAAAATTTCTCTAGTTGACTCTTGTTGTATAAAGCTGAACTACTCTAAAAATTGTGCTTTTCAATTATTGCGTCCAATTTGTGAAATTATTAATTTAAGATATAAGCAAACCAAAGTGGTTGAAATAATTGCAAAATAATGTGAGTTGTGCAAATTTAGACTTGAATTATTGAAGAGACATTAAAACTAAAATATTCAATTTTGAAATAAAATTTATTTTTTATTAAATTATAGAGATAAATTAATTAAAATATACTTCAAATAAGATAAAAATAAATATTTAACTGATTTTTATTATTACTAGAATGAAAAAAACTTGCCTTTGACTTTGTATAATTAGTTCAACTAGCAAATAGTTGACTTTATTCATTTCTATGTACATTTACAAAACAATAGCAACAAAAAAAGTAAAAAGGAAAAGAAAACTGATTTCTCTTGGTTTCTAGTCCCAACCCATATTTGAGGTTGCCCCAGACAGTCTCTACCAAATACCAATCATGGCTAAATCCTTTTCCTCTCTCTCTGGGTCCAAGGTAACAGCCACTGAATAACTCCCTTCTATCTTATATATAAAATGTAAAATGGGTTTATATATATCTGAGTTTGGGTTGCTTTTGTTTATCTATCTATGTTTGAGAGATTGAGTAAGAATTGTTTTTGTTCTGTTTTGTTTTGTTGTGTGAAGTAGAAGTAGCTAGTAGAAGCAGAAGATTGAAAATGAGCAGTTCGTCGATTTGGGAAGGATCTCAGCCGCCGTTCACGGTGGCGCAATGGCAGGAGCTGGAACAGCAAGCTCTCATCTTCAAGTATCTAAAAGCTGGAGTGCCTGTTCCTTCCGATCTCCTAGCCCCAATTCATAAGAGCTTTCAGTTGATGTCGGCGAGGCTCGTTCCCCACACCACTTGTAAGGAACCAAAACCCCAAACTTTTTTATCCCATTATCTTTCTTTGTGTACGTCAAAGCTAAAGTTGCAGACTTGTAGTATGTGATTTTTTGTATATATTTATTGTTGTTTTGCGTGAGCCTTATGATAATCAACCTGCAGTTGGTTATTGCTCCTATAATGGAAAGAAAATAGACCCAGAACCGGGTAGATGCCGGAGAACCGATGGCAAGAAGTGGAGGTGCTCCAAGGATGCACATATGGACTCCAAGTACTGTGAGCGGCATATGAACCGACGCCGCTACCGTTCAAGAAAGCCTGTGGAATCGCATACTGTTTCTCAGTCTCTGTCGACTGTTGCATCGGACATTGCTACTGGGAGCAGAACTGGCTGTGTAAGCTTCCTCAATCTGCCATTACATTCAAATGGTAGTCGTGAGGGTTTAAGCCTTGGAAACAATGAATCACAGCTGCAGATGGGATCTCTTCCTACAGAAATTAATTTCAAAGAGTACAGGTACTACTAATTACTTTGGATGCATTTGACGGCTCAGTTTGAGTTGGTTATTTGCTATGGAAACAATACTGTTTTGATGGATAAGTTGTATTAGCTACTGATAGTTTGTGCTTTTGACATGCTGGCTATAATTGGAAAGTTAACTAAAGTCAATCACTATGATAGCTGAACACATGAGTTGAAAGATTATGTAATATAAAAGATTCAATATTTTATCCAAAAAAAAAAAGTAAGTATCCCTTTGTTCCAGCCCAGTCTCAAGATCTTTTCATATTTTATAAGATAGGGTAGCATAGCTGAGCCTCACTCCCTCGACCAGAGGGTCAGCTCTTAAACTTGCCCCTTTGGTTCCACTCCCTGGGTCCCTAGTGATGGATACGATTTCAACCAATTCCCAAGTAAGTAGGAGCCAAAGAAGAGTAATATATTAAGATTTTAAATTTACTTTCGATAATACCTTTTAGAAGTGACAAATAAGAGAAGGAAAATAAAATTTGATCACTAAAACATATATCCAAATCTGGGTTTGTTAGGGAAGTAGGTGATTACGTAACTTAGTGTCAAAGCTGAATTTCTAGTATCAGCCTTTTTCTTCTTTCATTCCTTTCCACACCCACCCGGAGCCACTCTGAACTTGCAAGTTGCAATCATTCTAAAGTCGTTTTACTCCATATTTATTCTAGATTTCAAGGATTCAAGCTTCAATCCACCAGACGTTTTTCAAACCTGTAAGATTGTAAGTGACTGTAGACAAGTGTCAATATATGTGGTAAGTCAATTTTGAAAATGGAAATAGCCAGAGTTCGTCTCTCGATTGTTTAGTGGTGGGATCATGTTAACAAAATATCCTTACAAAAGTACCATAGAAGTCAATTCAAAATAAAATAGCTTCAAGTGATATAATTGACCAGCATGGGTGCTCATCTAGGATGAAAAGGCATCTTGACTGGCATGCATAACATATTTCTCAGGTGTGTAATGATGATATTTTATTGTATACATAATCCATTTCTCATGTGTGTCGTGATGATATTCTAATTTTGATCAAGTCCCATTCAATATGTGTATCCAATGTGAACACTGTCAATTCCTTGTGATCTAGAAGTGAGCTGTGGCTGTATGTATGTTGATTATTGAAAACAGCCTCTAAAACCTTTTTTGCATATATGGGTGCCGGCATGTCAGTTTTTGGGAAACTAGGATCTGTTATTGTAGGAGGCATACTCAAACACGTGTCCACCACCAATATACAATGTAGGGTCAATAGACTTACTAAATATAGAATATAAAGATGTACCAGGAGATTCAGAACTTCAAATGGATGAAATTAATTGTACTCCTTCCTCATTCTTATTTTTTCCCTTTTTCCTCTCCCTTTAGTTACCCTGTTGCATTTGTGTGTGTGTTTTCCAAGTCTTTTCCTATTATCTTCCTTTTGTTTTGCTCTGTCCTTTATGTTTTACTTTTATTTTTGTGTTTTTTGTATTTGCCCCTTTCCTTTGTTTGTGTGTTTCTGGGGTGGAGGGTTTGGGTTCCAATAGTGTGGGGATTTGGTGGGAATGTTCAAGGAAGTTGAATACTTCTTTGCCAATTTCTGCCCGACTTTTGTGCATTTATTGTTTTTCTGATTGCAAGTTGAACAAATGCAGCATTACGTATGTAGTCTTTACTAAGCCCTGAATATAGGTATGGACAGAATCCTGAAATAGATGGGCGCAGTTTCTTACAAGAAAGTGCTGGAAGTGCAAAGTATCATGGCATACCCTCTCCTTTGGACAGCACATGGACTCATGTATCACGGGTTACTCCAAACCCCTTGTCAGAATCAAGAAGTGGTTCACTTATGCTTGGCAACAGCTTCCATCTGAGGACAATGCAAGATTGTGAATCATTTAATGTAAATGCTGTGATGTCCAAGCAACATCACGACTTTGGTGGAGATTTAAGTTCAACAGGATGCATGAAACAGGAACATCCTGTCTCCTCTGTCACTCTTCGGTGAATGGAATAAGAATGAGGGTTTAGACTCTCATGAGCATAAATCCAACAAGGATGCTATCCACAAGTTAGATGTTAAATTCGACTGTGGTGGATCCTTCTAAGTTCCCTGCCAGGAGTGTTTTATCTCCAACTGTATGTTGGATCCAGCTCTTGGAATCAGTATCCACCTGCCCCTTTTCTCCCAAAAGAAGAAACAAGAAGAGTAAGAAAGAAGTATTATATAAAATAAATAAATCTGAACTCCTTATATGGTGTATGCAGGAAGCAGTAATCCTTAAGGTTGTTACATCATGATGCTGATAGTTGCATTCAATCTTCATATTTATGGTTCTGATCTCTGCCTCTGTACTTTGAAAGAGACTTCTTTTTCGTTGTAATGACCCTGGAGTTTCTCTTATGTTAGTAGCTTTCTCTTTTCTCTTCCATGTACTGGCTGTCTAAGGTTTATGTGGTTCTATGCTTGGTTTGATATACTCTGCTGCAAAATTGTGCGTTAACTGTTGAATGAATGCCTAGTTCTCTGTTCATAATTATGGCATGTAGAGGTTGTCATATCAAATATATACGATTATAGACACGTTCAGCTAAGGAAAATTTATTTTGTGTAAACTTTCAAATATGGGATCAATCTGGTCCATCTTGTAAACCTTGGTGCAGTAAGGATGAAATAACATGGTTGATGCTCAAGTGGCGGAGCTTCATGGCTCAGCAAAATGATTTGTTATCATATGAGGATAATAACAAGATACTATAAGAATATTCAGTTGGTTTTTATGCATCATTTGGCAGGTTTAATACATTGTATAATCTTATACGTAGGGAATTATTGATGAATGATAGTATAACTATACAGCTATCTTAACTTAAAACAAGACAGCATTGCTCCCAATGGAGATAGGCAGGCAACTATGCTGCTTGCTTTCTCATATGTCACGAGCTTCAGTAGTATGCCATTCCCCTTGTTACAAAATGCAAGGAAAAAGAAAATTCGAGTCATCCTGGTTAGTCCAAACTCCAAACTCCAAAATGTAAATGCCGTGACGTACAAGAAAATGAAAAATCCATTCAACTAATCAGCATTACTAATCACCCTTGAAGGGGAGTTTGAAAGTATGATAGCAGCTTTTACAGACTAAATTAAGCATTCATTTCAACATCCTCCAAGTACATTTATTTCCAGAACAATATCTGTATCGGCAGGTCTACATATATTACTTCTTGAAGGGGCCAAACTGCAAACTCTCTGCAATATTCAGTGTTTTGAGACCTGCAATAGATGTTCATTGGCATATCCATCTTCAAGCTATTTCTCGCATTATACAAAGAAAAGGTATTCTCCTAATTTTAGGTTGGCCACTTGACCAACAGTAACCATCTTCAAGTGAGCTCTATATGATACTCAAGGGGTAGAAACCATGGAAACCAAAATTGCTTCCACTTGAACTTCTCCCTGACTGAGATATATATTGAGAAGCACTAAGAAACCCAAAAGATATGGATTAGAGAGGATCTTCCAGTTCAGTAACTTACAAAAGTGAACCTCACCAGAATTCTTAGAAATCTCAACCATACAAGCAGAAATTCTTACAGTTGTGGATGGGGTCAATCTTTCGACCCTGCAGACCAGATATGCAAATGTCACTATTTCTTCCATTCCTAGTGCAGATAATGGACAAAGAAAAATCAAGAGAGCAAAGTGGTTTCTAGCCTTCCACAACAACATGACAAGCTTACTCCTTTGAAAGAGGATTCTATAGAGGGTCCTAATTGACGTAGCAATGGAGTTTTATTATCAGATATCTTCAATATTTAATACAAGTGTATTTAACATTGAACCCTACAAAAGGAATGTTACGGTATCATAGAATTTACAGTTCCACTGGCATCCATAATTTGTTTAACTCAATTTTCAATCTTAAAGACAGTAGAAATTGGTCGACACCAACTAGTTTGAAGATTTAAGGCTTAATTGAGTTGAGTTGAAAGACATAGAAAGTGTAAGTCAACAAGATATAATGACACCAGCCACGCTGCAAAACTTACCAGTTTGGAATGACATCTAATGATGCCAAAAATTGACACTTCAAGGATGCAGATGATACCAACTAAATTTCTTTAATATACTCGAACCACAGAACTGGAGAGTAAGAATACTTGTGAAGTAATAACAAAAAGTTTTCAAGTAGATGGCAATATTGAAAGTGAGCAGCACAAGGATTATTAGGCAATCTACATTGATAGTATGAAGTTACTGTAGACTGCTAAAGAGGGGTTCCTTACGAAAGAATGACACCATGAATGACTGCAAAAGCATTCACAAAATAAGACGGAAACAATAGTTGCCAAACCAAGGAACAAAGGTGGGAACAACTAACTAAAAGAAAAGGAAATCATGTAGGAATATCACACAAGGAATCACGTTGAAAACAATCCACCTTTTTTAAAGGATGCAGATGATTTTTAAGGTTAAAAATATGCATTGATCTGTTTCCTTACCTTTACGAGAGTGGAAGAAATGATCGCTTCGTAAACTTTCACAAGCAGATGTTGCAAGAACCGGCAGTCTATTCTTCATGTCAATGAAATCGACACCCTTGATCAAGAAATGATTTTGCCTAAGGCGAGAGAATTTTTCACTGGCTTCTTTCTGCAAGGCAGTGATGCAAGGTGCAATTCTAGTGAAGCCATCCCATACAACATCTCTTGAAGAAAGAACACCACTGGACCGGGCTAACTCCAATGCAGAGCTTCTTGTCGCCATAAAAACTGGATTAACACTTTGTCAAGAATGAATGAGGGTGCAACACTAAAAAACTCAACTCATGTGAATGCATAAGGAAATTCTAACTCAAGCAGAACACTTGATAATAAGCCTCAAAATCCTGTTAGATCGGAAGCCAATTATAGGTACTCATGTTCCCTAAATGCATAAAAACTAAATGAATGGCTCAATTCTATAAGTTTACCACTACAAGGGGCTTGGAAGATAAAATTAGCTGGAAGGCCAATACCAATGCCAGCCAGAGTAATGCCCACATTAAATCCAATGCCACATCCAGCTCCAACATAACCTATCACTTCAGGGCCAAATCCAGGACCCCATCCAACACCACAACCAATGCCCACCCCCATCCCCCAAAAGGCTCCAGATGTTGGATGGACAGGGTTCCATCTTTCATATCTTCTGCATAACCCCTTTATAATCATTAGGACCTGAGAGGAAGAGTGAATACTTAAATTGATATATTAGCACCTGAAAGGAAGAGTGAATACAGAAATTAATATATTTATAACATCATTTTTGAAAACTAGCACTCAGTTTAGCTCCATAAGCCATTACTAATTCAGTAGAACATTTTGAAAAGCAATTATAAAGTCATGCCTTTGAAAAATACCAGTAGAAGACCATGACTTCAGTTGTGACTTAGAAAAGACAGTCAGCCTTTAGAGGAGAAGAATGTACTGAATCAGGACACTGAAAAGATATACACTGAACACTGAAGTAACAAACCTTCACAAAGGGAAGCTTCCCACCCCCCCCACACACACACACAGAGGGAAGAAGTCAAGAAGAGAAAGAAAAAAAAAATCCTGATTTTGGGGTTCAGAAAGCACAAACTGTGATTGCTTAATGGAATAGAAAGAAAGACAAAATCCAATGAAAGTATGGTATTTTTGCCCTGCACTGCATGCTATCTTAACATTTGCAGTTCTGGCATCAGTGTTAAACCAAAACCAAATGCATGAAAATCTGTACTACCTTACAACTATTGTCTATCCACGCCCAAATGGACTACACGACATAAATAACCAATTTGATAATATAGGTACTCTTTTAATAATGTTTTTTGAAGCTATTTTACAGCTAACCCATAGGCTTATATGTTTTATACTTTTGTAGTTGAAAAAGTTGACCTGTAGTCTTGACTCTTGAGAGAAAGAAGTAATGAGAAAGCTGCAGATAAAATGCAAAAAGACAACTTTTTCTCACATCTAGTAGAAAACGGCAGTTCAGTGGGGGTTAACATATAAAAGGCTGGGAGTTGGTTTTTATGTCCCCATAAACTTTATACATTATCAAGGTAAGTAATCTCACTGAGCCAATTATTTTTCTCTAATATCTGCAACAAAGTCCCAGTCTAAGGCCATCTACAGGAATACTAGTGGCCTAGAAATCCCTGCCTTTTAGACTATATAATCCAGACAGACAAACAGATAGACAATTTATCTAGTAGGGAAGCTGTGTTACAGCCTTCATCCATCTAAATACGTAAAGAACTCTCTTTCTCTTTTCTTAAGCAGTATAGCTACTACTAAGTTACTTAAGAATAGACTTCTCTGATTCTGATCTTGAAGAATAGTCTCCCACAAATTTTTGCAGTCCTCTTGCTAAAATTCTTGGGGTAGCATAAAAAACAACTTAGAATTTACCAATTCTCGGAACTATATTTCCTAAAAACTAAAACCCACAAGCACAATCTGATCATCTGCTTGGCTAGATTTCATTCCTGAGTGTAATCCTTTAAGTGAGAGCCTTATCATCATCTGTTATATCAAAACCATATATTATGAAACTGAAGACAGATTTAACAACCATCCAGTTTAAACAGAACACACTGTTATCATTTATATTTCTTATTACATACCGCTTCTTTTTCCTTTTAACCAAACACAAATATAGTATTTGTTTTTACAGACAACAGAAACACCAATAAGCATCCAATTTACAGTATCAACTTGAAAATTTACATGGCAGAAATGTAATAGTTCTACCTCCTCCCAAAAAAGAAAGAAAAAAACATATTTTTTAGCAAGAAAAACAAAAGGGTGCAAATAATAAATAATACTTCAACAGTTCAACTACTACATTTTCATTACCATCAAACTCTGCTTGAAGCTTCCGTTGGTTTCTCCCCTCTAATTTCTACACTTTTGAAGGTTTTGCATTTGTAATTCAGAGAATGATTTGCCTCGTTGGCTGCCTCTTTGCCATTTTTCCCCTTACATTATTGGCTTCTAGTCTAAGAGTGAAAAGAACAGCTGAGAGCCTCCTTCATTCAAAATGGATAATCACGTTCAAGCTAAGCATATCCAATACGACCTGACAATGATATCGGGTTGGGATCCGGATAAGTGAGTCCGGCCCGGCCCATCATTTCAAAGAAAATCTAGCCTTATCTGTTAATTCAGGTTCTCGATCCTCTTCTTCCCACCACCAAATCGCACTCTTCTCTCCCCTGCTGTCTTCATCTACATTTGTACTGGTTAGTTGTGCTTCAGATCGGTCTTTTTTATAGAAATTGAAGCCGAAAAGGAGAAGCAAATGGCTGCAATTACAGGGACAGCTTCCAACCCAGCATTAACCCACAAGGTGACTCTCTCTCTCCTCTCTCTAGAAAATGCACGAAGGAGATTGTATTCATGATGGATCCAATAATTTACGTGGTTGAGTTTCTTCTAACTTGTTAATTAATGGTTATTTGATCCAGAATATTGAAGGTAGTTTTTGGACCCTACCCATTCACCAAACATTCAAGAACAAATCCAACCCAATTCCCAGTTTCCAGAATACAGCAATTTCAGAATCACGTTTACATTTCACACCCCACATTTCTATGTGCAACATTGAGGAATCCAAGAGGATTTGGACCTACACAAAAGAAAACCAGGAAGACCAAGAAGCCAAAAAAGGAATTTGAAAGTGATGATGATGATGAATGAAGAAGAAGAAGAAGAGGAAGAGGAAGAGGAAGGGGTTATACCAGAGACAGGTGACCAACAGGATGATCAGCAGGATGGGGTTGACAGTGGGAATTCCACTTACTATTGGGCTTTTGTTCTTCCCATTCTTTTACTATCTAAAGGTTGGGTTGAAGATTGATGTGCCAACATGGGTACCCTTCATTGTGTCATTCATCTTCTTCGGCTCAGCACTGTTGGGAGTGAGTTATGGGATTGTGTCTACCAGTTGGGACCCAATGAGGGAAGGTTCATTCTTGGGTTGGAATGAAGCTCAAAAGAATTGGCCTGTTTTTTGGCAATCTATTAGGGGTGGATCAAGGAAGAATTAGATCTTAAGTTTTCTATCTTTTAATTGCTAGAATTTTCCAATTCACAAATGTTGTTTTTGTATAGAGGGAGGAATAATATAACAACGGTTGTTGAACCTTGTCTTTTCTAATGTAATAAAAGAAAAATTCAATATCAACCTACTCATATGATGGGCTTTTAGTTTATAGCATTCAACTGTTTGGGCTTGATACTTTCTAGGCCTTGAATAGATTATGGGCCAAGCATGACTGTGAGAAAAAAGAAAAGGAAAAGAAAAGTGATTTAGGTCTTTCATTTTTGTTGATAGATAGACATTTATCATATTCGAATTTGAAAATTATAAGGAAGAGATGAAATTAAGCCCGACCACTAATATGATGAATGAACATTTTGTAGTGGAATTAGGAGAAAAGAAATGAGCTTAAATATGAATATCAATTCACTGAACTAAGAAAATATTGTATGAATTTGAATCCCCAAGGAAATCAATTGGAAGTGATCAGTTGCTTACTTGCTTATGCAATATGCACACATAAGCAGGGCGTATGGCACGGATAGCTTTTATAAGTTAAGGTTGAATATATTGGAATTCTTGCAAGACATGCAGGTCCACTTGATTCTCTTCTTTTAATCTGAAATAAGAAATCAAAAGGAAACCCGCATAATAATCAAAGTAATCACACAAAAACATTGGAAATGGAGAAAGAAAAGAGTTGGGTACATAGAGGGAGATCTACTTTGGGGAAGATCACTGAATATGGAGGGGAAGAGCTTTATGATCACTTTTACAAGAAAACTTATTATACTACTTGTTATATTAATTAGTCTTTTCAAAAAACACAACATTCCAAACTTTAAAAGTGGTATAATCTCCACCATGCTTTCATGTTCCTCTACACTTTTCAAAGATTTTGAATTTGAGAAGCTTCAAACATATGGGTTCAAGGTTAAATTCAATCTTTAGGCTTGTTCTGTCAACTACGTACATCACATGGAATGGGAAGTGGGAGCCTAAATATTTATTGAAGCTAAAAAACATGGAATGATTTTTGTTGAAGAGTTAATTAATTGAAAGTGCCAGTTGGTTTAATTATGACAAAATTATTTGGAGTTGATATGAATCATCTGAGTTCGAACTCTGCCTTTACGGAGAATGAGAAAGAGCTACATTTACTTGTGTAATTCATAGCAATAAACTTAATTCGGATAAAAAAAATAAAAAAAAGATTTAAATTTTTCATAACTCAAAATGAGAAAAAATTGGTATTTTAAAAATTATCATACAATCTTAAATGATCATTGACATTATTCAATTGATAATTACATTAATGGATGGATGCATGGTGTCACTCACTTTGGTAATGCTTTGATCTTGAATTTGAATACTTATTAGAAAAGATAAAATCATGATTTCTCAATGAAAAATAATTAAATAGTTGGATTTTTCTGTCTTTGGCATGACTACAACATTTTTTGAAACAAAGAAATAGGAGACAAAGAGAGGTGAAAAAAATAGCAAAGTTTGAGGTGTTGGTTTGTTTTGAATTCACTTCCAAAACAAAAGAACAAGATGAGGGAAGCTGGATGCCTTTGGACCTTGACTATGCTTTTCTTCCTTAAGAAGATCTTGTTTGTAAGAACCCTCTTTAATTAAAGCTTTACCCTCAATTCATTGCCACGTGGCATACCCATTTCAGATAGAGAATGACCCATATTAAATCCACAAAGGAAGACTGTTTTGCTGGCAAGCAGAAGCAGAGTTCTGTATAGAGAAAGAAAGAGAAAGGAAAGGAAAGGAAAGGGTTGTAATTTATTAGTTTGGTTTTGTTGTCCCTCCATTCCAAGCATTCTTTGCTTAAAGAGAGGTTAGCCCCAGGAATAAAGGCAAGGACAAAAACCAAAATAGTTGGTTAAAGTTAAAGAAAGCACATCACTTGCCCATTTTGCCAAAGCACCAAAATTTTGCATTCTAGCCAAAGCCAACTCTGACAAGCTACAATAGCCAGTAACATATTATGTGAAAACAAATTTAAAAGAATACCAAGTTCCAACTATATACATTGATTCAATAATAAACTCCTTCAATTTCAATTCATAAATTTGAGTATTTCGATGTTTGGTTACTATTAATTATCAACGCATTTGCCTTCTATAAATAAAAACACATAATATACTAGTTTGAAAGATATAACAACCTATACACAGGCAAATATATTAGATTGCATTCAATGAAATTAATTTGATTTAAATGTTATAATTTAATTTAAAAATAATATAATTTAAATATAGACAAAATTTGATAATATTTGACAACTCTTATCTTTCTATTTCTTTTTCACTAATTGTTAGTTCACCGGTTATAGCCGGTAGTCAGTGACAAATGTCTTGCCGCCATGCTAATTACTCTGAAATTTTTCTTACCGACCCTGGAGGTTTTCGGTTGGGTTGCAGAGGCCCACCCTACCCTGAACCTAACTGTGCTTATCTAGTCAGACAGTCAGACTTGAAAGGGCTTTTGCTTCGGAAGCAACTTTGTGTTGTAGACTAATTTTTATTTATATTTTTTAAATTTTCTTTATAAAATTACTTTTTTGGACAGGTTGGAATTGAAACTTGAAAGATCTTCATACATTCCAATTTTGATTTTGATTCCCTCACCCAGGGTAATATCCTTAATACCTCACCTTCACCCGTGCAAATTGGATTGGACCATGCATGGCTTCTACGGATTGTACTGTCTTTCACATTTAGTCTTATTTGATTTGTTTGTTTTGAGGTTCTTTAATCTCCCATTAGTAGTATGACTAGGCTTAAAAAAATGAAAACTATGCAAAAACCGTGTGACTTTGAGTTACCCAAGTAAGTGATCAATTCTTTGTTTGATCTATATAATCATGTCTTGCTATCACCAATTTGTCCATCAATGTTTGTAAGTCCTCGTATATTATCCAGTAATATATAAATTCTCTCTATGTTCTACTAAAAAATATAATTTGGTCATGTATAAAATTTATTCATAAATTTGAATCTGTTTTGGAATTAGATATATTTAAAAAAAAAAAGTGTGTAGCTTTATTATTGAAACATGAGTCATATGTAATATAAGATAATCCAAATATTTATCTAGTAATATAATTGGTCGAATAATATTTGTAAGTCCTTACAAACTATCTAGTAAAGTTTAACGTGAGATGATTAGAATTTGAGACCAATTTTGACTCTATTAATAAGAGGAAAGTGAAAATAATAGATCAATCAAAAATTAATTATAGACACCATAGCCTTAAATGAGTTAATTTAATGTTCGAGAATATATGTTCATGTTATTGAATTCATGGGTTTAAAGTTATAAATTATTTAGTCCTGACATTAATGAATTATATTAATCTGATCTAATAAATAAATTAGTCAAAATATATATAAACTAACTCAAATATTATTTGACCGTTAAACTAAAAATATATAGTCATATTATTTTTATATAGTACTATGTAAACATAGCGTTAGAAATAAAAATACGTCTTTACATGAGACTCATTGTTTTATGCATCAAGAATCAAAAAATAGAATTATCCGTATTGAATAACAGGTAATGCTTGCAAAAAAATGAGTAAAAAAAAATAAAAATATTGATATATATACTACAAATATTGTTATTAAAAAAAAAAATTACTATAATTTTTTATTTTAGTTTACTTATCAATATTAAATAACACACGTATCACTAAAAAAATAAAATAGAAACTTATTGAAAACATTAATATAATTTTAGTTGCGTTTAACTGAAGGTGTTGCATGAATATATATTGTTTTATAAGCTGTTAAAGCAATATGTCAAGACAATAAGAACTTTTTGAAAAAGCATGGGCGAAAAGTTGTAACTCATCAAGTTTAGAATCATTGGAAGATCAATTGCTTAGATTATAATAGATATTTAGTATCATTTTGGTTAAAGTAGGCTATGTATACCTTAGCTAGATTAGAATCCCGAATGTATTAACTAGCTTGTTCCACATGCAAGCCTATAAGTACCTTAATGTGGAAGCAATAGTAATTTTGTCCTTTTATAAATCTTTAATTTAACTTTCACTTAATTTTAAATACTTGAAATGACAATATATATATATATATTTTTTTTTTAATCAATACACAATTTTTTTTTTTTATGATTACAAGTAGAGTTCGAATTGAGCCAAAATTAAAAAAGTTATATTTAAATTTTAAATTTTAGTGTGACTTAAATCGATACCCATTTAATAAATTGTAGAGAGACGTCAAATTTAAATATCTTAAACAAACCATTCTCAATGCTTTCAAGTTGATTATGAGTTTTTATATTGAAATTCAAATATTAAATAAATCTATAATTAAATTTTGTATTCTAAACTCAAGTCAAATATAAACTGAATATTGAAGGAGTGGAAGAAGCTATTTATCAAATGTTTTAAAAGTTAGATTGGCTCTTTAGACCATTGATTGATAGATAAATTAGATTAAGTTAGACATAAAAGTTGTTTTGGTGGTTAGACTACTAAAATCGATAAAAATTATAAAATTCAAGAGAATCGATAAAACCAACAACTGTTATGTATGATAGAACCATTTTGTATTTGTGCTCAAATAAATTGGGCATTTCTCAAAACCAAACTAAAAAAATTAAACTCAAGATTTTTTATTTTTTTATATAATTGTGTTAAAGATTTGTGAAAATATTTTTATTGACATTGTCTTATTATTTTAGTATGCGAGTTGAAACTTGAATATTATAATACGCAACAAACCTATTTGTTGTCTTATTAACTATTAAAAATAATATTTGATATTTCTTGTAATATTAACGAATGTTAAATTATTATTTGTTATTTTTATAATGTTGTTAGTATTTAAATTTTTTTAATATTATGTAAAATTAAATATATTTATAACATTATTAATCCGATCATCGCCAGTAATCTATGTGAAACTAGTAATCAAGATCTTATAATTAATTCCATTTTTAAAACACTACTATTTTTACTACTTGATTAATAAAGGGTAAATATACAAATAGGTCATTTCCTAATATAAAAATATTTTTATATTTTACTAGAGTTGGTCCAATTTTGGGTAAATTTCATTTAACTATCCTTTACTTGTAGCCTAGTTAGTAGGGTAGAGTACCTAAATAAAATGTTGATTAAAAAATGTTGATGGGATGTTGTAGTAAAAAAAAGATGTTGATGGGATGGTTCCAACCTGTAATGAGATGACACCACGTAGTCTACTTATCACACACGTTAGAAATCCTTCCATTACATCACCTGGACACGTGGACCCCAATGTTCTCTCTGCTCTAGACCATTTTTTTTGTTGTTGGTAATTTAACGGTTTCTCACTCACGGACATAAAAAACATTTTCCGTTACTTAACGTCTAAACGTGACGCCGTCATCCTCTCCCCTCATTATAAATACTACATTCCTAAAATCATTCTCGATTCTGTGTCTTTGATTATCTGATTTCTAGTCCTCACTGTAACACAAAATAGGGATTCCCGTATTGGATATTTTCGTTTCTTCAAAATCTTATCCCCGCCGATTCATCGCCGGCATTTGTACCTCTCAGCTCAGGTATTACATTAATTTCTCTTATTTTCTTTTCCTTTCCCAGCAACTTTTTTCTGCATTTCTCATCTTCACCTTCAGTACGTGAAGTGAAGGACTACCATTCTTCTAAACGAATTTCTTCCGCGAAACTCAAGGGATTTTGTTTTCTTAACGGTTTTGGTTTTCCAACTGGCGAATAATTTATTTTCCTTGATTTTGGTTCTGTTTGGAGCTGGAAAATTCAAAACCCAAACAAGCCTGAAATTCTCAAAACTAGCTCAGGTGACTTTTCAAATTTCGAGTACATATCTGATTCTCTACTTTTTTTTTTCCTCCCATACTTTCTCAGAAACCAAACAGAGCGGGTTTTTTTTTTTTTTTCTTCATGCCACCATACTTTCTCAGCAACCAAACAGAGCAGGGTTTTTTTTCTCTTTCTTCATGCCACTAACAAAAATGCGTTTCAGATCCCAAATTTTTCATTTCATTTGAATGCTATTTTCAAATTTTTGTTTCTGATTTTAGAAAAAATTTATTCTGGGTCTGAAAACGTCAGCGAAATTTCATTGGCTGATGAAGTTGAAGTAGCAGCGGTGAGATTCGGAGAATAAAGCATATTGGAAAACCAGAAGACTGAGATTTCTTTGTCTCTGCTTGATTGTGCTGAGTCTGAGGGTGACAAAGAACAAGAAACAGTTGGGGTTTGCTTCGGTAAGTCATTTTCGAATAGTAATGGCCGTATTTAATCTCACTTTTTCTACACATCACAATGTGTCTCTTTGTCCAATCTCACACCCCTTTCAATCTCAGACACACAGTGATTTCTAAGCTCTGTTTGGTTCTCTCTCTCTAAGTCGCTTTTGGGTTTAAGAGTGATGTGAATTACACAAAAGATAAAAGAAAGAAATAATTTAAAGGAATTTTATTTTACTTTTTAGGTGAGGGACGTGTCAGAAACTTCGACTAGGCCATGCTTTGGTTCTTTATTTGGATTTGTGTACACTAAAGCAAGCAATTGCTAGTCATTCTAAATAAGACCACTTTGAAAGAAAGACTAGCCCCATTTTGTTTCTTTCAACTTTTAATTAATGATTTTGATTCTGATTATCATTTTTTGTTTTTGATGAAGAACATTGCATTCACTCTGCTCTGATCCCGAGTTCATAGAAGACAGCTTTCCCTTTTGTTCTCTTTTGCTATAGAACCATTTTGTTTCCCGGGAAAATTGACCCCAGAAAGCAATAGAGCTCAGTATTCCAGCTCGTTTGGGGATTGGTTTAAGTGGGTTTTTATCTATTTGGATCCTTTCTTGGCAACCAAATAATATTGGTGTGTCAGTGTTGCATACTGTAAAAATGGGACAGTCCATGTCAATGTTTTATTCAAGGAAACTAACTGGGTCCAGCTGAAGATGTTGCCCTCAATTGGAAGGTTAGGATATAAAGTTTGTTCCATTCCCATTCAAGGCCCATTTTATTACAATATTTACAGTATGACAGACTCCCTTGGCAAAGTGCCAAATCCTTCAAGTGATGGGCATTATGGTAATCCCACATCACTATTATAAACAAAGAAAACTTTCCAGGAAAGTGGAAATATGTAACAGGGCATAGAGCAACTAGAAATCAAAATTTGCATACTCTTTCTGCAATTCCTTTTTAGATTTGATAAATATTGTATTTATTGCACATTAGAAAAATTCTCTGCCATTAATGTAAATATTTGCTTTCTGCAGGGGTAGAAAGGGTAATTGATTAAAAATGTTTACATGCATAGCATGTACGAAGCAAGTAGAGGAGGGAGGACAGGAAGGAGGAGCCCGTGACAGTGGCACGCCCAATACAAAAGAAGCCGTCAAAAGCCTGACGACGCAGGTTCTTAAATTCACACACCCCGTCTTCTCTCTCTCTCTCTCTCTCTTTCCTTCAGCTACAATCTTTGCTTTTGCAGTTTCTTTCTTTCATCTTTGTGAAAACAAACAAAATCATAACCCTATTAGGGTTTTTATGGTGGGGACCATATTTGGTATCTGTTACGTCATGTGTATTTTTTTTATACATATTGCTGAAAGTCCTAAATTAATTTCCTATAGTGATATACTATTTTAATATTTTAAGGTGGGTATTATTTTATGTGATGCAATTTCGAATTTTGGCGCGTGCTGATGAGTGATGACAACTCAGTCCACTGCAATATATGGTCCATTTCTTTAATAACATGTGGTACCAAGTTGGCAAGCTGGTGTGACCATCACACAATTCACAAACCAATTGAACTTTTCCTGTGAATGTTTTCTTTAATAGAGGATAAGAGTTAGAAACTATAATTACAATTTGGTTTCTTCTTTTCTCCACCAAAGGCAGTGGAGTAGATCAAACAGTGAGATTCTAATTAACCACTATCAGAGTAGGTTCCGCCAAATCACTTGTGGTGACATGAACAAACTCAACGAACTGGCCTGACCATGTACGACCCACCATTAAATTTTGTAGTCCTGGGAAATGAACAGTAAATCCTTCCACTCCAATTTTCAGATTGGATTTTTTTTGTACAATGATATAGCTTTTGATTCTTTATCTTTTTGTTCCTTAGTTTTTGACACCTAAATTTAATAAAACATGGAAGCTGTCTTGGTCAAATCTTCCTAGATTATGTAACTGCCAAGAAAGAATAGTGACAACATATTCCACATTGAGCACTAGTGGTGATCTCTTAGAATAGTCGCTTAACAGTAAGAGACTGGCCTTTGTGTGTCGTTGGTATGTTTCATCCTTGAATTCTTGTCGACCCACTGTGTATTTCAAAAGTGTACAATCATGTGTTGGAAGAGAGAAAAAAAATTGACCAAAAAATAAAAGGTGGAAATTATTTCAGTGATAGCCTATCCTAGGTAGGGTCAGGGTGTGTTAGGAAGTACTTCATTGATGTATCATAAAGTATAGAATTCTTTGAATTATCTGAGTTGAGTCTTGCTTGTGAGGCACTTTCTGATACATATGCTTACGGTATTGAACAAATTCTGTTGGAAAACAAATCAGGTTGCTTGGTCATATCTGATTTGTTGCCTGCAAAGTTCCTACGTTGGATTTGGCGTATTTCGTTAGTGTTATGCACTTCTACCAGCTAGCCAAGTACAGACTCCAGCTGTAAAGGAATTGCATAATGCATTGAAAATTAATGACCTCATTCTGGAGCTTTAGGTTGCATTTAGCTTCAAACAGGATTGGTTTATAATTATTTTGAAAAAAACTTTCCGATTCAGCTTCAATATTTGTCATTGGATGGACACACCGCTGCTAATATGTATTTCACCTTTCCAATTAGATTGGATTTGTTTAGCTAAGTGATTTAACGAAGAAATAGTAATCTGAGTATTCTCTACCAAACTATCCTACCGCATTTATGATCCCCCTTGCTAGGTCCTTTTGTCAGTCCCAACTCCAAACAACTTTTTCGCTGAAACCTTTTGTCCATATTCTACTGCGATAGCAAAATGTATACATTGAGAAAAATGCTTTAGTTAGTTATTCCTCAAAAGTTGCATTACTTAATGAGTTTGTCTATTATTTGCCCATTGGGCACATGATAACAAGCCTAAAAAATAAGGTCTGTTCATTTCATTAAGAACAGTACTTCAGTACATGAGCCCTTGTGTTTTGTAGGCTTGTTATCCTGTGCCCATTCGGGCACAGGATAAACAAACCCTTACTTCATTTATCAAATGTAGCTACGGTCGTAATTCGTGAAATGATTAAGTTTCCCAATCACATGTATATTGATTCTGAGTTTTCAACTATTTGTACAGATCAAGGATATGGCACTGAAGTTTTCTGGTGCTTATCGGCAATGTAAGCCCTGCACAGGCTCCAGTAGTTACAAGAAAGGACAGCGACATTATCCAGAATTTGATACTATATCAGAAGGTGTTCCATACCCCTATATTGGTGGTGCAAGCTCAAGTTCAACCCCTGCGTGGGACTTTACAAGCACTGGTCACCATGCTGCTACAAGATCAGATACAAGATTCATGGGTGCATATGGTGGTGATCAGACCCCTAGAGGAAGGGAGTCAGCTACAGCTCAATCTTGTGATGTGGTGTTAGAGGATGACGATGAGCCCAAGGAGTGGATGGCACAGGTGGAACCAGGTGTTCACATTACTTTTGTGTCTCTTCCTAATGGAGGAAATGATCTGAAGAGAATTCGCTTCAGGTACTATAATGAATTAATCTGGGATTTTGTTTTTGATTATAAGTATGAATTTCTATTTATATACCTGTATGCAAACATGAATATGTAATGAAAACTTTTCTATATCCTTGAGAGAAAAACAGTTGTGCATCTGTTGAAATGCCATGAAATTAATCAACCTTCATCATCAACTAGGCATCTTTTGCTCTTGGCATGCCTTTCCCATGTTTGAGTATAGCTGACTCAGTGATGGTTATCATAGTTGATTTGTGTTGAAGCTCTTGATGGAGTGTCCACATCTTAGGCTTTTCACTGATCAGGAGAACATGTTTTGTGATTTTAATGTGATAAGTTAGTTTGAAAATGGATCTACATGATACACAGCTAAGTTTTCCAATTCAGCTATGGAAGAACTTACAATTTAGGACTTAAATTTTGTTGAAACTTACTAGGATTTAGTTGTTGAAATTTAATTACCCTGTAGGAGTAGAAACTGACAATACTTGGCATTTATATTTGAAGCCGAGAGATGTTTAACAAATGGCAAGCTCAAAGATGGTGGGGGGAGAATTATGACCGTATAATGGAGCTCTACAATGTGCAGAGATTCAACAGGCAAGCTCTTCACACTCCCCCAAGGTCTGAGGATGAGGTAAATTTACATTTTCACGCCAGTACTTGCAAGTAACATTGTGACTTAGCTATCTCACCAGTGATCTCCCCAGACAGATGCATGTGCCTGCACACACTCTTGTATATATTCCAAAACATCAGTATCTGAGTTCTGCAGCTTTTCAATTCCTATTGTTATGAAATGTGTCCTTTCATCTTTCTCAGACTTGTATGAGCTGACTCAGAATTCTTCATTTTAATGTGATGATAGCAAGTTTTCAACCTTTACTTTTTTTTATATTCAACCTGATTGTTGTAACCTTGAAATGGTAGTATCTCCATATTAAGTAAACAATGACATTCATCTGTAGGGATCTCTGTTCTATATTGCAAGTCTTTATAGCTCATTCTTCCCTTTTTTGACTATGTTGCTTTTCTTAAGAAAATAAAAGGTAAACAATATATGTTTTTTCTTTTCTTATTTGTTCGTTTTTCCAAGGGAAGGAAAAAGAGGCTCTAATTGAAAAGTAGCATCTATAGTATTGTTGATGCATAACTTTTTCCTTTTGTTTTTTCTGGTACAATATTCTATGTTGTTTTACAAAATAGACAGAACTGCCACCAAAATCACGTATACTTGAGATTTCTGACTGAAGATTCCCATTCTAATAGCATGCTTTTTTAACTTTAACAGCAAAGAGATTCTTCCTACTCAAGGTTGGGCTCCACCATGGAGAGCCCTATGGGCTCATCTTTGAACAAAGAGTGGGCACCAAGGAATTATAGTAAGCCGCCAGGAAGTAAAGGCTATTACCCACACGACCCTTTCGATCAAGGTGGTGGTCATCAATTCCATCCAGGATCAAGTGCTTATGGAACAGTTGGTCCTAAGGGAGAGGCCTCATCTTTTGAAGCATCACGGACGACAACCTCCTCTAGAGATGAACCTTCAGTTTCTGTTAGTAATGCCAGTGATATAGAAGCAGAATGGGTCGAGCAAGATGAACCTGGAGTGTACATTACTATCAGACAGTTAGCTGATGGCACAAGGGAGCTACGCCGGGTCAGATTCAGGTAATTCAATGCACAATGAAACACAATCGTAGCATTCTTCTCAAAAAAAAATTCTAGGAAGGGCAAGATAATGAACCAAGGATTAGAGGAATTAGTGAGAGAATAAACTATATTGAATTGAAATGAACCGTATAAACAATATACAGGAAATAAGAACTGCAGCCTAACTAAACAGATAAGTACAAACTACTGGAAAGCATTACTTGAAATTTAGCTTCATTCAGTGACTAACTTTAGAATCAATGTCCCTTCTAGATTACAGAACCATCTGCAGCTATAAGAACTTTTTGTTTAAATGAATAGAGTTTAAAACTTCTTTGATTCTGATTTGCACAGCCGTGAAAGATTCGGAGAGATAAACGCAAAGCAATGGTGGGAAGTAAACAGAGAGAGAATACAAGCTCAATACCTCTAAATTTTATTTTGCTGAAGGGAATGTCCTAAAAAGATGGAATCTCCAATTTTGTTCCCTACAAGGAATGACATGGCTCCATGTTCTGGAATGGAGTCTATACGGAAAACTGAAGTCCCACAAAAGAAATTGGTTTGATACTGGATTAATACTCACTCACCAGAAACTGAAAAATCATAGATTTCTCAATTTTGTCTGTAATGACTTATTTCCGTAGGAAATATAGTTGTTTCACTTTTGTCATCATAGTCATTGTTACTCTTACTATTACCATTCATTTATTCTTTTGTCCTTAGGACTACTGTATTATAATTGCTACCAGTCTGGGTACTATGAGGTCTAATTGTTGATGTTGCCATTGACTCATATTTGAGAACTACAACTATTGCAAGAAGGAAGGTAGTCTATCTATATTCCTATCCCACCAATAAAAATTTAATACATCATAGAAAAACCCGTCGCAACATGTTAACGTTGTTGCTCATCCTTCTGTCACACTCGAAGGAAAAGGTCAAACATAACCAGAAGAACTTCAGGCCATCCGTCTTCTCACTCATCTTGCTTTCTATCTCTTCGCTCAAGCTTCCTTTCCACAACTTCTTTCCCAACAGCCTTAAGTTTTTTGATTGAATAAAAAACCAAAATCTATATGTTGAATCAAGCAGCTGAAATTTGAATAAACGAAGCAATTATAAATTATCTCAAAAATTTTATGGTTTAAAAAGACCAGTCAATCAGTTTATGCAAGTGTTCAATGACTTTTTTAAGAAATAATTTTAGAAACATTATAATTGTTGTTTAAGATATAAAGAAGTAAATAAATTTTAAAATATATTAATTTTTAAAAATAAATAAATAAATAATTAATTAATTAATTGAAGTTAATCATAAATTTTTTATTTTTTTCTTGATTATAAGAGAAAGTGAATAATTTTTAATAAATAATTAAATTTTAATTAAAAAGGTAAAAGACAATATTATGACTTCTCATATAATACAGATGCATAACGTGCATTACAGTCACCAATCCGAAACATAATAGGAAGAGTTGACTATTATACCAACTTTTTTTTTTGTACGTGACGATTATACCAACTTCATCATCCTATAAGAAGCTTCATCATCCTATAAGAAGGATATTTGGAGAAATTGGCTCCTTGTTATAGATAAACTAGTAAGTACCAATTGGAAACGTCTACCACTAAATCTTATTTGGAAACTGCATTGTTGGAAATAAAAACAAACGATACCTTGAACAATTAAACTATAAGTTCCTAACATAAAATTACCTCGTAATGAAAGCATCCTACTCTTCTACTTCAACTATTGTAAGACTTTTTACTCATGCCCACTCGTAGAAAAATGGCCCTCAACATTAAAAAAAGGAAAGAACTATGGTAAGATTTTCGCTCATGCCCACTTACTAGGCCATTAGCAATAACAAAGACATTCAGAGGGATCCGCGCACACCCATTTCATTTAGCTTAAGTGGATTGTATAAGTACACAACACTAATAGGAAGTATGATTAATAGTATAATTAGGCGGACCAAGCCTCGTAACAGAAAAAAGACACCAGTCCTCACAAACTTAAGGGACAGACTTGTAGAGATAACTTTAAGAAACTCTGAAGGACATATAAACAAGCAGCACCAGAGATTGCCGGTCACTAACCAACATAACCTCACAACAGCCCAATTCTCTCATCCTGCAACTTTCCTAGAGTAAGTTCTGCCTGACTTAATCTCTTGGCCAGGTCTAATCAAGAAGTTGCCAGATTCAGAAATCCAGTTGACTCCGGGAGGATGGGGTTGCCCCAAAGACTGTCTGCGAGCACCAATAGTCATGTTCTCCAACTTCTCAGCTGCTCCTGAAACCCCATGTACAGTCATCCCCTTGTTTAAAGAGTCTGCAAACAAAGAAAACTCCATATTACTTGCAAATAAAATACTGTTCATTAATTTGTGCAAGAAACAAAGTTCATCCTCTGAACAACCTAAACTTAATGCATAAGACATAGTTAATTCTTTTCTCTTTTTTTTTAATTTTTACTTTTCATCGGGGAGGGGAGAAAGAAATTCCAAGAGAGAACACCTAGACCTCCTGCCGCTGGGCCAAGAGGCCACTAACAAGACATTGTTAAATCATACACACTGTCAGATCATATGTTTTGGTATATTTAATTTCATATATACAGTACCACAAAAAACGTCTACCAAAAGGTTACACAAAAATGTATTGTCTGACATCATTACAATATATTTAGCAATAAAAAGAGAAAAGAAAAACTTACTCGGACTGTTCTTTGCTGGTGGTCTATATTTTGCTTGTTTGGTAGTCTTCAAGGATTTATCACTCTTGTTTGCATCCTTCAAGAAATAATTTTATTTTATTTTTGAAAAATTGTTAGCATCATGGAAAAAGAAAAAAAAAATCAGTCTTATCAAGCCAGAAAACATCTAACCTCATTAACCATATCCAGCTTGCGTTGCACACCTGTAGCAAAAATTAAAATAAAATGAGAACCATAAGACATTGCACATTACAGGAAAAATATGCAAACACTAGTAAGTTTTACATTGTAACTAAAACACCCCAGAATGGGGAAATATACACAGCCTCATTTAGACATGGCAGGCATTTTCAGTTTTTCATCTCCAAATGATTGTGCAGAGGACATCCAAATTATGTCCTTACATCATTAAGTTTACAGTGTCTGTCAATAATATGGAATACCTTTTTTCCTAGATGAGACATATTAGAGAATATGTTACAAGTGTTCTAAAAGATCCATTAGAAAAATGATATAATAAAATGGAAGGCCTTGTTTTCCAACTCTAAAATTGGAGATATGGAATTTGAGCATAAAATAATATATGTATGAGGTAAAACTATCTTCTAAATACCACCTTCCAGAGTTTCTGTTCAGCTTTGCTCAATCTTAAACCTCATTCTTTCACTACCCTTCAATAAAGTAAATATAATATCTGCGTTCCACTTAAATTACATGCTTCTTAACTCATCAACTTATCTTTATATCCTGAACTCTTATTATATACTTACAATACATGGAAACAAAGATGTAGAGACATATAGCAAAAGATAACAATATGATAATCATATCATATAGCACAAAGCAAGATAACATATCAAGCATAAGACAACCAGTTAATCATATCATATCACATTGTACAAAGTATGATAACACAAGATTCATAGAAATAATGTTGGAAATGACAACCAATAAGACAACCTGCACTTAAAGAAGCATTTAGTTTCTGACTAGAAAGATTGTTGGTGAGCTTTGAATTGGACAAAGCACCAGAAGATCTCCTAACACCTTGCTGATCCAATAGAACCCTTGTTCCAGCTGCAATAACAGAGAATTCGATCAGCTTAATCTACACATATGTATTGAAGGAAACCATATATAAGTAAAAACACAAACCAGATGGAGGGGTTCTGGCTACTGATGATCTGGGACGAAGTGAAGGAGGAACATAAAAGTAACTCTGAAACATCAAATAAGGTAGAGTTAACTGCATTTCACATACATAATAACACTGAAAGACCAAAAGCATAAATATTACACTCAAAACAAATACATATAATAGCACAATAAATATAACCCAAGATATATAAGTATTTAACAAAACCACCTGAAAGAAAGGATGTTGAAGAGCCTCCACAGCTGTTGGCCTCTTAGACGGATCCCAAGAACAAAGTGCCTACATTCATTTAAAACAAATGCATAGATAAAAAGAAATGAAGCAACAAAAGCATAACAAGAATATTAGTAGAACAAAGGGAAAGCACTGAGGAAGCTACGTGGTAAAACCACTTACCTTGATAAGGTTGATTGCATCTTTGCTCGCAGATGGAATCAATGCAGAAAGATCTACACCAGCAAGCTGCAATAATTACTTTAAACATAAGTGAACATAAATTTCCAATCTTAAGATATGTTACAACTTACAAATATTAACCACATTAAAGATTCTTATGTTGGAATAGATTATCAGGTCTATCATACACAATGGACATAAACCAACTATGTTTTCTCAATTCATGTTGGAAATCGCAAAGCCTCCTAGCTCATCAGTAATCACAGATAATCTCTATCCTTCAGAAACAGGTATATAACAGCAATATCTAACAATTTAGGCCGAACTATACATGGCAATCTAGTGCCCAAGATCACATCAGAAAATATCCACCATATCTAGCTCGTTGTTGGTACATAACCATTTGTCTCACACCACAAGCATATTGATAAGAAGATTGCAAGTTTATACACACTTGAGAAGACAAAACGCCAGAAAAATTAAGCTGACCTGTGGAAATTGGTAGTTGATGTCCCTAGCAAGGTAATGTCCATCAACCCAAGATTCGTTGGTTGGACTTCCTATCACACTGCATATTTTGTAAATCTCATCTGCTTCACTGCATGAACAATAAAAAAAAAATGTTAGTTTTCAAATACATTTGGTGACAAATGCACAAGACCCCAATATTGAACTTCACACCATTTTCCAGTGATATAAATTATACCCATGCTCCAATTACTAACAAACACGGAAGAGAATAAAAGTGAACTATTTTCCTTGCTAATAGAGTACTGAATGCCGTATGTAGGCAAGTTTTTTAAAAATCCTATGTCAGTAAACAATCACCAGGAACTTCGCTAACACAAGCCTCTAGAAAAAATATAACAAAAATAGGAAAAAGCAATATACCTAACACCTGGGAAAAGAGGACGGAGGTTGCATAACTCGGCCATTATTGCGCCCATCGCCCACATGTCTAAAAGATATTCAACATGAAAAATCATTCATAACCAGAATGCAAACAGAAGCATCATCAACATATTAAACTTAAACATTATTACACGGATAAGAAACTCACCAACTTTCGAACTATATATGCAAGACTGAAGCAGCACTTCAGGCGCTCGGTACCTATCACATCAACATTTATGTGTCATTATTCACAATATTTAATCCCTTGAAAACAACATAGAAGCACATATTTACATGATATAAATGGAAGACACCTACCAGCGTGTCGAGACATATTCTGTGTATGGTGGCTGTGAGCTGATTTCTCGGGCAAGACCAAAATCTGCAATTTTGATTATGTCCTTTGTGACCAACAAATTTTCTGCAAGCACCAATAGAAGTTGTAGAAAGATAGGAAGTTTAGTAGACAGTGTGAAATAATCAGCAATTGATACACAAAAAACCAGATAGAGAACAAAATGCCAAGATAATAAATAGGAGAACTCCATTAACTACACATATATCAAAAGAGAGAGACTCCAATAAGCTGAGACATAATTTGCCAATAAGGCTGTAGTGTAAAATGACAATAAATAAGAAAGCAATAAATGAACAGCAGAAACCAATGGCCAGTGATATAAATCATTTCACTCAAACTCTATTACCCAATAAAGATCTGCATAAACTTAATAGAAAACATCTCCGAAGCAGATTTCAACATTTTCTCAGTAAAACTAGCTTAATTATTTTACTTCGTTGGTAATGCTGATTCCCATTCCATCATATTACACACTGGCAAGATGGTTATAAGATTTAACAATTACCTGGCTTAAGGTCACGATGAAAATAGCCACGCTGGTGCATGTAAGCAAGACCTTGAAAAACTTGAAAACACAAATTCCTGATATCAGCTTCACAAAACAGCTTTACCCTGTCTTTCATGAGTTGGTATAGGTTGAATTCCTGCATTACCAAGATGTGATCAGAAACGAAATACAGGATGTCGTCCATCATCCATCCAGTAACCCCACAACATTGCTACTTACCATATATTCAAATACGAAGTACAGAATGTCATTTTCTCTAATAACCTCCTTTAGCTTCACAATATTTGGATGATTCATTTTACGCAAAGACTGTCAAACAGAAAAATAATTACATATATACAATATTATACATCAAAGCCTTGGATTAAAGAGCACAAGTAAGACGCAATACCTTGACTTCTCTTAGATTTACACATTCCTCCCAAGAGTAATATTTCTTCTTCATTTTCTTGATTGCAACCTTTTATATTGAACTCTTGATTAAAAACAGAACACAATCCGAATTCACATGGATAGTAACTCATTAAAGGTAATAAAGCTTAAATCACACTTACAACTTCACCAGTTTGCTTGCTGATGGCTCGCCACACATTGCCAAATGTCCCATCACCAACTTCCTTGATTAACTTGTACCTTTATTGGAAAAAATAAGAGATAAATTTTTTGAGCAACAACATAAAAATACTAGGAAGTCCCAAAGAAAAAAAAAACTCACTCACCTCTCCATTTTTTCTGTTGGAACACAAAGCAGATCTCTCTTTATTCAAGGGAAATAAATGAACTCGGAAAAAATAACGGCATTAGATCTCAGAAGATACTTGGAAATTATAAAAAATCAACAGCAGCCACCCTGATCCAACTGAACCCATCAATTTTTTGTTATGGTGTACAAGAGCACAAAACCAGAATCTCTCTGATGGAAGTGCAGCAGGGGTTTATTCATTACTAGATGTGTTGCTTCATAACAGTAATAGATCACGAATGGCAGAAACAGACAAGTAGCACAGACCATATTGATACTGTTTCCAGATCCAATCAGACTGACGGATGCCAACAGGAAGAATCTCTTAGCTCAAGTCACTGTGACCCAGGACTCCATAAACCTTTCTGAAAGCTAATTCTTCACTTTATCAACCTTAGTAAAAACTACTACATCTAAACTAACTAGGTATTGTCTCAGAACCTTCAAGTAACAGAACTGTTGTCACCACCAGGAGAAACGATGAAACAATAACTATGACATACAGTCTGCAAAGATTCACTAGGACTGCTTATCAAATATTAAATATCTAAACAACATTCAATATTCAACAGCAGATGATGTAATCTTCGGTCTTCAGCCCTATAGAAAGTAAAAAGAATGAAGGCTTCAGATTTAACATATCAAGACAGATATCATATAAGTGTTAAAAGAATCTTAGACACGATCATACCCCAGAAGAAGATTTACCAGATATTTTCACTGGATGTAGTGTCAGCAATGCACTGTCAATAGAAAACTTGTTAAAACCCAATTATAGAGTAGTTTTAGCGAAAAAGAGACACAAACAAGGAGCTTACTTGTACAAAGTGTACTAAAGATGCAGCACCTGTCTCAAAATAAACTAGCATTACACCTCTTGTGCTGATCATCAAATAGAAAGCGAAAGCTAAGTGCAATTAACAAAGGACACTAGAAGAAAATCTCCAAGGATGAAAAAACCGCCAGTCAAGCACTTCTTGGAATGAAAACAACAGATACTGGTAGCAATTTGACCAGAAGGACACTCTCTCCATCTCTTAAAAGAGAAGATAATACCCTTTCGATCCAAATCCAGTGTACCCTACAATAAAGACAGGACAAAAAACTGAGATAAGTATAATCATGTAACTTACTCACACTAAGATACGCCAGTTATATAAAATCTCATAGGATATGGCATGATATGGAATGAAATAAACTCAACTAATAAAAGGAGAGAAACCATTCAAGAGTACAAGCATATCAAACAATCAAAATTTAATAATAAATAAAATTGAACCCAAGTCATGACCATGATAGGACCACCAAGCCACAAGTGAGATTCATGACGATATAATGGCTCTTTTGTTGCACAATTTTAAAACCAACAAGGAAATCTTATGCATGGTTTCATTTCCAACCTCAGACACACTTAAGCTGCTTTGTAGTCTACCAACCCAAAGTTGACTCTGAAATTAAACCAAAAACTCAAATCATGATTCTAAGCATTCCAACGTTGCAATATCAACAGGACACGATAAAGTCTTATCTGAATATCAGATACAATCTCAAAAAGGTGTACCGGGCAACTAAGAGATTACTGTACAAAAAACTAAAAATTCCATGTATTATGTAATTAAATTTAATCTACATAAACATCAAAGCTAATAAGAATTATCATTCTTAGTTGCAACTTGCAACTTGTAAAAGACTGAATGATATATAACAAGTAATGTCAAAATCTACAGCACTGAGGATATTTAAATTTTATAAGAATATTAACAGTAGGTTCCACTAGAAAAAAAAAAAAAAAAAAAAAGCAACTCGTGACCAAGAGCAATAGACCTAGACACCTGACACTTTCATGAATTTATGCAGATAGACAATCACTAGAATCATAATCATAAACAAAGCTAATGATACCAAAGTTCAAAACCACGCGAAAATTAATCCAGGACTCACTTATCTAACCACCATCAGTAAAACGTTTGCCTATCAAACAAACCCGAAGCAATTACGATAGTAATCAATAAGCAACAAAATACATAATGATTGACTATGATGAAAGCTTATCATTAGAGCCTGTATCTAATAGTCACAATCAACACAAATGAACCAAAGGACCCCACCCCGAACTCAAATTATTTTGAGAAAGAAAACCCTAAACCCAGAAAACCATAGGAAGAGACCCAAATTCTAGATACAACCTTCGTAATTCACAAACCCTAAATTGTAAATTATAGAAAAAAACCATCCAAAAATCCGTAACCGCCACCACAATTACTGAATTCCCACGATTTCTCATCAACGTAACCAATCCTTTGCTTTAGGTTTTCAAACAACACGAAATCAAATTCAGACAAAACCAATTAAACATAAACAAATCTAGATGAAACAAAACAAAGAGAGATCAGATCCGATCGGAAACAAAAAAGCAAACATAGCACATAATCGGAGAGATTGATAGGAAGAGAGAAAGAGAGAGAAGACCTGAAAGCCAAGCAGCATAACCACCGTCTCCGAGGACGGGAAGAGGTAGAATCCAGAGCTTCCTGTTTCTGTGAGCAACCCTTTTTTCCCACCAAACTCCAAATATCTGACTGAGCCTTTCTTCGAACCAACCAAGGAATTTGATAACCTAATTTATATCATGCGTTTGTCATGTGGCGTAAGCGAGTTTTAGAGAGAGAAAGAATATAATATAAATCATTGTGACCTTTATACCTATCGTTAGTTTTACGGCGTCGTTTAGGTTGAGGACACCGTTCTTAAGTTATTAACCGTAACGATTTTAATCCAACGGTTGATATATGACTTTGTTTTTATCAGCACACACATGACATGGCCACGCCAATTGGTCTATTCCTTGTAAAAGTTATTCAACAACATTCTAGAAACTATTGAAATAGAGTGGAGGAAAATTCTATTACAAATAAGTTGTTCACAAATTATTTCTTTCTTCGTGCTCTGTTTGTTTTTGTTTTTTTTTTTTTCTCGCTCTCTTTTCTTCTTAATAAATCTACGAACAATAAACAGATACTATTTAATCTCAATTTTTTTAACATTTTATAATGCTAGCTTTATTTAATAACTAGTTTTCGTGACATATGCATTATATGTGAACTATATGATATATAAATATGTTAAAAAATTTTAAAAAATCTATTTTTCTTTTAAGATTAAAGACGTTAGTCATGCCAAAGATAATGAGTATTAACTAATTATTCCTAATTAGACTCGTAATTCTTAATAAATGCTAATATGGTGCCAAATATGAAATAATTCAATGAATCAAAGTTTCTTCTACTGATTTATATAACCAAAAGATAAGACAATAATAATAATAAATAAAAAGAGAAACAAAATCAATAATAACACTATATATATGAAATTAACAAACTTTCATTAAGCCTAATCATAATATAACAATTAATGAGAATATTTATTATATATACTCCTTAATATGTTTAGTCACCCTAACTTTGAGTAAATAATTCAAAAAAAATAAAAATTTATCACACGACATTAAGAGAGGTCTTGTATGCTCTAATGATATAACCTCAAAAGTTGCCAAAAACAAAAAAAGAAATAAGTATATAAAATGGAGCTTGAGAAGTAGAAATAAAGAAAACAAGTTGATGGAATAAACTAACCAATTATGGTTATATGAAGAGTTTCAAGTTTGCTAATGTATTACAAAAATATACTGCTCATGTTATCATATATAACATAATTAGACAATTATAAAACTATTAGAAATTTTGAAAAAAAAAATATGAACAAAACTCTAATTATTTAATTATAAATTTATTAATATTTAAAATTTTAATTTAATTCAAAATCTAAACATCAAGATGGTATGGTAATATTAAAAATTTAATAAGTACAAAGAATAAAATAAAAAATCAAAAGATTGTTCATTTGAGACTCTTTTATATATAGTATAGATAAATAGATAGATTTACTTATATCTATATTACAATATAAGTGAGAAATATATTATAATCTTCATTATATAATAAATACGTATTTAAATTATTTAAAAATAAATTCAATAACTAAATCTCGGAATAACTATCATTTATTATAAGAATATATTAATCCATCCACACACTTTAAACAGTAATATTATATATCATTCTCACTCATACACTAACTCATATTTTATACTAAATAGCCATTTTATAAAAAAAAATAAAAAAATCATATATATATATATATTAATCACAAGTTACACAAATAAATTGTTAACAATCAACTCAAACATAATAATAAAAAATTATTCAATAAGAAAATGATACAACAATATCTCAATCATCCTTAATATTTCGTTTTCAAATGATTAGGTCATCATTGTAAATTATTGTCGCGTTATAACTAATCAATGACATAAAAAACAGTAGTTCAAATTTTCTATTAGAGTGCATGACCATTTATATTTAATTTAAATAAACATTGGCCTACAAAGCACAAAAATATTGGCCTAACAAAATATACTGGCACAAATAACACACTGACCCAACAAATAAACCACCAAACAATGACGAAATATCATCCACATGACATGCCAAACAAAATGGAAAGCAAATGAATTGGAAGTTCGTTGGGACCACAAAAAGTATTTGGGTGAGTGAATATGTTTGATTTGTTCGGTCACTGGGCCATACCTTCGTATTCATACTATTCTATCTTATCCTCGTTTTTTCTTTAATTTTTTTGAAAAATTAGAGCAATAACTTTTAAAAATTAGGTTAGACGGAATGAATCAATTTACTAATTAGTTATTTTTATTCTATAACTAGTGATAATGAACTGAGTTATCTCATAAACAACTCATATTCAGATCAAGTTCGACTTATTTTTTAGATAAACTGTTTTAAGACTTATTTAAACTCAATTAATAAAATGAATGGAGCTTAATTTTTCAAAATTCGTAAACTCATGAACCGATTTATTTAATAGGACTTTAACACCCTTAAAAGCTCAGCAGGGTCTTTTGATGAACTAAAAAAAAAAAGATAATTATCAGTAAAGAATTGTAGGTTTACTGTTAAAATTGATAGCTGAGTTAGATAGGATTTTTAATGAGACTTAAGAGTATGAAAAAATTATTCATCCTCAATTTTTGTGCTCTCCTTTAAAAATAAAATCACAAGAATATGGGACTGAGGGTTACTTCAATTTACAGGATAGATTGCCAACAATCAAAATCCAAAAGAGAGAGAATGAAATAAACCAGAATAGTATTAAAGGTAAATATCAATTTTTTGTTTGTAGCATGTCTTCCATACATGGTCTCTTTCACCTACACCTAGAACAGCAACAAGATGCGGTTCTCAGAAATGACAAGGCTCAGAGCATACCAATAGATGGTGACATTGAATAAAGTTAATTGAATTGGTCTGAGAACTTACAATTCAGAACTAAAGCTCTTGGTATTTTTGTGTCTGAACATGCTCTTTCAAAACCAAGCGGACCATCCTTGCAACACTGGAACTTCAATTGACGAAAGTCTTCAATGGCAGAGAATTTAAAATGGTAAGGGAAGATACCATTAATCATATGATACTACAAAGGTGGTCAGAAGTATTTTTACTTCACGAAGCTACACACTGAAATTGTAGTTCTCATCTTTCCCTGTCAGGAGGAAGCTGGCAAACCTGGACACAAGATCCCCCGGAAAAACAGGAGTATCGGGTAACCCCAGAGCTTGAACTGATGACTTGTGAGTAGCATACCTTGAGCTTGACAAGCTGAGCTAACTGCACAGATCACTTTATGATTAAAAAACAAAAACTAGAACAAAAGAAAAGAAGAAGACAGAGATATACATTTATCTAGCTGCCATGTCTAACTGTATGTTGAGCAAACGGACTACAAAAATTTCTGACCCACCTTACTATTCAGAAGGCATTAACAAAGAGCAAGCTCAACTCCAAATCCCTGCCTCCCATTAGATGTTGTCAGATGAACTTCTCTTTTCAGACACTGAAAATTGTGGCCAATCATGCATTCCAACTGTTGGAAACTACTTCTCATCATTAGTTGCAGACTCTTTAAAGCAGCCTTCAACCCTCTTGGCAAAAAAACATGTCATCCACTTTAACAAACAGTGCTTATAAAGGTGTTCTGGTAAATCTGCCTAGAAACAGAAGTAATTAGAAAATCAGTATGACAGAAAATGCTTCTTTCACAAATGACTTGATTGGTCAGTAGGTCTTTCCAAATAAATGAAATATTAAGTACCAACATTCTTGAAATTCATATTAATCTTGCAGCTCTCCACTGATTTCTTAGGCATGGGATATACCAACAGTCCACCATAACAAAGCAAGGAAATATAGCCCTTACTGTCTTCCATCCGTACCTACGGTGACATTTTACATATGCCCTAGTTTTTGCCAAAGGAAAAGGACTAAAGAGCATATCGTTTGATAAAGTAGAGATTTAAAGCTCATAGCCCCAGGCAGATGAAGTTGGATGACACCTTGGATCATCTAACCACATATTGTTGTGTGCAGATTTTTCTTTTCATTGGAAGAAAATAATGCATGTCAAGAAATTGTTATTGCAGAGGGTTTTAAAAATAGAAAAAATAAACATAAAAAAGAATTTATAAACAACCATACAGAAGCCAATTGATAATAGAAGAAGATATAAAACTTACACTAGTCCATGATGTTGAATACCCATCAGTTGAAAGCAACCAGCAGCTTCCCGTAGTAGATTGCACATCCAACCCATGGTTTTTAGCATCAAAATCCAGTAGCTCATCATCATAAATATCATCATGTTCTTTCTTTCTTCTTTTACTTTTACCCTTCTGTCTCTTCCTGTGCTTAACTACAGCTGATTCTCTATAATCAAAATAAAAAATACTTTCATCTGAAGACCTGTCAAGATCTAGCAATGCATATTTATCAGATTTGCGATAATGGATTTCATTCTCTACAAACAATGACTCCCAAGACTGTGGAGTCTGGCATTCTTGTGACAATCTGTAGTAAAGAAGCCAACATTGAAGTCCCAGATATTTTATTACTTCTACATTCTTCATCTTGAAGCAATTCTTAAAGAATGGGGTCAAACTGTTGATGCTGCTTGGGATTGCAGAAATCTTCGACAGAATATCATTAATTTTCGCTTGTTCCTCCTTGGCTTCTTCATCACGTGAAAGCCTTAGAAGCTGGCGTCCTTGAGTGATAATCGCATTTAACAATAGTATCTGGTCAATAGATCCACACCCACTGCACTCTGAAAGTATAATTTCAAATAGATGTGATCCTCTATCAAAGCTCGTGGACTCCTTTTTTGGTTTAAGAAGTTTACAAAGCAATTCCAGAAAATAGCACAAGTCCAGCTCTTCAAGAGTGATAAGAAGGTGCCGGCTCAATGAAGAGAAAGGCTGCTCCATGATGAATTCGTTTATAACTTCCCACATATCTTTTGAATCTTCCTTATACATTAAATCAACAAAATATTGTACAAAGAACTGCCTATCAATGAACAAAATTTCACCATCTCTTATTGACTCAGCAAACTCATTGGATGACCAAAATTCAGGCACATTTTCAAGAAAATTCTCTACAGTTCTCTGGATGTCCAAATCAAGAAAGTAATGGGGTTTCGTAGCAACCATTGCAGGTGACTGCCCATGTTTCCCCTTCCACTCAAGCTCCTCCCAACATATATCCCTATTTATGAAGGCAAATTGAGATAATGCCTTTGCACCTTTTCCGTGCTCCAGTCCACTACCAGAGGAAAAAGAGGAAAACCATTGTGATATACGTCTCGGATTACCTGCATTGTCCAAAATTATCACATAATCAGAACTACTAAAAGGCTTCATTATCGTTAGTGGAGGGCTGTATGTCACCATATTTCCATACAAGAAACATCTATATGAAAATAACCCTGACTACAGACACCGGGATATACAAAATAGCCAACTATAGAGAAGTTCACCAACGTCATTCCATTACACAAGAGAACAAGAGGATACTGCTATAGACCACCTAAGTAAATGCATCATGGACAAAACTCACCTTCAAAAAATTTCTCAAGTACGTAACTTCTCTTAACCAAGATAAACCCTCCTTTTTGGGGACTCTTCTCAAACATCAGCAGCAGAAGTTGAGAAGCTAAACCCTGCTTCTGCCGCATTGATCTTAGTAATTTCACAAATAACTCACGCTGATGGTGAGGAGTGATTGAACTCATTTCTGCTATAGTGTTACAAAGCCATAATCGAGCTTCTGATCGACCTCCAGACATCATGAGTGACCAAAGAACAGATTCCAGCTGATTCAAGAGAGAGATTCTCATCTTAGTTGATTCACTATCTACTTCATCAATCCAATTGGGCTCTGACAAGAACAAGTAAACCATTCTGTCGCTAGAAAATTATAAATTTTCAACTCAAGAACCTTCAACCCCAACAGAATGGCCTGGAAGAAGTGAATTCCTGCATTAGATCAAGTGCATGGTGAATGTACATATGAACTGTGGTGGAGATTTAAGCAAGTAAAGGAAGTTCAACAATCAATCATATCCCAGCAAGAAGACTTAAGAATGTAAACAGTGATGATTTTTAAGTCAAGCCCACTCTCTAGGCAAGAGAAGTGCATCTATAACCATCCACAAATTCACAAAGGAAAAAATAATCAACAGGAAAAACAGATTAAACCCAATCGACCCAAAAGAATATATAAACCAAAACAAGCATAACTCAAAACCTTAGTACCTGTTCAGTTAGTCACAGAAAATAGGACCTGACCTTCTCAATAGGAGTTCCGGGTATACCCAGTTCAGTGTATGGAGCACGTTGCAGATATTGGGAAAAAATTCACAAATTTTCAACATCAATTTTTTTATTTTAATGATCTTTAGGTATGAGAAGAAGATAAAGAAGGCATCAATCAGAAAATGTAAAAGGCGTACCTTGAAATAAAACCAAGGCATAAATCAAAAGTAATACTTTTTAAGAAAAACACATGACGGAGAAAATTTTTAAAGATAAACGCTAACCTTTTTCTTCTCGAACCCAATGCTTCTGTCCCAAAGAGGATGGGAAAGGAGTTTACTCGCCAAGATCTTGTTTGCTCCGAGTCATCTGATTCATCACCAGTGCACAGAGAGAGAGGACGGGGACAGACTTGTGAACAAAAAAGAAAAATATTTTGGTAATTAATAGTTCTGTTAAATTATTTTTGTTAATTACATCTGCTCCTCCAGAGTTTTCTGTTTTACCATTTTAACTTCTTTTTTTAGCTACCAAGACTAGACCCGCGTGAATTTTCACATTTTTAGTTTGTTAAAAAAAAATTATGAAATTATATAAATATATGAAAATTTTACTTTTCAAGTATTGTAATCCAAAAAAGATTTAAAAAATTAACTATTTTTTATCACCACCCAATTCTTTGTTGTAACTAATGTTTTAACATTTGCCATTTACACTTCTGAAGAAAGAGTACACTTTCACTGCTAAAGGAATACTAGTCTAAATAATTCTAAATACACCTTGTAAGTAAGTTAAGTTAGATATGTAATTGTTTTTAATTATATAATTAATTTCTTAAATATGTTCAATAATATACAAATGAGATTTTTTTAATTTACTAACAAGATGAAGAGATATAAATTTGTCAAAGCTTGATGTCTAAAAGAATTGACAATTAGCATAAAATTAGTCAAATTTTATGAGAGAGTATAAAACCTTGAATTGAATCTTTGTAAATGAAAGAAAAAAAATTCATATTGCTAATCTACCCAATTTGACATTTAAAACTGAGTTTAACAAACTTAATAAACTTTATCAATTGAACCATCATAAGTTTTAAGCCCATTTAAATTAGCGTCTCGGACGTAAAACAGGCGACCTGGACGTTCAACAATGCGTATTGGGCCTGCAACACAAGCGTCGTGTCAGGCAGGCCTAGTCATGCTTCCTAGACGCAATAATCTGACCGCTAATATTTTATTTTCAATCACTGTCTAAAAATTAAACCTATTTTCTTTTTCTTTATTTATTTTTTTCTCCAGAATTTCACTAATTTCCTACTTCCTCTCTTTCATTCTCTTACTAATATATTTTCCTCCATCTCACCTATATGCATGCCCTTTATATTAATTTACATAGCAAACAAAAAACAAAGTTTGTCAAACCATGATTTTTAAAGTCAACCAAACAGGGAAAAAAAAAAATTAACCGCAGGCAATGACGTGAAACCATGGTTTACACCAACAACGCTAAACACCCTTAATCCTTTGCCATCAATTTCCACTATTAAATGGTGATGTTAAGCGGATTAGTTCTTACAAATTTGCCAATTTTTTTTTTGGTTAGGAAAAAAATTCACAAATAAATAGAAAAAAAAAATACATATATTGATGATATATTTTGAACTTCATGAGAAAGAAATAGATAAGTTGGAAGTAGAAGCAAATTTGATATTACTCAGGAAAAAATGAGAAATCACATGCTGTGAGTGTCTGAATTTTTCACTCCTATTGCACATTTTCACATGGATATAAATAACAACACATCAATAGAAAATGAGTACGAAAATAAAGAAAACTAATATAACAATTTATATGAAAAATTCCCTATAACTTAACAAAATAATATTATTTGGTTACTAATTCTTCAATTGGCAAGTCTGTATTTAAATGATAGTTGGCCTGATATAGAATAAATCAATCTTGTGTATGGTACTGATCTTGCTTTCTCTTGCCTCCTACTCCTGGAATTACAGTTGTAGTCAATCAATCCTCTCTTTAAGATTTCTGACCATGGCTTGAACTCAGACAATCCTCATCTTCATCACAATCGTCATCTTGTACCACGGTTGGAGGAGTACCAAAGCTTTTTCTGGCATATCAAAATCTTCTCATTTTCGACACCATATTCAGTGTCTTCTTTACGGCATACCCATCTCATACCCTTTGTAAGGGTTGAGATAGCATCCACAAAGTAGCTGGATTCCCGAATTATTGCGTATCCATTAGGGCGCAAAATTCGGTCCATCTCCAACAGTACGTACTTCATATCACATCTGCTCAAGTACCAATTATCTTCAGAATCATGCATACATATTCATAAATTTCAGTGTACATTATATTCATCACCACTATTGAATCAAATCCAAATCAAATACTATAAACTTCTGAAGCAAGTAAGATGAATCCTCGGGTAAGCTACAGGATTTTTAGTTTGTATAGGTGAACTCGGTGAAGCATTATGAAAAATAAGACAATATCTGGTAAGGAAATGCATTCATCCGTTACTTGGACAGTAAATAATTTTCCACATACTTCATTCAAATACTGTCAGATGAAAACATAAGCAGATGATCTTTAAGGTATATGCAATGGTAAGTGCAAAGAAGATGCATCAATAATTCATAGTATTTGAGAATGTATTATATAACTATGAAATTCAAGGCAAAAGTAAGGTGCTTTTCCTTCTACCTAATAAATTGGGCCTTCTGGTCTGTCTCAGTTACCTAGAATTCACAAGAAACCTTAGGAATCCGAGGACAACAGAGACTCATTTATTGCTGGTAATGGTAAACCAAGTAGGTAATCTGTCTCTGTTATATGTACAATTTAAAGACAACACAGCCGGCTTCAGCCCTCCCACTAGCCAGAGAACAAGAATTTATTATTTTTTTATCACCTATTCATCTGTTATAGTCTCTTGTATTAGGTGAGAACCATAAACCCAGACCTACGTTTCATCATCTGTATTATAACCACCGTATAGTTTATGTGACTTGATGGAATGGCAAATATTACCTGTGGCTTTCCGAAGTAAAGAGGCCATCAAGGTGAAGGAGATCATATGTTCGAGGATATGTTGAGAAAGCTTCACACCTACCACAAAAATGAAGGTAAAAAACATATATCATTAACTGTTTATATAATTAGTATGTTATAGGCAAGGTTAGCATGCTTATCCAATGAAAAGTTCACAAAGCTCTTCAAAATTACCAGTCATGGTAAGTTCCGATGAGGCCTCGATCATAAACCACAGCGAGTGTATTAGCAGCATAAGATGACACAACATTCATGACCCAGAGCGGATCGTCAATCAAAGATGCTGCAAAACCTCCATAAACTGTATTCATGTCCATCACATTTCTTATCTTGTCAGTCCCAATGGCAGGGAGCAACTTCTTGTAGTGCTTCACACGCACATTCCACTTATTGTCATCATGCTTAAAGGTACTAGCACTCCCACCATGAACATTTGAAATCCGTTCGGGTGCAACATGCAGTCGCTCAGGCCACTTAGGGATGGTTGTCAAAGCCGACTTCTGAAGCTTTGGATTTGGAACAACAACACAAGCGCGAAGAGGAGTGTACCATGCTGAATCTGGTTCAAGGCTATCATCACACTTTGGTGGATAAGCATCTGGATTAGTCAGCTGCTTGTAGCAACTACCATCTGAAGCTTTCTGCCATACAGCGATATCATCCTTTTTGTTATACAATTTGAAGCACATTGAAGTAAGCAATTCCTGCAGTTTCTCGTAATCTGATCTTTGCTCTTCAACAGTTGTGTTCCATCCACGCCAGTGACGTTCATAGTTGACAGGTGGGCCAGACAAGACCCAGAATCCGCCAGGACGAAGAATACGGTGTACTTCCAGGAGATAAATTCCACCTGAAAGCAGAACATTTCCATCAGTTAAAACCAACAAGAATTACCGCATTGACAAACAAAATTAATTACATTGAAAGGAAAAAAATAACAATAATAGAAATAGTGAAATCACTCCAATTTGTTTGCAATAATCATATATAAATTAGCAGAAAGGCAGGTGAAATGAAAGTTCTGGGAACAAAAATCACATATGACTCATGCTAAAACATTTAATCATATGAGAAAATTACTAAAGGCTATTTTGAACAATGCACAACTAGAAGACTCCAGAAACTAAGTGCATACTTGTAACTAAATGTAAACATGGTGAGAAGAAGTCCACGTCATCTAAAACTAAAAAAGAGATAAACAAGGATTTATGAAGCTGAACAACATTTAAAGAACTAGATCACTGGGCAACTACTGAATTCTGGAATCAGGACTAAATGCTTTTGAAGTGTAAAAAGTTCTTCACAAATTATACAAAGATTTACCGAATTCTGTCCATGGTATGAGGCATCTTGAGCAATGAGCCATATCAAAAGAGTTTGACGGGAAAGGAAGCCGCTGTGTGGAAATGATGCCAAGAATTGCTGGGATTCCACGTTCAAGTGCAAACTGGACTTGAGCCTCATGATTATCTCTTGGAGCAAGAGACAACGTAAGGACCCCACGATCTAACAAGTCACCACCCCAGCTAGCAACCTAGTACAAACCAGTTAAGCAGATATAATTGATGTATCTAAACAAGGTTAAGAGGCACTAATCAGTAATTTAATTGTAAGAAATCATATCAAGAGTCAAGACGAAAGGAAAAATACACAGGAATAATACCTAATTTGATAACTAACAAGGGATAATGACTAATCTCAAATTAAATTACATTTTCCTTTAACAATATAAATGCTCCAAGCAAAAAAAAAAAAAAAAATACTAAATGAACTCACCCCACACCCAGTATCAATGGCAGTTCGAACAGTCCCATCTTTGATCCCTGGGATCAGATCTTGCATTAAATCAACATATTCACCAACACCTCTGGGGAACATGGTACCGCCACCAGGGAAGAGGAACTTTTCCCCTTCTTTCCTCAACCAATTCTGATTAGATTTCTGCTTGTTAATCCAATCATATGGCACATTCCTGAAATTTGGAGAAATGGACAGTTAGTGATATATGCAACATAGGTATTAATCCCCGCAGCACAAAGCCATCAAGGCCGTACAATAAAAATCACAGAAAAAATATCATACCTGTACCAACATTCATCTCTGCTTTTCGGCCATTTGATTGGAGGCTTATACCCATCTGGGGGTGGGACTAAACACTCTTTTCTCTCAGAAACAGGAGGGCAGTGACGTTCCATGAAAGAAAGACGATGCAAACCATATTTCTTCCACCTCTGTACAATTAAACATGCACGACTTTTAAGGCAACTCTAGCCTATAATTCCTACTACACCAGAAAATGAAATACTAAACTTACACTTGGATCCGTGCATGGAGTGTAGTCTTGGTAGTCGTTGCTGCACTCGGGGAAGCTAACAGATTTAAGTTGAAGGGGGGCAACAGCTGAGTCCTTGGGAGATTGTACAGTCTTCTCAACATTGTTGGTGTCAATTTTGTTATTGTTTGAACAAAAGATTCCACCAAGATAGAATGAAAACCCACAGAGCACCAAAAACAAGATTGTCATAGGGACAACCCGGGATTTTTTATCTGGGAGGTGAATCGGTTTCCCATCTTTATGCTTCATGATCACAGTAATTATCAACTACCTATCTGCAAAGATGCAAAATTTTCAGATTTATTTGCTACATCAAAAAACTAAAATCATACATCACACATAACAAAGGCACAGTATCTTCAAGAGATTAGCCCAATTTTTTTATTCCCAACCATAACAAGTATTGGTCACTCAAAACATACAACAGCAACTCTAATCATTTTTTTCACTAGATGCCAAGAATGTATTTGTTACTTCTTAACATTTCAGAGATCTAACACACCATCAAAATATGCCAAAATCCAGACAGAAAAACTTTCCATTCTTTTCCCCTCCACCCCATTGATAAATTAAGCATCGCCAGTTCATAAACCATTCACCTGAATTACTAGGCCGTTACCAGTTCAACTCATTACAACAAGGAACACCATTGACGAAGAACAAATTAAAAAGCTGATTACTGCAAGAACATACAAACACCGCAATAGTAAAACAGCTAGATCAATGCAACAATGTTCAATTTCCTGAGCCAGAACGAGTCACTGGAAGTGAAAATCCATAGAGAAGAAAGGATGATAGAATTCATATGGTCAACATCAACTGCTATCTTAGATGGGTAAGCTGTAAACTATGAGATCTCATAGCAACTACCAACACCTACTTTCCTTATCACTTTGCCTTTATATTTTTCACATGGCATTGGGCCCATAAATTTAGAAAACAGCCGTCCCCTATGTTGTCCTTTCCACTCCCCCCAAGTCAAAAAGGCCAAAGGAAGCACTGGATCTTGCACCAATCCATGACAAGCAAGAAGAAAAATAAAGGTGAAAGGGCATCACGTAATTTAATAATTTCTTGGCATATAAGAAAAGTTTCCCTGATTCTTTTGTCACTGCTTGCCAATCAGCTTCTTTTTTTCTTTTTCTTTTTTTGTGGTATGGACCATCAATTGCTGTTATGACCTTGAATAAGAACAAAGCAACTAATGGAATCACCTAGTACAAACGAGGACCGCAATGTAGAAGAGAAACATTTGCAATTTAATATGGAAGAGATACAAAAATTTGATTTTTTTTGAAAACCCATCTTGAAATTAAGATAAACATCCATGGTGACTGTTCAGAAATAGAGAATTACAAAAGAAATGATTGTTCAAAGTATTCCCCAATTACCATAATACAACTTGAGAGCCCCTAAATATACGAATTAGAACAAAGAACAAGCGCCTAAATGAAGAAATCAGATCCCTAGTGCAAAGAAAAGAATACCCATGAATCTGAAGAGATCTGACAGAGAAATAAGAAGGAAGAGCAAGTACGAAAGATATAAACAAACAGTCTGAATAAAATGGTTGCAACAGAACAAGTTGATGGGCATAATAAAAGAGGGAGACAGATATAAAGAGGACGTACCACCGTCTGTATTTTATTGAATGTCTCTACACTCTGCTTCAAATTCCTTGAAAATCCGAAAGAGGCAAATGGGTCTATACGAAATTACTTCTCTCACTCTAAAAGCAGAGAAGAGAGACAACAGGGAAAGGCTTATGTTAATGGGATCATGCAATAACTGAGATCTCTGAGCCTCACACAGCTGAACCTTATATAACTCTACTCGCTCACCTCCTGCTTCGCTGTCCCCTGTTTTTATTGAGTTTCCTTGCTTCTTCTGTCAAAGAAATGAAAAAGGAAATGTAAAAAAAAAAAAAAAAAAAAAACACTAAAAGACAAGTGCCCCTCTCTCTCTCTCTTTCTTACTCTCCCTATTCCTTATTATATTTTAAATAAAACAAAAAAAAAAATTAACGAGTGGTTAAATGATATTTATCAAACTTACATAAATAAAATTTTTATAATATTTATTATAATTATTAATCATAATTTTATATTATTTATTATATAAATTATTATTTTAATAAATTATAAATTATAATTATTATATTTATCATAATTTAACAAATATCATCTAAACACCTATTGAAAAAAAAACCCATTAAATTATTTAGGTTCCTTGAACGTGAATTATCATCGTATAGTAAAATGTAAGACCAGAATGATTACCGCCATAACCTTAATTGCACGCTGAACACGGAAGATACAGTTGGAAAATTCTGTGATTTGTGTTGGAAAATTATATTTTACTTGACAAATCAGGATATACCACGTGGTTGGTAAATTATCCGACAGATGATACGAGTGGGTGCATCCGCATCATAAGATAATACACTCCCAAGGTGGGAGTTGTTGCATTTTTCTTTTTTTTTTCTCTGCAGTTTTTACTTTAAAACTCCATTTTTATTTTTATTTTTATTTAAATGTAACCTCCTCCTATACTCATAATATTTTTACTTTTATTTGGTGTGTTATTCGAATTTGAGATTTTTTTTATTATAGAAAACGACGAGGATTAATTACATCATATAGGGACAATTGTATGGAGGGCCAACATCTCTATTTTAATCAGTTAAATTAAATCTCATTGGCTGGATTTGAGATTTTCAAGTAAAGATGAGTATGTGTCCATAATATATTAAGCTTATTATGCATTTTATATTAGATAATATGTATTATCATTTAAATTCACTCATAATATTTTATGAATTTTTTAATAGGTGTCCAAAAGGTACTTGTTAAGTATAATAAATACTAGTCATTATAAATTAAAATTATATACAAGTAATAATTTATGTAATAAATAATAATGAAATTGTGATTAATTATCGTAATAAATATTACAAGTTTTTTATTTATAAAAGCTTAACAAATGTCTTTTACGCATTCGTTATATAAATCTATATTTTATTATTAATAGATATATAAAAAGGATCAACAATATAAGTTTACATAATTCTTATGGTTTATTTGGTGTATCATATAGGACTAAATAATATAAACTTATATAATGTATTAGACAATATTAGTTATATTATTATGTTATATCCTTTGTTTTGTTTCTTATTATGTTGTCTATTACTACATGCAACCATAGTATACGTGGAGGTGATATTATCGTGTTATTATCAAATATTATATAAAATCAACTAAATAATATATATTATCATGTTCTTCTACTGATGAATCAAACAAATTCTTAGTTTATAGGACATTAGATAAACTCTATATATATATATATAGATAATAATAATAATAATAAATAAATTATTTATGATTTTTGAAACTACAAAAAATTTCAAATGGAAAATTGGATATGACAAACTTAATCTCCCATTCTATAATTCTCCTTTTTAATTTTTATATTGTTAAGTTGTTTGCCTTGTGTGATGATCATCATCTTAAACTCTTCTACTCAATTTGATTTTGTTTTACTCCTAAGAAAGTTATTATATCAATAGTGGCCAATTATAGCTACTTTTATCTTTCAAACAAGTAATTATAAAAACATGAATATTATATGAAAGTTTTAGTGAATGATATGATGTTCACACTTAATGATGATCCATCTAAATTATGTTAATTTAGCAGTATTTATCTTTATGTTACAACTTGATGGATTACAGTCTTATCTATTGATAGGAATTCTGAATATTGTTTTGACCTGAAAATCAATTTATTATTGATATTTAAAATTATTTATGTAATTAACTAATATCATATTTGTGAGCTAATTTATAAAAATTAAAATTTAAAAGTATTCTTGAAGTTTGTGCCAGAAGATATAGTTTTATTTTATATTTTCTGTAAAAATATTTATTAAATGTATATAAGAGTGGACCAGTAGCCAGTGAAGGAAATAAAGAGGAAATTCATGGTGTTAGGTTCATGTTGTTGACTGTTGTGTGAATTATTGCTTCAAGGTCTTCATCTGTCAATAGTCAACACCTCCATTGTTGATTTTTTTTTTTTTTTTGGTTATATATTTTTCTCTGTTGGCTACAACTGGTTTTCATTTTATAAAGAAAAAATAAAATAAAAACAACAACTTGTATTATCAATTTGTAATAGATTTTTGTGAATAATATGATTGTAAATTGATGATTATTTTTCAATCAATTTTGTCAATTCAACACAAAATTAATTATTACAAAAATTAAATATATTTATTAAAATTTAAATTTTAAAAATGTTTATCAAATTATTATATTGTCTAACTAACCTAATATAGTATTTTATTATTAACAAAAAGTATAGTCCTAAGCTGAGTAATAAATTAATAAAATCAAACAAGCTTTTTCCGTAATTGAAATAGTCAGTGACAACTTGTATTAAATAAATTTTAAATTAGAAACAATACAAGAAAGATTAAAAATAATTATTTAATATTATTTTTATAATTATAATATCAGATATTTGAGTTTGTAAAAAAATATTTGTAAGTAAAGATAATTATATTTTTTTAATAAATTATATTAATAATTTATTATACGAAAAGATAGTCGTAATTTTTTAATGAAATTAGACTAATAACTAAAAGATGTAAAATATTCATAAGAAGAGAAAATATTAAAACAAAGTCTGAAAAGATGAATAAAAATATCCACCACCGACAGTAATGCAGTAGACTGATTCCCTAGTCTATGACTTTATTCTTTGCTGAACTTATTGTCAATGTCATGCATTAAATTCATATGCTTTGCTGCTGGCTTATCCTTTTTGCATCCTCAAGAATCAAACTCAAACTCACATTATTTTATTTTTCAAAAATAGAATTGGTATAGTACTTAATTTTGGACTTTGAAATGAATTAAGATTATAAAAATAATATTAATCATTAAGCGTCTTAACGGATTTTAAACTTTTAGAGAATAAATTTAAGAGAGATGTGAAAAATATGTGATAAAATTAGATATGTGACAAAATTATTCTGTAAACATATTTAAAGTTTAAATATTGAAATACAACAACATAAATGATGTGTCGATATTAATTTGACTAACAACTTGTTTGATATTAATGTGAATATTGTCTTAGATACTTATATATTCTAGGTATATAAAATCAATTAATAGTATTAATCTAATGATTTTAATTAATTATCTTAAGTTGGATATTGACCAACTAATTAAGGGACTCTCAACTAACGATATATATATATAGTTTGGTAATGAACCAATATATATTTATATATTAAGCAGTGTTTTGGTCAAAATTTAGTGAACTTTATCTTTTCATTTTTTTAATTATATTTAAGATAGAAATTAAAGAATCTGCAAACCCTAAATATATAAATAAAATTTGGATAAAGATCAGATGGAAGTGACGAGGAGGAATTTGTGCGACCGTACAAATGGTGGTTTTGCATAATACATTTCATGCAAGATTCCATTTGCCTAAGATATTACATTTGATTATGACATACTACCAAAACTTGGCAACCCAAACCACTAACATTATCAAACTAACTTAATATTTCGTGTAAGGAAAGTAACATGCTCAATAACATGCTCATAAAATAAATTATATAAATAAACTGCGAACAAGTAATATTTTACCTAATAATATATTATGATGTCAAAAATTTTAATACAGAAAAATATGACGTGATATACTAGTTATTTTTTTTTTCTTTGAAAGATAGATCATAGAAATTATATTTTAAACCTTATTATTGTGTTGACATTAGTAACGACTTGTGTATCTTTTTGACATTTCCATGTCAATGTCAAAATGGATTGAATCAGGTTAATATCAAATCGACATTCGATATTGGTTTTAACATTCAAAAATTGATCTTATTGTAAATAGTCAATATTTGATTTGTTGAACCTTATTTGAATTAGTCAATATTTGATTTAATTTTGAACGTAATCAGATAAGTACTAATTAACTTAAATTTTTTTCCCAACTTTTTTTACTTAGTATTGTGTTCAATCTATGAGTGAATCCAAATGCAGTCCATACTTTTTCAATTTTTATATTCAAGCCTTGTAATTTTTCTCTTTCTCCCTGCCAGCAGCAGAATGGGCCGGCCCAATTAAATTTCTTTGGTGGTATATTTTATATTTACTTTATGAAGAAACATGAAACTTTAAGATAAATAGTATATATATATATATATTTTGGTACGAAAAGATAGACAGAGAACAAGGGAATTGAAATCATTCACATGTTCTTGCCTCCTGGAGTCCCCAAATATTCAATTATAGACCAGACAAAATAAACGCGTAGATTCATTCATATAATTATAAAAAATAAAAAAGAGACGTAAAAAGTATATATCATAAAAAACTAAATATTAATAATAATAATATCTTTTTTTATCAAGAAAAGATAAATTATTATTTAGATGTTGAGTAAGATATTGCGAGAGATAAGACTCGCAGAGATAGTTAATAAACTAATATATTATTTTTATCGACTAAAAATAAAAAATATTGATATGAATATATTAATACGAGAAATATAGTATATAATGTAATATATAGCCAGTATAGTTAATTACAATATGAATGTGGACACAAACATAGAATATATATATTTTGTCAATTAATGTATATATGTGACATAATGCTAATTGGGTTAAACACTAGGTAACATGCATAACTCATGGATGCCTCCAAAACACCTCACTCTAACATTCTTCCCAAGTCTAAACACATACATGCCATTTGCATTGCATGTGGCTTCCCCATGTGATAAGTGATGACAATGCCAGAAAGTGAGAGCAAGTGAGAAAAAAGTGAGACACCTCTCTCTCTAATCATTTATTGGCCTTTTAGCCAATATTGTTTGCGTAAGCCAGCTGTGATATTTGTGTATGTGAAATAACCATAGAAGGACTATTTTAAGCCAATCAAAGTAAATATGAAAAAGAGCCAAATGGTTGGTCTTGTGTTCAAAAATATTATACTCCATCATTGATTTTTTTGCGTTTAAATCTCTTTAAAAGAGATCATGTAAAGTAAATTTTTATAAATTTTCTAGGTACGGTGTGGCATAGGCTTGCTTGAGCAGAATAGAGAAGTAATTAATCGAGATATGTTTAAGTTGATTCAGACAATTAACTGCTAAATAGATATAAAAGCAAAAAATAACGAGGATGTGAGGATGATGAGCAAGGAAATGTACACATGCATGTTATCATTTTGGAAAATAGTTTGAAGGAATAATATATGATAAATATTGTCATATTTGAATTTTGGTAGACAACAAGTTAATTATAATGTGTTGTAAGAATAAAAATTTGATTCTATCATATCCAGTTGAATATATGATCCAATAAAGTTAAAAGCTTTTTATATGTGTATGAGCTAAGTAATCCACAAATATATTAATTTGAATCACATCATAACTTCGAATCGATTTTGAATTAGTCTGTGAGTAAACAAACATATTTTTATAGTTTGTCGCTATGTCTATTGCTATAGAGAAGTTAATTTATAAAAAAGGAAAATGACAGCTTGGTGTCTAAATTAGTTTATACACATATCCATTAATTCATTTCTTTAATCCTGTCAAAAATTTCTTTTTATAATAAATAAAAAACAAAAATATATTTTGGTCAATGGTTCAATTCATTAGTATACTTTCCAAATAAGTACCAATTTTTGCAACGTCAAACTATACAATCAGCAATCTGAAGCCCACTAAGCTACTCTCCTCATGTAACATAACCATTAACCAAGCCCGAATGTATGTATCCTGCAGCAGATGGACTTTGTTTTGTTAGATGATGGACCCTCAGTAATTTAAATAAGACATAAATGTAAAGGGTAAACAATAAAACGACAGAATGGTAGACAAAGCAATGCTCAGGCGTATCCCAAATGAACTGGTTTCCAGATGTCTGATGTACAGGAGAAATCCAAAGTCCAACACACAACACAGCAAGCTAAATCCACTTGCAAGTAGGACACAACTAACAGAGTTCCCAAGAAAGGAGACTAGTATGAAGTATTGCGTTTATGAGCAACCAAGAGACAAAAATGACCTAAATTCATTACAATTATAGCCCCTAATATTTGACCTAGACTGGCCGTTCACCTTTTCCCCATCTGTTGTCAATCATCAACCTCAGCAAATTCTAGCACAACTTTTATGCAGCTTAATTGAATAATTGTTCAATAATCAGATTGTTGAAATCGGGTACAGAGAGATCTAGAGAATAATGATTTTGAACATGTTCGAGATTCTGACCGCATCCCCTGCTCAAGTCAAATGACAGTGATCCCAATTCCCCGAACAAGTATCAACTATACACATTTTACAGGAACAACAAAAGGAGGCTAATAAACATGTGCTAGAAATATTTCAATATGCTTGAAGCCTCCAATTGATATAGAAGATGCCAACCATGGTTTCCAGACGTCTGCTGTACAGAAGAAATCCAAACACAGAACACAGAAAGCTAAATCCACTTTCAAGCAGGACGTCAAAAAATGCAGATAATTCTGCCACAATTTTGCATTTGACTTCAATTCCTCCCAGACATGACACCATTGCTTCCATAAGCTTAAGTAACTGTTCTGAACCCAGGACAATCTCTTGCCCAATGCCCTGTTTGATGACATTTATAACATTCACCAGAAGGGCCACCAACACCTGGCCCAGAAGATCCCCTATTTATGTAGCCCCCACCTGTAGAATGTCCTAATCTACTCTTGGTACTCGAACAATTTGCAGAGCTATGATCAGTGCCTTCGCATTTGTGACAAGATAGGTATGGATTTGAAGCTCCAGAGGCAGGAATAGAGCTGTTATACTGATTTCCATATGGAACAACTTGATTTACTACTATGCCATATTCTCTAGCAGCATTGCTATTGCTCTTCATAGGACTATTAACATATGGCATAGCTTGTCTACTTCCAAAGTTTCCCACTGTAGCAGAATGCATTACAGAGTTCGGAATGACACTTTCTGCTTTCCCATCTTTAAGCTTATCAATCAAATCCAAAAGAAAAATGGACTCGGATGAAAAGTTTACCTTCTCGGCTTTAACCACAGTTGACTTTACACGCCGTTCATCACTAAATGTCTCCTCCTTTATTTTTAACTTGAATATGTATTTAGTAAAAAGAACCTTACGAATTACTTCTGCGAATCTCTCATTGTCTTGCTCTTCATATTTCAAATAATACAAGTCTTTGGCAGTTATACCCATGATCTCCTCACCACACTCCTGGAATGCAGTTACCCATGCTACACCAGTGTGGTCCTGTATCTGCAATTGCAATATATACCTATAGTCACACCTATCGACAGACTGATCACACCTGTCACACTGCCATTTCCCATCTCCATTATTAGTGACTTTCTTGTTACACTGACGATCCCCAATCATGATAGGACATGCTGTGTAGCAGAAATTATCAACTTTAATGAAGGAAACACTAGCACTAACAGTTATCCAATCTGGCTTCTCAGATGTCCCTAACTTCTCGTCTTTAATTTGGGAGATGGTCTTTCGAACATCTGTCCAACCAACATTTGATGATTCTCTGGAAATAGAGATGGACCGAGTGTTCCTCCCTTCCTTGTCAAACCATTCCTTCAGCCTATGAGCCTCTGGAAAATCAGGCTCTATAAATAACTGACTTGTGGTTATTAGTCCCCACAGCCTTCCCATTGAAATCGTTTACTCTACCAGATTTCACAGCAATAACTGGATATGTCCCAGAATCGCAGATACTCTGGAGCCTTTGCCCTTCTGCAATGCAAAAATTTCCCCACAGAGTTAATTCAACACTTCGGCCAGACATGTCTTTCAAGTGAAGTGTTCTCTTCTGAGTTTCAGTACCATTTTTTCTCATTATTGAAGTTGCAGGGCTAATAAATGATACCACACCAATCACATCCACAACACTGTTGTTTTCCATGGCTTCAACATCACCAATAGATCGGAAATGAAACTGCTGCCTTGGAATTGATTTGTCATCATCAAAGCATGGTTGTATAATTGTAGTAGTATCAAGAGTCAATTCTTGATCATTATGTAGGTGGTTGAAATTCTTTTGAGCAGGCTTTATACTTCCCCTGGAAATTAGATAAACTTTACCTGCTTCAATCTGATTGTAGAACAGATCTGCTACAGCATTAAAGCAAGTTGCCCGAATTTCTCCACCATTAGAATCAAGAAGATCAAAAGAGAAAACTTTTCCATCACCACGTGCATTATTGTAGTGCCTGAGTTCTCCCTTTGCTGTCACTCTAGCCTTGATTGTCCACATATTCTGGTAAGGATTCAAGGCAGCAATTGGAATTATCCTGGGAGGAGCTTCATTTTTAGCTATTGGCCCTCTGTTAGTGTAAATTGGAGATGCCTGTCGATATGCAGGCTGAGGTGCCCGAGCATAAGTATTTGGAGGCATGCATGAAGCTTCTGCTTGAGAGTTACGTATGTTCTGATCACCGTATGACCCACTTAAAGGTATTGATTTAGGAAATGAAGCAGCAGCCTCTGCTTTTTGGAAAGTAGGTGGCACATTTGGTGGACCGTATCTTCCCGGCTCAGAGTTAACTGAATAAACACTGCCCTGTTGCTGAAAAGCAGCACTAGGCTCTCCTTTTGGCAAAGTAGGCGGCACATTGGATGCACCATATCTTCCTGCATCAGAATTACCAGAATAAACACTAGCATGATGCTGATTCATTCTTGGATGATCCAGAGATGATGCAGCCATGTTTGGTCTACCCAGACTGCCGCCCAAGGATTCTTGGTTCCCAGTGACAACCCCTGGTTGACCCATTGAAGATTGCACTGGTACAGCTTTCTGTACTGGTACAGGTTCTCCAATGATATCACAAGTTTCAAGTATCACATCCAACTCCATAATGATAACAATCCTGCTTACAGTAAATGAAATAACCATATCATGAGAAAATTCAAACATTGCAGTTAAATTACTTTATCTTCAAAGAACTTACAAAAGCATGCTTCTTTATGGCGGTAACAACATATAGATAAGAGCACTGAAACTCAAAATCAAAGACCAAAGTAAAATTCTATACTCTACCCACAGAAACTTTGCAAAACCAAAACATACAACAATCATACTGAAGCTCAGTAGAAAAATACATAAATATATTATATATAAGCGTGTGTGTATAAGGTTCAAAGAAAACGTGTCAAAGGAAGAAAATTTAAAAATCGTGCAACACACTCACCTGCGATTCTGGACGACATTACAGACAAATGAATTCAACTGAACAATGGAACCTTTCTGCAACTTTCCAGAGCTAACCAACTCGTTTTTCTGAGTAGCAAGCATCCCTTGTTGACTATGCGAACCATCTGAAATCACAAGCCTATACCTATCAGTAGCGCTACGCTGCTGTGGTTGCTGCAGCAACCTCAAGTCAGTAACTTGGACTACCGGCTTCATGTCATCCGACATCGGTTCGTCCCTGCACATCATCGCTATTACTCCTTCCGTGAGATTTACAGCCATTGTCAGGGCTTTGAGATCAAAACCCTAGGAAGTTATTAGGAATTGTGAAATTCAAGTGAAGCAGAGCGTTTGGATGCCAAGAAAATGAGAGAAATTAAATTGATCGGTTTGGGTTTGGAGCTTAAACGACAAGAAAGTGAAGAATCGAAGAATGTTTAAAACCCTCGGAAAGTGAAGGAAAAGCGCCAGGATTTGTTTGAGAGAGAAACCGCGAAAGCTTATGGCCTTTTTGTACGAGTTCTTTATAAGGTTATTAGACTGTTTCTTTTTTACTACCAAAAAAAAAAAGTTATTGGATTTTCTTAGAAGTACGATTCTGTCCCTGTCTTGTAAGTCTAATATATTTGCCTTAGATGATTTTGTAAAAATAAATAAATAAAAAATTTAAATCCAAATGAATTGAAAGTACAATAAAATTAATATTATTCTTTTCTGGTATATAAGAAAATTAATATTTATCTGTGTAAGATATTATATTTTTTCTTATTTCGTATTTAAAAGTCATGTATGTCTTGGAATTTCAAACTTACTTTTTTTTTTTTTAATTTATGTAAGTTTATGAAAAATTACAATGTGTTATTTTTTTTATTTAAATTTTGAATTATTTTAATCTTATTTTGTTTTGGTAGAAAAGTTAACCCTACTTTTTACACTAAAACAGTTGTCATTTTACATTTAATCCAGAAAGATCACTTTTTACATAAAAAAAAAAAAAAAGCTTGTCATTTTGCATTTAACCAGAAAGAAAAAGAATAAGTGCGGCATAAGAAAAGAAATGGCTAAAGTTATATGCTTCTTACTATAGTTTGTTTTGAAACTCACTTTAGTCCCTATACTATAAGGCCTCCTAGGCAGGATGGTACTTAGAGGCAGCTGATCAAAATGATGACAGAATCTACAAGAAATTGGATAAGTCCAACGAGAACACAGCATCACATAATCAAATGAATATAAACTAAGAACTTGATTTGTATCTTAAAAAACACGTAGAACCAATCAAGGGATATCCAGAAAAGAAAAAAGAAAGAAAATCCTAATGATGCCAGAGTCCAGATGTCTAACTTCATTACATTATTGTATGGTGATGTTATAATCTTGTGTCTGGGTATGCCACATTGTACCATGCAGGTTTCTTTGTATGGTGATGTTATAGCTTGTAATCTTGTGTCTGGGTATACCAAATTGTGCCTTGCAGGTTTCTTATAGAATTCTCTCAATCTCTTCCAAGAGACGGTCTTTTTCATCCACCAGATCCTCATTTTGCTTCTGAAGCTCCTCTATCTGTTTAGTCTGCTCAGAATCCTTCCTGAAGTTTTGTATTACAGAATTTTAAATAAAAATTAAACTTTAAGAAGAGTTGGGTATTGGTAAACTAAGCAATAACCAAAATTCAAAGCTAATGTCAATCTGTAGAGCATTTAGGCTGAGTTTCTTTCTAGACAAATCAGAGCTATTATGCATTAGAAGGCAGGCAATTTATGACTGGGATTAGCATGGTAAGACAGTGTGTTGAAAGATCTTGACACTAAAATAGGTTTAGGAGTTTAATTCAGCGTATATTTACTTGATTACACATACCTGCTGAATACCTCTAAACACATACACTAAAGAAACTCCAAAATAGCACTAGGCTAAATATTGATGTTACCAGTTATCTCTAATTCCAGAAAATGATTGTTACAGATTTTCAGCTTATATATGCATATAGACATCTCTAAGAAAATGTAAGTTAGCAGTAAAAAGGAATTACATAGGCAGGCTCCTAGAATCATTTCACAGAATTAAATTGTATTCTCCTTTTGAATTCCATGATTAGGTTATAAACCATGTACTGGAACATGACTAGCTCTGTCTCCTGAAGATGTCCTTATTCTCTGTAATTTTTTTCCTCATAGCATGCTGCATCTGTAAACATTCATCTTGGTTCTTTTCTTACCCTTAATTCTCTATAATAATTCCCACAAAATACACTATCTATTAGGATTCATTAACCATGCAACAAAAGCACTATATGCTTTTCCCAAAGAATCCACTTGATATATATTATCCCAATGGCTTCATAGAAATCCCATGAAGTTCAGGTTTTTGCCAGAAAATCAAGTGTCCATTTTCTGAGCTTCCTCTGTGACATTAAGCTACTCATAAACACTTATTCTCTGATTTAACTTGTAATACTAAATCAATCCTTGAATAAAGTATGTCAAGTTCAGATCAAGATTGTATGAAAATAAGAACTTGGTGGTTGCTGCTAAGTTTTCTGTTGATTGAAAACCTTAACTTGAGTCCAAGTTCTCAACAACGCTATGAACAATTGGCAGTTGAGTACTAGCGGTAAAGAGTTTGAGCTGAATCTTCAAAGGTCCTTAAGGGGTCCTGGGCATATTTCCTCTCTTTGATACATATATGAAACCTCAAATCCCTCTAAAGTAGCTTTTTCTTCCTTCCTTCCTTACTTTATTTTTATCTTTTTCCTCTATTTTGGCTTGATCAGTTCTAGGTAAAAGCAAAAGTGCCCGAAATTATATGTTAGGATCCTGAACACATACTATCACAATATAGATTCTTGTTTGACTTTATGAACTTCTCACACATAGTTTTTTAACTTTTTAAATTTTGTCTATATATGAGTTGTTTTGTCATGGATATACTCCATGTATACAACTTAATTGTGTGTGGGTGCATGCATGTACACTGAGACAGACCAAGATAGCCAGCTGCTCAAATGACTCCTAACTTCATTTTGCTAATGTATCTTTTTTCTTTTGTAAATAAAATTTATTTATCATTACCTATTCATGAAGGACAAATTAAGTTTGAGTGATCGAACTTCCTTCTCAAGGTTTTCACACCGCTTCAAAATAGCTTGCATATCTGACGGAACTGGTGAAGGAGTCAAACTCCGTTCCTTTGCCTCTGCCATTCTGCATCACAAAAAAATTGATATGAACTAGAGCTTGGAAACCACAACCACCCAGACGCATTTACAGGTAGCTTTTGGGTTCATAAGGTCATCTTTTTTATGTAATTTCATAAATTTTATATTGTTTCGATGAAACAGAAATAGTGAGAAACCATGCAAAATTAAGGGCAGTACCCACGACAAGAATATTATAAATTAACCTTCTCTTTTGAATCATGGGTTGCAGTCCGTTTGTGCATACACATCATATGCACCATGCAACACGAATAAGGGGGGAAAATAATGCTTAGAACAAAAGAGTGAAGAGGTAAGCCTTCAGAATGGCTGATTATTTGGGTGACTGGAACATGAAAATATGCTTCAAACTAAGTGACAGTTACATGTAAAGCAGGTAAATGTAAAGAAAGCTCCTATGAGATCCACGGCCTACAAAGAGTAATCCTAATAGAAATCTTGACCAAACTTGAAGATTGCTGAAACAACTATGTGCAAGACTTTAAATTTCAAAACTTGAATCAGATATGATGATCCTAATGTAAGAAGCTTGTCTTAAAAGACATTAGGTAGTTAGTATTTTAATTAGGAAAAGAGTACTCTACATTTATCTACAGAGATAGTTTTACGTACTTCCTTGAGCGCTCTACCCGACGCTTTTTTGTGGCGTCCCCCTTGTCCACTGCAAAAGTTTGATGGTTAGAGAGAATGATGTGAGTGCATAATTACTAGGATACTTCATTTATAATACACACTTTATGCCAATATTGGTATAAGCATATTAGAAAACTAAACAAGAAAAAAGAATATATACATGTTATATAAATGGGTGCAGACATGTTCTGTTGTCTAAAGAGAAAAAGAGAGAATGATCAAGTTGTGAATACAGCGATATTGGAACCCCTGAAAAAGGTTTCTGAAAGCTTCTCCTTAAAGTAGCTGTTTAACACGTCCTCTCAAGTGTTTGTATTGGATAAAGAGAATCATTTCTATTTGTTACATGAACAGAAAGAACTGGTACTTCCAACAAAGAAGCCATATAATAACCAATACTGGAACTGTTTCATTATCATTGATATGACAATATTTTTCAAATCATGTAACTACTTTTAGTTTTCTGCGAATGTATACAATCTGAAAACATATTTTGTATTTTAAAATCACTATCCTCAAAGTTTAGTTCCATGAGCGAAAACATATCCTTTTTGTTCAAATTCAGATATTAGAGCAGCCAAACAGGCTAGCTTGTAGAGGAAATCAAACTTCTAATGTATTTTTTAGAACACAAGAAATCTGGCTACCTGAAACAGCAGATGTTACAGATCCATATCGGTCCAGCCTTCCCCTCTGCAATATTTTCCAGATAAAAAAAAAAAAAAAAAAAACTGTAACTAGGTGAAACATTCCCTGTTCATTCCCTAATTTTTCATACTTAAAAGTACATACTAGTTACTAGTTCAGTTTAGATTATACCTTAAGATCATCTTTTAAATTATCCATCATCCGTTCTCTGAAATCTGAAGTTTCACAAGAAGAGACACTTAGTTATTGTTTAAAAAGAGATAACAAAGAAACAGTTCTGCTGTATCCTGAAATAATGCTATACTCAACTGTCAAATATATTCCTTTAGAAAATCAGACATACTCATGGTGGGGACTCAGGCTGCTTATTGGGTGAACTACTTTGTTCAATTGAAATGATACGGGATTGAACTAATTCAATATGTGGGCATCCAAATGAACCATTTGTAATACTTTTTCAGTATTAGATAGTTTGTCAGAATGTGGATAAACAAGTTAACAGGTCTAGAAAAGGATGATTAAAGTAGTATGGAATACTTGTATACAAAATTTAACATGGGCAATCTCATTTTTGCACAGAACGATATCAGGCAAGTTGGAGAAAAAAATGTTAAAGAACACGCATATTAAAAGCTCCAATGGCTCCAGTGATATATAAATAAAAGTAACTTATGCAGTAGTGGTGAACAGGTGGAGTACTGGTGACAATCAAATGCTTAAGTCACCTTTTGCTGATAAATCATATATCAGATTTGTACCTTTCAGTTTATTACCATTTTCTGAACTTCTACTTGCTCCAAGTTGTTTTTGTGAGCTCTCACAGTTAGTTAGAGTTTGACTTGAATTGCTTGGGCCATCACATGCATCAAAACCAGATGAGACTACTGGTGCAGCAGCAGAAGATTCACTTTGGGAAGGTTCTCGAGAAGCTGTTCCCAAAAGAATTGGGTTTGTAGGATTTACAAAATCATCCAACTCTAGATCTATGGATCCTTCAACTGTCTGTATGACCCTAGGATCCTTAACTTGCACATCAGATGCTTCTTGTAAGGTTCTTGGATTTTCGTAAATCTGATTTCCTTGTTCTTCAATAAAATTGGTGTTGGCCATAACTTCATGAGCAGAATAAAACTCATTACTGCTACCCTCAACAGCTTCTTTCTCAACCGGGAAGGTAATTTTTTTACGTTCTAATGTACCTCTTAGCATGCTTACACAAGTTGAAATTTGATCTACATCACCCATTTGGGGGGTTGTTGAAGGTAGATGAGGATGAGTTGGATGGAGACATAAACGTGCCCATTTGGTTAGTAGTCTCACGCATAGAAAGGTGATTGAAACCATTCAAATCTGAAAATTCTTGTTTGAATGTATTGACACCATGCCGAGGGGAATCGGGAAATGCTTCCATACCTAGGGGTGTGTGAGCATTTTGCATTGCAATATACCTACGCCTGAAAAATATTTTCACCAAATCAAATAAATGGTATGATATTTCTTTCCTACAAGTAAAAAGAAAGATAAGCCAAAAAGATTACTCTGAAATCTCAGAGTCTCATTCTATGACTGGATGCATGCAATAGGTATCTCAAATGTCAAGAAAGGAAAGGAGGGACTATAAGAACCCCACATTTGAGCCCCAAGGATTTTCTTGATGTGCAAGTTGATGACACTATCCCTAGGCTAAAGCATAAAGCATCACTTTTGTCATTCTTAGCTACACGATTCTGATGAACATATACAAGATATAGTGATACCTCAATTCAGAGGATCGGCTTCTTGTCATGGGTTGATCACTAAGAAACCAGGCCTGCATTGATAAGAGAATTAGGTAACTAGGAAGCTCTGTGGTAGCTAAAGTTTATGCAAAGAACTTAATATTTGTACCTTTGCTAGAAACAAGTTACTAGCTTGCATTTCTCTATCAACAGCATCCCTGATGAAAATTTGACAGCAAATTATATTTTAACAACTGGGTTAAAGGCCCATTAAAATGCATAACTACATTGGTGCTAAAGAAAATCGTGATGAAGATATTGTCAAAAGTACTGGAAACGTTTACTTACTCAACAATTCAGGGGATTGATCAATTCAAGAACATACATTTATGCATTTACTGTGCTGGTATCTTATAGCTGTTAGAGCAAGGCTACATTCATTACCTGATTGGATATTGATTGAAGTCACCAACAATATCATCAGCCACAGAGTTACTTTGTGTATATAATTTTTCATTGCTTCTTTTTTGTGAAAGTACACCAGCATGTTGCTGATTAGACAGAATAGCTAGTTCATTGGACCTCCTGAAATTATGTAAAATGATAATGCCAAAATAAGAGATAAACCCGGAAGACAATTGAGGAACAATGTGGAATTGAAGAAAAGAAACGGGTTCAAGGATGGCAAGAAAGGTTAGAACTTGCAGAGAAGTATGTCAAAATAGCAAGCAATTGATCTTGTGTACATAAATCCTTCTACGTAGATAATCTAACGGCATATTTGGTCATAAACTTTCTCCCTACTTCTGTTGCATATATTCTATTAGCTGTCATTCTCTTAATCTCCAATAACTAAGCACCCGTTTAAGAAAGCAATAATAAATTCTGGATTTTCTTTATTAGTTCCTATTTATGCTTTACGGTATATATAGTTTGAGCAAGGTGCACTGGCACTTCCAGAGCCATGGTACATCTGATGAAAGACGTGTATTTGTTGGTGGTTGTGTACCTTCTACCACTATTAAAACAATTTTGACAACCAAGTCATACATGATGTTACTAGACCATCGAGAAAACAGTTAAAAATATGAGGATCTGTCAAGTGCCAGTTACAACAGTTTTTCAAGTAAAAAATATGACAATTGTTGTTATTCATGACACTGAGATCTAACTATTTAGATAGCAAACCGTCCAGTAACATTACGTGGTAAAAGTCACAACTGGAACACCCACAGTTAAGTGCCATTAAAGACCTTATTGAGACTATGAAAAACAAAAATAGCCAAAAGTTCAACTTACTGACCTCCGTGATAGTCGATTATTATGTCCTATGCTTGATCCATTATAGCCCTGATTCTGGACATAAAATAAAAGACATCAATAGAAAGGACAAATAATCAGGAAATAAGAGAGGGAAGTTAATTAAAGAAATCTCACCACAAATCCATAAGAAAAGGAGTCTTACAGGAATCATTTATAATTATCTGTAGAAATGGAAAAGTCTTAAGGATGCATAACAATAAGGTTTATGACATGTTCTTATCTTCTACAAGACCAATCATCATATGTTATGGAATTCTTGTACCACTCCAGTAGTAAGGATGTGAAGACTACGTGAATATTTGAAGTACTCATTTCTTCATAGTTAGATGAGGACTAATATCATGAGTCATGATATAGGAAAACTGTTTAGAAGAATGCAAACAAGAAACTAGCAGAAAGGAAAGCGTTAATGAGAATAATTGCCTGTTTCTCTTATCCATACACAACAAAAACATTATTCAATAAGCCTAGATGACAGATGATACTAGATTTATCAAGTCTAGATATATATAGCTCAATCCAAATCACGATCACTCTCAAAACTAAAAACTAAAGACATCAAGATGATTTCTTGCCTCTCCATTTGTGAGCCAACGTTTGAAGAGCTCCTCACTATCCGTTCGAAAATTCTGAGAAACATTCTTGAATCCCAACATCTCCATAGATGGTACCGGCGTTCCAATTGGGCTTTCCATCATATTCTTCAAAAACAACTCCTCACTGGAGTTCCTATAAAAGTCAGAAAACGCCCTTCCTTCCATCACTGTGTATCTCTTTCCTCCCCAGCCCTTCAGCAGTTCAGCTGATCAATTTTGGCTTACTACTTTCAGACTTCCAAAATAAACCATTTCACTTAAATAAAACAACCTTGGAAAGCACCTGACACCTATATCACTGAGCAAACATCAAACACAACCTAAAAAATTACTGAACTCTGCCAACCAAAAATTGCAGATAAAAAATGATTATTGATCAAGTCACTCTAAAAGTAGCTTCTTCTCCCTCGCCCCTTTGTTGGTTCACTCTTAAGACTAGCTACTCAACTGTTTTGAACCCTTAAAAATACCAAGGAGGATATAATATCCTGAAAAGATGAAAAGGAATACAGGGTTTTAACCAAATTCAGCTCCATCTACAAATGACTAATTAATTTGTTCCAACTATTCACACGTCAAACATCACAAACTTTTCACCTAATAAGCAAATAAGGATATATGTCTGCACCCAATATGCCAAACCAATGTTTACCCCTTAATTAGCATTTAGATGACAGCATAGTTACATCTATGTACGTAGTAAGATCATATAAAATACATGTAATTTCTATTTAATATTTTGACAAACATACGGTAGGCATAAACAATTGACTAAGCGGTGGCATCTAAGAAATAATGGGTTTGCTTAAGATTCCATGGATCCTTCATTTGTCTTTTTCCATTAGAATGAAAAAGAAATTGTTGCGGCTGTAAGCAGAAATTAACTTTTCAGTCAAGTAAATGACATTAATATTGAATTAAATTATTAAAGCTTGTTTGGGTTGGTTGGAGGAAAATAAACAAATAAAAGACAAACAAGTTGAAGTCTAGCTACCTCAGGTGCAGCAAAAGGGTGATGACACCATGAAAGGGACCTTGAACTGCTGAGCAACAGTCTTTCGTTCCTCTGGATTTCAATATGTAGCCGTTGAGAGGGAGCTTTCAATGATTTCTTTTTTTCTCTTTCATTGAAAAATTGTTTGGAAGATGAACTCTATTCACACACAAATAAACTAGCTACCGAAGAAGAAACGTTATGGAATATTAAATAAAAAATATGTTTATTAAAACATAAATTGATTATTAGTTTCTCGATTTATGATTTACTAAGAAATAATTTATCCTAACATATAAATCGAATAAGCAATTAAGGAGTTTATTTATACATTAATATAAATATAGTTTAATAAATATAGGACCTTTGACACCTATTAGAAAAATTCATAAATAAATTATAATAACTATATATAATTGTTAAATGTACATTAGAAAATATCTATCCTATAATTTATTAAGAGATATTTCATAAATTTTTTAACTACATACATGCAAACTCTGCTCATTATTATTAATTAAAAATATAAATATATTCTCTTTATAATTACTAATCCTTATCTCTAAAAAAAAAAAGCCTTTTAACATGCACGATGAGCCTAATTATATTAGATTAAGGAATGAGAACCAATATTTCACTGCTCTCAAGTTATATTATTTAATACGGGTGTTAAGTTATTTTATTATGGTATCCTACAATTTAGTTATCTAACTTTTATTAGCTGCACATGAGAAAATCCAAGTAGAAAAACTAATAAGTGATTAATTAGTAGATGATGCAAAATTATTCCGAGATAGTTAACACTTTGCAGTGCATAAACTATGCTATGAGAGATAATCAAATGATTGTGAATAATTCAGTACGAACTATTAATCTTAATATAAAATACTATCATTTACGTGTCTTCTATGACAACTACGCCTATAAAATATAAGATAAATCGACTTACTGAAATGAGAAAACATAAAAGCTTTATAAAAGAAAGATAAATGACAACAAAACATTAAAAAAAAAAATGAAAAAAGAAAGTGATATGATATTTCCTGCAAAAAAATGTTTGTGTTGTTTACAAGGCCTTATTTTGGGTTTTATAAAAGACTCTCTGTATGGGAACTGCAGCCTCAACCAACTAACTTAGTAATTGGTCACTAACTTAAATATGTAACAATCGATTTAAGTGTTTTTAATTTATAATTTTCGTGAATCATGCCTCATCTACGTGACCAGGGTACCATGACTTTTGAACGGATTACGGCCGAATCAATCTGAAATTTTGGCTGAATTTCTGTTACTTGTCACCTTCGTGTGTCATTGTTTTATTACATTGCGCCACTTGGGTCAACATAGTCGGCCGAGTCCGGGCTTCCGTTGGCTGATGCTGGTTATCTTAGGGTGTCAATATTAACATAAAAAACTTTTATGGAGCTTAATTAGCCTACTAATTTAACCTTTCTTTCTTTTTCTTGCAAAATCAAATTGAGTAAAAAGAAATACTGCAGGTGATCAACAAAGTAATTAAATTTTGGAATGGTTAATCATAATGCATCCGGTCAAGTTTTCTCATTGTTGCATGGAACTATTATTTTAATTTTTGTAATACAGGCAAGGAACTAAGAAAGTGATATCATCTTCAACTTTGCCACTTAGCAATAGCTACAAACATTGTTTTGGTTAGTCAATTAATTGGAACAAGAAGAAGACGACATGTTTAAGCAATTATCAGTAATCATTTGCAAACAAATTAATTAAAAAAAAATTGCACCCATCACTAATTATATGTCTCTAAATGAGAATTAGCCAAAAACATATGTTTGACCATACCGTCAATTTAATATATTAGAATGCAGATCAGTTGTCTCAAACTTATGCTGCCTCAATATAGTTCCGAATATGAGAATTAAGAACAAAAAAAGATCTGTTCCAAATCTAAAATATAAATTTTTTTTGCAATAATTAAAATATATTTTCAAGAAAAGAATTGTGAATATTTAATCTGAAAACACAGGAAAAGATCTAAATCCTGTTCACATAGTTATTGTAGTTTGCTTCATAATTAAAATCAAGTAACAGGTGGCTGTATCTTTTTTTTTTTTTTTTTTTTCCATTTAATTAGTAGCCTTTAGCTACTGAATTTCTTCTACAAAGGGAGGAGACTTATAATATGGCTGACATACTCTATTTTCTAGAGCACTAGAGTATAATGCAAGCATTGTATTAAAAAATAAAATAAAAAAATACTATAATTGGGTCAAGTCTATTAGTTTGATATTGATGAGCAATTTAGTATAATAATTGGTAATTAGTATAGGGCCTATGTTAATTTAAAATTAGAGTCAAACTATGAAATGGCATAATCCCAAGGAATATGTTCATCCGGCCATGGAAGCATTTACCATTTCTTGGGCAAATGAGAGTTATAGCTTTTACTGTTTTTGTAATCACTACTATTCATAAATCATAACCCCTGCTGTTGCTGAGTCGGCACATTTTATATAATCTAGTTTGGGACAAATACTGACGTACTTAACGGTAATTATCACACTAGTGGCATCTGTGTTTGGGTTAACTTCAACACTGTTTCCTATGTGTCCTGCTAGTACAAATTAGCTGTTAATACAAATTTGAAACTCTTCTTTAAATATCGTTGTTAAACTAATAACTAATTAACCTGTTAAATTAATAACTTATAGTGATGATAAAAACTTAATTTTGAGAATGATCAAGACAAATTTTTCAAGTCTTAAAAAGAACTAGTCTCAAGGTACCAAACAGTTTTACTATGTTTATGCCAAAATTTGTAATAGCTTTGAAATGTCTATTTCCCAAGTTGTTTATAAATCTGCATGCGTTTGAAATCCTAAGCCTGAGCTCAGACTGGCCAAAACTATGTTCGGGCAAAGCATGCACTTTCTACAGTATGAGATGTGCACAAGCATGCACACAGTTAACTATCAGAACCATGAAGAAGGGTTTATGTTTTTCTAACAAGAATTGCAAGAATGTTATTGAATATATCAATGAGGCTGGCCAAAACTATGTTCGGGCAAAGCATGCACTTTCTACAGTATGAGATGTGCACAAGCATGCACACAGTTAACTATCAGAACCATGAAGAAGGGTTTATGTTTTTCTAACAAGAATTGCAAGAATGTTATTGAATATATCAATGAGGTCCGGTACAAATACTAGACGATCAGATAACCAACAATTTTTGCTGCAATAATCAACAAATTCTTGAACATGAAAAAATCTCGCGAAACAAACAAGTCCACACTTAATATACCGTCCATCAGATGAAAGAAAACTAGTTGTCAAACATGACACTCAGCCATAACGACCTCAAGTTTAAGATCACTTCAGTTGTCATACACAGATACACTACAATAATATACTTATTAAGTTTGGAAGATGAAAAGAATTCAACGCACATGTCTACAATTCCTCAGTTTTAGGTTACAGCAGCTTCTCGCTTAACTGAAAAGTTTTTCCCAACTAGCACCTAAGGGAAACATCAAGAATAGTTTACCTGTATTGAATACCCTGAGCTAGTATATCTCATCATCAGGGATTTCTGGAGTCAAGAATTTTCTTGGGTCTTTACTAATTTCCTCATAGTTCAGTCTTGATTTCACCTTCTCTGGTACTGGCATCAGAGGAATAATGCTATCTCTATCAATTACTCCATCAATTATTCCATATTCAACTGCTTCTATTGGAGACATGTAACGGTCCCTATCAATATCTTTCTGTACTTGTTCGAATGGGCGACCAGTGAAATTTGATACAATTCTTGCGACGTTATTCTTACTGTGCATAACCTCTCGAGCTTGGATTTCTACATCTATAGCTTGGCCACTAGCACCTCCAAGAGGTTGGTGCAGCATTATCCGTGTATTAGGCATCGCAAGACGCTTGCCTTTGGTGCCACCACCAAGGATAATGGAAGCTGTTGATGCTGAAATGCCGAGTGCAACTGTGGAAACATCAGCCCTCACAAGCTGTACGACATCATAGATGGCCATTGTAGCACTAATAAATAGCAACAACAAAAGCAAATCAGCTATGGAGAAAAAAGTGAAACAACCCAGAAAGTAACAAACACTGAAATTCAATGCAGAAACCATTTCGGATTTACTCAGTTTCTAATATTAGAATTTCACTGAGATTATCTACTAGTAATTTATGAATGCTCACACATTTTAATATAGCGAGCAGAAAAATTTAAGATATACATATATCACAATTAAAGAGAAGAGAAAAGCAGATCAGCTACGTGAAGATCCAATAGGAAATTCATGCAGCAAAGTTCCATTGGTAATTCTAACCACCTTCATCAATTTTACCTAGAACAATTGAAGATTGATGGGATTATTAAACAGTACACACAACAAAACAAGATGTAAGCATAGCTTGGTCAAATCATCATTGGCTATCCCCACCAGGTCAGAAGAAGGGAAACAAGATGGTCATCTGATTTTGTTATACTTAAATGACTCTACAAAAATGATATATATGTACATCATATGTGCTGTATTAGTTCATTGATTCCTAACATATTCTCTTTAAATATGAATCAATCTATCAAGCCAAACTGCACATAACCTTGGAAACCAATGGCATCAGTTAGCATCGAAAAACAGCCCATTCTCTACAAACCCCAACACTTTGACACTAATGCCCTACAGATGAGAGTGCCTCAAAATCTGCTCTCTGATTTCAGATCAGACAACTCTGTCCAAACCCACCTTAGTGACGATTTGATTTCAGATCCACCTCCATGATGTGGGATACCTTTAGATTCAATCAATTAAACCTTTAAACTGCCAATGATAGTGGGCAAAGACTTTTACATTTAGGATTCTTCCTTTCAAGTGTTAGTTTAAGCATAATGCAGAAATTGGTATGATTACTACTGTTTGAAATGGATTATGGCTTGAAACAAAAACTGAGGTCATATGATATTCTTTTCTACATCTTCATGGGTGCTTAGCCTAAGCTAGAATGGATTAGTCTTTCTAGTGGGTATTCTTAATTCTCTCATTTCTCAAACATTCTAGATCAAAAAATGACCCTTCACCGAATCTTTCGGATTGTGAGACACATTAAAATTAAATATAATTCATAAGTTGAGATAAAATAAGGAAGAGTCGCAGGTTTCTATTGGTACAACAAAGTGAGTAGAATTTGAATTTTAAACAAGGTTGGGAAACTATGCAGGTGTTGTTGTTGTTCCTGGGCTCTGAACATTACTTTTATAGTTTGAAAACTTCCATAAATCCAAAACCGAGTTATCAGCTTTTTATTTACTTTTCCTTGTTCACTTGGCAACTGCTTAAGAACACTAAGGTCTAAATCACCCTAAGAAGGACAGATTAGGTCACTTATGCCTGTACTGAGCTGATGGCATGGAAGGCAGAAGACATAGATCAAATAGTTCCAGAAAACATATGCTATTAACAATATTTTCAATGCATATGCTGAAAACTACTGCTGTAACACGTAACTAACACCTCAACCTCAAAAGAAAATATAATACATCAATGTGTTTTGCACCTGGAAGAATATGATAGACATTTTGAGTTTTCAAAGGCAGAGAAAACAATGACATCAAGTGTGTTTTTTCAATAACATTATGTTATTCATCAAAAATTAATAGAGTCATCGGCAGATATGCCATTCCCTTTAACCTAGACCTAATTATGTTTTCTGATAAAACAAAGTCAACACATTTTTTCCTTTCAAGCCCCACCTTATCCATCTGGAATGCTCCCCAGTTTCCAACAAAATTGATGCTAAATAATCTTCATTACGCATGAAGAAGCTGGTTTCAGTCAACTTTCTTACTTTTTCAGTTACCAATTATCATCAAACCATAATTGAATATTCATCAAAACCAATGAATTGGAATTTTAACATAAAAGATACCAGTAAAAGGTGCAGTGACAAACAGAAAGGTTGTCATTATAACCCTTAAATGAAGGACATTATGTACCAAACGTTCTACCTGCATCCCCGACACAAAAGCTTAAGGTTATCCCAACTAGATATGGTAAAGGATGAAAGGAAATCTTAAACAGCCCTTTTCAATTAGTATCGACAACTATACTTCATGCTAATAACTAGCCATATGCACATACACCCAGTTGGTATCCAAAGCACTGTCACACAGCTTTAGCTTATTCTTGTTTGCAAGAAGGTTGTTTAGCAGTACATGTTAAAGGTACAAAGTTTTTGTTTTGGGGGACGGCAAGAGAAAATGCTAAAAGATATCACAATACTAAAATTCAATCTTTTTTCTATATGTATGATTTAGTAATGCCTCTAAAGAACAATTTTTATTTAATAAAAGCCCATCAGTAAAGCAAAAGATAACAATCATAAACTAATTAAAACGTCTAATTTTACCTTGCATTTTTTCTCTTTTCATGAAAAGCTCAATTTCTCAGCTAACAAACAGTAATAAGCAACTTAGCAAAATCTCACCTTAGAGAACCACCAGCCGAATTGATAAAGAGTCTGATATCTTTAGTGGAGTCTTGAGCATCCAAAAGCAACAATTGACTAATAATAGCATCAGCCACGAAGTCATCAATACTATTCCCTAAGAACACAATCCTCTCTCTAAGCAACAACCCCATGGCATCAGTTTCAGCGCCTCGCACAGCCGTAGATGGCGTCTGAGGCGAAGATAATTGGAAAGTAACATTGGGTCGTTGAGATTCAAACCCAAAGTTTAGATTTTTAGAGGATTTGGTCGTAGCTAAAAAGCACCCAGTTGATGTTTTGGAAGATTGAGAACGTGAGGGGATAGAAATTTGGGGATTGAACGAGAAGTGGGATGGTTGTTTCTTTAGAGACTGAGAAAATTTGCAAGAGAGAAACTGAGGTGATAAGGAAGTAGAAGAGATTGAGAGTAAGTCCATGGCCGAAGTGTCGGGCAGACACGGGGCTAAGATGATTTCAGTGGGTGATAATATTGAAGGGACGCTCAGTTAGCAACTTCGGTCGGGTTTTCTTTTTTTCTCTTTGGTTTTCTACCTTTTCCCTTTTCTTTTTGGGTTTGTTTTCCTCTCCTTTCACATGAAACAAACACAAACACTTTTTTTTTAATTTTTAAATCCTTGAAGAAACAAATAGTTTCTTTTTTTACTTTTTCATTCCAACTTGTCTATATAATAAGAGATAATTCTTTCATTTTTTTTTAACGTTATATAAAATTTAATTGTTACATAAAAGTTACTCATATGACAAATTTAAAACCAAAAATTAGTTGGTAATTTATGTATTAGTAGATATTATATAAAAAATTGATTTATTATACATTTTAACAATAAATAACTACTATTAATGATAATTTCACTTATCCTATTTGTTTTCGGGTAAACATTTAATCTCAAAACGTCAGTATCTCAAATGACTTTTGTAATAGTATACATTTCAACTGTGAATCGTCATTGTTTAATCTGATTATTGTGTTATTACAACTTCCAACATAAATCGTTAAAATTCATAATGATTTTCTACTAATATTTTGATTTTTAGGTAAATAATAATCTGGAAAGTAAAATATTATTATATTTAATGCTTTACAATAAAATTTTATGTTTATTATTTAAAAAGTCAGAAACTATAATAAAAAAAATTATTAGTTAATCTCATAATTTAAAACGAGATATTATGTGGTGTGTAACTTTATCAAACACAAAGTTGACTGCTTTAATTTGAAAAAAGAAGAAAAAATAGGCACAAAACACCAATATGCCATTACTGGGTGGTAAATAGTGGCAAACTGTATAATTTTTTCTTAAAATAATTTAAACCTTTAAATATGAAAGGTTTAATACGACTAATATGAAATTTAGGTAAGTTTCTTCTTTCTTTCTTTAGACATTGGGCTAATATGAATTATGAGAAATTTAGAACAAAAATTACTATTCCTTTTGTTGCTCTCTCGACTTCTAACATTTATAATTTTTATAAGTACGCTTATCACAATTCTCATTTAAACGTATATAGTAATTTTATTGTGGATTAAGTTATCGACAATTAATTTAAGTAAAAACACAAAGACAAGAAAAGAAAATACATAATCTATTCTCTTCATTCTTATTCATATCAGTCAGATTTTGCCAGTGCCGCTTGATGCTTAGCTTCGTTTATGTATTCTTAGTGTTTAAATTGATAATTAATTTTTATTATTTCCAAGTTGCTCTCTCGATTTTAACTTTATAAACGTTTTTTACGTAACTTGATTAATCGCAATTCTCATTATAAAACAGTAGAATATGTATATCTTACAAGTGTTTTATTTGATGGATTATTCATCAAGTTTGTAGTCGGCAATCAAGTCAATATTATCGCCTTAAAATATGTCGACAAAGACAATGAGAAAGAGAATACATAATCTCTTCTCCTTCAATCATTCTTATATCATATCATGTCCATTGAATGGTTGCCAGTGCCACTTTGATGCTTATCTTTCTGTTTTCGTGTTAGTTAGACTTTCTATCTTGTCTTGCTTCATCATTGTCAAGATTAAAGAAAAAAAAAATTAATTTTTATCAGTTGAACTAATTAATTTTTTAAAATATATATTTGTCAATATAATAACATAATATATCTTACTATTATAATATTGTCAAATAGTCATGACAATCGCAACAAAAGAAAGGAGCAACACGAGAACTTCCAAGAAATTACCCTTCTTAGTAATATTTTTGCCTAAATAACATTGAACTTCTGAAAGAATCCCGTGCATTTGTTGATATGATCTGGTAGCAAATTTATTTTATTTGTGGATCAAATTTCAAGTTTTATAGACTTCAAAAAGCCCAACAGCCTAAACCAAAAAAAAAAAAAAAAAAAAGATTACGGCAAGCCCATTAGTAAAAGAGATCCGATCCAAACTCCAAAAGTAGAATTGTTCGATTTAAGAAAAAAGAAAAAGGAAAAAAAAAAACGTAAAAAAAGATTTCGCGGTTGACCAGGAAAAGACAAAAAAAGAAAAAAACAAAATGGTCTCTGGGATTGGGAACCTGGTCACATGCCATGGAAGCTGCAGAATTCAGATGCAGAAGGAATGAAGGGAGAGAGACAAATGGTAGTACAATCGAAAGTCTGAAATCTCGTACCTTAGGTCACCATCGAACCTCCGGCTGTGACTCTGGCGCTACGTTGTTCTGGTAAGTCTCGGATCATCAGCTTCTTCTTCTTATATTTCTCTCCTACAAACCTGGATCTACAACATCTTTTTCCCTCTTTCCGAAGAAAATTATGTTTTTTATGTGGAATTTTTTTATATTTATATCGAAATTAGCCAAATTGAGTGAATATTGACATTGCCCGGGAAAACTGTATCAATTTTTAGACAGTTTTTGCAGAGGTCTGGAATGCTAAGCACATTGTCTTGATCCGTATTGAGAGAATTCATAGGAAATGGATTTGTTTCAGTTGATTAAAATCCTGGAATGTTGGCATTCCAGGTGGGTTTTCTTTCCCTTGTAATCAACCGCGAGCCGAATTGTTTGTTGTGAAATGGCCATTTGTTTTCAATCTTAACGAGACACTTTCAAACACTTGCCTGGGTTTTCTTTGTTTATTTGTGTAAATTATAACAAGATGATTACATTGCAGTTAGAACGTTGAATGGATAAAAAAAAGTGAAACTTCTTAAGAAAGGTGTGGTTGTGGATGGTGAGAATATAATTCATGGAGTCTGGTGGGGACGAGGATAACATATCAACTCGAGAAGTCTGTGCAAATGGGACTTGCATGAGGACGGCAGAAGTTGAAGCTAAGCTCGATGAAGGAAATATTCAAGAGGCAGAAGCCTCTTTGCGAGAAGGGTTGTCCCTCAATTTTGAGGTTAGTTTATGAAATTTTTGTGTTTGTTATTCTTACGTACATTTCTGTTTCTCTCTCTGTCTCTCCCTGCTTGAGTGCTTGGATTTGTGGTGGGGCAGAAGATACCAGATCAGTGACAAAACCGATAAGCATCATAATGTAAAAATGTTCCCTTGCAAAATGATACTGAGTCACAGGTAGTCTTTCCTGGAGCCTTTTCCTTTTAGTTTTTCCTGAGTATATAAAGTCTTCCCTCCGGCAACACCCTTTTGGTCTATTTTCACAAATTTTGATAATCTGGTACATATTGATAAGGCAAAATCATACACAAGACATCATTTATGCACTGTAGAGGAGATTGACATCTGTCTCCCTTTCCTTTCCAAATGACCAAATGTTATCATCATGCTTCTGTTGCAAAATCAACTTATTTCTTTTCCGACTTCATTATATTACTACCCCACATGGTGAATAGCATAGAGAACCGTTTGAACTGTTTTCTTTTCTTGTTCATCCCAATGGTGCCGTGATGAGCTATTTATCTTAAGATGGTAAAGACTGCAATAGCTTTACCTTTTGACGGAAGTAAAATCATTTCAAGTAGGTTGGAAAGTCTTTGGTATCTATTATAACTTTGGGTATCCATAGAAATTCTTAAGAGTCAATGCTTAGAAGATTATTGTCTCAGTCTGGTTTCTCTTCATTGATCATACTTAGTCAATCATCACAATATTCCCCTGCAGCATAGACGGAATCACGGGTCCCAGGATGATCTATTTTTGTAAACTTCTTTGCTGGACAAGATAGGTCATGCACAGGCTATGATTGAGTATCCTGTTAGCTGAGAAGTAATAAATGGATTTTCATGGAGCAGAGCTAACTAGCATTATTGACTTATCCATTTTTATCTGTTTGTTAATATTTTTTTCTCTCTTATCAGCAAGAAATGTTGGTCAGTTTTAAGCTAGAGATTGAACTTGCTATTTACAGTAGACATATTTTCACAGTTCAGTTTTTATGATAGGTTTGAATTTGTGATTTATGAGGCATCATAAGTTTTCTTTTTGCATCCTCAGTTACGAGTGTGTAGATTATGGTCATACACCAAATAAGCCTAAACATGGACGCATAGTTGGCATTTGAATACCATTTCTATGCTTACAGAAACAACATCATGGCTCATCATGAGCAGAATACGTAATATTGAACCAAAATACATTATCAGATGACAAAGTGGCTTGTTAATGTCAATATCTGCTTGACTTTGTTGGCATTGAATTGGAATCAGAATAAGCACATGTCAGAGTAATGTTTCATGGTTACTTTTGAAATTTATAGGAAGCAAGAGCCCTTCTTGGGAAATTAGAGTATCAGAGAGGTAATGTTGAAGGTGCTGTTCGCGTCTTTGATGGCATCGATCTCCAAGCTGCCATACAACGATTACAACCTTCTCTTTCTGAGAGACAAACAACAAGGAAGGGCCGCTCTCGAACTGAGTCGCCATCCTCAGTTTCACAGCATGCTGCTAGCCTGGTGCTTGAAGCTGTATATTTAAAAGCCAAGTCTCTTCAAAAGCTGGGAAGATTAACTGGTATTGGTTACTTTTTAGTTGCTTTTCTCCTCTTTATCACCTACTCTCTCTTTTATTTCCTAAAAATTTCAGTATTCCTTTTCTGGTTCTATTTGAGTACGATTCATTTTTTTTAATGGGGTTCTCTAGAGGCTGCTAATGAATGCAAAAGTGTGCTTGATGCTGTGGAGAAGATATTTTGTCAGGGGATCCTTGATGCACAAGCGGATAATAAATTGCAAGAGACTGTCAGTCAAGCTGTAGAGCTCCTTCCAGAACTCTGGAAGCAGGCTGGTTGCTATCAAGAAGCAATTGTTGCTTATAGGCGTGCTCTTCTTAGTCGGTGGAACCTTGATAATGACTGTTGTTCTAGGATTCAGAAAGGATTTGTCATGATTTTGCTGTACAGTGGGGTGGAGGTTACCCCACCCAGTTTAGCTGTTCAGATTGAGGGGTCATATATACCTAAAAATAATCTGGAGGAGGCAATTCTACTTTTGATGGTTCTTATGAGGAAAGTTCATCTTGGTAAGACCGAATGGGATCCATCAGTGATGGAGCACCTGACATTTGCACTTTCTGTATGCTGCCAAACTTCTGTTTTAGCCAAACAACTCGAAGAGTTAATGCCTGGAGTATATAACCGTGTTGATCGTTGGAATTCTTTAGCTCTTTGTTATAGTGGAGCAGGAGAAAATGAATCTGCCTTGAATGTGTTGAGGAAGTCTTTGCACAGACATGAACAACCAGGTGACATCATGGCATTGTTGTTGGCTTCCAAAATTTGCAGCGAGGATTCTTATCTTGCTGCTGAGGGAGTCGGATATGCACGGAGTGCAATCAGTTATGCTGAGGGGATGAATAAGCATGCCAAGGGTGTGGGTCTCCGGGTACTGGGGCTTTGTCTGGGAAAGCAAGCTAAAGTTTCTTCTTCTGACTTTGAGAGGTCTCGTCTTCAGTCTGAAGCACTCAAATCATTGGATGAGGCAATTACCTTGGAGCAAAAAAATTCAGATCTGATTTTTGAGTTAGCTGTTCAGTATGCAGAGCACCGCAATTTGAATGCTGCTTTGCTCTATGCAAAGCAGTTCATTGACGAAACAGGTGGATCCATATTGGAAGGTTGGAGATTGCTTTCTCTGATTTTGTCTGCTCAACAGAGATTTTCAGAGGCTGAAGTGGTAACTGATGCTGCTTTAGATGAGACAGCCAAATGGGAGCAAGGACCACTGCTTAGGCTTAAAGCAAAGCTGAGGATATATCAGGCACGAGCCATGGATGCTATTGAAACATATCGTAACCTCCTTGCATTGGTTCAAGCACAGAGGAAATCTTTTGGGCCTCTTAAAATTACCTCTCAGGTCAGATTCTTTTTTATTCCTTTCACTATGTTTTAGGACTGTTTTTTGCTTTAATTAGTCAGAGAGTGAGACATCTAATATTGATGCAAAAATTGTGGGTATCCTGCTAAGTAACATGCTGGTAGTTGCAATCTTATAAAACTTCAGGTGTATGACACTTCCAAGGTGTTGGCCTTTCGATCTTGGGATTTATAATTTAAAGTTGAATGACTCTGCCAATCTGTAATTTCCTCTTTTAGTTGATGAAATTGCTTTTACGTGATAAATTTATGAATAAGTGAAGCTGGATACATGTCGACATTGGCTTTGTAAGTATCTGTTCAAAGATCTCTAATTTTTGTGGAAAAGCCAAAAGAAAAGAAAATGATGAGGCAATGGGAAGGCAGAAGGTGTGTTGAAAGAATCCTTTTGGTGGAGGGGACTTAGTTGAGATTTTTCTAGTGGTTCTTTTAATTCTGGGTTTCTAATATCTTGTAATTTTGGCACGTATTTAGCTGATTATAATCGCATAAATTAACATAAGACTTTCAGTTTAGGTGACAGTGTGACACGGGTGAAACTTGATCTACATGTGTGTCAGGCAGCAAATTCCTCTTGGCCACAACTTGACCTCCATCTATATCCTTTCTTTATAGCAGTAAGTTTTGGAACTTGGGAAAGTGGTTGCTGAGTTGGAAATGACTGTATTACTTATGGTATCATAAATTACAAATCAATATATGTATTGAAAGTTCATTTGGTGATCTAGATGCAAACATGAACAGAGGTTCTAAGTTTTTCTCCTTAGAGTTATTATTTATGTTTGTCTTTCCCTTTCATTATAATCTCTTAATTGTCAGACAAGATGAAGAAACATGGATCTTTTTCATCTCCATATTTTCCAGTTAATATACCTTTTTTTATAGGCTCCTGATTCATGAAATTCTTGCTTCAATATTTAACCCCATTATTTTTTTTATTTTTTTGTAGTTTGAGGATGATAAAGTAAATGAGTTTGAGGTTTGGCATGGTCTGGCAATTTTATATTCAAGCCTTTCTCATTTGAAGGATGCTGAGATATGTTTGCAAAAAGCTAGGGAGCTGAAGCAGTACTCTGCTGCAACATTGCACACAGAAGGCAAGAACGGAACCTTTCTTTCTAACTACATGAATGAATCTCTGGGCCTTCTATTTTATGTATAGCTCAAGAATCTGAAAACACGTGTCACTATTCCTATTTGGTTTTATTAATTGGATCTGGTTAGACAATTGCACAAAGTTCTTTTCTTTATATCTCTTAACACATTAACATAAATTGAACTTGATTGTACTGCAGCATTGTTAGAGAACATGCTGAGTACTATTTGAACCCCATCACAAGCGGACTTTTTAAATGCTGATTAAATCTTACATGTTTGTATGTTATTGGACCTGATCTGGCAGACACAATTTATACTAATTTATTGTTTCCTCTATTGTTCTACTAGGTGTTATGTGTGAAAGACGTGGACAAATCCAAGAAGCTTTTGCTGCTTATAGTAATGCCCTCCTACTTGAACCCTCATATATTCCATCTAAGATATTGTTGGGTTCTCTGATGTTGAAAAAGGGTTTAAAGGCCTTGCCTGTGGCAAGAAGCTTACTATCTGATGCCCTGAGGATAGATCCCACCAACCGCATGGCTTGGTATTACTTGGGAATGGTTCACAAGGATGATGGACGCATAGGAGATGCTGCTGACTACTTCCAGGCAGCGTCTATGCTCGAAGAATCTGATCCCATTGAAAGCTTCAGTGCTCTCCTTTGATTGGTTTTCTTCCATAAGAGGTTAAGTCAGCCAGTTCCATAGCATCAATCTTTCAGCCAATATAGCTGCTGGATCTTTAGAAGACTGTGCTTGGAGATAATTTTGCAGATGTTTCCCAGTTGCTATTCTTTTTTTCTTTTATTTTTGTCAATCATCCATCCCCATAAACTGGGCTAAGAGGGAGGTTGGAAGGTGCTACATTGAATTTAATCTAGTAATAAGAAGAAAGGCATCAAAAAGTAAATGTGTTTGTAGGAATGATGAACTGTAAAGAGCTGAGAATTGTGAAGGTTTTTAGCAGTGGTCTTTTAGAATTTGAAATTGCTGCCGCCTGTAAATGTATTTTTTTTTTTTATTGATAAAAGATAAGAGCACATTTAATTTTTTTCACTCTGATGCATTTTCTATGTTGCTTCAATCTCTATCTCCACGAGGATGCATTGTTACACTTGATACAGCTAGTATAACTTTAGTAGTGTTAGTAGCTTCACCAATAATTCAATTTAGTTCATATAATTTATTTTCTTCATTGAGTTTCTGTAGTTTCCAAATTGATGTAATATTTGTGTACCAATTGTAGTATGGGGTGATGGGTCTTATGTGAAGTATGAGAAAATTTGCCAATTAGAGTTTTCTTTTGTTTATCTTTTTAATATATTTTTTTATGTCCGTAGATAAGAGGAGTCCTGTGAAAAGTGAAGTGAAAATTAATACCCAGAACTCTTTCGCTGTGATTCAAACTATGTAAAAAAACATATTTGATAAGAGTTTGGAACCAATAAAAAATCACATGTTATTATTTAATTTTTTTAATACTACTATGCCAATTTCACCTTTAATTGGCATAAATACTAACGATTGTTTGTTAGTAAGTACTTAAGTTGTCAAGTACAATGCTAATTTCTTTGTTAGTCGTCTTTTATCTTCATAAAACAGTAAATCGTCTTAGACATTGGCGATTTTAGTTGTAGAAAATATTTAACCATAAAATCGTTTTTAAGTTTGGCAATTTACCTATTAGTACACTTTTCTTATTTAATCATAAATCGTCTTATAATTTGACGAATTTACCTCTTAATATACTTTTCACTGAACATTTAGCTTTAAGTCACCAAATTCTATGCTAGTTCCTTTGTAAGTCACCTTTTACTTTTAATTGGACAAAGAAATTGACGATTTATTTCAGAAAATATTTAGCCTTAAATCGTATATATTCAGACGATTAATTAGTCACCTAAAGGCTACTTTCATTACCAATTTGCATTTTTATTATATATTTAAATATAAGTTAATAAATTTTACTGCTTTTTTAGCAAATGTGTGGCATTCTTTCCAAACTTTTTACTTTAATGTATTAGAATATCAATTTTTGTGTTATTTTGTAACAAGTATAAGTGAAGCGCACAAATTTTATTTTCTACTTCTTTTCCAATTTGTGTAAAGAAAAAAAAAAATCTGATTTGTGACAATATATTTTTACAAAAATAAAAAATAAAAATATTCTAACGAAAGCACTTCACAAACAACCAGGGAACATAACACAAATTATTGGGCTGAAATCTATTTTTCAGTTCCTTTCAAGTTATAATACTTGGTTTGCTCCCCACAGGCTGAAAGATTTACTCCCCCTGCCGTTGTGATGAGTAGCTTCCCTTATATATTTGCTTGAGTTGCACAATAGATCCCCTTGAAGGTTTTAAGTTATTTAAAAACCAAAATGGCAAGAGTGCTAAATGCAATACAAATACAAAAGGATTAGAAGGCTGCAATAGAATCCAATTGTTTTAGCATTAAGAAATTAGGTTGTTAGACAGTCTTCAGATGATATAAACAACAAAGCATGAACAACTCTTTACATTGATGGTACTCTAGTTTAAAGAGCTAGTTGAAAGGTCATGCTTCTGTAGATTAAACTAGTCTTCATTTTCTTGGGTGTCATCTGCACTCATGAGATGGTTAAGTGTAACCCTTGCCTTTTTTGGTTTCGACTGAGGCTTCAATTCTATCATCTTCATTACCCTTCCTTTTCTCTCTTTCATCCTTTTCTTCATCGCCTGTAATTACAGGAGCATCAGCAACGGTACTTTCTTCTGCTTTCATCATGGATGTCTTTGGATCAGACTCTTCCTCTTTCTGTTTATCATCAATTTCTCCTTTCTTAGATGACCTTTCACAGTCCTCTAGAAAGGAGTGGATTTCTTCATTGTTAGCAATATCCAAAGTGGTTTTCCCTGCTTTTGTCTTGGTATTAGGATTTGCACCTTTCTTTACCAAATACTTGACAAGTTCCACATGAGATCCTTGAACAGCATAGTGTAACGGAGTAAGGCCTTTGCGTGTGAAAGCTTTGACAGAGGCCCCAGATGAAAGTAGGGTGCGCACAACTTCTATATGTCCCTTCTGCGCAGCAAAGTGTATTGCTCCCATGTCATCCATGGCAGCAGCACCAACATCAGCCTTGTTCTTGCAGAGATAACTCACCACCTCTGCTTGCCCAGACCATGCTGATAAGTGTAGTCTATGCTCCAATTACTTGTATCAAGGAAACAAAATGAAATACAAGAATGCTGAAATGAAAATATAAATTGACAGACACTAATTACCAAACAGCTTATAACATAAGACAACGCCCACATATATATAAAATGAAAAGAAATCTATAGAAATGGTTGAAGTTCTTATTCATGAGGACACATACTCATTACTACAATTACAGGGTAAGCTACCCTGGAAACAAATGTTTTGCAGGCACACATTTAGATGGGACATGCAGCATCATTATCAACAAACAACAAATACCAGAAAATTTCAATGATTAGGTCCATACAAAGCCTTCATAAGTTTAGATGTTCGGATTTTCATTTAATTCAGTTGGCAACAGATAAAAATTCTTTTGTCTAATATTTTCTACTGCCCTTGAAAACCTTACACTCTTCTCATGGTTGCATGACAACAAAGTACCCCTAAAATAAAGAATGACTTAAGTTAAACAGTGTGATACTTTCACATATTACGATCAGATCCATCTGCAAATCCACAGGATTTAAATATTAGTCTGCATTCCATGTCTGTGTTGTTTAAAATAAGGGAATAAAGATAAGACGTAACAACTAAAACTGCATTTTAAAGTGAGAACTTATGCCTTAGACGTGGAAAATGAAAGGCAAAAACTGCAATGGTTAAACAAGAATATAAATATTGATGAATCAGCCAAATAACAAAATGAAGAAAAAAAATTCATTCCTTCTTTCCTCACTGACCTTCCTTCAGCTTTGAATAGTAATTTGGATGCTATGCATTGATTTTTTTTCTTTATATATTTTCTCTATCTTGTCTCTTTATCCATGCTTTGGTGGTTTATGGAATGCATAAGAATCATATGTGACAGATACATAATCAGGTTATGAACTTTATGCCATTTGTAATTACTGTTACACGTGGAAATCATTTTCTAAAAAACATGGAGTTTTTCACTTCAAATTGTTTGATTTCCTCCCCCTCTGCTAAACAATAATACAAAGAAAAGGAGACAGCTGAAGATTCATTAGAAATTAAAATTAGTTGGATTCAAATCATAATATGAACAAGGTATTAGTTATTGCATTTTCCTACCACTCAGCTGGTGGTATGGTTCACTAGGTAGTCTATTGAAAAAAAAAAAAAAAAAACACAAATTAGAGAATCTTAATATTTTCTTTATTTTCTAGGCAACCAAACAAGGATGTAAAAAAATTTTAGGGTTTCATAAAATTGACATTAGAAAGAAAGCTACTAATAAAAGCATGAGAAGGTAAAGGAGGATACGGTGTTCTGGAGTGCTTATCTCTAGAATTGACAGCCAAAGGGTTTGAGCTCAAAATAAACTGAACGGCGTTCAGGTCACCGGACCTCGCCGCCGTGTGAAGGTCTTCGCCTTTGTTCGAATTCTGAGGTTTACCCATCTCCCTCTTTCTTCGTTCTTCGTTCTTCGTTCTTCGTTCTTCGTTCTATACCTCTTTGCTTATTTTTGTTTTTTTTCCTCTCATTTTCTCAGTAAAACAAAATTTTAATTGGGTTGGGCCTTATGGACCACAAAGTAACCATTACCAACCCGGCCTGGAGGCCCATCATGAGCTGGTCTCCTCGAGCTGATCAAGCGTATTCATTACAGTTGCTGTATTGGCACAAAATGGTCTATTACAATTTGACTTCTTTCTTTTCTTTTTCCCGTGAAGATTCTAAGCTCTGTAACACAATGGTTTTGAGGAACTTACAGCTCTGAAGTAATGCGTGGTAGCGAAAAGAAATATATTGAAGTTCAAATTCCCTGCTAAAGTGAAACGTAGCTGTGTCTAGTTGCAGTTCTGAATCCATGTCCATCAAAATTAAAAGTAATATACATTCACAAGAATACATGGAATTTTTTTATTTTTTATTTTTCCTTTCTAGACAATTAACTTGACAGTCTTCAATGATTTTCTGATTTTCTTTTTTATACTAATTTCTGAGTAAATTTTCTTTCTTTCTGTCAATGAGTCAATCTCGTCTGAAATGAAGAAAAAAACTACTGGCCGATCAATTGTTTGCAGACCCTCCAGAATCCTGACTTCTGCTCTCTAAGCTATCCATCCCTGTTGATCACACAACTAAAAATTAATGTTACTGCACGTGTATTAAGAAAGTAATAGTTGTACATTTTTGCATTACATGTACTCCCAGTGAGAGTTTTTGAAGTTTCAGGGATCATAACAGCCAATGAATTATAGTAGGGTTGGGGTGTATCTATGGCTGCTTATATAAGAATTGAAAAAAATTGTGTTCAAGAAAAAGTATAAAAACTGTTAAAACTGAACTGGGGATTTATGTAAAGCTTGTTGGTGATGCATCTTTGTTTGGTTAAGACATCTAAACAAAAGTCTATCGCAGATCTAGTAAGCTCAAAGTAAGTTGTTAGCATGAAAGTAACAATGAAATTAAGTCCACAACAAAGAAGGACATCAAGAATCAAAACGCTCACCTTATAACCTTGTCACTGAACTGCGTGAACAATTAATGGCTAATCCCAAATCGAACTCTGAGAGCATCAAGAGCCTTCTCAAAAGATTGTGACAGTTCAGTGATGGACGTTTTGCATGCTGAAAATTTTGAATAAAACAGATCATGCAGTATAACCCGACCGCATAGAAGCTGTAAATACAATTTACCAAACCCAGAAACAAGTATACTTACAAGTTCTAATCACAAGAATGTTGAACATGTCATAACTAGTATTCAATAATTATTACAAGTTTCTTTGATTAATGAAACAGTTGATTAATTTGGGGTAACTGGGATTAAATTACTACACCTGTGAATCCCATCATTCATATGTAGTCCACAATGTTCTCAAATGTCCTTAAGAGTGAAGTCATAATAACATACCACGAGATGCGCTGGCCTGTGCTTCTGCCATGAATTCTTCATATGAACCCTGAAAAAGAACCATGAGATTGATAAGGAAGTCTTTGAAATTTAAGTAGTAAATAAAATGATAATCAAAGCTGCACCTTCATTGCTTCTTTACTTTCAACAATTCGTTGGTACACCTTCTTATAGTCCTTCTCAGCTTCGTCCATTACTTGCTCGCATGCTTGAGTCTGACTCTAAATAATTAGAAAAGGGAACACAGTCGAGTAATCAGATACAGATCCCTGCTAGAACAGTAGTTGTACAGGTTCCACCTTCAATTGTTGGCCAACAACAATACAAAGGGTTGGGATTTAGTCAATTCTTTTCCCATTAAGCAGACATATCAGAATCCATGGGTAATAACAACATCAGTTGTAAGATGATTCTTTTATAAAATGAACACATAGTTTCCAAAAAAGCCAAAACCATGGAACTAGCAGGGAGGCTTGGTCGTTATCTAAGACTCATCCTTCTGAAACTCTCTAAAGCACATTGCTCTGGACCAAGTCTCTATTGATTCTTTACCATAAAAAGGTTCAGCATGCACTCATACAGGGATGTTACTTCATAGAATTAACTGGAGGGACCTTGCAGAATTGTAAGAAAAAAACACGTAAGATGAGTTGTCTGCTACTCCAAACAAACACAGAATTTAACTAAGAGAGCCTAATCATATTATTCGGACTAACAAATAGGGAAGTTTGTGATTGATAGGCCAAAATTTGAATAGAATTTTAGTTATTCAGGAAAAGATACGGAGCAATTCAGAGAGACTGAGATTTACATCTTATTCTAAGATAATCGGTTTGTCTGCTAAAATAACGAAATTCATATAATAGAGATTTTCAGTTATCATCATAGCTCATCGAAGGAATTTCAATTTGTTCTAGATTTTCTTATGTTTTCTCGGCCACCAAACAAACAATGATAACCTTAGGAAACTTCGATTATCTCTACATATATAATTATATTCAGGTGATTAATGGAGAGAAAGAGACCTTGAAACGCTTGTGGAGGCGAGAATGAGAAGCATCGAAGTCCATGAGGATCTCAGAGTGAGAGCGATCGATGTGGCGCTTCAGATCGTCAATACTTGAAGAGGCCAGATTCCTTCAAATCGGAGATGTTGTTCAAAGTCTCGAGCGGAGGAGATTTGATCAGATCAGCGGTTGCTCTCTTATCGTTCTTGGACGTCGATGACGTTTTGGTGAAGAAAGCCAAATTTGGAGAATCATCCGGAGGAGAAGCCATTGCCAATGGTGTTTCCAGAAATTCGGAGACTCTGGCCTTACTGTTCCTTCTCTTCTTCATATCTCTCTCTCTCAGATTTCAAATTTCGGGAACGGAGTTACAGTGAGCAAACTGAAAGACTGATAGTCTGTTGTATGGCGGGTTTTTCAAATTTATGAGAAAATTTGAAATGCCGTTTTCATTTGTTCATTTTTTTAGGTAGAATTTCTGACATGTTGACAAATCCATCATCATAATATAATCCAGTAGTGATTATAATTCAATTTGTCGGAGTTAAATTTTTACATGTTTAAACGGTGAGAAAATTATATTTAATTTTGATATGTTACTTTCGAATTGTATTCAAACCAATTTGTGAATAAACAAAAAATTATATAACAGATCTAAAAAAGAAAAATAAGATAAATTTAGTTTGATTAGATTAGATAGAGTTTTGACAAAATCAAATTGGATCATCTTCGTGAGCATAGCTTGACAGAATCAGAAACATATGTAAGAAATTATTTATTTTTTATTCGTAAAAAATTTATTGAACTACATAATAAAATATATTTCTCTCCCTTCACATAAACTGCATCCAGGTAAGGTGGTTTCAACAAACAACTGCAGAACAATTGGAAATTCGTCGCTCTGAGCTCCAACTGTCTTTTGGAAAGTGTTTTGAAGATGTTATGAATATTTATGTACATCAAAAACATTCTGAAAACAAAAGAAGCAGACATGTCTCTCACTACTACATCTGCCTATACCATCTTTCACAAAGCTGTACATCTGTATTAAATTTACATTGTGGTGGCAGAAGCACACAAACAAGATGTGGACATTGAAGCCAATTTCAAAATTTCAATATAAAACAAAGTTGGTGATCCCTCTCTATAATGTATGCTTGATACGAAAGCTAGATGCGAATTAATGTCAATACTACAAGTCAAAAATTCACAACTAAAACAAAATTATATCAAACAAAAAGAAATTTCCTCACACTTAGGATACTGTTTACTTTCTGAATCTTAATTGTAAATCCATAAACTAGTGATCATAACAGTAAAGATGCTCAGTTGCTAACCAGCTGCTGGCTTTGTATTCTAAATATTCATAAAAGGAAGAAGAGTGAATAAGATAACAAGCTATCATGCATTTTGTCCATGGATGATTTCAATCACAAGCATTCATGCACAAATACTTTTGTCTTGGCAGCTTATGAATGCTCCTAAGCATTCATGACAGAAGTAGGAAGTTCACCAAACATAATAACATGTTCTCCTAAGTATTCAACAATGCCAATTTAAACTTTTCCAATCACCATTATCATCACGCCTAAAAAACAATGACGATAAAGAGCTGATGACCAACATATTTATAATTATAAATGACGCAATAGACACAAAGCTACCCTTGTATGCTTGTCATCTGCAGAACCCTGCAACTCCTTTAAAATCGGGAGATATTACTCTACTAAAGGATTATTACTCTCCTGATTGTCAACATCTGGGAGGTCAGAATTAACGGAGAACTTTAACCATCTTTTTTTCTCAACATATATCAGACAAGGCTGCATCACCAGGCCAATAACCACAGCAATGACGCTTATAACCATTACTTTGAGTGAGGAAAGGGCCAACACAACACAAATCAGTAGTGTAGGTGGAATGCACATAAGAATGGCTGCCACTGTTCCACCGGGTATCTTATAAGGCCGAGATGCAGCAGGCTGTTTGATCCTCAACCATACAAATGCTATAAACTCCAGAATCATTCCGAAACAGTACAAGAAGTTTTCTGCAGCTACGATCTCTTGAAAGCTTAGCCAGGATAGCAAAATCACTCCAGAAGCTGAGAACAATATTCCTGTAAGGGGGGTTCCATAACGAGACCTTTTGCCAAAGAACTCGGGCAACATCCCCCTCTCTGCCATTCCCAGAAGTTGGAAAGAGTCACTGCTCATCTCAGCCACAAACATCCCCATATTTGACATTGCAGCAGCCCCTTGGATCCACCATCTCAACCATACTCCTCCAACAATTTTAGCAATATCTGAGAAATATCCATCAGTCCATAACTCACGATCGAGAGGAACAGCCCCAGTACCAATTAGAAGAGGGAAGAAATACCCAACAATTACCAGGATCAAAGCATAAAAGAGAGCCTTTGGAAGAGTTTTCTTTGGGTTTTCCACCTCGCCAGCGAGAGTACTTATTGAGTCCCAATAGTTAAGATTCCAAAAGAGAGTATTCAAGTACAAATTCCAGTCCACATCATGTAAATTAATCACAGTCCACCTCGAAGGCTCCAACTTTGGAATTGACACAAGTCCCATAACCACAAAAGGAAGGATAGAGAAAACCCCTAAAACAACAGCAACCCATCCCACAATGGTTAAGCCCCTATAGTTCATGTAAGTGAGAATCACAGTCAAACCCCACACAGCAATTGTTCTTGGTAAACCACCACCTAAAGCAGGGATTCCCGACTTCAGATAGTCAAGGAAAAGAACTGGGTACAGGGCATTATCAATTACCCCACTAAGCCATTTCATCCAACCTTGCTGAAATCCCCAATAGGGACCCAAAGCAGATGAAACCCAAACCACATAACCACCATTTTCAGGGAACATGGTACCCATCTCTGCGGTAATCAAAGCTTCAGGAACACTCCATATTAATGGAAACACCAAGAACCCAAGAAGGGCTAAAAGAGGGCCAGCAGCCTGGACACTGTCCTCAACCCCAAAAGGGCCACCAGAAACCTCGTAGAAGATAAGAAAGACAAGGGGTAGAACTGAAACTTTCTTAAACTTATTTACCCTAGGGGAAGGTAATTCACCAACCGACACATACCCAGTATCGTTGTTGTACTCCCCCATGGCAGTAGAACCTTGCCTACTAGCTGTGTTCCTTAATTTCTGCACTCAGAGTGAAATTTGAAATCAACAAACGATATATTTCCACTGAAAGAACTGAAACAGAGATTTTATTCTCAGCTATCAATTAACCGTCAAAAAAGACACTTAATTTAACAGTCTTAGCAATAAAGAAGCATTCTAGACCAAAACAACAAATAAATCTCCCCCACTACAAGAAAATGTATTCAAACCCCAATGAAGATGGTTTGAAAACAGAGATGGGAAGTTTGTGTTTTCCATTAAGAAAAACAATTAAAGAAAAGGAAAAAAAATCCACAAATATCATCCATATAAACTATGGAAATAGATCTGGGAAAAAGAAAAGAAAAGATTAACAATCGCAACCCATCACTACCTACAAAGAAAAAGTATGAAAAAGGAAAAGTAAAGGTAGATTAATATAATCGAAGAAACAGAAAGCGAAAAAGGAAAATAGACAAACCATGAAAGATGCCCTTTCAGGGTCGTCGTGTAGACAATCTGCACCATTGTAGAATCGAACGTGGAAGAAAAGCTTCGATTGCCTTACACGACTAAGCGGACAGTAAAGGAAAAGAGAATAGCAATTAAATACGCAGGCGCACTCGCTTAACTATCCCATGGTGGCAGTGGCCTCCTGTTCCCTATTGTGCGTGCTTGGTAGTTAGTGGTAGCGGCTGGACCACTGGCTTAATTCTCATAAATGTCTATTTTATTTTCTTGCTCTCTATCTCCTCAGGTGCCTCTCTCTTCTAAAGTTGTTCTTACACATTTTTTACTTGGTCAAGTACACAATTGATTACCCCAAAAAAAAAGTACACAATAGATGTTTTTTTTCTTTTTTTCAAAGTTTAGCTGTCCAATGTTTCAAAAATTAAACTTAAAAAATATTGATTCCCAAGCTAATAATTAAACCACAATTAAATTAATAATATCAAAAATATATTTAAATACTTTAATAATATTAAACATGAATAATTATATTAATAGTATATATTAAGAATTTAAGAAAATAAAAATAAAAATAAAAATTTATCTAATATAATGACACTTATAAAATAGTTATATATTAATTAGCATGTTTTAGTTATATATAATACGTTATGATTTTTATTTAATTTTTAATTGAATTTGAATGTCTATTAGCATGACTAATAAAAATATTAATAATTCAATTAAATTTTAATTTTTTAGATTTTAAGAAAATTAAAATAAAACACTAAACCACCAAAATTGGTCACTGTAATTCGAATTTCTTGTATTATTTTTTATTTTATTTTTATCAATTTTATACTATTCAATCATCAAAATGGTTATTTGGTCTAAACTAATCCATCTGTCATTCATTTCATGTTTTAATTAGTCTAACCACCCGGGTCACTGTCTTTTTGGTGTTACTTTAATATATTAATGACAAAATAACAACCATATAACTCTACACACCTTTACTTTATTAAATTAATCTTTAAATTCTGAAGTTTAATTAGTTACGATTTTAACCAACGGCTAGAGATTACATATAATATACACATGTCCCTAAATCACTTTTAAAAACACAGATCCATTCCTCTAAATCACTTCTTTTTTCAAATGAGACTTAAACTCAGTGATCTTCAATACAAAAGATTCACATTGCAATTATTGAAACGTTCTTTATCAAATATCTAATATAAGAATATATAATAATTAAAGCAAAGTTTGAAATTACTAACAAATAATAATTATATAAAATAATATTGACATCTCAATTATGCACTCTTAAATTTTAATATAAAAATATAAACTAATTAATATAAAATTTAAAATTGTTAACAAATAACAGTTATGTCTGATAAGAATGACATCTCAACTGTGCATGTATAAGACGTATATATAAATATTACATTAATAATTATAATAATATATCAACTGTGTAACATGTGCGAGATACGTGTTCATAAACAAACAACAAAAATAAAAAAATAACAAATTAAGACTTGAAGTCTAACCTCTTCTTCTTTTTTGGTAAGAAAGTAGTCTAACCTCTTCATTCTCACAAGGAGATATGTTCCTGGCCGTATCAGCTAGACTCCGTGGAGGAAGGGCGTCATCACCGGCTGTTTCCGGCTCACCGGGGCTAACTTCCTTCGGTTTGGACACCACCATCGTCCCTAATTCGGTGTCTCTTTCTCTTATTTCCATCTGAGATTTATTCATAAAAGAAGAGAAGAGGGGAGAGGAAGGAACTGAGAGTAAGGAGTGAGCCGTGAGGGGAAATGGTTTGAAGTTGAAAAGGATATGGGAAATGGTATCATAGTTAGCCACAAGACAATAAATTCTTACACAATTATTAATAGCCAAAAAAAAATAATACAGAAAATAACTAGAAGACAATTTAAATGGTTACGTCCCTACCAGGAAAAGAAAATATTAATTAAATATAGATATTTTTTTCATTTTCATTATTTTATAATTAAGGATATTTGACAATATTAATTCAATATTTTCCTTAAAATTTTTTCAGTTGGGATGTTTGAATAGGCAAGAGGACAAAGATAGGAATAATTAACTGCAAAATAAGTCAAAACTAAACACGTTAAAAAAAAATATCAAGGTTTATTTGAGAGTTTTAGGGATAAAATGAGAAAAATCACAATGACACTTACTATTTATTTGATTTGGATTTTTTTTATTATTACATAAATAATATTTACATTAATTATATGATAAAATAAATTTGACTTGAAAGTTAAGAAATGATATGAACAGTAATAGTTATTGTTAAATAATTTATTTGGGTATCAATATGATTTTAGTATGTAAAACATTGAAATTTTTGTCAGTGTGGAAAAAGACTGAGACTGGGGGTCAAAAAGACAGATATGCAGCTGATAGGTTAGGTTTGAAATAAATATCTCTAACTTAATTGGGTTGATAATAATCTCACTCAAATTTCAAACCTTGATAATAAATCTATCTAACTCGATTGGATTGATAAAAATCTCAATCAAATTTCAAAATAGATGGTTAGATACAAACTTGTATATCTAATGAAAATTTTGGTGGGCCTGTCAGATTGGATTTTTCATTAATTGAATCTTATTGTAAAATGATCCTATAACCTATTTTTCTTAAGGGAAGAATAAGGTTTTAAATTAAAAAATATGTTCAAATTTATAAATATTTATTTAAAAATAAACATAAATAGAGTCTTTTAAAGTTATAAATATAATTAAAATAGTAAAATAAAATAAATTTAATTTATAACAATAATATATATATATATAATAAATATGATAAAATTTAAAAATTTAAAAATGATATATTAAATTAATTTATATACTCATTTTCATATGTTAAGAGACTATTAAATAGCAGTGATATATGTTATATATATGTATAATTGTCAAATATTAATACATAAAAGTTCAATTTTAATTGGGTTCTTGGGTTTGGACCAAATCTGATCGGGTCGGTCCAAGTTTTTGGGCTCTCGAATATGCTTAAGTGTGAAGCGCATCGGAGTGATTCATATATCTAAGTTCGTCGTGCTTGCCTTGCCATCACTTTTTGCACACGACACCTGAGAGTGAGAGAGACTTCGAACGTAACGTACTTGAATTTCTGGAAGGAGGAAACCCAAAAAGCAAATCAAAGTCCAATCTCAAATGGGTTTGAAGGTCTGCTCCTGCTTCCTAACCTTCCACTTCCATAAATTTTTATTCTATTTATATACGATTAGCTCAGTTTTAGAAGCTGCAATGGATGTGAATGTTTAATTAGTTGGTTACTCTGTTTGTCTTATATATCTAGGAGGAATTTCCTATTTGTTTTGCATCAGATTCCCAGATCTGTTACTTATTTGTGTGTTTAGTTAATTGCTCTGGTGTGGGTTCATGTTTAACTGTTTAATTAGTCATTAGAAGGAATTTTCTGGGAAAAGTTCCTTTTTTTCTTACTTGTTGTTTCATGGGTTTGCTACAATGAACTTATATACTTGAATTTCACGCCTCTTGATGAGCTTAGGAGAGGGTTAATATTATTTTTGTTTTACTGGTAATTGATGAATTTCGAGTAAGATGTTTAATATTTCACTTCAATAACAGAAGGTATGTGGGGTCCTTTTTCTACAGAATGTGGTATGCTTACTTTCTTAAGTTAGATTATAAATAAAGTCTCGTGAATGCTATTTTGTTTCTCAGATTAGGCTTGGTTTTATGTGAAATCAAAGTGAGCTTCGATGTGGTTTTTCTTTAGAGAAGTTTATGCAAAAATTGAGGATGGGGTCTGGTTATCAATGAGGCAATGCCTCAACAACAAAAGGTTAAGTAATAAAATTACGAATCTTAGGTTAGGACCTTGAACTTATAGTCATATGCTTGTTGGATAATAGTCCTACCATCATATTGAATGATCCTGGCTGTATTGGCGTATCCTTTTTGTCCATATCATGCACACATTTCTGGTTGCTGGCTGGTTCAATGGCTCTATATGAATTAGAAGTTTATTATCCCTCTGAAAGTCTGACCCTGTTTTTGACCTGATGTGGAGACAGGGTTTGCTCGTTATATCCTTATGGGTCATATCAGAACTTTTGAGATTATATTGTTCTGAAATTAGTAAAGATTCTGGTTGGAGATAATAGTTTCCTGATTCCTCACTCGTAGATGTGAAAGAAATTCATTATAAGTTCTGGGTAGTATTGCTTATACAAACCACTTAATATTCATACAGGAAGAGTTTGAGGAGTATGCTGAGAAAGCCAAAACTTTGCCAGAGAATACAACAAATGAAAGCAAGCTTATCCTTTATGGGTTGTACAAGCAAGCTACTGTTGGACCGGTTGACACCAGTGAGTACTTTGGCTTCCATTAGAAGCATATCTTGCTGCGCAGTTTGTTTTCAAGTCGTTTCTATTAATGAAGATTCAATTTTTTCTGTTGTTGAATTTCTCCTTTACCCTTTCAGTTGAAACCAATTGAATTTTGATCTTCGTAACTTAATATTTGACTTGCAGGCCGTCCTGGAATATTCAACTTGAGAGACAGAGCAAAATGGGATGCATGGAAGGCTGTAGAAGGTAGAATCCTATATCCTGATCTATAACAATTTGCGGGGTCATCATTATTGGTTTGGCCTTTATTTAGAGACATAAAATCTTGCTTTGGCAGGAAAATCCAAGGAGGAGGCAATGAGTGATTACATAACCAAGGTGAAACAGCTGCTGGAAGAAGCTGCTGCTTCTGCTTGATGATATTTTCATGCGGCTAGCATTCTGATTGTGTTGGAAAAACTTGTTTGTTTAAAATAAACCATTGCAGTGTTTAAAATAAACCTGTGTTTTCATACATCAAAATTTATGCGAATGATCTAGATATTCATGTATTATCTATATCAGGTGCTTTTATTGGAATATAATCATGGCAGTTGCACTGTGAAGAATATTTCTATAGTTTTCATAAGCCAATCCAATTCCCAGATGCTATGGACCTGAATCTCATACATATTTCCAAGACCATATAGAATAAGTATGTATTGTGATATCTACTTTTTATGTCGGCATCCAATAGCTTCATTTCCTCATGGTGGGGTAGAAACCCAAAATTTGAAGGAAACTGTAAGATCAAGTCTTGTTCATTGAGATATTTACACCATGAAACAAGCAAGTCATTCATTTGTGGTTCTTTCCTTTTATGGAAATGAAAATGGAAATAGAGTTTGGTTCAAAACTTCCAATTAGGTCTCAAATAATGCAGCAGGGAGAACACTCTACTACCCTGGTTCTTGAGCTTTGAATGCTGAGATTGCCCATGAAGCTTATCTTCTTTTACACCTTTCCTTGGCCAAGCAATCATGCAGCATACCAAGAGGACATGATTTAATTTCTGTAGTACCAAAAGGACCACAGCAATCATGCAGTATCCCAGCAGAACTCCTAGAGTTCATGTGAATGATTATGATTTATGAGACATACTCAGCCAAAAAACAACCTAGCTTCGAATTGGATAAGGCTGTATTCTGTCTGGCTTTAAACAAAGTTGAGATCCCTACCAGACAAGGTGTTTCTAAAGGATAGAAGATTTGCATTAGAGGCTTTCAACATTAGAGGGTATTCAAGTGCTACAAAGCTCAAATGGCTTAAAATTTCTTTTTATTCTACTTTTAAGTTCGCAATTCAAATAACAAATGTTCTGTAAAATTTAAAAAATTTTGCACCTAGGGATTCTTGTATCAAGCTGCTCTTACCATACGCAGTTTTTACAAGACACTATAATTTGGTAAACTACTTGCAATGCAGGAAGTTTTGTCCTTTATTCCCGTTTCATGTTAAAACAAACTGTCAATACTTACTTCAATCATCAATCATACAGTAAAAGTCAACTCTTGATTTCATTCAAGTGTTTCTTAGTGTCCCACAAATTAGAGCCTGGACCAGTGCCCAGTGCATCACTGTCCCTGTTTCCTTCTTGTTTCTGTCTCTGCCAATAACTTGAACAGTAGCCCCACCTTACCAGAAACACGTGATAGATAGATTTATTTCCTTTTTATATAGAGTCCCACCAGCATTACCTTCATGTCTCCGTTTTTCAAATAATAAATTCAACAAAGGAAGTGAAATAAATGTTCACCAAATGTGCTCAACTTGTTCATAAGTAACATGTTGCCTTCATCCTTCTCCATTGCTGATAACTGTGTTATCATTTCCTTTGGTTGTTACCTTGAATTATAGATGAATTCCCCCCTTGGGACATGTCCAGTCTTTAACTCCAACTCCTACCTAAACCTAACTACTTTTTGAATTCAGTGAGCATTTAACTGTTTCTCAGATTCATGAACTGAATAAAATAGGAAGGTAGCTAATTGGGCAAATCTACATCTTTTGCAGACAAATCCAACTGTTAAGGTTTGCATACACGCACAATGAGAATTAAACACCGCACATCCAATTATGGGTGTCGGACACAAACTGGAGATACTTTCTTTAAATTTGGATTGTCCCTCCTCCAAGTCTTGACTCTAGCAATTGAATGACTTTCCTTGAAAGTTGATGTGTCCATATAAGATGCCACCATAAACAAAAAGTGGTATGATTTCATTTCACTAGGATATCTCCAACAGCCACTTCATGGCTTGGATCAATGTACATACCAAAAGAGCAAATTGGTTGGAAGAAGATCTGAGATGGAGACTACAAGCTCAGAGATTCTATTGAACAAAAGGATATCTAGAAATATAAAACTCCCTTACGCGAGAAGCACCATCTCTTGCAAGAATCCCTTCAACGTCTCCAATAATTCTTGCCAACCATATCTCTAGATTTCTCTGGATTTCTTTGAAGTTGTTTCTAATGGAGTCCAAAGACCGTCTTGTGGTCAGTAAGGCCGGGCTCCCCAGTTCATCCCGGTGATAGTTATTTCCAATCTCGGTTTGTAATGCCACCAGCTTCTGTCCAGTTTCAGATGCACGCTGTTGAAGCCGAAATGCTTCGAGTAAAAACTCTGTTTGCCTTTGTGTTCGAAATTCTGAACTAAGGTTGGGTTCACAGGGATCACTAGCCTGCTGAAAAAGGGAAAAAATGGATAAGAAATTAAGCAAAAGAAACTCATAATGCATTTATCATGCATGGGGAGAATGTCATAATCAGAACCAGAAAAAATAAATTTCTGTTCACACAAACAATAAGACAGAACAAGTATAGCAGATGATTGAGGCAAACTTTTCAGTTCACTCTTGAATTCACAAACCAAGATGTTGTCCAGCATAAACTCAATTAAATCTGTTATTTTTCTTCTGTTTATAGACTTAATCACAAGGATGGAATGTAATGCATGCATTGGCAAACATCTTCCATCTCAATGGGATGAAAGCAGTCTTAGACTAATAGTACTAAAGAAGGAAAAACAACGATTCTCGCCAGATCAAACTGTTTACACCAAAGATTTTCCTTTTTATCCCACAATATCAAATTAATACTAAAAAATGTATTCATGCAAGCACCCATCAATTTAAAATTGTTCATCTCGAATTGGCTGGGGGAAATGACAAACAATTCAAGATTTTATTATAGCATTAGCATCACCATGACACCATCAACAAAATACAAATTTCCAAAGAACCAAGATAATACCTTTTTTTTTTTTTAAAGGAATGAGGTACCTATAAGCAATAATCTGTTATTGGTATTTTGAAGTTGTGGACCATTACAAAGACAGCATAAAAGCAATATAGCTGAGGTGGTTATCTTACCATTATTCTGCATAAATCATCAATCTTTCCTGCAAGAGTTTGATATCTCTTTGCCTGCTTCCTCATCAATGCTGGTACTTTTGAAAGGTCACTCTTACCAACCTTTTCCAAATTCAGTAGTTCCTGTTCAAGTAATTTAAGTTTAGACGAAACTCCAGTTGATTCACCATCTACCTTCCAAGGGGACTCCCTTCTGGCAAAAGAAGAACAAGTTGCATTTTAGTTAGTTGCAGGGTAATACAATGCTTCAGAAGCTATCTGCATCTAGATTGTGTATTGTTTACCTTGCTACAAAATGCTTCATATTGTACAACGATTCAAGAGATTCATACTGTACATCCTGCAACGGTAAGAATTTAACTCAGATACAAGGAAAGACAATAATTTTACCAATCTGGTACATCTAAAAAAGTATATGTCAAGGCTGTGGTGTAGAACTTGAAGTTTTTACGTTACTTGGTACAATTAGGTTTCAGTATATACTTGAAGATGATCCTTGTCTGCATAGCTATCAAATGGAAAATATTTGACATACGAAGTCACAAAGAACGATAGAGCAGTTTATGAACATCTCAACTGTGGACCCAATGTGGTGAATGGAGGAATGGGTTCGGATAGTGCCTACTTTATTTGTAGCCCAACTGGTGATCATGTTACGGCAGATTAAATTATCACTAAACATGTCATGAGCAGAACTCCAAGAGGATTGGTTGGGGATATTAATCACAGAAGAGAGGGGCAGCTGATGAACCATATACTATTTTACAAATCACAAGATACACTAGTCCATTAAAATAATTGATTCAAAGAACAAACGGTACTCATAATATGCAATTATGCATCAACCAGAACTTGGTTAATTTTTTGAGAGCAAGTAAACAATAGAATTCTCAAACTCTAAAAGCTTGATATTCTGGGGTGATCAGTAACAGGAGAAGGTAGCAGTAACTAGGTTTTGAGCTTGAATCCTAAAAAAAGGCTGAACATTTCGATGAGTTAGTACTACAAGAACTTGGTTATATATTCTTCAGTTTCCAACTACAAAAGATTACCCTCACGAGCCCTTCAAGTATTCATCGAAAAACAAACAAAAGTTTCTTCGGGTTAATTTTTTCTCTTATTTCCCCACTTAGTACCAAACAATGAAGCATCAACGGCCTTAAAAAAAGTTTCTTTACCAACAACAAGAAGAAGAAGAAATTTACACACACCTGCAAAAGTGTGTCTCTTTCTGCCCAAAACTTAGAAGCAGAGGCCAACAATTCCGAGTCAAACCCATTACCAAGCTGTTGCTGATAATGCTGCCCATGCTCATAAATAACGCTAAGTTCCTCCAAATTCCTATTAGTCCCCAACACACACTCCTCGGCAGCCTTCTGAAACCACTCTCTGCTTTTGTCTCCACCGTAATCCCTTCTTTGATAACCACCCAATTGCCTGCTCAGCTTCCTCGGCTTCAAACTCACAATTCTCCCTCCTCGACATGAAGGTAATCATCTCGTCCCTCTCTCCAACTTCCCTCTCCAATTTTTCAATCTGGGTTTTCGATTCAGCTTCATATTTCTCAATTTCCGCAAACTTTAACCTTAAATGCGCAATTTCTTCAGTGGCAGCGTCGATCTGATTAAGCAATCGCTTCTCCTCAGCTTGCCAGGCATTGCGATGGCTGGCGAAAATCTCGACGACTCTCGCATTGGCCTTGGAATCTTCTTTCCTCCTATATTTCATCTGCCTGAGTTGCTCTTCAGCTTGAAAGAGCTTTATAGAAAGTTCCCTCACTTGGGTTTTGAGTTTTGGAACCAAAAAGACTGAATTTTTTGGTAACAATGCTAGGGAAAATGAGAAGCTAAGGCCTAAGTAGGAAGACACAAGCTTCTTTAGCTCTTCTACTTGCTTTTGCTGTTCTTCTTCCTCTTCTGCCATTACAACAACTGGGTCCTTATCTGTGAGATAGGGAAACAGAAAAGTTAAAGCTTTTTTTGTGTGTTTCTATGCGAAAGAGGAAAAGGGTTTGAAAGGGGTCGAGTTTTTCTCTGAGTATGTGTTTCAGGCTTTCAGCGAGTTTGGGAAATGAGCCAGGGAGGGTCCGTATGCTTTGTGGGTAGCTGATGAAGAACTACAAAATGGGCTTTCACTTGGAGTTATTTACGAAAATGGGATTAGATGGTGACAGTCTGTGTCTCTTTGGTCTAGTTGTGTAGTTATGTTTTGAAATGAGTTTACAAATTACAAGTCCATGTGTGCGTTGACTCCTATGGTACCTCCAGGGATCAAAGATGCAGTGCATGAAAACTTAGCTAAGCTAAAGAATAATATTGAATAATGGAGTAAATGTACTAAGCCACACTAATGAATTGAATTGTAATCTAATTCAGCGTAGTCTCTATTTGAATTTATTACAATTTAATTCATTGGAACTCTATATAATATGAACTAAACTTATCTTATTACTTTTTATATAATATTTTCATATTAATTGGATTAAATTTAACGGGCATAATAAAAGATTTCTAATAATTTAGACACAAAATCTGATATCATTAAATTAAATAATTCACACGTAACAAATTGTCATCTAAATATATTGGATGTCTAACTAACTATCCAACCCCATATCACAAGCACATAAACAATACCCAAGCATAGGACTTGGATCTTGAAAAATAGGAGAATAATTTATGGAAAATATAATGACACGATGTCTTCATTTTTCCGGAGATAATTTTGTATTATTATTAGAAATAACTTGGAGAAAAAGGCATGTGCCTTTTGTACCAAAAGATTCAAATCCCCATCATGTTTAAGCAAATAAGCAAATGATCATGCTCGAGTTGTTTGATAGGACAATCTTAAGTCTCCTGATTTCACATAGCATTTCTCAGCTATGCATGTCTAATAAGTGATTTATAAAGTATTTTTCGGCCACACATCTCGTACCACAGTCCTAGTCATTTTTATGTCCTTTATCATCTAAATAAATATAACAATTAATTTTATAATAGAATCAATGGATACACTTTTTATAATTTATACAAAATTATAAAATTAGAGCATGTGATACTTAAAATATTTTTAAGAAAAATTGAATAATTTGATAATGTTTTTTGAAGAGAGAAAAGAGAGAGAAAGAAATAAAAGAGTAAGAGTAAAAAATAATTTTAAGATAAAATTGATAAAAAACTAATACTTCAAGAATAATTAATTATATATTTTCTTCAAATTATAATCATAAATCTTAATTTTTAAATAATAAAAATAACTTAAAAATATTATATAGTAAAAATTATTTCTCCCTTCGTCCTTATCCAAACAGAGCGGTTATGTACTAAACTTGCTGTACATGCAGAGCAGGGCAATAATATAATTTGAAGCATTAAGGAACTTTGTGGTGTTGTTGTATGACAAAGAAAGTTTTGTTTTGTGTATGTATACATGCCCCTACCCGTTCTAATTTCTGAAGAGACACAAAATACTGACACTGTGAAAGGGAATCACTAAATGTTGCCACCTTTGGAGTGAGATGATTAGCCAATTTTTATTGCTTTTTCTTTGTATCAGATCACTTTTCCTCTACACGCACAAAAAACAAGGCCAGATAAAGAAAACACGACAATCGATCATAAATAAAGTTTTTGATGCAATATGGATTCCGCCATGCAAAAATAGAAAAGAAATCAAATAATGTAAAGAGTACTACACACCTCACATTATTCCGGAACAATTTATGGATGACTTAATATAGTCACATGATCACTTTTATTTTTATTTTTTAGACTTATCAGTTGAGATGTACATAAATAAGATATATTTAGCTATTTAAGAAAATCACATAATTCACTTTTGTTTTACTAATAAAAAAGTTAAGTTAGATTTTAATCTATATAATTTAACTTTTTAAATGGGTCAATTATTTTTTATTTTATTTATCATACTTTTATTTTAATTTTGGGTCTCACATGTGCATTAAGTTATGTGAAAATTAAAAAAATTATTTTTGTAGAAGCTTTTGTTTGTAAATTTGAAAATCATCTTGGTTAGTTGGCTCTTATTTTTTAGAAAATTTTTATTTATAAATCGATGAATATATGTGTGAGGCTCAATTAAAATAAAAATAAAAATAAAAATAAAAATAAAAATCCAATGACTTAATTAAAAAATTAATTTAAAACATAGTGACTCAATTAAAAATTAATCTACATTTGGATTCCAAAAGCGTAATAGGCCTATAAAAAAAATTTACAATGGCCGGAAAGAACAGGGCCTACTATAGCCCTAAATAAAAGGCCCAAAGAGAAAATCAAAGCCCGCCAAAGCCCAGAACCAACCTGTTCTTAAGGTGTATTAAGTTGTAATTGTAACAAACCTGTAGGGAGGCGGAAGTAATTTCATTTCAACAAAAAACAAAGAGAAATAGAAAAATCTCCGATCAACGGTGGAGCAAGATTTGGTCGACAATGTAATTCTGTCTCTTGGGCAGAGCATCCACTTGTTTCAAATTCCAAAGTTTTTAACCGGCAAACCCTTACCCGGACTGACCACCTGTGCGATCGTCTAAAACATTTCAAAATTTAAATCTTTTTCAGCCCCATAATTTTCTCCTTTCCCCACAAGGTCATTCATTGTTACATTGGTAGGTAAGTTCCCTGAAGCTACTTGAATTCAGAACTCATTTTTTTAGCTCAATTTCTTCAAATTTGAGCTTGTTGTTGAACACCCACTGTGATTTAGAAGATAAAAAAAATGTCCCTTTTAAGTAGATTCTTTTACAGAAGACCTCCAGATGGTTTGCTTGAATTCGTTGACAGAGTATATGGTACTTTCTAATTACCTTTAATTTATGTTCTTAAAAGTTTTTACATTTTGCAAACCCATTTCAATTTATGTGCTTTGATGATGTGATATGCAGTTTTTGATTCTTGCTTTTCCACTGAGGTATTGCCTGATGGAATGTACCAAATTTATTTACACGAAATCATTACGGAGTTATATGAAGAATTCCCAGAATCTTCCTTTATGGCTTTCAATTTTCGTGAAGGCGAGAAACGAAGTCAATTTGCAGAAATTCTTTGTGACTATGATGTTACTGTCATGGATTATCCAAGACAGTATGAGGGTTGCCCCCTTCTTCCATTATCTTTGATTCAACATTTTCTTCGGGTTTGTGAGAGCTGGCTTTCACTTGGGAATCAACAGAATGTTATCTTGCTCCATTGTGAAAGGGGGGGTTGGCCTCTATTGGCCTTCCTTTTAGCTAGCTTCTTAATATTCAGGAGACTGCATAGTGGGGAACGCAGGACTCTTGACATGGTGCATAGAGAGGCTCCTAAAGGGTTCTTGCAGTTATTCTCACCTTTGAATCCATTGCCGTCTCAGCTTCGTTACCTTCAGTATGTAGCTAGAAGGAGTATAGCTCCTGAGTGGCCGCCTCCAGAAAGAGCACTTTCCCTAGATTGTGTCATTCTCAGAGCCATTCCAAGCTTTGATTTCCAAAATGGGTGCAGGCCAGTTATCCGTATTTTTGGTAGGAATCTTCTCAGCAAGGGTGGACTTTCTACCCAAATGCTCTACTCCATGCACAAGAAGAAGAAGAGCTTAAGGCATTATAACCAGGGTAATAAGTTTCCTTATCTACATTGTTTAGGCTTAATTGATGCATAACTTTTTGTTCCATTCGGTTAACTGTTCGCATAATGGATGTTCTTTTATTTCAGGCAGACTGTGATGTGATTAAGATTGACGTTCAATGTTTGGTACAAGGAGATGTTGTATTGGAGTGTGTTCATTTGGACTTGGATCCAGAAAGGGAAGTAATGATGTTTCGGATAATGTTCAACACTGCCTTCATTCGGTCCAACATATTGATGCTGAACTCTGAAAACTTGGACATTCTTTGGGATTCAAAGGGGCGTTATCCAAAACGCTTCCGTGCTGAGGTTAGTACATATCTCAATGTCAACATGAAAAAAAAAAAAAAAAACATGCCTTGGCATTTGAGCTTATGTGGTGTTTCAGGGATCGCTCTCTTTGTTCCTATATATCCCCCCTCTGCAGAGTATTATCCTGAAAAGTTTGTCACATTTATTGGCTTTGATTATCACCATTGTTCTAATAGCATAAACTTCAAATTCAGGTTTTGTTCGGGGAGGTTGAAAGTATTTCTCCTCCAAAAGCTCCAATGACGATTTTAAATGGTGAGGAGAAAGGTGGATTGCCACTTGAAGCTTTTTCTAGGGTACAAGAATTATTTAGTGGAGTAGAGTGGGTTGATAGCAGTGATGACGCTGCCGTGTGGTTACTTAAGCAACTCTCTGTCTTAAGCGATGTAAAAGAATTTTCAAAGTTGCAAAGTAAAGCAAGTTTGTATTCGTCACCTGCTGACTCTGAAGAAGAAAATGCATCAAGCACTGCAGATAGTTCAGATGAAGCATTTGATGTTGTTCTCAAGACTTCAGATGATTCATCAAAATTAGCCTTTGAAAGTGGTGATGGAAATGAAAAAAATCTCACTTCAAGACCTCCTGGTGAAGCATCAACTGAGACTGAATTTTCAGTGTCTAGACCATCACTGCCACCACCACCTCCGCCTCCACCTCTGCCAATGTCTAATAGAGAGCTTCCCATAACAATGTCACCACCACCGCCGCCGCCGTCACTACCGCCGCCACCACCACCACCACTCCCTTCCTCTAATAATGATAAACAAACCTTCCCACCACCATCACTGCCACAGCCACCTAAATTACCCAATTCTAATTTAACATCTACATCTAAATCTTTTCAAGGAGCACCACCTCCACCTCCACCTCCACCTCCACCTTTCCCGGGTCATAGTACTGGTTGTGTGCCTGGACCACCTCCCCCACCTCCACCTCCACCTCCCATTGGTCATAATAGTAATACTGCTTCTAGACCACCTCCGCCTCCCATAAGTAATAATGCTAAGAATACTATTAGTTCACCTGCACCTGCACCTCCTCCACCTCCACCTCCACCTCCACCTCCACCTCCACCTCCACCTCCACCTCCTGTGGGTCATAATGCTAATAATGCTCCTATACCACCTCCTCCACCTCCACCCCCTGTGGGTGATAATACTCCTAGAACACCTCCTCCACCTCCACCCCCTATCGGTCATAATGCTCCTAGACCACCTCCTCCACCTCCACCCCCCGTCGGTCATAATGCTCCTAGACCACCTCCTCCACCTCCACCCCCTATGGGTCATAATGCTAATAATGCTCCTAGGCCACCACCACCTCCACCTCCTATGGGTCATAGTGCTCCAAGACCACCTCCACTTCCTGTGGGTCATAATGCTAATAATGCTCCTAGACCCCCTCCGCCTCCTCCTCCTTCAGGACCTGGACATCCTGGCTCAGTTCCTCCACCACCACCACAAGCACCAAAGCCACCAGGTGCTCCTCCTCCACCACCTAGTTGTGGTCCAATGCCACCTCCACCTCCTTCAGTCAAAGGCACTGGTGCACCACCTCCGCCTCCTCAATCTCTTGTCAGGGGTAAAGTTTCTTCATCACCAGTTCTTGGACGAGGTCGAGGTGTTGGTGGGAGTGCTACTGCCCCTAAGAAAACTTCATTAAAGCCCTTACATTGGGTGAAAGTTACTCGAGCAATGCAAGGGAGTCTGTGGGCTGATTCACCAAAGCAGGATAATCAGTCAAGGTACTGAAATTTTCACTTATGAATATCATCTTATGTTCCATAGGAACTATCTCTTAGGACTAGACATGCTTATTTAAGTAAAATGTTTGGCATCCTGTATACTGCAAGGTCATGAGACTTTCCAAAAGGAACTACACTTGCTTGATCTTACCAAAAGGCTGATCAAGTTTCAAATATGTAAAACTTAAAAGCATTTTTTTTTCTTGAATATGATGGTGTTTTCATGTCTTTGTCCATATCCATGATCCCTATATCTTTGTTTAACATGCCTTCTATTCTCTTTGTCTCTTCTCCTTTCGAGGGGATGGGGGATGGTGTTTTCATTTAGCATTCTGATGTCTGATAGTGAAAGTTTCTATTTCTGTCAGGGCCCCTGAAATAGATATATCAGAGCTCGAAAGTCTTTTTTCTGCCGCGTCTGCTTCTGATTCCAGTACTGCTAAAGGTGGAGCTCGACGAGGTTCTAATATCAATAAACCTGAGAAAGTACAATTGGTAAGCTTTTTCCACTTGGATGTCATGTGTGTATGAGGGTAGATTGATATATAATAACTTTTAGGTAAATATTCCTTGATTTATGATTTTACCCTCAGTTGACATGGACAAAGTCAAACTGCAACTGACAAAAATTACAAAATGCAAACCACCAGTTAAAACAAAAAAAGAAGATGAAAACAAAGTTAGTTGGGGAAAATATATGCAACTTAGCCACTGAAATTCATAGCGATAGTAAAATCACTTTAGGATCATACTTGGATAACTATAGCATTGCTGTTATTAAAGTAAATGTTAAGATCATCGTACAAATGGGAACATAAAACAGTTGTAAAATACTCACTAGCAAAAGAAAAAAAAAGTGTTGCAATTATTCTAGGACTTGATACTCAACAGATCCATTCCTGTTGCCGGGTCTTATCTGGTGAGCAGTGACAGTGTCAGACAAGTAAAACCTGATATACAAACTGTATAAATGAGCTAGTGTCTTTATCATTGTAACCTGAAACCTACGTGGTCTTATTTTGTAATTTTCTTACAAGTTACAATGCATCATTACTTTTCATATTGAACTTGACAATCTAGTTCCCAAGTCAGTTGGTGACTTGATATGAAATATGATTGAAGTTAAACAAAAATGCTAATCACTGTAGTAGTATGTGGCTGGGAATGGAAATGTACTAAACCACAACACTAGGAAACTTGAGAGTGTACACTTGGTGTGGTGAAGAATTATAATACTATAATAAATATTGAAATTTCTTTCTAAATTGCTATTAAATGGGTAAATTAGGGACCGGAAAAACTTGGATCCATGAAGTTGGTATATATTGAGGTGGTTTACTATATTGATAGTAGCATAAGAGTATAACCATGTGCTACTGCTACATATTATAAATCCAGAAACCTGTACTTCCTATTATTTAGAAGTTCTTTTTCTGGTATGTGAATGTAAAAGTAATTTGTAATGGACTTACTTTTTTTTAAATGTTTCTCTCTGACAGGTTGATTTGCGTAGAGCATATAATTGTGAAATTATGCTTTCAAAAATTAAAATTCCACTTCCAGATATGATTGTAAGTTCTCTCTCCTCATGTTACATGTTCAATTAAACTGGTGGAGATTGAAAGTTTATTGAGATTCGTTCTTTCATATTGTACTGCAGTTGCTTCTGTTAGCAACATGGCAGAAATTTAGGATAGAAGTTTTGTAGACCATTTAAACACACGCAGGGCATGTATTGGGTAGTTTTGGAGACCTTTTCAGTTGGTTAAATATTAAATACAAAACTTGGGTACTTGTACTCCCAACATTAATGGCTGCCCTATGGTTCCTCGCTGTCTTGTTCTTGCTGACTGTTCAAACGGAATATGAATGGCATCGTTTCTAGAATCTAGAAGTACATATATCCTCAAGATCTACATTTGCTAGCACAAGATAAGCCAAATCTAGTTGAGGAAAACAGGAGTTGTTTCAGTATATAACTTCATTTCCTTTCAGTTATGTGAGCTGTTCTGCTGCCATTATTAGGTTACAGCAATCTGTTATCATGTCTGCACTAGTAGTTTGTTCTCGTCACATTTCTTTTTCTTACATGTTGATGGTGCTAAAAAAGTAGCTACCTGTTTTTTCCAGAATGCAGTTCTTGCTTTGGATTCTTCTGCTCTGGACATTGATCAGGTAGAAAATCTCATCAAGTTCTGTCCCACAAAGGAAGAAATGGAAACATTGAAGGTAATTCATACCTCTTTGTCTCTCTCTTATGTGTGTGAAGTGTGAACCAACCTGGCATAAAAATACCATCAAAATGCTTTCATAGTACTGTAGTGTTTTCTTTGCTGTAGATGACTTGTTCAACTTGAGTGCTTCTATGTCTTCTTAATATCAAATCAGCTTTAGAAGTATATACACATTATCTACTTCTAGAAACATGAGTGTCCTCGTTTGGGTGCCTTTGATATTAATCAAAATTATTATATATGGATAATATCAAACCATGAATGCTTGGAATCCGTATTATGCAAGGAGACATTGCTTTTGCTAATTTGAATTGAAGGGTGATATAAAATCGGTCTATTTCCGGCATCATATCCATAGTTAGCGCATTCATCATAGTTAGAAGCTCCAGCTCCATAACAAACTTTTTCGCTGAGCCTTCATAGTACCCATGATCTAAGTGCTAATAAAAGAAATCGGTTGTATTTCTAACTTCCAGCTTGAAGTAAGAAATCTTCATAATGGCTGAATGTGGTGTCCTGTTTAATAGGTTGCTAGGATGATTTTCAAATATAAAGATTGATCATTTCTGAAATTGTTTATGGTTTCAGAATTACACAGGCAACAAGGAAATGCTTGGAAAGTGTGAACAGGTGTTTCATGGTCCTACAATCTTGAATTCATATAGATTGTAGTTTAGGGTTTCTAAGGTTTCTAACAAACTTCTATTTGATATTTATATCAGTTTTTCATGGAGCTGATGAAGGTCCCTCGAGTAGAATCAAAATTACGAGTATTTGCTTTTAAGATAAACTTTTCTAGTCAGGTACAACCTGGGATATTAATATGTTTCTCAGTATGATCTTGCATTCTGTTGCTATTAGACTTCATTTCTTTTTCTCAGGTGAAGGATTTGAGATTCAATTTGAATACGATCAATGATGCTACTAGAGAGGTACTATTTACGTCATTGAACATTTAAACTAGTATAAACAAATTTATGTCTGGCCTGCATCTTTTATGTCATTGCACATACTTATACTTACAGGTTAAAGAGTCCTTGAAGTTGCGCCAGATAATGCAGACTATTCTTACTCTGGGGAATGCATTGAATCAGGGAACGGCGCGGGGTATTACTCTGTAGTTTTTCTCTCTCTCTGTTGTTTTAGTTAGTTTCTTTTATGATTCTTGGCTTTTAACGTTTTCCTTTTCATATTGCAGGGTCAGCAGTGGGATTCAAATTGGACAGCCTTCTTAAGTTATCTGATACTCGTGCAAGAAACAACAAAATGACATTAATGCATTATCTGTGCAAGGTAGACATGTGAAAACATCCAATAAAATGTTTGCATTGTAGTTTGGTACTTTTGAGATGACTTTTAAGGTCTTCTGTCACCTACATGAGAATTGCATTTATCCTTATCGGAAGAATACTTGATAAAGCAAGCCCCAATTTCTGCCATAAACAGTTGTCTAATAAGATTTATTTGTAGATCCTTCGATCATTAGGTTAACATTACTCAAGGCTTGAGGATCAGAGTCGTTAGATTCCACTCTGCTTTCATCTGGGCGTTCACTTCTCCTTCTTATACTTCAGTTTTTCCATTTCTTTATCTGGGGACACATCAGGGTTCTCCTTTGAAGCTTTCCATTTTGTTAAGGGTCATTTCTGTTCTGTTCTTGGTTTGTCGTCTCTCTCTTTCTCTTGCGAATTTATCAATAGAAATATCTATAGCAGTACCATGGCTTGGCATTTAGGCCTTCTTTTGACTTTTCCTAATCGTTGACTGTTGACTGTTGACTGTTGACTGTTGACTGTTGAACACTATGATAGTCTCTAGTTATGTTGCTAACTAACATCATGGAGAATGTCTTTTTCATGCTTAATTCACCGAGTAATGACTTTGCTCTGTCAGAATTCAGTTCTTCCTGCGTCAAAATGGTCAGTACATAACAGTTTATGTATTGACTCAAGTTGAGGCACAATATCCAGCATGCTTGAGTAATATGTAGAGTTTTTGATAGATCCATACAAAAAATATTCTCCAGCATAGATCAACAAAGAGGCCATATTTGTGAAGAAACATATAAAAGAATCTGAACAGGAACTCCCATAATACTAGTTCTGTTTCTGATATCATCATGATGTGATACATGTGTTTATCGACTATAAATATTGATCAGGGGCGTGCAACACAAGAGGGAAAAAAAGAGTTAAAGGAAATAGGAGTGACCAAGTGACATTTACTTTTTCCAGTTAAATCCCAGTCATTCTAATTAAACGTATTATGGTTGGCATAAGAGTGTCTAGATTATGGATGGCCTGTATATTACTTTTGAATTTGGTTTGATTAGCACAATCAGGCTCAGCACAGGGTCTAATTTACAGCACTTGATAGTGTCAGAATCTTATCCGCTATCAAATATTTCCTTTATTGTCTACTACCTATTATATGTTCCTTTAAATGTACATTTCACAGTTTCAGCATGGATGCTTCTCCATTTGCATGGTCGTTCCTACATTTTGTTAGTTCCTATACTCTTTTGACGTAGATATGGTTATTCATATGATGGATTACAGTAATTTTTTTTTAATTTTTTTTTCTGCATTAGCTTCTTTCTGAGAAAATGCCTGAATTGCTCGATTTTGACAAGGATCTTGTTCATTTAGAAGCTGCGTCTAAGGTATCATGACCCTGCTCCATACTTTCTAGGATAATACCTGAATGCCGGCTGATCTGCATAGTGTTTTGCTTGATTCTGTATGTATGTGGATTTCATTTCCAATATCTAGATTCAATTAAAAGCATTGGCTGAGGAAATGCAAGCTGTGAGTAAAGGTCTTGAGAAAGTTGAGCAAGAACTTGCTGCTTCAGAAAATGATGGTGTAATATCTGTTGGATTTCAAAAGGTAAGTAATATGTCAAATATTGGGTTTATTTGTTGTGAGGCTAATTATTTTACTTAGGTTAGGGACCCATAAAGGTACATAAAGTAGGGAATCTTGTTGTAGTTTCCCTTGGAAAATTCTCAGCATTAAATTTCCTGATGTCATCATGCAGCAGCTTACGTCTGGAGTAAAAATATGCTTTTGGTACTTCTGTACTTGGGGCTTAGAACTTAGAAGTTATGATATTTCTTGTTGCTTGTCAAACAAAAAATGTAGAGCTTTCTTAACTTTGTTCTGAATTCTGTTATCTAAGATTTTTATATAATGTCTTTACTTATTTGGTTGACGTGAGAAAAGGAAATAAATGCTCTTCCATTCTAATATTTTGTGTTTGATACAAAGAAAGATTTTATTTACAGAAGCAAAGAGACTGCAAGGAGAAAGATAAGTTACACGCTAACATTAATCAACTAGCTTAAGGAATAAGTTGACAATATAATATTCTTATTCAGCTAGGTTTGAAATGTTCTTGTGACGATGTATGAATTTCTTGAGAATGATCTTTTGTTGGCATAATTACTAGAACTTTATCTTCATTAGGTGCTGAAGAGTTTTCTGGATGTTGCTGAAGCTGATGTCAGGTCACTCATCTCATTGTATTCTGAAGTGGTAAGTAAGATCCTCCATTATAGTAGTGAATTCTACCTGCCTGCTTCTTGTTAGCTAAAAGGCTTATACTGTGTCTTGCAGGGACGAAATGCTGATTCTTTGTCCCAATACTTTGGGGAGGATCCTGCTCGGTGCCCCTTTGAGCAAGGTATGTTGCTTTTTCTGTTTATATTCACATACATGTTCAGATATAATACTTTTTGTCTCGATTTTATAACGAATGCTGTTAACGTTTCCTTCATTCCCTTCTACCACCTAGGTTATATATTGTTGTACAAATTTCTGTAAACAGAATTGGCATAGGGACAGGTTCCACAGTTACATTAGCATGATGAAGTGATAAAACTTTTGGTCCTAGGCATCACCTTCCTTGTGATCCTTTAACTTTCTCATGCATGTTATAATCTCTTAAAAAAAAGAAGTTAAAAAGTATATTATTTTATTGTTCTCTTTTTAGTAGATCTATTCAATGTAAGCTGCCTTTTAGCACTTGTGTTCTTCATGAAACAATGTGCCTCTTTTGTCTGCCCCAAAGCTCTGATTGCTTGTGGTTAAGGAAAATGCGGGACCTGCTGGGGAGGAGGTTAGATTCCTGATTGCCTGGATCTTACTATGATACTTTCCAGGCAAATAGGCATATATTTAACTAGACCTCAAAATGTTGTCGCTGCTTTTCTCTTTGTATTTTTAATGCTTCAGAATTATGCCAGTAAACTTCTATACCAAAGTTGTCTATGCTTGCAGTGACGCAAATCTTGGCAGTCTTTGTTAAGATGTTTAATAAGTCACGAGATGAGAATGAAAGGCAGGCTGATGCTGAAAAGAAGAGACTTGAAAAGGAAACTATGAAAGAACGGACTGCAGCCAATACATCTGCAAGGAAAGACGGTATCCGATAGATAATGCTAATAGAAGCAAGGTGCAGGTGCAAGTTTTTATTTTGTTAAATCATACAGCCCAAGACTCTTGGCCCGACACATTGAACTTCTGGCAACACACATGCAATTCAGAACAATGAGTTCCACCACGGTCCCAAACTAGCATGCGCAAAGCTCTTGGTTAGAGCCTTCCTATGTAAGCATGGCTGCTCAATTCTGTTTCTGTTAAATCTTTTTAGGTGTCCAGATGTATCTCCAAATGGGCTGGTAAAAATTGTAGTACACAAATAGGCTGGTAATCAATGTGCAATAGTTAAATCCCTTGAGGCAATTTTATAGCAACTTGACGATTTATTCTTATTAGTGCAGGGCCTACTTTTTAAGCCTTTGTTTTTCTATTTTGTCCAATAATGTAGAATTCAGCTCAAACTGTATTTTAGCTGTAGATAATGTATAAAGTTAATTTTTGTATTACAAAAGGTAATTTTCGTACATGTACTGGCATCTACAACCTTTCTCTATACAAATTACAACCCCCCGCCCCTAAAAACTTGAATGTTGACATGGATTGTTTTAACACAAATATTTGTTATATAATTAAAATTATTACAGCATTGCCGCAATAGCATCTGATTGGACATTAAAATCTAATGTTTATTTTGGTTAAAAAGAGCATTACCTTGTTCTGCAAACTTGTATTTCACTTGCTTCCAAGTCCATAATGTGAGTTCTACGTGAATAAGCATGTTCCACAATTATGAGAATTTACAGGAATATTCATACAGACAGGATTGAATTACGTCCGTTTCATGATTTTAAAAAACTGTTTTAGGATAGACTACTGATTGTAACAATTGCGTTGCAATCCCATGATTCTGTTTCTGGTTGAATTAGTATCTCTTAGGCAGGATTGGAACCAGCTCGATGTTCTGATGCTTCTGTTTTTTTGGCCTTCTCCTTCTCAAGTAAGTAAATTCTCTCTGCTTCTGGTATTGCCAACATGATTGTGTGCAACTTGAAATTCAGCTCTTCCACCTTTTCTATGAGTCTGTCATTTGTAAACATGCCCAGAATGACACTCTGAATGGTTTCCCAGCTTTCTATTAGCGGTAAAGCAATGATCACAGCAGAACCAATAGTCCCCCACCCTATAGCAATAACTGCCCACAAATTGAAGTAGCCCCTACTGAAGTCCCCTGTTTGATTGAGAAATCAGAGTGGCTGTTAGCAAGAAACTCTGACTGTGGAATTACTGACCAAAATACATAGGTTACATAGCTGTGACTTGTGAGAAAAACATAAAGATAATTTTGGTAATAACTGTCAGTCTAGTACAATTCAAATTACCTGCTGGAAGGGAGAGAATGGGCCACAGTATAACGATCACAACTGTAAAACCCACACCCCATTTTATTATCCATGCTTTTGCTCTCACTAGCTTTTCTTCTCTGAATTCTTCTTGTGGCAAATCACTCTTTTCCTTTTCAACCATTGTGATCTGCTTAGTGGTGCTCCAGTCATAGTTCTGAGGCCACAAAATGCTGCAGACTGCATGAATTGCTCCTCCAGTAAGTATAGAAACAAGATTTCCAGCCAGCATTGGTGCATTTCTACCAGTTGTGTCAAGATCTACGCGGCCATACTCAATACTTGTAACGGACAACCACGTGACAATCCCGAGAACACAACCAATAGTTGTTCCTAGAATCGCACCGATTGCATTCGCTCTTCTCCATAGAAGCATAAAAGCAATGGGAAGAACTGCTGATCCAATGAACACTCCCGTTGCAAGATACATCCAACCTAAAGAGACTCCTGCCTTGTTCAATATAACTGCTAGCAAACCCATAAGACAACCAAAGCCAAGGACAACACCCCTTGACACTCTCAGGATTTTCTTTCCACTTGCATCAGGGTTTATGTAAGTGCGGTAGATGTCATACGTGCATAAAGAGGATACTGCGATTAATTCGGATGAACCGGCAGAAGTCACTGCCCTGATCAGTAGATGAAAGTAATCACAAATCAGAAGAGCATTCTAGTAATTGAATAGAGCTCAAAATAAGGATAATGATACTTCCTTACACATGCTGGCTGCAACTTACATGAAGAGCATTGTAAGAAGAAGAATAGATCCTCCTTTTCCCATCAAAGCTATTGCAGTTGCAGGAGGAACAAGTCCACGGCTTGCTTCACTTTCTGTTAGTGGTAGATCAAGGGCCAGTGCTCCAAGACCCAATGATGTAGCCAAAGAAAATGGCACTGCAAACCACACCAAGCCACCCAACAGGTAACCTTTATGAGTTGATGATGGTCTTGCAGCTATTGCACTCACCCAATAACCCTAAGATATTTTTTGAGAATTAGTCAGGATAGTAGTGCAGTTCATAGTTTCATTTCATGGAGAAGGATGTGCAGCCAATCTTCTGTTAAAACTTACATTGTCAACAAACACAGTGCCAAAGTTGCCAACAATATTTATTATCCCAAAGACAAATCCACCTGAACTAAGCATTGTTAGGTAAGATCCTCTGTGATTCCCACTAACAGGACCACAAGATTGCCCGGGGTGCGAAATTGGCTCCTGACATACCCTTGACTTGCTTGCTACCTCTAGCAGACGGTTGTATACGACATGGGGGCTACCAAGCTCACTGCTTGCCGTATAAACAAGGTACACAAAAATGACCAAAACAATGTGCACTGCAAACAGATACTCTTCAGTTTAAGAATGGGATATGTAAAGTGAAGAAATGTCAACATTGTTGGAGAAAGAATACCTATGACAGAATGAATATAGCTTGCCAAGAAAGTAGCTTTCAGTCCTCCAGCCAGTGTGTAGACAATTACTCCAAGTGGTATTAGAAAGCTAGCAGCATATATGTTTACTCCTGTTAGTGCATTTACAACTGCAGAACCACCAAGAAGCAGCATGGCTGTGACAATTATATTTGTCAATAAGCAGAAGACAAGGAATACGACATGCGCTGCTGTCCCCCAACTGACATGAACAAATCTTGTTATTGCCTTGGTTGCAGAAAATTTCATTGATACATTAAAAAGAAGGAGTTTGCAGATAAATATTTACACTATTTAGCACAAGATGAATGCCAACCGGGAAACATACCGAGCTTTCACAATTTCACACACAGTATGAGCATGAGGAGCCTTTCTTTTGATCTCTATTGCCATTATTCCAAACAGTAATACCTGTTTATTAGCATTATATCAGAAAAACTGATAAACATCTATTCACGAGCCTTACTTTCCAGAAGAAAGATTAGTCTCTTGCCTGGATAGTTGCCCCACTAGCATACCAGAAAGGTCCACTAACACCATATTCCCAAGCAACATTAGAACTTTGCAGGATTGTAGCTGCCCATGTCCACTTCACAGATTCACCATAAAAAATATCAAGGAACAGAACAGAGGTCTATTTAAATGTGCAACCTGGAATTATTACCTGAGAAACAATGACACTAGCAATAAGTCCTGTTTTAACATTTCTTCCTGCAGTATTGAACCATTCAGATGTGTGGCGCGACCCGACATATCGTTTCTCTAGCCATACCTGACACAACACAAAAAAAGATTGAGCTTCCATTAATGAAACCGAAGAACACTTAAACAAGTTAATAAGTAATTGAAAGAAGAAAATTGAAGGACTATACCCACCAGGAAAGAGGTAAAGACAGCAAAGAAGGCACCAAAACCAAGGATGACAGAGTAGCCAACTCCTTGATTAAGCACTGTTTCTCCATCAAAGAAACTGTTTTGTCTCACACAGCCACCTCCATTTTCAGACAGTGTGTAATACTTAGCTGAAAAATCAAATGGTGGACACTGCAAAGAAGACTCAGCCATCAAATAAGTTGAAGGTACTGCTTGGCTTGCCTCTACTGAGCTGAACAATTTTGCCTCTGTTAATTCGCCAAGTTTCAGTTTCTTATTGAGGGAAACGGAGATATGGAGGCTTATCTCTTGTTGGGTACAACTATAGTGGTACCTGGCAAGTCAAACTAATAAGGTATCTCTTGGTATTTAGAGGAATCTATTGGAAGAAAATAAATAATATTTAATTTTATTAAACAAATTGCTCATATAGATGTTGATTCTTTTGTCACAGAGGAAGGAGGTCAATGGTAAATTCAATTGCCCATTTGATTTGATAATGCCAATGGCCCATCAAGCGTACTTCTTGACTTTCAGGGATTCTCATTTCAAAAATTGAAAGCAACATATATGACTTAAATGTCTAAACTTTTTTTATAAATTGGAGGAAGATTATATATACAGAACAAAGAAGTTCCCATAAACATATTAGTTTTCTTAAATTATTGTTATTGTGTTATGTTGTTTATATTATTTAACTATTTACCTCCTTTTTCTTACTCCTGAGACATTATTCAACTATTTTCACTAGAAGAAAATATATTTGACTGTGAAACCTGAATGTTCATACCAAGAGAGCATGAAGGCATACATGCTTGCAATATAAGTTAGTTATGCATTATTTATAGGCCCTAGCTTAGTGTGTGTTCTAAGAGTGATTCTTAAAATATAATAAATATAATTTGTAAAAATTTAAACTTCTTAAAAATTTATACATTAAATAATAAAATTATGGGCAACTATTATATTTTTTTTTTATAAATTCTCAACAGCTCTACAATTACTCGTTTAAAAAAATCCATACTTAAATAGCTTTTATAAAAATAAAAATAAAAACTATTTAATTGTTTTCAATTTTAGAGATTCCGAATCCGAAGTACCAACTATTCCCATAATTGAGTGATAATAATTCCATTGCAAGGTTGCATGTGATTGGGTTCCATGTATGGAAATTTCTTACCGATATGAAATTACTAAAACACCCACTAAAATAGTCATATTTAACCCACGCTACCCAATTCAACTTGTCCCCCAAGAAATACTATACTATTATTTTATTTTAAAATTTAATTACTAAAATAACCTCCAAAGCGCTCGCTCAACGCTCAAAAATATCCTTAATTCAACAGATTCCTTGGTCAATTTTATGACTAGTTCTGGAAAAAAAAAATTTCAATGCATCCTAAGAACGAAGACACGTGTCACCATCTAAAACCTCATGCATCCCTTCACCGCCATAGTGCCAACTCATAAAACCCTGCCTTAAACCCTTCCAGAAAATACAAAACCTGTGGTTTTCTCTCCAAACAAACAGGACTTTAACCATTTTCTTCTCAATCAAGAAAGAGAAATCTTTCTTTCTCTCTGTGATCGATTAGGTAATTTTGGTGGCGACGATGATGATGAGGCGTAGTGTTACCAGGCATGCTAACACTATGTTGGTCACAGTAGGAACTCGTTTCTTTTCCGGTACTGCTGCGACGAAGGCCCGTGCAGTGGCTAAAGAGGTGGTGTTAGGAGCACCAGTGAAGGGAGCTGGCCATCATATTGGGACGAGTATGAAGTATTGGATCAGGTCTCCAGCGATCCATGGAAAAGTACGGAATTTGAGCTATGCCAGTCTGGAAAAGGAGCAGGCGAACCGGATGAATTCGGCGTCTGTTACCGACAGTGCCGGAGAGAACAAGAACGAGAAAGAGATTGTCAGTTACTGGGGCGTTCCGCCTAGTAAAATTACCAAAGAGGACGGCACAGAATGGAATTGGAATTGCTTCAGGGTATGCATTTTTTGGGGCTTATATGTGTGAATTAATGGTATATTATAGAATTAAAATCAGTGTGATTTAATGGTATATTATTGAATTAAAATCTGTGTAAAATTTTGATTTGGAAGCCATGGGAAGCGTACAAAGCCGATCTTTCAATTGATCTGAAGAAGCACCATGTGCCGGTGACATTCATGGACAAATTGGCTTATTGGATTGTCAAAGCTCTTAGATTGCCCACTGATATATTCTTCCAGGTACCAAAATATTGAGCTGTCTTTTTTTTTCTTTAATTAATCATGTGAATGAGTTTGTTATAATGTAGTTGGGTTGGCTCTTGACAACCTGAAGATTTGACTGACCTGCACATGAATCAGTACTTGTCAAATAATTTCTAAATGTCAAGTAGAATTTTTTAAAGATTCATGATCAGTTTCATGTGGAAACTTTTTTATTGAGATATTAGCCTCCAAAGGAAATTTTTTGCAGAAAATTTCTTTTTGGGGACGTGAAAGAAGATTTTCAAGATGAAAATGATAATACAAGTTTTGAAGTACATAAAAGAGTTTGTACAATTGCCTAAATTTTAGGGATAAAATATGATCTAATTGACATTGAAAATGAATTGTTGACTAGTGATCTGTAACATACATTTTTTTTATATAAAGTATTTTGGCAATTTTTTGGGCATGATTTTTGACCAAAAAAAAATAAAATAGTACTTAATAATAAAAAATTTAGTAAAATTAATTTTGCTAGCAGATATTCCTATAAAGTATTTATTTGTGGATTTGAAATTATGTTAAAATGCAGATATTTCTATCAAGTTTATTAATTTTGAAAATGATTTCAACAAACATGAAAAACTGTGTATTTTGGTTATTCTTTCCCTATCAAGTCCATTTTTTGATTAAGTTTTTAGTAGAATAGATGTATTTGAAAGCATTTGCTTTGTTCTGATTCAAGCATTTGTTGGAATACATGCAGTTTAATTCTTGAGCGCACTTACAACTGAGTATGCTATATATATATATATATGATCACCCATTTGACAATGCCTATACATGAAGGATCTTGACATACAATTCTATTCAATTATTATAACTCATTGTTGCTTTTGTCAATAGAGTTTCTTATTTGCTATATGCATGTGCAAATGTTGCAGAGACGATATGGGTGCCGGGCAATGATGCTCGAAACTGTGGCAGCTGTCCCTGGTATGGTGGGAGGCATGCTGTTGCATTGCAAGTCATTGAGACGATTTGAGCATAGTGGTGGTTGGATCAAAGCATTGTTGGAAGAAGCTGAGAATGAGCGTATGCACCTCATGACCTTCATGGAGGTGGCCAAGCCTAGGTGGTACGAGCGTGCCTTGGTGTTTACTGTCCAAGGTGTTTTCTTTAACGCTTACTTCTTAGGCTATTTGATGTCACCTAAATTTGCACACCGGATGGTTGGTTACCTTGAGGAAGAGGCAATACACTCTTACACTGAGTTCCTCAAGGAGTTGGACAAAGGTAATATAGAAAATGTCCCAGCTCCCGCCATTGCCATAGATTACTGGCAGCTGCCACCTGACTCAACCTTACGAGATGTTGTCATGGTTGTGAGAGCTGACGAGGCACACCATCGTGATGTCAATCACTTTGCATCGGTAATTTGAAGCTCTTACCGGAGCTAACCTTCTTTCTTTTGTTACAATTATGTTTGTCTGGACAACCTGGAGTCAATCTAATCGTCTTTTCTTCTAATGAATTGCAGGACATACATTATCAGGGGCGTGAGCTAAGGGAATCTCCTGCTCCAGTTGGTTATCACTAGATGCAGAGAATTCGGCCTGGCCGAGACAGAAATTCTTAAGTCATTTGCTTAAATAAGTACTTAATATAAGTGGTGATTGTGGTATAAGTAACAGCTTGTGGTCACATCTATGTAGATAGAGTGATTTCCTGATTTTGAATGGTTTTTTCGATGTTAGAAGCAAAATGCAGTTCTTTTGCTAATTCTTCTGTACCTACTTTGTTGAACCCTAAGAGGCCAAAATAGAGTTTGATTGACTTATTCGTTTTCTCAATGTTCATTTTCATACTAACTTCAGTTCCTTATACCAAGCTTGCGTTTCATGTTAGCTCCACAGTATAAGGAATCTCTCTACAAAATTTATATTTGAATGTGCATTAATCGTTAAAGTAATTACTGTACCTTATTAGCCTGATGATTAGGTGAAGGGTGATTGGAGAAAAAAAAATAAGGCTTATTAGCAAGCAAGTCCTTTGTGATCTGTCATGGCTTCCAAGTAAAATACAAGTTCGAGGGTCAACAAAGTAGACGTTAGCTAATTTCGATACCTTTTATCGGTTTTGTTTTGATATATGATATTTTTTTTCATAATTTATGTATTGTTATAACAAATTTTGGACAAAAAACTACTTTGCTTGTCTACTAGAATTGTAAAAGGTATTTGTATTTTATTATAATCAAAACAAAATAAGCACGATGTATATATATTTTTTATAACTTCTTTTACCAAAACAAAAATCATATCAAAACAGATAGAATAGATCTTTTTGTACTCTTTTTGATAATTTCTTAAGAAAAAAATTAATTAAACAATTATTTTATCAAATTTTAACACAACTTTTAATCAATTATTTCACCTATTAAAAAAAATTATTATCAAACATTATACATAAATTATATCATAATCTATAATTTGATTATAATTCAAAAATAAATAATAAATTGACTATCAATTATAATCAAATAAAAACAAACTTTCTCTTAAATTTTATTTTATTTAACAAAAGATTTTAATATTTATAGCAAAAATAATTCTAAAATATTAGAGTAGGGAAAAGGAAAACAGAGAAGAAAAAAGTAAAAGGAGAACGGGCCTAATATTCTAGAGAAAATGACAAGAGAGACAGTGCCCTAAAATGACGGAACCTGGGCTTGATTTTCAAAAATAACTGGGCCATCCGCTAGTCGGACCTTGAACAGCTTATATAGGAGCTGAGCTCGTCTGGCCAGAACGAACCAGTAACCACTACAATTCTGCAAATACGCACAGGCACAGCTCACACTTCCGCTTAGCATTGCAATGCTCCCAGTCCCGTCAATGTAAGCTGAGCTGTTGCTTGCTTGATTTTGCTTCCAAATAACGATCACAGCGAGGTTTCTGTTACACTGTTCGGCTATATTCATCTTCCATTGATGGAAACCGGTGAGATATTAGAGGAGCTACTGGATGTAGAGGTTGAGCTACAAGATGTTCAAGGTACTTCCTTCCTCGTCCGTATCATCTCCCATTAATATTTCGTTTTCTGCAAGCTAAGAGAAATGTAATTTTGATATGTAAATAGTCTATTGCTTTTTCTTTTTAGTATCAGAGTTTTTCAATTTTATTACCGGTGTTTTCGTTTCATAAAAATCATGCGGGAATCTCAGAAATTAGTAGGAATGAATTGGCTTAGTTTTTTTTTTTTCCTGAATTGAATCAGTTATTTATACATAGCACTATATTATAGTAGTATATGCCTTGTTATTGAAATTATTTCAATGGATTTGACATAGTTTAGCTGCATGGCTACGCGAAATAGTACTAGAAACTATTTACCAGTTGTTCATGTTGACCAAGAAAAATGGGAAAAAAAAAAAAAAAAAAAAAAAAAAAGGAAAAGAGAAAAGAGAATGAGAGATATAGGAAGTTATGGTGCTAATTATGGACTAGTGGTATCTTTGAAGAAGCACAGTAACATAGGCAGAACTTTATACTATTTCTATAAAAAGTAAGGCATAGTGATTGAGATTTCCCTAGTGCTCATCACCTCTAGCAATATCATAAATTCCTCTATATGGATTGATAAAGTAGCTTTCAACTTGACCGAAACAAAGAAGAAGAAGAGAGAGAGAGAGAGGATGTTGATTTTGACTAAGATGCTAATGTGAAGCAATCCTACAGTAACCTGGGAAATGAATGAGTATAAACTAATCTTTGGAAAAGCAACGGAAAGGAATTTGGTCTTCAAATTATGCTGGATATGCTTAAAAATCTTCTAGAGAGTGATATACCACTTCTCACTTTGGGCGTTCATGTTAGATTAAGATCAAGAAAAATGCAAATGTCAATTCAAAACTGCTATGTGGTAGAGGCCTTTTTTTTTATAGAAGATTTAGATCGTGATCATTGTGTACTATTATTAATTGTAAACATTTGCAGAATCATTATAATTCTTCGTTTTCGTCATTTTATAATGTAGTTTCTATTTTCTTTGTCTAATTTTTCAGACCAAATAAATTCATTGCTTGAACGGCAAGAGAAGTTGTATGAGAGACAATCAGAATTAAAATCTCTATTGGAAGCATGTAATGGATCTGCAGATCACATCAAAGAAGGTGCTTCTAATACTGTCGAAAACTGGTCAGGGTCATTCCAGTGGGATTCTGAAGCCGATGATGTCAGATTGAATATTTTTGGCATTTCTACATACCGGGCATATCAGCGGGAGGTGAGTGCTTATGGTGAAAAAGGAGGAAAAAATAGGAGAAAAACTTTTGTGGCCTTTTCTGGTTACTATAGTTATTTCTTCCAGTTAGTAGTTGTTTACTATTCCCTGCTTTTATGCTAGAACTGTGCATTGGGATCAAATCTAGACTAGCAATTTAGCATACATGATGTTGTTCTTTCGAAACGATTTATTTTCTGTATATTATACTAATAGCTGGACATTTTGGTACCAGATAATTAATGCAATTATGAGTGGAAGAGATGTTCTGGTGATTATGGCTGCAGGAGGTGGCAAGAGCCTTTGTTACCAACTTCCTGCTGTTCTTCATGATGGAATCGCTCTTGTTGTCAGCCCGTTGCTTTCCTTAATTCAAGACCAGGTTTCTTTCATTACTTTATAGTCTACTTTGAAAAATATATTTGTATAACCAATTTGTCTATGAACTGAAATGGAATTTTCTCACCCTCCCCTTTTTTGACAATGCTACTTTAGGTGATGGGTTTGACTGCTTTAGGCATCCCAGCATATATGTTGGCATCAACGACGAGTAAGGAAGATGAGAAATTCATATATAAGGCTCTCGAAAAGGGCGATGAAAAAATCAAAATATTGTACGTGACACCAGAAAAGATATCAAAGAGCAAAAGATTTGTGTCAAAACTTGAAAAGTGCCATCATGCTGGTCGTCTCTCGTTAATTTCTATTGATGTGAGTACCTGGTTGTCTACTTTCTTCATGCTCTTTAGATCTGAATTTAAGCTATGGGTATTAGTTTAAACATTCTTTCTTGATAATAATAAAATTCTTTTCAAAGTAGGTGGATTTGAACATGGGACCTCCCACTCGTTGGTGGGAGTTGATGCCACTAGACCAAAGGGCTATTGCTTAGTTTGGTGGTGAATTTTTAGCAGTTCTGTAAAAGATCCAAATTCAAATAATTCTCTCTTTTTTTGGTCAACTTTGTTGAATGTAATTACGTACTAGATTGATCTGTCATAGGTTGTCAACTTGTAGTAATGAAGAATGACAATTATAAAGTGACATGAGTGAGTTGAATGGCAAATATTTGTTAGGTTCCCTGACAGTTCAGTATCTTATTAAATGGGCTTTCTTTGCAGGAGGCACATTGCTGTAGTCAGTGGGGTCACGACTTTCGACCTGACTACAAGAACCTTGGTATTCTCAAGACTCAGTTCCCTAATGTCCCATTAGTGGCTTTGACAGTATGTTTTACATTCTTAATCTTCATTGTTTTGAATTATTAGAGAAAAGATGAAAGTGTATTTAATTATTCTTGTGTTCCAGTTGTAATTATGATTTTTGGCATTTAATTTTTCAGGCAACTGCTACTCAGAGGGTCCAAAATGACCTGATGGAGATGCTACATATTCCTAAATGTGTTAAATTTGTCAGCACAATCAACAGGCCAAACCTCTTTTACATGGTATATATATCAGTAATAATTTTAATAATTGATTTTGGCTTACTATGTCATAATAAAACCTTACCTTTGAAAACTATGGTCATAATCTAAGTTCCTAATCCTTGCATTGCAGGTAAGGCAAAAGTCATCTGTTGGAAAGGTGGTTATTGATGAAATTGCTGAATTCATTCAACAATCTTATTCAAATAATGAATCGGGGATAGTTTATTGCTTCTCTAGAAAGGAATGTGAACAGGTATGTGCACCTATGTCCTTCCCCTAACACAGTTAAAGCAGCCGATTTCGGCCTGCAAAATTATCTGTTCATCACCAGGGTCACCAAAGTGTCTGTTAACTGAAATATCTCTTTGTAATGTTAAATTCATTGTACCATAAGTACTAGTTACTCCTGTGAGGGAGCAGCACATCAATTTGAAATGAAAGTGTGAGACTATTTTCTTAATGTGGAATGGCTAATAGAACTTCACCATTTTCCCAAGGAATCCTAGCACTTGGTCTATTGCTATTTATCTCAAGAGCTTCGCGGGCCGGATGAAGTGATTTATATTCTAACCCAGGAAAAGAAAATTATTGAAGTTCTTGCTTTATCTATGATGCAGTCCTACAACTTTCAGTTTCTTCTTTTTCCCCTTTTTTTGGTTAGAGAGGGAAGAGAGAGTGAGAACAAATAGTTTTCTGTTTATCCTGAAATACTCCTAACCAACCACACACCCTACATCAAGCAGTGGAAATGAATGTCCAAAGTCCAAACAACTAAAGCTTTGACACAACCAAGCTTCAGCTTTCTACATAAAATTGGTTCAGTCTATGCTAGAATTCTCATGTACTTTTTCTGCATTGTATATTTGTATTGTGAGTGTTGATCCCCATGCCATTTCTCTACAAACTAGGAACAGATATTTATGCATCTATCATTTCATTTTGTAGGTTGCGAAGGAGTTACGAGAGAGGGGTATTTCTGCTGATTATTATCATGCAGACATGGATGTAAATGCTCGGGAGAAAGTACACATGCGGTAAACTTATTGATGCAATATAGTCAGTTGTGCATATTGATGGTTTATATGGGGATAGTTCTTGCTTGACTGTGCTTAAATTGGTGATAGAGGTAGAAATTTTGCATGTTATTGTTTCTAAAAACTTTTTGGACTTCTTCTGTTGGTTGTGGTTAGTTGTTTCATTGTACCTCATCAAATCTATTCAAAGATATGCCCCATCAAATAGTGGGACATTATTGGCAGTTTTCATCCTGGGTCCATTGTCTGAAAACATCATTAATTGTGTTGTGCTCTCTAGACTTAACCCTGAGTACTGTATGTTTATGAAATCTGAGACAGATTTGCTTTACTTGCTGTTTTATTCAGATTGGTGATTATACCTTTAGTACTTCATAAAATGACTTATTGTTCTTTTCTATGTTTGATGACACAGGTGGAGCAATAGCAAGTTACAGGTCATTGTCGGTACGGTATGTCCAATTCTAATTGCCATTTTATGTGTGAAATTGTAATTTTGCATGAATCTCAGTGTTGAGATGATGTTCTGAACTCTGATACCTTCAGTTGCACTTGCAATCCAGGTAGCATTTGGTATGGGGATCAACAAACCAGATGGTTAGATTTGAAAAACTATTACTTCTCTCTTGTCATAAATATCTCTGTGCATGTTGCTTCTAAATTTAATGCCATCATAGTTCTATTAATGGCCTGCACTCTCCACAACCATAATTGGTAAATTTTACTGTTTCATGAAACCAAAATAGGGTGGACTCAACTATAAATTTTTGAAATATGTATGTTTCAGCTATTCCTAAAACTATTTTTTCATTTCTTTGGAATATTATCATCTGCAATTGGTCTTTTCTCACTATTATGATCAACATGTTTTTACCCTGTCTTATATTGTTGTAGCTCCTTGGAAATATCCTTTGTAACTGATACTCATAATTTTTGCTCAAAAAAAGCTTTCCGTTTGCTTGTGATGGGGTTATGAAACTGCACAGCCTAGTCTGCAAAGGGTTGGGGTTACAGTAGGTTCTAGATTGAGATTGTAGCAAGATGAAAAAAAGTCTTCTGAAAGTCATGTTTCCTTTTCTTCTATCTCTTGTGACCATTACATGAATATTATATCTTCATGAGCATTTATATAGTGCACTCTTATATTTAAAAATCTAATACTCAATATTTACTGGTAGTTAGGTTTGTCATCCATCACAGCTTGAGTAAATCAATGGAAACATACTACCAGGTTTTTCTCCAGTTTCGCTAAAATTGTTTTCTTGTTTCACCATTTCTTTTGGTTAACATTTCTTGCTACAGGAAAGTGGTCGAGCTGGTCGAGATGGACTTCCTTCTGAATGCTTGCTCTACTTTAGACCCGGTGATGTTCCTCGGCAGGTAAGCTTTCCCCACTATTTCTGTTTGTATGACTGCATTGTCCCAAAACTTTCAGCCATTGAAAAGTTAGAACCAAAATTGTATAATGAGCTCAGACATAAATTTCAAATGAAATTTTGGCTCCACTAACCTCTTATCCCCCTGTTGATAGAAGGTGAGATCGTGGCTTCAAAACTCATATGGTGTGTGCTTTTGACTTTCTGCTATGTTGAGCCACACATGCATTAATACATCTATATATATTCCCATCCACAAAATAGCACATGTGCATATTCTTGCTTTTATGGACACATGTATATGGCTGTCTTACCAAATTAATCTATAAATTTATTGTGCTATTTTTTGAGCAGAGTTCAATGGTCTTCTATGAAAATACTGGACTGCAGAACCTCTACGATATAGTAAGATATTGTCAGGTAGTGTCTTCTATGCCATTGGCGTTATATTATTGGTCATACAAAAAAAGTTGGTCTCAAATATTTTCTTTTTTACCTTCTGGATGTCCCTTGTATGTTTTTTTTACTACAATAAGATAGTTTCACCTCTGGTTGAACCCATTTATATGTTTTGGTGTAATTGGACATATATCATTTGTTTGGTACATTTGGATCCTACTTTAGGATGATATTCTTACTTTTATATTTTTTGAAATTGGGTTCTGTAAAGTGAAGATACAATGTCTATATAGTATGCACTTTGTTGAAGTAGGGCATCTTTCAATCCAAGTTTAATATATGCTTTTTCTTTTCTCACTTTTCAAGGATAGTTAAACACTTAGGGCTAGTTTAGTACACATGAATGATTTTTGCAAAATTGGAATGGGAATAGAATGTAGTTGGAATGGAATGATCATTCCATTGGTAGTGTTGATGTGAAATAATCATTCCATTCTATTTATTTATTTTCTATGCAACTTTTAGACATGAAATAATATAAAAATTATGCTAAAATAATAAAAATATCCCTCAGTAAATAAAATAATAAAAATATAACATAATTTATGAAATTTATATATTTTTTAATTTTTAATTAATTTTTTTAAAAATTTATATTATTAATTATTTTTATTATTTTTATTTATTTTATTTTTTATTTTTATTATTTTTTATTTTTTATTTATTAATATTAATATTTTAGTTTAAAATTACTTAACTAATTTATTTATTTAACATTAATTATTTATTTATAATTATATTATTTACTATGATATGAAGAGTATTTTTGTCATTTGACTAAAATTAATTAATTTATTATTTTTTTTATATAAATTTTATTATTTTATATTATTTAATATGATATGAAGGATATTCTTGTCATTTTTTTAAATTAAATAATAAATATATATTATTTATTTATGTATAATATTATTATTTTATTAATATCCAATTTTTTATTTTATGTGATAGAATAGTTTTTTTGGCCATTTAATTGAATTAAACCGTTTCCATAGAAGTAGGAATGAGCAATCCCACCCCCTAAGTGGATTTGAGGATTCCTACTTCTATAAAATAAAATGGCTGGAATAAAATGAGCCTTATGAGGATAAAAATATATCAAACGAAAATGCTCATTTCATGAAATCATGTATGGAATAGAATAGAATGACTATTATTGCATACCAAACTAGCCTTTAATCTACTTCTGAGGGCTTGTGATTTGTATTATTAAGTGAAACCATCGATTGGCAATAGGCAAACATTGACCTTGAGTATTTTCTTGTCTCTGTAGCGATATATTATGAACATCATAAGGTGCACATGAATGATATCTGAACCCTGGATTTTAATTAATTGTTTCTAACTTTAATCTCAGTCCAAAAGACAATGCCGCCGAAGTGCCTTTTTCCGTCATTTTGCTGAGCCATTACAAGACTGCAATGGTACTTTTTGCTATATAATTGCCTTTTCTGCCGAAGTGCACACTGAATAATGTAAGATCAATTTATATTGTTTTAGGGATGTGTGACAATTGCGCATTTTCAAGTGAGGTGAAGGAAATGGATGTCTCAAGTATGTTTTTTTTTAACTTCCATAAGATTTTTATTTTTTTTGATTGATTTTCAAATTGGTTCTTCAGGTTTCAGGAATTAGATTCACCCTATATAACTGATTATGCCACTTTTTATGAACTTTTGGTTGAACTAGATGTGTTTTTTTCCTTAAGGATTGGGAGAATCTTTTAGATAGTATAAATTCTCATCATTTCAGCAAGAAATGTACACTATAATGACCATAATTCAATCTTAAACTTTCTGTAGTCCAGAATTATGTGATTTTCGAGGAATTCAATTGATTGAACTTTTGGGGAGAGGGTATAATAGCTCCCCACTGGGGGGGGGGGGGGGTAGATTAGTGGCGTCATGGCGATGTCCCACCTTACACTTCTCTGTGCCTGATGAGACAAGCACAAACTGCTCAGCTCTTTGTTTCTCTTTTAATATCTTCAGGTGCAAGGCTTTATTTGGTTGCCTTGACAGAGGATTCTAATGACCGAGGAAAGGTTCATTTTCACAGGTTACTGTCTGTCTGTCTGAGACAACTAAATAATGGACATCATTCCTACAATTCACATAAGGTTATGCAAGCAGGAGTTACATGGCAGTAAACTAATAAACTAGCTTCCATAACAAACTGATGCAAGCAGGAGTTACATGGCAGTAAACTAATAAAATAGCTTCCATAACAAACTGAGGTAATGATCACAGTAGACATCTTGGGAACTTAGATCATCATGCTATGCTTGTCTGGAGCTATTCAGTTGTTAAAATCACATTAGCAAAAAAATAAAATAAAATAAATGAAACAAGACATTTCCTTTTGGATGTTTTGAAATTAGTATCATCATGGTTCCAGTTACCAAAAACAAGCATGGTTCCCATGCGCCTTCAATGATTGGATGATAAGTAATACTTTCGATTATTGGTCTGTTCTAGGGGCTCACCCGGTGCACAAAGTGCTCCCCGACTATTACGGGGGTAGGAGGAGGGTGGGTGCACATGTACGCAGTCTTTCCCTTACATTTCTGTAAAGAGGCTGTTTCCACGCCTCGAACCCGTGACCTACAGGTCACCAAAGGAACAACTTTACCGTTGCGCCAAGGCTCGCCCTCTGATTATTGGTCTGTTCTAAAACAATATTTGTTTGGTTAGACTATGTAATCAACTACTTCTTGAGTCTGAAAGGTGAGGTGCTGGACAAAATATGGTTAAGGTGTGAATAGATTTTAACTCCTACCATGCAGAATAGAAAGTCTTTTCTATATTTCACTCTTAAAATGAAAATCTGTTCCTTCATTTTCTTATGAACCGATTTTCAACTCTGAATTGCACAATATTAGGTGGGCTAATTTCTTTCTTTTTTCGTTCTTATTATGTGTATCTATGATCTTGGATGATTATTGATTGAAATCTTAATGTGGAATACTTTCAGGTCATGCAAAACTTATGGTTTCTTTATTACAAGATATGCAACATAATGATCAAAGGATAACAATGTTGCAGTTGGTTGACAAAATGAAAGTGAAGCAAAAGGAACTAGGTTAGTTTTCTAATTTGTTGCACTCTTCTTCTATGTACCATGACTCTTTGACTCTAATGACAACCTCCTCTCCCTTTAAAGATGAGATGCTGAGTGATTATGGTTTCCAAATACTTAAAGGAAAAAAAAAAAAAAAAACCCAATAATTATGCTGATAATGGAAATGCTTTTACATGTCTCAGATCATCTATCTTTCTGCTGATCTTAGTTTTTGGGAATTTTTCTACCTCCAAATCTCAATTGTGAGATAGTTCTCCTTTTTCATTAAATATATTATTCATCAAAAGAATTAGATAAAGTTGAGGGGTGGACAATCTTGTCCTTGCATGCTTCAGAAAGCCAATTCTTACTGTTGCTTAAGCTGGCCCAACTTAAAACCTCATGTGTCCTAGTCAAGTGAAATAATGAGAGAAGTCTGGCAAAGTCGGTGAACAACTCTTTCGATCCCTCATCCTTGACATCGTGCTTGACTAAATGGATGATTATAATTAAGGACCTGAAGGTGTTTGAAAACCTAAATTGCTAACCATTACTACTGAGATAATTTATCATTTATTATTGATCGAAAATGTAAATAATCTTCTGACCAAGAGGTTATCTCCTCATTATAGACTCAATATTCTCCTCTTCCCATTCCACTAATTGTGAAACCCATAAGATTTGTGTCACTTGTGAAACTTGAGTCATAATGGATTTGTAACAAAAATAAAAAAAGAAGTCATGATGAACGAAGTTAGAGACTTATCTAATAAAATGCTTAACATTTATGTAAAATTTGACATGGTGAATATTGGATGGAGACTTGCTTCATCTCTCTATCTCTCCACATTCCTCTCCCTCTCTCTCTCTACTTGCTTTGTTCTGGAAAGAAGTATAACATATTCCTAAAATTGTAGCTTTTCTTTCTGTCTGTATATCTTAATTCACTTCTGAAGCAGATTGTGACATATGAGATATAACTTACTACTACTATTATGAATTTCCCAGTTCCTGATCTGAAGAGAGAGGAAACAGAGCAGCTCATCATACAATTATTACTAGAGCGTGTATTGGTTAGAAGTCTGACCCTTTTGAATTTGATTCTGTTAATTAAAAATTTTCTTGTTTTCATTGATAATTGTGAGTGGATTGCTGTAAGACTGGACAAGTTTGTTGTATGGTTATGCATGCTGCAAATGCTGAAGGTGTTGAAAAATTGAAATACTTAATAGAATTATTTATTTGAAATTTACTGAAGATTAAAACCCAAAGATCCTCATGCATACCTACATCACGTTATTTCAGGTCAAGTCACATTTAAGTAGTTGTATTTTGAGTCCTTGACCTGTTAAGATGATGCAATCATTATTGTCAATTTTTAATTCTTTTGCTTAATTTAGCGCCAATAGGACCCAACTGTAGATATGAGATAAAACTCGGTGTATACATATTGTTTACGTCTGTTGCACCCCTTGAGTATTTCAAACATCTTAAAAATCTAAAGAAGAATTGACTTAACAAAATGCTGGAGATGTGATTAGAAATGCTGCTTAAAATCTTCCAAAGCTTCTCTTCATCCTGAAGAGCTCTATTATTGACTCCAATCAAAGTCACCATGTCCAACAAGAGGACTAGATCTCCACACTACATATTTGTCACAACCAAGCTTCAACCTCCAACATGAATTGAAGTTCAAAGTTTACATGTGGCCTACAAGGTCCAAGGCAAAGACCATGCACCAGTATATAAAAGCTAGTAATTCATAAATTCCCCATTTCAGTCACACGTGTAGTGTCAGTATTCTAACAACAATATTACATTTTCATAAATATGAAGAAGAATTTTGCTAATCTTATGTTTGGCCCATTCGAAATGCTGATGCTACTATGCACATATGATGCTATTGTGATATTGAGCTAATCTTATGTTCATGCAGAAAGAAGAATATCAGCATACAGCTTATGCCACAAATGCTTACGTGACAGTAGGGTCATTGGCAAACCAAGTATTGCAAGGTACAGATGCTTATCAACAAAGAAGTTAGTAACTTATTAGCTAATTTCACAGTTTATCGTTGCAAAATGATGTTACTGAGTAAGCTGTTGAGGGTTCTATTTCTACTCTCTAATTGCTAGCTATTCTTTCTCCTTTTCTTTAATGAAATTCTTTGAGATGGAAATCCATGAGCTGTTTTTGTTTAAAACAGATTTCATTTACATCAAAGTCTTGTCTCAGACAAACTAACACATGTAAATCTACTCTTCATCCTTGGCACAATCAGGAATTCTATTTGAACCCAATGGCAAAGATTATGCACAAATCTTGCTTATGAACTTGCTTTTCCTATGTTGGTCTGTCATTAGAAATGAAATTTTTTAATCATACCCAGGCATAATTTGGGCATTCTCTGCAGTACTGGCTAGAATGTACTTACTATTCTGTCTTCTGACTTCTACTATTTTTGCATGTAGGGAAGAAGATTGTAAAGCTGGAGATTTCTAGTGAGCAGAAGAATACAACTTGTGTAAGATCTGCAAAACGCAAACTTGGATCGTCTGGTTTGGAGCTTAAGCTTGACGAGCTTAGAATAGAACTGTCGTCAATTCATGGGGGAATATTCCCACATTCTGTCTTGTCTACTCAGCAAATCAGCATGATAGGTTCTCAGAAACCAAATTCACTAGAAGAAGTAAATTCCACGATTGCTCTTACTCACTGATTCTTCAATAAACTTATTTTGACAATCTTGTAGAACAGTTGCTGTGTTTGTCGACATAATTTTCTCGTGTACTAGGCACCAAGAATAACCAAATTAGCATACAACCACACTATGGATTCTTTCACATGACTTTTTACGTATGGGCTAGGAGTATTAGGAATTTGGAAGACTGTAGAGAGGGGGTGGGGAGTTGGCTGGTTTGAGATTTATTAGTAACAGGAATGTGAACATCCTTTGACATTTTACGGGTGGAATTTATAGCCATGTTTTAAGTTCTAGAGATAAAAGTTTAGTGAATGATGCACAGTCAGTAGCTATTCCTGATCATTCCTCAACAGCCAGAATGTTATTCGCTCAAACTGTAACTATGATCATGAGTTATCGTCTGTTTCCTGCAGTTGGAGAAGATAATTGGAAAATTGAAGACGGAGAAGTATGGAACTAGAATTCTTGAAGAAGTCAAGAAGTACTCCAAATGCAAGCAGCCTGACAATGGAAAAGAACCAGAAGGAACTGAAAACAGAGCTGCAAAAAGGTTGAAAACCAAGAAAGCTCTTGTGCTTATTGAGAGCAGTGAAGATGAAGCATGATGGTATGTATATTTCCTTGGATTATACGGTTCTCCTGTGTCTTCCCTCGTAACCTTGGGTATTTCTTAGACCTGATGAAGATTATGTGTCTATTTTATTAATTAGGGATTTATTTAGTTGGAGATTTTTGAATTTAATTGATTTGGAAATTGCTTTAATTTAATTAATGGCAGTTTGTCACTGTTTTATGTCTTGTCCATTTCAATTTAAAATATTAATGTTTTGACAAGTATAGAAAACTTTGTTGATAGGAAATTCAAAGATAAGCTTCTGATAATTCACTATGCTACCCCACTTGAACATTGACATTTTTCATGAGATTAAGTTTCAGTGTTTTCAAGGGAAAGCTCCAGCCACTTTAACTTGAGAATTTAAGGTAAGTAATAGGTACAAACACCAACAAACCCAAAGTTATTTTGTACTTTTTTTTGTTAAGAAAAGATTAATTTTATGCAGAATAAGTAGTGTTTCTTGGAATAGGAGAGGATCTGTATCAATGCAAGTGCAGACTTGGATGGCATTTATATACTGTATATTATATAATAACATTCTTTATATTTTTATTAAAGATTTTTTTAATTAATATTTTATAAATATTTGATGAGATGTTATAAATATAATATTTAAAATTTAAATTATTTTAAAAATAATTAATTATTTATTATACAGTCCTTTTAACAACTGTAATAAATCATACTCCCGGGATTGGGATGAAACGACAAAATAGGCTTTTTTAGATTAACACGCTGACGCCTCACTCTTATACTCGTGTTCTCCTTTTTGTGATAAGAACGTGCCCTCCAACTATTAATTGACGGATACCAGCTCGTTTTTGGTCCCACTGCATATTTAAAATTTATAAATAAAACATTGTTTTTTATAAAATAGTCATCAACATTAAAATATAAGTTTTTTATTTATTGATTTTTGATGAAATATTTGTGTAGTTCGTTTGACATGTTATACAGAGATTTTGAGTTTCAATTCTGTTTTTATGAATTGAATTAATGAATTAATTCTAGTAGTTTAATTATAAAATTTACTTAAGTGATCTATTAAAAATTAACATATCGACTTTTCATGTTCTTGTATTACCTATTATTTAAGTGACCCAATTTATGAAATTTTAATATGATGTAAATATTTATTAATTTTTTTTTAGTAAGAGGTGGGTTTTATATAATATATACTTATTTTACACACAAAGTAATGCTCTATTTAATAATGTTATCATTGGTAGAGATTAAGCCTAGGAATAGAAAGAAAGCAAGAAAGTAGAGGAGGGGGAGAGAAAGCAAGGAGGAAGAAAGGAAAATTTTGCCAAATGATATAAGAAATTTTTTTTTTCTTTTTGTAAATTAATTTAAATAAAAATAAAATAAAATTTTAAATTCTTGAAACGACACCAAACAAAAAAATTAATAAATAAATAAATAAAACTTGTATTATATACCCTGTCTTTCTATTTCTCCTCTTAGGCAATAAAAGCTAAACAATTAGAAACCACTATATAACAAAAACATTTGTATGGGACCAATTAAACGCGTGCTGTAAAGGCTACTTTTATGAACCACACACTTCAAAAAAAGAAAGCTCTTTCTCTTTCTCACTTAACACGTCTCCACCGCACAAAACCAACAACCCCCCTTTCCCTCCAACATTTCTCATTCATGACATCCTTCTCCCTCCCTCATATTCATTGCTTTCTGTCCAACCAGATCTTTCCCCTCTGTTTATGTTTCCCTTCCCACCCTTTAAATTTACACAATTGCCCTTGTTATCCATCATCCATCTTTTTAAATAATCACTTAGTTTTAAAAAATAATTAATATTTTACACATTTAAAAAAAAAAAAACTAAATGTTCTTATTAACGTAAGTAATATATAAGTTCTTTATTATTTTATGTTATAAACTTCATTATTAAAATATATAATAGTCAATAATGAAAGAAGTTTTAATGCAATTTTAGAGAATTAAATTTAATCGGCCAGATTTTATATCTTGTCAATTTATTCTACATGAATTAAATTTTTTATATTTAAATAATTCACGAATTATATTAAATTAAATTATCTCACATTAAATAATAATCAATAAAATCGAATAAATATGTTTTAGTGAGATTTAGCTATTTCTTGTTAGAAATTTTAAATGTGTGATGCAATTAATTTTATGGTTTTTGTTTTACAAAATAGGTAATGTTTAGTTCAATTAAGACAAATTTGTTAGAGTCCATGGTTTATCTAATTAGTTAGTTATGACTCAAGCACAACTATTAGATATGATATAGGTTGGTAATAAGTGTATGTTGAGTACTTTAAGGAGTAATAGGCTAGCTCCCTTCTACCTAGTAAGTTTGCGCCAATAAGTAGAGAGTACGAAAAGAAATACTTTATCATCATAATAATTTATTTAAAACGTGTTTGTTTGATGATTTAGCTATTTTGTTGTTATGACTCAATCAGGTATACGTGTAATATATATAGTGTTCAAAATTCGTGTATATCATCTTATATATTAATTTATTACATTTCGAACATAGAAAATTAATGAATTAGATAATATTTTAATAAATTTTAACATGTATATATATTTCAAATTTTGACCCAATTCAATTCATTACCACTATATTCTTATTCTTGTCGCATGTAGGGTTTGGTCCTTTGGTTATACACAATGGTCGGAATATACAAACTAGGGACTAAAAAGTTCATTTTTGAGGCACATGAAACCCAAAGGCCAAAGATATACTTTGTTGTCACGCTTATTTTTTCAACCAAAATAAATAAAAATGCCATGCTTATTTTTATGCAAATATAAGAAATTAAGAACGTGTGATGCCAATAGATAATATCGTCCATTAAATTATTTTAAATCAAATAAAAAAAAATTTATATCACACATCCTATACATGCAATAATGAATGTCATCAATTACTAGCTAGTAGTTACTTTTATTGAGTACTATGGACCAAAACTTCACTTTGCCTTAATGACTTGGAATAGAAGTTAGAGATAACGGACCCAACAAGCTGTCTTCTTTTGTTGTACAGTCTATTTCCATTAATAAAAAATGTCCTTATGCATGCTTATTTTTATTTTATATATATATATATATTGTTCTTGTCTATTTAGTAAAATTTGTCTATGATCCTTTCTTCTAACCTTGAAAAGTGTTGATAGAGGAAGTCTAGAACCTTCTGCATTTGATATATATGGATGATTGACCCAAAAAAATCTTGAGCAAAGAAGTGGTCCAATTTTAACTCCTCATTCCTACTTGACCTATATTTATTCTCATTTGTTTATTTAGATACTGTACCAAAACAAATAAGAATCTTTATTTATATTTATTTATTTTATAATTTATTCATATGACGTATACTATCAATTTATTTTAAAATAAATATTATGAAATCACTTCAAACGATTAAAAGACAGTATCTTATAAATTCGAAGAAAAATGATCTCATGGAGGAGGCAAAGTTTAGCATTAAGGCTCACAGTTGTCCTAAGAAGCAGACCTAATCTCAATTACTCAGCTAAGTCTTGTCTCTTGCTACCAACTCTAATGAAAATTCACAAAAAAAAAAAAAAAAAAAAAACATTGGTTTACATATTTATTATTTTCGAGAAGCAAGTGGCAACCTATTTATCTTAAGAAGGTTACAAAGTACCTAAATTTGGTATTATTAAAATTAAAAAAAAAGTGTAGAATGTTCCCATGCTTTCTTTCTATACTCTACAAACTTCATACTTCTCAACCAATGAGAAGTTCCCATCCACATGAGGAAGGTATAAGCAAAAGGGGATAACTAAATCCACTTCTTTTTTAAGCCTCAATTCCAACTTCCCAAACCCCTCCATGGCCAACTCCACCAGCCCTGGAATCAAACGCCAGAAACTCAACCACCACCACCACCACAACCACCAGCCTCTGATTCCAGGACTCCCTGACCACGTAGCCCAGCTCTGCCTTTCTCGCCTCCACCCTTCCTTACTCTACTCCACCTGCCGCTCGTGGCGCCGCCTTATATATTCCCCTTCCTTCCCTCCTTTCCTTTCTTTATATGCTGTTGTATCACCTCCACCACCGCTGCCGCCACCACCATCACCAACATCTTCACAAACACACTATTCTAATTCAATTCAATACTATAACTTTGATCCCATCTCATCAAATTGGAAAATTCTTCCTCCACCACCACCTGACCCTCCACTTCGCCTTCTTCTTCGTCATCCATCCTTTATATCTCGCAATCTCCCAATTCAATCCATTTCTGTTTCTAACAATCTCGTCCTTTTAGCAGCCACGAGCCATGGTTTTTCCCCAGCTCTCTCTCACCCATTAATTTTCAATCCGCTTTTACACAGTTGGACTTATGGTCCCTCACTTACCACTCCGCGTCGCTGGTGTGCGTTAGGAGCATCCAGCGGTGCAATCTATGTGGCAAGTGGGATTGGATCCCAGTTCTCCACCGATGTGGCTCGATCGGTGGAGAAGTGGGACTTAAACAAAAGAAAAGTAAATAAAAATGAAAACCCAAATGTTAATTTGGGTTGGGAGTGGGAAAAGAAAGCTGCTCTTAAAGATAGTAGGTTCAGCAGGGAAGCCATTGATGCAGTGGGTTGGAGAGGTAAACTCTGTATGGTAAATGTGAAAGGATATGCTGTAAAAGAAGGGGCTATTTACAATGTAGAGAAGGACCAGTGGAAGGAGATGCCGGATGGTATGATATCTGGATGGAGAGGTCCGGTGGCAGCCATGGATGAGGAAGTGATGTATGTGGTTGATGGGGTTAAAGGTGTTTTGAGAAAGTATAATGAAGAGAAGGATGTTTGGGAAGAGGTAATGGAATCTGAGAGGCTAAAAGGAGCTGAGCAAGTTGCTGCTAGAGGTGGCAGAGTTTGTGTTATTTGTACTGGTGGTGGTGGGATTTCAGTGGTGGATGTGGTGGCATCGCCGCCGAGATTATGGGTGGTGGATTTGCCGATGGGATTAGAAGCGGTGGCGGTTCATATCTTACCCAGAATGCCGGTACTTGCTTCTGCTTCTGCAAACTGAATTTTTTGTTTTTTTTTGGGTGTAATTACTCTTTTGATTGGTCAAAGGCTTTTGGTAAACAAGATTTAATTTATTTATTTGGAGGTAGTATTGAGCTAATAAATTTTGAAAGTGAAAATTTGTCCATTTGTGAGAAAAGATAGATAATGTAGGTGTTGAATTGTTGACTCATCACAAACCCCAATGGCCAAGAGAGTGGAAAATCACGTGCCAATATTAAGGGATTGAATTGCTTGTCCTTTGGGACTTTTAATAGTTATGCTTCTTCACATGGATGAACTTGTATTTAAGGAGGGGAGAGAAGGCGTCCTTAATTCAATGAACCGAAACAGTCGAAACTTACCTTTTAGGCAACCTAAATCATAAATTGCTCTCTTACCAAATAAAAAAAAAAAAAAAAATTGGTCACTTTTTTTTATTTTATTTATCAAGATAACTTGTTCATTTTTTGCACCATCTTTTTTGAACTCTCAACAATATAACCGACTAAGAAATGTTAGTAAATTGATACATGTAAAACTTTAGCAGGGGTAGATACTCAGCAATCAAAGGGGTGCAAGCAAGGAAGCTAGTGATTAGCTACTTTAGCCAAGAAAAGATGTCCAATCGGTCTAACCAATCCTCAAGACACTTAGTTCTATCGAAAAAAGAATGCTTCTTCCCCTCTATTGTGCGGTGCTAAGACTTGGGGAAGAATTAAACGAATCAATTCGCTTGACCAACTCGAGTCTTCCGAGCCTCGTAGGTTTTCTGATTTTGCTAACATTGAGACTCTGATTTGACGGCAAGCCGACCGAAGGAAGACGCACGGGGATCCCACCGTCGATGCACTGGGATTCTGCTTCTAGGTAAAGCTAACTCATGTTTACTGCTAGACTAATTTTTGTACTGACAGATTGGTTAAGTCGGGAGTAAGATTATATTTAGAATTTGATATTGTTCTATGATTATATACCAAGATTTATTTATGTTTACCTTATCAGATTTGTGGGTCAGTTTAAAATAAACGAAAGAGACAACGCATGTTAAGTTAAAGTAACGATAAAACATTAAGAGAGAGTGTTGCAACAAGACACAAAACACTGTAACACATCTCAAGACTGATACAGTAGCAACCCACGAATATATGTAAACAAGCATATCACATAAGTTCCTTATTTTAAGTGAAGTCATACTTAGCAATAGAATTTAGCAAGACCACAACATCAAACAAGGGCACCATAACAGTTGGATTGGTTTTAGCTTTCTGAGCTGTAAGAGGCATCCCCTCCTGATGAGCTTTCTTGTTGAAGTCGTTTCATCTCCTCATAGGCCCATTCAAGACCCAGGCAGTAATGAAGAGGGGGATTAAATCTGCAGTCATTCATATCAGGTGGCAAGAAAGCTCCATTCTCAACCAAGAATTTCACTGCCTCCCTTCTCCTTCCCTTGGCTGCACTGTGGAGTGGTGTCCCTGGTTTAAAATAATACGGCATCCTCATCAGCCAAAAAAAAAAAAAAAAAAAATTATTAATACAGGCCATAAGATCAGTTGTTGTATTGGCCAACTTTTTTATTTAAGATGAATAATAGTGAAGAACTTACAGCCACAAGCACCCTTAGTTCTAGCATCAATGTTAGCACCACGCTCAAGCAATTCATCCATCATTTCAAGGTGACCCCCTTCAGCAGCAAGGTGAAGAGGTGTCACCCCTTTTGATTTTGGCCCCCATGCAGCCACATTTACATCCATTCCTTCATCAAGAAGTTGTTTCACCTGCTTAGCAACAGGGAAATTGAAACAATTATCAAAGAAGAAAATAAACAGCAACTATTGAGGACCACTTGGGCCAAAATTTGGCACAATGATACCAGAAGAACGTACAGTTAAAACTAACAAGAATCGGAGTATAGATCAAAACTATCCAAATTAGAGTTTACATCAACTGCAAGAAAACAAAGAAGTAAAGCGGAACTTCAGCAATTAGAAATTACATTTGGACAAATTTTCTCCTATTCAGCAGGCGAAAATGGATTTTCAGCAGAGATTCCAACGCCCACACGATAGGAAGATTCGTACTATTATTTCCATAACAGCGTAAAAAAATCTTATTAATGGAGAAGGACCATGATTTCAAGAACACTTAATGACTCCAAAAGACGTTCAAATGAGGCAGGGTGGGGTGAGAACAGCCCTCCGTAGCTTATCCACGTCTCTAACAACAGTTTTACAAGATTTAACTCTGTACAGTATCTGTTAGACTTTACTGTTAGAAACTTAAAATTAACAATAAAACACTGGAGCACTTTGCTAAAGATAACCAATTTTTTCTCACCAACATTCCTCTGTAAATCAAGCTTCTTACCTTAACTACATAATGAAATAAAATTGAAAGGACAGTATAGTTGAGTTGTGGAATACGCTTATACAAGAATGATATTTGCAGCATTCTAGAAGAGCAACACTTGGAATCATGTTGATTGATCATAGATGGGCCTGGCTATTGCCAGGATAGGAAACAATGAACCATTTCTTCACACAACGAAAAGAGGTGTTTGTCAGAAAACTCAGATTATGAAAACCATTTAACCAAATGATCTTCTCAATCAAAGAGATTCAGAAGCAAATCACTATCTGATGGCTACTAGTACTAACTACAGAGGTTCAACTGATAAAGTACTTTACACTGGAGCTAGATGAAAACATCAAAAGTTATAAATATGGAGTCACTTTCTTGTCTTCCAATACAAGGTTTACAGATTCGGAAGTTGTCAGTAAAATCAGCTGATGGCTAGCTGGTTCAAAAGATGCATAAGATATTTCAAAAATTCTGGAACCATAATGCAACCATGAAAACTCCATTTACAAAACAAAATAGTCAAACTTCATTAATTTTTCTCCATATCATTGGAAGCTAAGTGGACACTAATGATCAAGTATCATGAATCCAGGTAAATTAACTGTACAACTAGTTTAAAATATTTAGCACAGGAGTCCTACTCAACATTGCAAGCTTAATAAGAATTATAAATTGAGTGATAATTTTTAGTTATGAGTTGAATATGTTTCTTTTCAGAATGGAAGAAACTAATATATTTATCATAGGAAGGGAGCAGAAAATGTGCCAACTGATTGGTATATACCAACAAAGATGCCAAATTTCTGATGCTTCAAGAAAGTGTTACGGTGCCGTTTTGGTCTTAGGGTTATTTAAGGAATTTTGTATATCCTATAAATAAGGACCAATTGCCTGTAACCCTCAACTATTGAATGAATGAGAAGTTTATTTCCTGTAGGAGTAGTTTTAGCAGTAGCTTTCCTTAACTCTCTCTATCTCCTTCTCCTACTTTCTCTCCTTCTCTGTTGATTCTTAGGAAAATTACCAGTTAAGACTTAAAGCTCTTAATATTTGGTATCAGAGCAAAGTTTCGATCGGAGAGGAATGGAGTATTTGAATCAGCAAAAAATTGAGTTCAGTGGTAGCTATGTATTTGGAGCCATAGACGTAGGAATCCAAGTTTCAAGGGCCATGAATGGTGAAATCCAAGCACAGAACCTAAACCAAGCTCAGAATCTGAATCCAGCCCATGGAAGACCTCCGGAATTGATTAGGAACGGGGAATTTATTGGAGCTCAGGGAATGGCTAGTATTAATGGAGTTATGGGAGTTCAATGGCTGCCTGAGATCAACGTGACTCCAAAGGCACCACCAATTGTAACCAATATCAGTATGTAGGTAGAGTGCGTCAACAAACCTGTAGAAGCAATTCAAAGAGGTTATCAAGGAAATATTAGTGCACACCAGGTGTTTGATAAAATTCCTCAAAATTGTAGTTCCGATTTTCATCTATACCACCATGATTATGGAGGCAATGTCCACAATCTTGGGAAGCAGCCATATTGGAGTTCTTACTACTCAAATCCATTTCCACAACCTTCTTATCAACCCTACCAAAACCCTTACAATGCATACACGTCATGCCCAGACTCTTCTAATTGGTATGGATATGGCAGCACTAATATCCAGGTTGCGGTAATAGTTATCAACACCAAAATCATTCTTACTCACAACTAGTGGGAGCAACCCAAAAAGCATGTGGTCCTTATCAATCTAGTCCTTTAACGCATGAAACAAGGTATTTTACAGGGTCTGAAATTTATTCAGGTTCTTATAAAAATTCTAGTGACTGTCAGACTATTGGAATGGCAACCTATGTGAAACCACCAACTCCAACTGGTAGTAAGGAATTCCTTGTAATACAGAAACAAAAAGAGGAACCTCTTGGCATTGAAAGATTGCATGGTGGGGAAATTGTTAGAGTTGAGCTGCAAGAATTAGGTAAAGGTCATATGGGTACAAATGAGGGATTTGCAAATAAAAATGTGAATGTTGGGATGTTGGAGGAAAAAGGATTTACAGGGCTTGTAAAGGCTGGAGTTGGTATAGAGGAAGTCAAGAAAACCAAGGATGCTCAGAATCTTATTCCGGAGAGATCAAATGATGTGAATTGGAAAGGTGGAGTAAGAAATGGTCTGGAATGGCTTGGAATAAATGTAATTCCTGAAACACCAAACCTGATGCCAAATGTTGGGGGTTGCTATAAAGATAAAAGTGAATGGGCAAAGGTGAAGTATGCTCGTGATTATATTGGCAAGGAGGAAATTAAAGAGGAAATGGTTTGTGAAGATTGCAGTTCACCACAAACAAAGGGTAACAAAACTGAACTATTCAAGCTGGTTTTAGACAATGGACGTGACCAATGTGTTGAAGGAAGTTCTTTTTATAACTTGGAAATAGATGAAGGATTAATGGCTGAGCTGAGCATAGTTGAATCAACGATTTTCAAGTCAACAATGTTACAATTGTTAGACAAGGTTCAGACTTCTTTTTTGGATTCTCAATTTGAAGAAACTGATGATATGGTGAAGCTTTTATTTCCAAAATTGACATTTCAGTTTTGGCAAGAACTCAAACTTGATGATACAGAGACTATTATGAGGGAAAATCAATGGTTAAAATGGGGAAATCACAATGTTTCCTCACACACAGGTTCACAAGCTATCATGGCAGAGGTTTATGCCATTAGTATGGAATATCTTTCACACCCTTGAGGACAAGGGTGTTTTCATGGGGGAAGATTTGTTACGGTGCAGTTTTGGTCTTAGGGTTATTTAAGGAATTTTGTATATCCTATAAATAAGGACCAGTTGCCTGTAACCCTCAACTATTGAATGAATGAGAAGTTTATTTCCTGTAGGAGTAGTTTTAGCAGTAGCTTTCCTTAACTCTCTCTATCTCCTTCTCCTACTTTCTCTCCTTCTCTGTTGATTCTTTGGAAAATTACCAGTTAAGACTTAAAGCTCTTAACAGAAAGACAGTAACAATAGTGTCCCAAATTATTTCCTGTGTAAATTTTACAAAATGCCACAGGCTTTAAAGTCCGAAAGAAACCTAATTCAAAGCCCTCAGAATGAACCTCTAACAAAATGCAGACACTGCCCTCTTTTTCCCTAATTCTTTTTTATTAAAAAGTTTATTTGTATTTGTCTGACTTTATAAGGGAGGCTATTTGTCTAATTGAACAAGTACATTAGAATTAGATGAACACGATTTAGGATAAAATTCACATAAGACCCAAGTAAGTAAAGAAATTGACTCACAATCTTGACATCACCCTTCCGAGCACCAACATGAAGTGACGTCCATCCCCTGTCATCTATATCTCTCCCATACCTGAATGAACGTCTTCTTGACAAGCTTCTTCGCAACGAAACCGGCTGCTCTTCCGGCATACTTTCCAGCAACTAATCACCGAATAACACAGCTGAAAACAAAATTAACTTCAAAACCCTTAAAACTTTCAAGAAAAACCGAATTTGGAAACACTTGAAGATCCCACAAAAAAAAAAAATCAATTGCAGCGTCCTTCAATTCCCGTTTGTTTGGAACTAACGAAACAAGACCCTGAACATCATCAAGATCACTTTTTTTTTTTACATATTCTTAGAGAAAAAAATCCCAGAAAGAAGGGTAGACAAGAAAATTAACGAGAATGATTGGCAAAGCAATAAGGGTGCAAAAGGATTCAAGCCTGGACCAAAAGCACGAAGATTCTGAGACATTAAATTTGAGTTGAACAACGGTGAAGAGATTAAAATCATAGTAATTGATGCCAAAACACTGAATAAGAATTAGAGAAATCCTGCTTCGACAAGGAGGACGTCTAGCAGGAACATAGAGAAGGTTGATGATGGTGAGGAAGGAGATTGATGTGTACGCTGTCAAAACAAAACCCTAATTGAGAAATTTGGTGTGAGATAACAAAATGGCTGAGGGAAAGAAAAATAAATTTGCTGAAGATGTAAAGTTTTGATTGGTTGGTGATTAATTAATAGATAGTTAAAATGGTATTTGCCTAGTTCTCTGTTTGTTTGTTTTCTTCAATTTTATTTATTTTCTAGTTAAGCAAACAAAACAAATATTGGCAATAAAATGTATTTGGGATAATTAGGGACTCATTTCAAGATGTTTCATTTAATTGCTTAACCAAAAAAAGCCAAAAAAGATCTCAATTGTTTAAATAAATTAGAGTTATTATGCTTTATGACAATAGTTTTTTTAATTAAAGTTTAGCCCCTATAAATTACTGTGAACTAAAACGTAATTGATTATTTTGTTGTAATGATCATGTAGTGTTCGGGTTTATTTTTGTTTTTAGATAAATTTATGTTTATTTTAACTAATTTATAATCATATTTTGATACTATATATATATATAATCCACAACATCAAAACTAAAGAATTTACTCTCCATATATCATATAAAGTAGAAAATCAATCAATAAATACATAAGAAGGAAACTTTAAAAAATAACTTTTAAGCGATATTTATCGAGGGTCATAAATACATAATTAAAATTTCAAATATTATAAAATAAATTATTAATCAATATACACTAAAGCTAACACATAAATTATATATGATGGCTTAGGCTTGTTTTTGTAATATTGTGATTTTTTAAAAAGTGTTGTGCTATTATAGTTATTTTAGAACTGTTTTTAAAAGGTACTTTGGTAAAATAATATAAAAGTTGATCTCAATAAATAGAAGTCACAAAATTATATTTAATTTGATAATATTGTAATTTTTGTTATTAACAATTAAGATAATATTAAGTTGAGCATAAACTAATTTTTAAGAACACTTATGACTGTTAAAATTTCAGAACATAAATATCATAGTTTTTTATTTACCAAACATACAAAAAGTAATCTTAAATCTTTCTTGAGCATAAGTAATTTTATAAAAATATTATCAAATCAAGTCTTATTAACTTTAATGCAAAGAAAAAAAAATCTTAGGTTTTAGATTTATTAATATTTAAAATTTATTTTAATAATATTTGAGAATGTGGAAGAATTTGCTTAAGTATATGAGATGATAGGATTTGACAAATTTTTTGAGTTAAAGGACAGTATGAGATTGTGTATATAGCAGGGCATAATTGTAAATATGAAAAGCCGCTTGGCGTTTTCAGAAATTTCGCGCGCTTAAAAATCAGGATTTTCAACGATTCCTGTCGTGTAGGCGAGGAAAACAAGGAAAGTCAAAAAAAATATATATAGAAAGAGGCCACTCCGAATCGGAATCCAAAATCGAGACCGGGGAAACCCTAACCCCTAATTTTCCTTTTAACTCAAACGACGTCGAACTGGGAGAAGTGTGATGTTCGGAGGCGGAGACGACGACGCCTTGGCCCGCATGGGCATGGTGCCGTCATCCCTATTGAATCCGGCGTCCTCTTCGGCGATATCTGGGGAGATATCACCGTCGGCCGGTGGCTGTGGGGGCAAAGGGGAGGGAAGAGAAGGTTTCAGCTCAGCCACAATGGAGCCACCAGGAGACCAAGGTGTTCATCGCGATCCGTGCGGAGCTGGAAAGGGACTTCACCATGTCTAAGAGGAATAAAATGCTTTGGGAGGTTGTCAGCACAAAAATGAGGGAGAGAGGCTTCAGGAGGAGCCCTGAACAGTGTAAATGCAAGTGGAAGAACCTTGTCAATCGCTACAAGGTCTCTCTTTTCTCTTCTGTGGTTTGTGTGTGTGTGTGTGTGACTCTGCTTGTGTTTGATTTATTAGTTATACAGTTAGCAATTTTGGAAAAGTTGCATCCACTACTGGAAATGATAAGTATAATTCTTGAATGCTAAGTTGGAAGAAAACGAAATATGAAAAGCTCCCAGCATTTGCTGTTAATTAGTGAGGGAATTTGGAACTAAAGTTAATATATCTTACCTGGAGCTAAAATGTGGTGAATGAAACAATAAAGAAATAAAATAAATTTTCTAATTGTCCACTCTTGAATATATTGAAAACGTTAGGGACAAGTTTTCTTTTATCAGATACTCTCGTCTTAGATGGAATGTAATTATGAATCCAACTTGTCTGAGCATTTAGCAGTGTGAATTTATCTAGGTTTGAAATCTATATCTTTGGCCATCTGGCAATTATTATTTATGATGTTCTTGTCTGCAAATTTTGAGTATATACTGTGCTTTTGATCATCCTTGTGATTGATTTCGGTATTTGATTATATATTGAAATTCCGATTTTTGTAGATGAAATAGTTCCAACTATAAGTTATTATTGAGACACAATTTGCTAGTTGTTGAAGTGCAATATATCAGTCAGTTTCTAATGTTGGGCTTGGGGATTAAAAAAGTCTAGGTACCCTGTAAAAGAATTTTAGTATTGGCTTAAGGTCAGTGGAAAGATGATAATGTAAACATCTTCTCTTTTATGGTGAATTTCGCGTTGCCAACCTCTGATTTACAAGTTATCATTTTTCTCACCAGAGGTTGATGCTGCATTTAACCCACTACTGTCCATTTATAATGGAAAATGTCATGTGCAGGGCATGTCTCCATGTTTAAGCCTCCTTAATCCCAAATTGTTGCCAAATAAAACATGTTAATCAACTCAGTTTTCTTCAATATCAAAATTAACCATGTCCCCAATTGCCACTGCTTTAAATAGGATGAAAGAAGAGAAACACATGGAAAAGGGACAGTAGGTGTCGCTGATTCTCTTTTGGATCATTTATATATTTCAACTGATAAAACCTACCAATTTTTTTTATTTTTTTATTTTTGATAAGTAGTAATATTATTAAAGAAAAAGTCATCACATTTGTACACAAGGCAAGTACAAACTACAAACACAACCCTCCCAAGAAGAAATACCTGCAAATTACAATTCAAACCATCTAAGAAATTAACAAAAGATCCAACAGAGTGGAAGGAAGGCTGAGTAGATAACCAATGGAACCACTTAAGAAAAAATGTTCTCTTCAGCTTCTCTAGTGATGCCTCCCTCCTCATTATTGAAGATGGATTATTTCTCTCAAGCTAAATCACCCCCATCAAACAAGGAGGAGCCACCCGCCAAGCTAGCCTATTACATCTTCTTCCACCACTCATGTGCCAACTAAATAAGAGATGCATAACTGATATTTAAGGTGAGTTAGCAAAATGCCTTTGACTCGGCCAGTGGTACCAAAAGGATAACAGAAATGTGACTGAGTCAGATTGACTCACTTCAACTCTGTCAACACCCCTGTTATCAATATCACCTGTCCCATTTAGCCTGGAGAGGAATTGAGGCTACTCGATGAGTATGGTACCAAATATAAGATAGTAGGGAACTGGGGCTTCAAAAGGTGGGGAGTGAAGGACGTCTTATTTGTGGATAGTTTTGGATTAAGAGGCTTAAACATTTCACTTATGCCAAGCACAAAATATTTTCCATTAAATATGGATGATATTGGTTAAATGATAACAATGTCAACCTCATGTGGATAAAGTGATAGCCCAAAAGCTCTTACCAAAAAAAAAAAAAAAAAGTGATAGCCCAAAAGGCACAAGTTGGCAAAGTGAAAATTATTTGAAACACAGATTTGTAAAGCTAATTTTTTTCATTACTTATAAATGTCAGGTGTGCATAAAATATCTTTTACTTGAGAACGAAGCTGTGGACATGCTTTCCTTATCTCTAGCTTAACCTTTTTTTTCTTGGTAGAATAATTCTGCAATATTATGCAGGGGAAGGAGACATCTGATCCAGAGAATGGCAGGCAATGCCCATTCTTCGAGGAATTGACTGCGGTGTTTACCCAGAGAGAACAGAACATGCAACAGTTACTTCTGGAATCTGAGGCCCGATCAGCTCAGACAAAGAAGGGGGTGAAGAGGTTCAGTGGAGATCGGTCCTCAGAAGAATTTTCAGAAGATGAAGATGGGATTGAAGATGACAGTGAGGAGGAGAGGCCTGCTAGAACTAACTCTAGGAAAAGGAAGGCTGACAAAGTTGTAGTGGACAAGTCTTCAAGGGCAATGACTGCGACAAATACAAGCAGTAATACTGCCAGTGGTATTCAGGAAATGCTTAAGGAATTTTTTCAGCAGCAACAGATGATGGAAATGCAATGGAGGGAGATGATGGAAAGGCGTGCCCTGGAGCGGCAGCTGTTTGAGCAGGAATGGCGGCAATCAATGGAGAAGCTTGAGAGGGAGAGATTATTGGTTGAGCAGGCATGGAGGGAGAGGGAAGAACAGAGAAGAATAAGAGAAGAGAACCGAGCTGAGAGGAGGGATGCCTTGTTAACTACTCTTTTGAACAAGCTCATTCATGAATCTAATTAGTTGAGGTGAATGGTTTGAGTGTTATCTCATTGACTTTATTGTTTTTTATATGGTTCTTTTTTTAGTCATGAGTGGATCTAATTTGACTGCAACTCTTGATGAAAGGGATCTGAGAAGCAGGAAGAGAGGTGAACAGGAGAATATGAATATCTGGAGAAACATTTAAACAGAAATTTTCATACATAAAGAATATTTTATTTATAGGTAGACATATATCAACAGTTGGGAATACGTTTGTTATTGGATTTATATAGTTGATTCATGAATATATTGCTCTTAGCAAAGAAAGGTTCGGAGTTTTGGGCACATTCTTGTTTCATTTACTTGTTTCCTTACATACATGCAACATGCAGGAAAGCGCCAAAGGTTTGCTTTTTAGTTGAATAGTTCGTTGTTTTATTTTATGGAAGGGTTTTAATGTGCTGGAAATGAGATTTTATACAGGATGATTGTGAAATTGCAGACAAGATTCTGGCTTCACACCGAGTTTAGTTTTATTATTCAGGGCTTTTGAACTGTGTCAAAGAATTATTAAGGTTGTGATTCTTACCTTTTGAAGCCTACTAATGACTTGCTTCCTCTCGTCTGATGCATTTCTAATTCTCAGTTGTCGATGCGTTTTTACTTTTGTTTACCTTGAAACAATCAAAACATCAAACAGTCTCATTTATATAACATGTTCCTCAATAATGGCTACTAAAAATTAGAATTTGTTTGTCACAAAAAAAGAAAAAATATTAACTCTCAAGTAAGTTCTTCTATTGAAAAGCTCCCACTTATGTCAGAAACTTTACCTAAACGAATTGCTACGTTTGAATAGATATTGAGAGTTCAGACACAAATTGACTGGTATACTAATCTAAGGAGGTTCTTCCAGGCTTCCCTGAGGCAGTGTTATTGGATTGATCTATGAGTAAATTACAAATAATGATTACATTTTAACGTAGAAGTTGCTCAATGAATTTTGGCAGGGAGCCGCCTTCTTGAGGAGGCTGTAGACATTGTATATAGTTGGATTTGGATCCTCTCTTGCATGGGGGAAGGATCTACTCCAATCCACGGGTTCCCCATTCTCCTCCCAAAAGTGTATTTTATTGTAAAAATTATTTGATCTTTGATCACAAAATCTTTCAGACCTGTCAGTCATCTGAATCTGCACAGCTACACCCAGATTACAATTTCGGCGTGACAGAAATAGTTTTTGAACATTCTTTATGATCTTATAGATGTCCACTCTAAAAAGATAGGACAAATCAAGACGGAGTCTGGATTAAATAAGTGTGAATTGCATATGAAGCTTGGAAATATCTGATACATATGGCGAGCATTTTTTATTTTTGTACTATCCTTTCCTCACAGAGATGAGCATTATTAACTTGATTCACTAGGAGGTTTTTCCTTCGGATGTTTAGAGGCATAATGATCACCAATTTGGTTTTGATTTGCTAGTTGAGCCTGAAAAAGAATGTACAAGAACTGCATAAATAACAAATCGTGATACAGTAGCAAGTACTAGGTAAAGGTTCTGCAATATATATGTATGTTACTACTGCAAGCAACTTTGAGTGGTTTGCAATACATGTAATAGTTACTCTGAAATTTATCATCAGGACATAAAATCAATCAAACTTCTAAAGAATGTGTTAGCAAAAAGAAACTTTTAAAGAATGCTAATTACAACCTGAGTTCATATTCTGTTACAAGCTTATTACTTTCCTTCATAGTAGTTATTTTTAAGGGCTACAGGTTGAGTCATAAGTGCTCTCATCCTTATGACCAGGATCGATTAAACGGCCTTACATATACTCTGTTATTCAGTAGAGACTGTAACGTGTAAACCATGGTAATTAACCTAATTATTTAAGTCATTTGTTCAACTTACTTGATTCCTAGTCTGATTCACTGCCGCCATGCATGACAAACCTAACTTTGACAAAAGGTAGTAATACCATACTTTCCGACTAAATCAGCCGACTTTATCAGCTTGATAGACACAATGGCACTCTCTGTTTGAGAAAATGATGGACATCAATCCATTATAACTAGTCTCCCAATCAAGTCAGCTCGTCAAATTCCAAATTTTAATTATTTTTCATGATATATATAAACTCACAAATCAAATACACATAGTCATGTACTCGTGTCCTCATCCTAGTTTAAGACATGCCCATAAATCATTTCTTAGAGTCCAGGATTACTCGCATCCATATCCAAAGATCATAAATCATTGTAGTAAGTCTTGTATATTGGCATAAATTTGTGTCTGACACTGGAAAGAGCATACAGAATGAAGTACTAATGACATGTAACCGGTGTCACATATTCCCCTATTGAGGTGAAAAGGTCATTTAGTCCTGTTTTTTGGTTCCTTTACTTTCACTGGCATACTAATTTATATATTTACGTCCTTTACATCTAACCATTTAAGGTTAAATATACAAGAACCCATATACATTCATGCACATAATTGTTACCCCAACCATGGGTGGGAAAAGCCAGCCATAACTGCTTAGAAAATACCCACTTTACACCTGTAATGTGCAAAATCTCAATTGCACTCAAGTCTCAAACTAACTCATTTTAATGATCAAGTATGATTAGAGCAGGTATTTGGCACAAGTTGTGTTAGGTTTCCAGTCCATAGTGACCCCACGAATGACATGCATTTAAATTATTTAGATTTAATTCCCATTTTATAAAGTCTGGTAATAGCTACTATTAGTCACAAATTTCTAACTGAAGAGGTTAATGAGATTAACGGCTACAATTCAAGCTTTGAGGTGGCAAGGTGATACAGATTAATGGTTTAAGAAGCTGAAGCAATATATAGAATAACTGAAATTCTCTTTAAACTATAAAAGAGCTATATAGTATATCACTGTTTATCAATTCATTGATAAACTTGAACCAATATATAGTTGTTTGGAACTGGGACCTCTAACTTAGAGGACCTAGGTTCAAACTTCAAACCCAGAGATGGGGATGTAATATAAAAAGCAAACAAAAATAACATTAGCAGATCTGCTGATTTAAGCAAAACAACATTAATTAATCCCAAACGCTAAAATCAGCAAAGAATGCTGCAGAAAGAGCTGATTTATTATAAACGATACACAAAAGAACTAGCTGTATTTTGGGGGAAAAAAAAATCAGAGCTTTGTGTCTTTGACAAAGTTTGTAAAAACAAAAACATCAAAAACCTCATTTTTCACTTTTGTTATTTGCGTGCTGTTCAGTGTTCCCTTTACATAAAAATGAGCAGATAAGAGAAGATGAGGAGAGAAAGAACCTTGCAGATGGGACAGATGACTTTGAGGGCAACGGCTCTGGCCTCAAGCTGAGACCCTTTTGGCTTCTGATTCCTCTCCGCACTTCGCCTCTGTGCTTCGATCTTCTGCTTTCCTCGCGTCATCTCTCTCTGCCTCTCTGGACTGTGTGTGATCAAATTGGCTAAGAAGAAAATGAGACGGGGACAATTTCTTTATGCCTATAGTGGACCCATCATCCATGGCTACGATAATAAGCTAGGTGCTTCGTCACCTCCGCTTCCAGGCCATTTCCCAGGTGCTGCCACGTGCATTCTTGTCGAATAGAATAATTATAGTCATAAATAATAGGCTTAATTAAACTTTTGGTCATTATAGTTTACTTAGGAATTCTGTTTAGTCCTGTTGTTTCAATTTACATAATTCAATTCTTGTCATTTCCCACATCAAACAATTAGATACTCATAATTTTAAAATCCCAACATTGTGATCCTTACCATGAATTTTCAATTAAATTTGAATTAACAATAATTAATTTGAACAAACAAAATATTCACGTGTTCAACTGCAATGACTAATAAAGATACAAACTAAATAAAATAGTATAGTCTCAAAATGATGCTTTGTTGATATATTTATTTTCATTTTTCATTCTTTTTATCTCCAAAAAGTTGAATTCCACAAAACATGAATGCCATTGTAACACCACAAGTTATCTTCACCTACATCATTGCCATGGCAATAGATCTAAGCTTTTTATTTCAAAATCGAAAGGCTTGTTAAAGCCATAAGGAATCAAAAGGAGTTATACTCCAATCTCAAGAAAATCCATGAAACTATCTTTGTCGAGAAATGTCACCAAATGAGTAGACCCATTTTAATAGTTAACACCCTTTTTCTCAAGCTAAGCCTGTGCCGTCTCCAACTTTCTACCTAAATAAGAAGAAGGTGTATTACTCTAACCTCCCTTACTTTATCTTGATATTACATGATTCTCATTTATTTCTAAAACATTTGCATTACTTCCCATTAAGTGTAAAATTAAAATAAAATACTCGTAGTGTATTATTATTAAAGAAAACTACAACTTTGGAATTATTAAGTTGACAATGAAATGTTATTATTTAAATAAAATAATATATAAATACAAATTAAATTATTATAATAATAAATCAAAAAAATAAAAAGTTTTACACGAACAATTTTATATTCTTTAATAATTATATTATTTTGTAAACATACTCTGTCTTTTTTATCATAACTTAAGAAATGATAATTCATTCATATTTGATTTTCTGTGCTATTTAAAATTTAATAATACAATATTAAATTAGTTTAATACTACTAACATGTATCTTTTAAAATTAAGAATTTTTTATTAAATATTTAGAGTTTGGATTAAATTACTTGTTTTCAAATTGTAGAGGAGATATGCATATGTTTTAGAAATAGATATGATGTCTATAAAATATCAATATAATACATGAAGGTTAAGGTTGGAATAATTTACTTTATATAATATATCAACTTTAAGTTTTCTATTAGTTTCATAGTTCACAAATGATGTTAGAAATTAAACTGCAAGACGTTTTGTTTATATAAACTGTAAACAATAAATGCAATATATAACAATGTTGGAAATGATCCTTTAAATGAAGCTTATTCGTAATAGAGACACACTAGGAAAAAAATTTATAATGGATTTATGGTTCTATCTTTTAGCCCCTATTTGTCTCTATCTTTCTTTGCAAGCCCTTCTCAATCTTCTCTTCCACAGAAGTAAAAAGCTTCCACCAGGCCCTCCTACAATACCCATTTTAGGCAATATTTTCTGGCTCCTCAAATCCTCAAAAAACTTTGCAGACGTTGTTCCTGCCCTTCGCCAATTGCGCTCTCAATATGGTCCTATTGTTACACTCTATATTGGGTCTCGTCCAGCCATTTTTATGACCACTCCCAAAACTGCACACCAAGCGCTTGTGAAAAGTAGCTCTATTTTTGCAGGCCGTCCTGAGGCTCTTGAAACAATTAAAATCATTTTCCCAAATGACATCAATATTGCTTCTTCACCCTATGGTTCGATATGGCGATTTCTTCGGCAAAATCTTATGCAAGTAATACACCCTGCTCAGGTTGAAATCATACTCTCATTGTCGAAAGTTCGCGAAAGATGTGTTGAATACTCATCTTTTAGCAGAAATTGAATCAACTGGTAATAAGGGTATCAATGTGAATGATCATTTTCAATATGCAATGTATGGCTTTGATAAGTTTCATGTGTTTTGGAGAGAAATTTGACGATAGGACTATTAGAGATGTTAAAGCAGCTCAACAAGCTTTGATTCATAACTTTATTAGGTTTAATGTGTTAAATTTTGCACCGTTCTTAACAAAAATTGTGTTTCGGAAGATGTGGATGGAGCTCTTGGACATCAAAAGCAATCAAGTAAGTGTCCTCCTAGCACTCATAAAAGCTCGTCAAGAGAAATTGAAAAAGAAAATTGGTGAGGGAGATAATGAAGAAAATATGCTTGCTTATGTTGACACCCTTTTTGATGTTGAACTTCCAGATACAGGAAGAAAGTTGAGTGATGAAGAATTGGTGAGTTTGTGTTCTGAATTTCTTATAGGTGGTACTGACACATCAGCTACCACATTGTTATGGGTCATGGCAAATTTAGTGAAGCACCAAGACATACAAGAGAAATTGTTTGATGAAATTAACGGGGTTGTGAAAGTTGATGAAGATATTAATGAGGAGAATATGAAGAAGATGCCTTATTTAAAAGCTGTGGTGTTGGAGACTATGAGACGACATCCACCGGGGCACTTCATATTGCCTAGGGCTGTGACAGAGGACGCTGTTATGAATGGTTATGATATACCTAAAGATGCAATGGTGAATTTCACTGTGGCTGAAATTGGGTGGGATTCACAGGTATGGGAAGATCCAATGGAGTTTAAGCCAGAGAGGTTTCTGAGTGATCATGATCAGCAAAAAGAGTTTGTGTTTGATTTAAAAGGAGTTAAAGAAGTAAAGATGATGCCTTTTGGTGCAGGGAGGAGAGTCTGCCCAGCTATTACTATGTCACTGCTTCACCTTGAATTTTTTGTGGCCAATTTGGTTAGGGGTTTTAAGTGGGCACTAGAAGATGGGTGTGAGGTTGACATGAGTGAGAAGCAGGCATTCACCATTGTCATGAAGAATCCAATTAGGCCATGTCTCTGTCCAAGAATAGTTTCATAATTGTTCTTCTTGTTACTTTTTTTCTTTTTGATTCAAAGGCTACTTTATATTTTTGTTGTCATTACTTTACTAGGAAAAAAAAGAAAAAAAGATATACAAAGTCCAAACCATAATTTTCATTATTTACAATTTAATAGACATAGATACACTGAATTGAACCCTTGAACGCACTATTCGTGCGAGTTAGACCTATAAATAAGCCCATAAGCTTTTAGAATTTTGGTCCCACTAAGACAAATAGATCCAACAAATAATTTTTTATTTTTTTTGAAAAAAACATAGGAACTAAGATGTAGGCTATCATATATAATCTAGTTACCTTGAAGATATAGTTAGGGGTGTGCAAAAAATTAGTCGATTTGGGATCGATCCACCCTAACCGGCCCGAAAATGTGACAGTCCATTAAAATCGGGTGACTTTTTTGTTTTTTTTTTTAAATTAGGTCAAGTTAAAAAATTTTGAACCTAGGTTCACCCAATCCGCCTAATATTATTATTTATTATTATATATACAAATATTATGTATAAATATGAAATATTACTATCTAAATATTAGATTTTAACTTATTATTAAATGTACATTATTATTTTACTTGTAAATTATACTTTGTAATGTTAAATTTTTTAATTAGTTAAAAATTTTATTAGTATTTTTTAATATTTTAAAAATTAATATAAGTTGAAAATAATTATTAATTATAAAATTTCAACACTACTTATCCGTTTGAATTTTATACCAGTAAAATTTTCTCAGACACCCGACTTTTATAATTGAATAAACTTTTACCCTGCTCGATTTGATCGGATTCAGTAATATTTAGTTTTTACGGGGCTTGATCCGCCCGTTGCACATTTCTAGATAAAGACTGGTTTTTGGTTAGAACATTCTCATACCATGGGATAATATGACAGTTGTATCCCTTGTAATTATCATAAATGGTCCTATACACACGGAACATCAGTCACATTCGTTCAAGGGTATAACGATCAATTCACAGTTTCACACTGAAGAAAACTTCCAGAAACTTTCATAAAATGGAGAAAAGATGAACTGTATGAAAGAACCGTAGGGAACCGAGCCCGAACACTGTAGTCAGTAGTAGGCTAGTAGCTTAGTAGAGAGAGCTGTTATACTGTACAGACGTCGAAGCTTATGGCGCGGTTCTAGAATGAAGGCGTCGGTCGCACGTACGGTATGTCTGTATTCACACATGCCAAACAGCCTTTACTTTCATTGGTTGTGCTGATGCCCCCATTTATTCTTAAGCATCTATTCCTCTCACACTCACACATACTCTCTCCCTCTTTCTCTCTCTTCGGAATCACACAAATCTCAGGCACTGGGAGGAGGAGGGGTTTTGTTGCTATTTCCTTTTACAGCTGAACTTGCATTTCTCTCACTTTTGCATCTCAGATCGAATCGAGGTGAATCGAGGTGCGTGTATATTTTCTTGCTGAATCTTCGATTTTCCTGGAGAAAGAAAGTCTCAAGTCTAACCCAGCAGGCGGCAGCTCAAGATTTTTACTAATTACTGAATTGGAATAATTTATCCTAGTTTTACTAAGAAAAACGAAAAGGAAATTTAGTAAGCTGGATTTGGTTCTGGATTTTCAATAAGAAAATACGTTGCTTGATTTTGCTTTGGAGTGTGATTTTTTTTTTTTTATTTTTTTTTTAAAGATATTTTTTTTATGGTAATTTAGTTGGGCATTGATGTCTAAGATGATTTAGATGTTTTTTTTGGAATCATGGTTTGAGGCTCTTAAATGTTAATCTTGGGCATGTGGCAGGAGTACTTTTATTAGCATGAATTTGTAGGCAATGTTGGAGGTCATTACTTTTGTTTTGGGGAGAATTATCCCGGAGCTTCTTGAAGTAGAAAAGTAAAGAAAAAAGACTTCTTTAAGTGGCAGAGACTGGGAAATTTAAGTGTAGCTTGAAGGAAAAATGATACTTGGAAGCTGAATATGTTTATTTTGACAGAATGCCTGATTCTTTCCAGACTTGAAATAGAAGCATCAATGTATATAATTTCTGTTTTAACTTAAGGTGATATTTAGGGGAACTACGATCAAATTGGGGGATTTATTACTTGATGCTATTGATGAGTTGTTTTCTACTATTTGACCTGGTCAGGATCCAATATCTGCTAATGTCTTTCAGTGGGAAATAGGATGGGGTATTTTAGAGAAAATCAAAACATTTTAAAGTTTTGCTCACAACTCTAATTTGTGGGGGAAAGCATGTACATGTGATAACATTTTTATGGTTCTTTTTGAATACATCACTGGTTTATAAGGTTTTTGGAAAAGTATATTACGATATGACCCATTTTATAATATGAACAACTGGAAATAGACATCACATTGTGTGTGCAGTTTTCCTCTTAATGTCATATTTGGTACCAGATGAAAGGCTTAAATAGCAGCAAGACCCCATAGACGTGCAATCGCATTAAAATTATTCCCCTTCTAAATATTTTTTTTTTCTTTCTTGTATGGATGGAGTTCTATTTCTTCCCTCCCCCTCCCGGGAAAAAAAAGAAAATATCCCATCTTTGTTTTTATGCTCATATTTTTTCTTATTGCTCTTGTTTAAAGTTAGTTTTTCTACTTTAGCAGGCAACTTCCTTTATTTCTCTTCGCGGATCCTGATGACATCAACTAGATAACTACATGGTGAAGGGAAGCATCTTAGAGATTGGTGTCTCAGATGACTTTTAGTATCTATATTATGCTAGAACAGTTCTGCTATGGGCATTTGTCTGATGAAATGGCAATGGCCATGGCTTCTTTATGTTTTTCTGCTTTATGTTGTCGTCAACAAGAGTGGAGCTATCAGTCATGATGGTATGATGATATTTATGTTTTTCCTTTCCGGTTGTTTTAATTACAGGCTAGATATAGCTAGTCATTATCAATGTTATAGCTCTTCAATCCACTTGAATAATAGATCAGAGAAGTCCCTGATGGCAATACTCCACCCCTACATGGTGTATTGTCTTGTCATACTTCACAGCATAAGTCCCTTATATGTCAACGGACTTCCTTTTATCTGTTTATGTTGTTTTTCTAATTTCTATTTTCTTTTGCGTCCCGTGTTCCTGTTCTTATTGTACTTTTGTTTCTTCTTTGGATTAAGGATGTTCAATTAAGGCATTAGTAGGCAATTGGTTGGTGTTGCCGGAAGTAAAGAGACATTGTCAATGGTGGAGGTTGGTGGCTTGCAAATATGGTAAACCAATGAAGGGTTGACCACAGGTCCTATCAGAGAGTACCGATATAAGTTTGTGGAGAGGTCGGGATTGGTTTATGCCTTTTGAGAACTTCAAGGTGGACAGTAGAAAAAAGAGGTTAGATTTGGAAGGATATTAATGTGCTGATGTTCCTCATAAGAGAGAAGGAAGTGAGATAGGGAAATATCATTTACTCTTTTAAACATTCAGAACCAAATCCAAATTACATAATAACTTCTTATAGTAGTAAACTGCTGAAAATCATGATTCTACCTGGACATTAAATCACAGCTTACTCCCTTTTTATCCTAACTAAAAAAGAAACCATAATTATATCAAATTCCTAGATATAAACCGAAATTTTATCAAATATAACACATTTAAAAACCCTAAATCTTGTAATAAGGCAAAGTAAATCTTCCACATCAGTATTTGGCTACTGAGATGAATGATGATCCTGATTGGGGGGGGGGGGGAGGTGTTGGAGTATGGGGTTTGTGAAACAGCTATAAAATTGGGAGGTGAAATGAGGAAAATAATGGAACGATGAAGGTGGGGTCGTGGGGAACAAGAGAATACTGCTGAGAGCTGCTTTCATGTGAGGGCTTCCGTATTTCGATTTTTCAGATCATATTTTATTTCTTTTCCATGGAGTAGGATTTGTTAAGTGGCCATTTCTGCTGAAGCTTTTTTCCTTTTGGAGAGCCAATTTAGGACATAATTTGACTGCAGAAAAGATGCTGAAGTTTGGTGCTGTATTTTGAACAGGATTTGTAAGAAATTAGTTACTTTACTTTTTTAGGTTTGCTAGGTAAAGCCTGTGATTTTTAACAAATTTTACTTTACTATCCAAAAAATAATGTTATCAAGGAGAATGTGATATGCTAGATCTTTCTAACAAGTTGGCCTCCGAGTAAAGCTCTAGTCACTGGGATGCTTTTAGCAATTTGTGTTGTCCCTGCTGGGACTTAACAGTGTGGACTTTCAAAAATCTGCATCATCAGGATTGCAGTTATATGATAATTGTTTGTGATTTGTAGGTGAGGCACTTCTAAGCTTCAAGACTGCAGTTATGAGCTCAGATGGTATCCTTTCACGGTGGAGGCCTGAGGATCCTGGCCCATGTAAATGGAAAGGAGTGACATGTGATCAAAAGACCAAGAGAGTTACACAACTGTGAGTTTGTAATAATCTCATCATTCGTTGTTTTGTTTACATGTTTCTTTTTATTGACTTAGTGTTTGCTGTAATTTCATTAAATATTATGCACAAATCACAATTTTTGTATATGATTAAACCATAACAAGTATGGAAAAAAATATTAGGAAGGTTCCATATTTAAAGGTTTTGGTCCCCAGTTAATATGCTGTCCAGATGTCTTTTATGGGGATTGGGTATAGCTCATCTCCTTGTAGATGAAGTACTCTTCCTTTAAAGAATCATATAGTATGTTTTATGCTCGTGTTTTAGAAGTGTCTCTTTCTCTTAGTTCATAAAAGTTGAAGCATATATCATAATGCCTTGTATTGTAAATGGAGAGTGTTCGATTTGATGCTTAACAGGAGACATGAATGAAAAATTAGTTTATGAATTCTAATTTTAGATTGTCCTTCTGTTGATTATATATTCCAGGAGTTTACATAACCACAAGATAAGTGGATTTATATCACCTGACCTGGGGAAGCTAGAGCACTTGAAGATTCTGTATGTACTTTCAAGGGTGCATATTGATTTTTCTTTTTCACTTATATTTTAATTCTTACTGCTGTATTGCAGTGTGCACTGCATCTGATGATGTATCTTGTTGTAGTGCTCTTCATAACAACAACCTGTATGGGACAATTCCCTCAGAATTAGGAAATTGCTCTGAGTTGCTGGAAATGTAAGTGCCAGCACTTATGGTTCATGTGTCATGCTCATTTCTAATTGATGTGCAGTTTTTACTTTTCATTTTCTTCATATTGAGAAATGACCTGAATTTTCCTCAGCTTTTGGATGTGTTCCTTCTAAAATACTTCACGTGTACATGGTGTATGCTTTGTTGGAAAGTTTCTTTTGTGGATCTTTTTTCATGAGTAGAACCCATCAAACCATACACTGTAATGTTTTTGTAGAGTTGGTAATTAACCATTTTGATCATTTGTGTTGTATTTTCTTCGCCTTTGCACTTTAACTGAGTAACTCAACTTATTTTAGTAACTGTTAATGTATCTTCTACAGATTCTTGCAGAGTAACTATCTGAGTGGATCAATTCCAAGTGAATTAGGAAACCTTTCACAGCTTCAAAGTTTGTAAGTGTCTTTGATATATTATCACTTGTGTCTTTTATTTTCAGTACTGTTGGTACCTGAGCTCATTATAGCTTCCATTTTGAAAAGTAAAGGATAAAAAATCAAAAAGGAAAAAGAATAAATGAGCTAAGACTGCTTTTCTCTGGTGTGTGTGAATGTGTGCATGCAGCTTTTTTTTTTTTTTTATGTTTTTCCTTCTTGGGGAGGGGTGGTTAGCTATGCATGTGCACATATGTAGGGTGTGGGGATGCGTGCACATGATGAATACTGGTAATGTTTTGTTTTTTTTTCTATCTAATTTTAGTTGTTTGTGTTAAGCAGATTATATTCATAAAATATTTCGCCCTTCTGTTCTGCAGGGATTTATCAAGCAACTCCTTCAGTGGGAGTATTCCTCCTTCCCTTGGGAAATTGTATAGGTTGATTACTCTGTAAGTGGCTTCATGTCTTCTAGTTATACTCTCATTCTATTCTGTGTGCTTTCTTAACTTGCTTCTGAAAAAAAATCTTTTAAATCTGACTCTTACTATTATTTTGATATTTGGTGCTTCAAAGAAATGTGTCAGCCAACTTTCTGGTCGGACGGATACCTTCTGATGGTGTGCTTGCCAACTTTACTCAGAGCTCGTAAGTATTGTTCTGCTCAGATATGTTTATATTGCTTTGTTTCTTCTATCCAAGAAACTAAAAAATAAAAAATAAAAAAAATCATTGTTGCTCCATTTCCAGAAGGTGTCTGTTCTTTTCTTTTTCCATAGTCCTTTTGTGTTCTCCCCTAGATTAATAAGTGAGTGAATAGAAAATGCGATTTCATGGTGTTTTGAATAGACTAGTCGTACAAATGCATAAAAAATGATTCAAAAGTGGCTTGTAAATGCATAGAAGCGAATAAGAACGCTTTTGCAAATGTCATTATATGATTTAGCACTCAATGCATTGGTGACCTTATTTTTCTTTGTACAGTATTCTCATTAGCTAATTGGTGGTTGATGCATTTGCATGTACACTCATATAGATACTAGTAGACATGAGGACATATTATCATTGGTTACTGTAATTTAAGGCTGTATTGCTGAATTTTGATAATTTCACATAATATCACATAAATTTGTAAATTAATTGATACACATATTGGGTCTTAATATCTCTATACTTGTATTGATAGTTTGCTTTTGCATGGTAACTTGCTGTCAATATTTTTACCATAGCTGATCAGTAGAGTAACCAACATAATGTATGGGTAATGTATTCTAATTTAGACACCAAATTGACCCGACTCTTTGCAGATTTTTTGGAAACCGTGGTTTGTGTGGGGAGCAAATCAACATGGCATGCAAAGATGATGGTTCTTCTGCTACGAATTCCCAAAATCCGAACTTAGGTAAAGCTACATTCTAAATACTTATAGCCTATGAAGCACGGGTACTGGTACTTCGGTATTATACGGGTACGGCGATTTGTCATTTTTCAAAAAATCACGATACCAGTATGGCAAGGGTACATTAAATTAAATAATTAAAAATAAATTATATAATATATATATTTATATAGACAAAAAAGTAAAAAAAATAAAATTATAGAGAACAAAAATGAATAGCTGTAAAAAAAATAGAAAGAGGACAAAAAGGCTTTATATATATTAAAAATATATTTATATAGATAAAAAGTAAAAAGAAAATTAAAAGAGAACAAAAATAATAGTTGTAAAAAAAAAATAGACAGAGGACAAAAAGGCTTTATATACATTAAGAAAAAAAAAAGTAGAATAAGGCATAGAAGCAGCGGCTTTATATACATAAAAAAAAGAAGAAAAAAAAGTAGAACGAGACAACTAGCAAGGAAGCAAAAAAAAAAAATATGAAAGGAAAAAACAAAAGCCCTTCAGGCTTTCACCATTTCACAACTTGCCTTTATATACATAAAAAAAAAAAAAAAAAAGTAGAAGGAGAAGAAAAGCAAGAAGGTTTACTAGCTTACCAGATGCTTGCGACGTGCGTGAAGTGTGAAGACTACTGATTATGAAAATTGAAAGCTGCTGCCGCCAATCTTCAACAGCAGCAAAGAAGCAAGCCTGCTTCACGAGGAGTCTTGGGTTTGGGCTGCAATCTGATCTAGCATCTTCAGGTTAGGGATTTGAATAATTATGCCAAAACGCTTGGTTGCTTTTTTTTTTTAACGAAGCACCAGCTCAGATGTAAGCCTTGAAGTCGTCTCGAAGCCGTACCATAAATTTTTAGCCATACCGAAGCCACACCCAAAAATAAAAAAAATAAAAAAAATTTATGGGGACGTATTGGGGCGTCCCCACGCATCCCAGCACCCAGCACCCAGCACCCAGTATGCCCTAGGGACTGGTTCTTTGAGATTTTTGGAGTACCCGTGCTTCATAGCTTATAGCTTTATAGTTTAGTTTTCTCTTTTTCATTCTGTTTTTTTTTTTTTTCCAGGGTGAGAGTAATTCTCATTAGCACAACCAATATGCACTTCTCTATTTCTGTGGTTTTGAAATTTGATGTCAGCATGATTCCCGTGACACCTATATAAATATCTTGAGATGTCTATATTTTACAGTAATACATACTCAACTGGGTAACACTTGTGCTTTGTTGACTTTTTTCCCTTATAGACCAAAATCAAGGTGGAAAGAAAAAGTATTCTGGACGGCTATTTATCAGTGCCTCAGCCACTGTGGGAGCACTACTTTTGGTGGCACTTATGTGTTTTTGGGGCTGTTTCCTCTATAAGAAATTTGGTAAAAATGACAGTGGAGATCCGGCAATGGATGTCAGTGGAGGTGCTATTCCTAGCTTCTGTCCTGGCTCCATACACATATTCACGAGTTGTTTTCGTCTACATTTATGAATTCACTAGTTCTTAAAATTCCAGCTCTTTCTTGCTGCTTCAGGTGCATCGATTGTTATGTTTCATGGAGATTTGCCATACTCTTCCAAAGACATTCTCAAGAAATTGGAGACTTTGAACCAGGACCACATAATAGGTTCTGGGGGATTTGGAACAGTTTACAAGCTTGCAATGGATAATGGAAACATATTTGCTTTAAAAAGAATTGGAAAGATGAACGATGGCTTTGATCGTTTTTTTGAGAGAGAGCTTGAGATTCTTGGAAGCATTAAGCACCGTTATCTAGTGAATTTGCGAGGATATTGCAATTCTCCTACATCAAAATTGTTAATTTACGATTTTCTACCAGGTGGTAGCCTTGATGAAGCTCTTCATGGTGAGATCCTTATTCTGATATGGCTATATTATTCATCTTTGTTTTATGTTGGAACATCTGTATGACCCTCGATGCTTGTTTTTGGGGCAATTGGGCATGCATGGGGAAATAATACCATATACTTGTAATTCCTGGAATTTCCCAAACCAAGTTAGACATCTACTTAACTTCTAATCTAAGTACCCAAATTAAGTAACTTGTTTTTAAGCTTATTCAAAATTGTGTGGCGACAAGGAATTTCAATTACATGGAAGCTATGCCTGGCAAATATCATTCTATTGGATGCTCATTTTAATTGCTTTATGCTTTTTTAGCCAAAGGGGATTGGTCTTCTGGTCTGAACAGCCAGGGAAAAGAGAAGGAATCCTTCCTTTGTAAAATTATTAAATCCTGGAAAACCAGTTGTTACTGCACTATAATCCACTTACACATTATAGAAACTCGATTTAAATGGCAAATAAAACAGTAACTCTAGGCTTTTCTTAAAAAAGAAAAGTTAAGCTTCTCCTGTATCATATGGTTTTCCGTTTTCTAATGCAGTCTGATTTGAGTCTTTAACTTAAGAGATTATTTGTAATGACTTTCACATTACTAGACAGTTTATCTTTTGGTTTCACACAGCCACTTCATTGTAGCATTTTAAATATTGGAAATAATGTCATGGTGCATAGGAACAGAAAGATCTGAGCAACTTGACTGGGATGTTCGCTTGAATATAATCATGGGGGCAGCAAAAGGACTAGCCTACTTACATCATGATTGTTCACCAAGGATCATACACCGAGACATAAAATCAAGTAATATTTTGCTTGATGGAAATCTGGATGCTCGAGTCTCTGATTTTGGCCTTGCTAAACTGCTGGAAGATGAAGAATCTCACATTACAACCATTGTTGCTGGAACATTTGGTTATCTAGCTCCAGGTGAGAATGTCAGAATGCAGTTTCTGCCTGAACTTTATATGTTATAACATAAGAACATAGATCTGTTAAGGCATATGAAAAGGATGAGACATCCTTCCCAACTACAAACTGACATATTATGAAGTTCTTTCTGTAGACTATTTATAACATACAAGTTGGTTTAACACTGCCAAGATATTGACCACCAATTCTTTGTGTTAGCTTCCATCGGAAAAATAGATATAAATTACTATAATAACTCACTGGGTTATGTAGTTCTTGGATTTGTACTTGCTTTTGTAGTTATGACTTATGATGTTGGACATCCATTGATCTTCATGGCTTGTGGCATTTTATAACAGGAGGGTTTAAAGCATTATTTTTTATGTTATGGTGAAGGTTAGTTTGATAATATGGGTGCCAAAGACTGTTTCTCTAGGGTTATGGAATTAAAGATTAGTGGTTGTAACTTGCAGGAATTACTAGAATTGTAGCATTTCGTGTTCTAGGGGTGGCTAGTATTTAATGTATGTGAAATTTTTGGTTTTCGAAAGGTTTAACAAAATGGAATGAAATTTGCTACCTAAATGTAGTAAGAAACCAAGATCAACAGTAGTGGTTTTTGTAATTAGTAGTCTTGCGTTTGCTTCCAGTGGATTGTGTCTGTACCCGGCTTGTGTACCAAGATATGACTCTTTTCTTGTTAAGAAAATTTTTACTTATCCAAAAAGAAAAGAAAAAGAAACCACGATCAAGTTTTCATTTGAACACTGTAAATTTGGTACATAAAGGGTATAAAATGCTGTCGGTAACATTAACTTTGAAGGTCAATAGTAAATCTAGCTTCCTTGTTGATATTACAAATACCCCTGAATGCATTCTCCATCTAAGTAACCTCCATATTTGAAGAGTCTATAAACTGTAGGCTACTGAATGTGATTATAGTAATATGGGTGCCAAGGTTACTGTACTACCAATAATTTACATTTGTAAGCAATAGAAAGGAGTGGTCCCCCTTGTACAGGCTTGCTAAGTCTCCCTCTCTCTCCCTGTCTCCTTTAAAGATGGTTAGACATCTTACTTTAGAGTTTACCTTGATGATCAAATACTAAACGTCTGTTTTTCAATGGCAGAGTATATGCAAAGTGGTAGAGCAACTGAAAAGACTGATGTTTATAGTTTTGGCGTCCTGGTGCTTGAAGTGCTAAGTGGAAAGCGACCGACAGATGCATCATTCATTGAAAAGGGCCTGAACATTGTTGGCTGGGTATGACTCTTCCAATACATATTTGCTTTTGGTGAAAATTAGGCCCTTTTCTGAATTGTTTCTTGCTTATTATAATGTCTAATCCTCCCCCCCACCACACACCAAATTAAACAACAATAAGCTATCTTGTGACAAACAAAGAATCCATCTCTAACTCTAAGGCCATCTGGAACAATAGGTTGTAACAAAACTGTCTTATGGTTAGTGGAGTAAGATATATGATAGGCACCCTTTAGTTGCCTAGGAAGGGAGGGAAGAAGACAAACAACTAGCCTTAAAGTCACAAATCTATAAAATCCCTTAACAAAAGAAACTCCAGAGTTTTTTTTTCCTCTTGTGATTATCAAAATAAACCACCAAAAGGATAAAGCCATGTAAGTAGGAGATGTGCTATAAGGTTCTCCTAAGGCAAAGAGAGGCTGACAGTGAGAGTGGAGGTTGATCAAATGCCCCATACACTCTTCAACACTTCAGGTGCTGCATTCCTGACACCGGAATCTCTGGAAGTTGCCTTCAAGTCATTGACATCACATCAGGAGACCAGGAACCACCAACTTACAAGCTACAAAACATGCCTGTACCAAGTCTTCAGCTCCAGCAACTAAGTGCACGGCTGCCTGTGACATTACCTAGTAGACTGAGAGAGAAAGAAGCAGTCCCATCAGTTCCTAGTCACTGACTCAAGCGTAGTAGTCCACTGAGTCACTGTTAGACTCATGATGTAAGCATCAAATCATAGTTAAGACATCCTTTCTCAAATTGTTGGCAGTGAAAAATGAATAAAAGATTCCGTGCAAACAAAGGCTGCTTAGAAGCATTCTATCTCTACACTCCTTCCAAGGAATCTGACTTCCTGAAGTTGCTTAACCCATAAAAAACCTCAGCTGTAAATTCGGTAATGTGATTCAACTTCCATGTGCATGACAACATCTCCATCCTATCTGGCTGAAAAATTTCTAAACAACAGAAGAATGAAGCCAATGAGTCCAAACAAAGTCCTTGATAGTTGATTCTGTACAGAAGGGTATACATTCTATCATTTCTAATATTTAGTGGCGAAAGGAAAATATATTGTTTCTTCCTAACCAAATGCACCCTTATTAAGCAATGCAGAACATTTATCCATATTGCAAAAATTACTCCTGAAAAGATCCAACACTGAGGAAGGCATAAGAAAAGGCACATCAAAGCGTGGGGTGGCAATATGAATCATCCAGTGACTTAGTAACAAAGATGATATACTGGTTCCCTGTTCTTATTTGATAAACAGTACATATTTAATATATCGTCCTAGTCCAGACAAAGAAAATAAGATTTAGTGTGAACCATTTCCCTGCAAATACTCTTTCATGAAAAGTGCTCTAAATTTTCAATGAGCTCATGTAAATTCTCTTTCATATTAGCCATCCTTACAGAATCAGATTTTATGTCAATCATCATCTTCTTCAAGGTGAACACCGATAAGCTTTAATCCAAAAATTTAGGGGTCGATTGACCACAACCCTTTGCAATCATGTCATTCTTTTCTACCCTGTTATTATTGGTCCTTTTTATCCTCTTTGCTTCCACTCCTATGGATTTTTCTTCTGTCTGGGGTATTTTGTTGTACATGTCCAAATCTTGGACTTTCGCTTATGATGTTATTTTTTCTCCTTTATGCTTATTGTTTTTCTATTTAATGTGCATCTAAGATCATTGCTTACTTGGTTGCAATCATCTAAATATTGGAAAATGCTTATCATCTTCTTTGCACACAATTATGCTTGAAGTAATGTTGTCAAGTGGCTCTTCTAATGCATATTGCCTTGTTACAGTTGAATTTTCTGGTTACTGAAAATAGGCAAAGGGAGATTGTTGATCCACAATGTGAGGGGGTGCAGGCAGAGAGCCTTGATGCCTTGCTTGCCGTTGCTATTCAGTGTGTGTCTTCAAGTCCAGAGGATCGACCCACAATGCATAGAGTGGTTCAGTTGCTTGAATCAGAGGTCATGACACCATGCCCAAGTGACTTTTATGATTCTAACTCTGATTAGAAGTTTATTGAAGACAACCAAGGCATGTTGGAGATTGCATCCATGTCACTCCAGTGTTGCAAGTATTATAACTGATGCATGTTGCTAAAGGGGCTCAAAGTTCTCAGTGTTTTTCTTCTTCATCTTATTCATTCATTCTTTCTGCAGATTTAGGGTTACCAGAAGATGCCCTGCATCTGGTATTTCGGTCATTTCCAACTTTCTTGTCCTCATTTAGGCCCATCCAAGCATTCTTGTCTCCTCTTCAATGAAATTACACATGTTTGCGATATTAGTTTCAATTTGGTTCCTTTTTTTCAGTTTTTCCCCTTTGTTCTCTTCTCAAACTTGTAATTTCCGTCAGCATTGGTTCGGCCAAATTAGGTGTATATGAAATTTGTATAAGTTGAGAACACAACCTTGAGTATTTCTTGTTCTGCCATTTTTGTAATATATGTCTTCATAACAGCATTCATCTAATGGCAAGGGCATGATGACCCAGTTATACAATTTATACTGCCTTTGCTGAGTTATGTCTTGTGATACTTTCTTCCTTCTTTTTGCTGGCTTTTGTTGATGTGCATTGAACTCTGAAAGGGGTTATTGCCAAGCTAAGGACATGATACACCCTAATTTTTATGTTGATTGCCCAATGCTGAATGCATCTAATGTATCTATAGAGCCTGCTTGTTGGAACTATAGCCAACTTGGTGCTCAACTGAAGATGGATTTTCTTACCGCCATCTGCCATTCATGACCGCGGCCTCGAACTCAAGTTCGAGCTTATAACGGACTTTGGTTGTATACAACTGCTAATTTTGATACAAGTTGATTTGGTCATTTTGAGTCTACTTCAAATAGATGTAACTAGCCTAAAAAGCTTCACTCCAGCAGTTTGTTTTTGGACTCAATTAATGCGGTCTCAAAGAAACTATTGCTGTCTCGGTGCACGACATGACACAAGTTTAGTCCTTTGAAGTTTTAAGGAAATAATTGAACTTCTGAGTTCTGACTGATAATTTTCTTGGTGGAAACAAGATGAAAAGGGTAAGAAAATAAAGGTAAACAAGTTTGGCATAATGATACACATACATGTTTGAATATATGAATATGATCACCTCTCAACCCTGTTATACCCTCTCATTATAGCACTTTGAAACTTCTCTATATTCATCATAACCAAAATGATGCCCATCAGGATCATCGTCCATTGAACAGTATTATGTGACCCACCTAACTTTCAAGTTCGTTACTTTAGTATCCACCTTTGTCCAGAGAGTTCAAATAATGACAAAACACCATTGACGCATTTTGTGGATCAACCCATAACCAGTTTCCTGTAAACTGGCAATCAACCAGTCATATAGTCTGATGATGTTGAATCAGATAAGAGTTCCAGGAATTCACAACTTCAAGATGTCAGGTGGTGGTGTTCCAGCAATGAGATTAGTGTGCCATGGCTTACCCTTGACAAGCTTTACGGATATCGCACTGTACGGTGGCCGCATGGCCGTCACTGCCTGTCTGAGACAGAGAAGACGAAGAGAGAAAGGGGAGGGTAGCTCGAACTCCAACTGGATCCAATTATTCAAAATCCGAAAAGTCATGTGGATCCTCGGTGGCACTTTGACAATCTGAAAAGACGCTTTTCTCCCAAAAGTCTTTCTTACCCGACAGTTTTCACTTTCATTCACGTAGACTATTGTTAGTGTTTGATTCTCTCAATCCCAAGTCACAACCTTTTCTACTATTCTCTGCTTTTTTCTATTCTCTTCTCCTCTGTTTATTTCAAGCGAAGCATGAGGAGGAGCTTTTCTCACTCCCAAGATCTAGGTAATTTCTTTGCTCAATGTTGGGATTGTAAGAAAAAAATCTATGTCAAAATTCACAGAGAAAAATTTCTGATGGGTATTTATTCTGTTTGGGTGGTAAGAAAGTAACTGTTGAATGTTGATAGATAGTTAGAGCAGTAGTTGTAATATCAGTAAATCAGTAACCACAATGGAGGCCGTAAGGAAGCAAGCAAGCAAGTTAAGGGAGCAAGTGGCCAAGCAACAGCAGGTGATCATTCTGCTCAAGAATTTCTTTCTGGTTTACATGTTGGAAGTGTTCTCCTAGTTTCCCAGATCCTATGTGTTGAAATTAAAATACAAGAGAAGGTGAGATCAATTTGTACTAGAAAGATACTGAATTTGATGGAATTAACTATTAAGGATTGTTCTGTTTGGTTTATTTTTTTCATTGTGACATGTCTTTGAGGATGTTGAATTTGGGGTGAAATTTCATATAAAAGTCTTGTCTTTTTCAGTTTATGACTTGAATTAATGAGGTGAACTAATTAAAGATGATTGTGCAAAGTAAATGTTTATGACATTGACTTTACTATGTCTACTAGTGGTTGCATTTGTTTGTTTTAGATTGATCACATTTCAATTTCCTATCTGGCAGGCTATACTAAGACAACTAGGAAAACTCAGTAATGAATCTCTTAGTGTTGATGAAGCGGAAATTCAGTGTCCCCAGCAACTTCGAAATTTATACAATTCAACAAAGGCAGCTAAGGTGCATGTCTAATCATATGGCGTAATATCTGGAATCACTTATTTGGCCCATTTGATCTAATATCTATTAGTTGACGCATTAAGGATGGTTTAATCTGGCCAAATTCTTAAAATAATGTTATGTTTTTACAGCATTTTCAGAGGAATATTGCCCGTGGTATTGAAGGTTTCACTTCTATAAGCTCAAAGCAAATGGAGATAGGTGCATATGGTGTCTTTGCTTAGCTTGATTCTGGTTTTTATAAAGGATGATGTTTAAAATTTCACCTTACCTTATTTCAGTAAGGAGGTTGGCTGAAGACTGTTGTAAGTATGGGACTGAGAATCAAGACACGTGTTATCCTCTTGCAAGTTTTGCAGTTCATGTTGGTAACTCTTATAATTTGATGGAAAATGAGAGGGGAACTTTGCTTGGCATCCTTGGTGAAAAGGTAATTTCTTCGCATTTGTTTGCAACAATTGCTAGTATTATCATTATGTAGTCCTTAAGAACCATTAGCTTTTTTTTTCATTTTCCCTTATGGGACATGCAAGTAACACATGCACATTAATTGTGTTCTATGATAGTGAAATGTATGTTTCCATTTGAAGATGTGAGAACAGTAATTTGGCTTTTCCAGTTTATAGAGAATTAGGTGTCGATAAGAGGGGAATCAAGTGTTATGTAGCAAAGAAAGGCTTTGTAACATAACTTCTTTCTGGGAACTTAAATTATCAAGACATCATGATAAATATTTGAATATTTTATTGATATAGGATGTTATATTAGCTATTTCATACTCTTTTTATATTTATAATCCTCATTTAGGTTATATATATATAGGTCTCTCAACCATTACGAGCACAAATAACAGGAGCTCCTTTGGAGGATGCTCGCCACTTAACCCACCGTTATGACAAACTTCGTCAAGAGGTAGAAGCCCAGGTAATACTTTAATTTCCGACATGCATTTATATGGAGGTGCGATGTGTGAAATCCATTAAATGTATTTATTTTAGATATCATCTTATCAGGCTGCTGAAGTTTTGAGACGTCAATCAAAGTTGAGGGATTCTTCTCTTTCTGCAGAGAGTTCCATGAGGCTTCAAAATGTAGAAGCAAGACTGAAAGAGCTCAAATCTGCAATGATGGCACTAGGCAGGGAAGCAACTGCTGCTATGTTGGCAGTTGAAGATCAGCAGCAACAGATAACTTTCCAGAGGCTTCAGACTATGGTATTCCTATATTCTGTATGAGAATGCGCTTCTCAACTTGTTATTGCTCTGTTTGCTTGACTAATGCTGCTACCCTTTGCTTTCCAAAAGTTATATCAGTTGATCAGTGATCTGATATCGAAACTCTGAATAGATTGTGGATATTGAAATTCAGAATTGTAAAATATATATAAATAAGAAGAAAGAGTAGTAGCTTGATTCCAAGACTACACCAAGACTTTATATTTATAATAGAGCAATTACATAAGACTTACTAATATAAATAATGACGGACTTAACACCTAACATAATTTAATACTTAAATATACTATAACATTCTCCCTTTAAGCTAGAGCATATATATGCTCAAGCTTGTACAAGTATAATCCCAAGTATTAAAACTCTCAACACCCCCCTATAACAGAAAATTACATCAACTTTACTTGACTCACTTCATGCCTAAGAGAATGAGAATGACACAAATAAATGTGCAACGAGAATGACACAAATAACATGTGCCTAAAAGAGAATGACATAATCAACATGCGTCTCAAAGTAAATAGTTAGTTCACAACCAACGTAAAATGCCAAATTGGCAATAACTTTTGCCGAGAACTTTTCTAGTCGAAAAACAAGATAAGGCAACTCCGGAATTAGTGATAACGAGCAGGGGAACGTTAAAAACTCTTCAATCTCTTCAATCTTGGATGGGGGTTGTCAAAGGTCTAAACAAATAACAAATATAAAGACAAACTTCAACAAAAAATTTAAAACAACAGCAAAAACTTCAAAACTATTTGGGGCTTGCCGCCAAAGAGGATAGGCAGCAGCCCCAATATTAAACTGAGGTTTAGATCAAATCTCCTCTGATACCATGTAAAATATATATAAATAAGAGGAACTAGTAGTAGCTTTGATGATTCCAAGACTATACCAAGACCTTATATTTATAATAAAGCAATTATATAAGACTTACTAATCTAAACAATGTGGGACTTAACACCAACATAAATTAATACTAAATATACTCTAACAAGAATACGTAAAGTAACATAAATGGTCCATGCCATGAGATAGTGTCCTTATTCCCTGAGATGAACTTATATATTCATGTTGTCTATTTTGCATCCTTTATTTTCCATTTTTAAGTTTACCTTCTTAAAGGTCAACCATAATTTTTGGGTCAGAACATGTGAAAATCACTGTCCAAAATTAAGACTCTTAATGAGTTAAAAAAGCTGTCAAGTATATTAGAAACACTCAGGGTATGCAAGTCTAAAACAATCTTTAGTTTAAATGCAGAACACTGTTACATAAATCCCATTATATAAGATGTGATCCATGAATGAAGACCTTTTAAGTATGTAAAATAAATAATAGTGATGTTGGAGCTAAATGTAGCATGTAGGGTATATGTTACCTGCAAGATTGAGGAATTGGACTTGGTGACAGGCATCTTTGTTTTTGTGACTTTCCAGTTGTATTTTATTGTTGTTGCACTTCCATTAGTTAATTAATTAATTTATTGGCAGGTGAGTACTGAAAGATCTTATCATCAAAATGTTCTTGATATTTTGGAGAAGCTATATGCTGAGGTTGGCACTTGCTTCTTCACTATTTTGAAAAGTTAGTGGCTTGTCTTTCTAAATGCTGAAACTTATTTTTAAAATGCTATTGTTGGACTTAGATGATAATGGAGAAGCAGTCAAAAGAATCTTCATCGCTTCCAGTGGAAAGTGACATGTATAATCAGTCTGTACATGAAGATGCTAATTCAAATGGATTTGATAAGCATGGTCCCAACAGTCAGTCAGATATATTGTTTATTGCAAAAGTAAGGGTTTTGAATTGTTGTGGTCAGTCCTCCCTCAACACCATCATTAAGATATAAAGAGATCTCTCTAACATACTGGGTAATAGGCTAATAGCTTATTTCTGACTTTGTCGCAAAAATAATGCATTTGGATCTGGTATGCTGTATTTATTTCTGTTACTACCGGGTACTAGTTATTTCACTGATTCTTTCTACCTTGTAGAAATTTGATGGCTCATACACAAAAAGTTTGAAGTACCCATCAGTGCATTTAAACACTTTGTTTTGATAAATACCCATCAGACCTCATATTTCGTACTTCCTGTTGTTCACCTAACAGGTCATACACCCATTTGATGCTCAAGCTGAAGGGGAATTAAGTCTATCAATTGATGATTATGTTCTGGTCTGTCAGGTACTTTTTCCTTATGCTATTTCAGATAGCTGTATCTGGATTGCTTGTGACTTGGTGAAACATCTACCGTCCTCTAGATAGATAACTTTCTCTTTGCCAAGAAAATTCATTATATTTTCAGTGGTGCGTATGGGTTTCTGTGAGGTACTAGCAACCTCCTTTCTTTCTTTCCCTTTTAGTGAAGAAGAGTCTCCAGATAAGAGAAAAAAAAGGGAGTGAAATTAGAACGCACCCTTGCTGTTTCCAAACTCCAAAGTTTAGCTTTCACGTGAAAATTAGCGTTCACTTTCTTTCTGGGGATGACAGTAACTTGAGTTTCTTGTTCAAGGTGACATAATTTGGTTGGTATCCTCCACCAGTGATTTAATGTCTGACACCAAGTTCATTAGCAGGGTAAAAGCAAATTTCACCAGTGATTTAATGTCGTAATTGAGAACATCAAATTGTAGGAACTTTGAAGCGAATAATCCCTAGATACATCTATTCAATTCATTTGAAGCTATTCCGTGTATATGGATATGTGCTAAAGATTCAAAAACCCACATTTTCATCTTTTTTTTTCCTAAAAACATTGAAAAAATCCATTGTATTTCAAATTTATGCATTTCCATATTATTATTGGTTATTTCTGTAGAAGTCGTTGTGATGAGTGTGCTAATAGATTGCATCTGGCTTTTGTTGTTCTATAGCTTTTTATCATGAATGGGGTAATATCTGGGCATGTGCATCATATCTGTTTGGGTTCTACTGTTACCAGGTGGCTCCTAATGGATGGTCAGAAGGCGAATGCAAGGGCAATGCTGGATGGTTTCCCTCTGCTTATATAGAGAGGCAGGACAAAGTACCAGCAAGCAAGATAATGGAAATAAACACGACAGTGTGACCCCAACCAAAATTGTCATCCTTTTTTAGGTTCTGCAAAATTTATATGTTCCTGGTCGTGTATTATATATATAGTTCCCTGCCTGTCCTTCCTTTGAAATTCTATTCTTGTTCTTGCATGGTTCTTTGCTTTTACAAGTGTCATGTTTGTAAGTACCAGCTGTTTAAGGAAATTTAACGGTGCCGTTTTTGAATATACAAATGATTAAAAGATTCATCCACAGTTTATTATGTTATGATATTAGAGCAGAATATTCTTCAGTTTGAACTTGCTTCCTTTATCTGCACTCAGAGTCAAAATCCATGTGCTGGGACAATTTCGAGCCCACACATAAGCCTCAATATGAAATTAACATAGCCTATGATGTACATTTATGCTTACTGGGAAGTGAAAAAAAGGCAGAAAGTACAGGAGTAAAGATCAGAATAACACAATAAAAAAGTATGTTTATTAGCAAATTCTGAAATAACATTTGCATATTGGTCCTAACATTAAAATAAATTTATGCCACAATACTACTGCTTAGTACAATCTGCCGGCAAGAAGGAAACAGTTCTTTCCTGAAGATCAAAACCCACTAACAAGTTCACCTGACCTATGTTCCCAAAGATAGCAACATCAGTAGATGCAATCATGGTGAAACAAACTAGATCTTCATCCATCCTTGCAAATGTATTGAAGGGCTGCAACTTCACATCAGCACCTTTAAAATGTAATGTGATAATAGGAACACCAAAATTATCACTTTCACTTTCAAAGCAAAGACTCAGAATGCCTCTTGGGTCCTCAACTCGTTTAGCACTGATTGCATTCTCCAATTCTGATACCAAATCGCCGAAAAACTCAGCAGGAAGAAAGGTTAATGTTGTTCCGGAATCAATGATGATATTACCCTCATGATTCAGCAGTTGTTATCTTTGACGAACACTTTTTAGCAATTTTTTTGTTTCCTACACTGATGGCCTCTAACGTAAGGTAATAGAAGGTATCAGGCTCTCTTGCTACTAAAGGAGTTGTGACTGCACCAGAACCTGAAGCCACAGAATCTCTACCAAAACTTATCTTGCTTGAAACATTATCCATGGATGAGGGTACTAAACAGTACGAGAATTTGTTGCCAACAGATTGGCTTAATTGAGAGACTAATGAAAGTTTTCCACCTCCAAGACCCACAATGCCAGACCCTGTCTGATCAAAGGTGCCACCATTGTTGTGTCCACAGCCAAAAACAATTTTTGGAAGGGACTGAAAACCATCCTTGCTTGTGCCAATTGTTAATTTGTCAAGAGCAAGATCTCCATTAGTGAAAGAACCATCTCCATAGGAATAACTATACTCACAAGTGTTTTGGCTGTTTCCACAGGTAGCTTTCTCTAATGCATTGCAAGAACTTGATTCACATGGTATCTCGTGGTATGTTGAGGACTGCTCAGGATCAAATAGAGGTAGTGTTTGATTGTAACATTCTTTGCAGGGCTGACATTGTGTCCATGTAAGGTCACTACCGGTATCGGCTATTCCAAGCACTTCAACTGGTGGAGTTCCAATGGACATATTCATAAGGTACTCTCCTCCACCCGCTATTACTTGGGATTGGATTCTGCTTGTAGAGATTGAAGTAGGCTTGAAATGATTGATACGTGAAAAAGATCGATTAAAAGCATCACGCAAGCGATCAAAATGGGTGTGTGATGGATTGTAGAAAGGAGAGGGAGGTGAATCACGGTGTATGAAATCAATGGTAAATCCACCAGTAGTTGCTTCCATGAGGCAGAAAATTGAGAGATGGATGATACATATGAGGGACAAAACAGACAAAAGAGGGTGTAATTTGGTTGTGAATGCCATTGTTTTTAGAGTGTAATTTGCAGAAGATGAAAGAGGGATGAAGAAAGCAAATTCAACTTGTAGAATTTATAGAGAAATGAGGGTTGAAGCATAACACAAGCTAGAAAGGCTAGAAGCTGAAAGGTGATATATATTTGGCTGAGCAAGTTTGTGTTATTTAATGTTTCACTTTTCTCAGTAAAACGTTATGTTACTTAGTGATTTGATAAGTCAGATTTCTTACTCAAAACAAATTTGTAGGCTTTCTGTCAAAATGGCGTTGAGATTTTTCTTGCTTTGATGACATTAAAATCAAACCATCATCCCCTGAAAGTGCCAGAGTATATGAAAAGTTACGTCTCATCCATTAATATTTGCATGCTTGAAATTCAGGCTTAGATAATACTATTATTTACATCTACTAAGTATCCATTAAGTTTTATCTTAGAGTTACAGAACCTTTAAAAGTTTTTCTCATCATTGCCAAATAATTGGAGAATCAAGTGTTAAATTGAACTTGATATTTGGTACGTCCTGGTAGCTTCTTGTGCTTCGTGTTGAACCAAATACTAAAACTCTTAAAAGTTTTATTATCAACTATGGTGAATGACAATTTGGAAATTTGATCCTATAGATCATCACACAAACCATATGAGGTCATTTAGTATGCGAAAGATTGAGTTTCTCTTGCATTTCACTCCCATGCATCTCATGCCTGTAGCTCAACATAAGATACTTAAGCATCCGGGATTCTTATTTTTGGTATGACAACAAATAAGTCCTCTTAAGTATTGGGAACGGTGTGATAATCATGTATGACTACATAGATACCAAGTTAATGATCTTCAAGACACCAGTTACTAATATTTTATACCCTCCATCATCATCACATTTATAGTCATTTAAGATGATCATTCTTCTGCTCGGGTGGGGGATTAGGCGATAGGCAACGTCTCCCACATATTTAGTTGCATCCTTATGCCTTAAAACTCATCAACTAATGATGTTCAACAAAGGTATCAAGGATCATCACATTTATAATCATTTAAGATGATCATTCTTCTGCTCGGGTGGGGGATTAGGCGATAGGCAACGTCTCCCACATATTTGGTTCCATCCTTATGCCTTAAAACTCATCAACTAACGATGTTCAACAAAGGTATCAAGGAAACCAGTATGCCAGACAGCCCTTTAAACTTGTCTATCCATCAAGAAAAACAGCTTCATCCATAATCACAGAAAAGAACAGGATATTCCCATGTATTAATTGTATTTTTCTCATGTTTTTGCTAACCATTGGAATTGAATAAATCATTATTCATTATAACTGAGTGAAAATCAGATCAAAGAAATTCCCGTCTATCTTTCTTAACTCGTTTGTGAGCATGTATCAAGAGGAAAGGAGAGATCGCTTCAGCAGGTAAGAGTTAATCTCATTAACTTATAGGAAGCCCTGTACAATAGTTTGTCTACACTAAAAACCTGGTCTAGTTACCAGTCTGAGATGATTCATGTACTTGGAAATCAAGGTCTATTAAACAGTACAGCTATGGAGCAGAAAGAGCAGTATAGTTCAAAAACTACCAAGAAGAATTTTCTTCATTCTACGTTCCAGGATTTTCGCAACCAACTAATACTAGTTGAGGACGGCCTGCTGAAACTTCAGCTACAAGAATGCTGAAATAAAATCATTATGGCAATGACAGTATGAGTTTAGGGTCTCTAAAATCTACTAGGGAAATTTTGCAAAAGAGAGAAACTCAGAGTAGCCAGAGTAGGATAAGATTGGTAGTTTGCAGCTGCAGTTGCATTCGATCACATCAGATCACTACCTTCACAAATCAACTTGACCATGAATCCAAATTTTCGTTGCAAAATGAGATTGACATCACTTTGCTACTCAGGTAGGAAGTACATGTTTACCAAAACCAGTATTAGAAAAAATTGTACTCGCAACCAGCCCAGGACGTACTCCAAAACAACCACCAAAGTTAACCTAATCAAGATAACTAATTTACACATAGAATTAAATGCATCAGTAAGAAGATATATGAATTAAAATGAGCCAAATGGAAGAGGAGCTTTTGTATTATGATAGTGAAGACTTTCTTCTTTGGCTGAGCTACAAAGTGTTTCAAGTTTCAACCATCATAATCTCAAAACTTACAAGGAGAGCCATAAGGCACTTTGAGACCTATTTGGAAACATCATAAAGACAGACAAATTTGCCAATATTTCTCTCTTTAATCTATATAGAAGGAAAATAAAAACCATAAATCTATACAATATATGTCATCTACTAGTATAACAGCCAAAACCGATTACAGTATAAGCTACTAGGATTACTCTTTTTTCTTTTCTTTGGATGAATAAGGTAATGTAATTTTAGCAACAGCTTATACAAGTAAAACAACTGAAGAAAGACAACTTCAACCCAAAAGATACTCATCTGTGAAGTGTACTCTAATCATCACTCAGATCATCTTCAATACCGGAAACATTCATTCTTGCAGGAAGCCTGCTTAGCCCACTTGACAATTTTCTCAGCCTCCCGGCTAATCTTTTCTTCATCTTTCATTGCCTTCTTTAGCATTTTTTGACGTTCTTTAGTCGAAAAGCTTCCCAAATCCGATACAAGCTCATCGTTTTTGTCCCAGTCAAGACCAATTCCCATATCCCAATTCTCCTTACTTTTCTTCTTCGAAACCTTCTTTGGAGAACACCAGAAGCAACCTGCATTTCGAGGCGGAGATGGCGAATTCGAAGAGCTCAGAGGGGAGGAAAATGACTGAAAAGATTTAAGTTTTGCACGGCTTTTCTCATCTGGTTTTTGCTTGAAATATGAAGTACTTGAAGTATCCCCTGAGGAAATGGAAGAACCTGAAGGTAATGAAACAGACCCATGTTTCGATTTTGCTTTTACTGCCTTCTTCCCATCTGAATTCTCTTTCACTGGCGAAAAGTTCGCTTTTTTCTTCGAGAAATTCAAGGAATCCGACGGAGATGAAACACACCCAGACCGTGATTTATGGTCGAAACACATTTTCTCTCCTCGGTTCCATTTGGAATGTGAGAAACTAGGAATTTCCTCATCAGACAGAGAATTGGATTCTGCTTTACCCTTAAACGAGTTGTCCAGATGGGTCTTTGAATTGATGTTGTCATTTCCCCCCGTATATGGGAGTGGCGCCGAGGCTCTGTGCTTTTTCTTAGTAACCGGAAAAGATTTGAGTTTGCGGAATCGAGATTCGAGCTCAGTAGGTAGCACTGAGTCGGTGAAACCAGAGCAATTGATGGCAGAAACTTGTTCCAGAACACATAGGTCTTGTGCTTGGGCGATAATTTCTTCAACTGCTGAGTCCTCGGTATCAGAGAGGTCTGAAAATCCATCCATTTTGGGAAAGTGGGGAGCTCACTGCTCAGTCTGAGAAGTGAAAAATGGTGACTCTGAGTGTGTTAATGGCGACTTGGGTCTTTCTTGGGGCAAAGGGAGCCTGATGGTATTTGTGGAGAGTGGAAACCTTGCAAGCAGGTTCAACGGCTAGCTCATGCTTTTGGCAATTGGCCTCTCTTTTTCAACTCGTGGGACCCACCCACATTTCCATTCTGGGCCCACACTGGGATGTTCTACACTAAGAGCTTTTAGACTAGAAAGGAGGAGCATCATCACTTTCACTCGTTATCAGGCTGGAGTTGTGTGTGTGTGGGTTTGTAAAGCAAAAGGCCCAATGTGGTTAAAGTGTGATGTCTCCATGTTGTCTCTACAACTCAAAGAATCAAATGGGCATAAATCCAATGCCCAAAAAAAAACAAATGGGCACATGATAAGTCGAAAACTAGTACTGGATTTATGAAAATAATAAAAGTTATTTTTCATTGTATAACTGGTGAAAAAAAAATAAAAAAATTCAGTTTCCATCTAAAATGAAAATTCACTACTTTACGTAAAATGGAATGATGAATTTTTTCTCATTGTATAATTTAGAAACTCAATAAACATATTATTATATTATAATCTTATCACACTCAATTTCATGTTAGAAAAGATAATCTTTTCACTTACATGTAATAATTTTTGTAAGCAGAGATTAGATTGTGTTTGAATAAATTTATACACAGCTTCACTAATTTAATTCTTCAATCCAATCAAAACATGTCATTGGCGAGACATTTTAAGAAAATTATATATGTTTGCATGACTTTACAATCTCATACAATTTCCAACGTATACTCAAAAATTAGGTCACTTCAATAAAGAAAACTATGTAATACAAATAACAGTTTTGACGTAATCTCTTCACCTACTCAAATAATTAATTCAATTTCATTGGATAGAATTTTAAAAAATTGGAAAATTCATGCAATTTTTGACAAAATAAAATAATTAGGGCAATTAAATGGATCCCACAATTAGGGAAGCAGCTATTTGAGAAGGTTGAAAAATGTTTATATAGGACACATTGACATGGGAGATCGATGACCTCCAATTATTAATTAAGACCACCCCACCAATAGAAATTAATAAAACCCCCTTCACCTCGAGTGCACGACCAATCTAATTCTTCTGTTAATATATCTTGTATTCAAAAATTAAAAATATTGATAAAAAAATTTGGAATATAAATATATATAGAGAGAGAGTTATATATAGAGAGAGAGAGAGTACAATTCTAGATTAGATTAATATTTTTTGCAAGTGTGGTTTGATCTGAAAATACCCGTATAGTTTTTATTTTATTTTGTATATTTAATTCTTTTTAATAAAAAAGAGAGTGACATATGGACACATAATTATTCTCTAAATAATTTTGAGTTATAATATTGGTCTTGACATGTTTGTTGAAATGCTTTGGCTCGTCAAATGAAAATTAAAGAGGAAGGAAACTTTGGGATAAATTAAGAAGATTAGAGTGAAATTTAATTTAGACCAAGTAATAATAATCAAGTAAAAGTTTATCTATCTATATATATATATATATTTCAAGATAAAGTTTGATAAAGTTTATTTACATATTCAGCAGTATTATTTATTATTTTTCTCATTTTCAAGATGTGCATAAATCAAAGAGGAATTTCTAGGATTTTGAGTGGTCCAATGGTATTAGTCTAGTTTAGGGTTCGAATCCTAGTCTCCCATTCTATGAAAAAAAAGAAAAAAAAAAAGAGAATTAATAAGATAATATTTGAATGTAAAAGTTGGTTTAATTGGAAAATTTATTTTTTTAATAAGGAATCAAAACTTATGTCAAGCACATAATTGAGTTTTTTTTTTTTTTTTTTGAGTTTAGAAGTCAGGTAGTGTTTGGACCAACTTATAGATATCTCAATTAATCTTCTTTTTTGATCCAGTCAAAGCATGTTGAGTGTAGGGAATTTATATAAATTTTATTTCCACGACATTTTCTAAAACTTTGAACTCATAAAATCAATGAAAGAAACACATATTCTTGACCATTAGCTAGACTTAACCGGCCCCCTTAATTCAATTGGACCATATCTTGGTTCCTAATTAATTAATAATCCAATATAAACATCAAAGATGTGCAATTAAGTTGTTTAAATATAAATTGTATATCAAGGGGTGAGATTGGAGGAGTATAAGTTTTGGTAGATGAAGTGGAGCAGGAAGAGGAGCGAGGAGTATATACTCTATTGTACACCTCATTCATCACCTCATCTTTGTAAGTTGTAACTGCTCCCCTTTGGTAATCATTAATTTCTAACTTAATATCTCACTATTAATTAAGTTCCACTAGCTAATTCAGAGCTCAAAACAAATTTGCTACTATCATCCCTAGCCTATTCCCTTAATTATCAGTCCATGTATATCCATCCATATTACCAAATATTCATAAGCAAATATCTTCTTTGGTAGGACAATTAATGGACCTAAGTTTGAAAAACATCAATAACCTTATAATAAATACCAAATCATAAGATATTTTCATTAATGATCTATTCACAAAAAAAGAAGTAAATCGTTATAGTAAATACAATTTTACTAATAATCATTAAATCGTCATTTTGTTTGTAATTCGTAATATGTGTGACATTTATCTATTTGTAATTTGTAATTGGTAACATATGTCATACTATATTGGCATGCTATTAATCCACCCTCATTGAGGCTCTAAAAGTCATAGCATAGGTTAGGCACATTCTGCATGAAGACAAGTATGTAGATTCCAAATCAAACAACAGTAAAGATAACCCAAAAAAATATATACAATTATAACAAAATTTCAATACCCTATTTAGTAGAGTGGTTAGAGCAGTTGAAGAAAGATGTGTTTCTCTATACCTCTTAGCTTAGTACTTAATAAAGCTACATATATATAGCACAGTATATAATCCAATAATTCCACAAAATTTTCTTCCTCCTACTTTCTATTGCTTTTTACAATGAAGAAGAATAATAATTCAACAAAATCATGGAGACCCTTCACAACAAATTGTTGCTCAGCTGAGGATCAAACCATTTTTCGCAACTTCAGCCGGTGCAGGCCATCACGTTCAGATTTTTCTAAGAACATTGCTCCATTACCATCATTTAGGAGATTGTCATTCTCTGATCTTAGCCGGTCTTCGTCTATTCGTATTAATGAAGACCTTGCTCAAAATTTTGGTTCCGAATTGTTCGATTTTCAATTGAGTGAGTTACGTGCTATAACTCAGAATTTTTCAAACAATTTCTTGTTGGGTGAAGGTGGGTTTGGAACTGTGCATAAGGGTTATGTAGATGAGAATTTAAGGCAGGGTTTGAAAGCTCAACCTGTTGCTGTCAAACTTCTGGATATCGAAGGCCTACAAGGACACCGTGAATGGCTTGTAAGTGTATACACATACATACATACATAATTTTTTCCATCACTCTGCATAGGTGTATATTGAAAATATGATAATTGTGTCGTTTTTTACGTTGTGTCATTTTTAGTTTATATGATACTTAGTCTCGTTATCTTATTCCTTAAAAAAAAATATTCGTGTGAGAAATATTATATTTGTTCATTTTTTCTAATATTCCAAATAGTTCACGAACTAATTTTTTTAATGGTCAACCTGTTTAGTTAATTCAACTAATAAAAACACCGGACCTTGACAATAAGTCATTATTACCAATTATTGATATAAATTAGTAGAAATATATTAAAATTTTGTTTTGTTATATTCATTTGCAGGCAGAAGTTATATTTTTGGGGCAGCTAAGGCACCCACACTTGGTGAAGTTAATTGGTTATTGTTGTGAGGATGAAGAACGTCTCCTTGTATATGAATTCATGCCAAGAGGAAGCTTAGAGAATCACTTGTTCAAAAGTAATTAAATTTTAGTCAACAAACTTTCAATTAGATTTTAATCAACAAGCTTAGAGAATCACTATATATGATTGCAGGGATTTCATCCTTGCCATGGGCAACAAGATTGAAAATTTCAATAAGTGCAGCTAAAGGCCTTGCTTTCTTGCATGGGGCTGAGAAGCCTGTCATTTACAGGGACTTCAAAACTTCCAATGTTTTGTTAGATTCAGTATGTAATTTTGTTAGTTACTACATTTTTTTTCATGTTAATCAAACTGGCATGAAATTGACTATGATTATGTTTTTACTAGGATTTTACAGCTAAACTGTCAGATTTTGGACTTGCAAAAATGGGTCCTGAAGGATCAAACACTCATGTCACAACCAGAGTGATGGGTACTTATGGATATGCAGCACCAGAATATGTTTCAACAGGTACTGATTCAATCACAAAAGTATGGGACTTGACTTTGTGTGTTTGATAGGCATGCATGTTGGGTGTTTGTGTAATTGTCTGACTGGAAATTATGAATGGTTCACAGGGCATTTGACCACAAAGAGCGATGTGTATAGCTTTGGGGTGGTGCTTTTAGAAATACTTACTGGAAGAAGAGCAATGGATAAATCAAGACCAAAGACTGAGCAGAATCTTGTTGATTGGGCAAAACCTTATTTGAGAAGTAGTAGGAGGTTGAGATTTATTATGGATTCAAGGCTTGCAGGTCAGTATTCTGTGAAGGGTGCAAAAGAAATGGCCCTTTTGGCTTTGCTTTGTATAAGTTTACACCCTAAAGATAGGCCAAGGATGCCAGCAATTGTTGAGATACTTGAAAATCTGCAACAGTATAAGGATATGGCTGTCACCTGTGGACAATGGCCTGTGTCAGCAAAATCTAGTAGAAATGCCAACAAAGTGAAACTTGATATCAGAGGAGGGGTGAAGCGCTGACAGTCCTCTCACGTTGTTTCTAAGCAGGAAAACATGATTGCCTTGGTGAAATGGCAAAGCTTCCCAAGTGTAAGTACCAAATGTGACAGTATGGATGGAAGACAGAAGCACATACTTAATTATAAAGTAAAAGAAATGAAATTGTGGCTGCTAGATGCCCATGTAAATGTATAATGGTATATATATATGCAATAAATATAAACTTTTGAGTGTATGATAAAGTCTTGGATTGACAACCATATATGAGCTTACTTCTTAGATTTGCTTTTCATGTTCAGCCCCAGCAACACTATTATCTGCTTAGCTTGCAGTTAACAAAGCTCAGAAGCTCATGAAAATTTGAACAGATAAATATGTTATTGATATGAGTATTTCTCTGATCAGGTTCCACTTCTCTAAATTTTAAGATTCAAGAGGTTCTTATGTTAGTGCCTCTTTATGTGTGGCTGAGTGTAAATAAGTTCAACATCCATGTGTGAGAAGCTCCCGTGCACGGATCAATTTGCCCCTCCATAGAGAAATTCCCAAATTCTGTTAAAGTTGTGACATCTCCTCAGGACAAAGATTAGCAGTCCCTAAAAGTAATGTCACACATCTTCATGTGTAAGCAAGCTGTAAGCAAATTGTGGAGTACTTCTACAAGCAATGAGGCATAAGCTGCCAATGTTACTCAAAGTTGTACAAATGTCTTTGGGAAAGCAAGCCAGCAAATTAAGAAACAGTAACTAGAAATGCATCACATGGTTGACTAGTATTAAAATGATGTAGAAAAACTCAAAAAAGTCCAAAATGCTTGTTGTCCTAATATAATAAGTAAACCACAATTCCCCCAAAACCCAGGCTCAAAATTATGTGATTGGCTTTCTAAGTCAAAAGGTAACATGATGCTGATGCTGATGCTGGTGCTTCAAATTAAATTAACCGTCTTACTTGACTTTTCTCTCATATTTTCCTAATTAATTCATTGCGTGACTCACCTTTCTCAATTTTTACAAAAAAAAATTAATAAAAAATAATTATTTTTACATATTTAAAATTAAATACAGAAAAAAAAAAAATTTAGCCGTAAACTACATAATATGAATAACTGTCAAATAGGTACTCAAATTTAATGTGATTCGAATCATTAATCTAATATTAATTACAAGTATCAAATTCTGTCTGAATTTTCTATTTGTACAGGTGTAGGTGGATTTCCAATTGAATATTTATTATGTATACAGACCAGACCATTAATTATTGTGCATCTTTAACTAAAATTTCAGATACTTGTATAAAATATTGTTTAACACCCAAGTCACCAAAACCATGGCACATGAGTCTACTTTATTTTCCTCAAAACAGGCGTGAGAAACGCACTTAACCCAACCCACTTGCTTCAGTGCGTGCCTACCGCACAACTTTCCCACTTTGCCTCAAACTTTTCAGAATAATAAGAAGATATTATACAATTCAAAACAAAAAGCTATCAAACGTCTAAATCCACAAACTGCAAAAAATGGCCTCCTCCAACAACAAAACCAAGAAACCTACTTCCTCATTCCAATTCAACCTATGCACCACACTATTTTTCATTGTCCTTTTTACAATACCAGCCCTTTTCCTCCTCCACACCCCCACCACAACCTCCATATGCACCACCTTAGCCAGCCATGTCAAGCCTTTTTCAGGCGATCTTCGTCTTGCTGAATTTGCTTGGAACCACCTTTCATTCATTCAAGACCAACCCCCACCAATTGTTCTAAAAATTGCTGTTTTCTCTAGGAAATGGCCAATTGGTACAACACCTGGTGGCATGGAACGCCATGCACACACCCTGCACACTGCTCTAGCTCGCCGGGGCCATCAAGTCCATGTCTTCACCTCTCCTCCCCCAGGTGACACTAGCATAAATCTCCAAGCAAGTCCACCCTCTTCACCACAACTTCATTGCCATGAAGGCGAACCCGGTAGGTGGCGATACAATAAGGCATGGGAACAATTTGTGAAAGAGAATCAACAACAACCGTTTGATGTTGTTCACTCAGAAAGTGTAGCACTTCCTCATTTTGTAGCTCGAAATCTTCCAAACCTTGCCGTGTCGTGGCATGGCATAGCCCTTGAGAGCTTGCAATCAGATATATTCCAAGACTTAACCCGCAGGGCAGATGAACCAATGTCCCCTGCTTTCAACAGTAGCATACAAGGGGTTCTCCCTAAAGTTCTCAATGAGATAAGGTTCTTCAAGAATTATGCCCATCATGTTGCTATAAGTAATAGTTGTGGGGAAATTCTAAGGGATTTTTATCAAATCCCGAATAAAAGAGTCCATGTAATTGTCAATGGTGTTGATGAAGAAGATTTTGGAAAGGACGTGAAATTAGGCAATGAATTTAGATCCAAAATTGGGATTCCAAGCAATGCTAGTTTAGTACTTGGTGTAGCTGGAAGATTGGTCAAAGACAAAGGGCACCCTTTACTTCATGAAGCATACTCTAGGTTCATAACCAAGCACCCAAATGTTTATCTAATTGTTGCTGGATCTGGACCATGGGAAAACAGATACAGAGATTTGGGTGACCAAGTTTTAGTTTTGGGGTCAATGAGTCCATCAATGTTGAAGGCATTCTATAATGCTATTGACATTTTTGTGAATCCTACCCTTAGACCACAAGGGCTTGATCTTACTCTAATGGAGGCAATGATGAGTGGAAAACCCATTTTGGCATCAAGATTTCCTAGTATTAAAGGTACAATTGTGGTTGATGATGAATTTGGTTTCATGTTTGCTCCCAATGTTGAGTCATTTTTAGAGGCATTGGAAGCAGTGGTAGAAGAAGGACCAGAGAGACTAGCTAAGAGGGGAAAGGCTTGCAGAGAATATGCATCTTCTATGTTTACAGCTAGAAAAATGGCATTAGCATATGAAAGGTTGTTCCTTTGTATAAAAGATGAAACATTTTGTACCTATCCTTAGGTTTATAGGCTAATTTAGACTTTTTCATCTTTTTGTTCCATGGTCTTGGTACAATATACATTAACATAGAGGGGTTTTTTTTTTTCTCTTTCTTTCTCTTTCTATAGAAAACACAAAAATTGTCCTTCAGCAATGTACCCAATAATAACTTTTCACGATATTAATTTGACTTAAGACTTCTTGAAGAAATAATTAGTGCTCGTGTATATAAAATTAATCAAAAGCCGTCTACATTTTTATATATATATATATATATATTTATTTATTGTGTAAACAACTCTTATAAATACTCACCTGATTCAAGTTTTAGTGAATAAATAAAGTGTCATTGTTAATTGACTAAATTATATTTCTGGTCGATTTGAATTATATCTATAATTAGATTCTCAACATTATAAAATCGTATTAATTAAAATTTTAGTAGTCACCTTACTTAACAAAAATGACATGAAACAAATAAAAATTAACACATGTCTTTACAAAAATTTATATAAAAATATAAATAAACAAAACTCAAATTTTATTTATATATAAAAAAGTTATATTAAAAACTAAAAATAATAATAAAATAAAATAATTTTTTTAGATATTTTTTCCTTCTTCTTCGTCAAAAACATAGCAACCACTATGATACCATCATGATTGAACTCCTAAACCATCGCCACCACTTCCCAACCTTCATATCCAACCAAAAAAAAAATTCTAGATCTACACCTAAAACCAAAACAAATTTGGAGAAAATTTCAAAACCCACCAATTAAAAATTCTCATAATTAAGGCGGTTCACTTTTATACCATGATCTCCACAATCCCTTGAATCAGATCTAGCCGAAATCGTCAAACGCTTGGTATAATTGGAAAGCCTCTCAAGCCTCGCAATAAATTCTAATTTTTTCTGGATGCACCTATTTCAACACCTTATACACATACCTTTTTCACCACCTAAACTCTAATTTTCTCTTCATCTCCTAGCTCTGATCACTCACTTTTTCGTCAAATTGTTTGCCCCTTTACCTTTTCCTATCTTGGTTCAGATTTTGGGCCTTTGACATTTTTAACTTTTTCTTTGTCTTCCTCTTATTGCTCTTTGATAAGAATGCTCCTCATCCTCTTCCGGTAAAGGAAATTGAGGAAATTGTTTGTTGGTTGATGTATTTGTTTTGTTGGGTTAGTTTGTTGGAAGGGTAGAGTTTTAGGGATTCTAAATTTGGATTTTGATGTAATATAGAGTAGGGAGAGAAATGGGTTGAGGGATAAGATAAATTTTTAATTTTAATAATTTTTAATTTTTTGTTAATTTATAAATAAAATTTGAGTTTTGTTTACTTTATATTTTTATATAAATTTTTTAAATGACACGTGTCAATTTTTATTTGTCCACTACTTTATCTTTTAGTCCTATGTCACTCTTATTAGTATTACCACAAAGAGACAATAGAAACTCAATTGATACTATTTTTATGATTACGAGGATTCAATTGTAATAAAGTGAATAATAAAGATTAGACTAATAACATAAATTATTCAAATCTTATATCAAATTATGGAATATAAAATTTACTAACTATGTTATATCAAACTCGGACCAAAGTAGGAAAAAAAATTATAAATAAAATAATGTTAACAAGCATTTAATGTTAAGAAGTTGTCTTCAACGTTTCACTACAAAATACATGACTACTTGGCCAAAAAAAAAAAAGTATATAATAGCTTATAGAGATAAGAATTAAAAGTTGCATAAATATGTCATAGAGTTCACATGTTCTTTCCTATAAAGTGAGCCTTACAACATCTCATGCACAGTGGCTCAATTTTTTCTTTTTCTTAATAGAAACCAACATGATAAGAATGTATGGGGATTTGCATATATATATACTATGCTATTTAATGCATATTCATTGTGAAAGTATGACAAGTTACACAAAGTGGGTTCTTAAATATCAAAGTTACTTAATTAATAGCATAGTGATCATACATAAATATTACTCTTCAGAGTATAAATTAAGTTTAAAAGACTAGTGCAACAAAAACTAGTTCTTAGATAATAGGTGATATTAATCTTTACCGATATTATTATAAAAAGTGATACCATTATTTTTTTAAATTAATTATAAAAAAGAGAGAAATCAATTTCAAAAATATACGCCCATTTCTAATTACTCATGTTTCTCTCCCATTTACATATTGACTCCGTCATCTTCTGATTCTTATTAATATAAAATAAAAGAATTTGCTTGTAAAAAAAAATTAAAAATCATGCACTACCTTTATAACCAGAAAAAAAAAAAAAAAAAAAAAAAGTCTCGTACATAGTAATTGCATTTCCCTCTCCCATGTACATATTAACCATGTTTCTCTACCATGGTGCATACTCAATCCGCAGCAGGAAAAAAAGAAGTAACAAGCAGTAAAAGTAACATGAGCAAATTAATTTAATTTGTCATTATGCAGTAGTTGAATCATTAATGGCTATAAAAGTTTTGCATTAGCTATCAACTACGTGCGTCTACTCTTACACACATTACTGACTGAATTCCTTCTCCAACTGTCTAATTGAACCTAACCATCCTGTTTCATCACCGTGTGATATCTTCAATGGAGCAAGGTACGTACTAATACAATTGTGTTGAAGAAATACGGTTACGTTCGAAATTATCATAGGCATGTTTGGTTCTCAAGAATAACAGCAAACTAGAAGCTAATCCCAGAATCGATATGCATCCCCACCAAACAAATGTCAAGGAGTAGCACTGCCTTCCCATGCAAACTAAGTCAGAGAATAATCCCTGTGTAGACCCTGCATTTGCATCATAAACTAGTGCAGCAAGAAACCCATAGAGAAGTGACCCAATTGGGATATTAGTGATAAGTATGTTGTGGTTAACACCCACACTGTTAGGTCCAAACAGCTCAGATGTGATTGAAATAGCAGCTGCAAATATGAAGCCAGAACTCAACCCAATTAGTGCTGTGCCTGTAAATAGGGCCAGACTACTTCCTGATGCAGCAAGCAAGAAAAAGGCAATTGGGGTTGGTATAAGTGCAATAGTCATCCATCCAGTCCTAGCAAAATAGAATTTCCTGCAATAGAAAATCAGTACCATAAGTTCAATTGCTTGTAGCTCTGAATTGGAACTAAGGCCATCATTTAGAGATGTCATGTGTGAGAAACTTACGCACGAATAACGTCTGGTACTGCTGAAAGCAACCGCCCAAAGAATGAGAAGGATGAATAGAGAGTGACAAGGGTATTAGTATTTGAACTCTCTCCTAGAGATTGTGCAATCTGTCCCAGATTATTACTGTAGACAAGGCCAATTGTTCCTCCACAAAAGTATGCAATGTAATATAACCAAAAATCAATTCTACGGACAAGAATTCCAGCTGGGTGTTCATTACCTAGAATTGCCAATTTATCCTTGCCAATCAATGTGTCAGAGCACGATTCACTCTCTTTACCCTTCTGACTGAACATTTCCACTAGGAGGCCCATCTTGATCAGTCAATAAGTGAGCATGTATTCCATTCCCGTTCGTGCTACCATCACGGGTAAGGAGCTCTTTATGAAGTTCAAGATCATCAACATCAACAAGAATGAAGCCGGAGCCGTCAAGGCGGAAACTTGTATGGATTGCACTGTGAAACCAGTTACGAGCATAGATTATACCAGGAATACATAATGGGGAGATGAGGAGGAATATCGCTCCACTAAAGAGAAGCCGAGTTGTAGTTACATCTGTTGTAGTGGAACCGAAGAGAAGAAGGTAAATGCCAGTAAGAATGGCCATGAAATTAAGTATGAGGAATATGAATGAATCACGGCGAACTGCATCAGGAGGAAGAGGGTCTAAAGAGGGTTGTCGAAGAATTGGGATTAACGCAGTAAATGAAGTGAAGAGGGGAACACAGGCATTCAAAATTAGATAGAGGGCATTAGAGGAGGAGTTTATGGTATTAGCAGCAAGGGTGTATATTGCTGCACTTACACCATTGAAACTTACCGTGAGTGATAATGCAAGGGGACGATTGACTGGGAAAATTCCGAATGCAGAGAACGAAGCATACTGTGTTGAACCAACAGATGCTACACCCAGCTAGCAAACAAAGAAGAAACACCTGCCAAGTACAACATTGAAGTGATTTGAACTTTGTTAAGGTTACAGAAGTTTAAGTTGAACAATCTTTTCTGCAAATTAACCTTCAAAGGTTAGAAGTACAAGATGTGAAAGACAAAAACCTTATAATCAAGACATCAAGTATATCAGAAGAAAAGCTGATTGAAGAAAATGGAAAAGGAATTGACAGCTGGAAGTTAAAAGATAAACAGCACTGTTAATCCATCTATCTGACTATCACATGCAATACAGCTAAACTTAGAATTTGAATTATTATTATTATTTTTTTTTAATGACTGATAATGCAACTAAAATCTAGTTCTGGGGTTGTCAATCAAATGCTGGGGGAGACAGTTTGATTCCAATATTACCAGTTAGGCAGTTTTTCAAAACATTCAGCTTTATTTTCCACAAACAGAATAACATTCTGGTTAAACTTATTCTCTATCTCAGAATTTATGTCAAACAGTTAGCAGGCAAAACATGAAGTAAAGAAGAAAGGGACAGTCACACATGACACAACTACCCAATTAGATTGAAACATACATGCTAAATGTAGTAGAGCAAGAGGTAAGAAGCTTCTTGCAACTACCTTCAATTGTGTCAGATCTTACTGTAATTAAAAACATGGGAAAGAATTCAGAAAGTGCATTCTAGTATCCCAACTATGCATGTAGTAAAATTTGTTTAGAATTGTTTAGCAAAAAGAAAGAAGGAAAAAAAAAGTTTCTTTCTGTTTCCTTCTAGACTAATGTACATGTCAAGTGGATTAATTTTGCTAATACTATCAATCAATAATATAAAAAAATGGATATCATAACAAAAAAGTTCTGCAGGAAAAAGAATTGTTAACAAAAAAACAAAAAAAAAGCAATCAACTCCAGCTCCTAGAAGCCTCATCATATGTAAAGCAAGAAGGCAAACTGTGCCAAGCAAACCAAAAACTGGTACCAATTCACATTAAACAAAGGAACAAAAAAGATGCTTCACATTATAATATATTTTATTGTAATGAGCACTATCATTTTATAACTGGGTCCTCAATAATATACCCTGTAACGTCAATATAAAATAATTTCTCGATTAAAGTAATAATAAATTTATTAATATATTCGTGATTAAAATGAAAAAATATATACCAGAGCTAATCCATAAGTTCGAAAATAATTTTGTTAGAATTTTGTCAAAGTCAGATTCCAATCTACAATATGATAAATTGTGGACCAAACTTGTGGCTGCTCCATTCCATGTTCTGTCTCATACGAATTAGTACGTAGGACTGGTAGTCTTGTTTTCTCAACAACTTGGTCAGGTTTGGTGGCCACACCTAATTATCTGGATGTTACCTAAAAACTCGTATGTCAATCAAAATTGGTCTAAAAATGTTTTGAAAGACTTCTTGACTTTTTTTTTTTTTTTTTTTGGCCACGCTTGTTTGAAGCTACATAATGACCACACATGAATTCTTATTTTTTTTAAACCACCATGAAATATTTTCTTTATGCAAGTATATAATATCTCTATTTTAGTGGCTTCGGGATATCTGATAAAAAAATATCTCTACTTTTTGTTATTTAGTTTAGGACATCAACTAATTTATCTTTCTTACGGGGTGAAAATGTATATTTTTTGTCAAGACTAAAGAACTCATCTAAAATTTATTCCTCTCTCCCGTAAAATTTTAAATAAAATAAAATAAAAAATAGCACATACTTATTGAACCCTCATACCAACATAAGAATTTCAAATATCTTAGGATTAAAAAGCATTTTATGCTATAAATATTTAGATATATTATGGTACGTCTCTTCAATAAATATTTTGAGCATATTAAATACTTTTATATTAATATAGAACCACAATATTTACTAATTGAATAATTGAGATAGATAGGACAATAATAGAAAACCAGAAAAAAGAACACGAATGGAAAGAAATTTCAGATTTTCTATGAAGTAAAATTTTATTCAATATTGGAATTTCCTCTAAACTATGCTATGCTTAAATGAATGTTTCATTATTAGTCATAATTCCATGAAAATGGAAAAAAGAAAAAAGAAAAATGGGAATTTGGGATAGAAAATAAAAAGAGGAGCAGAGTGACGAACTGATAAATATAAAATCTCAAAATTAAGAATGGATTAAATTAGTTCATCAATTCCAAATTACCTCTAAACAAATTGAAATTTGGAAATTAGAATCAAACACAAAATTATAAAAAAAATTCAAAATTCAAAATTATTATCACATTGTAAAGAAAAACAGAGGAGGAGAAGAAAAGAAACAGAGCATACCACAAAATAAGGCAAGACAATGATATTCCGAATGACAAGCCACTGAAGTCCATACCCAACAAAACCCATAAAAGCAGCCATAAACATCACCACCCACAATGGAAAGTACATCAAGGCCAAACCTGATGACCAACCAAACACCTTGCCCATGTCGGAAGCAACAGCCAAATAATTCAGTTGAACTTGAGAAATATTCAAAACCGATTTCAGCGTCGACGAGTACTCCGAAAAATCAAAATTTGTACCTGTAAATGCTTGAATCCAAATAGTAGCCACCAATATCATCCACTTCCTCGACTGACCCGCCATTAAAAATTGAAAATTTAAGCTAATTGCTTTGTTTTCCGGCGGTGGTCGCGGCGGTGAGGATTGGTGGTACTAGTGGTTGTAAATTTGGGTGTGTAAGTTATCTCTACGTGGCCTCATATATAATTCGTTTTGAAAAAATTCGAATTCACATCTCTGTCGTTGTTGCGAATAATAAAATTAATTGCTGACTTTGACATACGCATAGTTTGTTGTCGTTTAGTCTCTTTCAGTTTTTTTTCACAAAAATTTAATTTTAATTATTTTTATTTTTCTGTCTGGTACTGGGAATTTGGACTTGGAGGTAGCACTGGAAAGAAGCCCAATCATTGAGGCTCACGTGGCAGCATGTGATAGCAAATAGCTATGGACACCGACTAAAAACCTTTCCATATTTTTAGTGATTTATTATGGATTTTTCTAGAAAGTGTTTGAGCACTGACACTTAGTAATATATAGTAAATATAATAAATTATTTAGATTTACCTATTATTTTACTCATTTAAAATTATATTAATTTGTAAATCAGTTCCCGAATAATTTTTCAATCAATTTTAATTTTTAAAATTTTACAATCAAATTTTATTTTTTAGTTATATTTTATGAATTACTAAAATAATCATACTTATTATAAAAATATTAACATATAGGTTTTTATATTTTGTATTTTTTGGTTATTTTATTATTAAATTATATATAATTATTATAAAAATATTAACATATAGGTTTTTATATTTTGTATTTTTTGGTTATTTTATTATTAAATTATATATAATTATTTTATTTATACATAATATGAGAATGAGATTATATAACATGATTGAAATATTCTTAAGTATGAGTTTGGTAATGTTTTTTGAGAAGGTGTTGTGACTTTTTAAAAGTTACAGCACCTAAAAATTATTTGGTTAATACATTTTTAGGGATACTTTTGCTATTATTTTTAAAGAGTTATGGTTGTTTTTCAAGTGTTATTTTTAAAAGTTAATGGTGACTTTTTAAAAGTTACAGCACCTAAAAATTATTTGGTTAATACATTTTTAGGGATACTTTTGCTATTATTTTTAAAGAGTTATGGTTGTTTTTCAAGTGTTATTTTTAAAAGTTAATGGTGACTTTTTAAAAGTTACAGCACCTAAAAATTATTTGGTTAATACATTTTCAGGGATACTTTTGCTATTATTTTTAAAGAGTTATGGTTGTTTTTCAAGTGTTATTTTTAAAAGTTAATGGTGACTTTTCAATATTAAAATTACAATAATAACTTTATTAATTTTATGAAATCTCAAATATATTTTTAATTAATTTATAAACTATTTAATTTCTCTCCTAAACAAAACTTTTAATCTTCCCTCTTATTTTCTACTCTCTTCTCTCCAAAAACAACATTTTTTCCAACTAAATATTTTTTATATTCCCTTCAAATTAAAAAAATTTCCAATTATCTTTTCATCATTCATTAGGAATAATAAAAGTGAATCAATATTAATAATGTATATTTTTATCATTTTACACTTTCACAGTAGTTTATAATTTATTTTACCAGACACCTTGTTTATTATTTTTTCTTTTTTCAGAAATTTCTATTAAAATTTTACAAAATAAAATTGTTGTGACTTTTTTACAGTTGTTTTTGACAGCATGAAAGTTATAACAGTTTTTTAAAAGTCACAGCATTATTAAACCAAGCCTAAATCTTAGAGGATGAAATTAATTAAAAATATTCTTAGATAACTAAATTAAAAATTAAGATACTCTTGAGGAACTAAAACAATAATTAAGTCAATTATATATTATATAATATTAAAAATATGACTAATCACTATTCTAAATAATATAAAATTTTATATTTATCACTTTAAGTTATGAGTAATTGTTAAAAAATCTATTTATTATAAAAAAAAAAAAAAAAAAAGTGCTTCTTGGCTTTTGACAAATTCGAATCACTTTCTCGTGCGTATTCTACGTATTCCAGTGAGTTGGCAAATCTGTGGCCCCGGCGAATCTCAGTCCTTTTTTTATATTTTAGTTTTATATGATTTAATTTATTGTAATTAAATTATTATTCAAGTTAAATTAAATTAAAATAAAACATAATAAAATTAGCTAATATAATTTTTAGAAAATGATGAGAAAATGAATATTAATGCATGAATAGAAAAATAACATAAATACTGGCCCAATTATTAAACAAATTTATTTATTTTTTAAAGGTCACACCCAAATTATTATTTTTTCAAAAACAATTTTTTTTCATAAATTATAAAATTCTTTCAATGCATTCTTAACCAATCAACTAATTATGTTGTGCTCCCTTTAAATTTAATAATTATACATTAATTAAGAATTCAATGTTACAAAAAATAAATCTTGAAGGAATAAAATAAAAATAATTAAATCTTGAAGGATGTGTTAAAAAAATAACTTTTCAGGAACCAAAATAAAAAATAATAAAAAATGTATTTTTAAGTACCAAAACTAGCATATTTGCATGAGTCTTATTTTTCATTATGTAATATTATTTCAAAAAAAAATTACTAGTTAAAATGTTTTAATTAAGAAAAAAAATACTACTATTCTTACTCTATAGTAATAAAAAAAAACATTTATGTAAGAAAAATAATAATAAATAAACATTTTTATTCTTTAAAAAAAATAAAAACAATAATTGGTTATTTTTTTACTGAAAACTTCTTTGTTATAGTGTGGCCTTTCTTTTATCTTTCATCTACCGATGATCACAAAAATAAAATAAAATTACAGAGTTAAATAATATCATATTTATGATTTGTTATTTCATAAAATTAAGATTGAGTGAATTTGATATTGATATTGAACTATTATGTATTAATTCTTTTATTCTCATTCAGCAATTTTTTATTCTCTAATTTATTTTTATTGGAACTTTTTTTAAAAAATACTAATTAAACAAGATTTAGTGATTTTTTTTTAGATACTATATTAATTTATTTGTTCAGCGCCAATTTGTATATTCAATTGAAATGAATCATAAACTAAATTAAAAAAGAAAAGAAAAAGATAACAATCAAATAAAATAAAAAAAGAGAAAACAAAAGGATAGATATAAAACCAAAAAAATGAGTTGAAATTAATACATTGAAAAATATTGAGCCAAAGTCAAGTAGGTAAAGCATTTGTTTTCATTTACGCCCCGTCTAGTATAGAGTTTCAAATTGGCTTTTAGGCGTTTAGAAGCCTAATCAGCAGATTGGGAGTGTCTGGCACCCAAAAAGTTTCAATTGGACCAAAACGGAATCGGAAAAAAGAGGTGCAAAGTGCCTTATCGGCAAAAGTAGGTATTGGGTGGCTTTTGGGTTTGTCAATTGTATACAAATATGAAATGGCTTACTTGCCCTTAATTTTTTAAACACAATTACAATTTATCCTTATCTCTTATGTATTTGATTAAATTATGCAATGCTATGTAATATATAACAAGTTTATTATTGTATTGATATTATTGACCAACATAATATTTAAAATTATTTAATAATTAAATAAAATATTTTTTTATGAAACTGACTTATGCAATCTATAAACCAAACACACTATTATGCATGTTCTCGATAGTAATTACATATCCAAACTGACTTATACAATCTGTGTACCACACACAAAATTGATTTATTTACAATTTCTATACCAAACACATATCTGACTTATAGCAATCTGACTTATGCAATCTCACTTGTGCAATCTGACTTATGATCAATCTAACTTTTGTAATCTGTATACCAAACGAGCCCTTAATTCCGTTGGTGATTACTAAACTATAATTAGCAAGTTCTAAAGTAAAAATAAATATTTTTAAAAGTGGATAAATAGAAACTCACTCTTTCATTTAGATATTGAACAATAGTGAAAATTTAAAAAAATTGTGAGGGGCATAATTATATTTCACACTAAATGAGTGGGAGCAAATTAATTTTTCTTATATATTATACATATAATTTTAAAAATCAAGTGGGAATAACTGACCTCACTTAGCTCTAGAATTTCGTCCACCCTGCGTTTAATAATATTACTAATTTTTGAAAAAAATGAAATAGTTGGCCATTATAATATGATGATGACACAATGAATGGTGAATAAAAATTCCTAAAAATCAAATATTAGATAAAATATGAATGTATACTATTATCAAAATGAGAGATCTCTTAAGATTTTCTACTATAATTATATAATGGTCTTTCACTATATAATATACATTTATTTAAAAATAAATTTAATAACTAGTAGTTTAAAAACTTTAAACATTTTATAATAATAGGGTCAAAATAAATTGCTTTTCATTATTATAATAATAATTAATTTATATTAATTATTATTAATATCTAAAAACTAGTAATTTCAATAATTGGTCAATTATTAAATAAACTTTTAACAGAGTATAAATGCAACGGTGTCAAATATGATTTTAAATAATGTTATGTGAAACACCCAAAAAGGCATGGTTCAAATAATATAATCTATTTGAGCTCAATAGTTGAGAGACTTCTACAATATCAAAGATTCAAACTAATGTAAAATACTTTATCGAAAACTTGTGAGAAACTTAAAAAAAGGTGTTCGTGAAACTCCAACAAAATCATTCATTTTAATATTTTAACGACGAGTGAAAAAGAAAAGGAGCACTAAAAAAAGTAGCTCTGACTAAATATCCAGCTAATTATTAGCAATCACTTTGTTAAAATTTAAGTCCAAATTTTCAAATTAAAGTCTTGAAGATCTTCGAGAACTTCCTAAAATGTTTCTAAATTGTTCTGGACAGTGGAATTGTTATAATAACATATAATTGCATCACACCTTATCGATGTTTAATCATTAAAATGAAATTATTAATTATAATCTAATGAATTATTTTAATTGTAATTTAATTATCTTCATTATTAATTTTCTTAAAAGATTATGAGAAATAGAATTCGCATATATTTTATAAGTCTCATGCCAAATTGGAATGGTGGATTAATTTAGGTGTTTCTTAAACTGAATCAGACACGGGTCACTTGATCACTATAAAAAATAAAATAAATTGATACAATCTCATGCAATATTATGATTGTCCGGACAGATCTAACCACTAAAAAATTAAAAAGTTTTCTTAATTTTTCTTATAGTACTCTCGTGTGTAATTGAAAAATTTAGTTTAAGAGTCGATTTTCTTGAAAGGCTTAAATGAGGATTTATTCTTCCCTTTTACTATAGTAATTAAAAAAAAAAAGAAAAAAAAAAACATTTTAATAAAAATAACACTCATTGATTAATCTAGTAATTAAGAATATGTACTAGTTATTGATTTTTTAAGTTTAAATCTTATCAAAAAGTTATAGAGAATAAAATCTTAATAAATTTCTTAATCCCAACCTATTTACGTGAATGATTAAAAAAATTAAATTAAAAATATTGAATTTTAATTATATATATATAAATAATCCATGTGCATTTGAAAACTATGGTCTAACATGAATCGCATGAAATACAGAAGAAACATTTTAAATTTTTTATGTAAACAATCCATGCGCAATTGAAAACTGTGGTCTAACATGAATCGCATCAAGTACACAAGATACATTTAAATATATAAATATATATATATATTATATATATATATATATATTTTATGTAAACAATCCATACCAAAGATTCATTGAACCACCCTATCAAAAATCATAAAAAATAATTTCAAAAGATTAATAATATAGTATCGTTCAACATTATGACACACCAATATAAGACTTGAAATTTTATACTAAATTTGAGCTATATTATTTTATATCTAACAACCAAATTGTCTAATTTATAACATCTTATTTTCTTGACTGACGACATTAATTAATAAAAAAAAAAGTTTTACGTTATTTCTTTCCTTTATTAATGCACGTACCCATCTTTATTTTTTTTTCTCCTCATATTATAATTTTTTTTCAACCCATTAAATAAACTAATACTCTCTCTCCTCTTCCTGTCTATATGTTAGAGTCACACTCTTAAAATCAATCAATTGGCATTAAAGATTGTGAGCCCATATTTATTAGATATTATGCTATAGCTCCACTTTTAAGCAATCTAAGAAATTATCACATTGACACTCTCCTAAAGTGAGTTATGATACGATTCAGGTATGTAGTTATTTGGGTAGAAGTATTGGAGCGTTGGGCCTAGAACCAACTTTTTGTTGAGGTCCAGCTTACGGACCTATCTCTGTTATCATGTTTAAAGTCACACCCTTAACACTAATTAATTGACATTAAGGGATGTGAGCTCATATTATTATGTATTATGTTATACCTCCACTTCTAAGCAATGTGTTGTGCATTCCTCCATACATCTACTACTTTTTATATTTTCTTTATTTTTTATTTATAATTATTTTCTTTTTTCATATATGTTTTATTTGTTTTTGTTTCTACTAAACAAAACAAAACCAAACCAAATCAAATAGCAACATAGTTGCACAAGTTAGAATAGCATGTGTTATAATTTTGTATTAACCAAAATATTGTCACATGTTTTTTTAACTTGTGCTCAGGTGCTACAATTCAGTTTTGCTCAGTAAAACTAAAAATAAAATAAGATAAAACGTATAAAAAAGAAAGAAAATTGCACACAAAAAATTTAAAAAAAAATGTTTAAAATAATAATATATGGAAGAGGCCGTAGAAAGAGATAAGAGAGGATAAATCATTTAATTTTGATTAATTAAAAAATAAAAAAAGGAAAACAGTCGATTGGTCTAGTGGTATAAGAACTCAAAAAGAGCCCTTCCCAAGAGATTGAGAATTCTGAGTTTTTTTTTACACTAGCTTGCAATTAGTGATAAATTTTCGTTTCCATCAATAATACGGACATAGCAAAGAGTGTCTAAACAATCATAAGGGGAATAAATGGTTATCAATTGGTGGATGATAAAATAGGTTGTAATTATTGAAATCATCCCTTTAAAATTAAGAAATGATGTGGACATTCCAAACAATTACAAGGGCAATCAATGGTTATTAATTGGTGGATGATAAAATAGGTTGTAATTAATATATATATATATATTGTATTGCACGGACTTAAGTTTTCATTTAACATTTTTAAAATTTATTAAAAATATTATTATTTTTATTTGATTCAATATTACAAAACTTATACATTTTATTTTGATTTAATTGATAAAATTAATTACAGTTATTTAATTATTTTGTATCTTTTTTATCAGTCATTGTTAGTTTCATGAACAACTTTAGTCCAGTGCTTGATAGTTCTGATTGGAAGTCCAATCTTTGCTTATATGTCAAAGTTCCAAATATAATGTCATCTCTACAACAAATAATATTAATCATCTCACACAAAACAATCAAGTATATTTATATATAGTCTCGTGCATCTTTTGCTATAGCAAAAAAAAGAAAGAAAAATATACAAAGCTAGACGAAACATATTTGGAGTAAGGTTTTTATCGGCAATAGCAGCCATTAGCTTGTGCTTGGTCTTCTTGATAACTTTCTGGTAATCAAACTCATAGTTGAGTAAGATCACTTTCCCATGTTTATGACCCTAAATAAATCAAATTCATATTTCCAATCAGAAAGCAAAAACAAAAATCTAAGATCTTCTCAATATTGTAAACATGCTCAAAAATTAGATTCAAACAAATTAAGTTAATAATAAACAATAGAAACAAAAATAAAATTAAAAATCATGATCAACAAAAGAAATTTTGGAACTGAAGTTTTAGTGAACGTCACAAAATCAGCGATAGAGGGAGAGAGTTATTTACTAGGAAATGAATGGGTAACCCTCACCATATTTTTTTTTCCTATTTTCTCTTATAATTACATGTAAAACCTACAATTTTGGTTGAATTTAAGAAAATGAAGAGGCAATTATGAAAATTAAGAGGTTGCTATTAATTTAATTAGTGAAAAATTTTATGTCATTATTTACTAAAAAGTAACATACTAACTCCTAAAATCTCTATTATTACTATTCATATTGCATATGTAATCATTAAAATTTAAAACCATTACTAACCCCTAAAATCTCTCTCATAATTATTTATATTACATATAACAATGGGTAATCATCAAAATTTAAAACCGTCACTAACTCTTAATTTTGTTTCTTATTATTATTATTATTGTTATTACTATTATTTATATCACATATATATCAATGAATAATCATTAAAATTTAAAACTATTACTAACTCCTAAAATCTCTCTCTTATTATTATTATTATTTATAGCACAAATCAAATCAAATGTTGATGTGACATCAATATAAAAACTAACATGCGTTGATTATGCTAATTGATATGTAATGGGGTGTGGGAGAAGAAATGGTGAAGAAGTGCATTTTTACTGGGTAGTTGATATTTTAAACTAATAAGGTAAGGAAGAAGAAAAGAGAAATGAGTTAGCTGTTAATTATTTTTTCGATAACTTATACTTTAAATTAATAGGGTTGGGAGAAGAAAAGGGAAAGAAATTGGTTACTAATTATTTTTTTCAAAAGTTGATGTAGCAAAAAAAATAAAATTAGAATCATATGTGATATAAAATTAATGGGGTAGGGGAGATGAGAAATTAGTCAGCTATTTTTAATTGTTCAAAAGTTGACATGACAGAATATTACAATTTTACATGTCAACTCACCATTTCCTCAATTCTCAACTATCAATTTTGTTATATACTATAGATATAAAATGAAATCTTTTCTTCAAAATTAAGTATAGTCATCTTCAGTGGACCACAATTTTTGTAAAAGTTTCCTTCATGTTTCTGATTCTTTCATTTATACCAAGATCATCTCTCCCTTCCAAATTATAGCCATCTTCAATGGACCCCAATTTTTGTAAAAGTTTCCTTCATGTTTCTATCTATAAGTTCTTCCATTTATAGCCAAGTACTTAATTTCTTTTCATAAACACTTGTTCACAATCAATGTGAAATTTAATTTCAATTTTTATGATGATTATTTCATATATAAAAATATATTAAATAAAAAATATTACTTGTAAAAATATTCATGTATTGATTCGTAAATTTTAATTAAATTCTGTCATCAAATATATAATATTTTAATTTATTTTTTAAATTTTATATAAATTGAATCAACTTTAATTATATAATATTTATATTGGGACTTAAGAATTACAACTAGTGGCCCAAAGATGTAGAGCAATGTAATCCACAAACAAGGCTTTCACCCTATAGTCCATTTTTTTCACATCAGTTCCCCATTACTTTGGAAGCTACAAATTTATTCCATTGACGCCACCACAAACCAATAATGCACAAGGAGCCAACATTACACTATCACACTACGTTTTATTTCATAATTATTATATTTGATACTTGTACTTAAAATTTCCTCACACACCTCTTGGAATGAAATGCTGGTTTGCTTAATTGTACAAACAAGATTTAGGAGTATGTGGTACTTTAGCTAATGAATTGATAGAATACTTATCTCCTCGTTTTAGTGAAAAAAAAAATTATACACCAAAAAAAGTTTTGATCCGAGAAAAAAAGAGAAGAAATAAATTTATGAACTTACTAAAGACAAATCAAAAAATTAATCTAGTGATATTGACTCATAATGAATTAGAAATCCTAATTTCTAAGATCGAATTCTCTTATAAAGAAGAAAATGGCAATTTTTGTGAAATATTCTAATTTTAATGGTGGGACAGATAAGGAAACATTGTTTTGGAGGACCAAATTTATACATTTTGGTTATTTTGGGAAGGGGAAGTGACATCCCAAAAAATTTGTACAATGATAGGGTTAAATGTTAAAATAAATAAATAAATAAAATCTCATCACAATCAAGAACTCTACTTACCTTATCTTGGTATCCCTCTATTCATTTAATCTCTCATTTCACTTGTACTAAGTCACATATTGTAATTACGATATTCACCGTCTTATATTAGAATATGCTTAAATCATCATAAACTATTCTTTCTCAGTTTCTTTTCAGGAATACAGTCTCAACTTTTTAGTATATCTCTTCATTTTATATGTTATCTTTTTGTGTATAATGTGTAAGGGTATAAAAGATTAGTACCAACGAAACAACACATGAAATACTCAAACTCAAAGATTATACAAGTCGGGACTAAACAAACTTATCATAGAGTCAAGGAAACTTGAAAATTAGAAGATATATCGTAATGTAGTTTCTTACCCACTCAAAAGGAAAAGAAAGCAGGAGAGCTCGTAGGCCCATTATCGGCCCATTGAATAATACTTCCCAGATGAGGCCCTAATGTCCAACTCCTACAGAACGAAGCGATGGTCGCCCGCCCTGTTATCTCTTTCGCCTCCATGAGATTCATTCATATCTTGGCCTGATTGCCTCGGCGGCACGGTCATTGGTCTCCAAACTAACCTGAGGAAAAGAAGCTAGCTACGTAGAAGCCATTTTCCTATACCAAAAAGCTTCCTTTACTTGCAGCCGTGGCTCTTTCATATCCTCTCACTAGAGGAACCAACCTCATGGCTTCTTCTCTTGCTTTATTCTACTAGCCATTTAATACCCAGAATTCCACGACTCAAAATCCTTCAATTTATCCATTCTCCAATGGATTTGAGAAGGTTTTCAAGCACTAGAGCTATCTCTATATTCCCACACATCACTCGGCCCTTGACCTGCGTGACATCTTCCTCCCAAAATCACCATAGCCACCCTCACCTTCATGACCAAGAACATCCCCAGCAGCAGCCTTTACAGCTCCAGAATGAACCAGACACTTCTAATCAGAGTTTGCTTAATTGGGTACCTTCTATTCTCTCAAATAAGGCTCTTGATTCTTCTAAATGTAAAGCACTCATACCCCATTTGTCTCCTCACGAATTTGATAGACTGTTATTTTCTATTAAATCGAATGTGAACCCCAAAACAACTCTTAATTTCTTCTATATTGCAACAGAATCTTTTAAGTTTCGGTTCACTATCCGATCCTATTGCACTTTGATTTGTTTGCTTATTGCTTCCAATTTACAAGCACCTGCCAGGTTGTTATTGATCCGTTTGATTGATGGACACCTGCCCGCATTGTATGGAAACCCAGAAAGTAGACACATTGAAATAGCTAGTTCAGTGCTGGAATTAAATGCAGTGACTGAGCGGGTTCATGGGTTTCAGGCTGTGGATATGTTGATACATGTTTATTGTAAACAATTTAAGAATTTGGGTTTTGCTATTGATATCTTCCGGTTGTTTGCAAGGAAGGGTATTCTTCCATCTCTGAAAACTTGCAATTTGTTGATGAATTCTTTTGTGGAGGCTAATGAGCTCCAAAAGACTTTTGAAGTATTTGAAATTCTGTGTCAAGGCGTTACTCCAGATGTTTACTTATTTACCACTGCAATTAAAGCATATGGTAGGGGAGGGAAGATTGAAAATGCTATTGGATTGTTCTTGAAAATGGAAAATATGGGTATTTTCCCAAATCAGGTTACATACAATATCATGATTAATGCCCTCTGTGAAAATGGAAGATTAGATGAAGCTTTCCAATATAAAGAGAGGATGGTCAGCCGCAATGTCAAACCAAGTCTGATAACATACAGTGTGCTTATCAAAGGGTTGGTTGAGTTGGAGAAATTCGATAAAGCAAATTGCGTCTTGGTCGAAATGTCCAACAGTGGTTTTGTCCCGAATGATGTTGTTTATAACACACTGATTGCTGGATACTGTAAAAGTGGTAATACAAGTGAGGCACTAAAAGTTAGGGATGATATGTTAGCTAAGGGCATAATTCCCAACTCTGTTACTCTTAATTCTCTTTTTCAAGGCTTTTGCAAGAATAATAAAATGGAGCATGCTGAGCATGTTTTAGAGGAGATGTTAGTGAGAGGGTTTTCTGTTAATCCAAATGCATATTATTTGGTTATTAACTGGTTATGTATGACGTCCAGGTCTGATTCTGCACTGCATTTTGCTAGAGAGATGTTATTGAGAAGCATCAGGCCTAGTGGTGGCTTGTTGACCACATTGGTCAGTGGGCTCTGTAAGGATGGAAATCATTCAGATGCAATTGAACTTTGGTTTAGCCTAGCAGAAAAAGGGTTTGCACCCAATACAATTACCTCAAATGCTCTTATTCATGGACTTATGGAGGCAGGTAAAAAGCAAGAGGTTGTAAAGGTACTCAAGCAGATGCTTGAGAGGGGTTTGGTGTTGGATACAAACTCATACAATACACTCATTTGGGGCTGCTGTGAAGAGGGTAAAATAGAGGAAGGTTTCAAGCTTAGGGGAGAGATGGCTAAGCAAGGAGTTCCCCCTGACATATGTACTTACAATTTGCTAATACAAGGGCTGAGTAATATGGGTAAAGTGGATGATGCTAACAAGCTTTTGGATGAAGTTAAAGGAAATGGTCTAGTACCAAATATTTATACATATGGATCAATGATAAAGGGGTACTGCAAGGCTGGCAGAATTGAAGAGGGTATACACTTATTCAACAAATTGGTTGATAAGAAAATGGAGCTAAATTATGTTGTTTATAATACGCTAATAAAAGCATATTGTGGAATTGGGAATATCACAGAAGCCTTTAGACTTCGGGATAACATGAAAAATAGGGGCATTCCACCAAATTGCACTACATATAGTTCTTTAATAGATGGAATGTGCGATGTTGGGCTTGTTGAGAATGCAAAAAACCTTCTTGCTGAAATGAGAGATGAAGGCTTGTTGCCAGAGGTTTATTGTTATACTGCTTTGATTGGTGGTTATTGTAAATTAGGCCAGATGGATAAAGTGAGGAGTGTCTTTCTGGAAATGGCTTCAAATAATATACAACCTAATAAATATACATACACTGTTATGATTGATGGGTATTGTAAATTGGGTAATGTGGAAGAAGCATCTAAGCTTCTGCATGAGATGACAGAGAAAGGAATTTCCCCTGATACTGTCACTTATAATGTCTTGGCAAATGGGTATTGCAAGGAAAGAAAACTAGAAGAAGCTTTTCAAATGTGTGATCATATGTCCAGTAGAGGAGTACCTTTAGATGAAATTACATATACCACATTGGTTCATGAATGGCAGCCACCTACGACATTTACAAATAAAAATGACGAGGAAAGTTAATGATGAAGGTTAGATGAAACGTTGTCATGGTCCTAGAATTTTTTTTAATAGATTATTTAATTTGTGAGCAATTTTTTGGCAGTTGAAGTGTAATATGCATTGCTTAATGTGTCACCCATCTTGTTTCTTTTCTTAGGTATGCTGATTATAGGCAGCCAGAGCAGCACTTTCTTACCCTCTCTACCAAATTGAAGAATGACCCTTGAATTTTAGAGGTTAGTTGCTTAACATGTACATGTATGCCAATGTTTTTGTTGCAGGGAATTTTAGTAAGACAAAGAAGATTTGGTAAATGTAACTATTGAAGAGTTCAAATCAATTCATTTAATTGATGATGATTGATGTATGATAGGTGTAGTGTTCTCTTACACATGCTGCTTGTGGAGAGTGGACGTACAGGGATGACACTGCCTCGTGCTTTTTTTCACATCCAGTAACCATGGTTAAGGTACTTATATCTGGAAAAATATTTCTTCTGTCAACTTAGAACCTTTTTGTCCTTTTAGTCATGATTGCATTAGGTAGGGCAAGTTCATGTTTAAAAAATAACAGATTTTCTGATACGTATGCAGTTCGATATACTTATTACTTTTCCTAAACCATAGGAAGTTATTAAAGAAGTGTAAATTGTTAAACAATTGAGAGGTTAGGCTATAACTGTAGGCAGTTATTTTTGTCTTTTCCAACTCACATTCTTGAGACTTGGTAATCTTTGCTCCTGAAATGTTTGTTTAGTCCGTTATTTCCTGTTATATTCTATATCATTTGTAAGGCAGATGCTTATTGAATTTTGTTTCAAAGTTATCTACTATGGGTTCCTTGACATAAGTGATACATATTGGAGGGTCAGGTACTAAGTGCTGCTTAATACATAACCATATAGTTACTTGTATAGGCTTACTGCATAATAATCCATGTAGTCACTTGCGAAAACATATAGCTTTCTATTTGTTTTTATCAATTAATTATAATTATGTGATTGCTCATAAAACATGTTGGCAAAAACAAATAACTGAATTTGAGTGTACTATCAATGCCACTAGAGCAAGATTGTGGTATTTCTTTACCATGCATGTTAGAATTTAGAACATTTTCAAGTATTTGCTATGACATTGCCTTGAGCTTTCCATATAAATTGACAATCCCAGGATTACAGATTTCTTATAATGATTCAGCTTATACTGATATTGAATCGCATAACTGCGAACAACTCTACAACCCGAATCAGAACACTGAAATATTGCTTTGTGTTGAGATCTCAGGTGCACTTCAATCCAGATAACCTTCGTAACATGGACATTTCTGTCCAAGCATCAGCTAACACAAGTATGCCATAATATGATAGCAGGAATGCTGATAAACTTTGAGCACAAACATAATATTATTTAATTTGGCTCAACAAGTAGAGCCCTCCTAAACTAATATTTTTTTTCGTGCAAACCTTTCAAGAAAGCCTTTCTAACCACGATTAGTTATACATGTTTCCCATTAGAAAATGTTCTTCTGTGTAATCAGTGTCAAACAGAATTTGCATTCTTAAGTTTGTTAATTTCTTTTTATACTCTGCAATATTTATTAATCCAATCGTATAATTGATTTTGTTATTCTGTTTTCCCATGTTTCCAGATTAGCATTTCTGTTAGGCCCAAAGCCTCTGGGAGGAGATTTTGATCTGATTGCTTTAGTAGACCGAGCACCTTGTCCAGGTTGGTAGCTTTCACTTGTTTAGGTACTCTTTCTGTTAGATGTTGCTTGGTTATTATAGGCAGTATCTTAAACTTGTAATTGAAATATTCATATCGTTTGTTATTGCACTTCTTTGTTATTGGAGCAATATGTTTGTATCATAGTTTCATCTTCTAATGTTTAGTTAATGAGGTATAGAATATAAGCGTGATTAAATCACAGTTGTCAAATTGAAAATTGAAATCCTCATTTTGAGAAATGAGATTCGTAGGATTCTCTATAAATTCTTCAAATCAATTGCAAATTAAATTTATAGATGTAACACAAACAAGATTTATTGACAATTCTTAACATATAATGAATGATCATTTCTGTCTTGAGGAAAATGCATTCTTCTCTTCAAAAGTATTTCTTTTTCTTCTCTTTGAAGAATTGACACCCAATCATATTTTGGATTACAGAGTTATGGCTTACTCTAGAGATTGTAGAAAATGTACTTTATAGGCTTTTAAACCAAAAAAAAAAAATTGCATGTTGAGTTTAATTGGAATATGATGGTATGCATTAACAGTGCGTGTGGAACCTTAAAAAAAGAAAAAAAAAATGTAGAATTCATTTCATTTGAAATGAACTATGCATTTGTTTATAATTGAAACGAATAAAATTGTGAAGAATGTAAATAAAATTCATTTGAAATTTATAATTTATTCAATTTTGAATTTCACACCAAATTAGTTTGTTGGATTTTTTTTTGTGAATTTTATTTGAGATAAATTATTATTTGTCCACCTCAAATGATATTATTATATTTAATATGACACATATTTTTCACTTAAATAAATCAATAGAGAGCTACCACAAGTTCATCTCACATACTCACCTGACCAACTTCAAATTTTTTCTCCTCAACTTGTCTTTTGTTTATGAAACAACAATTAATTTTATTTTTTTTATTTTTTTAGTTGGCCAATGCTAGTTTTAATAAAAGAAATTTGAAGATATTATAGAAAAAATACTTAAACTAAAAGGAATTATTCATTTATTCCAAATGAGAGAATTGGATTGAATTCCATATTGTAGTTTTTATTTCAAATAAGATAATTCATTTTAAATGTATTGAGTTATTAAATTCATTTAAAATATATTGAATTTTATTTTTTATTTTGTTTTAGAAACACCCTGAGATTTAGATATAATCCAGTAAATTATGTGTTGTATGAATCGTATTGAATCTGTAAGATTCAAATCATGTATCCTAAGGTGTGGTTGTAGTGTAGATTTTGCCCATAAGATTAGCACCAATTGGCATATAAATCGAATTGTAAGATTCTAACTACTACTACAGGATCCACTTTTTTATCAACACAAAACTCATACACATATATGTATTATGTAGAGGTAGGACCAGGTGACACCTGTCTAATATATTGTATACTGCATTTTTTTTCATGAAGGGTAGACAGTACTTCCAAATTCCAAATAAGTTGGACAATAGTTGTTATGCCATTGATATCTCTTACATTATTTCTCTCTCTCTAACCTTTGACATTTCTTTCACCTACAGGGAAGATGTCTACCCTCGAAATTGAAGCTAGAGATGTTATCAAGGTTCTGCTTCAGTTTTGCAAACAAAATTCCTTGCACCAGACTTTACAAAGCAAGTTCCAGGTTTCTTTGAATGCTGTTGACAGCATAAAGACTTCTGTTGCATATGGGAGGCAATATTGGCTCAAGTGGCTCAACTAAAGCTTCCCAAGAATAAGTTTGAGGATTTGTATGAGCAGATTATCTTAGAAACGATTGAACTTTGATAGTTAGATACTGCACGAGCTATTTTAAGACACAGGTTATGGGTGTCATGAAACAGGAGCAACCTGAAAGGTAGTTGCGGCTTCAGCATCTCATATTCAGAGATTATTTTGATCCAAATAAGGCTTATCAAGAGTTGACAAAAGAGAAATGATATGGGCGCAAATTTCCCACACTCTAGCAGCAGAAGTTACTGGTGTGCGACCATCCCTGGTTGATGGCTATAGTTGGCAGGCTATGAAGTGGCAGCACCACCAAGTGTTGCTTCCTCTGGGAGCACAGTTTCACTTATTTCGTGGAACTGCTGCTATGAACTAGATGTAGGATGGCATGTATCCAACAAATCTTCCACACACTAAAGTTTGGGACAAAAAGTTCGTGCCAAATGTGCTTGCTTCTCACCAGATGGGCAGTTTCTTGTCTCCTCCTTTGTTGATGGCTTCATTGAGATGTAGGATTGCATAATTGGAAGCTTTAGAAGGATCTTCAGTATCAGGCTGTTGTAATCTTCATGATGCATGATGATTTGGTCTTTTGTGTTGACTTAGCAGAGACTCTTAGATACTTGCATCAGGGTCACAAGATGGAATGATCAAATTTTGGTGTATAAGAACTTTGATTGAGCTAATTTGCTGAAAATTAAAATTACATTCTTAATTTGATACATCCCAGTTTCTTGTCTCGACCAATGTTACAAATTTTAACTTTTGAATTTATAGCATCTTAACAATTATTAGAACACTCGTTAACTAATTCATTGATTCCAAGAAGAGAAAAAGTTGTCAATTACTGCAATATATACATAAAACTTAGTATATATTGGTTACAATGTCATCTTTACAGATTTTGAAATTTTTAAATCACTGCAAGGATTTCATTATAACTAAATCCGAAACTAATTCGGAAGAAGTATGACGATTTATGCGTATCATAAATCTTAACAAACAGGGCATAGAGCTAAAGTTGAAGATGGGATGCCGACATGGGATGAAATATTGGGTCAGCCTCCAGTGCAGCTGCCATTTCAGGCCATACAATAGCAGACACAGTCCAAGAGCCATCACCTCTAGCACTTGGCCTTTGGTTCATGTAACCAACACCAATTCTTTCTATGGTAGAACACACTGTCCCTAGCACAGGACTCCCAAATCCAAAGTCAATTTCAGTCACAGGAAACCTTCTTCCTGAAGAAACAACCAGTGCTGGTCCTCCCTGACCCAACACAATCTTTCCTAACATCAAACCAGGCCTATGACACTCAATCCAATCTATCAAATCCAAGAAATGAACTTCATTAGTAACCTTTGAAATTGCTTCATGGCACAATTTTAGCAATGTCTGATATGGAGGCTTCCTTCAATTCTTGAATTCTTGCTTCCCCAGATGCCAGAGACAAGACATTCCCTATGTAATTTGACATGGAATCACTGCCTTTTGTAACCATCCTTCCGCGCCCGTCTACTAACCAACCCATCTTGCAATTTGCATAGCTTGCATCAATTGTATTAACCATAACTTTCCATACATAGGCAGAGAAAGCCTCGATCTTTGTTCTTTTGGTACCATCAGCAGATGCAAGTGTTTGAAGCATATCAATGCTAGAGGCATTGACATGATAAAGGCGCTTGAGCGATATGTGCTTCATTGGCATGTTAAGTATGTCTTCCATTGTGCATTTAACAAAGGTTTGGTCTAAGGATTGGTGATATTTAGGAGGAAAACGAGCACAAAGAAGATTTCTGTGGTGATTTGGTGTAGTTGACAATGGCTTCTTTTGAGCAATTTCAGACCATGACACCATGAAGTTACCGAATGCACTTGCATCACCTAATGCATGGTCAAAGGTAAATGTTATGGAAATGCCTCCACAAGTGTAATTTGTTACTTGGATTTGCAAAGGGAAGTCTGGCTGAATAGAGACTAGCTTTCCTTGTAGACATTTATTAAGATTGTGGAAATCTAATTTCTTTAGTGGGATATTGGCTTGAGCTTCAACAACTAGAGCACCATTATTGTCACATAAGATTTCAGGTTCATTAGTTCTCGGGTTTTGAACGATTCGTCCAGCAAAAGGGTAGTAGTGACTCAGAGTTTGGGATAGAGAGCTCTTAAGAGTTTCGACAATAGCAGTAAAGTCATGATCAACTGGTTTAGATGGTTTGAGGTAGAAATAAAAGTAAGAAACCGGAAAACGGCCTGAAAGTAGGTCAAGATTTGAAAGAGTGATTGAATTCTGCTCTGGCAAAAGATTGGCAGCTTTCACAATACTTTTCCTACTGAACCTCACTTCCAATTTCTTATTCTCAAGGGCCTCATCTTCTTTCAGAATGTCTAGCATTTTCATGAAAGAATAGTGGTGTTCTGTTTGGTTGTTTTACTATATATGTGTTTAGGGCCTTGAATCAAAACCTGAGCAATCTTCTCAACTTATATAGTGGGTTCACAGCATATTGTATGACACAAACATAACCTTAATTAACACCATTAGGTAACAGTGATGGTGTCATCAGCATAAGCTGGTTGCAGTTGATGGATTGCAGCTTGTTTTCCACCAATGTACCCAATTGGTACAAAATAAAGTCAAGTTTGGCAGGCAGCATAATTGCAAAATGAAAATTGCTTAACTAATGAATCTTCTTTGATTAAAATCAAAGTCTCACAGCAGAACAGAACACACACATCATAAGCTACCTAAGGCAAAACTTATATAAAAAGATCTATATATAGGTGAAACCTAGTGGAATGAAGTAAAAATTTGAAGAAAGAGAATGATTTTTCTTAAATTTTCATTTCATTTTTATTCCACTTCCTCCCTGTGCACCAAACAAGTCCTTATAGTCTATCTTTTACTTTCTTTGAAGCTGTAGAATTAGCATGGAGAGCAAGAACAGAATTACAAAGGTTTAGGGTTGGGTTCTAAACTTGCCATGCATTTTTGAGAGATTGTATTCTAGTTTAGGGGAAAAAAAATCATTAATGATTTTACGGATTTATAATGGCAATAAAAAAAAAATACTTATTTTCAATCAACTTTTGATAGGGTCAAAAGTGAGTGCAAAACTTGCACCAGATGTTTCTGTTTGGCTTGCTGCAATTTGGTGAAGGACACAATGCAACACTGTTCCATGAATTGGGGAACAAAGACTAGAAAGCACCAAGAATATACAAATTATATATTAGTGGGTTGCATTGTCATGACCACACAGCATTTGCATTGAGGCCGACAAGCTATACATATTGAGTATAGCCAGTATAGGCACCAGAAACTTGTCAACTGGCATTTCAGCAGCATACTATACAGTCCCCTTCAGGAGCAACAACATGAAGCCACATTCTGATTGAACTATAATTTAGAAAAGGGAAAAAAAAAAAAGTACTAAACCTACGTTTCATGTTTAGTTTGGTATAGGTGAAAATAGATGAAAATAAATCTTTCTTTTTTTAAGGTTTATTTCCTTTAAACTTCAGTACTCTTTCCTAGTATTTGTTAATATAGACACCCTAAAATTCACACTTGTTTTGTAGATTAAATAAATAGTGACATCTTGACCACTTTAATTATGAAAATCATGAGTAATGACGATAATGATCGAATACCATTTAAAAAGTTATATAAATGCTCCTTATTCAGAAGATAAAGTCAATTCCTTTACCAAAAACAAATTTTATGTCAATTCAATAAAATGTCTTGATGTTAACAAAAAAATTATTAAAAAATTTAAACTATTAAGTTAACCTATGAATAAATTTTAATGTATGTCAAATTTGCTTATGTATTAAATCATTTCAAATTAAATTTCAAGCCAATCAAATGTTGACATCACAAAGCTTTTAGGGTAGGGTAGCCTTACAAATGCATTGAACTACCTAATTGTTTTGCCACAACCCCAAAAATATGGACCCCTACCTTTGCAGAATATTCAGGAACCCGTATATTCTTATTCTGGGGGAGAAAACGGTGCCATTGTGTTCTTGTACTTCTTTTTCCAACACTATATTACACTCAATTTGTTTTTTTTTTTTTTCTTTTTTTATATACTTTTATTTTTTAGTCCTCAGCTTCTTGATGTTCAACTTTCATAAAAAAGATATTAAACATTATCCCACTAAAATTGTTGATAACTTCTTGAATATTGTTTAGGGTAAATGTGTTCAGAAAAAAAAAATTAAAAAAAAAAAAAAAAACAAACAAACAAATATATATGCACAATTCAATTGTACGAAAATAACTCTAAAGTCACGTGTCCTTAATTTTAGTGATAAGGGTTACTTGGATTAGTTCAAACAGAAAATTTATTGAATTATTTACCAAAAAAAATTCAAGCTTTAATTTAGGTTAAAATATTTTTTCTCTTTTGATATACAAAAAACAAGAAAAGAAATTCTAATAGTCCTAATTCATAAATTAAACATATAAGATTGATCAATTAATTATTATTTAATTGACAAACATATTTGAAATAATAATAATAAATAAATAAAACATGCACATGTACAATTAAGCAGTCCCGTGTGAAGTGTGTACATGAAATCAAGTGCAAGTGGAAAGCAGAGATTGAAAGCAACGTGGTCTTAATCTCCTTTACAAATATAATTCAATTTGATTTCGGTTAACTAAGAAAATTTTATAAGTAAATCATAATCAAATTATTCTAAAAATAATAATCAAACTAACCCAATGTTTTGAGATTGTTTGTTCGATTTAACCAACCCATCCCATGAACAATCCCTACTTTGTTCGGTTTAACCAATCCTTGAACAACCCCTATTTCAAGGAAAATGATATAGTCTAGCCAAAAAAGAAAAAATTAGGACATAGTTTGAAGTATGGATACTAGGAAAATGACAATCCATGCTTCTAAGTCCTCACCATGCAATCAATTCCACGAATGACCCAAGTAGGCTGCAATTGTATGAAAATGAAAATACTACCCTGCATGTCCCACAGGTCCTACTCCTACATGTCACTTATCATATACTTTTGCCTAATTGGGACCTAGCTATTACGTTTTTTTTCTCTGTAACCTATCAATGCATGGTTGACGTACCATATTTTGCTACCTTAATAATTTTTATAATTCTTTATATAAATAAATAAAACCTCTAAACCATATCTTCTTCAAGTTGAGGGCCTCTATATAAATCTACCATTTCAAAGCTCCTCAATCCAGGAATAATTGAAAGTAAGAGATAGAGAGAGAGTGAGAGAGTGAGAGAGAGAGAGAGAGAGAAATTCCACAATTCTGTCCCTCTCCCTAAGTGAGTACGTACGACGTCGTTTCAAGTTAGCTAGCTAGCTCTACCCTTGGCTGAATTGTCACATGGCCATAAGCAATGTGAAATGCAGGCAGTCCAAAAGCCAGAAACTAATGCAAACTGGTAACAATGGATGTTGTTCGATTAACGAAAGCAACTACTTCAATATTGATAATCAACGTGAAGAGGCAAAGAGTACTAGTACCAATACCTCCAACAAGAAGGATAGAGTTGTTCGTTATAGACTCAGACTCAGAAACCGATACCTTGCAGCTTTCTCTATGAACTTCATCCTAAGAAAGTTTAAAGCCATTTACAAAGGATTTCTTGGAGATCATGTTGCCAATGATGATTCTAAAATGCTAAGTAGTGAAGCAACGTTTGTTGAGCCATATTTCTCGATCCCAGTTCTTCCAAACAGTACGTACCAACAGCTCTAGCTAGTTGTCCAAATTACTAATTAATGCATGTTTGTCATCTATATATTTGTGTTTAGTTTCATCAAGTATATCTACATTAATTGCTAATTAGTTAATATTTTTGTAAATAATTAATTACTTAATTAGTTTGATAAAATAATAATAGTACTACTATATACTCCATGCAAGCAATTTGTTAGTTAGGTTTATAATTAGTTTGTACTTAGAATATCTAAGAGTTATGTACTGCAATATCTTGTGAAATATTGATCTATATCTTGCTTCTGTTAATTATTTGCTTCTGTCTACCTATTTTAGCTAATATCTCATAATTTATTTTCAATTAGTATATTCGTTCGAGAAGAAATGAATTAATTACAAATTATTAACAATTAAAAAGAAACATAAAATATCTATCAAATCTTTGATTAATTCTTTCTAAACATGAATAATTGTTCAGATTTGGGAGAAACTCTTTGGTCTATTTGGGAGTTTGAGGGGAAAGGAGAGTAAATGGAGGAAAAGGAGATGAGAGTGGAGAAAAATTGACACTTATCATTTCTCTTTTATAGGAGGAAAAAAAAAAAAGGGGGTAGATGAAAGGAAAGATAATGTATATTTGGCTTATCTAGTTTTTTAGTCTTTCAGAATTATATCATTTTTCAATTCAGTTCTCTAAATATTTTCTCAGTCAATTAAAATCTCTAAATCAAGCTCTGTTCTTCCGTTTATATGTTACAAATTAACAAAATAATTACATTTGACATAAAGATAATAACGTACATAAATTGGTTTTATATCTTGTAAAACTTTTGGTTCATTTTATCATTAAACTATGTAGAATTACTTTATTTATGCATAACATGAGAATGTGAAAGTGTAATTTGATTGAAAAACTCTAAATCCTAAAGTATGAAATTGTCAAAAAGTAATAGAGGACTAATTAAAAATTAAGACAATCATAAGGAAATAAAACAATAGTTAAGCCTATACATTTCTTATTTGGGAGTTGGAAAGAAAAGAGAAGAGATAATAAAATATTTATATTTTGAAGACCTTCCCTTACAATATTTTAATTCCGAATTAGTAGATATTTAATAGAAATGATATGGATATATTTGACAATGCTGGAAAAAAATTATAAAATAGTTATACTCTCCTTCCAAATCTTTTTAATTTGAAGGAATTAAAATTTTGAAATTTAGAGAGATACATGTATGTACTCTTCTATTTTTTCTCCTACTATTTAAATAAATAAAAAAACTCTCAAATAAGAGAAAATACACATTACTCTCTTATTCATTTCTTTCCATCTAAATAGACTCTTAGCAAAATCATAATGATCATGAGACTGTTATTCGGAGACATCTCAATTATGATATAAAATTTGAGACTTTCAAATTAGACGTTTAATTTTGAATCTCACTAGGTCAGATGAGTTTGGACAAGTCCTCCACACCTATCACACTGCTTTCAGACACCGATTTAGTTCCATCCTTGTCTTGCTCAGTTGGTAGTATGTACCATTGACTGTAGCTTGTAGTTGTGACGTGACACTCAGTCGATTACAATCCCTCAAATTTAAAAGCTCAACTTCTAAAACTCCATAAAAATTTATGTCCCACACTTTTTCTTCTTAGTTATTTATTTCCATTGCTAACTGCTATATATAATATTGGCCCCCCAACTTGAAATAACATTTTAAGTTCCTCACTGTATATGACATTGTGTTTGTGTATGGAATTCAAATGGGCCTGCCTCTAATATATTGACAACCATCGTATACTGTGGATAGTGACAGCATAGAGATCTTCAGCCAGTCCTTGAATTGATATTACTCAGTTGGGGTTCCCAGTCCTCTAATCTATATAATATATACACCACAAACATCAAAGATGGAATACAGATTGATATGACCTTATCATGATCTCTTACTAAGGAGCTTCTAAAATTTACATCAGAAAATCAATGAAAGATAGTAATAAGGAGGGTACTGACCTCAGTAAAATAATAGTTGTCATCAAGTTCGAAACTCAGGCCAAAAAGAAAATAAAGTTGGAAACTCCGGCGCAAAAAAATATCAAGTTGGAATCAAAATAGTCTAAAACAATCTCTTTTCTTCCCAATTACATATAATTCAAAGGTAGACCAACTCCTTGAAATCGTCAATCTTCAGTCACCACTTACTGCTGATAAAACTAATTAAGCATAATTTGTCTCTACTTATAAGAATTTATTTAAGCAAATGAATGGACTGGGTAAAGCTCTAAATAACATCAATTACAACTTGATAGAGAACCTTGTATCAAATTCATATAGATGATAATTAACCACAAAAGTCCACCTGCAATGTAATATATTACTTTGTCATTTTAGTTTTTCCTTCTTTTCTCCATGATAGACTCCCTACACCCTCAGCCTCATCCAGCCCCAACTGTGGACAGCATTCATGGGGGCAAACTGCAAAGGATGAGAAACACACTGCAGAAATCACATGTCACGTTTCCAATGTGACCTTTTATTCCTTGATAAGTTCAAATTCAGCACCAATTGGCAGATGATCACTTGGATAGCTGTTGTTTGGTAGTCCGCCAACAATATCAGGGGAATATGATTCTGGGAGCTCAAGAAAACTGATTGGTTTTATGTGGTCAGACGGGGAAAACAATATATAATCAAGTGTGCCAGTGAAGCCAGGGGTATAGTTTGTAAAAGGTGGTTCTCCTCTTGTAAAAGCATAGACACTGCACAAGGGAATAGGGAGCTCTTCTAAACATTCAAATGCTGGTGCTGATGAAGAGTTGCCTGATGTGAGGTACTGATAAACCTGGAACAACCAGAAGTAAGCCAAAAAAAGCTACAACTCAAAATTGCATGAAACATGTCCAAATAATCTTAAAAGCTCAACTTTTAGTAGTATATCTGTGGTTACTAACCACCAAACCATTTTTCATCAGCTCAAGCATGACTAACACAGGAATACAACTAAGAAATCAAAATACACATAAATTGATGGACGAACTAAACTGTGCTCTCGTGGATCAACTATGAGTGATCTTTTCCATGGACTGCTATTTCGTGACTCTAGTAGATCATTTGTTGACTTGTTGATACTCTTTCGCTGGATAAATATTTAGTACTGTCAGCTCTGCATTATTTTTTATCAACACCTACTTGTCTAACAGGTCTTGGTTTTTCCATGAACTTCAGACTTCTGGAGAATTATCTTGATATCATGTCTCCACTTTTTGGGGCACACACGGTTTCACTGTGTTGCGTGTCTATTTACTCATATTGAAAGTATAAAGAAGCATATAGCAAGGCAGATTTCTAGTCTCTAACAAATAAAAAATAGACCCCGTCTTGCTTTTTGAACAAAAATATAGACCTCAAGATTGAATCTTGCAAGAGCTTTGCAGTGAAACTGATTGTTGTAATAGAAGCATCCTATTTTCAAGCACAGGAAAAAAATTTGAAGGCAAGATATGAATCCAGAAGAGACAGCCTTTAAAAAAGATAGATAACTAGAGGTGAAATAGGGGAACTAGGAAGTCAGAAGTCCTTAATTACCATATCCCCAGGGGTAGAATTGAAGTCACCAGCCACAATAACTTGAGGTGCACATTCAAATCTATCTGATACGAGCATCTTAAATTGACCTAAGCGTGATAATAGATATTTAGCTTGTGCAAGCTTGACATCGGCCCATTCAGGATCCCTGCAAAGGAAACATCATTGTCCTAATGAGTTCAACCAATATTCTCAACAAACATGAACACAGAAGCCAAGACATCTGAATATTTCATTTAGATTAACAGCAACCAAATAATAAAATGAAACACAAACAGGAAAGTTACTGCATACCAATAAAGATGTGTGTTTGCAACTATTATAACATGATGAGGAGGATCTTTAAGTTTGAATGCTGCCAAAATTCCAACACAATCACGCTTTAGTCTCACATTGGGATCACTGGGATCTCCAAGATCCTCTGGAGCTTTTTGAGATTCTGAACCTGAAAATCAAATGAAGATCAGGCACTGGGTACAGCAAATTAAATGCGACAGAAACTTCTAACTGAACTCAGGAACTGGTAAAAACCAAAAGAGAAGAGAAAAAACAAATTTTAAAAGAGAAAAAATGCCAAGAGGAATGCAAATAAAGTATCAAACAGAATTCTGCTTGCAACATTTATTAGAACAAAAATCATAAGTATGATGACCTAGATCCTAAATATAGTTACCAGGATCGCGGTACGTTCCGGGACACAGTACGAGAACAGGTACGGGATACGCTACCTAGCTAAAATCATGGTATGATAGGGGTAGGCTTAGTTGGTTCGATATTTCGGGACGTGGTACGCTTGAAGTACTTATTTGTGCCACTTTACCATATTTTAGTAGAGTACTTCACATTAAATTTTACTAAATGAATAGAATACATAAAATTTAATTTATGGTACAAGAAAGACAATAGCCTATTAATTATATAAATACATACATATATAAAGGAAATAAGTAATAATTGATATAGGCTGAAATTAAAATCATACTTTCTCATTTTCTTGGTGAAAAATCTTAAAATTTTGGGTCGCTAGTTTTAATGATCTGGATTGCAAATAATAATGATCCCAGTATACAAAAAAACCACGATCCCAGAACGAAATTCCGAAACGCGGAACGTAGGGGGTCAAGAGATCCTGATAACTATGATCCTAAAGCCCTTATTATTGAAATGAATGATATAAAATATAAAAGAAACTCTCTATACTTCTTTCATATCTCTGACTTCAACAGCATCCAACTCATACATAGGCTCTGGAACAACCTATTACATATCTGAATCCATTACAGTGATCACATAGCCATGCAGCCTGGAATCTCTTATAGAAGCAAAATTCGAAAAAAGAGGAAAACCAATAAGAAGGCATTCTGTATCCAAAGTGTTCTCATGATAAGACAACCCTTCATGTATGTGTGTCTGTGTGGCCATAAGTACTAAGGCATGATATGATTAAGTACGCCTTAAAATTTACAATATAGCTGTCTTAAGCTCTTGAAACTTGAAATTATATCACACTTCAGAAGAATTACAAGAAAGTCTGAAATTATAAACAAAAAATAAAATGAAACAACCAATAGCACAGAATAAGTAAATTACCATTTTTGGGTTCAAGATTTTGTTTAACAGACAGTCCATCTTTGTATTCATCATCAAATGAAGTTGCTCCATCTTGAATTGAGCTTACAAGATCATTGTATTCTATTTTTTCTTCTAAGACCAACTCTGCACTAAATAGCATTGATGAAGTTAAATGCACAAGTACATGTATACGGACATTAATATGAACAACTGATGTTAGCAACTTGTAACCTACAAACAGCACCCAGGTAATCTTGTAATGACATCTTCCCCCATTAGATTTCTCGAGACAATGTAAAAGTTGTAGTTTTTTTTTTTTTTTTTGGCCAAAAGGTGTGACATTAATAACTCTAGTTAGGCAGATGGAAAAAAAAAAGTGTCAATAGACTCATGACTTCTTATTTTTATTTTTCTATTCAGAAGTTTCATATAAAGGAGAGTTTATGTTATGATATTCTGACAGCAAACCCAAAAAGCTGCCTATCCGTTCTCAACAGAAGTAGAACATACCAGTCATGCTTATAAAATATTCCACATCCATCACGCTTCTGTCCACTTCTCTTCATATAAATACTAGAATATCCAAAATTCTGCAAGTTTTCTTTGTAAAAGGTATCATACTCATCGACTTCCTGTAAAGGTTTATAAGACACATCTAAAACTTGATGGTGAAAATATACAGACACTGGACTCAAGCAAAAAAAGCATTTAGAAAAAATAACATTTGGAGATTAATAGACATCAACTGATAAGAAAACCTGTAGGCACAGGAAATCAGCCCCAAAACTCTTGAGGGCAGATAAAATTGCATTTGAACGGGCTTTCCACCTACAGAAAGGAAAATCAACAATTACAAACCCAAGATTTGACACAGATGGTAGTAGGTACCATGCTTTGCAACTTAGAAATCAAGCTTTACACGAGTCACCTGAGGCAAAGCATTAATAATCAAAATTTTGAACTTACAAGCCTTGCCTAAATCTTCTTAGCACTGGCCACCAATTAAGTCCCCATCATGGGTAACTATCGGTAATTAAAACATGCTCAGAAACGAAAAATCACAGAACTGCGTCTTCAAGATTGATGCAACATGTTCAGTAAAGTAAGAGAAGCTATGATCTTGTGGTTACTTTAATAAGTGTATAACTAATAGGTCCAAACAAGCAAGTCCAACAGTCATTCAAACAAATTAACGAAAATCATCAAATTACAGCGAAAATAATGGAAATCTAAACTTGTCATGCTTACTTCAGAGATGGAGAAGGAGAGTGGGGGAACAGAGAGCTCTTGACATAAACCTACATACAAAGGGAAAGAATAAATAACATATTAAAAAATGATTTTGAAATGTTTTTTTTTTTTTTGAAGGTGATAACAAAGCAAAATACAGCAACCAAAACTACTATCAAAAAACTACTATGACCTAAATAAAAAGAATCAACAAATTACTCAGGAGTGAGTAAGTACATGGACATGCACATACAAAAAGTAAAACACTTTAAGAAACATTAACATTGAAACAAATAGTAAAGGATACATAAATATCTATGTTGTATGGTACCAAATGTTGGGCAATTAAGAAGCAACACTCGCATAAGATGGGAGTAGTCAAAATGAGAATGTTGAGATGGATGGCCAGACATACAAGAAAGGATGGAATAAGGAACGAGGAGATCCGTAATAAGGTGGAAGTAGCACCTATTAAGGAGAAAATGAGAGAGAATCGCCTATGTTGGTTTGGACATATCTAACATCGGCCAATAGACGCAGTAGTTAAGAAATGTGACTTGATGCAGGTGTCAGGTGTTAGACGTGGTAAGGGGAGACCAAAACTTACATGGGGCAGTTATTGAAAAAGATATGGATGCTTTACGGATTACTAAAAATGTTGTCTCGGATCGATGTGAATGGAAGAAAAGGATTCATATAGCCGACCCCAACTAGTTTGGGATTCAAGGCTTAGTTGAGTTGAGTTGAGTTGTTGCTTTTTCTTATAGTTAATAATTTGAGCTATAGATTTTATAAATGCATGTTTAGGCACACTTGTTAATTTTGACACCAATAGTTTTTCTCAAATTATGATACCAATGAAAAGCGACAAAAAAAAACTGATGTGTAAATTACTATTTAAGCATTTGAGGCCTTAGCAAACCTTCAAATGCAACAAAAGGTATAATAAGACCTACATGGATTCAATAATTACATACCTGAGCCAAAATGTTATAAGAGACAAGACTGAATCTGAGCCCTGAGACAATCATTTCACTAGTCATGCAAAAGAAGTTATCCAAAAATAAAAAGAAAATCAAAACCATGGCAAATGCAGAACAGAATTTTATCAATTTTTGGATAAAAGATAGATACAAACTGATAGTAAAGTATATTGTGAGAGAACAGTAAAGAATTCCATAAGGTAGGGGTGCCCAATTTGGTTTGGATTAGAAAACGTAACTGCAACTCAGGCAAAAAAAGAAAGAGAAAGAAAATGTAACTACCACACTGTTTATTTTGCCTGAACAAAACAAAACTCTATCCTGACTAAACATACAGCGGACGTAAAAAACCAGGTCCATACAAAATACGATACGATGAGCATGTTGCTCCTTTTCATCTTTGGAGCACCCCTTAATTTCTATATTGTTTTTGATAAGTAATATTTTCCAATCCACATTCTCAGCAATTACAAAAAAGCATTGCAGGGGGCATCTTAATTCTTAAAGCCCATAACATAGGTAAATTTATTGATGATTGCAAAAGAAACAGAAGATTAAAACCTTTTTTTTAATAGGAGAAAATTGGGGTAGTAATAGTATGATTCCCTAAAATACGAGATCTCACTCCTTCACTTAATTCAATCTATCCTTCTAGATTTTCAGAAAATCTTGGCCAAGTTACCAGCATTTTCTTCACGCTGACACTATTAGGCTATGCCTGCTACTCTGGTAGAAATGAAAATGGGAAAAAAGAATAAGAATATGATAAAACGGATCACTTTTCTTAATCTCTTCACTCATTTCAACTCTATTTTCAATTATCTCAACTTTTTTCCAAACTTAAGACCACTTCTTATCCAAATTGACTCAATTAACTCTGAAGTATATTTTCTTTTAATAGTTTTTTTTTTTTTTTTTTTTTCAGTCTATAACAGAAGTTAAAAATATTAAAACCATCAAGAAGGAGCATTGCTATTCTGACAGGCGTTGTTAATGCATGTAAAACTTAAAGCTGCTTTAAGCAGAGAGTACTGAGGCACTGACAAGGATAAATGTTTTCAAATTCATCCCTCTAAAGATAAAAACATAAGCACAATCCAACCAAATTTAATTATTGTAACATAATTTTTTGCAGATGTAGTAAAGCAAGGCAAGAAAATAAAATAGTCATACCATCTGGTTTACTTCTGGAATGAATGTCACTCCCTTCCACAGAAATGAATTTCGGAGGTTTAGGCGATGGAGTTGAGCTCATTTTTCTCAAAACAACTCTGCAACAACAAATATCAATCCACCAAATGATTTCTTCATCAATTGAAGTAATTTATGAGTAATGGAAGCTACTATTATTTTTGACAAATTGTTAAAATCTGTTTGGTAGCCATGAAAGTTGAATAACATAAATGGGTGACGAAATATGTTATTCACAAGTAGAAAAGCTAAAAGATATTGCGGAAAACAGAACATAAATACGATTCAAAACAGGGCGTAGGTTTGGAAGTTGGAACCATACCTTGTGAAAGATCGAATAACAGGTAGGCGGTGAAGCGCAGGAAAAGGTTTCAGCATTGGACAACGTGTGGGAATAGATAGAGTAGCAGAGTTCACTTGCACGCGAGCTGTTTGTCGTTAGGCCGCCACCGCAAATGGAAAATAAGGACATTAGCTTTGTGAAAATTTATGGTTGGGTTTCTTTCTGGACCACGTCCAGGCCTTCATGTTTCAGCTCCCTGTGAAATACTCAACCCTACATTGATGGGCTGGTCTCATTTCAAAGCTTCATTCACTTCCTTATATGAAAGTTGTCTTGTCCAATCTCAAGCCCTCTATGTCTCTTTCTCTTTTATTGATTTTTTTTTTTTATAAAAATAATTATTATTATTATCAACAACTACCAACATGAATTATAGACAAACCAATTAAAATTGACCACAATAAATATGTCTATTACCTCTCTTTTTATGTGGGCCTAATTCACAAAGATGTCCTATTTTGAGATAAGATGAGTAGTCTCTACGTAACAAATTTGAACGGGTCTTATAAGAGTTACGTGAAAATGATTTTTCTTATGAAAAGAACACTGCTGTGTAGGAAAATGTGAGAGACAAAAATTTGTATACCCAAAGGGTCTAACCTAATTTGTGGTAGAAGATTCATGAAGATGCATTCGATAAGTGAAGGGAAGGGGTTTGGACCATTCAAATAGATAGTATTAAAGAATTTCATTTCATTTTTTTTTTTTTTTTTTGGTTTTTATGAAAAATCACATACTTTTTGTGGGTGTACATTTAATATTATTTAAAATTATAATTGCTCTTCTTATAATTATTTTTCTTAAATTCGAAGCCGTTAAAATTGCAGACGCCTTCTCAACCGACGAATTTTATATCTTCTACTAACAAACAAATGTTAAGGTCTTCGCGCACGCCTTTTGACGACTTGACGTTATATTTTCTTGGTTTCCAAGTCATGTACGCAAGCTAGTGGACCCAATCTATTGTGTCATTATCACACTACATTGTCTCAATTATTTTTGGTGCGGAATAATACATCACACATGCATAGACCAAAAAATGAGTTACATTGTTTATGATGTTGAAGTTCATTAGTTCTTTTTTTTTAGGACAGATCTGAAATCTATAAATGGTTGGTTTGCAAGTTAAATTGTTTTCATGTTATGTTGGATTTGAATTGATCTAAAAATAAACAAAAAATCTTACCCAAAAAAAAAAAAATTACAATATAAATATAATTCAAACTAAATTATGATTTCATTAAATTAAAATTGTGTTCCGACTCGATCATATTAATATTAATAAATTTGACATGTCACATTATTAATTGACTCCAATTTGATTCCGTGTCTTGCCTAGTTCATATTCCAATATAAAACAAGTAAAATATTATATTACCAAAATAATATTTGGAACATATCATCATAAAGTATATTAAAGGGAGAATGGGTTGGTGATGCATCTAAGTCATAAAAGTGGGTCACCTAGTAGTTAGTTAAGGATGATTCATGAGTGGAACATGGAGAAAGTTTCCCTTAAAAAAAGCCTACATCTAGTTGGTCAGCCTTCATTCCAAGTGGGTAAATTGCCCACTATTAAAATATAGCAAATTATTTTGTTTTTACACTATATATATATATATATATATATTTTCTAAATCAAAGTATTCTATTTAGATCTGCCCCATTTGTTGACTTTAATAATTTAATTATCAATGTTGGTCATTAATTAAGTGGAGCACATCCAATAATTAAAAATACTAGGCTGAGCCTTATTCAATTGCAATGCATGTTACTATGTTAAAATCTAATTTAATTTGAATTTATTAAATAACCAAAGCATGTTAATGAATTACAACAAAATCATTTTTTTATATGAATCCGATCCTCAACAATACACATGTCAAAATGTCAATGAAATAATTTTTGAGGATATTTAATATTTTAAAAAAAATTATTTTTAAGAAATAAAACCCATCATTTACAAATTATGATTTTGAAAAATAAAATAAAATCGTCAGGTGGACAAATACTGTGTGGCTGCAAACACTACGTACAATGGAAACGAATATTAACTTTGTTCATCTCTCATTCTTTATTAATTATCAGAATGAAAAACATTATTGTTACTACAATTGAAGGAACCAAATTATTTGTACCAAAAATAAAAAAATAAAAAGAAGAAGAAGGAATCAAATTATAAAAAAGTCAATATATTAATATTTAATATTCCTCTTTCTTTTTCAGCCACATAATGGAATATTTCTATAATTAGAAATAAAAAAAATATTATTAAAGAATAGTGAGAAAGAGACATTAGTTAATTTGGCGGACACGAATTAATCCTCAGTCACATTCATCCCCACAATAATGGGTCATGCGTGATTAGTGACCAATTGACAATTGATTAATGCAAGATAACCTAGCCTATTAATTATTGTCTATTTACATTACTAAAAATGATTTTCACAATCTATGAGTTGGAAGGTTGAGTAAATAAAATATGATAATTATATTGTGGATTAATTTTTATGTTGTGCATCTAATTTTTTTGATATTTTAAATATAATAAATTTATTTGACACATTATGTAAGATTATATGATGTATTATATTATATAGTTGTATATTTATTATCTTTTAGTCTTTTTAGTTTAACACTATCAAAAATAATATAGAATGATGTCAACGTGATATAAATTTACTGAGCATTAGTAAAAGGTGAGTCGGAAAAGATTAATGGTGCCAATTGAGAAAGTGAGAATCCAAGTGTTTCATTGGATGACAGCTCTGAAAATTTGGAACCTATTAAAATGGAAGTACAACTACCAAAAACGATTGATGTGGGCTTAAGTAACAGTATATGTTGCTCCCACATCTGATTGGTTGCTTTTTAACTAATCACATACAAACACGTGTTTAGTTGTAGGTGCACCAGCAGCACCAAACTCTAACTCCCTTAAATTCAACAAACCAAAATCTGCCACCTAACGTTTATTGGGTCCGTGATGGGTCACATTCCTTGTTACCAATAGCACCCGGCCAAACACAATTACACCAATGGCCGCCATACTAAATATGGAGATGGGGAATTCTATAGTACATCTGGTTTTATCTTAGCCACCAATGATGAGCTTTCTCTAGTTTCTACGTATATTGCATTGAATGGATCAAAATGTCTTAAATTTTCACTTCATAAAGATATTTTTGGCAAATAAATTATAAATATAGCTTGTTTATTATTCAAAAAAAAATATTTATGACTCAAGTTTTTTCTTTCTAATCTTATTAGTCTTATTATAAATGTTCACAAATTATTTTTAACTAAAAATAATATTTGTAAAATAATAATTTAATGTAATAGTGTGATTAACTTATACGACCGATCTAAGAGTGAAATATTTAAAATTTAAATCCTACCATGAAAATTATCACTTCTATCTAGAAAACCTTGTTTTGGTATTATAGATTCTAATTGAATATTTAAGAGAATTAATGACCAATTGGACTAGTGGTATGGATGTTAACCCTCATTAATTAGAGGATTGCTGGACAGGCACATGACAAAAATAATGAGCTTGGCCACACCATAGGGGAGCTCTTTTTGCGCCACTATGTGACTGCGCGTATACCGATAAGACTCGATGTTAGGTTTTTGCCCGCTGGCTTCAAGGTGTGTATGACTATCCGGGTCGAACTTGACCCATAAACCCGATACAGCTCCACGTAAATAAACAAATATTTTCGGGTGTCCGCGAATTAGTGTCGGCTCTTGGGTTCTCTGCTCAAAGCCTTACCAAAACTGAAGGGAGTTTGCTTCGTTCGCTTTCGTGTTGAAAAAACAAACAATTCTATAAAAAGCTTATTCTTTTTAAACGGACACCTCAGAATTTTTTTTCTTCCATTTTTTTCTTTCATGTTCTTAAAGTCTCCACCTTTACTTAAACCTGGTACCAACATTCTATTTTTCATACTATTACTGAACTGGGTTTCAGATTTTCAGTCATATTCTTTCAATACACCAGCTGGTTGGCCAATCCCATCTTGCATTTTCTCAGTTTCTATTTCAGGTACAAGTTGAGCTTTCCATATTATTCACTTACGTATACATTGTATTCTGTATTTCTCTTTTTCTGGTTGTTATCAGCTAGATTGAGTAAAGGGTTATTGAATATATATAGCATTGTAATAATGACTGGGATCAGTGATCCGCTTATTTTGGAGATGGAGGAAATCATGGCTAATGTTAATATCGTATTTTACTATACATGGGAAAACTAGTTTGTCAATTTCACATTAAAAGAGTTAACGGGGTATTGAGTGAGGTAGATGATTAGTTTCAATCAATTTCAAGTCTAGTTTGTTTGGGAGTAGTAGATTATATATCTATTCGGGTTGAATGCATTTGTTTTATTAGCTGAGATATTTTTTTGCTGATTTATCTTTCGAAAATTCTGATAATGTGAAAAGATTACGAAATTAATAGTTTTCATTCCTAATTTGTATTGCCGTGTATGTACAATTTTTTTTTTTTGTGGTAATTTTCATGGTCAAAGTTTAATTGGATTCTTGTCTTCTACTACAGAGTCTTTCCGTATTAAAATTTCCCATTGAAGGAAGCAGAGTCTTTCCGTATTAAAATTTCCCATTGAAGAAGCATAGTGTCTAATAGTGACAGTATACATGGCATGCTTTACGATCTTAATAGTGTATAAAATCCAGAAAATCTTTCCCAGCTATCTTCTAATTTACTTCACTAAGCAATATCAAAGGTGGGATTTCTTTTACAGTTTGGATTTTATTGAAAAATCAAGCAATACATAATTTATTTATAGATCACATGGTGATGAAAAAAATAGGTCTTGAGCATGACATAGATGATATGTCTTTCCACCATTTGAGTTTGGATGGATTACTTTAGAATTTATTCTTTATGTCAGGTGTATACTATGGAACAATGTACTCCTACATCAATTAATTTGATTTCATGTCCTTCTTTTCTCTGCAGACTATAAAATGGTGGCCACAAGATTAGCCCAATGGTTAGTTCTTCTATGTTGCACATTGCTACTTTTGAGAGCTGAAGGCTTATATGTAGACATCACTTATGTCCAGAGTGCAGTAGCAAAAGGAGCTGGTGAGAAAATTTTCCCTGATTGTTACGAAGTTTACTAATTTTGCTAGAACTTCTCCAAAGTTCGTTATTTTTGGCAACGTTCATCATATATTTGACAGTTGAAATGTGCAGTTTGTTTGGATGGGAGTCCTCCAGCTTACCATCTTGATAAGGGATTTGGAACGGGGATCAAAAGTTGGTTAGTTCACATTGAGGTGTGTCCTTTTTCTGAAAGCTAACACTATCTTACCAACTTAAGAAACAATGGCATATATCCATATATTCAAATTAGTGAACCCTCGAAAAATTGTTTTCTTGTATTGCCAAGAGCATGGAAGGAGGGCGGGGTGTGTGGTGCAGTCGTCAATCCTTAAACAACCTCCTATTCCAAATACAAGAAAGATTCTAGATTTCCTTTTCCTTCTGTTGCAACTATGTTACCTTTTCCTTCACGTACTGGCGGAATTTTAATGCCAAATTTAGTTCGTAAATTATCCAGTTCCTTTGACAAAAAGTTTCAGTTATTTAGTTGTTTTGAAAAGGGTGATAATCATCCTTCTTCTCCCATTGTTAGGGAGGAGGATGGTGCAACAATGTTACTACCTGTCTTTCCCGTAAGAACTCTCGTTTAGGTTCTTCCAAGCGAATGGCCAAGCAAATTGCTTTCTCTGGGATTCTAAGTAACCGTAAACAGTTTAATCCAGGTATTGTCTTTTATTCATTAGCTTTTTAGCTCTTGGTTTTCAATACGAATTTCTAAATTTTTTGTAGCTTTTGATTTTTTACATTAGTTAATCTATCTGTTTAATTCCAGACTTCTACAACTGGAACAGAATCAAAATTAGGTACTGTGATGGGGCGTCATTTACAGGCGATGTTCAAGCTGTCAATCGTGTAAGTTTTTCCAAAACTATTCAATGAAATGTGAATTTTCTATTTCAGAGAAAAAGTCTAAGTCAGTAGTACAATATTCATCTTTTTATTTTCCCTAGGATGGATTTTAAAAGTACATTGATTTGATCAGGCGACTAATCTTCACTTCAGAGGAGCAAGGGTATGGCTTGCTGTCATTGAGGATTTATTAGCAAAAGGAATGAGAAGTGCAGAAAATGTATGTAACTTTTTTGTGGTTTCACCTTCGTCCCTCCTCTTCTCATTCCTGATGACTCATCTAACTTGTTAATACAGGCTATTCTCTCCGGTTGCTCCGCTGGTGGATTGACTTCCATATTGCACTGTGATGGCTTCCGAGCTCTTCTACCTATGGGTACCAAAGTGAAATGCCTTGCAGATGCTGGTTATTTTATCAACGCGTAAGCCCTTCTATGATAAATATACCTTTCCCTATTTCTAAAATGGACAGTTCCTCAAACTAAATTGTATGTTGTTGTATAATAGGAAGGATGTCTCCGGAGCTGATCACATTAAAACATTCTTCACTCAAGTGGTTGCAACACATGTACAATCTCTTTTTCTCTATCAATTCTCCCTTCTTTAGAAATTACTTAAATGTATACTTTCCATAAAATACAGCAGACTCTTACTCTTTTCACCTGAGTTTTCATGGAAAACAAAGTTGTCTTTTTTTGAAGCTTTCAACCTCAAAATCTATAACATCCAAATGACCAAGTCCATTTTTGTCTTTATAAATGTAGGGTTCAGCAAAGAATTTGCCTCCATCCTGCACTAAAAGATTGAGTCCAGGGCTGGTACGTGTCTCAGTTGGAACAATTAGTAATATTTCTCTCTTTTTAACTCATTTCTCCATGGTCACTAATACTTTTCAATTATTTTGTAGTGTTTTTTCCCGCAATATGTGGCACCGCAGATCCGGACACCATTCTTCATCGTTAATGCAGCCTATGACTCATGGCAGGTTAGCTTATTTTATATCTCGGTAATCATCAATTACCATTTTTCACAGTATTAGTTTCCAGGCTCATGTATATCATGCCACCTATTTCTCCTTTTCTGCTGGTTGTGGTACTGCTAGAAAGTTTGAAACCTTACCTATGTTTGCTGGCTACAAATTAATGGAAAAATTGTTCACAGAAAATAAGATTTATTGACCACGATATGTTAAAAAGATTAAGTTATGATGATGATCTAGCAGTACTTCATGTATTTTTCTACTGTTCAATAAAATACATTTGTAAGATTTGACTGGAAAATGGAACAAACAAGTCCTGTCACACTATGTGCAAATACCAAGTGTAAACTTTTAAGTTGCAGAACATCTCATAGGCAGAAATACATTAAATCACATGTGCAATATCAAGTACAATACGTTAGAAAAGTGATATGGGATTATGACATCAAATGTTTTCTAGATTATCTGAAGCTAATATGGACTATTAATTATTTAAGTAGCAAAAGACATAAAATCATACTTGTAGTAGGAACCTTATGCTGGTAACATCATTAACGTATCTCCAAATGAAGTTGTTTTTCTACGTCTTAAAGTAACTGGTAAAACAAGTTGTGAAATCTTTTCTGTTTAGTGATCTCTCAAATCATTGCAATGATTCAGATAAAGAACATTTTGGCACCGGGTGTTTCTGATCCTCATGGCATCTGGCGTAACTGCAAGCTTGATGTAAAGAAATGTTCTACTAGTCAACTCAAAACCATGCAAGGTGAATACTAAAAACTACATGAATTTTCAAGGCTTATTATGGAGATTCTGTTCTGATATTAATCATTCATGTCTCAAGGCCTACTGCTTATTCTTAAAATCTTAAGAAACTTAATTAAACTCCTTACTACCGGAGCAGTGTAGGTAGAATTTGTTCAGCATGTAAAAATGTCTTCCAGTCCTTATAAAAAGATGTAAAAGATGTCTGTCAGTCTTTCAAGTATCCAAATCATCAGTAACTAAATCGCTCACTGCATTCTTATTTGGTTGGTCTCGTCTTCCCTTTTGGAAAAAGCTTTGTGGTATCTATGGGAATTTCATACAAGACTTTGCAGCAGTTACAACTATACGCAGGAAGATTGACTTATAATATTTGTGGGTTCTCTCTCAGATTTCAGGCTGGAGTTCTTACGGGCAGTGAGAGTGGTGGGCACTTCTTCAGCAAAAGGATTGTTCATAGACTCTTGCTATGCTCACTGCCAAACAGAAATGCAGGAGACATGGTTAAGAAGTGACTCCCCAGTGCTGGCTAAGACGGTAAGAGACTGCATTATATGCTCCCTTTTCTCTTATAACCCAGCAGAATGCTGATATATTTCTTGTCTGACAAACATTCTGCAGACAATTGCAAAAGCAGTTGGAGACTGGTTTTTTGATCGCAACCCATTCCAGAAGATAGATTGCCCTTATCCTTGCAATCCCACTTGCCATAACCGAATTTTTGATCCTCAACATGACAATCCAGGAGTATAGATCTATTCCATCAACATATATACACTATCATTCATATAAACCACATTTATTGGTTAATCATTCTTGAGAAAAGAAGAAGAAGAAGAAGAAAAACAGAATATATAATTTATCAAGCAATCAAAATAAGCAAAAAGGTCACCACTGCACTAAACTTGTGTGCTGGGTGTGCTCCATCATTGTTTGTTGTCTTGTACTATTCTCAATAAAATTACATTGTGCATATTCTTTTACTGAAAGAACAATGGTTTAAGAGCTTGATATATACTTTGTGAATGTTAGAATGTGACCAAAGGAACGTCAAATGCATCTGCTAGAGGGGTGAAGTTTCCCCATGTTGACAAGGTGAGTCAGTTTGTACTTCTTAAGGACTCATTTGAAATAAATTCTTCCATATGAGGACTTCAATTCAATTTTACATTTCATAAATGCAAGAAAGTAATAGTGGACAGTCCCGATTTTTCTTTTTGGTTCGATTCTGTTTATACGTGCGAGAAACGACCACGCTCAACTTTCATCTTCTTGTGCCAAATTCCGAGTCACTGTTTTTCTGCTTCGAATTATTCCAACAGCAGCCTAACTCAAACATTTCAAGGCAATCCAACAACAAAACCCAAGTTTACCATAGAGTCCTGGCTTAAGTCTACCGCTGTCAAACCCATAATCAATTATCGCAGTGGTCTCCGTTGCCTGGCCTCCATCATCGCAACCCACTACAATATTTCTGGGTTGCTTGCAGGTTTCCAAAGGTAAACCTCGTGTCCCTTGTGTTTGGTTTTGGGGTTGTTCTGAATTGAGTGTACATGATTAGTTTCCCGTTTCCAATTGATTAGGAATTATTCCTTCTGTAAATCAATTAAAACAAACACTGGCTGAGAAAATTCATACGAGTTAACCAGGCCATAGTGAGTCAGTCCCATCCCAATGCTTGTGGACTGGTTGTGGGTCTCTCTGGGATTTGTTTCTAATTGCAGCTTGGGCTGCATACTGACTGGGTGGAGCTTAGACTCAAACCTGTCCACATTTCAAAACAAATTTCAAATCTTTTCTACGCACCTTACTTGGTGTTTTAATTTTTGATTGCTGGTTCTCGCTTAAGTAAACCTAAATCAAAACAAAGCATTTTCTATTTAATTTCAAAACAAATGCGGCAATGCTCAAGTTCATATTATACTCATTATTGATTGCATTGATGCTTTTAAATTTGACTATAGAAATAGGAAACGAAATATTAGATTTAGAACTTTGGTAAAAATTCCAATTAATGACAAACAAAGTGAGTTGTCAGCCTTGTTGATTTTTGGAACTCACCTTTTATACTTGTAATACAATATACTCCAAGACCGTGAAAATGTTAAAAAACCGTGTTCTGAACTCTTCTGTCAACCCAACAAATTCTTCTGTTTGTTTAATAGAAAGTTCATTCAAAGATTTTATGTTTTCTATTCATAATAGGCACAATGGATTGGGCATTTGCGCATAAAACTTGGGACAAGTGGGCTTCTATTAACATTGGCTCTTCTGGTAAGCAAACTTAAGCTTTTAAATTGATACATATTTGTATATTTGCGAAATTAAGCCCTTCTAGGAGTAGATGAAACTGTTTTCATCATTGCATTTTGCAGATAAACCTTTAAAAGCCGCGTTGCTGATTAATTATGACCCTACTGGACCATCTCGCTTGTTGTCTACGATGTAAGCAAGATTATAAATTACTGCACTTGGTAGCACTTATTATTGTAATGTTGTTTGATGCATCTTCAAGTTGTAAATGAATAAAAGCTATCATTGTTCTCTGTCTTATGCTTGATATACTTTTCTTCAAATGGTTCCTCAGCTATTCCTCTCTTTTTTTACCCTCTATCAGACATAATTTGTATTGAACCAAGCAAGTGTAAGTCTATGGTGATGGTGGTCAAAACTCGAGATTTTGTTACCTTAAGAGTCAGTTGTATTTCCAGTATTATCGGTTTCAATACTTTGATGTCCTTGTGGATAATTTTCCCCATTTTTTATTTCTCTTGCTTTTTCCAAACCTAGAGGTTAGGTTGCTCACTTCTTTTTCTTAGTTTTTTTCCTATCAACAAGTGGCTGCTTATAAATTTAGAATTTTAGATACTTAGACATAAAGATTAAATGTCTTGCCCTGATATATGCCCTGATATATGCTTTAATATGAAAATGTCGAAGGGACCTGAAGTCCTGAACCCTATTTCTCTCTCCTTGTCCCAGAAACCATATATTATCCTGATACTTCATCCAATTTTAGAAGTTATGTCATATCACTTGCTATCACTAGCTTATCAAAAACTTTCTGTAAGAACCTGTTGTGGACATGTGGGTCACTGCCTGCCTAATTTGTTTAAATGTTCATACAAGTTTTAGTGGCAGTATAAGTGTTTTGCTTTGGGTTAGTTAGGTACGTCACCTTTTATTGCTTCCATTACTTGAACTTTCCTGTCCTTTTCCCTAAAGCCCTTGTATTTGCATTTTATATCTAAGGTTATATTCTGTATAGTATCTTTGAACTCCATTAATTTGAGGAATGGTTGCTGGCAGTGCTGAACAAGAAGGAATAAAAGCCAATCCAATTGAATTGCAGCACTTCATTGACTTCATTAAACGCAACAATCTGCAGACTGAGAGCTTTGTTATAGGGTCAAACCAATGTAAGTTAATTTGTATCTGCAATATTATGCATAAAGCGCTTGGTTTTATAGGAAGAAGGGTGAGGGTGTGGTTCCTAACCACCCCTTTCTCACTTCTGACTTAAGTTACTTTTACTATATGTGTTTCAGAACTGAAATTGGGTTTTACTATGTAATTGTTCCTGAACTGATAATAAGCTTTGGTATCTATTGTTCAATTGCTAAAATTTGAGGACTGTCACTTTTTAGTATTTCTTTTAGGTTGCAGCCTTGCAGGTAGATTCCAGTTAGTACTAAGGAATTCTGAAGAGTTAGAATTTGATAGTTTGAGTTTTAAAAGTAATGAGCTTGGAGAGTGTGGTTGTGATTCATGAAGCTTTTTTAGAGTTGTGCATTGGTGGGAAAGAGAAATAAGATCTCTGATCTGAGCCTTTTTGCTGCTGTGAACTGTAAAATAGATTTTAAGTGATTTAGGAGGTTAATTGATGAGGGATGAATTAGGGTTTATGACTATCATGGAAACCCATGATTGTACTAAAATTATATTAATAATAGTTATTAAGGAATGAGGACTATCAATTTAAACTCAAATTTATTTGTGAATTCAGGATAAGACCCATGGGCTCCAACTGCAGCACAAGTGAACTATAGTACACTGGGAGAACTGCGGTTGGGATCCAAATCATACTTATGCTGTATTCAAGATCTTTGTTTGCTTCTGAGCTTTATTTCTCTTGAGTCTTGTGCTCGTTTTCTGGAAGGTTACTTAATCATTTTCACAGCAGAATTCAGCATCAAGAGAGTTAATAAATTTGGATGACATGGGACAAATTGCATATTTCTGTGCACTTGTATGTAATTATTATGAACATAGAGGACTACTGAAAAATGCAGCATCTAATCTATCTCATTTGCTTTCTTTGCATCTTTTCTAATTTTATTTGATATTTTATTTAGTGATTATTATTGTCTTTCTTATAGTTTGTAACTGGGATTCTGGTGACAGACTTGGTCACATCAATTCATGAGAATTGGTTCTCTGCAAGGTGCATGAACAATTCAAAGCCTGCTGGTGAAGGTGCTATTATCATGCAAACAGCAGGGTACATCTTGGTTGCTTTGTAAGCAGATATTAAACTCAACATTCTCGTTTAGTCTTATATAGTAGTGTAATTACAGAAGTAGTACTGTGGAAGGACTAATACTTCTGATTGGGACTTTACTCGTTCATTTCCCCGCCTTTTTCCTTCCTTTTCCGAGTCATACTTACCTTTGGTTTTAACAGGTATGAAGGCTCTATAGGTTCAGCATCTCGTGCGATGGCAGCTGCTGATCAGTTAGCCTGGCAATTAGGGCGAAAAGGTCTAGGACCTCAGTTTCGCACTGGCGTGGCTGTAGATCTGAAGCATTATAACTAATGCTGCATGGATTTGCTGCATACATTTAGTTCTTTATCTGTCAAAACTATGGTCATCATTATCCCTTCTGTTTTGTTAATATCATTTGGTGTTTGTTCTATCTACTAGCGCCAGTTCTGTTCTTTATACCAGAGTTTATTTTGTGAATGTTTGTATTTGTATCATGTTTCAAAGTTTGTATAGTTTTTCATCCATGGAATTTTGTTATTTTAAATTGAGTAACATATACTCCTAGCCCTAGGTACTAAATTATATAAATTTTTGACAAACAATTGTTTGCTCAACTAACTAGACATTTGCATGCATGACCACCATGATTTGGACCATGGAGTGCCTATATCCCTACTAGACTCTTTCCCCAAAGCTCAAAGGGTTTCTTCTCTAATATTTAAAAAATAAAAAATAAAAATTGTATAAATACTTAGATTACACAATCAAAGGGTTACTTCAACAACATTTGACCCAATTTACCTACCTTGCTTCCTCAAACAAAAAAAGATTTTCATTGGTGATCAGTAGACTTATGAAAAAAGATATTTAAACTGGAAATTTTGATTTTAGAAGGAGATCCAATTAAAAATTTAATTCTTGAGGCTCACAGTATACCGACCTAAACTAATTTGAATCCCCCCAAAATGCAGGCAGAGAAAACTCCAACGTTGTTCTTCTTGTCTACTCCTACACACTTTCTTAGGAAAAAAGTATTTTCTCTCTGCAAGTTACTTTGTCTCATTCATCCAGCTACTGCTATCACCACCTAATTGCCACCTTTACCCACTTCTTGTTTTCTCTTACACTCTGTAATACAAGGTTTCATTATTTGGATCCATTTCACAAACAAATGAACAATATTACAGTTTACTCAAATCCCCGCAAAAAATGTTACCGCCATTTGAAAATTATTCTCTCATTTTCACTCTATGTAGATCTGAAAAACTTGAGAGCTCAAAAAGAAAGCATTTTGATTTCTGGGTCATGTTCTTTTGTTTGTTTATAATGTAATTAGCAATAGAAGGGCGGGGAATTCTGAGGCATTGTGGGAAAATGGGATCAAGTGGTAGCAAAACGTCGAAGTCAGGCGATGCACCGTCGACGACGCCGTCTGCTGATAGTTTACGGAAGGGTCGATCTAAGGGGCATAGAGTTTTCCGGTCGTATTGTCTGGGAACGGCATCTGGATCTCACGACAGTTACAATGACGACCAGGTAGGTCACTCCATCAGCTCTAGTTTTCTTGGAATCTCCGTTTTGCTTGTCTTGTTTGTTTTTCCTTTGGGATTGGGGGTAGATGGGTCATTGAACTCTAGTTCTCATCGCAATTGCGAAGCCTTGATTGGTAATGCATGTGTTTCTGCTTGCATTGTATTTTGAAGCACAGAAACCTTAAGAAGTTAAAGAATGTGCAAGGGAATTGAATTATGGTTGCAGGTTACATATTGTTACTCTTATTGTTAAATTGCACCTCTTGGAATTAATTAGTTGCATTTCACTTCAGCTAGTAATCTTTGACCTAATGAAAAAGCCTTAATTTTTTATGTCAACATATTCTGATAAACATTTCATTTATTCATGTTTCATAAAGATTGATTTTTTTTGTTAAAAGGGCTTTGTTTTAAAAGATTGAAAACAAGACCTCCAATATGGCTGCTTCAACTATGGGATAAAAGGCTTCCAAATCTTGTTAGAGGTGTGGGATTAGATTCTGTTTTGGTCGATTTGACCCTTACAAACTTGAAAAATGAATAATTAGTTTCAACTGTTTACTTCACTGAATTGAGTTATCGGTATGTCATACTCTTTATCTGCATCTGGAAACAGGCTTCTGCGCAATTCTAATAACCTGCATTTTTTTTCAATTGGTTGTCCTTTCCACCAGATTGGAGCAAGAAAAGTAGAAAACTGAAATATCTCACTTGGTTATGAATTCATCCTTTACATATTTTATTCACAAACAGAACATAAAAGCTTCTTAATTTTCATTGGTTCATTGGTTAAGTTGAGAACGTACTAAATGAAGTTCGTAACTCGTGCTTTATGGTTGTGATGATCAGAATGATCCATGTACAAATCAAACCGAAGCTGGCATAAATAAGCTGAAATCTGATTGTTTTGGAAAGGTTAAATCTGATAAATCCTATGAAAGGGATTATCGTGAAGAGGGATTTGATGAATGGGGTCAAGCAAGCATCACTAATACTGCTTCCAGAACTGGTAGCAGCTCTGCTCGTGATTCTTCAACTCAGCCCCTGAACCCTTCAAGTCGATTTCTTTCCAGGTTTAGTCTCATTCCTGGTAATGTAAGCTTCAGGTTAAGCAGAACGGCCAGTTTAGGGTCATCAAGGTCTTGCCCTGTTTCTTCAGCAAGTCTCACAATATTAAACAATGCAGATGAGCTTCATCTGCATACGGAACCTGCTGGAAGCTTGGTGAATAGAAATGAAACTCAGCAATGTAATGACTTGCAACCTTCTTCTTTGGTTAATAGTACTCGTACACAATGTTTTGGAGATATTCCTGATAACATGAGGTTTAATGCCCCAACATCAGGCTCTTCTGACAACTTGAGAGATCAAGCAATTTCTAATATCCAGGATGTGGTCAGAGTTAGGGCTCATCATGATGAGGAGCTTCATGTAAATTTGTATTCTCCAATAACACATCCTGAAACAGAGAGTAATGAAGCTAGATATTATGATCGGAGGACTGGAGCTAGAGAACCTGCTGAACAGAATGTTCATTTCAGCCGGACTCTGAGTGTTGGAAGACTTCGTGACAGGATTCTTCATCGGTCAACACTCTCTGACTTAACAGTTCGCCCTTTTCAACAAGAGAGAGAAGCAAGAGATGCTAGTCAGGATAATGAGAGACAAGCAAGGGCATTGCCATCTGATGCTGTAAACTCTCCCACAACACCTGGATATCCTCAATCCAGTTTGTCTAGCTCCTTGTTCAGTGTGCAAGATTATGAGGTTGATACTTCACAATCAAGAGAAGCTAGCTATCAGGATCTGGAAAATAGATCCAGTTTTCTTGAACGAAGAAGAAGAATACGATCCCAGGTTTGTGAAGTTCGCGAATTGAGTAACTAGTGATGGTTTGATACTATTTTCTAGCAGAAAGCACATAAAAGATGTCATGGCTTTATACCAAAATATGTGGCATACCTTTAGGTGGTGGTGCCAATCTCTTGGCAGTGCCTTGAGGATATTCATGAGTCCACAATGCAGTAAGCCGATTGAAATAGTTTTTCTTCTTAGTATTAAAGTAAAAGAAAATGAAGAAGAAAAAACTCTAGAATCTCTAGTTACATGTGTAAGAGCATCTGTCCTTAACACCTTGTCTCACTCCCTGTGTGCTGACTTTAGCAGGGGTTACTAATCACCATATTTAATTTTGTAGGTTCGTGCTCTTCAGAGGTTGCGTAGCCGTTTTGAGAACCTGTCTGGACATGACAGATCATGTATCTTATCTGGTCAACATAGAACTGGTTGTTGTACATGCCGTATTAATAGTCGTGATGCCAATGTAAATGATGATACTGGTGCCAGGGCTAGCATATCAAGGATTGTTATGCTAGCTGAAGCTTTATTTGAGGTAATTTTACTATTCTATTAGATTTTGCTGATGGCCATTTTCATATTAATTATAGACATTGAATCCTTTGTACATACTTTTAATAGGTTCTGGATGAAATTCACCAGCAATCTGTGGTTTTATCCTCCCATCCTTCTGTGTCTTCTATTGGATCTGTTCCTGCTCCTCATGAACTTGTGGAATCTCTGCCTGTCAAATTATACTCAAAGTTGCAAAAACACCAAGAGGAGGCTGCTCAGTAAGTATTTACAGTTCCATTTAGCTGTGGGATCTAGTTTTCTATTTTCCATCTCCAAACGACTGGGTTTAAGATCCCAAAATGTATTCTTACATGGTTAAGTCAAATTATTTGTTTCAAATCTGGCTAAATTAGGTGTTGAAGCTGTACTTTATTACTGTGATAAAAACTGTGTAATCAGACTAAGCTATCATCATTTTAATCTCAGCTCTTAAATATCTTTCACTCTTATGTGATCCTTTTTCCTGACTTTTCTCTTTTCTTCATATACTTCAGAGGACTATATTTTTTATACATAATATTAAATCTAGCTCATATACTGGAAATTGTAGTATTTTAAGTAGCATTCCATTAATAGTGGACTATAGTAATGACATTTTGCTTTGGCATATTCTTTATTTCAACAGATGTTACATATGTCTTGTGGAGTATGAGGATGGAGACAGCATGCGTTTACTGCCTTGCAATCATGAATTTCATAGTACATGTATAGACAAGTGGCTCAAGGAGATTCACAGGTATGTGAAATTTGGGGTTTGCATCTGTTCAAATATATGGTTAAGGTTAACAATGAAGGGAAAATGTAAATTTAAAAGAGAAAAATGATTTTCAATATATTAAAAACATGCAAATTTATGTCTGTTCTTTAGGATAAATTAATAAATATGTCAAGTGAGTGCTATACTGCTATTATATTATATCTGTGAATCTGTGATTACTGTGTCCTTGGAACTTAATTTGATTCCTGATGGTTTGCCTGCTTGCTTGTGACTCCTACTAATTACTAGAACAATCCAACTCTAGACTACCTGAATTCTTCATATGGATTGTCTCTCACCATTTGGTTGTATCTAGAGCTTCATCCCCCATTAGCCATTTTGAAACCATGTATATCCTTCTCTTTTACTCTTGTCACTTGTGATATAAGGGAATAATTCCTAACTGTTAATGTAAGCAATCAGTAATTTTTAGAATAGTAGCTTTGAAACTGATATGAGTTGGTGGCACAAATGCTGGGACAATGTTTAACATCCATATTATACAGGGTATGTCCACTTTGCCGGGGGGATATCTGCACCTCTAATTCACTGCCAGGAGAAAACTAAAGCTGCCCAGCATTTTGCTTCTCGAGGACTCCTGGATTGCTTGAGGAGTAGGTGAAACTTCTACCTGCTATGACTTTCAGAAGTTCAGTCCTTTTCTGCTAGTTTTATCCTTGTTGCCAATGGGTACTTGATATTATTGCAGTATGCTTAAAATCATGGTAGAAATAGATTGGACTACTGCTGCCTGCTACATCTCCAAGCAAAATTCTGGGAAGAGAGAGACACCAATTGTTTTTGACCCAGGAATATTGTGTGTATGTTTCGGAAAAGTCCCTCTTGTTGTATCCTCATTTTTTCTGTCATGGGATATTATTGCCAGGTTATTTAAATTTCCAGAAAATTTCACTTTTTTGGTATGCTTGTAGCTAAATTATGCTTTTTTATAGAAATTGATCTTTCCCTGAGGGGGTTAAGTATGGCATTTTTAATTTTTTATTTATAACTGAAACAGTTTTCTAACCCTTGTTAGGGATATTTTCTTTAGAAACTGCATGCTAGTAGTAAGCAGCTAATTGTTTGCAGATTTGTCTTACTACAATGCAAAAGACAATTTCCTACAAGATGAGTAGAAATAGGTAATAGTATGCTAATTTCTTAAAACTGAAAAGACAAACGATCCTTTAATCAAGCATTGACATCTAACTTCTAAGTTTTGTAAAACAATGCTATTTTCACTGCTAAATCAAGTTATTGCAAAGAAATGAAAATTAGAATTTAAAAAAGAAAAAGAAAAAAAGCTATACATAAATGAAAATAATTTGAATATTTATTGTTCTTATGCCCTTGATTTTGCATACTGACAGATTCATTTTATTATTTCTCTTCACCGATATCCTCTCACGTCTCATTCTTTTTCCAACATGGCTCTCGTATTCGTTCCAATCCAGATTATGTCAAACTTTATGCATGTGCATGTGTTATACAACTGAGAGAAACATGGCTAGTTTAGGTTTTTATGGTTCCCTAATGGGATCATCTGCCTTAAAAGATTATCCTGGTTCCAATTTTTTTGAGGGATACCATGGTTCCACTTAATACACTTAGAATCCTCATTTCCCTCCCAAAAGAAAAGTTGTTAAAAAAAATAAAATCTGCCGGCCCTGCCGCTTTGCTATGGCCTGTGTGTATCGGCCTTTATAAAGATAGCACTCAAGAGTCAAGACACAGGTTCTTAGCCTACCTAAGAAGAAATACAAAAGCTAGAGAAACTGCCATAGCTATGAAGATTACAAAGCTCTGCACAATTTTGTCTGTCTTCCTTGTGTCATTAACATTGTCCCGTTGCAGTCCTTCCAAATCCGGCTTAGAATTATGGTGCAGCCAAACACCTTATCCCCAGACTTGTCAATACTTCATGAGTCAGAGACAACACTTTTCCATAAAAACAAAATCACAATTTGAAAAAACGATCATACAAATTGCATTAGACCAAGCAATTCAAAGCCAAACCCTCAACTTACTGTCTTGTTTCAAGTCCCGGACTGATCGTCAGAAAGCAGCATTGGCTGATTGTCTACTGCTATTCGAGAACACTGTGTTCCGGCTAAATAACACCCTCAAACACTTTGGTCAGTACAAACACAACATGGATGCTCAAACATGGGTTAGTGCAGCCTTGACAAACATCAATATGTGCCAGACCGGTTTAACAGAGACCGGCGTTTTCAGCAACATAGTACTATATTTGATGTTCAAGAATGTGACAGAATCAACAAGCAATTGTCTAGTATTTGATTACAATGGTACCTCAATAAATGAATTGATCAACAAGGTACCTATTTTGGTTAGTAATGTTTCTAATGGTCCTGCAAAGACTCATCTTGTGGTGGCTCAAGACGGATCGGGAGACTTCAAAAAAATTCAACAGGCTGTGGATGTTGCTTCTAATAGGAATGGAACACAGAGGTTTGTAATTTATGTGAAAACAGGCATCTATAACGAGAATGTTCAGATTGGCCGAAATGGTGTAAGTATCACAATGATAGGAGATGGCATTGGAAAGACAATTGTTACAGGAACAAAGAGCTTTAAAGGAGGCTCTACTACCTTGAGTTCAGCAACTTTTGGTAAGATTAACAACTTGAGAAACCACTAATCTTATAGTTTAAATTGTTAACTGAGGCTGCAAAACTGGTATTTGATTTGCAACACATGGTTTTATATCCTCTGTTTTTTCTTTGATCAAATCCAAGAAACAATAATTCAAACAATGCATATCATGTTAAGGTGCAGAATTTCACTGTTTCATGTTCTTACTGAAATTTTGGGGGCAATATGTAGGTGTTACTGGCGATGGATTTATAGCTCGTGGCATGACCTTTCGCAACACTGCCGGACCAACCAGTGGCCAAGCTGTGGCTCTAGTATCACAATCCGACCTCTCAGCGTATTACCAATGTAGCTTTGAAGGGAACCAAGACACACTATTTATTCTAGCAAACAGGCAGTTTTACAGAGAATGTGACATATATGGAACTGTAGACTTCATATTTGGTAACGCAGCTGTTATCTTTCAAAATTGTAACATATATGTAAGGACTACCAATAGCAACACTAACGCAATAACAGCTCAAGGCCGTGAAAGCCCGAATCAAAACTCAGGAATTGTGATACAAAATTGTAAAGTCCTGTCTGCTACTTCAGAACCAAATTCTGCAGCAATAACATACCTTGGAAGGCCATGGAAGGATTACTCACGAACGATTTTCCGGGAAACTTTTCTTGATGGCTTGATTGATCCAGCCGGTTGGTTGGATTGGAATGGTAAAACTTCTAATTTGAAAACACTTTACTATGGGGAGTATAAAAATACAGGACCAGGTTCTCCCACAAAAGACAGAGTGAAATGGGGTGGCTATCATGTTATAAAAGACTCATCAGAAGCATCAAAGTTTACAGTAGGAAGGTTCTTATCTGGGGATTCATGGTTGCCATCCTTGGGCATTCCATTCACTATATAGCTCTTATTTGTAGAAATAACTTGCTACTTTTTTGTATCAATCTCTGTTTAATTTTTTTGTATTTCTTGTGTTTTATGTCACACCAAATTAATTTTTATTTTATTTTATCTTTTTCTAATGGAAGCTAAGATTATACGTACAGCCCTATTACATATCCGTATTAGTATGCCAATTTTTTTGTGTGTTTAATCAGGAAACTGCAAGCTAGTAATAAGCAGCTAGGAGGTTGTAGATTTGTCTCATGAGTATAAATAGGAAATAATATGATATTTTCCCTAAAATTCAAAAGAAAAAAAATCCTTAAATCTTGACTTCTAATTTCTATATTTCTTAAAAGCAATGATAATACCACTCCTACAATTTAGTTATTGCCAAGAAATGAAAATTAGAAGGAAAAAAAAAAAAAAAATATATATATATATATATATATACATAAGTACACATGACTATATATAGTTCCAAATTATATTGTTCTTTATTATGTCAAATTAGTTAGTAATATGAAATGGTCATTTTAAAGATAGAAAGGCACTTATTTTCTCTCTCTCCAATGACCAATATGTTTTAAAAGTAACAAAAATAAATTAAAATAAGATCCTCCCATCTGTCTCTCTCTCCCCAACATCCCCTTCTTATGTTTTCTACCAACATCAGGATCCAAATCCAGATTATGACAAACATTATGCTTGTGCATGGATTATTTTATCAGATATGTAATTTAGGTTTTTATGGTTCCTGGTGGGATCATCTTCATTAAAGATTATTATGGTTCCCAATTTTTTTAGGTACATTATGGTACCACTTATAAATAAACTTAAATTCCCCTTTACCTTCCCAAAAGAGTAAATGGGGTAGAAAAGAAAAATCTGCCAGCCTTGCCGCTCTTCTAGGTGTATCAGCCTTTTTAAAGATAGCACTAAGACTTGGGCTCTTGGCTAATTTAAGAAGAAATACAAAGCAAGAGAAACTGCCATAGCTATGGAAATTACAAAGCTCTGCACAATTTTGTCTGTCTTTCTTGTGTCATTGACATTGTCCCATTCTAGTCCTTCCGAATCCGGCTTAGAATATTGGTGCAGCCAAACACCTTATCCCCAGACTTGTCAATACTTCATGTGTCAGAGACAGCATTTTTCCATAAACACAAAATCTCAGTTCAAAAAGATGATCATACAAATTGCATTAGACCAAGCAATTCAAAGTCAAACCCTCAACTTATTGTCTGCTTTCAAGTACTGGAATGATCGCCAGAAATCTGCATTGGCTGATTGTCTACAGCTATTTGAGAATGCCGTTTTTCAGCTAAATAACACCCTCAACCACTTTGGTCAGTACAAACACAACATGGATGCTCAAACATGGGTTACTGCAGCCTTGACAAACATAAATATGTGCCGGACCGGTTTAACAGAGACCGGAGTTTGCAACAACATAGTAGTAGCTCTGATGCTCAAGAATGTGACAGAATCAACAAGCAATTGTCTGGCATTTGATTACAATGATACTTCAACAAATGAAATGACAAACAAGGTACCCAATTTGGTTAAAAATGTTTCTAATGTTCCTGCAAAGACTAATCTTGTGGTGGCTCAAGATGGTTCAGGAGACTTGGAAAAAATTCAACAGGCTGTGGATGTTGCTTCTAGTAGGAATGGAACAGAGAGGTTTGTAATTTATGTAAAAGCAGGCATCTACAATGAGAGTGTTCAGATTGGCCCAAATGGTATAAATATCACTATGATAGGGGATGGCATTGGAAAGACGATTATTACAGGAACCAAGAGTTTTAAAGGAGGCTCTACTACCTTGAGTTCAGCAACTTTTAGTAAGATTTACAACTTGCCTATCCCATTTATACATACACTAGCATGTCATTGAAAACCCACTGATCTTATTTTTAAAATTGTTAACTGAGGCTGCAAAATTGGTTTTTGATTTTCAACACATGGTTTTCTTGTCTTTGCCTCCTGTTTTTTCTTTGATCAAACCCAAGAAACAAATATACAGACAATGCAGATGTTGAGGTGCAGAGTTTCATGTTTCATGTTCCTATTGAAATTTTGGGGGCAATATGTAGGTGTTATCGGCGATGGATTTATAGCTCGCAACATGACCTTTCGCAACACTGCCGGACCAACCAGTTGTCAAGCTGTGGCTTTAGTATCACAATCTGACCTCTCAGCCTATTACCATTGTAGTTTTGAAGGGAACCAAGACACATTGTTTGTCCTAGCAAACAGGCAGTTTTACAGAGAATGTGACATATATGGGACTGTAGATTTCATATTTGGCAATGCTGCTGCTGTCTTTCAAAATTGTAACATATATGTAAGAACTGACAGTAGCAACTTCAACACAATAACAGCTCAAGGCCGTGATTGTGAAAACCCAAACCAAAACTCAGGAATTGTGATACAAAATTCTAAAGTCATGCCAGCTACTTTAGAACCAAATTCTGCAGCAGTAACATACCTTGGAAGGCCATGGAAGGATTATTCACGAACGATTTTCTTGAAAACTTTTCTTCATGGCTTCATTGATCCGGCCGGTTGGTTAGCATGGAATAATGAAACTTCTAATTTGAAAACCATTTATTATGGGGAGTATCAAAATACAGGACCAGGTTCTTTCACAAAAGAGAGAGTGAAATGGGATGGCTATCATGTTATAAACGATTCAGCAAAGGCATCTGAATTTACAGTAGGAAAGTTCTTATCTGGGCATTCATGGTTGCCATCCTTAGACATTCCATTCACTTTAGAGCTCTGATTTGTACAAGAAGTTGCTACTATAATTGTATGGTTTCAATACAAAATCTAAAGAATCTGAACTTGCTAAATGAAAAAAGGGGATGCATGAAGGATGCTAGTCAGCATGCAATGACATAACTTCTAGTTTTATGTCATCCCAAATTTTTCCCTTCCTAATTTTGAGGCCAAGACTACAGCCCTCTTTGTATTGGTGACGCATCGTGGGCCGCGTTCCAAGTTGCTATCCCACCATATCTTTTTCTTTTTTGCCTTCTTATTTTTCAGTTTGATATTCTTCTTGTTCCACTACTAATAAAATTTTTGAACAACTCAGACACAAACTAAAAATGAATTGTTTTCTAGTAATTTACACACAAATTTAATTTTCAAATTATAATCACACAACATAACTTTTTGATAACTCAAACATACTAAAAATATTAAAAAGACAGAGATCATAATTCTCGACTGACCACCAATCCAAATGAACCCTATAATTGCACTATACTACAAAAGTCTTACGTGCCCTACTCACATGCATATTAAAGACACCCACACAATTGCTCTGCATTGATAAATTTTCATTTGAAAATCATTTTGAACTAATTAAAAAAAAATCCTAAATAATCAAATAATACCTAATCTTGTTATTTTCAAAATGTATTAAATCTACCTAACTTATTTTACTGCTATTTTAATAGCTACATACAAAAACTAGCACTAATAGTGTTCTAATGGTACAAGGGCTAAAGAATAATAAAAAAAAAACCGGGTTACCAAACCTGCCCTTAGCTGGGCTAGGCATTGCCCACTGCTGAAATCGGGTTTGTTTCAACGGAGTTTGGATCAAGTTGAACAGCCCAAATAACATTCGGATCCTCCCAATAAAAGCTATGAGAGAGAAAGAAGCAAATACAGTGTGACTGTGTGAGCCTATGAGATTGAGTGAGAGAAAGAGAGAGAGGATTGTGAAGTAAGAATTGGAATACAAGTGGAAGAAGATGAATACTATCAACGACAACAACCTACGACAAGATCTGGACCCACAAAGCGACCAAAGCTCCGACTATCTAGCTCACTCTCACTGTCACCCCCAACCCCAATCTCATCCTGTTCAATCTCAACCTCAACCTCAACCTCGCCGCCCTCGTGGTTTTGCAGCCACGGCAGCTGCTGCAATTGGGCCCACCAATTCTGGAAAGGGGAAGAAAGAGAGAGAAAAGGAAAAGGAGCGGACAAAGCTCCGAGAGCGCCACCGTCGAGCTATTACTAGCCGTATGCTAGCTGGACTTCGCCAGTACGGTAATTTTCCTCTTCCAGCACGTGCAGACATGAATGATGTGCTTGCCGCGCTTGCACGTGAAGCTGGTTGGGTTGTGGAGGCCGACGGTACCACCTACAGGCAGTCCCCACCTGCTTCTCAAATGGTTTGTGTGATAAGCTTCCAAAATTTATATATTTATTATCTACTATTAAAAAACGAAGTTTCTTAATTTCACACTTCAGGCAATGTCAACAATTTACTGGGTCCTTACTGTATGAATTGTTTGATGGAACACTGATTGAAGCAGAATAATAAATTCATAGGGAAATATACCAAGTAGAATGAAGCAGATCTTTGACCTTAACTAAACGTGTATGAAAATTCTTTTATTAACAGTATACTTAAAGTAGCTATCTTGATTCCGGGAAATCTTCTATTAGCGGGGCTCAGAATTAGTTTTTCTTTTTTTGGTTGGTATTTTAACCCCTTTCACCTTAAAATGTGTATGCATTAGAACCTTGTGCTAGTAAATTTGCTTTTTGTAGTTATTGGTCTTTGATTTTTGTTCTTGTGCTCGTATTTTGTAATTTCATATACTTTCTAGGATTATATAATAATTGGGTTTTGTTTGCAATGTTCACATTTTGAATACATAATATTGCACAGGCAGCATTTGCAGCGAGATCGGTTGAAAGCCCTCTTTCAGCTAGTACTTTGAGAAACTGCTCCTTTAAGGCTACATTAGATTGCCAGCCTCCAGTTCTTAGAATTGATGAGAGCTTGTCACCAGCATCTCTTGATTCTGTTGTAATTGCAGAAAGGGACACAAAGAATGAGAGATACACAAGTGCAAGTCCCATCAATTCTGCTGAATGTTTGGAAGCTGATCAGGTAATTTGGTTACCAATTAAAGTGATTTATATTTTATTAATGCAGATACAAATTTGTATGAGCAATTGTATCAGTTGTCCTTATTCCACTTTCTTCTCGTGGTTACCTGAATGACTACATTTCTATGATCTAAATTTTACTTTACGTTGCTGCACTCAGTATTCTTTCCACTTGTAGTCCCCATAAGCATCAATAGTCCTGATATTTTTACTTAAGCAATCATCTTGTCCCATGGTTTAGGTAAAACTTGAAAGCAATAACAGAATACTTAAAATTACTTACGAGGGAGTTAAGTACTAGTTTTCTAGATGCAGAACAAAAACAGTAGTGTTTGAAACTCTCTACTTTTTCTCAATAATAACCGAAGACAATGGGATTCAATTTCTTTGTCTTCCACAAATGAGGTTTCTAGTATAAAATTAATGTACACTTTTTTTGTATCAGATTCAGAGGAAGTCAAGAAATGTGAGCATGTCTATGTACTGTTCAAATTATGACCTCAATAGTGCTTAGTAGGAACTAGAATTCCAAGTTTGGCATGGAAATGCTTATTCTGGAGTACAAGTGCTGATTGGAAAACTGTGAGGAGTATATTGATTGCAATTAAATATACTTAAATTGATGGGACTAGGGAGTATAGGGATCCTTAGTTCATCCGGGTGGTATGGTGTTTTTATTTTCTGCCTTGTAGCTAATTTTTTTTTTTTTTTGTATATTACCATTATAATTATGATTGTATTATTTGATTTCACCCTTCTCTTAGTCACTATATGAGAACTGAACTGGCATTATTGGATGTTATGTGTAAATCTTATTATAAAAATTCATTGATGTAGCTTATGCAAGATATTCATTCTGGAGAGCACGAGAATGACTTCACAGGCACGCCTTTTGTTCCTGTTTATGTAAAGCTTGCGGTATGTTTTTATTATTTGCTGCTCTAATCCCTATTGTTAAGATTGAAAATCTAAGTAGCAATTTGTTATGTACCTTATTTGCTTTGTGAAAACAATTAAGCATTTCTAGAATATGTTTTATGTGTTCACTTGATTATAAGAGTGCTAAAATTTATAATGTAGGCTGGGGTTATTAACAAGATGTGCCAGTTGATTGATCCTGAAGGCATTAGACAAGAGCTAAGTCATATGAAATCTATAAATGTAGATGGTGTTCTGGTGGATTGCTGGTGGGGTATTGTTGAAGGCTGGAGACCACAAAAATATGTGTGGTCTGGCTATAGGGAGCTTTTTAACATCATCAGAGAATTCAAGCTGAAGTTACAGGTATTTATTTCAATATTTGTTATCTTATTTTTGTCTTAGAGTCCAGACTTTGTAAATATACACTTTCTACATTCATATAAATCATAGGTGTTATATAAATGTTATCCTTGTTATAGGAAAAAAAAAATTGTGCTGGTTGACTCTGCATGCGTGTGCTAACTTATGTATGCCTCTTATAAATGTGTGCATATGTCTCTGTTTTTATGTATGCATGTGTGTGTGTATTTTGACAACTGAAGAAAATCAATTCACTTTTATGCAAAATGTGCTTGTATTCCACTATTGCTGCAAGTCTTGGTTATTATGAGAGATTAGAAGTTGAGAACGATTAGCAACTTAATGGGTTAAGAATGGAAAGGAGATAATTTCTTAAGAATGAATAATGAAAAAAAAAAGAGTAACAGATTAGACAGAGGGATAAGACAAGGCTTGGAGAGAAGGGTGTTGTGAAAGAAGAGATGTTATTTCCTGAAATTGTAAGTTTGTTCTCTTTTGAGCTATTTGTGAGCAATTGTTTTACAAGTTTGCTGTTTGTCTAGTGCACTTTGTGTTCTTTCCATAACCAAATAACAAGGAGAGGAGTTCAGATATTTAATTTCTTATGTTTTCAGGTTTTCCATTATAATATTTGACTAATTTTTTCCTAACAAGTGTTGATATTCATGGATATTGTAATCAAGATGTTTGTACATAGTTCGTTTCTTCAAAATGATTTCTTACGAAAGCATCTTTGTCATAGTTGTGGAATGAATTTTATTTTATTTTTGTTTCAAATTTCTGAAGGTTGTAATGGCATTTCATGAGTGTGGAGGAAATGATTCTATTGACACATTAATCACTCTCCCAGAATGGGTTTTGGAGATTGGAAAAGACAACCAGGATATATTCTTCACAGATCGTGAAGGACGGAGAAATACTGAGTGCCTTTCATGGGGTATTGACAAAGAGCGAATTCTAAGAGGAAGAACTGGAATTGAGGTATCAAAATATATGAAACAAAAATACTTTACTATCTTTTCATTTGGAAAATGAAAGTTCATAGCTCTTATATTTTCTCAGTGATTACTTGTTTGCTTTCCACCTTAAATCAATATGGTCGTGCATTTTGCTTACAAAAGAAAAAAAATAGAAAGGGAGAAACAAAAAAGAAAGAGGCTGTGTTTGGCATCAGTTTTATGCTTATGAGTCTCTTTTCTCAGTAGAAAATTGTTTCTGCTGTTATCTGTTGGGTATCCGCTATTCATTAAGATTTTCAAATATATGCAGGTCTATTTTGATTTTATGAGAAGCTTCCGGACAGAATTTGATGACTTGTTTGCAGAGAATCTCTTTTCTGCTGTAGAAGTTGGACTTGGAGCTTCTGGTGAGCTGAAGTATCCTTCTTTTTCTGAAAGGATGGGATGGAGGTATCCAGGTATCGGTGAGTTTCAGGTATCTATTAATGTGAACCTCATTATACATTTATCTATTTCCCCTCTCATTGCTCCTTTGTGCTTGTATCATTGTATGTCATGGAATTACATTTTACTGGAGGGACATTGCAATCATCATTTTACTATATCCGTTATTTTCTTCTCATTTTCTACTTTCTTGTCCAGTGCTATGATAAATATCTGCAGCAAAGCCTACGCAGAGCAGCTAAAAACCGGGGACACTCATTTTGGGCTAAAGGACCTGATAATGCTGGTCAGTACAATTCCTTGCCATATGAAACTGGGTTCTTTTGTGAGCGAGGTGATTATGATAGCTATTACGGTCGCTTTTTCCTCCACTGGTATGCCCAGTCATTAATAGACCATGCAGATAATGTTTTGTCTCTTGCAAGCCTTGCTTTTGAGGACATCAAAATAATTGTTAAGGTATGCATGTGATACATCTTAAATTATCTTCTATTAAATATGTCTTTTAGAAGTATATTATTTTGCCAAGTGACTGAAAATCTGATTTCTCCATGCAATTACTATCCGCAAGTTTTCACTACATGCCATAGAAAACCGGTGATTCATTTCTGAATACTTGGTATTTTAGATGCCTCTTGAGAATGCTTCAGTTGAGAATGTTCAAATCTGGAGAGGTTACAAATCAGACCTGACCACATGTCATAACCAAAAATGTTGATGTTCAAAATTGCAATGAGCTTTTTACTGGTTTAACCTCTTCATGTCATCGCCTTCCATATTGTCTTCTTATGGGCCTCAAAAGGAAAAACATGTTGAAATGGAGCTATGGCATACAAATTCAAATTAATGAAAAAAAAAATTACTTAAATGATGCTCGAATGCAGGTTCCTGCAGTTTACTGGTGGTACAAGACTGCTAGTCATGCAGCGGAGTTGACGGCAGGATTCTACAACCCCACAAACCAGGATGGATATTCCCCAGTTTTTGAGGTTCTGAGGAAACACTCTGTGACAGTGAAGTTTGTGTGCTGGGGTTTCCAGATTTCTGGTCATGAAAGTGATGAATCATTGGCTGATCCCGAGGGCTTGAGTTGGCAGGTAATTTCTGACTTCCCCTGATACTACTTAGTTTATGTTTAGTGCATCAATAGCTTTTGAAGTAACATGCAGAATGCAACAATTACACTAGTCTAAAATTGCAATAATTACTAATTTTCTAGCTTTTATGGGTGGCTTCACCATTTCTTAATAAGTGATGAGATTCCATCTCTTGCTCAGGCTTTAAACTCGGCCTGGGATCGAGGATTGACGGTAGCTGGTGAGAATGCACTGTCATGTTATGATAGAGAAGGGTACAAGAGATTAGTTGAAATGGCGAAGTCCAGAAATGATCCAGATCATCGCCACTTTTCATTCTTTGTATATCAACAGCCATCTTTAGTTCAAGGGAACACATGCTTTTCAGAGTTGAGTTCCTTCATCAAATGCATGCATGGTAAGGAAACTAACAAACTATGAGAGTTTATCTACTTTATAACAAGTATCATTTTGAGGTGGGTTTTTAGAGAAATTATGATATTAGACTCCTGAGTCATTATTTTCAACTCAAATTTCCTTCCTTTTCTTTTTGATATAAAAATAGCTTTCCCTAAAGTGCCTGATCTAGTCCATAGTATTATTTGAATATGAACATTCATTTCAGATTTTAGTCAGAACTTCATTTGACTAGGACTAGAGGACTTAATATTACGAAGTTGCTATAGGAGTCAATGGCCTTTACATACAATTTGGTTCATAATCTGGAAATTACTGATAAAAAAAAAATGCTTTTAGACATCGTGGAACAATTTTCCTAGGCTTCAGCCTTCGAAAAAAATGCAAGTTGTGATGATGGTTTTCTAAAAAATAATTTCCTTTATGAAGTTATAACCTAGAGCATACGTCTACTCCGCCAAGTTTTATTATGCTTTTTGTAGTGATTCTTATACGAAATATGATAAAAATAATTTCTATTTTGGAGATTTCCCATTTTAATGTTAATTTCTATTTGGAGATTGCACATTTTAATGTTAATGTTGCAAATTACCCTCTGCAGGTGAGGTGACAGGCGTTTTGGGATCCTAAATAGGGTTTCCAATTTCCCTTTTCAAAAGTATTACTAGCAAGTCGTCTTCAACTGCAGGCCATTTTAAGTGGCAAATTTCCATTCATGGTTATACTTAAAGTCGTCATAGTTGCTGCTAAAGTTTATCATAGTCTTCCTAAATGATGGTGCTGGCATTCATGCTGGGGCTATTGAGTAAAAAATCAGAAAATTCCGAGCCTGTCTATGTATTATTCAGTAACAGTAATAGCTAATGGTAATTTTTGTGAGCTTGGGATAGGTCTGAAGATCTATAAATGGAAATATTAAGATCTATAAATGCTAGAAAATTACAGCACAAGTAATCAAGAACGTAAACTGATTATCATACTTTGTAAGCTGAAAGTTCATTATAAATCAAATTAAATTCCTAATATTTGTAAAAAGAATTCCCCAAATTCACTTACAAGCCTCTAATTTCCTTAGTGACAAAACAAATTAGCTTCGGGTATAGTTTTTTTTTTTTTTTTTTTTTTGTTTGTTATCTAGACAAATTTGGAATTGGATGAAACAAAGATCAGGCATACATTTTATGGACAGTAAATGACTCAAGAAATCAGAAACATTATAACGGCTGGTATTCAACAGCCTAGTTGATGCCTACAACGGGAAAAATATCATATAAAAGGGGGGCTCACAACTTAAACAGCAGGTATTAACACTTTCAATTACAAAATTTAAATGATGCTAACAAGCATTATAATCTACAATACATTAGAACACTGTAAATTTACTTTGTCCACCTTTCAGCATTAACAGATTCCTACTTGAGGATGACTAATCTTACCCCAGAATGTTTATGTTTCAGTCCACATCCTCATTCCACACGAATGCATTACTTACCTCGGAGAATCACAAAATTGGGAAAACTTGCAATTGCAAGGACCTCCTCTGACCTGGAAATCACAAATAATTTCGTAATGCACTGCTACTACTGCATAATAATCGACTAGATGCAACTTTTTTCATGTAAACAACTAAATAATCTAGTTTATTTGACCCCAAAAAAAAACTCCAGCTTCGTTAACACAGCAGCTCTAATAAATAACTGGAAATGTCAGCCATGCATATTCTCCACAATTTTATTTGGTTTCTCTTGAAGGAGAATCTAAAGCATGTTTCTGTTTCTCATAGTATCTTTCTTTCATTGGTAAGTCATGCAGACATCCAATAGGATTTGGATCTGTGATATCTGTCCTTACTCTAAAAGGAAAGGCGATGCCATTCATGACAAAGATGGCTTTTATACTGTTTGTGGTTTATGTATCGTTACAAGATTGAGAGTGACACATTATAGTACTTACTATGTGTGCTTTAAGGCTAAGAAGCGAATGAATAGAAGAGTAAGCTACAAAGGCCAAAGTTAAAAATGAACGAGTTCATAACACGGAAAATGTGGTGCAACCGAAACTACATAATGACAAGTTTTTCATAGCTGAGTTTATGTTTATTCTGAGAAAGAAGAAACACTGAGGGCAGATTATTGGCTTAAAATCCCACCGGGTGCTTGTGTATACGAGTTACCAATAAAATCAGAAGGAGAGACGGAAATTTTACTATATTTGACCTTTTCTGATCGAGTCACAGATCATTCTTCCATTACAAGTTCAAATAGTGCTTCCAGGTTATGATGTAAATGTACTTTTTAATTTAGGGAACTCTAAGATAGTTCATCAGGCAGCAAAGCCATAACCTCACCTTACGAAATGTAAAGGAAACCCTTCTTGAAGCTCTTCTGATCACTTTTTCTCTCACCGTGTCAATCTGGTGGTAAGAAATGATTACAACGAAATAAGATAACTTTCTCATGAGACCGCATCAAGAATTGAGATCAGATTATTGCCCCATAGTAGAACTTGTGAAGAGAGCTACTAATTAATAGAATTAAGCTTTGTAGAATACGTGTTAACATAAATAAGCTTAACGATTCATAAAAACTCAATTCTGAAATGAAATCAATACATCCTGGTTGAGTCAAGCACAAATTTCTAGGACAGTATGGAAGTAGATACAAAGGACCTTGGCTACTACAGTTCTCCATCTTATGAGGCATGATGACTGAATCAAACAAATGTTTGGTTTCCCATTCTTCATTAGCTAACGGAGGATCGAAATCTATGATAGTATGTATAGTATAAAAGTTGCAGAAATAATAAACACTTTTGAAATGCCTGAGTAGAGTTAGAATTTCTCTTTCCTTAAAACTATATTTGTACCTTATTTGCAACAGGTTATAGCAAATAAGACTCCCAAGATAAAACATGTTATTTTATATCTAAGATTGTTATTAGATATATACAGTAATTATAACTTGAAAAGAGAAAGAAAGAGAAGAAGAGGAGATATGAAAAATACGATTAAACATGTTACTTTTATAGGCTTTACATGAAAGAACATTTCTATTCATATGAAAGTTTATATACAAAAACAAATATATTTTTATTTAATAAAAAATGAATGACTTTTTGATTAAGTCACATAGCCATAAAAGTTCTTATAGGATTTTAATGAAAAGACATTCTTGTTCATAAATAAGTTATTTTTATAAAACCAAGTATCTTTTCATTTAAGTAAAAATTAATGACTTTTTGATTAGTCACAATAACCAAACTTTCTTTTTTTTCAATATTTTAATAACTATTTATATAGAAATTATTTTATGAAAGGAAATAACTTTTCATTTGAACAAAAATAATGACTTTTGATGAAGTCAATTTACTTTAAAAACTTATGAAAATTCCTAACAGTATGTTACCAACATGCAGGGACGGATCCAAAATTTTTTATCAACAGGGACAATTGACACATACTAGAATTGATGAGTACAATAAATAATATATTCTTTTTTTTAATTATAATATTTACTTAAGTTGGACGAAATGATTCCCCAACAAGTAGAATTCATGAGAAAATTGAATTTCAAAATAAATAGTAATAAAATTCAAAATTTTAATATAAATAGTACAAATCAATTTTTAAAAAATACAAATAGTAATCAAATTAGAAAAATTAAATGAATATATGACACGATTTAATACAAAATCCCAAAACAGTTTTAGTATAAATATAAAGTTACATAATGTATCATATAACTAATTGATAAAATAAGCGAGTCAAATGGAAATTATTCAAGACAAAAAAAATAAAAAGAAAATCAATGAAATATAAAAGAATAAATTGATGATTTGCATCCTATCTTAACTTTTATTATAATAGCTAAAATTAAAAAGTTTGTCATTTTCAATAAAATAAATTCATGTAGTAAGATTAGTTGGATCCAATCTTCCAAGGAATAAAAAATATTCGAACAAGAATGCGACAACTTCTTGATTAAATTTCAATAATTCAAGAAATAATAACTTGGTAGACTTCAAAAGAAAAAATAAGAACTTGTTGTAGTTTGAAAATAAAAGTTGACTTCTCCATTAGAAAAACCATTTGTTATTCCCTTTTATGCAAGTTTTGTGGGGGCAAAACAATTTTATTTAATTTATTTTTTTGGGTATATTACGAGTGCTTGAACTCGGCACTAAGGGTGTGGAACAGATACCAACCGCTTCAGCTAAGCTCTCGGTAGTATTTTATTTGAATTTTAGTAAGGACATTTTAGTTATTTCTCCTACTTTGTCAGCAATGATCTCTTATTTATGGGTATTTTTGAAAATCTAATGAGGGTGTGTAGATCTATCCCTGCCAAAATGGGTGCTTTACAAAAGTGAAGCTAACAATATGTAAAAGGAGCCAACTAAGAAAATAGCTAAAATAAGCTTTTGGAGAGTTGCCAATTGTTTCTTAAACACAAGCCGCCTAACTCATTATTTTTAAACATTAGATACTAAACACATTTATCTTGTATCAAGTCACACTCACTCAACAATTTTCAAAGTGTTCAGTGATATATAGATGTATGGTAATTCATACAATAATAAATAAATAATTTAATAATTAATAGACAATCAATTTTTTTTTTTTTTTTTTGGGAGAGGCAATATAAAATCAATTTAAACATGCAGAAGTAAAATCCAAGTCCACTGTCATTTTGCTTCTATAGAATATGTACTAAAAAATTACATTCCAAAGTACTCAGCAAGTTTTGAACTTGGCGTGACCAAGTTTTAAGTTCAACTTTGGATTTATAGATTAAAAAATGCTTTGGCATAACCTTGAAAACTTTCTTTTTCCTCGGAAAGAGAAGCAACCAAAGTAGCAAATAATTTTTTTGTATTTCTCTTCCTTGAGACTATGCTTAGGAGTAGGGGTGGCCATGGACCAGTTTCCACCATAAAAGTACACAAACATTTCAAATTGCAATTTGGAGAACGTCTTTAAAAATGAAACCTAATCATTATTAAATAACTAATGCATCAATATAAGGTATACCTTGTGGTGCGGAATATAATGATGCCATGCATAACGAGCCTCTCCAGATAAGAGTAGCATAGAGCGAGGGGGAAGATAGATAGCACTTCTTATAAAATTTGAACCATCTTCAGGAACTTCCACTTTCATATCTGTACTTGAAGCAGCTTTAGGAAGCCAATCACCATTTAGATATCTCCTGAATTCCATAATGCATGGCCCTGCTAATGAAAGGCTGAAAATTAAATCTTCAAATGCAGAATGAGTGTCTATATGGGGGGACAGGCCCACTCCAGGAGGGTACTCATTAACCTGTGAAGTATATGTTTATATTCAGTCTTATATATAGGACATAAATAAATTATTCTTAGTCTAGAAAGGAACCAGATGCATCACATACTACTCAAGTATTCATGATATGTTTACTGATCTTTCTCATAACAGACCAAAATTAATACCAAAAAAAATTGCATATTTAGTTTACAAGGAAGTGACAGAAATGCACGCAGTACAGCGACACTTTTGCATACCGTCAGTTGGTCCAATACTATATTTCCAGCATCCCTGAAATCCTGAAACAATGAGATTCTTTGAAGTATTGGAGAAACAAATGGTGGAAGTTCACCCAAGCGATGCCTTGTATTGACATTCCTTGTCTGTCCAGATAGAAAATAGAAAACACAGAGACAATGTTAATCTTTGACATGCTCATGTTGCTAGGAAAGCTCATGGTTGGCCATTTTTGCCCAAAGAATAGAGGTGAACAAATGGTTAAGAAAAATAAAAATTAGTATTAGCAGCGAACTGGTTCTTCAGTTGTCTCCAAGAGTTGTAATTTATAGGAAATAGGCTGATTCACAAGATAAATTAAGGACAATTATGACAAGGACTTCAAAAGATAATAAGAATGCAGTATAAAAGGCAAGTGTAAAGACATAAGAAATAAAATGTATTGATATATAATAGTAATACTGTTCATCATATCATTTATAATTGCTATGATAACAAAAGGCATCACAATTCAAGATTAAGAAGCACATAAGTATTGACCTGACAACTCAGTTAAAGAGCAAAAACCAGAGCAGGAACTACTAAAATTCATTCATAAAGATGAAATAGTCTAAGCGAAACAAATAGAAAAGTCCTTTGTCACTTACATCATAACAAAATTCATATCCATAGTGTTGAACCCTTCTTTTAGAAAGACCTTTCCAAGGCCTTCCGTCAACTGCTTGGAGTAATACCTAAGAACCAAAAAGCACAATAAAAGAAAAAGAAAAACATAAGTGATTATAACATACAGGTAAAAAATGAGAATGACTAAGCAAAGCAGAAGCCATGTATGCTATATAAGACAAGGACTACTAACCTCTTCTTCTTCAGAGCTAACAAAGTCATGCACTAAGTAAATGCCGGGAATATTCAGCTCTGAAGCTGTCAAAGATACTGGAACTGAATCATTGACCTGACCCCAAGCAGACATGCAAAATTATCAATGAATATATATACCAGCCAGAAATTCAATGCATTGATCATAGAAATATATATTACAGCAGTCATCAACATTCAATTCCAATAATCTTGTAGTTGTTCCTGTAAGCCAAATTACTGTCTGAAAATTGATTAGCTACTCAAACAGATTTTCAATTTGGAAACTCCAACTTATGGATAATTGTACACAGACTGAGATATCCTTTATCTACATCTCAACCATACTCCATAGTTTAGAAACTTTATGTATTGATGGCCAGTCTTAACATAAACTGTAAGCCAATTGAGAACGGTTATTGTAAACCTGACATGGGCAGAAAACCCAGACAAGAGGTGAGAAAAGCAATGAAAAAATCACACCATAGTCCAATCTGTAAACCGGCACTGAACTTTTTCCACAACACCTCATATAGAATCTGCCAGTAGTTTTTCTTGGTACTCAATATATTTGATTAAATAAGGCAATTTTACCGCTACTACATTAGACAATATGGCAACATAGTAATTAAGTACCTGCGAAGTTGGCTGAAGAACTGAATAACGAATGTGTAAAGACCGGCCTCCAAGCTCAGGACAAGGCTGTCCGTCTAATGCCTTGAAAGCAGCTTGGGAAGAACTCTCTTCAACAAAAGATACAATTACACGGGCACCACTCTCATCAGCTGCATATACTCCTTTGACTTCACCAAAGGTTCCAAACACGGATGCAATGGTGTCATGAGAAAATCCTACAGCTGGTCCACAGTTTGCCACATAAAGGTTGGGACTCAACTCAGCATCAGCTGTCTTTGGACGCCCAAATCTTGGTAAACCCATAAAAGATATTTCATCCCCAATTACAAAGTTACTTCATTTAAAAACCTGGCCATTGTGAACAATGCAATTTATTGGTTATACGCCAAATGCAACACTTTGAATAATTATTATTAGACTTCAACAAGGAGAGAAATCATAAAATTTTATTTTTCAAAAAAATAAAACTAATGAAGTGGGTATGTTAAAGGTTTAATCATGTAACAGCATTTGAAGCTTAAACCTAGAAAATAGACATCCTAGTTTCAAAATTTGCAGAGCTTGATATAAAAGCCAATTACAGTGCAATAATCCAAGTTTACACCCTACAACTATTGAGAATTTTGATGAAAATCCATTAATAAAGTTCAGTTCAAAAGAAAATTCTTTTCGAACATACAAACATGACGCAAACTGAGGTTTTCAGGCTGGTCTTTTTGCTTTACAGTTGTAATTCATTGCAGTTCAATTATTCATGTTTCAAAGACGCGCACACAAATGAACAGAGAGAGGGAGAAAGGGCTTACTTTGTAGAAGACTCTGATTTGCGCTCTCAACTCATAGATGGCGGAGGTGGTGATCAACGACCGAGTTGTAGAACTTGCGACAGGTCTTGAGTTGGGTTGGCCCAGATCCATGGTTGAATATAGGGCCTTGAACTGAAATGAGTCCCCAAAATTAGGACTATTTGTAGACACATTGCTGATTTTTAATTTTTTTATTTTTTGCTAATCAGGAAATTTCATTATGAAAAGGACTCAGCCAAAAGGCAGTCCAACGACCCATAAGCTATTAACCATACTTATATATATATATATATATATATATATATGTTAGCTTCTTTACATACACTCGTTTGATAGAACTTTTACTTATTTTGTACCACACCCAGACACTAGAATAGTGTGCCATTAAAGATGTGACGAGTTAATCTTTACTCATTTTCCACACCTAAAGTACATACAACCTGTTACTAAAACGATTATGTAATAACAAATATTTGGTATGATTTATCTTATAGAATTTGACTAGTTTTATGATAATTATCAACTTATCGTAACTTTTATCTTTTACTCTAGCTTGGGACATGCAGAATAAAATTAAGCGAAGTTATAGCCAAAGAAATAAATTATGATAGTAGTAAAATAACTATTAAAAAATATTTATAAATATTAACAATTCATACAGTATTTAAGAAAATAAAAATTCTTCCATTAACAATTAAAAACAATATTAAATAATTATGAAAACAATACTCTAAATATTTTTTAATTCATAATATTTTTTTAAAAATAATTTATAAATTTGAAAAGAACTAAAAGATATTTAAGAACTTATTAAAAAAAATTAAAAATTCAATATTAACTAATATTGACATATAATTATTGAAAAAATATAATTTTTTTATAATATAAAAATTAAATAATAATATTATAATCATGAAAACTATACTCTTAATATTTCTTCTAATTCATAGTAATTTTTTAAATTTTAATTCTTTAATTTGAGAAGAACTAAAAAAAAATTAAGATTATTACTTACTTATAAAATAAATATATAAAATGAGAAATTTAATTTTAATTTCTATTAACATATAATTATTGAATTATTATAGATTTATTAATATTGAGAAGAATTAGTAAAAAAGAAATAAGTAGTCCTGAAATAATTACAATTCAATTGATTTTAAAATAGAGAAAAAATAAGGAAAATCTAAAAAAATAATAAAAAAATTGTTGTTCACTTGAAATAAAATAATAACTAACATAAATGTAAAAATACAAACTCATAAGAGTATAAAAAGAAATCAAAAATTCTACTTCTAAGACTCTTTTATATATAGTATAGATAATATATATTTTATTGATGGTGTTCAAACTAGTTTATGTGCATCTAAAATGAAATTAATTATTGTATCTTCTAATATAATCACAACTTGATATTTGTGCTTCAAAAATTATATAAGTAAAAGTTTATTTGAGAATTCCTCTACGATGTATAATTTTTTATAAGAATTGTTCAAGTTACAAGGAGTAAAGGATCGCTATGGAGAAAATCAACTAATGATACTATTGAGTATTGACGGAAAAAAAAAAAAATCTCCACAGTAGTCTTCATATTGTAGGAGAGAATAGTCTACAGTTAATCAGTTACTGCTTGAGTTTCGTGGTTAAGTCATATATGTAACAATCCATTTGTTAGACTTTGAAATTAATAACACTTGGAAGACATGAAGAGTCCATCTATATTTATTGTGATTTTGTAATCTATTAGATCAAGCTATATAAATAGAGGAGGATACTTTGACATTTATGAAGCAGTTTTCATACTTCTATTTCAATCTGACAAAATCTTTCAGTTGACTTCTTGGGTAGTTATGTAAGATTCAAAGTTCAAAACATAAGTATAAAAGTCTCCATTGTCTTCTCCAGATTATTCTCGTCTCCATAATCACCAAATGTATTAATATATGTTTTGGTTGACTTGGTTACATTCCTAGTTTTGAAAACTCCTTCTCTCAATTGTAAGGGAAACAGCTGGGAAGGGCAGAGAACCCTGTGCCAGTAAAGGCTCATTCACATTAAATATTGGCAAAGAGCAGTGCTAAATCAAAATGCATAAGCAACAACTGGAATGAACCCCCTCAAAAACATCCTTTGTATGTACGGATAGGCACAAGAATATTCTGTTCAAAACATGTATAGACTAATGAAATTGTTGGTGATGTGTGTAATCATGTTCAAAGTTAACAAGTGAGGTGCAGTTTGGTTTTCTCATATTTTTCTAACATTGCTTGACTTCCACATTTATTTAACAACACTAATTAGCACTTGAATCTTCTCTATCAAGTGAATATACATATATTATATATAGCACAAGCTCAAGAGTTTTGAACTTGAAATTCATGCCCTTAATCCTCATATATCAGTAGCAGCACCAATATCTCTGACTGTATTGGAAATATATTTCAGCTTCCTTCTCCTTCAAAAATAAAACCTTTTGCTCCCATTTTATGTGCATTTTGTACCAAAAACCTCCATATGATTCTTCTCTTTTCCATGTACTCTCTGTATCTGCAACCAAACAGTTCTGCTGCTGCACTAGGAAATGAGACTGTTCAATTGGCCTTGCTTAAATTCAAAGAATGAATAGTAAATGACCCTTATAAAATCTTGAGCTCTTGGAATAGTTCTAATCATTTTTGCAATTGGTATGGAATCACATGCAGTAAACGGCATCAAAGAGTCACGGCCTTGAACCTAACACGGTATCAACTGCACGGAATAGTATCACCTCACATTGGAAATCTCACCTTTCTGAGGTACTTCAGTCTGCAAAACAACAGCTTTTATGGCCAAATTCCACAGCAAGTAGGCCGTTTGTTTCGGCTGCAGCAGCTCCTTCTCACTAATAACACATTCACAGGGGAAATTCCCACCAACCTGAGCAGTTGTTCTGAGCTCAGGCGCTTACATTTATCAGGGAATAAGCTTGTGGGAAAGATACCACCAGAGCTTGGTTCCCTTGTGAAGCTTGAAGGGTTATATCTTGCTGTTAACAAATTAACAGGGAAAATCCCAGTTTCCATAGGGAATCTTTCTTCCGTTAGTCTTATTTCCATTGGTGCTAATAATTTGTAGGGAAACATGCCAGAAGAAATAGGCCATTTGAGAAACTTGTCATCAATCTCAATCGTTTCCAAAAAGCTGTCCGGTATGCTTCCTTCTTCATTTTACAATATATCATCTTTGGTCACCATTTCAGCTGCAGGTAACCAATTTAATGGCTCTCTTCCATCCAACATGTTTGTCAGCCTCCCTAATCTCCGGCTATTCGGCATTGGTTTGAATAAAATGTCAGGTCCAATCCCAACTTCTATTGTCAATGCATCTCAGCTTCAATTATTTGATATCCCAAAGAACAACTTTGTAGGACAAGTTTCAACAAATCTAGGAAATCTAAAAGATCTCTGGTGGCTAGAAATAGGTGAAAAAAATCTAGGAAGTAATTCAGCTAATGACTTGGAATTTTTAACATCATTGACAAACAACAGCAAATTGGAATTATTGGATTTTTCCTTCAATAATTTTGGAGGTGCTTTACCCAACTCCATAGCCAATTTGTCAATCCAACTCAACCAGTTTTATCTTGGTGACAATCGCATTTCTGGAACCATTCCTGCAGGATTAGAAAGTCTCATTAACTTGATTGCCTTGGGCATGAACAACAACAATTTCACAGGGACCCTTCCAACTACTTTTGGTAGGTTTCAAAAGATGCAAGTACTGACCTTAAGTGGAAACAAACTGTCAGGACAGATCCCAAGCTCCATTGGCAACCTCAGCCAATTGTTCCAACTTAGCTTGTCAAAAAACATGTTAGAAGGAAGCATTCCTCCAAGTATAGGTAGCTGCCAAAATTTACAATACCTTGACATTTCTCAAAACAACTTAAGTGGAGCTATACCCTCCCAGGTTATTGGTCTTTCCTCCTTATCAATCTTACTGAACTTATCACAAAACTCATTCAATGGCAGCCTACCTGTGGAGGTGGGCAAGCTAAAAAGTATCACTGCCTTGGATGTCTCAGAAAATGAACTATCTGGGGAAATTCCTGGAACCATAGGAGAATGTATAATCTTGGAATACCTCAACCTACAAGGGAACTCCTTCCAGGGGACCATTCCTTCATCTCTAATTTCATTGAAAGGCCTCCGACGTTTGGATCTGTCACGAAACAACTTGACTGGAAAAATTCCAGATGGTCTGCAAGATATTTCTGTTTTAGAATATTTGAATCTTTCTTTCAATATGTTGGATGGTGAAGTGCCAGCAGAAGGTCTCTTTCAAAATGCAAGTGCAGTATCACTGGATGGAAATCACAAGCTTTGTGGAGGTGTCTCAGAGTTTCATCTATCACCATGCCCCATCAAAGTCATGAAACATAGGAAAAACCATGCTTTAAAGATAACATTGATAATAGTTGCTGTGGTTCTTTTTCTCTTACTACTTTCAGTCATTCTTGCCATCTATTGGATGAGAACGGGAAAAAAAAAAACAAGAAATCATCTTCTACTTCATCACCAACAGATCGGCTTTCCCAGGTTACATACCAAAGTCTGCACCAGGCAACTAATGGGTTCTCTCTCAGTAACCTCATAGGATCTGGTAGTTTTGGTTTTGTATATAATGGAACTCTTGAGCCTGAAGAGAGAGTTGTTGCTATAAAGGTCCTCAACCTTCAAAGGAAAGGAGCTCACAAGAGTTTTATTTCCGAATGCAATGCACTCAGAAATATCAGGCATCGAAACCTGGTTAAGATTTTGACATGTTGCTCAAGCTCAGATTACAACGGCAATGATTTCAAAGCTCTTGTTTTCGAGTATATGACAAATGGAAGCTTAGAGAAATGGTTACATCCAGAGCCAGAAACTGAAGATCTTCCTAGAATTTTGGACCTTCAGCAAAGGCTGAATATTGTCGCTGATGTTGCTTCAGCAGTACACTATCTCCATGACCAATGTGAACAACCATTTGTTCACTGTGACTTGAAGCCCGGCAATGTCCTTCTTGATGATGATCTGATTGCTCATGTGAGTGATTTTGGTTTAGCAAGACTTCTCTCAACTCTTAATGGGATGTCTCAAAATCAAACCAGCACAAGTGGAATAAAGGGAACCACTGGCTATGCTCCTCCAGGTAACAGTTCAATATAACTCATGCTCTTATACCTATCATATATCTAATTGTTTGACCCATTTTTTTGTTTTTCGGTTTAAGTATAACTAGAGCATTTACCGTGTGAAAACTCATGCTTTCCAGAATATGGAATGGGTGGCAAGGTTTCAAGACAGGGTGATGTGTACAGCTTTGGGATCCTTGTGCTGGAAATGCTTACTGGAAGGAGACCCACAGATGAAGCCTTTAAAGATGGTCTCAATCTCCATAATTATGTTCAATTTGCATTGCCAGAAAAGCTTCTGCAGATTGTGGATCCTACTCTTCTACCAAAAGAACTTGGACAAACATCAGAAGAAGAAATCGACCACATCTATGAAAACATTGAGAATTTAACTCAGGCAGAAGACAACAACAAGAGAGAGAGCCTGATTCAGGTGCATCCTGGTGTGCATAAGTGTTTACTTTCACTTTTAAGGATTGGTCTTGGCTGTTCAGTGGAATCACCAAAAGAAAGAATGAACATGTGGCATGTGGCCAGAGAACTAAATCTAATTAAAGATGCTTTTCTTGCTGATGGGATCAATGGAGAAGAAGAAAGACCACAGACATCTCAATTTAGAGGTGGCAATTAATCTTGTAGCCAATAAGTATACCTTTCCCTCTTCCTTTTGTTCTCTGTAAATGATTTTGCAATAAGAGGAAGGTCTATTTAGGGTAAAAGTACTATAGGATGAATTTCCTACATCCTTGCAAGCTTCTGGTATCATAATAAGCAGTATCATACTGTATCTGTATGTTTCAGAAAATGACGGACAGATGACTTCTACCTGAATTTTGCAGGATTTTGATACTCCATAAGAAATCATGTAGCTGTGCTCCATACAACAATCCTTTTGTAAAATTGTTATTAATATTCTAGAAAAAATTGAAGAGGAATCCAAGTATATTTTCTGATTTCCTATTTAGGATTTCATGAAACTATGTCATTTCCTTTTTATTTTCTGATTTCCTTCTTCCAAATGGGTGATAAAGGCGGAAAGGAAAGTGAGAAGAATGATAGTATTTCAAATTGCAACACAGAAGACCAAAATCATAGGGTCAGGTGAATATTCCATAATTGGATTGGTGGGATGAAGGGCCAGAGATTTATGTTTGAACATATTGTGGGCTATGCTCTGAGACAGGCTTGAATTGAAATCAGGCCAATATTTGGAGGCCATGGAAAAGAAGTAACCCAGTCTTTATGCCCTGATGTTCCCACCCTGTCAGAGATTTTCCTTGCCCAGCCCAAGAGTAAGCTAGAGAACAAATTTAAAATTAATCAATCATTCTTTGTGCATATTATAATCTGAGATAATTTCTTGTAGTTGGTCAATTGACTTCTTATATTGATTAGATAATATTATGAACAAAACAATTGTTAGTCAATAGTGATCATCATGGGAAACAGACAGTTAAGATTTAAGAAACATTATTATGCAGGTTATATTCAAAGTGAAGACCTTACATACATGTCAATCCCGGGATCAGAGGACTCCGATCATTAGATATATAAAGTCCCAGCAATTATCTTCCAATTAATTTTGTTATGTTGACTCAAACTATGGATTCTTAGTTTTCAAGTAAATATAGTTTATCTAACGACACACTCCAATTAATGGGGGGAAATTGGTGGTGGGCGAGAGGTGGGCATGGAAGGAGGAAAGTCATCAGAGTTGGCATCGGATGATGTATTTTTGAACAGTCAATCCAAGATACTGAATATAAGCTTGAGTTCATGAACGTGTAGCGCTAAAGTAATTAACATTATTTGCTGAAGCAATCTGCTTCAATAGACATCCAGAATTTTTCAGAAAAAGATTGAAAGTCAACTGAAGTGAGCAGGAACTGAGATTTCTTTTCTTAATTTATTAAAAAAGGAATATTTCCGTTTAGTCAAAATGTTGCATACTACTCAAACCTTTTCTAAATATATAGCAATAATGAAAAGTTTCAAACTTCAAAGCATGGATGTTCACACACAAAATTGATTCCCATCAACTTCCATATAAACCAGTTTTGAGCCATCATATCGATACCAGCATGTATGTCAGTATCTCAATCTTTACTGCTTAACTATTTTCAGCTCCAACCTAATGAAGCCTTTAACTCCCATTTTATGTCTATTTTGGTCCTCATACCTTCACATGATCCTTCTCTTTTCTGTCAGCCTACTCACATTGGAACATAAGAACACTGCCTGTGCATTAGGGAATGAGACTGATCAATTGGCATTGCTCAAATTTAAAGAATCACTTGCCATTGACCCATATAACATTTTGAGCTCTTGGAATAGGTCCACCTACTTCTGCAATTGGCATGGAATCACATGCGGCCCCAAGGATCAAAGAGTGACAGACTTGGACCTGCAAGGGTATCACTTGAATGGAGTGATATCGCCTTACATTGGCAACCTCACCTTTCTGAGGTACATCAACCTACAAAACAACAGCCTTTTTGGTGAAATACCACCGGAAGTAGGTCATTTGTTCCAGCTGCAGCAACTCTATCTAAGTAACAACACATTGGCAGGGGAAATTCCTGCCAACTTGACTGGTTGCTCTGAGCTCAGGATCTTAAGTTTATCAGGGAACAAACTTGTTGGCAAAATACCCATGGAGATTAGCTCTCTTGTGAAGCTTGAAGAGGTATACATTTCTGTAAACAACTTAACAGGAGAAATCCCAGCTTTCATAGGTAATCTTACTTCCCTCAGAGTTCTTTCGTTGGGTGTTAACAATCTGGAAGGTAATATACCAGAAGAGATAGGCCATTTGAGAAATTTGTCACATATCTCTGTTGCCGCCAACAAATTGTCCGGTATGCTTCCTTCTTCACTTTTCAATATGTCATCCCTCACCTTCTTTTCAGCTGGAGTCAACCAACTTAATGGTTCTCTTCCAGCCAACATGGGTCTCACCCTCCCAAATCTCCAACAATTTGGAATTGGCATAAATGGTTTCACCGGTCCAATCCCCGTTTCCATTTCTAATGCATCTCGTCTTCAGTTATTCAATATCCCTAGGAACCAATTTGTAGGACAAGTTCCAAATGATCTAGGAAATCTAAAAGAACTTTGGTCGTTAGCTGTAGGTCGCAATCTTCTAGGAAGTAATTCATCTAATGACTGGGACTTTTTAACATCTTTGGCAAACTGCAGCAAGTTGAAAGTCCTTGATTTAAACTTGAACAATTTTGGAGGTCCTTTACCCAACTCCATAGCCAATTTGTCTGCGCAACTTACTCAACTATATATTGGTGGCAATCAGATATCTGGAACAATTCCATCTGGATTAGGAAACCTCATCAACTTAATTGGCTTGGACTTGGAATATAACCATTTCACAGGGATGATTCCAACCTCTTTTGGGAACTTTGAGAAGATGCAAGTATTGACCTTAAATGTAAACAAACTAACAGGACAGATCCCATCATCCATAGGCAACCTCGGTCAATTGTTTTTACTTGACTTATCACAAAACATGTTAGAAGGAAGAATTCCTCCAAGTCTTGGATATTGTAAAAATTTGCAGTCCCTAGCCATTTCAGAAAACAACTTTACCGGACCTATACCCTCACAAGTTATTGGTCTTTCCTCCTTATCATTGTTACTTAACTTATCACATAACTCATTGAGCGGCAGTCTTCCTGCTGAGGTGGGTAACCTTAAAAGTATCAACAGCTTGGATATCTCAGAAAATGATCTTTCTGGGGAAATTCCTGTAACAATTGGTAACTGTATGAACTTGGAATCCCTTAACTTACAGGGAAATTCCTTCGATGGAGTCATACCTTCATCTCTGGTCTCACTGAAGGGCTCCCTTAGACATTTAGATCTGTCAAGAAACAACTTGTCTGGATCAATTCCTGAAGGTATAACGGATTTTCCGGTATTGGAATATTTAAATGTGTCATTCAATATGCTCAATGGTGAGGTACCAACAGAAGGAATCTTCCAAAATTCAAGCGCAGTATCAATGGCTGGAAACAGCAAGCTTTGTGGGGGTGTCACAGAGTTGCATCTACCACCATGCCCAATCGAGGTTATGAAGCATAGAAAAAACCATGCTTTGAAACTGACAGTAATACTAGTCTCAGTTAGCTTTCTTCTCCTGTTGTCAGCATGTGTTGCTTTCTACTGGATGAGAAAAACAAACAGGAAATCATCTCCAACTTCATCAACAATTGACCAGCTTCCCAAGATTTCATATCAAAGCCTCCACCAGGCAACTAATGGGTTCTCACTCAGCAACCTGATAGGATCTGGTAATTTTGGCTTTGTATATGAAGGAACGCTCGAGTCAGAAGAAACAGCTGTTGCTATCAAGGTCCTTAACCTTCAAAAGAAAGGAGCTCACAAGAGTTTTATTTCTGAATGCAATGCACTCAGAAATATCCGGCACCGAAATCTGGTTAAGATTTTGACATGCTGCTCCAGCACAGATTACAGTAACAATGATTTCAGAGCTTTAGTTTTCGAATATATGACAAGTGGAAGCTTAGAAAAATGGTTGCATCCGGAGACAGAAAGTGAACATCAACCAAGAACTTTGGACCTTCTTCAAAGACTTAATATTGTAGTTGATGTTGCTTCTGCTGTACATTATCTTCACGACCAATGTGAACAACCAGTCATTCATTGTGATTTGAAACCCAGCAATGTCCTTCTTGACAATGACATGATTGCTCATGTGGGTGATTTCGGTTTAGCAAGACTTCTCTCTACTATTAATGGTATCTCTCACAAGCAAACCAGCACAATTGGAATAAAGGGAACTATTGGCTATGCCCCTCCAGGTAAACCATACATAACTTGTACTCTCAAATGTTCCAAATTCTAATTGCTTCTGTTAGATTCTTTCGTTCTGGATTAATTATATTCACAACACTCAGAGTATTGACCATGTTAAAAACTGATGAATTTCAGAATATGGAATGGGTGGCGAGGTATCGACCCAGGGTGATGTATATAGTTTTGGGATCCTTGTGCTGGAAATACTTACTGGAAGAAGACCCACTGATGAAATGTTCAAAGATGGTCTCAATCTACATAACCATGTCAAGAATGCATTTCCACAAAAAATGCTTCACATTGTAGACCCAACTCTTTTCCCAAAAGGATTGGAACACACAGCAGCAGCAGAAGAAAATGAAAAGGATGGTGATTTAACTGAGAGAGGAGAACAAAACATCAACACCAACACCAACAGCCTCAGCCAGATGCATCCTAATGTGATGAAGTGTCTATTCTCACTTTTTAGGATTGGACTTGCTTGTTCAGCAGAATCACCAAAAGAAAGAATGAGTATTGGGGAGGTCACAGCGGACGTAAGTTCGATCAAAAGGGCCTTTCTTGCTGTTGGGTTACGTGACGACAGCATGTATCACAATTTTGAGGTATAGTGCAACCCTACTACTACTACTATATATCTAAATTTCTAGACAGAAAGTATTTTCATACACAAACAGGCAAAAAAAAAATTAATTGCAAGTATAAAAAGGTTACAGACTGAAATGCATCTTAAACAAGAAAATATTGCATGCTGAAATTCCTTACAATTCCAAAATGGCAAACATCACTGACTTCTTCCTGAATTGCAGAACCCAGCAGTGCAGGATTTTTGAACTTCCATGAAGAAATCAAAAGACTGAAACCAGAGAGTGCCCATGTTCAGCGTGAATTTGGAAATCCGTGTTGCATGTTCTATGTATAGCTTGTCACTGGCAGACAAGCCTGTTTTATTACCATCTATTGCAATATGTACTCAAAAACATTTCAGTGTTGTTTGCCTTCGTAGCATTAGTTTGTCTTGCATGTAAATGATGTAATGGAAAATAAAATGTATTAAATTGCAATGCAACCTTTTCAATTTATCAAAGGATCACTTGGGCCAAAAAGCTTAATTGTTCGGTGAGGCTTGAGGTGATTTTGTGATAATAAACTTCCACATTTCAAAAAAGGAGAAAGTCTGATGAGAGGTGAGGTGAAGTAGAGTGGCTTGTGTTCGTACATTTCTTTTACTTGGTAATACTAATAGTTGTCTCTACAACAAGAAGCCTTGTAGTTATTGCAATTACATAGGCCATTCAACTAGCATCTGCATTTGACAAAGTTAGCAACAGAAAAGACAGATTGAAGACACAGGAAGAGAAGAAAGTAGTGAAATGGAGAGACAGATAATTTGGTATAGACGAAATGACAAAGAATAAGGAAATGTGCTATGATATCGGGGACAGGGTACAACACTTGTGGGCTGTGGCACTGCTGGTGATGAACCTGTCGTAGGTAGGTCATGGCTCACTGTTGTAAAAGATCCAAACTTCATCACTGCAATTATCGTGAACATTGTAGCAAAGGTTGATGAGGAATGCAGTGTAGACAGTTCACCTGTAAGAGCTTTCTCATGGCATTTCAATGTTGTTTTCATATGATTTTGCAATTGCTTTCATCCCCGTACTAATTACAGTTCATGTTAGCAATTTTTCCATTGTTGCAGGCATGTAAAAACAGTGCTTTCTTGTCTTCGCTTGAGCATGTTATGTTTTAACAGTTCCTTTCTTGCTGTTACTTAGCAATCTTAAGAAATATTGGTTTCCAATGTGCTACGGAGTAACCAAGACCAGCTTTATGATTTGACAAGGCAAACTATATCAGTTTGCTTCTATTTCATGAAGTTATAGAAAACATTTACAATAAGAACTATCAAAGACCACTCTTCTTAAATTATGGTGAATTTTGAGGAGACACACTAATACAAGCCTCTCTACCAATGCACCATACTCGACTCCGACTAGGTGTTGCAGCTACCGAGCTTGTTTTTGCACTTATGTATGAAAGTTCTAGATCAGAAGCACAACTAGAATTAGAGTCACTATACCGTGCATCTGCCTTGTTCATCTTATCAATTAGTGACTGTCTGATGTGTGGACGCACCACCCAAGCTTCAGTGAGATTTATACCTGGGGAGCAACTTGTCACTGCAGGTGAGTTGGGATTGCTCATCGCATCTTCCAGTAATATGTCTCCTATTCTAGACAATATGCTGAAGGCCAAGTTTCCAAGAACCCTGGAATATGCCTCCAAAATTGAATGTCCAATATCCTACAGAGTTAATGGAGGACAACAAATATGATCATTAAGTTTCTGCCAAAAGAGTAGACATTAAGTAAGGAGGAGAAATTTATGGACACCAAAGACTTGAGAGTTTTACTAGTGTTGATAACAACATAACATGAATTCCAGTCTAAGCATAAGAAAAACCATTAATAGAGAAAGTTTCTCTTCAGACCATAACTAATCCACCAAGAAAATTAGTAAAATGCATGATTTTTGAACTCACCTTGCCATATTGGATTTTAGTAGCATCAAGAAATGTTTGAGGGATGTTAGGATATCTGGTTTTAAGCTTCTGTAGAAGAGCTTCTGCCCTGTCCAGCAATAACTCCATCTTATCCATCTCAGATATAGGGTCTTTCACGAAAGACCATGATGTCCGAACTGGGGATTTACCACCAACTTGTTCCGTAGATCTCTCTTTCCATGCAAATATAGCTGCTTCCAGCCTGTTGATGGTCTCAAGGGCATTGTGCTCAGATTTTAAATGGAGAGATTTAAGCATCTCTTCAGCTGAGCTTGACTCAGCAGTCAAAACCTTGTACAATGCCTCACCTAGGCTTGCCTTTCCAGACTGCATGCACAGTGAAAAAAAAAAACATCATATTGGTGATGCCACATTTAAAAATTTAATCGAAACATCTCTCATGAGAAAAGCTTATTTCAATATGCAGTTATTTGGTCCAATTATAGTGGCAGCCACATACTTAACCTATCCTGATCTTGGCAAGTGTCAACAATTCAAAGGTGTAAATTAAATTGAAATCCATTTTTGGCATGGATAAAGCATATATAGTTCTCTAGTTGACATCTCATTACCTCCTCGTACTATTACTACCAAAGTTTGTTTGCTTGTTGCCTAGAAAGTAATTTCAATTTCTATTGAAGCATTTCCACCTGGGAGACTCTGATGAGGGATAAGCTTTATTACCTTTCGGAGTGCATCCTTGATAATGGTTGGCACGGGCATTTCAAGCAACACATCTTCATTTATGGATTTTGAAGCCTTGAATACTTGCTGAACCACCCTTCCCTGATGAAGCAACCTCTTCCTTCCAGTGTCAGAAAGCCCAGATTTTGGTACTTCAGGTGATGGAAGCCACCATCTCTTGCTTTGCCGGACACTAGTGTTCCTTCCTTCTGCCCGGCTACCTCCCTCTGCATACCAAAACTCAGTATTGACCATTGAATCTAGTGTCTCCTGTCAAGCAGAATAGCAAGAAGTCAAACACGAACATAAGTTCATAGACAAAAAGTTCTTGATTTTTTATGAGAATGAAGAGATCACCTACAATAAGCATTGAGTCTAACTTCCGCAGTGCTGGAAGATTCATGTGGATGTCAGCACGGGCTTTTGGGGTCATAATCTGTTCAAAGAAGACTCAATCTAAAACTCTCTTACGAAAAGTGACATGATTTTAAAATTGGAAATGAAAAATACCTCTAAGGTCCCACCATTGGCACCATTTTGCTTAGCAGGAACCAGCTCAACCATATAGTTGGTAGGAGAGAGCAACCAGTCCATTTCTCTTCGCCATTTTCTCTTCCTTTCTTCTGGCAGGGGTTCTAATTTCCACAACTCTCCAAAAACCGTTGCTGCAAATTCATCATATCATCTAATTTATATTAAAAAGTAAAAACAAAAGAAAAAGTAATGGAATATCAATTTATGGAAGCATAAAGATATTCGAGGAGTCAGCTCTGTTAGTAGAGAAGGTTATTTAGTGGATACTTCAAAGTACAAGATCTTATACAGCTTACTTGTTCCTTAGTTCCAGTCAACAACTAAAAATTGTCTCTAACAATTGATAGAAGCAAAGAAAAAGGACATGTTGCAAACCTGCTAGGGTAGTGATGGCATTGGATAATGCTAATGCAGTGTTGAGGCCCTTGGTTCCTCCTGTAATATCTTCACCCAAGAGCAGCTTTGCAAATTTTTCTTGCATTTCCTCAACTTCTGAATACTGAATAGCATAAGAAGGCTTCTCTTTAACGTAAAAGTGCTTGGGGCTTCCTGTGAGTTCCCATTCATCTAATCCCTGTTCATCCCTTTTCATTGCCAACCATTTTGAAGAGAATGATCCTGAAGCATCTTTGCTGGAAGAACAGGTTGAGCCATCATCTTCGAAGGAGTCAGTTATACATCCATCTCCTCTACTAGTTCTGCTTTGATTTTCGTAAGACTGATTGTTGAAAATGCAGCTCTCAAGGCCATTATATGTCATAATCCCTGAAAGATTCCATTGTAGTTTCCATTATACCAGTTTCTGTTTTATAAAAGAATGGGAATTGCTGCAGTTGTAAGATAGAAAATAAATCATGTAAATGATAATAGACTGAAAGGCAAATTCACCTTGCAAGTTCAGATTTCTCACCAACATTATCCAGATTATTAATACAGACAAAACTGGCATGCTAAAAAACCAAATTAAAACTGCTCACAGTCAACTACTAGTCTGGCAAAGAAAATTCTAATATAAGAACGACCTGACTATGATTTGTTGAGGTTCTAATGCATACAGGACTAGAAAGATTTTTGCACTTTGGAGACATACACTTATTCAGAGTTCAGGTCAGATCAAGAGATCAATTCTCAATTATATAATATAATATATATATATATATATATATATTGTAGTCTTCAATGTTTTTAGCAACATACATAGAGCAGTTGGCAATGGGGTTCTGAACTAGCCAATAAAATTTTCATCGTCAATTTAAAATATGTATCAGATTAAAAACAAGTGTCTAGAGAAAACCATATTTCCCTTGCCATACACCTCTTTCCCTGTTGTACCCCACCAAAAGGAAAATGCCTTCTGAGAAGAGTTGGAACCTTTTTTTTTTTTTTTTGCTTTTTTAAGACATGGCTCTTGGACATTCTATAAGATGCATGAATGATACTCCCATTCAGAAGTTAAACGTAAGGTAGATCATCATAAGCTATTCGTAAGACCTATTGCAAGGATGGCTTGCACAATGGTACCCTCCCAAAAATCACATGGTCCATGCTATGATATTTCTACACATCTATATGCCAGGCTTACTATATATTGATACACTCTTGATCGGTCAAGACAAAAGAGTGTACAACATAACTGTGTGTATATACTTTTTTAATAAGTCTTTAAACTTTAAAGACCTCATCGATCTTGCATCAGTAACACCGCAAGGTTTACCCTTAAGAGGAAGGCATACGGATCAAATCTGTTCCTATTGTACACATATTATATGCAAGCACATGCCAATGCAAGTGTCATTTGTATTTTCTGACTTCATACCTGATATCTAGAGAATTGAAAGGTTGAAAATAGTAGTTCCAACTTCCAATTCCCTCTCTCGGGTCATGCCAGGTAATCATCATTGTGAAAGTTGGATCTCTACTTAAGGAACAATACTGGGGGAGGGGGGAGGGGGGAGGAATAGAAATAACCATTAACTTTGTATATGGTCAGGAAAAAATATATATTTTGATTGGTGACTTAGATATGGAATTAGTAGCTAAATATGCATCACAAGTAACACCACACAGAAGAGGGGAAAAACATATATTTTGCTTGGGCATTATACAGAAAGAAATTTTAGTTTACATAACTAATAACTGCTGCCAAAATTCCTAGTAACCGTATAACTCATAACTGTACCACAGCATAAAGGAAGCTTCGAAGAAATTCATCGGTAAAAAGAAAGAGTTTCCCAGAGGAGAGTATCCCCAAAGTGGGAGCTGATCCTAAAAGAAAAATGATAACTTTTTTAGGACGGAAACTTGTGTCCCCACCCATTTACTACACTGACTAATTCAGAGGGAAAGGCAAAATAGTTATGACCAATTAGGGTACAAGACTCAGGTCCACCAATGTCTCATAATTAGTGATGGCCATGCAATTTCCGCTGGTTCCATCAAATCAAAAGTACTTCCTCATCTATGATTCATATTTGTCATTCACTAGAAACAAGATCCATATTACCCCTATAGAAATAAACCAAAGCCGAAGGGAAAAAGTTCAAATTTATGTGATGCTCCCATGTGGCTTGCACATATTCTTATAGCGCAGACTGTATGCCGGCCCACTTAAAAAAAGACTCATCATGAGGGAAAAGCCAACCAGTTCACTTGTAAGAACAATTTCTTTTGGGTCCAAAGTAAACAAATAACTAAACAAAGAGAGGGCCAGGAAGTCCATCTGTGCTCAGAATTTGAACCAAAGAGATATCTGTCTATTGACAATGCCCCAAGAAGCAAGCCTGAACTTGGAGTTAACTTCACATCCATCTACTATATTTTTCTCAAATTGAACAAATATAAAATTTAATAGGGTAAGGTCCTGTTATTCCTATTAATGGCCAGTCTAAAGCGACAAGAGCATAACTCCTCAGTAGGTACCATAAATGTAATGCTGAGAATTGATTAGAAGCATGACAGATGCATGGCATGCCTTACTAATCTCTACCAGAGACTAGGTAGGGGTTCCTACACATCTCCCATGGTCTCCACCATAAGGACCCCACCATCTTCATCTGTCAAACCCAAGCCTTCCATTCACCAAACCAAGCTGTAAAATAGACGTGGCTCATTTGGTATTCAAAGAGACTCAATTTTATTGACTAGTGACTACTGCCAACATGTTCAGACTTCAGTGAAAACCAAAATAAATTAATTTAAGTTTAAATCATATTAGATTTACTTTCTGTATAGGTATATAGCTCATCCCATGTGGTAGGTATATTTTAGCATGAAAAAAAATAAAAAAATAAAAAAAATAAGACGGCCGACATTGACTAATAAGCATAAATCACGGAAGCTTAAATAAGAATTTGATATTAATGGTGATTATAATAATCTCTTGTGTTTTATTAAGGCTAGGAATATTGGAAAGAAGAATAGTTATTGAAGATAACAGTGAGAAACACTTACTCTCTTGTTCATCAAAGTCGATGCTAATTTTCTTGTTGCTAGTGCAGCAAGCTAGCCTTCTCTTCATCATCATTGTATTTTGGATGGAAAAGAAAAATACAAGTAGGAGGAATCACTTATTTACTTCAAGAAAGATGTGCTCCACGCCCTACAACAACAAATAAAAAAAAACCCCGACAATATTATTTAAAATTTCTTAAATAATTGTAATTTCACTTTATAATTATAATATTATTTAAAAAATTTGGGTTGATGAGAATCACGAGACAGACAAAAATAGACCAGATTGTTACAAGTCCTATGAGTACCGATTTCTTTATGCATCACATGCTCGAAATAATTTCCATTCATTTATGTCAGGAATTATTCTTTTCAAAAACCATAAATTAATTGAATTAGCTAAATATCCAAAAAAAAAAAAAAAAGGGTATGAAAGAAAATAAAAAAATATATCATTTGTCAGTAGACTCAAATATTTCATTGACTGCAAATCCCTTATGTTCAAAACATTTTTACAAGTAAAAGTCAAACACTAGCACATGAGCCAACCCAAACGCAGTGACAGTCTGACAGTCAAATCTTCAGAAGAAGAAAAAGGGGTCTAAACCATGTTCATCACTGAGAAATAGGTTCATCTTTTTGGACTGTGATTCAGACAGCTGCTTGAAAAAAGGAATCCAAAGGAAAAAAAAAAAAAAAAAGGTTTATCTCTTTTTTTGTTTCCTCCAAAAAAAGACTTTCTTAGTTTTGCAAATGAACAGTTTTTAAGAAAAGAAGACATTCTTATTTGAAAAAAGATTTTTTTTTTAACTGGTACGGTTAAATATAATAATTTTGGATTATTTATTATTATAATTATTATAATTTTAATATTGAATAATAAATAATTTATTATTTTAATAATATTTTACTGTATTAATTGTATGCACTCTTCAGAAAAATATGAACATAGTGATTAAGCTTTAAAAAACTAAAACTACCCAATTTCTGAAAAAATGAAACGAGTGGGTCAAAATTCAAAACCGACCAAGAAAATTATTCGAAAATTTACACATACCTCACTTTATCCAACATAGCTTGATCTTCCAAAAAAGAGCATTGTCTTGAAGCTCCAATGGAGGCAAACACAGGGACAGATTGTGAAAATGAACAGTGTGACTCAGCAACTATTAATTTCGATCAGTCCCTCTTGTTATTGTGTAGAAGAAGTGTGTGTGTGAGAGAGAGAGAGAGAGAAATGGGGTATTTAATAGGCGAAGAAGAAAAGAGAGGATAGTTGAGAATTGAGACAAAGGGTGTTGTTGGATATGGAAGTTGCGAAGGCTCCTCTTTCTTCTACAGCAATTGGACGCGTCCCCATTTGAATCTGCAACGTTTTGCCGAAGTGGGTCCCTCTCTTTTTGGGCGCTTTTCTTTGAGTGGATGGACCTGATGTGAGAGTAGTGATGGAGGCTATTTTAGTGTCACTAGAGAGCTGAGGGGGTGAACAGTGAAGGTTCAGTAGATTGGGGGTACCCACCACTTGGATGGATGGACTATCTTAATATACTTTTTTTTTTCCTTTTTCTTTTTCTAGAGGTTAGGTATTCGAATGAATTTAGACACAGATCCATTAATTAATTTTTTTTATTTGGATAAAAACAAATGAATTAAGCCTGGATTAAAAAATTTATAAAAATTTTATTCTCTAATTTAATTTAAAAATTTAAACTCGAAAAGTCAATAAAACAAAAATATATTTTTTATCATTAGATTAACCTTCTTGAAAATAATTATATTTTTTTATCTAGGATATGTATCAGCTTATGGGTTCATTAATCCACATATTTGATTTGTTAGAAAAATATTAGCTTAACAGTTCAATAATATAATTTCTTCATTGATTTTATGATTTTAAATTCTTCAAAGAAACTGAGACAAGACCTGAGAGTAAAATCTAATGAATTTTTTTAACAGTGGATAACCTACCTTACCAAGTTTTATAGTGATTATCTTGTGTAAGAGAATATACTAAAATCCATACACGAAAATAATTTAGAAAATCTTACAACAAACATATTTTTGAAAAGTATATATCTTTACCTTAATAACAATATAATAAAAAAAAAATTCCTATTTAAATATAAAAAAAAGATTTGAGAAAAATTTAGAGACTGGACCACAGTCCATAGCATATTTGGTGCCTTTTACATTATTCTTCTTTCTTTGCCTAATCACTGCTTAATAATTAGAGGGAGGGGGAGTAACAGTATTAGGAAATAGAACTAGAAGTCTAAAACTTGTAACATTCATTACGTGGTGACACAAGGAGCACATGAAAGTTGTGCGATTCATATTGACTATCACTCTGTCATTGCAATTCATGTGAATCTCTTGTATATTGAGTGCCAATCATCACCTATCAAGTGGTTTTTGATCTTTTTATTTTTTATACACACATAAAATAAAAAAATTAATCACACATTTGTTAACTTGAGATCTTTTGTCTCAACACATTCAGTTGACTCGTTTGAGTATGTGAATTATATAACGAGATATAACTCAATTTTATAAAAATAAAAAAATTATTATCAAAATAAAATTTTAATTAAATGTAAATAAAATTAAATTTTTTAACTAAATCAATTTGTATTAAGAAATGAAACTCATCTACTTACATAAATTATGAAGTCTTTACTTTATTAAGTGACAATGGGAGAATTACTATATTGATTGATATCTCGTATTGAATATGGAATTTTACTAGGAAAACCTTGTTAGTGAGCTTAAAACGTTGATTTCATCGTTATTTATACGAATTGTAAAATAGCAACATGAGAGTTACTACATTCAACATTGTGTCTACAGTGCTGCATTGAGTTAATTGTCAAAAACTATGGTACCTGCTGGCTCACTGCCTGCTTAGTGGCTCAGTGCTTACTATCACTTCCCCCATTTTAGGGCCAAGAAATGCGCCGGTATTAAGGACTGCTGTTTATTTGTCTATGCACTAAAAAATGCTAAAAATGCTAACAATACAGTGAAGAGGGAGGGGAGGCCAAGAAACCCAACCCATCATCATTATAAATTAATTTTCATTTCCATTGATTTGAGGGCATTAGTATTTTGGGAGCGGCTGTTTCCAATTTGTCTAATTTTTGAATCTTGAGCTTGCCTTTGTTGCCCGCTCCTATAACTGTTAAATTAATTATGCTACAAAACAAAAAGCTTAGGAAGCTGCAAAATATGAATAAATTTAATTATTACTCAACCCCACCACGACCTCCATCCACCACTTTTGTTCTCCTTCTCTTGTAGCCTTGTAATGGGGGCAATTGCCAATACAACTGTTTGTGGTACCATTTCCTGATTTTGGTGTTTTCTATGCAATCAAGGAGAATAAAAAGTTTGTGAATAACAATCAATATACGTATGGTTTCCATGTGAATATTGGAGCATTTTTGTTTGTTCTGTCACAAATATACCAATGCTAACTTCTGCATATGCTTGGGATTGAACATCTGCATAACCCCAAATACCACTTGAGCCAGATATCACCACTATAGCTCCATCCATTTTGTTAATATCAGGTTAAGAGTGGCAGAACATAAACTGAATTAGTAATTAAGAGAAAAGTGCAGAAAAGAAAAATCATGGATTGATGAAAAGTTGGGGCAGAGCAAACAAGGCCAGGTGTTGTAAGCCCCAAAGTAATTTATCTCAGATCAAATAGATTAAACCCAACACCATTTCATTCAAGTACAATCATTAACAAATAACGTTATGGTATGGCCTCACAAGTCACAGCCAGGTGGGAGACTTGAGAGTAAAGAGTTTAAATCCAACAAGAAATTACAGCTAAGAAAATAGAATTTTATCAGAAACTATATTAGTATAGACAATATATGGGGTACATATCCCATTAGGCCATAACATAAAACATTGCATTACATCATCAGACATATATCTCGGTGGAAAACTTATAACTTTAACTTGGATGTAATTGATTCCTTGAGTATTTTTGGTACATGAATGATCATTCACAGATTCCTTACTCGTTATCTTCCCCATCAGAATGATGCCTTTCTATGTCAAGCCTTTGCAACCATATTGGCGCCACAATCCCATCCTCACCTTGAAATCACAATGGAAAGCCACCAAGGGTCAAGCAGAGTTTCAACTTTCTAGTGCATAATGTATGATGGCTTGTTCTGACATTGTAATGAAACATATCCAGACTCAGCATAAGTACTAAATTTTCTCGCTTGGAGATCATCAGCTTATAGCAGGGAGATACATGATCTGCTATTGATATAGACAGTCTGGAGGTGAAGTCTGAGACAGGAGGCCCCTGCAGTTACCTTTTACTGTGCTTTAAAAAGCTACAGACACTACATAAATTCCAACTTGCAAACAACCTAATGGTCCATTGAAGAAGGATCTATCTCCCTTCATCCCATTCGACATAAACTCACTACTACTCACTAGTAACAAAAATTTGTTCCACACAGAAACATATATCAGGGAAATAAATAATAAACTGACTGACCAATGCTAGAGAAAGGAAACAGCTGCTTAAGTGAACCAAAACTAACAGTTGACAGTTCACTATTAACATACAATACAGGTGCAGCGACTAGACAGTAGTACCAATAACAGACCCATTGTTATTAAAGGCTCTAGGCACACCTAGGCACAAGAGGTCTTTGGACCCTTGGTTCTAAGGTGCCAGGTGCAGGCACACACCTAAGGAAAGCCAGGCACCCTACTAAAGAAAACGACAAAAATTGCTATAAGCAAGAATTTCAGGCTTCCATCAAGTACAATCTAGCATCAATTTGTTATGAAAGCGTAATAACAGGGAGAAAAAAATAGCTACAGGCAAGAATTCCAAGTAGAAAGATTCATCATGTACTCCACTAAGTTCAACAAGTAAAAACTATCTCTAAGCCAAAATCAATAAAATTAGTACTTTTGCTTTCTAAATTCCTAGGAGGTCTAACAAGTAGTCAACTAAGAGCCTAGGTGCGTGCCTATTATTATGGCCACCAGTAAGATATATTGTCCAGATAGAAATATTGTTAGATCACTAACCAAATAAAATTAGCCAAAGCAAACAGAAAGACAAAAGCGGCTATAGATCAATCATACAGCTCACATTTATACAAGCTGAGTTTTTTTCCTTCTCCCTTGCATATAGATAAGTGCCTACAGATAGTTATCCTACATAGACTATCATTTAAGATTATCTCTTTTCTTTTCCGGGTTGGCCTTGAAATTACAGATCAAAGAAGAACTTGAAGACAACATTGTAAATTTTTTAAACAGAGGAAACCTAAAGAAGAGAAGTACTGAATTAGATAGAGAATATATGCATATAAAATAGGGGAGTGAATCTAAACTAGTTCCGTACAAGCAAAATGAGCAAATTTTGTTAGCACAAGTATCCCTATGTGGACCATTAGGTGCAAAAACACTCTTGCACTTGAGAGTACTCTGGTCAAACTATTGTAAACGATCAACCATGTTATATATCTAAGAAGAAAACAATAAAGTATAAGATGATGAAAGCTTAGAGATAGCACAAATCATATTATACATATAAGTAAAATTAGTTTGGTATATAAATCAAAACCAAATAGAAACATTGAAAGTATATAATCGGTTTATAAGTTTTCCAAATACTTGGGTATAATATTACAAAAGATACATGCAACTGTTCTTACTATCCATTATCTCATTTTCCAGAAATAGATGAATCCCAAACAATACAGGAACTTAATAAACAGTAAAATCAGAAAACAGAAAATGCATCATCAACAAAAATGTTATAAGGAAAATTTAGAAGACAAAATACAACAACAATAAGTTTAAGAATTTAAACGAATTCATTGATTCAAATTTCAATTCAATTTGATTTATCCAATAATCAAATTCTACTATTTATTTTATTCCATACCTTGTTTAATCTCAACACCATCACCATCAGAGTGTAATTCCCAGCTCAAATTTCATCACTTACTATATATAACACAGACAACAAATCAAGTAATAATAATCATACCCCTAAATAGAAAATCAATCAAAACACACACACACACACACATATATATATGTATATTATATCCATTTTCCGATTCAGAGGGAAAGAAAAAAAAAACCTCAGAGCTATACAGAAATCCATCTAACCAAGATCTGTAACATCAATTAAGGTTTTCCATGTATAACTTTTAACTATCCCAAATCGTAAAACACTTGGATCTGATTGATTACAACTCCGACAACAAAAACATACTAATTATAGAAACTCCGACCTAAGATCTGAACACGACCAACCGGAAAACTAAAGATCCATGCAACCTTCACCGCGGTCTCCGATTCAGTTGATGCAAGGCGGGATCCAATTCGTCACCTCCATATCCGTAACCAACCACTACTATCACGCCATCTGGCACGTAACACCAACTAGTTCCCGACCTGCACCAAGCGAATTAGAGACCGCCGGTAATTGAATCAAACTCCCTCCCAAACCGTTTCCTCCTCACTCCATATGTGTCTACGAGAGGTTTTATAACTCAACCCTATCAAGGAGTGGGTAGGGATAGAGTGACCTGTGGTTCATTTATAGAAGGCACAGATTAATATGATTATTACACGTCGATAGCCACCGACTCTGGCAAGAGGCAAGTGGTTTTTTTAAAAAGGTGGGCAACTCAGCCCAAGAAAGGGTAGGAGGATATGCTAAATGGAATAAATAATTGGGCTTGTATTTCTTAATAATTACGAAAAATGTGCCATTGAGTACTTGATTTATTAATTTTGTGGAGCCGTTCTACAGTGAATGCACGTGCGCGTGCGTGGATTGATGTTGTTTTTTTTTTTTTTTAAATCTTTATTTAATTTAAAGAAAAAAGAATAAATGAACTTACTAATTTTAAATAATAATTTAGATGAGAAAAAGTAAAAAAATATATATTTATCGCGCTTCGAAGAGTAGAGTCTTAATATATATATATATTAAGGATTGAAGCTCTTACCCTTTAACTAGTTTTTAGGTAAATTTTATTTTAATCGTTAATATAATATCAAAACTCACTCATTTGTACAAACGTGATATCAAGGAAGAGTTGAAATTCTCTTCTCCATTAGCGTAAAAATTAAAAGAAAAACAAAAACAAAAAATTATCTTTTGATTTATAACTTATTGTGATTTTGCCTAACTATAAATAATGTGTCCTTTAACAAAATATATGTTTATAATTATTTATTCCTAAACTTACATACTAGATAATATTCTACGATATAAAGCCTATTAGGCCACCCACTGATAAGTTAACCTTAGTAAGAAACTATGCCAATTAAGTCTCGTTTAATACTTAATATATTTGAATTCGAATTTAAATCTAGATAATGTATTATTTGATTTAATATTCAAAAAATATTTTGATTTCGAAATCAAATAATTCAAAATAATATATTTTTTTATTAAAAAATTTCAATAAAAAACATTTTTTATTTTTAATTATCAAAATATCCTAAAAATTTGGATTTGAGTTCGAATTTAAAATTTTTATCCAAAGTCAAATTTGAATCTAAATATTCATACCCGAATCTCGCTTTATGTTCAAATTATTATTCAAATTCAAACACATGAATTTGAATCCAAATAAAAATTCAAATAATTCAGTATTCGAAACTATTCAATTCAAATTTCAATACTACTATTTCATTTTTATATTTCATTAGACATAGAAATCAATTTTGTTGATGTAATTTAGTTTCCTTTGTCTACTTTCAGTGCTTTTCTTTATAACACTTTCCGATAAGCAAGTACTTAATATACCCACACAGTACAAACCTTTTTCCAGACAAGCTTTGTGTGGAGCTAAATTGCCTTTTGGTCATGTAAATTTGTACATGCACAGACACACGCATTGAATTTATTTTGAATCTTGTATAATTGAATTACTTCTTCTTTAGACATAAAGAAACAAGACGTTGGTTAAAATACAAGAAAAATAATAATGTTTTTAAATTTATACAACCATCACTTTCTCAAGCCAACTCAGCTAATAAATATACATTTTAAATACATTCAAATTTTACCTAAGACCAAATATTAATATTTTTTTCATCATCCTAAGAAAGAAAAAGAAAGACATTTTTGAGTCTAATCAAATAATGGTTGAGTAAAAAGAGCCCTCACAGTGGCTGTAAACTTCTTGCTTCGCCTATTGAGTGTTACTAGATATATATAAAAAGTCATTTGAAGTTAACAATGTGCCTCGTCGTATTCACTTGCTTTCTGTTTTAAAACCCATATTGTCAATCACTTACTGAGCAAAAGGAACCCAAATTGGCTGAGAGTGTATCACCCATGTGAATGAATAATAAATTTCTTTTATGGCAAGTCCTGCCTTTTCCAACATTGATGGGCTTCAGGAATCAGATATACAATTGATGGAGACGAGCAAACAAATAAAACAAATGGTCTTTATACCTCATAAATGATATTGGACCACTTATCAGCAATGGTAGTTCTACATATTTGTCACATCTAAAACTGTTCATTGGATACAATAAATAAACCAGTCTCGGGCAAACTCCACCATAAACCACATCCAAGGAAATAATTAATTGCTAATTTGTTTAAATGGGTTAGTAATTCTCTCTGAAATTTAGTTGCATAAGTAAGGTTAGCTAATCAAGTGGTTCACTAGCACATGTCAAACCAAAGAGAGGTGTCTGAGAAAGAAATAAGGTTCTCATGTTGTTGACTGCACGGGAAGGATATCTATACTAGATGGAATCTTGCAATCAACAAGGTATTGTCTCAATTCTTTCTTTGATAGACATAGACCTGATCAATCGGATCTGGACTGTTAATTGTTAATTGTTAGTAATGTGCGAGTTCTTTCAATTGAGACTGGGGGTAAATATTTACCCTTGCCCAAACAGATCATAATCATGATGAATTCATTCTAAAAAACAATGAAATTTATCATTACTGATATTTCTTCAGAAAGCACCATCCACGTCTAATTTAAAAATAGGACAGATAGTGAAAAGAGTGGCAAGGTTGCATGGAATGACCTAGCAGTTATAAACATGAAACATAAGTATCCACTCCAATCCTTCAGCCACCTTCTCATGTCCTTTTTGCTTAAAACCTATGCAGTGCCTACAAGGTGCCACTACACTTTCCAGAATAGCACATTCAAGGATGATTATCATGCAAAGGGATCCCCATCTTAACTTGGTGTCCAACAGCTCAGGCTCACCTAATATTGTGTCATAAGCTTAAGGAGATTGCAAAGCATGTAGGGTAGATTAACCATAATACTAAACAGACCACAAAGGGCACTATGGTTGGATGCCACAATCTTCTTACCCTTGTTTTTCAGAAAATTGGATTGAACCTAAAACTTTTTTCCTCCTGGAAAACCTAAAAGCAAATCTTAACGTAGGCACTGATGCTGACAATTAAAGAGAAGTTGAATGAAGCACCTTCACAAAGACGAAATATTAAATGGACATGACCTAATATGCCAATGATCACTATTCTCCAAGCATTACTTACTGCCACTGGATTTCATGAAGAAATTCCTATGCTATACAAGACACAAGAAACATATATACAAATAACATACAGTGTGATTCAAGGTCTATTATATGCATGACGGTACACATGACAACTCAAAGAACCAGTAGTGTTTAAGTAGGAAAAAAGAGAGACCAAACCAACTCAATGTTCGATCAACAAAACTTAAAGCCAATGGGGCCAACATACGGGCAACCCTTGGCAATGTCGGGTATGTAAGCATACCTAGTACATACCAGTTGAAGCTTAAAAGAGCAACTGCATCAGAAGCAGGCTTGTTCTTGATGGTGGCGAAAAAATGAACCACACTCCTCAATGACATCCCAACTACTGCAAAGTGAGCTACCACAAGAGGCATGCAAGGGTCGTCAGCTTCCCATACAATGATTCTGACCACAAATGATAGAACTGCACTGAAAAGAGATCAAAATAGTGCAACCTCCCGGCATTGATCAAGAACTTCACTCGCTTCTAAATCTTTTGAAAAGTTTTCAGGTGTGATTGGGTAAGTGGGCCCAGATTTTGATCCATTTTTCAAGAGTTTGAGTAACTCATTTTTAGTTTTGCTCTCATGTATCCAAGCATCTTTATGCATCAAAAAAAGCTCTTGGAGAATAACTCTGTTTCCACTATTACTGGAAGTCCATGAGGGTATTGAATAAGGAATGTCATAGTTGTCGTCAGCCAGTTTTTTGGCCATCGTCTGCATCATCTTGACCTTTGAAGCTCCTGTACCCTTTTCCCTGAATTTCTTTCAGGCGAAGATTTTCATTTGTAAGATATTGCAACTGTAGGCTACACATAAAAAGGTCAAAGTATTAAAATCAGGACATGTTTTCTTGCTGACAAATATGGACAGAACTCAAAAGCCACATCAAAAAAACCAATAAAGGAAGGAAAAATCAATCAGAAATAATTGAAGGGAAACTAGTACAAATCAGCAGATAGCTTATGAATGAAGTAAATTTTCTAGAATCTTAAAGCAATAAAGCCATCTGAAGTTAGACGCTCAATGTTCAATATAATAGGACAATCACAAAACTAATAACAGAACCCCCACAGAATACCAGCAAAAGCAGGTCTGCCTTTCCCTATCTTCTTAGAGATACCATTTTGCTTTCCTGATTATGAGACATAAACTTCCATCTACATCCACAAATACAAATATTGCATATAGTGTGTTTATATGTGTGTGTATAATTGCTAAACGTCATATAAAATTTACTATGTTGTGCTTCTGGTAAGAAACCAAGACCAGAGGCTCACCATTAAGATAGTTGAGCCAGGAACATTTGAAAAACATAAGTAATAATTATATAACCTCGAGATCATCTCTGCATTTACAAAAAATAAAAAAAATAAAAAAATGTTTGAGGCAGAGGCCGGAGCCGAAATTCCTTACCTTCCCTTCTAACTGTTCAATTTTGGCAATGGCCATGTTATACTCCTCTTCAAGTTCAGTTAATATCAACTTCATCAATTTACATTCTTTAATGGCTGCGTGGAGATGTTTGTGAAGCTCCTTCTGATCCCACACAAGACACTCCAACTCACTCTGCATATCATACAGCTGCTTTTCCAGTTGCATAGCAACACAAAACATCCTCGATTCTGAAAACATATTTGGAAATTATTTAGTTCATGCTTAAGGGAATGACATTTGGGTCTAGTAGCACCACCCCTAATCCTGAAGAGAAGGCAGAAGGTGCATCACGGGTTCAAAACCTAAAGAATGTATAAGTGACTTACAGGAAAGAAATAGTCAGTGTGTTGGATGCATGACAAAAGACGAAGCTAAAATAGATGCTACATAATATGAACATAATGACCAAGAACAAACACAACCAAAAAGTTTAAGCAGATTGAGAATAGCATTATAACAAAAAATGAAGGCACGGCAATTTAACGCAATTTTCTTTTAGTTTACTGAAAGTATGGGCAATTTTTTTCTTCAAGAGAAGCCCTGTTATTCCATCCCCATTTTAAGCAATAATAAAGCCTTGAGTTTTTCCTTCAGAATTGATTTGAAAAGGGAGAATATTTACAGACAAACTTATGTATCCTTTTTCCACCAGGCCACCACAGAAACAATTGAAAGGAGAATCCAAGATATATCAAATGCCACCCAAGTTTCAAGCACTAAACACAAGGGTGCAGACTATATCATATAACAATATATTGCCCGTGACCTTAGATTTACTTCAAGTGCTGTCCAGTCAGCATGCACATTTAGTAGATGTATCTATCATGTATAAATAAAGGAAAAGAAAAAGAAGGAATATCTTTCTGGAAGGAAGACATAAGATAAAGTATCAAGCATATATAGGAAGCAAAATAAAAGAAACTAAATGAAACAAACCTGCCTCTCCCTTTGCAAGGCCATCACAACTCGTACAGGTAGAGATATAAGAGAAACCATCCATATCATAATTCCCCAACTTACTTTCACATGGAGGTTAATTGTGGCCCTCGCCAACTCTGTCCAAGTGTGAATAATGATAAGAAGAGTTCTGACACTAAACAAGCGTGCCAGTTTTAGTAGAGCAAAAGGCATTGCCAAAAAGAGTATTTTGTTAGTCACTAGCTCAGAAATCAGTGCCATCAGAAGCACTCAAATTCGTGCTCTTTCTGCTTAACTCCATGACCAATAGTTGTGAAAGTGTACCAATACAGTTGAGCCACCAGTAATAGTATCCTCTAATAATCAACCAATCAGTTCAAGAAATCATCCCTGTACATAGTAAACTACAATGATGATTGATGAAAGAAAGATGTAGATAAACAGGTAGCTGTAAGTCAAGAAAGAACCTTGCAGACCTTAGATACATCTATCGAACACTCCAATGGATGAGCAGAACATAAAAGGAACATGATACTTATGTTTCTTGACTTTTAACATTAGTTACTTGAAGATAAGAAATTAATCCGAACTGGAAAACAGGAAATCAGCATATTTCCCATTTTCCCAAATGGTTCCAACCACAGGCAGTAAAAGCTAAACTACTGTTCAAGGTACTTGGGTAGCAAAATCAATTACGGGTATTAGATGGTTTAAAATGGTATAGTTAATCAGGAAAAGCAGGCACTCACATTTAGAACCAGAAAATCTTGGGAACCATATAGCAATGAACAATACAGCATGCAAAAATAAGACCAAATTCACAGAAAACTATTAAATTTCAACCAGGTATAATGAACCTAAAAAGCATTGATATAAACTGACTAATGTATCTTTCTGACGCAGCATCTAATAGGTCAGCTCTAAGAAGCTAATGAGGGGAATGCATGATTAGAAATGTCATCCACGACTTTGTAAAAACAATGTAGAATCACTGAATCAACACATTAGCTACATAACAAATAATAATATCAAAGCATAGACGGAAAGTAAATCCAAGCAAACCCATAGAGAGGCCTTGATGTAAAACCCATGTCCTATACATCCTTTAGAACCTAAATTAAAAGATACTGAACCTTACAAATGTTAAAGAAAACCCTTTTAAAACAGAACTGGTAGGGCATTAACCCAAAGTTCCAGCAACTAAATAATCTAAAATCCAACATAGAGAAGTATGATTGGAATTGAAAGACCACCAACTAAACTCATCAATTACAGCATAATAACACTTTCACAATTTTGGAAAATGAATACTCCAAATCCTCTGAACAAAGCAGAAATGGAACCTCGGAGACACAGATAGAGTTTGCAAATGGATGTGGAAGACTGGGAGAGTGAAGTTCTGTTCTGGGTTTGGAGTGAACAGGTGGCAACAAAACCACATCCTACTGACACGTAAAGCAGCAAGATCAGTTTAACAAATTTAAGAAGAATTTGCTAGAAAATTTATTAAACTTATCGAAGTGAAAAAACAGCAATATCAGTTTAACATCTGGATTCGGTTTCTGGATATGACATTTCTAATGTCACTCATTTGTTTGCCTTCAATACATTTTGAGAGCAAATGATCTTTTATTTGTTATTGCCATCAGGGCTGCCAAATCATTTGAGCTGTTCGTGCTCATGAATAAGCTCCGCTCCGGCTTGATTTATTTTCAAAATGAGTCAGAACTGGAATTTTATTAAGGGCTCGTTGAGTAAATAAGCCCAATTTGAATTTTACAAAACTGAGCTGGAAAGTCCAAGAACTCAACTAATTTAAAATAATTAAATATTTTTTTAATATATAATAAATATATTTATTTATATAATGTGATACAATAATAGATTTAATTTAATAGAAACATATCTTGTATTTTTTATAATAGGTTTGCTATTTAATCTTTTTGGTTCTATTCATATCGTAGTTTTCTTGATTTTATACAATAGGCTCATAAACAAGCTCATGAACCTAGCCTAAACCCTCATAATCTATAACGAGTCTTTCACGAGTTTTTAAAAATGGCTCATAAACGAGCTTAGGAGATGAGTCCGAACCTTCATAATTTATAACAAGACTTTCGTGAGTTTTAATGAATATAAACTAAGCTCAAGCTTTATCAAAACTTAATGAACGGAACCAGGTTTTGACAAAACTCTGTTCGAGCTCAAACAACTTATATCCCTAATTGTTATTTAATGAACAAGATTTTTTTTTAGTTTCTTACTAATATTCTCACATTCTTTTAGTATAAGCCTAATTTCATTCAGGATTTATGATTATCTCTCCACAATTTTATTAAGTGTTTTTTAAAAAAAATTTGATACTGTCCTACAGATTATTCTCCCATTTAAGGGAAAAAAAAAACTTAATATAAAAGTACTATACTAACAAAGTTTTCCTTTTTTTTTTTTTTTTGGTTGAACTAAGTGTTTAATATAAAAAAGGGTCATTTTGCAAATAGCCAAAAATGGAAAGAGCGATATCTTTTTCACCCTTTTATGTTATAGCCAATAGGCATGTAGGCATGATGGGCTTTCCCTATTCACTTCAAGCAGGTTTTGATTCTGTTATAGCTTTACACAAGTGGCTCAGTTAATTCTCTCATGCAAAGAGCTCAAATAAAAGGTGATGCGTAAGTTACCCTCATTTGAAATGCATAGTATTATGTACATTATAAAATATTATTTAATAAATTAAAAAATAGAACAATCTTTATCTTTTAGTATATATATAATACACCTAATAATATTTATAATTTACATAACAATATTCTTTGAAATTTATCTCTACTATTATTTTCTTTAACTTTCCCATTTTTTCCTTCAAATAGTATCAAAACCCTTTTTCTATTGGGTTAAGTACACAGAATTTGAAATTAATAACACATGCACTTTCTTCAAAAGAATTGCTCCAGAATTTAAATTTAGACTGTATAGCAGCATATCAATTCATCTCCAGCAAAAGAAAATTGAACATCTAAAGAGAAGAAAAAAGAAACTTTATTTTGATTTGGAGCTACAACGTGAATGAATGTATGTTCCATTGGAGGGATGAAACTTAAGCATACAATTCAAGTGATTCCAGAACTTGACAGAGCCTAAAGGCCCAACTCTCCACATTGCCCTTGCACTTCCTTTTAATTCAAAGCTAATAACATTTCTCTTCCTTGAAAAATCCACTTCATCCATTTGATCAGGATTTAATGGAATTGATGAAGATTGAACTACATAATTAAGATCCATGGATTTTTTTTTACTTACTTCAATTTGCCCTGCAACAAGATATGCTATCTTTATCCCTTGGAAACTAAGTGTTAATCTTATATCAGAAAAAGTTGCATCTGCTTTCTGATTATCATTCTCTGCCCTCACAGTGACTGAAATTTGGGTTTGGAGTAAACCAGCCAAATCATTATCTAGAAGGTGTAAATGGGCATTAGCAACACTAATGAAAGGTACTCTTGGATGGATTACCAAATAGCCCACAAATACTACCATGCCTGCAATTATGATTGCTACGGCTATGATTGTGCAGATAACAGCTAGAAACCAAACTAAAGGATGGGTCCTGCGCTGTGGACCATGTCTTAGTGTTCTGGGCATTTGGAACAAAGGGTTTGTGCCCAAAGAGGGACAGCCAGCATATGGTGGTGAAGAGATAGGATTTGTGAGTTTTCTTTAATTTTTATGTTGTGGGTTTGTGTGAATGTAGAGATTGAGAAGATTAACAAGGTAAAGAAATGATATTGGGTTCTTAGCTCTAATTGGTACGAAAGGTTTTGGTATCTCCCTTTCCTTCCTTTAAAGCATGGCTTTATGTGCATTTCCTCCATATAGCATATAAACTGTACGCTACTGGCCATCTTGGAATCCTCGTCCTCTTCCTTATATAAAGTAAAATACCAAACTTGCATCTGTTTCCTTTATCCTGGGTATATTGCATCCCTCCTATACAAACTCTCCACTGATTTTCAGAGCAAGCAACTACTTTAGTTTGCAACATGAAAAGCAGAGACTCAAATGAAGGGAAAAAAAGGACGGGGATTTTGCAAGATTCATAACAAAATTGGGATACTTACAGCTGCAAGTAAAAGAAAGAACACAAGGTGTATTGAGATTCAGCTCAATTTAACCTATCTTTACTGAAGTGATTGAAATTCACTATTCTATTTTTGGAGAAAATACAAACATCTTGCTAAAAAAAATGTATTGAAACACTCAAGCTAATTGCCTTTATATAAATGTTATAAGAAAAACAAACCCTAAAACTTATTTTCCGGGTTGCTCTCGGGTCATAATTATCTAACGGGTCGCACTACGAAAACTTGGGCCCAACCAAAACTCAAGACAAGACACTACAATATGTAACTATGTTCATCATCTTCCTGAAGCAAAACAATGTCTTCATCAGCAGAGCAGAGAAGTGAATGGTGTTCATCACATCAAGTTGATGTGTTACTGGCGCAGTACACTGATGCCATCAAAGTCTGAACTTACATATTTCATTGTCTTCCACACATCTCATAAAGAAAAAGATAAAACAACCGATTGGTTACTGCAAACTATGTGTTCAAATAAAGGTTTTAAAATCGGAGGGGAACTGAGTATCTATTCAGCTATAGTCAGTTTCAAATATAAAATTTACCAGTCCCACCAGCTCCTTGTGAATTCTAAGTCCCAAGTGCAAACAGATAGCACTGAAACTGTGAAGACAACAATTAGAAGCAGACTGCTATTACTGCTGAGTTCCATAAACAAAAATCTAATAAAAAAATAATGAAGATATCATAAAAGTGAATAGCATTGCCCATTCCTGGACTCTACAAAGTCTAGGATGTCAAGAATTGTGGCAGAATACCAGCTCTTGACATTTCGGAGTTTGGACATGCACACTTCAAAGAAAGAAACACTTCTGTAAAACTAGCAAATAATTATGCCAAGAACAGCATACTACCTCTAAAGTGGTGCGTCTCATGCAAAAATGTGGATTCTAAGATGATACAAGTTTCATATCAAATCTTAACAGCCAACAGTTCAGATCCTGATTTGTTACCTGGCACATTCATTTCAGCCTGGACTGTCCATCCTGAAAAAGAGATTAGAATGGCAGTGGGCATTCAACTAGAATCTAAAAAGCATATGCATGTATTTAAGAAAAGAGGGGGAGAAGAGCTTGTTATTGTGGAAATTAAAAAGTAGAGAGGAAATTAAATCGGAAAAATGTGCAAATGCTTAAAAAAAGGCGTCCATTTCTCAAGCAATTACTCATCTCCTTTTACTTTTTTCCCATCTGTTTCTAGTTTTCAAGAAAGGATAGACAAAAAATTCCACAAGCGTAGAATTTTGACACCTGAAAGAGAATATATTAATATGATTACCAGGTCCACACAAATTTATACATATGCATGCATGTGTTTGTCTGAGGGAGTGAGTTGTTACTCAAGTAATGACAACAGAACCTTGAAAAGGCCATTAACAACTCATGCTGTTAGAAAGAATATTTGAACGAAAATGAGATCACATTATTCTCATACTTAGTGAGATAAAAGGAATCTGCATATCCACACAATGGGGGAAACCATTCAGGGACATGTACAGTTCCCAATTCCACCTTTTTGGCTAGTCCAAAAGCTTGTCTCAAGAAGAGAGATAATTATTTCTTTCATGGTCTTCATTTCCATGACATGGTTGTAATCAGCTAATGGAACGGTAGTTGAATAATATTCACTCAAAGCAAGCTTCAGTTAAGCCATCCAGTCTATGGAATGGCAAGTCATATTAGTATTTTCTTTCACAAACAAGTGGGATCTTACAAAGGACACTTTATCAACAAACAAATGATAGCACTGTAAAAATAAACCAATCTATTCAAAGAATTATAAATAAGATGACATTTCAATTGAGGCTACACTAGCAAGAAGAATTGGGGCACAAAGGTAAACCTCTCCACCAGTCAATCCATAACCTAACTTTTAAGTTTAGGTTATGACAAGAGACAGTCCTCAATTTACAAAGGAAATGTTTAGGCCAACCAAAGTAAACCAAGAGCCGAAACCACATAGAAAGTACATAACAGAGTTGTTAGACCAAAAAGAGAGAAACTATAGTAAGAAAAGAAGTTGTCAAACATAAGAACAAAGCAAGTCCAAGAATGAGCCTACATAAAAAAAGAAGAATGCTCTTTTATTGACTCGCCACCGACATTATGGGGAATATGAATGTTAATTCTTTGTAAAATTGTGCTTTCTTTGGGGTGATATGAGGAGTGTGGTTGGAACGTAATACGAGGATTCTTTTGGACAGGCAAAGTGTGTTAGCTGCTCAAAAAATTAGCAAATTTGTCTCTTGTTAGAGTCAATTTGTTGGTTTCTTAGCTTTCACCGTAAGGAGAATTTGTTCATAGGTGACTACATTGTTTCTCCTTTTGTGAGATTGAGAGCCATCTGGGTGTATTTAGGGTTTAGGTCTTTGAGTGATTTAAGCCATTTGTATCTCCTTTTAATAGTTCTTAGTGGAAGTGCTTTGTCATATGTGTTTCTTTGCTCATGGATTAGGCTAAAAGCGGAACCATATTAATTCTTGTGTCTTCTTTTTTCTCCAATATGCAATATTTGTCACTACAAGTCATAACACAAATCATAATTTTAAATAGGGTGGAATTTCGAATTAGATTATTCGAATTCAAAACCAGATAATGTATTATTCTATTCAATATTCGAAAAATAATTCATAATAGTATTCGAAATAATAAATATTTATATTTAAAAAAAATTAAATAATTTTTTTTTACCAAAATACCCTAAAAAAATTGAATATTTTAAATTTTTAATTGGATTTGGATTTGAATCCAAATATTCAAAATTACATCCGAATATGAATTCGGGTTTCATTTTAGATTCAAATTACTATTAGAATCCGAATTCGAAAGAGTGGAGTGCATTCTTCGAAACTAATCGATTCAAATTACAACCCTAATTTTAAGTGCACTTATTGATAGAAAATCCACATAAATTTTTCAATCCATCACTATATTGCTAGATTGTAGTTTCTTGGTGTGACCCAAACAACTTGTGTGATCTAACCCTAAACCACCTTAGCCTAAAACAGAATTTATCTTGCGGCACAGAAATTAAGCCACAAATGCAAGCACTTCTTAGGAACCAAAAAATAAGAGAGCCAAATAGAACAAAGGGGAAAAAATTAAGGGTATGTTTGGGAGTTTAGGGAGAAAGGAGATAGAGGAATGAGAGGAGTAAAAAAAAAAAGATTATATTTATCATTTCTTTCATTTGAAAGTTAATAAAAATGAAGAGAAAAAAGAGTAAAAGATAATGAATATTTATTATTTGGGAGATAGGTGAAAAAGGAAAATAAAAAATAATATATTATTACATACTTTTACAATATACCCTTACAATGTTTTATTTGAATGCATGTAAGTACTTAATAGAAAGCATACAATATATTTGTCATCACACGTAAAAATTATATTGTGCTTGTCATCTCCCCCTAAATCCTCCAAATTTGCAGGGAATGAAAAAAGAAAAATAAATAAATTGGAGAGATTTAGGGGTACATGTACCCCTTCCCCTCTATTCCCTTTCACTCTTTAAAAAAACTCCCAAATGAAGAAATAGGTACCATACCCTCTCATTTCCTCTCCTTCCATTTCCTTTCATCTAGTAGCCCTAAAGCATAACATAAAAGACAAAATATGAAAACTAGAAAGGAAAATAGAAATCTCTTAAAAGAACAAGAAGCTTGCCATGCCAAGACATGGACAAACATATCCCAGTTGAACAAAGATTTGCCAAGAAAAAGAAATCAACATCTTCCAAAGAGCTTTGCTTATTTAAAAACATATTATAATGAGAGAATGGAAAAGAATGAGCAAAGTAAAAATTCTAAATAAAAGAAAAAGAATCAAGAGGGAGAAGGAGAAGCTCGAAGGATTGGGAATTTTAAAACGAAAGCAAAAATAAAACCTAAGGATAAAAGAAAATCAAGGCAACGGGTAAAGTAGAAAGTATCTAGAATTACGGTTATTAGGGTAAAAAATAAGCAGAGTTCATAAATTACTAATTACATGCAAATGGCATATGATAAAATAACATTCAAAACTTGCTTGTATCAAGGGTTGACTGCCCAAGTTAAAAAGGTGAAGAACATCATCAAATCGATAAAAGCTTTACATTACACCATGACAAGAGCTCTCCACCTCCTTGAAAGGCTATCGTATTTGTCTCGTCCACTTCTACCCTCCTTACATAAAGCATCCATCAATTTCATCATAGTCGATTCATAAATATTAACTTTTCTATCCAACATGTCTTCAGCAGTCCTTTTCAACTCTGATAACCTGCCTAAGTTACAAAGCCCAACAACCAAGGCATTTGCACTTTCATCGAGTGGCTTGATATGATTATCAACCATATAGCTCCAAATCTCATGTGCTGTTTCAGGGTCATCACCATCAAACAGCATCATGATGGCTGCAACACAATTGGAATGTGTTGGTGGGTACTCACTCTTGATCATCTCAATAAAGAACTTTCCCGTTTCACGAACCTTCTTAGTCTTGATTAAAAATTGAAAAATCATGTTATAAGTCAAAGAGTTAGGAAAAGCACCATGGAAGGGCATCTCGTCCAGGAACCGAAATGCATCATTGATCTCATTGTTGTTGCAGACCAATCCAATCATAGCATTATATGCTATCAAGTTGGGCATCAATCCGCTACTCAGAAGTATATCCCACAACAGGATTGCATTGGCCGAATCATTTTGTTTGATAAGAATATCAAGAGCATTGGTAAAGAATTTCAAACCTGGTAAGCAGTAATGATCCTTCATGACTTTAAGAAACTTGACAGCCTCGTCGGCCTGCAACTCACGAACAAGCATTGTCAAGAATGCATCATAAGCTGACATGTTCTCGGGACTCCAACCAACACAAATCACCATCTCGCTGAATGTTTTTTTGGCTTTCGTGGCATTTCCTTCTTTCTCCCATCCTTCCAACATAATGGAAAATGTGTCCCCATCCGGAGGTATCTTGCCTTTGATCTTTTCAAAGAACTCCACTGCTGTAGAAGTTTGATTATCCTTGCGACATATTGCACTCAGCAATGAATTTACTGCAATGACATCTTGCTGAATTCCGTACCTGTCCATCACATCAAAACTCATCACAGCCTCACTAAACCTACCAGCTGTGCAATAACTCCCGAAAACTGAGACAAATGTGGCAACAGAAAGAACCCCTTCCTGTTTCATGGACCGAATAGCATCCCACATTGGTTCAACCATCAAGTTCCAAGCATACGGTGAATGCTTCTGTAACGTCCCAGCCCAACGGAAAAACTTCACGGCAGAATATGGGTGATTGTATGAATATTTAAGAACTTCATGCACAACATCAGAAGAAGGGTGGATTCCACTGGAGGAAAGTGCAGATTCCATGTCATGGGGTGAGGCTCGGGTAAGAATTTCACAGATGATTCTGGCATCCACTGCTTCAATATGAGAAGGGAATTGATTGGATTGACGGGTTTTCCCGGTTGGGGTTGAAATCTTTTGGTTTTGAGAAGGGATGATTTTAGGTGGGTATATAAGTCTGTTGCTATTAGGGTTTTCAGTCATAGCCTCCATAGTTTATACGGAAGGAGGCAGTAGAACCCCAGAATCAAGCTTGAAACTTCAATATTGATCAATGTTGTAAAATTAAAGCATCCATCAGAACAAAAATAAATGAAAAGAGCTACACAAATTTGAATATTTATAATACAAGAAGATCGAATCCAAGCATTCAAATAATTAAAATCCCAAGAGAATTCAAGCATTAAATTGATGAAAAGGGTATGGTTTAGTGAGAACCTCAAGTCGGTGTAAAGGAGGCTTTCATTGTTTCTCCTCTTCCTTGTTGATAACAGAACTGGCAGAGATAATGCAGAGGTAGAACCGTTGAAGAGAAAAGGGTGATGATGGTTAAGATGCAGAAAAGGTGGTCAGTCTTTGGCGGGACTGTACAGGGGGGTTGGAAGATGGGCTGTGTAAGGAGGACTTAAATAGCTGGCCCAAAGAAAAAAAGAGAGTGCCCTCTGTTTTCCATTTAACTGCAGACCATTCGCTTGTTACGTTACGTGGGTTACGTGTTTAGAAAATCTATTTGCTTATGCCTCTATGATCTTTCAACTGAAAATAGCTTCCACTTCGTATTACTTTTCCCTGGAAACTCACTCACTGCTAACTGCCAAAATCTTTTATTTTCTAGCAACCATGGAAGTATCTCTGTCCTTGATACGATTACCCATCAGAGTAACAACACCATCGTCGCACTATACCCAAAAATTAATTTTGGGTCCAAATGTGAGGTGGGTCTCTGATTTTGGGTCACATAGTGTTAGATTTCCTGCAAGTAAAGCCAGTCACTCAGGACCTATTTTACCTTCAGCTGCAGCAGTGAAGTCTTCATCTCCGGTTGCTGAACGAGATATTGGTTCCAACCCCACTGTTTTTCGTGAATATCCAGAGAAGCTGGAAGCTGTAGAGGAGTTTATTGAGAAGGTACGACTAAAAATTTTTTTATTTCTTTACAATTTTCTTTGAGTACCAGCTTTGTTGGAAGCTTTTGTGATCATGGGTTTTGTACAATCATGTCAAACGAATGCAGTCTTTGTTGTTTGGAGACTAGAAATCATTTCAATTGCTAATTCTTTTTAATAGTACTGATTTTCTTTTGGTATGTTTTGGGGGACTGTATAGATCATTTACAGGTGCCGGTTCATGACTATTCTGGGAGTTTTTGGGTCTTTAATTGGATCATTTCTATGTTTCATCAAGGTATACTTTTTGGACTTTAGATATTAAATTTCAATTTATTTGTTCTAGTCGTGGTCTACATTTGTGCTTTGACAGAGTTCTCCTATACTCATATTACTAAATTTTATTGAAATAAACTACTTAATGCAAATAATTCTAGCGGGTTCGGGACCAGTGATGTCATTCTCTGCGTTTTTAAAGGGGCAGCAGCCATTACACCACAAAATTGATTTGCTGAAGTAAATTTTTATATAACTTCAACTTTTGCTTTAAACTCTATTAATTGTGCAAGGCAGTTTTACCTAGGGCTCTATAAGTATATTTAAACATCCAAACTCCTATCTGACTAAATAAAGATACAAAAGTTTAGCCAAGACAAGCTACAAGCTAAAAAATGTTCCATAATTATGTATGTGTATTACAGTATCTTGGTATAAACTTTTAGAGCACATTCATACAGTAACTTATATAATACATAACTTTATATGGATACAAGACACGTATGCTCTTTTCTCCTTTTTTAGGGAGGGATTGATTAGAGAAGCCTACCGTATATTTAGAATAGAACCCTTCCCTCGATTTTCTTCATATATATTACACAAATATGATTTCTAAATACCTGTATAATCAAAAGGAAAATAAAAAATTACATGTACTTAGTTGTATTGATTGAATGAATTTTCAATTATTTCATAAGTTTTCACTGATCGTGCTAGGCCTGGTAGACTTCTTTTGATGCATTTATTTATCCTGTTGAGTTTGATGTGCAGGGTTGTGCGTACGTTATACAGTCTTTCATGGAATTCTTTGTAAATCGCAGTAAAGTAATTGTGTTGCTGGTTGAGGCCATAGGTGAGGGTTTACAAATCACTGTAAATATTTGAGCTGCTGGCTCTCCTTGTGCCCTATCTTATCTGTAGAAAGAGAGCGATACATTATTCTTTATCCATGATTTGTTGATATAGAAGTTGCTGACAGTTCCATAATATTTTTTAAAGCAATTTTTTGAATTTGAGCTTTGTGGAAATGGCTTTCAAATTCTAATATCAGTTGATATTATTAGAATAGATGAATCTCAGTCAATATCATTGGAAGAATTTTATGTTCCAACCAGGCAAAAAAAGAGGATTTGTCTCAGTTGATATTATTGATTGCCTTTTGTTTTAAGATGTTGTAAAGAGAAAAAGAAAAGCATCTCTGAAGTAGGATAAACAAAAGCATTGGGAGTAGATCATATCAAAGTTTGTTGAACGGATAGGATATATTAGCAGCATTTCCTTTTGTCAAAGTTTGTTGCCTTTATTTCTTAGCTTGAGGGCATCCCTCATTGATCTCAGAACCACTGATTACTCTTCGATGAGTATTAACCTCTCTATTATTGTTTTCGGCCAACACTAACCACTTCTTTATTGTTCATCTAGATGTCTATCTTTTAGGAACAGTGATGCTGGTCTTTGGAATGGGTCTCTATGAGCTCTTTGTCAGCAATCTTGGAAGTGCGTACCCTCTGTCAGATGATAAAGCTTCATATGGATCAATTTTTTTTGGCTTATTCACTCTAAAGGTTAGTTTGTGGGTTCTCTTCTCAGTTAAACCTTTGATAGTGGATTTCCATGAACCTTATCTTTCTTGATGTTTACGAGACAATTTTTTGTTGAAAATTGATAATCTCAAGAAGACACTTCAAATATATAGTAAGTACTTGTGTTTCTTTTCCGTTTGAGGCATTCTGCTGGGGCACTTTTGTAGTGGTGGCATTTTATATGGGATCATTTGCTTTAAATATCATGCAAAGTAGGTTGACTCATTTTGACTTATTGATGCTCTATGTTATACCCCTCTTCAAAAAGAAAAAAGAAAATAAAAATGAATGTTGTATTTTTAGTGAATTGAAAGCCCAAAGGAAAAAAGAAGAAAAAGAAATGAATTGAACTAACTAAAATATATCATTAACTATGTGAACCTTTCGCAAATTGTGATCTTTGATGAAAATACCAAAAAAATCTGAAATCAGTATTAGCATCTAGTAATATAAATGAGTAAGGTGTATGTGGAGCTGTGCAGCACTGGGGACTATTCCTGCTTATCCAAAAAAAAAAAAAAAAATTTGGAATTGCATTGGTAGACTTTCCTTGAATAGTATAGTTTATGCAATGGTTTGTAATTCATGGAAAATAAAATGGGTTATAAAGATATCACTTCAAATGGATTCAGGGGAGAATCATGCTTCTGCAGGGTGTTGGGCTGGAGGATATGGAATTTGTTGAAAAGTATTGTCATATGGAACGAGTGGAAACTATTTGTGAAGAGGCACCAGTTAAACTGATTATCTTTACCTAGACACCTACTCTGCATAAAAAGTTGATAGTTGTGTAAAGAGAACACAGGTGAAGTTTATTAAAATAATTGTGAGATAGTGTTCTATTTTAAACTCAGTGCTTTCTTTCAGCCCCATAGACTCTGGTATGTCTGGTTTCAAAATCATGGCTGGTGGCTGGTAGCTTATACTCCAACGGAACATGGCATTTCTTGTTTATATATATATGCTAAGAATTGCAACCTCATATTTTTCTGTGGTAATTTTTTACTGAATTATGCAAAAGTAAAATTGGTTGCTCTATATTACTTTTGGTATTAATTATCTTTATATCGCTTTCCTTTTCAAGGAACGACCAAAATGGTTAGATATAAAAACGGTTAATGAGCTGAAAACCAAGCTGGGTCATGTCATAGTGATGCTGCTTCTCATTGGGTTGTTTGACAAGAGTAAGAAGGCCACTATAAACTCTCCTGTCGATTTGCTATGCTTCTCTGCTTCTGTCCTCCTTTCCTCTAGTTGCCTTTTTTTGCTGTCTAAGCTGAATTACTGAAAATGACGTAACTTTGTATAGTAAATCTTGGAGAAACTAATGTCTGGATGTATATAGTATAAGCAATAATATGTGCAAACTATGTATTATCATTTTGTATATTAAAATGTTAGATATTTAATATGAAGTTTCACAGTTATCTTACTTCCTTATTTGTAGTGCTTATGGATTTTCGTCTGAATTAGGTGGCCAAGATTAATGTGATGGTTAAAGGTAGTGTATGTTGTGATACACTGCCTATATATATTTGGAACAGTGAAATTATGGCAAATGCTGCTTAGCTAGTTTTCTGTAGGTTACATTAACTGAACATGCCAGAAAATCCTTTGACCTTATTTAACTTGAATTCATTCTTATGATCCTTTTTAGTTATCATTGAAATTCTAACAAGTAACATCTAAGTACTTACATTTGGTTGGAACATACATATAAGTACTTGTAATTTCAATCAAACGTGTTCCAATTTTTAATGTATTTTCTAAAAATATTTAAATATATATTTAATCAGGATTTGTGTACTTCTATTTTCTTTAATATCATTGTTAGTTGTTACTGTTACAGTGAAGTACACTCCTTTTATCTATTAATTGCCATTTAGTAGGGAGTATGGACTTCTGTGATCACAGGCAGATAATCTGTTACTCACCAGATCTAGATGAGCACTTTGCAGATTCAGCCTGAGGGATTAAGACAACGGGTTTAAACCAATTTAAAAGTTAAACACCAGAAAATAGAACGAAGACTTCAGAATAAGAATAAGAAAAAAGTACAAAAATGAGAACTATAGTCATCATATCCAGACTTCCAGGGTAGGAGACCTAACAAAGATGCACAACTGCATCCAATAACTATGGTTATCTTTTTTCTTTTTTCTGTTTTTTTGTTAACACAAACTTCCATCTATTCCCTTGATAAAGTGATAAGTTAAAACTTGGGAACCAACATTTTTACATAAGTTGATCATGTTAAAGGCTACAATTAAAACAAAAGACCCAAAATTAAGTGTTACTAGTTCTCATAATCTCATTACAAGCTAGTTTTTCATCAACTCTTACCTAATTTAGTCCCAGGATACTATGTGGTGAAAACTACCTTTGGGTTGAATACAGAGCCTCTACGCCACAGAGGAAAAAGAAATGGCCTTTATGCGCAGGTTTGAACATTTACGCGTCATGCTACTTGCATAAACATATTTCACAAACTGTAGAAACTTTTGGTAATTCTAAAATCTGCTTTTTCTATTTTCGTGATACTTTAATGAAACTACTGACAAATATTAGTGTTTGTATAAATGCCTGTGAAATTTGTTCATGTGAACAATATTATCATACTAGGAGTCTCAAGTATAAGACCTACAAAACATTTATTTATTTATTATTATTTTTTTTTTCTGTTTCCAAGTTGTTCTTTCCCCAAGGTTGGACCAATCTATAGAACTTCTCATTTCTCTCTATAACCTCTGCATGATTTTCATTGTCACAAAACCTCAAAGGTAGTTGGTGTAGTATCCTAGAAATTTTCAGTTGGCTCGGTGATATTAGATTCTGGGACACTCCAAAGCAATTCATATATATTATGGAGACCACCATTGAAATAAAGTTCCCGAAGAAATAAATTTTTGCCTAAATATTTAAAAAAGTTGTACATGCTTACTCAGGCAGTGCCTCCTAATCTCATCATCACTGCATGTTGAGATTTAGATCATTCATCATTACATATAGACAAAAGTTGCACTTCATTGTAAACAGTACCTTCATAGCTTTAGGAACACTTTGATGGAATCCAGCAAATCAAAGGTGTCTTTTAAGTTCATTCCTATTCATCCTTCTCGTCTCTCTCTTTGGGAATGGGTAAAAATGTGTTTATTGTTAAACAACAAAAACAAAAGCAAATAAGGAATCTGTTGCTACTTGCTTGACTATTAATGTGTAGCTTTCATTATATTATGGTGGAATTGTATTTATCAAATTATGACACCTGCTAGGAGTTCTTGAGTTTTTCTATATCCTCATGTCTGCTTATGGTAGTTATATTTGTATTTGCATTGATGGTCTGCCACCCACTAGCTGATTAACTACATATTTCTGTTCTCAACAAGTTTTAATTCAATTCATTGGGTTCAGCTACATGGATCCTCACAAAATTAGTTTGGATCATTTTCCATTGGTGATAGTGGCCGATGAAAAATATGATCCAGGGTATCTTCAGATAAGTTGTTTTTGTAGTGTAGAAGAAACTCTTCTGAGTTCTTAGTGCTGTCAGGTTTAAAATGTGGACAAATTATGAGTAGGAATTTAGCAGTTGAGTCATCAGTAGATATGTTTATATCTTTAGCACAATGATATTAAAATTATCTGAGTTTTCTTTTGTCCTTTATTCAACTCCTAGAATGCAAAATTTTACTCAGGTATGTCAAGAAAGCTAGCTTTTTCTTTTAGAGAAACCGAGCCTTGTGCGTCACATACCACTCACTTATAATAAAGTCAAGTGGCATTCCTGCATTACAATAAAAAGTCAAAAAGAACGATGGTTGTCGATTTTCAATTAGCTAGTATAATCAGAAGAGGGGTTGAAATGATTAATTGAATCAATAAATTCAGATGATGGAGTTTGTACTGGGTCATTTACATTTTGGTTCAAGAATAGGGAAAATTTGTAGTCAGCATGGTTTGAATAGTACCAAAACTCATTGGAGGTAATGTCACCCCAAACAGAAATACAGACACAAACAAAGGAAATGGGGTGCTTTACATTTCAAATTGGTAATTTTATCACATAAGCTAGGGTGTGTATGCATTTTCATTGATTCCTACCAAGACACACATATATGCATATGTTATAAGGTGAAGAGTTTTGAGCTCGGAAGTTAATTATTAGGGGTGGGGAGGGTGTGCTTCAATGGAAGTCTCAAGGGTGCATAGTAGAAAATCACATCAGGTTCTCATTTGCAAGAGAACACATGGTTGACGGTAGAAGTTGTCTGCTTTGTACTTTGATTCTAAGACTTTACTAGCTCTTCACTTTGAGTTGGGAACAATGCCTTGAGATTTTAGTAATATATGCATATCCATTTAAGTTAGATGCATATGGTAATATCTCCTGCTTACCTCTTTCTGCTGCAATATTCTCATTTCTGAGTCATGTACCATGAATTTTTTTTGAAATATGTTTCTGCAAGTAACTGTCAAAAATGTGTCAAGGAAGTGTATGGTTAATATTAGTCTACCTAGTGTTTGTGTTGGTTATATTGTTGAATATAATTAAGTTAAAACATCCTTCCTTCTGATTAGAAAAGGAAAAAGTAAAAACATCCCAAATACACAGCCATATGTCAACCTGACTAAACGTTAAAGTGATCTAGTTTTAATAGTATAAAACTTGATTATTTATAGTATTATTTTCCTCTCAAGAGAATCCAATGCCTTGTTGTAAAGCAAGTACAGGGAAACCTAGGTTTCAGCTATGTGGTGGGCTATTTTACCACCTGCTTACACGTCTCGTGGGTGCATGGTTTTCCTTAATTAATTTAAAGGAAAGGCGTACTGGAGAATAGAAAAATGGAAGTGTTATAGTATACATTAGCAAAAAGAGAAACCCAATAGTCTATTGAAATATTCTTGATGCCTAGTCATATTCTTTTTCTCTATCGACGACAATTCATAGCATCACATGGTGCTGAATTTGCAGTGGCTCCAGGCCTAGGATTGGTCATGCCAAGAAAGGGGAAAAGAGAGATTTCCTCCCATTCATGTGGGTTAGCCTAGGCTATAACTCTACATAGCAGCACTGCAGCAGTAAAGGTTAGGATTTTCCAAAACAAAGAAAGCTTAAAGGTGGCCAAAGTGACTTATATAAAATAAAAATGTCTGATCAAGTTAATGTTAGAACTTAGGGGGGGACTAGCTCTTTTTCTTTTTTCTTGTTATAGAAGACAAAAGTGCATAAAACTTAAGGTTGAGCTTTACTATGGAATCTCTCTTTCTGTCTGTGTATATATTCTAAGGTTTGGGCATGGCCATGAACTTGGAAACCAATTGCCATATAGATGATGGGCTGATGAATATATACCCTGTTCATAGTCAGTAGATCATAAGAAAAGTAACTACCTATTGTGGAGTTTAGCTTACTTAATTAGCATAATTTTCTTAGGGCTCGCATAGTGTTTGGTGAAACACGTGATATGTTCAACCTAGCTTACACTACTTTCTAAGTTAATCTAAAATTTGAATTTTTGTTTATACTTTAAATTATAAAATTTGTAGAAAACAGAACAAATCTCAATATAAAAAAGTATTCCGCGAACCTTGTGTCTGATGAACCACCTCTCTTTGTCTCTCTCAAATACACAACTCAGTGCACAGACAAACTTTTTCTGTGAGAATCAAAGCCACGGGCCTCCTTCTCAACCCTTTAAACTCAGTTGAAATGAGAACTGGCAAAGCATATTTTTGGCTATATATCTGATTGACATTGTCCAAAATAAGTAAACTTTCTGATACTCACTAACCTATAAACCTTCTTCTTTAAGCAAACGACAACAGAGAAGGGGTGATGGGGAGTAATGTTTATAGTAACCAATCCTTAGTAGGGCTAGTGGAAGAAGCATTTTCCTTTATAAAACTTAGTATCACTTGCTGCAGATTGAAGTCTCTCTCAAACTAATTGTAAAATAAATATAGAGAAAGAAATAATAATAGTTAGGATTATTCCAATACTACATCAGAATCTTAAATTTATAATAGAACAATTACATAAAATTTCATTATCTAAACAATGTAGGACTTAATACCCAATATAATTTAATACTAAATATACTCTAACACTTCTCCTCAAGCTAGAGCATATATATGCTTAAGCTTGTACAAATATAATCTCAAGTATCAAAACTCTCAACACTCCTCTCTAACAAAAAATTACATCAAGTTTGCTTGACTCACTCTGTGCCTAAAAGAATGAGAACGAGAACAAAAATGACACAAACAACATGTGCCTAAAAGAAAATGACACAAACAACATGTGTCTCAAACAGAATTGTTGGTTCACAACCAACGTAAAATGTCAAATTAGCAACAACTTCCGCCAAGAACTTCTCTGGTCAGAAACCAAGATAAGGCAACTCTGGAATAGCAGGGAATGTTAAAAACTCTTCAATCTTGAATGGGGGTTGTGTCATAAGACTAAACAACTAACAAACATAAAGACAAACTTCTACAAAAACTTCAAAACTAACAGCATCAAAAGCTTCAAAACTATTCGGGGCTGTCGTCAAAGAGGAGAGGCAGCAGCCCCAAGATTAAACTTGTTTAGATCAAACCCGCTTCGATACCATGTAAAATAAATATAGAAAAAGAAACAGTAATAACTTGGATTATTCTAATAATCCACCAGGACCTTAAATTTATAATAGAGCAATTACATAAGACTTGCTTATCTAAACAATGTGAGACTTAACACCAACATAACTTAATACTAAATATACTCTAACACTAATAATTTAACAAAACACAAAGTAATTTAAAGCATAATGTTCTAGGTGGTGTTGTCTAATCATGATTCACGATTCATGCTCTTTCCTTTAAAATTCTATTATGAATGCTTGTAATTAGAATGAGTCAAGAAATGCTGTACTTGCTTAATATGGAAATTATTCCAGTGCTTACTTCTTTCTTCTGTATTACATTATTATCTATGAAACATCTCCATGTGCAGCAACCTCTTATTTTATGTTCATGTTTAAGGTTAAGATATCACATGTGGGACCTTTGTGAGCTTGTTAAATAGCAGTCTCAACTAGTCATAAGCATCAGTGAACACTTCTTCAAGTTAAGGTTGTGAATTGTGATTCATTCAAGAAGCTGGTGTTTCTTTTCTATTTCTTCTTAATTAGTGCAGTGACCCAGCTTCATGGAACAGAGAACCTTTTTGTCAACCTGTCTTCTAGTTTTTCTCCTTCTTCAGCTGAACTTCGGTTTGATGGCAGCTTCAAGGCCACTATACATGAATTCACCAACTATACCTATAGGCTCCTTTATCACACCAAAATCTTCTTCTGTTCTTTCGTATACTAAAAATCGCTTCAAGCTCAATGAGGGCGATGCCTTCCGACCAACATGTCCTGGTCACAGTCCCGGTGTGGGGCATCATGAACCACCACCTGCACCATGAGAGTAGTCTCATTACATCATCATGTTCTTCAAGAAGATAGGCATACGGGGACGAGTTTTGTTTTTTTGTTTTTGTTTTTCATGTTTCATTTCTTTTTCTCCCTTTCAGGGAGTTCTTTTTTGTCATGATGTAGTATTTTCCCTCGTCATAATAGATTGGCATGATGCTAAAAAAAAAATAAGTTTGCTTCTTGATGTTCTGAATAGTATTCTGGATTGTTTTGCTATAGATTACAGGCAGTTCCCTCCTTTCCAATGTGAAGCTCAGTGGTGAGAGTAGCCATTGCCAGCATGCATGCTGGCAAGTGGCAGCTGTTTGCTACTCTTTTTAATGTTCCTTTTAGTATTGTGTTTTGTTCCAAGATATTTAGGATTCATAAATCTCTGTTATTTTTGTAAAAGGGAGGAAATCGGATCGGTTCGATCGGTTTTGAGCCTCTCATTCAACCAAACTGACCATGTCAGTTTTCCAAAAACAACACCCGAATTCTAAATCAAAAACAAATTAAAACCGAAAAAATGGTGATTGAGTCAGTATTTTTGAAACTAGGGAATAATAAGTTTAATTTTTTGATATGTTTATGGAGGTCATATTAGGTCGATTTTTTGAATTTTGAAGTTTTTTATTTGCTTTTTATGTCTAAAATCAATAACTCATATATAAATTTAACTATTTAAACATATATATAATAAAATTAATTAAGCAATTAACATATATTTATAAATATAAATATAAATACATGAAGAAGATAAGCCATATGAAAGGAACGGGAAGACCTAAGATGTAAAAGATCATAACATGAGTGATTCGGCATATTTGGATTCCTATATATGTACTCATATGGGACTTCATTATATGATATATTATTTATACGATATATATAAGATCTATCTGTATAGATATCATCATCTACATCCATAAAGTCGTATACTTTGGAAGAAGCTCGTACAGTTTGGGAAACGATTTTGATTGATCAAAAATAAGAATCCACTACTTCAATCGATATGCCATTAGGCAACATAGAAATCACACTAGGAAAGGGTGGACAATTAGCTAGAGTATAAAAGAGGGGAAATCCATTTTATAATTTTAAAATTAATCGAGCTATTAACGGTATGTAATATTTTAATTTTTCATATTTAAATAAATAAATATTTAATTTAAAGATTCGGTCTGGTCGGTTAATCGACACTTACAAAATATCTCAACCGAAAAATCAAACTAAATCAACCTTTATATAAAATTCCAAACCGACATAGATGTGTTAAAAAAAATCAATTTGTCAGTTTTAATTTTGTCAAGTCAGTTAGTCGGTTCTTGCACACTTACTTTTGGATACGGAGACTTAAGTCTAAGAAACTAATTATAAAAAGGAAAAAAAAAAAAAGAATAAGTCTTACTTTCTCCATCACATTCTAAATAAGTCATAATAAATTTATATTCCTAAGAACTCCTAATTTTAAAATATTTTTTCAATTAAGTCTTAAATTTTATATTGGCACTTTTTATATCATTTTTATCCTTATTTTTCATTTTAAGTTTAAAATATTAATTAAGTGAAATAATTTTATAAAAATTTACATAATTTAAAATTAGCAAAAAAATTCAGGATTTAATCATTAATGAAAATATAAAAAATTCTAAAAATTAATAAAAAAATTTCATTATCTCATTTCATATTTTTTTTCTAAAAATATTTCTTTAAAATAATATTTTATTTTCAACTCGAATTACTACATATTTTCATGATTAATTAGGTCTATAAATAAATAACTTTAGATTCATTTGGTAAGAAAATTAACAAATAATAAGTGACATATATGAATATAATTTTTTTGAAGTTTAAAAAAAATATATTAAAGGAATTATGAAAACATCATTAATTTTTTTTATAAAATAATTTAATAAAAAATAATTTCTAAATTAAGTAATGTGTTTTTTGAAAAATTAATCTAATTAATTAATATTTTAAACTTAAAAACTAAAAATAAAAAATAAGGATAGAAGTGACATAAAAAATGTTAATATAACATTTAGGCTTATTTAAAAAAAATATCAAAAAAAGAGTTTTTGGTAATATAAATTTATTATAAAACTTATTTAGAATGTAAAATGAAAAATAGGATTTCTTAGTTTTCTTACTTTTTCTTTATGAAAATGAGAGAAATTAAGCGATAATGAGACATAAATGAAAAAAATTCAGTTTTTATTTTTATTTTTTATTCTCACTCATGAACTATTGTTAACGGTGATTTTCTTTTCAAACCTTGGTCAAGAAAATATATAGTGAAGACTGTCTTTAACCAGATGAGAGTACACACTAATCAGTACAAACTGTATGAATGTTGAACAAAGAAAAAAAAATTATATTGTAATGTGTAATGCTTAGTATATGCTATTAAATTAATAACAGAAAGAGATTAACAAACGTCATATCAAAGAGCATTGTGATAAGAAGGAGATTCTTGACTTAGAAAGCTAGCACTCTACATAATTTTAAATTTGGATAGACATCTACCAATAAAAAATATATTTAAACAACATAAACGAGCAAATTATAAAAGGTTGTGAATTGCTTTTTGTCAAGAATTTAGTGAGTAGTGCACCATTATTGTGACATATTGTAATTAGTCTATCATTTTCTTAATTTGATATTGCTTTAACTTTGTAAACATATATGCAGATATGATTCTATGGCCAAAATCTGATCTTGATAATCAAAAAACTCTTTCCTAACTCACCTTCTCCATAATTTATTAGGAAGTGGCAAATAAAATATGTGATTTGGAATGACCACCCGCTTTTTATTTTCTACCCCTAACATCAGCATTAGTCATTGCAATGCTTCTATTACTTTTGTTACTAAGAATTTTCCTCCCGTAATCAATCATTGCTTAACAAACAAACAAAAATTGAAAAAAAAAGTCATACTAAAATTGTCTTAGATTCAATTTGATAATGCTGTGACTCTTCATAATTGTAGAAATAACTGTCAAAAAGTTATAATCAACTTGTAAAATTATTCATAATTTTTAAAAAGTAATGAAAAATTACTAAGAAAATAATTAGCCAAATAATTTTTACGTGTTGTGACTAAAGCGAAATAAATCATCTTGAAAATATTACCAAACTCACTAATATTTTTTTTTTCTATATGGAGAAATCATAGAAAAGGACTTACATGTGCAAACAGCAAATTCTTTTTGACAAATGCTCCATCTTATAAATGAGTGGGTAGACTTTTGTGAGTAGAATAAAATAATTAACTTTATACGATTGAACAAATTTTCACACAAAATTCACATTAATATAAAGTAGTGTATTCAAACAAAGCCGACTTGCATAATTACGGGTTCACATATATATTTAATCTTATGATACTTTAATAGCTGAAGGATTTTTCTAATTATAGTCCAAAGAACACTTAATAAGGTATAATAAATGTGAGTTTTAGAATTTAAAATATTTTAAAAATAAAAAATTATTTATTATCAAGCACTGAAATCATAATCAATCACTATAATTAATAATATAAAATTTCTATATTTATAATAACAAGTGTCCTATGAACACCCGTTAAAAAAATCGTTAAATATCAACATCATCTTATATACAAGGCCTGGCCAACGCTGCGCTCTTGGCATCCAAACTTGTGAAACCTATTGATGCAGGCATGGGGTTTACCTTGTAATTGAAACATTCAATTTTTTATTTTCGACATTTTGGATCATTTGAAAAATGTCCACCATTGGGTTTGTAAAAGGTAGAGTTTGCAGTTCCTACCCAAGCCCAATTCATGAACCATGGGTACCAACTTCAAAATTAATAGCTTTAAGGTAAAGTCATTGTCTTGTACAAGATTGAGATGTCTCCGCAACCAGCAACACAAATTAGATCTCTGTTGAATTTTGTGATTCCAAGTTCCAACCTCAAAATTTTCTAAAGTTTCCATGTTCCAATAAAACATAAAATTGATAAACTAATTATATTACGTGCTAGCTAAATAGCTTGTCAATAATTTTCAGGAAATGAATTCTCTCCTGTACCGAGAAATTCGGTTTGACTAATAAAAGAAATATAATTTTATTCTTTTAATTGTGTCATCTCTTAATCACAGATTTTTTCGATTTTTTATTCTTGAAGAAAAAGAAAAAGATAATGATGTTGAAATTACAAAAATAATTGTAACTTCATTAATTTCAGATTTCAGTGAGTTGAGTCCCTCATCCATCCACCTGGTCTGCATGCATACGTATTGAAATTAAGAGGATGAGGAAAAGTAGATGAAGAGGGCAGATAACAATCAGACCAATTTTAAATTGTATGTGACTGCCAGGACCAAAATTATAGACCACTTGGGATTTAGGCAACATCATTTAGCCTGAAATTTCCTCAGCATAACCAATTAATTTCACATTAATTATTGTTAGTTGAGGGCAGCAGCAGTAGCAGTAGCAGCACTCATATTTAGGTGATAGATGTAATTCACTTAATATTATCAAATCTAGCTATAAAATTGTAATAAATTTTTTGAATAAGTGCCTTAATAAATTTATTAAAATGTAATAAATATAATTTATAAAAATTAAATTTAAAAAAAATAATAATTTATATATTAAATAATACAGAAATTAAAATCTATTACCATAATAAATGTTATAATTTTTTTATTTATAAAATCTTAGCAAATGATAACAGGTAAAAATTTAATTTCATGTATTTCAATTAATTAATTTTACTATAAAAAAACTCATACTTTTACGGGAGTCAGAAAAACACATTTAAGTTATGAATGCAAAATTAAATTTTAAATTCATTTTATATAATTTTTTGGCTACAAGCAAGTCAATAACTAATATTTATTTTTTATAATTTTAAATTTTAAAAAAATCTGAATCACTGACCAAGTTCGAGATCAATAATGTCAACTTAATTTAATCTTCTTTCTTTCTTCGTATATAATTGCAATTTGAGTCATTAATAGATATACGTAAGCAAGGCTAGAGAGCTAGCTGTTGGATATAATAAATTCAAAGATTTTTTTTCTTCTAAAAAATTAAAATTGATGACATAAGGTAGATAATATAATATTTGAATGAAAGAAAGAAACACAGTGCAAAAAATAAATACCTAAACTTTAATTGTTATTTAAATTTTAAACAACTCAAGTGGGAAAAAAAAATTTGTTTATGGTACAATGCATCATGAGATCACTACATTTGTGATTAGGACATTATTTATATTTTTTTGTAGATTGGTTTTGGTTTCATACATCTTTCTTCATATATAATCAATTATATTAGATCAATAATTTTGACCTTCAATATTATATTTACATAAATAGAAAAATAAATTAGTTTAACCCAGTATTAGTCAATATGTTTGGCTGCATAATTTTTTTTAAAAAAAAAATAGAACATGAGGAAAGGGACTTAATTTGATTTGATAATAAACTTCATCACTTTTAAATAATAAATATTGTCTATGAGGTGAGGGCGGTGATCTAAGTTCAAGTCACATATATATTATTACCAACTAAAAAAAAAAGTCACATATATATTATTATTATTTAGTGAATTTTTTTTTTTTTTGGTTTCTTGGTTTTCCACAGATATTATTCTAAAATTATTTTTTCGGGCTCTATCACGATTAGAAAGCCCTCTCAACAATTATCTTTTTCAAGATTTGAACTTGTGTTCTTATCTTGAGAGTGCAACTTGTGTATCACTATATCTAACTCTTAACAAATATTCTTAAAATATCGTTGAAATTTTTAAAATAAACAATGCTAACATCAAGCGCATCTCCTTGTCCCACTTGACTAGATATGGTAGCCATACAGCAATTTAATTTGAATTAAATAACTAGAGACGTTACATATACAAGCTGAGTTTTCCAACCTACTTATTGAAAAAGAGGGCTCCATTAAGTAGTATAAAGTTCCAAGTAGCACCTGTAATATTATTTTACCAAAAATAGTAGTTATTAGTCATGGAGAATATGATTTGTGGGACAGTGAGGAAACGTAGCAAATATATGAAACGTGGATGATTTGAGAACACAAAAGTGAACTAAATGTCTCCTTCAATAAATTGAACTAATTTGGACATCATTTATTATGGATGATATTGGTATTGCACATACTACTTAATTGCCTACAAAATTGTTAATTGTAAAACTTATTTGGTGTACAACATAACTTAGGATGAATTATACAATACCCGATCTCAAAAGTTAGTTTGTCATCTAATTTTTTTATGCCTTTAAAATTATATGATTATAACTATAATTGATAATTAAATTATTAAATATTTTATAATTCTAATAATTAATCGAGTTTTAGATTATGTGATAAGCTGTTTGATAAAAATTACTTAAGTAATTATTTTTTCGAAAAAAAAATTCAAAAAATATGTTTTATCTAATTTGATAGTTTTTTGGTTTGGTAATATATATATATATATATATATAATAATAATAGAATAATGTAATTGAAGTTTTTTTTAAAATATATATTAAAATTAATCAAAATTCAATTTAAAATCATACATATTAAGTTTTGACAATTTACATAAATTAAAATATGTATAACATATACAATAATTCATTAATAAACATGTTAATTAGTTTCAAGCTTTCTGTGGATTTGTGCTTTATGAGCAAGATGAACATGATGTACACAGGAGACCTGCAAAGCGATTCATGCACTTACATTCTTCTGACAACTTGTTCAGATTAAACGAGCCCGTTGGAATCCCGATTGTTTCATGTTTTTTTCAAGAACACTAAAAATGATCATTTCTAAATTCAAAAATTAAATATTTTTTATAATAAAATATATTGTGAAACAAAAAATAAAAAACAGTTGAATGAAAATAGAATTCTCAATCTTCTCAGGCAGAGAAGATGATGCAAAATCTGTGGGCAGAGATAGAAGCACTCATGTTTAGGCGTTATAATATAAAAGCTGACAAACACTCAATACCTAATTGCAAGTACTCCTACTCGACATTAATTATATATAATATGATGAGAATTCATTCACACACTGCGTAAAATTAGCTCAATTATATATACGTTGTCAATATATAACTTTTTAAACATGGTTTTTATTAAATTTCACCTTGGGCCATCAAATCTTGTATTAGTAAGAGATTTTCAATTAACCATCTCATCAACATTACTTAAAAAATTAAAATGAATGGTCTATAAAAATTTTAAATATAATTTTTTTTTTAACTACTAGATAAATTAATATGAGATTTGGCATGTGCAATTTACATAATAATTTTTATAATTTAATAGTAAAATTCAAGATAAATTCATCATATAAATAAATTATTGTTGATATAAGATTGAGTTAATTTTACAATTGACTTCGGGTGCTATGTTCTCGTATCTATATTAATATTAAAGATAAGAAATTTGTACTAAAGAATTATTGGATTTGAAAATATTTTTACATTATAAGCTATTGTAATTCTTCCTATAGATATAGGGTGGAAAGAATTGAAGAATAGAGTCTTTTTTTTTTTGTATAAATGTGAAAGATTATTTGGTTTTTATTTATTTATTTAGCAGTCTGATCAGTTTAAATGTACTTTTAACAATCAATCTCTCTAATCTGATATAAGATATCATCATCTACACGGAGACTAAAAAATTTATAAATATTTTATTTTCGACATAAATTTGAACCTGCAAGTCATTAACCCTATGAAGTTTTTATTTTTTTTAACACCATGTAGACGTAATCATGTACTAATCAATCAAATTTTACTATACATATATAATTATATATTATTGAAATGATTTCTATAAATTGAGAAAGTAGACACATTCGGTAATTAATTATAAGGGCTGACTATGATGATAAGAAATGTATATTTTAGTAAATTAAGAAGAAAAAAAAAACTCTTGTAATGTGAATATAATTGTTATATTGTCTCTAAATTTTGGAAATAAAATATATTCAAATAATTTAATTATGGAAGAACAAAAAGAAGACCCCAGAAATTAAATGGTGGCAGATACTCGGCAGGAGAGTTAATTTGTACCGTTAAGCGTTACAAATAATTGAGAGCATTTATTTATTTGTTGTTTCTTTTTTCCTTTTAAGTCTTTTGCTTTTGAAAAGTTATAGTCTTGTTTTGGACTCACCATCTCACTTATACAGGAGCTTCTCTTATTTCAGTAAAACAACAAAAGATATGAATCTATGTTGTACACGTAAGTATGAGTAAGTATTATCGCAATAAAGGTTAAAAAATTTCTATATATAAATTTGCAACAAATGCTTTAGGATACTCAACTAAAAAAATCCTTTCTTGAATTGTCTATTATATTTTAGTACTGTCATAGTTCTCAAAGCTCTATAACTATAAAAACCCAGAAGCCATTTCGTTTAATTTCCCATTCTCAGACCTCAAATACTTGTAACTTTCAGGTATATATATGGAGCAAAATGAAGATGGTATACGTAGCTTTACGTTAGAGATGATGGATAAAAAGAAAGATATTGATACAGTGATTGAACTTGGTGGCATCCTTGACACACAATCACTTCTTTTTGGTGGAGACACAACACAAAAACTCTACATCAATACCCTCTCTGCTCGTGAAATGAAATCCCTCACTTCTCTTTGTGACACTCTCTTGCCTTCTATCCACCTAAATAATTTTTCCGACCACCAGGACAACTCCGTGGCCAGTTTCTACCGGACTTCAGCTTCCATGACCGGCACACCTGAACGTGTAAGAATATTTATGTAAAATTTCTTTGGTTTAACTGGTCATGTATAGTAATGTTTGAGTTAGTTTACGGGCACTTAATCTAATTTTAATTCACACATATATATATATATATATGTATATGTATATATATGTATATGTATATATATGTACAGCTTGGGGGTTTGATAAGTGGGAGATTGAAACACCCAAAGGTATGGCTGATGCGGTTGGCGTTATGGTTGCTATCGACATGGTTGGGGACGGTGATACTGTGCGGTCCGGCGAGCTTTTCAGGGGAGTTCCCTTACGTTCATAGCTTTTGTAATTTGTCTGAGAAGAAACGGCAAGAAATTATGGTGTCATGGTCACTGGGTTTCTTGTATCACATGAGAATGTTCATTAAGACCATCAAACTTCTTACTCTGCTTGTCTTCTTCACTCAGGTAATTAATTAATTCTGATCTTTGTTTTTCCATGCTACTTCCTATATATATATATTTATATGTTTTCTATTTCTTCTCTTAATTTGATAATATTTAATTTATATGTTAATGTATGAGTCAATCTAACTCTTACAAGCAGCATCAACATTTTCTAGTTTCTGAACCAAATTGTGTTTCATTGAGAATGGAAACTCATTGATTTGAGTGACAATTTTTGTCTGAGGAAATGAATTGTAAAATTCCCCCTCACCTACCCACTTCCAACTATTTCTAATATCCCCCCACCAACCTGTTAAAATGTCAAAATATCAAAATGGAAATAAGATGATGAACTAATGAATTAATGGTGTGTTTGTCCTTCTCTGCAACTTTTTCTGACATTTTCATTTATAAGCTGACATTAGTTTTGTATATGATAAGATCATTGGGATTCATGACCTTTTTTAGGAGGGCTAATTTAACCTTGAATCTAATCCATTAATAATTATTTTTTGATTTATTGTTATTCTACAAGTCTCTTTACATTATCAATAAAAAATATTATAATCCCGTCAATTTACTTGATTAAAATTAAAATTGGTGATGGTGTTAATAACACATATTATTTCCTTATTTACTGACGGTACAAGAATTAGATATTGATAGCATATCAAATATTAATTATGTAAAAGTCAAAGAAATCAATACCAAGTGTTCAAGTATCTTTGTTTAGGGGCTTTAAAGCGAACCAGGTACAAGAATTCAAGTTGCCTGTCATGGGTCATGCCAGCCAGTTATTGTCTCAAATGTCAATTACCTTCTATTTGATAACAGAGAAAACTTTGATTACAGATTCGGCCCAACTATTTCAAAGCCCAAAAATTAGAGAATAATCCAATCCTAGAGAGATGTTTCCACACCTTACCAAACCATGAAGCAATCTAGAGCTGGGTTGAGGCTGTTTGAGTTAGCCTCTTTACCAGTATACAAGAAAACTTACAGAACCATGTCAATTGTAATCAAGAAAGTTGTGATTTTGGCCCTGAGTTCAAGCCTTGTTTAAGTCTAACTTTCCAGGATGCACATCCTACTTTTCAAACACCAGACATTTTTACAATGTAAGAGTATATCATTCTGCCTGTAAAAGAAGCACTGAATCATATGCTGAGCTCTCAAAGAGGGAAACATATAACTAGTGGAGTAGTGGTTTAATGCCTAAGTGTAGCCTGCAACATGTAATTTTCAGGTAGATCAAACAGATGACAACCCATCATGGAAAGCAATTGGCTATAGTGGACCTGACACAAAGTTCAAGACACAAATAGAAAAACAAATCTCATATGGAGAGCCAAAAGATGAAGAACAAGAAGAAAAAGATGGATATATGGAAGAGCATTTTGGACCTCTTTACAGAAGACTTGTCAATCTGAATTACGCAAGAGATATAGCTGCCGATACACTAAGAAGATTTGGATTCCCCGTTTCAGTTCTTCAGCGGAAAACTAATGCACCTAGCATGTCCTCTCCTTCTTTAGTTATCAAATGTGATGCTGTAGTTATTGGTTCTGGTTCAGGAGGAGGTGTGGTGGCCGGAGTTCTAGCAAATGCTGGTTACAAAGTGCTTGTCTTGGAGAAAGGAAGCTATTGTGCTAGGAACAATCTGTCACTTCTTGAAGGGCCAACTCTGGATCAAATGTACCTCTCTAATGGTTTAATAGCAACTGATGATATGTGTGTATTAGTACTTGCAGGGTCAACTGTTGGTGGAGGGTCTACAATCAATTGGTCAGCCTCCATTCAAACCCCTCAACATGTACTCAAGGAATGGAGTAATCAGTATGAGCTAGAATTGTTTGATAGTAAATTATACAAAGAAGCAATGGAAGTCGTCTGCGACAAAATGGGTGTCCAATCTGATGTCAATGAAGAAGGATTCAACAATGCAGTATTAAGAAAAGGGTGTGAAGAAATGGGCTATCCTGTAAATAATATTCCTCGGAATTCGCCACCAGACCACTATTGTGGTTGGTGTTGTCTTGGCTGCAAGGATGGAAGGAAGAAGGGTACCTCAGAGACATGGCTAGTGGACTTAGTGACATCAGGTAATGGAGCAATTCTTCCTGGATGTAAGGCAATAAAAGTCTTACAAAAGAACAAGAAAGGAAGAACAAGAAAAGTAGCAAGTGGAGTTGCTTTTGAATTTCAATATAAAGGAGCCAAAGACATTTGTTTCGTGGAGTCTAAGGTGACAATAGTTGCATGTGGTGCACTCAGTACACCAGCATTACTAAAGGAAAGTGGACTAAAGAATGACAACATTGGAAGAAACTTGCATCTTCATCCAGTGGCAATGGCTTGGGGCTACTTTCCAGATACACCTTCATCCAATGTGTGGCCAGAGAGACAGAAGAGAAGCTATGAAGGGGGCATAATGACAGCAATGTCTCCTGTTGTTGCAGATTTTGAAAAATCTGGATATGGTGCAGTCATACAAACACCGGCATTGCATCCTGGAGTGTTCTCAATTCTAATGCCATGGGTTTCCGGGGCAGATATAAAAGACCGAATGAGCAAGTTTTCTAGAACTGCACATATATTTGCATTGGCAAGGGATAAAGGATCAGCAATAGTGCATTCACCAAATGATATCAGTTATCAGATGAAAGATGATGATGAAAAGAATTTGCAGAAAGGACTTGAAAAGGTATTGAGGATATTGGCAGCAGCTGGAGCTGAAGAAATCGGTACCCATAATTGTACAGGGAAGACATTGAATGTAAAGCAAGTGAGTTTACGTGAATTTGAGAAGTTTGTTAAAGAAGAAAGCTCAAGGCCATTAACTGACCTTTCTACACAGTTATGTTCCGCCCATCAGATGGGAAGCTGTCGGATGGGTATTGATCCAAAGGACTCGGTAGTAAACCAGATGGGGGAGACATGGGAAGTAGAGGGTCTGTTTATTGCTGATACAAGTGTCTTCCCAACAGCTTTAGGTGTGAATCCAATGGTCACTGTTCAGGCTATTTCGTATTGTACTGCACAATCTGTTCTTGAAGTTCTTAGGAGGAAAAAAAGCAGATGAAATAAGTAATGTTGTTCTGATCATCTTTCTATTCCATTATATGCAGAATCAAATACTTTGCAACTGTCAACTGTTTAACATAATGGTATATTAAATAACAATGCCTTCAAGGGAAATGTTCGGTAATATTGCCTGGGGAATAATGGGATCCTAACCAAAAACATTCATGTATGAAGCATATAAATAGAAGGTGTTGTCCTTCTATTAAACCAAAGATGATTCTGAGGACATTCAATAAAGAACACTGGATCATTTATATGTAATTTCACTTCCTTAACAGAATCCATGAAAAAGAAAAAAGAAAGAAAACAATCTTGATAGAACAAAATTTGGTGACCCTTTCTTGTAACTATAATTACTCAATTCACCATATCATATCCAAAAAGGGCTAGCTCAGCTCCACTTTAGAACTTTAAAGAACACATTAATTTCAGTATCAGTAATAGAAATGCGTAGTCCCTGTGAGCAGGAGCCATAATATCACATAATTCAATCCATCTTGGATAACCTAATTTGTCCTGCAGGCATGTATCAATGCAGACCTCAGAAGAAAAAACTTATATTTAACACATTGATACACTGAGGTGCAAGATCCTATCCATTTTATGTCATAAAGGATCAATTCATGCCCAAAACTAACAGCAGATATCGAGAAAATAGACTGGCTTGATGGTGTTGCTACTACTCATCATGGTAAAACCACCTATTCTTGGTAAAATAATGAAATTTACCGCTCCAGTGCAGTGGATGTTCATTCATAAGACTTCACAAATTATCTCAATATTAAGTGTTAATATAAGATTGTCCCAAGCAGGAACACTTGACATCATACTATTGGACAACTAACTCTAGATGAAGGGCCTCAAGGATCCAAGGTAAAGGTTCTGACTTCTCACTCTTTATAAAATTTTGCTTATCTCTTTACAAATGTACTGACTTAAGTATCGGAATGATCACGGGTCTACAAGGCCACCCCTATGCAAATTTACCGAAGAGTATGTGAGGGGACCTCCTGAGCTCAGTCAATTCCTGCATTAACATTAAGCAAGAGTTTTCCTTCTCTCTACTTTGATTGCCTTTCAAGGTAAAAATTTTATCCCTTGGGTAGCAGTACCAACATTCTTGAAGAGACTGTTTTTGGTACTAAGGAAAATCCGTTAAGGGTCTTTCTGTCAGGTATCGAAAATTCCGGTTCACAATGCTTAACATATGCAACAACGTTGGGATTTTTTAAAATTTTTTTTTATGGGTAAATTAGGCGAAGAAGACAGCATGGCATAAATTGGAATTATAACATACATATTTCTCACATAGCCAGGAAAGCTTATGTTGTAGGAAAGCTTATGTTGTAGCAGAAATTATTGAACAAAGCAATCAATAATAGAAGGGTAATTCTCTAACATTCAAGGCAAGCAAGTTTAGAGTAAAATAAACTACTTTTCATAGGGTTTGCTGTTGGGGGGAGTGGGCACTCTGCAGAATATGGGAACTAGGAAAGAATGAAATTTGCAGGAAATATATCAATTTTATTTGATGGAAAGTATAAAATTTCAAGTGGAAAGTATAAAATTTCAAGTGTAAGGGCAAGAGAATTCACAAGCCACTTGGGTTTAAAGTCCAAGTTGAACTTGCATAGATGGCAGATGCTATAGGTGAGTGCTTTAAGCCCACATGCATTACTGAATAAGAATCCAAGTTATCAGAAAGTGCTATCTTTGAGGGAGGAAACATCTTAGAAACTTTGAATCAGAGTCATCCGCAATTTGGGGAAATCACAGAATCAATGCCTTCAGTGATTTTCCAATTTTCTATTCTCTCAACTCTCAAGTCAATGGTCCAGTTAAAACTCGGGAAGGACAGTTTTTTTTTCTTAGAAAATGAAAGATTTTTCTGTCATATAGGTTTTTCCTAATTGGAATATTAACCTTCCGCATTCACAGGGAAGCTATGCCACATAAATCTCCGAAAAGCCAACTAGTAAATAGTTGTTTTATAAATGGAGGGGAGAGAATAGAAAAGCCAACTCCTTTCTTAGGAATTAGAATCCACCTATTTATGAAATTAAATTCTTGTCCATATATTTTTATCCATTTATTTACAAAATTATTATTTCTATATTTTTCAAATCCATCCTGGAAATTCACCATTGCAGCAGTTGACCAGTTCCAAAAAAAAGACATCAAGAACGTCTACGTAGAGTTAGGGATGTATCTCCTTCAAAGCAATGAAAAACTTGTTTGAAATTAAGTCTCTTCAACCACCACATAGAAACCAACCCAAGGGAGAGGATGCGGATGTTCATTACCGTCAGGGTGCCACCTTGTCCTCCAATTCCTTGAGTAGCTTCCAAGTTCCAAGCCTTGTTGTTCATCCTAAATTTTCAATCTTTTTGCCAAAAAGAACAAACCCACCATGGAAATTCTTAATGAGTCCAAGCTCAGATTAATCTTCTCCATAATCATCTGCCTCTCCTTTGGTCTAATCTCATTCTTATCATGTATAATTGCAGAGACAAAGAGACATAAGGTAACTTTCAATTATTAAGTCACGCATTTATTCATTCATTCATTCAATTGTGTCTGAAGTTTCCCTTTTTTTTTCTTTTTTTTTCTGAAATGGGTTCTTTTGCTTTGTTTGTTTCTGCAGAAGAAGGATCTTAAAATGGATGGGAAACTTTGCTATTTGCCAGCAAACCATGCTTTTGGGTTTGGTATTGCAGCTTTGATCTGTTTGTTTATAGCTCAAATTATTGGGAGTTCTATAGTTTTCAGGAATTCATTGCTCAGGAGGGAAGAGAAGCGCTAAAATGCCAGCAATTGCTAAAGCTCTGCTATCAATTTCTTGGTAGGTGATCAATCTCTTGTATTCCTATTCAGACTTCACAATCATCATGATCAAAAAGACAATCAGACTGCTAAATTGATTCATGGGTCATTGTCTAAATGATTGATTTATTTGAAGTTCTGGGCAATGGACAGTACTTCACTATGAAAATCAGTTGTCAATTCAAAATTTTCTTTCTGATCTGTTTTCATTTCTTTTCTTTTGGCTCTTTCCCCAAATAAAATCAAAGCCACATCATTTTTGTGGATGTGGCAGCCATTATTAGCTGGAAACTTCAAGGAATTTTGGAGGGAGACCACATGGTTAAGGAAATTCTAAAAATAGCATAGACAGACAGCTGTGTCATGTCTCCATCCTTAAACTAATATCAGATTCAAGGGCCTAGAAACATTATTAAAATGATGACAGAAACATGGGGTTGGCTTAAAAAACATACAGTAGCACTAAAAAAGTTTTCAAATTGATAATGTTGCAGGATTAGCTTTGGAGTTGCAGTTGCTTTAGTGAGTACAGCCACAAGCATGAACAGAGAGCAATTCTATGGAAAAGGTTGGTTGGATGGTGAATGCTACTTAGTCAAACAGGGGATTTACATTGCTTCATCAATATTAATCCTGGTTACAACAAGTTCTACAGTTGGCTCAGCTTTGACTACAATAAGGAAGAGCCAAGCTGATCAAGAAAAAAAAAACACATGCACAAATTGGTTAATGACAATATTATACATGTAAAACTATTATGGGTCTCAATTTTTCAACCCTAAAACACATGGCTTCTAGAGAATACTATTCTTCGACAATTTGTATAGAAAAAAGAAGAGAGGGAAAGGGAAGGGAAAAGAATGTACAGGAGCCCTTTAAAAGTCATATCCTTCCTTATCCAATATTGTAAAGGAATCATTTCAACATCTATGATAAAGACACTGCCTCTTTACGTAGTGACAGACTCAAAATCTTTACAACGCACCGAACAGATTAAATATATTTCTTATTGTATTCATCATTCAAAGCCCAGACTGCTGTGAGTTTTAACTCCTGGCATGGGAAAGAATCATTTTTCCACGTACAAGTAAAGGAGCTAACTGAGAATTGAGATTATTTTTATTTTCTAGGAATTGTATTCCTTTCATCTTCAAAGAGTATATACCTGACTGAGTCAATATTAAACAAACCCAGATTCATTTTGTACCCATGATCTTCAATTTGATTACTTTATTTTCTTTGATGCTCGAACAGTTGCTGGCACAAGATGCTTTAATTAACTATCTATTGAAATTGGAAAGGAGAATGAATGCATAATTGATAAATGCACAAACAAGCATCAAGTATACATCCACTCTACAGTTAGTACTATTACTGACACAATGCAAGAGCTACAAATTTTGAGTACAACTAACTAGTTTTTGCAGAACAATGGATACACTAATTTACTTCTTTTCACATTCATTTCTAAATGTGAATGTCCTATTTTCTATGTTATGGAAGGAAATTAGTAAAAATTACAAGTTTGTAGCGCCTATGAGTGAGTTATGCATCCATTGACGTGAGGGGTAAGAATGCCAAATTTCCAACAACAAGAAATATACACGAATTGAAAGAACAAGTCCACGTAGAAATGATAATGGCCCCAAGGGAGCAGGAAGAGTGAACAAGAAGAGAACAAGAAAAAGGAATAAACAAAAACAAAAACAAAAGGAGAAAAATGATCCAGTACATGATTTCTTCTGCTGCTAATTTCCGTATAGTTGGAAACTTGAATATGATGATGAAAGCCAGTTCATGAGCTAAAATAACATGAAACTGGTATAGTATGTAGTCTTGATGGTTCAGCATACCACCAGGAAAACCCATGAAAGTTAAACATTATTTACCTCAGAATTCATTTACAGGCTAAAGCCAAACGTAGTAAAGGAAGTCATAGAATCAGTACAGCCATGACAGAAGGCAACAATTATGATGATCTTCAGAGAATAGAGAAATTCTCAGTGCACTAGAATGGCGGGTGCCCAATGTGCCCCCTGCCACCATAGCCATAACCCCTTCCCCAATTGTATGAGCCCCTATAATTCTCACCTAGTCCAGTACCATAGGCACCATAACGAATAGGAGGCCTCTGCTGGAAATTGCCAAATGTCTGAAAAAGAAAGAAAGTAAAAGAAAATAAATAGATATCAACTTTTAATTTTTGGCATAATTTCAATACCTCAGTAGTTTACAGCATAAATAAATATGTTAGCAGACCTCAGAATCCTGCCTCATTCTATGAAATAAACGATTCTGTCCACCTCCACGAGCAAGAGAGTTGCATGAAATTGTGTCAAAGAACTCATCTTTATTATATGCAGGCTGCAAGGAGAAGCAGTAACATGGTTTTCATTCAATTGCATGTAACTAACACATTACACAACAAAAAAACAAACAAACAAAAACGTGTTCACACACACATTGTCCAAACACCTTCAGAGAAACAAAAAAATATTGTTATTTAGTTATTTAAATGAGTCCTCTCTTTTCGGAATCTCATTAGGCCCCACGCCAATGCTAGAATTTTCATAATTCTTTTAGGATCCTATTTCTTGATTAGGACCAATTCCCATGTTCGACAAAAGGCCTATTTATGCACAATCATAACATTGTAGCGGGTATAGTTTAGTGGTAAAAAGTGTGATTTGCTCTATTGATCCCTTAATAGTTAAGGGATCCTTCTTAGTTCTTATGATTCATAAAACAATCAAAAACTTTATTACACACACACACACACAAAATAAAATAAAAATACCTAATGACTAGTAATAAGATCCCAAAAAAGGAAATATCTGAATTACACAGAAATACATTCCTTATCCTACCTTAGGGTTCAGTACTGGCCCTTGACCCTCTCCTTCCCCGAAATTCTGACCAGTTGCATTGTCCTCCGCCCCTTTTACTTTCTGCATTTTCTTCCCAAGAGAACCCCATACTTCATCCTTTTTGAACTTCTCATTCATGGCTATAAAATCAAACTCTTCAGTAAACTGTGTTGTTGAGTACTGAGACTGCAAGAAACATTATGTTACAAAAATTAACAACCTCTAGTGTGATATATATACATATAAAATGTAGTGGAAAAAATGAACTTACGGAGAGGAACACAAGAAACTGAAATGTATAAAAAATACTAGCACACAAAAGCAACCCCACCCCCTCTCTCTCACTCTGTTGATGGATAAACATGTCACACACAAAGGCTATGCATCCTCCCTCCCTCTCCCTGACTCTTTTTTATTCTTTTCTATATGTGCTCATTCCAAATTCAGGCTTCTATTTCAGAAGCTACTAAATTTTCAAAATTCAATTAAACACCCCATCACATTTTCAGTTAAAGCCATATCTTGAGATTCCAGTGGTCCTTGTATATGTGTCATATATGTATAGAAAACAAAAACCTTATTAAAAAGGAGAGAAGAAAATAGTACAAGAGAATACCAGGCAACCTCGAAGAACAAAAAACTAAAGCAACAAGAAATAGCCCAGGCTCCAATCCATAAGGTTTAATTTTAACTTTTAAGTAATAACCTACAATAAGTTCGCAAGCAATATTCAACTGCCAAGTCACATAATTCTTTGTATATGATAGTTGAATGACAATTTAACCATTCAACTGTCTGCTTATTTGAAAACTAGTAAGTGGACCATTCTCATTCTTTACAACCTCCCCTTCCACCCCCCCCCCCCCCCCCCCCAAAAAAAAAAAAAAAAAACATCAAAATACAAAACCTCTACTCTTTAACTTCCCTCAAATTTATTCCTTTTCTTCAAAACAAAGTTAACTAAACCATCTTAAACTTCAAAAATTGGAAGAAATATGTAGCATAGCACTTAAAGGTTAAGTAATTTTCTGGAAGACTTTAGTTAGTAAAAGAAAGCCGCCTTCAATACTAACAACAATTCACGCACCATCATAACTGAAGAGATCGCAAAGTAAACTAATAAGAAGCTAACTTTTGAGAAATTCTTGTAAACAGGTGACACTATTTTGCCCACCCAAAAGAGGACATGAAGACTTACCTGCTGCACTGAAATAGGCAATGGCAGTAGCGGTGCTTGAGATGCTTGATTAGAAGCTAATAAAGAGTAACTAGAAGTTGACGTCAGGGAACCCATATCCTTCTGATTAAGAAACAGATTTTCTATGGGAGAAGATGAATTCAGTCTAGGCCGTGCTATCTGATCCGGAGTTAACAAATATGGAGGAGGAGTTAGCAGGGGACCTGAAGCATTATCTACAATTGAAGATGCAGAATAATGCACTGAAGGGCCAGGAAGTATTGGTCTTGGATCAGGATTAATGTTACCAACTATTTGAGCTTTGCTAGAGTTTATGTCTTGGAAAGACGAAGAAAGCGAAGACAAATTTAGTCTATCGACAGTCATAGATGCAGAATAAGGGACTGATGCCTTACTGGACAAGAAGGACGCAATATCAAGGGGATCAGAAAATTGTAACGGGCTAAGAGAGGGTGACTTGTTCGTATTTACAAGAGTAGAAGCAACAGAAGAAGATACAGGGGTACCACATTCTAATGAATTTTCCATGTTCACGTTTGTAGGTGCCCGTGTTTCTGAAGCTTGCATCTGATTCTGCATAATCCAGGGAGAGGACACCGAGGATGATACTTGAAAAGGAATATGTGGCTGCAGTGAAAGACTGCTGTTGGTTGATGTTCCATTATAACCTTGCCAATGTGTTGGCATAGAAAAATATGGATAAGCAGTAACTTGAGTAGTAGCTGATGGTCCTGACTGGGATACAGATTGATAGGATGGAAACCCACTAGGACGGACTTTACCAATCATGGCAGGGGTATCTTGCCTTTGAATTGGCTCTGTCAAGACTTTGCCACCAATTGCAGCTGTTGGAGAAGAGTTTAAAGGCATCCCAGAATGTTGTGACTGGAAAAAGAAAAATACAATCAACGATTGAAGTTAGTGTGCCAATCTTCCAGAAAAGATTTGATCCCTACATCATCCAAAATGTTTTTAGTTACCTGAATAATAGCTGGATCGTTATATATATGCTCTTCTGCATTAGCAGCAGGGGAGGACTTAACCTGCAAATCCTGAAATAATACTAAAATTCATTAGGACATCCATTACCAAATTGATGTTGGGTATCATGACAGATTCATAATCTGGGAATGCATGTATATGTGACAACCTATAGAAAAGAATAAAAGTAAAATACTCCATAGTGTAAATGAGGCTACTAGATGACATATCTGCATTTTTTTCAACAAGAACATGAATAAATATACTACTTAGATGGAAGAATATTAGGAGGAAGAAACCAAAGTGCATCAACCATATTCAAATCATGATGCAAATGGCAATCAAGACAGATCCAGAGTAACAGGTTGTACATTTTTCCAATCTGGTAAATGACTATTTGCAAAATTAAATTCAATATATTCAGGAGGATAAATAAAGAAGGTTGGAAAAAAGGTATTGCATCCTTAACAATGACACAAGTGATTTATAAATTTCATAAATTCCGAGAAGTGAAAAGAAAGATATTTCCGAGCAAGCATATATATGTAAGTTTCTTTTTCCTAACAGAAACAGGTTTTAAACTATCCCCATAATGAACTGGGAAAACGGAAAGAAGACAAGGAGATGTCATCAAATTCTATTCTAATTACCTTAATGTCACTTGCTCGAAACAGAATGTATTCATAAACATTATCACTTGGAGGAACTTGTGGACCATCTCTCTTTCGTCCCTCTGTTCCATAGGACCTAACTGAAATATCATACAAAGAAAGTATTTTGCAATGTTTAAGAATAAGGGTTTCCTTGAAGTGTGCTATGAAACTGAAATTTCAGCCACAGGGGAATAGAGGTTCTAACTTGTTTAGTGACAGTAGTCCAAAATCATAAGCAAACTTATTGAATATCTAACATCAATTAAACTTATTGTTATGAAATTATAACAATGATGTGTTACATATCCATCAACAAAATTCAGACTACAGTGACTTTCTACTGCTGCATTAGAGGCGCACATACTACTAAGTAAAGCATAAGAACTTCTCTGAAGTGAAAACATGGACAGGAAGCAAAGTTCTAATCATAATACTCAGAATTCAGTATTATTTATCAAAAAAAAAAAAACAGAATTCAGTATTGGCCTGTGTTTTTCCAGGTTTGAAACAGTAGAATCTGATTTTGCTAACTTTCACAGTATCTCATAATTCTAAATGAATTTGACATTCAATACTGAGGCTGATTTGACAAACTTTTAACACAGTTTCCGTTTCTCCTTTAACTTAGTATCTGCAGGTCAAGTTTTATTTTCAAATGAGCAGATGTACCATCCTCAATGTCTTCCGGACTATTCATTTTCTATCTATGACTCAATATCCATAATAGCTCGCCCAAGATCCTATTATTATTTAGTACTGCTTACTAAGTGAAAACATCCTGTTCAAGATCAGTTCAGCAGATTGTAGGATTCTGTCATATCAACACTTTCCCCTTGCACTTGAATAACATCATTCCATTAAAATACAATGAGAAGCATCAACAAGAATAATTTGTTAGCTCTGCAGAGTAAATAGCATAGCATCTAAGAAAAGTTGTAATCTTCATACAAGAATTGTAATAATTAATGGTTACACTACTAATCATAATACAAACCTATGCAGTGGAACTTCCATTTACCCGTTGGGTACCATAGCCTAGAAAACCCAATTTTCTTTTTTCTTCAGGCAAAAAAGCTTTGGTTCGAAAGTTCTTGTTGAATCAGCAAAAAACCAAAGCAAAATAACAATAATGCGAAATAACCAGTTATATAGGCATCTGCAGCTTACATACCTTTCTTTAAGCCAATAGTTGAGTCATTGATGTCAAGGAAATATAGAACACCCTCGTAACGAATCTCGTACTTAGAAATCAGGCTTATGAAGCTCCCAATGTACGATTCTCCAGCACTCGCCGAAGTCGAAGGAGCTTGAACCCCTGATTCAGTCGCCATGGGGTAAGGAAAATATGTCTCGTCTAAGAAATCAAAGGCGGACCTCGCTCGCAATGAAAGAGGGGCTACCGATGAAACAGTGGAAGAAAATGAAGGAAAACAAAGGAAAAATTTTGAGCGTCAGTTGCGATATTCTAAAAATTAGGGTTTCTGATCTTCTCTCCCTCCAAAACACCTTCTTCCTGTTTGTGAAAATTCAGGTACAAGGAAAGTTGGAAAAACATTGTCACTCTCGTCCCAACGAAAATGAAAAAAGCGGGCTTATTTGCTATGTACCAAAAAAATAAATTATAGAAAATATTTGCTTGGGTCAGATTTTTGGTATTGGGCCTGACCTCCTTTAAGAATACCCATTAATCATAGCAAAGTATCAAGTGTGGGCCTCTCAAGGCATACTAAGTTTGTTTTAGGCTTTCAGCCTAGGTTTGTTTAGGCCCCTACGAAATCGAAGTTTGTTCTCGGATCTATGTTATACATTAAGATATTTTATCAGTTAGAAAATTTAATCTCAGATTCGTGGTATACAGCACTACGTGATTTTACTAATTAAATTAAGAATAAAAATATTTATTTATTTATTCAATTTTATAATATATATATATCAATATTCCTGGATCATACCTTTCATTATATTTCCGATTTCAGTAAGACTTCCACTTTTGCAAATTGCAACAAATTTTTTTTGCCATATGTGTAATTTTCCTAGTGTTTTATTGCTAAGTATAGTTATGATTTTTTGCTACTATCACTTTCAACTTCAAACTTAGCTATCACTTAATCTCGCATCAATTAGTTGTTAGTTTAATTAATATATTTACCTTCTAACCTTAATGCACTTTAATCTCCCCTTCTTCCACTCTATTTCTAAGAGTACTTAGGACTGATTGAGTCACGTTTTCATGTCCCAATCGAACTATTTTTTTATTTTTTTTTTTATGATTATTCTCAAAGAAGATTCTTTTTCAAACACACTGTAGATCCAATCAACAAGTGACCCTCAAAGTGTTGTCCAATTTTTGAGAATTTGGAAACTTTATCAAATCCCTAATAAGCTGGTGTAGCTTTTTCCAATATTGGTAGATGACAAGCCTTGGAGCTATAGAATATATAGACGTAAGACAAGTATAGGTTATAAGAATGACATATGACCCGCAGCTTTCCTTTTATCTTTTTTTTTTTTTTTTTTTTTTTTTTGTAGTACATTTGTAAAAAGAAAAACAGCTTTCCTTTTTTATCTAAATGGATCTCAATTCCTAGTGGAGAAGATGACCCTAGGCTCATTATTATTCTAAATGCAGTTCACTAAAAAAATTGTACATTCATAAAGCATTTGTATAACAAGATGATTCAACCTTGCCATGCAGTGGAAATTCAGAAGACCTTTGAACAATATATACTTTCTTCATCGACAGTCATTCGAAACCCAGATGGCTGTGATGAAAACCTCATGCTCAAAAGCTAGTTTCTATTCCTCAGATCAGTATCATACCTGCAAGGCTATACCTGATTCCACTGCCATTTCTCAATATTAAATCACCGAATTCTGAGTCTGCCTGCCCTTATCAGTAAGTCACCACAAATCATATTCAATATTGTTGTCTGTCGAAAGCCAGCAGCTCAATTAATGGAGCAAGTAGCATAGTAGTCTATCCTTAGGTATAATGGTTTGAGTTTCAAAGTCTATAACAATTTTAGCCGAGCAAATCTTTGAATAAGTTGGGATTTTGAGTTGACGGTGTCACACCCATCTGTCTTACCATTGAATCCTTTTGTAAAGCATCCTTAAGGTTTGGACCCTTGATAGATTGTGACAGGGGTGTTACAGTTGTTGTTTCACCATGAGAAATATTTGTAGTTGCATTTGAAAACCCAAATATAAGATTCATATCATCCCCACTAGACGGGATAGAATATCCATCACTGCTAGTCTGCGCACTAGAAGTTGTCTCTGCATAAATCGCCATAATATCAGGTGCTTTAGTAGCAGCAGCTACACTGTGGTTCCTCGTTGAAGTAACTTGGCTTGGATCAAGAAGTCCTTCTAACTGCTTGAATGGATCCAAAGAAGTACTACTTGAAAAAGTTTGTTCACCCAAGTCAAGTAAGTCCGGAGGAGGTTCATGATAGGTCTTGTTCACATGAACTTCATTGGATACAACTGCTGTCTTTGGTTCCTGAGACCCATCCACAGCATTGCCACTTGCCTTTGCAGTCTTATGGCTAGAAGACGGTCTTTTCTCTGTTTTTGATGAACCACCAAATAATGAAGCAGCAAGCTTCTGCTTTTCTGGATCAACATGTGACTTTCTTGAATCATAAGTATCACGTGGTTTTGAATTTACAGAGCTTGAAACATCTGCTTGTGTGACTCCAATCACTGGTTTCTGTGACGTAGAACTTGAGGTAGATGATGATGGAGATGAATATTTTAGCTTGCCCCACTTCCTTTGAACACCATCAAGCCGTAGCTTGAGTTCTGATGATCCTGCATCTGATACAGATGTTGCGGATGAAACTTGGTGACTCTCTCTCAAATATGATGGCTCGGGTACAGGAACCAACTCTGTTGAGGATGATAATGAAGGTGGAGAAACTGTTGGTTGCACAGGAGGCTTTGGAAGCTCATATGCCTCAAACCTAAGACCATGTTGCGAAAATTCATGCTGATCTTGGCTTCTCAGGTTGTTGATATTCCATGTTCCTGCGAGCTCATTCTCTGGAATGTAGGGTTGAGCACCATTTTCTAGTGACTGCTGGACATAACTATTGAGGAATGAAAGGTTTTTATCAATCTGCAAAGATGATTAAGAGTGTTAGAATGCTCTGCCGGACATAACTATTGAGGAATGAAGGGTTTTCATCAATCTGCAAAGATGATTAAGGTTGTTAGAATGCTACATGGCTATATGAATGCCATTCCAAGCATATAAGAATTATTGGTTAATCAAAGCAGAGAGGTGAAGAAGCATTCCCATGATACAAATTTCAACTTTCAAGAACTAGCAAACAAGACAGAAATGTATAAAAGCAGAAAACGAGGCTATCATGAAAATTGGTGAAGAATTTGTTCTCTAAGAAAAGAAGTTTAAACAAGCAACCAGTCGTTGCAAAGAAGCAACAAGTAGGAAGAACCAAGCTCGGCGGAAGACAAAGACACACTCTAATGCAAGCAAACCAATATAGAGTTAAAATTTGACCACAGTCAGCAACCATTTGGCAATGAGCAACTGAATAGTTTCAAATGATTGCATAGCAGCACTTAGTTCCATAAAATCAGCATTTTTTACCCAAAGAATATATTCAATCACACAATGGTTTGAGGGGTGAAGACCACCATCCCATATTCCATCTTCAGAATAAACAATCACATTTATTAACTGTAATAACAAACTTTGATTAAAAAGAAATAGACATCTTGAAAAATGCAAAAAATTAAAGACTTAACAATAACCTCAATGTCTTCACAACTTGCATCTGGAGGCATTATACTTTCAATAGCATGCACATCCAAACGAGTAAGTGCTAGCAATTCATATGCACGTTGCTGCAAATCTGTTGAGTGGGAAGCTGATAATTCTTCAACCAGAGATTGGCACTACAGCCAGAGAAGAAGCAGTCACTAATCTAGAAAATCTTACATCAATAGTCAAATGTCATAGAATAACAAAGAAAACATTGTTATAAGCATTCTACATGAGATTCACATTCAGGGAAGATCCATCAATTCTTAAATGAAAAACAAATAACATCATTTTAGGGCATACCAACTGAAGCGGCAGGAGTACCCTGATTTCAGTCAGATCCATAAACAAACTTCAGAGAAAATGCAAAATTTGAATGACTACTAATATGAAATTGAAAAAATCAACACTGAAGACATATACAACAAATCTGTCTCCAAGAGAAAATTCCTACTATTTTCCCAGAAGTCAAACTTTTCATGTTTCTCTGTAGTACCCTACTTTGCTATTATATTAGCAAAACAATATTAGTTAACATACTACTGTATAAAAATACTATTGATAGAAATTTCACTGGTAATTGACAACACCTTATGAAGACTTAACAAAGGCAAGGAAGCAGACAGAAAAAGATGGCAGAATCGCGCCTGTGGATTTAGATCCCGATATACAGAGGACACATTAACGAAAAGAAAATTGGAGGCCCATCATTTGCTTGCATTTCTGGCTTGGAATTGATTCTCTATCAATGGGCCACCCTTTCTTTGAACCTTGTACTCGAACTTAAATATATGAACAGAGTGCCATTTGATGAGTAACTGAGACCAAGGGAGGGGTATGGAAAGGTTGAAGAAGTGAAAGAGGAAGTCATGGCTAGTAGTGACTTGTCATGATCCATTGAACAGGCTGTTTTTTTTTTTTTTTTCCAATCTCAAAGCCCTGCTTGGATATTATGATGATTTAGGTTCAAAATAGGAACTTGCATGGTCAATTTAGGTTGATTCAAATCTTAATTTCTGTTTTTGTTTTACTGAGGTGTCCGATGGTTGATAGTACTTATGTCATATTTTCTTTCTTCTTTTTAGGTTAGTATATATTTGGGAGTTGTATGTGCAAAGTCAAACTTTTTATATTTCCAAAATTGATAGCCCTTCTAATCTTGGGGGAAATACTTCCATATATATTGACACAAGCATCCACCTTTGGTGATATAACAAAATTTTATAAGGATAAGGTATAAGTTCACATAGTTTTCAAAATGTACCCAGTCGAATCAAGCACATAAAGCACTTCAGATGGAAAAGACAGAGAAAATCAAGATAAAATCTTCCAATATCATACCTCAGATAACATATCCACTTTCCTTCCTGCTGTTATTTCAAATGCGTAAATTTTCGTAAGTGCTGTAACTGCATATGCCTTCATATGAAGCACAAAATCAGCTCCAATTAAAAACAGGGTATACAAGTTAAGAAGATAACATTATAAACTTCAATTGCTCAATGAACAAAACAATATTGACACACAAGAGATGTTATTTTCAAGGAAGAAAAACCTTGCCAGAACAGGCAAAAGTGTCACACAGTTCACAACTGAAGTACAACATCAAAATAAAGAGACTTGCATTTCTCTAAGGATGGAATTATAGAGTATCTAAACCAATATTGCAAAGAATGAGGACGCAAACGGCCCAACTACTCACATATGAATAACCCCATAATGCCTCCATCAGTCCGACAGAAATAGAATCCAATATCAAGAAAGATATAAAGAAACCATCACATATTATTTCCAGCAATTACAACCCAAAAACTCTTCATTTTTACCACTTTTCTCAGTAAGTGAAAATTGACTCTTGCAAGATACCTTAACAGTTTCATCATTAGAATATGCCTCTGCCACATCACATAACTTTCCAGTGATATAGGAAGCAGAATAATTTCCATCAGCTGTTCCATATTCCCCCAGAACCCAACAGATGACCTGTAATCAGAACAAAACTAAACTCTAAGCTAATGAGTAGGTTTAATATCTCAGCAACATCTATGCTCAATAAAACAAGGAGGAAAGAGAAAACATAATCCAAATAGTTCAGAATGTACTTGAAGAAATACAGATGGAAGCTTTGGCTCTCCAATAATGCTCAAATAGGATTCAACCTGCACCCAAGAGAACAGCCATAGTATATAAGAGTGAAAAAACTACAAAATTAACTGCACATGCTTATATATTTTGCAGGTAGATCTACATGTGAAACTAAACCAACGCGATAATCAAAGTCACATACAGCAGATGATCTCAGCAGACTATCGGCAGCAGCAGCGTCCTCTCCAAATCCCTCTGCAATCAATCGCATCAAATTATGTGCCACCTTAACATTCACCAAATCTCCAGCATGCTCAAAAACTTTATTCATGGTCTGTAGTGTAAAAAAAAAGGGGCACAATTAATAATTAAAAATGCAACAAGCACGAAAAAATGTAATGTTTGGAATTACCTGTATAAACCAATGGTTACTTGGTGCAAATTGCTCTGCAAGTTCAACACATCGAGATGCTATATAGGTTTTGTAATGATTATCATTGATGCTTATCATGTAATCAATCATACGGTCAACAATCACTTCCACATTGGAGGACATGGTCATCTTATATAGTAGTTCAAATGTTTTCCGCTTCAGAGTATCATCAGGGTCCTGCATCACACACACACCAACATATTAAACTTCAAGCAACAATGGAAAGTGTTTGCAAGACAACAACCAATGCTACACAGGCATAAAACTTGCAATGACAACAGTAAGAATTTAGTTTTATACTATACACAGTTTCGTCATAATGTCGGCATGTAAACAATAACGAAAAGAGAATGCTGAAACTCTTCAAACTTGAATGAGGTTGTGTCAAAGAACCAAAACAACCAGTGAACTAAACACGAACGTCAAAAACAGCTAACAAAACAACCAAACAGCTACACTGGCACTGTTCATGACACTGTTTATGCAGAATTAAAAACCCTATTGATGTCAACATATTGGGCCGTCAAACGCTAAAACAGAAGAGGCTTGAAGAAGAAGAGGAAAGGGCTTTATTGAAACCCTATAATGAATAATTGAGGAGTGAAGATATTGAGGAGGCTCAGGAAAAGAAGGAGAAAAGGGTTTAGATCAATGATAAGATGTTGATAAAATAGAGTGAGAAAGGGTTGTACTTGAATGATCTAGGACTACACCGTAAACTTTATATATATTAAAACAATAACACAAGACTACCCCATCTAAACAATATGAAACTACAAACACATATACTCTTAACACGTGGAAACAAGGTTCTTCCCCAGGCCACCCACATTATGCTAGCCGACTCTCTTCTCCAAATACTTTCACAATGCTCAGATCCAATCCTTTTACCCCAGGCCACCAGTAGATCTAGAACAGTGGCAGACATAGCCCACTGAACACTAGACAACAAGACCATACACCACGAGGACCAGGCCCCATTCCAGTGTAATGGTAAAAGTCTACTGTTTCTTCATCTTGCTTAACATGCAGAACTAACTAATAACCACCATCACCTCTTCTGTATGTTATCTGCTGTAAGAGTTTTTAGTTTTTACACAAAAAGGCACTTCATTTTCAAGCAAACATGTGGCTAACCTGTTACTTTTTTTTTTTTTCTTTTCTTTATCAAAACACATTCTTACTTAAATTATGACTTTCATTTAGACCATAAATCCAAAAAGCATTTGTTAGAGATGTCAGACACCACCTTTCATGTATATAGACATCAGCATAGTCTATTACTAAAATATGTTCTTTGATCATATCATTTGGACATACAATTTTTGCATTCTGGAAAATGTTACTAATATCAAATTGGTCACCTATTTTTGGGGGGAATTTGGGAGAGGGGGAAGAGAGACTGAGGAAATTTTAAGTAAGTGTCTCAGTTTCCAACTCTGAAAAAGCGAAAAGAAAAAAAAAAATATCTCCTGCTCTATCTACAGTAACATATCATGCAACTGCAGCCATGTCAAACAGCATATGTTTAGCAGATTAATCATGAAAAACCATGGAAAAAGAAAAGAATATTAACAACATAAAAAAAGTATACAACTAACTTGGATAAACGTGAAAAAGCCAGGAAAAAGAAGTCCAAAATAAAAAGGTATACAACTACAGTAGTCCCAAGGGCCCAATCGAGGCTAAACAAAATTTTAAAGCGTTTAACAGAAAAGCATCACCTCTAAGCAATCAATGACAGCCAGTTGATGTTTCTCTGCAATCTCTGGACTTATCTTTATCAATTGACCAAGAGCATCAATGCCCATATATTTGAGATTATGACTGTCACTCTGGAAACATAATGACAATGCATCCATATGAGTTATTACAGTTGACATCCAAAAGTTATAACATGTCTTTATTATCTTCAATTTAGAAATTGCACTAACACATACCTTCAAAAATCTAGAAATCAAGTCTGCAGCAGCTTCTAATAACTTAGGATTGGGATATATAGAAGAAACACAGCATATGCTCTCATAAAGGACGGCATTTCCTATATTACTAGATGAATCACACTTCTTGATTATGTCACCTATAACAGTATACATGCTTCCACTTGCTTGCTTGTCACCGATTCCCAGTAATCCTAGAATTTTCAGCAATCTGATCTGCATAATCAAATTATATTTGTCCAATGAAATGTTGTGTCTTGCTGAAGATGATGAAGAAAGCACAAAGAAAACAAAAGGTTTAAAAATTGAAAACATTCAAGTTGCAATCAGCGATCCTCTAGAAAACAAGCTTCCTCCCTATGCTATTAATCACATTCTTTTGAAAAACATAACAGAAAGAAAACATGACATAAAGACAGACTTAGACACGAACAAACCTGAATGAATGGAGCTGGAATCTGATGATAGTCATAGCTCTTTGGCAATCTGCGCTCTGCTACTTGTTTTAGAATGCTAACAAAGCTGATGACCAAATCCTTATAAGAATTCACATCTATCGTTATAAGATCAAAAAGTGGACAGAGTGTGGCACCCATCACCCCAGGATCATTATCACGCAGTCTCTTGCGGAAATTGGAGAGAAGATGGGACACGGAAGAAGGGGATTTCTGATAGAAGCGATGAAGGGCCATGATGGCCTTCTTCCTGACAGCCTCTTTAGTATGATCTAAGAGCTCGACAACCTGCGGAAGGACAGCTGGGATGGTTTCTTCATTAATCAACTTACAAACGGCATTAAGTGCAGCACAAACTACCAAATAATTGTCAGACTTGAGGTCCTTCTGAATGGTATTAACAATGAGTATAATCAAGTCATGGTCTTCGTTTAAGAATAGGGTCACCGCCAAATACCCAGTTCGCTTAAGAAGCAAATTATCATCATGGGTCATCTTAACAGCATGAATGTAGCCGAAAGAGGCATCGTGGCCAAGCATCTCAACATAAACCAATCGTATGATATACTCTTTCATCTTGCGCTTGGGAATGTCAGGCTCAGAAATACGACGCTTAAGCGTTTCGATCTCATGGAGGACGATTCGGTCTTCTTCAGCTTTGGATCGAGTCTCCCCAATTGACTTTATTAGATCAAGAAATTCCTTGGATTGGCCAAACCCGCCTTGGGAGCCCATGGCGAGCTCCCTACCGATCGTCTTCAATTGCTCCAGCTTTGCTTATATTGTATCGAATTCTTCGTAATTGAATAATAATAATACTTTTAGGGCTTTGAAATTAAAATCTGAAGCAACAACTAGGTTTCCCAGAGACCATAAAAGCGTAGAAGTGAAATATGGAAACTTGGGTAGATCTGGTACTGTCCTAGTTTGGAAGGAGAAGCGAGAGAAGCAATAATGGAGGTGGAGGTATGAGAAGACAAGAGTGAAAAAAAATGACCTGGAAGGGCAATTTACCAGTTTGAGGTTGTTGCATAAGATAGCACAACCGGCGTTGTGCAGGAGCTACTGGGTGTCGGAGAAGAACAGGGAGTGACGAAGATGTAACAGAAGCAGAACCAAGCAGGTTGTGAAACCATGTGAGAAGTATCAGGTGTCACGTGCGATGCACGAGACTGTCGAATTTAGTTTTAGACAAAGTACGTTCTCGTTATATTTGTTATATACACTGTTTAATATTGATAGATAAATATAAAATAAAAAGATATAGTTTCATTTGTAATGTATGTAGTCTATATAATAATATCTTATAATAATCTTAACTATTAAAAAATATATAAATTTTTACGATGAGAAAATCTTACTAATTTTTTAAAAATTTATCTTATCTAATTTTTTGAATATATTTGTTCCACTTAATTAAAGTTTTCAACTTCGAACTTAGAACATAAAATTTAGGGTGAAAGTGGTATGAAATATATCAATGTCAAGTTTATGGCTTATTTTTAAATATTATTTTAAAGTATGACTTTATTTTCTTAAAAAATTATGACATAATGTATGATAATTCATTACAACAAGAAAAAAAAATTTGATTGTACTTTTTAAATTCTATTTTATTTTATATTGCAAAAGTTGTTAAAACAATTGTCAATTTATTCATAAATTATTATGATATGAAATCAATACTTAAATCATTATGATCTTAATCATTTTATTCACGAATCACATATTGGGATTTTAGTCCACACGGCCACCACAATAAAATTTAAATCCGTGAAGTCAATTAAATGAATAAAATTGTTTAATTATTAGGCCAACCCCTTAAGGTTTTTAATTATTTATATAATTATTGATATAAATAAAAATATTTAAGTACTTTCTAATTTATACTACTTATAAAGTGGCTTAACGGTATAAGTTTTTTATTTTCTTAAATACCCTATGAGTTTTTATTATTACATAGATATTTTTATAGTCATTATTTTAATACAAATAGACTATTTTTATTTTTATTTTACTATTTTTCTAATTCTTCTCCACTTTATTATTAATATAATTGAATTATTTTGCAACTATTGATTACTTTATTACTTATACTCAATATTAATAAATCTATATTTTTTAATAATTATATATCAATAGTAAATGAAATTGATTTTTTTTTCTTTTTTGTTTGTTTAGTACATAATAATTTTAATTTTCTTAGTTCTTCTCAAATTTATAAACTAAATTTGTCTAAAATTTATTATGAATTAAAAGAAATATTAAGAGTATAGTTTCATGATTATAATATTGTTGCTTTAACTTTTAATTCATAGAAAAAAATATTTTTTCAATAATTATATGTCAATAGTAATTAATCTTAATTTTCTCAATTTTTTTTTAATAAGTTACTTATAAATATATGATTTTGTAGTTTTTCTCAAATTTATGACATGATATTTTAAAAATATTTTGAATTAAAAAATATTTAGAAATATTTAGAGTATAGTTTCCATGTTATATATTGTTGTTTTATCTTTTGGTGGAAGAAATTTTATTTTCATATATACCTTATGATTTTTTACATTTAAATAATCAAAATTTAATTGTTATTTTGCTTCAAATAGTTTTAATTTTAATTTTTTTCATAGTTTTCCTCTATTCTAATATTAATATGTTACTAATTATTTTATGACTTTTTTTTTTATCCTTATTCTTTTCAATATTAATAAATCTCTAATTTGTCAATAACTATATATCAATAGTGATTAGGACTGAATTTCTCAATTTTTTTTAATTTAGTAAATTACAAATAATTATGATATAAATTATTATTATTTAAATATTATGAATGAAAAGAAATATTAAGTGTATATTTTTTATGATTATAATATTATTGTATTCATTTTATATAGATTCAATTTCATGTTAAAGATTCTTAAATGGTATGGGTACCAAATATTAAAACTAAAATGATATTTTATAGTAGGAACTTGCATTTAGCTTGCAAATTCTTAACAATTTTAAATTTCAACTCCTTGTGAGGTCAATACTTCTTAGCCAGAAATGGCTAAAATCAATACTCCACATAGCAGCAATAAAATAGGTTGCTTAGAACTTGTCATCTTCTACATTTCTCATAACTTCTTCCATAATATAAAAATATGTGGCACTACTAGAACTAACATCAATATCACCTCGATGAAGTTAGTTAGTATTCTTAGCAAATCAATGTCCATGTCGTCTAACATTGAACCATAATTAAGGTTAAGATTAGGATATCAATATTAGGGTTAAGGTTAGGGTATTATTATTAGGGATAGGGTACCGTAATTAAGGTTAGGATATCAATAATAGGGTTAAGGTTACGGTATCATAATTAGGGATAGGGTATCGTAATTAAGGTTAGGATATCGTAATTAGGATTTGGGTTAGGGTATCATAATAAGGGATAGAGTTACAGTATCATAATTAGGGTCAGGGTTAAGGTAATGTAACTAGGGTTATGGTATTATAACTAGGATTAGGGCATCGCAATTAGGGTTAGGGTACTGTAATTAGGGTTACGATGTTGTAACTAGTGTTATAATTAAAGCATCATAAATAGGATTATGGTTAGAGTACAGTCGTAACAAGGGTAAGGGTTAGTGTACCATAACTAGAGGTAAGAGTTAGGGTACCATAACTAAAGCTAGGATAGGTAACTAGGGTTAAGATATCGTAATTAGGGTTAAAGTACTATAATTAGTTAAAATATTGTTATTAGGGTTAAGGAACCGTAATTAAGATTAAAAATATCGTTAATTAGGATTAATATACCATAATTAGTGTTAAAATTTGGTTACTATAATTAGTGTTAAGGTTCAGGTACCGTAATTAGGGTTAGAATATCGTAGCTAAGATTAGGGCACCATGACTAGGGTGAGTACAGTAATTATGATTAAGGTATAATAATTAGGGTTAAAATATTATAATTAAGGTTATAGTAACTTAATTAGGGTTAGTGTTAGGGTACCATAATTAAGGAACCCTAATTAGTGTTAGGGTTAGGGTACGATAACTAGGGTTAGGGTATTGTAAATTAGGTTAGGTTACGGTATGGTAGCTAATATTAGAGTACGGTAACTAGAGTGGGTACTATAACTGGGGTTTGAAAACTGTAACTTGGGTAAGGGTACCGTAACTAGGGTTATGATATGGATAACTAAGATTAGGGTACCATAATTAGAATTATGATACAGTAACTAGGGATTGGGGTACCGTAATTAGGGCTAGGGTAACATTATTAAGGTTGGGGTACCATAATTTGGGTTAGGATTATGGTATCTTAGTCAAGGTACCATAATTAACATTAGGGTTAAGGTATCATAATTAGAGTTAGGGTATCATAGCTAGGGTTAGGATACCGCAACTAGGATTATGATATTGTAATTTAGGTTGGTGTACGGTAACTATGGTTTGGGCATGGCAACTTGGGTTAAGGTACGGTAACTACAATAAGGATATTGTAACTAAGGTTAAGATACTGTAACTAGAGTTAGGGTGTCATGATTAGGATTAGGATAAGATAAATGGGGTTAAGGTACGGTAATTAAGGTTAAGTACGTAACTTGGGTTAGGGAACAAAAACTAAGGTTAAGGTATGTAACTAGGGTTAAGGTATAACAAATAAAGTAAGGGTACATAACTATGGTTAAAGTACCTTAACTAGGGTTAGGGTACAATAACTAGGGTTAGAGTATGGTAACTTAGGTTTGGATATGGTAGTTAAGGTTATGGTACAATAACTAGGGTTTTGGTATGGTAACTAAGGTCAGGGTACGATAACTAATGGCAACTAGGTTTAGGGTACTGTAACTAGAGCTAAGGTACCGTACTTAGGGTTAGGGTACGGTAACTAGGGTTAGGGTACCGTAACCAGGGTTAGGGTACGATAACTAGGTTTAGGGTACCGGAACTAGGGTTAGGGTACTGTAACTAGGGTTAGGGTATGATAACTATGGTTAAGGTACTGTGACTAGTGTTACAATATAGTAATTAGGGTTATGGCACGGTAACTAGGGTTAGGGTAACTTGGATTAGTGTACGATAACTTGGGTTTGGGTACAGTAACTAGGGTTTGAGTATTGTAATTAGGGATAAGGTACGGTAGCTAGGGCTAGGATATGGTAACTAGTGTTAGGGTACGGTAACTAGGGTTAGGGACGGTACCTTAAGTTAGGGTACGGTAACCAAGGTTAAGATTTCGTAACTATGGTTAAAGTACCGCGACTGGTGTTCTGGTATCATAAATAAGGTTAGGGTACGGTAACTAAAGTTAGGGAATGATAACTAGGGTTAGGTTAAAGCATGGTAAGTAGGGTTAGGGTACGGTAACTTGGGTTTGGATATGATAACTAGGATTAGGGTATGGAAAGTAAGGTTAGGGTACTGTAACTAGGGCTAAGGTATTGTAATTAAGGTTAAGGTTGTTGTACTGTAGCTAGGGTTAAGGTACCGTAACTAGGGTTAGGGTAGGGTAACTAGGATTTGGATAGGGTAATTAAGATTTGGGTATGGTAACTTTGTTTATTATGCGGTAACTAGGGTTAGGGTACTGTAATTACAATTAGGGTACAATAACTAGGGTTAGGGTTTGGGTATGGTAATATGGGTTTAGGTATTGTAACTAGGGTTTGGGTATCGTAACTAAAGTTAGAGTATTGTAATTAAGGTTAGGGTACAGTAACTAAAGTTTAGATATAATAACTAAAGTTAGGGTACCGTAACAAGGGTTAAGTATCGTAACTAGGATTTGGGTATCGTAACATGGGTTTGGGTATTGTAACTAGAGTTTGGGTATCATAACATGGGTTTGGGTATCGTAACTAGGGTTTGGGTATCGTAACTAAAGTTAGAGTACCATAACTAGGGTTAGAATACAGTAACTAAGGTTGGGGTAGCGTAATTATATTATGATACCTTAATCGGGGGTGGGGTTAGGGTACCGTAATTAGGGTTAGTTTCTTAATTCTTTTAAAATTAATAAGTCTATAATTTGTCAATAACTATATATCAATAGTATTTAAGATTGAATTTTTGATTATTTATTTATTTATAATAAGTTACAAATAATTATAATATGAAAATTTAAAAATTTAAAAATTTAAAAAGTTAAAGAGTTAAAATAATTTAAAATAATATTAAGATTATACTTTTTATAATTATAATATTATTGTGTTCATTCTTTTCTTTATCTTAGAATTTTAAAAATATATACTTATATTATGAATTAAACTTTTTATTGAATGGATCAATCTATTTAATGTAATTAATATGAGATATTATTTTTTAACTTTAATTTCTTACTATGCACACACAATTATTGATAAGCATATATGTATATATTTATATTATGAACACGATTCACGCGCAACGCAAGTGCCGTGAAACTTGTTTTTATATAAAAAAATGTATGTAATGTATGTTTATAATTTATATATATATATAAATTTTAATAAAATTATTTTCTGATTTTTCATAAGTTATTATTATATATAAATAATTTGTAAATCGTCAAAACATTGATCGATTTGTTCATAAATTATTCTCACAAATTTTTTTTTTAGAAATAATTATTCTCATATATAACTAATGCATGAATTGCCATAAATATTTAGCCATTTTATTCATAAATTATTCTCATACATAACTAATATGTAAATCGTTAAGACTTTCGCTTATTTATTCATAATTTTTTTTAATACATAACTAACACGCAAATTGACAGGAACTAATTTAATTTTTTTCATAAATTATTCTCATATTTAACAATCAGCAAGAACTTAGCTATTTGTTTATAAATTAATGTTAAGATAACTAACATGCAAGTACCTATGTCAATTTGTTCGTGCATTATTCTTATATATAACACATAAATATTTGAGAATTTGGCCTTTAAAAAAGAAAAGAAAAGAATTTATCAATTTTGTTATTAGTTATTCTCAAATATAACTAACAAATAAATCTTTACCACCTTCTGATTTGCTCATAAATTAATTTGTATGTAAATAACATATAAATGGTTAATTTATTTTAATATCTAATTTCAATACCTATTTTTTTAATATTTATGCTTGAATAAAAATATATAAATAATAAATATTTAATAAAATATATAAAGTATAAAATATTCTAGCCAATTTGTTCCTCAATTATTCTCATAGATAATTAATATGGTCAGGTCACTACCTTGTTTGATATATTTATAAATTATTCTCGTTTATTAATCACAAATTATTCTCAAGTAGAGCAGTATAAAAACTATGTATAAAAAATTTAAAAAAAAATTTGAATGAGTTAAAATAAAAATACTATAAAATATATAAAAAAAAATTAGGTATTCCAATTACTAAAAGATTATTTTGTTAAATATTATGATTATATTGTCAAAATAAATGAATTATTAAAATTCATTTGAGTTGTTTTATATTTGAAATAATAATTTTTTTAACTTCAGATTTTAGAACTTTAAAAACTGAAAAATATTTTTCTGTAAAATTTAAAAATTTAAACTTATATTATTAGATTTATAGAAAACTTTTAACCCAAAATTGTTTTAAAAATCGAAGGCATTGTCTTTATTTGTTACTTTATACAGTAGAAGTTAGTTTCAAACTGGGCTTGTCCATGGGCTGCAATGGCATTTGTGGGTCTCTCACCTCAAAGTTTTTTTCTTGGTAACCCGGTTCTGACTGCCCACGTCGGACGAGAGAATTTGGTGAGCGTCAGTTACTGCATCTTGTTCTTCTCTTCATTACTGAGCAGTGAGCTGTTCAATTATTCTTCAAAACTTTCTCTCTGCATTCAAATGGAGAAAATGGTTGAACTTGGTGGTAGTGCGTCTCCTTCTGTGGGAATTGGATCGAGGTATTCTGATTTGAAGAAATCGTTCAAGTTTGCTTTACGTTCTTTGCTCACTGCTTCTTCTAAGGAGGTACCTATTCATTCTGTTACCTTCCCGTATTTCTTTCTCAAATTAGTTTCTTAATTCCCAAATTTTAACTGCAATTTTCAATTTTGAGTGTCTGGAGGACTATTGGAATAGTTTAATGCGATTTTCTCAAGCAATTCGAGCTGGAATTTTAAAATTTTGAAGGAATTTATGTCTTTAGGGTTTCATTTCTGATAGAGTGATAAATATTGTATGTGGGTAAAGTGGACATGCTTCAAAGTTAATAATTATTAATTAGGAGAGTGAGCTGATTTCCTGTTATCAATTATTTCAGAGGAAGAGTGTAAGCAAAGTCATATTCGAAAACTTAACTTACAATTTAAGCATTCTGTATCTGTGTTCTCACTGTACCCTGATTAAGAATGATGTATCACGTAGTGGGGTGTCAGTAATATTGTGAGGACAGTATAGGTTGAGAGTTGGGGCACACTATACTGAAATCCCATGTTTCTGTTTGACACCATGATTTGGTCTTGCCTCATAGGAGTTTGACAAAGTATTTCCAAAATTCGACAATGCTCAACGAGAGTGTCTTTATCACCTCTTTATTCAGGTATGTTCTCTTGAATTTTATCTCATTGGATATTATGTTGGACATAGTCCAGCACGTGGGGTTGAGATTTTCTTGATTAGTTGTATATACTGAAAGTAGACTAGCCATGAACGACTATTCAGGTGAAGATGTATACAGATCTCAATCCAAAAAGTCTAGGTAATTGTAAAGATTTACATACTAAAAATGGAGTTAGTTGTTGAAAGATAATGGTTCAACTCAGCAGTGACTGAGCACCTATATTTACATTGGTCACCCATATAGGTGTTCAAGAATATAGATTAGGAGACTGCCAATATGTTCCCATTAGATTTAAAGATGCTGGAAGGAATTCATGGTTACATAGCCATTCCTTTTAACTTATCAAGAAATACTAGAGTTTCAATAGATTAATCTTTGTTTAATAGGAAGGCTTCACTAGTATTTATAGGCTATTAGGAACTATTGGTAACGTTCTTTCTTCCTTCATTCTACTTTCTTCTTTTTTTTTCTTTTTTTCTTTTCAAATGACCATCAGAACCAAGCGCTGGAACTACTAAAGACTAAGAGAAATGCCTAATGCAAGTATACCTATAATAACTAAGACAAATGGAGTTCTTGAAATGCCATAATGAATCTATCAGATTGTTAAAATATCCTTCAATTTTTAGATTACAGTAAACAATAAACATAATAAAAAGAAAAACAGTGATAGTAATGTACAGAAAAATAAGATTCAGAATCAATCAACTATTCTAGGCTACCTATGATCCCATGAAGGCTCCAACCTATTCTAAGAGATTTCATTTTCTTTTTCATTGTAAATTCGTCGCACACTCTTGGTTGAGCCCATTATGGCCTATATGAGTTTGACAATTTACGTATTCAACTTCACAAAACATGCTGTAGTAATGGGCTTGGTATTAATTGGTGATAATTGAAAATAATTCAATGAAATAAATGAAAAATAATTAGACCTAGGACATGAGTTCCAGAACCTGTTTACCAAGTCGTCCCCTGGCACTTGGACCATTTGCATCTTGTATTATCTAGAAAATCAAAAAATGTAATATTTATTTCATCATTGTTCTTATTCTCATGCTTATTACTAAAGATGTTTTAATGTTTATTTGTGTTTTAACCTTTGACTAATGTACTTCCATTCATGTGGTGTTTAAATTTCAGGTCATTACGTCTTTGCATGAAAATATAGAGGTATATTAATTATTACTGACCATTTTTGTAAATATGTGACTTTGGGTTCTTCTGGATTTTTGATTTCTTTAATCACATAAGTTAATGGGTTGCAATATATAGATTCCTGGTTAATGCAAAATTCAATATGTATCTTGCTTATGTTGTTTCTCATGTCTTGGCCTGAGTAAATTTTTTTCTTTTACCATTACTCTTATTATTATTATTTTATTTATAAGATCTCCAAGTACTGAAACTTGTCTCCTGTAACCTATTATTGCCTCCAAAAGTGAAAACTCCAATGCAACTTCAATTTTTTTTTCTTGTATATTTGTATTTTATATCAAACAGTCTGCATAATGGATTGATTAGACTGAATGTCAAAGTCGCAGCTTGCAATTAAAGTGAAATCTAATGTTCTTTATCCCATACCCACTCTACAGATTTCTAAGTAAAAAACTTAACCAGAAATTGACTTCAATGGAGTATCTTTCATTAGGCAGAGTATATCAGTATATTGTAGTTACTGATATAGATAATATACTGATATAGATGAATCTGCAACTTCTGGAAGACCTCCAAAACATGTTCTTTATTAACTTTGTGTATATTGAAGTCATATATAGTCAATGAGAATGACATACTAGGCACCTTTTATAAGCACCCGGACTATTTTCACGGTCATTCTTAATCTGACTTGGTGTGAGAGGCTACATTGATGTTTGTAACATATTGTGTCTGAATTCTGAATAACATGTTCTTTTAACATTACAGGGTGAGTTTGAGGCCGTCTGTTGTGAAACACAGGTATATCTTAGATCCTGTCCTTTTGTTATTCTTTTCTTTATTTTATCTTTAGATCAAAGAGGATTTATTGTCCTCTATTATGTACCTTTTATCCTTGGAAATATTTCTTTTTCTATAAAAAAGCACAGGTACATCTTGACCATCATCCCTGCTATTATTGTTTTTCCCCATTAGCATTATGTAAATTTCTGCAATACAAGTGTACATATTACATAATGGAGGAAGCTTTGTTTCCGTGGAGCATACTTTTAGTGCTGTAATATTCTTATGTTTGAAAGAAATCAAAAGGATGGTCTGTGACTGTTATTTTGCCTATTTCAGAAGTGCTAATTATGTGACTGCCAAAAGATAGGTATTCAAACTGAAAATACTTTGTTTCGGGGCAACATTTAGATTTTATTCATACAACTTAATTAATATGTGGATGTATTTCTGTGGAAGTTTCTGGTCATCATTTAATGAAGAGACAATGCAGCACAGAAATAGAGGCCAGGTCAATTTTTCAGTGTAATTTTGTTTTGGTAACTTAATTATTTTAGTATAAGGCTTTTGTGATGACTCGGAAGAAGAAAGGCGGGGCTTACATGGGACTTATGAGTGGAGTGAAAGATGTTGGTTTTAAAGGTTATGTCACATGGAATCCAATATTCAGCTTTTTTATTTAGTCATGGGATAGAGTGAGGAATGTGTAAAATACAGGGTGTGGAACTTGAATTTACATAATTTTGCATTAGAATTGATTATGTATTTAATCTCTGGAGCCTACAAATGGAATTAGGCAGTAAATTGAGTGGTTAGTATATAGGAATATCAGCTAATTGGCACTTGACTCTTATGGAACCATTCCTGTGTGGGTAGTTGCATCCATGTTAGTCTTTGTTGTCATCTATGTGGTATTCGTATCAAATTTCTTTCTTATGTAGGTGGGAGCCACACTTGATGCTGTAGAGCAACTGGTAGAAGAGCAAGACCTGGATCCTTTGTTTTCAGATAAGTATGTATCATCTTTTTACTCTTGAATGGATATTAATAGTCAACTTACCTACTTTTATTTAGTTGTATTATTATCATGATTTTCCATGTTTGAAAAGAGTCATTTCAGGTATGAATAAAACTATGCTTCTCAAAGCCAATGATCAGTAAACTTCAAATCCTTAATGTTCTTTCTCTCTCTCTCTCTCCCCAAATGGATATCAAAGATCTTTAACTTCAGAATAACTTAGTTAAGAGTGTGCATTTCAGCGATAATGATATAGTGATTTGTAAAGGGAGATTTCCACTTGGCCTATATGCATGGAATATTATATTATTGCGATTACATTCTTCTGATTGACTTAATAAAGAAGCAATGTCACAAAATGCAGGAGTAATATTATGGATGTTGCTCACAATCTATCATCAGAAAAAAAGAATGAGATCCAATACTTGACACGTATGTTACAATTGGTGAGTAACATCATTCATTTATATTGTTTGGCATATATGAATGGTCATCTTACTGATTCCAAGTCATGGCCATTCAAATATAGACACCAATACTGTACTATATTCTGATTCTTCTATTTTTTGTCAACTTAATCACTAGTATCAATATAATCATAGGTGACCCATTTTTGTTGTGCCATCATTTTTATTTTCCCTATTATAAGCTAGGAAAGCAAAACAATATTGGAAGGAGTCTCCAATCAATAATGATGCTGATGGATACAAATCTAAGAATCTGAGAGAATGGAAATTCCACAAGAAACATAGAGAGAAAATAGAGGGGAAGAAAGAAAAGAATTTCTGATTATGCTATTGACTGAGAACCCAAGGTGTTACACGTAGAGATTAAGTACCAGTTGCAGACAGCTGGACTAACCAACTAGCTAACTAACTGAATAGCCAGCTAACAAATTCTCAACTATCAGTAACTAATCTCCAACTAAACCGTAACAGCTTCTTATGTATTTACAATAAGGTCCTCACTTACAGGAGTAAGAATACAAGACTACCATTCTCTTGTAATCAGTATCTATCAAATCCCCTCTGCTTTAGAAGACACTTGTCCTTAAGTGGTGGGGTTAAACTGAGGAAATTTTTGAGAGAATTGAACCAGGTCCATCCAACTTGCATCTTCTGGAAAGGTGTGCTTCCGGTGGACAAGTACTTGTGTGGTGGCTTTGTTATACTTCTTGATCACCCTCCTATCAAGAATAGCATGAGGCTACAGTACAAGTTCCCCAGTGTCTGAAAAATCTGGTAGCATGGCTTGGACAAGGGCACTGCCATGGTGTTGCTTCAGTTGGGGGGTGTGAAAAGTGGGGTGGATTTTAGAAGTGGCTGGGAGTGCCAACTGATATGCTACCTTTCCCACCTTCTTCAAGATTTGAAATGGGCCATAATACCTGTATGCTAGCTTGTGGAAAGGTCTTTTTGCCACTGAACACTGCTTGTATGGTTGCAGTTTAAGATATACCCAAAAGCTTTCCTCAAAGGTCCTGTCAACCCTTTTCTTATTTTCTTGGGACTTCATCCTACATTGAGCCCTTTGCAGATAGTGTTTGAGCAGCCTGAGTGAAGCTTCTCTGGCAATCAATGATCTATCTACAGCTTCATTAGGTGAGTCACCTGGCACATAGGGCAAAGTGTAAAGGAGGATGCTGGCCATAAACCACTTCGTAAGGGGTTGTATGTGCAGCAGAGTGATAGTTAGTATTATACCAAAATTCAGCCAGTGGCAGCCATTTTGACCATTTTTTAAGATTATCCCCAAACATAAACCTTAAGTAGGTTTCAAGACACCTATTAATGACCTCAGTTTGGCTATCATAAGCTGTAGAAAGGTTCAACTTAACCCCTTGCAACCTCATCAATTTGGTCCAGAAGTTGCTAAGGAAAATTTTATCTCTGTAAGAGACTATGGTGGCTGGCATACCATGTAATTTAAAGACATTATCCAAGAAGGCTTGTGCAACAGTAACATCTGTAAAGGGATGTGTAAATGGTATGAAATGACTGTATTTACTCAATCTGTCTATTACCACAAAGATGACATCTTTCCCTTGGGACTTTGGCAGGCCCTCAATGAAATCCATTGAAATGTCAGTCCACACTGTGTTGGGAATAGGTAAAGGTTGTAAAAGTCCAGAAGCAGCAGTGGGGGAATATTTGGTTTTTTGACAAACCACACACTCATATGCTATCTAACATCCTTCCTCATTCCTTTCCAAAACAGCACTTGTTTAATTCTATTCAAGGTGGCTTGGTAGCCTGAATGGCCTGCAACAGCACTGTTATGGAAATAATGCAGCAACTCTTTTATGAGATTAGAGTTCTTTCCCACCACAAGCTTCCCATTTCTCCTCAGTTGCTGATGTTCCTTTTCATACTTGAGAAATTTAGAATTATCTTTCTGTGTCTCGGAAATAACCTGCCGCAACTGCTGGTATTGCTCCCATGTTTGCTGAATTCCGTGTATTAGATCAGTGGAAATTCTAGTTACTGCCATTAACACTGGTATTTCCTCATCAGTATGCTCTTGAAAGTGTTTCCTAGATAAGGCATCAGCAGCCTTATTAGTGATTTCTCTTCTATACTTGATCTCATAATCATAACCCATCATCTTGCCAACCAGTCTTGCTAAGCTGGAGTTGTGATCTTCTGTTCAAGAAGGTATTTTAGGCTGTGGTGATCTGTTTTGATGATGAAGTGTCTTCCCACCAGATAGGAGCTTCATTTTCTCACAGAAAATATAATTAACATCTCTTTTTCATAGGTAGAGAGAGACAAGTGCCTTGGTGAGAGGGCTTTACTGATGTATGCAAGTGGTTTGCCATTTTAAGTGAGAACAGCTCCAATTCCCAAGCTAGATGCATCAGTTTCTTTCACAAAGTCTTGTGTAAAGTTTGGCATGGCTAGAACTGAGGTAGAGCACATGGCATTCTTCAGCCTTTCAAATGCTTTTTGAGCCTCATTGTTCCAAATGAAGGCTTCCTTGCAGAGTAACTCAGTGAGGGGCTTGGATATCTTGCCATAATCTTTTATGAATCTCGTGTAATATCCAGTGAGACCAAGGAATCCTCTCAGCTCTTTCACAGTTTGTGGAATTGGCCAAGATCTGACACCCTTTATCTTCTTGTCATCTGCAGCTACACCTTCATGGGAGATTATATGGCCCAAATATTCCACCCTTGTAGCACCAAATGAGCATTTGCTCTTTTTCACATATAGCTGGTTAAGAAGTAATATTCTGAAAGTTTCTCTGAGATGCAACATATGCGCCTTCCAATCTTTGCTGTAAACTAAGATGTCATCAAAGAACATCAGGATGGATTTCCTTAAATGCTCTTTGAAAGTCTCATTCATTAGGCTCTGAAAAGTGGATGGAGCATTGGTAAGCCCAAAAGGCATCACCAAGAACTCATAATGCCCACTATGTGATCTAAATGCTGTCTTGTGAATGTCTGGCGTATGCATCCTGATCCGATGATAGCTAGATCTCAGGTCTAGCTTAGTGAAGTAGGTTGTCCCAAGGAGTTCATCCAACCAGTGGAATGGGAAATTTGTCTTTTATGGTGATCAAATTCAGTTCCCTGTAGTCAATGCACATTCTCCATGTGTTATACTTCTTCTTGACCATGACAATAGGGGAAGAGAAGGAGCTGTTGCTATTCCTTATGATACCAGACTGCAGCATATCATTGATTTGCCTTTCAATTTCATCTTTTTGTATGGCAGGGTATTTATAAGACTTGATCTTTACTGCCTGAGATTCATCCTTCAGAATTATTTTATGATCTTGTGCCCTTTCAGGAGAGGGTCCTTTAGGCTCCTCAAATATACCCCCAAACTTTGCCAGCAATGCATTTATTTCACTCAACTCAGGTGCAGACAATACCTGAGTGTCTATTGCACAAACCATTGATTTGTTCTAGTTCAGGCCTGTACTATTGCTTGCAGTAGTATTTAGCAGCTGTATTTTTGTTAAGATAACTAAGGTACCAGTTGCTATCAGTTTGGACAGGTTCTTGCCTTCTGTTAGCTGTACCATAGCGCCTTGCAAAGCCTGCAGCAATACTATTCTTTCCCCTTGTTGAAACTGTATCTGAGACTTATCATAATCCCACAGTACCTGTTTCTTTGGAGAGAACCACTGTATTCCCAAGACTACATCACATCTTGTCAAGAGAATTACAATAAATTCATCTTGAAAGTGTTCACCTTGTATCTGCCACTGCAACCCTATACATTTAAGAGTGTGCAATCACCTTTTCACCATCAGCTACTAAACATGCATCTGAGCCATAGGTTGTAGCTTACAGCCCAAATTCTTAGCAGTGGAGTAGTTGATGAAATTGTGTGTGCTGCCTGTGTCCTACAGCATTACTACAGGTTGCTTCTTGATAATCCCTTGTAGTATCATGGTTTTATACTCTTCAAAACCAAAAGCTACATGTAATGAAAGGACAAGTTCTCGTATTGTGGTTTCTTTCTCAAGTTCCACTACTTCATGGTTACCATCACTACTTGTATCAGTACAAATATCTATGCCTTCGTTCTCCACTGTCTCATAGTCTATCAAGACCTGAAACAATTGAGCAGCCTTTTTACACCTATGTTCTGGACAATATTTCTCATCACACCTGTAACAAAGACCTTGGGCTCTTTTCTCTTCCCATTATTTTTGAGACAAACTTTTGATTGGTTTGAGAGTAGCAACTGATTTAGGAGTTGGGAGTGAATCTTGTGTTTGTATTTTTGGAGGATGACTGGATTGGTAAGACATTGTGTTGTTGAGTGGATTGATTTTTGGAGTTGGCAGTAAGGGTGGTAATCTGGAAGGTGATGGTTAGGAGTAGGTCTGGTTTTTTTTTTGTTAAAGCATTGAATGTGTTTTCATGAAACTTGGCTAGGTTCATAGTTTGGATTAAGGTTCAAGGTTCAAAGCATCTCACTGCATTCTCAATTTCTTCATTCAAGCCACTGAAGAATAGACTAACAGCATGATCCTCTTGGAGGACTACTTGATTCAGAAGTGTCTCAAACTGCTCTTGATATTCTTGTACTGACCTATACTACTTCAGTTTTGCGAGTTTGGCTAGTGGATCTCCTTCACTAGAGTGACTAAAACTCTGAGTCATGTCAATTAAGTACTGTCTCCATTGCACAGGTCTACCAGCCTAAGGACATCATGTATGACTTATGCCATTGCAAGTCCCTAGATTCAGTGAAATCAGCCTGATTTTAGCATTTTCTGGAGTCCTATCAACTTCAAAGAATTGTTCAACCTTATATAGCCAATCCTTAAAGGAATCTCCTTCAAATTTTGGAAAATCTACTCTAGGCAACCTAGAGTATAGATTATAGTGATCATCATTGTGAAATTCTTGGGGATTTCTGGGAGGGTTACTAGGATTACCTTCACGGTTCATCTCAACATTCCTAGGATTGCGAGTAGATCGCTGAAGTTTCCTCCATACCAGCACGTAAACCTTGAAGATTAGCATTCATTCGCTGTACATCTTCTTTGGTAGCTCTGGAATTTTCTTCCATGGCTGCAATTCGAGCTTCAATACGGTGACATTCCTTCTCCTGTTGAGCTAGTTTTGCTGAACAAGTAGATTATCGGTATTCACCATGTTTGGGGCCAAGATCAGAGCTCTGATACCAAAAATGATGGATACAAATCTAAGAATCTGAGAGAATGGGAATTCTACAAGAAACAGAGAGAGAAAATAGAGGGGAAGAAAGAAAAGAATTTCTGATTATGCTATTGACTGAGAACTCAAGGTGTTGCACGTAGAGATTAAGTACCAGTTGCAGACAGTTGGACTAACCAACTAGCTAACTAACTGGACAACCAGCTAACAGATTCTCAACTATCAGTAACTAATCTCCAACTAAACAGTAACAGCTTCTTATGTATTTACAATAAGGTCCTCAATTACAAGAGTAAGAATACAAGACTACCCTTTTGTTCTAATTAGTATCTATCATGTGCTCACCTTTATTATTGTTAGATAGGGTTTTGTTTCGATATCTCAAAATTGTATGTACATATAGTTTCTACTTCTTGTTGAATTTCTTCATTTACGTAGTGCATGCCAAGGCCCACGCTCGACCCATTGTAGACAATGTCTAGAAAGCCTATCTCAGTTACTCAGTATATCTAGAGGGATGCGAGATAAAGTCACAGTATAAAATTTGGCGTTCACTTACAAATTATAATTGCAAACATCATGTAAATGGGCCTTCCTGCTAATGTACATCAAGCTGGGAACTGGGAAGTGCAAAATGTTGTTGGTCCAAAATTGTCCAGTCTTGGCCTATCTATGGAGCTATATATATTACATGTTATGTCTCTGGCCTTAAATTTGTGATAATTGGCCCATGAAGACGGCTACATATCAAAAGGCTTTTGTCTTCCTTTTTCTTTTTCCTTCCCCTTGCAGCTGATTAATCTGTCACCACTTTATTTATTAGGCGGAGGAACATAATGATAGAATGCATACTCGTCTTGAACTTCTTAGGGAAGGGCGGCAAGACTTATCTGGTGCATCAGACACTGTTGAGAAGGTACATAATATTAAATTCTCCTTATTTTACTGAAGAAAAAGAAGAACACACCATTTCCAGATCATGGATTCATGTACTTGATGTTCATTATATTATTTCTTGCTGAAGTTGCAGTTAAGAAGCAGGAATTTGGATTATGGGACATACAGCAGTAATGGAATCCATGAAACATAATTTGAATTGTAGAAGCACTTCATGTGCATTCACAGGCATCATTTGGTGGATCACTTGCTCAATTATTTGTATCTTGCACTTTGTTCAGCATTGACTTCACTTTCACCAGCACTTCATCTGAAGGATACTAATCTGGATCTGCATTCTTAGCAATTTGAGGAATATAGCTGCGTGGATAAATCACAGCATCAGTTTATTTTCCCCCTTTTTTCCTATTAATCTAGTCACAGTGAGAAGCATCATTTCATGTTGCTTGTGTCAAGCATTTCTCTTGTAGAAATTGTTATATCGCACCGTCGTCATATGGTCTTTCTTGTAGCGCAATTGAATGACTTTTTGTACTTGTGCTAGAATGTATATGATAGATAATGTGTTACTTTTTCTTCTCTTGAAACTCAAATGACTACTGAAACTCGCTGGAGGGCAAAGGCAATACAAATGGAAGGTATACACAAGTTTGATATCATTATCATCTGATACTGATAGCACCTTCGTCTTGTGATTATTGCATAATCATGCCTGCCTCTAAAGTTCAACTACCAAAAAAAAAAAAAAAAACATCAAGCTTTTGTAAGTTACTAAACCCTGTATTCTCTTTACGCTAAAAACAAATTCCTTTAATTCATTAGGATCTTTAAAGTAGAAGAAACTTCAAATGAACTCAGTTTTAATGTGGATGTTTTTTAGTGGAACGCATGAATGACACAGTATTTGAGACTTCAATGAGAAACTGATTTATGGACCATGTATATGCTGTTGGTTTTAATGACTTTTTTTCCTAATTAAATAAATGCCTGCACCCTTCTCTCTTTCTTCAATACTTTTTCTTCTTTCTCTTCCTTGTTAGCATCCATACAAAAATTTGACTAGATTAGATTATTCAAGCTGTAACTGTATGTATGAACAGTTGAAGAGACAGGCTTTGCAGATTGCTCAAACAGAGTCACAACTCACAAACACACACACACCAAGTAAAATCTGAGGTCGGTACAAACCCCCCCCCAAAAAAAAAATCTGTATCGGCTATCAACAAAAGGCTCTCAGTCAATGTAGTGATTCTTGAAACTAGTGGTGTAGGCATTAGAACCAGTCAAATTGTTGTCATGCGTTTGAAATTCAATTTTCATCTGTCAATGAACCAATGACATCTGAGATCGCTATATGAGATACATGTGTGCTTTGTTTATTTGAGTTGGGGAGCCTTAAGTCAGCATTTTGGCTAAGGTTTAGATGTTATGGTAAAGTCGAAACAGAAGTTGTTTTTCTATTCTTGTGAAAAAATGATGTCATGTATACATTTTATAGAAGTCATCGACATCGACCAATTCATGAAGTTAAATAATGGGGCCTAGTGTAGGTTCTATCTGGAAAATTGAACGAAGCCTGCTGAAGATTTTTGCAGCCATGTTTATTATAGTCTAAAAAGGCTGTTTTGGATAATAAATGTGAAAATAGTCTCCCTAATGAAATTGACACTGGTGATCTCATTTATTTTGAGATGTTTGTATAATGAAAAAGTATCTGATTCACACTCAATATCAGAAGCTGTTAAACACATCAGAATCTGAAAATGAAAGAAGAAAATATTGAAAAAATGTTGGAAATTCAACTGAGTGACATACCCCCAAGACTTCAACAGTGCTTGCTTGCTAGGTGGAGGCGAAAATAGGAAAACAATGAACATGATCAATTTTTGTCAAATTTCAACTTCTAATATATTCTTTGTACAATCTTCATGTTACTTCTATGTATTGAAAGTTTGAAACAACCTATTTACACTCTTAGTTAATAGGTCTAATAAGTTTCTTACAAATCAAGAAATAAAAATTATATCACCATGCATATTTTATTCATAAATAATATGGATGACTGTTTACAGAAAATGTATTAAGAGATCTCGAACAGTCATCGCTATAAATTGACATCATTGTTATCCTAAGAAAAAACATTGAGATAAAGACAGCAGAGGAGTTTAGCTTTGTTTTCCTGCTGCAGTGTTGTGGACTTGTGGATGTACATATTGATCTTTGTTGTGTCGTCTGTAATCTTTTATTCCAGCCCCCAAACAGAAAAGGAGACTTGAGGTTGAGTAGGGAACTTTGTATCTAAAATGATATTATGAAATGACATCTATGTAAAAAGAACTGATGGACACGTGAGCTGACCTTGATTGATTTGCAATCTGGCAAGCATTGATAGATATTGGGTTAGTCAAATTTTGAATATTTGAATACATGTTTCGAAGATAGGAAGCATGCATAATGATTTCCATGATTTATAGATGCCGTGAATGATTGGAATATTAGAATATTTTAACTTATTTCCACAAAAATATCAAAATTTCAAAGTTTCTTCTATTTTTTTTTTTTTTCAAAATTACGCTTTTTGAATAAATTATACTTTGCATGATATCATTCTCTTTGGTTTGATCATTGAAGTGAAAAGATAATAGATACTCCACGAGATATTTAGGTAAGAAATACTTTGTGCACAATTAGGCTGGAGTTAAAAGGTTTTTAGAAAGATCAGGATTATGGGTGAAAATATAAAATAATTTTTAATAAAAATTATTAAATACATTCAAATTCTCAAATTTGTAAAAAAAATCATTTCGAGCTCAAATAAAATTATTTACTATCTCTATTGGAAGAGTACTGATTACAAAACAAATTATACATAGTGATGTCATTTGTTTTTCATACAATAATATGAGACTTACTAAACAATACGAATAATAAACAAAAAGTTGAAAAGATAAGAGTGCATGAATTATATCTATTAATTTAGCTGAGTCAATTATCCAAATTTTAGCAGGCTAAGTTATGAATTGGTAGACCACATATTTGTTTTAGTTCCAATGTCCAAGATGGTTTCCATGATAAAATCATCAATAAACATTTGTTCATTTTGTAAATTTAAATTAATTAAACTCATGGCGTATGAACTAACAACTATGATGGAGAAGAACAATATTAGTCACTAAAAATTAGAGAATTAAAATTTCCATCTTCAAAATTTTTTTTTTTTTTGTTGCCTTCGGCATATGTATCTCTTGAGTAACAAATACACCCTAATATGGGTACAAACCTACTTGAAAATTTAAACCCTTGGAGGAATTTTTCCCCTCAAAAATGAAAAAGAACTTGATTTTTCTCTTGCACTATGAAGCCTCCTCTGTACACTTGACTTCCCTTTTCTGTATTCTAATCTTAAAAATATCTTCTCTTGAATGTCTCTCTTGGCCAAAATCAAAGGGAGCAGTTGTTCTCCCATCTTGGGTATTTTTTGCTTGTGGTTTCAATCTTCATCATTTTCTCAAGAATTTAGTTTTTTTTTTTTTTTTTTCTAATGTTTGGGCTTTTGGCTTGATGATTATGTCTTGAGAAATAATTTAATGGGCAACCCATTTTGGGGCAGAGGAAAAGGGCCATATTGAATCCCATTCTGTGCTCCCACCATAGACCACCTGCACCAAAATAACACAAACATTTAAGACTTTCTATTTATAGAAACTGAACTTTAGCCCAAACTTAACTATAAATGGAATGGATAGTAATACTGTTATTAGTAATGAAGTTTACCAACCTATATTTTGTGGAGAGATGATGTAGAAGAACCAAAATCTCAACCTTGGCTAATTCATTCCCAGGACATGAGTGGATTCCATTGCCAAATGGCATAAAAGTATTGGGCTTTGGAGCCACCTGTTATATATAATTAATTAGTTAATAAAAAGAAAATGTCAAAAACTTGAACTAATAACATTGATGAATATTGTACAGCAACAAAATCAGTTGAGAATGAATAAAGTTACCTCAAATCTTGAGGGATCAAACTTCTCTGGCTCTTTGAAGTTTTCAGGGCTGTGGTGAATGTTTCTGAAAAGAGGCATTACTTTCCACCCTTTTGGTATAAGATACCCTGAAATAGGAAAATTACCAAACAAAAAATTATGAGCTAGAATTGGAAGAAAAAAAAGTTATTTCTTAAAAAAAAAAGATTCTAAATTTGGGAATTGACCTTCATATTCAACATCCTCCACAGCTTCTCTGAAAGTAAAAGACAAAATTGAAGCAATTCTTAGAGTTTCTTGAATAACCCTTGAAGTAATAGGCATCTTTTTGGTATCTTCCCAAGAAAGAACCTTTTCTTCACCAGAATTATCTTTGCTCTTCAATATAGCCTCTTGCTCTTCCTGATAAAAATCACAAGCAGAGTTTTAAGTAATTGGACCACACCAAAATAGAATTTCTAGAATTACCCAGCTCTGTTTTTTCACAGTCAAAACAGAGAAGTGAAAGAAAGTAGTAGCAGTATGACCCAGATAAAGAAACTTACTGTGACTGCTTGAAGGACACTTGGATTTTCACCAAGGTACTTAAGAATCCAGGTAAGCACACTAGCAGTGGTGTCACGAGCAGCAAAGATGACGCCAATGATGTTATCTGCTATCTGTTCATCTGTGAGACCTTCTTTTTCACTCATGAAGGAACCCAACAAGTCGGTGTAATCATGCTTCATTTCCCTCCTTGTTGAGAGGATTTTGGCCAAGATCTGAGCCAGTTCTTTCCTAGCTTTCATGGCTTTGTTGAAGAGTGTTCCGGGAAGGTTAATGGGCATTGAATTGTATCCTTTTTCAAGAAGGTAGTAACAACGTTTCAGATCCTCTCTGTATAGAATTTCATCTTTTCCAAAAATGGAAAGCAGTGCAACATTGAAGGTAAACTGCAAGAAAGAACAAAACCCATTATTTAATTAGTAAAGAAATTAAATGAGAAATTAAAAATAAAATAAAAATAGGTACCACCCATTTTGAAATTGACTTATTTACTATCTGTTTTTGGAACAGCAAAGAGAAACAGGGGAGCTTGCCCTGTTTTGCTCTGTTCCAGTTCTGTATTCCAGAAAATAGAAATCTCACCGTTTTCATTTCTAGGTAGGTGTTAATCAATCGGCCTTCCCAAGATTTTAAGGTGTCTTTTGCAAGTGATTCAACATCTGGAACAATGTTTTTGGTTGCTTCGGGCATGAAAGCACGAAGGACAAGTTTTCTGAGCTTAGCATGGTAGTCTCCTTGGTGAAAGAAAATTGCTTGCTTGCCCAGCATCCTCTCTTTGCTTGGTGGAAATGTTGGTTTGAAAAGATGAGCTCTTGTAACAAGAACAAATTTTGCTGCTTCAGGGCTTGAAATCATCACACAAGGACAACCCAATATGTGGGTCTTGAAGATAGAGCCATACCTATCAAATTGAACAATCCAAATTCAATATAGGAAGGAGTAGCACAATTTAAATTACAAGGACTAGCATAATTAAAGAAGAATTGGTATGAACCTTTTTACTTTTGAAGCAAAGAAAACATTTGGGTTTTGAGAATAAAGTTGAAAGGTTTCTCCAATGTAAGGCCAACCTAGTGAGCCAGGTGGGAGTGGCAATTCAGATGGTTTGGAAGTTAGGAACTTGATGAGTAAAATGAGGAGAAAAATGAAGAAGAAAATAGAAGCAAATAAGCAAAACATGGAACTGGATTCCATGCCTAATTCTTGTGAATGGTTTTGGGATAGTTTTAGATGGAAGAATGGTGGTGGTGTTGTTTTTGTGTGAGCAAACAAGTGTTGAAATATATGTGTATTTATAGGCTGTTCTAAGAGAGTGAAATAAGCAAGGAAGAGAGGGAGAAAGAGGGAAAAAGGGGTAGAGAGGGGAGAGGAGGCTTTCAATTACAGCTCGATTCCCACACACGGAATCTCCCTCCAGCTCATACTTGTATGTGGGTATGAGAGAGAGTGTGATAGAGAGAGAGAGAGAGAGAGAGAGAGAGCACGTGTCACAAGGGATAGAAATAGAACATGTACGTACGTACAGGTATAAAGACTAAAAAGAGTTTGGTTGCCGTAAAAGTGTGTTTGTGGGGATTTGTAGGTGTGATTTTGGGAGCACAAAGGATCAAAAACCTTTCATGTAGAAAACGTCTCTTAAGCAGGACAAAAGGGGAGTTTAGATTTTTTAGGGCAGGAAACCTTTTTGTTACTTCCATCTGTATATATATATATATATTATATATACACTTTTTTAAATATGATTAATAATACAATTATCTAATTTAACTAAAATTCATGCCAAACCCATCAAAGAAATGATGGGGCTGTGTTGTGTGGATTCGGGTCGGGTCGGTTGATAACCCGGTTTTTTTTTTTTATAATCTAGATGGTTTACTGGGTAGAGACTTCTTGTTGTGGTGTATTGTTTAAACATTCAACGACTGCTACACCAGTTGGTATGCAGATTTAAGTTTTTGTATATTAAATGAACTAGACTGCCACCTATCCAACTTAGACTTGTTGATTTTTTATTTTTTTTTTGGCACAAAGACTTGTTTTTTTTTTTTTTTCATTCATTGACTCAAAATTGTAAAATGAAAGTCAAAATTATACACTTTGTGACATTCTCTTCTCCCACTCCAAGTAAGTGCAAATAAAACATACGAATTTAAAGTTAGTCAAAGTTTCTCTTTTTCAAATTTACTGTTCGGGTCCAATTTTTATGTCCTTAATTTTCAAGAAAGTAGTTTTCATTTTCAACCAACTAATTAAACCTTGTTTGTTTTTGACAAAAATATCATATTTTACATTTATACCGTTCTCAAAATCAAAACATGTTCTCTGTTTTTAACTATTTTTTTTTTATCATAAATTTTTTATAATACTTTATATTTATAATTTATTAATCTTTTAAGTTACAAAATATTTTTATCAATTTAATATATTTAAAAGAAAAAAACTAATTTTAAAAAATCTCTTCAACTAACTTCTTAATTCTAATCTATTTTTTCAACAAATTAGAAATAAATAAAAATTAACTAACTAAAAACTTATTCAGTCACAATAATTTTTTCAAACAATAATTTTCTAAATAAAATAACTAATATATAATTATCTAAACAATATTTTTTTAATACACCTCTGAACAAGTGCGTGATGAAACTAGTTATTATTCTACAAGCAAGAGATTCCTTATAGCTTCATATTTTATGTTAAATTTACTTCATATATATAACTGCTTAGATTTTTTATTGTAAAAATAAATATATAAAAAAATAATTAAAATAAATCAACTAATCACAAATATGCTCAAGCCACTTGTTAAGAAAAAAAAAATACTAAATTTAAAATATTTTTATATTAATTATTGTGTTTTTAATCTTTAAAAATATCATAAAAAATATATGAGGCTAATATGACTAAATGCGTTTACTTATGTAAGTATTATTTAATTAAAAGTTTGCTCAATCAAACAATGTATCCCAATTTGTTCTATCTAGCTATATATGTTAAGTATTCACAAAATTTAAAACTTTGCCACGTTGCATGTAGCCCAAGATAGAAGCATGTGGTCAAGACAAATTGTTGTGTCAATGTCACATTAAAGCTCACGATCATAATTTCTAATTTTGTAAATATATATATATATATATATATTATATTTAGATGTATTCAGCTTTCAAAAAAGAGCTGTCAATTACAATTAACATAATATTTTAATTTACGCATAATATAACATGGCATCAACTTATACGTGCATGAAATCCATTGGAAACTCATCTATATACTATAATCAAACTTTTAGTTGATACTAATTTTGTGTTTCTATAAATAATCGAAGTCACTTTCGAAACTCTAACTTTGATCTCAACATAGAGTGTCGTGTGAGTTTTTTTAGAAAAAGAGTGACAGTTATATAGGTATAATATTGTTGCTATAGAGTATGAAATTAGCTCATTATCTTTTCATTTCTTCAATAAAAAATATAATTATAATAGTCAATCATATGCTAATTTAGTTAAGTGATAATTAAAACGTCGATGTTTAAATTTATAAAAAATTTAATTTATTAGAATTGATTTTCGAAAATGACCATTTGAGTTGTTCCCCTTTCTATTTTAGCTATAAAAAATTAATTAGTAATTGACCTACTAACTCCCTAAAATTTGCGTCATGCATTTCGTATTCGTGACTAAAAAAATAAATTAAATAGTCACAAACTAATATATAACTTTATTATCATATGTTTCTAATTAAGTTTAATGTATAAATATTATACCCAATTTAATTTTTATGGATTCACAACACATCTATGTTTAAAACTTAATAGCTTCAATGTAAAACTCTTACATTATAATTATGTGACTAGGTAATAATATTGATTGAAAATTGGGTTAAAATTCAATATTCATTTATAAGAATTCAGCCAAAATCCATGCATGGCTATAAATTTCAATAAGATTTGATTGCAAACCTACAATGTCATCCATTCCACATTTGCTACCTGCTACTTGGTGTAGTTCTCATGCAATATTGTTTGACTGCATGCAATCCTCCTTTGTGAACTAGGATAAAATTAAACAAATTAAATCTTTTTTTGATATATATTCCATATATATAAGTTATTAAAAATATATATATAAAAAAAGTTGTAGTTGTTTTTAATTAATTCTTTAAGAACTTATAGTTGTCAACTTGCCATTCCTGTTATATTGGAAAGTGGTCCAAGAACAAGATAGACATATTAAGGTTCAATTACCCAGATCGATTCAGATTATAAATAAATTTAGAATTATTTAAAAACAGTTATTTTGAATCTTAATTTTTGATTATTTTGAATTATATTAATATTGATTCAATTTAAATATTGATAATTTGAATCGAGTTAATTTTGAGTTCATCTTGACACGATTTGATCTATTTTTCGTAGCTTAAAATTGGTCACCACAAATGCAACTTGGCAGCCATTAATGAATCAAACAATCAAATGGCAACCCTAGCCAGCTAGTTAGTAACCAAAACCAATAAACCATATCCCAACTCCCCTATTCCCATGCCATAGTAATATTCATTCTCAAATCATACAAGGAGGCAAAAGTGGACCCCCTAATTAACATATTGGGGGCCCACTCTTTCCACAAGAAAGACACCTGTAAGAACCACAATTGGCCAAGCTGGCCTACTTGCTTATGCTTTTCTCTTTAAAAATTTTGGTAAATTTGATAAAAGCCAAAAGCAAGAAGTTGGATTTTAAGCAAGTGCATGAACGTACAGATAGATAGAGTTTTTTTTTTTTGTTTTTTTTTTTTTTTGTAAATTAATGAGCTGAACAATACTCAGCAAAGTGATTGGGACCTGACTGCGTAAATAATAAAAGAAAAAAAGTTATTACCTAAGAAAATTATTTTAGTAATGTATGTTTTTATTAATTTTATAAATTCGAATATGTCTAGAAAGACTATAATAAATAAGAATAAAATTTTAAAGTCTTGTTGTATATAATTTTTTTGAATTTGTTTATGAATAAGATAATAAAAATATATATAAACTGACTTAGGTATGAAAAAATTAGTACCACTACTACCACGTGTTTTGTTTTGAATGCTTTGGTGTGGTGGGAATATTTGATTTGACTTGATTACGCGGTTGAATCATTGTTTTTTTGGGTTCCCAAAATACACTCCATGCACTTGACCTCAGAAACTCCAACTTGTCCTTCTGTATTCATAATTCGTATCTTATCCATTTCCTGCAGATTCTTTGCCACAAAAATAAATTTATGTAACCATAGCTAGTCTACGTGTGACGTACTACCTTATACGCTTTGAGATGAAATTAGGTTAACATTCTTGAATCTGAACATTGATATCTAAAAGTGATATCACTATGAACATATATATAATTTTCGTGATTCAAAAATCATTAAATATCTCATTATGTTTAACCTATCTCATTTTGCTTTTGAAAATACGTACAATAAATAATCTCGTATATTGATTATGAAATTATGTGAAATTATTGAAATAAATAACTTATGTATTGATAAAAAATACCAAATTTAGTGATTTGAAAACTTTCATTTTTCTCATTTACAAATAAATAAATAAAATACATATTATCATGTTGATAAATTGGGACAAATTGCACTTGTCACCTACAAGTATCTATATATATAAGAATTTTAACAACCACTCATTTACGATAAATGACTTAGATGTAATTTATAACATAAAAGGGTTGACTTGTGAAAGGGTCAAATTGTCCAAATGCAATTTATGGAATATCTGGCTTGATAATAGCTAGTACGACTTCTTCTAATTTCTTAATTTATAAAATATAAATAACAGATATTGAGTCAAATTATAAACTCGTAATATTAGGAATTTTATTCTTTCAATTAATACATAAAACAAAATTTGATAGTTTATTTTCTATTTGCTATATGAATTAATTTATTCAACATACATATTTTCTAAAACATAAATTACAGAAAGAAAATTACTCTCGCACAAAAAAAAATCTATATATATTCATATAAACTTTTTAGCCTCTTGATTGAAAAAATGGTATAAACTTTTTTATTTTTAATAGGTTTTAAAAAATAAGAGGACATGTTGAATTTAGTATATCGAAAAAGTCAAGTATGTAAAACTTTTTTCTTCATTCACTTTTAGGACTAGTGATTAAATTATAATTAGTAAACTCTAAAACAAAATAAATCACGTTAAATATGTATTAGAGGGTCTAGAATCTAGTTTTGATATTATGTTAGAGTCACATTTTAGAATCAATCAATTAATATTAGGAAGAGTAATTCATATACTTATATATAATATTAAACTCCACAACTTAGCAACGTAAGAAATTATCATGCTGACAATTATAAACTGAAAAAAGTGTGAGAACTTGAGACATAATCATATTTTGCAATAATTAAGTAGATTAGAAAAGTTAATTTATCACATATAACTCAGTGGGGTAAGCTGCATTAATTAAGCAAAATATAAATAAAAGAAATTGAGTCAAATTATAAACTCGTAATATTAGGAATTTTATTTTTTCAATTAAGTAGATTAGTACGACTTCTTCTAAGTTCTTTAATTTGTAAATATAAATAAAAGAAATTGAGTCAAATTTTAAACTCGTAATATTAGGAATTTTATTCTTTCAATTAATACATAAACAAAAATTTGATATTTTGTTTTTTATATGCTATATGAATTAATTTATTTCACAAATTTAACAAAAAAATAAATTACTCTAGACAAAAAAACCTATTCATATAAAACTTTTTTGCCTATTTAGTATATTGAAAAAGTCATGTAACAAAATAAATCACATTAAATATGCATTAGAGGAGCTAGAACCTAGCTCTTTTATTATATTAGAGCCACACTTTTAAATTAATAAATTGATATTAAGAGAAATAACACATGTATTTATATATAATATTAATCTTTACAACTAAGTAATATGAAAAATTATCACATTAATAATTATGAACAAAATAGTGTGAGAACCAAGGACATAATATTTTGTAGATTAGAAAAGTTTTTTCCTTTTGCTCAGAAGTAGATTAGAAAAAGTTAATTTATCACATATACAGATATACTAGATGTATATTTTTTGAAAAACTGAGTGGGGTCAGTTGTACCCACTCTATTGTACATAGATCCGACACTTGTAAAAATGATTTATAAGGGTTATATAGTATAATGTTTCTTTTTATGACCTAGATAGGCATGTACGTGCTAAATTGATAACATGCCAAAATTGACACCTCAAAAACTAAAAACTAGTAGTTGTTAACTCCATAAATGACAATGACACGAAAATTAATCGTATCTAATGCAACTAAATCACATAGTCATTAAAATTATATAAATTCTAAAATATCCATTTTGGAGAATCTATTATTTTATGGTATGGTTGATAGTGTTATTAGTTTGTTAACATGTATTGTGGGGATATATATTGAGAGATGATCAAATGAATGACCAGAGCCCACCACTTTTAATTCTTAATATTTAATCACAAAGTTTTTATATATAGTGGCACAAAGCAGCTCCATATGTATATCTATATATATATAAGCCACAATATTCAGTTCTTAGTGTCAAAATTTATACAAAAGTTGGACTAAAGTCAATTTGAGTAATTTAAATATTTGGCTTCTTCTTCTTTTGCAAAAACTCTTACTTGGTTCCAGCTATCATTTTGTATGTGTGTGAGAGAAAGTGAGGGAATGTCTTCCACTAGTACTAAAAATATGACACATATAAATTGACATTCACCTTTAATGATAATGCAATTAGTTAATTAACACAAATGTTCAAAAATTAGGTTGGATTTTGGTCTAAAAAGGACATTGATAATTATAAATTTGTACCACATCAATGATAAAAGACTGAAAGTGGTGTAAGATTTGATTTAGATCAAGGACAAGATTCTCTTCCCTTTTGAACAAACACTGTGGAGTACTGTGGATCCACCACAATGGCTCCCATTCTTTGGTAGAAATTGACATCACCTTGTCTTTCTTTAATTTCTACTAAAATCAGTTACATTATATATATATATATATATATATATATCACGGCCAGCTAAATCCCATGTAAAAAATCCTACCATATTATATTATTGATTTAGAGTTTTAACTCAGTTAATGAGATATATTATATATTTTTTATCATTATCAATCAACTCTTTTTATCTTTTTCGAGAGCCTATTATATATGTTAAGTTGTCTTGCATTACATTTTTTTTTTAATTACGCGTTTCGGTTAGATTCGATTATAAATATTTTTTTGTCGAATGTCATTCAAGCTTTTCTTAAAAATATCGATGCCAATACTTCTCACAAATTTTTTATTTATTATATATGTCAAGTTGTCTTGCATTATATTTTTATAAGTATTTTATAATTACGCGTTTCGATCAGATTTGATTATAAATACTTTTTTATCGAACTTTATTTCAATTTTTCTTAAATATATCGATGCTAATATTTCTCACACAGTTTTTTTCTATTATATAAATCAAGTTGTCTTGTATTATATCTTTACAAGTATTTTGTAATTACACATTTTAGCTAGATTGAATTATAGATACTCTTTTATCGAACGTCATTTGAGCTTTTCTTTAAAATATAAAATATAAATGTCATGCGTTACTTCTTAGTAAAAAAAGTTGAAAAAGATGGCATGCGTTCCTAGTTTCAGTGTCTAGTTTGTATTTGAACATTGATTGAGGGACATTTCCTCCCTTCTTAATTTAACACCAAAATAAGGACGTAGTACATGAATATTACTATGATGTTTATTGACAGGTGGATGCAAGTTAGGCTTAATAACTGACCCCACTGAGTTTTGAAAATTATCTTATAAATATTGATAAATTGTAAAATTGACTTTACTGAATTATGTAAAAAAAATATTTGCCCCCTACTGAATTTCAAAAAATAAATAGTCCAAAAATTATTAACCCACAAATAAATCAAGATAAAATTTAAAATATTTTTAAGTTAACTTGGTTTAAACCCCAACTCATTAAAATAAAAACTAAGACTAAAAAGGTTCAAAACCCAACTCCATAAAATAAAAGCCTAAAAACTAAATTTGTTTATTCTCTAGGATGAATTTGCTCATGAAAGAAGGAACCCTCAGCCATCACCATTAATGTAAAAAAGAAATTTCAAGGTTAGAGCTATAAACTTCCAAAATCACAAAAGATGCTCTTTTTTTTGTAACTCATCCAAGCCATCTTCTAATTCTAAGTAATTTTTTCCCAAATATAATTTTTTTTTTTTTTTTTTGGATTTTGAAGTTTGAAATCTGACTAACAAATAAATTAATTACATTTAAGCCATCTTTTATTTTATTTTTTCAATTTTGTCCAATTAATAAATTTCTTTAAGACAAAATTTAAATTAATAAATATTAATTAAATTATACTCTATAGATTTAACAATTTGGCACTTAACTTTTAAAAGAATTTACTAAAAATTTAACAATTTAGCAAGAAAAAATATATTCAATTATTTAATTTTTTTAATCTATTTAAATTTTTTTTTAATTAAACTCATGACACTTGATAATAAATTTTAGAATATTATATTATAAATATATATTCCCCTTAACTACAAAATTTTTGAATATGTCAGTTGTACCAGAAATTGAATCTTGTCTTCACCAGTGAGGGGGTTTATGAGAAGGGAGTCATATTGTGTAACTCATAAGCTCAACGAGCTTTCCTACAAACAAACTTATATCCATACTATTCATTAAATTTTATTATGTGAAACAAACTTAATAAAAAAAATTTGTTTTGTGAGTCTATATAATATATATATAATTAATTTATTATTTTTAAAAAAATTTACCCCATTGAAAAAAATTTCTACATCCGTTACTGTCTATTGATCACTATTGAGCAATATTACTTTACTACACAGACACTGTCAACGTGTTTAATTAACTTAATTAATAATATATATGTCACGGCCAGCTAAATCCCATTACAAAATCCTACCATATTATATTATTGAGTTTTAACTCAGTTAAAGAGATATATTTTATATATATTTTTTTATCATTATGAATCAACGCTTTTTTTTCTATTGCGAGAGGTTATTATATATGTCAAGTTGTCTTGCATTATATTTTTATAAGTATTTTATAATTACTCACTTTTGACAGATTCGATTATAAATACTCTTTCATCAAATGTTGTTTAGGTTTTTCTTAAAAACACAGATGACATATAGTACTCCTAACAAAGTTTTGGGCTATTATATATATTTTATATCTTTATAAGTATTTTGTAATCACGCATTTCAGTCAGATTTAATTATAGGTATTTTTTTTTTGGAACATTATTTGACATTTTCTTACAAATATAAATATAGATGGCAAGCATTACAAAAAAAAAAAAAGATGACATGCGTTATTGACTCGGATATTTTCTTTCTCCTTCACTTAACACCAAAATAGAGTACATGAATATTCATAATGATGTCTATTGAGCAACATTATTTTTACTAATTAACTTAATTAATAAGTTAGATTTATATTTGAGACCGGAATGAGGTACAATTAATTTTGTAATTAGGACAAACTATGATTTTGATTAGTAAAAAAAAAATTAATTAAGTTTCTTTTTTTGACAAGAAATAGTTTGGATGAAAGCATGTATAATATATGTTTGCATGGTACAGAATATATAGTAGTAATATTAATGAATTAGTCTCATGATTAAGAATTTTTATTATTTATATTAATTTTTTGATTTAAATATTATTGAGAAGGTTAAGAGGATAAAATCTTAATAAATTATTTAATTGATGTAAATAAATTGATCCGAATAGACTTAGTAACTAAATAAATAAATGTATAAGGAGTGCTGGGGCTTTTCTAGTATCAATTCCACCCACTAATTAATTATAGTAGTGATCGAAATTAAACTTTGACCAGATGCAAAGCAAAATCAACCAAGTTTGACTTGGAATCATTGATTGGATATAATCCTAATGGGTTAGCTGGTGGTTAAAAATATATATTATATGTTTGCATGCTACAGTATATATAACAGTAATCTTAATTGGTTAGTTCGAGAGTTAAATATTTATTCTTGGCCGACTAAAAAGAAATAAAAAATTTATAACTTTTTCTTTAATCAGGAAAGGGAAAGGAGGGAGTAAAATAATACAAAATTTAATTTACTAGTCTTTAGTCTTGAATTTTGAATTCTAATCTACTAATTTTATAATAAAAAAATAAAAGTGTTATATAGTTTTTATTTTTAAAAGGCTCATGATATTAAGTAAGAGTAGAATAAAAAATTAAGAATTATTATATTAATTTAAAAAAAAAAATTGAGGGGGCCATGGCCATCTTTTGTTCCTTAAAAACTCTTCTCTTGAGTTAGCTTAATGGTTAAAAATATATATTGTTTTTATTAACTTTCTAGTTTGAATTTCTTTGAGAAAGGTCATGAAAGTAAAATTCTCACAAAATAAAATAAAATAAATTTAGATATAAATAAAATATTTTTGATCGAATCAAAAAATAATTGATCGAAATGATATAAATTGATTAGGATATACTAGTCGCTAAATTAAAAAAAAATTGAACACTTGGTAAGATGTAATAAATATGATATTTAAAATTTAAAATATTTAAAATATAGTAAATTATTTATTATATAGCATTAAAATCATGACTAATTATTATAATGAATTATACAAAAAATTTATATTTATTTCGTTGACAAGCATGGTAAAGACACCATGTAAAAAATTCTTTAAAAAAAACATATATAAGTGCATTTGGGGCTTGACTAGTATCAATTCCCCCACTAATTATAGTATTGAATGAAGTAAAACGGAGACAAGATGCAAAGCAAAATCAACCAAGTTTGACTTGGAAACATTAATCGGATGTAATCCTCTCTCTCTCTCTCTCCCATTAAAAATAGGTCACTATCTCACATAAATGCATGTCTAATATTTGTCGACGACTTAAACTATATATGCATGTAAGAATATAATTATATGGGGGTGACCATTTTATTTATTTTATTTAATATAATTACTATACATATTCCAATGGGCCAATTATTACAAAACCAGCACTGAGAGCTTCAAGTTATTGAAAACCACTTATGAAACAAAAACTAGGGGTCATTCCTATTTGTTGCAATTTCTATTAGAGTTGGTTGGAAATTAGATAAGTACAACTTTATTTAGGTCAAATTGGGCTATCCTCCAAACTTGGCATCATAAACCCCACTTTACTCAAAAATGGCCTTGCATATACCTTTCCCTCTCACATCTCTTTCTCTATCTTTCTTTTGTCTATTCAATTCTTGGTTTTTGAATGAGACACTATGGAATGGGATAGATATACAGGATGAGAAAGGAAAAGTTTACTCACAAATTAAATTATGAATTTTTTACTTGATGAGGAAATTTATACTATAAGACAAAAATTAATTGTGAAATGTTTTCTAATAAATTTTATTCAAATATTTATTAAAATATAAATTCACTGTTAAATCATAAATTACTATTTATTTTATTAATTTTTTATGAAATAAATATTTTTCACTTTTTAAAAGTGGTATAAGTTGTTATATTGACAAACAATTGTTGTGAAATGTGTTTATATATCATGAGATAAATATTTAAACTTATTACAAATAGTAGCTTCAAATATAGAATAATTAAAAGGTTGGAACTTAAATTGATATATTATTTTTTAAGGAATATATATTTTATATATTTATAATAAAATATTAATAGGAGATCCTTTTGAAATTGCATTTTTTTAAAAATAAAATAAAATAAAAAGAATGAAATTAATAAATATATATTAGTGATAATATAGTAATATCATATATTTTAATTTTTTTTCAGTCTACATCCTATTATATTCTAAATTCTCTCCTAAATCCTACATACCCCACCTTGATATTATTTAGTTGCTGATTTACAACTTTCTAGGGTTGTAAACCCCTCTAAATCAAAACCGACCTTCTCAACATGCTAAGACTTAAGAGAGATAGAAAGAGAGAGACTCATTTATTAATTATGTACTATAAAATTAGGAATTAATTAAGTCCAAATTCTACTAATTAGTGTCAAATTAAATTCACATAATGATTCACCTTTGTGTACAATACATTCTCAGCTGACTTTACAGATAAGGTGTTGCTTAGTAGCTCTAGTTTTCTCAAGTGTTCTCCACAGTATGGTAACAATAGGTCAGATCAAGATTAAATTAAATTAAATTAAATTTAATATCAATTTTTAATATTTAATCTCTAAAAGTGAATTAATGTTCCATTTATTTTTAATTTTTTATGTGACTTTGTATCCTTTAATGAATCGATCTAACCTGAATATAAATGTTAGAGCTTCACTCTTAAAAATCAATTAATTGATGATTAGAAAAGAGACTAATTTACTTATAAGGATTATGAAGCTCTCTAGCTTTAATAACATCAGAGTTCACACATTGACACCCCTTCACGTGGAACGTGAGAATTTGAAATCATGAGGTGGAGCCCATCAATTATGGGTCGATTAATTGTCGAGTGTGAATGTAATGAGATAACCCATCAGTCATGAGCCTAACTCTGATACCATGTTGGAACGTTACTTTTATAAACTAATTGATTGATTTTCAAGAATAAGGCTCTAACAATAAAAAATAATGAACTAATCTGATTAGATCGGATATCCAACCTAATAGATAAAATAACCTATGGTTAACTAGAGAATCATTAATATAACATAAAAGTCTATAGTTAGTAAAATAATTTATTTAGTCTCTTTTGAGTGATAAATCATGCCTGTATAGTATAATATACTATAAAAAATTATACATAAATTTCTTAAATTTAACTAATTAAAACTTTATAATTGTTGAGTAAAACCATATAGCTACGGACACGCGCTTCCATTTAATTTGAAGTACACGTGCAAGTACATAATTTGTACATAAGTAGAAGAACAAACAAATTATATATATTATCACATTGACTACTTATTTTAATTAAGTGTTTTTTTATTGCATAATTAAATATATATGTATAAAATGAGTTGTAATTTTCTGGGAGGCATCCGATTCCAATATTTAAGGTACAAGAATTTGTGAATATTAATAATAGGATTAATTACAATTAGTCAAAGCTAGACAAAGCCAGTTGCACATAGTGCCATTACTAACACCAATTAATTGCTTATTAAGCTAACATTCATCATAAATTTATTTTTTATTTTGATTTATCGTACACGCATGCTTGAATAATTTAAAATTAATATTGTTCGACAAATATTAAACTCTTAATTAATAGTTTAATGTTTTGGGTGTATGAATAACTTATTTTTGATTAACAGGCTCATGGTCACGTCTGACTAGGCTAAACTTTAATTTAATCCACTTGCCTGAACAAAACAAAAAAATAAAAATAAAGCAATAACACATCCTTGCTTGCAAATTACATTAATGTTACCCATTTCAAGGCAATATCAGAAAGAATATATATAGATATATATAAATGAACATTAATATTATTAGAATGCTAATTATAAATACTTATTAAAATACAATATTAAAATTTCTTACCTAAAAAGTCAAATTGATGGAGTTTTATTTATTTATTATTTTAAAAAAAAATATTTCTTTTGGGGTTTAGTTTCAATAATTGTTTCTCCATTTGGAAAGATCTTGACTTACTAGTAATTTAGTATATGCTTACCTAGTGGACTAAATTGTGAGTACCGATATGAATGATATGAGCTTAATTAATTATTAAATTTGTGTATATATGAATTAAAAATATTATCTTATTGACAAGATGCTGAATTGATGATGTGCAGTTATGGGAGCCAGCTCAAAGAAATAAAGATATTAAAATTAAATAAGGAAAATATTTTAATACAAATACAAAGGGATGGTTTTGGACCGTCCTAGAGTAAAATGATATTTTAGACAAATAATAAAATTATTTGTTATTAAGAATTGACTTTTGCGAATAATTATCACGAAATCTATACCTTTATAGAATAATATAAACAATTATATGATGAATAAATTTATACAGGCAAATGTGGTGGAATTTGAGGGTCCATGCAACTTAAAATTATATCTACAATTTGGTTCATGTCTGGTCTTGCTTGAGAATTATCAAGTAAAGTAGCATTGGCTACATTAATCAAAATCCTAAGTTGATCTAAATTTGCAAAACCCATTAATTTTGGGTCTAAAACTTCAACAAAAACCTTAATATCATCATTCTTTCTATACTCAGATGTCCATTCAGGCAGTGTGACAGAGCCTTGTGTTGATTTAAGGCCTGTAATTAGCTCAAGCAATAGCACACCAAAGCTATACACATCACTCTTTGTTGATACAATACCTGTTGTAAGGTAGTGTGTGTCAACATAACCAAATGAGCCTTTCACTATTGTTGGAGTTTTTGACCCAAATATGTTGTCATGGCCTAATTTGCAAAGCCCAAAGTCTGCAAGCTTGGCATGGTTTTCATCAATTAAAAGAATGTTTGAGGATTTCACATCTCTGTGTATGATTGGTGGATCAGCTTGAGAATGAAGGTAGTCAAGGGCTTTGGCTATGTCTAAAGCAATGTTTAATCTGTTGGTCCATGAAAGTATTCCTGAAGATTGTCCTTCATATGTGTGCATTCTTTCAAATAGGCTCTTGTTTGGTATGTACTCTAGTAGTAGAAGTTGTTCTCCTGCATTTGGAGAATCTAAAATCAAGATTTTCACCACAATTTGAGAATGTAACAACATTTGGATACTATTCGGACTTATATATATATAAAATACTTGAATAATGCAGTTACAATGAGCCGAATGGCATCTGCATTTTGGGCCTGTTGGCCTTGGCCTGTGAAATCTTGAGCCCAATTAAAGTCAGGCTTATTTTTCGTAGACCTTAAAAGGATTAAAATGGATTTGAAGAATTAAAAAACAATGGGATTGGGCTTTTACCTTTGTCCAAACAAAAACCCATCAAGCCCACCAAATTTGGATGAGAAATCCTAAGCAGAACAGAGACTTCATCCAAGAACATCTTCTTGCTGCCACCTCTTTCCTCCATCACTCTCTTCACAGCTCCAAGCCTTCCATCTCCAAGCTCTGCAAGATAAACAAAAGAAGTGGCACCAACCCCTATTTGAATCCTAAAATCCAGCGTCGCCGCCCTCAATTCTTCGAAAGCATAAGTTCTTATAACAGCAGCACTACAACAAAAACTGCAGTACCCAGGACTGTTTGGAGTAATTTCCTGGTTAATCTTGGAACAATTAGTTGCTTGAGCCTCAAGGTAAACAGCTAACTTCCTTAATAACATGGCAAAAGAGATGACTAGCAAAATTGCACCAATTATCCAAAAGTTTCTTGGTTTTGTGGTGGAGAATCCAAAGAACCACATGATGCTATACCTCTTCCTAGCTTTGAGACAATTTCTAGTATGTAGTTTGAACTTTTTGAGGGACAACAGAAAAATTGAGACTGAAATTTAAATGAAAATTTTGTGTTGGTGGAGTTTGAAGATTCACTGGTTTGGAGTTTAGTCTAAAGATGCTGAAGGAAGCTGAAACCTGTCTCATGCATTGGGATATGATGACTAGTTAATGGTCTTTAATTTGTCTTCTATTTCATGTTGTCCCTTTCAAAAATAACGAAATATAAGGGTCATTTTGTTTTTTAATTATGCAGAATAATTTTCAGCAAAAAAATTAAAATGCAGAATTATTTATTGTAAAGTATTTTGGTTGGAGATGTAAAGGATTTTTTTTTCCTTGAATCTGTTAAAAAGAATATTTGTAAAAGAGTATACAAAACTGTTAGCATGAGAATTAGATGATACGTGATAGTCATAAGGTAAACAAGACTAAGAACAGCTCATTGCAAAAATTATTTTCTAATAAATAAATTTTAATCTCATGTAAATAAACTCGTATTTTTAGCTATTTATTTGAAAAGAGCTCACATTATTATCGATATATTCCGAACCTTACTAATCTTACCCTCCACCTCACAAAAATAATAATAAAACTTAATTTCAAAAATTATAAGAGTTACTTCTTATGATAGCTAGTCCAATGAATTGTCTAGGAATTAAAATGAAAATTATGATTTTAATGAATATTTATTTTTGATATTTATTTATAATTTTGTTGAGTTTATAATATAATGTAGTTTAGATTCGTTTAACAAAGGTCACGAGCAGACATTCCAACCCCAAAAAAAAAAAGTCAAACTCAGACAAGCATGGTGGTTGACCTTTTTGCTGTGCAAAACTGAAAATTTGCTCTTCTCCTATTTCAGATTGATCAAACTGAAATTAGGGTTTCCTTCAATTCAATCAAAATCATCTTCGTCTTCTTCAGAAGGAAGATGAAGATGACGATGATATGGGATTCGGAGATAGTGAAAATGCGGTGATCTTCTGAGATTTGAAGAAGAAAGAGAGTTAAACCAAAAATAGAATCAGATGGGCTCGGGAAATGCGTGTCAGGATGTGGCTAATTCGAAGCCTCTGTTCTTGACGATCTACACCACTGTTATAATTGGCATTATTGTCTCTTCCTTTTATGTGTTCTCCGCCATATACTCGGGCCAGTCTCCAGCTGAATCTTTCTCTTCAATTTCGAGTATGTATTGTTAAATTCAACGTATGCTTTGGGTCACTGTAAGTGACTACATAGTTAGTTATTCTTCTTCATGGTTGGATTTTAGATATGCATTTCTTACTACGTCTAACTTGAATAGTATATACCCATTTGAATCTCAGAACCGTTACTAGTTTCTCTTCTATATAAGAGCTTAGACAATTAGTTATAGGAACAATATAATCCAGGAGTTTTGAGGGATCAGTGGAAGATTGCAGTTAGAGATTCTCTGTAACAGAACAATTTTGAAAAAGTTCAGTTTTTGTGTGTGTGTGTGGGGGGGGGGGGGGGGGAGGGGGTGAGTGTTAATTTTCAGGAATGGCGTTCTCCGTTTTTCTAATGGAAACAATTTCTTAAGCAATCTTCATCTATTCATCAATCTTTCATTCTACTTCTATATTTGCATTTCTGAATGAGCGAGACATTAACCCATCACATTTTTATCATTGGCACCGTATGTTAATATTGTCTGTTTTCTGGAATCACTTTTTTCAGGTTTGTTAATTGAGCCTTCTTTTCAGTGTTCATAAAGTTCATTAATTTTTGTGTCTTCCTTTCTCTCTTCCCCACCCCCCCCCCCCCCCCCCCCCCCGGGTCTCTTTCTGTTTATGAACCTTTAGCTCAGAATGTGCTTGCTTTTCCAGCTCGGGATCCAAGTCTAAGAGATCAGACACTCAACTTTTCTCAATCAACAGTACCGCATGATGTGCCTGTGTCTGCACCAGAGCCACAAAACATAAAGACGAAACCAGTTTGGGAAGTTCCGCAACTTATAAAGATGCCACCTATAGACACTTTTAGACTGACCAAAGAGCTAGTTCAGCAAAGGGTGAAAGATAATGTCGTAATACTGACGTTTGGTAACTATGCTTTCATGGATTTTATTCTGACTTGGGTTAAGCACTTGACAGATCTAGGGGTCTCTAACCTCCTCGTTGGTGAGCATTTTGATAATTGCATCTTGTTTAAATCTATTAATTCCTTTAGATTTCATATATTACCTTCCTAGAAAAGCATCTAGTATTTATTTGTTTAATTTTTTTTTAAAAGGAAAACGAAATCTATTATTTTAGGTGCAATGGACACCAAACTGTTGGAGGCTTTGTACTGGCGAGGTGTACCAGTTTTTGACATGGGAAGCCATGTGAGCACAGTAGATGTTGGCTGGGGTTCTCCTTCATTCCATAAAATGGGGAGAGAAAAAGTTATTCTGATAGATTCAATACTTCCTTTTGGTTTTGAGATCTTGATGTGTGACACTGACATGGTTTGGTTAAAGGTGCTTTTCTTCACGGCTTACTTACTTTTGAAGTATTCTTAAATAATAAATTCATTCAATAGTAATCTTCTGCTGGTTCAATTGATTTTGTTTTTTACTAATTTATTTTTTGTTAACTTTGTGAATTCAAGTTGACAACATTTCCTTATTGGACAAATGTAAATAGGCTAATGTCACATTTTATTTGAAACTGGTCACTTGGGTGTCCTTTTGCTTTTTTAACTTCTATTCTCTCCTAAAAAGGAGCAGCACGATTCTTTGACTAGGATATTTTTCTTCTGAGAACTGAAACACAGAATGCCATCAAATTGCCTGAATTATTTGTTTACTTAATTTTCACCTTTGCTATAATATGTACTTTAAATCCTTTATTAATCCTTTCGAATTTTCTTTCTTTTTACAAGTTCCTCCATGTTCTCATGCTCTCTGTCTCTCCTTTTTTGAGTGTGTGTGTGTGTAGTAGCATATCTTATAATTTTATAGATCTTCTCTGAAGATATTTTAGGATGTCTCTATAAAGAGTTACAGAGCATTACTTTTCATATTTGTTAAGAAGGCTGGGGCCTGTTTGGCTGAGATTTTTAGAGAAATGAAAATTACTGGAAATAAATAGCTCTCTAGCCTTTTACTTTTTAAATGAAAACTAAAAAAAAAAAAAAAAAAAAAACATGAAACAACTTTTCGAAAGTTCTATTGCGGAAGAAGTTCTTGAAAGAACTGTTTGCTTCTGTGTTTTCATACCGTTTTCTATCTTTGACAACTAGCTGAACTTATTGCTGATACACACTAAGGTACAATCTTGATACAGAATCCACTTCCATATCTTGCTCGTTATCCTGGAGCAGATGTTTTAACTTCAAGTGATCAAGTTGAACCAACAGTTGTTGATGATAGTTTGGAAATCTGGCAGCAAGGTAAAGATTATGCAGTGACCAAATGCTACTGTTTAAATTCTTTATTCTATGTTCATACTGTAGTTTGATGATTGTGATATTTTCATCTCGTGCAATCATGGGCAAATCACATAAAAATAATGGTACCTTTTCTGGACACTTTGAAAGGAGCCCACCTTTTATTGTTAGCAACATAAACCCCAACTTCAGCCTATAACTTTAGAGTTTAGAATGCTTTATCACCATACTGATTTGGCTTAGCGAGAGTGATAATTGAATTCTTAGTTATAGCATAGAGTGAGATACATTTTTACCATGCATACTAAGTCCAGTAAATATCGTCTCCAATAAAGGGACTTCAATATTGATATTATATATATCCAAGGTAGATAAGAAATTGCTTTTGTTCTGCAACTTAAAAGCCTGAGGAGTAGCTCATCATTTGTGAGCCTGCTCTAACACCACTGGAGAAGGTATTCAGTAACACTAGGTTTTGTTTGACCTAATTCCTTGTTAAAACATGATTTTGAAATCTTGATGATTAAGCCACTGATTATATGACTTTTAGGGAAAAATTTATAAGAACTAAGAAACTTTTTTTATTTAAAACAGGAGACTAAAATGAAGTTCACCAAAATACTGTTTTTGTAGATTAGATAATTTGTTGATTTCTGTGATTGGTAATCCGTAACGTCAACATTTTTTTCTGTTTTTGCTTTCATTTCCCTTCTTCCAAGCCCAACGGAAATTAGAAATTGAAGGGAATGAGGTTGGTTAGTCATTAGCCTTGGCTTGCTCGTACCTCTTTGTTTAACTCATCGCATCAAGACGACAAAGTTTATTGAGTGTCTTCATGAAAAACCTCTGAAGATGATTGTGCGGTTCCTTAGCGGACATGTTATTTTGCAAATTTACTGACTTCATACAACTTTTCTTTAAGAGACCCTATACTGATTGTATTGTTTAATCAAATTCATTAGCTGGTGCTGCCTACAACATAGGAATTTTTCATTGGAGACCTACAGATTATGCAATTAAATTGGCAAAGGAATGGAAGGAAATGCTTCTAGGCGATGAAAAAGTATGGGATCAGAATGGGTTTAATGATCTTCTACGCAGACAGTTAGGACCATCTGTTGATGAGGATAGCGGACTTTTTTATGCTTTCGATGGAAATCTCAAGCTGGGAATTTTGCCAGCCAGTATATTTTGCAGTGGACATACGTATTTTGTCCAGGTAATGCATTGTTCTTCATTAGACTCTAAAATATAGTTGCATTCATATTACCTTATAGTTGAGAAGAGTGAATTGTTTACAAGCTTGGCTAAAGAATGATTATTACAATGACAGGCTATGTATCAGCAACTCAGATTGGAGCCATATGCAGTGCATACAACATTTCAGTATGCAGGTACTTCAGGAAAGCGCCACCGTTTGCGAGAAACCATGGCATTCTATGATCCGCCAGAGTACTATGATGAACCAGGTAATGGTTTGTCTAGCCAATTATGGCATGCAAATAATTCTCACAATTGTTTTGGTTCTGACAGTGTATAGTTACTGTAAGTTCAAGTTTAATACCCAAACTGCCGAAATATCTTTGGCAAAGGAGCTTCACCTTTGCATGCTATTCTGTGATCACAGTGCAATCACCTGTCCACTGCCCAAGAATCCATTGCAGGATATGCTGTGTTGTTTTACACACAAAACATTATATTTTTAGTCATGGAGCTCTGGACTTAAATACTATTTAAGTTTGTGGTACGCTTTTATTGATCAGGTTAGCCCTTGCATATCAAGACAACTTGTCAACTCTTTGGTGAATGGGGACCTAGACCTAGATAGCTAAATGTAGAAGCCTCTTTAATTGTAATAAGGGACTAGCTAGCATACTTTAGATTTTTGTCTGCTCTTTGTATGTCCTTTTCCCTTGTTCCATCATGCTTTTACTTAAAAATGTTCTTAGATTTTAATTTCTATATTGAGGTTTAGGTCAAGTATTATAAATTTGTTTCAATATTAGTATATCAACTTCTAATAATAAAGTATGGATGTAGCCCATATCTTTGTAACATTTTTGTCATTCCCAGCTTCTATAATGCCCCCTCCTATTGTTATCATATGTTTTGGTCTTAGTAGTGTAAGTATATGGTCTATCTAGTTATCATGGAAATCAAATATCTTTGGAGAGTGCAAGTATACTAAGTTTTCTGCATCTCAATCGCTTGTAGTTCCTGTCTAGATATTCCACTGTTTGTATTTACTTCCTTCCTCACTGTTCTGAGGCTGCCTTGCACTGAGAGATTCCTACATCAGCAACTGACAGTTGCAATCATACTGTGATACTGAAGACTGGAACTTGACTCTTCACTATCTCAATGCATGAACCTCACTACTTATATTTGATGTATTGATGGATATTCCCTTGCATGATGAATACTGCAACCTGACATATCTAATAAACTCTTGTAGGAGGTTTCTTGTCATTCAGGCCCTCTATTCCAAAGAGCTTGTTACTGAGTGGGGAGCATAACATTGAATCGCACTTTACTCTTATCAATTACCAAGTATGTACGTATGACCTAAGCCTGTTAAAATCTACCATTTGCAATAAAGTTACCAATTTAAACCTTGGAATTTATATTGTATATGATTCTGTTCAGATAAAACAAATAAGGACAGCACTTGCTATTGCTTCACTTTTGAATCGGACGCTGGTAAGAACAATTTCCTTTGACAAATGAATCCTTATATCTTTTGACACAATATTACTACTTGATTTAATTTCTTTGTTTTTATAGAAAGTTCTTAACCATTACCAATCGAGAGACAGATGGAGAAACTATTTGCTTACTCAAGATTGACAGAATAGTATTATTAACGTCAGTAATCTTGTCAATTTTTTATTATCATCCAGTGTATACAGCAGAAAATAATAGCATTAGCTGCACTAATCATAAAATCTAAAACATTTATTCTCTTTCCAATTTGGAAATGGCAACCATACACTAAGTCCATAACCAATTGCCAAGGAACCTGGAAAAATTCATTGATGAGGCAACACAAATGACAAAACATGTAATAATCTTGTAATTTGGTGGCTGACCACCCATCATAATATAAATTTATTACTATTGAATATGTATTATAAGAATGAACCATATAAATGCCTCTAAATGGTGTAAGATGGTGGAAGATTTATATGCTTTTTTCTTTTTACATTTTCTTGAACATCAATCTTAAAGATAAGAATTTACATTTGCTTCGTATGATAGTGCATAATTACTTTTATCCCAGATTAGGTTTTGCATTTTTACCTTCTTTTTTTGCCCATCTTTTTAACCTTCTTAAAGTTCATATATTGATCTCTGTTTTTTGGATGTGTATTTTATTTAGGTCATGCCTCCACTATGGTGCAGGATGGATAGGCTATGGTTTCCACACCCTGGAGTTTTGAAGGGGTCTATGACCAGGCTACCTTTCATTTGTCCTTTGGACCATGTATTTGAGGTATCCCAGTTTGTTGAAGCTGAGTTGTTACTGTTTTTGATCTTTCTCTACTTTTAAGCTTGGACCATCTCAGCATCTTTAAGGTAGTAGCCAATAGCACTATTGTAGTCAAAGCAACACAAATTTATGCCTCCTGAACTGAAACAAAAAGGTTTAAGTCATGGTTTCTGCAACTTGCTTCATCTATGAAGTTACTAATGAACAATGATGTCATAATGTAGGTAGGATTATAAAAGAGAGTGGGGACAGGTAGCCCCACTGAAATTTCTAAAATTTAATATATCAGTTGTAAATATTTCATCTTTTCTTTTTTTAAATGGCTCTTCTCTTTTATAATTTTTTTTTTCTTCTCAATATATTGTGTTTCTCTATCTCTAGGTTGGTTTCACCAAAAATTTATGCCATCCTATTGAAATACAGGGAGACAGAATGAATTTCCATAGTTCAGATCAGTTGGCTTCTGGAAATCAAGCTTTATCATAGGCTTTGATGTTAATCTTTTTCCCTTTTTACTCACTTTCTTATACTGCTAAGGAATGCATTGCAGGTAAATGTCATGTTACAAAAACTTCCAGAGGATGAATTTGGCCCTGGAATCAATATTAGAGAATACTCGTTATTTGATAATCCTTCAATGCTCGCACAGGTAAATATCATTTAAATCTAAACTATGGAGTCACTTTTCTTGCTTTTTATTACTCACTAGGTAACATGTCTCTTGGTATTCCCCTGCTAATTTAGGTGAAAGAGTCACGCCTTGATGTTCATCTTTGTCAAGAAGGGAAGCAAAATTGCTATGCATCAACGAATACATCTTTGCCAGGAGTACTCAGGTTTCCAAAGCGCAGCAATGAAGAAACGGTATTTACATTTTCTCAAATCTCAATTATGCTATTCTGTTCTCTTCATGTTTGTCAATTTTCTTAAAAGATAATCCTTTAGAGAAGAGTATTATTGCGATATGCTGTAGAACTAGATTAAATACAATCAACATGGTCTGCTGTCTCTTTATAGTTAGTTACAATCTGGGTTAATTTGCAGTTCATGAAAGTATTCTCCTCTTTCAAGGACATAAAAGTCATTCAGTTCTCTTCAATGCAAGATGCTTTCATGAGTTTCACTGACAAGGCAAGTTCTTTTTGCTTTTTGAAGTAACCTCATTCTTAATAGTATATTAGGATAAATTGATCTTCTGAATTTGTCAACAATAAATTGGAAGAAGTTCATTTGGGTAATCATAAGAAATTGATGCTACTTCAAAATTTGCTTTCAGAAAAGGGAAGATAGATTCAGAAACCGTGTCAAGCGGTACACGGGTATATGGTGTTGTGTTATGGATCACACACCTGGTCACATATATTATGACATGTATTGGGATGAGAAGCCTGGTTGGAAAGCAATCCCTCCTCAAACTCCAGAGGATGATCATCCGCCTTTGTGAGACCTAATTTTAAGCTTATGTTTCTCAAAATATGTGAACAGGGGAGACATAGAAAACAAAAAAAGGGTGGTTTCCTGACTCATTGTTGAAACCAGGAAGGCTCCATGCATTCTTCTTTACATACCGTGGATCCAAGTTATTGTAGAGATGAGATTTGTTTATTGTATAACGCTAGAAAATTTTGATTTTATATCAAGTTTCCAACAATTGAAAACTTGATAAAGGAAGCATAGGATTAGAAAGTGACGGTGTACATTTTTTGCTTGACATCTATTTCCTGCTGATTTGTAGTTAATGTTTTAGCACGGACCTCAGTTGTTTCACTTTTTTCTCTTTAACTGCAAATTCTAAAGTTTGATGTTCTGTTTCTTGATATATGCTTTGATAACCAACGGCACTCTTGAAACTCAACGCATAGTTGTTTTAAGTTTGTTTATAGGGAACAACTGATGAAACTTAATTTGTTTTCGAAAAAGAAACGTTCAAATTTTGAAATTGAGCTAACAAATGTCTCCAATTATTGAGTTAACATTTTCATTTCATATATTAAGATTAATTTTTACCATCTAAAAAACATGCAAGTCAATTTTATTAAATTCTATCTCCATTTAATAATTAACTTGATTAAGAACTCAATTTAAAAAGTTAAAACTTGAAGGGTCAAAATAGAAAAAATTAATTCTTGAAAGACTTTATTAGAAAAAATAATTTCTTAAAGACCTAAATAGAATTTGATGTACAAGTCTAAAATAAAGTAAAAATATTTTTATAAAAAGTTAAAACATTATTGAGATGTGTTAACATGAAAAAGGGTAAGATATAAAAAGTTATGTAATTGAATTTTTTGAAAAAGAGATATTTGAGTATTAAAATTATTAAACATAGGTATGTTTTGAAATTTAATGCAACAAGTTGTTTCGAAAATTATTTTATATAATTAGTTTTGATATCTCAATAATGAAAATATATGTACTTATATTTTATAAATAATGATAACAAGTATATAGCTTTTTTTTTCAAAAAGATTTGATTACTACATAAATTAGAATAATCGTATACGCTTAAATATAATAAATATTGTGAATATATTTATCTAAATCAAAAAATTATTAAAATTTATTTGAATATATATATTTTTTATTTTATTCATTTCTTGTTTTAACTTTCTAGACTCTAAAAATCTGCAAATACTTTTAATAAAGCTCAAAAATTAAAACATCAATTACCAAACAAGATAATATTTGGAGTACTATTTGGACATCATAATATTGTTTTTCATATTTAGAAAGATAGAATATAAGGCCAAAAAGATATATATATATGTACCCACTTTTCCGCTTCTTATTCTGGCCTTCAATTTTTACTTAAATAAATAATTTAACTTGTTCACCCAGGAGCATCTAGTAATGACCATAAATTGGGCTTCATGCATTAAATTAGAGGGAATTTGTTAGGTTACTACCAAAAGAAATTTTGTTTTGGAGAAAGCTACTGAGATTTGAGCATTCCCCAAACCTTAAACCTTCTTCACGGTTACAGGTAGTTCTTTTTTGCGTTCACTTGAAAATATATCGAATTTCACCTCCATTTTCACCTTCATTTTCTCAGCAAATCTGGCTTAAGTTCAAAGAATTGTCACACGGGAACAAAAATGCACAAGGTAGTGATTTTTTTGGTGCAAAAGAAAACATGCATGCCAAATACAGCTCTTGAACTAAATTAGAACTTAAAAGATTGTATCTATGAATTGTTACAATAACCGGGAAACTACAAAATCAAACATGTAGCAAGAAAACTCAATTTGACATCATGTATCTTGTTTAATCTTTCTCCCCCTTTCTGCAGATCCATTTGTACTAAAGTAGGTGCAGGGAAACCAAAACAAATTTTTACTCATTCACTCACCAAAACCATACCAAAACTGGTGTGAAGCCAGAACACAGGTAAAACGTATACATGAAGCAACTAGTAAACGTCCATCAGGCTCTTTTAAGCAAGGAGGTACGAAATGTCAATGCATCAGGGGAGTAAGCAGGGTCACATTGAATGCTCTAACTGATGCATAGTTAAGCTTGCTAAATTGCCTGCAATAGAAAAGAGAGAATAAAATTAAAGGGGCCACAATAAGCTTGCTAATGTGTGTGACTATTTTATAGGCAGAGTTGTAAAAATGAATGAAATAACCTGCCGATAGTGTCTCAATCATCCAGGTAATAATAGGACCCAGCAGATTTTTGATCCCTATCCTTGGTTGAATCCAGTTTATTGATCCTAGGGCGATAATTAGTTGGATCCCGTCTAAATGTGATATCCAGATGCTGCAGAAGAGTATTATTGTAAGTGAGTAGATCTATCATGCATGCACAGAGATCAAAGTAATGAAATTTATATAAAACAAGAGGACTAATCACGTTGACGATAAGCCACTACGTGGAAAATATAATCCAAGTACAGATCAACTGATCAAAAACGAAAATTTTCAGATGACTTGGGAAAAAAAGTTATATAAATTTTATGAGGTATACATGAAATATTATACTGAGCTTCTTTTCCAAAAAATGAAAAATAAAACCAATTAAGTAATATTCTAACATGATCGCTGCACAAAACACCAAAGATTCAGTTTTCTATTAGAAGGGGCACAAGGGGGAAATAGTTTTCTGCATGCTGACATATCCGTAAACACATTAGAAAAGTACAAAGAAAGGATAGTAGGCTTACGGATAAGAAAAGATTCATCCCAGTCAGCAAAGACTGTGGAGCATTTGCAATACAGTCGATTGATGGTCTCCCCTCATACACAATAACTCTATCTGCAAGGTAAGTTGCCATGATAAAATCATGCTCAACAACAAATGCAGTTTTCTTTGCGTGGAGGATAAACCTCTTGATGACTTTTGAAGCAACAATACGCTGTTCAGAATCAAGATATGCACTTGGCTCATCTATCAGATAGATGTCAGCAGGCTGCAGCAGTAGAGAAGCCATGTTAAGTGTAGTTCTAGAAAAAATCAAATGAAGCAAACTTCTCAAGAATTAAATAAAATAAAGCCCACATAAAACTTGAAGCAAAACAATCCTGCACACGTCAAGAGGATTGGCAGTGGCACCATGCTAATGTTCATATATGGAACAAATGGTGAAAAAGTTTTAGAGCTCACGAGCACATGCATATCAGCCATGTATGTACAAAGGGTAATAAACTTAATGACTAGATGCATGTGCGTTTTCTAAGAACAAAACACCAATTCATCAGTCAGACAAAGAACCAACTGAGATATAGAAATTCATCACATGGAAGTTTAGCTTCAATGCATAGCTAAGAACACAAGGAAGAGCAACAGTCATGCAATCTTGATGCAAGGGAAGAACATAGAAAGGAAGAAAGATCAACAAAAACAACTTTCAAATGAAATTAAAGCATATCATACATGAGGTATTACCCTGACGACTGAAACCACAGCAACAAATAAATCCAGTATAAACATCTCGATCATTGGTTTACCCAAGATGAAGTTTGAATATCTACCTTCCCAAGACATAAACATAATGCAACTCTTTGCAACTCTCCACCAGAAAGATTAACGACTTCTTGATCCATTAATTGTTCAATAAGAAGAGGCTTCATCACATCAGACATAAACTGGGGATGTGTGTATGACTCGCGTATTTTTTGATGCAGCAAATGTCTAACAGTTGATTGAAATTTTGGACTGATCTTCTGAGGCTTGTATGAAACATTAAACTCAGGAATCTCCACATCAGAGCCTTCCACACTATCTGGTTTCAACAGACCAGCCTGCATCCAAAAGGAGGGTGAAAAACCCAAGTAACACGAATGACTTAAGCACAAATAGATCTAGAGATCTATACTGGCATATAAGAAAAAAGGAAATATGGCAAGAAAGAAAGAATACCAGCATACGGATAAAAGTTGTCTTTCCTGTCCCATTCTCACCCAGCATCACAATTATCTGAGAATCCGTAAATTCACCTTCCGCTACTTTTAGCTTAAAGCCACCTTGAGTTTTGGTCATGGTTGGATATCGGTATCGAGCATATGTCTGAATCTCCTCGAGATTTTCCTGTGGAGTCTCTGCAACCTAAAATGTACAAAAAAGTAAATGTTAAAATAGATCTACATCAAGGCAGTACTGCATCTATAGAATGTTAATATTTACTCTGAAGGTAAGAGATTCATCTCGGAACCGTAGATTCTCCGTCGGAACAAATCCAGCCAAGAAAATGTTGATTCCTTCTCTAACTGAGAAAGGAAGTGTTACAACTCCATAAGCACCAGGCTTCCCATATAAACAGCAAATAAAGTCTGATAAGTAATCCAAGACGCTAAGGTCATGCTCCACCACAATCACATAGCTGAAAAGAAAAATACAAAGTGAATATCAAACATAGAAAGCCACATTAAAATCAAACTATATATTTATCTGTATGTGTGTATGAGGTCAGTGTTTCAAAAAATAAAAGATATGTATGAGTATGAATAATACAAGATAAAAGAGAAAATACAACCTGTTAGGCCTGAGCAAAGATCGGACAACTTGGGCTGCCTTTAGCCTCTGTTTCACGTCAAGATAACTTGAAGGTTCATCAAACATGTATATCTCTGCGTTCTGTATGGCAACAACAGCAATGGCAAATCTTTGGAGCTCTCCACCAGATAGATCACCAACATTACGATCTATCACCTGGTTTAGCTCAAGATCAGCACAAAGTTCTGCCTTCACATCTCTCTCGTCTTTTTGGTCTAGCACCTGCCCCACATTCCCTTGTACTGCCTTCGGGATATGATCAACATATTGGGGCTTTATAATAGCCTACGAGTATATGCATAAATTTCAATGAGGGAGGGAAATGGTTTACTGAAGTATTGTAATAATAGCTTATCAAAATAAAATACAAATGTAATTGAATGTTTTAAATTTTCCTTATGCAGAATGAATGAAATTAGGAGACAAAAGGAAAGAGAAATATCAACTTTAAGAAAGCAATAATAATAATAAGCAATAAGGTTCATTTTCCATGCTTCCTTTTTTAATTATAGTGAGGGCTGATGTGGTTTCAGAATAATGAAAGCCAAATACAAAATTATGATTATAACAAAGTCCTACTTTTAGAAGATTAGCCCTTGACAGTCAAAATAACTATTGTAAGCTGAGAGTTAATATGGCACATGGTAATGTTTTCCGGAATTAGGCAGGGAAACCATTACAGAAAAAGAGTTCCAGGTTTCATGGGATTGCACACTCGCAACTTCAAATCTTACATAATATGCATCAAACGTTGCCTGCTATATTTATAATCATGACCAGAATTCATAAATCCATCAAACCTGACATAATTATCACACAGCACAGACACACACACCACTTCACTTTCTGCATGAGATGGACTATAAAACCAGATGACAATCACCTTGACAGTCAAAATAACTATTGTGAGCTATTAGTACCCTCAATTTTTAAAAGAATATAGTAGAGAGTTAATATGGCACATGGTAATGTTTTCCGGAATTAGGCAGGGAAACCATTGCAGAAAAAGAGCTCCAGGTTTCATGGGATTGCACACTCGCAACTTCAAATCTTACATAATATGCATCATACGTTGCCTACTATATTTATAATCATGACCTGAACTCACAAAACCATCAAACCTAACATAATTATCACACAGCACAGATACACACCACTTCACTTTCTGCATGAGATGGACTATAAAACCAGATGACAATCACCTTGACAGTCAAAATAACTATTGTGAGCTATTAGTACCCTCAGTTTTTAAAAGAATATAGTAGAGTGTTAATATGGCACATGGTAATGTTTTCCGGAATTAGGTAGGGAAACTATTGCAGAAAAAGAGTTCCAGATTTCATGGGATTGCACACTCGCAACTTCAAATCTTACATAATATGCATCATACGTTGCCTACTATATTTATAATCATGACCTGAACTCACAAAACCATCAAACCTAACATAATTATCACACAGCACAGACACCACTTCACTTTCTGCATGAGATGGACTATAAAACCAGATGACAATCACCTTTAGATTATCTTCCAAGATGCGAGTAAAATAATTCTGCAGCTCTGACCCACGAAAATGGGTCAAGATTTCCTGCCAATCTGGAGGGTTCTGCAAAAGTATATGGCAGCCTAGGTTTATTAATATGTTGGCACAAAAAAATTAATAACGAGACTGGAATTTTGGAGGTATTACTTTGAATCGACCCAAGTTCGGTTTCAACTTTCCAGCCAGAACTTTGAGGGCAGTAGACTTCCCAATACCATTTGTTCCAACCAATCCTAGAACTTGCCCTGGCCTTGGAACTGGTAACCTGTAATTTTAATGTCAGCCCATCTTAAACTAGGCAAAAATAGATAGCAACCACTTTTATGGGATTGCAGTAAAGACTTAACCTGTGCAGCTTAAATGTATTAGGTCCATATCGGTGAGTTGTATCTTTGTCCAAATCCTTTGGCAAGTTGATGATCTGAATTGCTTCAAACGGGCATTTCTGAATCATCAAAACACCAAGTCAATTAAGGATGCCAGTTAAACGAAATAAAAGGAAAAAAAATGCCAACTTTATCTTTGTCACCTTAACGCAGATACCACATCCAATGCATAATTCCTCAGAGATGTATGCAATCTTGGATGCAGAAGTAACCTCAATACATAGTTTACCTGCAGACACAAGGTGCTCTCAGAAAACCAGAAGAGATAGATGCAATTCAAATCAATAAGCGTACTCCTTAGTTCAGCTAAAGTTGAAGTTTTTATTGAAATTCCCTTTATATTTCCCAAATCCAAACATATGGGTAGATCAAATCAAACTCATAATATAGAAATAAAAATTAAAACTGAAGCAAAATATGGCTATATGGGTTAAAGGGTACCGGTTCTGACAACAGGGCAACTCTTTTTGCATTCCTGACGGCACTTTTTGGGCTTGCACCTATCTGAGCTCACAATAGCTATACGCGTTAACCGATCCGACATCCCTCCTCCTTACTTCTTCACTGAATTGAGTTAAAGCAAAGAAGATGATGATAATGGAAGACCAAAATATTGGAAATTGAAAGTGTGGATTTTCAAAGCGAACCTGAAGAGCTTCCGATCAGCGAGAGAGGTACACGGAAAGAGAGAAAGACGTGTGCTGGGAACGTTCAGCGTAGTAGTCACGCACAGACTTAGCAAAACAGCTAGGGTTTCATTTCGCCGAAAGCAGTACAATTGGTCGGTTGGATTCTGTCCAGAACTGGGTCGGATTTACCAGAGATCCGAAGCAACACCAAAATTCTATTTTGTAATTTAATAATTGATTTATTCTCCATATTGCAAACCAGAAGTGTAAAATCTAAATTAACATTTATTTTAATTCTTAGTTTAAGAGTAACTATTTTATTTCATGGAATGAAAATTCTTTTTAGGAGAAGAATTGAAGAAAAAATTTATATATATAATACTAGCTTACATTTATGATATATGTAATATATATATATATATATATATATATATATATATATATATATATATATTCATAAAAAATTGATGTACATGTTTAGAAATTATAGTTAATAAAAAATTATATTTTATGTTAATGATAATATACAAATAAATAAATCTAATAAGAAAAAATAATTTATAATATAAACATATAATTTTTTAAAAAATTCTAAAAATGGAAGAAGAATTAATATAATAACACTATAATCATAAAAACTATACTCTTAATATATCATTTCATTCATAGCATTTTAAAAAAAATTATATTAATTCATTCATAGCATTTAAAAAAAAATTATATTAATGTAATTATTTGTAACTTATTAATAAGAAAAATTGAGAAATTCAATCTTAACTACTATTGTTATATAATTATTGATAAATTATAAATTTACTAATATTAAAAAGAATTAAGATAAAAAAAAATCAATAGTCATAAAATAATTATAATCATATTATTAATATTAAAATAGAGAAGAATTATGAAAGAAGTAAAAAATAAAATAAAATAAATAAAATTTTTGAAGTAACAAAACAACTAAAAACTATTTATGTAATAGTAAAAACTTATAGGGTATTTAAGAAAATAAAAATTTCTTCAACTAAAAGTTAAAACAACAATATATAATTATGGAAACTATACTCTAAGTATTTTCTTAATTAATAATATTTTTTTTAAAAGAACTAAAATACATTATAATTATTATAAACTTATTAAACAATAAATTGAGAAATTCAAAACTAACATATAATTATTAAAAAATATAATTTATTTTATGAACTAAAATAAAAACAACAGTATTATAATTATGACAACTATACTCTTAATATTTATTTTAATTCAATAATTTGAGAACAGTTAAAAATAAATAATATTATTAGGTACTTATTAACCCAAAAAAAATAAGAAATTTAATCTTAATTACTATTGACATATAATTATTTGAAAAATTATAAATTTATTAATATTGAAAAAAATTAGAAAAAAATAAATTAATAGTTGTAAAAGAAATACAATCCTATTGATATTAAAATTGAGAATAATTAGGAAATTTTTTTTATAACAAATAGTAGTTTATTTGAAGCGAAATATAAATATATAATATTAAAAACTCATAAGGGTGTTAAAGAAAAAATAAATAATTTATGTCTTTAAACTACTTTTTATATATATATATATAGTATAAATATAAATGTAATATAATATATATTTTTTTAAAAGCTGGGAATGAATTTAGTAATCAAATCCCTTATATATCTACAATTCATTTTTATATATTTCAATAAATAAAATAAAATAAATCTTCCTGTAATATGAAATTAGTAATCATTTTATGCTCCGAACTGGTCTATCCTTTTGTCTTATGATGATAGATTTATCTATCAATATTGACCTTTTTTTTTTCTTGGCACAAATTTTACTCATAGTGATTTCGATAATTATATATATAAACAAACTTTTTATTTTCATTTTTTGAACAATTATGAAAATATGAATTGAAATTTACAAAATAACAATTTTAATCAGATTTGCAAGTATTCTATTTTGTCCTACCGAAATGAATAAAGAAAAAAATATTCCAAGGTGAATTGAGGTGCAGAATGAATAAAAATATTAGTCAAGTTTCAAAAGGGTATTCTCTCCAACCGCCTCTTTTATATATATATAAAAATAATTGGGAATCACATCCATATACCAATTGGATGACAATGTTAAGTGATTATGCGTGTAATTTTAATTTTGTGAACATTGTTATTGATTTGTGAAATTATTAGTTAATGTTTAAACTTACTTAGGTTGATGGAAGGCAGGTATTAAATACATAAGTTTTCTTTTATTGGAGTTTAATTTCGATTATGAATCATCCTTCTGAGTTAACAAGTAAAAATTCAAAAGTTGGAAGATTGAGTTTTATGTGAAATAAATTACAAATTTTATTTGCACAATTCATACTCAACATACGAGTGTGAGTTTCACTCACCCAAGAGACAGATAAGTGAACTTACTATTGAGTTGAACTTTTTTCTAGTTATTAGGTAGAAAACGTTCATACATGTTATAATCCAGTGAATTTGGAGACAGTCAAGCCATTCAAATTTACTGCTGTACTAAACCACATTTCTGCGAGCTGGTAGCAATTTATGTAGGTACAATATAAAAGGAGAAGCAATAGCCTGAAACTTATGATCATATTATGTTAAAGCCAGCGATGTCAAAAGTGACACAGACTGTCAACAAATTCTTAGTAAACATCATCACACATTGTTATGTTTATTTAAAGAAACCAGCAGAAGTTTTCAAGTCACGAAATGATTCAGTTGATATAAGAGATCACTTCCACTTCTTGAACTTCCCTCCGAACATCTTCTTGCCACCGAACTTTCCATGCTTATGCTTGCCGAACTTTCCATGCTTGAACTTGCCATGATGCTTGAATTTCCCATGAGGCATGTGAGCACCATGTGCATAGTGACTACCATGTGCATAGTGACTGCCATGGCCAAGGTGGTGAGCACCCATTGCAGCAGCAGCCGCAGCAGCACCCCCAGCAAGCATTGCCCCCATGCCACCATGACCTAATGATGAACAAAAAGGGATTTAGATGCTTTGACAAAAACAATTTCAAAGATGCAGCAAAACTTTCCAATTGGCCATGCACCAGAAAATCATTTACCAAAAGCAAAAAAGAACAAAGAGTTTATAAGTATTGACTAATGGGACCACCAATGGACCTAACAATCAGGAAGAGACCATCGAATGGACAAAGGAATAAATTCTTTCATCACAAAACAAAAATTATGTCGAGATTATGATGTCAAATGAGTAGTAAAGCATTTAGTATCATATAATCGCCCATTCAATAAATGTTAAAAGCACTTCATCAATCATACCAGGGGTATGATGAGCTGATGGACCAGGATAACCAGTTGGCGGGTATGCGCCAGGAGGATACCCTGCTGGAGGATAACCTTGTGGAGGTGGGTATCCATGTGGCGTATGACCATGTGTTGGAGGGTATGCCCCCCCAGGTGGAGGGTATGCCCCTTGTGGAGGGTACCCCCCAGGAGGATACCCTGCTGGTGGATACCCTGCTGGAGGGTAACCATGGTGTCCAAAAAGTCCTTTGTCAGATTCATCATGCTTATCTTTTCCACCTCCCATGTTTCAAGTGCAGAGCTGATGACACAGTCAAAAGAAAACAACAAATGTGAGATAGATTTTGAACAGAAAGAACACCAAAAATCTCCTATATACCACACACCAAAAAATAAAGAGAAAGAAAAACACAAACTTTCTTCTCCAGCATGTCATTTTATGCAACTTATACTAATTATGCCAACAAAAATTAAAACTAAAGTACCAAAGGTGAAGTGATCTGATATCCAGCAATTCCACTCTAACTCCCGAGGGTTCATTCAAAGAGTAGGAAAATCGGAACACACCTACTTCTATTTGCAATAATTATAGAATTTCTGAATTTTCAACAAAACAATACACTAAACAAAACCAAGGGACAAACTTGATCTGTAACTAACAAAGAAAAGCTTAACATTGAGAAATATTATAAAATTTCTGTCCAAGTCCAAACAAGGGAGCTGAGGAAACATGAATTGATATTCATTCAAGCATTAAGTACATGATCTCAGATATCCACCAAGAAAGAGCATCTCCCTTTTTATCAACTTCCACATAAAGGCTAAAGCTAATAAACACAAAAGTTCTACAATTTCTCTAGAAGCTAGGCCTCACATTTCCAAATATTTCATATAGCACATACAAATCTAAAAAATGTACTACTAAAATATACAAAATCAACTCATCCCAAATATTGATTCCCTTTCTACGTGATATATAGCAGAAACAGCAATTTTTTTGAAAACCCTCAATTTGAATCACCTATATGAAACTTCAATCAAATGTATAAAACGTAAAAACACCAACTTTATGATCAGCAAAAGTGAATCAAACAATAAATTTCAAAAAAAAAAAGAAAAAACTTGACCCACCAAAAGACAATTGATCACACAAAACAACAATGATATAAAAAAAAGTAAAAAAAAAACAACAAGGAGAGCAGATCAAGTGTAATGCTAAACAGAGAAATCAAAATGGAACAAACGAAGGGAAGAGGGAGATAGAGCACCTTACCGATTCAATTCTCAGAGAAAGTAAAGAATGAAATTGGGGAAACTTGAAAACTAGAGTAGGCGGATAAAAAGGGTGGCATATATAATAGGTTAGTATATTGTGCCACGCGTTCAATAAAACACGTTAACGACGCGTCTAAGCAAGCAGTGCGGCTTAATCGCCTATCCATGATGACACGTGGATTTCCACCAGGATTCGCTTTACTTTTCTTTTTTGTTAATCTTTTTGGCCAAATCACACATTGGTTCAAATGATTTCACAGTTTTTCAAATAGGTCAATGAATTTTAATTATTTTTCAATTAATTTATTGTATTTTCATTTTGAAATTCAATTAGGTCTCACACAAACTGAGGAAAAATAACTAAATAATACAGGCTGATGATTATAACATTTACAAGCAAAAAGTCTTTGCAAAAATATTTAAAAAATGACAAAAATAAAAATAAAAGTATAATAACTTAATTAAAAAACTTTAAAAACAGTAACCTACTTTTAAAAAAATAAAAAATTGTAGGGATCCCAAAATAATTTAACCTTAATATCTTAGTGAGATGGGATAGGATTGGGTGATTTAGTTTTTTAAGGTGGAAATCCAATATCCATGGCTTTTCTGTTCCTTATCCTTTGTCTAGAATTAAGTGAGTTACTATAGGCTGTCAGAAATTACCAAGTCGTTACAAAAAAATAAATTATGAAAATAGAGGGAGATTTCTTTCCTTATTTACATTATTACGAATCGAATGATGACAAATTTTGTACCCAAAAAAAAAAAAAAAAACAGTCAAATGATGAAAAATTGAAATTGATTGACCAAAAAAAACATTTCTGTTTTAATGTATTTACACAACATGATGAGTGAGTCACATGTGATATCAATTTTCTTTGACAAGATTAAATTTGATTGATACAATTTTATCGAAATTTTGAAATGGGGTGGTCTCCACTCCTGCACAATTGTTGTCTTGTATTTTTTGTATTAATATAAAATCTATACTAAATTATATGTTAATTTGATCACATTAGTTGTTAATTAATGTTTGAAGGTAAGTTGTCATAGATAGAAATATCTTCAATATAAATCATCTTAAACTCAAACGAATTATATGTGATGAAACCTAACCTAACGCTTAGCCAATTTTGTGGGATTAAACATTTCAATGTCAATTGTCTTCAAATGTGGCTATTGATGTCTTATGAAACATTTCACTCTTAATCTTCTTTAACATTGACGACTTATACGTGATGAAACAATTTGTGTGTGAGAAAATATTTCAATATAAATCGATTTAGACTATGACTAATTATAAAATATTGTACATCCATCTCATTTTTTTAATTGATAAATTATATTTCTATCACGTGAAAACACTCTGTAAAAAGACCTTAGCTTTAATTGATCATGATCAAGAAACCATCTATTTCGCTTGGTGGATCGGGAATGCTCAACTTATCAATTTAACTAGTAAACTTAGGGATTTCATGTAGCCCATGCTAGAGGGTTTAAATTGATCATTTCTAAAGGATTAGATGGTCTTCCCAAACAAGTTTTTTATTTGGTAAGTAACATTGATGAAGCTACTGCGAAGACTATGAACTTAAATGGAAAGCAAAATGAAGAAATGTCTAAGCTCGAATCCTATTACGAGATCTGTTAGAGATTATAAATTGTTGAAGAGAGAACAAGATGTTTCTTTTGTTCATTCCAAACAATCAAACAATAAAGAAATCGTTAATATATTCAAGATAATTATATTTTACAGAATACAATCTCAATTCATCCTCTCATTAGATTCATAATTTTTTTTCTATGCATTTCACCTAGAATTTTTTTTTATTGATACTATGTCCTTAACTTTTTGAGGAATCCTTCATTAGTGGCCTTAGGCATGGCGATGCAATCATATCCCATCTCAACAACTAAATAACACAAGAGGATGATTGATCTAATATTTACAAACAAAAATTTCCACTAAAATACGGAATACGTTGACAAATCTAAGAAAATTTTGACAAAAGTGCATGAATGAGACTTCTTTGAAATTAAAATTGAAATACAGTATATTTAATTCTAATAAAAAAATTAAATTAACTTTTTAAAGAAATCACAGGGTTCCAAAATATAATTTAAACTTAATCTTTAGTGATTGATTGGTTGGGACATGATTGGTTGATTTCGTTTTCTTTGGTGGAAATCCAATAGCATCCACTTCTTTTCCTAGCCCTTGATCCTTCAATTTTCTACAATTACGTGAGTTAATATAGAATGTCTGAAATTACCAAGTTGTTAAAATAAAAATAAAAATTATGAAGATAGGTGAATCATATATATTTCTTATTTTTTGTTTGAATATCTCATTTTATTCACTATCATAACATTTTTTGCATTCCACAAAATTCAAACACTACTGTTTTTTATTCCTTCCTATTTTATAAAATAGTTAAACAAAAATTAGGCAGTTGCTACGTATTTGGGAATGCATCATGTGCTATTTTTTAAGTTCTTCTGAAATGTCTCTGACTCTATTATGGGGAAGATCCTTTCTTATGTAATCTGAAGGGCCAACTTCGAATTAAAATAACCTTGGTGCTCTTAAGTGACTCAAAAAGTCTAGAATCTCTATCGGTTACCTTAACAGGTGATGATAAATTTTTTGCTGCTGATAATTTGGAGAGGACTATTGCTGCATGTGAAAACTCAAGAAGAATTATTTGCTCTCTTCGCAACCTTTGGCATGTCTTAGATTATGCTTCTTTCCATTGGAGGGAATAATCAAGAGTCAAAACAAAGTAGTATGGTCTAAGAAGCTACTCTATTAATCATCAAAATAGAGAGATTAATAATGAGAAGTTGAACACTTCAATTACATTTTCAATTTTTCATAACCCGGTAATTGGTTCGCTTAGTGATAAAGTTTATACTAAATAACTCTCAGCCTACGATCATGCCATGCAAAAAGAAGACATGGACAGGCTAACTGATGTTCAAATTCGAGTAGAAAAGAAGAATATAAGACTGCGAGCAAAATGGGGATGAATCCTCAATTCATTCATCTAACACTAACTGAATACATTTCATACACTAATCGAACTTCAATACACAACCATCTGATTTAAGAAATCTGTAATATTTGATATTTAAATAGTAACTTCTATGCCATTTTTCAAAATTAAACCATGCCAATATCAAGTAACCACTTAAAGGCAGACCTATATTGGGATCAGCAAAACCTCAAAGCAGCTTCAAGCTCCTTTTCATCATCACAATTATATCCCAGTAAATAGGCTCGTGCTGTCACATAATAACACAATGACAAGCATAACAAAAATAAGCGCAGAGAATCCAAAAAGCACAAAGAATAAAAGAGATATAAAAAAAAGGGCGATAATTACCAAAACGGCCAGATCCCATGAATGGTTCTGCTTCATCGGTTGCACCCCCTTGTTGCTGCTCCTGAAGTTTCAGAGGAGATAACAAGATATTAGGAAGAAAGCCAAAAATAAGGACGCTCAGTTGTCAACTTAAAGAACAACATAGATTGAAGTATACACATTTCACTTCGAATGTGATTTGCCTATGCATCTTTGCAGGTGATTACGTGGTGTATGAACAATGTGCATTCCTATGTCTCAGCGGGCAAAAGGTATAAGCATAAGAGTTTCTAATCCATTTGAGCAATACCTATAAGGAGGAGAGAAATACAAAATCCTAGTTAACTTTTTTTTTGTCTAGTGAGGCCCGTGGAGTCCTTTTTCTTTTCTTTCACATTTTCACCATAGTATTAGCAGGTTGTCATGATATCAAAATGTGCTTTGCACAAGGCACTAACATGTGCTTTTGCATGCATCAATTGCAAGACCTCTACTCATGGGCCATGGCTGATGAAAGTAATCAAAACTATTCCTTTGTAAGTTAGGAGGAACATGAGCACACTAAAATGTATATGATGTAAATAGATTCACTTCAAATAACAATCGGATAGAAGTTAATCACTCCAATACATCTTTCAAGAATGCTTGAAGACTATTCATGAAAAAGGCTCTGCAATAATCAGAGTAATGTGAGCAACAGAAAAAGAATATATCACTCACAATATCTGGCTCCATTTCAGCTGGTGAGAGTAATCTGTCAAAACAGTGCCCTGATATAGTACAGACCAAAAGTTCATCGCTAGGGTCCATAATAACTTCTCTGCATGTATCATCACACACTGGAAAAGACAATCCAGAGACCCAGTGTCATGTAATACACATACTCATGCTTTCAAACAGAAAGAAGGCTGTGATATTTCCTACCGTGAACATGTCCCGTCTTCTCACAAACAAACACATCTCCAATTTGGTGGTAAGAACATGTTTCTCCAGAACAAGCATGGTCAGTAACCACCTTATCAGTCAGGCCCTTGCTGCTTTTCCACATGGACACTTGATCAGCTACTGTCTTGTCAAGAATTATTCTGTCATCGTTCACCTTCACATGTAAAAAGAAAAACTATTTAGTTGATACTGCTACTATATATTGAGATGGGAAAAATTAAGAAGATATCATACATGTATGGCATAAGACCAATACTATAAGAAAATAGATCCAAAATATAGACAATTATTCAATCTTTCTTCTTATCCTTTTTCATTTACACATCCAACACACACACAGTCAGACACATGGGAGCACGTGCAAGGCCATAAAGGGAAAAGAGGAGCCTTTAGGCTTAAGGGTCTAATGGAAACAGTCAACTAATTCAAATTCTCAAAAAAAGAGGTTGGGGGTGGGGGAGTTCAAGATGGAATGCGTATGATAACCAACTGGCAAGAATGCCCCTAATATCTGCACATATTCATAAAACTGCATCCAGACAACACAATCCTGATGCAGGATGACATAGTGCTGTTTGAGCCTATTGGATAAAAGAATGTTATGACAAAGGCATTAGGATATCAGACAGCATTAACCCCTGTTACCTGTGAAGGAAGTGGAGCTTGGCTTCTCTTAGCAGCTTGCATTTGGATGTAGTACTCTTTGAACTCGCTTGAGCAGTTCCTAACAAGTTCAACCGTGTCCTCTTCATCACGCTGCAGAAATGAGACAAACAAGTCGAAGAAAGCTACAAGTAATTCTAAAGTCCATGAGAACTTATATGCAATATGGTTAATAAGATTTTGAATCTGCTTTTTAGTTTAAAAAATGCATGTCCATGATCATGGAAGACAGCAAAATTTCAGAAGTCAGTGAATACCTCAATATATAATTTTTTCCAAGGGCATTCACGAAATTTCTTTGTAGGGGGAAGCAAACCCCATCGCATACAGTACCTGCAAAACAGGATGAACAATCATACGCATGAATGAGTGCTCAGTACACACTTAAGCATAAATAGATTGCACAACAAAAATGGAAAACCAAAACTAATACTAATGTAACAGCCTGCCAGACAATTGATGCAGGTCATCCAATTAGAAAAAACACAAACAAAAGATTATGGCTTTCCAAACCAGTGGCCATAAAGAAATTAAACGAAGCCAACATCTATGAATAAAGCTTGTAAAGGAATAAACTTTTAAGGTACTGAGCTAAGAAACCAAAATGTATACTCACAAGCGACGCCATAATGATTCATCAGATGCTGCATAACTTAGAAATCTACAAACGAGTGCACATGAAATAAGATCCTGCATAGAGCACAAACCATTGGTACCAATGGTACAGCAAAAAAAAATTATATCTTTTCAGTTCCAGAAACTTATTTGAACAAAGCCCAAGAAAACTATCCTATAGACAAAAAACAGAGGAAATGACAGGTCTTTTTTTTTTTTTTTCCCTCTTCAAATAAAATCTGTAAAACAAGATACCTCTGAAGAGAGAAATTTAAGGATGTGAGGGAAAAGTTCGGTTGGGATTTTGCTGAAAATTCCACTCTCAATCCTCCTTGGAACCATTTTATTGCTAACACTGCAATTCTCTGACGACATATTGGATTTTGCAGCATCGTCCTTATTATTGTCATTCTCGACTACACGTTTTCTCTTTGCTTTTGGCTCCTCTGCCTTCTCCTCTTCCTACAACAATGTTCACACAAACCAATTACCAAATTATATCATATTTTACACCAAAAAAAACCCTAATTCCTAATAGAATTACATATCCAACAAACAATTTTATTAATTTTTTATAAACCCAATTCTTCAACTTCCCAAATTTAATTTTCTATCCGAATCAAATTCTGGGGAAAGAGGGGAGACTAATTGAATACCTGATCAGAGACCTCGGAGAGAACCTCAGATTCGAGGAAGTGAGCCAAATTCTCGTCTTCGTCGTCCGAGATTGTCATGGTTTCAACGAAACGGCAGGTGCAGTTAAAGAAAAGAATTTGGAGAGACAAATGGACGGAGATTGGACGAACGCGAATTGTAGCTCAGCCGGCTAATCGGCACCACTGAGATAGAAACCACCGGCTACGAAGGGACGGGTTAAGCCTCGCAACCAAACACATGGCGACGGGGAAGACGATGATAAAGTTGATGATGATCCATGGGATGGACGGGTGGAGAGCCCAGGGGTGACAATTTCCGGGTCGGACCCACCCGTTACACGACTTGTCCGATTCTCAAGGCAAATATCTTTTAGAAGCGTCACAACCACACGTCCACACCCCGTTGGGCGTTGGTCTCAGTGTTGCACCTCCCTCCTAATCAAAGTAAATTCCGGGTCGGACCAACCAAGCCCAAGAGCTTCGATTCTGAAGGCCAATATCTGTATTACTCTTACGCCCTGTTGCTCGGTCTACCTTTGTTCTGTAAGTAGAGTGCTAATTTTGTTCATATTGCAACATAGTTAGTGGTTTGCAAAATTCATAGATTGTTTGGAACTGGTTAAAAATTAATTTTTTGAATATAAAGATGAGTCATGAATCCAATTTTGTACTGTTGTTATATACCTTAGATGAGATATGAATCCAAATTGCTGTATACCTAGTATACTTGTATTATTGACCCATGAATGATTCATGGTGCTGATCAAGTTTCTTAATTTTTAATTTCAAATATTTTATTATTGACCCATGAATGCTTTCATTTAAGGTTATGAAGTTGTACAGCATTTTGGTTCTTGCTATTACATTGTAATCATCACTGTATAGTTTCTTGAACGAAAATGGAGGTCTTTTGTGAAGAGAAATTGAAGACCATCTTTGAAGGGAAAGGTGCAGTAGAGTTCACAGAGATTACCGAATTGCTGTCCAACCATTCTGTTGAATCAAACTGATACTTGGGTTTTGTGGATCTTTATGATGCTTTCAGGATCATTGTCTAGTGCATTGGAAATATCCCTTCTGTTTTTTGGGTTGTCTCCTCCAAACTTTGGAGCATTTTGTATGAAGTAGATGGTTTAAAAACCAAGTATGCCCAAACCGATGGGAACATGGATATGTGTAATATGAATAACAAGCAAATCTTGAAATGAAAAGTATACATGAGACGCAATTATGGCTTACCATCAATGTTCACTTACACCATAATTTACTTATACTGCCTTTGGCGACGGTGGTTGTGACGGTGATGATGGTTTTTACTTCTCCTGGGTCTCTTGGGGACTGGCTAGGCTGATGAATGTGAGTAAGAATGCTTGTGTCTATTCTTATGATCAATTCCTCGATGACTTTTACAGTCACAATTTGCAAATGAATATGAATGCTTTTAGGTGCTCCTTTTAATTATGTCTTGCCTTATTAATGTCAGAATCTTCAGGTGAATAAGAGATTGAAACAATTGACAGTTGAACTAACAATTGCTTGGCCAATTCCTCGTGTTGGAATCATGTGATATTTGGTAAGTACATTTTTCTCAATTTCTTGTAGATCAAACAATGGAGGGTAACATGTCATCTATACTTGGTCATGGTTTCAAATCAGATATTAGTAATAGCATTGTTGAAACATTTATTAAGATGGGAATAGCACCTTACCAATACTTAAGCTTTCATTTCACCTTCCTCCTTCTTCTGCGCCATTTTTATTTTTGTTTCGGTCATCTGGGATTCTTCCCTTAACTCACTCAGAACCATCTTTCCTGGATTCACTTAAGACTCTTGAACTGTTGTACAAATGAAGCATAAGGTGTTTGCTGAAAAGTCTGCATCAACCATTTTAAACTGTGGCATTAATCTGAAGACTCTGAAACTTGTTACTTCTAACACTAAGGCATGGTGGACGACCCAATTGGACCACAAAGACAATGTTTTGGTTATCTCTTACTGATGCTAATCTAGTAGTTTACGTACTTTTTGCTGCTGCACCTGTTCTTCTCAAATTTGTAAACCAAGATGAGGCAAAATTCTTTTACTGGCTTTTTGAAAGAATACCAATTGCTTATTGAGTAACAAATTGAGCTCGTCAGTATACCCAACAGGGCTTATCATTCGTGAAAGAAGACAATCTTAACATTCCCACATCTTTCTTTTCTACAATAGATGGAATCACCATAACTGAAAATTTGTTACATGAGATTGGGAGTCATGCTTCTGTAGATCACTGGCTTATTGTCACCCTTCTTGTCTCTGCTTACCACCATTCGATGAATAGATGAATGGTGTTATTGCACATCTAATATTGCCAAAGTTTTGTTACTCTTGCTTGACTGATTTCATGTATCTAACTTGGGCTCTGACTTGAAAATAAACCTATTACAGGTGCCAAGTGGCCTTGTATGAATTGGTTAACAAACCTGGTGATCCATAGATCTCAATTCCCCGCTTTATACCAGCTGTAACTTGTCTGCATTATAGATGATTGATTTCTATGATTGCACTAGCTTGGTTTTCCATGGATTCAACATGTGTAGAAAAGAAAACTAAAGCTCCCTTGTTAAAGAAAATGACAGTATCTCATGCGAATTTCTTTGTATCCTATTCTATATTTTTACTTCTGAGATTAGTGGGAAGAGTGCACTTTGCTGGAGTAGGGAATGGCGCAAATTTTGTTGTCACTGCTTGTTTGCATGAAGAATCCACTCAACTCCAGTGGCCAATTATATTAGTCTGGCTCTTATATATAGTAACTGAGCTTGATAATCATTAGCCAATAAAGAAAAGGAATAATTTGCAAATTATCTAGTGCATCTTCTTCTCTTTATATTGAATCATCTCGGTAATCGTTCTATTTATTTGTAATTGAAATTATTGGATGAAGAAAGTCATGTGTTGACATGATTTCAGTAGAGAACACTCTCCTCGTGGATATCTTTCTTCGAGGAAAGCTCCACAACTTTTGAGGAAAAGTTGAATGGAACTGTTCCTGATCCTAGCTCCAATAGAAATGAAATGAAATGCTTCTTTCGTACAACCTGTTGAAATTCTTTCATATCTTTCACTATCAGGTGTCTGGTGGATTATTCGGACAAGTGCCTTCATCCAGAGCCCCTAAAGATCTTCAATTCAGTTCCTCAGAAGAGTGAGGTGCAAGGTCAGGTCGCTTTCATTTACCTTTTATGCGGATTGAAATGCATATGTTCTTTTTCTTGCTTCTTATCATGTAGCATATCCATTGCGTTTGGAATTACTACCAATGTATTTAAAAATAGAAGTTTGGAGTTAGCATTATTTGAAACTATAACAAAAAGTCTGATACATCAAATCAGAGGGAAGCAGATCAAATTTTTTTAATGCCATGACTGACTTGTGTCTAGATCTAAATTATTCCTCAGTTGAAGAAAGAGAAAACTCTTCAAAATCTCATTTTATGGATATGAAAGCTCCACCAGAATTTACCTCAACCTGACTCTCTGTAAGGCCAAATAAGCAACTAGTCGATAACCCGCAAACATCAGAGCCATGATGGTAACATCTATCCATAAATGATTCAGCCCCATTGTTTTAACGGCAGGAAGATCCCCAACTCTGCACAAGACACCCTTTGAGCACTCATAATAGTCATCTTCATTATACTGGACCCCGAGAAGGAGCTTGTAACAGTAATAGCTATAGCTTAAGTACTTCAGCCAGATTATGAAGGGAGGAATTTGTTGTACATAGTATCCTCCAGCAATAAGGAACACAAGGGTCGTAACAGAAGCTAAAGTAGTGGCTTGTTTTACGTCCATCAGGATAGCACCAATTGCTAAGCCAAGACTTTGAGAGACAAGGACATTGTATAGAACCACAAGAAGGGAAAGGATAAAAGTGACCGGATGGGGTTTCAGCCCACCCATCCAATAGATTATAAAAACAAATGCAGTTGGGAGTGCAAGCTCCATTGGCAAGTCTCCTACCGCTTTAGCTAGGAAGTAGGAAGAAAGTCGGTACATTCCAGATGACCGTTCCTTGATCAGCATTCTTCTTTCTTGGGGGAATGTGAAAACTGCATTGTAGAGCGGATAGAATCCCCAGAAAACAGAGAAGAAAAAGAGCAGGGCAATCTGCATTACAAAAATACAGCCCATGCTTAGTACTTCTCAAAATTGTTTAAGTTGCTATTTTGGGAAACAGTTTACGAAAAAGAGGCAAGAACTTTGAACTGGTGTTATGTTAACATAGATACATATAATAAAGGCCGTGATCAGTTAAATTGGTGGGAGGAATAATATTAGATTTTCCTCTTTATTAATTAATGTTCATATTGTATGCTTAGAAGATAAATTAACTCAGAATTTCTTACTCGGTCTCCAATGTGAGATTCTGGAGTATGCCACCACAAGAGTCCACCAAGAAATGCAACACTTATGACTTGGAAAATTCTCAGCCTGTTGAAGGCTTCATATCTTCGCTCCCTCAACCCCCTCTGTAACAACACCTTGAACTGGTACCACCAGCTAGTACACCATTTTTCGGATTTTATGTCATTTTCTGCAACAACAAAGAAATATTAGGCACTTAATATAAAATCCTCAAAACAAATAGAAGAAAAGATAGAAAAGATAAAAAGTAAATTTTTTGTTGGTTGGTTTCCTACTCTGAATTGTGTTGCGTGTAATTTAAATTCAAAATGGGTTGAAACATACTTGCAGAAGCATCTTTTGTGATATTATAGTTGTTGAACTCCAAGCTGCAAAGCTCAGCTTTCAACTTTGTAGAAATGTTCTTGTCATATGCAGAAATGAGTGCTTCTCTGACCAGCTTCTGCTCTTGTTCCATGCTCTCACCTTGCTCGGTTGCTTGCTTGGAATCTGGGGCTATCCCTGCAAATTTAAATGTCCATGGCTGTTATGACATTGTACTCATCCGCTTCTGCAATTTGTCTCAGTTGTGTGAAAACAATTTACAAAACCATGAGATGAAATCCTCTTGAGAAACATGCAACATCATATCAGGTATAACCAAACTACTCTGTCATTCTGTAGATACGTCAATGTATATTGAAATAAAAATGTTTCTTCCAATCCCCTATCCCCGGCTTAAATTTAATTTTTAAAATGGAGGAAATTGTAGATTTTGCTTTTTCAGAGAATAAAAAATTGATGTAGAGCTTATTATAGTAGACATGAGGAAGTTTAGCTAGTAGGGTCTACTCATTCTCCATTTTTGTAGAGAAATAGTTTTAACACCACTTTCAGTAGGCCAATTCACATCTTGATCTCATCTGAAATATAGTTCTGAATGCAATTGAATGAAAAAGTAAAAAGAGGATAATATTGGAAAAGGATTGTCTATTACCATTGGCAAGATCAAGCAAGAGGTCAGCTGGATTGACAGTCATGGATGTGGAAAAACCAATTGATGAAAAGTATTCCAAAGCTGTAGAAGCAGGGCCAGTATAGATGGGGCACCCTTCTGAGAGCAGTATTACCTTATCAAACATATGATAGAGACGACTAGATGGTTGATGAATAGTGGTGACAACTGTTCTACCCCCACTTGCTAATCGTTTGATTGTGTTGAGGATCCTTTGTGCTGTGGTTGAGTCCAAACCTGAAGTGGGTTCATCAAGCAAGAGTAGGCTTGGATTGATCAGCATTTCCTGACCTATGCTGACCCTCTTCTTCTCCCCACCTGATATTCCTCTAAACAGTGGCCCCCCTATCATGCTGTTTCTGCAACGAGACAGTCCCAACTCGGTGATAACTTGTTCTGCATGCTGGACTTTCTCATCATGGGTCAAGCTGTTGGGAAGCCTTAGAAGTGCAGTGAATACTAGAGTTTCAGTAACAGTGAGATGGGGGTATAAAACATCATCCTGAGCAACAAAGCCTGTTCTCCGTTTTATGGCTCCTGAGAAAGGCTTACCGTTGTATGTGATCTTTCCAGACAACTTACCAGGGAGACGGCCTCCAATAGCTGTAAGAAGCGTGGTCTTGCCACTTCCGGATGGGCCTAGCATAGCCAGTATCTCACCGGGGCAAGCCATACCTGTTATCCCATTCAATATACTCTTTTCTCTGGTAGCCCATGTGTTGCCCCAACACAATCCTTTCTGCTCTAGTTTAACTTTGTATACCAATTCCTCGAACTGCAAAGAAATAAGGACGGCAAAATTAGAATGACTGCAATTTATCTTGTAGACATTGCTGTTACTAGATAATTGTAAGTATGATATTTATGTCCTCATAGTTTTAGTTGAGTAGAAGGTAATCACCTTTAAAGTTATAGGGTACAAGCTGAGCTGTAGACAAGATTGCTCATTAGCTTGTACGGGGTAAGCAAGGACTGCCAAATTATGGGACTCAGTCATCTCTGGTAGTCCTTCCACAGGGTCAGTGCTGCTGCTATATTCTGGTTTTGGTGGTATGCAATTGAGAGGCATCGTTTTAGTGTTGGTGAAGGTGGGTAATATGGTGATGATGACTGGGGAAGAAAGAGAGCTAGAGAAGTTAAGGTGTTCCTTTTAACTTGACTTCCCAAAGTGAAGTGAGGAGCATATAAATATACAGCAGCGGTTAGCAGACTAAGATATTCCCCGTATGCCAAAGGTCTATGTAGGTCTGGCTTAAGATGGTGGGATCCCACCTTCTTTTTATCTTAAATTATTCCAACACTAACCATTCTTAAAAAGAAATTAAAAATAAAAAAACTCATAACCATTACTTTAATAAATCTTCTGATTCTTTTGGTTGTTTGTATGTACTGGGGTACAACTGCTTTTTTATGTTTACCGTTGATTGACCATCATCTCTATTTTTTGGTCAGGCTTCTTATGGTGACCCAGGGTGCTTAGATGTCCATGCACCTAGTGCCAAATTCAGACAGTTAGGATATTGGCCTTGTATCTGCAACAAATCAATCTGACATGCTAGCTACTTGTTCTACAGAGTACAGTGATATAAAGAACACAATCTATGAGCAATAACAACTAGGAGTGTGTTTGAGTGCCAAATGTAGAAATTCTTCCCCATTTTTGGGGTTTCCAGTAATAATATATTGTTCTTGCTTTTTAGGCAACTGTGAATTGTGCTACGCCTACTATAATCATATATTCATATGATTGGGTACATTTGAGAAGAGAAAATTGCACACTGCTGCCTCTTCCTGTGCCAGTGCAATGATAATTCTTTGCACCATTTCACTCTCCACCTAGATCAGGAAGCAAGTGGGACTCACAAGTGCTTATTATAGTTTTGTGACCTCTGAGATTTTAGCCGTTTAGCTAAATCTGTTAGATATGTCTTTCTTCTTCTTTCATGTATTTTCTTTTTTTTTCTATGTTTTAAATTTTGATATATACAGATAAAATACTGAAAGTTGGGCACATGTGAAATTGGAAAGCTGTGAATATTTGAATCCTACAAACGGCAGAGTGGACTATGACGGTGCTTCCACCATTTCTGACAAGCATATAAACTTTAGCAATTCTGTCTTTCTACATAGGTTGCCTACTTCCGTTGCTTATATATATCATTTATTGTTTACCTCCAACATTATTGCCTCTGACATTGTCTTTCCCCTTTATTTGTTTCTTTGGGTAGTTAATTTTGTATCCCCTCCACTTTTTTCAGACTAGACTAGAAAACTTGTACTAAACCTTCTTATGACATTGAGATCGATGAGGCATTTGAGCTTGAGTATTTTGAATTATGTGCCGTGCAGCCACATTAAGGGAAAATGTTCATTTCCAGCTTATACTTATTTCCAAATTGTCATCCACTAGCATCTTGCAGTCAAGTCTGAACTCCGACACCTTCTTATTCAGCTCATGCTGAAATTGCAGAAAAATAGTTAGTGTTCCATAATGAATAACCCAACATTGCAAACCTAATGCATTTTAGTACTTTGTTTGTAACATCTCTAGCTTAGTGTTATTTCAATTCTTTCTTGTTATCTCTGCATTTTTCTTCAGATGATGGAATCATGGAAAGTTGCAGACAAGACAACCCATTATTATACATGTCAGAACTTGCAACATCAATGAAAACAATTATTTTTCTCCTGCTTATTTGGGCTTTGACATCTATGGTTTGTTTGTCATTTGTCACTACAAAATGTATTGACACACAGATATAAGCACAAATGTTAATTTAAATCTCAGCAGATCAGAAATTTGGTTATTATAACACGTTTCTTTGTATTTTTTAGTACAATGAAACGATGCTTGTCCATTTTATGTGCTTTGGGATGCATTGCTTTGTGGCGAAGAAATGAGTAAAAGAAGCCTCATAAATGAAACCCAAGGTGTGTCCCATATTCCCTTTTCGTTTCTTTTCATTGCATGTGGCAGCCATTGAAAAATTGAAGAATAAAGATGTTAATGCTAGCTATCCTTTTTCCCTTGACCTCACCCCCTCCCAACCCAAACAAACTTGGCAGAATAACTACTACTCTGATATAAGAGGCACAGAAAATTTATCTCTCTAGGGAAAATTTTCCATTCTTTTAACCATAATCAGCAAGAATATATTCAAAATGATAAAAAGAGAAAAAGGGAACCTGGGGGGCTTAACAAAGAGAGCCAAAAGTGATTAAATTTGTCTAAAGTTTTTTTCTTACTAATAAATTAAAAGGCGAAACCAATGGTGCATTGCCTTGTAATGCCTGCCATTTTATTCTTATATTCCCTCTAGTTTGCTCTTAATTTTTTACTATAGTTTTCAACATTCGTATCACTGAAATTCGATATGACTATTTCGGTGATCTCATTCTTATCATATCACTAATCTTCATTTTAAAAGAAAGGGGTATGATGCTAATCAAAGTCTTATCATTCTGCCCCCTCCCTCTATCTCTACACACACAAATATAAATATATATTATCTTATAAACAAGAGAAAAATGATTAAAGGCAGAACCCATCAATCAAATTCCAATTTCTGTCCATAAAAATAACTAATAGTTTTTTCTTTAGGGGAGAGCACTGAGATAAAGAGTATCTGCAATGGGCCCATATTGAAGTCTGCCTTTTTCAGTGTGGAAGACTAGCTAGGGAGAATTGGCTACTTGATATTGAGTGCGCATATATATATATATATATATATACATATATATATAGTGTTTTTCATCAACTTGTGTGATATAATTACATAATTAAGATCATTTTCCTTCTCTTCTACTAGGATCCTTTCTTTTTCACATATTCTTATTCATTACCTCAATTCCAAATTCACAGCCTATAGGTACCTACATATTGCATGGAATCCCTTTCTATCTTCTAGAGTTAACCCACAAACCCTAATCAAGCTAGCTGACAATACATACGGCATTTGTGTTTTAAAACCTTCTTGTGACTCACTTGGTGATCAAGAAAATGTTCTTTCTTCAATGACTACTTGAGCTCAAATCTCATTAAAAAGACTGTGGAGAATAAAAATTTTATAAATTTTTCAGTCTTGACATAGATAACTTGTTTTTACTTTGACTAAAAAAGTAATTAGTCGAGATGCGCATAAATTGATATGGATACACTTGACAGTTAAAAAAAAGAAAGGCCTATAACATGGAAGATAGATGAATTTCAATGTAAAATTTTTGCTTTATAACACCACAAGGCTAAAATTATATTATATATATTGACTTAGTGGAATCTCTTCTAACAAGATTCAAAAGTCTTGGTCATGATCATGCCTCTATAGTAGTGTGAATTGTTCTGTTATCTCATTCATATGGCTAATTGAATTCCATATGGGCTATGTTTTTATTCCATATTCCTTAACTATTTTGACTAGTTACTTGTTCTTTTATGAAAGAAGAAAGAAGAAAAGCATCATAATATCCCATGGATTTCATTAAATTACATTTGAATTAGAATGTGGTCTTTTTTATAGTGATATATAAATACAAAATGGGTGTAATGTCAAATACGTAAAAAATGTTAGGAGGTTATATTTGACTGGTTATTTGAAATAGTTGTTTGTATAGATGGTCAAGCATTTTCTACAGGATAATTGTGTCTAGCAATGGCTGAAAACATGTATCTCTCTACAAAAATTAGATGTCATCACCTAAATGTTTTATAAGAATATTCGATTTCAATGCATTAGCAAAGCTTTGTCTTGATGACTCTTTGTATACAATACAAACACATATTTAAGACTAAATATTTATTTAAAACCAAATGGTTTTCCAGCCTCCCTTTTACTTTCTTTCTATAAAATAAGTTAAAGTATTATCGAGTACTTAGTTCTCTCTATAATTAATAATAATAATAATAATTAATATAATATCATATAACTTTTGTTCAAGTCTTGCATATGTTAGTGTATGCATCTTCCATATATTGGTAGAATAAAATCAAGCTTTCACATTCTACTTTGAACTTTAATCATTTAAAAATTAATATAATTATAATTCTTAATCATTTAAAGAAGTTCTATTTCAGCTATCAGATAAAAAGAAGATTCAGATTCTTCATTAGACTATACATATATATATATATATATATATATACATATTTTAATTCAAACTTGCAAGATAAATCTAAATTCTATTTAAAGGACGATTGTGATATTTTTAATACACATAAAAGAAAACTTGCTCAAGAAAGTAACTAAACGATGATTAAAAATGGAAGCAGGCTGTCGTTTAGCTAGTGTGCAAGTGAAGTTAGGAAGTTGACACGTGTCATGCACTCCCACCTTGGAATTTTCTGCTGAGCAAATTTGTTGTCGTTTTCTAATCTCCCGCTTCTCTCTGCCTCTCTGAAGATCTCACGCGCATCTTCTCCCACAAATCAAATGGTGCCGCGTGGGGTCCATTTCGGAGCTGTCCACTCATTTTTATTTATTAGATGCCAAACCTTAGTCCCTTTAATAATTTCTTTCCATTTTACCAATGATGAGATTAAATACTTATATAGAAAAATAAAATAAAAATTAATGGACCTCCTTCTAAGTTCTATCTTTTTGTTATGCAATTTAAATTTGTTGGTTTGGTTGTCTTTTTCTTATTTTTTTAGTGGTTAAGTCTATTAGCTAGCTTTCCCATCTTCAATGATGATATAAATAATTGCTGCTTTTAGCAACGTTAATTGGTTGTTGACCCCTTTATGCCTCAATCATGTCAATCATCTCAATGCCAAAACAAAAACTAATATTGCATTATTAGGACCTCGGATCCTCAAGGATTGAGAATGATAGTGTCTTTTTTTCTCTAATTTAGTTTTGATGATAATTATTAAGATTCAATTTAATCATTTATTAGACAGTACGTAACAAATACATCAATTGTTAGCTTAATGATAAAAGTTAATTTGGTATTATGTATAATTTTTTAGAATATTTTTGTATCATTATCTAGAAAATATATTAAAATTGTTATTGACTCAAAAGAATCAATCACAATCGAGAATCTTTAAATCTACTTATCATCTATTTTACTTAATATAAACTCAAAGTGACACTGAACATGCATCAATTCGTTTTCCCAATCTCAAAGGTTGCTCTGTTTTAACTTAAGCATAAAAGAAAATAGTTTGGTACACAGATTTATAATTTGTAGGCTTGAACAAGTGGTAGCCTTCTATTATCATGGTTTTGAAACTACTAGTTAGTCTATCTTCTATTCAATCTTTTTTTTCTTTTCTGCTTTCATAATAGTTGAAGACACCACTTTCTTTAATGGTGATGAGGGGCCAATTCTAAATGTAGTACTGCACTCTTTGTAACTGACATTAATTACATTATCTTCAACTAGATTCATATCGTATGTCAAAAAAGATAATGGAAAACTATTAAACAATGATGATTGTGATGAGACTAATTAGTAGAAGAACTTTGTTTTTAGTTAACAAGTTCAGTGTAATGCTTATGTAATTGCATGTTGATTATATCAATAGGAAGTTAATTGCAAGATAAAGTTGGGAATTGTAAATTAAGCTGGTTTAAAAGCAGCTAGCAGCATTACAGAAAAAGAGGCATTTTGGTTCTTTTGAATGATTTTAATTATAGGGCATCCATAGTTTTGGAAGTTTTGGGTAGAGATAAGGGAAAGAAAGAATAGTATTTGAATGAAGCTAAAAACTTGAACTTCTAGATGAGTTTTCATGTCATGTGAAGGGAGAAATTTTCTCAATGTACGAGTATTATTTAAATAGGATGATAGTTTTATTATTTGAGATTCATAATTTTTGTTAGTAAGTGTTGTGTATGGGGAAAATTTGTCAATGGATAAATACCACCTAAAAAATGATATTTTTAGTAAATATTTGATATATGTTGTCATACTTATAATTCTGTTATATAAAATATTGTAATATATTTCATGTCAATGGAAAATGATGCATTCACCACTTAACATGTATTAAATGTTTTTGAATCAATAGTCTAAAAGCATGCACATAGACACCGCCTCATAAATAGCTTGCTTCAATAAATATTAGGTGTATATTCATATATTTACTCTATTATATGAGAAATATATTTCATGCAATGTAAAAATGATACGTTAAGCACATTTCACCACTTAACATGTGCTATTTTTTTAAACTTTTTGAATTAATAGTCTAAAGTGTGTAGAGATAGATGTCTTTAGCATATATGCTAACTTTATTGTAAGATCATAAGGAGGTGGAGGAGGACATGCACTAAACCTAAAGCAGAGCTAGCAGGCTCGGGGAAGGGATGCAATATAGAAGTGATAATTGGAAGGATACCCATGTTTTTTAAGTGCGATATTATGTAGAAAAGGAAGGGTGATCAGATTGAAAAGTTTGATTATTGGTGAAGATGAGCACTAGCCACTAGTACTAGTACTAGTACTAGTATTCCCTGGACCCCTATGGCCTGTACTCGCAAGGCATGCGCCAAATATAGTTGTCCTTTCTAACGTCATTGTGATACACATTTTTAGCACACAATCGCACACGCCCATGTGCTAGCTAGATACCAAATCATGCCAATACCACCATTTAAATTTTAATCTACCAAAGTGGGTTATGATGTGGAAGAGAGAATGACATTGACATGCTAGCAATCCAAAAGGGTCAACCAGGTCATCCAAGATTCTCAAGACACCTAAACCCAAAGATACATGCGGATGCCTGGCCCAGTTTGTGTGTTTAATTGTACTTCCACCCACATCAAAATCATGAAAGTGTTGGTTATGAATACTGTTGAAATGATATAAAATAGTGTAGTATCCATATAATTATAAAATCTATAAGGGATATCAATGGGCGATTTTGATGGGGTTTGTTTTTTTGTGCAGCATTGGTGTTTGTGAAAATGTGTAAGAAAGAAAAGAGGTTGTATGTCTCATTGTTGTTGTAAGTGGGTGGACATGATGGTTGGAATGATTGCATAACTAAATCCATTGTTGTCTATGTATTACGCAGTATAGTACTAGCAAATCATGCCCACATAATCCCATTCTCATTCTCACGTAAGCATTCAACATTTTTCATAATATATATATATTGAGCTTTCATTTTGCCTTTAATCTTCTCTTCCAACCCTTATAAATATCTTTTGGGAAAGATACATTTACTTACCACGGATTATAAACGAAAACAACCACTAATTCTTTTTTCTTTTTTTCTGGCTAAGGCATGAGGATTTCATTATTTGTTAATTGCACTTTTTGTTTAATCAATCTGCTGCATTCATGCCCATAAACTACTGCAACTTTTCCTTCCCTTATGCTTTTATGTCATTTTTACAGTGCAAACTCCACGTTAAGGATGGTAATAGATTATTATTAGAGTCGAAATTCATCCAATCCAAATCACGATCTAATTCATATAAAATAAAGTTCAATTTAACCATTAGTAATCTGGTTTATTTCGAACTTCATATTAGTTATTTCTATATTTCTCAACTTTGTAATCTTGAGTACATCTCACTGTTTTCCTATGCCAAACAATTCAAAGTTTGTAAATAAAGTAAAACCAACAAATTATTACTTTATTCGAGTCTATTAATATCTTTTGCCTACTATAATGAATCTAATCAGAATGGGTAAGAAAAAATATTAGATCGGATGACCCAATACCAACAAAGTGGTAAACAATGCCCAAAAGGAGTGGCAGTAGTGGGGCAACAATTAAACTAGTGACGGGCCTATTACCAAGATCTAGTCAAGTTACGTATTATTATTATTATTTTCTTCTTCAAAATCTGAGTGGGAGCAACTATGATTACAAATTTGAAATGGAAATCTTTGTACCTCCATTCCCAATTTCAGCAGGACTGAATCGTTCTCATCTTCAAAGTCTTCCCCACAAACATGAGGACTGCCACAACAAAAACGGTAGCAACAGCAGCTGCCCAAGTAATTATACTTCGTCCAAGTACTCAATTCAAATTCAGCCTCTTCTACGGGTCCCTAAGCAACAGTTACATCAACAAAACTATGTTATTGATGAAAAACCAGGGATTGCATCAACACCAATCAAACCCCTCCAATCCCAAAGTACTACTTATACTGGCACCATTTGGAGGAAAAGGAAGAGGAAGAAGAAGAACTGGGTCTGGGTTGAAACTCCCACCTGCACAACCTCAGATGTTTTGCGGTTGATGGATGTCCTGGGCTTCCCTATACCAACTGATATTTACACTACTTTAATTGAAGACTGCACCGTTTCTGGTGATCCCAATAGAGCCATTGAGTTGCATAACCACATAAACCTGAGTGGCCTTAAACCTCCCTTATGCTTGCTTAATCGAATGCTTATCATGTTCGTATCATGTGGTCTGTTGGAAAGTGCCCGCCAAATGTTTGACTTAATGCCACTTCAGGATTTTAACTCGTGGGCAATCTTGAGTGTTGGTTATACAAACAATAGTGACTACGATGAAGCTGTAAATTTGTTTCTCAAAATGGTTAATCGGGTTGATATGTTTGATTTGCCTGCGTGGATCATTGTCTGCATTCTGAAAACATGTGTATGGACTAAAGATTTTGGACTGGGAAAGCAAGTTCATGGATTGGTATTTAAGTTGGGAATATATGATGATTTGTTTCTTACCAGCACCTTAATGAGATTTTATGGGAAATTCAAGTGCTTGGAAGATGCAAACATTGCCTTTAACCGACTGCCACGACATGACACCATGAGTTGGACATCCAAGATCATTAACAACTGTGGGGAACAACATTTCTCTGAGGTTATTAGTGACTTCAAGGAGATGGGAAGGCAAGGGATAAAGAAAAACAGCTATACATTTTCTAGTGTGCTCAGGGCATGTGGAAGAATACTGGATCATGGACATTGTGGACAACAGGTTCATGCTGATGCCATCAAACTTGGGCTGGTGTCATATACTTATGTACAATGTGCGTTGGTCGACATGTATGGCAGAAGTGGGTTACTCAGAGATGCAAACCAGGTGTTTGAAATGATCCATGATAAAAGAAACAAAGCGAGTTGGAATGCTATGCTTACGGGTTACATACATCATGGGTTCTACATTCAGGCTATTAAGTTTCTATATCAGATGAAAGCAGCTGGAATGCAGCCCCAAGAATCTTTGCTCAATGAAGTGAGAATTGCTTGCGGCAGCAATATTACTGAAAGCTTGAATTAGCAGAGAGGTAGACTGTATATATAGACTGTCCATTTTGATTTAATTGCAGGTGACAAATGACAACTATATTGTAGTCCTCTGAACATTTATCAATGTCCACGCCAAATTTCCTGCAACACAGCACGGCATGATTGTCCATTAGTCATTTTTCTTCATATCATGCCCTTTAGCCCTTTGAGCATGCGCATGCTTCATAATTTGGGCAAAGATGGGGGTATAAGCTGAAGTTGGCTAGGTTAACCAAATGTAACCTAGAATCTCGACATCTACAGCTTTGATGTACAAGATAAGGAAAGGGAAATTAATCAGAAAGTGACAGTGGAGTTGTTGACTACAGCATCTGAAGAAATAGAACGTTAATGTGATAGGAATACCATGGATCAATATTCCAAGTTAATGAAGACCCTTGATTACTTAGATTGACATTAGAAGTCTGCTTCAGGAAGCAGATGTTACAACTATAATCAATACATGGTTTATTGGGCGTGTAAGATGTGGATTGTATATTATAGTACAATTGCTCCCCATTTTTATCATTCTCAGAAGCTATTCTTATCACCATTTTGCTAACCAAGCAACGGGAGATTTCTTCAGATGGTCAATTAGTCTGAAATCTAAAATGTAATAAAAAGAATGTAAGAAAATCGGTTATCCTAGCAATCCCATCAAGCGGATGTGCATCATATGGTCCTCAGCCTGTGATGCGTCACCATGTAATAGTTCAAAGCAATGAGGCAGTATAATCAAGTGACTACATAGCCACTCAAAGCGTGTTAACCGTAAGCAGGAATTCCTGAACAACGCAATTTGTAAGGCTGCTTAACAAGCTCATCTCTGGCCACCCCAAACAATCATCTCCTATAAAAACTAAAATGCTGGGAACATAGAAAACATTTAATACCAAGTACCAAAAATTAAGTGAAGAGTCACATGTAGAAGGATTTAAAGATCATTTCATTCTTAATCTCCTAGAAGTAGTTCCTGGGCAGAATAATGTGTATATGAGCATGTGCTGAAAGTCATCATTTTATCTACAAGGAAAGAAACTTTGTAATAGTTCTGGAAAAATGTTAAAAAGAACAATTAACAACGAGGCTACGAGTGAATTTACTATTACTTAGCTGCATTGATTTCATATGATACAGAAAGAATGCCTAGACTAAATAGATATAATAATAATTGTTTCTTTTTCCTATGAAAAATGTGATTTCAGAAAAGAGTAACCGTACCAAAGTTTCTGGAATACCACGCCCTAAGCCTTAACCAAGTGTGCCTCTGCTAGTGAAGAATTAAGGTCTTCACGAGATTGTGATCTCCTGCTTTGAAGTTGCATCTGACTTCTGTGTGGCGCCCAGAAAGAACCAATGCTACTTCTCTCAAATTGCATCTGCCCTAAATTGTGTGAGGAATAACTATGTGAAACACTAGTCCTAGTTGATGGGAATAAGGAAGATTCCACAAGCTGGACACCGTTGCTGTCGTCACCAGGCCCGTGACCCAAACCAAACGACCTTTCTTGGGCACCTGCAACTGTTGGGCTCAGCGGCATCTTTACCCTTCCATCTGCCGAAATACCAAAGGTAAATTGTGTTCAAAGCTCACCACATATAAAAAAATGCATGATCATTATCACAGTTATGATACCTACGAAAAGTATGTGAATTAAAAATATGACAAGCATTGTCATGGTGTTATGATCAAATACTACAGGTGAGCTATAATCTCAGAAGGAAGGTTACAACAATAGACTGATGTGAACTTGTTAACATCTAATCGACCAACAAAGAATCATCCAAAGTGGAAAATAGAGTAGGAATTTATAGTGGTGAAAAAAATCCTTACAGAAGAATGAAAGGGACAAAAAAAAATATACTTGTATTTATAGTCAACTAAAACTCTCAAAGGCACAAATCCTAGTAAAATACACCAGACTGAATTATAATTTATAATCAGAATTAACCTGCTCTCGTCAGGCCGTTGATATGTACATTCAATGTAAAAATTATGACTTGCATAACAGACTGTTGAGACTCCTAAACATTTACTCTTAGACACCAGAGACTCGAGATAAGCTTGAGATCTGTTAATTTACTAGATACAATCAATAATCACAGTTCATGCAGGTAACTACTGCATTAGAATTCATCATGTTCTCATACTCACATTGAAAGATGGCCTGTCCATTTTTAACTAACTAGGGAAACCACACACGTAAAGTTGCTAGTTAAAATAAATCGTTAAAGTATGAACACAGCATTTCATATATTTAGACAATATTCATGTTCTTTCTCAAGTTGCTAACTCGCAATCCAGAATCAACTTTAACACAGTCAGGTGATGATTGACCTTGTACTACCAGTAAAATGTTCGGCATGAGATAATCAATCAGAAATCGGAATCCAATCCAGCCTAGGATCAGTTTTTCCTTAACCCCTTTTTTTTCCTTCTTTTAGTTCATGTTTCTTTTGGTGGTGAGGAGGGGGGATATAATAAAAAATCCAGACAAAGATTAGTAAGGCTGGAGTGATAGCATAAAATGCATGGCTTTAGATATATTAATGGCAGTTGGTGGTTTAAAAGTTGATGGCAAATTCATCTGACTAAATTTCTTTTGTATAGTTATGAAGTCAAGCCATGCACCAATTGTAGAAGAAAACTTACCTGAATTGATTGGACTCCACCGTCGGAACCGGAAAGGAGATGGGATATTAAGAACAGAAGTGCTAGATGCACTACTATGCCTGAAAAGGGGAAGATATGGCCTCTGGAAAAATCTTGGCATCCAATTGCCAACATGTGATAAGGCACAAGCCAGGAGAAACAATGAAAGAATTAGAATGGGTATAAGAATTATAGGATTTATCTTCATTAGGAATAAGTCATAACTGGGGAGCCCAAATTTAGTTGACAAAGACTTTCCTGCTTCCAACAAGGCAACCCCAAGTGTCCACGTTATACTTCCAGAACCAATGGTAATTTGGTTATCAGTGACGTGCAAGCCCTCTCTCAGCAGTGATGCTATATAAGGTGCCCTAAAGCAGTATTGCTCAATAAAGGGCTGAGGAGCAACACTTTTCTTAGCAGCTTCCCAATTTTTCTCACAAAACTCCCAACCCTTTTCCAGTACATCATCGAGTGTAGCTTCTGAAGTCAGGTTAAAAAACCGATACACCACAAAGAACCCAGATATTGCATAAAACTGACCATATGGGCGGGGAAGATTATCCTGAAGAGCACAAGGTTGCACCTCACAGTCAAGTGCTGGGCTCAGATTGGACCATTCAGACAAATTGACAGAAACTTTTGCTAGTGTACTGCACTCATCCCAATTTGGAGCACCAATAAGCTGAACTGGAATTCCTGATTCCCCCTCTTTACCCAAAAATTTCCCATCAACCATAGGGCTCCCATCTCCTTGGTCATTTGAAGAACAATGAGAGCAGATGTACTGCTCCTTGTACCCAGACTGCAAGCAAGGATGCTTGAGTTCTATCTTCCTATTAGCAAGATCCATATTGAAGGATCCTATAATTTTCTTATAAAGATGAACCACAGACTTGCCAAAGGCATCATTCAGGCCATATCCTGAGAGAGAATATGCAGTAAGATGATGGTTCACTGATCCAATCCTAAGGTTTAAGCTAGTCTCCTTGTTCTCTCGCTGATTGCTTTCAAATGTAACTTGCAATGATGAGCCACCCAAGTCAAGTGCACCAAATGTTGCTTTTCTTGGTTTGGCCCCCAAGATGCCAGTCCGATGGTTAAGGGCTATCCATCCATAGTAAGCTTCCTCAGTGCCAGAAATGATCTTAACCCACTTTCTGTGGCACAGGAAAGGTGAACCTTGCAGTATGGACCATGAATTGTCTAGAAGCCATTTCGAATCGGCACTTGGAAGCTTGCGAACACCAGCTGTGGCATAGAGGAAAACAGAAGTAGTCTTATGTGCATGTTCTGGTATTTTCTTTTCTGCCCACCTAACAAGTGGATTTATTGCATCCCTTAAACCAGACACATTATGCACCAACTTATGTAACCCGGGTTCAGTCTCCATTCGATCATATGCACGCCCAGTCTGGGAGATAGGTTTTTTCTGATGACCTTCTGTTAATGATCTAATAACAATAGGGAGACTTCGAACCTTCTTGTGTTCAATGGACACCTGATATACAAAAACTCGAGTTCCAGTACTCCCACAATCAAGCACAACATAGAATTTGCTTGATCCTTGATTCCAATAAGAATAAGCAGACATCAAAATCATATAAATTAGGAAAGCAAACAATAAAATACATAGGAAGAGCATCATTGCTCGAACCCACTTCTTCCAGGCTGATGGGTTTGCCCCCTGAATTGCCTTCTCCTTGGAGAAACTAGACCCAGCATTCTCTCCCTGCAAAATATGAGGAGGCTGTTTGAAATGGGTAAAACCGAAATCGCCATATTCGGGATCAAGCTGACGATATGAAGACAGATCCTGGAGAGATGATGAAATTCTAAGATTGTTCTTGTGAGAATCGGATTTAACAAGCCCAAAACCAAGAGCAGACGCAACCTGAGGGTGGACAGCAGCTGAGGACTGTGGAGTCGACAATCTACTTGATGCAGCAGATAAAACTTCGGTAATTCTACTAAAAACCATATTTTGTTGATGTAAAAATAGCAACAATAATTCGACAGTTTCAGATACAAGCTATCGTCGAGTAGTTGAAGAATGTGCAACATTTCCTTGCATACTGATTTTGATCAAGGTTTCCGGTCCGGCCTAGAGGCGGGGCCACCTAATCTAGACTGTGGGTAGTTGTGCCCACTGAGATTTTGGAGAAGAAAAAAAAAAGGAATACTTGGTAGTAAGGGTAGAAGAAGTTGCAGAGTGAGATCCGACTATGGCGGTATTTCAATGCTACTTAGACTTTGAAAACAAAAAATTCAGTGAAGTCAGAGAAAGAGCTTACCGAGAACGCAGGCGACAGATCTCTCTCTATACACCTGGGGTCGTCGGTTAGGTCGTAGGCAAGACGAAAGGAAAAATGGGGGGAGAAGATCATTTTGTTACGACCCATTTCAGTTTCAGCAGTATGGATGTCAGATGGTCCACCGTAGCCCGACCCGTTCGGATATGACTGGATAGGACTCCTAGGAGAACTATTTTTCTATTTCATTATTGGGTTGTTTGATGCATATAACGATAATAACATAATGATAATATTAACTTATATTATAAATTATTATATATTTTTTTTATAATAATAAGATAGTATAAATTTATATTGTTAATTGGTTTTGTATTATAACATAAAATTATACAGTAAAAACAAGATAAGACAGTAATATAACAATGATAAAACTATTTGTTTAATACATTAATAATCATATATTATATAATTTTATACAATGTGCTAAACTGAATATTATATAATTATATACAATGTGTCAAACGAGTCTAACGTTTGGCTTTTGAGTTTCAAATTTGAATGAATTGGCCCCAGAAAAAAGAAAAAAAAAAAAAAAGCATTCTCTACATTTTAGCTAGGGTCTGACAGATATTATAAATTTATAATCAGGGAAAATTACTGTCAACTATGACATGTTATTACCATCTTTCTTGTTTAGACAATCTCATAAGCAATTTTTTTTTTAATATTATCATGACACATTCGTTATGAGTCGACACTAGTTTACAAAAATAATAATAATGCAGATAGATTGCTGGTTATGTCTGAGAGCTTTCATTCTTGCATTTCTTGGACAAGAAATGGCAGAGTTATTGGTTCCAATTTCCAAAGGCAAAGTACAAATTAAACACGCCCAGCAGGTAACTGAGACATAAGAGCGACTAAAAATTTCAGTACCAAACGGGTTTACCTGGTGTGAACTCCAGAAAGTGGAAGACAGACCCCAGAAATCACAAGAGGCATGGTTACTAGAGTTCATTGTTTAAAAAATTAGTTCAACTACACTACATAACTTCTGCTATCAATCCAGAAAATGGCCTGACAGATGAAAAGAAATCTGCACTGAAATTGACAAAAGTAGCCAGAGCGGAACAACCACTGCTTAAATGGCAAATACTATCATATTTCTTTGAAAATATGTTGGCCGAATGTCATCCTCAATCAACATTTCTGATTGGCATTATGAATGCAGAATACTTAATAGTAACACCATTTATAGCAAATATATAATTACAAGTAAAACTCTATAACTATAAAAGTGCCCATAACAAAATTCTTAATCCAATGATTTTGGTGAGGAACCTGAAAAATTAAATCCTTTCTGGTAAGTCCTGTTTACTGGTGCATCTGTGTGAAGGAGAGGTTCAGAGGTCCGGGAGATGTGGGGAATAACCCCCGCAGCTGCCTGTCTTTCTCTAGAAGATGCCCAAGTAACCATGTATAGACCACCAATAATAAGAGATCCGCCAATAATACTGTTTTCAAAGGTGAAAAGATTATGAAGAAACCATGCCATGTTTCAAAACTACATTAAAAAAAACTAAAATTGTGTTCATGAATGGTGAAGAATAGTAAGAAGAAATGATATAAACATCATATTTTAAATTCCACACAAGGTAACTAAGGACCTCTCTTATCAGGCTAGAACACTGTTTTCATGGATGTAAAAGAAGAAATGAAGAATAAGGTGAAACTATATACTTTACAAACTTGAAATGCTATCTCAGGAATGCAAGAAAAGGAGATCATTTCAATCACTTCCATGGCATCTTCTCTGGAATAAGAGGTCTCTTTTCCTCACTTACCTTTGGTGCTTTGCTTCTAGAGCATCTTAACCTGTTTCTTTAGTTGACATGCAATGTGATTAGTGAACCCTCTTGTTTTAAGCTTGCCTCTTTCTTTTTTATTTTTCCTCAGGAGGACTTCTTGTCCAACCCTGTAGTCTTTTCTCTCGTAAGTCATAATTAAATTTATTTTTCATAAAAAGTAGTTACAGGATGCTAGGGAAGAAGGGGGGGTGTCAAGGGAGAGCAGGTGAAGAGATTGTAGGCCCAGAGACATTCATTCAAAAATTAACACAACATACTGGAAGTGATTGGAGACATACCTTCCCAAATAGATTGGGCTTCCTAGAAAAACTCGTGACAAGAACGCAGAAGCGGCAGGTTGAAGTGGATTGTAAAGGGCAACCAAAGAAGGCCCCAAGATCTTATTACACCATGTCAAGAGTCCATAATTGAGGGCAGATGCAACAGTTCCCTGAATAAAATGAGATTGATATTTGTAATCATCTTCCTTTTTGGTTTAAGGAAAAAAAAGCGTCCACAAAATTGTGGAAATTCTAATATCTTAAGAGAGAGAGATATAATTATTTAAGCATTTGATGCAAAGTCATTCGCATAGAAGTCCCTGGTACTAGACTACTAGTGACTTATCTGGATAGAACCATTACAGTTGCATAAGGCTTATGAACCCAGAAATACTCATTAAGGAAAAAAAAAAAAAATCTACTTTTCCATTAAACAACAGCAAAAAGGAAACTATTTATGAATCAAGGAAGGATTTGAAAGTATAAGCAAATTACTTCAATTCTTCTTTCAATAAAAAAAAATGTGAAAGTAAACAAATTGTAGGGGAACAATTCAAAATGATTTAAATATTCCTGTACAAAATACAAAACCATCATGTACAACAAAATATATTTGGTTATAGTAAAGACTGCATTAAACTAGGCCAAGGTGGAGAAATCAGAACTTGACCAACCATGCATTAGAGGAGGAGCATAACAATATTGATAACATTTCTTCGAAAACATGGAATGATCTGCCATAGAATGTATGTAATGCTAACAGTTTCAATGCTTTAGTAGTCACTTACAGCATAGATTACAGCAATTAACTCAGACTGAGTTAAACTCCAGTCTGTTGACTCATTAGTCATAAATAATGCTGTTGTTACCATCAGTACAGCTCCAAAGAAGTATGAGTATGCTGTTACAGATAGATTGGCAGGATACTTTTTTAACACTGGAGCCTGAAAGTTTTTCATCATAATAAATAAAACATCCAAACATATCAATTAGAAGAAAACGTGAGATCAAAATACAATAGCTCCGAAGAGTTGAGAAGTAAGTCACCATCAGCCAAAAAGAAAGTGAAAGAAGACATGAACGACAAATATAATGACAGAATTAGGTAATCATCCAAAACAAGTGTGTAGTTATTAATATTAAAAATTGAAGTCCTCCATTGTTGCCTCATCATGTCCTTTCTTTAGGGTATACCTCTATCATTGTTTAACTTCTAATATACTGTGTTAAATCAAGTACAATATGCCATGAAAAAAAGACTTGCCCCTTCATGTCCACCTATGAAATCAGGCCACAAACTAATGACTCTTGGATATAATTATTAAGACACAGCTTTCTGATATAATTATACTCAGTTCACCAGAAACCTCCGAACAACCTAACTGAGGTCTCCTCCTCTTACCACTTCCCTTTCATAATCTCCCAGGACTGTGCCAGTTGTGACAGGAAAAATATCTTGGCGGATGGGTGAGAGAAACTAAAGTCTCCCAAAGGAGGAGTCGGAGATGTTGTGAAGTTGCAAGCTTATACAGAAGAAAACATTCAAGAATTCAAAACAATGAGAAGAAATTAAAACTTAAAAGAGATATGGTAGCAACAACACTTTGTTTTGCTCTTTACAGAAAATATGGATTACAGTTACAGATATGAGGATTAATTGGATGCTAGGTTTCTGAAAGACTAGTGACTTGTCTGCCTTCTCTAAAACACCATTGTGGGATAAGCAATTCTATAATAGTACCATCAGAAATGGGGAGGCTTACTGTAGAAAGGGGATTAGACCACAGTAAGAGGCGAGCAGGACAACATGAATTGAAGAACCAGTCTCACTGGCAATCACTGAAAACCATGAGAACCATGAGACTCATGGTCACTGAAGCGGCTTCTAACAACTTTGCCCTCAGTGAAGCTAGAGTCAGCCGATTGCTCAACCTTGACTAAAGGAAATACCTCTTTTGTCTACTGTAGTGATAATGCAGTGATTTTTGTAATTGTAGTTTAAGTTAGTTGTCCATTTGAAAGTTAATGTGTGCATCTGAACTACTAGTTTCAATAATTAATTATCAAATGCAAAATTGCTACCTAAAAAAGTTTGTTGCGGTAGATGAGATAAAATTGTTAGATGATGCTTAATATCCATACTTTGCAATTAACCTTAAGTTAATCCCTCCCACACAATTCTATGTAGTCGTGGCTTTAATCCAACTTATAATTTGTCCCCCGAATTTTCTAGAACACTTAATTAACTAAGGTTGACACATCCAATAGAAACACATCATGTTTGTTAAAGCACAGAACTAAAAAGCTAAAGATAAAAAGTGGAGGCCCATCTAATATTAATACACTTTCATATGAAACTCCATCAAACTAATGTAAGACTGTTTATACGAGCCGTGAGCATTGCCCGTTAGTTAGTGATACCACTCAACACCATTACTTGAGGGGAAAGAACAAAATATTACATATATGTACTTTTTCCTGGCACAAAGGTAAAAATAGGAAAAGGAGAAAATTATTGTAAAAAACTTGAAGAGTATACTTTAATTTACTGTGCACATATCCTAAATGTCCACTACAATCTATTGTTTGAAACTTTTACGATTAAATAATTTTTTCCATTTGATACAGAGGTTTACAAAAAGACTACAGTTCTCACTATACTTCTATCACTAAATCAAGAAACTTAGATCAAGAGGCATTATAAGAAAACAAAATTATCAGGATGAAAGATCAAGAGAATAATAGGGAGTAACTGGAACTTCCATCATTTAAGATAGCTTAGCATTATATTTCAAGAGAATAAATCAAGTGTTTTTTATTTTATTTTTTATTTTTTTATTAAGTCAATGTTATCACAGCATGTAAAGCAGACAGAGGATGTACAGGAAACACACTCCAAGCATGCAGAGCATTCTCATCCCATTTACCCTATCTTTGTTTTCATCAACGTTAATGTAAATAGTTATGCAAAGAATGAATTAAATAAGCATGTACCTGAATGGCTAGAAAAGCTGCCATGCACATACAGTTCCCTATCAAGCATAAAACCCCAAGATGAAAGTGATCAAGCCCAAGGTCCAAAAAAGAACCAATTAACCATCCAGAAGGCTCTGGTTGACCTCTGGCACTTATTTCATTCTGTGTTACAAAGTCCATTTCTGTATAGCCTATCAATGTTGGACCACGATAGAGAACCATAAATATGGCACCAGAAACACAGATGAGCGTACCTCCAACCTTTGCCTGACCTTCAGTTCTGAACAAGTTTATTCTTTCTGTGCTGCATGAACAATTTATGAATGTATCCGTGTCTCAAGAAATCTACGCATCTACGGATGAAACAAGTGACTATTGTATTTGTGTATCTATATGAAGACAGGTAAATTGCTAGTAGACATGGATACATGCAACCACCAAATACACTGACCAAGATACAGAGTGATAAGAAGAGTCAAACTGACCCCATCATTACAGCAAAGAGAAACGTAAAGACTGGAATGGCAGGTTGTATGGAAGCAGCATAAGTTGGATTTGTATAGCTTAGACCAAGAAGAAACAGAAGCTGGTTGCCGAAGATCCTATATGAGGATAAAATAACAGCAATAGCAGATGAATCAATAGGATGTTGTGTCATTTGTATTGATAAATAATTCAATAACAGAAGTATCTGTGACTACACCAACAAGCTTACCCAGTTAATCCAAGAAAAAAGAATGACACAAGGAGGCGTCTCGTAATAGGTGGCCGAGTCCTTCTACAGACAAGAAACAACAGATGATACTCCATGTTGGGCTTAGATTATCTACACAATAAACATAAAGAGAGTAATATGGCTTAAGAGGATAAAGTTGTAATTAATTAACCTATGTCTTGCTATGTATACTCTTTTATCCCCCAGCGATACCCGTTGCTTTATCCCTATTTCCGTGCCACTTGGAGATGGTAATCTATTGATTTAGATCAATGTTAAAGGGCTAGCATTTTTAGACTCCAGAGGTTGAAAGAATGTAGGTATAGAACGACAAATAAGATGCATAATACAAGTTATAGAGAGCTAAATAAGAAAATAAGCTGAAATGTACAGACTGGCACTCTGAGGATCCGATAAAAATAAACAAAAACTACATCCATTTCTCCTCTGAACAAGGTGCAAGCATGATCTATCAGAGGATGGCCAACATTCATTATCCCTTTCTAGAAAGCCAGTGCAGAGTGAAAATCTAGATTTGAGCGTTCAAGCCAATGCTTTCTATTAGTGAAGGGGGAAATAAAATAATCCACAAACCCAATTGTTGTTCACAACGGGAAAATGGCATAACATGAAGATTTGGAAAATAATGATACTATGAATATGAATCATAAAGTAGCAATAAGATGAAGCAATAGAAACCAATGAAGTTGTAGTAATAGAAACATGAAGGAAGGAAAGAAAGAAAGTACTTTTCACGGACATAAGCGATTGGAGCAAGGATAGAAAAGGCAAGGAGATCACGGAAGACGCAGAAAACTAACTGGTTGACCCCAATATTGAGGGCCACTTTGGTGATAACATGGTACCCTCCATTGAAAAGCTGAACCATACCCATAGCCAAATGGGCCTTCCATATATCGCCACCACCCGCTACTGCTGATCCAATTGCTGCTACTGCTGCCATAGCTCTCCCTCTCAAACAAACAGAGAAACACGCAAAGAGAAAGACAGTAGACAATACGGGTGGTTGATTTGTCTATCGCCTATGGGTTGTTGTTGGCTTTGAGAGTCAACTGCTAACCCACCAAATGCAATCACATTCCAAAACGAATGCTTTGTGTCGAAGGTAAACTGAATTTATTAATAATGATTTTTGCTGTCATTTTGTTTACAAAACTAGCTCCACTCTTTCCACGTTTTTCTTCTTCCGATTTTATCCTTCATTTCCTCTCCTATTTACTATTAGACCTTTAAGATTTTTTTTTACCTTGAGTTGTTTTCTACTTTAGTTCTTGAGAAATTATTTTTTTAATTAAAATTTTAAAGATTTATTTATTTTTTATATTTTGATTCTAATTTAATTTTTAATTAATTTAAAATTATTAAATTAGTAAATAATCTAAAAAGTTAACTAATATCTTTTCTAGGAGATGATGAAGAGGTAAATATTAATGAATGATATGTTTTTTAAAATTATTTTCTACTACTTTTTACCATATCAAGTAATTATGTTACATCTAAATTTGTAGTTTTAATTTGATTACAAATTTATTCTTACAAATAAATATTAAATGATCAAAATAGAAAAAAAATTAAATAATGAAGAACCTAATTATAAAATTAGTGTAATTTTTAAAGTCCAAAACAGTAAATATGTCATTTTTCTATCTATATTTTTTACTATAGATTTTTGTAAAGGATGTAGAATTTATTGATATATAATAAATTTATTTTAGTATTTATTATTTGATCATAATTTTAATACACCATATCTATGCGTAATTAATAATAATAGTTTTAAAAATTTATTGTAACTTAATAAATATTATTAGAATACATTTAAAAGAATCATTTTATTATTGAAATTGAATAGACTTACAAAAAAAAAAAAAAAAAACCACTTCAGATTCACTGTTTATTTTTTTTTGTAAACTTTCAGATTCATGTTTTCCTTGGAAGTATTTTAAACAGATTTGCACTTGAGATTTCCTAGACTCCTACATATGACATTGAATAAGAACATATGTTAACTTTTCATATTTGCAATTTGCTACCAACTTGCCAACAAGTGCTAGAGTGCTTTGATCACATATCAAACGAGAGTCGATGAAACCAAAGGAAACACACAACTAAGGCAAATTACAACACAGAAATATACAGACTACAGCTTTTTGAATGAAGAGCCAGGATTACAATATCTGACAACAACATTACTCCTTTTCCACATTTCAGATTTACATAATAGAAACAACATGCTAAATGGTGTCATTCGTTTGAAGACAACTTCAAAGGTATAAACCCATAATTTCGTTGATATCAGGGATTCGACAGTGATCTGGAGGACCCTGAATCTCCCTGGTATGAATTTTTGTTAATTGGTGCATCCTTGTCAATGAATGGTTCAGATGCCTGAGAGAGGAAAGGAATTACTCCATGAGTTGCCTGCGTTTCTCTATAAGACGCCCAAGTAACCACGTATAGACCAGCAATAATTAATGACCCCCCTAAAACACTGCATCAACGGGTGGAACGAGTAATTAGACAACCATGTCAGCATTAGAATCTCATATGCAAGCCCTGGATGTTACCATGCTAAAGAATTATAGGAGTCATTTCAATAACATCAGCTTGATCAATCATTTTATGAAGTATAAGCTAGTAAATCTTGCCCATTGGAGAAAAAGCATTATTCTTTTTCCTTTCTTTTTTGGGTTGTTGGGGGATGTGTTGCTCTTGCATTATCAAAGACAATGGCTCAAAAATGTAATCAAGTGCTCCAGACTGTACTGAAGGGATTGAAACCAAACCTTCCCAGATAAATTGGACTTCCGAGGAAAATTAATGACAAGAAGGCAGAGGCCACAGGTTGAAGTGGATAGAAAAGAGCAACCAAAGCAGGTCCCAAAAACTTGCCGCACCATGTTAAGAGTCCATAATTAAGGCCAGATGCAATGATTCCCTGAATAAGAGAGGAAAATATTCACAACTATCTTTTTGTGTTTTGGAATAGCCAAGCATGCACAAATTGTTATATTTCATACAAAGTCAACAACACTACTGAATCCCAAAACCTGGGTTTAAGCTACAAAATTCCTTAACAGAACTAGTTGGAGCCCTCCATATTTATTCTACCGTATTCAATCCTTTTTATGGTTATACATTCTTATAAACCTTTAAGAGCATGTGTTCCTTACCACTTCTATATATGTTTCCTTGGTATTCCTCTTGTTTGCTTCAATCTGCTAACTTGAATATTCTTGCTTTCAGTAAAGGGACATTTTTATACCTAAAGTATATGTGTCCAGTTAGCCATCTTAGATGACTCTCCTTTTATCATCAACTTCAGCTACCAATACCTCTGACTTAAAATCTCAATTTCTAATCTAGCTTACATCAACTCTCGTTTCAGCATTCTCATCTTTACAACTTTTTGATGTTTTGTGCACAATAACAGCCTAACAATCTGTACTACGAAGCACAATTGAATATGGCAGTCCTATTAAATTAATAGCTTCAATGATATCCTATTGCTTTGACCACACAAAACTCTTGAAACACTTCTTCATTTCATTGGAATAGTCCCACTATAATGACTTTTAAGGCCTCATTTGGATGGAGGGGAATGGAGGGAGAGGAAATGACAGGAGGGCGTACTTTTTTCTTAGTTGGGAGTTTTTTTTTTTTTTTTAAATGAGGGGAGGAAATGGAAGGATACGTACCCATTTTTTTTAATTCCTCCAAATTGGGAGGATTTGGAGGGAGATGATAACATATATTATAATTTTTGTCTATGACAAATATATCCCTATCGTTTTTACTAAAACCTACTAATACTTGAATAAAATATTTTCAGGACAAAACTATAAAAATATATAATAACATATCCTCTCCTCTCTTCTCATTCCCACCCATCTCCCAAACAAAAAATGTACCTTATCCTCTCATTTCCTCTCCCTTCATTTTTTTAAATCCCAAATGAGAAGAAGAGTAAGTGTCATTTTTCTTCTAGTCTCCTCTCCCTCCAAACTCCCAAATAGACCTTCAAATTTTAACAGAAGCGTGAGCTCTAATGATCACAACTAACTATTTATTACTAAAGGAACAAAGTTTAATTGGAATTGAAAACAAAAATAGGCAATGAGCCACATGTTTAGAGTCATACTTTAACTCCAAAACTAGTACAAGAAATCTTATAGAACCGAGTAAAGTCAGAACTTTTTTCTGGGATATGAAAGAAGAGTTCTATTCTATATCTGGCAAGATGAAAAAACTGAAACTAGTTAACCATGCATGGTCAATGGAGGAGGACCATCACAAATCATCTCCCTTTACTCCTATAGTTATGGCACCTTTCCTCTACAGAACACAAAATCTTAATCCAATGTTATCTAAACCATTAAAACAGAAGGTGTGGACCAAAAGATTAGAAGGGTACCAGGAGTATCCATGAATTGAGATGGTTTTGAACCAAACCCCTTCCCCTCCAACCCAGGCTAGAAAATCATCAATAATGACATGGAGAATATCAGTAATCAGATTCAAGGTCAACTTAAGTTTATGACAAACTTACAGCATAACTGATGGACAAAATTTCAGACCCTGTCAAAATCCAGTCTGTAGACCCATTAGTCATCAATAATGTTGTTCCCACCATCAATAAAGCTCCAAAAAAGTATGAGTATGCAGCGACGGATAGGTTGGCTGGATACCTTTTTAACACTGGAGCCTGAAAATTTTCCATGAAAATAGTCAAGCATCCCAAAATTTCAACTACAAGAAAGCATTCGTCCACAATATAATAGTTCCTAAGAGTGGAGATACAAGCACAACTCCTAAGGAAATTAAACGGTCCCAATAACTATAATATGACTTGTTCTACACATTTGTGTTATAAAGGGAGACTTATCAGCAAATAATCACCATTACTGTGTAGAGATTAAACAGTGAAGTTCAGAGTTCTGCACCACTCAACAAAAAAAAAAAAAAAAGAACAATAAAGAATATTAAATGATCTAATAACAGCTACAATTACATTGACAGAAACCGGATTCAAACATCAATACGAGTCTATCATGGTTAAAGGTGAATTTTTCCCTATTACCACATGTCCACATCCCATCCATAGTCCCCCGATCCTCTCCTGGTGCTAGACTTGCCACAGTTCAGCTGGCAAGCTATGGCTAACTCAACGTTAGCGGTATCTCAAAAAAGTCTAATTATTTATCATTTCCATAAAGTAAATGACATTAGGGACCACAACGAAGAATGTATAGGAATACCTATCTAAGCATTAAGGTTTTCTCATTCCATTGTTCCCTATCAATAACTCATCATTGCATATTTCTATTATTTATCAAAACAATAAGTTACAGAGGGATATACCATAATGGATAGAAAAACAGCATAGCATGTGCAGTTCCCTATCAAGCATAAAACCCCAAGACGAAAACGGTCAAGCCCAAGCTCCAGAAGTAACCATTCATAAGGGCTTGGTTGACTTCTGGCACTCAAGTCACTATTTGCTACAAAGTTCAGATCTGTATACCCTACCAATTCCGGACCACGATATAGAACTATCAATGCTGCACCAATAATGCAGACAAGTGTTCCTCCAACCTTTGCCTGACCTTCATATCTGAGAAAGTTCACTTTTTCTGTACTGCATGAAGCCATGAACAAGTTCATCAATGGATGTAGTTCTCAATCTAACTAGCTATCCATCTTTGGTACTATGTTCATCTGAGTTTCTTTTTTTTTTTTTTTTTTTTTTTTTGGCATCTATACATGATACTTGTAAGCTATTCCTATCTAAAATACAGTGTGGTATGATAAGGTAACTTACCCCATCATTACAGCCAAGAGAAATGTAAAGACTGGAATAGCAGGCTGTACCGCAGCAGCATAAGTTGGATTTGTATAGCTTAGACCAAGAAGAAACAAAAGCTGGGTGCCAAATATCCTAATTGAGAATAAGGCAGCAACAATATCAGACGAATCAATAGGATGATGTTTCATTCATATTGAATTAACTTAATAACACAAGTATCTACAACTAGATCATGAACGTTACCCAGTTAATCCAAGGAAGAAGAATGACATGAGCAAATGTCTAGTAATAGGTGGTCGAGTCCGCCTACAAATAAGAAATGGAAAATGGTACAATAGGGTAATGTTGAGACCATCAGCGTGCTAGACATAAAACATCTGGTAAAATGAGTAAATTTTCATCCATTGACCTTCTGCTTATTCTGAAAAATTGACTTCTTCCATTGTATTTTGTACTATAATGTAACTTGGTATTCCATTATAACAATGCTGTCAATGAATAAGTCAACACAAATTATTATTATAAAATAATAATGTTATCCAGAAATTGTGTTAGTCCAAAGAATTCCAAAATAGAACCCCCAGCCATATAATACGGGAGAACTAAATATCTTCCCCTTTTTGGGGACAAGGTAAAGTAAATCACTTTTTTTTTTTCTTTTGTCTTTTCCCCTTTTCTTATTTATTTCATTTATCATAAATATCATGCAAGTACCATCCAATCCATCACATAAACAGAGTAATTAGATTAACACGGTCAAGATATAAGCAATAAAAAGATGATAGTGTTTTAAGAATAGTACTTTTCACGGAGATAAGCCACTGGAGCTAGAATTGAAAGGGCAACGAGATCCCGGAACATGCAGAAAACAAATTGGTTGACCCCATTGTCGAGGGCCACCTTAGTGATGACATGGTACCCTGCAAAAAATAGCTGCTGCACCGCCATAGCCAAATGGGCCTTCAATATATTTCCATCCACCGCTGCCGCCATTGACCTTCAAATGACGAAGTTGTCGGAATCCAATAAGTGTGCGTATTGGTTGGCGAACAAGACTTTGTACGATGAATGATTGATTGTCTTATTGGCGGGAGCAGCCACCAGTGGAGCTTAATTATTGGGCTACGGACTTTAAAAACATATTTACTAAAACAGTAATGCTATTTGCTTAGATATTTTTCACAAACATTATGCATAACAACTAAAATTTATAAATAATTTTATTTATGAGATTGTCACGATGACAGAAAAATCAAATCTTAAAATAGGTAGGGCAAAGGCTTATTTTGGTTGCTTAGGGTTTGAGTTTTTAATTAAAATTTTCAAAATATATTTTTTTCTTTTTTAAGAATTCATAATTTCACAATCAAAGTCTATTATTATATTCATTTGTTACCTAAATAAACAAATTAATTTTATTTGACATAATAATATTAAATTATTTAATATTTTTTTAATGACTTAATTTAAAAAAAAAAATTTAGTTACTATTAAGTAACATAGAATTATTTTGCTTATACATAATATTAAATGAGTCTCCATAGGCCTCCTAATATTGTCCTTCCATTGGGAGAGAAGAGAAAACACAATCAATTTGACTAAAACAATTTGGGTATTGGGGTGGAAGACACATTTCCATTGACCTTCATATTCCAAGTATGGTCCTTATCTGATCTGGAGGATGCCTTGCTAATGATTTAGATCTGGATAGCCATTCTTGGGATCCATCATTGCTTTCTAAATAAGCTCATAAGCTTCATCCAGTGACCTAGCCACCCGGACACACACTTCGGAACACAACTACGGGACCTGCATCTGCTCAAATTCAGGCAGAGAACTCTCCCTTCCCAAAATAAGTTCAAGCTTTGAAACACACGGAAAGAGAGGTTGCAGATGTGTCTTCCATCTCTGCCAATGGTTTCCCAACCGTTGCATCCTCCACCTCCTTGTTAACTGAATTATAGAAGTGATGTATCTTGTGCAACAAGCCACATCTTCTCAAGATGGCATCAACTTCTTTATCAACAAGAACGCTCATGTGATTGTCAATCATTGCCCCAAGGGTTTTCACATCTTCAACAGCTATCTCGTGTCCAAATAGGGCTCGTTGAATTGCAGACAAGCATTTAATAAGAAAAATCTTGGAGGGGGTCTCACCAATCTGCCAAAGTAACAAAATCATATCAGGATTGACTGATATGCAGATACAGTTGAAAGACTCCCACAGGATCGAAAGCTTAGCTGTAGCCAAAAGTTTTATAACAATGATCAAGAAAGAAGTCAGATAAGCTAGATGTTCTTATCCTAAGAAGGACACTGTTTTCCAATATTTTACGTTATGGTACGGCTTTTCTAGTATAACACTATCAGGCTTCTCTGCATTGTGATATAATGCAGGGATACAAGAGGTACTGTCCGGATTACATAAGAGAATTAATACGAGGATGTTAGATTGGATATCTGGTAAAACGAAGAAAAATATAGTATCAAATGAAGATGTTTATGTTGAAAGGTAAACTAAGAAAATGGAAGTCAAATACATGAACATGAACACTAAATAACCCCTAGTATATAGGTCAGCCTTCAAAACATATTACAGTCAAAGTTCAGTGCAAAAGTACTGAAATTATTTTCATGAAAACTTTCCCAATATGAAACGTGGAAGAGCAAAACAGTGAAGAAGAGACCTAAGAAGACGAAGCAGGGCTGCTGTTTGACAAGATTGTGTCAACTGATGATTTAGTAATTTGACCTGAGTCAGAACCCATCCTACTCCTTGTTGAGTGTCCAACACCCTTGGACTTGTGCGCTTCTGCTGCTTGCTCACACATCTGCAGTGATTGAAAATCAAGAAATTGTGTTTTACTAAAGATACAGCAACAGTGCAATAGTTGTAACATCTGCTTCCTGAAGCAGACTACTAATTTCAATCTCAAGTAACCAAAGGCCTTCATTAACTTAGAATATTGTCCTATTACATTACCTTTCTATTGCTTCAGATGCTGAAGTCAACAATTCCACTGCCATTAAAAGTCACTTTCTGATTAATTTCCATTTCCTTATCCTGTACATCAAAAGCCGCATTTAGGTTACATTTAGCTTAACATAGCCAATTTCAGCTTATACCCCCATCTTTACCCAAATTATGAAGCATGCGCATGCTCAAAGGACCAAAGGGCATGATATGAAGGAAAAAATGACTAATGGACAATCATGCCGTGCTCTGTGTTGCAGGAAATTTAGCATGGACATTGACAAATATTCAGAGGACTACAATGTAGTTGTCATTTGTCACCTGCAATTAAATCAAAATGGACAGTCTATATATACAGTCTACCTCCCTGCTAATTCAAGCTTTCAGTAATATTGCTGCCGCAAGCATTCTCACTTCATTGAGCAATGATTCTTGGGGCTGCATTCCAGCTGCTTTCATCTGATATAGAAACTTAATAGCCTGAATGTAGAACCCATGATGTATGTAACCCATAAGCATGGCATTCCAACACGCTTTGTTTCTTTTATCATGGATCATTTCAAACACCTGGTTTGCATCTCTGAGTAACCCACTTCTGCCATACATGTCGACCAACGCACATTGTACATAAGTATTTGACACCAGCCCAAGTTTGATGGCATCAACATGAACCTGTTGTCCAGAATGCCCATGATCCAGTATTCTTCCACATGCCCTGAGCACACTAGAAAATGTATAGCTGTTTTTCTTTATCCCTTGCCTTCCCATCTCCTGGAAGTCACTAATAACCTCAGAGAAATGTTGTTCCCCACAGTTGTTAATGATCTTGGATGTCCAACTCATGGTGTCATGTCGTGGCATTCGGTTAAAGGCAATGTTTGCATCTTCCAAGCACTTGAATTTCCCATAAAATCTCATTAAGGTGCTGGTAAGAAACAAATCATCATATATTCCCAACTTAAATAACAATCCATGAACTTGCTTTCCCAGTCCAAAATCTTTAGTACATACACATGTTTTCAGAATGCAGACAATGATCCACGCAGGCAAATCAAACATATCAATCCTGATTAACCATTTTGAGAAACAAACTTACAGCTTCATCGTAATCACTATTGTTTGTATAACCAACAATCAAGATTGCCCACGAGTTAAAATCCTTAAGTGGCATTAAGTCAAACATTTGGCGGGCACTTTCCAACAGACCACATGATACGAACATGATAAGCATTCGATTGAGCAAGCGTAAGGGAGGTTTAAGGCCACTAAGGTTTATGTGGTTATGCAACTCAATGGCTCTATTGGGGTCACCAGTAACGGTGCAGTCTTCAATTAAAGTAGTGTAGATATCAGTTGGTATGGGGAAGCCCAGGCCATCCATCAACAGCAAAACATCTGAGGTTGTGCAGGTGGGAGTGTCAACCCAGACCCAGTTCTTCTTCTTCTTCCTTTTCCTCCAAATGTTGCCAGTACAAGCAGTACTTTGGGGTTGGAGGGGTTTGTTTGGTGGTGCTGCAATCCCTGGTTTTTCATCAATAGCATAGTTTTGTAGATGTAACTGTTGCTTAGGGACCCGTAGAGGAAGCTGAATTTTAATTGGTGACTTGGACGAAGGATAATTACTTGGGCAGCTGCTGTTGATACTGTTTTTGTTGTGGCAGTCCTCATGTATATATTTGTGGGGAAGGCTTTGAAGATGAGAATGACAGACTCCTGATGAATTTGGGAATGAGGGGGCAAAGATTTCCATTTCAGCTCATGAAGAGGAGTTTGCAGTCATAGTGGGTCTACTATCAAGAGGAACTTGCAATCACAATGGATTTCCTTTGTCTATATTAGGCTACGCTTTATTTTTTATTTTTTATTTTTTTTCACCCAGCACTAGGTTAGAGTTGGGACTAATTGCTTGAACTAAGTTATCAGTGATAACTATTTTTTATCTTTTATATATAATATATCAACCAATTTACGTCTCTAAAAGAATTCGAGAAAAGCTATACTCTTCACAATCTCTCATAAAATATTAAGCTCAAAACAGTCTGAGTGCTATTCTCTGTTTTATGAAATTATAGAATCATTCTGTATACATTTTCCTTTTGAAATTTCTTTTACTCCAATTGAAATGGAGAAGCAGTATAAGCATGTTTGCTGAAGCAGAACAGAAAAAGAGTAAAATAAATAAAGCCCATCCATGGGGGACTTTTTTGTAAATAACAAGGAAAATCAAAAAATAACAGGTTTTCACTCCTAACAAGCTCTAAAATCACTAATACGCCATATTTTACACATAAATTCAGCACTATAAAATAACCCTGTTTTAAAATGCATGGGAGCATTTCTGTAAATGGAAACATGCCCTTTGTCCATGAAAGTACCTGTATGAAGATTCATTTCATCAGATTGTGAACAAAGACATGTACGTATATGAAATAACTGTTGCTAATCAAGTAACTAATAGCCTTGACATCCAGATGAACATCTTGCGAGTTAAACACTCTGAATTGGCCAGGTGCCGCTGACTCAACTCATCCGTCTCTGCATCCAGACCATGCATCCACGCCATATGAACCATTTCGTGTCATTCCATTCATTAGGAATGGTAAAAAAAATTGGCAACCCGCCATCCTTTGTTGACAGGTACTGTCGCTCCAATCTTTGCAGGAAAGGATGTGGAAGCTGAACAGTTGTAAGTGCTTAGGAATCCCATATCCCCATCATCTCCAAGACATCACGTTTCCAATTTGATTGGTCAAGGAAAAGAATCACAAACCACCATCCATACATCATATATCAGCTGAGTAATCCATTAGGCCATCTTACCTGGATGAATCCTATTAAGTAAAGGCCTCGCAATAAGCCCATCAGTGGCCCAACCTACTGATTCCCCATCATTTCTGACATGGTTGAATTCCCTTTTCACATAGTCAAGAGATAATTGCAGCCGTCCCCCAAGTCTGCAGTCATGAGAGGCACCTTTTGCTTCAATACCCGCATTTCTCTCTAACCAGTAGAGGTAATTGACTTGGAACAATGCCTTCAGCATATCTTGCGGTGAACAATTTTCTTTAAGAACAATCTGATCCAAACCAATGTTAATTACAACCCATAAACTATAGCTCATTTCACATTGTGTTTTATGCTTCTCAAATTGCTAAATGAACTCAATTCAGCTTCTTGCCATAACCTCACAAGAAAGGTGATTGCATGATGTGTAAAGTTTAACATTTGGCCTGTAGTGCCTTCTTCTTAATTTTTATTTGACAGGAAAAATATAAAAGAATATATACCAAAAACATAATTGAATGTCAAGGAATCTAGGAGCGTTGTATACTTGTATTAGGGTATGTCAAAATCAAGAGTAGGTGTCCAGAAATAAAGGCAAGAAGACCATTGACTTACACAGAATCTTCTCTTGTGCTCAGTCAAAATGTAGCCTTCATTTTCATAGAGACTGAAAAGAGAAATTGCATCCTCCCTGCTGCTGATAATGTTACTGAGCTTGGATCCCAGCTCCAGCCGATGCTCAATTTCTGCAGCTGCATCCTTTGCTTCAGAAGATAAAACAGTTGACTGTGCCTAAGCAGGGAAGAATTCATACAACAACAATGCACAAAAGTCAGACTATGCAACCTATAATACCAATGCTTTCAGATGTATGTCCATTCTTATATCCATCTAACCAAAACATAAGAATGCAGAAAGATTATTGTAGTTAGCACAAAGTGATGCATCAGAAATTATAAATAAATTTGTTTGATGTAGCATTTATCGTTATGAGCCAAAGTTAACAGCTACAGAAAAGAAACAGTTATCATGATTGGAAATTCACAACATGTTCAGCATGAAAACAAAATAACCATTGCAGAGTAGGACAAAAGTAACTCAAGCTATGCCAGAGGAGGACAAAAGTAACTCACTTTGTTTGCAAAGGTTGCATCCAGTAATGGTATTGCTGGAAAAAGTGGCTCCTCATCATTGACCTCTTTAACAGAAGGTGCCTGGCCGCTTAGTAGATATTCGCTAAAAACTAAACCTGTTAAAATAATAAATGAACATATATTACAGAGAGAACAAGAACTTCCAAATAGACAGAATGATGAAGGTGGCGATGATGATGACAATGTAAAAAATGAACAATGCTTTTGCTTTGTCGCAAGCTAACTTACAATCAGTTTTTAAATTACAGGCCAGAACCAGTGTACATATTTTCAGATGCAAGATGCAAAACCTCTACATTTTCATACTGTTTAGTAGAAGAGACAAAATGAAAGTTTAAGGGTGTGATTGGAGGGAGAGAGTATAAATGTATCTGCCTCTAGGAGGATCATTGATTTGAATACTGCCCCCAGCCTCCCATGCTGCTTGGACTATTGGTGTAACTGGTCCAAAAGAAATGCAGTAACATATGCATCCTTCTTCTTGTTTTTCTCCCACCTCTTTCCCAAGAAAAATAAAATTGTCGAGTCTACTTCCTCTCAAAAGGACCAGCAAGTGCTTTATATCAATCATTCCACACAACTGATAATTCTTACTTGTGAAATGTTCTTAAAAAGTAACTACTTAAATTCCGATTTCACCATAAAAAGTATAACTATTTATTACATCATTAAACTTCAGAGGCTTAAAGAGCATGGATTTTATCCGCTCCCTAAAAAAACCCAAGTACAATTAAGACATGATAATGACAAACTATATTTAAGTTGGGTATTCTAATGTTTAAATATAAAGTAACCAATATACTGTAAGGCCACATAAAAAAAAAAAAAAAAAAAAAAACCAATATACTGTAACGTGAGTTGCTAAATAAAAAGCAAAATCAAGCAAAAATTTTACCAACTCGCTTATGAAATTTTCATTTTTTTTTTTACTCAGTTTACATGTTGGAATTTTAACACCAACAGATTAGATTATGCTTCTCAAACTGCGTTATTTCTATCTCTTTCCTTTTCCCAGGAAGGGCTGGGCAAATCAAGCTGATCAAGCATGGTTATTAGGAGGAAAGGGGTGACGTGGGCCAGGAGTAAGGGGAATGATCAGCTGACAAGTTGGGAACTTTAATCAGTCATGAGTTAAAAAACATTTTGAGGCTCTATGCCTGTGTTGCATAACCACGAGATCTTTTGGACTTATGGTTCATTTGTTTCTAATTAGATGAAAAAATAATATGCACATGATCTGTTATATCATCAACAGTATAAGTAATATATTTCAAAAGAGAATAAACGGCTCTGCTACAATATTGTGCATATGTGACAGAGAGAGAGATAAGAAAGTACTTGCACGATAAGGATTTAAAGTCCTTAGTTGAATTGATTGATATGACTTCAGATTGCAGAACATGTGGATCCAAGTCACCACACTAAAAGAAGCAAGGGCAAGAGGAGTAGAGGAGCCTATGCAATTAGCCAATGCTATACCAAGCATGATCCCAATTGACTTGCTCACCATGCCTTGAGCTTCACCCTTAGCAATTACCTATAATTTACAATTCTATCAGAAAACGAAAGAAATTATACTAATGTTGCTTGTGGAGTATATAATTCTATGTGTAGATAGAAATCCAATTTCATTCCAATGTGTAGAATTAAAGGCTCTGATGCTTCCCTTAAATGAATAAAGCATACATTTTTAAAAGACAAAGGAACCAATTTTCACCTCAGCAAAGTTCCTTTGAGCAGCAAAACCAGCATAGAAGCAGCTCCTCGTAGAAGCCTGAGAAGAATCAGATTGAGCATTCAACAAGTGTACAATAAGAAAATGACACTATGGAAATGATAAGTGAGAGATGAGTGGTCATGTTTGTCCAATGATGCCAGATTGAGTTTCAAGTGTCTGAAAATTATATTTTTAAAGTATGTTCAGCTTAATCACAATTAAGACTTAAGAGTGCACTTGTATCCAAATACTGCTTGTTGAAATAAAGTAATAGCAAGGAGCTTCAGAGTGAAGTTTGAGAATCTTGGATAAAATCTTAGGTTCGCCAGGAGGACAGACAAGCAAGGAATTAAAATTCATTTCAAGATACCGTTTCGGTAAGTCTGAAAAAGGAAACGATTCGGGAAACAACATGGAAACGCTAATTTTTTGGAAACGCATAGAAATATATAATAAAATAATTCATAGAATACTAATAAATAAAAATAAATAAATAAATATATATATATATATATATATTTATTATATAAATAAATAATCTATAGAAATTAAACTAAGAGAAAATATAAATATATTAAATTAATAGAAAAAAAATAATTTCTAATGATATTCTAGGATAATGATATATATTAAAATTCTTCCAAATAAATTAAACTAGTTTAATGTAGCTTCTTATTTGTAAGCTTTAATTAATATAAAAAATATATAAAAACAAACACATGCGAGGTAAAGCAGAGAAGAGAGTTTAACTAAAAAATAAAAAAACAGAGAGGAAAAAAAGAAGCCGCCGCACGGAGAAGGCAAATCTGCCGAGAGAAGAAGGGGAAGAAAGGGAAGAAAGTTGTGTATCATGACTCAAACTCAAAGAGCCCTTCGATTCAAAACTCAGATCTGAAAATTCGTGAAGACTCCTCCTCCGCTTGCGCAGACTTCTCCTCCTTCTCCTCTTCAGATAAGCTTCCTTCCTTTTGCTTTTGTCTCTGTCTTCTATCATCAACTCAGAGCTTTGATTTTTTTTTTCAATTTTGTCACCTTGCACTCTTCATACATTCAAAAATTCATATGAAACGGTTTTCCGTTTCGAGCAGTTTCAAATTGTTTCAGATGGAAACGGTGGAAACAGAGCCGTTCCCATCGAAATTATAGGGTTTCGTTTCTGTAGGTAAGTTTCATTTCGGTATGGATGAAAACCGAATCGATTCGCCCGTTTACACGACTTTTTAAACCTTGCAGACAAGTACATGCTAATCTTGTAAGTTGCTTACAGCTTCATCAGAATTTTTCTAACAATACTATCCACAACATCTTCACCTAGACTGACTGACGCCAAACTATTACAGTTTCAGAAATATCAATATGAACATTCATAGAGCAACTTAAATGAATCATTATTATGGTGTCACACATATAGCTGTAACTACGAGACAAATGGCATGGAAATCAAAGGACACTTGAGCTCACTCAAACATGAAAACTTCTCCTTGTTATTAGACTACAATACTTACTTAGTAGATATGCATAGACATTTCCTCTCTGGCCATACAAATTACTGTAAGAAATCATGATATGTAAAGTACTATGGTTTCAGTTCTGCTCTATACACACTTGACTTTACTGCATAGTGCATATGAGTTAGGCTAAAACATACTAACCAATTACAATTTTGGTGCGTGTGTATTTTGTGTGAATTTTTACAATAATTTGAATCACCTGGATTAGTGCAGCTGCTGAGCGCCCTGCTCCGGCTACAGCACCAATTAGTACAAAAAGGTTGGGAAAAGCAGGAGTTAACATCTCCAAACCAAAGGCGGCATTTTCCAGAAGATCAGCAAACAGCCTCCACCCTTTAGGATTGACATCAAAATGGCGACCATATTTTGATAGCATAATTTTGCTGAGATACCCAATTCCATCCTTTAGCACCCAATTGATGGCTGCTGCAGTGGGAATAGCACCTTTTCCCAACCCAACAGCATAAAGCAAGGCCTGGGTTGCAAGCACTCCGCTAATTTGGCTGGCTACTCCCTGAACTCCTCTCCATAGAGAGTAGTCCAAGTAATCACTGGTAACACTGTGGGGAAAACCCTCAGGGAGCATCAAACGCATGAAAAGGTCTCTGCACTTCACAAACATAAAATTTGAAATGGTGAAGACATTCAGGGATGATAACTCCAGAATTGAACCTGATTGTGCAGCAACAAAAGCATCCTTCAAATGGTCAGGAATCAGCCTATTCCACTTGCCTCCACTCACTTCCCAAACAGACTCCGACAGAGCATTAGTCTTAGACTCCACCGTACTGGAAGTAGTTCTTGCCATTGCGAATTCAGCCAATAGGAATTGGCAAAAGCAACAGAAAGCTGAGCTAAATAAGAAGGAGAACAAAAGGGTGTAATGGGTTCCTGAAGAAGAACCCTCAGAATCAAAAGGGTAATTCCAACCACCCCCAAGACCACCATTGTTATTATTGTTATTGTTGTCTCTGCCGCCACTGTCACTGCCGCCGTTGCTCAGAAGCAAATGAAGAAAAGGAAGAGGAAATGGACGAGAAGGGTTTTCCTTAATTTCAGAACTAATTTGTGTGGACGGGAGAGCATGACTATGAGCTATGCCCGCAGGCGATACCTTGAGACGAAACGAAAATGGAGACCGTGGCAAACTATTACAGTTACTGGGATTAAAAGGAGGAGGAGGGACGGAAACGAAGCTTCCCCAAAGGGACAACGGCGAGCAAGCACACCCCATTTCCGTTCTCAAAACCATAGACAACAGCCAATAGACCTTGCTAAAGCCCGGAGGCGGAGATGCGAAGCCAAAAATAAAATAAAATGAAAATTAGAAAAAGAAGTAGGCTTTTTTTTTTTTTTCTTTTTCATCATTTGCCTGATCACTTATATGCGAGGTTAAACATTTATGAGATCAATCCATTCCATTTTATTAAAATTTTTTATTAATTCTTAACTTTTAGAAGAATCCTTTATCAATGATTGTAAAAGATCAATTTTTTTAATTTTACTCTACGAAATCAAAGCCAAAAAGGTTAAGAAAAACGAAGCACGACTAATCAGATTTATTAAAATCTAATTTTAAGTATAAAAATTGATATATCTGAATATTTGAGATATTATGAGAATTAATTTAAGATTCTGATACTATCTTGAAATTTCATTATTATAAATCAATCATATAATATTTTTATTTTTTTAAATTTTTAGACTTGTGAGTCTTTCAAAGTTTTAAATTGGTTAACACATTATGTTGTCTAAATAATAGAAGATATAAATTAAAAAATTTAATTGGTTCTAGTGGATAAATCATAGGTTATATAAATATATGCATAATACCTAAATGATTAGTTGTAGCATATTATGCAAATATTTGTATATAGTTACAACAACTTTCTTTTTTTGTGAGTATTGCAAGAAATACCCATATGTAAAAATTCAGATTCAGACAAATTCTCACTTTTTACAAAACTACCAGTATTTTTGGTCATGTTGGTTTTGCCAATTTTGTGGACTAAATTAATTCAAAATTAGAACATCTAAGTAGTTGGTTGAAAACAAATAAAAATCAAGAATCTGAATGGGAAGGACTGAGATAACTTAAATTTTAAACATCTAAATACTTGATAAAACGAAAAATGGTCTAAATTGCAAAAATATTTTTTGGAGGACTGAGAGAGGTAATTAGTCTAAACTTTTCTTATTGGAGTGGTGGAATTTGGGCTAGAGGACAGCTGCAGAGTTTTAGAGGTCCAATTAACAATAAACCCTAATCTGAAGCCCAATCTAAGGCCCAGGTCGCCCACAGCCTTCCTTTTTTCCCCGCATAGTTTAACGGAGAAATCTGAAATGACTAAAATGCCGCTGCACCGGTTTTCTGAATCGCAAAACCCTAAAAGCCCAAACTGACCCCTTGCTATATCTTCTTCTCATATAAACTGAGGCCGTCTGCTTCCTCAGCTAAACTCTCTCCTCCTTGGATAGTCTGCTCGAGATTCAACAATGGTGAGACCCTAACTTTGGCTTCTATATCTGCTATTTTCATTCATATAGCGAGTATGTTCGCTTTTCATTCAGCTCTAGTTTCTGGGTTCTGTTTGTCTTCGAGAAAATGTAGGAATGAAAGTGTGCTAGATCAGGCTTGTTCGCTTGCTAATTTATGGTTTATTCTTGGGAAATTTTAGGTCTATAATTTTATTTTAGTGGAAGTTCATCCTTCTATGACTGGTATTGTGTTGTTTTTGTGAAGTATTTTCTGATTTTATTTGGTTGCTAAGAGAATTATTGAAAAAAGAACCTTTTGAGTACAGCTCCTTGCATGCAAATACTGTTTAGCTATAGTTAAATTAAGACGTTTAGATCTGCTTTGGTTAGTTTGATTTGTGGCGTTCTTTATTATTATTATTTTTTGGCTTTTATTGGAAAAAAATGTTTCAAACACAAAGTAGCATCGACAGCTTGCATTTCACATTTATTATAGTGTTTTTGTTCTCTTTTCACCATCCAAACTGAGTACTGGATTCATTTTGAGCTCAATCATGAGCTTTCTACACCGCATGTTAAAAAAATGTTAACTGGAGGTGCTGTTTTATGATCCCCAAACACATTTGATGAATGTTTTCTTTGATAGATTGGCAGGGTCTAGTTTACCTATTTTAAGTCCTAGGAGTTGGTGATATGCCCTTCATTTTGTCAATAGTTTGCTTGGGGTGGTGCCTTCTAAATGTCTGATGACTGAGTAAATTTCCTTCGTTTTAGGTGTTTGTCAAAGCTCAAAAAAGTAAGGCTTACTTCAAGCGATTCCAGGTCAAGTTTAAGAGAAGGAGAGGTATTGTTGATAGACTCTTCTGTCTCCAGGTTCATAATTTTGATGTCAATATGTTTCTTTATGATGGTTATGCTTTTAAATGTTTTAACAGAGGGTAAGACTGACTACCGGGCCAGGATTCGCTTGATTAACCAGGACAAGAACAAATACAACACTCCAAAATATCGCTTTGTGGTGCGATTTGTATCCAGAAGTCATTTACTTGTAAATAATGTGCTCAATTCATTGTTGGAGTATAGTTTTTTTTTTTTTTTTTATATTATGTGGGATGTGATACAAACTTGAATGTCTATTGTATTTCTAGCTTTACTTGCCTTATAAATTTTGTGATTAGCATTGTCTTTGTCAATGTTATAAATCTTAACCCTATCATTTAGACCAACAAAGATATTGTTGCCCAAATAACGTCTGCTAGCATCGCTGGTGATATGGTGCTTGCTGCAGCTTATGCACATGAGCTGCCTCATTATGGTCTTGAAGTAGGTCTTACAAATTATGCTGCAGGTGTGTCCATGTTGAATCTTAATTCTCTCTCCCCCCTCACTCCAATTTTTTCTCTGTATTTTTTTTTAATGTATGTTGCATATACTATGATCAGCTTACTGCACTGGACTTCTCTTGGCTCGTCGTGTATTGAAGAAGCTTGAAATGGATGATGAATATGAAGGCAATGTCGAGGTATTTACACTACATGTTAAAATAAGTTCCGTATGCTTGCTGTCTCATATTACCTAGACCTATTGTAAATTTTTATTGATATGCTTACCTTCATTGTCAGGCAACTGGTGAGGATTTCTCAGTTGAACCAGCAGAAACCAGGAGGCCATTCCGTGCCCTTCTTGATGTTGGTCTTCTCAGGACAACAACCGGCAACCGTATTTTTGGTGCCCTCAAGGTATTCTGCTTCTTAGATTTTTTTATAAATTTCCTAACAACTTTGCTCTGTTTTCTTGAAGAGAAACTTGTTATTTCCTGATTTTTCGTTCTGTATTTTCAAAAGTCTTGATTACCACACTTATCTGCTTTTTTATTGGTGCCATGTTGCTCATTATTTGGGTCATCTCTCATATCATGCGAGATATCTTGTTTATTCAACAAACTAACGAATAAAGATGTTCATCATGCACCTCACACTAGTTTGCATTAAAGATGCGTTCTTCCTAATGATTTTGTACATTTATACATCTCTTTTTTGTACTTGAAGTAATGATTGCATTAAAGATGCGTTCATCTGAATGATTGGACCCTATAACAAAAAAAATGGTTGTTTACTTTTGCAAGAACCCCACAAAAAGATGGATATTCTCAGAAATTAATTTTAATATGATTCATCCATCATTAATGCTTTTGAGCGGAACCGAAATGCACTCTCATTGGGTTACAGCTGCTTATTACATGCTTTCTCAAAATGGATCATGAATTAAAGAGTTGTCTGAATTCAATTTTTGCTGTTGGATGACTTGGTTAATTGTACCTAATTACAGGGTGCCTTGGATGGTGGTTTGGATATCCCTCATAGTGACAAGAGGTTTGCTGGTTTCTCAAAGGATAATAAGCAGCTTGATGCTGAGGTCCACCGCAAGTATATTTATGGTGGTCATGTTGCTGCATATATGAGGGTATGAAACCTGCTTTAATGTTAAGTTGAATAACAATGATTTTGTTTCTTATGATTGAAGTGATTTTTTATTTTTTTGTTAATCAACTAACTTGTTTTCCAGACTCTGTTGGAAGATGAGCCTGAGAAATACCAATCGCACTTCAGTGAATATGTGAAGAGAGGGATTGAGGCTGATGGCATTGAAGAGTTATACAAGAAAGTTCATGCTGCAATCCGTGCAGATCCCACAGTGAAGAAGTCTGAGAAGCAGCCACCCAAGGAACACAAAAGGTAATGGCAAAAATTTGGTGCTTCAGTCATAGTCTAGACATGTGATATTATTATCAGCCCTATCAATTTATTGGATGCTTATAATTAGCTTTATTAAAAGGTAGCCTTAGTGAAGCGTTTCATTTCCTCATACATGATGTTTAAGCTTGGGAAAGTTGATTTGTTTTCTTTCGAAAGTTTTTTATTTATATATCTTCTATTCCACCCCCTAAGCAGACATCATTGAGTTTCTGAATTTTTGTTTTGGTGACAGATACAACTTGAAGAAGCTCACTTATGAGCAGAGGAAGGCTAGTCTCATTACTCGCTTGCAGTCCCTTAACGCAGCAGCTAATGCTGATGACGAGGATGATGACGAGTGAAATTGATGTCCTGGGAGCCTAGATTGAACTTAGATTTTCATCAGCAAACCTTGTATTGCGAGTTTTATTTTGAAGACATTAATGTTTCGGGATTCATTTTTGTTTAGTTTCTTTCTTAGCATATTCTCATCTTTCTTGAGATTATGATCTTTGCTAGATGGTTAATTTTAAATATTTATCTTTTGGATATAATGCAGTTTAACCTATGATGCTCTGTTATTGACTCGTTGCTGTCTGTAGTATTTTATATGTATTGCTATAGTATTTGGTTTGCTTTTCTATGTCAAATGAAACAAATAATCCAGCGGAAGAATCCTAGCAAGATAAATCATTTAAGTCAAGATTAAGAAATGTTATTTTATTTTTATGTTATAGACCCTGAAGTTTAAACAGATTTTTATCAGTTATTTTGTTAAGAGGGTTTCCTTAGTTCAGCACTATTTTAGTAACAGATGAGTGTGATTAGGTTTAGGGACAAGCCGAAATCAAGTTGTGTTTGTTTTTTAATCAAACACGAGTTAAGCTCGAGTAGTTTAAATCAAGTTTAGTCGGCTTTAGGTACGATACATGTGTAAATTTTAATAATTGTCATTTATCCAATCTCCACGTACTGTATATGTTTGATCATCTGACAGCTGTGGGGGTCATAGATGAAAAATTTAAAATTCATAACCAGCATTGAATTTCAAACTGCACATTTGTCCTTTCGTGTTTGAAGATGCTAATTACTAGTAATATGGTCTGTCACCTCTTGACCTGGTAGAACCTGCATTCTTTCATATTCAAAGTTTTTAAATTGTCTCTCTGTTTATTCTCTCTTCTCTCCCAAAAAAACAAAAAACAAATTAAAATAATTAGTAATATGAATGTTGTGTAAGATAAAATTATTGCCGTTTGGTTAAATGGAAGTTATAATCATTGTAATTGGAGCAAAATTTCCTATAAGTGGTTGTGTAAAGTAGCCTTTACCCATTCCCAACTGCTTTCAATAATTCAATGCACTTGGTTTCTATTACGTGCTTAGTGATACGTTGGTCCACACATAGTAAAGGCTAGAGAGTTATAATTATAAAGAGAGCTCCACAACTTTCTCATGGTTTTCTTTAATGCCAAACAAAAATTATAGCTCCTAGACTTGCAGGCATTGCTCCAGTTGTAAGGTTTAGATTGAATACAACGAAACTGAATGTTTTTCTAATTTTTACAGGCACAAGGCGGCAAAGCCGGCAATCTTTATATACTTTGTCTCTTTTCCTATTTTGAAAAAGTCCATTTCTTTTGCTTATTATTTTCATGATAAAAAGGTATTAAAATTTTCTCACATGATATAATATATAAACACAAGTTGATTAAAATTATGTTATATCATCAAATTCTTACTTCATTTCTTGATTCTGGCAAAAAAAAAAAAAAAAAAAATAGTTTAAAGATTTCAAATGGTTGATTGGCAAAATTGATAATATTTATGTAGAAAATTGTATTTTGTAAAGAAATAAGGAAAAAATATTATTTGAAGACAAAAATGTACATCATTTTCAAATAAATTATTATTATGTAAGCAAATAATATATATATAACATTAAACTCGAACTTATGTGATCTACTCAATAATGCTAGAAAAGAATAAGATAAGCATGCGCTGATAGGATAGTACTATATGAATCTTGTTTATGTTGTTTTTAATAATGTTTAACATTTTTCTTGACAATATTTTTAATTTTGATTTACAAAAAATTAGCATCCCTTGTTATTTTCGTATGCTATTTAATTTCATTACATTCTTATTTTTTATTTTATTTTTTGATCCGGTCAAAAATAAATTATTTATATCAGACTAAAAAATTTATTACAATTTTACATAAACAAGAAAAAAATAATCATACATAAATTTTACGTTAATCTATCTCTCTGAAAATATCCGAACTCAAATACTTATTAAATGAAACATACATTCCTCACTTCTGGGTCATTCCTACTTTGTTACCAAAAAGAAAATAACTTTCCTCAATTAACCTTAATAAAAGGACTGTTACTGTATATACACAAGTCTCTGTGGGTATTCTGGACAATACCACCGCTAGTGCTTAGTGTCATTGGCTGAAAGGTTGAATATTTGGCGTCTTCCCGCCCTAAGGCTGAACTGCTGGAGATTTGGACAATGTGAAATCAAGAATAACCAGAATTGGATTACAAGTGGTCCCCACCAGAGCATTATAAGTATCTATCTACTGTGAATTTATAAGCATGTAATTTAAGAGATTTGTAAAACTGGTTAATGACATAGGTTCCATTTATTGATTTTTTATATTAAATTTTTGTTAAAAATAATGAAATTTTTATAAATTGTTTAGTCTGTTCTATTTTTTATCGTATAAAAAAATAATTAGTTGAAGTTCTTATTATTTACCTAACGAGCACTGTATTTTCATGATTTTACACTTTCCTTAAAAGATTAGTATATTTTGGTTTTACTAATTCTAAAGTATTGGGAATATTAAAATTAAAAAAAATGGGAATCTTGTCCGGACACGGCTGATTGGAGACTTGGAGGTCCATTTGTTCCCTTGCTCATACAGTCATACTGTATTAAATTTAACTCCTTTTTCTCTTCCAATTTATATTTTACTCTCGTGACTTTCTCTCTCTGTCTCTCTCTTCCCGTCACTCTCTTGAGGTTGCTCTTGCTTTCATTGTAAGAGATGGTGTGGCACTGATTTCAGCTCAGATCTCTGTGTATCTTCATCTGTTGTAATGCAAAGGTATTTTCTTAGGACTATTACTATTTCATTCATTTATTTGATGTTTGCTTTTATAGTTTCTGAAAGTTTTGATCTTTGCATACCTTGGGTTGGATTTGATGCATCATCAGCTCAATGTCAATCTGGAGGTATCTTTGATAGTTGGTAAGTTTAGGAAATTGGGTTTCTGTTTAGACTTATGAGACTGAGTAATCTATACTATTTTTGTTGATCTTTTACTTTCTAATTCCATGTTTTCACATTCCGTTTTTGGGATATATTCTATCTTTCTCGTTGAGTAGTTTGATATCTGTGTTGGGCTCCTTTCAATTTTCTCCATTTCTTGATTTTTTTTTAGTTCCCTCTTTCTTCTTAATTTGATAGTTCATGGGTGATTTCTTGGTTGTCTAGATATTTATGGTTTCATACCCAATATGTTGTGTTTCTCTTTGCCGCTCATTTTCCAAATTGGGTATACTGGTTTCCTTTTTGAGCTTATAGTCTCACATATCAGCAGCTGTATAATTTCTTTTGGCCCATTATTATCTTAAATTTTCAGTTTTTCAAGAAGCAATTGAGCAGATCAAAGGGTTTAAAGAGAGCTAAAGTTGTAGTGCAAAATATACCTAATCAAGTTTATTAGCTGAATTTGGTGAAATGACCATTGATACGCTACCATATATGGCTCAAAGTGTGAGAACAAGTAGGTCTTCCTTTAGCTCAAGCAATGGCAATGAGGATACTCCGCTACATATCTCTGCTTCTGTTAGCAATGGTGACAGCTATGACAGTGATGTCTCCAATTTCGCACCATCGTAAGTATCAAATGGTTCTCATTAAACTATTCCTTTTGAACATAACAGACTGAATACAGTGTCTGAACCAGAACTTACACCTCTAGCCTAGCCCTAATCACCTTTACTGGCATATACTTGTTACTCCAGTACATTTTAGTCTTACTCGCAATGCCATTGATCAGCATTGAATTAACCACTCACCATTCGTATACTTTTAACAGTATATTCCAATTGTGCTTAATGAATTGAGTGGTTAAGTTTATGAATCAATATTTTCATTTACTGTTTTGGCCATGCATAACTATTTTTCGTCCCTGACTATTAGGATAAACTTTTGTATCTTGCAGTACTCCAAAATCTCTGTCAATGTCTATTCCAGCAGAACTCGCTGGTGCCATACCCTTGATTGATAGATTCCAGGTGTGTGGATATGCTTTATAGATGAACTCTATTGTTCTAAGTATCCACTTTTTGTCTTCTTGACTTATAGACTCATAGTTACCTGAAATTTTTCTTAAGCTTATACTTTATTGCTTTAGGTACATTGCCATATCTTCTTAGTTATTGTTTGTTGTAGGTGGAAGGATTTTTAAGGTTGATGCAGAAACAAATCCAATCTTCTGGGAAACGTGGATTCTTTTCTAGAAAGTCTGTAGAACCACAAATCCCGGAGAAATTTACATTTGAGGACATGCTATGTTTTCAAAAGGTATTAAAATAATGGATTTATTACTCTATATGCTTTTATAATTGCCAAACTCAGTAAAAACATAATTCATTTATTTTACAGGACCCAATACCTACTTCACTGCTCAAAATTAATGGTGATTTGGTTAGCCGTGCAACAAAACTGTTCCAGATCATTTTGAAATATATGGGAATGGGAGTGGATTCATCGGATCGTGTAACCCCATCAAGTTTAGACGAACAAGTTGAGCTTGTTGGAAAACTATATAAGCAGACTTTGAAACGTTCAGAGCTCCGAGATGAACTTTTTGTTCAGATATCTAAACAAACAAGAAATAACCCTGAGAGGTATGCATATTGTTGTTTTCAGATATTAATGTTTGCTACTGTGCTTGATGTTATCTGAAGTTTTGATTATTGAATCCACAAGTACTTCCATTCCATGCTATTTGTTGATTTTTATCTTGTTTTAATATCACAGGCAATATTTGATCAAAGCATGGGAGCTAATGTATTTATGTGCATCCTCCATGCCTCCTAGCAAGGATATCAGTGCATATTTATCAGAATATGTTCATAATGTTACTCATGATGTGACTACTGACTCTGATATCCGAAGCATTGCATTGAATACATTAAATGCTTTGAAACGGTCTGTCAAGGCTGGTCCTAGGCATACAATACCTGGGCGAGAGGAGATTGAAGCTCTTTTAACTGGTCGAAAGCTTACAACCATAGTGTTCTTTCTGGATGAAACTTTTGAAGAGATCATGTACAACATGTCGACAACAGTTGCTGATGCTGTGCAGGTGCTTACAAGCCTTCTTTACTCTTATATGGACTGAATAAATAAAAACTCTGTTCCATATGGTTGGGCGGGGCGGGGGGGGGGGGTGGTGGAGAACTTTGCTGTGATCCTGAAATCTCTTTTCTAATTTGATTTAATAAATGCATGAGTAAGAACATTCTAGTAGGAGAATCAAAGAGGATAAGCTGGATACGAGAGTAGCAGGATTCAAACAGGATATGAATAATTTCTAACTTAATTTAACAAATGCATGAGAGTGAGAAAATTATAGTAGGTGAATCAAAGAGGGTAAGCTGGATACAGTGACATGGGTAGAAATGATAAAGAAAAACTAGTCTGCAAAAGGGTTTAGAGGGAAAGTTTTTCCCTAGATAAGATTGAATGGAAAAAGATTCTTTATATGAAGGATTCCTGTTAGTATTGATTGAGGATTCATGCAACCTTTCCCATCTTATTGGGATTAAGCCTTGTTATTCTATACCTAAAGAACAAGAGGAGTAGTATTGGTAGCTTGAGTTGGCAACAAATATGTGTAGACATGGTTACAAATAGAATTTCATATTAAAACTTTTAAAACATCATGTTTCACTAAGCTGCTATGAAAGCATGCACACGTGCATTTCTTTGTCCCATCTCCATACAAAAGAATTAATTCAGCAAGTGATGTGAACCTTTTCTTTTACCTACCTGTAATAAAGAAGAAGTATTGAGAATGCTAAGATGCAATCAGAATTTAGAGGTACAAAAAATATCAAGTATTAAAGAGAGCTATGTCCTAGAAGCTTCTCTAAATGGTGATTCAACGAGATTCTGCATCTTGGAACCAAGTAAATGTTTGTCATGGTATGATCCTAAGCTTGATATTTAATGCTACTAAAGTCAAACTTAGTTCTTTCCCCCCTTCAATCAAGGAAATTAAAATTTGCAACAAGATTATAATGGAAATCTAAGTTTGTCAGTCTCTCTGTGATTAAGTTGCAATGAATCTTAGACCCTCCTAAACCATTATCTTGCAAGTGATGCTGACCAATGGGGTTTGATGGGCCATAACTTTAGCTTTTGACTCAGATAGGACATCACAAGTCTTTCAATTCATTGTTTTTCTTTTTCTCAGGTCTCCTTCTTGTGATGATTCTCTTCAGTGACATTAGTATCTTCAGACATATCATGTATTTATTGGCTTCTAAAATTGTTGCATACTTGAATGGACAAAACCATGCTGCTTCATTTGTGGTTAACTAGGTTTACACCCTTTATGATCCTACATGGGTTTGCTTATGGAGTTCAATTTATTATTTCTGAATTTGTTTCAATTTATGGGATACACTTTTATACTTTGAGTTTTTAAGCTCATGTCATCACTATTCAGGTTCATATGTGTTTCAGGAACTTGCGGGAATCATCAATCTGTCAACATACTCTAGTTTTAGTCTGTTTGAATGCCGAAAAGTTGTCACTGCCTCCAAATCACCCGATACTGGGAATGGTATCTATATCTGTCTCTTTGATTTATACTGATTAAATTCAATAAATTTATTATCTAAATGATCCCTTTGTTGTGCTTAGAGGAGTATATTGGGTTAGATGATAACAAATATATTGGGGATCTCCTGGCGGAATTCAAGGCTGCTAAAGATCGAAGTAAAGGAGAAATTTTGCATTGTAAACTGATCTTCAAGAAAAAGTTATTTCGGGAGTCAGATGAACCTGTGGCAGATCCAATGTTTGTGCAGTTGTCCTATGTACAAGTATGTTATTTCATCTTGAAATGTATTTAGATCCTTTAAAATTTAAATCAGTTATTGTATTTGAACAATTAATTTTTGCTTTCCGAGTGAACATTGCAACCGTTTCTCCTAGAGAATTGTTAAGTAAAATCTGACATATTCAAATAATCACATTAACTTCTACTTTCTGGCAGAGTTAATACTTGTGTTACCTTGTAACAGTTGCAGCATGATTATATTTTGGGTAATTACCCTGTTGGAGGGGATGATGCTGCACAGCTGTCTGCATTGCAAATCCTTGCTGAGATTGGATTTGTTGGCACACCTGAATCATGCTCGTTAGTGATTTTGCAACTTTGTCTCACATTCTTGCTTCCATTTATGTAATCTTTTTTCCTAATGCTTAAATGCATTGTACAGTGACTGGAATTCACTTTTGGAGCAATACCTACCTAGACAAATTGCAATTACACGAGCAAAACGTGAATGGGAGATGGATATTCTTTTTCGTTATGGTTTAATGGTAAGAGTATACACTTCGAGCTCCTGCAAATGTTGATTAAATTCTTTTAAAGGATGTTATTTCTAAGTCTTTCCTATGTTCTTTGTCTAACACGAGTCAATTTTTGTTTTGGTAGGAACACCTGACAAAGGATGATGCAAGACAACAATTTCTGCGGATATTGAGAACGCTTCCTTATGGGAATTCTGTTTTCTTTAGTGTTCGTAAGATTGATGATCCTATCGGGCTTCTACCTGGAAGAATAATATTGGCCATTAACAAAAGGGGGGTAAGGATGAAAGTTTGATAACAGTGAAATAATGCATGATAAACATACTTAAAAAATAAGATTTCAAAATGTGACGTTCCAACTTATTTGTTGGTTTAATTGTCATAGGTTCACTTTTTCCGTCCAGTTCCAAAGGAATATCTACATTCAGCTGAGTTAAGAGACATAATGCAATTTGGTAGTAGCAATACTGCTGTATTTTTTAAGATGCGAGTTGCAGGTGTCCTTCACATATTCCAGTTTGAAACTAAGCAGGTATAACACCCATAGTAACATGAGCACTTACTTTTGGGGTTGTAATCTCTTTCAGTTTGGAGCCTTTGGCCTTACTACAATTTTCTCCATTCTATGCAGGGAGAAGAAATCTGTGTCGCTCTTCAGACACATATAAATGATGTCATGTTGCGTCGCTATTCTAAAACGAGATCTGCTGCTACTGCTTCTATAAATGGAGATATTTCCAACAATTTTAAGCCTCCTAATGTGGAATTATATGAGAGGCGTGTTCAGGATTTGTCAAAAGCTGTAGAAGAATCTCAAAAGAATGCTGATCAAGTGAGTCTCTGAGAAACTTTCGATTTATATGCATAGCAGTATTTCCCGAAAAAAAGAGAAAAGACAAAGACTGCAGTATTATGCAGTGGTGGCACAAACAACATTTGATCATATCATACCTGGGATATTCTGTACTGGGTTTGTGATGGGCAAAAAATAACCTCTTAAGAACTTTATGGTGTAGTGGAATTGTGCTCTTGCACCATTGAAAGTACCATAAGTCCTTGTTACTGAGCTTATGATACTTTTTATTGGGTAATATAGTAACCCTTGTTCTACCTTAAGTTGGACACAATGCTTCATGAATGATTACATGCATCAATATTTCTTGTCAAACAACTTTGGGTCAGTGACGTCAGTCACTCTCCATTACTTAATTAAGGCAGCAGGAAAGATTTCACATTTAGCATATAGAAGAATTACATTTGCTACTATTCAAAATGATTAATGTTTGTATCTCATGAAAAGTATTGAGGTTTTAAATTATGTCAATAGTTGCTGGAAGAATTGCATCAAAAGCAAAACCAAGAAGAGAAAATGCAAGAAGAACTGGAAGTTGTGAAGGAATCCCTAAAAGCTGATAACAAAAACCTAGAAGAAATTACAAGAGACCGTGATAGACTCAGATCATTATGCAATGAAAATGATATGGCACTTCAGGTCTGTGTTCTTGACTTTATGAAATCACTCCTGACATTCTTATTTTGCATTATTAGAGCTTAATTGATTTTGAATTCCATAGGCTGCAATACTAGAGAAAAGGAGCTTGGAAGCAAGGTTGGCCAAGTTGAGTAATCTGGTGGTAGAGAACGCTACAAAAACAGATCATGTTGGAGCAAATAACCAAGTAATATAATGTTGAATGTATAATGCTTTGCGATTACTTCGGCTGTTGTTCCTTTGATGTCATTCATGAGTTTTAAGACTATCCATTTCATTAATATGCCCGGTTGATATTTGTGATGTATGGATTACACTGTTATTGGGATTTGGTATAGGTGTTGCACAAGCTCCAAGATGACCTAAAACTTCAGAATGAGGAGTTGCATGCAGCAAAAGAAAATATTAGAAGATTGGCAAACGAAAAGTTGTTTTTGGAACAGAAAATATCTGGACTTGAAAAGAAAAATGCTGAAGAGGTAATATTGTCATGTGAATCTGGTCTTTGGAACCCCTGTTTTCGCATGGTTAATTAGTAAGTATCCACTATGGCTATTGAAATGCAGATGGCTTTTCTTGAGAAAAGGTTTCAACAAGAGCACAAAGCCCTCAAGTCTCAGGTGTATGGCCTTGAAAAGCAGCTTGAAGTGGTTAGACAAGAATTTCAGTCAATTCATGCAGCAAAGGAGTCTGAGTTGGCTGCATTGAAAAATAATTTAAAGGAATTAGAAGAATTGAGAGAAATGAAAGAGGTGGTGACCTTCTATTTCGCTACTTAGTCTTAGTGTTTTCTAGAGTTACAATAAATTACAAAAGGCTTTTATAGTAATTTCACTTTATATGTGGTTATTTAATTTAAAAAATTATGAACTTTTTCTGAATGAGTTTCTATATGCTTTCTCTCAGGACATTGATAGAAAGAATGAGCAAACAGCTGCAATCTTAAAAATGCAAGGGGCCCAACTAGCTGAAATGGAAGTGCTTTATAAGGAAGAACAAGTTTTGAGAAAGCGTTATTTCAATACTATAGAAGGTTTGCTCGTTCAAATCTTCTATATATAATTATAATTAAAATTTCAATATTAAGTATGACAAGGATTATGAAATATTAGCATTTAATCTCTGTGGTCCTTAGGATTTAAGTCTCCTTAACAATGACAAATACATAATATTAGCTACTTGATTTTATTTCAGACATGAAAGGCAAGATCAGAGTTTTCTGCCGGTTAAGACCTCTTAGTGAAAATGAGATTTTTGAAAAAGAAAGAGATGTTCTTACAAGTATAGATGAGTTTACAGTTGAACATCCATGGAGAGATGATAAATCAAAGCAGCACATTTACGATCGTGTATTTGATGGTGATGCTACCCAAGAAGATGTCTTTGAGGATACAAGGGCAAGCGTTGATACATCATTTTTTAGAAACTGTAGTCCTTGTCTTAGAGTAAATGAAGACGGATCGAGTATTTTCTCTAGCTTATTAATGTGTTTTTTTTGGCTGCAGTATTTGGTGCAGTCTGCTGTAGATGGGTATAATGTCTGCATATTTGCATATGGTCAAACTGGTTCTGGAAAGACATTTACAGTATATGGATCTGAAAACAATCCTGGACTTACCCCACGTGCAACTGCAGAGATTTTTAGAATTTTAAAGCGAGATAGTAACAAATTTTCTTTTTCCGTAAAGGTAATAGTTCTCAATCTTGTCTAATAAATAGTCATCTCTCCATATTTTTTTTTTGGGAAACTGTTGCATGACTAATAGTTTATGTATCTACTCATTTAGGTATTGTTCACATGAAAAAAGTGCTTGTATAATGACATAGTCATTTCACTCATCAATACTGAGAGTTTCAAAATTAGCTTCTATTATATTATCAAGAATTTGAATGGATCATTTGTTGATGCAGGCATATATGGTGGAGTTATATCAAGATACACTTGTAGATCTTCTATTACCAAAGAATGCAAAGCGCTTAAAATTGGATATCAAGAAAGATTCAAAGGTGATTTCCTTGTTGGGTCAAATTGTGATACCGATCTATAGAATAAGTTACTGCCTGCTTGGCTGTGTTTCTAGAAATTGTTCAGAAGATAGTTGAAAATCTTAGAAATATTTACTTCAAAGTTTTTTGTTGAAGTGCAAACTGAAAGTCAATAAGTTGTTATTCCTCTAAATTATGCTTGTAAATAGTTCCTAATTTTTATTTTCATAGTGTTTTCTTATAGTTTTATGTTTTCCAAGACTTTGAACAAAAGAGTTTCTCAGAACAGTTTCCAACATATGGTAAGAAGTCCAATGTTCTTTGGTGCTAGTGATATTGGATCTGAGTTTTTTTCTTCTTAAATTTAGTCTAAACTGTGCAGTGATCATGCACAAATTCTCATATAATTTTAAATTGCTCAAAGTGATACGTGTTTCCATTTTTTACTGTATAATAGGGCATGGTAGCAGTGGAAAATGTAACAGTTGTATCCATTTCTACAATGGAGGAACTGAATAGCATAATTCATAGAGGATCTGACCGACGACATACATCTGGAACACAAATGAATGAAGAAAGCTCACGATCTCATCTTATACTTTCAGTTGTAATTGAAAGTACCAACCTTCAGAGTCAATCTGTTGCAAGGGGAAAGGTGTTGTTTATACATGTTTTAGATGTATAGTTCATTTTATTTTATGCTAATATTAGAATAAAATGGGATATGCTTTTTTGTAACTTGTATTAGTACATGGGTAAAGTAGGTAAATTTATTTAATATGAGCTTGAAGATTTGTAGAGGCTGTTTGTCATAATGAAGTTATGGATGTTGTTTGTAACTGACCTACAGCTAAGTTTCGTGGATCTTGCCGGTTCAGAAAGAGTGAAGAAGTCGGGCTCTTCAGGTAGTCAACTTAAAGAAGCTCAAAGCATTAATAAATCATTATCAGCACTTGGAGATGTTATCAGTGCTTTATCTTCTGGTGGTCAACACATTCCTTATAGGAATCACAAGTTAACAATGCTCATGAGTGATTCACTTGGCGGTAATGCCAAAACTCTTATGTTTGTCAACGTGTCTGCAACAGAATCAAACTTGGATGAGTCACACAATTCTCTTATGTATGTTCCTTGATCTTTATTAAATACATATATTCAGAATAATCATTTTCAGCACGTGGTTCCCATCTTCTTGTTGTCAACAATCATTACATGGTAGACTTGATCTAGCATAGCAATTTGGAAATACAGGAAATACACAGTAGTCTTGAGTTTATGCTGCATTTTCTTTTTAAATGTTGATGTTTGCGTATCATTAACCTCTATTCTAAACTTGATATTTAACAGCCTTGTTGATCTATGTTTTGAAGTTATGTATGATTTTCCAAGTGTTATTACCATCTCAGGTATGCTTCACGAGTTAGATCAATTGTGAATGATCCAAGCAAAAATGTTTCATCAAAAGAAGTAGCTCGCTTGAAGAAACTTGTTGCATATTGGAAGGAGCAAGCAGGTATGAGAGGAGAGGAAGAAGATTTAGAAGAAATTCAAGAAGAACGGCATAGTAAGGAGAGAACAGATGGCCGACATTCTATGTAACAAGACTGAGAAAGAGAAACTTATCGAAGCTATTCTTTTAAGTGGCTATGCTTATTTTGGGGCTTACTTTTTTTAGCAGGGGCTTTGGCACAATCAATTGGTTTGGGAACTGCTTGGTTAGCAACTTGTTTTTGTTGTGTATCTAAAAGTGCATGATCATCTCCCAACTTTTCTATAGGGTTGGATTGGCTGTAATTGTTTTAGAAGAATTTAGGTTGTATAGATGAATTATATGCATGTACATATGATAATTTTATTTATACATCCAATTTTTAGTCTTTGAAATTGCCAAAGGTTTTGATTATTGATGATGAACAATTGTTATGTATAATGAACATGTGAATTGAAGTTCCCAATATTGTCATTGGTTTATACTGGAATATCACAGGCGAGTACGTACGTCTTGAGAGAAAAAAATCCAAATCAAATTAGATTCAAAACAAGCCAAAATAAAACATTGGGTCGGGTTGATCCAATCTATTGCCATCCTAAGTACAACGATTTGACTCGGTAAAAATGTTTGAAACCGCTCAAATGTTGTAAGCAAAGTAGCAAATACTTACCATCCTAAATAATTGCACTATAAACATTAATTAGTTCTAGTAGCATTCTTTAAAGTCCCAAGCATGGCACTTTAGATTCTTTGTTGAAGCAACAAAATTGATATAAAATCTTGGAAATATGTGGGGACTAAAAAAATAAAATTAGTTGAACTATTAATGTACGTAATATGTGAGTTTTACTTATTTAAGAGGAATTCATTCATATGTTAGAAGTGGAATTAATTCCACTAAGTAGAATAATGCCTTTAATGGAAATAACATGAATTGCATGGTTATCCCAAAAACAAAAAGAAGCAAAAAAAAAAAAAGGGCTCACATATTGCACTCTTCCACAGCCGACACATATACATCTAAACAATAATATTTTCGATATGAATTTTAGACAGAAAAGTCTAATTTTTAATTTTTTTGAACAATATAGCAGGATCTACAATTAAATAATCAAAATGAGGTCCAACTCACCTGTCTATGTCACCACTTGAGCCTACCATCTGCATCATTCCTGCACAAAAGAGGCCCACCACCTATATAAATTGAAACCGAATTTTGAAAATTCAGTTTTACTCTGCACTGAAAAAATATTATATATTTTAAATTAAAAAAATATCATATAAATTTAAAAATTATCTATACTTTTAAATTTAAAAAATATCATCAAATTTAAAATTTTAACATATCATAAATACTAAATAATTGCACTATAAACATTAATTAGTTCTAGTAGCATTCTTTAAAGTCCCAAGCATGGCACTTTAGATTCTTTGTTGAAGCAACAAAATTGATATAAAATCTTGGAAATATGTGGGGACTAAAAAAAGAAAATTAGTTTAACTATTAATGTACGTAATATATGAGTTTTACTTATTTAAGAGGAATTCATTCATATGTTAGAAGTGGAATTAATTCCACTAAGTAGAATAATGCCTTTAATGGAAATAACATGAATTGCATGGTTATCCCAAAAACAAAAAGAAGAAAAAAAAAAGAAAAAAAAAGGGCTCACATATTGCACTATTCCACAGCCGACAAAACTATATGACATGTCCATCTAAACAACAATATTTTCAATTGAGATTTTGAATAGAAGAGTCCAATTTTTAATTTTTTTGGACAATATAACAGGATCTACAATTAAATAGTTGAAATGAAGTCCAACTCACCTGCCATTATCATCACTCTTATCATCTACACCATCCCCGTACAAAAGAGGCCCATCACCTATATAAATTAAAAAAATATTATATATTTTAAATTAAAAAATATCATATAAATTAAAAAATTATCTATACTTTTAATTTAAAAAATATCATAAATTATAAAATTTTAACATATCATACACTATGAATTTAAAAACTATCATAAATACTAAATATAAAAAATATTATATACTCTAAAATTAAAAATTATCATACACTATAGATTTAAAAATTATTATACAATTTAAATTTAAAATTTATCATACATTTTAAAATTTAAATATATCATACATTAAAAATTTAAAATATCATATACTATAATAAAAAAATTATCAAACACTATAAATTTAAAAATTATTATATATTTTAACTTTTAAAAATAACATACATTAACAATTATTATAAATTTTAAATTTATAAAATATCATACATTATAAATTTATAAATTATCAAACAATTGAAAATTTAAAAATATCATATTCTAGTGGCCTTTTGTGTAGGTGCAGATGGTATGTCCGGATGTCCGGATGGTGAAATGGGTTGGTGATTTGAACATAAAAGCAGATTTTCAATATCTAGATTCTGGACTTATCTTATTTTACTTATTTAATTATAATTCCCACCGTCAAAAAAATTTGAGAAATGGACCCTTGTCCCAAAAATCCGTTTCCAATATTGGTTCGACATCCCAGGTAGAGTCAACTTGCTCTCTTCCTGGCAAATTAAGCTTCTTTTCCTCATAAAGCAAAGCCGATAGATGCAATTTCTAGACACCCACATAATAATGATACAACTAAAACCCCAACTTGGACTTGTAATAATAATTTCACAAAGAAAAGAAGGAGGAAGAGTAAAGACAGAGAAGAAGATAGAGAATTCTAATCCCTACACAAGGATTACCCATGAATAACCCTGCAACAGATCTAAACCCAATTCGTATATATTTTCTTTCATACCGGTGATACAATACTCACAACCTTACATAGTCTCATATAGATGAGTTAATTTCCTAAACTATCCTCACTAATTCCTTATTTACAATTTAACCCTCATCTTTGTTTTGCCCATATCAAATAATATATACACGCATCTCAGCATCCTGCCCTAGATCATGACATTCAATCCTCAGAAATAAGTTCTTAGTTCTTCAAACTCTGTTTCTCTCTCTCCTCTTCTGTCTGTGAAAATTTGATCAACCCAAAAAGTAAAAGATGGAGAACAACGAGGTCAATGTGTCCATCCCAGTGATTGATATGCAAAAATTTCCAGATCCAGAGGAGTACAAGAAACTAAGAGAGGCATGTGAGAAATGGGGTACTTTCAGAATTGTCAACCACCTAATTCCTTCAACTTTGATGGCAGAAATGAAAAGGGCAGTGAGATCTCTGCTTGACCTTCCCTTTGAAATCAAAAAGAGAAATACTGAAGTGATTCCAGGCAGTGGGTACAAGGCACCTAATGCTGTCAATCCTCTATACGAGGCCTTGGGTCTCTATGACATGGGTTCCTTACAAGCTGTGCAGACCTTTTGTTCTCAATTAAATGCCACCCCACACCAAAGGTTTGGACCCTTTCTCCTTTACTTTGCCCGATTTGTAAAAAATAAAAATCCAACTTTTATTCGTTTCTTGATCAATTATGTTTCTTCTGTGTTGAATTTATCTTCACTTATTATTTGTTCCTCTTCTGGGTTTTGTTTATTTTATTACAGAGAGGTAATAGAGATGTATGGCAAAGCAATTTATAAGCTGGCAGTGGATTTAGGACAAAAAATTTCTGAGAGTTTGGGTTTAGCGGGTGATTTTTTCAAGGACTGGCCATGCCAGTTTAGGATTAACAAATATAATTTCACCCCAGAATCTGTAGGCACACTTGGTGTTCAAACACATACAGATTCAAGTTTCTTAACCATACTTCAGGAAGATGAAAATGTTGGTGGTCTTGAAGTTATGGAAAAGTCTTCTGGTGCATATATACCTGTACAACCCAGCTCAGGAACCCTGCTTGTCAATCTTGGGGATGTAGCTACTGTAAGTTTCTTTGCAGAAACCTTCTCGATTATGGGTTTTGGTCTAAACTTCTATAACACAAATTTTTGCTTGATTTGAATAATGGGTTTGTAGGTTTGGAGCAATGGGAGGTTTTACAATGTGAAGCATCGTGTTCAATGTAAGGAAGCAACTATTCGTGTGTCCATTGCTACATTTCTATTAGGACCTAAAGAGGGAGTTCTTGAAACCCCACTGGAATTGGTGGATTCTGATCACCCTAGACTTTATGTCCCTTTTACTTATGAAGAATTGAGAAAGCTTAGACTCTCCAAAAATTTACATGCTGGTGAAGCCCTTGAGCAGCTGGTACGCATTCATTCCTGATATGAAGGGGCAAATAACCCTGAAGGCATTGTGTTGGTGGGTGGCTCTTGGATGATATCAGAAACATGCTTATATATTATAACTAAGGAATCAAAGAGATTCACAGAGGTTTGCCAATTTAAAGTTAAAGATAATCAAATTATTGGTGTGTTTTATCTACCACATATGTCAAGAGAGAGGCGCAATATTAAAAGTTGTAGGATTCTTAATCCATGTCATAACAACATCAAATAAAATGTTTTTCTAGCTGATTAATGTAGAATAAAAATTGTAGAAATAATAAACACTTTTGAAATGTCCGAGTCGAGTTAGAAATTTCTCTTTCTTTAAAATAATATTTGCATCTTACTTGTAAGGGGTTACAGTAAACAAGTCTCTCAAAATAAAGCATGTTATTTTATATCTAAGGCTGTTTTTAGATATAAATAGAAACTATAATTTGAAAAAAAGAAAAATAAAAAAGAAGAAGAGATATCAAAAAGTAGATTAACCATGTTACTTTTATTGACTTTTCATGAAATGACATTTCTATTCATATGGAAGTTAATATCCAAAATAAAATGCCTTTTCATTTAATAAAAAGTAATGATTTTTTGATTAAGTCAAATAGCCATAAAAACTCTTATAGGTTTTCCATGAAAATGCATTCTTGTTCATAAAGAAGTTATTTTTATGAAAACAAGTGTCTTTTTACTTATGTAAAAAGTAATAACTTTTTAATTAAGTCACATTAACCAAATTTTTTTATTTTAAATACTTTAATAACTATTCATAAATAAGTTATTTTATTAAAAAAAATGTATTTTTATTTAAACAAAAAGTAATGACTCTTGGATTAAGTCAAATTATAGAAAATTCATAACAATTTATCTTAATTTTAAAAGTATTGAAACCACTTTGAAAATGTCTCTTTCGCTTGTCATTATTGGTTGGTTGTATAAGGTGTCTTTACACTTGAACCTTTTCTTGTAATTATAAAATATCATAATCTAAAGTGTCATGAGACTTGAACTTTGTAATTTTTAGTTGACATCATATATATTACTCATCCATACAACTTTTTACTTATAATCTCTACTTCCCGCACATTAATGACCATGTGCTACATCTTAGGAATTCTTATATGTCTTTAAGACAAGCTTTCTGATCTCGCAGAAGCAGCCACACTTCTCACATACACATAGGTGAATCTATAAATACACTACATGATCCGTATTTTTCTCATAGGACATAGATTTATTAAAGGTTAAACCTATCCTCTATTTTTCTCCATACTAGTATGCTATAAAGGTTAAAAGACCTTTATATTTGTAAAATGCATAAACTAGTTTTAATTACGTGTTCGTTTTTATTTGAAACTAGAAGATTAGGGCTTTTCCTAACGTTCTAGTTGATTTCCCACATAAGTAACCTATCGTTTTAAAAAAGCTTTATAAAACCCATCTTACAAAAGTCTTTTAAATCACATCCCTGCTTATGCAATTTGCAAAAGGTCCATCAATATTTTTCCTTGACTTTGTGATAAAACTTCCCTTAATTTACTTTAGGATCATACCATCCCCATTGATGTTTTTGACATCAATATCAAGATCCTTCAACTTGATATTGGAGCTCGAACAATTATATGTTTCTTAGGTAAATTAACATTGAAACAACATTTTCAAAGAACTTTGTATTTATCTTTAATGTTTAAAACTATGTTAATTGTAACACCAGGATCACCGTTACAATAACATCAACATCACCTTTCCGAATGAGATTTTAAATTCTCTCATCACATTGATATATCATGTACTTTTTGTTATACAAAATTGCACAATAATATTGATTTCAATACAATATTTCCTTTGTACAATTTTCAATAACATTCTTTTCAAACCCACTTTTTGAACTATTTCAAAAATTCAAGGAGTATATGAATAAATTTATATTCATACTCTAATATACCGGGTATTAATCCAATAAACATACAATATTGAATTTAATAAATATTCACATAATTTTAACCAAGAAAAATTCTTCAAACTAGTATTACCACTAGTCAAATCATGATATAAATAACTAAGAAATTACCACTTCTCTTTATACCTTCTACAATTTTTTTCAAGAAAAATCATGCCCTTGTTGTATAATAAAACTAGAAATTGATAATAATCCCCCCATTTATTTTATACATCAAAACTTGATATACAAATTCACAATCATTCCTCCCAACACACAGCTTCTCATCCAACTCTAGGCTAAAACAGAATTTCATTTCATTATTCTTGTCAGATTTAGACATTCTTACCAGTTTGAAGAACTGGGTGCCAAACTCGGTCTTGAAAGGTTGCTACTTAATTGGTGAAAGATCAGCCTCCATACCAACTGAGATTCATCAACTAGATCCTTCATTTTCTTGAATATAGGATCTGCCTGCCCAAGTTGTTCACTGATATTTGGAGGATACAATTGCTCCATGGCTAAAAGTTTTAGAACTGTGACTAAATCCCTTTTTGAATCAATTGTTGACAGTTTCAAGGTGCCATTATCGCAATCATTCATCCATTTAAAGGTTGACGGATTCGCCAGAGCCAAATTTTGATTCTCTTCTACTATGGACTGTTGGGAATGCGTCAATTTCTCACATATAGTTTGCAGCTTCGCCTCAGATCTTTGGTCGTGTACCTCCATCACCGTCTCTGCGAGTGAATCTATGGCCCCCATCAAAGCTTGAAACTTTGACTTCATACCAAGCTTTAGTTTCTGAAATGATGAGTTCATACTAGCCTTGTATTCCTGCAGTGATGAATCCAATCTAATGATTCTTGCTTCCATGTTATCCATTCTTGATTCTAGTGCTATTAACCTCTGATCAAGAACAATGTTACTCTAGTTCTCCATGAATGCCGGAGTGCTAGTACCGAAGCTCTGATACCATTTTGATATAAGTGAAACTAAGTTCCCAAGAATGGGCAACTGGTTTCACAGAGTTTGGGAGGGAAGAGAAAGGAAATTAAAGAGAGAGAGAGAAGACAAGCCTTAGCCAATTTGATTAATGATTTCCTGATGCCTTACAATTACACAATACAACTACTTATACACTGATCATAACAGAAAGCAACTAACAGATTACAAACTTACAACACAATAACAGAGATACAAACAAAGGGAAGAACAGTAAAACGTAGCGTTTGGTATTATTTCTTTATGGGCTTATTATAGTCCAGCTTTAATTGTTATAACCCGGTACTCATGATTCGTTAACCCGTATCAAATAGCTTGAAGGGCGAGAGGAATATGATATTTATGGAGGTAGATGATAGTTATGGGTATACACGGTGGCTGTAGTGTGGTGGTGGTAGGCAAGAAAAAGAAAAGGCTATTTACTTTTTATTTAAAAAAATTTTATGATTTTTTTTATTTAGAAATTTTTAATATAATTTATTTTTATTTTTAAATAAAAATTAAAATTTTTTAATTTATATTCTTAATTTATCAGCGTGTCAATTTTTTATTTGTCTATTTGTCACATAAGTTTGTCATGTAAGATTCTGTTTCTCCACATCACCTTCTGTTAATTTAGTTTGGACGGAAAGTGACAATAGGGACCTAATTGACTCAATTTTATAATTATAAGAACCCAATTGTAACAAATTGAACTATAAGAATTAAAGTAAATTTCGAACCAAATTATAGGGGCTAAAAATGAAATTGAGCCTTAAATTTTTAAACAAATAAAAAATAGATGGAACACCACATGATTAAAACTAATTGCTAAAAATTGTTTTTTTTTTTTTTTTTTTATGATTTATAAAAAATAAAATGAAAAGAAAAATTTATGAGTTTAAATTATAATTTTTATTATATATATATATATCTTAATTATTAAAAAATCTAATTAAAAAAGATTTTTTTCAAAAGAATAAATTATAGAATACTTATTAGAAAAAAAAAATTGAGAAAAAAAAAATGATGGAATCTTTACAAGAGACTAAATTTAAAAAAATAATAATAATAGCACAATAACTTATTAACACCACTGGAAATAATTCATGACTAAGCCAATGTGTTTGATCATAGTGAGTTGGCACCTTATTTTTTATTGAAAAAATACATCAATGATTAATATTATTATTTGCATAATAATTGGCCACTCAAAAGTCAAAAGTTACCCTTAAATAATGACAATGTCATAAACGTGACATAAATTAATGTAATACAGCTAGTGAGTGCGATGGCTATACTCATACATGTGTAGGACTTCGTCATTCCCAAAATTAAGTACTAAGCAGAATAAATTGAGTGGGTGTTTTTTAATTTTTAATGTACCATCTTGTCAAGTTACATATCTCTATTAGTATCCTTATGTATTGGTGGGTGTTATTGAAGTTTTAAATTGAATGGATGTCATATTTTTATAAGTTTATCATGATTTGCTAATTATTATTTTACCTACTTGAAATTAACATCGTTTCTTCATTCTATTAAAAAAATGAAAAAATAAATAAAGAAGTGAAACAACTAACGACATATCAACTTCATGCCAATAACGTAATAATCTGAAAATTACCAATTATTAAAATAAAAAATTTTGATCCACGTGACTTGGTCGGAATTCAGTTTATGAAATTTATAATGAAACATTTGAGATCAAAAAACAAAATACCCAGCCGACAATAAATCTTTTTATATCTTGTGAGTTGATTATTTATTGCTATCAAGTTTGTCCCCACAGTATATGAAGATACATGTGAGACTGCTCCCTCAATCATTCAATTCTTTGCAGGCAAACCATTCTGTTCTCTCTTAATTCAACCATTGTTTCCTCCGGGCCTTCTCATTGTAGACCCAAGAAGTAAAAGATGGAGAAGAAGTCCAACAAGTCTATCTCAGTGATTGATATGCAAGAATTTCCAAACCCAAAGCAGTACAAGAAACTGAGAGAGGCATGTGAGGAATTGGGTTGTTTTAGAATTGTCAACCACTCAATTCCATCAACTCTGCTGGCAGATATGAAGATGGTAGTGAGGTCTCTGCTTGACCTTCCCAGTGAGATCAAAAAGCACAACACCCATGTCATTGCAGACAGGGGTTACAGGGGATCCACACCAAAGCTTCCATTTTATGAGTCATTGGGTGTATATGACATGGCTTCTTCACAAGCTTTACAGACCTTCTATGATCAATTGGATGCCACACCCCACCAGAGGTTTCCATTGCTTTATTTTAATGTAGCACTTCATTAGTTATAATTTATCATTTGCTTCACTTGCATACCAAAGACAGACTCTTTTTGTTCCCAATTCTTTGACTTGTGGGAATTAAAAGAGCTTAACATTTGAGGGTCAGTTTGAGAACGCATTAATTGATTTCACTATTGATTTTTTTGATTCTCAGGGAGATAATAGAGAAGTATAGCAAAGCAATTCATGGGCTGGCCATAGATTTAGGAAAAAAGATGGGTGAGAGTTTGGGTTTAACGAAGATTGATCATGATGTGTTCGAGGAATGGCCTATTCAGTATAGGTTTATCAAATACAGCTTCACCCCTGAAACTGTTGGAAAGATTGGAGCAATTTTACACTCAGATGCTGATTTTCTGACCATACTCCAAGATGATGACAATGTTGGTGGTCTTGAAGTGTTGGATGAGTCTTCTGGTGCATTTTTGCCTGTCAATCCCTTGGCAGGAACCCTCCTTGTCAATCTTGGTGACATTGCTAAGGTATAAAATTAAAACTAAAATAAGCTAGCTGCACATACTAAACCTACAATTATGCTTTTATTCTTTGAATTTTCAATATTTGAACTTTGAACAATTTGTTAGGCATGGAGCAATGGGAGGTTCTGTAATATGAAGCATCGTGTTGTTTGCAATGAGGCAAGTACTCGTGTGTCAATTGGCACATTTCTTTTGGGACCAAATGAGGGAACCATTGAAGCCCCACAAGAATTGGTGGATTCTGATCAACACCCACGTCTCTATATCCCTTTTACTTACCAAGACTACTTCAATAATAGACTCTCCAAAGATTTGCGCAATGGTGAAATCCTTGACATGTACTGCAGTCACTAGTTATATCATTCATATGAATAAGACATCCTTTAAAAGAATATTAATAATTCAATATAAGGGTATAAGGGTTATGATTATGTGTAAGGAATAATTTATTCAGTGTAAAAGATTATCTCTATTATTATTACCTAAAAGAATTATCTCTGTTGTCAAATCGGAGAAAGTTACTATTATTTTGTAAGTTGTAATTTATCTTTTATGATTTTAACTTTTTATTATGTGTATGGAATAATTTATTTGGTATAAAAAAATTATATTATCATTAAATTGCAATTACCTAAAATATTTGCTTCATGCCATTGATTTACATCTATTGTCAAAAGGAGAAAGCTACTATTATTTTGTAAATTTTAATTTTATCTCTTGTGATTTTAACTTTTTTTATTATGTAACCATCTTTTTATCTACAACTTCAGTAATTGTTTCTCTCTTTTTCTTTCGTAAATGTTAGTGTACAGAAGGAAAGGGAATCATCTTGGATGGGACTAAAATAAAGGGTGTTGGTTAGAATAAAGTAAACCTCTTTCATATCTACTACAGTGTATCATATAATATTAATTTATAAATCAATTATAATTCACTATCACTCAGTTTCGTCATAGCCTATATATATTATTGAATTAGACATTAATACCATTACTTGAATTATAATTAGTAAATAATATTCAATAATCTAAATTAGTTATTAAATGTAACATAACTCAAAAATATTAATTACTCTAGTTATAAGTTTTTCTTTTATATTTTCACTTTCTATTTCTTATTCTTATTTATCTTCGTTTTTTTTAACAAATAAACTCTCCTTATTTATCTAATTTTTAATAATTGAAATGTAATAGTAAGAATAAAAAAAATTGATGAAAATATTTTTATTAAAATGCAAATTAATTGAAACAGTAACTTATATGATTTTCATAAATGTGATTGATAATTTTAATATTATGATAAGAAAATAAAGATGATAAAGGATTCAACTATTGTCTATGTAACTTAAAATTGAATTAATATAAAGAGGTTAATTTCAAAAGAATAAGAAAAAACAATGTAGAAAGGAGAAGACAACAAAACTTATAAAACAAGGGTAATTTAGTTTTTTTTTTTTTGGAGTTAATTTGCTATATTTAATTATTAATTTGGATGATTGGGGGTTATTTGTTAATTATGACTCAAATAAACGGGTTATGTATCTAATTCGATAGTGTATGAGGGTTATTACAAAATGTGTGGTAATTTATGGGAGTAAAATGCAATTAATCCTTAATTTATATTTTATATATATGCTACTTTTCTAAAGGAAACCTTATCTTGTTATAAATAAATAAATGAGTGATTAATTAACAATAAAAATTTATCATCAGTTGAAATTAGCGAACTCTTTGTGATTAATTAATTAACAATATAAAATTTCAGTGGCAATTAAATAAATTCACACGAGGAATGCAAGGACTTTTTTAATTTATTTATTGCATGGTGAGCCTATATTAATAAATTTGTTAAAAGTAAATTATTTCAACCCCTCTTGTATTACATTGAAATATTTAAAATATCCTTAGTATATTTTTATCAATTATTATAAAATTAAAACAACAATAATTTAATCAATTAATAATTGTTATTATTCAACTTAAAATGATGATATATAAAATCAAATTAAAAATCATTCTCTAATTATAATACAACTAATAAAAAAGTAAAAAAAATGTGAAATATATATATATATATATATTTAGATTTGACAAGAACATTCATACTCTTTAGGAATAATAATTAGTTCCAAATTGATTTTAATAATGTCATAAAATAGTAAATTAGTTTTTTAAAACTAAAATCATTTATATCTCTTAATAATAAAACAATAAGATATTTTAGAAAATTATCTTAATTATTTAGAATTTGAATTAAGTTGTAACTTGTTTTCAAATTTCAAGGGTGGTTTTTGTACGTTTTAGAAATAAAAGAGTGAAAACAATGGGTGTATCACAATTATTGACTAAAAAATAGATTAGTTGAGTATGTATAAGTTACCTCTAACATCATTAACTGTAACAAAATAAATAAATAAATAATCCAAACCCTGTATTGTGGGGGTGAGAATTTTCCAATTATAACAAGGTAACCTAACCAAACCGATCTGAATTATTTTTCAATTCAATTTTGATTTTAAAAGTAATTTGGTTAATATTTAGTTTTGAAAATATCATAACAAAATTTTTGGTTGGTTGTTTGTTGGTCTCGGTTACAACCGAAAATTAAGCCTACCTCTTTTATAAACACTAACCCACTAAGTCCATAAACTTGCTACTGAAAGAAGCCCACTTAGGATATTTGGGCCTATGTTTAAGCATTACATCTCGGCCTGATTCGGTGACTCATAACTGGCTCAAAACCGAATTTATAAGTTTTCTAAAAATAGTTTGGGTCTAATTTTTTGGCCCAAAATTTTTTTTCTATATCATCGTATGTGAGGTGTTTTTAGGTAAGTAGTCTACAACTAACATAACAATACACTTTTTTTTTTTTTTTTGCCCCATAAGCTAATGTGCATGGGAAGAGGTTTATGAAATTCAATAATCAAGGTTTGAATCTAAAATCTCGTTATTTATAAATTTTAAAACAATCAGATGTCACTTATTTAAAGCTACTTCAATATCATTATGCAAAATTTGATTAAGGATCAATTTGTATAAATGAATTAACCATAAGTCAGATAGATTGCATAAGTTAAATTGACTATAAATTAGATATATGTTTAATATACATATTAAAAAATCAGATTGATAAGGCCAATATCTATTTGGTATATGTATAGTATGTATTCTCTGTCAAAAAAATTGGATTTAGAGAGTTTTGTACCATTATTTTGTGTGTCAATTGGTACATTTCTCTTGGGACCTAATGAGGGAACTATTGAAGCCCAAGAATTGGTGGATTCTGAACATCCACGTCTCTATATGCCTTTTACTTATCAAGACTACTTCAACAATAGACTCTCCAAAGATTTAGGCAATGTCGAAATCCTTGGGATGTACTGCATTCACTAGTTATTATCATTCATCTCTATTATAATTATCATCCAAAATGCAATTACCAAACCATTGGTAGTAACGGAATTTCTGCCTCGTGTTTCTCATGTTATCTTGTAGAAAAATGACAACCACACATTACTAATATATAAATGCATATTGAGAGTCCTCCCTAACACACTCGATCTCATAATTTATTCTTCAATCTCTTCAGTGAGCATCTGATAGACCCAAAAGGTGAAAAATGGAGAACGGGGTGAAGCATATCCCACTAATTGATATGCAAGAATTTCCCAATCCAGAGCAGTACAAGAAACTGAGAGAGGCATGTGAGGATTTTGGTTGTTTTAGACTTTCTAATCATCCAATTCCTTTAACTCTTATGTCAGAGATGAAGAAGATAGTGAGAGCTCTGCTTGACCTTCCTACTGAGATCAAAAGCCGTAATGTTCATGCCATTGAGGACAGAGGATACAGAGGACCCTCTTAAAAGTTACCCTTTTATGAATCTTTGGGTGTATGTGACATGGCTTGTCCACAAACAAGGCAGACCTTCTATGATAATTTGGACTGCCACCCCACATCAGAGGTTACATTCCTTCATGTATAATTTTCTCTCTCTTTTTTGTAGTATATATATATTATTTTCTCTCATTGTTTACTTTCAGGGAGATAATAGAGAAGTATAGCCAAGCAATTCATGAGGTGGCCATGGATTTAGGAAGAAAGATGGCTGAAAGTTTGGGGGTAAAAGAAGTGGATGATTTGTTAAAGGGATGGACTTGTCAGTATAGGCTTATCAAATACAACTTCACCCCTGAAACTGTTGGCAAGCTTGGTGCATTTTCACATTCAGATTCTGGGTTTCTAACTATACTTCAATATGATGAAGAGGTTGGTGGTCTTGAAGTGTTGGATGAGTCTTCTGGTGCATTTTTGCCAGTCAACGCTATGGCAGCTGGACCATCTCTACTTGTAAATCTTGGAGATATTGCTAAGGTATAAAATTCTAATTAAGCTGCAAACCCATTATGCCTTTTAAGTCTTTAAATTAATTATTGGATTTTTCATGTTTGAACTTTGAACAACGTGTTAGGCATGGAGCAATGGGAGGTTCTGCAATATGAAGCATCGTGTTGTATGCAAGGAAGCAAGTATTCGTGTGTCAATTGCTATGTTTGTTTTAGGACCAAATGAGGGAAGCATAGAAGCCCCGACTGAATTGGTTGACAATGAACACCCACAACTCTATATCCCTTTTACTTACCAAGATTACTTCAATAATAGACTCTCCAAAGATTTGCGCAATGGTGAAGTCCTTGACTTGTATCAAACTCCCTAAATTATTTTTCTCTCAGTGTTTGATGATATGATTCATAATAAATTTCATAAACTGAATTTTTGCTAAGTCGTGTGGCTTAAAAGTCTTTTATTTTACAAATGTGAAATTTTCAGATTATTATGTTATTCGCAAGATGTTGATATGGGTGAAATGATAATTCAAAAATCATGATAATTAAATAGGATATCCATTCAATTATAAACTTAAAAGTTCAAAAACACCCACCGACAAGTAGACAAGCAAGGATACTGACATAGATATGTAACTTGACAAGATTTTACTCGAGTTAAAAAACACCCACTCAATTTATTATTCTCAGTACTTAATTTTGGGAATGATGAAGTCCTTCACATGTATGAGTACACTCACTAGTAGTATTGCATTAATTAATGTCATGTTTATCTCATTGTCATTATTTAGGGGTAACTTTTGAGTGCCCAGCCTAACCCACTAACTCATTACACCTACTCCCTTGTAGTGCCCCAAACTAGAAAATCAGCACTCCCCTTGGTTAGATTTCTATTTTAAATAATTGTAATGAAAATATAAAAAGAGTAAATGAGTTATTTAAAATAATGGGAAATTCAACACTTATTTTGGTTCCGGCAAAAAAAAAAAAAACACTTTTATTTTGGTTAAATTGTAATATATATCTTCTATTTTGAATTAAATTAAATTCTTTTTCAATATCCTGACAAGATTTGACTCTAATCTTCTAACCCAGAGGGTTAACTGCATGCATATATATTTGGATTGCTACCATCCTCCCCTAAGAACATTTGGTCAATTTTTTTTACTCTTTTTAATAATTGTTATGCAAATAATTTTATGTCCATTTTAGAAAGAGACAAATAATTGTGTATCACATTAGACTTTTGATATTATTTTCTGATTGAAAGTAATACTATAAGTTGTATATGTATAATTGTTTTGACAAAATTTAAAATAGTTTGTTAGTATACTGTCTAGAAAAATAAATAATTCTTACATTTAAAAAAAGAAAAAGAAAAAAAAAAGCAGTAAGCAGTATTTTAGTATACTAGTTAGTGGGTTAAGATGTAAGGGGGAGTGTTGATTTTTTTAAAATTTGGTGCTGAGTGTTATTTTGCCAAATCTTAAGGGAGGTATGTGTAATTTACTCATTATTTGAAATAAAGATGTAACCATGGTGAGTTAGTGGGATTTTTATTTTAAGTTTTTAGAACTTTTTTTTTTCCTAATAAGTATTCTATAATTTATTCTTCTGAAAAAAAAATCTTTTTTTAATAATTAAGATGGAATCTAACAACAGCAAAAACTAACATGTCTTTTTGGAAATGATTAACAAAGGAACATTAATTAATGCATATAAAAAAATTATAATTTAAACTCATAAAATTTTCTTTTCAATTTTTTTAATAAATCATAAAAAAAATCAACTACTACTAATCATGTGGTGTTCCAATATTTTTTTTTGTTTATTTGGAAAGAAGAAGTGGTATTGATTAATGAGTTTGTGTAAGGAGTGTCTTACAATACTTGTTAATATTATAAATAAAAAAGTTTGTCATCTTTATCATGGTAATTAATTATAATTTTAATATTATTTAATTTATAAATTATTATATTTAAAAGTATTAATTTTAAAATTATATTTATTACATTTTAATACTGTTAAAAAAATAATTAATTAATCCTTTTACTATTATATTCTCATTTTGTCCCACATTTATTGTCTTTTAGTGGGTTAATTTCTTTTTTAACCAATTAAATTATCCGAATGACATATATATCCTAACTTTTTCAAAATTTCATCGAGATTCACCTCACGTGGTTGTGTGCGGCGCCGCCCATGTGTACAAGTTTTGATCAAATTGGACTATTTGGCTTATAACGGTCCAAAACTAAGTTTTAAGTTTTTTAATCCGTCTGATGTGATTTGAAAATGAGATATGTTCTTAGCACCAATCATTACTTTTAATTTTAGCCAGTAGGAGTTTTACACCGTAATCAAATAATAACTCATAAGTTAACTACTATAATATTCAGCCATACATAAAACCTTTCTCCCTTTCTAATTCAAGCTAGTTAGTGAAGTATTTAATTCAATTATGGGTGATAGAAATGGGTGCATGCCAGTCATTGATCTACAACAATTTCCAGACCCTGCAGAGTACAAGAAACTGAGGGAAGCATGTGAGGAATGGGGTTGTTTCAGGCTCCTCAACCACAGGATTCCTTTATCTTTGATTGCAGATATGAAGAATGTAATGAGAACTCTGCTTGACCTTCCCATGGAAATTAAAAGAAGCAACAAAGCTGAGATTCCAGGTAGTGGCTTCATACTACCGGGCGTGATCAGTTCTATATATGAGGGCTTGGGTGTACATGATTTGGGTTCCTCTCAAGCTGTTCAGGAATTCTGCTCTAAACTAGATGTCCCTCCCAATCACAGGTTCTTATTTATTTTGTACTTGTTTCATTTTCTTTTAATGTCTTCTCCGATTTGAACCTGTTTGATTCCTCTCTATGTGTTTTACCAGAGATATAATAGACAAGTATGGTCAAGTTGTTCAGGATTTGGCCATGGATTTAGGGCGAAAGTTGGTTGAGAGTATTGGGTTAGAGTACTGTGATTTTTTTTAGGGATGGCTTTGTCAATTTAGGATGAACAAATACAGCTTTCCAGCTGAAAATATAGGGACAGCTAGCTGGAGCACAACACACTGATTCAGGATTCCTAACCATACTTCATGAAGATGAAAATGTTGGTGTTCTTCAAATGATGGACAAGTCTGGTGCCTTTGTTCCTGTCAAACCTTGGCCAGGAACAATTTTTGTCAATCTTGGGGATCTTGCTAAGGTAAGTAGCTAGTGGTAACAAACAGCAATCTATTATATTCTTTATGCATACTTGTTTTTGGTTGATTTGTATTCAATTTTAACTAGGTATGGAGCAATGGAATGTTGCGAAATGTGGAGCATCGGGTCCGTGATCAAGGAAGGGAATACCAGAGTGTCAATGGCTAGTATTTCTCTTCCCACTCTCGGACACAACAACCATTGAAGCTCCGCCAGAACTGATGGATTCTAACCATCCCCGTCTCTATGTGCCTGTTACTTATGAGGAACTTAGAAAACTCAAATTCTTGAGAAAGATGAGGGGTGGTGGAGTACTTGAGTTGCTACGCATGCAATCTTGAAATGAAGATGCGAGGCAGCAAGAATGACTTTGATGGCTCCAATTGTTAGAATCAAACAAGCAAACCCCATGTAACTGTTCCCAATGTCACTTTGATTGTCAGTGTTCTCTGCAATAATGAGACTGACTTCCATTCCTGGGATTTGTATTTGTCTTAGGGTATCATTTACTGTAATGTCTTGGTTATACTCATGGAAGTACAAATTAAGGGTCACTCTCAGTGGGCGGCATAATTGTGCAATGTATTAAGCAATAAATAAGCACAATTTATTTGTAAAACAATGAAATATAAACTGAATTAAATAAGAGTTTCATATAAAATATACATCATACACAAAACATTGATCCCTTTCTAATTCAAGCCAAATTCAATGATGGGTGAGACCAATGGGTGTATCCCAGTGATTAATCTGCAAGAATTTCCCAACCCTGCAGAGTGCAAGAAACTGAGAGAAGCATGTGAGGAAAGGGGTTGTTTTAGGTTTGTTAACCACAAAATTTCTCTAAAGCTGATAGCAGAAATGAAGAACGTGATGAGCTCTCTGCTTGAACTTCCCATGAAAATTGAAAAGCAAAACAAAACAGTGATTCCAGGAAGTGGCTACATCTTACCTGGCGTGATCAGTCCTATATTTGAGGGTTTGGGTCTCTATGAAATTGGTTCCTCTCGAGCTGTGCAGGAATTCTGCTCTAAACTAGAAGTCTCTCCCAATCAAAGGTTTTGATATTGTACTTGTTCATTTTGATCTTCATAGCCAACAATATCTTTGCTCTATTGAACCTGTTTGATTTTTCTGTATGTGCTTTTACCAGAGAGATTATAGAGAAGTATGGTCAAGCACTTCAGGAGTTGGCCAGGGATATAGAGAGGAAGCTAGTTCGAAGTATGGGGTTAGAGGGTGATGATGGTTTTTGAGGAGTGGCCTTGTCGATTTAGGATGAACAAATACAATTTTACTCCTGGAAGTATAGGGACCAATAGTGGATTACCACACACTGATTCAGGATTCCTAACCATACTTCATGAAAATGAAAAGGTTAGTGTTCTTGAAGTGATGGACAGGTGTGGTGCATATGTTCCTGTCCAACCCTTCTCAGGAACCCTTTTTGTCAATCCTGGGGACCTTGCTAACGTAAGTAACAACAAAAAGCCATATAGCTCTGTTATGTGTCTTTGATTTTTGGGAGCAAAACCTTGCTCTTATATTTCTATACAGGCTTGTTTTGTTGTTGACTTGTATGTTCGTTGAAACCAGGCATGGAGCTATGGAATGTTCGAAACGTGGAGCATCAAGTACAGTGCAAAGAAGGGGATACCCGAGTATCAATGGCTGTGTTTCTCATGCCACCCTCAGAGGCAACCACCATCGAAGCCCCGCTGGAACTGGTAGATTCTAACCACCCACGTCTCTATGTGCCTTTTACTCAGGAGGAATTTATAAAACTCAAATTCCTGAAAAATGTAAGGAATGGTGGGTAACTCCACGAGTTGCTATGCACCAGGTCCTGAAATGAAGATGCAAAGCAGCAAGTTCTCGCGGTCTCCTCATGTACGAATCAAACAAGCAAACCCCATGTAACTTTTCTTGTTGCGGTTTTCTTCTGTTTAGTGTCATCTGCAATAGTTGTAATGATCATAATGAAACTGAATGCAGTTGAAGGACATCTTCGCGAGTCATTAACACACAAATTTCACTTGAGAAAAAAAAAAAAAAAAAAAAGCATAACAAGGATAACTTAATTATAGTGAAAATGTACAGAATTACATATTGACTCCAAACCCTCCCAAATTCCCAAAAAACAATAAAGGTTTACAAAACTTAATGAGATAAGAAGAATAAGAAAAAAATAATACTTTTAATTTGGGGAGAATAACTAAAAAGAGAAGGCTGTGAAATTGTTTTCCCTTTGTCTTCCGGAGGAGAAAACAGGTAAGAAAAAAAGAAGGGGAAAATTGATAAATACATATCAAGCAGAAGAAGCTGGTGCACCACTGGGGAATTGGAAGTTGGAACCGTGGGAAACACAACCCAAATTCCGGAAGAAAATTATATTACACGAGGGAGCTGTTGCTGTGTCCAAATTGCAAAGATGAATTTGTGTTAATGGGAGTGACATCCGTTGTTGTTGTTGAAAGAAGGTCGCTGTCAAAGTTCCAATCTGGTAATGATGACCAAATGAAAGGGGGCTTGAATGGTGGGACGTGAGGCACTGGCACTGATCCTGATATGATCTGACCAATGGTCTGCGTTTTTGGCCTCTCACTGGCAATAGGATGAGAGCAGGCTAATCCTAATAGCAAAAGTCTCTCTGCCTCTTCAACCACATAGTCATTCCCGAGCCTATTATCCACTGCCTCTAGTATGCGCCCTTCACGATGCAGGCACCAAACCCAGTCTACCAAACATTGGAAGCCCTCATTCTTGGTCCATGGCCGCTGACCACACACCACCTCCAACAAGACTGCCCCAAACCCATAAACATCAGACACGCGGGTGGCCTTGCCAGTGTGGAAACACTCAGGGGCAATGTAGCCAACAGTGCCAGGCATTCCCTCTAACTCAGCATAGGAAGTTTTCTCATTCTCCAAAGCACGGGCCAAACCAAAATCACCTAGACGAGCATTGAAGTCGGCGTCAAGCATAATGTTACTTGCCTTGAGGTCCCTATGGACTACTTTCTGATCATACTCATTATGGAGGTAGTGCAGTGCAGATGCCACTCCAGTTATGATTTTGTACCTTAGGTGCCAACTTAGAGTCATCTCAGTGGTCCCTGGCTCAAAGAATAGGTGATTGTCTAAGCTGCCATTGGGCATGTAGTCGTAAACCAAGAGCAACATCCCGTTCTTATGGCACCATCCTACATGACAAACAATAAACAACATTGAGTTTCAATCATATAAAAAGGAAAAGATAATTTCATATTTATTTGGTCAATTGCAAATTAAAAAGAAATCTAAATTTTAAAAATGACATGCTATTCATGGCACCTAACCAGACAAGTTTTGATAAATAACAATCTAGCCCACTTTTGATGAATTGGGATGTAGATGATGGCTTCTAAGCTTCTATAATAATATAAAAAGACTAGAACGGAAAAAACAAGCACCAAGTGGTTAAGATTAAGACTTAACTATAAATTAGAAAAATTAAACTAGTGGAACATGTAAATAATATTGACTTTGTGATTTTGGACTATTGCCATTTGCACACTCAAATTTTCATAACTCTAGCACACTATTATAGTTTTAGAAGTAATCTATATATAAACTTCTATAAACAGTATCTTGATAACAGTATCCATAAGTTATCACTAGTTTTAGGAGATGTGCATGCCCACTTCGGTGTGCAAGCATCATGATCTATGATTTTGTGCTTCAACGTAGGAAAAATGACAAAAAATGATCTGGCAGACCACGCTATGTTTGGCGTGGGAAGTAAAATTAGCGTCGAGGGAAAGGTCAAACAAAGTGACTAACATTACTATAGAGGGCGGACAATTACATTTTATACAGAGATAACCACAATTTTCTAGACCGTAAGTTGAGCTTCAACATGGAGGCATATAAGTATTTCTGTTACAACTCATTTGTGTTTGTCAAAGTGGGCACCAGCACGTACAAAAGATTCTTTCTTTGACAAAAGAGGCCGACTTTTGAAATACATCAAACCCAGAAAAGTAAAGTGGGTTAGTGCCAATAATTCACGTTAACATACAAATACTGGATTGTAAGTTCTTGGACTAACTGATGGCTTAATGGGTTTGTGCACAAGGAAATGAGAAATAGACGTCTATACAGATTGTCACTGAAAGTGAAATAATGTTCACAATATTGTGCATATAAACGATTAATGAACTGAATCCAAAAAATACCATAATGACTAATGACCAGATTACTTTCGCATTAATGACGGGTAGATGTACTTAAAAGAAAGGTAAAACAGAAAACCCAAGACACAGAAATGGAATTTGATTTGGTAAATAGTGGAAAGGAAATTTACCTAGTAACCGAACGAGATGTTTATGACGCAAACGGTTAATAATAGTGAGCTCAGACAAGAAATCATCTTTGCCTTTAATGTTGTCCCTGGAAAATTTTTTGACGGCGATTTCTAAATTTTCCTTTGGCAGCAGTCCTCTGTAGACCACACCGAATCCACCTTGGCCCAGCTTGTGCTTATCGTCGAAATTGTTAGTAGCCTTCTTCAGGTCTTTGAAGCTGAACTCTCTGGGTGTTCCAGGAAGGCTCTTAAGCGCACCCAGTATATTAGGGTCGGATGCACTCGCCCTCCTCTTCTTGTACAGAGAAAAGACCAACCAAGCAATACCCACCAGTCCCAAGTACAACTACAGGTATCCCAACACCCAGAGCAATACTCAGCAAGTGGCCTGTTTTGCTTTCCTCTGACAGCAATTCCACCGTAATATTCCATTTCAGCACGCAATTTAGCTGGGTGTTGTCCCCCGTGGATGCAGCGAAGCCAAAGTAGGACTGCTGTTTTACAATAGTTCTGAGGTCAAGATTTGAGCTTAACACTGGCGTCGTGGGTCTCCTAACAATGGGTGCATCCTTATCATGTTGCTCTGCCATATATATGTCGAGCACCTTGCGTGCGCCATCATATTCCACCCAAACCACATAGAATTTGGTCCCAACAGGGGAGATCTGGATGCCAAACTGGGACAACGAAACGTTCTTTTTGGACCTGATACTGTTGATGTCAAGCCCGATGTGATTATCATCTGGGTCAAAATCCTGCTTGAATGTATCGAGCTCAATCGCAACAAGATGGTTGTTGGTGTCGCCATCGGTGGTGGCGTTGGTCAAACCCAGATACTCACCATGGCTATTTAGTGGAATGTCCATTTCCGGAGCAATCAGAAAAGCAAGCCCTTCACCAGGAACAGAATCGTTATTAAGGCGAAACACGTTGACGAGGAAGGAAGAGTTAAAGGAAGCGACCTTTCCATCTTCCCAAAGCGTAAAAGCTTCATTCCAAAAAATTCTGCCTGAGTTGTTTGTAAATGTGAAATCGCCGGCGGAATCGGGAGTTATCTGAAGGGCTTTATTGTTAATCGAAGCGTTCGGTATGACATGGAAGATGCTAAAGTAAGAGTGATCGAACGGCCCGAACTCCTTGTCGGATTTTTTCAGATTCTGGGCTTGGGAAATCGATGCTGGGAAGTGAAGAAGAATGGCGATGATGACGGTAGTTGTGACGGTGGTGAAGGAGAAGCTCAGCCGAGTACCCATTTCAGTCTTGTGCCAGCTGCAGCATTGGAGGATAAGCACCAGGATTTACAGAACGAAAGAACCAAAGTTGATGAAATATACAATTCAGAAATATTGACCGGACTGTTTTCAATTTCCACTTGCTTAATTTCTGTCTGGTTTCCTTTTTTGATTTTCCTATTTTTCTGAAAGTGAGAGAGAGAGGCTTTTGAGATTTAGAATCAAAGCTAGGAACTTTATATTATTATTATTGACAACAAAAACAGCCTTTGATTAATTTAACATTAATTTGCAAGTTGATAATGTTCCAAGATATTATTATTGTGTAATCTTTTTGTTTTAACTTTTGTTTTGTTAATACATAAAATAGCCAACTTTGTTATAATTTGATTGAGATGTGATGTATTTTCTAATAAAATAAGAAAGCCATATTGTTATTTTAATATTAATAGTAGAAAAAAAAAAAAAGTGTGACAATATAAAATAAAAAAGTTATTCTACCATATGGGAAGCACTCATATTGAGCTAGTGTATATTATTATTAGTATTATTGTAAATAAAATGCCAAAAACATAAAACTAATTAAAGAAAATGCCAGTCCAATGAATCCCCTTTTCGTGTGTTGTATGTAAATCTAAGGTCCCATCATAATGGTAAGTATTAAATAAGAGACTATATATAATCATAACACCTACTTACTCTTTTGACTATGAAAATATGCCATGGAAGATGTAACAACCAAAAATAGTAAATTATTGTGTCTTAGGTAAAAAAAAAAACCAAAACCGATGATAATTAAATTAAAAAAAAAACAATTGAGATCTAGATGAGCTTTCTTTTAGTTACTCACGGCAAAATAGTAATATATATTTATATCAATTAAAATTGATGATATTAATATCACTCAGTATCACTTCTTACACATGTAAACTGTATTTTACTTTGTTAGCTAATTATCACTTACCCGCTTTAAAGTTAAAATAATTATCACTTAATTCACCTTCATTTATTTTTTTGTTAAAAATACTATGTGCTACGCATGTGCTTAACACTATTTAAACATTTGATTTTCAAATATCTAATATTAATGGTTTACAAGAAAATTAAACTCAAAACTGAAAAACTAAATGGAGCAAGACTAAAATGAGTTTAAAATTTTGAGTGCTCAAGTAAAACTCTATCACAAACTCCATATACTAGTAATAATCTTTAAAATAAAGAGACTTCAAATTAAGAAGACTTAAGCAATATTGTTGAGCACATGTCAAATTTCGTTAAAAATAAATAGAGATGAGTTAAATAATAATTCTTTTAGCCTCAAATAAATAAAATGATGATTGGAAAATCACATATTTGACAGAGTCAAATACGTATAAACTACATGTTGGTAAAGCAATATTTGCCCTATTAAAATTTTTATTTTTATTATATCTATTAATTTAAGCAACATGTTTAGTTTATAGTAATTATTCTAGAATTTATTAGATAAAAGAATATTTTTGCTTGGTGTATGTCACATATTTTTAAATAAATAAATAATGTCCGAATCTAGACGTCCCACTAATTCAGTATTCGGTTTCTTATCCACACATTTTTTTTTTTTTTATGTTTGTGCTCATAGCATAATTATTTATTTTATTAAAAAATTAATAATAATTTTCCACGTCCAATAAAATGGAAAAGTTTAATTTTTTTAGGGGTTGCAGGGAGTTGGCCCGAGATAAACGCCTTTCTACCGAAAATACATTTTTTATAAAAAAATTTATTCTATTGTACCAAAAATATTACTCTTATTTATAAATTAAATAAATTCATGTCTTCAAGATATAATTGTAATAATTAGTTTATGTTTTAAAAACACAAATGTAAAACGTTTTCTCCATGTGGTGCTTTGAAATTGTAATTGTGTTTTGTGAAATTGACTCAAAATATAAATTTAAGAAGTGGGGCATAAAACTTATTAATTATTTTTTTCAACACATTTATGTAATTTTATTTTTTTTATTTAGAAAAAACATCGTATTCCGGTAGTTAGACAGAGAAAAGTTTTCCCAGCCATGGGCCCCCTTCTTACCCACCCTTTTACAGAACGTGAAAAACGGTTCGGGAACTTTTTTCTTTTGATTTCAATATCCATACGCTTGCCTTGAACCGCCAATGGTCTTCTCCGGTACAGATCAACCAGGTACTTGAATTTTCTTTCTTTTGTATCACTCTTGGAATATTAATTTTTTGTCTGTTCCAGAACGCAATTAGGTATGACAGTTCCAGTTCGCGAATTTTGCAGTGGGTTAAGGAATTCTGATAACCCTTATGTTTACACAATCACGTTGCGTACACAAAATTTTCACTTTCGTTGAAATTTTCTGAATTTAACACCCATTCAGCTCATCTAATCAAAGTTACTGGAAATATATTTTGTGGGTTTTGTAATTTTGTTCTAATCCTGAAGTAATATTTATTTTGGGTAAAGAGAAATTGTATGAGTTGTGCTGAAGGAACTCTTTACAAACTAATTCTTTTCCACTTTGAATTGGGTTTATGAGAATTGAGACAATGATGAGAGAAAAGCAATTCAAGTATTCAACATAATCATTTTTTATTTATTTTATAACCATATATGAATTATGACCAATATGGAGGACTAAGCTGTATTGAGCAATGAGTAGCTGAGACTTATTTTAAGATAATTATGGTTATTCTGCTACAGTTAGCTACCTTCTTATTGTAGACAGTCCATTAATTTTGACACAATGTGGTAGTAGTAGGCTTTAGTTTTATACCGTAAACCCTAGATGCGTGTTATAAGATATGCTTGTTTGTATTTCATGTGGACCATCGACTTATATAGTTTTGGGACGATGATCAAGTTCTATGAGGTGATGAAAAGATCAAAGGAACTGCCTTTATGGTCATATGGGGTATGCAAAGTTAGTAGAGTCACTTGTGTTTTTGGTGTGTATGTAGAAGGATCGGTAGAACTCCGTGAACTTCAGTTTTTATCAAGTCCTGTATATGGTATATTTGTCCCATGTAAAAAGGCTGTTCTTTTTTTTTTTTTTTCTTTTGTATGCTGTGATAGTTTTCCATTTACTCACTAATTTGGAAACACGATGATAAGAAGAAAAAAAGTAGCAATTAAAGGATCTATGTAACCTATTTGATGCAATGGAAATGGCTTAGTCATCTTGTTTGGCAGACTTCTCATCGATATCGTCATTATAACCCCTGATTGCTAATGAGTTACTTTTAGTTGCACTCCTTTATGGAGAAAAATTGCTTGCCACATGTAAAAATATATACCATTACCCATAAGCATTTTTAAAGGATCAAATTGCGTTTGACTTTAATGTCACAACTTCATTTGAACAATATTCTACCATGACCTTCTTTTCATGTCATGCACCAACGTCACCTGATAGGAGGAGGTTCTTTGTTTCAATCCCCCTTTGCACGCAAAAGAAAACGAAACATTGTCATATCACTTCTACTCTTTTTTTCTGGTGGTTGTTTCCTGATCATTTGGGATTAAGGCTTCTTGTTGTTGTTGTGTCTGGTGGTGTTGTTTGGGGTAGGGGTTGGAAACCTTTTTAAGCCTGGGTGACATCATCTATACATACGACGGAGTTGTGAAAATTCTTTTACTTGAAAAGAGCTTCAGTATAAACAAAAAACAAGTAGTACACGATGTGCAATGACATTCCTCATCAGTTGTGATGTTTGTAAATACTGTTCCTATCATGAAGTACATGACAGAAAAATAAGCATCTTTTGGTTCTCTTTCCTAAAATTTTCACTTCATGCATACTACTTGATTTCTTGATCAAACTTTATCAGTGTTTTGGGTGCCATGTTTCTGTATCTGTAGCATCTATTTTAGGAATGCAAGATCCAAGGATTCCTATGTCAGAGCCACGGAAAAGGAAAACTCCTGCTCAGAAGGCTTCCTTGTTTCAGTTGCAAGCATATAATGGCAAAGGCATTCAGGAGTTTCAGGGTCCCCTGCCACTGAAAAATGGACAGAAGCCTTTTAAAAGGAACTTGAAAAATGAAGTATCTTTTCACAAACCAGAAAGGTCAAACTCAGATTCTTTGCCTGATTTGTCTGGATCTGGAAATGATTACCGAGCATTGAGGCGGAAGTATTTGCTGCTTGAGGAGGAGAGCTTTGCATTAGGGAGAGAGCTGCGAGATGTTGAAGATGAAGTTAAGACCCTTGAGGATGAGAAGTTCAAGTTATTGGACCAACTTGTTGTGTTGGAAGGCCTGGTTGATCCTTCAGTGTTGCAGTCCCAGGGATTGCAGTTTCCTAAAGCCTAGTTTTTTACTTCATTACTTGTTGCAACCAGTGTACTTGTAACATCAAACTGGTTGCACAAATTACTATAACGATAAAGATCGGTGATATAGTCAGTTAAGAATTCGACCCTGGGTTTCCTGGTGACAGAGTTTCTTGACCCTTTATGAAATGTTAATAGATTCTTATATAACACGTTCATAGATTGGTAATCGCGTGGAATATTCAGCTTATTATGGTTATCTCATGTTCAACGGGGACTGGGGGACTGACCAAGTATCATCAGTGAAGTAAAGAAAAGAGATGGTAGTTATGTCATATCGTGTGTGTATTTTTTGTTTTTCCTGCTTACAATGTCTGTGATCATTTGATGTCTTGGATGGACGTTACTTATTGAATAGTTCTATGTAGTTTGCATTGCTTTGTTCTTCGTCAGGAAACTAATTTAATTGATAATTAGTAGTAGTTTCAAGAGCTTGACTTGGTACGTGATGATACTTTTGTTATGAAGTTATGGTGTGCTATTTGCAAAAAAGATGAGCAAGCACAGGTATAATTGTCTAAATCTGATCAGAATTCAACTCTTGTATGGAACAGTTTAGTTTGTTTGTTTGTTTTTTTTGGTCGAAAGAATATGGAACAGAAAGATGAGCAAGTGCAGTTGTGTTGGTAAATTTAATTTCGTTGAATTATTTAAGTTCCTTTTCTTGCAAGGGAGTGACAGGACAGAAGTTCCAGGAAACAAAAGACATGAAACTTGACAAGCAATTTCCAAAAGTTTCAATTCCTTCACAAACATTCCATCAAAGCCAACCTCTTCCCAGGCAGCTTCCATTATCCTCCGGAGCAGTGCAAATCTTGTCTTTTAGGCTTTACATGTGGTTTTTTGTGTCTCTGAAGATGTTAATGCTCCCTTGAACCCAGACCATGAAGGGAAAAAAGAAAGGAAGAAGGAACAATGTGGTTCTTTTGTGGCAAATAAATTGTACACTAAATATCATGTATTCTTATTTCTTTAACAAAATGATATAAAAATAGATTCAACCAGTAACTATTGACAGTAATCTTCATACTAGGCTGTATCAACATCTCCTAAATCAACTTCTATTTGTACTATGAACTGTTATAGCTTAATCTATCTCTCTTCTGCACCAGATAAATAACTTATATTTGAAAATGTTTTCATCTAATCAACCCCAGATTTGAAGGAGCAGCCCGGACAACTAGAGGACTGGTAACTTTTGATCTTCTACTCCTCCATGACAAGAATCCAAATGTATAGCCCTTTGAAGGAGCAGCCACCTTGAAATTGACAGTGAATTTGATTTTCTGACCAATGCTGCTGAAGATTAACCGTTTTGGCACTACAGTAACATTGATTCCTGGGGGAGATGACACTGCAGCTCTATATATACTTCTTGGTTTCCCAACATTTGTAACAATTCTTGTTACTGTGAAATTGTGTCTGAGACTGGGCACTATGATGGAGGGGTAGTTCAGGCTAGTTGCTGATGCAAATGCCGCATCATCACATGTGCTGTTGTCTCCAGTAACAAGATGCAGCAACTTTTCATCATAACCGATTGAACAAAGGAAGGCTATATAATCTTCAGGCTGTGCAGCATAGATGAGACCGGGATCAAGAACTCTTGTAGGGTTCACAAACCCTGATCCATAGTCAAATGCATTGCCCCTTCTTCGCTCGGGATCCACTCTAATGGGTTTGTTGTGCTTGTCCAGAACACTAGCTGCATATCGCATTGTGACTAGATTTTTCAGTAGAAACTACTGATGGTTTATTTGAATTAAGTATGATAGAATAAAGCAAAACATGATCACTGGATCCTTTGATGAAATTGAGAGGTGAATAGTACTTTTCATTTATCAGAACAGGCAGATCCACGAATGATTTCTCACAAAAATGTCAAGTAATGGCAGATGTTTTTACAATTTCTATAGGAAAAGAAGATGAAAAAAAGGGAAAAACTAATCAAGAGTAGAAATATGTTTGTTGAATAAGAAGAAAAGAAAAAAACTTGAATTTCATTTGGGTATTGAATATCATAAGGTGCGATGAGCTAATTGTATGGGGCTACTACTTTACCAGTTGTCATGATAGCAGATTTGATAGCGGATGGAGACCAAGAGGGATAAACAGCTTTGATCAAGGTTGCAATTCCTGTTACATGAGGGCAAGCCATAGAAGTCCCAGAAAGAATATTAAATATCTTATTTCTAGCTGCAGGGGACCATGCAGCAAGGATGTTTAAGCCGGGGGCTGTTACATCAGGCTGCAAAGCATTATAGTCAGAAGTTAGGAAGCAATTAAAAAGAAAACAAACAGATTATTAGAAAACCAATGATAAGCATATTGAAAATTCCTTCCCCTTTTTTTTAATCACCTTCAGAATTTCTGGGGTCAAAGCATTGGGGCCTTTTGAAGAAAATGCCGCAACACGAGGTGCAGGCTGAGATCCTAATACTGTCTTTGCTTGGAAAATCCTAGACATAGCTTTGCTGTTCACAATACCAGAATGCCAAATTAAAGAACAGCAGAAACTCAGACATGAAAGACTAAAACAAAAATGTAACTTACAAAAACGAACCGTGTAGTTCTTGTATAGGATAGAATTTGCTCCCCCATACCCCTCCCAACAATAGCTGAAGGGATTATAAAGGGGATGGCAACCTCCATGTCTGTCTCATCAATGAGTATCATTCCAGCTCCACCTGCTTGTTTTACTACCTTGCTCTTTTCCAACTTTGACTCCACTGAACTCTCAGCTTGTCGACAAACCAAGACCTTCCCCTTAGTCTTTGTGCTATTTAATGAACTCTCCAAGCAGTAACTACATAACATAGAAACAAAAAGAATCATTTTAGGTGTCTCTGCAATTGACATATAAACCATACTCACTTCCAACTACCTTTTGCTTCACCTGGATTGATATGGAGTGAAATATCCTGCATACGCTTCAGAGGCAGAAATAATTCTTGCCGAGGCATTCATTTCAAAGAGACTCAGACTTTCACCCTGTTTCAGTTACATAACACCAATGAGACTCCATCAAAAAGTTCTGAAGAAGTCTCTTGTAAAGAAGAAGCAATTAACATTACCGTTAAATTAGCACCATTTCCTAGTGTGATATCAGAAGTAAAATCCCTATCTGTTGAGCTAGCCGCAACAGTTATCATCCATGGTGCGAGGTTTGTTGCAGAACCAGGATTTCCTTCATTTCCAGCTGAAGCAACAACCAAAACTCCATGCCTAGCAGCATGGAATGACCCCACAGATATGGCATCATTGAAATAGTCTCCCTGGGGAGAATCAGGACCCAAAGACAGAGACAAGATGTGAACCCCATCTCTGATGGCATCATCAAAAGCAGCTAGCAAGTCCACATCGTAGCAACCTGAGTCCCAACATGTCTTGTATACAGCAATCCTAGCCATTGGTGCACCTCCTCTTGCTCCTCCAGCTGCCAACCCCTTGTAATTCATGTTTGCCACATAGCGACCTGCAGCTATTGACGCTGTATGACTACCATGGCCAGAACTATCCCTTGGAGATCTGAAAGATACTGCTTTTGTTGAACCTTCCTCAGCTTCATATCCACTCATATAGTATCTAGCTCCAATCACTTTCCTGTTCCATAAGTTATTTAACCAAAAATGAGGATCCAGCTACAAGCCAATGCCTATGAACACTTCAACAATATAAGTAAAGGTTCAACAGGAAACCTGTTGCAAGTTGAAGCATTGAATGCTTCTCCAGATTGGCATCGGCCCTTCCATCCTACCGGCACCGGAGGCATCTCAGCATCACTAAAACTTGGGGATTCAGGCCAAATTCCTGTTTGAGTTGGTGGCTAAATTAAACTAGAAGTACACTTAGTTAAGTGAAGCAGTTTTTCCTGGTATTTTCAGTTTGAATAGGTTCTCATAAATTACGTTAGCAATTTAGCATTTAATGGATAAACAACAACTCTTTACACTTAGAACAATTAGAACAGAAAAGCAAGGATGATGTCAAAAGTTTAACCGGTATAGAAGAAGATCTAGTCAATCAGAAGAGTTAATTAGCTAGTTAGACTGGTAATAAAAAAGTCTTTTTAGCTTCAGCAGTTCCATGTGAACTAATATTATATAAGCAAAGGTAGACATACACACACCCACCCAAAGAGAGAGAGAGAGAGAGAGTTTCTTTGATTCAGAAACAATAAATGAAAGGTGCAATTTCTTGTGAGGGAACGGCTTACTATAATTTGAAGCAAAGTTATATGTCATACGTAAAGATGAAGAATTGCTGCATAAAAGTAATAGTAAAGCTTACTATAATTTGGATGGTAAGACTGCTCACCTGTATCAATGAAACCAATTATGATATTCGCTTGGTTTTTGGTAGAATATCCAAGAATCTCCATGGTCTCATGATCCATAAGACCCATAAAATCCCATGAATGAGTGGTGTGAAGCTTTCTTTTAGAATTGGGAAACACCGAAACCACGCCTGGCATTTCTGCAAATTTTACATTATTCAATTGACGGAGACATCAATATCTGGGAATAAAGTTTATACCCCTCAATGCTATTTCATTATCATAATAATGAAAAATAAGGAGGCTTAAGATTAATAGATTGAGAAGAAAAGAATTGAGGAAAAGCCCACTAACTTACTAGAAATTTGGGAAGCCTGGTCGTCGGTCAGCTTGGCAGCAAAGCCTCTAAAACCATGTCTGTAACTGTAAACGTGAGATTCCTGTGCTTGCTCTGTGCTGTTCAACACCCCAAAAGAGAAAACAAAATTTCACTTCTGAAAATATTAGAGAAATAGAAAAGGCAGCCGAATTGGATTAACACAGACCTTCCTCCGTGAACAGAAGCAAGCATTTGATGGTTTTGCTTCAGGATGTCATTTGGGTCTTCACCAGTTCTGCTTCCCATATACACCACATAAACCTGTCAACCAAATTCAAAGTACTAAGACAGCCAAAACCCAGAAACAACCACAAAGCAAAATACTTGAAATCCCAGAAATATTGGGAGTCTAATTTCACCTTAGCAGAAAAGCAAATGCTAATTTCCGCAGCAAAAACTGCAAGAAACAGAAAAAATATGCTACTTCTCCTAGTATTATCCAAAGAAGACATTTTCCAAAGTTCCCACCTTTAGCACAAGCAATATGTTATTAAACATAAATAGCAAACAAGAATTGGGTTTTATAGAAAAAGGAGAAAGGCAAGCAAACAGAACAACAAAATTCAAGCAAAGAGGAAAAAGTTGAAAAGAGAACCCAAGAAGAAAAAGTGGAGGGAGGAAATCATGTTTGCAGGTTTAATGCGGGTGTCTGTTGCTCAACACAATTATCTATTCAAATGACAACAAAAAGAGACATGGGCGCCGATGCTAAAACGTGAAGTTCTAGTAGTGCCACAGGTTAGTGGGTGAAGGGTGAGATGATGACAGAGGGAAAGAAAGAGAGAGGGACAGAATGAGACTTGTGCTTTTGAAGCAAAAGAAACCAACCACCATGCCTCATATTCACTGTCCTCCCAAACGCCTATATTACCCACAATATCCCGGAGACCGTTAAAAGTAATAAAGAACAGTATACTATAGAGTATAGACACAATCAAAAGTTGGAAGGCAGAGCACCATGGTGGAGGCCATGCTCTTTCTTCTCTTTTTTTTTTCTTTTTTTTTTTCTTTTTTTTTTCAACCTCTTCAAAATATTCTCAACGAGAATATCAAGATTCAAGACCAAGCAATAAACTACTGATTAGAAAACAACTCTGTTTTAACTATCTTGCAACATTTCACACTTCAAAATATTTGGGATCCTTTTTATTCTTTTCTCTGCTTTTTTTCCTCTACTTTTTTTTTGTCGGTAGGATGACCAAGGAATACCACTACTTCGGTGGGCACTGTAAGGCTTTTTTTTTTTTTTTTTTTTTAAATGACAGTATATAACATGATACATTTAAATAATTAAAAGAACTGAAGTACATAAAAAACTAACTAAATAGAAAATAGAATTTAAAATTTAACTATTATAGAAACTGAAAATAAGAATTCTACTTATCAAAGAGTACCAAAAGAGTATTTGTACTCTATGCATATCTGGTATAGATATAACGTGCATTTTGAAATACTCATAATTTATAAATAAGATTTTACATTGATATATGAACTACACATTGAGATAACTCACTTTTTTCACATAAACTTCTAATAATAAAAATTAATCTTCAATTATTTACACGATGCTGTGAGTCTTTAATGGTTTGAATCAATTATCTTATTATTGTTTTTTCACTATTCTTTTTAGTTTTAACTCGTGATATTAGCAAGAATTCCCCTACAGAGAATAAACAGAGTATGCCTAATCCTCCAAATTAGGCACTTGCTACTAGGCCCCTGTTCTAACTTCTAACATAACCTCAAGAATTTGTAGATACCTTTTAGTCACCTGAAGTCAACATTCACACCAATACCGTTGAGAAAGAATCTCACTTAATTACCAAGTATGATTGCTTTGAGAGATCATATAATATCATCAATTTACTGTCATTGTCATTAATTTCTTCATATATGACATAATCATTGCACTTATCAGGAAATTAAAAAGGAAAAATAACATAATCAATGTGCTCCTGTATAATCTTGGGAATCTTAGATTATCATTACATATAATGGGCATTCCCAAAGCTGCAAGTTTGAAAAATAAAAAAATTCTCCCACTATTGGCTTGGGCTAATTGGCATGGTTTCCAAAGCTTAATATTTTTAGGTTGATTAATTACAAGGCTCAAAGTCTTGGATTCTAGTTACTAGTAAAAGCTTAACTTTTATGCTAATAGTAACAATGGTGGTGATCACAAGGAACATGGTTATTATGATTAGGACGACGTAAGGATGATTCTCAAATCATATGATATCTTTTTTCACTCAATACAAAGCATGATAGCTAAGTTATTGCTGTAACAATTATTGAATTCTGGTTCATATTTCTCCACGCAATCAAAACTTAGAAGGTATCCAATCCCAAACCCACCCTTATTGACTAATTCTAGAATTGATTTATTGCTTTTAACGACCCCCACCAAAATACGTAAAATTATACCAAGCTTTATCCATAACATGCACAATACTACTATTTGCATACTTTATTACTTGATTTTTCCGATTATGGTCATTAAATAGGTACAGAGAGAGAGATTGAAGATTTGATTAGAAAAAAACTTTTTATTATATAAGATTTGATTATAAATTTTTTATTATAGAAGTTAAAGAAGATGTGAAGGCCAAAACGTAACACCTTGTTTTGTGCCGTAAGCAACTGAGAATGTCAAACACTCAAACTTCTCACGCATTGCTGACTTGATTAGGGTCACGGCTGGGAGTAGTATGCTTTTGAACTTAAAATGCCCTTATTTAATTTGTCATAGACTTAAAATGCCCTTGTTTTGTGCCGTTGGAATTTTTATGTGTATGCAGCTTGATTGCTCTAAATCTGATTTTAGTACTTGTGCTTGTTCCATTCTAGTTCATCTTCCAGTGCTTAATTAGCTTTCTTCAAGTTATATAACGGATCATCAATTTTATAAGCACAAGAATGGGGCAAGAGAGTTCTAAATCAGAAGACATGGCCTTCTTAGATGTTAATATTGTACTTGCTTTGTAATCAGACAATTCATGGTACCACATCACATGTATATTTGAAGGCACTGATGGATCTCTTGCAGGTGTTTGCATGTAGTATGGTTATTGGGGAGTTTGTTTCTATTTCAATACAAATAGACATTGAAAAGGCTACAATTATAATTCCTAGTAACCTCAAAGCTGGTTTGGTGAGGAAAATGAGGGTAGCTTCAGCTTCGTAAACCTGCTAATGTCTGTCCAACTAACAAAGTAGAAAATGACTTAACTAATTGTGGCCCTAGCATTGGAGCTCATTTGGGTGGCTTCCCAATTGGACCTCCTGCTGTGATAGTTTAGTTGGAGGGTGCATTGCCATGATAATCACTTATAGCTAATTGCTTAAACCTTCTGGTCAAGTTACTGTAGTTAAGAATGACTGAGATTGATGTCACTTACTATATGGGCATCTCTAGTTAGTGATGAGTAACAAAAATAGTCAATGAATCCTTCAAGCCATCAATACAATAACATCTCCAGCAAGTTCTTGGCCATATTTATTAACAAGTACATAGATGATAGATGATAGATTCAATGTGTGTGAATTCAATAACTAATTAATCCATTTCTAGATCACACACTTTGAAAGAAGACTTTCAATGCAAAAGACAAGAAAGTATGGGTAGGTAGTTTTGATTAAATCTATCTCCATCTCTATCTGTATAAAGATCCCTTAATATCCTTTTGCACTTTGGAGCACCTTGTCCCTATTCAGATTCAGAGAAACCATGTCTACATGCAAAAGTTGTTAACCATTGCATTTCAGCAGCAAAAATTTTGGTTGATAACTGATAGGGGCAAGTAATGGAGTCTGATGAAAATCAAGAACTCAAGCCATCCTTGTCAATTCTCCAAAGAATGGATGGCCTTGATCGGCTGGTAAAGTGTCCTCTTGATTCAATTTACAATTATTCATCTTAATTGTCTCTAATTGCAATGCAAACACTGGTCCTTCCTATATGGAAGCTGCTATATCTGGAAGAGAAGCATTTTTTATCAGCAAGGCATCCTACTGTCAGTACTATTGGTCATGTATAATCAGAAGATCAGTGCAAGAGCTTGTCCTCTGCCCTTGAGGAAGTTCATCATAAAGGAACCTTGATGGAAGGCATGGCACTGCTCGAGAATCGAGTATCACAGGTTGATTGGTTGTGGAAACATCAAATTGAAATGTACTAATAACCTCATACAAGCTTGGTAAAGTAAATTCTTATGTGTAGCCTGGCTTAACTTTTCATGCAGTTGAGCTTAGAGATAGCTGTAGGAGACACATCAAGGTCTAGTTTTTCAACAATTCCATTACCTGAAAAACTTGGACATGGTTCAGGATCATCACCAAAGGTCCAACAACATCATGACTATGTAATTACCACACTCCAATTGAAACAAGATCATCATAAAACACAAGTAAGTTGGAGATCAGTACAAAACATGTTTGATTCGCACACACAGACACTGGCATTCTCTTTCTATAATTTTTGATACATGTCTATCCTATAATAGACTAAAAGAGAGCATGGTGATCTTGCAAGAGAGTGTCATTGCAGAAGCTTGTTCAAGAAAGTCATTATGTTGCAGGACAGGCAGAGGAGGAAGGAAATTGTTTAGGTGGTTTTCAATGGGATGTTAAAGACTGTCCTGTCCACCATTGTTTCCCCCATTCTCAATGTTGTAATGCTGAAAGGATATATCATATTACCATCAAAAATCAATAAGAAGAGTTGAAAATTTCATATAATGTTTATAATTAATTTATATAAATTATTTAAGTATTATATCATAAACAACCCATCAAAAAATCAGAATTCATTACGATATATATATATCTTATTAGAAGGATCACATTAAAATAATAAAATTTAGCAAAATAAGTTATTATTATAAAAAAATGTTTATTCGAGATACATTTATGAACTACACAACAAGAGGTAACTCTCTTATTTCTCATAAATTCCATTTGAATATCCTTTGAACAATACCAGATATTTAGATTTTGACTTATTATCATGTATAAATGTAGTAAAACCTCTTAATATTTTTTTATTCAAAAATAAAAATATGACTTTTATTGAGATATTTTCATTTTACACTTCTTACACTAATTACTAGTTTGGGCTTAGCCTGGACCTTTAAGAACGACAAGAAATGGGCCGGTTGAGTTTGATCGGGTCCCAAGAATCCGCATCCGCGTGTCTAAAAATGATGGTTGTAGTTGTCGTTATAGTGGTCCTGAATGTACCTGATCAGTTCCGCCGCATTACAGCATTCCAATTTTATTATTACAAAACAAAATGCAACACGTGACGTTGTAGGAGTCTGAGTACACGTCTGAAAAACTAGAAAACTCCGAAGCCGTGACGAAGTTTCACATCTTCACAGCTTTGGTATTTCCGTCTGGTTTAGACCAGTATAACCCAAAAGATTGAAACTTGGAAGAAGAAGAAGGAAATGGTGGAAGAAGCAAAGGAAATGAATGGAAGGGAACAGCAAAGAGATGAAGGTGGAGAAGAGAAAGTGTTTAGGGGAAGTGATGAATTGGGCAAATCATCAAACTTGTGGAAGACTTTTGTAGCGATTGGAATATGGTTGGGAACTTTTCATCTCAACGCTGCAGTCATCCTATTCGCCATCTTCTTCCTTCCTCTATCTAAAGCCCTCCTGTTCGGTTCCTTTCCTTTTCCTTCTTTCCGTCTTCAATTTGGGTTCTTATATTTTAAGCAGGAAGCTAAAATCTGGTGTGATTTTGCATGTCAGTGTATTTGGGTTGCTTCTAATATTGATGGTTGTTCCCATAAACGAGAAAAGCAAATTTGGGCGAATGTTGTCCAGGTTTGCTTTTAACCATTTCCATTCCAGCTTGTTGTTTATTTTCTCTTTTTACCAAAATTTATTCAACCCCAATAATTTTTTTGATTGTATACTAAAGATAAAGTTTGTCTTTTGATTTTTCAGGTACATATGTAAGCATGCTTGCAGTTATTTTCCCATCACTCTATATGTCGAGGATATAAAAGCCTTCCATCCTAATCGTGCTTATGGTTTGTATTTGTTCCATTTCAAAATTATTTTCCGTGTCTTTTGGTAATTTTAGGCTCCTTGGGCCTGCTTTTGGGATTAATCTATTTCTGGTGGCTACACACAGTTGTTTAGCGTGCTATTGGTTAAGCATGCCATTTTTTTTAATCTGAGTCTTTGGTAAAGAACAGTGAAAAAGTAGGAGGATAACAGGATGTATGAAAAGGATAGTTCAGATAATTGTTCTTTTCTTTTTCTTTTTTTTGGAAAGAGGGAGCTTGGTAAGGAGGATGAAGAGTTGAAGATTAGCCAAAAAAAGAAGAAAGAAAAAGGATATCATATTACTTTCAATTGCTCTAAAGTGGAAACAATTGGATATCATGCTCAGAATGGGAGTGGTCATCTATATCGTTCCCTCCTGTTTTTCTCTCCAGTGACGATGAACCTGAAAATAATTGCTTTTCTCATCACTCTCGACCGTATTTATCCTCACGTTTTACTATTTGAAGAAATGCTCTAACCTTTTCACTAGAATGGTGAGCATTTAAGGAGCCTGTCTTTATTAGATCAGTGTCGCCAACATGAGGATGGTGATGTTGTTGTACATGTCTTCTGTGGTGTGATTTCCATAGCTAACATTCTTTCAAGTTACATTTTTTGAAATTTAGATTCAAACTCAATGTTTGTTATTGTATACACTGTTGAGATGTTTGCCTGACTATTTGATTCGAGGGAATTTGGCCATTTTTACAATTTCAGATGGAGCATTGCTTGGTTAATTGGTGGGTCTTATAGGGTCCACAATGGTTACTACGTGCGATACATAACTGTTTCAGTATGTTTGCATGATCTATTTGTGCCTGTTTGCGCATGTTGTGTGATTTTCTTTCCTTAAGTCCCTTCCGATGTAGTGTCATGATGATATTATGTATTTAGTACTTACTGTTGCTTTATTTTCTCCTGTTATTTCTGGCACGAGCTCCTTGCTTTTAATTTCTTCTTTGGACATTGAAAGTCTAGTTTCTTCCTGCTGAATGAATAAGTCATTGATTTTAATCTTTTTGTAGATCTATAACTTGTTGGTACCTAATAACCTGTCACTTCTCTATGAAGTAGTAATCTTACATACTTGATGCAGTCTTTGGTTATGAGCCACACTCAGTTTTGCCCATCGGCGTTGTTGCACTTGCTGACCAAACAGGGTTCATGCCACTGCCAAAAATAAAAGTCCTTGCCAGTAGTGCAGTAAGACGTCTTTATTCTAGAATATTTGCTAATTTCATAGACTTCGAGTTTCCATCCCATTTGATCTCATAATATGTGATCAATAGGTATTCCACACACCATTTTTGAGGCACATATGGACATGGTTGGGTCTTACGCCAGCAACAAAGAAAAATTTTATCTCCCTTCTGAAAGCTGGGTATAGTTGTATTGTAATACCGGGTGGAGTACAAGAAACATTCATTATGGAGCATGGCTCTGAGGTTCATCATTGCTTACTCTCCCCTTTTATGGATGTCTTTATTCTAGTTTATCTTTGTTTGTTAAATAAGAGGATGCTTACACGTACTTGTTAAATTCCTTTGATAGCATGATATGGTTCTACTTGCTTGCGTTCTTTTTGTGTTTGAATTTTTCTCTTCGAATTTTCCCCTTGGCTGGACTATGATATCATTTGTCTATTTTGTAGATTGTCTTCCTTAAGACAAGAAGAGGATTTGTTCGCATAGCCTTGGAGATGGGCCTACCCCTGGTTCCAGTTTTCAGCTTTGGTCAGGTATACGAATCTTATCCAAATATCCTTTCTTTTACTCATGTTTTTTCTCTACAAACTTTATTAGGTTTATTGTACTAGCTGCATTGTGCCATATCATTCCTTGTGTATGCTTTATAGTTGTTCATAACTAATTTCGTGTCTGCTTTTTGATCTAATTGTGATATAGTCATACGTCTATAAGTGGTGGAAGCCGGGTGGCAAGGTCTTACTGAAAGTTTCAAGAGCTTTAAAGTTCACCCCAATATATTTCTGGGGAATTTTTGGGTACGTATCTGTTTCTTTTAATAGCAATCCCCCCCTCCTCCCGCCCCCATTTAGTCTAGTTGTAAGGTTGCCAATCATATTTGCTTCAAATAGGCGCTACCAATCTACTTCTGAGTCCTGAAGACTATTTATGGAAGTAATCCAATTCAAGGGGGCTAAAAGGAGGAAATGGAACTGTCAATAGGAAGCCATTTTTAGAAGTGCATCATGATCTTCACAAGGATCCAGTGTATATTTGATGTCCAACCCTTTAGCTGGTGGGCACACTCCCCCAATCCTACATGTCTTTGTCCATCATTTGTTGTGTTCTTTTTTCTTTTCTTTTTTTTTGGGGAAAAAAATCACCTTGAGATGGTGGGAGATTTGGGAGATCCTACCTGTTTATTAATCATTAAGGCAAAGGAAGGGGGGCGAAGCCAATACCCCCAAGTATATTTGATGTGCCACACTTTAGCTGGTGGGCACACTCCCCCCAATCCTACATGTCTTTGTACATCTTTTATTGTGTTCTTTTTCCTTTTTTTTTTTTTTGGGGGGGGGGGGGTTGAAAATCACCTTGAGATGGTGGGAGATCCTACCTGTTTATTAATCATTACAGCAAAGGAAGGGGGGCGAAGCCAATACCCCCAAGTACAAAATAAAAGCATTGCTTAAAACTGTAAACCTGGAAGACTCTTCCTTATACAAGTAACTAAATCACTAAGCAGAAACGCTTTGCACTTCCAAAAAGAAACCTTAAGGCAGACAAAAAGAAACATGCCCCTGTTTAGCCCAAAAAAAGCAGTCTGGCCAGTCCAAGGAAGGTGGTCAACCTCGTGATAAATCCAAAAGCCTCTATGAACTTGTGCATAAGTTGTTGAACTATCCGCTAAACTATTGACTTCTCTATAAACATGATGTATGGACCTCACAATATTCCAATGCAATTTTAGATCTCTCATAGTTTAAATTAAAGACTGAGGCAGAGTCACATTACCAATGGTTGTGTCAACTAGGCTCTTGGAGTCACAATCCACAATGAGGTATGAGAAGCCATGCCGTGCAGCCAGCCATCCGCCCTCTAGCTACGCCTTGGCCTCTGCCACAATGTTCCAACACTTTCCAAATGAGCAAGAGAAGGCTAGAACAAAAGCACCAGTGTGATCCTTAATGGTTCCTCCACCAGTCCCAAAGCCCTGGTGAATTGGAAAAGGAAGACAAATAATTGAAGGTTTTGGTTAGCTGAAGGAAAATATTTTGAGATAGAAATGATGGCTTCTTTTATATTGCTATAACGGAGGATGTAGTGACTAAGTGTCTAACAAGATGGCTTTGCTTTCTGGGATAACATTTGAAGAATATTTTATTAAAACTATTACTTTTTTACCACATTATAGGAATTTGAAAAAGGCTAACGAGTTGCTTAGTGCTTGAACAAGAACTTGAGTCTCTTATATTGTGACCTTTTATTGCATATGTTGACACTTTAAAATCTCTTTCCAACATGGGTTTATTGCCATGCTTTTCCAGTTCTCCTTTGCCATACAGACACCCAATGCACGTGGTAGTGGGTAGGCCAATTGAGCTCAAGAAAAATCCAGAACCTACCATGGAAGAGGTATAGATGCTACTTCACTGCCTTTATATTCCAAACTGGAGACTCCAATCAGTTGTCTCATCTCTTAATGGCTTTGTTGTCTTTTCTTTTATTTATTGTTTTTCACTGAATGCTCAGGAACTTTGATATGCTAAAACTTCTTACAAAGCGTCGAGCTAGAATTTAGTATCAATAGCATGAAATGAACAAAATTGTTTCTAAATATCTTCTCAGCCTGCAAGCTATGCACCTCTCAGAGGTCTACAGAAGCTGTGGCAAAATTTGCAAACTTCTAATATTGTTTATTCCTTGATTTGTACCTTTTCAGGTCATAAAAGTACATGGTCAGTTTGTGGAAGCGCTTCAAGATCTATTTGAAAGGCACAAAGCACAGGCTGGCTATCCCAATCTACAATTGAAAGTTTTTTGATTAGGTCTCAATTTATATTCTGTCTTATTCCTTATCCTCATTGGATCATGTATTTATGTTCTATTCAATTAGGATGATAGATTGATAGGCGATAAAACTACGTGTAAGAAACAATTACACCATCCCCTGGCGGGGTGTTGCATCGAAAAGATTCTTACTGTTAATTACAAAGATGAAAACGGGCAGTTGACAAGTTTATCCATTTACATGATTTTCAATTAGTTGTATGTGCTGATTCTATAGTTTCCTTGCATAATCTCTAAATGGGTCGTGAGAAAAAGCTTGAGAAACTCCAAAGGCATGAATCAATGGCTGCTAGTTTAAGAAACTTCCTTGGCATCGATAACTGGCAACCTAATTAAAACTTGAAGGAACAAAGTATGAGTTTTAGATTAAAGAATGAAACAACTAAATGCAGCGCATGTAACTATGAAGAGTAAAATTTTGACTTACAAGAGCAGCCCGTTACATATGATCTGGATGTGTTTTGAACTTCTTTTCCCATTACTCTCATACATTCGCCTAGATTGATAAATGAGAAGAGGATAAACTTTTTCGCATATACATGGAGAGAGAGAATCATTCCTTCATCCCTAACCTTATACTCTCAAGTTTAACTGACAGTTGTAGTAGCTTCTGCTCCTTAATATCTTTCAAGACTGAAAGCAAGTTTGCACCGTACTCGTCACACTTTCGTCAAGCACGGTCAAGCTGGCGACTTAATTTCTCAATCTTTTTGTCCTGGTCTTCCTACAAAATGGTATAATTGTTAACAGAATCAGAAAGGAAGGAGGGAGAGGAAGGACTTAGCATAGCAAGAGCAGAAATAACAATCTTATACATAATTCGTAAATAAGAATTTTCCTCAGTAGGGCAAAAGACAACAATTACATACATTTTACACTATGCATGTGCAGACTTACACTATCAGTGGCTGAAAACTGAAAAGAAACAACCAACAATCACAACAGAACTCCTTGGTAATTAGAATTAGTTTATCTCTTCTATTGACTCAAAAGGTCAACCATATCTGGGCCGTCACAACAGAACTTCTATTAAATCTCTTTTTGTCAATAATTCATTGAACAAGAATGTGCATTTATATTATTGTTGTGCCCATTAGCTAATGGCTTAACCTTATGAGATTACTGGTAACTCAACATGGTATCTCAAAAATATTAGTTTGAAAGTTGATTGATATCATGCATTTTTTTTTATTTTTTGATAAGTAAGATAGACATCTATCATTTTGGAGAAGAAGGGTTACTTAAAGTATGCAAAGAAAAGGACGCCCAAAGGTTATGGTGACCAGCAACTTCAGGCGCTAGCATAGTCTCTATACAAGTAATAACCATCAGAGAGTTACAATTCTCTACAGAAAACTCTACTTATAATGCAAAGGGGGCATAAGTGCATCTTATTGTAAAACGGAGATTACAGTTCAGAAATAGACATATGGCACCGAAGTGCAATAACATTTCAAAACAAAATTCAGCATCGGCAATAATATTCACTTAGTTTTCATAATGACCAAGCAATTATTAATAATAATGCAGAAAAGCAAAACTTCTAAAACAACCAACTAGCTCAGGACACAAACCTTTTGAGAAGTGAAGAAGAGATCAAAAGTATTCTCAAGACACTTACTGATAACACATCATATTCTTACACTAATTAGTTGACATATTACTACTATTAAAATATGGAACTTTTTAGCAGAAGTGTGAGTAAAAGAATTATGCTCAACTATTGCAACTTACATACAAAAATTTAAGAAAATAAATTAGACATAGGAGAAACAAAACAAAAGAGTAGACTCGGGACAATAATATTTTTGAAAGCAACTAGGCAACTACCAAAATATCATAAATCATAGCAAAACAACTGACCTCAGATGAAGGCCTTTCTAAGCCACATTGATGATCACTATGAGTGTTATTCACTTGGCTTCTCTGATGCAGATGGTCCTCTCTACAAGTTCCATTTGAAACAGCAACTTCCCCAGAATTGTTTTTTGCAAGGGCCACATTTTTGCAAGCGCCACATTATTTGCAGCCTCCTTCATCAACGTATTTAAGGGCCTCACGACTAATATGATTGTATCGAAGACTAAGAGATTCCCGTGCACCATTTAACAAGTCACTGGCATGTTCCTCCAATATGATAGCACTTTTGGCATTCCTAGTCCATCTTTTTAAAATATAAAGAGATGGTAAAGTACGAACATTTGCCACCTAAACACTGTCAATATATGTCTACAAAGTAGGCCAGAGAATTGAAACAACAGGCAATTACAAGTTGCTTTCATCTGACAAATGTCAAATTCAACAAGGTAAGTTCTATGACTTTTCCCAAATTTAGCAACTTGAAATCTGGTAATAGTTCCCTCTTCTTCTACTTTGGTTCCCAAGAAACTTAATGTCTCAACCAACTCTTCTTGAAATTTCATAAACAATCTCCTTGTGTAGACACCAGCTGCCAGTTTCCCCATGTGTGAAGGGGTCTTGAGAACTGGAGCAGTGTTTATCATGTCATAATCTGCCTTGACTTCTTTCTCATAGCGACTCTCCACAGCCATCTCATACTGCTTAACAAAAAGCTGAAGAGTTGTTGATGCATTGATATATCCATCAAAATAAGAATTTATGCTATCACTACTTGTGTTATGGTCATTTCTACAGAGAATGTGTCCCTCAAGTACACTGGAACGCATTGCCTTCGATCATTATAAATTTCTTGCAACCATTCATGTTCCCTGATATCATATCTATCATTTAGAGAGAACCAACAAGACTCAAACTCCTCAATTGACTCTGTCAGGTTGACACATTTATGGAGACCGGCTTCAAAATTGGGATTTTCAGAAAGTACATTGTACAGCTTCTCTTGGCATTCTTTAAAAATGTGCCACTTGCAGAACCGGTGACACCTGTCACCTGCAAGATCTGGGTGACGGCCAAGTGAATCAGCCTATAATGATCAATAGTAATTGAGACTGGAGGACGGCCAGACATTGCTTCAAGCCAGGTTTTGAAAAGCCAGACATAAGATGCCTCAGATTCATTTATTAGGAGAGCACAACCAAACAACACAGGCTGACCATGATGATTCACACCAGTGAAAGGTGCAAAGGGCACCCTATACCGGTTTAACCTGTATGTGGTATCTAGGTAACTGTGTCACCGAAGTAAGTGTAATTACTTCTGGCTTTAGGACCAGCCCACAAGGTATTACTTGTGCAGTGATCTTCATCACCTTACACAACATAGAAAAATGAAGAATCCTCAGTTTGCTTTCTCCTCAAGTAATCCAAGAGGACTTGTGTGTCCCTTCAAGGGTCCTCTGCCTAATACTACTCATATAATTCCTACAATCACGCTCCGTGAAACCAACTTTGCTAATTCCTCCATATTCTTTGATGGGAGCAGACATGATTCCACTAGGTCCAATGCCAGCACCCTGCAATGTATCAATCAAGGACTTAGCTGAACCAGAGACATGGCGATGAGAACGAAGGCAATGCACCTTATCAGGGGGAACCAATTCATGGTTGTGCTCCTTGACAAATGCAGAAACAACCCATCTGTCAGAATCTTGGATTTTGACAACCAGCATGGCCTTACAACCAACACGAGTTTCAGAGTGAGGGTGCTTGACCCTGCCATCACAGGAAGGCTTCTCCTTGTCAACCCGAAATCCCTCCTTGGGACACAAAAAAGATCTCTGAATTATAACACCATCATGCCTGCAGCGGTGAGACATGCTTACGCAAGTGCTAAAACCAATTCGACGGGAATAGGAATTGCAGAAGGACTTGGCAGCCTCTTCTGATTCAAATTCCATACGTTGGTAAGGTTCAAGATTTGTGTCACCATCGGGGATGTAAAGTTCAATTTTACCAGTAATAGTAATAGCAGCAGGAGCATCATCTTCAACAGGGTGCTCAATGTCAAGAGTGGCACCATCTCCTTGACCCATCATATCGTATTCAATGACCACATTACCCACATTCAGATATTCAAATTCCATTGTAGCATAAGTGCTAGTAGATATTATTAGCCTCATAGCAAATCCCTCTTTAATTATTCCAAAATCTCAAAGAAAAAAAAAACAACCTAGAGAACTCAAATTTTCGAACTAAACTAAAGCAGAATGTAGTAGTAAGTTTGCAATAATCACTGTCTTCTTATTGTTAATACATGTGCATTAATAATATAATACCAAAATGCCATCTTGATCAATGAGAAATTCCAATTAAAATCCTCCATCAGGGTGACAAGTGGGTATAAATTCAAGCGATGATTCCCGAGGGTTAGTGGAAAATAATCTCATATAAGAAACTATGGCGACGAATTACGCGGAAAAGAATACAGAAAACAAACTTATGGAGGCAAAAACAAAAATATGAAACATGAACCGGGGTCTTCAGCAGCAGAAGAGCTCCCAGAGGCCAGAGCTTCACAAAAGCGAATAAATTTACAATCACATATGTCTGATTTTTAATGGGTTCCAATAGTTCGTTGCCGCTGAGTGAGTCAAAGGAGAAAAGTAGCAGAACGAACATTTTTTTTTTCATAAAGAAATTTTGTTTTGGAATTAGAGGGGGAAGAGGAAAAGCGAGGGAATGAGTTGCAGAGGAAGAAGGAAGACGATGAATTTTGCAATTAACAGGTTTTGGGTTTTAGGGCAGATGATAACATAGTTGACAGCACCATCAGGGTCTTGTTCTTAAGAGGATTTTACACCGTTAGATCTTTTGAAGATCAACACGTAGCATCTCGAAACGTGTTCCCGCCACTATCCTGTCGATTTACTTACAAAATAACCGCGCATTTTCCTGGCGATTTCTCTGTTTTTTTTTTTTGTTTTTTGTTCTCAAGTGAAACCTATACTGGAAATATCATTTTCCTAAATAACATAATTAATTGAAAGAAAAAGAAAAATATTTCATATTTTTTTTATTTTATTTGGAAAAATTACATAAGAGGATGTACTTTAACATTAAATTTTTAATTAAAAACAAATATACATAATATGTAAATCATTATTATTTATTCATTGAAAATATCATTTTAAATAATTTCTTTATATAAATATCCGATGTGAAGATTAATATAATAATAGTGTATGTGCTCCCTCTGGGGTCATAATTGATAGCACTAGCTAGTCTCACTTCTTAGCTTAGACTTTTAAAATGAATGATTTTCTTTTACAATTACACAAAGTTACAAAGAGTGTACATTTCGAAAAAATGAAAATTCAATGAGAGCAACTAATTATGAACAAGCCACAAGTACAATGTTGACCAAAGTGTAAGTGCAACTGGCGCCAAGGCATATGTTGCTAGAAATATAACTGAGCATTCACTCTCCCCAACTCCAAACAATTGAGTAATTGTACCTGCAAACATTAGACAGAAAAAGAAGAAGAAAACTTCAGCTTCTAGCAGCATTCAAATTTTGTGGTAATTAATCAAGCTTAATGATTGCAGCAGTAAATTAAATTGATAAAACAAACTGATGTTTATTTCAGTAGAAAACCTCAACATATGGTTACTTACTGATGTTTATGGCCGGAGGAGTTGTGAATTGCAGCAGTAAAATAAACTGATAAAGCGGATCTGAGCCAGAAACTAATCCTAAATGGATTGCAGCTTTAACAACTAATATGCCTGTAAATGGCAAGATAATAAACCGAACCACTATGATGGAAATTATAACAGAAATCTTCAAATCTGATTTTCTTAGACCTGAAAAAGAAAAAGGAAATCCCAGAATTAAGACACAAGATTACATATACAAATTCAAACTTATAGATGAGAATTTGAGCAGTGATCAAAATTACCCTTTGGAAGATTTGCTCCTACAATCAAAGTGATAGTTGGAACAGCTGCATCCCTGCAATTTATACCATATAAAGCATGTATATATATACACAAGGACTAGAACATAACATGTATTTTGCCTGATTGAGCTTGTGCACAAGCAGAACTTACCCAAGCAAGGCTGTGGAGTCCTGAATTACACGAAGAGGAGCAGTGTCCCCGATCATTAACTTTCGAATTGGAGCTACTACACCAACTATCATCCCCAGAATCTACAAAAAGAACAAAGAAAAAGAGTAACTTCAGGTTGAGGTATGCTGAGAGGTAAGCAACTAAGATATGTAAGAATTGATTCATATACCGCTCCAACAGTTGAAGGAGCAAACAGTGTCTTCAGGTTGAGGTACTTTGACGCAATGTCTTTTACTTGTAGCACAATCTTCTTTACCCGTGTCTGCAGCTTCTGTCAAAGTATGAAGAAAAACTGAATATCATGTGGAAAAATGTGATGTTATGTAGCTCGAGACCCAGTAGATCTTCCAATTAGCTATTTACACTGACCTTTGGTTTCTCGTCAGCCACTGTAATCAATGCTTTTGAGTTAGGTTCGGGTTGATGACCGAGTTCAAGTTTATCCATATGATCCTGTGACTTGGAGCACAGCTCTGAACTAGGAAGCATTGGTACTGCAGTAGTACCAGAAAGATTTGAATTTTTTTCTGGAGATTTTGGCTCTTCTAAATTTGATGCAGAAGATCTCTGACTTGCTGCTATTCTTACCATATTATATACATATAACCACAAGTAAATGGTTCCAATCTGAAATGTGCATATTAGATCTATTAATTCAATGCCATCAAGAAATAAATTAGAGAATCTGAGAGAATTAAAAGTTACATACTGCCATAGATAAAGAAGCATATGCCAGTCCATGTGCATTACAAATATCAGTATCTCCAAATGGACTGCCCCTTTCCTTACAAACTGCTGGAATTATAATGAGCAATATATTTCCCAAATTTCCTGTTTACAGGAAAACTAATAAGATTAAAAGAATTTTTCTGATAGTTCTTGAGGTTTTTGATATCTTGGTAACAGAAATTTTGAACAGAATGTAAAAGTACTTGCCTGCAGCACAACAACCCAACACGAGTCCTCGCAAGATATCAGGAACTTTGATAATTTTAAGAAGTATCCAACCAAGAATTGAGCCAATAATGAATGAAATAAGGACATTGAATGGCATGAACCACCTACATACATGTACAACCAACCCTTTAGTGAATCAGCAAAAAATTTGGTTTAGATTTTGGGGGAAGGCAGGGAGGGACTCACAGCATAGTCATGCTTTTGTATGTAAGGGTCTTAGCCAGGTTGCTGCCAATAAGTGCTGGATTGAACACAAAGAAGGAGACCTGCCAACATAGTCATGTAAATGTTAGCAATGAAAAAGGATTAACTGATTGCATGAACCCTGTTGATGTCAAATCTCGAGAGTAATTTGTATCGTAATTTTGTCGTAATCTCTTTTTTGAAAACTCCAAAAAATGATTTCAATTCCATTAGGTGTTCATGCACACCTCTGCAAATTAAAATTAATTATGCTTAATCTCCTACACCGTGTAATATGTGTCCTTGTCGATAATGATATCATACAAGTCATAATCCCTCTGAAGAGATTGACTAAAATTAGTTGCTTAAAGCCTTAAAACAGAACTTCAAGACAGAGAATAAAAACAGACACATAAAATGGAGCTGCTTCATGAGATTAACTAAGTACTTATTGTGTTATTAACAATCACTTTTGGTGTGGCTTCAAGGTATACATGCATGCATGTCAATATTAATCCAAAAGCTGAAAATTGAAAGATAAAAGTCTGAAAGATGTTTGAAACAATTCCTAGCTGAGATCAGGAAAATGAAATTAAGCCTTACAATATTCATGTGCTTCCTTGCTTCTTCCCCCAATACACCAAAATAATCAAGTGCAGCAAAGGAGCCTACTGCAGTAAGCAGCATCAATTTCAGGTTTGCCATTATAGATGTAGTAAAGAGCTCTAAAAAACCCATTGTTGCAAATCTTTTTTCTTCTTTTCAGGTGCAAATGAAATTGAGAAATTGTTGCAAACCCTTTGAATGTTTGACAAAGTTTTCCCACCAAGACTCTTATATATACTATTGTTGTATTGAATTACCCTTTTGACCAGCAGTTTGTAACCACGTATGTTGCTTGGTATGTATGAGAAAGCTAAAATTGACTCAAGTGTTAAACTTAGTTCAGCAGACTAACTTTTTTTTTTTTTTGGTAGAAAGAGTAACACATTTTTTGTGTAGCAGACAGAATTCATTTCTATGCCGGGTCCCACCAAATGCTCTTATTACATGTTTTTTTTTAGCTAACAGTGCTCTTATTACGTGGAAATGACAAACATACGAATCTCCGCATGAAGAGACGGACGCAGCAACATAGATGTCACACTAGGTGGATACCCGCGCCGTAAGGCACGGGAAGTTTGAGATTATTGGTCTAACTTAATGTTTTAAGTGTGTATATACAAGTTTGTGATCTCGTTTAAATTTTAATTTCTGTTTGAATTGCTTAAAAATTATAATCTGTGATAATGAAATCATAAATTAATTTTTATTCAATTTTATTTTTTAATTAAAATTAAACTCTCTTTTTTTAATTCAGTTTTTATTTTTAATTAAAATTATTTTTATTATAAATAACATACTTAATTGAAAAATAAAACTTGAAATTATATTGACAATTACCATTAAAAATTATAAAATAAGACCAATAATTGAAAAATAGTACTTAAATTAAAATAACACCTACCATTAAAAATTACAAAATAATACAAATAATTATCTTAAATTAAAAAATTCAATTACGATTCTACTAAGATAATTTTTTATACTATCACTGAGTGGAGAATTCAATGATTCTTCATATAATTCGCATTATTGAAGTCTTTTTACAAATCAAAAAAATAATAATAAAAAGCGTTTGTGCTAAACTATCAAAAATAGATATATAAAATGTGGGTGTTACGCAATATATATAAAAAAGAAAACACATCATCATGTCGAACATTTAAAGTCTAAAATACCCAAATCTAAATTAGTTTGTGTCCATCACTAATTTTGAGAGAAATAAGAAGTGATTTGTTTGGGAAATATTAAGATTTTCAAGTGAAAAAAAATTAAGAAAGTGATGTGAGAAAATGAAAAGTTCAAAACTCTAGACTTTTTGCTATTTTAGAAGAGTGTGAGACCATTTGGTGCATTCAATTAATTTTCAGTTGGCTACATATCAACTCCTAAAGAAAATCAAATATCACCAACATTTAAAGGCATTTCTTTATTTGTCGCAAATAAAATATACACAATTCTCAAATTAAATGAGAAAAAGGAGTTTAACACCAAGAAATATTAAATGAAACTATACTGTTACATAGACCAATGTTCTTGAAGTGGTAAGATGTGATGGTGGAGGGTCGAGTTCAAATGCGCTAATAGTCCAATTTTGATGATTTTTCTTTAGATAAATAATAATTAATTGTAATTCATCCTTCTCGTATCATGATTGTTTGTTCTTGAAGAGTTTGTTTGATGTATTACATAAATATAATATAATAATTTAAAACTATTCATTTATTTTTTTAGCTAGTGTTTAATTGACAACAACTTGATAGTATAAAAATTTATAAAATTGATTTTTATTGCACTTGATAATATAAAATTATATTGTGAAAAGAAAAATTATATAAATATACAACTTAATATATTATAATATTTTATATTATACAATTTTATATGATGCGTCAAGGTAAATTTACAAAGGATTATCCTATCCCAGTCCTTCGGAACTTGATCTTTGAGGCAAGCAGCAAAAGATTGAAGTGGAATGAAATCAATTAGAAATGATTATGCAACAAGCCACAAGAACAGTGTAGACCAAAGAGTAAGTGCAACTGGGGCCACAGCATACGTTGCTAGAAATATAACAGAACATTCACTCTCCCCAACTCCAAACAATTGAGTAATTGTACCTGCCACATTAAAAAAGAAAAAAAAAATCTTCCAAATTATTTTATTTGTTTTCAATTAAAAGAAATTTATTTTTTCCTGTTTCTTTTCCTTTCCAAAAAAAAAAAAAAATCTCCCAAATAAAACATAAATGACGAAGATTTTAAATTCGAGTTAGTTACGAGCATGAGTTTACATACCAATTTGCATTGCTGGAGGGGTTGTAAATTGAAGCAGTAAAACAAATTGATACAGTGATTTTGAGCGACCAATTAATCCAAGATGAATTGCAGCTTTAACAACAAATATGCCTATAATTGGTAACAAAATATACCGAACCACTATGATGGAAATAATAAGTGAAAGCTTCAAACTTGACTTTCTTACACCTGAAAAGGAAAAAAAAATATAAAAAATTATGATCATATGTATGAAACAAATGATAGTGCATATTGTATAAGATGATTAGAAATAAAAATAAAATAAAACTAAATGTACCAAATAAATTATATACAAGAATTCTCTTATAGGCTCACCCCATCCATCTCGACAATAAAAATGTTGAAGTTAAACAAGTAAATCAATATTTCAAACTTAAATTGATAGTTATAGATGATGAATGGTTACCCTTAAGAAGATTTGCACCCACAATCAAAGTGATAGTTGGGACAGCTGCATCCCTACAATCAAAGTGATAGTGAAAAATATCACATGTTTTTCCTAATTGAGTAATATCATGTGTAATTTTGTCCATAAAAGTAAACTTATATAACTTACCCTAATAAAGATACGGAATCGTCAATTACACGAAGCGGAGCACTATCACCAATCATTAACTTTCGAAATGGAGGGACTATACCAATTATTGTTCCGATAATCTGAAAAAAAAAAAAAGAGAAAAAAAGAACTATCAATTCTTTTTTACCATATAAGAAAGATAACCGCGCACATAACAACATAATAATTCTTAAATAACATATAACAGGTTACCGCTGCAACAGTTGAAGGGGCAAACAATGTTTTCAAGTTGAGGTACTTGGTTGCTATGTCTTTTATGTGTAGTTGAATCTTCTCCACCAATGTTTGCTTCTGTCAAAGTATGAAATTTCATAAATTAGTACTAAGAAATGTATATATAATTCGCCTATATCGTATCATTTAGTAAGAAAAATTTTACCTTTAGCATCTCGTCAAGCGCTATAATCGCCATTGTGCATTCGGGTTTGAGTTGATGTCCGAGTTCAAGTTTGTCCATGTTGTCTTGAGACTGGGAGCACATCTCTGCTGAATTAGGAGGAAGCAATGGTGGTGGTGAAGTAGTATAAGAATGTTTTGAAATGTTTTCTGGAGACTTTGGTGCAGACTCTGTATGTGTATTATTATTTGCAGCTTCAGTCTCTTTTTCCAAATTGGACACATCAGATCTCTGACTTACAGCTACTCGTACCATATTATAAACATATAGCCACAAGTATACAGATCCTAGCTGTGTAAAATTACCAAAATTAATTAATTGAATCATATATAAATAGTGTCATAAAATGGAAAGTAAATTTTTATAAACAAAAAAAAAGAAATTTACATACTGCCATAGATAGAGAAGCATATGCTAGTCCACTTGTGTTACAAATATCAGTTGCTCCAAATGGGCTGCTTCTTTCCTTACAGACTGCAGGAATTAGAATGAAAAGTATATTTCCCAGGTTTCCTGTTGCCATGAAAATCATTATTTCCGTAATCACTTTCTAAAAATTTAAAGAATTGTTTCGATTTTACTTTTAATAATTAATTAACTTAACTTGCCTGCAGCACAGGAACCCAACACGAGTCCTCGCAAAATATGAGGAACTTTGATCATTTTAAGAATAATCCATCCAAAAATTGAGCCAATAATAAATGATATGAGGACATTAAATGGCATGAACCACCTACATATAAATATATAATAATATTGATTAACCAAAGCTCCACCTCAAATAAATTAATAAAATTACTTAAAAAGAAAAACTCACAACATAACCAGGCTTTTGAATGTGATAGTCTTGGCTAGCTTGCTAGCAACAAGTGCAGGATTGAACACAAAGAAGGAAATCTGTACAAATTTAAATCAGAAACTTGTCACAAATAATTAAATTAGGAGCTTAGTTGTAGTTGAATTAAGAATGTATTAATAACAATTCCATATGGATTTTAATATTTAACATTAATTTATGAAGAGATTTGATTAATTAGATGCTTAAAAAAATAATCAAAGGCCTAAGACAAAAATGACACATAAATAATTAAAAGTCAGTAATTTACATTTTTTTTACAAATCTTTTTCGCCCAGCTTTTTAGAGTTACACCAATGAACTTAACTCAAATAACATCTTGAATAAGACTAAATCTTAACTCAAATAACATTTTGAATAAGACTGCATATCGTTAATATCTAACCATTAAATTTTGACAAATCATTTATATAAATAGTGTGTCCTTTTTTTGAAGAAATATATATATATATATATACACTAATAATGGCTTTTAGTTGTGGAGCTTCTGGGTAAATGTCATAGAATACAGCATATTTTTGTGGTCAAAATGTGATCTTTAATTTGGAAAACCAATCATGAGCCAGCTTTGTGTTTTCTACATATTACCTTTCAAAATGCAAATCTATTCAGCAAGTAGGGCATGCATCAAAACTTATTATTTAGGGGACACAAACCATCTCATTTATTAAAAAATACGTCATATTAATAAATTATTTTCATATGATAAAAACAGTTTTATAGAAATTAATATTTGAAATATTACCATTTGATTTATTTATGCTGTAGCTAGCAATTTAAGTGAAATAAACTCAATGTCAAACAAAAACAAAAAAATAGGGAAAAACATCTGAAAGATGTTAGTAAAATTTTCTAGCTATCTAAGATTAAGGGAGAAACTAAATCAATAGCTATTTTAGTCATAATTCAACACTCTTTCTCTTTAGTTTCACTCTAGTACTTACAATGTTCATGTTCTTCCTTGCTTCCTCTCCAAAAATACCGAAACCATCGAGTGCAATAAAGGAACCAACTCCAGTGAGCAGCAACAACTTCAAGTTTGCCATTAAAGAGACAATAAAGATACTCATAAACTTCATTGTTGCAACTCTTTGAATGTTTAACAACAATAAATATAGAATTATTCTTTGATCAGAGAGTATCTTAGAATTGTAAAAATCTTCAAGGCTTAGAAACCAGTTTTGTGATTTTGTATATAGAAGAAAACTAAGGGAAAATTAAGGATGAGGAGTTTGTTTGTACATGAAAAGGGAAAGGAGAGCAATGGTAGTAGCTAGAGCTGATGTTTGTAAACTTTTCACCAGTCCCATATATATACACACACATTGTGCATGGGGCTAGTGCAGCCATTCATGCATGCACTACAACATATTTAATTCTATTAACTTTTTTTTTTTTTCTATTTTTCATAAAAGTGATGAATATTTGGCTGATTTGATAAATGGAGACTATAAGTGAAAGATAGAGAAAATTGCAGGACAAAAACTTATTTGTATTACAATTACAGATTTTTAATTGTTTTGGCATATTACTTATTTATATAGTTCGAGGCCTGAGGAATAAGAGGGAGACTTCAAGACCTCGCTAACTTAAAAAATCACCGCCTATTTTTTATGCTAACTATAAAATTTCTTAAATATTTTTACGTTCTGTCATTTAAGGATGAAATCAAATAGTGTCTGAATTTTTTGAAATTATTTTACTTTTTAACAAAAAGACAGAGGCTAGTGCTTTATTAAAAGTTGATGTAAAATTTAAACTATAACTTTCTTATATTACAAAGCAAAAAGTGTTTTCTAGACCATCTGAGTCATTATAATTAGCTATAACAAATGGTCTTAGAGTAATGCATATACAATGAGCTACTAATAAATGCTGCACAAGTAAGTGGACAAATCATTTTTGTCTTCGGTAGGTTTACTTTTAGTATTTAAAATTAAAAGTCAAACAATGAACAATAAAAGGAAAAGCACTAAATAAATAGCATCTTAGATTCTTGGTGAAATAGTACCACAACTCGTCTAGTGGCGGTTGCTCCAACAAATCTCTGTTTAATGTTTATATTGTCGAGGTAAGAGCAAACTAGCCAGTACTACAAATTACTCCTAGGTTAGTTTGATTAGTTTACTATGTATTTAACATCGAAATTTATCAAGAATAAAAAATATTTCACACGAGATAAACATGAAAATGTATTAAAACATTCTTAATAATTTAATTAGTCACATTTATGAAGAATATTAAATTCTCCTAAAAGAACAATCAAAAACATATCTATATCTGACGTGTTTCGCACAGAGAGCTGCACTAAGGGATGTAAATTCAGGTGTTATAATATTGGGGACCTACTACATGAATTAGGAAGGAAATGGACATACAACCAATACAATTTCTGAAAGTATGAACAGTCAGAACAAATATTTCTTCTTTGTTTGAGCTTTTATCTCTGTTTTGATTGGATGGTTTGTAATTTGCATGCAAGGCACAAATAAAGTTAAAGGGGTGGTTAAGGAAAATGAAAAACTATTTCTTCTTTCTTTGAGCTTTTATATCTTGCCTTATATTAAAATATGATATATGATATCCTTTTGTTTTATCAACAAAAAGAAAAAATAGTGGAACATTCTCAAAGAAAGTCACTTAACTTTATTGATTGAAATTCGTCCTTAAATTCAACTTTTATCACTTGACTTAGTGGGTAATGTTATTAAACACAAATTCATAACCAAATTGAAATTGAGTTTGAAAGTGCTAAACCAAAATGAGTCATAACAAAATCATATTGGATTTGACAACATTAGATGAATAAGACAGTGATGATGATTATGGGTGATTTGGTACTTTCCTTGTTTCCTGAGTTTTACTAGTGGAAAACAATGATAAAAACAAAAAAAAGTATTTTTTTAATTGAGCTTTTTACAATTTACTTCCTGTTTGATATAATTATTTGTAGTTTTTCATAAACATGATTTAAAAAGTTACGCTAAAAAATTGATATGTCAACCTTTTAATCCAAACTAACAGAATGATACTCATTGCCAACCTTTTAATCCAAACTAACAGAATAATTCCATGCACATGCACTCCGTTCGTTTTATTTTTCTTCCTAACTTGTAATTTTTTATATTTCACCTATTGCAGTTTAGTTTCATAGATAAATCTATTTATATATAAAAAAAAAATTAAATAATAACCTAATAATCTACCTTATTTTAGCATAAGTTGATTTAGAATGTACAAATTTGTAAAGTATATAGGAAAAAAAAAATGGTGAGGAAGACGTGAAGAAAAAGGATGAAATTTTTTTGAATAATTATCAATAGAGAAAGAAAAACAAAAATAAAGAATGAATTTATATAAGAGAATTAGAATAATATTAATAATTTTGTTACAAATCGAGATTTTTAATAATAAATTAACTTGTGCATAAAAAAATACCACATTTTATTTTTTTTCAAAAAGTTATCTTGAGAACTCAAAATTTTAAGAGAACAAATGTTAAATAATTACAAGTTAATATGAAAATAGTATATGTGCGTGGCACATGAGCATTATTTTATTAATGCATGAGACTCCCACCATTGTAGGGTATGGGAAGGGTCAAATGGACACAACCTTACTCCTGCTTGCAGAGAGAGACTATTTCTGTATCTTGAAACAGTGACCTCTAGGTCACAAGGCAGCAACGGAGGTTGCTCCAAGACTCACCATCCCAAATCATTTATATCAAGATTAAAAAACAATTATTAAAAACTTAGTACCCACGACCTCTCTCAAAAATTCAAACCCAAGAAATAATACAAACCTTAATTTCTTATAATAGGATGGTCATTTTTTTTTTCTTAATTTCTTGAGATAGGCCTAGCATGAAAAAAAATGTATTGTTTATGGAATATTTTCTTTTCAATGCACTTCAATTTCCATTTCTTAATTAGTATTATGGTTTTGAGAAGAAAGGGAGAGAGGGGGCCAAAGAAGTAACAAAATAATATGCAGAAAGTGAGCGCATGCATGTACAATCTCTCTCAAAGCTAAAAAGTTAAGGGGATTCGAGAAGTGGATGTTCATGCATAATCCACTTCCATACTTGGTTTCTTTGGTGGCCATGGAAAAAAACGTCTCCATCATTTCTTATTTGTCACAACCTAATTAATTTATACGTTCACCAATTAATTACTTCCACCCATGCCACGTTCACCAATAATTACTATATAGTTTCCACTAAGCTGCTTTGTGGTTTTCAGCTTGGCATCAATATGGCTTTGTCCCCTCTCAGTTTCAAAATATCGTGTTTAGACACATAAAGCCGCCTTAATGTCAAACAAGCTTTTAACTTTTAAGTCAAAAGCTTAAGTTAAAAGCTTCAGACGTTATATGAGACCCAAAAGAAGTTTTGAACACCTATTGTCTATTGAGTTTTATCACCATGAACAATATTAGTCTTACAGACACTTCATATTTTGTGCTAAAATACTCAAGCACTTGATTAAATGTTATCCATCTCAGATTGTGAAATATTAAAATGACTTGTTATCCTTTATTTTATGTGAAACAATGGAATCTTGCTTACTCTATGGAGAAGAGGAAACATACGAGGGAGACTATTAATTAATTTTTTAAACTCACCTCATCAGTCGTCTTTGCTACTCGAATTTGGGATCTTGTTTTCTCCAACCAAGTGCCATATCAATTGAGCTAACATCTAGTTAACATGTTGTCCTATACAGTTAATTAATAATCATAAGCATGTGTAATATGAAATTATCTTATTCTACCATGGGGATCCACTACCTAATACAAATTGCGTGCCGAAATTGGGGTCGCGGTTGATCACCCACCCACCCAAATGCAAATGGAAGGAATCAACTACCAAGTCACTCTCACCAGCTCCAAAAAATTGGACCATAGTGCCTGCAAAATTAGAGAAATGTATATAAGACAAAGCATCAAGATTTAAATTAAACACGAGGATTAATGCTAGTGGCCACTTAGTGCACCTTAAAGTTCTTGCTATCCATGCGGTCTAAGGTTCAACTCCCGTAGAAGCGTCCATGGAGATACACGAGTGGGAAAAAAAAAAGAAAAACAAAAAAGCAAAGCTTGTCCTTCGTTGGATGTCTATTCTTAAGCCAATCCAAAGAAAATGTGTCAACTTATTCTGAGTTTTGCATAAAATATGGTCTAAATCTCCTGACTTCATTTCTAATTTGATCTTTTCTATTGAAGAGACACACACATAGAGACTATGCACTTAAAGATGAATGAATGATAAATAACTAAACAAGCTGCTTTTCCATGCACACGACATGTAGGCTAACATAAGTTAGTGTTTAATTTCAACGAATATTTGCTATAGTTATCAACTCAACTCAACTAAGTCTTAAATCTCAAACTAGTTGGGGTTGGCTATATGAATCATTATCTTCCATTCGTATCGATCCAATGTATTATTTTTGGTAATGCCTAAAACAGTCATATTCTTGCCCCATATATAAGTTTCGGTCTCCTCAGTACGGCATCTCTGGGCCGACGTTGGATATGTCAAAACTAACGTAAGCAATCCCCCTCATTTTCCCTTCGATAAGTGTTACCTCTACTTTCCTACGGATCTCCTCATTTCTTATATGTTCAATCATCCATCTCAACATTCACATTTCGGCTACTCTCATCTTATCTGAGTGTTGTTTCTTAACTGTCCAATATTTAGATCAATACAACATAATCAATCTCACTGTCGTCCTATAGTCATTTCAATCTATTTGGGATTTTAGGATTATATAAAACTCCTGAAGTAATCTGCCACTTCACCCATCCTGTTTGATCATATGGTTCACATTATGCTCAATTGCACCATCTTGTTGTATAAATGAACCTAAATACTTAAACACATCTTTGTAGAAATTGCTTGACCATCCAAAGTTACTTCAGTCGACTCTTCTCTAATGTCATTAAAATCGCACTCCACATACTCGATTTTTATCTAACTCAACCTAAGACCTTCAAATTCTAACGCGTTCTTCCATAATTCTAGTTTAAAATTTAAACCTTCTTTAGTTCTGTCTACCAACATGATATTGTCAGCAAATAACATGCACCATGGAGCCTTACCCTGAATTGCTGAAAGAAGTTCATCCATGACTACAACAAATAAATAGGGGCTTAAAGATGAACCTTGATGAATACCTGTCGTGATCTGAAACTCTCCACTCATATCATCCACGATCTATATCCTAGTCATTACTCCCTCGTACATATCTTTAGTCAAGACTTTCTTCTTCTCAAGAACCTATCACAAAACTTGTCTTGACACCTTATCATACACGTTTTCTAAATCAATAAAGGCCATGTGAATATCATTTTTCTTTTCTTTATACTTTTCCATTAACCTCCTAAGTAAGAAAATAACCTTCATTGTAGATCTTCTAGGCATAAAGCCAAACTGATTCTCATAAACTAGAGTCTCATTCTTAAGTCCACGTTCAATCACTCTTTCCCAAAACTTCATTGTATGATTTATAAGTTTTATTCTGCAATAATTCGTACAATTTTGAATATCTCATTTATTCTTATAAATAGAGATCAACATATTCTTCTTCTATTCATCAGACATTTTATTGGTCACTAATATCTTGCTATAAAGATTTATGAGCCAAGTTAGGTCAATATCTCCTAAGCATCTCCAAACTTTGATAGGGACATCATTCGGTCTCATCACCTTACTATTTTTCGTCTTATGAATAGCTTCTTTAACCTTTTGTGCTCTAATCCGACAAACAAATCTACAATTTATATCATCGAAATGCATCATCTAGTTCTCCGATAGCAACACTAGACTCTCTATTACATAAGATATCGAAGTAAGTTCGCCATCTCTTATTAATCTCATCCTCTTAACTAAAACCTTGTCCCCTTCATTCTTAATGCACGTAATACAATTTAAATCTTAGTTCCTTTTTCTCTTTATTTGGCAAGCCTATAAATATCTATCACACCATCATTTGTCCCTAACTTTTGGTAAAGTCCTTCACAAACAAGCCTCTGTTAAATAACTAGCCTGATTTTGTTATGTGTCTTCTGCTGAAAACAAATGGTTTTAGTTATAGTAGCTGTAGTTTATATGGTTATTAATACTCCAGTTTCTTTCAGAGTAAATTAGTGACTTTCAGGGATAAAAAGAGGGGGGAAAGGTGCATTTGAATATTAAAGTTATGGAATTATGAAATATAAAACTGCCTTACAGACCTATATAAAATAAATATGATCCTACAATTCCCCAATATTGTACAGTTTTAACAATAGGAACACCCAAGAGCGGCAAGACAATGAACCAAACTGCTATAAACCTATACCAAGAAAAACACAGACTCCAGAGCTCTTTGAACCTGATAAGATAGATACAAAAGGCACATAGATTATCTTAGTTTTTGAAATATAAAGGGGACAGAATCTTAATTGGTGCTTCATCAATTTGTAGCCAACAGATTCTATTATATCATCAATTAAAAAAGATAAAATTCAACTTAATCATAACACCCAACAATAATTCCTGTATTTTACCAGATTAACAACAGTACTACCTCACGTGCAAGTGTGCTAGCTCACTAAGTGTGTGGTAAGGAGAGGTGTTGAGTGGGCATGACAGAGGAGAGCCCAATCTCATCCTTCAGTTATAAAAGAAACATATCTCTAGTACATAAGATTTACCAGTCTTTCTTTTAGAATCAAAATAGCATTCTGAATTTCAAGCACGGAAATTAGACCTAAAAAATGTAAATCCTTCAAACTTAGTGACTAATGTTGGTTTAAATGATAAAGACAGAAGAACCGTTACCTTCCCCTCAGTCCATCAAGCCATTACAAGGTGGCTCAAGTTCATCGGACTGGCCGTTAATGCTCGGGAAATTCCTTGGAGTAAACGCTGGTTCTGACTCACAGGAAATGTTCTGAGGTTTCCCCAGAACAGTCTACACTAACTGAGTAGTCATTTGTTTCAGTGCTCTTTCTTGAAACACCCCCCATGATGATACACACAAACGACTGTGTACAAATGGCTCCTACATGAAACAGCAGGATCGAAAAACAAATAGGACGTCAAAATAAGTTCCACATCTTGAAGAGTTGTAAGAATACAGAAGAAGTACAAATGCTATTGAATTGGATGTATCTTGTGAATACTGAATAATGTTGACAATAAGAGCCCATCCAAAAGGGTTGGCTCATTTTGTAACTAAGAATTACCTGATAGCCAAGAGATGTCACTCTAACATCATGAAAACAAATTCATATAAAGATGTATGCCATTATCCTTCATTCAGCAAATTGAAATACAGGACAGATAGAAAGTGTAGCATAAGCCTTTCCTTATGAAGAATAGGTGGATGAATCTCCAAATAGACTATCTAATATCTATCTCCTCACAAACTGCTGGAACAGTAATGAGAAACAAACTTTCAGATTTCCTGTTCATATCAACCCCACCCCAAAAAGGAGAAAAAAAAAAATTAAATTTGTCATGAAAAGTCAACAGGTGTCAAAATGATTTTGAACTGTAACTTAACATACAGATAAGATAATATTTTGAAATGAAAACTTCCCAACAGAATGCTAAAATGAGATACTGCATCCAGCATATTGCATGTGTATCTAACTCTTTCTATGGCTGTGACAATAAGCTTATGGAAGGCATTGCACAGCAAAGAATAAGATCAGGTCAGGTGTACTAAATTTTAGTATGCTTCATCAAATTGAATAATCATTCGCAAGTTCTGTTGGTAAAACTGCATATCATGTAATGCTTTCTTTTTGTCTTTTTAGCTTCTAACAGACTAATAACAAGATCGAACCCAGATCTGCTGGAAGGCCTAGTGTTTATCAAAATATTTATATTTCCAAGGGGATTTTTCCAACCATGTAAGTAATACTACTATAATAATTTGGAAAAAGAATGCAAAGAAAATACATACTGTACCATCTGCTACCAGACTATCTTAGTTTTAACCTTATATATAATCAATACAATAACTTCCATTCATTTTTACATTTTGTAACTAGATTCTTTTTACTTTTTGTTGCATTTAATATTTTATTTAAGTGTTGCTGTCATTTATTAAATGTCTAGAACGTTAGTGCAACCAGCTTGTAAGAATGTAAGAATTGAAGGGTACTTGTTTCCAGGAATAAACGTGAAACCCAGCCCTTATTTACAATACCTTCGCTTCTCCATAGGATATGGTAATTTTACTTAGAGCCAAAAGACAACATTAACAATATTTCAAAGAAAGAAAGAAAAAAAAAACAGAAATGGAATACAAACTAGAGATAGAAGGTACCTTCAGAACAACAACCAATGACGACCCCTTGAAGATGTTTAGGAGTTCTGGTGATTTTGTTATGTATCCATGGGAGTAAAGGCAATTATAAAGCTCAAAAGAGCATTCACATGAATGAACCAGACCTACACATTTCGACCAAGTTTTAATCTAGAGCCAAGGACAACAAGTACCACAACCACATAATTGAACTCGCAATCCATGTAACTTGTAATGTAATTTCTTCAAACAAGTTCGCAACCAAGAAAGCAAGAGTGAAAACATAAAATACAAATGTTCAGAAAACCACATAACGATGTTAATCTTTTTATTTATTTGTGGGGCAGAGGCCAAAAGCTTATGCAACGTATATAAATGGAGGAGAGGCATCTGGGTTCCTTAGAATTGCAGCCATTTAGTAAACCTTACACAGAAAACTCTGAAATTGACCCAATACAAATGAGAATTGGAATTCTCCCACTTTTACACGAACCAGAGCAATTTGAAAGAATAATTGTAAATCCGTGGTAAAGCTATCAGTATACTATTGAACCGCATAGCATGGAAAGCTGGAAGCGTAAGTACGTAGCGATTATAGAATTTATGACCAACCCCCTTACCTACTTTCAACTAAGCAAAGAAATCGACTACCTGAAACCAAAATTCTGATTGAATCGTCTTCAAGCTCAATACCCATCTGCGTCGTTAGCGCGCGAAAGAGGAATCGTCCCGCCGCGGTTTCAAAATATGAAGGCGCTTTGAACTGAACCTATCTGACAATTTGCCTGTTTGGGTTTTGCCATTTGGGGAATTCTTGATTCATGCTTGCCATTGCCCGTTAGGCAACCTTTAAATGGGACGAATTCAAATACAAAAATAGATGTAATTAGAGCTGGCTCTCGAGCCAAACTTGAATTCTAGTTAGGTATTGTCTCGACTTATAGCCGAGCTTGGACTTTGGGACTGAATTATAGGATTGAGGTTTTAGGCTCGGATCGAGAAATCGAGAAACTCGTGAGCAGCAGCTCCATAAATATTTTATAATTGTTTTACTAATTTTTTTATAATTAAATTTATGCTTTTGGCCTTATCCAAAAAAAATTAATTAGATACGGCTAAGTATATAAATATTAAATTAATTTAAACTTTTTATCTGTTTTACTATACAATTTAAATTTTGTTTACGTTTGGATTGTTGGCTTGTTTAGTTAGAACGTTAAATGTTGCCTTCTTGTTTGATTGTTGGTTCATGCCTTCATATTGGATTGCAGGTTATGGCTGCTGGCTCTTTTTATTGAATTTGTATATTAAGAATCAATCATATCAATATTTGTATTTTGGTTGGAATATTTTTAGATGTATTTCAAGTTTAGTTGTATTAGAACAAGTTTAACGAGCTTGGCCTGAGCCAAGCTCTAGGCGATCTCAAACATAAGTATTTTTTTTTTTTGATTAAATATGAGCCAAGTTGTAACAAACAAAAAAATTATCGAGCTCAAATCGAATTTGGCCAAACAAGCTCAAGCTCAAGCTCGGTCCGTATCTAATCATGAATGTAATCATGTAAACATACACAAATCATTCTATTTTTATTGTAAATTTTTACAAAATTTTAAAATATATATATATTAGATTTATTATTAGTTTATCTTTTGTGTCCATAAGGAGACAAATATGATTTATTTTGGTAAAATGTCAAACTCAATTTGCTTGGTTTTTTTTCTAGTTAAAGGTGTTACTATTTTCGAAAATTGACAAACAGTTCAAATCAACAAACAAAAAAGAAACAAAAATTTGTTAAAGTGATGCCCTTGTTTTGTTTGTTTTAGTAATTATTTGAAGTTGATTAACCGCAACATATTTTTTGTCTATTTTTTTTATTAATTAAATATATTTGTTGATTATTCGAAAATGTGCGGTTCAAGTAGTAAGACCTGTTTAAGCTCATCGGTTAAGGAATATTAACACTATTAGAGATTTTTCACCTGTATGAAACACTTTTGAGAATAGTGAGTCATGAAGCTTGAAAACTAGCGAGAAACCAAATATATATTTATATATTTGTTGGTGTATTTCAAGTTTAGTTATATTATAACAAGTTTGAGCTGAGCCAAGCTCGAATATTCATAAGCCAAGCTCCAGCCGATCTTGAATGTGTTTTTTTTAATCGAATATGAACCAAGCTGGAACAAATAAAAAAATTATTAAGCTCAAATTAAGCTTGGGTAAACAAGCTCAAGCTCGGCTCGTATCGAGTCCTGAATGTAATCATGTAAAAATACACAAATCATTCTATTTTTATTTTAAATTTATAAAATATATATATATTAGATTTATTATTAGTTTATCTTTTGTGTCCCTGTGGAGACAAATATGATTTATTTATGTTTAGTAAAATGTCAAACTCAATTTGCTTGGTTTTTTTTCTAGTTAAAGGTGTTACTATTTTCGAAAACTGACAAACAGTTCGAATCAGCAAACAAAAAAAAAGCAAAAATTTGTTAAAGTGATGCCCTTATTTAGTTTTTTTTTTAGTAATTATTTGAAGTTGATTAACCGTGACATATTTTTCGTCTTTTGTTTTACCAATTAAATATATTTGTTGATTATTCAAAAATGCGCATTTCAAGTAGTAAGACCCGTTTGAACTTAGTGTTTAAGAAACATTCGCAATATTAGAGATTTGAGCTCGTGAGAAATATTTTTGGGAAGGGTGAACCACGAAAACTGAAAACTCGTGAGAAACCAACTATATATATATATTTGTTAATTGTTTGTGTCCATAGTGTATATTCTTCATTATAAGTTATGTTTTATACTCTTAATTATATATTTTGTAATAGGATAATATTTTATTTTATTTTATTAATTATAGGATAATCTTTCTCCGTGGTAATTATAGGATAATCTTAAACTCTTTATTCAATCAAAAAACTGTAACCTTGTTCTTATCAAAAAATAATAATAGTAATAATTGTAACTTTGTAAGCCCAAAGTAAAACAGTTTTGCTCTATCCCATCCAATGCCCAATGGACTTCAAGATTTTCATCAAGAAAATTTTGTGCCTTACCAAATAATATTTTGGACCAGTCTTTCTCTAAAACAAGAACATGCCCATCCTTTTTCTCTTGGGCCCAGTCCAGCAGAAAGCAGAGTTGTTATCAAAGAAGAATCGTATCCTGCTACGTTGCCGTTTTATGAACCCTTCACTTTAACGTGTGCGTCACTGTCTGCGCGTGCAATTGTATTGTCTCTGAAATCTGCCGCTTCAATCATAAATTTGGGGTTTCTTCATTCTGACAAAATATCTACGAAAATAAGAGAGGATAAGGAACTAGGGCTTATCAAATTCAATCTCTTTCTGGTTTTTGTGGTTCCTCACCTCACACCTGAAGAAGCTTCTCCTTCAATTGCATTCCTGGTAACAATTCAGTCTTAAATTTTCCTTGTAGTTTTTGTATTTCACTTGAAAAGATTTGAAAAATAAAAAAATTTGGAATCTGGGTTTTGAGATTTATACATTTCAAAGCACAGAGTACTACAAACTGCTTTGCTGGATAGCTGTAGCTGTCTGCATTAGAAGATAATGGTTTAGGGTTTTGTTTTCTGAAAATAGAGAAGGAAAAAAAAAGTACCTGCTTTTAATTCATGTATGTATTGGTATAGGGAATTGATTTTGTTATGCGTGGTTAAAATTGGAGATGACTGACACCATGGAGAACGAGGAAGCTGGTCATAATGTGCCAGTGGCTATGGATGAAGACCAACAGCTGGTCGATGCTACAGTTCAACCCAATGATTCTTCTCCTTCTGTGCTAGTAGATGAAGCTTCCAAGTCCATTGAAAACGGGAAGGTAGAGACACCTGCTGAGGACAAGAATGTGGAATCAGAGATTCTTCACCCTGAAGAAGATCAAGAGTCTCTTCATTCAGTACCTGTGGAAGATAAGGCCCAAATTTTGGTGAAGCCTGTTCCTGAACCTACTTCTGATGTCAGGAGTGAAGTTGATGGATTGCCCGAAGGAGATCGGGCTGTTCAGAATGACGATTTTGCTTCCCCAGATAATCTCGATTCTGCTGAAATCTCAGTTGATGTCAAACTGGATGGTTGTGATGTTCCTGATGGTAAAACTGATAACAGAGGTGACTTTGTACCCTCTAGTCAAGATGAGCTTGCCACACCTGAAGCTGTTCAGTCCGATAAGAAACCCGAAAATTTGAATGGGGCGCAAGTCAAAAGTAAAGTTGATGAAAAGGATGTTACTTACACCTTCAGTTAATGGAAATTCGAATGTAAAGCACTCAATTTGGGATGAAGATTATGATGGTAATGAATCAGGAACTGAAGAGGACCAATTAGCTTTCATGAAAGAGCTCGAGAATTTCTTTAGGGAGAGAAGCTTGGAATTCAAACCTCCAAAGTTCTATGGAGAGGGTTTAAATTGCCTTAAGTGAGTTTCTTCAGGTCATTTTAAGTTTCTTTTTTATGTGTTTTAATGCGACATAAACACTATTACTTTGGGCTAATTCAAAACTACTTGGTGGGATATAAGGTTATGGAGAGCTGTGACCAGATTGGGAGGCTATGATAAGGTATGCATTATATTTCTTTTACATATGCGTTTTAGAAAATTTTACATAGCCATTCTTTGTTTGAAATTCATTGCACACAAATTGGCAAATAGTTCTGGCATAGTTCTCTCTTTATATGGTTTGTTTAATTTGGAACATACATGTGTTTCCTTTAATTTTGCATACTGACAGTACTGATGTCTGAATGAACTTAGAATACATCTTAAGAGCTGTACTACTGGCTCTACTCTTTGTAGGGACTCTCTTATTGTGCTTTAGAGCATTACCATTGAAAACTTTCTTGTACATTAGCTCAAAGAATGATAAGACTAATACTGTGAAAAACTTTAGAATACTTTCTTGAAATTACATTTAGTGTTTGTATGTCCATCTCTTCTTATTTCTGGTGCAAAAGGGAAAGAAGCCGTTCAACTAGAATTGAAAGGCTCATACATAAGGTCCATTTCTTCTTCTGCTGTAGAACATTTTCTCCATTGATTTATATGCTAATCATAATGAAATTGGACCAACTGCAAAATTAGCAGATCCTGTGCTCAAGTATATGTCTAACCAGGCTCTGCCAATAGCATACTAGTATAAGATGTCCAAACTCTCTGTGATCCTAGAATTTACTCTTTTCTTCTATTAGAATATTCTAGTTTTTTTTTATTGGATTAATTAATAATTAGTAGTAAGTTGCATCTGATTTATAATTCCCATATGCTATTGGCTACTAGAAGTGTATCTGCATTCTGGATATCATTCTAACTCTCACTTTATCAGTACAATCTTACTGTACAGTTTGCAAATTTTAGGGTTGTTTCTTCTTGTTATTATCTGACATCCATTAAACTCTATCCTATTAACTTTAACTCTTTCAGATCAATTTCAATTTTTCTGCCAACTCATGTATGATTGGCTTCTTACTGATGAATAGGTAACCTCTTGTAAGTTATGGCGGCAAGTGGGAGAGTCTTTCAAACCCCCAAAGTAAGGAATAATATTGAGTTTCTTGTTTCCTTCTTGAATATCTGGAAATTATTAACTGTATGGATTAGTGACATTTTCTTGCAATATTCCAATGATTCAGTTTTTAAAATTGCAGTGTTTATGTTCTAAAGTATTATGAATTGCAATAGTTCTAACTTCTGACACATGCTACTGAACTATCCCAATAATTTTAGTAAATTAGTGTCCCCCAATGCTGTTTCCCACCCAGGGAGAAAGGAAGAGGCTAAAGTCCACCAAGTGTCAGTGGAGGTCAAATTACCATTGGCTTTCCTTCTATTATACTATGTTTTCTGTTACGCCGGGGAATTAATAAAAATTGGAAATAACTCCCCTCACATAATTCCCTTCAACTAGATGTTTTTCGAGTTTTGCTTCTTTTCTTTTCTCTCTATCATGGTGGGGTTTGGATTAGGGTGACTATGCTATATTATACCCCTAATCTCCTTTGTTTCTTTTCTTATTCAGGACATGCACTACAGTTTCATGGACATTTCGAGGTTTTTATGAGAAGGTGATTTGTGGTCAATCAATTCTAATTTAGCCTTTGTTGCTCATATTACTTGTACAAATTTAGTTTCCAACATCTCATTTTGTCAAACTTCCACCAAGGGCTTCATCATTTATAGCTCATACATGCATCCATCACTAATGCTAAAAAAAAGGAACAAAGTGATTTCTTTCTGTCAGCCTCTAGTCTTTAAATATTCACTTAGGCTCCCTTGCTAGCTCTCACACTGGTTACTGCTCCTGCGTCCATTACTACATAAATCTTATCAAACTAAAATCCTTAATGAAGGCTTTTTCATGTTTCTAAAATGCTCCTAATGGCATCCTTAGAACCTTATCATATATTTTCTCAACCTACAGAGATCTCTTCCTTGTTGTATCCTGCAAATATGGTATCTCTTGTTTACTCCTGCACAAGCATACCCTTGCAAATGCATGTTTTTTTTAACAGAATATGTGATATTTTTAAGAAAATTGAAATGAAGAAAAATCAATGATCATATTATGAGTTAAAACCTCTATCTCTTACTGGTAAAGAAAACGTAATGGATCCATGAAAAACAAAAGAAAATAAATCATTTTTCTATTGTTATATTGGAATTGTTAGACATAATGCACATTTTTTTTTTAAGAACACACTTTTTATGTTTGAAGGTGTAAGGTGGCAATTCCATTGATTGAAGGCACCTTATTTGAATGCGTAGCGCAAAAACGATCTAGAATCTAACTCTAACCAGTTTTATATATAGGGATTTAGGAATATGAATGATTGGAATATAAAAAACTGATTAAAACATAATAACTGAGAAACAGATCAGAAATTACACTTAAGAAGTTGAAAGATTGTATATTGAAGTATTGAAAGTTGAATAGTTAAGAAGATGAAAAGATTGTTATATTAATTGTTTTTCATTTGCATTGGTAGTAGATATAACTAATTATAACTTACAATGGCACCATATCATTATGCATATGGAAAGTAATTATTCATTAATTTTAATATGGAATTGGAAACAATTGAAACTGAATTGTATTGACTTATATTATAACTTATTATGAAATTATTTGCAAATGAAAATTTTAGATTGAAGGAAATAAAGTAAATCCCATCAAGCTTGCATATCATTATCCACCTTTCGTATTCTCTCTCGACTGCACTACGTATGATTCTAAAATGTGTGGTTAGTAACTAGGAAGGCCGAGATGATAATTAGAAAATGTGTATCACCATTAGTGCTATAATAAATTAAATCTAATATTCAATCGCAGTTTATGATAAATTTTTTGTTGAAATTTAAAATTAAGATATTAATTGGACATAATGAGAGCATATGAAATTTAATGAATAAATTTTTAAAATTATTTAATTGTATGATAATAGCCGTACATAATTAAAGTATATCAATTTTTTTTTCAGTATTTAATTGGGAACCTAAATGAAAATGAACTAATGATTTATAAAAATCGCTGAAAAGTAAGACTTTAGCTAGTATAACAATTGGACATAATTAGAGTATAGGTTTTTTAGGATTTAATTGAGATCTTTATTGAAAATGAATGATTTTTAAAATTATTTTTATTTATCACGTGTCAAGCATCATGTTATGTGGTAATTATGGATAAATAATTGGTCCATGTCATGACAGAGGACTTCAACTATCCCACGTGACACTTTTGAAATTGTCACGTGTTGACGCCAGTGAATAAGTCCTCTGCTTTAATATATTTATTTATGATAAAAACCCATCTAATTAGTATCTCACCTGTCTTGGAAGTTATTTAATGATTGTATCTTGTGGCACATGTTTGTAGAGTTTGTATTTTGTTAAATCTTAGTCCATTTCTTTTTGAATGTCATACTTCAGGCACTTCTTGATTATGAAAGGCATAAATTACGAGGTGGGGAGCTTACCGTTCCTATTGCATCTCTTGCAGAGCCCATGAATATTGAAAACCAGGTAGAGTCTGAACTTCTATGTTGCTTTGTCTCAGCGGATCTGAATCATATTTACTTCTGGCACTGAAAAGAGATGACTATTGGTAGGTTTTGATCTAGTAGGTTTTGGGTGGATATGATGTATCTCAACACTTCAACTTGAACTCAACTTGCTTATTGTGAAAGTTGCGAAAATGATAGTAGCTGAATCTTTTCAAAAACATATATATTGTTGGTTCTAAGTTCTACTCTTTTTCTCTGTCATCATTATTAGTGCATTTTTATTGTTGGTCTTAAGATCCTTTTTGCATGATTTCCATAATCAGGCTTCGGGATCAGGTAGAGCACGGAGAGATGCTGCAGCACGGGCTATGCAAGGTTGGCACTCACAACGTCTTCTTGGTAATGGTGAAGTTAGTGACCCTATAATCAAGGTGTGCTGGATGTTTGAAGTTTGTGGTTCATGTTCTCCTGAATATTTTGTTGTCATCTGCACCTTTTATGGCCTAATAACAGTTCAATATTTTTTTGGTTAGGATAAGAATCCAATGTCTATGCAAAAGCGTGAAAAGCAGCTTAAAAGCATTAGTAATAGTATGTCCTTCTTCCCAATATTTAGCTTTATCAGTGCCATGTCACAGGTGACAAAATTAATGTTTGAATTTGATTTCTTTTTCATTTACTCAGATTTGCTTAAACGCAAGAAACCGTCTTATATGGATAATACAGTCAAAGCGGCACGCAGTAAACCATCTAAACCACAGTAAGAGAGCTGTTACTTAGTTCCTCGGTCTGTTGTGTGTTTATTATGTATTCTGAGCTTTGACTAGAAATGTTGACTGAATTGGTTGGTTAATCTGTTGACTTGCCTGTATACGTTTATATTTGCGGCTAGATTTGACACATCTGTGGTTGATATTGGACCTCCTGCTGATTGGGTGAAGATCAATGTGCAGAAAACTGTAAGTGTCTGCATCAATTGTTTGAATACAAGAGAATGTGTTTTTTCTGCAATTATTGACTTACTCATTCAATGAGAATTGTATGCAGAAAGATTGTTTTGAGGTCTATGCATTAGTTCCTGGGCTTTTGCGAGAAGAGGTAGTATACATACTTCTCAATTTATATTGTTCAGACATGCTGCAGTTGCCATCCTCCCATTCTTTTGGGAGTGGGTGCTTTGCTTATTCTACCTTTGATCGAATACTTAATGAGTTTTAGTACATAATCCACAATGTTGCCATTAAACTGAGAATCTAAAACATGGGTCTGTTGAATTTGTATATTATTTTCCTATCCAGGTGCGTGTTCAATCGGATCCTGCAGGACGCTTGGTCATTAGTGGCGAACCTGAGCATCCTGATAATCCTTGGGGGGTGACACCTTTCAAAAAGGTGCGAACTTTCTATTTCTCCTTTAATGATTAGCCTTATCATCCTGCTATTGGTACTATAGTCTCAGCCTTAACCACCATAATTAGTTTTTTTCATATGGCATTGTTGTTGGAACTTCTTTTCTTCCTTGTACTATGCCAACTTTGCATATATCCCTGATATGAATTCAACATGTCAAAGGTTTGTTTTTCCTGCTTGACTATTTAGATTAAACTTCATGCCTTATTAAATTTTCTCTACCCCACAAACTTGACTTGAATATGGATTTGTTCAGGTTGTCAGCTTACCTTCAAGAATTGATCCACATCAGACATCAGCTGTGGTCACCCTGCATGGACAGTTATTTGTTCGCGTTCCGTTCGAGCAGTCAGAGTAGTGGTAGGTACTTGCAGGGGTGTCTGGCCTAATTGCCACAACTGATAGTGTAGTATGGTGGCTTAGAACACCCTAGAGGAGCCTGAACTTTCACAAAATCGAAGTCAGGCCAAGTTTCTAGTTCAGCCAAGTACATTCTCATGTTAGTGAATATTTAACTGTATTAATTATCCTTGGAGCAATACAATGTTAATATTAGCAAGCTAGGATTCTTTAATGACTAAAATCATGTGATAATGTTAATCTGATTAGTTAGCTTACAGGCAGATATGTTGAATCTTGTATTAAGTCACTAGTGTCGATGCCCACAAGCTCCTGCATCTGCTGGCAAAGGGATGATAATGAGCCAAGCTGGAACTGAATTTTCATATTAGAGATAATTGAGTAACTTATCACCAAACTGATTTTTGTTAATTGCTTATTAGCTTTGGTTTTTTATGGGAGTACAAAGAAATGGGTCTGCAAATATTTATTATAGATCCGTTCATTTCACATATTTCCCTTCACAATAACTTGTCCATTGTGTAAAACCAGTTCAGGATAAGCACTGCCAATTAAATGGCATCGGTTAAGTAAGCATATTTCATTTCCTTAGCACAAAAAGAGAGGACAAAGGTGGATCCATATACCAGCAATAACAATGCTTTTGCCAAGGATCAATGGATCCAATTGCACCACCTCCATTAAATGGATTTACTAGCTAGATGCAATAGATTTGGAAGTGATATGATCTCCAAAACCTAAACTCACATGACTGAACGATATCTGCAACTGATAGGAAACGTGATATCCAAAATTCTGGTTTCAGTGATTGTAGAAATACGAAGGATGACTAATGAAAAGAAGTACACCTCCAGATGTGTAAAACGTCCCGACCCTTCTGGACCTTAATGCACAACAAAAGAAAATGGAAGCTTACAAAATGAATAAAATGATACGTACAGATAAAATATGATTTTACATGTCATCAACAATTAACATGTACATCTACACATCTGGTACTGTATGAAGCTTCACCTTTCATGCAGTTACCATTGATGCCAAATCCAACTCTTCATCTGAGTCAATCACATCTTCATAATCATAAAATGCATTAGCCTGCATCAGAGACCAATAAATATGATATTATGTTTAGGTGAATGCTTCTCTTGAACTCATTTGCAGTATATATTGAGTGCACAACCTGATGTGTAATACTATCTTTTACCTTTGGTCTAGGAGTAACTGCTTCAAAACTATGAAATATTGGAGTACCAAAATCAGGTGGTTGAAGAACAACATAGGCTCCTTTATTGTTGTACCTCTTCTCGGTTGCCTGCAATCAAAATGACACTCATATAACAGAATGTACAAGGGTAAATATAAAATGCTATAGGCTATACCCTATATAAGGAAAGGAGGAAAGAGCAAGCTTGTAACTTCTTTTCAGAAATCCAAAGCTTAATATGAATTAGCCACAAGAGAATAAATTGAACCAAGTCAAAGAGAAAACAATGTCCATAATATTATCTAAGGATAGTCCATGCATCAAAATTACAAATCAAATGCAGTAGACAACTTATTGAGGACAAATCATAGAAGATACCAAGCACCAAATCCCTAAAGGAAAATGCTAAGTAGCCTTTTTTCTTCCCAAAGAAATCCAAATAACATGGCACTCTATTTTCTACAATATGTGATACAAAGACCTCCATGAAACACAACTGCGTCCTAGATTCACTATCAGTAGCAAATCAATAATATTATTTAATGTTGCAGTATTCTTGTCCTTTCTTGTTTCATGCTTTATTTTTTCCCTTTTTTGTATTGATGATCCTTCATCTCTGCACCCCTCCCCCCCTGGAAGCCATAAAGTATACTCGCTTTACTAAACTGTTAGTTCCAGTATTCCATAAAAGCTAGCAGACAAGTCTCCCGAGAAGGTTTGTGTAGCAGGATACAGACAACCTTTACTAGAACCTTCAGAATTTAATATTCATATCCTATCAGGGACATTTTCATGAAATATCACATATGAGAGGCAGAGAAATAAATCAAGAGTAAACCTGAAATTGTGGGTAGTCTGGAGCACTAAACAGGGTGATCAGCTTCCCAGACTCAACAACATGATCAATTGAATATCCTTCTTCCATTCCAGCAAAACCATCCCTCTTTTCCCTTGCATCAGGACCTTCATGTGACCTGATGATCAACTGAATAAGAACAATGAAGAATGAATCTCATATCAGTGCTATAACCATAAACACCAGCTAGATCCCTAAATTAAGTACCAAGATAAACAAGTCACAAATAAACACCAACAGTGGCAGAAAAGGAAGAACCGAAATGGAAGTTAATACAGATTTATGAGACAAGCAGTAAGTACTTACCCTGCCTTGCAAATTCAAATTTCCAGTAAAACAAGCCATTGCACCAAAAAGCAATTTTGAATTTTATAGTTGACTGGTAACCATTAAAAGTCATCAGTATTTATTGCCAACTGCGTGCTCATATCAAAAAGTGAGCCTAGTTTTTTGTTAGTGTATCTACTGTGAAAGATACGAAATGCAATTGCAGGTAAAAAGTATTACAAGTCAAATTTTGTAATGATCTTTGGCACTTGATGCCCAGTTACAATGGGATTTTAATCCAATTGAGGAACACGGATTCAAAGAAACATGTCATAGAAGGTCCATGTTCCAATTAGGACCACACTTGGACGATGAACGTAATAGTTTCAAACTGTACACATAAGCTTCATACCCTGACATTAAGCTGACAACTTAGTCTGGATTTTCCCACCCTGACCAAACCCCAAAATAATGATTCCAGAATTCAGAAGTAAATCCGTTCTTGATTCTAGGTTCAGAAAAGAACATAGTTGTTAGGCTCCACTCACTTGAATCAAACTAAACTTTACCACTCCATGTTTCATTCAGGGAAAATACTTCAATATTTAATAATGATTACAGCTGTAGATGTCTTGAACTTCGTATCTATCACATATAACCATAGTTTTTTCATAAATATTCATCCAATTGAGTGTTAGCATCAGGTTGCATACATAAAAAATGCTATCCTATAACACTTACAATCATTGACGGTTGATCAGACAAAAACAGATCTTGAACTCAAAAATGATAGTACAAGGGTTCAGCTAACAAAACTATGAAGATTCTAAGAAAGGCACGTTCAAATAAAAACCACTAACAGTATTAACCACGACATTAACAATATTGTATAAAGATTTTTTATCAGTTTTTATTGTGGTAGGACTCCAGACTGAATTTTATTCCAATAAAAAAAAGTTAGACAACATATTGAGTATACTTAATAAATCATGGTAGACATATCTATATAATTGCTGTTCTCATGAATTTAATACAATATATGTTTCCATGATGCACCTATAGAAAAACCATTTTAACTTAAATCCTTAAACACACCTCACCAACCAAATTAGGACAAGAATTACTAATGAAATCAATAGAAAATGATAATCCATTATTCTATCACCTTTAGTTGGTGACTCTTCAAGAACTCCTCCGTGCAATCAGGCCCCCACCACAATCCAATCCCTCTCTCTTTGTTTGGAGATAAACCGGGAGTCATTGATGGATCAGACCACAGCACGTCGCCAGGAATCAAGTTTGGACCTTCCCAGGGAGGATCAAGAACTGATCTTCGAGCCGTGGATAACTCTTCAAAGGATCCAAGAGACAAACACCTGACATCCGGGTTAACGACTATCCTACGATTCTTCTTTCCTTTTGGTCTCTTTGACGGGGTCACAGGTATACTGCGAAAAAGTCCTCCGTGAGCAGTGTACACGCATCCAGCAATAATAGATGCCAGAGGAAGCCCTTCAAAGCATCCCAAACATTTCCGATATGCATGCTTACCTTTGTCTCCATACTTTGTCAAGACTTCTTTCTCAAAGCCATAAACAGATGTGCAGTATTTTGACTCATGATTTCCACGAAGTAGGTATATATTATGTGGCAGGAAAACCTAGGGTCATGTAAATATCAATTTCAGCAAGCTTAATAATATATAAATGGTTTTGTACTGCAACAAGTAGTTCAAAACTCAAAGGTTTCAAAAATGAACTCCCATTAAGTTTTTAAGTATAAGCAGGCCATAGCTTAGCCAAAAAATAAATAAATAAACAGGAAAACGTAGGCTATGTCATTAGAAATGAAAGACCAGCTCAAACATATAAAACAGTCATGTAGCTAGATGATAGCAACCATGTTGGGAATATTGGCATAGCAGCAGACTGTATTTTTAGTGATATAGCAGTTATATTATCAGCTTAAAACTGAACTTTTAGCTTAGCTCATGTGACCTCTTGAAAGTCAAACCCGTATATTAGCCATTTTATTGAAATAAAAAATAAAAAAATACCTTGATATTATAATAAATAGTTACAAACAAAGCAAGCAACTAAAGAAACAAGTAAATGAAGAAGCATACAGCCCAAGTAGTGAACAATGAGGAGCTTCTTAGAAAACTGATTTAGTAACAAATTGTTTTGGAAATCTAGAATATGTATAAGAAATTTAAATTTTAACACCTAATTAACCAAATGAATAATGTATAATGATACATTGCTGGGAAGTATTAGAAATTCCAATAATTACCTTCCACGCCAATAAGAGAACAAAAGTCTCGAGACCCCAAGCTCCTCTGTCAACATAATCACCATTGAAGATGAAGATCCGATTATCAGAAGGATAACCTGCATCCCGGAGAAGAAACAACAGATCATGTAATTGGCCATGAACATCTCCGACCACTACGACAGTTTCAACAGAATCAGCACCGGAATCAGAATTGGATCGGAATGGGTCAATAGATAGACAATTGGGTTCTTTATGTAACATCTTAGAAGCAACGAGGACGAGAGAATCAAATACATTAACAGGCAAGACAGATGGAAGTTCAGATGGAGGGAGGTTTTTGGAAGACCAGTCAAAGCAAGCTATGAGATTGTGAATCCAATCCAGGCTGAGCTTCCCATCAGGAGGCCATGAAAGTGGTAAATCTAGTTCTGGAGGTGGAGATGATGATGAAGAAGATAATAGGTATGTAGAATTTGTGGTAGTTGATTCCAGCGTAGGAGGAGGTTCTGCTAAATCAGTAACAACGATCATCGTTGAAGAACAGGTTGTAGAAGAAGAATTAGACTCTGAGGCTGACATGTAATTATTATTTTTTATTATAAAGTTTTGATTTTTCTTATTTTCATCGAAGACTTATGCTACAGCTCTGTTTCAGATCGAAACCCTAATGTTTGGCCGGACACCCTCCTCGGAATTTGGAAGGACGATGAACAAGATTGCGGGAACATTTACAGTTTACAAGACAATGAATTCTGAAAAAAGCGCGTGCCTTTTTTTTTTTTTTTGGGGGGGGTTTGGGTATCGATGCCAGGTCTAGGCCCAAACTTGGTTAAACTTTCTGACCTGAAGCCCATGGTAGTGAAGCCATGCCCAAGCCCATGGTAGAGCCTGCAAGCTCATGATCCTTCTCCATCAAACAATTAGATTGTGTTACCAACTAATTATTAACTACTAACTAGCATAAGAAAACAAATACAAATGCACTAGTTTTTAATAAAATTTTAAAATAATACTTAAAAATAATATTCTGCTAGAGGTTACTTTTTTTTTTTTAATTTGTACAAAATAGAATAAATATAAGCATTATTCTTATTCTAATAATAAACACATATAGATTATAATGATATAGATTCATGTTTACATTATTATGTTAACTGTGCTAATAAATTTATGTTTACATTAAAAAATGAGTAAAAGTGATAATAATAATAATAAACACATATAGCTTATAATGATATACAAATGATGTATTTAAGTATTTAGCTTTATTTATGCAAAAAAATAGCGTAATTGAGCATGATGTAAATTATAGGATCAAGGTAGGGTAGGTGAAGTGGCGAAGTGCTTCTGGAGTTTTATGTGATCCTAAAATCCCTAATAAATTGAAAGGAAAATTTTACAAAAAGGTAGTGAGACTAGCTATTGTATGGTACCGAATATTAGACAGTTAAGAAACAATACTCGCATAAAATATGAGTAACCAAAATGAGAATGTTGATATAGATGATCGGACATACAATAAATTATAGAATAAGGAATGAGGAAATAGAAAGTGGAAGTAGCACCTATTGAGGAGAAAATTGTTTACATTGGTTTAGACATATCTAACATCAGTCAATAGACACAATAATTAAGAAATGTGACTTGGTATAAGTGTCAGGTGTTAGACGTGATAGGAGGAGACCGAAACTTACATGAAACAGTCATCGAGAAATATATGACTGCCCAAGAGATTATTAAAAATATTATCTCAAATCGATACAAATAGAGAAAAATAATTCATATAATAGATTTAAAGTTTAAGTTAGAGTTTATTTTGAAGTTAAGTGGAAGATGTAAATAGATAATGATAAGAATTGAAAATAAAGAGTAAAGAGAATTAAAAAAGTTAAAAGATAACAATTGTGAATAGCAAGAGTACAACCTCAGACCTTTTGACCTTGCACACATAACCATGACATTAAACAATTAAAGGTGTGAATGGCTTAAAGCTACAAATGATGTAAATTATAGGATCAAGGTAGGGTAGGTAAAGTGGCGAAGTACTTCTGGAGTTTTATGTGATTCTAAAATCTCGAATAAATTGAAAAGAAAATTTTACAAAAAAGTAGTGGGACTAGCTATATTGTATGATACCGAATATTGGACAGTTAAGAAGCAATACTCGCATAAAATATGAGTAACCAAAATGAGAATGTTGATATAGATGATCGGACATACAAAAAATTATAGAATAAGAAATGAGGAGATAGAAAATGAAAGTAGCACCTATTGAGGAGAAAATTATGTATATTGGTTTAGACATATCTAACATCAATCAATAGACACAATAATTAAGAAATGTGACTTGGTATAAGTGTCAGGTGTTAGACGTGATAAGAGGAGACCGAAACTTACATGAGACAGTCATCGAGAAATATATAGTTGCTCAAGAGATTACTAAAAATATTATCTCAAATTGATATAAATAAATAAAAATAATTCATATAATTAATTTAAAGTTTATTTGAGTTGAATTTAGAGTTTCTGTTTGAGTTACTATTGTCAACATAAAGCCATGCCAACTAAAAGTTAGAAAACCATACTAAATTTTTGTTTCTAGAAAAATGATCATACCAACTTTGTACAGAGTTTATTTTGAAGTTAAGTGGAAGATGAAAATAGATAATGAAAAGAATTGAAAATAAAGAGTAAAGAGAATTAAAAAAAGTTAAAAGATAACAAGAATTGTGAATAGCAAGAGTACAACCTCAGGCCTTTTGACCTTGCACACATAACCAAGACATTAAACAATTAAAGGTGTGAATGGCTTAAAGCTACCCCACACATCGCTGCTGTTAGTCAAGGAAATACATAATTCTTTTTTTTTTTGGTCAGGAAAATACATAATTCACTCGAGAGACAATTTCCTCAAAGCTTCAACTCCCAAAAACAGAGGATATGTGAAAAGTCAAACAGATTTTCCTGAACAAAATGAAGTTTGTTTCCCTGAAAAATTTGATATGTGCATAAGCAACTACCACTAGTCCTTTGGGATGATTTAGGAAACTTCTTCACTCACAAAAAAGTATAATGGAAAATAAAGTTATCAATGCTATAAGTATAAATTAGAAAACACCCTTCGGACCCCACAGATGGAAAGCCAGCCACCCTACCAACAAAGACAATTCAAAAGTCAATGCTTTGTTGGACCTACAGAAACTTTGAACAATATTATACTATTTTCTTAGCAACTCAATCTCTGGAATCCCACCAATTTAATCCTAATTATCATATTCTTCTGCTGCTTTAGTCACCTACTTAGAAAAGAAACACTTGCAATTTTCTTACTATTTCTTTCTTTTTCCCTCTCTCTCTTTTGTCCCACCGCAACAATGATTCCAAAGTTAATTTTTTTATGTATAAGTTAATCAAGGTCATATATCTCCACCTTGTCATTCCCACACAAAACCCACAAAATTTCCAAGTACCTTCCCTCCATTCCTCTATCCCTTCCTCAAATCATCACCTCACCTTCCAAAAAGTCCTTCTTCAACTTTATATTTTGCCCGCTACAGAGATTTCTATAGCTGCATAAAATTTGTTGCCTGCTACCTGCATAACCCAGAAATCAAAGATGGGTCATATGAGCTACAACAGAGTAAGCAATAGCAGGGGATTTAGCAGTAGAAGCTGCAGAGGAGGTTTCAAATTGAACCCAAAAAGGCTAAGTGTTCAAAGGCTAAGCAAAAGGTTTATGTGCTTGTTTAGGCTTTTTGATAGGTTGAGATTGTCATATGCTCAAGCTGTTCAATTGTTAAAGAAAGTTTTCTGCAGAAGAAGAGGAGGAATCAAAAGAAACAACAGCAATAGCAGCAGGAGAAGCTTAATGAGGGAAGAACAGAACAAGGGTATAGCTGATCCTTGTAGGCTAAGATCATACGGAAGGTCTAATTCTTTCTATGCTGAAGCCATTGCAGATTGCTTGGAGTTTATTAAAAGGTCATCTGTTTCCTTGGATCAAAACCCAGTTAGCAATATTCAAAATACATAGAACATATTCATGATTAATTGCTTTAGTTCATTTTCTTCTTTTTTTCTTTAATTTTTTTTTTTTTAGGAGAGGGGGGAGGGGGGTTTTGAGATTTCTTATGTGGTTGCAAAATGAAAATTTGTGGATGGTTCTAAGTAGGTAAGCAAGTAGAAAGTATTACCACCTAAAACATTGTTTTTATTTGACTAAACAAATGTAAAATAGGAGTGAAGAAAAGTTTTTGTTGAAAATTAAGAAAGAGTGGGACAATCATATGAGTATAGAGAAGTTTCAATTATAGTGGAGTATATTTTAATGCCCATGTTTTTCCCATTATCACTGTCGATGTTGATGATGCATCCACTAATGCTTACTTTTCAGCTACTAAGCCACTTAATCTTTTTTTCTTTTTGCTAAAAAGCCACTTAATCTTTTGGGCCTTTACAAAGTAGAATAATTGATAAGGCCACTTAATCTTCTTAGATCACCTTACAGTGTCCAAAAATTGAGCCTGCATTGAAAAGAATGGAAAAAAGCCCAACCATTGTGAAATGTAATGGTTAGAATATTGAAATTATCGATTTTAGTTTATAATATAATCATTTAGAAAGTTTAGCTATTATAACAAGAAAGTTGGTAATCATGCTACCTTGTGATTTATCAAAAAGACATAATAAAGTTCATATTATTTCAGATGATTTATGTGCAAGTATTATTATAAGAATAAATATTACTAAAACTAATTAGCAACATTATGTTGATTTACAAAACATCAACAATAATATTAACGATATATAAGAATAAATATTACTAAAACGTAATTAGCAACATGATGCTGATTTACAAAACATCAACCATAATATTGATGATTTATAAATAAATATTATTAATTAATTCACGAACAAAGATTTAGAATAAGTAAATAAATAGTAACTATATAGATTTAATATTACTAAGTACATAAGTCGGTAAAGACTTTAATAATTTAAGAACAAATACAGACATCAACAATCATTTTGAGAATTTAGTAACAAACATTACTAATTAAGAAATAAGCAATAACACATTATGTGTTACTAACATAAAATCCCAGACTTTTTATATTTATGAGATGAGATAAAGAATATTCTTGCTATTAGTAACACATTGAAACTTGTTAAGTAAAAGACAAAACTGTAACTTTATTCATTTCCCTCCAAAACTAATCCCACCTTTCGATTGAAACAAACGCCAAAATAGCAAAGAGGCTTCTTACCCTGATAGAGTCGCTAGTGTAATTGTTTTTTTTAGGTTTTCTGGGTTTTCCATAAACATTATCGTTTATGTAATTCGATACATATAAATGTTAATTAATTCAAAGAACATCCACTATTATTATTTAATCTAAAATAATTAGATGATACACTATAATTAAATTTTTAATCTATAATATAAAATTATTTCTTTTAAATTTTAAAGATGAAAAAAAATTAACACATAATATTTTAATCATAAAAGTTATATTCTTAATATGTTTTTTAATTTATAAAATTTTATTAAAAAATAATTAAAAAATTATAATTATTTGTATGTTATAAAATTAAAAATTAAAAAACTCAATCTTTATTATAAAAAAAGTAGGATTAAAAAAAATAAATAGTCATTTAAATGTTAATAGGGGATGTCTTGGACACTTGCACATGTCAAATTACACAAGTGACACATGTCAAATTAAACAAGTGACTCCGACTAGGCCTGCGCATGGACATGCACACTGCAGTCCACGCGTATCAGCCACCTGCTAGAAATAATGAAAGATTATGTTATTGACAAATGTTTGATCAAATACTCGTGTGTCAAATTCTTGTTACTTGTCTTAATTCAACACACAAACAAAAACTAACTCTTCATAGCAATTAAGCTTCCATTCCAATCAAATTGATTGAAATTTTTAATACCATTTCCATCTTTGCATTCTATATTAATTCAAGTAATTTATCAAGGCCTCACTCTGTTAATGATTCTTCCACCATGGATTACCACCAGAACCTCAAAACAAAGGTCTGCATTATAGGCAGTGGTCCTGCTGCTTACACTGCCGCCATATACACTGCTCGTGCAGAGCTCAACCCAATTCTTCTTCAGGGTAATCCATCCAAAGACATCACCGATGTCGATAACTACCCCGGCTTCCCTTACACCATTCTTCGCACTGATCTTATGGACCGTTTTCTTAACCAATCCCTCCGTTTCGGCACCCGGGTATTGGATGAAATTGTCACCAAGGTTGATTTTTCCATCACACCCATTAAGATTTTCACAAAATTAAAGACTGTGGAGGCTGATACTGTCATCATTGCCACCGGACCTGATGTCAAGCGCTTGACAGTCCCCGGCTCCGGTGATGCCCCAGAAGGATTCTGGAACCTTGGAATTCCAGGGTACCCTGTTTGTGATGGTGCCAGCCCCAATTTACGAAACAAGCCGTTAGCTGTTGTTGGTGGTGGAGATTCAGCAATGGGGGATGCTAATTACCTCACCAATTATGCTTCCATAGTGTATATAATCCATAGAAGGGAGAAATTCAGAGCTTCTAAGGTTTTGCAGAAAAGGCCATTGGGTAATCCGAAGGTTAAGGTGATTTGGAATTCAGTGGTGGTTGAAGCCCATGGAGACCAACGTTTAGGGGGAATTAAGGTGAAGAATTTGGTGACAGGAGAGGTTTCTGACATGAAGGTTTCTGGGTTATTTTTCGCAATTGGGCATGAGCCGGCAACCAGATTCTTGGATAGTCAGGTGGAACTTGATTCTGATGGCTACATTGTTACTAAATCTGGGAGCACAAAAACCAGTATCCATGGAGTTTTTGCTGCTGGAGATGTCCAGGACAGGAAGTATCAGCAGGCTGTTACTGCTGCAGGAACCGGTTAGTCTTGTCTCTCTAGTAATGCTTTAGCTTAGTAGTAATACTATGTTTTATGTTCTGCTTGACCAGTGTTCTGTTTTTTCTTGATTCCAATGGTGCAGGGTGCATGGCAGCCTTGGAAGCAGAACATTACTAGGAAGAGATTGGATCTGAGTAGGACAAGAGTGACTGTGATTGCCTACTTCCTAGCCAGTGTTCACACTGTTTTTGAAGTTTCGAACTCAATTGAATGATATGGTCTAGTTAGATATATGATTCGATTAGTTTGGATGATAAGCTTAGTCTAAGTCAGATCAAGTTTGATATTTTTTTTTTCCTTAAGTTGTAAGCTAAGTTGATGATGAATATGATACGTAAGATTTGTGCCCCTCTTCTATCTGTTTTTGTTTTTTTGCTGAAACCCTCTTCTATTTGTTTTTTTAATTGAAAAAATTTATATCTGGAAGACTGAAGTGAAAAAGTGAAAAATTTATCTGAAGTTAAAAATTCATCTGAGAGTGATTATAATGTAAATTTATCCCAATAAAGCCTGTCAAACTACTCAAATTTTATCCTATCTGTTTTTTTTTTTTTTTTTTTTTTGCAAAGGGCAAAGCAAAACAAACATGGTATGTAAGCAACCTCCTGTGTAGTATGAAATATGAACCTTTGGAACATAAAACTAGGATCGAGAGTCTCATTTTCTCATTTCGCGCCTATCAAACGTCTTGACCGTTTGGTTCCGCGGGAAACAAAGGCGGTTCAGAAAAACGAAAGGACCAAATTGCGAATTTCAATTTTGCAACAATTTTGATTTTGATTTTTGACGTTATAAAATTGAAAAGGAGGACACGAAGGAAAAGAAGAAAAATTTGCAAATGAATTTTTGCCCTAACAGCTGGAACAAGCTGTTCACATTGTTGAGCAAAACTCGCGGCTTGGTTGGACTTGGACTCGCTTCCTCGTCTTCTGCGGCGGCTGCTTCTCTTTCTTCATCTGCTTCTGCATCTGCATCCAAGGTAGCCACTACTGCCAGTTACTCTTCTACTTCAACATCTTCCGCCATGGATGAGATTCGGACCTTGAAAACCAAACTATGTATCATCGGTAGTGGCCCTGCTGCTCATACTGCTGCTATATATGCTGCTCGTGCTGAGCTCAAACCCATTTTATTTGAAGGTTGGATGGCTAACGACATCGCCCCTGGTGGTCAGTTGACTACGACTTCTGATGTTGAGAATTTCCCTGGATTTCCTGAGGGTATACATGGCATCGAGCTCATGGATCGTTGTCGGAACCAGTCTCTCCGATTTGGTACCCAGATCTTCACTGAGACTGTTTCCAAGGTCGATTTTTCTGCAAAACCCTTCAAGGTTTTCTCCGATTCCAAGACTGTAGAGGCTGATTCTGTTATCGTTTCGACTGGAGCTGTTGCCAAGCGGTTAATTTTTACTGGGTCTGGTGAGGCTCCTGAAGGATTTTGGAATCGGGGGATTTCCGCATGCGCTGTTTGTGATGGTGCTGCTCCTATTTTCAGGAACAAGCCTCTGGCGGTGCTTGGTGGTGGGGATTCGGCTATGGAGGAAGCTAACTTCCTTACAAAATATGGTTCAGTGGTGTATATAATTCACAGGAGAGATACATTTCGGGCTTCGAAGATTATGCAGAACAGGGCCATGAGTAACCCTAAGATTAAAGTGATCTGGAATTCCGTTGTCGTCGAAGCCTGTGGAGATGGAGACAACAGAAAAGTTTTGGGGGGACTCAAGGTTAAAAATTTGGTTAGTGGAGAAGTTTCTGACTTGAAGGTCTCCGGTTTGTTCTTTGCTATTGGGCACGAGCCTGCCACCAAATTCTTGGATGGTCAATTAGAACTTGATTCTGATGGCTATGTTGTCACTAAGCCTGGAACCTCCCTGACCAGTGTCCGTGGAGTTTTTGCTGCTGGGGATGTCCAAGACAAGAAGTATCGGCAGGCTGTTACTGCTGCTGGCACTGGTTAGTCTTATTATACTTTTTAATCATGTTGTCCGCATCATTGTTAAATTGTTCTCCATGAGTTTCCTTAAAGTAGTGGATTCATTAGATGGACCATTTGTTCAGTAGATATGATATCTGTCTTTGAACCATAGTGCTGCGAGAGTGCTGTTACTCTCATACTCCCCAAGTTTAACACTTCTAACTCTTACTGCAAGTGGATTACTTAAACACATATTATAGATAATGATCTAAAATAAAGCTTAAGGTGACTGTATTGAACATAAGAACAGGTGGATAATCCTCTTAATTGCTATGAAAATTGCTGCAAGTAATATTGGCTATGTCATTCATTTAGTTTGATGTTTACCGATATACTAAATCACACTTGGAGATGTAAATTTGTGGATTATGAACAATTGGTGTTTGAAATTAATTGGTATATGTGGAGACCTTTTGTATTGTTCAAAACAGAGTTTGTTCTTTAATGATGTTTATGTTTTGCACAATGACTATGTTTAGTTTTAGAAGACTTGAGGACTATCCGTTATCACTTATCAAGAGGTTTTTATTTTTCAGTAACCTCTGCATGTTGTTTAAGTTATTGATGAAGGAAAGGGAGATGAGAGAGAGGATTTAGTAAATATCTTATAAAAGTTTTCCTGCTTAAGTACTGATTTGGATGGCTTGACATCATTCCTGTTTGCTCACTTAAGAATTTTGGACTTCTATGTTTGTAGCGTTGCCTAAAAGGGAAGCTTTCACATCAAATGGCTTCAGGCTCTTCTAGTGATATAGTTTGCAATAATTTCTCGAGTAGATATGGTGTCAGTTGCCCAATAGTCTCACACCTATCATGAAGTATTCTCATTATTACTTCACCATTTTGATATGCATTCTTGGGGGATGTGAGATTGCATAAATAAATTTAGAAGTGTCCTTAAAAGTTAGAACAGAAATAGGGTGTGTAGTCCCAGTAGTTCTGAATAAAACGGCATCAAGGCAAAGCTATTACCATTATCATAAATGGTCTTGATGTTGGAGCACCTCAAAATGCACTGACTGCAGCGGACAAGGCTTACGGTGAAGCTATTACCATTAAGCTATCCCCGAAGGCTTCGGTAAAGTAATAAACCAGCATCCAAGTTTTTGTCCAACCATCCACCTAATAGCTATCTCATCAGTAGTGATGTCTCTTTGCACATCCTGAGCAAATTGTTTTGCGATTAGTCAAGGCAGATCATCCTGAAAATTAATGTTATAACTCATAACTTGTAACATAGCTATTCATACTACTAAAAGATTATGAAATCTTACTTGACTTCAATTCATGAATCTAGGTCTGTTTTGTTTATAAGATAGTAGTAGAAGTGCCTTATGTATAACAGTTGTTTTACTTTCTCTCTATGGATAGACTTAGATGTGTCTGAACATAAGGAGAACCAATTTTTCCCTGTTTAAGTGTTTGAACATTCCTGTGTCTGGTCATGCTGAAGTTGGCTTGTCTAAATATTGGTTCAAGGTTGTCAAATGACTTGAAAACAAGTTCCATATTACTTATTCAACATGGTGTGGTTAAGCTTAGATATACTTGTCTTGGATTTCGTAAATGTATTATTTTCGCATATGGTCGTAAAGGAACTTAATTATATTTCTTTGCCTGCTATTTAGTTACATAGACATGTGTTGGGGTTCCTGCTTTAGTTTGAAAAATCCTCAGTTTGTATATCATATTTGGAAAGTGCACTGCAGAGGTACATTAAACACTTGCAGAAGTATCCTATACTGTCTACATGAACCAAATCGCCAATCAACTTTGGTTGTAATGACTAAACTTCTTTCCCTTTCCGTGTTTGAGCTTATAATCCCTTCTTATTTCATCCAAGAGTTGTCTTTTCATCTTCTCGAATTTTTGGGGTCAAGGAAGGTGGGTGAGCCCTCAACATTTTCTCTGAACTTTCCAAATAACCATCAGAGTTACTATTTTCATCCCACCAGTTAAGGCCTAAGGGTATAGATAGAGTATTATTTTTCTAGAACATCCAAACAAAGTAGTACCCACTTCTTTGCCCCTCCCCTCCCCTACCTCTCTATAAAAACGTCCTCTCCTTCACCTCTAAACTCCCAAACACAGCTTTAAATGGGTGCAATCACGGGTTGTGTGTGGCTTGAGAAAAAGAAACGAACACAATTAAGTAACAACTGACTCATTCTACTATTAGGAGCACATAAGGTTATTCAGTTGGGGGAGGGGAGTGAGAATAACAAAGGCTGTCACTTTTTTTCCAGGTCATGTTCTCACTAAATTCAATTAGAATATGTTGTAAATCATTTTGGTTACCGATGTTGCTCAATGAAAATTTCCACTATGCAGCAAAGTTCTCATCAAACTCTTTATCGTTCACATTGTTTTATTGTTTAAAGGTCACATTCCCTGCAACTTCGTTCTTTATATATATTTTTTGTTCTGATGTTGCAGGGTGCATGGCAGCGTTGGATGCAGAACATTACTTGCAAGAGATAGGATCCCAGGAGGACTAAGACTGACTGACTATCTAGGATATGAATTCGATTTGAAAGATTCTTGATTAGAAGCAGATGAAGGAAGCTCTTTCGGAACTCGATTCCGTGTCTCTTATGTTTATTAATACTCATTATTTGGTTGCAAAAAGAATTAGATAGCAATATGTTCTCAGCTCCTTTACTGCTATTTTTTCACTATCAGTATCTTTACTGCTATAAGAATGTACTTGGTCTTGTAAGAGAGGCTTCATTGGCATTAAAATGCATCAACGTTTTGATCATTTAGACATTATGATTGCATGCTTATTCAAACTTAGCTAAGCTCAAGTAAATTGCTTCATATTTCTTGAAGTTGGGAGAAACTTCAAAGGATACCTTGGTGTTAAATATAGGGTTAGCTCGAATGTGTGGGATCGTTTGCTTCCCTCCTTCCCAAACTTCTTGTTTTGTACTGGAAATGCCTTGTGTTAAGGCTGACAAATAGAGAACCAAGCAGCAAGTCCTACAGTTATTTTGAAGATGTTTGAGACAAATTGAGATTGTGGGTCTGTGTTTGTTCATGTCGTTTCTGATGCTATGCTTTGAGAAGTTCTACTTCCTAGTTGATACATAGCCCATAAGGTGTAGTAAATAAGTGTGAATTCTGTCTGATTCTCAAGCATCATGCTTGTATTGAAGTCCGTATTTGCACCTCTGTGAAGCATGAGCTGTAGAAGTTAATTAAGGAGAAAAAAACAAAAAAGGAAGATCTCTGCAATTTTTTTCTGATACTTTTTATTTTTAAAAACAATGAGATTCAAAGATTGATTTCTATCATGATTCCGGGGAATCTGGATGACAATATTACGTGCACGATATCAAGATAAGTGTTGATCTCTAAATTTGGACGGTTATAAATGGGCACATGCCACTAAATGAGACATAAGGTCATGAAAAAAAATTAATAATTAATATGATCAGTCGGGAATTGGGGATCTGCAATTTTATCAGTAGACTAGCTTTCTCAATCCGACACGGATAGTAAAAGTATAGAACTTGAAATTTTTCATTGGAAATTCCAGTTTTGAATTTCACACAAAGATATGTGTGTGTTAACAAAAATAATAATAATAAAAAAAATTGAAACATTTTTAAATTTGAATTAATCTTAAGTATTTCAAATCAAAAAACGAAAATAAATGAGGGTCTACTTGGTTCGTATCATAATATTTATTCTCGTGACACGTTTTTCTTATATAATTTATTGTTTGAATAAAAAATTTATTTCCTGAAATAAAAAGTAACAAACAAAGAGGGTAAAGAAATGATTTCTTTTTCTTCTCTTGAGTATTGTAATATAATTATCTATATAAAAAAATAATTAAATAAATCATCCTAGTTCAACTGGTAGAGCGCATGGCTTTTAACCAAGTGGTCGTGGAATCGTTCCCCCGTATGGCATTATTTTAATTTTTAGAAACACCTGGAAATGGATGTTTGAGGTTCAATGTCTGAGACTGTAAAAAATTCGGTCACAAGATTTATGCAAAAGTTGTGGTCACGTACTAAAGAATAGACCTTTATAAAGGAGTTCACATTATGTTACTCGGTGTACGTGATCAGTCCATGTGCAATTTTTCTCTATAGATTGCAGCAAGATGCTTGTAAATTGAATCATATTCAGAGTGCAAAACACAAATATCCTCCATCTTTCAAACCAAAGGACACTAGAGTTTCCAACTGACCATTTGGATTGGCAGTGAAACCTGAATCATAATCTCCGTCTTGTTGTAATTTTTAATATAAGCTGTCCTAGCTCAACTGGTAGAGCCCCACGACATGGATTGGCAGTGGGTTTGATTCCCACGACGTGGAAACGGATGTTTGAGGTTCAATATCTGAGGCTGTAAAAAATTTGGTCACTGTACTAAATTTTTTTGTGTGTGCTTGGATTTATGCAAAAATTAATTGTGGTCACGGTACTAAAGACTAGACCTTTGTCTGTGCTTGGATTTATGCAAAAATTAATTGTGGTCACGGTACTAAAGAATAGACCTGCAAAAAAGAGTTCACTTTATGTTGCTCAGTGTACGTGATCAGTCCAGGTGCAATTTTCCTCTATAGATTGCAGCAAGATGCTTGTAAATTGAATCAGATTCAGATTGCAAAACACAAATATCCTCCATCTTTCAAACCAAAGGACACTAGAGTTTCCAACCATGTGTTTAACAATTCACACTAAGAGTCCATTTGGATTGGCAGTTAAACCTGAATCATAATCTGTCTTGTTGTAATTTTAATGTGCATTTAGATTGTCTAAAAAGATTTGTAATCATAATCTGAAAAACTGGCTTGTGTATAAATTAAAAAATATATATTTATTTTTAGTGTGTTTGTGTAGTAGTTCAGGACCAGCGTCCCAGCATTCCCAATCCGAGTTTCAATAAAACTTTAACTTATGTACCCATTACAATGCTAATTGAAGAAGGAAAAGCAAAAGAACTAGAGGACAGAAAAAGCACCAATTTCCACCAACCCTACATCCCATTTGGAAATGCATCAAGTTTCTTCCTAAAGATACAAAAATTAAACCACAAATTAACAACACAGTGAAGAAGATTACAACACAACTGCATACTGAAAAATACAAGACACTTTTAAGCCAAGACTTGGTGCCAGCAACAGCAAGTGGCATGCCTCAGAAGTGGGACACAACCAAAACAATTTGTACTAATGAAAGAGATGAGAAAGTAGGAGAAACCTCTCATGTCACAGAGTGGTTAAGTCCTCTTTCTCTTCCACCTTCTACACCTTTCTCAATTGCTGGCCATTTCGAAAGAGACAAAGGCTCACATGGATCACAATTGTTAATTAAACTAACCGGGGATCTCGACCACGGTCAATTTTTCTTTCCCCACCAACTTTCCCTCTTTAATATTGGTGTGCTTTTATTTATTTTTTTCTTTTCCTTTTTCTTACTATTTCTTTTCTAAATTTGGGGGTCAGGCCTGATGTCTGAGCTCACGTTAAAAGATTACTGTACTAGTTTGTCTTGAGCTGGTCAGACCATTTTGGAGACATCCTTGCTAGATCTGTTGTATTTCATATGGCTCTTAACAAGCTGCCCTGCTGCAAGGGCAGACATAAGGGAAAGCTCAGCAGCAAGAACTGAACCAGCCACTATAGTGGCTAACAGCCTTGAGTTTGCACCCGGAGAGTCTCTGCTGGCACCCTTCACTCCAAGTAGGTTAAGGCAAGCTGACTGAGATGCTAGCTGTGTGCCTCCTCCGACTGTCCCCACCTGAATCATAAGAGACAATATATACCAAGTAAAGGAATTAAGTATTTTGGTCAATAACAATCACAAAAGAAGATTTTCTGTAAGACTGTAACTAGTTTTTCAACATGCCAGGGTTAATGGGTAATGCAAGGGAATATGTCCTAAGCAAGAGTGACTTTACCATGATGGATATGTAAAAGTGTCTAGACGAAGACATGCTTGCAATAGAAAAACTTTCTTTCAGGTGACTCTGATTCTTAGATTATGTGCCATTAAAAAAAAGATTCTTACATCATACAGCCAATGGCTCGAGTCTAATGGCAGATTCTCCTCCTTTTAAGAGCAAGGTAGAAAATGAACAGATTAATGACTGTACCAAAGCATGTGTTCGTGTCCATGTGTTTTTCTACTTTACCAATATTTAGAAGAAAAAGAAAAAAAAGAACTGACAAGCAGGTGAGACTCATTATATGCCTAAGGGGATACCATGCCACTCAGACTACTGGGAAGACAAATAATATTTATTTAAAATAAAAGAGATTTGGAACCATCAAGTGTACCTCAATGGAAGGCATGGAGACAGAGATGTGAAGGTCCTTGCCATCGTTGACAGCTTCCATCATGGTGATACAGTGAGAGCTCTCCACATTCTGGGCAGGATCTTGACCAGTGGCTATGTAGATTGCTGAGACAATATTGCTGGCATGAGCATTAAACCCTCCAAGAGCACCAGCCAAGGCTGACCCAGCAAGGTTCTTAAGCATGTTAAGCTCCACAAGGGCAGCCACTTCTGTCTTCAATACTTTTTTTACCACCTCTTCCTTGATTATTGCCTCGCATACTATAGACTTGCCACGTCCTTCAATCCAGTTTACTGCAGCTGGTTTCTTGTCCGCACAAAAGTTTCCTGCGAGAAGCAATTCAAGTTAAGAACATAAAACTGGTTCTTTCAATTAAATCAATTAGACACTGGACATAGTAAATTAGCTTGAAATGCACAAGAACCAATATCTACACATAAATGAAATGGAATTGAAATGAGGGTGAGAGTTTACCAGAGAGGCCAACAACATCCATATCAGGGAAGTCGTTTTGAAGAAAATCAAGGACGTTTTGCACCCCCTTGGAGACCATGTTCATCCCCATAGCATCTCCGGTGCTGCAACTGAATCTGATGTATAAATTCTTGCCTGCTATTGCACACTTAATTCCTTGTAACCTTGCAAATCTGCTTGACCTGCAAAACACCCATTCAACTAATTAACCATATGCTTTTAGCCAGAAAATAACGAATTAACCATATGCGGAGGCCTTTGCTTAGTTTGTGGCTTTTTGCTCAAAATAATTGGAGAAGGTGGCGTAATAATCATTTTTTGACAATGGTAATTGTAAAGTATTGGTGTGTAAACACATTAGGAATTCCTTAGTGGCAATTGCATAACATGGAAATTTCACAAATAGAAGTAAACAGACTGCAGCCCCACACCAAAATAATATTCTATTTCTGGAAAATCCAATTTCCACACCAACTTGTTTTTCTTTCAGAGAGCAATAATTCTTAATTACTCTACTCAACTAAGTATTCTTTTTCATATTCACAATAATGATGTGACAGAGCCAAACCCCTAAAATTACAGAAAGCTCAGCTAATAATTAAAATAAGTATGCCATATGATTCGTATACATTAAACTTGAAGCACTAGTCAAGAAAAAGAGAAAGCTTTAAAATTGAAACAAATACTTACTTATTGAAAAGGACAGAGAGAGAATCAAAATTGACAGGATCCTCTAAGAAGAACTTCAACTGAGCGGCCCTGTTGGCTGTAGGGAATCTGACGACGGGAGCTCTGGTCATCCCATCCCTGAGCAACACTGAAGTAGCTCCACCGGAAACATAAATGGCCTTGCAACCTCTGTTGGTGCTAGCCACAAGGCAGCCCTCTGTGGTGGCCATAGGCACCGTGTACTCTTTACCGTCCATCAACAATGGTCCTACCACCCCAACTGGGATCTGCACATACCCAATTGGCATCTCACAACACTGCCCCAAAATCGAATCGTAGTCGAACCCTTCCACTGGAAGACCCTCTAACGATTTGCCCGATATTCTCTGCACCGCCTCTCTTCTGATTGCTGCCGCTCTTCTACAATCGCCCAGTCTCGATTCCAAAGAATACGACGGGATCGACCCAGACACAACTGAGTTGATGATTTCTCCGTCCTCCTGGGAGAGATTCAGAGGGTTCATATCTAAGACCTTAGACGGCGGTGCAGAAACCACCACCATCTGGGTCGGCATCTGAGGCTGAGAAGAGACAACGGAGCAGTCAATGACACCAGCTGGACAAGAGCCAGGAGGGCGACTATCTTCTTTAGCAAAGAGGGTATTATCGTCGTCGTCTAATTCAAGTTCGTCGTCAGAAGAAGCTCGAGAATTAGCTGATTGAACGAACCCAATGCCAAAGAAACCCAAAAGGTAAATCACGGAGGCGATTAAGGAAACAATGGCAGCAATCTCGGAGAGAGTAACGACGTGGAGAGGAGTGGAGGTACGTATCTTCTCACGCCATCTGTGAAGAAGAAAATACGCAACCGAGAAGAAAAGGCTGAAGAAAATCCCGTTGGTTAGGTACAAAGGCACCAATGGAAGCGCTTGTGTATCCGAACCCGAACCCTTTACAAGCTTCTGGTGATGGGTATGGTGGTTCTGAGTACGTTTCTGGGGTTTGAGAGGTTCGCCGGCTTTTCTTAAAGGAACAGAACTAATGGGTCGCCGGCGAACGTCCATGGATTCACAGGTTTTACGGCGACCAAACTAATCAAACCCAAATCTACCTACAAATTTTAGTACAAAAAATCAAATTACAGAATGGACAAAATAGTATAAGCGAGAAAGAGAAAAGAAAAAAAAAAGGGTTTTTTGAGTGGTTGTAGAATAGAATATGTAGCTGAAAAAGTACTAATTTGGAATGTGAAAGTTTTGAATTTGGGAGGAATGGTTGAAAGGAAAAGCGCAGGTCTAGGAAGTTTTTTATAGAAGAAGGAGAACAACAGGGACGAAGAGTGAAGGAAGGTTTGCGCGCTGGAACATTGCCCACACGTACAACGTGTTACCCGCTATTATCGGTTTTTTCCTTCCCTCAATCAATAACTTCAACACGATTTTTTGGCACGTGGCAGTAAAAAAAAAGTTGAAATTACCTTTACACTCGTTAAAAAAAAAAAATCTTAAAAAAATTATTGGATTTATTGTAACTATTGATCATGATAAATGTCATTGTTAGTTATTAGGATAGATAAATATGAAAGAAATTTATCATTCATTGTATGTAATAATTTTAGATCACTGCAATTAATGAATTACTCATTTTTAAATATTTTAAATTCTGATAATAATTTATTACACTATAACAATATACTTCAAGATGTGTGTTTAAAAACCCTAATAAGTTAATCAACATATTTGAACTTAATATATATGATTGTATTCCTTGATTTCTTTAGTACAAATGTAAAGCAATATATATGGTGGGTACTTCATTTTCTTGTCTTGTCATTACTCCTCAAGCAAGCGTAAAGCAATTTTAACCGTATATGGTGTACATACTGTAGTGAAAACAAGAAGTTAAAGAAATATTTTAATTTTAATAATTTGATAGAAAATTTAATTTAGTATTTATATATTAAAAGTTTAAATATTATTATGAGTTTAAAAAATAATACAATGTGATTATTATTATTTGTCAAATTTAATTAAATAAAAAGTGACGTATCAAATCGATATCATGACACTTGTAAATAAATTATATAAGATATAATTTATCATGTTATTTGTCGTTAAGTTATATTTGACGAAAGGTGATAGTAAAGGCTATTGCATAATTTTCAAAAATATAATGATAATGATGACATAATAATTTTTAAAGTGTTAAGACATAATAATTTTTAAAGTGTTAAGACAACTGAAATCACAGTCAAATAATAAAGACTAAAAATGCAATGAAACCAAAACAAAAACTGTGAAACCAAGGTCATATCTGAGAATAGATTGAAAGAGACACATACACCCTCCTTTTTTATATGTTAAAAAGATAAGATATGATAAAAGAGTATAGTGAGTCATGATATAAAGAGAGATATATAAACCTTAATTTCCAATCAGAACATCAATATACTTACTTTGAATTAAAAATTAATTTCAACGAGGCACCACAAACTTTTTGAACTCAACTTATTATAAATTTAATATAATAGTTGTCTAGTTAAAAGAAAAATCACAACAAAAAGCTTTGCTTATTTTAATTAAAAATAAAATTAATTTATATGATATATTTAATAAAACAAATTTAATGATATCCATAAATTATTTGTTAAGATGATAAATATAAAAATTTTATATTATTAATTATATTAATTTATCATGATTTTATGCATAATAAATAATTTTTTATTTTAAAATTGTTTTAATTTTATAATTTATATTTATTATATTTTATTAAATGTGGGTACTAGTTAAAAACTCTATCTAATAATGATAGTATAACGAGGCAGTCAAAAAAAAAAAAAAGTGTGAATAACGTTTCATGCGCGTCACTCGAGGATCACATGTAGAGACGTCCAAATTTTGAATTCGGACTATTCTCTAGTTATTCTCTACTTAGTGAATGAATTGTTTTAACTTTTTTTTTTGGTATTATGTTAATGGTAATATATAAACGTGACTTAAATTGAAATTTTTATTTATTTCTCTGGTAAGAAATGCATCAGTTTCAGTGTTTTTATTTAATTAATATTTTTAATTCAATCAAAATTTTTGAAATTTTACTTTTTATGATGTCTCAATAAATATAGTCCAACTTAAAAATATATATTTCAGGTCACATTTTATTTCAATAAGTAAGATAAAAATAGTATTACGTTTGTTAATTTGTCAATCATATGTCTCTAGTTACTCATAGAAAAAATGAGTTTTGTTTCAAAGTTTGTTATCCTGTGTCTCTATCTACTCATAGACAAAATGAGTTTTTTTTCGAAATTTCTTATCGTGTTGAAAAAAGTTAAATTTGAACTAAATCTTATCACTTTTGTAGTGAATATTAAAATCAATAAAAATCTGTCAAGTAAAAAAAAAAAATTTATTAAAACTTTATTTAGACAGAATTGACCTAGTGATAGAAAATATAAATTATTTTCATTGATTTCTTATATTATCTTTATTGACCTTTTGGATTAAAATTTTTTGATGGAGATAATGGTGAGTAAATTTTTTTTTTTAATATAAATATCATTGAATTATACAGTGCTTAATAGAAATAATATTAATATAAATATCATTGAATTATACAGTGCTTAATAGAAATAATATTATTAGACATTTCTTTCTTTGGAATAATATATACATAATGATGTGACTTGAATTAAGCCATCGTTCTATATTAATTTGACATGAAAATTGAAAAGGAAAATGGTGCTATCTTTGTCCCTCTGAAGCCAATGGACAACATGCATTATTTGATTTTGTTTACTCAACATGCATTAGTTGAGTAAATTATATAACATTCTTTGGGTTATATCAAATACTACAAAAACCCATAACTATGGGGAATTTTTTTTTGGACAATGTAGATTTTAAAAGAGAAAATAAGTTTTATGTAATTTCAGAAAAATATAATGACTGTTGGAGTAATTTTTCAATTATTTATTGAGTGGGCCTAGTCTAAAACTCTAACCCTAATCCTAACCCAACAAAGTATAACGGGCTAGGCCTATATTCCATAATCCTTCATTACGAGCCTTTCATTTTCAGTTTTCACCAGCTCCGAATCTGAGATCTTGTCGAATTTTCTGAATTCTCAGTCTGAAATTCTCGGTCGTGTTGGGCGAGGTTCCGATAACTGCAGGCAGCTAAGTATCCGATCTGATCTGCTTCGGTGGAAGTCAAAGTTAAAAATGGAGGAATACCCAGAAGAGTTACGGACTCCTCCAGTGACATTGACATCGGTGGTGGGTTGCCCCGAGCTTCACAGCCAAATTTCGACTCAGCTTCACTCTGAACGGCCACCCATCAATACCCTTGCCTTGCCGGATTTGTCAAAAATCTTTCTTTTTTCCAAGAAGAAAGAGTCTGAGTCTGACCCCACCTCTCCTTCCTCCTCTATTGGTGGCATTTTCAAGAAAGATTGGTTGTTGAAGCATCGAACTAAGATACCTGCTGTGCTTGCTGCTCTTTTTCATTCCGAACATGTGTTTGGTGATCCTGTTCAGTGGCTTCAGGTCTGCTCCGATCTCGACTCCATCAATTATGAATTCCCTTCACCTGTTTTATTCCTCATACTTCTCACATTCTTCTTGTCCTGTTTTATTTTTCTTGTGAAACAATCTTTTAAATGCTCTTGTGGATTAGATTTTGTTTTCTTACTAGTTGACACTGTGTTGTAGTATTGCTGCTTATCTATAAGTATTCATGCATATGGGCAGAAATGTAGTTCGTGCAAGGAACATCAAATTGGTTATTGTAGTCGTCCATTGGAATTCTTATGGTTAGTATTTACTGATTCTCTGAAAATTCCCACGAAGGGAATTGGAGACACACCATTATGGAGCAGGCTACTTGTATTACCACTGGATGCTTTGGGCTTACTTTTGAACCAATGTCCACTTAATACACGTGGAGAAAAATCTAGCTTTGTTTTAAATTTATTTCGGAGGGCAGGCGGAAAAGCTAGCTCTGTATCATTGCCTCATTAATATTATAATAGATTACTACGGAATAGTTTGTGTTTGGTAAGATGTTGAAGGCATTTGAATATTTGATGTGGATGAAGTCAGTGAAGATCGAATGATTGCTTTACATAAGCGTGCTGAAGTAGATTCCAAATATGTTGTTGTATTCAACCCAAATGATACTTCAGAACTGAAACAGTCTCTTAGCAGGCATGTAAAACTTCTATCTCAAAACCTTTACTTGCATTACTTTGTTTGTTTTCGTATAAAAAAAATGATATAATTACCTGTATGACTTTTTGTGCAGGCTGGGATGTGCATTTGCTGAATTAGCAATTACATATTACAGAGATGAAGGACACAGAATTAAAACGCGAATAAACAAGAAGATCACTAGCTCCATTGAGTTGAATATTCGCTACTGCTTCAAGGTATGAGTTTCAATGTCTACTGAAGTTTTCTTTTAGCAATTGCATTTATGACATGCGAAACAAGTGGGATTGTTCTCTCAGCTATACTCTTTAATATTTATCTGGCAATAGGATCTGTAAACACATTGAAATTTCTTACTTCTCTTTCAGTCATACATTTATGATTTTTCTCTTTCTTTATATTAAAGTGGGCTAAACATCTAGGGAAGAAACTTGTACCTGCATAGTATATATAATGTCTCTGTGTGATTATATTCTCTGTTAACTTGCACAAGTGTGCATTATTTATCTAGATGTTATGAATTGCTAGGTTACTGTATATGCAGAGTTCAGAAGAGACTGGGTTGAAGCATTGAGGTTTTATGAGGATGCCTATCATACTCTTCGAGAGGTATGTGATTCATGCATCATAGTGATTTCAAGTTTACTTTATCTAATTTGTCTTAACACTTAACAGTAATCTGTGAGGTCAACTATATCTATTTAGCCTTATGTCCTCCTTCCCCCTACAGTCTAGTGGTTTAGTAATTTTTTTTCCAACACTACATAAAGTTTATGGAACACTCAAATTCTTTATAAGACATGTATAAACACTATGGCTATTTCCCTTCTACGCATAATAAGTAGCACTTAGTAGATTCTTCTAAGAACAAGTGAATTGGGAAGTAAAGAGGCCGTTTCATGGTCTCTCTTGAGTCTCTTGTCATTTCCTGAATGCTACAGAAACTAATCAATTTTTTATTTTCCTTTCTGTGTTTGGTTTCTGCTTAGGAGGACTTGTCCTCCTCTCTGTACTTGTTTCTATATTAATAAAATTTCTTTTTCTATATAAAATAAAAAAAATCATCCTGGATATAGTTCCATTAGCATTGTAACGTTATTCATTAAATTTTTATACAGATAGTTGGGGTTTCAACAAGGTTACCGGCAAAGTTTTGCTGTTCAGAAACAGCTATGTGCACGTTCCTTAGTTTGGTCCTATATCAGGGTGATGGATGACTTGGCTTTTTAAAGCCTGAAACTGGAGGTAAAGATAATACTCTTGAAGTTTATAATTTGATCCAGTAAAGCTGCTCATTCAAATATAAACAGAGATTGACATTCTTAAAACTTGTGTAATTCTGTGTATTCTCAACTTCAAATGGATGACGACAAACTTTACTGGCAGGTTTTGAAACTCTTAGATATGAAAATAGCTGCCATATAATTGATCAAGAAACTAGTAGTTATTGCTAACTTATTGGGTGGAGAGGGGCAACCTATATATATCATAGAAATATACTCAATTTTAGCAAGCAGTGGGTCAGACTATAATGAGTTTGAGCCTGCCCTACCCTCTGTGTAAGGACATTGTAAACTTGCTAAGGCATCTTAAACCATCTTAGACTATAATTAGTTTGGTGTTACTAATTGAAGGCCCCAACGGAAGGTTAGCTTTGCAAGTTCTTAACAACAAAGTACGTACTAGTTGAATCACACTTACATACTTGTACCAAACAAACAAACAAAAAAAATTAAAAAAATAAAATAAAAATCATACCTTCATATAGATATTAAACAATACATGACAAAAAGAGATTGCTTTTCATAATAGATCCACTTATACAACAGGTGTCAGGTGTGAGCCAAAATACACACCAAGAGGGAGGAAAAGGATACAAGTCTGACTTCATCAAACTATTCAGTAAACTTAAAATTTAACAATGAAAAAACTATCAGCAACAGCAGTAACTACATATGCAATTAAACAGCTGGTGTGAACCAAAATACACACGTAGATGGAGGAAAGGAAATATGTCTGCTAGTATCCAACTCTAAGTTGTAGGCAACCAAACAACGGGATACCATTTCATAATATGTTGACCTGCAAGAACTGTAATCTTCTGTTAAATAAATGTGATTTTGTGGAACCCCAATTAAAGAACTTGCCACAACAGCTACTGAACCAGCTCTACTGAGATAAATGGCTTGGTCCCCTAAATTTTTCAGCCTGCAAAACTTACAACTACTAAGATCTATCTTGAACATATAAGTCTCAGTTGTACGTGGCTTTTGATTGTAATTTTCCCCCAAAACCTTGTAATAGAACCTTAGAATTAATAACAACTCCTCTTTGGTTGATTCTACAAAATTGTAATGCTTGCATAGAGTGACTCTCTGATTAATGTTGTAAACATTGTTACCACCCCTTAGAATAAAACTCAGTTCTGGGATAAGCCTTACATCCACTTTGGTAGTTCCAAATTTATGAGTACAACTCCGAGTTGTTGTTAAGCACTCATGTATAATCAAAGCATACAATGTTCCCTTGCAGAATAAGATATCTGCGAATTCTAATTTGACATTGCCATTGCCTAAACGGAAGGTGCTCCACCTCTTATTGCCGAGTTTGCAGAATGCCAACATACTGCCGTCATAGAAAACTCCAGCAACTATACATTCTAAAACATTTGCCGAAGATAGTTCGTACCATTGAAAAGAACTATATAAATAGTAACTAAATTGCGGAGGTAGTTCAAAAAATGGAATGGTAAGTGGAGAAGGAAGTTGATGTACAGCTCCTGAAAATGGATTGTAGAGAAACAAACTTGTTTCAGGTAGGACGTTTTGTTGATTCTCAGGCAAACATGTTTGGGCAATAAACAGCCAACCTTTAGAAGAACCAACAATAATTTGGTCAAGAATAAACCATCTGTTCAATGATTTAGGCAGCTTGATTTTATAGCTTTTTCCATTGAAAGGACTGAAACAGGTTAAGTATTTATTGTCTGAGATATGGGGGAGCAATAGCAAAGGAAGCTGTGGGGCATAGATTTCTTGGTTGACAAGTAACGATTTCCATGACTTGCACACACATTTCAAGCAATTAATTCCCACAATATCTAACCCTTTTATTATCAATTCCATGACATCCATGGGGAGTTCATGCCAGCATCCATATGTAATAATACTTTCTGGCAACCTACAACCATGGAAGAATAGGAACTTGATGGAAAACAAGTTCAAATTCCTGGTTAAGGAAAGGTACTCACCTAGATTACCAAAGGCGTTGAACATTGCAGCTGCCATAGATATGAGATTAACATTCAGGACTGGCACGCTAGGGGATATGAATCTCGACATTCAACTATTTCTATCGGTCTAGTTTCGATGTATATCGTCTATATTTCCACTAATTCCTCCCAGCAAAGAAAACTAAAACCACTTTTTCTCATGCTTTCTCGGCACCCAAACAGTTTCAAACTGAGAAAGAATAAAAATTTCTAGTGAACAAAACGAACACATCTCAGATCAGAAATCGAGGAAGTGAAGCATACTGTATAAGTTCTAATTTATCTGAATTTTTAATTTAGTTAACATGATTATAGAGTTTTTTTTTTTAAGGCAGTGTCATTTTGCTTTTCCTCTTCTCTACTAATTCAATTTTTACTATAAACATCAGGCATGAACAACTATATAAATTAAATTTATTTGTAAAAATATAATATAGATAAATTTATGGATTCACACTATCCATATTATGGATATACACCAACTAATCTAGTTGTTGCAACAAAATTATCTCTATTTTAGTTCTAAATATTTGTTAATGGGCTCTTATTGTCACAACCAATTTATTTAATTAAGGTCACAACCTATTAATTGGCTTGAGTTTTTTTTTTTTTTTTTTTCTAAAACACTTCTATTTACTTTATTTGACTTATCTTGTTCAACATTTATTATTATTTGTTTTCATATATCTATGTTTTTCAAAAAATAAAAATATAATTTACGAGAAAATGTAGAGAGAGAAAATTATGTGGAGTAAAAAGAAAATAATTAATATATATTAGACTTTTTTTTTTTTTAGTTAGGAAATATATTAGACTCCTAAGGTGAATTGAAGAACAAATACTAAAAAAGTTGAAGAGTTTAGGAAAAGTAAACTAGTGAAAAAAAATTAAAAAGCAAACAATAAAATGTGAACTAGCTAATTGAAGGGTTTTATAGGAAAACAAAAAAAAAGAAGTTGACATACGAGTTTTACAGGAAAAAAATTTATGAGAGGTAAGACAGCATATATACAAATGAAAGAAGTTGAAAAGTTTAAGAAAAATAATCCAATAAAAAAAAAAACCTAACAAAAATTAGACATAGAAATAATAAATATTGAACAAGGTAACTCAAATAAAATAAATAAAATTTTTTTAAGAAAAAAGAAACTCATGTTAATTAGACTTGGTTTGATAATGTTTATTTAGGAAAGTACTTATCTTATGAAGAGCACAAATTAAATTTTTTATGTTTGATAAAAAAAAAATTGGGATGCTTCTACTCATAAATAACTTGTGGCAAAAGGCTCCCTTTGTTAATTTGTTTGTTAGATGATAAATGTTTTACATAATTAATGTATATATTTTGTAAAGATTCATTAGATAGCATAATATTAGAATTTATTTTACAATTTAGGAATACACTTTATCGCTTAAAAATATATATATTAGACATTTTTTTTTAGTTAGGAAATATATTAGATTTTTAAGGTGAATTGAAAAATAAACACTAAGAAAGTTGAAGAGTACAGGAAAAGTAAACCAGTGAAAAAAAATTAGAAACCTAATAAAAAATTAGATAAAGAAAGAGAAACAATAAAATGTAAACTACTTTTATAAAAAAAAAAAATTGAAAGAAAAATAATAAAAGTTGAAATACCTAATTATAGAATTTTACAGGAAAAAGATTTTTGAAGTAAAGCATAAGCATATGAACAAATGAAGGAAGTTGAAGAGTTTAGGAAAAATAATCTAGTAAAAAAAGCCTAACAAAAATTAGACATAGAAAAGAGAAATACTGAATATTGAACAAGATAAAAATAGAGTAAATAATATTTTTAAGAAATAAAATTCATGTCAATTAGACTTGATTTGATAATGTTATTTAGGAGAATACTTATTTTATGAACAATATAAATTAAATTTTTTATATTTGATAAAAAAAAGTTGGGACGCCTAAGAAAAAACTTGTGGCCTCCATTAATTTGTTTGTTAGATGATAAATGTTTAACATAATTAATGTATATATTTGGTGAAGATTCATTAGATAACATAATATTAGAATTTATTTTACAATTTAGGAATACACTTTATCGCTTAAAATATTGAGTTAATCATCACAAACACGTACTAATTTTTTTCTGACACGTATTCAGTACATCTTTCAACATACGTACACAACATTTCGGAATGATATTTTAATCAACGTGCTAAGAGTTTGTATAAATTTCTTAATTTCCTATTAGGAATTTGATAACTACTGCCATTTTTTTTCACATTTCACATATTCTTGGAACAGAGCGGAATCATGAAAGATAACTAGCGAATGGATGTCCCTGTTCTCTTTCCATATTTTCAATTATCAATGAGTGAGAACCTCAACAGTTTGCTTTCATTATTCATGCATTAAACAAAAAGAACAAGTCAATTGAAGTAATTTAGAAGTTGAGTTCTCCTGTAGACAGACTGCAACTAACATAAATGGATTAAGGCCAATCCTATTCAAATCAACCTAAGCCTCCTCCAGGAGAAGGATGGAGTATGTTCCCAGTAACATATAACAGCACTGATTCTAGAAAATATCATATCATAGACTCCTTGAAAGTACCAAAGATGTTGTGCCAGTGATAGATACTATAGCATAGTTAACATGCCTTTGTTAAAGGGTTATCTCAATATTCACCTACAAATCTGCAAAAAAATTGTTTGAACTGCTCAAAGCATGTCCATTGTTTGAGCCTTTTCTCTTAGTTCCTGCAAAGGTAGCAACATAAAGTTAGGTCATGCCTGTTTCATTGCCAGAGCAAATCTACTCAGTGGACATACGATTTTTTAGCATGTATTATACCTTTATTACTTCGAGGATGAACATCTAGATCCATTTCATCACTGTCACTGTCCACACCTGCTTCATTCTTTTGTGTGCTTCCTGGACCTTGCAGTAAATCATCCATATCCCATAGCTGCAGAGAAAATACAAATGAACAAGCAATTCATTTACAACATCTGTAAATTAAATGATGTATGCTTACAAATATGTAAGGCAAGGAAGGTCTTGAATTCAGAATGCCAAAATATTTTTATTTTTATTAATAAGTTAAATACATGGTGCACCACAGGGCTTCTTAAGTGTGGAGAAGGTACCATCAGACGTGGAGATAACTGGCATAATATAACTGAGGCAAATGGACAGTTGCAACCTCATTTGATCAATAACCTCAATCTGAATAAAGTTTGAACACAAGTTCCTTTTAATCTCTTTTCCCTCTCAACATCTAAGCAAATTGCTTTCAGGTGAGGGTTTAGTTACCATGTGTTTCTATCTAAAGTTTTCTTGTACAAGAAGTCCTTTTAAAAAAGTAAAAGGACTTAACCAGGACCCTTTCCTGAATCCTACACTTCACTAATATAAATTTTAAAGACATCATATGTACTTCAATATGCATACACAATTCTCTCCATCTTACAACACAACTTAACTCATGTAACTTTATTTTTCTTTGAGTGGATTGGGAGGCAGAGAAAGAAATATGCACCTTTAACAAATGATCATGTGCAATACTGCCAAGGATCTTTCTGTCATGAGAAAAAGCTACAAGACCAAACAAAACCATGGGTCAAATTTGGTTCAAATTATTGATGAACCAATGTTCAGCTTAACTGTTTGCCCACATAAGAATGCTTTGGCCAGCACACAGGCACTGTTAACAATTAAAAAAATAATGAATGAAGAAAGAAAGTGATCTAATGTAGAATGGAAGATCCCAATTCACCATAACAAGAGCACCTCAGTGAACCAATCAAGTCGGGACATTTAAAAGTTAGAGGATACTTGCTATATTGGTGAAAAAGCTAAAGCAAACCGACAAACTCTATTGACTCTACCTACAGATAGAAATGGATTGGTTAACATAGAGTATATTACCAAGACGCTCCACAGGATATTCTGAGTGTTCTGCAATTGGTTGAATAACCCTGTTAGGTAATATGCCAACTAGACTGAAAAATAAAATAAAATTTATAATTAATAACTAGAGAACCAAACAAACATATAAGCGATGATTAGATAAGAGCAAAGGAGACTTCCTCTTCTCCTATACATATATACTCACTTGATGAGCCCATTCTCCGATCCAGTAATGATCCTATCTTCATCAAGCTAGAATGACAAATCAAGACTTTTACAACATAAGCCAATAAATATATGAGGCCTGAATATGCTGCAAAGATCAATGTAAACCACTCAGGCACTCACCTTCAACATAGCATCGACAGAGTTTGGTGATAGATCAACAAAGCGATCACTGGGAATCAAAATCATTGAGTTAAAACATTAGTAGAAGAAGACAGAATAGCAGTGTGTGTGTGGAGATCGAGCGAGAGACTCCCCCCCCCCCCCCCCCACACCCATAGAACAAGGTTTCATCTCCAACAGACTTCACCATATTCATCAATTGTTATCATGTGCAAACATCAAAGTACCTGCAATCCTTGAAACACCCCCACGAGTACAATAATAGAGTTCCAGTTTGGGATCCGCAAACAACTTTTCGACCATTCTGACAACAAAAACATAAGTAAATACAATCAGACATATGACTCTGAGTATAACCTGTATCAATCAGCAAGGTTTGGCTAAAAGGAAAAATAAAGAAAAATCAACAGGGTTAGTATTCATTTTCTTTTGCATTCCAATTATTTTATATCCACTTATAGATTCAATTATCTGCAGTTGTAGATAAACATCCAAAATCTAGCATCATATATGCATTGACTTTATGGACCATCCAAATATTACCCCCATGGCCCGCAAAACACTTTCACATGCCAGAGATTTAAATGAAGAACAACGACACCACATTACTTATACTGTGTGTGTTGGAAGAGAGACAAAAGTGTTTAATTTGTTAGAGAGAAGATAAAGTATATGCTACCTTCATTAAGACGACAGAAAGTAGCTCGTCTTCAGAAAACTCAGACTGGGTTTGGACCTGTCAGTAACAAGGGACAAAGTTACCAACTTGATCATCATGCAACCAAAGCACAAGCATTTCTTAATTACTTTGTAGTAGACTAATTAAGTAAAATTTACTCTACAACTTACTTTATTTGCTCGAAGATTGCATACAGAGAGAGTTCCATCTCCACTTAACAACGAAAAAGAAAGACATTTCAGGGTTTGCATCAATGCAACAAGAGAAAAAGAATACAGCAATGAATTATTTTATTTATTCTTTCAACCTCGTTATTAATCTTGGGGGCAGGGTCATCAAAAAAGTTTTATCAAGAACTAGAAGTTGATCAGCAATATTATGTCAGAACCATCCACTTGAAAATTTAAAAAAGATTATTACATCAAATCCCTATCCCACAACTGCAATATCATATTTTTTGTCCCAACATTTAAATTCTAAAGAAATGTCACAGAATCGACTACCTTGTTCCCAAGAGTTTCATAGCATCAGATGCAAAAGTCATATCCGAAACATAATCTTCATGAACATCAAAAGTATTGCTACAAGAACGTTGTCTAGTATCCCACACCTGCAACAAAGAAAAAACTAAGTGAAAACTTAGATTGGGGACACATCTGCAGCCTTGAAGATTTTTAATTACAATCAGTTCATTAACTCTAGAATACCCTAAAGGATGAGCAAGAGTTAAGATTAGAAAGGGTGGCAGTAAATGGGACATGAATACAAGTGGTTTTACTATGATATTCACTCTCTCCTTTAGCGGAAGGAAAAAAGATCAATAAGAAGTAACTTTCATTTGCATTCCAAAGTGAAGCATTGGAAACAATTAGAATTGTGAGTTGCAGTATTGTACGAAACTCCATTAGTATATATTAGTATTACTTATTGAACAGAATGCTGAAAACTACAAGGTACAAGTAAAAGGAAAAGACTGCAGATGCCCTTGCACAACTATATCACATTAACTGGAAACAGGGCATTGCACTACTGTTTTTTTAAGGCATTGCACTATTGTCAATGGCAATAATAGTAGGATATCAAATTCTCATGTTCACTAGTCATCATCTTATATCGACCTATTAGTAGAGTTTTAGCAAGCTGCAGCATATGTAGCTTCTACTGGATGAGAAGGTAGAAAAGTTCATCCTTAAGGTTTTTAACTTTTGGAGTGTGTGTCACTACTCTTTTATTATGTTTAATAGCCAATAGAATAGCTATCAGTTTGCTCATTAATTAGTCAAAAGTGCTGCATCTGATAATCTTGAATTTGCGAAAAGAAAAATGAACGATGAAAACGTTCTAGTCTTCTAGAGCATTTTAGAAAGTAGTCAATCAGTAAAAACTTACCTTAATGCATCCTGCATCATCTCCTGAGGCAATAGTTGACTCTGTTAAGTTTATCAATCTATTGACGGCATCCCTGCATCATAACACAACACCAAGTAAAAAAAAATTAAACGATGATTATGCCTAGTGGGACAGAAATCAGCACTTAAAAACTGAGTAATTGATGCAAACCACCAACCCACCCATGAGCATTATCAAGACGAACAATGGTCGACCCAGTTTCCACATCCGAAGCTAATATTGAGCAGTCTGGAGAACCCGTCAGAATTGCTAACACATTCACAAGAACAAACAAAATAAGCATTAAAATTCCACATGACATTCAAAATGCAACTTAAAAAAACATACAGTTATCAAAATCAACGTGAAAAACATGAAGAAAAAAATCAATGCATTACCACGTCCATCGTTGATGAATCGAACAGCTCTGCAAGACTCACTATGGGCATGGACTTCCAACAACCTAACAACAATTCCAGCGAGTGTCACATAAAATGATAAATAACTTAGCAAAGAACGAACACAATCTCCTCGCATATTCATTCCAATAAGTACATAAGCAAAAAGGTTGAATTTTATACCTTTGTGGAGGCTGGCTGTCACTGCTATAACGATATCTGTGAGGCACAATGAATTTCAATTTATATATTCAACCCAAAGAAGGAAAAAGAAAAAAGACTTCACCTTTGGAACAGGTGAGGGAAAAACTTTAAGCCCAGTAAACTTACAGGTGAAGGTCACCGTTGATCAGTCCGGCAGCAACTAGATTTTCCGATGGATGAAAATCAATATCAAATGCGAGTTTACCCAAATTTATTTCCATCTATATTCCTCGGAGGAACAAAAGAGAAAGAGTTAGAGTTCAAGGATGGGAATTGCTAAAACCCTAATGTCAACTGCCAACTTTGTTGGCGGGTGACAGAGCTCACTGTAGCGGCTTCAGCAGAAACAGAGGTTTAAGCGAGGGATTTGGATTTGGATTTGGGTTTGGGCCAAATTGAGCTCATGCTCTTAAACCCAGTACTTCTCTCTTTTCTTTTCAGTAAAACGGAGAAAACCTTTGGGCTTTTGATAAAGGGCCCGTTTTACTTCCGAAAAAGAATAAATTCTTGGCCAATTTACACTTTAGGCCCTTATAGTTTTAATATTTTTCAACTTGGTCACTATCTTAAATTTTTTTAATTGGGTCAATTATGATTTTATTTTAGTTTTAATTACGTCTCATGCATGCATATTTTGATTATTTTTTTCTCTAAAATAATATATGTGGGTTAATTAATAATAATGTTAATTTCGGTAAATCATAACAGAGAGTGTATTATAATAAAGATAAAATGAAATCTGTGGTCTATTTTTAAAATATTACATTTTTGTTAATTTTATTTTAAAAATATTTATTTAGTCAATTTTTGTCAAAATTCTTAATTTGTATTTTTTTGTTATTGTAACTTAAAATATTTTGTTGGATGAGATACGGATGAGATACGTACGTTGAGTTGGCAAAAAATAATTAATAATTTGTTGTAATTTTTTTTTGTCAATTTACTTGTAAAATTATTTTACATATTTACTCTCTCATTTTGTTTTCACTCATTTCTCACTTAAAAAATAATAACAATATTATCAAATTAATCAAAATTTATAAATATTTTAATTATCACAAATGTTAATTTTATAATTATTAATGAGATAGGAAAATAAAAGTGAAAGCGCATGTATGATTGCATGTTAAAAAGAATTGTTACCTCTAGCAATCAAATTATTTTTTAAGTCACACTAACAATTTTTATTTGAACAATTAACAATTAAGAAAAGAGATTATAAATATTTTAAAACTTTCGGAAATAAATTGATTGGAAAAACAATTTTGACATAAAATTAATTAAAATGTGATAATTTATTAACATTTTTATTAATTTTGGCAGGCGACAGATGTTATTTGCCATTAATAAATTGAACCCATTCGAAGAGGCCTTACTACAAAATTGTTTTAACTGTCTCCGTGTGCACTCACCTCTCTCTCTCTCTCCCGTCCTCTGCACTCAAATCGTGTTGTCATGGCCGATTCCGTTGTTTTCCTCCAATACTTGTGCTAGAAACCATTGTCCTAAACTCCTACGCCTGTTCTTAGGTTGCACTTTCACTTTCTATGTCCCTTTCGTTTCCTCCTTCTCGAAAATTCCCGAGAAAGTTCGTGCTGGTCATTTTTGAATTATATATTGATTTTGTCTAGTTTTTGTATTATGAATCATGCAATTTGCTAGGGTTTGTAGTGGGTCAAAGAATTGAGGTTAAAAGTTGGAGCTTTAGCTTCTATTCAAATTATATGCTTATGGAATCTTAGTGGTTGCATTCTGATTCCAGCTTGATGAGCAGTCATTGTCTTGGAAAATCGTGGGGTTGAAGATTTCGTTCTATTCTCTTATATTCTGTTTTCTTTGAAATTTTTAAGGTTTCTGTGTAATGTAGAAATTTTGATTTATTTTTTTTCGGTCTGAAGGTGATGGTTCATGTGTGGGATTTTGTCTTTTATTTGTACGATTAATTTTTAGTGAGTCGTTTGGGTCTATTAGCTACTAAACGCTACTGTATGCTGGTTGAATGGGTATTTACGCAGCTTCTTTACCTTATCGGGGTTTTGAAATTGACACAATAAAAGTCTATTCTTAAGCTGTACCTTAATCCCTGACTAAAACTGTTGTGCAAACTGATATTATCATGGGAAACTTGCTCATTGACTCTTGGATTCTGTCACTTAGATGGGAGCATGCAAATTTCCAAGGCCGCTTAATTGAGGTGAGTTGCTGGTTCATAGTGCAAATTTATCCATCAACGGTTGTAGATATCTTATTTATCAATATGTATATTAGAACTTCTAAATTTCTGACTTAATTTCTCTTAAGTTAGGAGTCTTAACCTCAAGTTTGATTGAAATGGCAGTCAACAATTAATTGAAACTTCCATTTTATATCCTAATACTGATATTTATCATGCTAGAAAAGTATGAGAATATTTATAAAAATGTGGCGAGGACTGCTTCAAATATACTTTTATGGAATCATATGTATCTTTTGGTGTGCTTCTTGGAATGGAATCTATACTGTATAACACACAGAAGAAAGTAAATTTGTAATCGAATCATCTACAGGGTAGATAATGAGGCGGGCTTATAGTAGGGCATGATTATGGCTGCATTGCGCCGCAACCTTCCTTTCCTGAAACCTGTGAGGCGGCTGGATCCTCTATTTGGCGTTTATTCTTGATAGTTATCCTAGTTCTGTACAAGTAATTTCTTAATTCCCCCTCCTTCTTTGCCCCTTCATAGCTGAACTAGATGCATATTCAATATTTCCTTGAAAACTGCAATATAAATGTAGTAAATTTGCACATTATTTTGGTCTGTTGACAGTTTTCAAAAGAGATTCTTAATTTACACAGATGAAGCATTATGCTTAGATTTTTTACCTTTGATCTCAGGTCACTTGTTAAGGTGCCATGGTTTTCTTTTTTTTCATTTAATGAAATGGTGTGTGGTGATTTATAATTAATGAGTTGCTGTTTGTGGAATTTTTTAAATGCTATGCTAACTACCCTAATAGTTGGAGCTTAAGTGAGAAACAAGTTCCCTTAGGGAACTTGTTAGAGAAACCTTTGTTCAATAAACTTGTTTAAGTTCCTTTTCTTTCTTTCTTTAATGAAAATATGAGATGGTGCAAAATTTGAGAAAAATGATGGCGGTCATAATTTGTTGATTATACTACCCTCTCCCTCTGCCCATGCCTGCTTCTTAAGATATTATTGATTATTAGAATTTATTGCACTTTTCTCTCTTTTTACTCTATTAATATTTGATATACTCCTCCTGTTGAAGTCCACTTATATATTAATCCATATATATATATATGTATATATATGGAATATAATGAAGTTGCACATTCAGTCAAGTTGCTAAGCAATACCAGGCTTCCTCAGTCTCAAAACTTAAGCCGTCAGTTTTTTTAGTAAAAAGCAATCGATCTTCTATTGCAACATTTTGAAGTTTTTTCCCTTGCGTCCTTCCTGAGATAGAATGATGGCAATGGTCTTGTATGGGTGCATAATAACATGTCAGGATTCCAAGACTGTGAATCATATTTATATCTAGAGCAGTGACATGGTAGCAAAGCTAATGAATATGATTATGAACAGAATGTAAAGACATGATGGGTGTTACGAATGCATCTGACACATCAGAACAGAAGTTCATATTGTGTCAATATATGATTCTGACATCCATAATAATGAAACATTTATCAATATGCTTTGGAAACATTTGTAACCCTGTTCATCCCCTGTCTCACATGACTGGGCGACAAAGTGGGCTTTTGTTGGGTATCATCTGGTTCTAATATTTTTCTCATCTCTTTTTTATCTCACTCCTTTTAGCGTCATGAGGTGAATATTCTGCATGGATTATTTTCCTTATCTGATTTCATCATGTAATTTTCTTTCTAGGATATAGAATTTATCCTAGCTCCTCGTCTACAACTATGGAGTTCATTCCCTCCGTAAGTTAAATTTAAAAAATATGTATTGGTATCTGCTATAATGTTATCTGGTATTAAACTGTTTAGATAATGCCCTTATTGTCCTTCAAGTGGTTTCTTCCCACAATTTTCATGCTTAACCAAGCTGACCTGTAACACAAGCAAGTTTTTCCCAGGCTGCCCCATATATTTCCCTCAATCTTTTCTTTTGGAAAACATAGGGAAGTTTATAAATTAGAACTCTACCATTTGTAGGAATTTATTGAAGACTCCGTAAGCTAAAATTTTGAACAGTTGAGAATTTGTAGATGATTCGAGAATTTTAAAGAATATCTGTAATCTGCATAATACTTTATTTGGTAATTTGGGTTCTATCCAATATTGACCTTTACACAATTATGTTCTGTTTCTACTGTGACTTATATAGTTGTGGCTAAGGATATATTCGTTTACTATTGTACAATACAGCTGTATAAGACTAAGTAGTAAACATTAACTTTTATAATATCAAGGTTGGAAAATATTTTCATGTAGTTGAAACATTTGATTTGGGAAATGTACTTTTGCTGTTATATTCAATAATATTATTACAATGATGTTTTTGCTTAGTATAGTTCGGAGGTCAAAGGTTGTTCACTTGTTCTTACTACTTTACTGGTAAGTATGGCAGGAAGGCACAAAGGTGGTGCAACTCAGTTACTTCAAGTAACTGGCAATGTAGTTTTTTTTTTTTTTTTGGTAAGTTAAGTAGCTAGGCTACCCCCACTCTCTCACGGCCATTTATTTGTGTATATATATGTATGTTTGTTTTAGGAGTCTGGAGCATGTGATCATCAAAGTGCTAGCCCGTTAATGCTTTAACTTACTGGTGTATTCACCTCATTTTGCATGCAGTGCTGCTTCATTTTTTTTTTCACTTGCTTTTATGTATAGCTTATAGGAGTGATGACAAAGTAGCCAACACTACAGAGGATGTCTAACGTCCAGTACTCGAAAGGTTGAGAAAGGGACCTCCAAGGGCTTGTAAGCAGGCTTCACACTCATGGTGTACAATACAACTATCTCTATTGTTGTATATATGTGGTTTTTTACCCATAGCAACAAAAAAAAGAAAAAAACTTTTACTTTTGTTTCTCCTATGTTTCATGCATGTGTTGCCTTGAAGTTGGTCCGTTGGTGTTTGGTAAGTGGGAGACATCCTTGTACAACATTATTTTTTCGTTCATGATCTAAGAATAAACTATTTTGTATGGATAACTAGGATCATGATCATCAAGAACATGAAAATGATATGTGGAAAGAAAAAGAAACAAAACTTTCTCTTTCATATGGGCAAAATCGATTTTTTACTAAATTCACTTTTTGGGAGGAATGGATTATGCATTCTAAGGAGAACATAATCCTTTTGGTACCGGAGAGGATCCATTTATGAATAGCATGAGGTCTTGCCTTTTTTGGTAGGGTATTAGCCAATTTTATAGATGTCTGATTTGGACATGACCCTAGCATAGATAAACGGATGATAAGAACACATACATACATCCAAGTTACATTGGAGTGCAGTTTCCATAAACAGAAGGAGCATCTTAAACTTGTTGATCTGTTTCTACGGTTGACTAAGCAGACGAATATTACGTATCTGCGCTTCTTAATTTAATGAGGCTCTGAAGAATGAAACTGTTTGATGAAATACCTGTTTAATCAAACAACAAAATAGATAGTATGGCATAGGTTCCAACAAACTAAGATTCTTCAAGTGTGTACCTTTGAAGCTAGAAAGTGGTTTTTCTTTTTTCCTTTTGCCAATGTGAGTTCTGTTGTATGTTAATCATCACATGTTAAGGATTTGAGAACTCACCTTTAAGGATATTATGATCATAACATCACAATTCAAGATTCAGTTATTCAGTTGGCTAGTGAAAAGTTTCAGCTCTCCCCTTTTTTTTTTCCTTCATCGAAACACCCAGTGTGTTACTACTAGGAAGAAAGCACACATATTTTCCTCATATTGTACCCCAAAAATTATATATTTGTAACAAGGTTGGAGTGTATATTGAATGAAATAATTATCTTATAACGAGTTTTCTTTAATATATTTATTAAAATGTCATAAATACAACAACTAGCATTTAAAATAGTTAAAAAATCTTTTAAATTACAAACCTCAAGAGTTAATAACTGTCATTGTTAAGATGTATTAAATATAATAATTGATATTTAAAATATTTTAAAAATCTCACCAAATCATTGAACTCACATTCTTTCAAGAAAAGACTCTGAACATTTTAAAATAACAAGTTATTTATTATATTTTATCAAAATAATGACTTACCACTGCAATAAATACAATTTTTAAAAATATGTACCTTAACAATTACCATGCCAAGAGAGATTTTTATACATTATCATAAACTTAAAAAAGAGGTTTACATATTACTTATATTTATAAAGTAAACATATAATTTTATCTTCTTATTTTGCAGCATTAAGAATAAATATATATAAACTCCTCCAAAATCCAAAATGACATGACTAAATATTTTTCATCTTCTTCTTTTGTCTTGAATGCTTTCAAAATGTTCCTGCAATTATATTGTTATATTACTTAAGTTAAACAAATATAATTAATATTTATTATTTCACTTTAAATGCATTTTTTACATTAATGACCAAACAAATTCTTTTATTATTTTAATATTTTACAATGTAGTATAAAGTTTTTAAACTTATCTAGCTGAAGAAAAGCAATAAATACAGAAGGCATTTATGGAGTAGAATAGAATTCATTTTTGAGCAGCCAATGAAATCTGAGGTGTTATTTTTCCTTTTCTGAGAAACTGGTATTGGATCCTGAGGAATTTATGCTCATATGGATATTAAATTAGGTTACATATGGCGGTTAGTGAGAGCCTAATCTTCATTTCTTCCTCTTCTTCCATATCAGAATCCAAGCACATCTTCAAAATTTGGAAAGTTCATAATTGCTCTAAAAAATCATCATCTTCTTTCCTAAAGTTGATGGCACCAGGAGGGATACAGAAACCAACGGCCAGAGGAGAAATGGTGTCAATGGGAGATTGGAGACTATATAAAGCTTGGGTGGGGTTTGATTCTTCCACAAGAACAAGAATTTGGGGGTTGGTGTTCATCTTTTTAGGATTTGAACAAGGATGTCAGATTCATCATCGACTTTCGATATGGATTGGAGTGCTGTGGATATCCAAGGGGCAAGTTCCTCTGATGCTGCTGCCATTGATGCTTCTTCTACTCAGCAGCAACAACCAGAAGTAGTACCAGGAACACCTGCTGGTCCTAATCCTAACACGAGTTTGTTCCAGCCAATTCTTCCATCATCACCCATTGTTATTGATGATGACGATATGTCAGAACCTTGTCTTTTTTATACTTCCACTCCCAACAGCCCTACTACGGGTATGTTGGCCCGCACCTTGACACCACCCAATGTAGGTGGTTATGGTTCTGCTCCATTGGGCTTGACCTTGCTGCCTAAATCCCAAGTTCAACTGCAGGTTGTGAGCAAGCCCACCTCGCCACCACACAGTGCAGGTGGTTCTGCTTTAGCGGGTTTGACCTTGCCTGCTAAGCAACCCCAACTTTTACCTCACCTTGAGAGCGAGCCCACCTTGCCACCACACAGTGCAGGTGGTTCTGCTTTAGCGGATTTGACCTTGCTTGCTGAGCCTGAACCCCAACTTTTACCTCACGTTGAGAGTGAGCCCACCTTGCCACAACCCAATGCAGATGCTGCTGCAGTGGGTTTGATCTTGCCTGCTGAGCCTGAACCCCAATTTCCACCTCAGGTTGAGAGCCAGCCCACCTTGCCACCACCCATTGCAGGTGATTCTGCTGCAGCGGGTTTTGCTGAGCCTGAACCCCAACTTCTGCCTCAGGTTGAGAGCCAGCCCACCTTGCCACCACCTAGTGCCGGTGGTTCAGTGTGCGTCACCTTGCCTGCTGAACCCCAACCTCAACTTAATATTGTGAGCCAACCCACATTGCCACCGCCCAGTGCGGGTGTTTCTGTTGCAGTCACCTCGTCTCGTGGACCCCAACTTGAGGCAAATTCTAATGTCTCCCGCCCAAAGCGTGGGCGGCCCAGGAAATACTTTCGGAATGGTCCTGGTCAGTCATCAACATCACCGCCACCGCCACCACCAATGGGCCTGTCTAGTCCATCCATACCAGAGGGAGGACCACCGTCTAACACAAGGAATATGAAGCCGAATGGCCGCAGGAAGAGGGAACCGTCTCCCCAACCTGGTATTATATTTTACTAATAGGACCCCATTTTCTTGTTTTCTCAGTTCAACTAGCATATATTAATAAATAATACAAAAATGCATGCTTCTTTGTGTTTGATGAATGATGATTGACCTCTTATTTGTAGAAATACAGGCTTATGGTAACAAGAATGGATACTGTATCTTTTTGTTTTCTAGATCCTCATTGATTTAGGCAAATATTATATTATATTATATTTGTGTATCTAGTGCCAACTTCTATATTAATCAATTCATTACTCAGAAAGCTGTAAGCAGATTGGAGCTCTCAAATGAAAGAAAGAAAGAAAAGGATGTTGTATAGAGAAATAGTTGATGACTTGAATAGTAAAATTGTATGGAGAGAGATGTGCGGATTGGTATAGAGATCCACTGATGGTTTTAAGGACTCCTGCTATAGTCATTTATCATTTGCTATGTAGACTTTTTCTTAAAGCGATGAAACTTTTGGGAAAGTAAGGAACTAAAAAATGGGAACAAAAGTCACTAAACTTATCTATATGCTTCTTGTGTAATAGTTTTTAGAAACAGTAAATAACTCTGTTTGCAGAGGATTATGTGCTCTCTCCCTCTCGTTTGTTAAATAATAGTACTAAATAGACCCTGGCAATTACAGCAGCATGCTAAGTAAATTTGTTCAACAGAACATAATATAGAGATCTACAGTAGTGGCATACGAATTTTTTGAATTAGTATTGTGCTAAGATCATGAATAAGTGGCAACAGTACTGACTTACTGTAGTACTTCTATAATTTTTTTATTTTTTATTTGGAAAATAGGGTGATTTAGTTTCTTTCACTGTTAGGGGTATGTTGAACTTAAAAATCTGCATGTTATCAACTGGTATTGCGTACATACATCTCTTGGTCATTAATATAGTCTATTTCCATTTGATTTACTGCACTGTAGTGGTTTGCCATGTTACCTAAAAAGTTTAATATAGATCTAAGAAAATAAAAAAATAAAAAATTTGTTTATTTAATCTCAGAATGTTCTCCATTAAGTGTAGGTCATTGGGTGGAAAAATGAAGATAATACTATGTCTTTTTCGCTTACTGTATGAGAGTTTTGATGGGGTATAAAGCATTCCTGTTTTACTAATTCTTTTCCTACACCCACAATAGGTTACAGAACTCACACAGGGTTAAAGGTCCTGGTTCATTCTTTGGTGAAGCAGACATTATCCTAACTACAAATTATGGATTCAGTCTTATATTGCACCTGTGTTTATCTTAAAAACTTGATTTTGATAGGGTATTTTTTGCAGGCTCAAATCGACCAACAATGATGCCGTATACTCTTAAAGTGGAGCCGGGGAAGGTACCTGATCATTTCCGTAACTTGCCTGTTTCATTTTGGATGTCTCTTATTTGCTTGTTTGTGTTTGTGTTTGTCTTTTTGGTTTTTTTCTTGGATGGTGAGAAGGCAAGAACTCAGGCACCAAAAAATACTAAAAAGCCAGTGAACTTGAACCTGGATTTATTGTTGATCATTTTGGCATCAATCATGCTTCGAGTTTGAGCTATAATGCATTTTATTGTAGTATTTTCATGGAAAATCTAGATATGCTATCTATATATAAGCCCCAACAGTGGACTTAATTTACTATTTGGGAGTTTATAATTTCCTTCTCTAACATGCTAACTTCTGAGTGGTCCATCTTGCAGCTACCTCAAAGATTGAGTTAAGAATGCAATTAGATAGTTTTATTTGCCAGGGTGGAAGCATCATAGGAGAATAACTGTGCATGGTTTTCATTCCTATATTTGCTGTTTGTTTGTTTCTACTTGTGTGCTTAGTTTTTAATTCAACTTTCCTTCTGGTCCCATTTGTGGGCAATTGGGGGTCAAGGTTTTGTCATACATGACATATTCTTTAATAACTCATGTTGCTACTTCAATCAAGAAGGAATGTAATCAATTTACAGAAAGTTTATATCATGTTTCCTTATTCTCTTTCTGCGTGCAAATTATAATTCCTACTCCTAACCTAATTTGACTTCTTTTCCTGGACATGGCCGATGTTTGCTTCAAAATTTCAAATAATATACTCTGTAAGATTTGGAATGGATGCCATACATCATATTGTCCCTCATGTCTTCTTAGAAGTCGTTAGAAATATTTTTTTTTCTTTATGTCTTCAATGAGGAAGGTGCTACATACTTTGACCTCAGCAAAGTCAGGAAATGGAAGCCATTACTTTTTTCCAGTGATAAACCATAGCATAGGGTTTGTTTCTCATGTCTTCTTGGAAGTCATTAGTATTTCTTTTTCCTTGAGTCTTCTAAGAGAAAGGTGCTACTGTGGCCCTAGCAAAAGCTCCCAACTGCTTCTCTCTTAGTTTGAAGTTCTAATTTATAATTAAAAAAAATCACTCATGATTTGAAGTATTAGGAGCTCCTATCAATATTTTCTCCTTCTCAGGATGTAGCAGCTGCATTGGCATCCTTTGCCCTTGATGGGCCACAAACGATTTCCATTCTGTCTGCAGTTGGGGAAGTATCCAGTGTGACTCTTGAATTGATGGAAGGCTACAGGATTCATGAGGTTTGTCAGAATTTTTTATTTATTTTGTTTTCATCCTTTTCTACTGAATTTTGATAAAGCATCACATGAACATCAGAGAGAACATAAATCTTGGGGCTTATTTAGTTCATTGTCTAGGTTATACACACAAATGAAATAGCACTCTAGTGTTTCTTATTCATAGCATTTTGAGGCATTTCTGACTTCTGGAAAATGGTTTTCCATCTTGGACATAATCTAGTTATTCTAGCTAGGTAACACATGCATTTGATAGTGAGCTGCACCACTCCAACAAATACTACAAATGTATGCATGTGCACTTGTTATAGAACATTCGAAAGATTATGTAAAATCACCAGATTTCTTGCTACTTGTCAGCTGTAGTTCTTGCTTTCTGCTCTTCTTTTTCAACTTTTCTTTTGGATTAACTGTCACTCTTTGTCATGGTTCTTATGAACATAGAGTTGTCGTAACATATATATTTCTATTCAACATTCTTTTTGCAGTGTATTAGAAGTACTGACTGGTTTTAATCAAAGAAAAAATTTAGTTTGTGTTAATGTTTGCATTTAAACTGTCATTTCATGCATGACTATGAGCTGCTCATATAAGGACGTTTCTATACTCTTGTGGAATTGTATATATATCTGTATATTATAAGAGTTAGTACCCTAAAAATTATTCTTATAATACAATATGGTTTAAGATGAAATTTTGATGTTACAGTAAAGACCCAACAAAATCTTCTGAAAGAGTGACATAATTATTAGCTTATGCAAGTGTTTGCTATATTTGATTCAATGTGATGAGCTGACACATGCACTGTTATGCAGGGGCCATTTCAGATTTGTTCCCTCTGTGGGGCATTTTCTCTCCCAGAGGACAGAGATGGAGGACAGGCCGGTCGTGCAGGTAGCATGTCTATCTCCCTGTCAAGGGGAGATAGAGGAGTTATAGGAGGGCGGGTAGCTGGCCGAGTTGTGGCGCGATCAAATGTGGAGGTATTTCATTGATTCAGGATTACCTATCTCCCCACTTTATACTGCATAGTCTAATATTCTTTGTTCCAATCCACTGTCATCTGGAACTGATGATCAGGTTCTTATAATGTCATAAAGGAACTTGAATATTAATCTTGCATGCATAAAATCCTTTTCAAGGATGTTAACAATGAAAAATGATTCAATCTTTTGATCCAACTTATATATAGGTTTATGATATCTACAGTTCTGATTCTTACAACATGAAATGGTTTCTGGAACTTTTGCAGGTGGTACTTCTGGGAATCCCGGCAGGATTTGGTCAACCAGAAGTTGCACCCCCACATTGAGATGAGAGCATGTAATTATAAGTTGTTCTCAGTTAGAAAATGTAAATTAACTTTCAGCATTAATTTTTCAATAAATATTTTGTTAACTATAGTTAATTATTTGTATCTAAAAATTTATGAATGGGATGTGAATGTTGTAGTTATAGACTTATATGGTAGTATTACAATATAAAGTATGGAGTATGACATTGATATGAGGTTGAAGCATGAGGTTGGCCTGAAGCTGAGGGAACAGGTAATTGCATTGCACGTGAGGTCGTCTCTGTTAAAAACGGTTATGGCGTGAGCAGCAGCAGCAGCAACGCCAGCTGGATATATGGTTGGCCGGACATTTGGACATGAACCACCACGTGTCCCCCTTCACAACACTCACACACCTGTCCCACTTCTCTCTCTCTCACTCTTCTCTCTGCCAAAAATCTCAAATCCCTATCCAATTTCTTTTCATAGTTAGTTGGAGCCCTTGAGGCAGATGTAGAGAGAATCAGAATCACAAAGCCCCCACCCTCCCCACCGTGAGCAGCAAGCAATGTTACCACTTACAACTGATTTTTCAGAAAAAGACTGCCTTCTCTCTATTTACAGTCTATGCCACTCTCTTCCTATATAACATAACACATCAACACTAACCTAATCCTAAACACCACATCTCATTGCTACCTTTATAACCCTTGTTAACTTTTGGTGAATGTCATATTTACCCTTTTCATCACTAATCTAAGTCTTTCTTATCTTTGTATATTGCAACTCTTTTTCTCTCTAGTTTGAACACTGAGAAATATCAAAATTATATTATTGAAAGATAGAAAATATGTATTAACTATTTGAACTAAACTCTCCAATGATATTAAAATTGTTTTTTTTTGCATTTTATTTAACGGTGAATGACCAAATGTGTTTGGAGTGTTTTATGCATATCAGAAATAATTATCAAATTCATAGTCAAATTAAATTATGATTAAAGAACTAGTATTTAAAATTGATGTTAATTTAAGAACTAATATTTAAAATTAATGTTAATTTAAGAACTAATGACATTAATGGAAGCGTCATCAATTAATACCCAAAATGACTTGATTTCCCTCCAATCATTAATTTATTGGATCTTCTCAAATCTCAATCAACGGTATTTAACAACTTTAACAATACTGCGGGCGGTAAAACAAGAGAAGGGTGTTTATGCTATTTTCCCATAAACATCGGGATATATTCGGTAATAAAAAAATTTGTAGCGCATAAGGCAAGGGAGGAAGAAGAGACGGAGTAGATCTTGGTGATAACTGATCAGTCATAATCGATTTCACGGAATTTTCTCTTTTATTTTTAAATTTTTAATTATTTCTAAATATGTATAAATCCGCCAAAAACAAAAAGGAAGCAAATTGTTATTGGAAATAGCTGTTGATGTCTAAGAGAAGACGACGCAACAAGGACTGGGTCTCAGACGAAGGTTTGTGCTACTGCTTAATTTATTGCCCATACTTTCTTCTTCAAATTACATAGCTGCCCGCTTTCACTTCTTCATTGGTCACCTATCATACTGAGGTTGTGCTTTGTGGTTGTTGCTTTTTTTGGCTTTCACTTTGTTTCTTCTGTAAAATTTATTATTATAATTCTGCTTTTAGAAAACGGATGAAAATGGTAGCGGTTTCGTGTTTTTGGATACTTAACCTAAATTACAAATGAAATAGGAATTGAATTGTGGAATCGTTTTAGAAGAATTTTGATGGTGTTGATGCTGTTATGGTTTTAGAGAGCTGTGGTAAAGCAAATTCAGTTGCTTTATGTTATTTTTCGTCTTCTTGGTGATCTGGGTGTTCCCAATTTGCTTCCTTAAAATGAAGGAATTTGATTTTGAATAGTATTTGGGTGCTTCTATTTTTGGGTGTTTTTGGCTAATCTTAATCTGGGTTTTTGTGGGAATTTGCAGAGTTGTAAGATTTGAAGAAAATGGAATCGTCTTCGATGCAATCAGTAGATGAAGTAGTGGAAGAGATTATGCGAATTCACAGATCTTTACCCAGTAGACCAGGAATCGACGAAGTTGAAGCGGCAATGGCTTTAATCACAAATGTTGAGAAAGAAGAACAAGTGAGACTAGAAGCCATTGCTAGACAAAGTAAGAGTCAAGATGTGCCAGAGGAGCTTTTCATGGTCTTACAGGAGATGCAAAAGAACCTACTTTATTTTCAGAGCAAAGAGCAAAAAAGGGAGGCTGTAAAATTGCTTGATCTCGAAAACATCCACCTTCTTTTCGATGAATTTATTCAGAGAGCTACAAAATGTCTTCCCTCCGCCTCCTCCTCCAATTCTCGTAAGGCCAATTACTCCAACGGCTCTGCTCCTTCGATCTCAGCAAATTTGCCAAAGAATTCTGCCTCTGCTTCCATTTCTGGGGGTTTTGATGGGTCTTCCGCAGGTGCTGCTAGGCCTACTGTTTCTTTGAGTTTGCATCATAAACCTGTAAAGAGTTCAGAGTTGTTTACCTAGAGATGACAGTTATGTAAAGAAGTCCAAGTCAAGACTCTACGTGGATGGATTTGGGAGTTGGACCAAGCACTTCCTCAACACCCCGAATAGTGGATTCATCTCTAAAATCGGCGAGTACTTTAGGTAAGTATGAATGTCATTCAGTATTCTATTCTGTTCCATTTTTGTGTAGGGTGTAGGGTGTAGGGGGAATTGTGGTTGTTGGAGGAGGGACTTCCTGAAATTTGTTCTTAAGGGATTAATTATTTTCCTGAATGTTTTATATTGAACTTAGATTGAGCACTAGTTTGATCTATAATGTGAACTGTTTCATAGGTCAAGATGGTGATAAGTTGAGTTTAATAAAGCTTGCAAGTTTAATCGAAGTTTCTGCAAAGAAAGGTACTCGGGATCTGAACCTCCAGAACAAGTTGATGGACCAAATTGATTGGTTGCCTGATTCCATAGGGAAGTTATCCAGTTTAGTAACTCTAGATTTGTCGGAGAATCGGATTGTGGCTCTACCTGCAACTATTGGTGGCCTTTCATCCTTGATCAGATTGGATTTGCATTCAAATAGAATCACTGAACTACCAGATTCTGTAGGAGATCTTCTTAGCCTGGTATATCTGGATCTTAGGGGAAACCAGTTATCAACTCTGCCTGCTAACTTTGGCAGGTTGATGCGTCTTGAGGAGCTTGACTTGAGCTCTAATCAGCTTTCTGTGCTTCCTGATTCTCTAGGGTCCCTTGTTAGCCTGAAAGTATTGAATGTGGAGACAAATGATATTGAAGAAATTCCACATACTATTGGTCGTTGTTCTTCGCTTCGAGAGCTTCGTGCTGATTATAACCGACTTAAAGCCCTTCCAGAGGCTGTAGGAAAGATTGAGACCCTTGAGATCCTCTCTGTGCGATACAATAACATCCGACAGCTACCTACAACAATGTCATCTCTATCAAAGCTGAGGGAACTTAATGTGAGTTTCAATGAGCTTGAGTCAGTGCCTGAGAGCTTGTGTTTTGCTACCTCACTTGTCAAGATGAACGTTGGAAATAATTTTGCTGATCTGCGATTCCTACCAAGATCCATTGGAAACCTTGAAATGCTTGAAGAATTGGACATTAGCAATAATCAGATACGAGTCCTTCCTGACTCTTTTAGAATGCTTACAAAACTACGCATTCTACGAGTGGAAGAGAATCCTCTTGAAGTGCCACCAAGACAGATTGCTTGAAATGGGGGCACAGGTAAGTTTAATACTTTCTTCTAGTTTCTTTCTGATATTAACATGGGGCCTTATTTTTCTAATTCCATTTTTGGTTCTTTGTGCGTTTCAGGCTGTTGTTCAATACATGGCCAATCTCGTTGAGAAAAGGGAGAAAGCAGATGGTAAATCACAAGCCGATTAAGCAGAAAAAGTCTTGGGCTCAGATATGCTTTTTTTCAAAATCTAACAAAAGAAAGCGTAATGGTGTAGATTATGTGCAAGCCTGATAAATAAAAGCATTGCTGACAGTAACAGATCCCATGGGTAAGTTGTTAAATTTCTTTCATGGTCAATGCTTGCACTGTGTAAATGGATTTGATTATGTCTTAAGACACTTATGAGGGTAAAAACAAGCATTAGGTTTTATCTCCATATTGTGGTAGCAAAACTTGTAAGCAATTTCTGGATTGGTATAGAGGCATGCAGTAGCCAAAGGGTGCCCAGATTCTCTAAGGAAATGCTGATTGCTGAAGTTGCCATGTTACTTTTGGCCTACTAATGTTTCTTTGTTTTTAATTTTATAGGGATGTCTTCAGTTAGCAGGGTAGATAAAGGATCAATGATCTTACTGTAACAAATTCTCTGCAACAGAGATTGGTGGGTTCCTGGAAACTTTCTTTGACTCTTGCGGTTCAAATTGTAGATTTCCTTTTTTTCTTTTCTTAATTTGTTGATTATATTTTTACTATCTCATTTTTCTCTATCCTATGTCATTTGTATCTGTAAGTGAGGTGTACAATCCAACCGGCCATTAGAGGGGAAAGATAATCATGTACTGTTTACGCCTACGCCATTGTTAATGAAGTACAGTTTACCCTTTCTGCCACTCAATAGAATTTCTTACTTTTGAATGAAATTTGAATGTTGTTCATCTAGTAATCTAACAAAGTCTGCTTACTTTTACGTAACCTTGGTGGAAAGAACTTTGATCCATTGAAAAAGTTACATTTTCACTCCAATGAGAGGAAAAAAAAAAAAAAAAACATTATTAGGCTACTAAAGGGTATATGTGACCCACCTGTTGGATTAAATATACAAAGGATTAATTGTCTTTGATGATAACAAGTAAAGGTGGAAATGAATATACAAACTATTAAATGTATTAATATGTCAAATTTTACAATTAGTTGATGTTTCAAACATTGAAAAGGGACAATATTTAGTATTATTACAAGATGATTAGGCATAATTCTTTGTCTGATTTTTATATGTTATTGTATAAGTTAGGCAGGTCCATGGTCGTTTTCCCATAATATTAACCAAAAATAATAATGGAACCATAATATCTTTTATGATCGGGAAGCTAGTTCACTTATTTAAAATGAGCAGCCTATCACAATCATATCCAGACAGCACATAGTGGCTGTTCAAACCCAGCTTCTAGGAAGGTATCATTCAAGAATTAAGACCACTTGTTGGCACTTGACAGTACTCTGGCAGCTGTGAGGGCTGCCAGTTCCCTTCAATGAAAGAAAAATGTCAAACAATTTGTGGGTCGCCCAAGACAAAGAGAAATATCTATTCTAAATTAAAGGATAATTTTATTTATTTATTTATTTTTTTTACAATGAAATACATATTTTGGAAGAATAATTAAAAAAAATTAAATGGAAACAGAATCCTCTCCATAAGAGCGATCCAAATTCGTAAATTGATAGATGTAATGATAAGAGAAACAAGAAATGTTTATAGCTTTGATTCATACTACTAGGGCAACAAAGTGATTGAGAGATCCCAAACATCTTAATAAGTGCTCTAAAACAAATAGTATAATCAATAATTAGAACTCGAACAATTCAACTTGAATCTCATTAAGAATATTAAAAAATTAAGATTTATTATTTAGACTAAGGACAATAAATCTTTTAATAAAGTAAGGAAAAAAAACATTGACTGAAAATGTTTTCAAAAAGAAGTCATGCACAAAAAGTTTATTAATTACCAAACAATGAAAAAATTATTAATGGACCAATTAAAGTAGTATTAATATAATAATTGTGAATAAATTATGGGCTAGCTTTTCTTTATTTGAAAAGTTGAGGCTTAAAATAGAGAGGCTACTCTTTGAGCATGGTTGATTGCCTGTACACAGCAAGATTAGATTCATCTACTGTCATGTTTATTAATATAATAATGCACTAATATTTTATTTTATTTATGATCAATTCTTTAATCATTGGTTACATCAATGAAATTAATGATATCTTAGAATATTAATGACATAAAATATATTTGGAAACAACATAGATTAGGTGGCAACCCTATCCCATATTAACTTGCATCTACCATTCTTATTTATTTTTTTTGGCAAGCATGTTTACATTTTCAAGAGCCAAATGGCAATAAGTCAATCTTTTAAATGGAATATTTCAATATTAATTTTGCAAGATTATAACAAAAATAATAATTTAGTATTAATTTGGAAAGATAGAGACATAGAAATCTGCATCCAAGATATTGTAAAAATTCAAATGAGGAATTTTCTGAGATTTTTTAAGTAATATTTAAAAACACTTGTTAATATACAATAAAAATATTATTAAATATTTATAATATATTAAAAATATAAAACTATTTATTGTATATCATCGTAATCATGACAATCTATTAAATTAAATGTAAAAAATTATATTATTTTAATAAGAATTTTTCTAACTTAAGTCATTTATTATAAATAAAAAATTTATAACATTTATTATGATAATTAACCAGAATTTTAATATTATTTAATATAAAAAGGTCAAATTTTCAATATCATATTTATTATATTTTAACAAATACATTTAAAACACCATTAAAGAAATATTTTTTAAAAATGTCCTAAGACAGTTATAAAAATTCATAAATAAATACAATAGAAACGTTTGTTTTGACAGGTCATGTACCTAAACTTCATATGGACCCTAGTGCGGCCAGAACAGACAATTGCTTAGTCACTTGAGGCAAACTGAATAGCAAATGAGCATAAGATCTGTTTCTTGTTAATGTATTACATGGCACATGTTGATTTTAAACCAAAACTCAACTAAAATTGAACAAGTATTCAAGCATTTTATCTTAACTCTCAATGGGGTAGGTTGCTCACCTCCAAAGATTTAATGAGTTCTCAAAAAATTAGATAGTAAAGACTAACCCTCATCCTGGTTATGCCTAATTTCAAATAATTCACAGCTACTTTTTAGTCGTAGCCTTCTGATACATATGACTCCATTTTTCCAGATTGTTTATAATTTTGAATAAATATCGTGTTATCATCTTGCTCATTCCACCATGCCTGTTTTCCTGCATTCAACTTCCTACTACAATTTGTGGCAGTGTAATTCATGGGGGAAAGTCAGATCCATTCTCTATTATCAGTTATGGCCAATTATTAGGACATGACATGATCATGCATTTGATTGAATGATGGTAGGTATGAGGGCCAAGGCATAGTCTTCCTGAAAGTAGAGTTGGATATTGACATAATACATTTGAGCACTATAAATAACATCGCATGGTATGCTGTGTTTAAGGGCATCTGCTGACTGATATGCCTTTCAAACTGTCTGTCCTTCACAGAGCTAGTCTGCACATGACCATGAGCTTCCAGTTTACTCAATGCCCTACCATTGGATTCTATATGACTGATTACTTTCTTTCAATCATTTCTTCAAGATCGGTTTCTTCTAAAACCAACTAAAGCAAAGAAACCAAATGATGCGTCAACATGAAAATAAGATCTGCAGACTAAGATGAGATAGCAGAATGTAGATTGAACAAAATTTCACCAAATGTAGAAATCATATACATAGATATCATCCTGGTAACTTATCCAGTCACATAGACTTCTCAGTTCACAAGATTTGAACTCATAAGCTGTTATCGTACTCTTTGTAAGCTAATTTCCAAAAGCTGGAATTCAAGTGTTGTTTGTCTAAACCTGCTATCACATTATCAAACTCAAAAAGACTAAATAATGGCAGACACCAAAAAACAGTTCACCAAAAATAATCCTATACATTTAAACAGCAAGATTAGAGTTAAAAATGATATTCTCTTCTAATCTGTGTGATAAGAAATGGAAAATCACATGCAGCCACCACAACATACAAATTAACAGCATTCTTCAATTTCCCTGAGCCTAGACTACCTCGTATATTCCCAAATCATTCACAACTTCACCACTGGTTGGCCTGAAAGGGTGAAAGGTTTCAATTATAATCCATGTTACAGAAAATAGTAACTAAAATGTACTAAGAATATACTAATATCAACTATCTTTTCATTGTCTTTTGTCCATTACTCCATTATTTAGATTGTTGACCAAATCATATAATATGTCCTGTGCTAGTGTCAACTCTAAGATACATAAACACAAAGTTCTTGTCATATATTATTCCTTCCAAGCAAGCAGTCCTGTTAGACATTGCAAAACTTAAACTTCAGAACATGACAATGGCAGCATTTCAATTTGCTTCTTATTTCCAGCTATTTTTAATTTTGAAACACATTCACAGAGGGGTATCTTAATCCCAATAGTTGGCATTACCACTACCACCACTCTCTGACTTCAACTTATAATCTAAAATCAAAATCTCTTTATTGTTTCTTTTTGTGGAAATTATCTTGCACCACAGATGGTGGGTTAAATCATGTAACTTGGTAAGAGACTAAGAGATGTTGTTAGAACCAAGGATCATTGACAGAATCATAAACTTGTATAAAGTTCTAATCTTTTAACACTTTACTTCACCTCCAAGTCGAAACAATCAATCATATTCAAAGCCTTGATTGCAATCACTTGGCAGATTGTAAAAGATTTTTCTCATGCTTTTTGTCCTGGAACCAATACATCCCTAAACTGTTGCTAATCTGAACTTTTCTGTCTCAAAGACAAGTATTTCAGCGCAAAATCTAGGCTACATTACTTTATAACCTGGGGCGTTTCCCGACTAGATTCAAATGATCACGAGTATTTCTTTCCGAAGTACAAGCCTTTGCACGAATCCTCAATCCTCTCTAACAAATTTACAAGTCTGAGCAACCCCAACTTCTAGGCAGGGCCTTCGTATGATACAATTTGATACAGAGGAGTGATGATAGGGATTGCTTATAGAATCAATGGAATGCCCGAATCGGCAGGTGAATAATCACGAGAATTGCACTGCCGATTCACCTGCGATTCAATAAGTTGATTTTATTTTATTTTTTTGTGATGAATAATTAAAGCACAAACCTGAAGATTCTCTACAAACTCGACTCCAAATTATAACCTACCCAAGTCCTACAACATTGCACATCATACTTAGCAAGTCGCCATGCAAGTTCTCTGCTAACTGAAACAGAGCAGCGCAACCTTCCATCTAGTAGCCTAACTTCATGAATCACAATCAATATTTCACAACAATCCAACAACCGTTTGATTGCATCATCTACTTAATTTTTGGTTGTTTTTTATTATTGGTGAAGCTAAGCCAAATAGGTGCATCCTGAGTGTTGTTTTTTCTTTTGTTTTTCTTTCTATTGTTATTGCTCTCTAGTTTTGTCCTTTGTGTTAAAAACCTACACTACAATTTTTATTTTATTTATTTATTATTATTATTATTTTGTAAAGGGCAATAAATTGCATATTTTGTTTGGTTATGGATAAAGGCAACAAAGGTTTAAAGGCTTCAATAGACATTGGATAGGTATAGACTATAGTTTTTTTTTTTTTTTTTTAAGCTTACCAACTATTAAAAAATAATTCTTTGTAATTTATTGTTTTGAATATATATATTTTTTATTTTTAAAAAATTAACTGAATTATTTGATTTGATACGATTCATGATTTGACAACTATGGGCAGAGCAGCCCCCATTGGTAGCACAAGCAAATCTGTATATAGATAAATTGATTTAGAATCTCTTAATGGGTTTTCTGAACCAAGATAAAATGGCTTTGAATAATGAGTCCCTATAGGGTCCATTAATTTGTACATGAAAAAGATATTACTCCAGATAGTAATTACACAAAGTTCTGCTTCATTCAATTATAAACTACTATATTTCTATAAGAATATATTTTCATTATCAGACTACATGCTTGTATCTTCCTCCGGTTTGCCCACCTTCTTTTCCTTCGGCTGAGATTTCTCCAATTAGCTCAAGGTCTCCCTTTTTATTTTTCTCTCTCATATAACAAAAGTAAAATGTTTATTTATTTATTTATTTTTATGATGATATATCACAATAAGTTATCAAGTAGCTTTCTGAAGATAAAATAGCAACCCTAAACATAAATAATCTTAAAGAGAAAGTAGGAAATTTCCAACGTGGAGTTTGAAATAAAATGAAAAGAGTTGAGAAAAGTGTTATAATATACTTACACTCCACCCATAATCTTGATTGTGTCAGTAGAACAACCATTGCAAAGCCACAGCAGGTCCAACCAGCAGCATTCTAATAGGAAGGCTCCTTGTAAACATATTCAGAAACCCAATTTTTCTGATAGCCTGGTCATAAGAACATCAAATAAATCTTACTCAACCAGCTAACATTCCAAGAAAACGTCACAAAGAGAAGTGTAACAAGAATTAATACCAGCATGAGACTATCAGCCTTTTTGTTATAAAGGGAAGCTACAATGATGTCAGCGGGATTAGAAATGAAGCTACCAACAGATCCAGCAGCATATCCAGCTAAACATGTTACTCCGAGCTGTTGAGCTTTTGAGCAATCCTCCTTTCTTCTTTTAACAATGTTACGATACAGAAAATCGACAGAATGCTCAAATGTTGAGAACATAACCATGGAGACTGCCAAAGAGAATTATTTGAGGACTTAATAAATAGTATTCATGACGAACTGTAAAGATAATCCAAAATGGAAACTAGCAATATCAATATATCCTCAACAACTAGCTACAAAGAATATAGAGAAAGATGTCCTAATCTGACTGTTGCTTCAGTGCATGCAGAGGCTTTCACCAACATGGAAGCTTATGCTATGTAGAGAAACAAGATGTTAAAACCTGACAGCTTCCTGAATACATGCTAGAGGCTTACATCAACCTAAAACGCCTGATGCAACTATGCTGGCACATTACTCATGTATCAAAATATACCACAATTAGCTCAAACATCTAATAGTTGATGGTTATTACAACTTTACATGCATAGCTTCATTGTAAACTGTCATGGAAAATCGCCAGACTGACAGGCAATGAAGACTAGGAACTACCCTCAAAAGCTATGTGTAGAACAAAAGTCTGAAATGTATGTGAATGCTTCCATAAACTATTAATAGAAGAAAGCTTCACCACATTGTGAAAATTACATGGAAGGCTTCGACCCAAAAGTGGAACAAGCCCCCGGTAGAACCTGTAACCAATAAATAGAAGTTGAACAATCATTCACTGGTCAGAAACAGAACAAGATAAGAACATTATCAGGAGATTACTGAATCCAAATCCTTTACCCAAGGATGCCTTCTGACGCATACAACTTTGGAAAGCCATCAGCCAAGCCCTTAGCAAAAGGGGGCTGAGCTTGAACCCGAACCTTAACAGCTTCAAATGGGCAGAGAGCTAAACTGGCAAATACTTCTGCAGATGCACTACTAACAAAGAAAACCAAACTCCTGTTGCGGTCTACTAATATGTCAGAACTGAGGCTCTTAAAGTATTCATATAGACCAAATCTACAGCCTCCTTGAGCAGCATATCCATAGAACTTGCCAGCCCAACCTCTCCAAAGGACAGAAGGTCCTTGTTCTCTCAATAAGGTAGTAAAACATGAAGCAATGCTGTTATACTTAATTGGGTGCACCTACAAGTCAATAATGTATCCATTTAGCAACAATCACGTAGATAATGAGCTGGAGTAAACTAAAACAACCAAAACTATGTTTTAAAAATCACAATCACAACCCAAACGCAAGTATTAGAAATCAAAATCAAATTGGTGGCGATCATAATGATTAAACTGACCAACAATAAAGCTCTGCATTATAATAAAAACCCACTCAAACATACATTATATGCAACAAAGCCAATGAGTGAGTTCGAAAACAAGGAAATTAAAATCAGTAGAATAGTATTTTTGTAAAAGGGAAACCAAGCCAGAAAGACAAGAACCTGCATGTTAACTTTTAAGACATCAAGAGGAGTCATGGCGAGATGGGTAGTACCAGCACTGAGCATTCCTCCAATAGCGCAAAGCCCATAATACTTAGGTCTCATTTCCTCACAAATTCGTTCTTCAACCCCTTTCATCATCAAAATACAACTTCAACTCCTTATCTTTACCTTAGTACTTCACCGATTCCTTCCTCCTCAGAACCATTCTACTTCTCCGTGTTAAGCAAAAAAATTTAGAAATCGATATTCATAGATCTTTGCCATGGAGGAAAATCAATGAATTTAGCAAATTGCACAATGAGAATCTCTTTCCCATAATACAGAAGTTCCTCAGACTTCCAGGGAAGAAATAGGCCCGAACTCGCCGCGCTTCCCACTTTCTCTTTGGTTAGGGAAAAAGCGACAACGTATCCCGTCGTTTTTGTTGGGTTTAGGACGATTCTTACGCTTGAGCAGTTGACAAATAGGTCTGGGCCTTGAGCCCTTCCATCAAATGAACCAGCCCAATACAAAGTTCAATTTTTAAGTGAAATTTTGTCGGGAATTATCCACGACTTATAAATTATTACAAATATTATTTTGACTTGTCAATTAATTATTAATTTGACTGATAAGTTATTCATTTTGAAAAAAAAAAAAAAAAATCCCCATGTCCGAGCAGCAATAACAAATCTAATTTTGAAAAAAATAAAAATTAAAAAGGTCCCTTCCTAATATGTAGTTCAAATAAATTGTTTATACTTGATAACTTTTATATTAATTGTGTGGGAGAATAATTTGCCTATACTTTGTCTTAAATTTTTATAGTTCATATATTCATTACTCATGAGAATTTTGTAAAAAATATTATCTAAATTCTAGACAAATTATAAGTTAATTTAGAAAAAAGACCTTTAGTAATTAAGAATATCAATTAAAATCATGACTATTTACAATGTTGATTGCATATGAGAATAACATTGCACTTCTGAGCTTCATGGTAAGATATAATATACTAATCTCTCGTTTAATTATTTTTTGTATATATGCTTTTAAAGTATATATGCGCTTTTAAAGTACTCCCCAAATTGTCACTAATGTTTTTCACCATCCATGATATTTAATCAAGTGACTTGATGTGTTATAACCATCTTTATCCATAGCTATTGACTCATTCACCAACAATGGTCAAATAATAATATCTAAAATTTTATTTCTACTACTTTATAAATAGGATTCTCATTTTTATGAAGTGCATGTTTAAAAAACAATTGTCAAAAATGAACTCAGTTAATCAAATAATATAATTTTGGTTGACTTTTTATTGAATTCAATAAAATCGAATTGAAATCACCCTACCAGCTAAATCTTTTTTTTTTAAACAAATTAAAGTCATTGTCCATATTAGTTTGAATTGAATTTGAATAGCACAAAAAAAATAAAAAAATCATCGGAGTTCTTGACAATTTGCATGCCAATGAATATTTTGTAAACAAATTGACAAGATTCAAACTTATTACGTGTGAAACATACTTAACAAGTAAATCATTAGAGGTATTGACGATTTACTTGTAAATAATGGCTGAAAATAATTATTGCGAGCAAATTGGTAGTGTCGATTAATGAGTTGTGAGTTAAAGTATTTTAATAAGGAAATTGCTTGAAATGTTGACGATTCACTTGTCAAGTTATTACAAGATCAATTTAAAGTCAAATCAACATAGACTCAAACAATTTACCACTTAAAATATTTAAGATTCAAATTCTTAGAGTTCTTGACCACTTACATGTTAATTGTAAAAATTATATCGACGAGTTAATTAATAGTTATTGATCATTCATGCGTTCAAATAATAACTCTTATAATTGTATATTTATTCCTACTATTATATGAATAGGATTCTCATTTTTTATGAAACATATTTTTTAAATAATATAATTTTTATTGAATTCAAATTGGATTGAAATAACCCTACTAACTACATCTCATTTTTCAAACAAATTATAGTCACTGTTTATATCAGTTTAAATTGAATTTGAATAACACAAAAAAATATCAGCTATTGATAATTGACATGCCAATGAATAATTTATGAGCAAATTGTGTTTTATGTGTGAGAAATACAAGTAAATTGTCAAAACTCTTTACAATTTACATGTTTAATTACAGATAAAAATAAATTATAAATAAATTGGTAAAGTTTTTCTCGTTTTATGAGTTAAATTATTTAACAGGTAAAACGTAAGAAATCTTGTCGATTTTTACATGTTAATTATTTCATATGAAAACAATTTGAGACAATTTGGCAAATTTCTAATTATTTATCTGTTAACATATTTAAATTAAATTGTCATAGTTCTTGATGATTTATATATTAATTACAAAAATTATGTCAACTTATGACAATAATTAGTTGATAAATGATTACTATCTTAACAACTTACATATTAATTGTATGTGACAATAATTGGCATATACTCATGAGATTTGTTTTTGAAAATTTAAAAGTTAATTGCAAAAACAAAAAAGTTATTTAAAGTATCGTTTAAGACTATGACTTTTTACAATGTTAATTGCATATGAAAATAACATGACGCTTCTCATGACAAGATGTAAAATAACCTATTCATCCTTATTTATTAGACAGTTCTATTGCTGAATCATAAATAATAAATTTTGAGGTTAGTTTTGTAAGAACCTGGACATTACCCTTTTTTTTTCAGTTGTAAATTAAAAACATAATTAATTAATTATTATTATCTGTCAGAGATCGAATTTTCAAATACTTATCAAGGAATTTATTAGTTTTCCCAATTTATCTTCTCTATTTTTTTATACCAATTACACAGAAAAAAAAACTTAAATAAATTATATACGTGTTAATTGCTTTTTACATTATACAAATTTTAAAATATGTGGAAAGTGAATTCATTTTCTTTTATATTTAGTAATATGCGTGTCTATATGCCAGTTTATACATATATCGATTAATCATATTTTTAATCCAGTTAAAAACATAATATCGAAACTATTTAAGTTAATTAACTAATTTGTAGATAAGATTAAATACCACTTAGCTTTAAATTTGGGATTTATAGGGTTAGATTTTCTGCATAAGACTTTATAGTTCAGAAAACATAACCACTTCATTATTAATCCATTCCACCCAACGAAGAAAACATAAAAACCATAATACTTAGTCTAGCCTCAAGCAAACCACCTGTATGAAGAAAAAACAAAACAAGAAACAGGAACCACGCAAAACCCAGAAACATAGTCATGATCTCTTGATTCCTTCAAGCCAAACGAAGATCCAAGTCAACATGATCACCACCATTCCAATCAGCTGGGAGCAAGTTAAGATCAATGTTATTGCCTTCATGATCAACTGCTGTAATGGTAGCTGCAGGTGCTTCCTTCGGAAAGAGCATCAGCGTTGGTTGTGGCAGCTCACGGTGCACAACAGGTTCCGGAACTCTCGTTGCGGCCACTGTCACTGCCTCAACCACCATGCTAGCAGAATTAACCATGTTATGCAACGCCGCAGTTGGTGGTTGCTGAAACAGCTGAACATTTGATGCCAAGGTTTGAGGCTCATGATCCACCTCGTCGGACGTCTTCTCCGACACAGCTGAAGTTGGCAGAGGTGGTTGATCAGTAACTCCATTTGATAACACCACCTCAGAATTAGAGGAACTAGAGTTCCCCATCTGTTCGTTGTGGGTTATTTTCTTCTTCTTAATCATGTAAAAATATGTACCATGGAAGTTCTCAAAGAAACTCTCAGCATATTCCTTTACCTCCTCCACCGTCTTTGACCTTACAAACTCTCTTGCTATGTCTCTCCAACGCCCTTTCCCATGCTTAATCAACCCCATCAAAAATAATCTGAAATCACAAAAATTATTAGTTGAATTCAATGACATTCAAAGAAATATAAATATTTTATTCATATCGAGTTAGATATTCTTTCACGAATTACATCATTGATCAGTTAAAATATTATTAAATGAGGTAATTTGAATGGATCCACATATAATTAACACAAAACTAAATAAATGAGATCGACTTTGTAAAAATGAGAATTGACATGTTTATGTCATATGTAGAATGAACAACATATGTAGCTAAAATGAAAAAGATGAGTTAATTTTCATGGGATATATGGCTGTTTGTGATGGGACCGATCCATCTGGGTCCCAGCTCATGTCAACACGGATCTTTCCAAAGACAAAAACACTTGAAGTGACAAATAAATATTAAACAAAATAATACTCGTGCTCATCCGGGTTCCAGTCATCCTTAAACGACGTCGTGTTCCCAGTACTAGGAACAAAGCCTGAATTTGGTTGGTTTGGTGCTTGAACCATAGCAGCAGGTGGTGGATTCTGGGGATGATCTGGTACAACATCAGAGCTAGCTGCCTTCCTCTTAAATTGTAAATTCCTCTCCATAGCTGTCAATGAAGAAGAAGAAGAAGAAGAAGAAGCACTTTTCATGGTTTGGTTTTTTGGTGTCTGAGAGGCTGAGTTGGATTGTGGAGAATCCACAGTAAGGTCAATGAATTCTTTAGCCATGGTGGAGCAGAAGGACGGAGCTAGCTAACTAGAGTATATCATATAGGTTGAGCTGGGAGTTGCAATTGTGAGTACTAGATGGGGTTATTTATATTTGAAAAATTACTTGAAAGTACATAAATGCCCACTACTTATAATGTATAATGATATTTTTTTCACAATTGCCAAAATTGGGACTTTGCCCGTTTCGTTTATTATAAATTGGTTTAGTGGTGGTGAAATGAAAAAGTTAAACAAATAATTTCCTTTGAGATAGAGCAAGTATATTTGTGGATAATTCATTCATGCTATGTAGTGAAACTTAGTACATGGTTGTTTAGGTTTTAATCATGAACAAAGAAAGTCATTATTAATACACGGAATACTAACAAAAAATTAAATATAAATTGATTATAATTATATTTAGAATCTTTTTGTTAGATTAACAAAAATAACGAATAACTTCCACCGTTTTGTAGTGTAATAATTTACGAAATTGTATTGATTATAATAATTCGTACATTGTATGTTGATATTTAAAATTATATTTATACGACATATAAATTTGAACACCATCATTAATTTGTATATACTTAATGATAGATAAAAGAACAAAAATTTTAAAAATATTTTGAAGTATCACTTTCTAATATATTTAATTAATTCTTATTCCTATCATTCAAAATTAATTTATAATAAAGATAAAGTTAATTTAGTGATTGAGGATAAACCAATTTGCAATTGGCTAATATTGTTTTTCTTTGCACATATATATGAAGCAAAGGGTGAGAGTGTTTGTTTGGGGTGGCAGGGGTATAAGAGTAAAGTAGGTGTATAGTGGGAATAAGAAAACCAAAAAAGAAGAAGAAATAACAGGAGGATAAAATTGTAAAATCAGATACCAAGGGTTAGCGATATTTTGACGAGAAAATGTTAATCTCATCGGAGCTACAAAAACAACATCGGAACTGACGGACGGAAAATGACAACGGTGAATAAGACATAACCGTCAACTCACCGAAGACAAGGGTTGGTGAGGAAGTAGTAACGTCTTTGGTTAATAATGACGACTCACGTGGATTAACACCGTTTAATTGGAATCAAATATGAAATTACAACAAACACCTTGTCTGTAATTTTCCCAAATTTAGATTTGTCAGTAACTCCATGTATTTTATGCTCCACGTGTGGAATGTTTTGCTGCCATCCTGCCAGGGTGATGTGGATACACCCTTGTTAATTTTCAGTTACTCATTGACTTCTAAGGGTGATGGGACCCACTTTAAAAATAGTCATTTTTTCCTGTAAAATTAATAAAGGAAATAATTTATGGAATATAATAAATGATATTAAAATTATTTTGTAATTAATATTTCTATTTAAATAAACATATCATAATTGATATAGTAAATGAATTTAAATTATTTTGTCATTAATTTTTCTATTTAAATAAACATATCTTAATTGATATAATTAATTGTGAAGTTTGGTATTCAATTCAATAGAGAAAGATTCAATCATGAAGACATAAAATATGAAACAGTTCAAAAGAAAGAAAGAAAAATAATTATAAATTTCAGAATTTTATTCTTGATAACAAAAGATTAAAGTTTAACTATTTTATTTTATGATGGACCATAATTGTGCATCACCATTTGTGAATTGAAAAAAAAAGGTGATGTATAAACATTTTAGATATTATGACTCAAACAATATGAATCACTCTGTATGTAATTACATTTTTAGGTTCATTAATATTTTAGATATTATGATTCAAAACATGTGACATAATTTGATCAAATTTTTTTTTCCTACTGCAACAACAATTATGTCACAAATTCTTTTTTCTCCTAATTTCTAATTAATATTATGAATTTTTTATAACTTAAAATAATATTAATTAAAAATAATAAATTAATAAAAGATGGATTAAAAGTAGTATAATAGCACAGTTATAGAAATTAGAAGTGAAAGGGTGACTTGTTCAAAAATGGAAACCAAGAGAGAAGCAAAGCACGTTTCTCGGCCGGGGATGGGATTACCATATTCTTCACTTCATCTCTGTCCACTAAAATTCATAGTTTTTTGGTAGTTTTATTTTGCATAACGTTTTATAATTCAAATAGAATGACTTGCTTTTCAAGGTATTAATTGACTATCCTCAAAACAATTTTGATCTGGTATTCAAGTTTAACTTTTGAATTTTGGTTATATTGAAGGTTCTTCTAAATTTTCTGATGTTCTTCATGCCCAAACCTAAAGCTAAAGATATGATTTTTGATATAGAAAACATCATGGGACTGCGACATTCTTCGTTGATTAGTGTTGGCTAACATTATCCAACCAGGGTCTGGACGTTGTAGATTTTGATCTTGAAAAAAGGGTTCAACTTTTGCTGGTATTGTTGATCAAAATTTTCGTCTGGGTTTGGAGGATTATACTGGTTGTAGAAAATGAGGGGGGTTGTTCTTGTTGCGCTTGCTGCTACACTTGGGAATGTGTTGCAAGGATGGGATAATTCAACCATTGCAGGTGGGTACTAATTTGCCATCCTTTTCTGTTTCCCCAAATTTGTCAATTTCTTAATTACATCAAGCTAAATATGGGTTTTTATTCATGCCCCATGTTTTCTAATGTATTATTGATTCTGAAAAGTAAGTCTTAGTTTATACGATTAACAATCCCAATATGTTTCAGAAGTCTTGCAAACACATTTCTGGGTATTTAACTTTTTTAGATTCAATGAATCATATTCAGTGCTGAACAAGAATGTTGCTTCTTTTATGCAGGGGCTCTTATTTATGTCAAGAAGGAATTCAATTTGGAAACAAAACCAACACTTGAAGGGCTAATTGTAGCCATGTCACTTATAGGAGCCACTTTTATTACAACAATCTCTGGTACAATCTCGGATTGGTTTGGACGACGTCCAATGTTAATCATCTCATCGGTTATGTATTTTCTTAGTGGTTTGATAATGTTATGGGTTCCCAATGTGTATGTATTACTATTTGCAAGACTATTGGATGGATTTGGGGTTGGTCTAGCTGTTACCCTTATTCCTGTGTACATATCTGAGACAGCACCATCGGATATCAGAGGCCGATTGAATACCCTTCCACAATTTGCTGGTTCTGGTGGAATGTTTTTGTCATATTGTATGGTGTTTGTGATGTCTTTGACGGAGTCACCTAGTTGGAGATTGATGGTTGGTGTTCTTTGTATTCCCTCTATTATTTATTTTGTGTTAACGGTATTTTACCTGCCTGAATCTCCACGGTGGCTTGTAAGTAAAGGGCGAATGCTTGAGGCTAAACAGGTCCTACAAAGACTTCGCAGCACTGAAGATGTTTCAGGTTGGACTGCAATAGCTGTTTACCTCTTATTTGTTTGTACATTGTCATTTCTGGCTTTCAAAATCCCCAGCATTTTCTTGAGATGCAGATTCTAATTGGGGCTGCTTTGATTATAGGTGAGTTGGCTTTACTGGTTGAGGGTCTTGGCACTGGGGCTGAAACTTCTGTAGAAGAATACCTAATTACCCCAGAAAATGAGCTGAACAGAAACCAGGAAGCAAATGAAGGGAATGACTATAAGTTATATGGGCCTGATGGGGGTCTCTCTCTGGTTGTGAAACCTGTTTCTGGACAAAGTACTCTTGGCATGCGATCTCGTCATGGAAGTTTTAGGAACCAGAATGCCCCTCTTATGGATCCTCTTGTCACTCTCATTGGAAGCTTCCAGGAGAATCTCCCAGAGGCTGGAAGCACGCGTAACTTACTACTTCCAAAAGTCGGTAGCATCAACAGCATGAGTGATTATCCTGGTGAAAATGAACAATGGGAGGTGGAGAACCAAGGAAATGATGCTTCTAGGCCTACTTATAATGATAATCTGCAAACTCCTTTACTTTCTCGTCAAGCAACTGGTATGGATAAGGGCAGTGCTTCTGCATCCAAAGACAACATATTAGGCAGACCGAACAGCAGCTTCATGCAGGGGAATGCTGGTGATATAGCTAATAATACAAGCATTGGTGGTGGTTGGCAGCTGGTCTGGAAATGGGCTGAGAAGGTAAGGGAAGATGGGAAAAGGGAAGGGGTATTCCAGAAGGTCTATTTGCATCAGGAGGGCATCCCAGGGTCTCGCCGTGATTCATTTGCTTCAGTTGCTGGTGGTGGCATGCCTTCAGGAGGCGAAGTTGTTCAAGCTTCTGCTCTGGTTAGCCAGTCTGCTCGTCATTCTAAGGATACATTAAACCCTTATGGACCAGCAATTGCCCATCAAGGGGACGCTGCAGCAAAAGGTTCAAGTTGGAGAGATCTGCTAGAACCAGGTGTTAAGCGTGCATTGTATGTTGGAGTAGGACTTCAACTGCTTCAGCAGGTACAATCTAGTTTACATTACATATTCCATTATGCCTTTTCTCTTGTTCAGTCTAATTCCATATGTTCAGGGGATATTATTTTGTTCCATAATATGAATCTCCTTGGCATTGGTCCTGAAATTTGATATGTATGTTGTCAAACTAAGGTCTAATGCAATGACCAGAGTCCTGTGGATAATTCGCATTGCTTTCTCTTCCCTGCTTGATCATATTATGATTTATCAATAGCCACAAATGGTTATTAACCAGGAAGGTTATTAATATAGAAACTGATGGGATAGATACTTGATGAATGTGGACTTTGGCTAACAAAAATGCCACCATGTGGACTTTCAGCTCTTGAGTTGATTGGGATTAGCTCATTTTAATTCCAGCTCAGTAAGTGTGCATAAAAAAATTGAACTTGTTTTGGAAGTCTTCTTCATATGAGGTGTCAAGAATTTTAAAATTGTCTGTTTGGTTATTTTTCTCTTGTTCCCTTTTTAATCTCTTGTCTGTCATTCTAGCAATATGGTACAGCAGAGGAACAACAGTATACTGAAATTGTTTGTGAACCAGGACATTGAAAATGACTGCTTATATAAATACTACAAACTTGTTGTCATAATCTGAAGCAAATATTTTATATGTAGTAAAACTTGCACTAGAATTGTTAGTGACATTCTCTGTTTTGTATGGTTCTAATAAGAGATTTATTTGCAGGCTGCTGGTATAAATGGAGTTCTATACTTTGCTCCTCAGATTCTGAAGGAGGCAGGAGTAGCCGTTCTTCTTTCAAATTTGGGCATCAGTTCAACATCTGCCTCGCTACTTATAAGCGCTCTCACAACATTCTTAATGCTTCCTTGTATAGGTCTTTCCATGTGGTTGATGGATATCTCTGGAAGAAGGTAATTTAAAAAAAAAATTATGAGGTTGCTTGAATATCATAAAACTTTCATGTTTATCTGAAGTATCCTGCTGTTGAACTACAATTTTTACAACCTTTGAAAAGCGCTTTTTTTTTTTTTTTTCATTAGTTTAATTTCTACATTACTTCTATCGGCACTTGTTTTTCTTCTGGCAGGTCGATTTTGCTGTCAACAATACCCATTTTGATAGTGTCTTTGGCAGCACTAATCCTTGGCAGCCTTGTTAACATGGGTTCAGTCCTTAATGCAACAATTTCCACAACTAGTGTTGTGGTCTATCTATGCTGCTTTGTTATGGGCTTAGGAGTAATTCCCAACATCCTTTGTTCAGAGATCTTCCCGACTCGGGTTCGTGGCATCTGCATTGCTATATGTGCCCTTGCCTATTGGATTGGAAACATGATCACCACCTATTCATTTCCTGTGATGCTCAAATCAATGGGTCTTGCTGGTGTGTTTGGGGTATATGCCACTGGATGCATCCTTTCATGGATATTTGTTGTCTTAAAAGTTCCTGAAACAAAAGGCATGCCCCTAGAAGTCATTTCTGAGTTTTTTGCTCTTGGTGCAAACCCGAATTGAAAAGCTGTAGCAATTTCCATAAAAAAGCTAGTTTCATTTTTTTTCATCAACCAGAAAAAATGACAGAAGAAATATAAACTATCTGTCCTGATTTTTTTGAATTCTGAAAGTCTGATTAACTGTAAGCAGTACACTCAATTTGCAGCCATGTACTGTTCTCAAGTTTTTTTAAGTTAATTTGCTTAATTTAAATTATTATTTTATGAATAATGATTGAGAGATAAGATCTTGTCAGTTAATTCGAGATTGATCTCGATTAATTAAGTGACAAGATTGTAAATCTATGTCCATGGTATTGAACTCAAAACTCTAAGTGATAATTAAATTGCTTTTTGATTGTTGGGATCTCAGTTTTATTGGACTTGTTAGTTATTGAAAGTTCAGTTTGAGTAACATTAAAGTTACATAGAACATGATCATTAAGCGTCACAAAGTTTAATTCATAACATCAATCCCCATAGGGACAATTCTGCACTGATATTAAAATTTTGGGGTCAAAATAACAAATCAGGGTAAAAAAGAAAACATGGCAAAGTTTATGGATCATTCTACACATTACCCATCTGATAGTAATATGGCGCACCACAATGGGTGACGACTGACGAGATCTCTTACTGGTTCTGATTCGTATACGGGCGGTGACGATATCTCCTCCTGTACTTGCAACCATCCACCGCAGCAAAACCGCGAGGGTCGAAGAGTGAAATTGGGAGCGACAATGGCTGTCAACGAAGTGCAGAAGGATCCGATTCCTCTTGAGAATCGACCCGGTATCTTCATGATCGGATCTTCCAGTGTTGGCAAACGTACCCTCTTATCCAGTAAGTCTCTTTCTTTTTTCCCGGTTGAAATTGCTGTATGTTTTAATATCTATTCAGGTTGTTCAATCAGTTCTATTGGATGCTAATGGAAGTTCAAGCTAGATTAGATTATAGCTGATTACTCTGCTCGTAAGCATGAATATTGGCTTGCCAAACAGATGGAATTATCATATAAAGTATCTAATTTTATGAAATTAATTTATGGGTCAATGTTGTTGGCTTTACAGAAGGATCTTAAAACCACAAACCCCGCTTAATTTTATGATAAAGTTTAGTTTTTTTTTTTTTTTCCCTTTCTCATAAGGATTATTGAATTCTTGAATCTAGATATCATCTTCATATGAATCTGCTTTTACAAATTTTTGATGGTGTGCTATGGGGCTTCTTTAATGCCCTAAAACCGGAAAGTGTATGCCTATATTGCCTGCTTAGGTCATTGATTTAAGCTCTCTCTTGACTGTAGGATTACTCTCTATTGATTTTGATGAGGCTTCTGATTCATCATCTGAAGTAGTTGTCCATGGGTATGTTGATCCTGGATCCTTTTCTCCAAATCGTCTCTAAAACATCTTTTGAAGACTTCCCAATATGTTTTGATGAAATGAACAGGTGGACTATCAATACCAAGTACTACACTGCTGATGTTTCTGTATGGATGGCTCATTTAGATGATGCTTTTTCTATTGGATCCCTGCCCATATTTAACCAATTGGCTGCCTTGGTGTTGGTTTTTGATATGAGTGATGTTGGCTTCTTTTCCTTGACACTGCTTTAAAATTTTAGTTGCTGTAATCTTTGGGTTTGCATGGCATGCTGATCGAATATATTCGTTTCTTGTATCATTATGTGCAGCTATCTTCTCTTGTTGCACTTCAGAAGTGGGTTTCTCAAACTGATATTCAAAACTTTGAGATACTATTATGTATTGGAAACAAGGTGGACCTTGTTCCTGGTCATCCAGTTCATGCTGAATATAGAAGACGACTGCAAAAAATTGAAAACTCCTTTACTGATCCTTGTTTAGAGTTTACTGAGTATGGAATATCTGAATTTGAAGGAACTAGTTTATTGGCAGAGGAAGAAGAGCCATCAAGGGAGATCAGAAGGTCTTGTTTGGAATGGTGCACTGAATACAATATCGAGTTTATTGAGGCTTGTTCTTCCAATGCTGAATTTGATAGATGTAGTAACCTTTCCTTGCTTTTCAGTTAAAATCACCTGTTTTTTACTTGTATGATATATTATAGATTCTTTCTTATTTCACTGTCTTTCAGTATATTATTGAGTATGAAGTTATCTGCTCAAATGCAAAGATGTTCCATACTATACGTTACGATCATAATATCTGACAATTTATACCATCCATCATTCATTATTTTCTGAATATTATTACTGTACTCTTTTATTGCTGTAAGTTTGAGCTGCATGAAAGACTATTGCTATTATGGCGTTGCAGGAGTACCCTTCCATTGTCAAGGTTTTCCGACTGACAAAAATTAGTGTAGAAAGACTCATTTATATAATGTGTATGGAAGGGACAGTTAACAGTTACTAGTCTAGAATTGTGGACAAAAGAAAATTTTATTTATGAATGATGCGTAAACCCATATTTGTATTCCATCACTGAGATAAAAAACTGTTGTTGACAGGTTTGTCCGTGGATGGTGATTCACAAGGGGTTGAACGTGTCTATGATGCTCTTTCTGCTCATATGTGGCCTGGAATGATACTAAAATCTGGTGATAGGATAACTGACCCATCATTGCCTGAGAAAGAAGGTTGTTCTCTTTTTTATTTTTCCTTTTTACTTTATTTCTTTCCATTGTTTTCCAGGGTTATGCACCTGTTCCTTTCATGTGGAATGATTTGCTGAGTTGACTGATTATGTTTACATACTATTCTCTACAGAATTATCTTCAGAAGAATCTGATTATGAATTAGAGTATGAGATTTTATCAGCGGGTTCAGCTGATGCATGGGATGATACAGAAAATGGATGGGTTTCTGCTACTGCTTTAGATGCAGGAGGATCAGTTTCTGAAAACAACCCTGTTTCACAATGTAAACGTGACAATGGAAATGAACCTGACAAAGAGATGCAGGCCTCAACATCAACGGCTGCACTGGAGGATGCGATTGACAAGGCAGTGGTAGATTCTGAAGAACTTGGAGACCCAGGAGAGGGTAAACATATTGACTTAGAGGATTTGGAACAAATGATGTCTGAGATTGGGAATATGCGTGCAAGCTTGAGGTTGATGCCTGATTTTCAGAGGAGGGAAATGGCAGCTAAGCTGGCCATGAAAATGGCTGCCATGTTTGGGGGAAGCAGTGACGATGAAGAAAAAGTTTATTAGATAAAAGGTGATAGCTAGAGTTTGAAAAAGTTTAAAGAAGGCCATCTCTCAATGTTCTATGGACTTGTTTATGATCTGTTATTTGGAAGGTCTTGATTATTGAGCAACCTCTCTTACACACACTGAACATCTTCTATCTTGGTTCTGCTCTCATATTTTTTGTCAGTACACTAACATGATTTATCAATCATCATTACTGCGATATGCTTGGTTACCGAGGCATCTACCAGGGGGGTGCAAAACAATTTGTTTAAAAATTCAATGATTCGGCATTTTCATGGTATTTTGGGGTTATGCTGTCATGCAGCTGTCTGATTGACTGAGTGCAAACCAATTAGAAGAAAAAGCTATTCTGAGGCAGCTTATTGATTAAAATGTTATGAATTATCCCTGCTTGCTGCAATTTTAGTGCAGGAAGTGATTCTTACTTTTGGTATGACATTTTTTTTATATGGATTATGTGGCTCACTTGTCTATTCTTCTAGATTCTCGAATCTAACCTGTACTAGGTTCAGATACTCTTGTTCTCATCAGTTTAGATAAATATCACAGTTGTCTGCACTTTTTTTCAGTCAATAGGGAGGGGGAAGCCAGCAAGTATGCAACCATGCTAAGGTGGAAGTGTTAGAAAGAAAATGTTGGGGAAAAGTAGGCAAAGTATCATTTAAGTCTTTAATTGGCTCCTAGCCATTGCAAATTTGTAGCAGCTACTGAAAGGAGTGACTTGAACTACAATTATTAATTGTTGACAAGTTGAAGAAAAATATTGGCTGTTGCTTTTTCCAACTTTACCAGTAAATTAAGGAAATAGAGGACAGGATAATCTGGGAAAGGTTTTGTAGTGGGTAGACCCCTACACATGAACTATGAGAGAAAATAACAAAAAGTAAAAGATGCCATCAATTATTAACTTTCCAAAAGACATTACCCAGCGTCCAAAATCATCCTCCCCATATTGAGAGGTTTTCAGAAGATTGGGATAAATGCGGATGAAGAGGACCATAAACCCTAAAGGAACCCCTTTTCCCTTTTCCTATATTTTATTACCATTTATATCTCTTATTTTTTATTTAATTATTTTAAGACATCTCATATTTTCGGTTGTTAACTTGATTAACAAAAACACTTTATAAATTTAGAACTCAAAGAGTTTAAAATTTGAAAGTACTTGTCTATTGAGAGAGTTTAAATTCTGAAAATGTTTGTCTGTAATATTATTTATCATTAAGGTTTAATAATTATCCTTTTATTTATGGGAAAAAAATAAGGTATCAAAGAAAGAATTAGGCATTTCATAGGACAATTATTAGTGAATAATGAAGATAATTATAGGGGAAAACAAAAGTAGTGGAAACTAAAGAAAGCATGAGGAATATGTTTCTTTTGTGTGAAAGAAGCTTAAGAACCAAGATATGTTAGCATTTAATAAGAAAATCTTATTCATGATTCCATTTGACTGATTGATTAATACAATAATGTGATGATTCTCTTTCAAATGTGGGAAATTGAACAAATATAAGTGACATTAGTACATAATACACATAGTATAGATAATACAACATAGTATTATTTGACTATGAGTTTTAGTTCAGTTGCTCAACTAATTTTCTTTAAATGTCTTGTTATTGAACTCAAGTAGCATCAATCCTCCAAACTATTCTTTCTGGCCTACTAGGCTCTTTTTTTTCTTTTTTTCTTTTTTCTAATTCCAAGGTTTATAATTCTGTAATAAAATTGTAAATAAAAAACTCTTACGTACACGGAATGATAAATAAAAAAATCAAGTGAATCATATCGAAACAATTTTCTCAAATTAGAACTTATAAAAAAAACAAGGGTTGATTTCAATGCAACAAATTTGTTTGTTTTCTTTTCTAGCTGCAATGAAGTAAAGCACCTGTTTTGGTTTTGCTTGCATCAACATGAAAAGCATTTCTTCAACATCTCTTGGCAGTCCAGCTGTAGTTATAATAATAATAATAATACTAAAATAATTACATTAGTTGATGAACTTGCTTTGCTTTAATAATACTAATAAACTAAACGTAAATATTTGCTTTTAACTTTACTGCCGGTACATAACCATGCAAATAGAATATTCTATATATTCTTAAAACTATTTTGTTTAACTTTGTACGGTAAATTGTAATCTATTTAATTAAAAAACACACCCATAAACTATTTTCTTTTTCTTTCCATCTGAAAATATATTTTTTTCATAAACTGCATTCTCAAAATTTAGTATCTATTAAAGACATTTATTCTGATTAATTGAAATAGTTGATTATTTCAATCCTATTTTTAATTATCTCTAATTAAGATAATAATGTATGAAATAATGTAATTGATTGAATTAAGGTATAATACAAAAATAATTATAAAGACCTTAGAATTAACCCATAATTATATATAATTAGGATTTTTCTAAAGGATGCCTTTAGAGCACTTATTAAGGTGATAAAATAAAATTTTTGTATTATTTATTATAATGATTAGCTATGATTTCAATATTGTATAATATATAATTTACTATTCTTGAAATGTGTCAAACTCTAAAAAATAATCACCTTATCAAATATCTTTAGGATACTCGTCCAAAAAATTCAATTAATTATGCCTTAATTCAATCAATCATAATATTTAATACATGAATGAGTTTTTTTGACATGTACTTTAAAAGTATTTGTTAAGTTACGATAAATATATTATTTAATAATAATAAAATTTAAAATAATAATTTATACATTAAATAATAATAAATCATGATCACATATAATAAATATTACAAATTTTTTATTTATAAAATCTTAACAAGTGATATGCGATACAAGTTAAAAAAATTATACATAATTATCTTAATTAGAATAATTAAAAATATGATTAGAATATTCAACTATTTCAATTAATTATAATAATTATGTTTAGTATCTAAATTTAAATGAGTGATTTCATTATGTAGTCGAATTCTTAATTCAATTTAAACTCTTTATTTTCATATTTCTAAATTTATATTTGAAAAACTAATCACATAAATGTATATTTGAGTAGATTTAAAAGAAATAAAATTTAAGCCCCATAATTTAGAAAGTGAAATTTGCTCAAATATCAATATCTTCTTTCTAAGATTATCCAAAAATAAAAAATAAAATCAACACAAATACATTAAAAAAAGAAGAAAAAAAAAAAGCTGATTTATTTGTTTAAGGCAAGAAACTATGATTGTGACTAGTAGAGCCACCGTTTCCGTCTTTCCCTTGCCTTCATATCCGTCTCATTAACCGTAATCACGGCGGCACCACCTCCGTCTCCGCCGCCGGGAGCCGCTGGAAATTGACCGCACTTCTGACACCTAGCAGCCACAAGAATCTGCCGACAAGAAGGACATGAAGAGTGGGTCCCAAGCCAGGTGTCTATGCATCCAGCATGGAAGCCGTGACCACACTGCGGCAAAACTCGGATCTCATCTCCTTCTGCGAAATCAGCCAAGCAAATCGCGCATTCCGACGACGCCACCCACTTATTCGGGTTGCTGTTTAAGTATGTGAATTTGGGGAGAGATTGAACGACCTTCTTCTTTAATCCCTTGTTAGCCAAAGCTTGTCCAGGCGAGCTATTGCCGGAGATGCGTCGAAGCCACGCGCAGCGAGCTACAGCTATGAGACCCACAACGCATATGAGTGCACAAAGAAGAGCTGCTAGTATAACAACGAGGTCTGATTCCAAAGGTACCGACTCTGGTGGCGGAGCTGCCACCGAGGTCAAGTTCCCGCCGGTGGACAACAGAATTCTTAGTGGGCGAGTCATAATATGTATATGCAGGACAACTGTTTGATAAAATTCCTAAGTAAAGATTGGAATAAAGAGAGGTGGGGTTTTGGCCTTTGTGTTTGATTTTGGATTGCTGAAGAGTGAAGCTTGAGTTTATTTATAGAAGTGGTAGGTATAGATGGTGGTGGTTCAGTCTGAGTTTTGAGAAGGGGCTTTATGCTTGAAAAAAAAGGGGGGGATATTGGCTGATAGGATAAGATAAGACCAAAGAGACTCGGAGAGAAAAAAGAATTGACTCCAACTCAGTGACTCACAAGACTCAGACAAAACAACATAAATTGGTAGTTTCGGTTCACTTGCTAGTGGGGCAAGAGACGCATATAGTCGCCTGCTTGGTTGAGTAAAGAATGGGGCAATCTTTATAAATAACTCTTGGGCCTTGGCTAAGACTATATTAATGTGATTTGAAAAGAAAAAATTAATTAACAAAAAAAGAATTTAGATTTCATTGAAGTATAGCAATAAGCCTTAACTCAATTGATCATTTAACATTTTGTAAAAAGTTTTAGCAATGTGAATATATTCTTAACTTGTATAAGGATTTATCACCTCAAATCCATTTTGGTTAGTTGAAAATAATATTTCCTTTCTATATTAAGAAAAGATAAAAAATAATGCTACTAATTCTTATTGAAATCTTCTACTTTTAAAGGTATGACTAGCAGTTAAAAAGAAAATGATAAGCAACAAAATTTTCCACATATTAGTAAAAAAGAATGCTGTCCATTTCTTCTGGTGAATTCAGTCTTGATGTTAGAAATATTCATAATCAAGAGGAATGAAAATGAAATGTTACTAGGTGGAGTTAAGAGAATGGGGATGCAGAGTGCATCTTTGAAAAAGCAACAAATGGGGTTTTCCCATTTGGTGAGTGAGCCTTAGTCAAACATGTGCCATTGTCTGCCAAAGTAGGGTCCCAACTCCTTTTTGACAATAGGACTCTCTTATCATCTTATTCTTAATTCAGCCTTCAACTTCTATTCAATGATTGATATAACCACTCTGCCTATTTCTCTCTCAATTATCTAGTTTATGACAATGGAAAAGGCTTCATTTTTGTTGCTACTCTGTGTGCACATCATGTGTCCTGTATAATAAAACCATTCACAACTTACTTTCCACCTCAACAGAAGAAAGAGGCATCTTTGTCAAGCACACAGATTAGGATGTAAACATCCAACACAGAACCTTCACATCCTTCCAAGAAGGTCCATCTGATCGGGCAATGTTTTAATCCCAAAAGCATGAGGACTCAAGTAACTACCTGACCTATGTGGAAGAATTAGTAGCTGATTTTTTATTATGTGCCCATTTGGGTCGCCGCGGCAAGCGGCCTAATGGATGCACGACCCAGGACGAGATCTCATCTCTTCCTTCTTTATTTTTTATCTTCTATCTTTTAATTCTATCTATTTTGTCTCTCCACTAATCAAGATTTTGGATAATCCACACTCAATAAAAATGAATATCTTTTTTTAATTTACAAACAAATCAACTTCTTAAACTATGGTTACAAATCACAAGTTTAGACAACCCGAACACACTAAAAATACAGCAAAACGGAGACTATAATCCTTGCTCACCACCAAACCAAACACATTCATGGAATCCCAGACAAGTACTTCAGCAAAAAAGCACTAACAAACAAATAGGTATGATCTTTGACTATAGAACTCAGCACTTAACCTATATAGTCTCTTAAAAGGTACTCTGGTATACCTATAGAACCTATATAGTCTCTTAAAAGATATTCTAGTATTCCTGTAGACCTTTGAACATGAATGATGATTTGCCATCTGCCAATGGCACTGAAGTTAAAATTCAGTTACAAGTATTATGATAATAAAGCAGGAACCAAGATTTAATGGGATATTGGAAAACAGATCATATCCTTTTACAAAACTGGTGTTAGACCACTGTGTCTGCTGAACCTCAGTCCTTGCAGAATTCCCTGCTCTAGAACTGAGTTTCATCTTGTATCAAAAAGTTACATAGGTTGTAGCTCATATTACTAATCTAGCCTTGAAGCAAGGCAAGAGATTGACTATCACCAAGTGATTATGAACAATTTTGGTAATGTAAAAGCTGACAAGATTGTACTAATTATACATAAAAATATCAAGAACTGAAAAATAATCAATGTGGCCAAATGAAATTACTGCCTAAGCTATCTCATGGTTCTTCGACGGGGCAGGCTTGACAAAGGAGAAGTCATCTCCATTACTGGTTTCGTCCCCACGTTGGGGTTCATTCATTTCTATTTCTTGTTCATCCTGATCCACACTTATGATCAAGTTGGCTTTTGATAATGTGGGAGATGGAGGGTCAGCTTCAAAATCAGATCCATCCTGGTCATTGAAGGTGGATGAGCGAGTTGAATGCCCAGTAGTTTTGTAACGGTGTAGTGTAGGTCCAGAAGACTGTGTTGTTGAACCAGTAGGGCTTCCTAAGGTTCGAGTAGGGGACTTTCCTCCCTTTCCCCCGTGCTTCTTTTTTACAGCCAGGTGCCACTTCTTAAGGGCCTTTGATGTATGTTCGTCAAAGATTGATTTTTTCATACCTGCACCCATCTGCAAGCATTTAAAGTAAAGTTCTTATTTAGTTAATCTCAAAAATGAGTTCTTATTCAGTCCAACAATATCCTGACTGACAGATTTCACACAGAATAGAACAATTAATGTTTTCCATATTCATGCATAATACTTTGAGCAATATCAGAAATATCATTTTTTTCCAGGTTTCCCCAGTAATTACTTCATAAAGTTGGCTCTATTTGATAATAACTGATGGTTTAGTGCTGAATTATTGAGTGGCATCCAGAGAGAAATTGAACAGCTAATCATGTGTTTCTTTCTCCTTGTTTTGTAAATAAAGTAACTGCAGATTTTAGTTTATCTTGATTATGTTCATCCCTGCAGCATGGCAATAACAAATAAAGGTACCTGAGTTACAAGAGCATATAACGGAAGGGTTATGTAGCTGCAGAGGCATAGCACTCCAACCCTGCAACCCCATGAAAGATTTCAAATTGTCAGTCTCAAGGTACTCTGAGGCTTCAATTATATTAATCAAATGCTGAACGCATCTATATGCTCACTCTTGCCCTTCCCATTCTTGGAGGAAAAAACCCAATTATGGTTTCATATATTTGGTGAATCATTTATGTGATTAGTTGTATATTTTGAGAGCAAGTTCTAACTGGCAAAGATAGAATTGCAGATCAAAGGCTTACCCTAGAGAAACTTTGATTATTGCAAGCTTGAAGTCAGCATGGAAACATGATTTTAACCCAAAAGAATACTGCAAAAAAGAAAATTTTATTCCTTATTCGGTAACGGTCATGATTATGAAGTATAGCTAGGAGTCTAGGAGGAACTGTTTTTAAATATATAACAAGGTAGTGGACAATGATTTATTACCCATATCCACAAGAAGTATGTTATTTGGAATGCATTCTGCGTCCACAGGAAAACGAGTTAGGGTCATCAAAGGGGCATAAACTAAGTAGTTTTTGTGCAAACACATAACTGCTTGAAAAAAAGAGGCCATAATAAGATAGCCTTGGAAACTAAAATTACAGAATAAGATTTGTGCCTAACTAACAGAGAAATCATGCTACAAATTTAATTCACAACCACGACAGAGTTTATCCAGTCCCAACAGCATACCTAATTGTGACTTTAGAGTGCATAAGATCTTGTTATTCATACTATCTAACATATTCTGGCAGAGGTATTTGAAATTTTATCATTGAGAATATCACATAATTATGTAAAATCTTCCATCTCAGAAGACAAAGAGATATAGTTAATTTTTATTTTCTTAATCACAGACAAAAAAGATTTTCTTCAGTGCAACTGACAGAAACTAAATTATCCAAATCATGATGATGACCACGAGATCTAAGCAAATTAAAATTTTGACACTACGACTAATTAAAGATATTTCAAAACTCAAGATGTTGAGTTGGTACAAAGTAAGATGCATTCAATTTCAACTAAAATCTATACTGATTATATATTTTATTAATAAGCAAGATTAGGTCTAGATACTAGAAAAAAAAAAATTAAATACCTGAAATAAAGCAAAATGGATAAGATGAAGAATTAACTGAGGCCGGCCAAACCAAAAGTATTTGTTTGAGGTTTGCACTAGAGGGATCCCCTGGACTACTGCATGTCTGTCAGTGATTTCAAGAGCCATCCTTGTCATAATGGCTTGAAGTTTTGTTCCAACATGCCAAGATTATCTGCAACCAGTTAATTGGTCACCATTTAAATTTTTTGATAAACTTTAATTTTCAAAATAAATTTGCAAAATTCAAAACTGGAAACAGACTACTTACAAGAATAGGGATTAAAGATGCCCAAAACAATGCGTGCCATCCTGAAAATCACATAAAATTAACAAACCCCCCATACTTCAATTGACTAGGCAAGTGCAGAGTATGTTATTTATGTTTAAAGGACATTTAAAAGTAAAAATTTACCATTAACATTTAGGAGCAGGAAAATAACGAAGGATGCCCATAAGACAGGACTGCAAACAACAAAGAGCCAAAGTCAGGAGATATACATACATTCCAACTAATCATGGCATGAAAGCCACATGCATTCCCATACACAAACTACGCCATCTAAAAAGATGATTACCTCACTCCCACAACTACTTTGAAGTCATCTTCTAAAGATCTTTTGATATACTTTTGGAAGTTAAATTGACTTCCAGGAGCTAGATGGACCTACATATAATGCATTGTTATAAAAGAATGGAAAATTGAACGTTGAACAAAATGAATATGAATAAAAAGCTGCCCCATAGAGAAACTCACAGTGATGAATCCGTTGCGCAAAGTCATGTAGTCAGCCTTATTAACAGACCTAAAAAATTGTCGTAAGAAACATCCCTGCAATTGGTAGGTGCTTAAGAAGTTCAGGGACACTTCAGAGATAGTATACAATCCCAAAGAAAAGAAAAAAAGAAGTACGTAAGAATTTGAGTGTGCACTTGTAAGTTTTATCTTAATAAAGAACCTCAGCTACAACAATTTTTTTATGTGGTTCAGCGATGTTGAAGCCAACTCTAACATAAGGCACATGCCATCAACTAACCATGAATATTTTCTCTTAGTTGATTTGATAACCAATCATACCGATCAATTGGTAACTCAAGCACTTCCACCTTAATCTTACCAATCAAATTTAGCTATCAGAAGCAAATTAGGACCAAAACAGAAGAATTTGCAGGTTAGTGAAATAGTTCTTACAACATAAAAGAAGAATGGAATCTTAGTCCAAAAACTGGTGTGTGCTCTAACAAATGATGTCTCATGAGTAAGCCTGAATCCTTGTATGATCTGCACAGGGAAAATGTCCATTTTAGCTCTGAGTTGTACAGATGCATCTAAAGTGAGGAACTTTAAATTGGAGCTACATAAAGAAAATGAATCTTGTGTGCATCATGGGACATTATACCATTAGAAAACTCAGAGCCATGAGATGAAGTCTCGTGTTCCCACTCCTTCCAGCCACGAATCTGTTAAAAGAAACTATTAGCTAAAAAATTATAATATCAATGTAAATACAATTTAAAAGTTGACATGAAACAAATAAAATTTATTTTCCTATAGTTTCAAAAACCACAATCATTTAGCAAGAAGCCCTAATCCTTTTCTACCAACCCCACAGGAATCAATGATCATAAATGCATGATTCCAGTCATTGTTGCTTTTGAAAAAGGAGCATAGAAGTCATAATGTGAGAGCCAACTTAGTATCCTTAATGAGCAGGTATGCAATAAAGATTAAACCATACAACAAAGCCTCATAAAGGACAGTAATACCTTCAGCCTCCCAAGCATCATTGTGATGGCACTATATGACACATGAAAGACAGCTAAGAAGAATATGAGAATGTGTAACTGATGCAATCCATTGATAGATATAAGTGGTTCATGCCCCTGTCATCAGCGATAATAGATTAGCAACTATTCCTGGAAGATGGCATTGCAAGCTATTAGATGATGCGGGAAGAAAGCAACTTTTTAAGCAATGGTCAAATAAATTGAAAATCATTACACCCAATGGGAAAACAATAATAATTAAAAAGGGTGACACGTAGAAGTTAGTAACAATAACTTATTGTAAGTTGTAACTATAAAAAGATGCCTTATACCTCAAACTAACAAACAAACAGAGAACTTCCTAATAAATGCCCTGAATTGGCAATAGGTCCAAAATCTTCACCAATCATTTAAAGGAAATTTTTTATATTCAGTATATGTAATAGTTTTATCCAAATAAAGTATTTTAGTTTATATAAAACTGAATTAGTCGTTGAGACATGCAGTCGCAGAGGCACTGAATGAAAATTGACTGTAAGAAGAACCCTAAATATGTTTCTAGTAACCAACTTGTATTGTTAGCTGGAAAAGAACTCTAACCATCAAATGAAAGAATATAGAAAAGATGAGGGCATTTTCATTTTTTTTTTCTTTTACATTGTAGCTACTTGATCATGTCAATTAGAAAGTTCATAGTCAATCTTCAGAATTAAATTGGCAATAAACTGGATACCTCTTTGCATTTAGGAGAGTTACCATCAGCTGCCAAGAATCGACGCTCATACCATAAAAGTTTCCTTCGGTGCTCTCCTTCACTGCTTGATGCACCATTATATGGGCATGGCAACATACTGTCTGCAGCCTTTACAGATACACATATTCGGGCAAAGTAACTCTGCCCAAAAGTCAACAGCAATGAAATGAAACCTAGAATCATCAACTCTGCAATTTATCAATAGTCAAACACATGTTGATTATTTGTCATTGCACATAAAACCCCAATATATGCACAGAGAATAAAATATAATGTATAAAATTGTACTTTGGAATCAATTGCTTTGGTTCCACGACATGAACATCATAGCAGGTTCTTACCAGCTTGGACCTTTAGTAGAGCTTCAAACATAGCTTTCTTCTGCCTTTCTGTGAGCCACTGCATTGAACTTAGATGATTAGGCGTCGTAAGAAAGTCCAATAGATCAATATCAAAAAAAATTCCTAGTTCTAATAATTAAGTATAACAGCCCTCAAGTTTTAATTTTCCAGAATTCAAATATTCGTCATGGAATTGAAAAAGAAAAACAATAGACCCTCTAATAACTTTATCCACACATTATTAAATATTATCAAGAGGGTTAAAAAGAAAGTAATCCAAATTAAGAGTTCCTTTACAAAGAAGAAACCAACACATACAAAATCTGATCAACTCATCGTATAGCTAAAAAAACATCCATTTCATCAGGGTTTAAATGTCGACAGCCAAAGTTTGTTCTTCCAAGGAGAAAACAAAACTTATTTCGACTTTTTTTGGGGAAAAAATTAAAAGGGAATAAACAGAGCACGGGAAGACAACTCTTTCCTGTACCAAATTAAGTGCGGCAACCCACTAAGTTTAACCCGTTTCTCACAAGGAATGAACAAAACCCATTTTATCAGGAATCGCACAATCAGAAGCTAACAAAAGGTTTCATTTTTAACATACCGCTCCCATTTTGTGAAGACCCTTTTCCAGAGATATGGAGATTATGATGATTACAGCGCAAACACCAGCAACAGCCCATGTGGGTGTTTGATCAAGCTCTTTGGAATTACTACCACTTTCTGTTGCCGCCATAACCACACCTCCAAACAAGAACCATAGAAAGAGAAAGAAAAGCAACATTTTTTTGTCCTTCAGACAGAAACAAAACAGAGAAGAGTGTAAAACGGAGAAAGATGGGTTTTTGAACAAAATCAATGCTCTTAATTTATGTGGATCTCTGCTTCAGACGGTGAAAATCCTTAAAAAAAGAAGAAGCAGCATTTATTGGTTAATCTTGGATCCGGAGCGGGTTAAGTCTGGTAGCTCTGATGATGGTGCTGAGGTAGTCGCATCAAGCCTAGTCGTCCTGCAACTTGGAACCAACACAGTTGCTTGAGGATTAAACAAATAATTTCATTCTTAATTCTTAAATAATTTTTTGATTGACACCCTTTTTCTTTTCTTCCCAGAGCCAGTTTTGGTTTTGTCGGAGTAAGAAAAGCGGCTAAGATGAAAAAAATGAAAAATCTCAGTCCAAACAATTTTCCTGTCCTAATAACAGTTAGAAAGTGTTAAGGTTAGGGTTAAGAAGTTTAAATTATAACATTAATAATGAAATAAAATGGCAGTTAGAATTGGCGCGTAGTCTGCACCTGATTATACGTGCATTCTGCCACTAATTAAGGATGGACAGCAAGTGATTCTTTAAAAGTTTTAGTCAGACATACTAAAATAATCTCTAAACCTTGGTTGACCCCTGACCCGCCATATGAAGTTTACATAATGAATAATATATTTTACGCTTGTAATTTGTTAATCTATTGTCATGGCAAAATCTCTTTTTTTCATGATTTTCTAAGATTGAATGAAATTATCGAAATATAATTTTTATAAATTTTGTAGTTTTAATTTTGATGGTTTCTTTTGGACAAACATATTAAAACTGTAAAAATAATTAATTACAATAAATGTAAACTAATTTGATGTACTATTGCAAAATTAGAAAGTATCTATCGACTAACCTCTATAAAAATTTATATTAAAAATCTTGGTGACCAATAAATCAGAGGATTAGTGCGGAGGATATTACAATAAAACTTTATGAAATATAAAAGAATTATATACTTATAGTTATATATTGTATATTTAATATCCTAGCAAAAAAATAAAATAAAACATGTAAGAAGCATTATGCAAGAGATTGAGAATTTCAGTCTCATTGATCGCATCTTGTAATTGATTATAAATTTATATTCACACACATGGCCATAGGCATAGATGATGAAAATCTTTTTCAAATACATAAGTGGTTATGATGTGGTGTAATATTTTTTGTGAACTACACGAACTTTCATTTTTTTTACATAAATAAAAAAAATGTTATAAGTTTTGTTTGATTTACATTTTTTAAAAGAAAATTCTCTTAATATTAAACTACAAAATAAAAAACTCCTAGTCTTCTTTATACATATATAATATTTATAACAACCAATTATTTATTCTTCCCGACGGTTCAAATACCAATCAGCATCAACATCTATTAAAAAAAAGACAGCATGGATTGATGAAGATTCGAAATATTATTTCAAGTGGACTTCTATCTTTGTCTTCTTTCCAAACACCAAAAAGAATAGAAAAGGACAAAACAAATTCCTCAATCCATTTATTGATTTTGTTGTATGTATTCTAAGCCCAAGGTTGGTCTAATCCATATACATGAGGGCCCAACATCACTATCACCCTTCAGCCCAATTTGTACTGGACCCAAGCCCATACTGATTTAACATATTTTTTTTTGTAAAAGAACAACTAAATTTTCTAACCAAAAAAATAAAAAATAAAAAACAACTAATTTTAGAGCAAAAAAAGAAGTATTGATTTACTTAGATTTACATCTTAAGAATCGACACAGTGACAACTCGTCGATATTATCGAAGCACAAGCTTCCTTAAATCTGTTTTTTGTTTTTCTGTTGGGAAATAAATTCCTACTTCTCCTTCTTCATATTCTCTCCATTTTCCTCAATTTGCCAGCTGAGGTTTCTTGGGAATGGCTACTCTACCGAGCTCTTTCAGTCTACTTCAGAATCCGCAGACCCAATTCTTCTCTGGTAATTACAATCTACTCTTTTTTCTTTTTCTTTTTTTCTCATCATCAAGATTACTGTATATAGCTGAAATGGTATTGAAAAATTGCAATTTTTTTGGTTCAAATTAGTTGTTTTGATTCTGAATTTCTGATGTATTAATTGTCAAAACCCATTCTTTGTTCATATGTCTAATATACGAGAGACAAATTGCAATTGGGCATTGTTACTTTTTCTATTCAATTTGTATTATTAAATGGGTTTTGGGCATTTTCGTTGTGTATGTCATTTCCTGACTCATTCGACATATTAGGTTTCTTACTCATCAATCACAGTGTTTTGCGTTTTCCTTTTTCCGTTTAATTGTGATGAGAGGGTTTGATCCGACGATTTTGTTTAACTGTCATGAGACTCAGAGTTAAAAAGGAAAAAGAAAATCAGCCATCATTTTCCCCAATGAGGTTTTGCTTACAAAAATGCTTCCACGTGTTATTAAGTATGAAAGAGGTCTACAATTATAATATACCAGCGAAAAGGGGGCAATAAGAAAAAGAAAAAAGGGTACCAGTTTTGATCTTTCACGATTAAAATGATCATTTTGACATTTGTTTTCTTTTTCCCTACAAAGTTTCTAACATTTTCATCGGTACTTCTTTGGTGGGGTTCTTATGAGAATTTTGCACAATTTCATAAGACACTAACTGCAGTTGTCAAGTGTAGAAAACATTGTTTTACATATTAGCTGTGATTCTCTATTCCCGACTTTCTAGCAAACCTGATTTTACTGATTTTTAAATTTTAGGTTCCTTGAAGCCATTGGACCAGTGCCGTTTGAACATCAGCTCTGGTGGGCTATCTCAAAGTTCTACTTTTGGGGGTAAAATAAAAGCATCAAGAACTAAGAAGTGTCTTGTAGTTCAAGCAAGGTATGCACATACATTTTAAACGATGGATTCTCACTTTACAGTTGACACTTTACTATAAGATTAAGAATGGTCTGGCAATGACATAATGTTATAATATACTTCAGCCGCTCTACTCAATTTCTCGATTTAGAATAGAATTAAGATGCTCTGAATATCCAACATATGTCCTTTCAGTTGTTTAATGATTTACACTGTATACATCCAAATCTGCAGGTATAATATGCTTTCAGTGAGTATTAAATTTTAGGGAAGCCTTTTTTTTTTTTTTAAAAATGGCATGCACATAAAGTTATTCATTTCTCATCTGTTTAGCTTGACTGGAATTGATTTTATTTTTTTCTGCTTTCATGTTTCTTGTTAGACAAATATTTATTCGATTAATATTCATAGCTACGTGTTGACGTGTCTCACTTGAGTTTTTGCAGCTTTTCTATGTATTTATTTATTGCATCTTCTCTTTCCAATTCCACACATTTCCTCTCCTGTTTATATTCCATTTGATAGTCTCTTCCTTCTTTCCATATGTCATTTATCTCATCCTTTTACTAGTCTTATGCTTCATTAGATAATAGTGGACTGTTACTAATGCACTCCATACTATTTCCAGTAGTTTGATTTCGATTAAAATTTCTTACTCATGTTTGTATTGGAAGAATGCATAACATTAATACATTTCTTATTTTTTAAAAGAAGAGAAATTCCTAGATAATATAACCTTTTGTATTATATTTTTAATTCTTAGTACATCTTTAATCATGCCGTGTGTAATACCCATTGCTGTGCTTTCCCAATTCTGAACTTCTGTTTTAAGATTTCCATTGCTTCATTTTGACACTAGCTGCTTCTTTTACATGCCATATATAAATTTTGTATATTACAAATAACATTGTGTTTGTGTGTGTGGGTTTTGTGCAAATACAGTGGAGATGGTGGAAGATCAAGCAGTGCAAGTGTGTTTGTTGGTGGATTTGTATTGGGAGGACTGGTTGTTGGAGCATTGGGTTGCATATATGCACCTCAGGTATGGTTTGAATAGCAGCTTCTTTAATCCCCTTTTTGTTGTTGAAAAGTTACCTTTCACATTGCTATAGGTGTGAACAATATGTGGATACTGTATTTTAGCTTCCTTTCACTGTTATGAAAATCATTGCTTCTTCCTTTTACTGCCTTCTCTCTTTCTTCACCCTCCCTCTCAATAGATGATATATCATTCTTTATCTAGTCAACTACTATTTTCTGAGGCTTGGTATGCTAAAATAGTTGACATATTTGGGTCAGTTTGGCTGATGATTTTAAGTTTTAGTTATAACATGTTAGGTGAGGTTACATGCTTAATCAAGTCAGTTACTTGAAGAATTTACTAGTTTTGTGAACTCGTTCAATAATATGGGTAAGTAAGTGAGGTTTGGGTCAAGAAGGAGCTGACATGACAATTGACAACTGATAGTATATTTGTTTAGCTTTTATATTAAGTGATTCTTTGTCGTGGTAGTAAAGCCTCTTTAATCTAGTGGTTAGATCTTGGTTGCTCCAATTGTTATAAATTAAAGTGACCACAAGATTATCAGCAGGCCTATGCTTTTTTCATGCATTCAATCCTACGGGCTTGTACATTAGGAGGTGTACTATCAGAGATTTAAAATCCTCTCTTTGGCTTGGCCATTACCAATAGCTTTGGCATATAAGTTGACTGCTTCTTTGACAGTATCAACATTGTTATAATTATTTAACATGTTTGACTGATAGAAATTAGATTTACCTTTTTACGGTGGGCCAGATAAGCAAGGCACTTGCTGGGGCTGATAGAAAAGATTTCATGAGGAAGCTTCCGAAATTCATATATGATGAAGAAAAAGCTCTAGAGGTGAGAACTTACTCCTGCACTTTGTTATTGCTCAAGGAATATGCATGTATGTGCATGAAAGTGGCAAGAAAATTTGAGTCTCAATATGTATTTATCTGGAAGTCACTTTCCCCCCTATCATAATGGTACAGTGTAAGTTGACATTGCTGCACTTTGGTTTCATTTTTGCCACTCCCCTTTGTATTCTCTATTTGCCTTTATCATCCTTTATAGCAGTCACAAGAAAAAAAAAGAAGTGAATATGACATGCTTTGTTGTGGGAGCTGTAACTATTCCCATATCAAAAATTAATGGATAAAATCATAGGGTAAAACAAGTCTTTTCAAATTCTTTGTGGGCTTGGTACTGTTTTTCTCTCTCTATTTTTCTTCTTCTTATTTTTAAATGTAAAAGATAAAGTTAATGTTTACTGTAGGAGAAAAAAGATGGGAAATAAAACAGGAAGTTGTAATATGGTGGAGCCATGGGTTGAAAAGTGGAATTTAAAATATCATATCATTGGATTAGCATGACATATATTATTTCACTTAGTTTGGGCTAATTTTTTCGAAACACAAAGTGTTGCACAAATAGGGGAAACCTTGAGTATAATAGTAGATGACATAATAATTCTAATAGGCTGATTGTCTAGGTTGGCTGTGCAACTGATACCCAGGGGAGGGCTGTTTGATGAAGAAAACTTCCCGTAGGGAAGGGAGTTCATTTATTTATTCATTTGCTACAAAAAATTCATTCAGAAATGAATTTATTTGGTTGCAGAGAAAAATGTGATTGTCACTTCCACTTTCTTGTCAACCATAGGGGAAGCGTATCTGTGATAGGGTTAAGCTAGGTCTGCAATGTATGCTAATACAATGTCACTTGGCTCATGCACGATATAGTGGAATGTCACATTAATATCTTATTTAGAACTGAAATAATTGTTTTAAATGCAAAACAAGGCTGGTTTTGACTTGGTTTGAAAGATCTTATCTTAAAGCCAAAGCCCTCGAAGAAACAGAATTGTCACATGCACCAGGATTTCTTAGGACTGTTGTTGCTGAGTGTGTTCATAGATGAACAATATAACATTATTTTATTTAGTTATCTGCATGTGTGTTACTTTTCATTCATGATACAAAGGAGTTTGAAATTTGACTTGCATATTCTTGTAGGATGAAGGAAATAAAGCTTTACTAGATGTTTTTCCAAAAAAATAAAAAACTGACTGTTCATGTCCTGTCCTGTCATTTTAGTATAGCAGCTATTTGCACTAAATTTCACTTACTGTGTTCTTTTGATGAAAACAGAAGACTCGCAAGATACTTACTGAGAAAATAGCACAGCTGAATTCTGCCATAGATGACATGTCTTCACAATTGCGTGCAGATGACGGCCCTAATGGTTCTGCAGTGAACTCAGATGAAATTGAAGCTTCCATATAATGAAATATTCATTGAAACTTAAAATACAAATTATCAGTTCCTAAATGCGATTGCGAGTGAAAAATAAACTTCAAATATTTTTCTGATTATTGTACTTTGCTTTTTAACTGGTGACTTTTGTTTATAAAATGAGCTACAAATAACCAATTAATTGCTTTTATATCATTTTTTTTTTGGTCCATATTTGCTATGCTATAACCAGTGCCACTCAAGTCTGATAAATCTGAAAACCTGTTTGTTCTTATGTAGGAGTTACTTGTGTTTAGCAGGATGCAGGTTGATGTAATTGCATTAAGCCAAGTTAATAAGGCTTTGTAGCGGTAGGCTGTGTCTGAGATACAGATTGCCAAACTTGACACTTCAAATTTCAAAATGTAAAGTTTAGACTACTCAATAGGCTAGGCTAAGTGAGTTTGAGTAGAGATTTTAGATACCAATATTTTTTATTTACCAGAGCTATACCTCGAGACTCCTAAAATAAAGAGAAATAGGATGGTATGGCATACCATTGACAAATAATTTAAAGATTGATGTAAAAATATTTTTTAGATAAATTGCAAAGGTTACAAATAATTTACTTTGAAACGTAAATCAGTAAGTGTTAACATTATTCAACTATATTTTATGTAATATTTGGAAAAAATGGTTACATGCATAAATGCTTTGTTGTCAACTTATCCATCAATCACCATAATAACGAGCAATTTACAGTAGAAGTATCTATTAATTCTTACACCGGCTATAACTATAACTATTTACAATCAATTTATACTAACACGTAAATTTATGATTGGAATAATGGTTCAAACTCGAATGTGAAAATTTAACTATATGTATGTATTAGTATAATTTGATACATAGAAACTTATAATACGTGAATTTACATATAAATCATTTTTTTTGATAAAATGTTTACTGACACACAGGAATTGAAAGATAAGATAAACATCATTTTGTAAAATCATCTTTTAAAATAAATTATTAAGGTGACAAATTCCTTACTTTGAAATATTATTAACAAATAAATCATAAGTTTATTTACTGATTTATGAATAAATGCTAAACCTATCCAACTTGAACACAAAAATATGACTAAAATCTAACATGAAAATGTGTACTAAATCATAACTCACCAATAGATAAGACGATTTATTTTATAAAAGGTGACAATTGGATTGATGATTCAATATTGAACACAAAAAGTCAACAATATATCTGTGTTGAAATTAATAAAGAATAAATTATTATTATATTGTGAAATTGCTGCTTATTATCAAAAAATGAAAATAAAAAATTCTTCACGTTTTTTCTTGATGGATTCTTTTTAAATTGTAATATTAATTATGTGGGATTTTATATTTCATATTGACAGTCATTGTCATGAACACCTAGCAATCTAACATCACATGTGATATAAATAACAATGATAGAAACAACGCCAGTAAAGAGTCCTATTAAAGCCAAGAAATATAGGCTGTCTACAATCCACACCAGAATAAATGAAGTTTTTCTAGTGGAGGAAGAAGCAAAAAATTCAATTATTAGATCCAAACTTGTGTACGATCATTGTCTTTTACCATTTATCTCATGCATGCTTCACGTTTGGTTACAATTCTCGCTAGCTACCCACCTACTAGTCGGTAGTCAAACAAGAATATGCCTTAGGTCTTATCCAAAAAATAAGTCTATACATTGAGACTTAGCTACATATTAATTAATAGGAAGATCAGTAATTCTTTCATTTTTCATAATTTTTACCCCCTTTTCAAAAAAAAATAAAAAAATTATACTAACAAAGGTGAATTTAGGCACGTGCCACATAAATTTTTAACGGGTTGTAATTGCTCTAGAAAAACTATAATGTATGTCTAAAATTTTTATTATACGTTTATAGTTAAATTGAGATATATTTAGAAAGAACTGTATATATGTTATTATAATAAAAGAACTTGACACACTAATTAAAACAAAACTTTCAAAATTAGTTTCACATATTTTAACATGCGCCGTGAGAAATATATATATATATAAATTTCATTTTGTACAAGATTCATATTGAAGGTGGATATGAAATCTGTAAAATATGAAAATCTGAAAGTATACTAACTAATAGAATGACAAGAGAAATGAGTTTTATCCGGGGCTGGCTTGCAATTGAGTACGCAGCAAAGCAGAAGATCTCTAGTCGTTTCAGTTCCCATTAAAACTTATAAGTGCTGGATCCTTAATGCAACAACTTTATGTTGAATCAAATTATGCCTGATATATGGATCAAATTATGAGATTAATTTGTTGATCTGATTTAAATTGAGCAAAATTCAATTGGATCTTAACCAAATCAAATCAAATTTTAATTTTTTATGTACAATAATTGAAAGTGCTCAAACTTAGTACTGAAACAGGTAGACAAGTATTAATCATTTTAAGTTAAGTCATTGATAGTAAATCTAACTTAATTAGACATATTCTATAATTTTTTTTATTAGACTTTTACATAAATTTATTTTAGGTTTACATTCGAATCTAATTTGACCCTAAGTTTGATCTAACAAATAATGCAACAAGTCTTAATTCGAATTAAATATAATTTATAAATTAATCAAATTGTCATTCTTAATTATCAAAAAAACAAAAGAAAGGAAAAAACCCAAAGAAGACTTGATCAACAATTTTGAACCAAGTTAAATAGCTATCTCAAAATATTAATTACATTTATACCTTCAAATTAATTAAGTAGGCTTAATTACAAAACGAAGATCAACAAAAGAATGAGAATGAAGTGTGAGATTAAGTTACAAATTATCAAAATATGCGGCGCAACGTGAGATCATATAGTTGAATTTATAAAACGACAATTTATTAATTATAATAACAATTTAATTATAAGACCATTGACTACATATAATTACCAAGTTGCACGCAACCTTCTTGGAATGTAGTTGAAGTTTTTAATTATTATTAAAAGAAAAGTTTCTTCGTGTTTTTCTCTTGGTGGAAAATGGATGCATTTTACATTGTAATTTGTCGTTTTCTTATTTTTGTGGACCAGAAAAGGAGCGGTGGGCCACTATATATTTATTAGGCTGAGATTTTATTTATTTTTCATACTTTATAGTCATTGTAATAATAAAATATGAGCACCTGCATTAACCCAAAAGCCAAATATATTTGAGAAGCCTATAGGAACATTCAATTATTAGATCCAACTTGTGTACCTAATTGACCAATTACTATATATATATATATATCATATGCATGTTTCACGTTTGATATGATTCCATAGATCATTTCAAAAAAGAAAAAGTCTATATATTGAGACTTAATTACCTACATATTTATTAATAAGAACAGTAATTCTTTATTTTTCATACTTTCTGGCTTCTTTTTTAAATATATATATATATATATCCTAACAAAATATATATGCTTCCAATTTTTATTACACGAAATGTGTTTCGAAAATATTTTACACATTGATAGATAAATATATTTTTCAAACAATTTTACTAAAAAATATATTTAACCTCACCAGTGACCGATGTTAGTATCTATGTTTACATATGTTCTTAAAGTATAATAAAATATATGTAAACATAATAATTGCTGGTCCTTCAATTCAACAACTTTTGACAAAAGAGTGATCATACTCATCTGTGTGATTTATGGACCAAATTATTGCAATAGTTGCAACTGCGATTTGAAACGAAATTAATGAGATTTAAATTTATCAAAATTCTATCCAATTCTAACTATATCAAATCTAATCCAAATTAAATTTATCTTGTATTTATTTATTTATTAATCTTATACATATTTTTGTATTTATTCCAACCTGATTTGATATTTGAATTTTCTAGAATTCTTTAAAAAATTTATCAAGTAGAATTCTTGTAAGTTTTATTAATAACAACTATTTTAAAGTAAATTTTAATAAAATTAGAATTAAAATTAAGATTAGGGTTAGTATTAAGGTTGGATTGGGATTATGATTAGGGATTAATCTTAGGCTTAGACTTAAATTTAGGATTTGGAATAAAAATAGTGTACATTTTATAATATAATATTTATTTTATTAATAAATAAAATACTAAAGATTTAAAATTTATTTATTTGAATAGTTAAAATTTTAAAAAGTAGTGTGAATAGTTATAGATTTAAAAACTTTCAATTTAGTAGAATTCTTAAGGAATTCTAGATAAGTCAAACCACTAATTTGACCTCAATTTGATCCCAACAAATAAATGAATAATGCATGTGCTAATTCGTAAAATTGTCATATCTTACTATAAGAAACCCCAAGGAAGACTTGATCCACAATTTTGAACTGAATTAAATATCTATCTCAAAATATTAATTATAGTTAATACCACTTTGATACTTTCAAATTAATTAATTAAAATAGGCTTACAAAACGAATTAGATTAATAGTTTACAAAAGAAAAAAAGAAAAAAATAAGAATTAAGTGCCCCCATTCACTTGCAAATTGAAATATGTTGCCTTTCGTCAGATCATGCTTGATTAACAACCACGCCATTGACTCTCTCTCTCTCCCTCTCTCTCTCTATATATATATATGTATTAATTTTTTTTAACGGGTGCTAGGATACTTGTTAAAATATAATAAATATAGTCTTAATTTTTTTTTTCTAATATAGCAATCTATACAATAAATAGTACTAAAAACATAATTAAATTATGAAAATAAAAATTACAAATTTTTTATTTATAAGATTTTAATAAGTCCCTCGCTCGTTAGAAAAATTCTATATAATTTACCAACTTGTACGCAGCCTCCCCGGAACTTAGTTTTCAATGGACTGGGCTCCTCTGGAATTAGGGGTAGAATTCTTCTAATCCTGACCATACAAATTTAACATTAAATCCCAGCCATCCAATTTCTTAACTTCAGCTATGCGTTTTATAAAAGGAAAAATCTGACTATCTACAACCCTTATAAGCTCCTCCTCTGTTAACAATGAACCCATGAATGCTCCAAATAATTGGAGAATTCTCTTCTCGCCCAAATCACACCCCAACTTTTATCTTTCTCAAATCTAAGCTTCTCTCCCTGTTAACAATGGACACTCCAAATAAGCTTCTCCCCTGTTAAAACTCAAAATTTGCCTACCTTCAACCTCCTCCACTGCCTATCTTCAACCTTTATCACTCGCTGTCTTGAAAATTACATCACACATTCTGAATTACCAACTTACGCCTGTGCCGCATAAAGAGAATTTGTTTGTAATTTTTATGCGGGGATTTCATCGAATCTGCTACTGGATAAAGTAAAATTGATTTTAGCTTCTATCAGTTTAGATTATGGGAAAAACAATCTGAGTGAAGGAAAAAGAAAGAAACTTTGAGGGCTTATATACATGTTCACTCTCTATTTCTAATTTGTAAGGTGTGAATAATTTCGGGATTAGTTTTTTTTTTTTTGATGTTGAGTTGTATTTCTGTGGGGTGCCAATTAAAATGGAAAAAATAATATATTTTAAATTCATTTCTTGAGCAACTCAACAGTGATTGGAGAAAGACAGAACAAGATTTTGTTCTTTTTATATTTGTGCTTTCAAGTTAATTGGGAAAGTTCATAAACTAATGGGTTTTTTTGGATGAGCTTTGAGAGTTTTGTTTCTTGTACCTTAAATTTGTTGATTACTTAGTTTGATATTCATCATTTAAGTAAACTAATCTGGGATTTCCTAGACATTTATGTTAAGTCTAGGAGTTCGTAAGTAATCTAATTGCAGGTACAATGAACATCTAACTCCTCACTTCTGAGTGTCAGCCTAAACAGGTTCAACCACCTCAGCTTCAATTGATTTGGAGTTGCCAGACTGTGTTGCATAATGCTGATATTGGACCTGAGCAGGCTGTAACCATTTGCCCTTCAAGAGCCATACCTACAAGCAGATATCTTGTAGTGTCAACTTATGTTATGCACTAGAAGTTTGACAAGGAAGTGATAGCATTAAGAACAAAATTTATTTCATATATGTTGTTCAATAACTTGGTGATTATAAGAGATTAACAATGTGAATTGGCATAGGATAGCTATCTCAGGAGGATGCTTTGCTCCAAAATAATTATAGTTTTATCATCCTTGTAATTCAGCTGCTTTTTACATGTGTTAATAGGGGTTTGTTGTATTTAGTAGTTTTAGCTTATTTTTTGTTGTTGTATGTACTGGTTTTATGGTTAACCATGTGATGATCATGTACTGAATCAATTATCAATAAAAGAATGACTTTTACAATTTTGATTTCATGTTCAATTGTTGTGTTGGATTGTAAGAATAGTATTGATTTAGAACTTGTGAGATAAGTTGCAATGCTTCAATATTATTAGAAATTATAAAATTGCTGAAGTTTATGACTGTTAATAATTAAGTCAATAAATAAAGATAACAAATGATATGTAAAACTAATTCAGAAAAAGGCTATTCCTTACTAGCAAATGTTGACATTCATTTTTATAGTGAAAATGCTAAGTAGCAAGCATGTTTTTTTATACTAAAACATCACAACAACAACAAATATGTTATGCTTCAAAGGCTCCAAAATAGAAGAACAATTCTGAAACCATTATTATAGATGGATGAAATTCATTACAACATGCTAGATTCATTACAAATATCCATAATTGCTAGCACTTCTAACTTTCAAAAAATAATATGCTACTAGCTTCAAGTGTGCAAATAGCATTAACACTTTGCTTTCAAAAAATCAAGTTTGCTTGTTATCTTGCAAATAACCACAATAACACAATCAATTTACTTTCAAAAAATGAAGTCTGATTCATTGTATTTCCCCAGTATTTGATATATTAACAGCAAATACTTGTGTAGTACTAAATCCACCAGTGCTTGACATTTGAGAAGGTGATAGAAATGAGTAATCACATGATGCTCCCTGCAAAACCTTAAAAAATCAATATCAAATAAACAGTGAGCTTGAAAATTTCTCAAACTTTGCATTGAATAAAATAATAGTTTACCATCAAGAGTTTTGTAAAATTATTATTGTGTCCATTTACTTGAGACTCATTGTAAGACATACATGTCATTGGATGAGGGAGCTAGACTTCCTGAATGTATACATATGAGTTAGATAAAATTATATGTATCATGGCACTGCTTTACTAGTTATACAGTAGTGAAGCAACATGTATATGCTAACCTGGTAATGAGTGTATCCTAGTTGAGAAGTAGAGTCATCATACACATGAATAGGATCTTGATTTTCCTATTTGAAACAACAAGAAAATAGTTATGACAGATTTGCAATGTGAAGTTTAATAGGATTAAAATCTTAAAGTAAAAGTACCTTATATGATTGAGTGGAGGAGAAATCCTTAATTTTCTTTTTATTTGGCATCTTTTCAACCCAACACTTTTGTCGCTTTCCAACTTTACGAACATTAACTTTCTTAAGACCTTTCACTTTTTGAGCAAGATTTTTTATTGTGCTTCCATGCTCGCTTTCATTTACTTCTAGTAGTCGCACATGAGATTGGTAAGTTGCATCTTTGTCAGTAGCATATTTACTACAAATTTCATTAACTTGCTTAGTCAATTCATTAGCAACTTTTTCTACCAATAAATATGCTTCCTCACAATCCGATGCTCGAGATGCTAACTTAACCAACTTAGGACAAAGCATTCTATAACGTTCTGTCACATCCAAGTTACAATTTTCACGAATAATTCTCCCTTCTACATCTTGCACAACACCATTCTTTGCTTCTCTTGTCCATCTCTTTATAATGTATTGGTTAGGAATTAACTTAATATCCAGCACATCAAGAACTTTGAGAGCATGACAACACAAAATGCCAAGTATCTCAAACTTTCGACAACTACAAGAGATAATTTGATTCAATAGGATCACAAAATACATTAAACTCTCGATGTTTACCAATAACTCCAACCACATATTCCCGTAATTGTTCACTTTCATTACGAGATTTTACAAAGCCTGCTGAAGACCATTCAAACTCATCTTGAAACAATCCAAATATTTCTTTTGTATATAACTGTCCTGCTTGCTTGTAGAATTGGTGACTTTTTTAGTCTTATTCTTGGCAGTTTATGCCTAGAATCATACTCAGCTTCTAATTCTTTGTAGCGCTTATCATTGACAACTCTTTCAAAGTGTTTGAAAAATCGTATCACATCCAAGTCTGCTTTCAAGTAATCTTTTAAGTCTTTATTCAGACTTTCGCTAAGTTGTGTACTTCGCATTCCTACAGTGAAAGCCATCTTCATGTAACACTTGCCCCATTTATTCTTGAGTTTATAGATACTTTCTAACCATGTGATTCCTTTACCTGTGCATTTTGTTAGCAAGGCCTTCCATGCTTTTTCAAACTCTATCTCGCAATCATATTGATACATGCAAGCACTGAATTCAGCAAGGAAAGAAGATCCATCTTTCATCATGTTTCCCAAGTGTTTTATTGCATTTTGCATTAGATGCCAAGTACACAAACCATGGCATACATCTGGCATCACCTCAGCCAACGCCTTCATCATTGCAGCATCTTGATTCAGTAAAAATTATTTTCGGCTTTTGATTCTTATGTGCTTCTATAAATGTCTCAAATAAACATTTGAATGATGCAGCTGTCTCATCATATAAAAGTGTTGCCTTAAAAATTGTTAGTCATCTATCCTGATTAAATCCAACAAACACCCCAAATGGTCTAAACTCTTTGTCGGTACCCGAATGTGGTGTCAAAAGTAATCACATTACCAAAATGAGCATAATCAATAATCATTCTTTGCATCAGCCCAAAAGATATTTGTTATCTGCTCTTCACAATCCAATTGTATGGCATAATAAAATGAAGGATTTTCTAATGATTGTTGTTGGAAGTATCTCAACATACTCCATGCTTCACCATACAACAAGTCTCTTTGCCGTTTAGTTTGAAAGTAATTCTTTTGATCTCGCAATGTATATCCAAGATTATGTCTTCCACCAGCTTGCTTATCCATAAACTCGAGTATTTTCTTGGACTTGATTCCTGAATCATCTGCCAAATCAATCTCAAAAGCTTGAGCATGTGAAATCTTTCTTTGTGAAGGTAACATGTGACTGGTTTCTTCAAGTTGAAGAATATGATTATGTTCAACTACAAGATCATGAATTTGGTATTTTTCAGAATCCATGTTTAATATAATTCACATCCTTACTGAACAACCTGTGCGTGTTTCTGCTCGAGGATTTTTAGTTTTATAATCTCGTTTGTCTTCTAATCAGCTTCCTTCTTTTGAACATAAGTATCTTCTTGATGTAATTTTTCCATCAATTTTGCTCTTATTCATGCATTGCTTCCTAACACTAAAACCCATTCTGCCTCCATATTTAACCCAAAATTCCCAAGCTTCTTTTGAGGTGTTAAACTCCATGCCCAACAGAGCTACCATCAAAATTTAATGTAGAATTTAATATTTTCCTATCAATGGACCAAGTTATAAAACATAACAAAGCAACATTAAAAAACATCACAGAGAAGTTTTACTAAAAAAAAAAAATTACAGATTAATTTTGAAAAAAAAAAAAGAAAAGGTAAGAGATTTTGATGTCAAGGAGATAGAGTTCAAGCTTTACATACTCTGATGAATTTAGCAACCATGGACAATTTGAATCACATGGTGTATCTTCCATTGCTCCACAATTAAGTTTCCTAGATATTGCAGTGCACAGAAGAATGAAGAAAAGATTTGAGAAAGATAAAAGTTGGGTTGTGATTTGGGCGGGAAGAGAATTCTCCGATTATTTGGAGCGTTCATGGGTTCATTGTTAACAGAGAAGGAGCTTATAAGGGTTGAAGATAGTCAGATTTTTCCTTTTATAAAACGCATAGCTTAAGTTAAGAAATTGGATGGCTGAGATTTAATGTTAAATTTGTATGGTCAGGATTAGAAGAATTCTACTGGTAGAATTCTACCCCTAATTCCAGAGGAGCCCAGTCCGTTTTCAATCACTCTTTAGATTTACATAAATGTATTTCCAGCTTCCTTTGGATTTCATTTATTATTATTTTTTTTGGATTTTGATCATCCTTAACAACACGACATATATCTCTATTAAGAAAATAGGAGACGGTTCAAATTCAGTCATCTAGATGCATGCACATTGCTGTGTAAATATATATATAACTGATTTTGTAAGTCTGATTTCTTAGGAAAATGACCATATATCGTTGCTAAGAAATAGAAGACTGTTTCAATCAAAAAAAATAAAAATAGAAGACTGTTCAAATTAATTCAGCCATTTAGATGAATGCATGTACACATTAGGTTGAATTAAACATATTCTTATAAATAATTTTTTTTTTTCATGTGTAGATCCGTTAGTGCATGTACATATTCCTTTTATATATATTTTTCTCAAGTTGAGACTATAGCAGCCACTTCAGTCATTTTCATTTTTTGTTTTAAAACTGGAAATTGTATTAATTAACTATAAATATGGTTCATACAAGTCATTCTATTGTTATTTTGTCCTCTCAAATCAAAATGAAATAAAATCAAGAACATGATGAAAGATAGCTAGATGCATATACCATTATTAATAGGAGTCATATATATGGATGCAATTAATGTAGTGTATCACGAAGTAGAAAAAGAATCATAACAACCTCTAATTTGATCGGATATAGTTTTTCAATATGAGTTTTCTTATTTGTATAGGATTGATATGTAAATAAATCATAAATTTATTCACTGATTTACGGATAAATGCTAAAACTATTCAACTTGAATTTTAAAAGTTAAAAAAAATCTAACATAAAATATATACTAAATCGTAACTTGTCAGTAAATAAGAACGTAAGACGTGACAACTTGATAAATGACTTAACCTTGAACATAAAAATTAGATATGCGTTCAAATAAAAAATATAAATATTACCTATTATTATAATATAGTGAAGTTGTTGATTATTATCAAAAAAAAGTTTCTTCAAGTTGTTTTTTTCAAGGATGCATTTTACAATTAAGTGGGATTTTATATTTTTAATATTTGATAGTCGACATTGTAATAATAAAAATGAACACCTACCTAACTAACATCCACATGTGATATGCAGGCTCTCTAACAAAACATTCAATTGTTGGATCCAACTTGTGTACATCATTGACTTTTGCTATCTATCTCAAGCACGCATATTCCATGTCTTATAAAAAAATAAAAAATAAAAAGTCTATATTTTGAGACTTGGCTACATTTTAATTAATAAGAAGAATAGTAATTCTTTCAATTTTTCACAATTTTTGGCTTTTTTTAAATAAAAAAATTATACTAACAAAGGTGAATTTGACACATGCCACATAAATTTTTTAACTATTTGGAATGCTCTAAAAAACTATAACATATGTTCAAAATTTTTATGACATGCTGATAGAGAAATGCATTCAGAAAAAAAGTAAAAAAAAATTGATAAAAATTAAATGTAATTTATGAATTTATCAAATTGTCATCTATATAATAAAAAAAAAATCCCAAAAAAAACATGATCAACAATTTTAAAATAAATTAAATATCTGTCTCAAAATATTAATTATTTTTAATACCACTTTATATGATACTTTCAAATTAAATATCCAGCTATTTCCTTTTGATTTCATTTTTTCTGGATTTTGAATTTTCATCATCCTTATCACAACGACATGTCTTTGTTAAGAAAGTACGGACGGTTCAGATTCATCCATCTAGATGTGAGATGCATGCACATATATAGATATCTGATTAATTTGTTTGTTTCCTTAGGAAAACGACATATATGTCGTTATTAAGAAATAGAAGACGGTTCAAACTAATTCAGTACACTTAGATAAATGTATGTACATCGTCGTTTTATATATCTTTTTCAAGTTGAGACCATAGCAGCCACCTCAGTAATTTTTTTTTTATTGTGTTAAAACTGGAAATGCATAAATTAACTAAAAGTTTTGAGTTATTAATTAATGTAGTTTACCAACTAGTCAAACCTGGCTGGATGTTACGTACGCCTCACAAAAACCAAGTCCAGAATTTTGATTTTAAGAATAGCATCATTGTCATTATGGATGGATATGTGTCGTTTTTTTTGAGTGTTGAAATTAAAAAAAAAAAATTTAAATTGGTGACAAAGAAATTTAAAATTTTAATATTTGTAAAATCTTTTTGGAATTTAAGATAAAAAATAAAATAAAATAAAATATTAAGTTTACCAAAAGTGTGGATATATATAATTAGCCAAGATAGTTTTCTGGAATTTGAAATTTTTTGGTCTTTTAGCTCTCTAAAACCCAATGAAAGCATATCATAAAAGGTTCAATATTTATAAGTGAAAAAAAAAAATTAATGAACAAAAAGAAAAAAACGAACTCATTCTCGTCCTATGATGTCTCTATCGAGTTTTTGCCGGCTTCAACGCATCACAAATACAATTAATTTCAATACATACATCTTAAAATTGATAACTTTTGTATGGATAGTTAAGTTTTATAATTGAGTTTTTCTAACTAGTGTTTAAATAAGGTACAATAAATATAAATTTTAGAATTTAAAATATTTTAAAAATAAAAAATTATTTATTATGCAGTATTAAAATCATGATCAACTATTATAATTAATAATATAAAATATCTATATTTATTACCTTAACAAGTATCTTATGGACACTCGTTAAAATAAATCTTTTATAATTTAACCATTGTGGCGTCTCATCACCTTGTTAATGTTAACTTTTAATAACCCAAGAGACCCATCGAATAGTCTATCTACTCCTGTATTTTGTTTATAAAAGAAAAATTATAGTTACTGTTACAAAATTCTATAAATTGTAGTAGATAGTAATTAAAAATTGTCCAAGAAAGTAGGCAAATGGTCTTTTTGGCTTCTGCTTCACAAAATAATTACTTAATACTTTCATCCATCATTTACAATTTTATTCTTATATGGATAAAAGGATAATATTATAATTTTTTTTAAGTAAATAATCGTATTTTTTTTTTTGATATGTTGAGAGTGTTCGAATCTAACAATGAGAATGTAAAACATATATCAATTATTTGATCTAAGTTACCCGTGATCGTTTTAAAAAAAATAATAATAAGAGAGCTACCAATTCAATGTCTTGGACAGTTTGTTGGATAATGATGTATAATATTACTATCCAAGCTACCTTCAGTCTAATCTATCCAGCTGGGACATAAGTCACACAACAACTTGTTTTATTTTTTGTTTCTTTACAGAAAGCTTCCGTTAAGGTTTTGAAGAAGTTTATTTTTCATGTTACGTAACGTATTGTACTTTTTATTTTTATTTATTTAATTTAATTATCATTTAATTCCTGTTTTATTTCAAAAAAATTTACAAATTTTATACTATTTGCATTGCAACTGGGTCTGGGTTACAGACAGCTGAAGGCAATATCCATTTCTCTTTCAGTGGTAGGTTGAAAAAGTTGAATTTGCTTCTATTTTTATTTATTAATAAAATTCATTTCAATGATAGTTGAAAATTGAAATATATTTACAAAAAAGGATTGCCAAAAACATTTGGGTATCTTTGGAGGATGACAGCTAGCAGACATCAAACGACTAAAGGAGTCCTTGAACCAAAAAGAAGAAACATATATAGTTAAAAGTCCACCACAAAATAAAACTTAGCAAAATTAAGGTTAAATTTTTAATGAATCATCTGATAGTCCCTATAATTTTTTCTTTCATAAAAACAAAACAATTTAACTCACATGTAAGATGTACTTTCAAATGGTAACCAATTGCCACATCTAAAAAACAGAGTAAAAACAGAGGAAACAGTGTAGAAACCCTATGTGGAAATTGTTGGGCCTCAAATATAGCAATCACTGTAGACTCCAAGTCTCCAACCATTTAGGTTTTAGGTCCTTACAACAATGAGTAACTCTTTAACCTATTTATTGTCAATATCTGCTGGCTTGGGCACAGTTTCTGTACCATTCTATACTTGGTCAATATTTTTTCTGCAATTGGTTCATATATTTGCACGATGCATCATGCATGCTCATTAAAAAAATATTAAAAAAAGGGGGTCAAATTCTGATTATTGATTCTGGTTGGGTTGGGAGGTAGCTGGGATTGTAATCTTTGGCTATACAATTATGGACCCAGCTTTGCTAACCAAAAAGAGATAACAATTTATTCAAGGGTCCCCAAATAATGAAGATAATGTAACTTTCATGGCATATATAGAAAGAAATTTATGGTAAATATGCCTAATATTATATTTATGGCTTTCCAATTACTCAATTACCCATGTTGGACAGCAAATGACTATGTGAATGTGATCATAATGAAAAATTAAGAGTTTGTGATCCCATGTACCTTCCCCAATTCTAAACTAGTGGTGGTACCTTCACTGATGCTTCCTGCGCCTGCAAGGCTGCAACTATATATATGTACCCTATGATTCCATCTTTATTTTCCGTAAGTTTTCTTCGTTGATATCCCTCAGTGTTAATTTTTCTCATTCGTTTGCAATTGTTTTCTTCTGGGTTCTGTTCTGTTTTTTCATGCTGGGATTGAATATAACATTCTAGAGAGAACGTTCAGCAGCAGAAGGAAATTAAGCAAACACATATTCTATTCCATTCTTTTCGGTCTATAGCAAGAAAAAACAAGATTCTTTCAATCAAAATTCACAACAAAGATGAGTTTCTTGACATTATTCGAGGTGGCTTCAATGCCAATTCTGCAAGTCCTCCTTATCAGTGCATTGGGAGCTTTCATGGCAACTGAATATTTTAATAACATTCTCTCTGCAGAAACTCGGAGATCCTTGAACAAGGTAATTTCTTTCAGTGATGCAAGAAAACCCATCAACTGTTATTATTTCTATTAGAAAGATTATGCTAATAAGAATTTTGGGTTCTTCGTTTTTTGGGCTAATGCAGATTGTCTTCATGGTTTTCACTCCTGCACTCATGTTTGCCAGTTTGTCAAAGACTGTAACTCTCCATGACATCATATCATGGTAGGTTTCCTTCTTGTTCTTTAGCCAAAGTTTTGCTTAACGCAGAAAAGGTTTGGGTCTTTGAGCTTACTAGAATTTCTTTTTTGTCTTTCCAAGTTTATAGAAGAGAAGGGTATTAATGAATTATTTGATTTGTTGTGTGTTAACTATTTCTTGTTGAATTATGTCATCTACAGGTGGTATATGCCTATTAATGTTGGACTTACCTTTGCAATTGGGGGAATTCTTGGCTGGATAATTGTAAAATTACTAAAACCTGATTCAAGATTAGAAGGCCTTATAATTGCTACATGTTCTACAGGTGAGATTAACCTTTTGGGAAAGATGGATAGCACTAAGTTCATTCTTCTCAGAAACCCATTATATAATTTATCTCTGATTTTTTTTATTTTTTTTTATTTTGGTTAATCAGGAAATTTGGGAAACCTTCCTATTATAATTGTCCCTGCCATGTGTGATGAGGGTGGCAGTCCATTTGGTGAACGTAATGCTTGCCATTCTGTTGGAACAGCATATGCATCTTTCTCCATGGCGGTAATTAATGGATCTTAATCCTTTTGCTTGACACTAAAATTGCAATGAGCTCACAAAATCAATCAGAATCTGATATTTTTCTTCTGTTTTTGGTAATTCCAGCTTGGTAGTATCTTTGTTTGGACATTTACTTATCAGCTGATGCTAAGCTCATCCTTGAAATTTAAAGCACTTAAAGCTGCTGCGGAAGAGCAGGAGGAGGAAGTCATAAAGACACCCACAACACCAAAAACACCCAACAAGGATCTTGATGCTGATCTTGAAACCAATCTTCTCAGGGGAGAAGAAAATAGAAGTTTTGCAATAGTTGTATCATCACCCAAGTATGTTGAAGACACTGGAAATCAAGTGGTAAGAGCCTCTCTATGGAAGGGTTTGAGCATGATTCTTTTTACCAGTTCAATGGTCTAGATAAGTAGATAATATCGCCTTGAATTATGGCTTGGATTACAAAAACGATTCTGATCTTGCAGATTGTAACCCGAGGTTCGTCCATCACCCTGGATCAGGGGAAAACTTCATTTAGCCATAAATTGGTAGAATTCCTCAAGCAAATTTTGGAGGAATTATTTGCACCCCCAACAGCTGCTGCTGTGAGTTTCTTTTTCTTATTTGTCCCCTCCCCGTTCTCCCATCATTTTATGTATTCTACATGATTCAAATGACTGCAAAATCAATGCAAAAAGATGATAAAAGTTTGACATTTTTATAATTTCCACTTGCAATCAGTTTCTGGGTTTTACTTTTGGGGCGATTACATGGCTGAGAAACTTAATCATTGGAGAGAATGCTCCCCTGCATGTGATCCAAGACTCCATCCAATTACTAGGGTATGTATCATATGTTTTCTAAACCTGTAAATAAAACTAGTACCTGTTTTTAAAGACACATATATTGATTGAACAAGTTCTTTACAGGAATGGTGCAATTCCTTGCCTCAACCTTTTACTTGGAGGCAACCTCACTCAAGGTATATTGATATTTCATTTCCACAATTCAACAAATCAAATGGCTATGAAGGGTGAGGCTTTCTAGGAAGTTGGTCCTTACTTTATTTTAAAATACTGCAGGCTTGCGTTCATCAGCAGTGAAACCATTCATCATTGTCAGTGTCATTGTAGCTCGTTATATTTTCCTCCCCGCCATTGGTTTCTTTGTTGTTAGAGCCGCTGGAGATCTTGGCTTCCTCCCCTCGGACCCTTTGTTTCAATACGTGCTGATGATTCAGTATAGCGTCCCACCTGCCATGAATATCAGTAAGTGATTGAAGCACCATGAAGTGTCATTGTGTTTATCAAATTTTGGTATGTGTTTTTGAAATTACTTTCAATTCAATGTTATCCAGGCACCATGACTCAACTGTTTGATGTGGGTCAAGAAGAGTGTTCAGTACTCCTTTTGTGGACATACTTGGCTGCATCACTAGCACTCACTGCTTGGTCTACGTTCTTCTTGTATATGTTAGTTTAGGAGGCTTCAACTAGGATGGTTCTGTGTCAGTAGCTATCACTGAATTGTCTTAAGACATACCTAGAGAAACGGCAGAAAGCATATCATACTGATATTTGCCACCTCCCGTGTTTCAAGTTTCGATAGCAAAAAAAAAAAAGAATGCCCTACAGCAAAAGTTTCTTAAATGATTCATTCAATAGGTTCTGGAATTAGTTGCTCACATATCAATAGCAGGGGAAGAAGCCAGGAGGATCTACTATGTTGTGTCAGAGGCAGTTGATTGCCACACTATGAGGGCCACTCTTAAGGGGAGGAACCGTATTCTTATTTCATTATATTTGTTGGGATTGATTTTCCTTTAATTTTTTTTATTTTATAGTCTTATGTAGCCATTATCAAGAATATTAAAATTTTGTTGGAAAGTATAATCAAGCTATATTTATCATTTAGTCTCATACACATGCAGAGCAATGAATGAATCGTTATAACTATACAGGCATGCCTACATTGCTCCAAAAACACATTGCTTTGAACTAAACAAATTTCAAATGGATTTGAGTATTGTAGAACCCAATGACTGCTAGATAAGAGTAAGCAGGAGTTTCGGCTGATTAGGTTGGTGCTTCACAACCTCCATCTGAATTCTAACCGCCTGAATAAAACCATAAGATAGGCTACCTTCCATCTTTGTAATCTTCTGCTGTTACTCATTAGCATCCCATGAGTAAGAGGAGTAAACAATGACACATAATATGCTGAGAAGTACAAGCTGGAAATTTAAACGAATACCAGGAGTATGATCTCCAGGACCTGAATTTGACATTGTCTAGTCCGTTTCAAACATGAAATTCAATGCTAATTGATGTAAGTACTCAAGTAAAATTGCTGATTTTGAGTAAATCATATGGACAACTACTAAATCAGAGGTGATTGACCAGTAAAAGCTAACAACTTTAGCTTTTAACCTAGTAACAAAATAAGATGTTAATTATTGCATCTCAAAAATATTACATCAGTAAGCAAGGTGATGGATTTTTCACTGGAGATCATTGTCCATGTAAATTTGTGTACATTTTTGTAAAGGCTAGCTGAAGAATAGGGGCTGCAAGCAGAGACGCTCTCAGATGCATAAAGGCTGCAACTTTGATACAAATTGACTTTTACACTCATCGACAGAAATGCCCAAGGCAAGTACTAGGAAATCCACAAGGTTGCATCACAGATCGATCAATACAACAAGTACAGTTGACTCCAAAGGATATAACAGAAGAGCATAGTAAATCTTAGCATTTGATCTGTATGTTAGAAATCAGACTTCCATCTCATTATCTATGCATCTATGTGAAGATGATTCACTATATCTTTTATTGGAATTGTTGATTGAATCATTTCTGTTTGAGGCCATCTCCGTATGTCTTCTCTTGGATCGGTTTTTAACTTCTTCTTCCTTTTCGTTAACAAATGAAAGAAAAGTCTGAAAATGTGCAGATCGTGAGCTCGAGCCAGAAGACACAGTTTCAGTCTGAGTAGTGCCGGATGTACTGCCGCACCATCATTATAAAATATACAGCTAGAGCAAGCAAGCAAGCTATACCACATAAGAGATACAGGCCCCAGAAGCTTTTGAGCTCAAGGCGGTCCACTTCAAGCTTTGCGCCTGGTGATGTGCAAGCACTACTCAAAAGCCATTTGTCATGGATCCTTTCAAGATCTCCATTCTCTGACAATTTCAGAATTGCAGGTGGACACATCAATCGCTAAAGGCGAGTCTCGTGGAAAGGCCTGAGGAGGAATGAAGAAAAAATCTATATTATCATAATTTGAAAGCGATTCGATCGTAAAACATTAGTTATAACAGCAAACAATTGTGACAAGTAATGCCCTCCCGTATCATCTCAGGTTTGAGAATATTGTTTTCAACACGAATAAATAGTAAGTTACCTTAAATTTTTTGCATTTTTGTAGTCACTTATTTTATGTAATTTGGGGCCATCCATGCTTCATTTTTATGTGATACTATAATAGCAGGAATGACAACCTAGATTATTAGATGCAATGGGCTCTTCCCCTTTTGAAAGGAATATCTTAGGGTTCTGATTCTGAAGTTGGCTACGAAAAGAAACTAAAGAAGTCATTGGACACCTTGAAGCTTAGAAGGCTATTACTTCGAAATGCCAACTTATAATGCAGGATACTCATTTTTGAAGATTTTCTGTTAGATTGGGAAGTCTCTTCACTAGAGCTGGGTTATCTTTCTTTCTGTTTGCTAATTATAGTGTTTGATCTGTTGTTCATTTAAATAAAGAAACAAAATGCATATGCAGATAATAAAAATCTAGAATAAACTGTAAAAACCAAGTACCAAAAAGAATAAAACATCATGAATGTAATAAAGATATAAAGTACCAGAAGGGATTTAGCAGCATTGATAAAGAGATACTTACAAATCCCCACCCATTTTTGGTGAACTCTTGACCAACAATACTAAATTCACATCGGGTTGAAAGGAAGAGCTCCATATATGCACGCTCATCTATGTATGCAGCAACACCACCCTTCTTATGGGGACCGTCTTTTAATGCTTTAGCAGTGTCTCCTGTTGTCCTCAGAGGAACTAGTCGAGATTCATCAATACGAAGTTCCTCAATTAAATAATTTCGAGCAAAAGAACCCTGCTGATAGCCAATAGGTTCTTTGCTAGAAATCAAATCCTCAATGCCTTTAATGGGAGAAGAAAGCTTTTGCACGGTAAGAATAGAGGTCAAACTTGCAGTGTAACTTGAGTTGATTATAAGAACTACAAATAGCCATATAAGTAGAACTATGCGACCCAGGGTGCTCACTGTATTTTCCTCTGCATAAGACAGAAAATTGCAACTTGATTAACTCTCCCGGTTAGGTTCTATTGAATAAATTATAGAAGACAACTAAAATAAGTACCACTTACTGTGAGCAAAGAACATAGTCGAGAAACTAAACCTGCCAAATCAGAGCACAAAAAAAAAAAGTCATTGAGGCATCTAAAAGAAGAAGAAAAAATAGTAGGAAAATTGCAAGGTCAACATATTTGCAAGTACTGGGTGCATCTTGGTTCCGAAAAGTTAAATGTTTTTTTTTTACCTCAGAAAGGAAGGATAGATATTCTAGTTCCTTACCACAAAATAGTAACAACTTGTTTTCTGGGAGGGCCACGAAAATCATCGTTCAACCTATGCTCCAATACCCACACAACTGCTCCAACAACAAGGAAAAACAAAGCTGTGATGCACCACATCCTTGCAGTAAATGGCCTTAAAAAGGCCCACGCATTGGAATCCAACTTCCTAACCGGTGCCACCACTACTAGACCAGACTCGATATATGGCTGAGTAAAATCCGCCATCCTTGTTCGTTCAGTAGTAATAGTAACGTCACCCACTGCAGCGTCAAACACCTATGTGAAAAAGAAAACTAGCCTCAAAAAATAACCATAAAACAGACAAACTCTAAATATTTTGTGTATAAAATACTCACACCCGTTGTGATCAAACGCACAAGCTCGGTGTCACTAGGATTTTCATGACCATCTCCAAATGGGATTAGTTTAAATGGGACTGCATATTGTAACAAGTTCAAAGCAGAAGTAAATACGTCAATACAGTATCCATTAAACATGTCAGTGCCTTGTACTTCGGAGACAAATTCTTGGTAACTAACTCTTTTTGGTACTCCAATTTTCAAGTGCCTTCCATTGTTTGGGAATACCCAACCACGAGGTTTTTGTGTTGTTTCTCCTGGCCAGATTACAGGACCTAGCTTTTGATTCTCACTGGAACGGTTAGGTGGCTTTTTGTAAAGTGTCTCAGGAGGCAAAACTGATAACCCAGAGTAATTAGACCAATAACCAATCCTCCTTACCCCAGTGCCAATCACATTGAGAACTTCATAAGCCGGATTGGCAAGGTTCCCACCAGATGTATACTTAATTGGACCTGTTAGTCCAGTCATGTTAACCCCCAAAATACTATTACGCAATAGATTTCCTTCATTAAAGATGTTCACAGCATCAAGATGCAAGCTACCTCCATGTATATTGGATAATTTTGAATCATTGGAAAATGTAATTTGGTTCCCTTGATTAAAAAATGCATCAAGTGCATGAGCGAGCAACCAAACAGTATCATAAGCATAGAGACCAAAAGCACTCAACCCAAGGGGGCCTCCGAAGTCATTCGACTGTCCCTTGGTCAAGTTGCTCCACCTAGATACAAATTTTCTCTTGGGTTCTGAATCTGGCGTATACATACGAAGGGTAAGGACTCCTTGAATATTATCCATTGCATCTGAAGGAAGGGGACTATCCGTATCAATTAGAGCAGAGAGTGAATTAGTGGCTATCCAGACATACCCAGTTCCTAACATTCCAAGATAATGAGCGGCATTAAACACCCTTGGGCCCGAAAGAGTATTAGTGTGAAGAACTATGATCCTAGACTCTGCCAAAGCCACCTTAACAAGCACATCAGTAATGTCTTCCCTACTTGCTTCGGGCCTCATAGGTGCTTTGTATGAGATCTTGCAACGTCTCTCAGCAAGCTTATCCCCTAAAGCTGCAATCCCATTTCTACCTTGGTCATCGTCAACATAAATTGCAATTACCTCTCTCCAGCCATAGTAGTCAACCAATTCAGCTATGGCTGCCATCTGAAAGATATCGCTGTGGGCAGTTCTAATAAAGAAAGGAAACTCAAGTGAAGAAAGGGTGGGATCAGTTGCCGAAAATGATAGAATAGGAACTTGGAGCTCATTCGCAATATGAGATATGACATGAGCTGTTGTAGAAGTTTGAGGGCCAATTATGGCCACAGTGTCTCTTTCCATGAGCTGCAAGGCTGTTATACATATACAGATTATTCAAACTCAATGTATGGTGGATTAGTAAACAAAAAAAACAAAGAATATCACAAATCACTTACTCTCAGCAATGCTCAAAAATCCTCTATATTTGGAATCCTCCTGCAATGAGATTCTCAGCTTAGTTTTACCAAGAATAGAGGGATCAGAATTCACATCTTCAGCTGCAGCTACTAGAGCTACCCTTATAGCTTTCGCAACAGTATTAGTATTAAAAGAGAAGAGAGCCCCAATATTTACAGAATCAGGTCTTGTGGAATTATTCATGGCACGCCCATTTGAAGAGAGCCCATTCAAGAGAACCACTAACACCAGAAGGCAAACTATATTCATGGTGAACTGCCAACTGAGAAACCACTAATTCTCACCCTGCTGAGCAAAAGAGTAAAGCAACATCTTCAATAGTGAAGAGTTAACTGGAAACCCAAAATTAAACACATAAATAGGCAGAGTCAAGTTCCAAATCGCAAAATACACACAGATTTTTCCCTTAAGAATCCGAAAAGATATTATAAGAGGCAAGGAATAAAAAAAGAAAAGAATGATATTAGTTCAAGACAAAGGTTGATGATATTATTTACCAAAATCAGCGAAACCCACAAGTAGGGCCGACAAGAGAAGTGATGCCGGACAGAATAATAAACTTTCATATAATAATAATATCGTTTCCAATCAAGGAGCAAGGAGAAACCTTAAGCAAGCAAGGAATATGAAAGAGAATTTGCAGAATTGCAGTACATGCTGTTTAAGTAAAAAAACAATTGAAGTGCAGTCCTGTAAGGAGGAGAGGGGGCTCATTTATATAAAGAACAGTGCTCTATTCAAAAGATGAAAATCATAACAGTAAAAAGAACATACCTGTAAAAATCTCAGGATTGATTCCACTTGTTAGGAAAAAGATCAGCTTGATTATAAAGCAGTAGTAGCAGGCATCAGTTTGAGTCAAAAGTGACAGAGAATGAGAAGCAGAAATAAGAACGAACCCATTTTGAGGAAAACCCTGGTTGTGAAGGAAAATGAAAGGAATATAAGAAGCAAAATATAAAATTTAAAGAATGGGCAACTCGCAGAATATTAAATTAAAATCATAAATAATTCCCACCTAAGATATTCTTTTCCCTTCTAATCTAGCTTGAAAGTTCCATCCGACACTGATAGCTTTGGAAGGGTAATGCAGCTTTGATGAAGAGAATATCTCCATTGTCGTCTTAGAAATGCAACTATGCTATATAATCTGGGTATGGAAGAGACAAAGAGAGACACCATTGGTCCCTAGTTTAATGCCAATGACGTGGAATTCCAAACAAACCACAAAATTAATTTTTCTTTATATGAAACCACAAAATTCTGTGACATGCTGGTTGTGATAAAAACTCTACTGTGCCATTCACCAGTCAGCAGAGTCCAGAAGGTGCATTATTTCATTTTTCACGAGGTCTAAAATGAAAAATGCTTTGATTTTTTCCCCTATGACAAATACAAGGCGGACCCACTCCAACTTAATAGAGGGCCGCCATGATAGGACCTTGTCTCAGTGGCACAGTTGCTTAATAAACTTCCTTATATTATTTTGATTAGAAAATTTATCAAAATTCTAAGATTTACGATTTTTTTTAATTTTAATTAAAAGAATACATATTTGTAACTATCAATCAATGCTTAAATTACCTTTTTATACTATTGATAATGTATAATTGTAACTATTATATATATATATATAGTCAAGACTCTTAGATGGTTCTCTCCTTTTCATTATGTATATTAAATTGTTTTCCCTATTTATAAGTTGAATAAATAAGTTTGAACTAAATTATATACTATGAAATTAATTTAATTTATTTAGTATGTATGTGAGTAACTCGTGATGATTTATTAGTAGGTATATTATTATTTTATTATTATAATAATTTTTTGAAAGATTCTTCTAATGAGAATTATTGTCCATGTTATTGACAAAACATGTTGCGTCTCATGTCATATTGACAATATATGTTATGTTTCAATGATGTAATGATTTGTTATTTTCATCTATGTGACATGCCAATATAAGAAGTGAAATAAAAATGAGATCAACTTAACTTTATGTGTGGTAGAGATTTTGCTTTCTTTAAAGGTAGAGAATACAAGAATATTTTATTGGATAAATTTGATTGTTAATAATATTTTTTTTCTTTTATTAATTTAAATATTTTTACAGAAGTATGGAGAATAAATTAATAAAAAAAATTAATATTAATATATTTATTTTGTCCACTTAAAACATATTAAAATACTTTGAATTTTTAATTATAAATATAATTAATTACAATATATATAAACTAAATCAATGCGTACAAATGAACAATTTTCCCAATTTTTTGGTTTTTTGTTTTGGCTCTGATGACCACTTCAATTATGAATGAAATGATCACTGGTCTCCCACCAATAACTTTGTCTCTGGTGATATTATTTTTGACTTGACACACTTGCTTTTTCACACTTGATTTGTTATTTTCATCGAGCAAACCGCTTCTTTGCAAAGGAAATTGGGATTGGGTCGCTACCATTCCTTATTGTCGTAATTGGAGTTGATACAAATTTCACCTGATTCAATCAAAGAAAAATGACAAAAATCTGTCCAGTGTAGAAATCAAATGATTAGATGATAAAAATTGTATCATAGTTAAAAATTAAAGTGAATCGGCCGAGTTAGACTTTTTATTTGTTAATTTTGTTGTAAAAAAAACAAATAATAAGATTTAAAATAAAAAATTAAAATTACATAATATTTAAACCAAAAATAAACAAAAATTGAAATTTTAAAACATTACAAATTTAACTAAAATATTAAAATAATATAATAAACATAAATATGAAAAGTTAAAAACAAAAATGAGCATATATTAAGTCTTACACTCATTTTTATATGTTAAAATATTTAGATTGGATTTGATTATTTTTTTCATATATAAAAAATTATTTAAAAATATTAGTAAATAAATTCGGATAAGTTAGATGTTCTCGATTAAAATGTTTTTTCACTGGATAAGTAACCTGATCTAAGAAAAGTTAAAATATCATCCAACTTAAAACTCTGGTTTAATCGGATTGTCAACTTTCGGGTGGGTTGGGTCCAGTCGATCCAAATTAATCGGGTTCTCGGATTTTTTGCACACCCCTAATTGTTATATCTTTTTCAACAATACTGGTGAAACATATCCTTATTTTAAGTTATAAAACCATAGTCCAATATTGATATTCAAATATATCCATAAATACTTACTGTTATCTTATTGTATCCAAGGGATACTTTTGGTATTTTTAGATATTGTATACTACAAACTCAAATTGCAAGATTTTTGAAAGAGAAAATTTTCAAAAATTTCATAATACCAATAAATAATCATGCAAAAAATCAACCTAGAATTCTTGAGTGATATATTGTTTTTAGTTCATAAAAGAAATAAATTTTAATTTGGATAGTTTGCTTTCTTAAATGTTTTTTTAGTATTTTCTAATAGTTCATATAGTTTTTTTAAATTAAAAAGAATATATATATATATATATTGTGTTTATATATTTATTCTTCATTATGAACAAGTGATATAAACTAAATTGTATTTATAGATTATACTATTAGATTTGATAAGTATGTGTAATAAACGTAAGTTAGAAAAAAATCATTATATAAAATTTAGTTAAAAATTACAAGAAAATAAATATAGTAAAGCATTCGTATTATTTTTAAATTTTATCATTATAGTTAATATGTATTGATTACATTGTATACAATTTCATAAATAAACAAATACAAAGAAGATATATATTATATATATAAAAAAAAAAAATCAAACATTCAAACATATATAATTAATCATTATTGTCACACCCCTCAAAGAAGCATGACTGACTGGAGGATTGGATAACCAAGCCTTCGTAACTCTGAATTCAAAACAAAGTAATAATCATGACCCAAAATACAAAGACACGAGGACTAATATCTAGACTATTGCATTATACAAAATTTATATATTCCACCATTCTAGTGTAACTGCAACTTTCATCCTTAACTTCAAGTCTAAAATTCTGGAATATGCCTTGTCGTACATTATTAGTAGGTCACAAAACTCGGAGACATCATTCATTGGATTCCTGAAAAAAAAATTATCCATGAGAGGGATGAGTTCTACAGACTCCGTGAGTGAAAAATCGTACCCAAATGGTACTAGCATCACCCAACACAAACATATAATATATATAATAACCTCATTTAAAATTGTTCATATCTTTATTCACATTAAATGTATATGTTATAACCGTCATAAATTCACAATTTACATGAACACAGGATCACAAATTAATCAGAACAATAATATCAAACCAAACAACCAAAGGGCCAATGAGTGACCCAGCCCCGCACAACATTATCACCCCTACCGGGCATTTACACGCCCGCACAACAAATTAATCTCCGTACACAATCCATCCCACCGGGGCTAAGTACTCAATTTAAAAAAAATATTTATCAAAATCATAATTTCTCATGATTTTGAATCAGGATATCCTAGGTGCACTTAAATTTTTACTTTCGAAGATAAAAATCACTTTTCATAAAAATCTCATTTTGTTGGCCATTATCAATCACAATCAATATCAAACACATAAATCAATATCAAGCAAACATAATTTAAATAAATTACGAAAGTACTATACTTGCTTATTTTTCATGTATCACGCATATTCAAATAAACATATAATCACACATACTAATCTAGCCCCTAAAGGCAACAATTAACTACTCACTTGTAGTTGATTCCACTCGTCACTCACACTTGCATCCAAGCGTCTTATTAGGTTCACATTAGAATCCGAAATTGAAATTCATATTTCCAAATAATACTTAGTTCATAAACGTTATTGTTATAATCTTTTAATTACTAAGCTTATATCTCAAGTTGTATAAGTTTCTTTATAAAAAATTTCTATTAAGCTTTTATATTTCAATTAATATGAATTATACTTTATGTGGTAAGGTTAATAATAAAGAGACATTTTAGATGTTTTGATAATGCATAATGTAGAAAGAACTATTAGAAACCAAAAAAAAAAAAAAAATACCAGTGAGTTAAAGATGTTAAAACTGTCCAAACGCGGAGTTTGGACCAATGTTCACTTTAATCATCATATCTTTCTCTAGAAAATTCCAAATCCAGTTTCATAAAATTTATTAAATACTAGACACATATAGCTTTATAATAGTATATCATTTGAGATTTTTAGATTTGTATATCAATACAGTTTATTCTTTGAAGTTACATCAAATTCTACAAAATGCAAGATTTTGACTGCTTGACCTTACCTTAGTTAATTGAACATAATTTTCTCTAGGACAACCGAAATCCAATTCCGTTTGTTGGGTTTATTAATAGACAAGTATAAATATATTTATTATTTAGAAACTTTCTTAAAATCTGTCATGAACCCACTCAATTCCTTACATGAACCGGAAACAGAGTACTACGAATCCTGCCTGACCTAGCCAGAGTCTAACAGCTATAACTCACAACATATTTGGAACCAAGCTCCGAAATTTTGCAAACAATATCTCAAGACCTTGAGCTACATTTTATATTTTGAACTCTTAATTTAATTCTTCCCGAAAGCACTCGAAATACCACGTTTCTGTTACCCACAAAATCTACCCCTGCACCCTTCACAACCACTTAACTCTCATTCCTATGTGTATATACCTCTCCCAATAATTCAATATAACTTCTCAAGTTCAATCATATCCATATCCTAATTTGAATTTAACTTAAACTAACTACTTAGTTTTCATCAAGCTAAACTTAAATTTTACTCGTATCAACTTATTAACTTAGCTACTATAAAGGCTTGAACCATGATAAATCCACATTAATTTACTCTAAATTTCCATGTTTCAACACTCTTAAGCTTTCATTCTTACACCCACATACCAATTAGGAGGAAAGAAATGGCTGCCAGAGCTTGATTATAAACACTGCAATTTCCCATGGCAGAACAGAGATGAACTTCAACATAGAAAGAAAAGAAAGCAAAACATATCAAGGTTGGACTTCCTCAAGAGTGGAGCAACTCACAGTCAAGAATGAAGGATTGTCCACGGCTAGAAAAGGCTTAGGCTGAAAGCAATGCCCAGCAAGAATAGAAAGGCAGCTAACAAGAATTGAAGAAAAAAGAAAAGAAAACGCAAGACTGATTGAAATATCTAAAGATGGAGCTGCTATGAAGGGCTGGAATTGCACACTTCCAAAAAGTGCAAAACTTACCAAAACAAGCAAGAGCAAGGAAAAGGAGGAAAGTATATGTCTTGGTCAACAAAGATGGCTGCAGAAAAATCTGGAACAAGGGAAAAGGAAACAAGCAAGGTCGGTGGAGGATGAAAGCAACAAAGAGAGAGAGAAAAAAAAAAAGAGACAAAATAAGAAAGAGAGGAAAAAAAATCGGCTAAAGAGAGTAAAGCAAGAAAGAGAACATAACAAAAGGAATAAAAAAAACTTAATTAAATATCACATGTTTAAAACAAGTGGTACATAATAAATCTTAGCTATTCGTTTGTATATATATATATATTAATTATATTATTCACTTATTTGATTTATTTGTAGTAAAAATTAAATCTTGATATATTTATACATATACCTCAATTATTCACTCATTTAATTTTGGTCATAATTTTTATTTATTTTAGGACAACAACATATACTAAGATATCAAATTATTACCTATTTAATTATATTATTATTTTATTTATTTATTTATTTATACCGTAAATTTATATTTTATATTTAAAATTTAATTTTATTTATTTATTTATTTTCAGATAGGAGTTATAACAATTATACCTTACAAATCAATTATAAATAAATATTTTAACATGTTTTTATATTTTTCCAAACCATGCACCATTTTCAACATGTTTCATAATTCTCCTCCACTAAAAGCATGCTGCAACTGGTTTTAAAACAAAATAATGATAGGCAGAAACCAAGAGGTTGAAAGGCAATGGAGACAAGGAAGGCACAAGGTAAAACAAGGGAAAAAAGAAAGCACCGTATTCCACTTGATAACAAAAGAGTCAAAGTAGAATAAAAAAAATAAGAAAATATGGATGGCTTGTATTCCATCTCATGAGATATTTATATTTACGTGTGTATATATATATATATTTATAATACGTTAATAAAGGTATACCTAATTATATTAACACATATAACTTTACTATTTAGTGTCAATAAGTCGATTAATGATAATTTATATAAATATATTTATATATATACAAAATAATTACATATAAAAATTCTCACACATAAATTAAATTATCAAGTTATAACAATATCATTTTCATAATATTTTCAATATGTACATATATCCTTCCAAATTATTCGAAAACTTACTTTTTTAATTTTTCAAAATTAGAAAGACACAATAAAATATATTATATTTTTTGACTGTTATGACTAATATATTCTTATTATTATTATTAAATATCTACAAATATTTTAAAAGTATAATAGTAAAATTATGTAATAATATAATCTTTAATTTCCTGTCAACCACCAAATAAAAATATATCTTTTATTTTTCTTATCTCTTTTTTTTTTTTTTAATAAACTCATAAATAATACAAATAATATGTGTCATATTTACTCTCATTTCCTCTCCCCTCATCACCTCTACTAGATACTTAATCTCACTGTTATTTATGATATTTGGATGCGATAAAGTGAATAGTTTTCACAATTTCATTTTTTTTATTTTTTCCACAAAGTGAATAATTTTCAAAATCTTATCTTATTTCAAGAAATACTAGCTGAAAATTGAGTTTCTTTTTTAGAACTCTTATTATTGCTTTTTGGTTTACTTAATATAGAAAAGATTTAATTATTGCAATAAATGGAGTTCTGACAGTAATTTTCATTATTAATAGATGATAATTGATGTACCCCTCAGCAATAAGTGAACAGAGCATTGAAGAACCATTCCAGGTTAGTGGCACTGAATGTTTTAAAACCATATTAATTAATGACAATGTAGATAAAGTAGTTGACTTTGTTCTGGAAGGGATATTTATGAAACCTGCTTAATTATAGTTGCTATGATCGATTTTAGGGTCCAAGATAGTTGAACTAACATGACCTTTACTATGATTTTAAATATTATATATAGATTTTGATTATCACTATATTTTCCTATTTGAAAGGGTGTTTGGTTTGAATATTAGTCTAATTATTATGATTCATATATTAAATATTTTTATGTCTAAGATATTTTCTATTAATATTTTATTGACTTGTACTAGCTAGCATATCTCTTGTTTAATATTTTAAATATATGTCCTTATTTTTTTGTTTTTATATTAAAACATGTCAAAATTATATTTATGATATATAAATCTAATCATGATTTAAAATAATCCTTCCATGATATATAAATCTAATCCTGTTTTAGAATAATCCTTCCATGTGGGGGGTTTCGGGGAAGACCTATGTGGGGCACCTTTTGGGTGTCTTATTTCATTACATTTGCTGTGATTGCTTTTTCATTATTTTATTTTATTTTATTTTATATTCTTACGTAGCCATGTTCTAGAATATAAGAATTTTGTTGGAAAACACAATCAAGCTATATTTTCTCATATACATGCAGAGCAAAACATTTTGTTGTCAAGATTGTCTGAATGAATTGTTATAACTGTACCGGCATGCCTCATTGCTCTAAAAACTCAAGGGTTTGAACCAAGGAATGAAAATTCGGGTCGATTCACTCGAAACGAGCAAATCGATTCGGTTTCTACATATATGAAAACGAATCACATGTACAAAAACGAACGCATGTAATTTCGGTGGAAATAGAGCCGATTCCACTGTTTCTAACTGAAACGGATCGACTGGGTATAATTTTTGGTGCATGTCTGTAAATACGAAAAGGGAAGAAAAAGCAAAAGCAAAGAAAAGCAGACAACTTTGAAGAAAAAAACACATTAGATAATTGAAGATAGAGAAAAACTTATCTGGGTTTGAAGAATCTTAGTTTGAAAAAGAGGATGGGAGACAGGGAGAGTAGATCTCTTCACTCTTCAGTCTTGTTGATGATAGCAATCCAATCTTTTTCTTTTTTCTATCATGTAAGCTCTATTCTTCTCTCACTCTTGATTCTCTTGCAATAGAATATGACTTTTGGTGTAGATAGAAGAGTTGCAGACTTGAAGAACACGAGAGTTGCAGACAGAAACAGTTGCAGAAAGAATAGTCCCACTTGAGTTGGGTTTTTTTTTTTTTTTTTGTCTCTTTTAGTAATTAGAATATTGAGCTGGGCTATGTATATATATGTTTTAGGCTTTTGTATAATAATTGTAGTTTAATATAACATGTTAACCCATTTTTTTTACTCTTTTTTTTTCTTCTTCTTTTTTTGATAATAAATATTTTTTGAAATAGAGAAAAAAAATCAACAAATATAAATTATTTATATATATTTACTAACTTATAACATTAGTAAATATGAATAAGTTAGAAAATAATTTTTATATCATTAACTTATAATATCAGTAAATATAAATTAATTAGATTTTTTTAAAATTGTATTTTTTATCTGTTTTTTTTATTATTTAATTTATTTAAAATGTTAATTATTAATATTTATTTATAGATAGCACAAACAATTAGATTTTTATTTGAAAGTTAGTTTAATTTTTAAAATAGTGAAAAAAAAACAATAAATATAAATTATTTATATATGTTCATTAACTTATAACATAAGTAAATATGAATAAGTCAGAAAATAAATTATTCATATTAGATACTTACAATTATTATAATATATATTTTATTATAAATTTTCATGTGTTTCCAAAAAAATTAACGTTTCTATGCCATTTCCATATTGTTTCTTGAATCGTTTCCGTTTCCGAACTTGTCGAAACGGTCCCTCAAAACGAAACTTTGTTCCTTGGTTTCAACTAAACAAATTTCCATTGGAATTGAGTATTGTATAACCTAATGACTGCTATAATATAGTATGCTGGAGTTTCTGCATTAAGAGCCTGTGGATTTGCACTTGCAAACTGCAATCGGGCTTTGTAGCAGGTATGTTAGGTTTGTTTCTCAAATGACAATATGTGCGTAATCTTAAACTTGTTTTTGTTTTCTAAAAAGCAAATATCACAAATTTATCCATGCCAATAAAATAAAGCAAAGTAAGCCTGGCAGTCCGTGGTCGTTGAGCCTGCTCTAAATTTTTTTAAAAATAAATATGTCCTAACTGTCACAAAAAATCCACTAGGTTGCATTACAGAACAAGCAATACAATAAGTACAGTTGACTCCAAATGATACAACAAAAGAGCATGGTAAATCTGAGCATTTGTTCATGAATGTTTATATAAGTGGATATAACAGAAAGGGTTGTAGCTTGAATGAATCAAATACTACACTCGTACATTTTATTTATAGTAAAAGAAAATAAGAAAAGTATCACACACAACAAATAAGGGATTACATAATAACATAAACTATTCTAATACTCCCCCTCAAGCTGGAGCATATATATTATACATTTCAAGCTTGTTACAAATATAACGAAGACGTACACCCCCTATAGACTTGGTAAACATAACCGTCAACTGATCTTCATACTTCACATTTGCAGTTTTAATTGTATTATCCATAAGTTTTTCTCGAACAAAATGACAATCAACTTCTATATGTTTTGTTCGCTCATGAAAAACGGAATTAGAATCTATATGCCATGTAGCCTGGTTATCACAAACGAGCTCCATAGGCTATGAATGTGTGAATCCAAGCTCTTCCAACAAGTTTTTCAACCAAACTAACTCCACAGTAGTTTGAGTCATGACTCTATACTTAGACTCAACACTAGACCTTGAAACAACAGTCTATTTTTTTTTTTTTTCACGAAACAAGATTTCTTCCCAAAAAGACATAATACCCTGTAGTGGATCTCCTGACAAATGGACAACTAGCCCAATCTGTATCACTGTATCTCTGAATCGAAGTAGAATCTTGGTTTTGAACCAAAGCATAACCACAACCATGTCTATGAACCAAAGTATGACCATGATTCTTATATATTAATCCCTTACCAGGTGCAGTTTTAAGATACCTCAGAATACGAATAATTGCATTCCAGTGAGAAGTTTGAGGTTGAACCATAAATTGATTAACCATACTAGCAGCAAAAGATATGTCTGGTCAGGTTACTGTCAGATAATTTAGCTTTTTCACTAGACGTCTATACTGTTCATGATCTGATAATAGCTCTCTATCATCTGATACAAGTTTAGTGTTAGGATCTATTAGAGTTTCAACAGGCTTTGACCTTAGCATATCTGTATCACTCAATAAATCAAGACAATATTTTGTTTGAGAAAGACAAATTCCCTGTCATGATCTAGCAATCTTAATACCTAATAAGTACTTTAACTGTCCCAAATCCTTAGTTTGAAATTTGGATTGCAAGAAAAATTTCAAATGTTGAATTCTCTGACTATCATCACCTGTAATGACAATATCATCAACATACACAATCAATAATATTCTACTAGTAGATAAATGACAATAGAAAATAGAATGATCTTCTTTACATTTCTGAAGACTGAAGCTCAACACCACTTCACTAAACCTACCAAACCAAGCTTTGGGAGATTGCTTCAAACCATACAAAAATTTCTTCAACCTACAAACCAAACTAAATTTCCCCTGAGCAACATATCATGAAGGTTGCTCCATAAAAATCTCTTCATCAAGGTCACCATGCAAAAATGCATTTTTGATATTTAATTGATATAGTGGCCAATTAAAGATCACTACAAGAGAGATAAATTCTCTGATTGAAGTAATCTTAGCAATAAGAGAAAAAGTCTCAGACTAATCTACACTATAGACCTGAGTGTAACATTTTGCCACCAAACGAGCTTTTAGCTTGTTAACAGAGCCATCAGGATGAACTTTTATAGTAAACACGCAATGGCAATCAACAACAAACTTACTTAAAGGAGAGTTTCACAAGGTTCCCAGGTATCATTGTCTTTTAAAACCCACACCTCTTTCATTTATGGTATTTCTCCACCTATAATATTTTAAAGCTTCAGACACAGAGTTAGGAACAGAAACACCAAATAATGAAGTGATAAAAGAATAATACGAAGGAGACAAATGATCATAGGAAACAAATTTGAAATTGGATGGGCAGTACTAGGAAGAGTATAAACAGAAGGACATGTACATATGCCTTTTTGAATGGCAAGAGGAAAATCAAAGTAGGTAGGAGCTGGATCTGAAAGCAAATAAGTAACTAGCGAAGCACCAGAATCTGTCAAAATACTTTTGTTTACTTGGCGTCGAGTGTAAACTTGTAAATTAGAACGAAATAAACGACAAGAAAGACTTAAAGGACGCTTAGTAGACAACGGAATAATTTCGATGTCTGTAGTAACATGTGAGTCAGTTTAGTATAGGATAGATTAAAAAAAAAATAACATCCACACAAACAAAGAAACGATTCAAAGAATGACTATAATATCTATACCTTTTTTATGTATAAGTGTATTCTAAGAAAATACATTTAATAGAATGAGAATTTAGTTTATTAATATCCTGAAAGAGTTGATACACAAATAACACACAACTAAAAATCCAATGGGGTAAACAAAACATATTAGCCTATGAAAAAAACACAGGAAAGGAAATTTTGTCATGAAGAACTGATGATGGCATTCAATTTATGAGATAACAAGCAGTAAGAACTACATTACTTCAAAACATTTTAGGAGCATTCATCTGACATAATAAAATATGAGTAACGTCTATAAGATAACAATTCTTTTTCACAGCCGCCCCATTTTATTATGAAGTGTGAGAGCAAGAAGATTGATGAATTATTCCTGAAACAGTCATAAATGTGTTAAATGGAACAGTAAAATATTATTTAGCATTGTCACTATAAAGTATGCAAATAGAAATATTAAAATGAGTTTTAATTTCAGAACAAAAGGCACTGAATATAAAAAGTTGTTCAAAACGTTCTTTCATTAAATAAAGCCAAGTCATTCTTGAAAAATTGTCCAAAAAAGTAACAAAATAACTATAACCCAATTTTGAAGTGACATGACTCGAACCCTACACATCTGAATGAACTAACATAAATAGAATCTCAACTATTTTATTAATGAGGGAAGTAAAGGGAACACGTATATGCTTACCCAACTGACACCACTCATATTATAAAGAAGACAGATGACTTAAACTAAGAATTAACTTCTTGAGCTTTTCCAAAGAGAGATGACCGCCGACAATTGATTTGGAGTATTGTAACTGTCGCAGAACAAGATGTAAGAGGTAGTAATGGATCAAAGTAGTAGAGTCCGACATATTCATATCCTCTTCCAATAGTCTTCCTTGTCTTCAAATCCTGAATAACAACAGAATTAGAATCATAATAAAAAATGATAGAGCAATTTAAACTTTTAGTGAGTTTATTAACAAACATAAGGTTAAAAGACAAAGTAAGAATATATAAAACAGATGATATAGAAAGTCTCTGATTAGATTCAGTAGTACCTCTTCTACTGACTACAGTAGTAAAGTCATTTGCTAAAGTAACAAGAGATGATGATTGTGAATTTTGTAAGTTAGTAAAAATACTAGATGTACCTATCATGTGATCAGTGGTCCCAGAATCAAGAATCCAAGTCCTTGACACTGAAAAACTAAAAAAGAAAACTGTAGAATTACCTAATTGGGCAATAGATACAGTAGGAATAGATACTTACTGTGTGCAGACTGTAACTGAAGTAATTTAGAATACTTCTCCTGTGAGATAAAATGTTGCCAAAAAACTCGTGTTCTAAGAAAGTAGATGCATTATTTGCAACTTTAGGAGCCTCACCATTCAACTTCCAACAATACTCACAAGTGCGGTTATCTTGACCACAATAAGTGCAATGACGACTTCCACAGTCCCCTACAGTCTCCATCGCCTCCTCGGCCTCCACAACCACCTCTAGTACTACCAGACGAAGTCCTATCATACAATTGAGAAGACTGAATAGCAATAGCAGATTTATCATGACTAGTAATCAGTACCAGGTGAGTATTGAGATACCTGACAATAAACTTCAGCAAGAGAAGGAAGAGAAGCTCCCGTAAGAATTTGTGCCTGAACAAGCTCATAATCAGAATAAAAACTAGCCAAAAAACTAAGAACCATAAGATGTTCATGTTGTTCCTTTTGCTTTGCTATATCAGATAAAAGAGATTGAACAATATTGAGTTTCATCATAAATTACTGTATATAATCAAAATAGTTTGAGAGAGAACCAAGTTGTTTGACCTGAAAGAAACTACGAGAGATATCATACAGACGAGTCAAATTACTAGAGTACATTGTTTTCATAAAATCCAATATTTCTTTGTACATTGCGATGAAAACACACATAAGCAATCTGGAATTTCATTGAATTCTATTAAATTTAGTTATCAAACTTCAGGAAGTTCAGATGTAAGATGTTCTTTGTACTCTTGACCAATCAAATAAGCCTCAACAACTCTAGACCATTGCAATTAATTATCGTTATTCAACTTTTCAATAGTAATTTATGCATGTAATGTAGATTTAGAGTCCATATTTTCACAACAACCAAAAAAAAAAAAACAAAAGAAATAGAGGAGTGGCACAATAAACAATTGTTGAGATATGACGTTAAGATAAAATAGTCAAAAACAAGAATCACAGCCTATAATCAATCAGAAAATACTCATATAAATTATGTACAAGGATGAGCTAAATACATCAAAAACACATAGAAAACATACTTAATCAAAGCAGAAACTAATATGAGGCTACTTGAACTAAATCAGAGAAGAAATACCTCAAAAATCACATCACATGCCTTACAAGAGCCAAATCTCTCTCTGCTAGTGACCCTCATGCTCCTACGCGCTCAAAAGCTCCTCTACACATAGATTTCACACACGCACACACCTATACGCTCCTTCCTGATGTGTTGCGCTTAGTTGTCATGCACCGCACACTGTAACGGTGTGTGGGCCACTGTTTTCTTGCAACCTCACGGATCAAAGGCTGCCGAGTCTTCCTGAAGTGGTGGATGACCGAAATACGCACCAAAAAATGGACTTCTAGGCTAGGCATCGGTGTTTATGATAATTTCCTAATTTTTCAGTCACCGAAAAATTATGGATAAGATGGTTTTATATAATAGTTAGGATTTTTGACCAATTTGCTCTGATACCATGTAAATAGATACAAGAGAAAATGTTGTAGCTTGAATGAATCAAATACTACACTCATAGACTTTATTTATAGTAAAAGAAAATAAGCAAAGTATCACATACAACCAATTTGAAACTACATAACAACATAAACTACTCAAACAGTTTGCAATCAGACTTCCATCTCTTTATCTATGCTTCTATGTGAAGATAATTCACTATATCTTTTATTGGACTTGTTGCTTGAATCATTTCTGTTGAGGCCATCTCTATATGTCTTCTCTTGGATCGGTGTTCAACTACTTCTTCCTTTTCGTTAATAAATGAAAGAAAAGACCGAAAATGTGCAGATCGTGAACTCTGGCCAGAAGACACAGTTTCATCTGAGAAGTGCCGGATGTACTGCCGCACCATAATTATTATGTATAGGGCTAGAGCAAGCAAGCAAGCTATACCACATAAGAGATACAGGCCCAAGAAGCTTTTGAAGTCAAGGCGATCCACTTCAAGCTTTGCGCCTGGTGCTGTGCAAGCAGTACTTAAAAGCCATTTGTCATGGATCCTTTGAAGTTCTCCGTTCTCTGACAATTTCAAAATTGCAGTGGACATGTCAATTGCTAAAGGCGAGTCTCGTGGAAAGGCCTGAGGAGGAAAGAAGAAAAAAAAATTATATTATCATAATTTGAAAGCTATTGGAGGGTAGAATCTGAAAAATGGAGAGCTAGTGATACTTGGCAATAATTATGAATAAAAATAAGATGACACTTATCAAATAACTCAGAAGGATATTATGGCACCCCTGTAAAACATGAGTTATAACAGGAAACAATAGATTGTCACAAGTTTAAGTAATGCCCTCCCATATACTCTCAGGCTTGAGAATATTGATTTGAACACAAGTCAATAGTAAGTTCCATTAAATTTTATTCATTTTGTAGTCACTTCCTTATTTTATGTAATTTGGGGCCATCCATGCTTAATTTTTAAGTGCTATTAATAGCAGGACAGGCAACCTAGATTATTAGATGCAGGGAGCTCCTCCCCTTTGGAAAGGAATATCGGCTTCTGATTCTGAAGCTGGCTACTAAAAGAAACTTAAGCCTGTGGACAGCCGGAAGCTTAGAAGGCTATTACTACGAAATGCAAGCTTATAATGCAGGATACTCATTTTAAGTTAAGTTGAAGATTTTCTATTAGATTGGGAAGTCCCTTCGCTAGAGCTGGGTTATCTTTCTTTCTGTTTAGTAATTATAGTGTTTGATCTGTTGTTCAGAGTTCTGGTTGTTACAAAGATGCTATGCTGCTATATATGTTATGATTTGAATGTATTACTTTATTTGGTTTTGATAAAGCTTAAACATTCAAACCCCCACCCCATCCCCTGCGCCCAAAATAAGGAAAAGAAGTTGTTCTTTCCACTGAGAACTAGTATGCTGGAGAACTTGAACTGCAGAACATATGCCTGGACATCAGAAGTTTGACAGATCAAAGTGTATTGACACTTCGCTTTGCTATGCATTGCAAACCAGTCAATTAAAAAAAGAAAGAAAAAGCATTTGCAGATAACAAAAATCTAGAATAAACTGTAAAAACCAAGTACCATGAGAGAATAAAATATCTTGAATATACTACAGAAACAAAGTACCAGAAGATATTTAGCAGCATTGATAAAGAGATACTTACAAATCCCCACCCATTTTTGGCGAACTCGCGACCTACAATAGTAAATTCACACCGGCTTGAAAGGAAGATCTCCACATATGTACGCTCATCTACGTATGCAGCAACGCCACCCTTCTTATGGGGACCGTCTTTTAATGCTTTAGCAGTGTCTCCGGCCATCCTTAGAGGAACTAGTCGAGATTCATCAATACCAAGTTCCTCGATTAAATAATTTCGTGCAAAAGAACCCTGCTGATAGCCAATAGGTTCTTTGCTAGAAATCAAATCCTGAATGCCTTTAATGGGAGAAGAAAGCTTTTGCACTGTAAGAATAGAGGACAAACTTGCAGTGTAACTTGTGGTTATTATAAGAACTAAAAATAGCCATATAATTAGCACTAAGCGACCCAGAGTGCTCACTGTTTTTTCCTCTGCATGGGACAGAAAATTGCAACTTGATTAACTCTCACGGTTAGGTTCTATTGAATGGATTATAGAAGACAAATAAAATAAGTACCACTTACTGTGTGAAAAGAACATAGTCGAGAAACTAAACCTGCCATATCAGAGCAGAAACAAAAGTTATTGAGGCATCTAAAGCAAGAAGAAAAACTAGCAGGAAAATTGCAAGGTCCACATATTTGAAGTACTACCCATATTCGTTCCAAAATGGTTAAATGTTTTTTTACCTTAGAAAGGAGGGATATATAGTCTAGTTCCTTACCACAAAATAGTAACAACTTGTTTTCTGGGAGGGCCACGAAAATCATCATTCAACCTATGCTCCAATACCCACACAACTGCTCCGACAAGAAGGAAAAACAAAGTTGTGATGCACCACATCCTTGCAGTAAATGGCCTTAAAAAGGCCCACGCATTGGAATCCATCTTCCTAACCGGTGCCACCACAACTAGACCAGACTCGATATATGGCTGAGTAAAATCCGCCATCCTTGTTCGTTCAGTAGTAATAGTAATGTCACCCACTGCAGCGTCAAAAACCTATATGAAAAAGAAAACTAGCCTAAAAAAAATAACCATAAAATAGCCAAATTCCATAAACATTTTGTTCATATAATACTCACACCGGTTGTGACCAAACGAACAAGCTCGGTGCCAGAACTTTGACTTTCATGACCATCTCCAAATGGGATAAATTTAAATGGGACGGCATATTGTAACAAGTTCAAAGCAGAGATAAATACGTCAATACAGTATCCATTAAATATGTCAGTGCCTTCTACTTCTGAGACAAATTCTTGGTAACCAACTCTTTTTGGTACTCCAATTTTCAATTGCCCTCCATTGTTTGAGAATACCCAACCACGAGGTTTTTGTGTTGTTTCTCCTGGCCAGATTACAGGACCTAGCTTTTGATTCTCACTGGACCGGTTAGGGGGATTTTTGTAAAGTGTCTCTGGAGGCAAAACTGATAACCCAGAGTAATTAGACCAATAACCAATCCTCCTTACCCCAGTGCCAACCACATTGAGAACTTCATATGCCGGATTCGCAAGGTTCCCATCAGATGTATACTTAATTGGACCTGTTAGTCCAGTCATGTTAACCCCCAAAATACAACGGCACAATAGATTTCCTTGATCAAAGATGTTCACAGCATCAAGATGCAAGCTACCTCCATGTAAATTGGATAATCTTGAATCTTTTGAAAATGTAATTTCGTTCCCTTGGTTAAAAAATGTATCAAGTGCATGAGCGAGCAACCAAACAGTATCATAAGCATAGAGACCAAAAGCACTCAACCCAAGGGGACCGCCGAAGTCATTTGTCTGTCCCTTGGCCAAGTTGCTCCACCTAGATACAAATTTTCTTTTGGGTTCTGAATCTGGCGTATACATACGAAGGGTAAGGACTCCTTGAATATTATCCATTGCATCTGAAGGAAGGGGACTATCCGTATCAATTAGAGCAGAGAGTGAATTAGTGGCTATCCAGACATACCCAGTTCCTAACATTCCAAGATAATGAGCGGCATTAAACACCCTTGGGCCCGAAAGAGTATTGGTGTGAAGAACTATGATCCTAGACTCTGTCAAAGCCACCTTAACAAGCACATCAGTAATGTCTTCCCTACTTGCTTCGGGGCTCATAGGTGCTTTGCATGAGATCTTGCAACGTCTCTCGGCAAGCTTATCCCCTAAAGCTGCAATCCCATTTCTACCTTGGTCATCGTCAACATAAATTGCAATTACCTTTCTCCACCCATAGTAGTCAACCAATTCAGCTATGGCTTCCATCTGAAATATATCGTTGTGGGCAGTTCTAATAAAGAAAGGAAACTCAAGTGAAGAAAGGGTGGGATCAGTTGCCGAAAATGATAGTATAGGAACTTGGAGCTCATTCGCAATATGAGATATGACATGAGCTGTTGTAGAAGTTTGAGGGCCAATTATGGCCACAGTGTCTTTTTCCATGAGCTGCAAGGCTGTTATGCATCTATATATTATTCAAACTCAAAGTATGGTAGATTATTGTACCAAAAAGAAAAGAACAAAAGAATATCACAAATCACTTACTCTCAGCAATGCTCAAAAATCCCCTATATTTGGAATCCTCCTGCAATGAGATTCTCAGCTTAGTTTTACCAAGAATAGAGGGATCAGAATTCACATCTTCAGCTGCAGCTACTAGAGCTACCCTTATAGCTTTGGCAACAGTAGTATCATTAAAAGAGAAGAGAGCTCCAATATTTACAGAATCAGATCTTGTGGAACTATTCATGCCACGCCCATTAAAGAGAACCACTAACACCAGAAGGCAAACTATATTCATGGTGAACTGCCAGCTGAGACACCACTAATTCTCACCCTGCTTAGCAAAAGAATAAAGCAACATCTTGAATAGTGAAGAAGAAACTCAAAATCAAAGACATAAATAGGCAGAGTCTAGCTCCAAATTATCGCACACTACACTTCGATTTTTCTCTTAAGAATCTGAAAAGAAATTATAAGAGGTAGAAAGGAAGCAAGGAAGTACTGACAAAAAAAAGTAAAAAAATTGAATGATATTAGTTCAAGACAAAGGTTGAACATATTAGTTACCAAAATCAGCGAAACCCACAAGTAGAGCCGACAAGAGAAACAAGGAGAAGCTTTGGTGAAGACAATATCTCCATTGTCGTTTTAGAAATGCAACTATATTTGCTATATAACCTTGAGTGTGGGACAGACAAAGACAGAGACACCATTGGTCCTAATTAAAAATCATAAATAATTCCCACCTTTGATATTCATTTTCCTTCTAATCTGGCTTGAAAGTTCCATCTGCATTGATTGCTTTGGAATAGTAATGCAGCTCTGGTGAAGAGAATATCTCAATTGTCGTTTTAGAAATGCAACAGTGCTATATAATCTGGGTATGGGAGAGACAGAGACACCATTGCTCCAAATAGATTTCCTTATATTTTTTAGCTTACACGCGAAGAGTCTAAATTCTTAACAACAAACTTCTTTAATGAAATGATTTTTTAATTTTTTTTTTTTTTTTGGTTTAAGAGTGTTGGGTTTCTTGTGGTCCAATAAAAAAAATCTAAAATACTATCGTCTGAATATCACCACATAACGACTTTACGAGCCCGTTTGGTTTGTGTCTTGCAAATGGGCTTTGTACCGAGTCTTCTTGAATTGAAATGTGTTTGGTTGAAAATTTGGAGTCACGTTTGGACTGCTAAACTATCGTTGGGGTTGACGTCTGAGTAGCAGGTTTCAAACGACAACTTTAAATAAAGTGACTTTTAATTTTTATTTTTTTCTATTTACAAGTTTTAGAAATTTATCCCTCCTAATGAAATAAAGCAAATTGCCCTCACGATCAACTGCGTTTAAACTAGTTTTAAAATTTTACAAAAATAAATAAATTTGGCCCAACAGGCATATGATAGTTGAGGCCATAATTCAATTTTTTAAAATTTTTTCTTTTTAACTTCGTAATTTTATCTTAAATACAATCTTTTTTTTTTCTCCACAATTTTACCAATTTCCTCCTTCACCTCTTTATTAATATTTTCTTGTTAATTTAATTATTACATTTATTTTTTCAATAATTATATTACTCGTTAAAATATTAATCTTTTAGTTAGTATATTATTTATTAATCTTTGAAGGTAATAAAAATAATATAATTTTAATATTACTCATGCATATCTTTTTTGGTAATATAAATAGAAAAACAAAAAAATGGTTTGAACCATAATTTTTCAGCTCACCCAAACAACACCCAAACAAAAAAAATGATTATAGCGAAACGGCATCTCAAATCACATTTCAACCAAAAGTTAAACCAAACTCGCCCTAAGTTGTTGCTCCACAACCTCTGTCTGAATTCTATCCGCACGCAGAACATGGTAAGATAGGCTACCATCCATCTTAGTAATCAACTGCTGTTACTCATCAACATACCATTCCCCGCCTCCATGTTTGTAATTAAGAGGAGTAAACAAGAACACATAATATGCTGAGAAGTACAAGCTGGCAATTTAAATGAATACCAGGAATATGATCTCCAGTACCTGAAATTGTCATTGTCTTGTCCATTTCAAACAAGAAATTCATTGTTAATTGATGTTAGTACTAAAGTAAAATTGCTGATTCTGGGTAAATCCTACAGACAACTACTAAATCAAAGGTCATTGACCAATAAAAGCAAACAACTTTAGCTTCTAACATAGAAACAAAAGATGTTCTCAAAAATATTGCATCAGTAAGCAAGCTAATGGATTTTTCATTCGAGATCATTGTCTATGTAAATTTGTGTCCATTTTTGGAAAGGCTAACTGAAGAAGAAGTGGGGCTACAAGCAAAGACAGTACTGTCAGATGCATAAAGGCTGCAACTTTGATACAAATTGACTTTTATACTCACTAATCTACAGAAATGCCCAAGGCAAGAAATAGGAAATCCACTAGGTTGCATTACAGAACGATCAAAACAAGAAGTAAAGTTGACTCCAAAGGATATAACAGAAGGGCATGGTAAATCTTAGCATTTGTTCATGAATGTTTGCAATCAGACTTCCATGGTTCTATGTGAAGATGATTCACTATATATATTGGAATTGCTGATTGAATCATTTCTGTTTGAGGCCATCTCTATAAGTCTTCTCTTGGATCGGTGTTCAACTTCATCTTCCTTTTGGTTAACAAATGAAAGAAAAGTCTGAAAATGTGCAGATCGTGAGCTCGGACCAGAAGACATAATTTGATCTGAGTAGTGCCGGATGTACTGCCGCACCATCATTATAAAATATACGACTAGAGAAAGCAAGCAAGCTACACCACATAAGAGAAAGAGGCCCCAGAAGCTTCTGAGCTCAAGGTGGTCCACTTCAAGCTTTGCGCCTGGTGCTGTGCAAGCACTACTCAAAAGCCATTTGTCATGGATCCTTTGAAGTTCTCCATTCTCTGACAATTTCAAAATTGCAGTGGACATGTCAATCGCTAAAGGTGAGTCTCGTGGAAAGGCCTGAGGAGGAATGAAGAAAAACTCAATATCAAAATTTGAAAGCTATTGGAGGGTAGAATCTGAAAATTGGAGAGCTACTGATACTTGGCAATAATTATGAATAAATATATGATGACACTTGATCAAGTAACTTAGAATAATATTATGCCTGAACATCAGAAGTTTGAGAGATCAAAGAGTATTGACACTTCGCTTTGCAATGCATTGCAAACCAGTCATCTAAATAAAAAAGGAAAAAGCATATGCAGATAACAAAATTCTAGAATAAACTGTAAAAACCATGTACCAGAAAGAATAAAACATCTTGAATGAACTATAGAAATAAAGTACCAGAAGAGATTTAGCAGCATTGATAAAGAGATACTTACAAATCCCCACCCATTTTTGGTGAACTCTTGACCGACAATACTAAATTCACACCGGCTTGAAAGGAAGATCTCCATATATGCACGCTCATCTATGTATGCAGCAATACCACCCTTCTTCTGGGGACCGTCTTTTAATGCTTTAGCAGTTTCTCCGGCCGTCCCTAGAGGAACGAGTCGAATTTCATCAATATGAAGTTCCTCAATTAAATAATTTCGTGCAAAAGAACCCTGCTGATAGCCAATAGGTTCTTTGCTAGAAATCAAACCCTGAATGCCTTTAATGGGAGAAGAAAGCTTTTGCACTGTAAGAATAGAGGTCAAACTAGCAGTGTAACTTGATTTGATTATAAGAACTACAAATAGCCATAAAAGTAGCAATATGCGACCCAGGGTGCTCACTGTATTTTCCTCTGCATAGGACAGAAAATTGCAACTTGATTAACTCTAACTGTTAGATTATATTAGATTATATTAGATTATTGGAAACAGCTAAAATAAATACCACTTACTGGGGGCAAAGAACATAATCGAGAAACTAAACCTGCCATATCAGAGCAGAAACAAAAGTTATTAAGGCATCCAAAGCAAGAAGAAAAACTTGTAAGAAAATTGCAAGGTCCACATTTGCAAGTATTGGATGCATCTTGGTTCCAAAATGGTTAAATGTTTTTTTTCCCTTAAGGAGAGATATATATTCTAGCTCCTTACCACAAAATAGTGACAACTTGCTTTCTGGGAGGGCCACGAAAATCATCATTCAATCCTATGCTCCAATATCCAAACAACTGCTCCCACAAGAAGGAAAAACAAAGCTGTGACACACCACATCCTTGCAGTAAATGGCCTTAAAAAGGGCCAACGCATTGGAATCCAACTTCCTAACCGGTGCCACCACTACTAGACCAGACTCGATATACGGCTGAGTAAAATCCACCATCCTTGGTCGATTAGTAGTAATAGCAATGTCACCCACTGCAGCATCGAACACCTATATGAAAAGAAAACTAGCCTCAGAAAATAACCAAAAATTAACAGCCAAAGTCTATAAACATTTTGTTCATATAATACTCACACCCGTTGTGATCATACGCACAAGCTCGGTGCCACCACAATTTTCACGACCATCTCCAAATGGGATAAATTTATATGGGACGGCATATGGTAACAAGTTCAAAGCAGAAGTAAATACTTCAATACAGTATCCATTAAACATGTCAGTGCCTTCTATCTGAGAGACAAATTCTTTGTAACTAACTCTTACTGGTACTCCAATTCTCAAGTGCATTCCATTGTTTGGGAATACCCAACCACGAGGTTTTTGTGTTGTTTCTCCTGGCCAGATTACAGGACCTAGCTTTTGGTTCTCATTGGAACAGTCAGGTGGCTTTTTGTAAAGTGTTTCTGGAGGCAAAACTGATAACCCAGAGTAATTAGACCAATAACCAATCCTCCTTACCCCAGTGCCAATCACATTGATAACTTCATATGCCGGATTGACAAGGTTCCCACCAGATGTATACTTAATTGGACCTGTTAGTCCAGTCATGTTAACCCCCAAAATACTATTACGCAATAGATTTTCCTTCATTAAAGATGTTCACAGCATCAAGATGCAAGCTACCTCCATGTATATTGGATAATTTTGAATCATTGGAAAATGTAATTTGGTTCCCTTGATTAAAAAATGCATCAAGTGCATGAGCGAGCAACCAAACAGTATCATAAGCATAGAGACCAAAAGCACTCAACCCAAGGGGGCCTCCGAAGTCATTCGACCTGTCCCTTGGTCAAGTTGCTCCACCTAGATACAAATTTTCTTTTGGGTTCTGAATCTGGCGTATACATACGAAGGGTAGACTCCTTGAATATTATCCATTGCATCTGAAGGAAGGGGACTATCCGTATCAATTAGAGCAGAGAGTGAATTAGTGGCTATCCAGACATACCCAGTTCCTAACATTCCAAGATAATGAGCAGCATTAAACACCTTTGGGCCCGAAAGAGTATTAGTGTGAAGAACTATGATCCTAGACTCTGCCAAAGCCACCTTAACAAGCACGTCAGTAATGTCTTCCCTACTTGCTTCGGGCCTCATAGGTGCTTTGTATGAGATCTTGCAACGTCTCTCAGCAAGCTTATCCCCTAAAGCTGCAATCCCATTTCTACCTTGGTCATCGTCAACATAAATTGCAATTACCTCTCGCCACCCATAATAGTCAACCAATTCAGCTATGGCTGCCATCTGAAAGATATCGTTGTGGGCAGTTCTAATAAAGAAAGGAGACTCAAGAGAAGAAAGGGTGGGATCAGTTGCCGAAAATGATAGTATAGGAACTTGGAGCTCGTTTGCAATATGAGATATGATATGTGCTGTTGTAGAAGTTTGAGGGCCAATTATGGCCACAGTGTCTTTTTCCATGAGCTGCAAGGCTGTTACACATTTTTTGATTATTCAAACTCAATATGGTGGATTAGTGAACAAAAGATACAAAGAATACCACAAAACACTTACTATCAGCAATGCTAAAAAATCCTTTATATTTGGAATCCTCCTGAAATGAGATTCTCAGCTTAGTTTTACCAAGAATAGAGGGATCAGAATTCACATCTTCAGCTGCAGCTACAAGAGCTATCCTTAGAGCTTTCGCAACAGTCGTAGTGTTAAAAGAGATGAGAGCCCCAATATTTACAGAATCGGGCCTTGTGGAATTATTCATGGCACGCCCATTTGAAGAGAGCCCATTGAAGAGAACCACTAACACCACAAGGCAAACTATATTCATGGTGTACTGCCAACTGAGAAACCACTAATTCTTCACCCTTCTGGAAACTGAAAATGAAACACATAAATAGGCAGAGTCAAGCTCCAAATCGCATAATACACTTAGATTTTTCCCTTAAGAATCCGAAAACAAATTATAAGAGGCAGAAAGAAAGCAAGGAAGTACTGACTAAAAAATGTAAATATTGAATGATATATAGTTCAAGACAATGGTTTTTCATATTAGTTACCAAAATCAGCGAAACCCACAAGTAGAGCCGACAAGAGAAGCAAGGAGAAACTTTAAGCAAGCAAGGAGAAACTTTAAGCAAGCAAGGAGAAGCTTTGGAAGGGTCATGCATTTGAGAAATGCAACTCTGCTATATAATCTAAATCTGGGTATGGGAGAGAGAAAGACAGACAGAGACAGAGACACCATTGGTCCTACCTAATATTTTTCAGCTTACACGTAAAAAGAGTATACATTCCTAACATCTACTAGCTTCTTTATATCATTGATAATGTATGAACTATAAAAAGATTTTATAATTTTTTTATTTTTTTAAGTTTTAGATTGCTATGTTTATTTTGATATAATAAACAGAAAATTAGTTAAAATACAAATAAATTAATCAGAATATTACACTTCAAGTTTATTAAAATTTCAATTAATAAAAAATAATCTCTCACTGAATACCAAGATCCCCTTAGAATGAGAACTATTGTTCATGTCTTATTTACATGTTAATTCTCATTATTAATATTATTAGTCGAATGTGACAATGCCAATATAATAATGAAATAAAAATGAAAGCAATCTAGCTACTTCTTTTATACAAAATTTACTCTCTTTTTTAAGTAGACAATAGAAAAATTATTTATAAATAAATTTTTTAATCTCATTCAAAATAATATATTTATCGTAAAATATATTACAATATTTTTAATTTTTATAAAGTTTAGATTGGTGACTTATCTTTTTTTTTCTTTAAGAATTGTTCTTGCTTGTTTGAATGCTAAACATAGAAAATTGTCAATTATTGATTGTTTGAATGGTAAACATAAAAAATTGTCAATTATTGAATTCAATCATGTCTTATGAATTAAAAAACGTTTCAAATCGTATCCGTTTGATTCCACTTTAATTATGAATGAAATGATCGCAACCCGGGTTACTTTTGCTTTGGTGATATTATTGATGACTTAAACACAGCCACTTACTTCTGGTCTCCCCAAACCCACCCCCCCCAAAAAACAAAAAAAACAAAACAGCCAATTTGGTGATAGTTGGTGGACCCGTCTCTAAGCCCTGTTTGTGTGTAGCTATCCAAAAAGAAAAACCTCAATAGTTAATGTCAGATGGCTTTTCACATTACCCGGCCCATCGTGCAAACCGTTTCTTTGGAAAGGGATCTGGGATCGGGTCGGCTTCCCTACTATATTGTTCGGACTCGGCACTTTAATCAAATGTGTAACGCGTATCGGAAATCCTAAATGGGGTCTCACTCCACGAGTATCAACAATTTTAGGAACGTTGATCTTAAAGACTGAATTATAACTTGATACGTGGTCGACATCAGACAGTTATAAAAGGTCCTGATGAGAGCAAATCCATCAAAATTATAATTTGTGATAACGTTTTATAAAATATGTTTCTGTGTAAATGATTAAAAAATATATTTATTCACTATGCTGGGTGGCCCCGACGGGCCAAACGGGGCTAGGTTCAGTTTCTAAAGCCTACCTTTCAAGCAGCTGTATTCTAGTTTTAAGGTGACAATCTTAAAAACAGTTGTGTAACTTACTGATAAATTCCTTTTTTGTCATTACATTTTCTCCCTGGCCTTCTGTTGGTGGAGTGCGTTAGTCTATTTTAAATCGTTGCATTTTGTTGGTCATTAAGTCTTCAAAGTTAATTTTTGAAAACATTTCCCACATATATTTTGTTTTTGTTGTTAAAATGATACAAAGCATACTAGTAATCAAGTTTTACAAGTATTTAAATGTCTTTCATACTCACACCGATTGTAAACTGTGAACTTGATGGGTTGGAATGGCCATCACCAAATGGAAAAAACTTAAATGGGAATTCAGATTTGTAACAATTTTAATGCAGCAAGAAACACTTAAATTATACTCAGTGGAACATTTTCTGATTGCATTGGTTGACTACAGCTCACTTTGTGAATCATGATGCATGCTTTTATCTACTCAAAGACTGATCACAGCTGAACTTTATCTAACAGATCAGAGCTTGACTTAGTTCGTTTTTGTGGTAATTTGAAAATGAATTCAGTCTTCTTTTGTTATTTTTTATTTAAGTCTGCATTTGTAGTTTTGAGACTGTAGATTTTGCAACAACTTGAGGAATATACTATCTTCTGCATTTTATTAATTTGCTATTGATTTTGTAGATTATAGAGATATTAAAATATTAATGTCAAACAATGTCCTTCCAGTTTATATTCAAATATGCTACCCTTTTGCAGGGACTAATAAATGATGCAGATTCATTCTCATTTTAAATGGGAGAACAAAGTTTAAAGGTAGTGATGAATTTTCACAACCAAAGAAAGAAAATGAGTGAATCCAAGTGTTATCAAAGGCCAGCCGCACAGATTCAAAGAACTTCCACTTGCCACAAAGGCCATCAGGTCAACTAGTTATACAAATCACACCCTGAGAGACCCACGTGTCACTACCTCTGTCTCCCTTTCAACCGCTACAATGGCGACCGTAAAACCTGCAATTGCCAGTCACTCTTTCATATATTACGATTAACAACTTTTTCTTCTTAAAGGTCCTCCCTTCGTTACTCCTCAGCTCTGGTTTAAGCTTCATTTCCATAATTTTGCAATTGTTGCTCTTTAATCTGCGTTTTGTGAATTTTGACCCGTAATGCTAAAAAGTTCAAAGCTTTTCTGCACAGGGATGTGTTTGGTTCTCTGGGAAGTCCAAGAAATGGAGGGCTACATTTTTCTGGGTGGCAATCGAACGGGTTCTTAGTGATCTATACATTTTCTTGGTTTCAGCGTAAAAGAAACTCCTTGGATCAAGTGCTTAAAAGTTTTGTCAGCTGTTTTATGCGAGCTTGCAAGGTTATCTAAAAATGGGTTGTCTGTGGGCTATGGCCGTAGTTTGAACAGTTTGGGAAATTTCGTTTCTCGGTAATGGGTTGAATTTATCGTCTTGGAAGGACAATGGCTGCAGGAACTGATTGCGCGCCTCAGTTAGCTACAATGAATGGTGGGCTTAAGGGAACATAGTGATTCTTCCATGGAGGATCAGAACGATGACACATTAGGAAATTTAAGCCAAATAACTACTGGGAAACCTCCGAGAAACCTTTCTGTTATGCGCCATTGCAACAGCTCTGCATGGTTGGCTGAAGCGGTGAGTTTTTTTTTCTCATTCATATTTATTGTTAGGCACAATGTTCATTTTAACTTTGATAGAACCTGATAAGTGAGGGACGCCCTTCAACAATTGAAGAATGTATTTGATGCTTTGGATGAGATTTACAGTTCGAATTAGAACTTAGAAGGAATGTTGGCTAATAGAGTATGCAGGACACATCTGTTTGTTTTGCTGGACGTTCTCTTTCAGACCTTTCAACCAATCGATACGTCTCTGTGAAGCAAGGGGCAAACCTTCTACGACAGCTCCCCACCCCTCGCCGCCTCTGGCTAAGCATCTTTTGGCGGAGGAAAGGAGGCGACTAGTCGCTTCTGGCGAAGCTGCAAGCCTACCTTTCTCGAGCCTACTTGTAATATGAAAGATTTCTAAACAGGACCGAGGACCCTTTGTAGATCGTGCTCCACCAAAAGATCAAGATGCCAAGATATGGGGGAATTCTGACTATCCATGGAGATGCTGATAGGGAGACAGCTTTCTCTATGCTTAGGGCACTGCACTAGCGCACTCACTAGCGCACTCACTCAAACGACTGAATTCCTTTTGGGAGATTCCTCATCTAAGGAGCTGGAGCATATCCTCCTTACTCTTTAAGATTAGACTAAAGAAATGTAATCAGCATGTGTGGTTTGGGGGTTATCGTAATTGGGATCGCTGGAGTTAAATTACTGTAATGTTGGCATCTAATGAAGCCTGATATTTTGTAGCTCATTTTTTTGCGTAATAAGTGCCCAGAACTTAATAGCATTTTATCTTTGTCGTGGTATTTGAGAAGTAGGGATTACTATTGACAAAATTAGCTTTTTAGGTGGAAGATGAAGAAAGTTAGATTCCTCTCATTGAAATAAATATTGGGGATCATAGAATTTTCCTGCTCATGCAGCATCAAAGAAGTAGGGATACCTCTTATGCTTTTGAGATGTTTTACTTGAAATAAGGTACAACATTGAGTTAAACCTCTGGATTTTGTGGTCGAATTATTGGAGAAAATGTTGTGAAAAACCTTTTGGTTAAGGAAGCTTCAGTATACAAACTCTCTGCTAGTTCTTGTTATTCTGAATGCCAGCATCATCTAGGTTATCAAATTAAGCAAGACTTGAAGTTCCCACAGAGAGTTCTTTCTGCATTAATTCCAAATGTATTTAGAATTCTGAAAGTGATTCAATTCCATATTAGATCATATAGTTCTTAGAAGTTTGCGTCAGGATGTGCAATGGTATGTATTTTGAACTGTTCTATCTCATTTATTAAAACTTCATTTTAATTTGTTTGCATGTATTAAAGTAATGCTTTGTATCTGTGTGTGAGGGTTTGCATAGACATAGATATGCATTATTAGTTGCAGAGATTAAAGTAATGCTTTGTATCTGTGTGTGAGGGTGTGCATAGACATAGATATGCATCATTTGTTGTAGAGAAGGAATATGTCATACCTGGTTCAATGCCTTCAAGGTTTTGTTTAATAGGTTGGGTGATTCTGCTCTTTTGACCCTATGTATTTGCATAGAGATCTTAACTAATAAATATTGTCTTTTTCTCTCACATGTAGGAACTAGATATTGGGATTATTGGCTTTAAATCACCATCAGATGAGAAATCAGAATTTCTACCTGTTTATCGTTCAGGAAGCTGGTCAGAGAAAGGACCAAAACAGTACATGGAGGACGAGTATATCTGTGTTGATAATCTCTGTCAACATCTTGGTCTAGCAGCAAGCTTCCCTTCTCATGGGGCATTCTATGGGGTGTGTAACTTCTTGCTGAGATAAGATGCCTCCATTTGTTGTTAATTGATAAATGGATTAGTTAAGCGATAGTAAGAATTCTTCATTGACTGATTCATCAGGGTTGCCAATTAAACTGCAAAACAATCACCAATTTATAGTTACTTTATCCTCATATATATAACATCCGTTTTCTGTAACGTGATATATTCATGTCCAGACCATTTATACAATTAGGCTCATGGGGGTTGTGCATTGTTAATATCTTCAGGTTTTTGATGGACATGGTGGCACAGATGCAGCATCATTCACCAGAAAGAACATCCTTAAATTTATTGTTGAAGATGCCTGTTTCCCATCTGGCATAAAGAAGGCTGTTAAGACTGCTTTTGTGAAGGCTGATCATGCATTTGCAGATGCTAAATTTCTAGATAGTTCCTCGGGAACCACTGCTTTGGCAGCTCTTATGTTGGGAGGGTGAGAGCCCATACTACTACTTACATCTTTCTGCATTTTGTACTCACATTTGTTTGTGTTGAATAATCACAGAAGAGCCTGTAAAGTAATTAATAAGAAACTTTCTATATGTTCTCCATCATATGTCTGAAGTTGCAAGTTTTCAGGACCATGCTAATTGCTAATGCTGGGGATTCTCGTGCTGTATTGGGCAAGCGGGGGAGAGCCATTGAACTATCTAAAGACCACAAACCTAATTGCACTTCTGAAAGACTAAGAATTGAGAAACTGGGTGGTGTCATTTATGATGGCTACCTCAATGGCCAGCTATCAGTGGCACGTGCTCTTGGAGATTGGCACATCAAAGGTTCTAAAAATTCAAATGGCCCCTTAAGCTCTGAGCCTGAGTTGGAGGAGCTTGTCCTGACAGAAGAAGATGAGTTTTTGATATTGGGGTGTGATGGCTTGTGGGACGTTATGAGCAGCCAGTGTGCTGTTACAATGGTGAGGAAGGAGCTCATGCTGCATAATGATCCTGAGAAGTGTTCAAGAGCACTTGTGAAGGAGGCACTCCAACGTAACACGTGCGATAATCTAACTGTTGTGGTGGTCTGCTTCTCCCAAAATCCACCTCCCAAAATTGAAATTCCTAAATGTCATAAGAGGAGGAGTATATCAGCTGAAGGGCTAGATCTTCTCAAGGGTGTCTTGAACACTATATGAACAAGATATGTTAGTGACTTGTACAGACGAAATGGAGATTATGCCATAGGTGGGGATTTTTCTGAGTTACTGCTACTGGATGTTGCTGATTGCTTGAGTTAAGCTTCATGTGTTACTTCCTCTTGCATCAATTTTTTTGAATTTTGGATCATGAACCACTACCTTCGCTGACTTGTAATATCGTGACTATCATTCATTAGAACCATCAGTGATACAGTATCTCAGCTTCCTGCTTCACACAATGTTTTTAGCCTCTTTAGGTCTTAGATAGCAAGTGTAACAGAGGTCCTCATTAAGTTAAATTTTCCAGGAATTGGTCTTGTATATTTGGCCCTGTGCAGTGTTTTAACTCTATGCATATGTATATTTATGCTTTATAAACATGTTTATCGTAAGATGACCATATTCAGATGTGTTTGATCAAATATTTGGTGGTCAGAACATATACTATCATGGAATAAATGAGTTCTTTTTGCACATAAAAAAATTAATAAATTTTTGATGGATAACTAATCCTTCATTTTCCCCTAACTTTGTTCCAATTATATCTCTAAAGAGGATTTTAGCATTTATTTTCCAAGTTAATAGGATAACTTTCACAAAATTTATTAACTGTTTTTAGTGTGTAATCCACTTCCTTGTGTATAACTTCTCGAACTACACCGAAAACACGATAGTAGAAACCGCGGTTCCGCCAGAAACACGCCACTCGGGCGCCGGAAGAGAGGGAAATCGCTGGTAGAAAGCAATAACAGTCCATCTCCAATGCCCAACAAGAATTTGACATTTCCGTTACTCTCCTCCATCGTCTCCGGTCATCTTAGATTTCTTCGCAGAATCTCATCAGCTTCGTTTTCTTCATCATCTTCTTCGTTACCACTCCCAACCCATCAGCATATTGCTCGTCTTGTACTGGACCAAAAATCTGCATCCCAGGCTCTAGAAACTTTCAAATGGGCATCTCGCTTTCCAAATTTCACCCACAGTCAATCTACTTACCGTGCATTGATCCATAAGCTATGCACTTTCCGTCGGTTTGATACTGTCAAGCAACTGCTCGATGAAATGCCTAGCTCAATTGGGTCACCCCCGGATGAGGGTACCTTCATCACCATAATTCGAGGTCTTGGGCGGGCACGGAAGATTCGACAAGTTATTAAAGTACTTGACTTGATTCGTACTTTTGATGGTAAACCGTCTTTGAAGATTTGCAATTCTATACTGGATGTTCTTGTGAAGGAAGATATTGATTTAGCTAGGGAGTTTTATAGGAAGAAGATGATGGGTGGTGGAATTGAAGGTGATGATTATACTTATGGGATTTTAATGAAAGGACTGTGCTTGACAAATAGAATTGGAGATGGCTTTAAGCTATTGCAAGTGATGAAGACTCGGGGTATCACACCAAATACTGTAATTTATAACACATTGCTCCATGCACTTTGCAAGAACGGGAAAGTTGGGAGGGCAAGGAGCTTGATGAATGAAATGGAGGACTTTAATGATGTGACATTTAATATATTGATCTCTGGGTACTGTAAGGAAGAGAATTTAGTTCAAGCTCTCGTGCTGTTAGAGAAGAGCTTCAGTATGGGGTTTGTACCCGATGTTGTTACAACAACTAAGGTGGTGCAAATTCTATGTACTGTTGGGCGTGTAACAGAAGCTGTTGAGGTTTTAGAGCGAGTAGAGAGTAAAGGTGGTTTACCTGATGTTCTGGCTTATAACACCCTGATAAAGGGATTTTGTGGGTTGAGAAAAGTGAAAGTTGGGCTCCATTTCTTTAAGGAGATGGAGAACAAGGGCTGCCTTCCAAATGTCGACACCTACAATATATTGATATCTGGGTTCTGTGAGTCTGGCATGTTGGACTTAGCTCTTGATCTTTTTAATGATATGAAAACAGATGGTATCAAATGGAACTTTATTACGTATGACACAATAATTAGAGGTCTGTGTTCAGGAGGAAGAACAGAAGATGGTTTTAAGATTTTGGTACTAATGGAGGATAGCAAAGAGGGCTCAGGGGGACGTGCCAGTCCCTATAATAGCGTCTTATATGGTCTTTACAAGGAAAATCGTATAGATGACGCACTTGAATTTCTAACAAATATGGGAAAGTTATTTCCTAGAACTGTTGACAGAAGTTTGAGGATCTTCGGCTACTGCAACAACGGGGATATTGAGGATGCTAAGAGGGTTTATGATCAGATGATTGGTGAAGGGGGGGTTCCGAGCATTCTTGTTTATGACTGTCTCATTCATCGATTTTCCCAGGAGGGGTTTCTACGTGAAGCAGTTGAATTGATGAATGAAATGATGAGTATTAATTGCTTTCCTGTTCCGTCGACATTTAATACAGTCATCAAAGGATTTTGTAGGCAAGGAAAAGTTGAAAGTGCATTAAAGTTCATGGAAGACATTATTGGGAGAGGTTGTCTACCTGATACTGGAAGTTACAGTCATTTGGTTGATGCTCTTTGCAGAAAGGGGGACCTTGACAAGGCTTTGGACCTTTTTGTAAAAATGCTAGAAAATGGAATCCTTCCTGACAGTTGTATCTGGACCTCATTGCTGCTCTATTTAAGTCAAGAAATATCATGTTCTGGAAGCAAGAACATTTTCCATGTTGATGACTTATATTTATGGAGGATCATAGAAACTTAACCTGTTCACGAAAGGTGGTTGCATGTTGTTAAGTTGTCAGCATACAGTTCATCAATTTGGAGATATGTCAATATGAGTGGATTCTTTGGATCTGCTAAATAGCTGCTCTACTTTTATCTCAAATAACTATATCTTCATTTTCAACTTGAAGAAGCACTAGAAGAAAATGAATGATTCGCAGCGGTGATAAAAAAGAAGATAAAAGCATCCATGTTTATATATGTTGATGAGCTATTTTGTTGACAACTTACTACATATGATGCCTTATGTCATTGAAACCCCTATATGTTTGTTGATATTCTACTTTGTAACTTCAGTTTCTTCTTTGCATGGAGATGAATCTGTTTGTCATTTGAACCACGACAAAGTCACTTACAGCCACATGAGTGCATGTGCACAGAAACGCAAAGGGAAAAAATAAAAGTAAAAGGAGTATCATTGCAAGTTTTGGTAAACTAGATTTGTTTCTACATCAAAGGTTCTTACTAAATACTGAGGTAGAATGGTTCCTTTATATTGATAGTTCTTGCAATTAGCCTCAGAATATTTGAGATATGTTAAACTAGTAGTAAACTTTGCTGCTGAGAAAGTACACGCAACAGAGTATTTTGGTTCCCATTTTAAAATGATTCTTAACTATTCCACGCATAATATCTCTCAATAGTTTGTTGACCCCTACAACCTTCAATTTTGTTAAGGTTGTAGGGACTATATTTACTTCTTTTATTTTGCTAAATCACTATAGTTACTTGACTCCTGCTTGGGCGGAGGAGCCTCCATCCAGTGTAATATATGAGCATTTGAGCAATTACTCATGGTTAAGTATTGCACAATTGTCTAATTTCCGCATATAGTGTATTGAACCCTTCTTTTTTCTTAATATGATTTTGGTCCGGAACCGTATGTGAAAAAGAGCTAGTTGCAGTACCCTTCTCAATCTGTTGATCCTGCTTCTGCAGAATGACACTGCTTTTAGGAACCCAAATGCTGGAAAGACCACATACTGTTACTGTTGGCCATAAAACTTTGTACCCTTCTCAATCTGTTGGGAAATTATTTTACTCCATCTTATTTATTAATAGATAATTCTTTCACCTTATAATTGATTTTGCTCATAAGTTCCAGATTTTTTGGGGGAGAGTTACATAAGGGGGACATGGCATGGAAGTCTGTAGCTAGGAGAATATCGTCTTATATAAATCAACATCCCACGGGAAAAATGACAGAAAGAGAGAACCTGGCCATTTCAGCAAAGGTGTCATCATGTCATGGGCTGGAACATGTTATGGTCTGTAAAAAACCCCTTGAAATTACATATTCAACCTAGTCCGAAGGATTCTGGATGGCTTTAATTAAACTGTTTTCCATTTGTATAACTTGCAGAATGCTGGCAGAATAGTGGGCACAGGAGGGGAAATGTACTAAGACAGATTTTGATACTTTTATGAAGCCATGAAGGTGAGGCAAAGAAACTAGTGAAAAAAGAATGTTGAGACCGGAAGTTTAAATTTCCTTTTTCACATTTATCTGCAGTATTCTACAACAGTTGGTTAGATATGGATATTAGTTCTTATACTCAAATTTTTGCCTCCTACAGTCCTGTCGAAGTGATTTTTAATTTCGAATTGTCAGGCAGCAGCAGTAGAATTCCTGGAGATCACCTTGGTTACAGGATGACATTATATACCCAGGTACCAAATAAGCTCCTCATGTAGTTTTTAGGTTAATTGATACAAAACTAAAAGATGCCGAAATATATGCTTTTGATTATTACCCTTTACCAACTTAGGAACTAAAAATTGATGATACGCATTAAATTATGATAAGAGAATTAACCGATTAAGAGATTTGTTACAAGGAAAATGTTACAGACGATTGTGACTGTCTTTTTAAAATCGTGGTCGCAACTAAAGGTCAATGATGTCCGAAGAGTGTTTTGTCTTAAAAAAACATCATCATCAATGATAAAAGCACAACTACAATTTGGCTACCATGAATTCGTGAGAGTTGGGTTGGATTCTCGTTTCTAAAATCCTAATGGATAACTGTAGTGTCACATCTTTCCTCTTCAAGTATCCATCATATTCTCTGCTTTGTGTCTGTTGTCATGATCAACTAACTCACCCCACTTTAATTCCGTGATTCAATACGTCTCTCTCTCCGTTTCTCCCTTCTTTTTCCTGTCCATGCGTTGAACTTGAACTTTTACCCTTCGCGTTCAGATCTCACACATGAAACCCACGATTTGGATTCCAAATTGATGAGATTTTCTTGATAGAACTATTACTTCCATTGATCCCTTTCTCCAATGTACACAGAAAGAAAAGGGAAATATCAGGGATTTCATTATTGTATTAGAGAATCCCTAACCCACTAAATCCCAACATGATCCTTGATTCCTGTGTGGAAGAGACTATGCCACGGCTACAGTATTTGGATAGTTAATTGGGAAAAGTTGAAGTTATTAATGGGCACCAGGACAATTTTTTATATGTTTTTTTCTTTTGGCCCTAATGGGGCATGGGGTCACCGACGTTTACAATGGTCCAAAATTTCTTTAGGTAGCCGGTCGCTGTCTTAACTCTTAACCAGCTCGTCTTTGTGCTGCTATAAGTTTTTAAACTCAAAATTAAATTGCTTTTCTTTCTTGTACTTTACTGAATAGTACACTAGAGTAAGATAAACAAACCTTTTGCTTCCGGGATTTTTTAGCAAAACTTATTAACAACTTATTATCGTACTTATAAATTCAGATCCTCATATAATTGAGTAAAAATAGAATTCGGTCATGTGTCTCTACGTGTGAGAAACATTCTGTCACCTTTGTAGTTTGAAATGGACATTTATCTTGGTCTTGTAGGAATACGATGATGCCAATTTCGATTTGGGTTATTTTCTTGGGCCATCGAGCAACTTGCCCCAATAAAATATTTCAATCTACAGCCCGAGTACTGTGCTTGTACGCCATCTCTCTGTTCTCTAAATATCTTAATTCGACAACACAAGCCACAAGTACAAGAAACCATCGCCATCCGCTTTACCATTTCATACTACCTTCTCCCCTGAAACTTTCTGAGTTTTGTCAACTCTTTGCAATCTTCCTTGATCTCCCTAGTAAACATAGGAATCAAAACCAAAACTTATATCTCTTTTTGTGTCTCTCTCTCCATCACACATATTAGATTGAAACAACTACAGAATTAAGGTAACCCAAATGGGGTTTGAAAGGGAAGCAAGCTCATCCTCATATGTTCTGCCTCCCTATCCTAGAGAAGACACCCCTCTTCTCTCCAAATCTCCTAAGCTCTCTTCCCGATTCAAGACCTTTGCAAACGTTTTCATTGCTATAGTAGGAGCTGGTGTTCTTGGTCTCCCTTACACATTCAAGAAAACTGGATGGGTATTTGGCTTACTCATGCTTTTCTCGGTGGCAATTGTCACCTACTACTGTATGATGCTTTTGGTCTACACTCGTCGGAAGCTCGAATCTATCATGGGGTTCGCCAAAATCAATTCTTTTGGCGATTTAGGGTTCACCATCTGTGGTCCTGTTGGAAGATTCTCTGTCGACGCCATGATCGTCCTTGCCCAAGCTGGGTTCTGCATCAGCTACCTAATTTTTATAGGCAATACTTTAGCATATCTTTTTAACTACGCAGCCACAAATCGAATTTTGGGTCTTACCCCCAAGGCCTTGTATATTTGGGGCTGTTTTCCATTTCAATTAGGTTTGAATTCGATTCCGACGCTGACACATTTGGCTCCGTTGAGTATATTCGCCGATGTGGTCGATATCGGAGCTATGGGTGTGGTGATGGTAGAGGATGTTTCTATTTTTCTTAAGACTAGGCCTGCTTTGGAGGCTTTTGGAGGCTTCTCCGTGTTGTTCTATGGTCTGGGCGTGTCTGTCTATTCGTTTGAAGGAATTGGAATGATTTTGCCACTGGAATCAGAGGCTAAAGATAAGGAAACATTTGGTAAAATCTTGGCCTTGTGCATGACATTCATTGCTCTGATATATGGTGGATTTGGAGCTCTCGGTTACTTTGCTTTTGGTAATGAAACCAATGATATAATTACCACCAATTTTGGGCAAGGATTTGTTAGCACTCTGGTACAGCTGGGTCTCTGTGTCAACCTGTTCTTCACCTTTCCATTGATGATGAACCCAGTCTATGAGGTAGTAGAGAGAAGGTTATGTGACTCTAGGTACAGCTTGTGGCTGAGGTGGGTGATGGTATTGGTGGTGAGCTTGGTGGCCCTTTCGGTGCCTAATTTTGCAGATTTCTTGTCTTTGGTAGGAAGCAGCGTCTGTGTTATTCTAGGCTTTGTGTTGCCTGCTTTGTTTCACTTAATGGTGTTTAAGGAAGAGTTGGGTTGGAATGGAGTGATTATGGATGGAATAATAGTGGTTTTGGGGATAGTTATTGCAGTCTCCGGAACCTGGTCTTCTCTGATGGAGATTCTTGGTCCTAAGGCCTGATTAAGGGTAATAAAGTTTATTGAGTGATTAAGTGTTTCACTCTTTCGTGATTAAGAAAGAGTTGGATTGGAATGAATTGGTTTTGGATAGAACAATAGTGGTTTGGGGGTTTGTTATTGCAGTCAATCTTTCTCCTAAGGCCTTGAGCAAATTTTACTCAGTGATCACTTTGATTTGATACTGTACAACTCTTGTTTGTTTGCTTGAACTGTATAATTACGTACTATAATAAAGCATCCCATTCTTCGTTAATTTGAGGGGTTTCTATTCTTGTAACTTGCAGCTTTACCTGCAGCCTTAAATTACATTCAATTCAATGTATTTTGTGCTTCATTCTTTTGACCCACCTTGTCCATCTATAACATTGTGTCTGCATTTAGATGTGGGAAATAGGGGGATCAAAGAAGACATTGTCAAACGCTGAAACTGCTTTCTTGCCGTGTACAAACACCATTGTCCTATTGACATTATTAGAGTCTGTTAGGTAGGTGACAGTATAAGGCAATCCCAAATTTATACCCTGACCATCATATGGACAACCATTGATAGCTTCCGTTAAGTAAGAAGCAAGCATAATTATCGTTTCTCCTTTTTTGGCAGAAAATGAGGCAAGTGATTTACTTGAATATTCACACATGTGCCTTCCCGTTGTCATGAACTCAAAGAAGAAACAGACCAAATGGGCTCTAATTCTGTGCGACCCAGTTATGGCCAACAAGTCCAATTATTTAGCCCAGTAGAAAAGTGCAAAAAAAAAAAAAAAAAAAAATAGAGAAAAGGAAAATGAAAATGAAAATGAAAGGAGTATAGGTGGCTTAGAAAAGGTAAGCAAGCCAGCAACTACTTTCAGAGAAAGACCCTGGCCCCTTCAGGAATGAGACCATTCCACCTCTCAGGCTCTCACAACACCCAAATCTCCAAAATAGGCAATGCTACCGCATAGCAAAAACAAAGAGGTAAAGGGTAAAACTGTAAACTAACAATATGAGTTTTTTAAAATGGCTCATTTAGAAAAAAAATAATGAAAGACCCACCACATTGGCAGAAGCATTGCATACAATACAGGCAGGAAGGAAGGAAGGAAAGAAAGCAAAGCAAAGCAAGAGCAAAGAGAAAAAAGTGGAGAAGAGAGAGCCTTGTATTGCAAAGGCCTCACAAACCACAACTATTTACAGTCTTTCCCTTATTTCTTCTTTCTTATCACCTAAACAGAGACTTCAAATTTTGGTCATTTGCTTAAAATCCCACATCCAAACAATTTTCTCACAACAAAGAAATCAAAGTTTTTTTAGAGCAAATAAGTTAACAAATCCTACCCAGAAGGGAATATTTCTTAATCCAATCAGATCACAAGGTCGAAAGGAGATGTCTTGCTCATCATCATCAGGGTCGGAGGACGACGATGAGGGCATCGACTCATACAGGAAAGGAGGGTACCACGCCGTCAGAATCGGCGATCAGTTTTCCGGTGGACGCTATATCGCTCAGAGAAAGCTCGGTTGGGGTCAGTTCTCCACCGTGTGGCTCGCTTACGATACTAGCGCCTCCGTAAGTTTGTCCCTTTACCTCTTTCTACCATTTCTTTTAACAAATCTGATGTTCTTCCGAAAACAAAATAATATTTTTTTTAGACTTTGGCCACTTGTTGGGTAGTTTGCACAATTTTTGGATTGATTTTGGCGTGTAGTATACATCTTTAATGCGAAAAATATTGAATTTGTTCTATTTATGCCATTTGTATTGAATCTATGGCATTATATCTTAGAAAAGAAAATATTTTTTGGGATATTTTATTGTGCTCGTTGTGATTTATATGCATATTTCTCATTATCTGCTTTTAAGGGAATTGCAGTTGCTAGATCTTTCTCTCTCATTTTCCCCACTGATTCTTTTTCACTCATCAAACCAAAATTATGAAGTTCTATTCCGCAATTGGATAGCTTGTCTATTTGCTAATCGTTCTTCTTTTTCTTATTTTCTTTAATATTCCTAATTTCCTATTACTTTTTTTCTAATATATGTTTTCCTTTTTAAGATACATTGGTCAATGAAAGTTCATTTATTTCTTGCTCCTTTTCTTTTCCTATGGTTGGAATACACCCTGTGGGAGTAAAACATTATTGTATTGAATGAGTGGAATTTTATTTTATTTGTGTTGCATATATCACTGGACGAGTGAACAATCTAGTTTTTCTCCTCATGCCAGATTCCTACCCCACGCATTCTTCATAAATTATGTTTGTATTTGTCTACACTTGTCACAAATATACGATTCCTCCGTGTTGAACTATGTGATTTTGTCTGTATGTTACTCATTGGAATAGCTGCAATAATGAATGATCAACACAATAGTGATCGCCTGGTTATACACAGTTTTGCCTCTATGTTCTTTAATTAAGGAGAATGTATTTTTGCATGTGTTTTGGCTTTCCCTAAACTGGTAACGAGTCAGTGTGCATATCTTCTTCTTCTTCTTCCTTTTTTATTCTTATTTCTTTTAGTAATGATTTAAACTAGATATCTTCTTCTTCTTCTTCCTTTTTTATTTTTACTTTTGTTGGATGGCATTCAGTGAGTTACAGATTGAAAATGTTGTTGGAAATGCATGTGTGAGTTGAAATTATTCAGATTAACCATCTTATTCAGCATGCATGCCAATAAATTTGAGTGTGCATAATTTCTTTTAGTAATGATTAAACTAGATTTCTTCTTCTTCTTTTGTGCTTCTATCTTTTAACTTTTGTTGGATGGCATTCAGTGAGTTACAGATAGAACAAGGTTGTTGGAAACTCATGTGTGAGTTGAAAGTGGGCTTAAGTCTTGATCGTTGTGGTCCTCGTTTATTCTGATTAACCATCTTATTCAGCATGCATGCCAATACATTTATGTGGGTGTTGTATAGAATTCCTCAGGCAGCTTGCGTTAACTATGTACACGGTTCATCCTTTAGTTAATCTGCTTTCATGCATTTATGTTAATTGAAAATCTTCTGTCATGATGAAATTCTTATGTGATGTGTTGTCATCCTTTTTGCCACTGTCAGTATGAAATTCTTATTTTAGTTTTCTGGCTTTCAGAATTATGTTGCTCTTAAGATCCAGAAAAGTGCAGCACAGTTTGCTCAAGCTGCACTTCATGAGATAGAAGTTCTTTCAGCCATTGCTGATGGTGACCCCTCAAATTCCAAGTGTGTTGTGCGGCTGGTTGACCATTTTAAGCACATAGGCCCAAATGGGCAGCATCTGTGCATGGTCCTTGAGTTTCTTGGTGACAGCTTACTTCGTCTAATCAAGTATAACCATTACAAATGTATTCCAATGAATAAAGTTAGAGAGATTTGCAGATGCATTTTGCTAGGTCTGGATTACTTACATAGAGAACTTGGTATAATCCACACTGACCTAAAACCCGAAAATATTCTTCTCTTTTCCACTATTGATTCTTCTAAAGACCCTGTGAGGTCTGGACTAACCCCAATCTTAGAGAGGCCTGAGGGAAATCCAAATGGTGGAGCTACCATGAATATCATTGAGAAAAAGTTGAAAAGGAGGGCAAGGAGGGCAGTTGCTAATATCTCTGTAAGAAGAGCTTCAATGGGAGGAGCAGTTCAGAAGTCTGAGAGAAAGCTTGATGGAATTGATGTGAGATGCAAGGTAGTAGATTTTGGAAATGCATGTTGGGCTGACAAGCAGTTTGCAGAAGAAATTCAAACAAGGCAATATAGAGCTCCTGAAGTTATACTGCAGGCTGGGTATTCATTCTCTGTCGACATGTGGTCTTTTGCTTGCACTGCTTTCGAGCTTGCTACCGGTGAGATGATGTTCACTCCTAATGCGGGACAAGGCTTTAGTGAGGATGAGGTTTGATGATCTTTCCCAAGCACAGTTGTGATAGAGTTATATTCACATAGATATCGAGCATGGTAGAATGTATAACCATTTTTAGAGCATATTTTGATTTCCATAGATTTCCGTGCAATTAGTGTGTGAGAACTGAGAAGTAGATGTTACTTGCAATAAGAAAATGGAAAACATATATAATGGATGCAGGAAAATCATATGCACTGATGTTATTTGTAATTATATTGTATATATTGGTGTCAGCATTAATAAACATTGTTTATTTACCCAGATTGGTAAGGCATCATCCATTTTACTTCTTAATAAATCTGACTGCATAATGATCCATCTTGACACCATTGAATTGCATTTTGCAGTATTGAATTATATTTGCTGACCTGTTTTTGATTCTCTCACTAGTGAAGGAAAGGTTAATTGATGTATTTATAGAAGTGCTTGACTATGTCTGTGTCTAGGGTAACTATTTCAAAGATTACGGCAAACTTGTACCAACTTATCTTAATATTTTTTTATAACTGCCTTGGCACTGTTCTAACTTATTTCATCTTTAGTTGTGTCTGCTTCTTGCATAATTATGGTGAACTCTATAATGGATAAGATGTAAATGTTAAAGTCATGGATTGTAAGGATTTATCCTATTGCAGCTTACTTCAAGATGAGGTCCCATTATACCAATTTATGATGTTTTTCATTGTTAGGTGGGTTAGTTAATGTCTATGAAGTATTTTCATCTAAAGAGGCTACCTTTTGATCATGTTATTTAATTTCTATTAATATTTTGATTGTGTGTGACTGGTAAAATCACATTAATCATCATTGTCTCTACTTAGTAGAAATATTGCATTTTGGTAAATGAACTATTCATTTTGTGGTCTCAGGATCACCTTGCCCTGATGATGGAACTCCTCGGAAAGATGCCACGAAAGGTGAGTCTGTTATTGTCCCCGCATGCTTTGCTGAAGTTCTCAATTATCTATTCTTATTCTCATATTTCTGATGCTTTGGTGGGCAGGTAGCTATTGGGGGAGCACGATCAAAGGATTATTTTGACAGACATGGAGATCTAAAAAGGATCAGGAGGCTGAAATTCTGGTCACTTGACAAATTGCTTGTTGATAAATACAATTATCTAGAGAATGATGCTCGTGAGTTTGCAGAGTTTCTTACTCCACTTCTTGATTTTTCACCGGAGAAGCGACCAACAGCTCAGCAGTGCTTGCAACACCCCTGGCTTAATGGCAGGATTACAGCCCAGAATGAGATAAGAAATGAATCTGGTCCAGGAAAGATAAATGTGGAAATGAGCAACCTGCAAATCAAGGTGGGAAAGTGAAGGGGATGAAAGGTGTTTGACGCAGCCAACATTTCAAGTCCCTCCTCCCACCTTATGACTATTGATTGTGATCTACTTTTTGTTTTTCATTTATTTTTTCATTAACTATAAGATGTAAAGTAGTAATGAATTTTATGAGTAAACTGATGTCATGCCACAAATACTTTTATTTTTAAAAGTGCTAAGAGCAGATAGCATCAGAATATGCTGGATGTCCCTACTACGTACCAGCAAACTTTTCAAATGAATTTACCGTACGTTACTTGATAAGAGCTCCATAACTCTAATGGTAGTAAAACCTGCCTTGAATTGTTTCAGTAGCTTGCCTCTGTGAAAGCTTAACTTGATATGCCATTAGATGTCTTGGATGGTTGGATGGGATTCTGTCCTGCTTTTAACACTCATAAATTATTCTTCTGACTCTGTTTTTCCTTTTTATGTAAAATATGTTTAATTAACTTTAAACTATTAATATAATTTGAAATATTTTGAGCCAAAATTCGAGTTCCTTTGTGAAAGTGCTCTTTTAATAGGATTAGTTTAATAATTAAGACAGTATTCTCTAATTGGTTTCAAGAGTTCGAATTTTTTTAAAAAAGCTATGCATGCAAAATTTTCATAGACTTTTTAATACTAAAGTTAATCATTTGTGTTTGATTGAACTAGAGAAATATATTAATTGAGGTATCCTAAATTCGCCTAAAACAATAATAAATTTATAATTATAAAATAAAATCTTGTCCATGTCGTAAATAGTATATACACATTTAAAATTTTGTCAGATTTTATTTTTATAGTAAATAATAGGTACCTCTGCAGATTACTGTCTTGAGACATTTCACCAGAAGCGGGCAGTAACTTCACTGATTTATGATCAGTTAAACATTTAACCCTATAATCGTCAAGCCATATGACGATTTGTGTGAGCTTTACACTACCATTCACTTTTCTTTTCTTTTTAAGCTGAACTTGAATATGTGTAAATGGTTGAGATGTCACTTTAAGCTAAGCTTGTCGACTCGAGTTAGATGGAGATTTTTTTAAGCTGAAGTCAAGTACGGTCTCTCTCCCTTTGGTTCAAATGTCACCTCTAGTCTTGGTTATAAACTAGTATACTGCATGGAAACATCTTAAACTTGACTCAGTTAGATTATGAAGCATAAATAATTCAAGTTCGTCAAAGGGCTGGTTTGTTACAAGTAACTATAGAAATCAGTTTTTGCTGCTATAATTTTAACGTAGTAGACTTCATCTTAGCCAAGTTTAAGATTTGGTGAACAAAAACGGTTGGAGACATGAAAGGTAACTTATTATACGACCGATTGCATACAAGAGAGTAGAGACAAGGGACATCAACAATTTTTTCACATATATACGTTTAGGAGTATGGGCATTGTTCATGTTTTGCTTGTCTTACTCTTCTTGTCTTGGCAACAACTCAGCGGTGTCCTACTTAAATGGAATTGTCTAAAGGCATAATCCAGTGACATCTTGACTAGTTCACATTAAATGGTAAAACTGAAACATGATTATTACTGGTTTGACAAAACATGGAAATATGTTTTTTTTTTCTCACGTCAGAAACTCCAAAAATTGTAGGCTCCCAATAACTGCTATTTATACATATTGCTGCATTTTGTTGATTAGGTTTTTACTACATCAGATTTTGGTCTGTTAGTCCAAAGCCATGGCAATATGGCACACCAGAAACAGAAAGCGAAAGCTAAATTTTGAAAGCAACCCGGTTATATACGAAAGAGAAGTGTATGGAAATTAGGACCAATCTTGAGAAACAAATTTATTGTGCAGTCTGCTGCAATCACTAATACTTTTCCATCTTTTTTCTCGATTCAACACTGTTCTTTCCTATGTCTCGGTAGTTAAAGGAGCAGAGGAATCTTCACGATCACCTATAGACAAAATGAAACTGTAACTATTACTGAATGTTCTATTGATAGGAGAGACATAGCAGTTTATATCCTCCTCAGCCTCACCTTAAAAAATCTCCAAGATTTTGCAGGAAATTACTAGTCCTATACACCAATGTACTAACCAAAATGAATGCTAAAGGAAGCACATTAATGTACCCTAATTAGCTCTAGTAATAGCCTGTAAACAAACAGTTTTTAAGAAAGATCTAAAAAATCTCCCATTTTAGGGCCAGAAGACTACATTACCTTTCTAGAAACATACCCAACATACTAGTTCTGTTTAATTAGTTACTGACAATGCAGTCATTTGATATAAGTTGAACATCTAAAGTAAATTAATCATAAAATCTCCACCTTCCTTGAACTCTTACCATGAAGACTCTTCGGTTTCTATCAATATATATTGAAGCAAATTGGTCATAAAAAAGAAAACATTCATTAAAAGTAATAATGACCATAAAGAAGTTAATAGATCAAAAAATATGAATCCAGTGCAATGCATTCCAATACGGAGGAAAAAAATAATGAACTAACTTATCCAAAAATTACAAATCAAAGACATCAAGAGTCTTTCTTTCTTCTGTCATCAGCACAGAGCAGGATGAATATGCAATGTCTCAACAAAGCAATTCAATTTATTCTATCCCCCTATCTCAATTCCACCTCTGCTCTCACATCAAGCAACACGCAATATCTAAACTGAGAAGAAAAAGCAAGCAGCTAAACATCTAAATTTACATTTAGTCAGTGCAAATCCATTACAAAGCCAAAGATGAAGAACAAATCTATAAGGGTGTCTATGTGAATGAGCACCGCGGATTCTACCTCAGCTATCAACGTAGCAAACCTATCACCACAATCTAGGTTGACCACTATGATTGCACAACCTTATTTGGTTTGATACATGCGGGTAACTTGAGCTCCTGGCATTTCCACGTTGATGTTGCCTCAATTGGCATCACACCGTCAGCTGCTGGCTCCACTGGACACAACGGTGAATTACTGGCAGAATGATTACTTGTGTCCATTTCAGTCAAGGGAGAGCTTCTAGCATTCATGTCTTCCTTTGGGTGTGCTTTATCTTTGAATGTACAAATGCTCAAGGGAAGCTTTTTAAGCTTCATTCGTCCCCTCTTCTTAACTCCAGGACAAACGTCATCCCAAGTTTCATCAGTTGACTGACTTGATTCTCTTTCCTCATTATCTATCTCAATTCGACTAGATTTATCACATTTGTATGCCTTCGTATCATCTTCACTTGAGCTTACATCTCGGATGGAACCTTCAGAATCAACCTTGCTTGCCACTGCATGCCCATTACAAAGAGATGTGCTGTCTTGACCCAATACTATACCACTGTTGGAAATCCTAGTTATCTCAAAACTTGGTGAGCTTTTCGACTGCTTGTGTTTATGGCCCTTTGAGTCAGAATTTGGAGAGTTCTTTGAAATTCTAGGCGAGCTATTCATAGCTCGATGCAACTTACGAGCTAATTCTTCATCTGTCCTATTATTTTCAATTGGTTGGTATTTTTTGTACAGGAGCTGAACTGGGAGATGTTTCTTTAGCTTGTTCTTTTTCTGATATCTTTCCTTGCTGGATGCGTCTTCAGAAAAAGATGCAACCAAAGCTAAAGCACTCTTAGCCGCAGCAACTGCCTTTGCCGCTATTGCAGCTTTTTTTTCAGCTGCAGCTCTTGCAGCATGTGCAGCCTTCACTGCAGCCACGGCTACGGAGTTTGAGGCCTCTACAATCTGCTCGGGTGAAAGGTCAGCATTATTTGAATGAGAACTTACTAAGTTCTTAAGACGGGTGTTAAAATCATCTGACGAAGTGGAAGCATCCACAGAAACCGTAGCACAAGAAGAAACAATCAGAGATGGATGGGAAACCGCCTCACCATCCAAACTTTGTTTTTTCAATCCAGCAAGCAGGCGCTTTCTGGGAGGCAGAAGAACATCAGCATCCAAGTGATTGACATCACATTCGTTCTCCATTACTCCTCTAAATTTTTTGTAAATTTACTCAGAAATGGTAACTGTATCTCCACATGTAGTCAATGGCCTATCCATCTACAATAATATTATAACAACAATAATACATTCACTAAGTAGCCCACCATCGCATCTCTAAGAAAAAAAAGATTCCGAAAACCCATCATAGTTTTCACAAATTTATCTGAATCTAATACCAATCCATGCGATTTTCAAGGTGGTAATTGGCATATACAGGATCTCTGTTTGATTGTTAAGAACCCAGGACGAGGAGAAGAAGAAAATTGAATTCTATCCCACATATGCTTCCACAGCTTTCATTCCTAAAGAGAAAGGAAGAAAAGTCAACTAAATCAGGCACATACAATTACCTGAATTGAGATTTTACGTTTCCTTATCAAAAATGGAACAGAACAACCCAAAATACAACCTCGATTCTCTTTCATCATCTAATAATACTTGTAAACCAAACTAGATCATCGATGAGAAATTCAACAACAAAAATCATAGATCAAATACGAAACAGAATAATAATATAGAGAATCATGCACCAAACTCATGCATAGCAGAGTAATTTCCCAAAATTTTCAAACTTTCAATCAATAACAGTTCAATGAATAAGAATTACATAAACCCACAATGCTATAAGCTCGATTCAGCTGAATTACACAAATTTTAATATAATTTATTCATCATTTTATATAATTCGATATGCAAACGATGATCAATACCAGTCAGGGTTGGACCATTTACAAGTAAGGAGGTTCATAAATACCTGATCTTCTTTATTTCGTCTGAAAGAGATAGAGCGAGAGAAACGGCGACTTAGAATTAGGGTTTTCAGCGAGAAGAGAAGAAGGTGGTGGGGAAGAAAATCCAGGGCTTGAAGAAACTCGTAGATCCTTTTTTTTTCTTCTATATTATTTATTTCCAAAACAATTTCGATTGGTTCTGGTTCTAAAGACGCTCATAAGCACAAATTACTGCTATTGATTTGTAAGTGACCTCATTTTTGACATAAAACTACGTCAATGCCACTATTGATTGGCTTCATTATGACCACTATAATTTCCAAAACTGTAAATTTTAATTTCACATAATTATAACTATTTATTACACTAGCCTGAACAATTATTATAATTTTTTTTTTTTAAATTGGTTTCTTTTCTATTTTAAGGGTGATTTTTAAATTAAAGATTATGATATTTCTGGTCATTATCATCTTCTAATTCCTCTCATAAAAGGCAAAAATTTTTTTTTTTTTTTATTATTATAAGAAAAGTGATAGTGGTATTTTTGCTTTTGTCACTCCTTGTTTGATTTTAGTTCTTAAAATGATAAATAATAATCTTGAGTTCATTTAAAAAAATTAATAATTAATTTTCTTATTTATTGAAATAATGATTTAGTGTTGAGAGATTATTATGATGTTCTTCACTTATTGAAGTTGTATAAATAAAGTTGGTAATATCTAAATTCAAGAGTATAAATAATTACATCCTATATAAATGAGTTTAATAAATATCTTCACAATAGTTTATTTGTAAAATAAAAAAATAAAAACAGAATATTAATGACGTCACTATTTGGTTTTGACAACTTAAATTTTTGCACCAGTCTCCACTAAATTATTTAAGAGAAAAGTATCAAGTAATTGTGAACATATTAGTATTAATTATTGATTCAAAATTTAATACAAAATACTAGTAATTAGGTGTACTTTTACGAAAAATATCCTAAATCTAGAGTAAAAAAAGTATATCTAACTTTAAGGAAAGTTGAGAATGCAAGAAATATGATAAATAGAATGAAAAAAGACAACAACAAAAAAATTAATTAAATGTAAATTTGGTATTTCTTATGAAACGATGATGTTTGTATATCTGATATAGAGATTGAATTATGCTTATATAGGCTTTAAAATTCAAACCAAATGATTTATGATGTGAAAACTGCAAACTTAGCTTTTTGACCTAGCAATTGTCCATTAACTTAAACATGTAACAATCGATTTAAGTGTTTTTAACTCCTATTTTATCGCAACGTGTCAATCGTGCAAATCTCTATAATCATGAATATTTAATGGGTTTCAGTCAAATTTAACTTGGATATTTAACGAAATTTGTGTGACATGTCACATTTTATTGTGTTATTTTGATTAATGCTTTTAATTAACACAACAATCTCAACTATCAAAATCAAAGTCAACACTATCCTAAAAATTAAAGCTTTATATAACACTCTAATCTAAAAACTATCTGTACTTATAACAATTTTGAAGAAGAGAAAACATAAAAATTATTCAAACTTGTAGCAAAATATAGGGATAAAATTAGAAAGGATTTTTATAACTAGTGCTTAAATGACACTTGATAAATGTAATAAATATGGGTTTTGAAATTTAAAATATTCAAAAAATAGAAAATTATTAATTATAAAGTACTGAAATCATGGTTAATCATTATAATTAATAATATAAAGTTTATATATTTATCACCTTAACAAGTGCCCTATGAGCACCCGTTAAAAAAATTAAATTAGAAAATACAATTAGTGTTTGCTTTAGAAACCATGCATTGCATCAAACCTAAACAATAAAAAATTGTGCATTGCATGGTGGTACTACAATTGGGATAGAGAGTAACATAAATTATCATTTTGGTTTTATAATTCGATTAGTTTATTAGAAGTTTGAATTTTGTATGTTTATTAATTTAAGATCAGTACATCTCATTTAACTTGTGAATTTCAAAAGATCTGCTTACTTACTAAATTGTTAATGTTTTTAACAGAAAAAAAAATTGTCATTATTGAGATAAATGACATAATAAGATGAAACTAATTAGAAAAAAAATAAAATTATACAATTGAATGACTAAATTGACAAAATGGAAAATGAAAGAGCTAATTGAAAATATTAATAAAAATATTGGACAGAAATGTAATTTTGTCTAATTCCACTTCTACTTATTTAACCTCCGAGCTCCTCCAGTTATTAGTTATTACAGGCGTGGGTTTGGAGGAAACCGCCTTTTTCTTCTTCCTCTCAAGGTTTTGAAACCAGAGCGGCAAGACACTCACCGGAAACCCTAGAATCCCGAATAGAAATTTCATCACCAGGTAACCAAATTTGTAATTTGCATACCTTCTTGCATTGAAATTTTCTTTTCTTTTGGTATACAAATGGGCTTGTTAATTCTTCGACTAATTGCAGTGACTGAGATTATTGTACCTTTTACACGGTGAGCTTCATGAGGAGCATCCGGCCATTGTCAGAGACACTTCGTAGTTCCGTACGTTCTGGCATTCTTCTGTTCGACTTGACTCGTGTTGTTGAAGAACTGGTTTTCAATAGTCTAGATGCGGGTGCAGAAACGGTATGTATGATAATGTACATTTAAGTGTATCCAGCAGGGAATTTTTTTTAAAATTTAATTTTATATAAAAATATCTTTACGAAATGCTGGGTATTGAATGTCTGGAGACTCTGGACTTGTAAGTTTGTTTTGGGTGGAAATGATGTGTCTTTCACAAATTATTCTTTACAGCCTGTGCCTTGGACCATCTCTCATACATAGTCAATTCATATGCGAATCAATATGTGTAACTTAGTTTTGTACTAGGGTGAAGTGAACAGTATACCAAATGTTCTTTTGTTAGAGGGGATATGTTACTACGCTGTTCTACTACTTTATGGTAGTAAAAGTGCTATTACTGGGAGTTGGCAGCCACGTTAGAATCATGTTGGTATCTGCTGACAGTGACAATGAAAATATGGAGCTGGAACCTTCATGGTGGTGGTGAGACTGGTGAATGGCTGTAAAGAGCTGCTTGTAAGAGAGAACAGCTAGATGGGTACGGGAGGAGTGATATACAATGGTGCCTGTAGAGTTGTGTTGTTGTAGTGTAGATGCTATCTACTAACAACGATAGACTGATAATACAATAAATTAACATTGATGCGTGCAAGTGGTTGAGTTTAGCAGACTGTTTTCCATGTGTAGTGAAAGAAAAGTAACATTGCAAGATTTTATTCTTTGATGCACTCAGTTGATATTTATTCTTGATAGAATGGATAACTGAAAGAAGAAACAGAAATCTCAGGGTTGACTATCACTTTTCTTTCAGGTATCAGTTTTCCTCAATGTTGGGAGCTCTTATGTGAAAGTGGTGGATGATGGTAATTTTCATTAAGTATTTTCTTTATTACTTTCCTGTGAGAAATATCAGTTCTTAGATCGTACCATCTCTGGATTGAAAATACATGGCATATTCATCTTTTCATCCTTCTTCACATGTTCCGTTGAATGTTCTTGCAGGACCTGGTATTACTCGAGATGGATTGGTACTGGTGGGAGAAAGATATGGTATTAATTTGTCATTAAAGACTTCTTGGTAGAGGATAAATGTAGATGGTACTCTTAGTGTTGTAAAATAGTCTCATGCTATGCTCATTTTCGAAAATTCAGCTATCAACAAATATGTAGTTATGAGCAAACCCAGTGAAGTAAAATAGCATGCGCACTCAAAGACACAATATTTATTGTGCTTTGTCAATACTGCCTACTTCCACAGGTTTCTCGTAAATTGCTCCCACAAACCCTACCATTAGTGGACTCAGTAGCTCTCACAGTCTCACTCTTTCAGATATATCTATCTTACAAATTGAAGTCTATTGAATGACATCTCCTTGTTTACTATATGGAGTTTTTTTATACCAAATTATGCTTTCTTAGCAAGGGAATGAAGATTGAGGACTAGAAATAAACCAATAGGCTGTGCTTGTCAAGGCACTAACTCAACAGATATTTTGATGAGAAGGTTTTTAACACAAGTCACACTTCTTCAGTACTACTGCTAAGATTGACACCAAATTTTCAGTGGTAGACTCTTGGTCTTTAGGTTATTTTTCAGTTTTAACACACAACTCTAAATTATTTTTATTAGCTTAGTTAAATGGTCGTTTTTGAAGTTGTCTGTTGAGTCATCAACAATAAACTTATTATTTAAGAAAATATGTTGGTTTTTTTCTCTGAGAATATCATGTAAATAATAGTAATTTAAATCATCTAGACCACTCAGTAGGATCTATGTTATGTAAATTGAAGACTGGAGAATTTTGTGGTATCGTCTATTAAAAGTACAACAGGTGGTTGAAACCTAAGATATACTTATGAAGGTCATAAGCTGTCAAAAAGCACAAATCTAACACAGAAATAGTGATGTGTAGGATCCTTCTTTATCTTACATGCGTTTGATTTTTGTTGCTGCATATGATAATATGATGAATGTACAATACATAAGCAGCAACATCAAAGTTCCCTAGTTTGGTTGATATGAATGCCACAAATGGGAGCTTCGGATTCCGTGGAGAAGCATTAGCATCCATTTCTGACGTTTCTTTGTTAGAAATTGTGACAAGAACTAATGGGAGGCCAAATGGATATCGAAAAGTATTGAAGGCATGTATGACTAATACTGCTATTATATTACTATTTTAATACAAGGTTCATACAGTTGCTGCTCTTCAAGTGAGGGCTCAGTTTAGCTTTTTCCATGTTTGTTTACAGGGTTGCAAGTGTTTGTATCTTGGATTAGATGATGATAGGAAAAATGTCGGCACAACTGGTAATACATTTTTTTGATCAATAACATTGTTAGCATGAAAGCAACTGTTTTTTAATTACTGTAATTTCTTGAATCTCCTCCCTTATTGAATATTGACCATGAAGTAACATTATTAGAACTTAATTATGTTTAGCAAAAAAAAAAAAAAAAAAAAAAAAAAAGAAAAGAAAAGAAGAAGATTGGCTACAATGTACTGCTTGGTCATAGTTGTTGTAAATATATTTGCACCTGACACAGATCAGTCCATTAATGGGATTAACATTGACCCTAGGATTGCAGAATTACTACTTGAAACTATAATAGGAAGATAATAACAGAAGCTACGTGTTCTACATTCTTTTAGCTGTGAATTAGAGCTAATTGGCATGTGAAGGAACTCAAATTGCTTCTTTTTTTTTCTTTTTATTTAGTCTCTGAAGTGCATATGTGAGGTTGTTTAATTAACAGCCTTTCCATCTTGAGAGACATGATTTTGGGGAGTATTCTTACGCTTTATTGTCGGTGGATGGGGTAGGGGTGGCATCATTTTTGTTTATTTGTTAAGTAGTCCCCACTGATATAAATATAATTGTACAAAAAAATATTGTGATCGAAGTACATCCCTACTCAGACATAATGTGAGATCCTTTTGTAGTTTTATGACTTTTAACCAAATTAATGCTCTTTGTATACTTACTGGCTTAAACGTTAATCAAACTTAGAGATTGAAAAAAATATGTGCCCGCTTCCGCATGTGTGTGTGTGTATTCCCTGTAATAGGCATAGTTCAGATGATTCTGGTGGCATTGTCTCTGCTAACCTACCTGTGTAGATTAATAGGTGGTTCTATTGGTGTAGATCTTAATAATTAACAATTATGTTCTTTGTATTAGTAAAAAGGAAAGGTACCTTTTTCAAATTTGGAGCTGGGTCAACTTATTCTTGATAATATGTGGGTGCTCGTTAATTTCCAATGTTGTTCTTCAATCATGAACTTCCTTTTGGAATTTCTTTTTTACTAAATATTATTTCTTTTCTATAAAAAATACTTTCTTTTGGAATCAGTACATTTTCTCCTTATGTCTTATAATCCCTCTTTAATGGCCTATTGGGTTATGTCTTCCGGGGGTCCGTGAGACGTGAATTCTTGTAAGAGGAAGAGGGGAAACTTTATTTCCTGGATTACCTCATTGAATAAGCTAGTCATTGCTTGCATATTTGCAGTTATTGTCCGTGATTTATTCTACAACCAACCAGTTAGGAGGAAATGCATGCAATCCAGGTTGACTTTTACCCACTCAGCCTTATTTCCAATGGCAATATATAAGTCTAATATACCTTGGGAAAAAATCATCACATGGACTGACTTGATGCACTTGTTATTTATACTGCTGAAATGGAAGTGCAAAGAAGGTTTTGCAGTCAGTCAAGAAATGTGTACTGCGGCTTGCCCTTGTGCATCCAAAGGTCTCTTTCAAAGTTGTCGATATGGATAGGTATCTTCCTGCTACTTGTGTGAGTCATAGACTGAACAGTAATCTTTTAGTCACTAACATCCATTTGTACTCTACATATAGTGAAGATGAACTTCTTAGCACCCGTCCTTCTTCTCCATTGTCAATTTTAACCCGGGCCTTTGGGCCTGAAGTCTCCAGCTCTCTTCATCCCTTAGAAGTTCATGATGGTGTACTTAGGCTTTCTGGATACATATCTGGTCCCTGCAATAGTTTCGCGATGAAGGTGATTTATATTGATTGTATAAGTATAACTACTGTCTTCTTTATTCTTTTCCAAATATTGGATGTTCACCTATAATTTTTTTAACTCTTTTTATATGTTCCTTTGTGTCTATGTGTGTGTTTTGCAGGCATTACAATATGTTTGTATCCTTGAGGATGTACAATTTTAAATAATTTAATTAAGTTTATGACGTGGATGTGCGGGGCTTGAAGAGGATATAATGTACAATTGGACTTTTAACCTTAACGTCAGCAGACATTAACTCACAGTTTGTTTGCAAAGGTCCAATTCATAAGCTTCTGAATCAAATGGCCGTCAGATTTGAGCATCTGGACCCATGGAAGGCTGATAATGGGTTCCAAACCAAGAAGAGAAGAAGGTCTCAAGCATATCCAGCTTTTGTTTTGAATCTAAGTTGCCCTCGGTCTCTCTATGATCTAACCTTTGAACCATCAAAGACATATGTTGAGTTCAAGGTAATCTATTTTACTTATCTGATCATGAATTATATTCTTTTGAATTGCTTAGTACTCCTACTTGGTTTCTGGCTTCTTACTACAGAAGTACAGATTTTTAGAATATGCTAATTTGGCTTCTCTGGTTATTGTCCAGACTCCAGACATGATATTCTCTAGGACACCTTTGGTCCAAATTCTGGATTTACTAAAATAGATTTTGGCTGCGGTAAACGAACTCTAGTTGGGGCAGTTATTAGAAACTGCTCTGTTAAGTGTTAATAACCCCTCAACTTTCACACACAATCATGCATTAACTTCTTAATGTTTCATGAAAAAGTTAACTTCTCTGTTTTGATTCTTTGAAATATTTCTTCTCTGAGACACCGGCAACAATAGTTACAGTTTTCCTTTTGCCCCCCCCTCCTTATTTAACAGGCTTGGACTTCTATACTTAATTTTGTTGACAAGGCCATCGTTCAATTCTGGGAGGAAAAAATTGGTCATGGTATATCCTGAAACTTGCATGTATACTGACTTTTTGTACAATGATTCACTGACTTATTATACTTCTATTAACCTTTATTTCTAGGAGAATTCATGGGGCATGCCACTTATAGAAACCAAGCAGATCAACCATGTAATAAAGGTGAAAATAAATCAGCAGAAGCAGGTAAGATTTTATTCCTTTTTTTGTCGGAGTTTTTCTTTCATGTCAATTAAGTCAGTTCTATCTCTTCCAGTTTTTCTTCCTTAAGTAAAGATAATGTTCCTTCAGCTGGTTAGATTTTTATAGGCGGCATGTAAGATGCTTTTATTTGTCACAATTGATGAACTCTTCTGCATATCTGAAGATTATTTGTATTAGATTTCTATGATGCAGGTATATCAGAACGTGGAATCCGAAATCATAAGGGTGGCCTTGACCTTTTCTCTCACAATTCGGACTTGCTAACCAAAGAAGACTATCATCTATCTGACAGCGAAGAAAGTAGAACTTGCCTTGGTCACTTGTGTGGTAATACAGCAGAATTTGATGTGCAACAAAATGAGAGAGACTTTGCATGTCCGATTGGCTATCCTATTCAAGCATTGAATGGTTCACTTGCCAAATGTGTACCCACAGTGACCCAAAAGAATGAAAGCCTATGGATGGATGAAAAGGGTGTCTTATCTGAAGAAGATTGTTTATTGGATAGCAAATTTAATGCGGCTGAAAGTTCCAACAATGATACAGGGGGAGGTATGCCAAGTTCATCCCGGGGAAATAAACTTGTCCAATTTGACGGTGATGTGAGGAATGGATCAGCTGGGAGTCCTTCACTTTATGACTTTCATGCATTCAGTGATGATGGAGAAGTCAGTGGGGATATTCAAAAACCATTTATGAAGAGTTGCTCAGTACGAAGAAGCCTCCTGCATGAGAGGGATTTATTTGCAAATGATGGTCTTGGTTTCCAAAGTAATAGCTTCTGGACCAAGCAAAAGCAGGGACCAGAGCATGGTAGGGGTAATAATTCAAGTGCTCAGCCATATCCAGAACTTATCACAAAATATAACATGTCCCGAGATTCTGATTTTTTGTCAAGAACATTTTCTGAAGAAAACTGCATTATATCAGATTTATGCCTTTCAACCACAGAACTGGGAGGCTCTGGCTCCTGTCATCAGTTCTTGGATTCTGAATGGTGTTCCATCTACACAGATCCCTTTTTTCAAGCCTCTGCTTGGGACAGGGGACATTTTACTGATGACGAACTTAAAGGAATTTCTAGATCTTGTAAAAGGGGTCATTGTATGAATTTGGTGGATAATGAAGAAAGAGAATGCAAATTCAGTTATGATATTACATTGAGGAGATCCAGCCAAGAGTATTGCAACTTACATTGTACAAACAGTCAAATAGACTTTGATCGTTGTAAAACCTTCCACAAACCCCTTGAATTGCCTAATCCCGATCATATATATTCTCCTGAAGTAACTGACGAGACAAGCTGGTTTTGTTTAAACTTATTTGGTAAAGGCTGTCAGAAACTTTGTGAGTATGATGACAAAAGGGATCATTTTAGACGTCCTCCTCATGAAGGGATGTGTGAAAGATCAAGAAGAAGCCAGTCAGCTCCACCATTTCATAAAAGCAGAAGGAGGTTTTATTCTTTAAATCATCCTTCAACATTGAAAACCAAAGAGCCTAACGGCCAAACTTCCAATCATGATTTAGCCAGTCAAGGTCTTAGTTAATTTTATATTTCATAAACACAAGTATTTAACAAAATTTCAGTTAAAACTTAGTTCAATAATGTTAATCTGATGTCTTTAAATTCAGAAGATGTTGAATTGAAGCATCCGCAACAATCTTCTAGTGTTCATCACCAATATTTTGAGCCAAATCCTTTGGGGCATTTGTTGATAGAAACCAGGTATAGTAATCTGTTCTATCCCCTCTACTCTGTAGTTTGCAATAATTTCTCACTATCCCTTGTCTCCATCACAGACCTATTATGAAAAAGATGCCAGGCAGCATGGAAGATATAGAACTTTTAGAAGTTGAAAATTTTTACCAGTCTCAATGTGTCAAAATCCAAGTTACTTCCCCAATTAAAGGTAATTGTGATTGGTTTTGGGAGGACTTATTTTGTTTTTCTTTTTCTTTTTTATCTGAATTTCTTGGTTTTCTAGTAAAGAGAAATATCTAGTTTCAATGGAACAAATTTGGTGCTGAAGGATCTTTATGGTTACAAAATCTTTGAAAACTGCATGGACCCATTAATCAGACCAAGCTGAGTAAGCTCAAAGTAAACCCCCATTCTATGCTCATCTTAGCACATGTTAAGGAATGTTTGCTTCGGTGAGGCCAGAAAACTTAATGTCCAGTCTTGGGTCAGCCTGAATTGCAGATATTTGGTATAGGATGAGCCTAGAACGTGAATATTATCTGACTATTGAGTTACAGCTGTTCTCATTCTTAATGAGCAACTTAAATATGTAAAACTTGATCTAGCAATGTCTATTTTGCTTACTCTTAAGGCTGTGTGGAGCTTGGATGAGATCATTTCAAACTTTCATGATGCATTCATTTTTCATTGATTTATGAAAGCCAAGACCAAATACTGAGAGCTGAAGGGAGTGGGTTCAAAGGCTCACTTTGACTGACAGTCTGAGAGCAAGAATCCAAGAACTTAGGTATTAATTTCTTCATTGAGACGGAAAATATATTAATTGTCCAGCAATGCCGCCAACAATGCAACCCAAGAATGCTAGATTCTGCAAAGTATCTGTGTTGAAAGTTTTTTGCTGTTATTTGAATTCAGCTGTTAGTCACTGTTAATTATTTGAAATCGTAATTATAAATTAAAATTTTACACTTGTTAAAACAATACCATCACTTCTTCCAACCACTAAGTTAGTCATTCTTACATTGTTTTAAATGCATACCATCCAATCTTTCAGAACCTAGCTCAAAGGGAGCTCGAGACTCCACAGATTATGGGACCAAATGGAGGAACTGCTTTTCACAGATTCCAGTTGAGTAGCATTGAAAAGGACTTGTTAAGTATAGATGTGAGATAACCCATTCTTTTAATCAATGATTGGTTTCTTGACCTTTCATGCAGAAAAATGAAGAATTACTTGATAATCAAACTCAGAGTAACATACTTGACATCTCTTCTGGACTTTTGCATCTTGCTGGTGAGTCATTGGTTCCTGAAACTATCAGCAAGAACTGCCTTAACAATGCCAAAGTTCTCCATCAGGTGGATAAGAAATTCATTCCAGTTGTGGCCGGAAAAACCCTTGCTGTTATTGATCAGGTCTGTTCATTGCATATTGGTACCTTGGATTGTTTTGGTCTTCGACCTCCTTGTATAGTCCACTATTCTATTTGGAATAAACAAATTGCAGTTATAAGGTTAGCAGAATAATTTTAGACATTCGATTTGGAATTCAACTGACATATAGAGGTTCTGAGAAGGAAATATGAAACTGATAGTAACAACTAACTAGGCATACTTATGTGGAGATATTGTTCAATGGAAATTCTATTAGAAGTTGGACATAGTTGTTTGTATCTATTAGATTCAATGCCCATACATTCTCTCTCGTGGAGACATGTTATTTGATGCCTAGATACATGCATTGCTGTCTTCATCACAAATATTGCTGTCCTGGTTACATAGCACGCACCCACAACATAAGCATACCTTCACAGAGGAGGCTTATTATGAATTCTGCTGGTCTATAACATTAGCATTGATCTTTTCTGCAGCATGCTGCTGATGAAAGAATCAGACTAGAAGAACTGCGCCAGAAGGTAAACTTGTTATTTGAATCGATAGAAATGGTTTAATCGTCATGGCTTACAAACCTAGCTCAATGCTTAGGTGCTCTCTGGAGAAGCGAAAACAATAACCTATCTAGATGCTGAACAGGAGTTGGTATGCCTCTACTATGAGAAGATCTGATAGGGGTTGTTTTAGATTTGGTTATGTTGAGTAACCTCTTCTGAATTTTCTGGTGTTCAACATCTATGTATGACACAGGTATTGCCAGAGATTGGGTATCAGTTACTGCACAATTATACTGAACAGATAAAGGACTGGGGTTGGATCTGCAACGTTCATGCTCAAGATCCAAAGTCATTCAAGAGGTATCTATGTTCAACAAAATTAACATTGAATTTTAAATAGTGTACAACACTCCAAATTGGACCTGAAAATGAATTTAGACTGCCAATGGTAGACGAGAATGTAAATGATTTTGGTTGATTGCCAGATTAAGTAATAGATCCATGATTATGTATTTTTTTTTTTTTTTGCTTATATGATCTGTCGAAGTTTATAATTACAAATGCCTTAGCAGGAACTTGAATCTTCTGAACAAGCAACCTATGCCCATCACACTTCTGGCGGTGAGACGCTATCACTGTTCCTCTTGCTTTCTTCCCCTTTCGTTCTACTTCATTCATTTTCTGAAAAATGTCAAGCAATGATCTTTTAGTTCTCTATCATTTCTTCTTGTCAAACTTGGACATCATTGCTTGAAATTTATTGCTCAGACGCTACGTACCTTATTTGCTTCTGTCACTATGGATTTTAATTATTTTGTATAAATGACTTGCAGGTACCCTGCATTTTGGGTGTTAATTTAAGTAATGCTGATCTTTTGGAATTTCTCCAGCAGGTATCTAAAGAATCTCCCCTCATTCAGTCTTTTCATTCTTTTGGTCATCTCTTAATAACATGCATTCCACAGCTTTATGTTTGTTTTGTTGTGTTTAGCTTGCTGAGACAGATGGATCATCAACGATGCCACTGTCTGTTGTACGAATCCTAAACTCAAAAGCATGCAGAGGTACATTCTGAATCTCGCTTGATATCCTGAGTTGTGTTCAATGGAGTTTGAATAGCCTGATTGTGCTTATAATTCTTCTGTACTCAAGAAATTTTAATTCTTAAAACTGGGCATCCTTCTGTTGAATGATGTTTCGAAGTTTGAACAATTATGGCCTAGTGCTTTATTCAGCGGAATTAAACACCTGCACGGCCATCCAAAGATATATTTATTTTGTAAAAAAGCTTGGCAGAAATATGGCAGCCTGTCCATACTCTTTCTCGGACCTTTTTTTTTCGCTTCTCCCACTCCCTCCTTGGAAGGTTTGGGCTGCAATTACTAACATTCTTTGTCTGGACAATTCGTTGTTCAGGTGCAATTATGTTTGGGGACTCCTTACTACCGTCAGAATGTTCCCTCCTTGTTGAAGAGCTAAAGCAGACATCGCTATGTTTCCAAGTATGATCTTCCATGTGTGTCTTTGTGTGTTTGTTTTGAGAGAGCATTCATAATTAAATGACTAATTTTTCTACGCAGTGTGCTCATGGTCGGCCAACAACTGTTCCCATTGTCAACTTGGAGGCATTGCATAATCAAATAGTGAAGCTGGGATTGTTAAATGACTGTCCAAATGGGAAGTGGCATGGATTACACAGACATGAATTAAGTCTTGAACGTGCAGCCCAGCGTTTGTGCTCAGCTAGAGGATAGTTGTGATGAGAAACTGAAATTGTTCTATTTTACTGGTGATCCCTCTTGTGCATAGTTCATTTTCCTCAGTGAAGTCATTTTTATTCTTAGTGTATATCAATCTTTGTAATGAGAAATTAAAGTGCAGTTGGATTGAACATGGTAATCGTCTTCTAGTGCTTTTCTCATTCAAACCAATGGATTCTTTTGGTGAAAAGTGGAAGAGTTACGATGTACCAGGAGAGTTGTTGGAGTTCAGAGTGATTAAAACCAATGAGTTTGCAAATTTAATTATAAATTTTCTTGGGTACCAAGCTTATAATGTTAACAAGGCTGGCAATCAAAGGACGAGGTTGGCATAACGGTCTGGTCATAAAACCAAAATGGGTTCATCATTGTACCCTTCGTGTTTGTTTCATTTTTGAGAGAATCTGTGTAAGTCCAAAATCTTGGTTTTATCCGAAATGAAAAACTGAGATTAGCTCTGCACACTGTCCATTACTCCAGGGCACAAGCATGGTAAAACATGATGAAACAACATCCGATCATAAACCAGCCAGGCCCATGCTTAGCAAACAGTTGGGGAAACGAATGTTTGAAACTGAAACATCATCATTAACCAAAAAAAAAAAACAAAAATTACTCATTTCATTTTGTTGAGTTATTGAAATACAATTGCTATGACATCCTGTAACAAAATATTCTCTCCTGCATTTAACTCAATTTGCCATACCAAATGAGGAATAGTGAACTGATCTAAGCTCACCATAACTTCCCCACTGAATGCACGTATATCCACAACCTATATCCTCTTAATTTGAGGTATACAATGCTCTTGAAGCAGGACATTCAACACCATCAATTATCTACTGTGCATGTCTTCAGGTTTTCCTCACTATCAGTAGCGGCACACAAGGCCTTCCAGACAGGTACCAGCATTTTCACTGGCGGTTGCAAGTTCTGGACAACATATTCAAACTTTTATCAGCTAGTATTTAAGACAAGCTCAAATAGAGAAAGCATCAAAATCAACAGAACTCTCCCTTTGACTGCTTTAGGTGGAAAAAAAAAACGTGTACCTCTTGAAAGGTTCAAAATGCTAAGAAATTGAGATAATGTAATACCTTAAAAACTAACATGAGTTCAGATTCTTCGTGTATAACTAGAGAAAGGGTCCAGTAACAGGTAACTGGAGTCACACATTCTAGTAGAACAGGTTTCAAAATCTTGTTAATGGGAACAAAGCAGCGGGTGATTTTTCCACTGTACCAAAAAGGAAAATTAAAATGAAACAAACAGATTACGCAAGACATAGTATGGGTATAGGAGTAACATATACATGGAAAAATGATGCAAGCATAACTGCAGTCAATAGAAGGGTGATATGATGCTTCCAAACTTTTTAAATGAGCCATAAATGGCAGAATACATTTCTCTCTATAGTTTATTAGGGATGGCCAGATGGCCCAGATCTGTTCCTGAGTAGGAAAAACCTAAACTGGTACAACATTAGGCATCCTAAATTCTAATTTTGACATGATCATATGAGAGAATAATTGTGTTACTGTAATAACAAATTTCACATTCTATAAAGTAAAAACCTTAAACAAATAACGAACTCCAACAAATAAGATTTCATGCATACAATTCCCAGCCAATCACAATTAACTGAAGAAAGACAGATAAAGATAAATCACCTAATGTAGTGAGTTTCAAGCTGAACTCCAAAAGCTGGCATAATCATGACAGACTCTGAATACAAACAGAGATTTTGCCAAAGATGAGAAAAACAATTGCAAAAATGATAGATAGATTTTATAATTGACTAAACTTTTTTCCTCAAAATAGAAAATAAGTAACTTTTTGAGCACCAGGGGCCATTGCATATAGGTTCTCACCTTTCTCAACAGAATTCCGAAGTAACAACTTCACAAGAAATATGTCCAACAAGAAGCTGTAGTACACAGTGGTAACTGATTTTTCCTGTTAATTCAACATGTTAGAAGTCAAGAAACTAACAAAAATAGAAGCATATGAAAGTCAAAACCTCAAGTTAACTGTAAGAACTAAGGCATACTTTTAAGGCCTTGGATGAAGAATTTCTAGGTGTCAAAGAAATTTTGGATACCAGATGTCATGATAAACTTAAAGATGTCCAATTCAATTTTTTCTCTTTTACTGACTGACACTGTGACACTCTGTATTCCAAAGACTAGGCAATATATAACAAACTTACTGATGCAGGAAAACCAGTTTTAATTAAAAATAACACCAGAAAAATCAATCTTGTAAACCTTATCATCCAACAAATTAGATGGCAAATACTATGAAGTACCTTAAACATATAAACAAATTATAAGGCATACCTTGAGCAAGTATAGATAGAAGGCACATGCTAATACAAGAAGCGCTATGGTGTACACAAAGAAACTCTTTGCACCACTCCTCCTCACAATAATATTGTGTATGTCAACTGCTTCAGAAGGATATTTCTGGTCATGTAAGTAAGTATACCTTGCACTACTGATAGAAGAGTTGACCATTCTCAAAACTAAGGAGTCCAATAATTGTTTCTTAAATCTGCATTCACAGGGGAGAACCCAAAGTTCAAACGATTAAAATTCTTTTATTTCTCTCAATAAAAAGCTTAACTAACACTCATGAAAGACTACAGCGTCCATAAAGTGACATATCTTAGAATCACAGTGGACTTAAGATGCTTGAATGCTTCCCTTTAAAGATAGGAGAAAATAGGAAAACAAAATTCCATGAAAAAAAAAAACTAATTTACATAACGGGTCTTCAACTAGTATACAAAACCCATGAACGATATGTACAAGAAATTGACAACCATTAGTAAGTTTCAATAGTGGAACCATAAAGTTGTTGAATCAAAAGGGAACCCAGTTGCAAATTCATAATAAACTTGCAAAGTAAAACAAAAATAAATCAAATTGTCCCTAAACAACGCAGTTGCTGAGTCGATGAGATATTGAGATATGTCCTAAGGAACAAAAAAAAAAGGATCAAATAATTGGGGGATGAAACATGAAGGTGATGGGTTATACCTCCTCTAGTTGATTGGTGGGCTACAACAGCTCTAGAAGCCATTGCTGTCACTGAAAAGCAGCGACGATCGCGTGTATCCTCTTTCAGCCCCTTTGGTCCCCACCTCGTCAATGCTGATCATAAATATTTCAATCTCTATCGTCACCGGAGAGAAAAGCCGAATCTGGTACAGCTTCTAGGCTCCTCCGATTAGGACTACCTCTCTCTCTGTCTGGACTTTGTACAAAACCCGAACGAGAAGAAGGAAGTAGACACTCAAATATTATGGAGTACGAGGATTTTTATGGCCCAACCCAATTTTGTGTACCTGTTTGGCATATTTTTAAGGACCAGTTTGGGAGTTTTTCTTTCTTTTTTCTTTTTTCTTTTTCTATGATATTAGAACCTGTTTGGAAATTTGATTAAAAAAAAAAATTGTTCAGGTAGGGCACGATATCAATTACAAAATTTATTAAATAGTTACTAAAAATTTTTTTTTTTTTTGGAATTTGATTCATCATTCAAGTTTAATCAAATGATACCATTTTAATTTTTGAGAGGAAATGAAAATTATTATTAAGAAATAATACTAAAAGGCAACTACACTTACGATATAAATGAAATATCAATACACCCATATCAGATATAGTATTACAATATGAGTTTTAACTTCTTTTTTTCTTCTAATTAAAAGGCAAATTTGAAACAATAGCAAGTAAGTGAGAACTCAAGAAATACTCTCTAATGGCTAATTTGATACGAGGAATAGCGATTCCATTCCATATATAATTCTATGGAATGAATATTTTTTCGTTTGGTACATTTTTACCCTTTGAATACTCATTTTATTCAAGTCATTTTATTCTATAGAAGTAGGAATCCTCAAACCTACCTGGGAGGTGAGATTGCTCATTTTTAATTCTATGGAATTGGTTTAGTTCAGTTAAATGACAAAAAATTGATTTTATCATATAAAATAAAAGGTTGAATATTAATAAAAAAATATTTATTATTTAATTTAATCAAATGACAAAAATACCCTTCATATCACCATAAAAATATATATATATATATATATACATATATATAAACTTGTATATAAAAATAATAATAAATCAATTCATTTTAGTCAAATGACAAAAATATGCTTCATATCATTGTAAATAATATAATTATAAATAAATAAATAAATTAGTTAAGTAACGTTAAACTAAAATATTAATATTAATATTAATAAATAATAAAACAAATATAATTAATAATAAAATAAATATATGTAATAATATTAATTAATTAATAATATATAATTTTTTTAACAAATAATTAAAAAATTAAGAAATATATATTTTTCATAAATTATATTTAATTTTTATTACTTTATCTATAGAAATATATTTTTGTCATTTTGAAATAATATAATTTTTATTACTTTATCTGGAGAGGGATATTTTTGTTATTTTAACATAACTTTGATATTATTTCTTGTCTAAAAACTGTATGGAAAATTAATAAATGGAATGAAATAATTATTCCTCATTAGCGCTACCAAGCAATGAAATGGAATAATCATTCCATTTCATATGTATTCCATTCCCATTCTCTTTCCCATTCCAATTCTGCAAATATTATTTCTGCTGTACTAAACTAGTCCCTAAGAGGTTGAAAGTTCAAAACTTTGTTTTGGCTCCAACATATATAAGTGCAGTGAGATTTTTTCAGATAAAATGGTGGTAGTAATGTGAGTACAATGTTTTATGCCTGAGAATGTGAGATATCCTACCTAATTTTTTTATTTTTTATTAAAAAAAATAACTAAAAAAAACAGATTTGATCTCCTTGATTACCAAACTATTCAATTAAATTTATATTTACTATAAATATAAAAATTATATGTAATAAATTTATTTGTAAGTTTATATTACGCATGTATATTATTATAATGCATGGTGACAGTATTTATAGTTGTTGAGTGTTTAAGTGGATTACGCTAAGAACAATAGAAGCAAAGTGGCAATAGATTTTTTTTTTTTTTTTATATCATCAGATTGTGTACCTTGGTACACTAATTTTCCATCAAACAACATGCGAAACTTCATAAATCACAACTATTGCGAGTTATAAAAAACGGATATTATAGAATCAGAAATTGATCTTATTGCTTAGGTTTGCTTTTCATTTGAGACTTACCTATATTATTACTTCTAAATGACGAAATCACAAATCAAAAGTGATCATGAGCTAGCTAGACATCCCAAATTAATTTTTCAAGAAGAGAAGAAAGTTGTTAAGCTTTCATGATCCAAAGCTGGTACTGGTAGCAATGGCCAAGGCCAGTTACTGAAATATTATCTAAAGAGCATAGCTTCAAGAGCTTTTAAAGTTTGTCTCAGACAAACATTCATGCAAAACCTTTCAATATCAAGTATAAAATGTCATAAACCATAGCACACCCATAGTATGCAACACAAAAAGGCATCACATTCAAAAGCAGCCTGGCAAAGCAAAATCAAGTAGCTATCTTCTAACAAGACTTGTCTCTGCAAATTCCAAACTCCACTTCATTAAGAAAATATCTAGCAAAGAACCATCACAGTTATGTGTTATTCCCAAATTAGATTTTGATCAACTCTATTATTTGAAGCTGCTACTTATATATACCCAAGATTGGGTTGGATTTTTGCTTGTTGTCACCATAATGCCATCAACCACAAATCTGTATGTCTTCCAGTCACAATCATCAGAGAAAATATAGAACAAAAATGGTGTCAACCCGTCATGCTCTATTCTTCATCCTGCTGGTATAGATTATAGGTCTCAGACATATCCATCTTTCCAGTGAGGTAGTCACTTCCTGCAACAATATAGTTGGGATGTAGTAGTTAAGCCAATTTGAGTGTAGGTTTGTCTGAGTTTCAGTGTTTGTTTTTGACAGAAAGAAAGAGAAAGAGAAAGAGACAACATACTTGAGTTTGATAAAATCCCATCGAAAGCCGACATTTGGCCTGTTTTAGTGCTTGATGGATCGAAGTAATGAAGTTCGGAACACAAATCCGGGTTCTGGAAGCACAATTCTTCAGCATTTGTAGCTGAGCTATGTTGGGACAGAAACTCTGGTGCTTTTGTCTTCTTATCCTTTGGTGACTCAACTTCTGTCTCTACTTCTGATTCAGCATTGTTGGGTGCTACATTCTGTTGTTTCCTTTTAGATCGGGCACGCCTGTTCTGGAACCAATTATAGACATTTGTTTCAGAAATTTGACCATGCTGGGTGAGTTCAGCAGTTATCTCTTTGATCCTTTGCTTGTTTGGAGTTCCGGTTCCTTTATCAAAATGACGCTCAAGAATCTGAAGCTGCAGAGGTGATGGAGTCCACCGCTGCCTGGTAGTTATTTTGTGGCCAGCAGATGCCATCAATGGGTCACAGTATAGATTGCCCAGCCTGACTCCTGAGGGAGCAAATGAAGCAATATCATGTCATGTACAGACTAAGTAAACCATTTGAACTTATAAAATAAATGTCTTTTCATGTATATTAAGTGGAGAAAACATGTAATCCTTAGTAAATAGAGGAGTGAAGTGAAGGAATCAAGGGTGTCTCAAAATGAATATTGCCCATGCCCTTAGAAAACTAGCAGAAGGAATGGTGTGGAATGCTATCAGCAGTATTTGTTCATTAAATTAAGCACTATTTGGTACTCTAGAAAGTAATATCTCTCCCTCTAGTGAGAAATGTTGGAAAAAAAAAAAGGATTAGATAAAATATTCTAGATTTACAAGAAACTGAAAGCCTTTGAACAGGTGAAGTTTTCACCATGAAAGCTTCAAAGCAATGCCTGCTCAAAAAGACCCAATTGGCATTGATTGTGCTATTTGGCAGTGAAATCGGATTTTGGTAGTTGATTTTTTGGCAATCATATTTTTATTTGTCAGCAGCTGTTTAAAGTTAAGAAAACAAATACTAGTGTATCTGCTCCATTCCTTTCAAATGGCAACTTTTGCCTTCTAGATAGGCTGGTAGGCACATTGAAAGAAAGGCAAGAACTCAAATAGAGTGAAAACAGTAAAATATCTTAACAATATCCATGAATAGCTTGTGGGACGAAGTTCTGCTAAGAAATTAAATTAAAATAATCAGAACAAACGATGAAGGAGACAAGCAAAACACCAAATCTATGTCCAAATACTGATCAACAATTCACATTGACAGCCCAAAACCTGCATTTTGTCAAAATCACAGCCTCATCTTCCCAAACAATTCAACATCAGAAAAAAAATGTTTGCAACGGCAAAAGATTCAACATAAGATACATGATAAGAGGAATGTTAGATGGTGAATTGATGACAAGCTATAAATTACACTAGAAACACATTAGCTTGCACAAAGAAGCCAAAAAAATGACCAAAACAGAAGCAGCAGAGAATCATCTTAAGGAAACACTACAAAAATAAACCTAACCAAAAACACCCATATAGAAATTCTTCTTCAAAAATTAAAAGAAATATGCATGTATGAACAACATGAATAACCATTACTTGAGCACAGTCAGAGATAACAGCAATACACAAAGAGTTCCCCTCACAAAATGAAATCCATTTAATCCACCCATGTGAGAAAGTTCATGGTCAGTAAATTAGAGCAAGTAACCCACAAAAATGTAACCTTTTGGTTTGGTACTAAAAAAATAAAAGGGTACAGAAAATTCTTAAAAGACAAAATTACAGAATTAAGTACCTGCAAGATCCTGGGCTGAGAAGGTTTTGTGCATCTCAACCAATTGCTCACAGATGGAGGCGTAAACGGAGATTTGCTTCCTAAGAGTTTCCAATTGTTCATCGGTCATCACCTTCACATACATTACTCCTCCATTCCCATTAACATTAACACCCTGCAGCAGCTCCTCTCTCTGTTGCAGCGGCTGCTTCTCCCATTCCATCATACTTGCTATCTGTGTGCTTCAAGGGGAGAGAGAGAGAGAGAAAGATAGACAGAGAGAGAGAAAAAAAAAAAAAAAAAAAGGAAGTCAGAAGCGGTCAATCAAGGAACGGGATATGACGAGCAAAAAAGGCACAGGAAAAAGACAAAAAGCAGAAAAATTATTTGGCGCAGTGTCCTTCTCCGCGTACGTTAGCATACCCAATTGTGCTGTAAGTATTGGGTATGGGGTTTTTTTTCATTCTCTGTCAGATCCTGAAACTCAGTAATTTCCTCAAGACCGTTGAGGAAGAAGAAGAAAAAAGACATGGTCGTCTCCTAAATAAGAAGATGAATTGTTCTAATTTTGGAAGTTACCGTTGATCATGTCCATTACAAATTTTGAAATTCATAGAAAATTTACCATTTAGGATTGAATAAATCAATTATTTTCTTGGGTAATTTGTTCTAACTAGAAATTCGACTGATTTGATTTGCTTACACATTGTGAATAATTACAACTTTTTTTATATAAAAAAAAATCATTTATAAATTTAATTGATTCATTCATCGTCTAATTTTCTCCATCAATCTCTCTAATTTTTTATGGCCAAATCAAGCTCTTTTATTTGTTTTACTAATTCCTTATTTTTTTTCAAAAAAAAAAATTCTTTTACAAATACATTAAAAATTTCTATTTAATTTGAAACATATTACACCCAAAAAAAAAAATGGAAAATCAATTATGTATAATATTTTCATATAAATTTCATGGAATAATAGTAGTACTCTGAAGTGGTAAGACCTTTTTGTTTTGGTTAAGGTGGGAACGTGCAATCAGGATAGTGGGAGTCAGTGACGTACTGTGAAGTGGTCGGTCTCTGATAAATTACTCTGCAGCTTCTGCTGCTTCTGTTTCTTCTTTCTGACAAATACCACTTATGTCAGAACTTATCTTAGTCTTCCTATTTATTTATAATTTTTTTTAATCTTTTAAATAATTTTTATGTTATTTGTATATCCATCTTGCTTCAAACTATATATATTATAATTTTAATTCAAATATTATTAGCATATCATTTAAATACATTCGATCAGAATAAATTTGACTCATTCTATTAAATTAAAACTATTTTACTAGAACCAGCTCTACCCACCATTATTTATTTAGACAAAACTTGCAATATGCATGTGATTCCCAAATGCACATACAGAAATATACTCATTCATGACCATATTAAGTGCATTTGGAATACAATCCAGGACTTGGTGCTGCATTTTTCAAAACAAAATTGTGACTAAAAGAATGAAATAGAGTCATTGACTTGGTGATGTCTTCTTTTTCTCCTCCACCTCCTGTTTTCATCTAATTTGGATTGAACAAATGACCAAAAATCCAAGCTAATTTGAGTGTAAATCTCTCTCACGCAAACACAAGTAGAGATTATTTTCTTGGTGAGTAACATGGGCATGTGCATCTTCCACCGTCGCCGAAGGGTCAAAAATTGAGTGCCAAAAACATTTGGTATGTCACATTTTGATCATCCAAATTAATCAAGGCTTACACATTGGATTCCTCATATTAGTTTAGATTCTGAAGTGACTCTTTAATTAGTCTTGGAATTGGATACTGTTTATATGAGAAGGACTCCTGCCTCCAACTGAGTTGCTGGCCTTTGAACTAGCTATGAGTTATCTCAATTTTTTCTTAATCCCAGCTCTAGATTTGTCGTCTAATTTTGTGCTAGCTTTAGCAACCAAACAAGGGACCAGTTGGTGGAGGCTTGGGTACTTTAGTTGCAGGCTTACTCACTACTGTACACTGTTTGCTGTGTGTTTCTCATCAGAAGGTAGAGGGTGTGGGACATTTCTACCAACCCCAAATAGTGCCATCTGGTAGAAGGTTGCTTTCAAAATGATCAAAGCATGTTTTGGTGGGTTTGATTGGCTCAAATGGCAGAAAGTTTTCAAGTGTAATTGGTAACAGGCTCTTTGGATTCTAATTTGAAAAAGACATTCTTTGATTCCTAACCATATTATAATCCACCTATTTTCACAGTTAGCACAAATCCTTGATGCAGAAGCGACATGCTTCGATCTCTATCAAACAAAAACTGCTTCAAGAAACCACAGTAACTATAAGTTGGCCCTGCATAATGGAAGATTCAAACTAGCAAGTCATTCACAGAACCGAAGAAGTAGATACTAGTCAGCCATTGGCAACTTGGTCCTCTGCCAGTTTACTACAACAGTTACAATATTAAACCATGGAACATAAGTGTCCTATTAATTATAGACCAGATTCCTGCTTTCAAAAAATATAGCTTAATAATACATGCAAATCATGTATGTTTGTATGTACTGCCACAACTTACTGAAGTCCTCTATCAGAAACACTCGCTCCAAAAAATATTTACATATTTATTCATGGAAAACTCCATTGACACAACTGTATAAATTATCCATGGTAATCCTGCATTTATTTTGCTTCAATATACAACACACTCTACCTTGAGGATGGTCATAAAGTAAATACCTCACACTAAATCTAAATGCATATCCTTGGCGAATTCTTCAACCAGATCTCCAATAATTAGACATTCGATCTCTCTTCCAAAAGTAATAATCTCATTATTAATCAATCCAGGACAAGGGATGGATCCTAGATCTCGAGCCACCATACTATCAAGTGAGTAATAAGATTTATCAGCTGGAGGATATAGATATACGCAGATAATTTCCCATACTAAACACAATAATTCCTTTCCACGTGGGGGTGGCAGCATGGAGAAACCGATTAATTTTCTTCTGAATTTAGACATCGTTGAAGGTGATCCAAGAACAGAGGAAAGTGCTTCATTTAACAAATCAAGTAAAAGCTTGTGGTCTTCTTTTTTCTCATTCTGATCTTTTATAGAACTTTCACTCCCCTTGGCCAATTTTCTGTAAGATTCTTCTACTTCTTCAAAAACTGAGTTGCCAATAGGCTTTGCAAGTGTGTCCCCTCGCAATAAAGATTTGTCCCATGATCCAGTATATAAACCAGAAGCAATAAGCAGATCTCTTATGTAAGATTCGGCCTGGTCCTCTAACTCAATCAACTCAGGCTCTATGGTCTCCTGTTCAATTATTGTGTCTTCACTTGCATGAGACTCAAGTTGATTCAGTTGCCTTCTTAGCTCTGTAAGATAAATAATGAACACAAAAAAATAAAAATAAATATTGAATTTAGACTCCAAGTGCCAAAGCCTGAAAAAGCACACCAATTGATGGTTTGGTGGCAAGCATAAAAAGTTTCAAAAATGTAGTTGACATTTTAATTTTATTAATATTGAATTTAGACACATTACTCTCAGATTAATTCAGGGAATGATCCACTATGTCTATATAGTACGCATTATATTAGGAGTATTTATGTGCAAAGACATAACAATACATTTATACATAATACTAATTAACATTACCAATGATCTTTCTATCTATTTTGCAGTGTTTTAAATTATAAGAAGCTCAAAAGCAGCTAACAGATTATTTTTGAAAGAAAAAAATTGTGGGTTTTGGATTAAGTTTAGGCACACATAGGTATTGTAGATACAGTAAGCACATCTTTACTATTTCTGCATATGCAAATTTTATGGTATCATTGATCAATGCATGTGTCGAAGCTTTCTTACCGTTCAAATTAGAGCTGATTTCTTTAAAAACCTGTGGCACACCATTATCTTCTTTTGAAGATACATCTTGGTTCGATATTGGGCTGAGATATTCAGCAGGCCTCCAAAATTCTTCCTGAGAACTGCTACACACAGATGCAGGACTAGGAGGCACCTCAGTGTAGTTCTCCTGGGCACAGATGACAGATGATTTTGTGATTAGATGGAATATGACTGAAACGATATTCTTTTATGTTAAACAGATGTAAGAAAGTGTATTATAATCTTACATGCCTCTCGGGAAAGCTCCTGAGAACTGTTGGTCCACTCATGAAGTCTCTCGAGATAGGATCAGAATCATTGCTTTGTGATCCCATCACTGACTGATTCTTCTTTCCAAATAACCTCCGTCTAAGACTAAAACTATATTTGATATTGGAAACTTTTTCTTTGAAATTAAACCTGTCTTTCTTCTGCTTTTTGACATCAATAGAGACAGTGTCAGTGGCTTCAAGCTTCCTTCGGATATGAGCACCAGTTAGAATATGACGGTCCTCTAAAAGAAGCTTCCCAAATGATGTTCCCGACACTGGCGCAGACAAAGACCTAACAAGGTTTCTAGGGGACAAATCCTTGTGGATGACTATGCTGTCATCTGGTCCATGCCTTAAAGATCCAGTTTGCATTTCTCTTTTATCTTTTGAAATCTCCCAGCAACTCGTAGTATTTTCTGCATTCATGGTATCCCTCACTTGTTTTGGTAGAACCCTTTGATTATCTAACACAGATGATCTATAGCTGGCACAAGCCGCTTCAGGGACATCCAGATGAGTTTCACTTTTTACAATGTTCCGTAGTCTCCTTGACAAGAACCTCCTGGAATCTCTGTCGATAAATTCTGGGGAAGCCTGAATTTCACTACTATATGATCTTGTTGATTCTGATCGGGGTAAATTCATCCCAACATCTCTAGTTACACTTTCTCTGTCCTGTTTTGTAATATCCCAAGCAATTTGCTTACGCTCTGATGACTTTTCACTGTAAGGGGTCTCAACTCCACTTCCTCTAACCACATAACCCTTTTTTACAGTCTTTCCTTGTAGTTCACATTTCAGTCGCTCTCTCACCTCCTCAAGAAAAACTTCCATGCTACCCTTTTCTTCTAAAATTTCTGGTGAACTAATCCAAGAGTCTTCATGCTTGTAAACCCTATCAGGACCAGGCTTTAAGATCACTATTCGAGTGGGAGAAGAAGATTTATCCAATCTGTTTTTAGATTTCAACAGTAAATACTGCTCAAAGTCTCTACTCAGTGTTCTGCTTCTAGAAAAAGATTCCTTGTTTTTAGCTAGGAATAAGTCCAGCATATCAGTATGATGTTGCGAATCACCTCTTTTATGTGACCCTGTTTCAAAAGTGTGATCCATACTCTTAAGTTCTATAGGTTTCTCGCAGGCCACAAGCCCTGGATCCTTATAGAGTGCCATCTTTTCCTTATTCATGTCCTCTTGAGCAAGCAACTGTCCATAATTGGTTTCAAGTTCAACCACCTTTGCACATTCCTTAAATCTTGCTGCTTGCCAAGCTTCAAATTCTTTCTTGAACTTTTGTAGCTCCTCCTCTTGAGGATGTTCTCGTGGCCTTGGTTTTTCTAATTTCTGGCAGCTGATCCATCCATCATCATCAATGTCAGTATAATGGTAAAATGAGTCCACTTCCATCCTGGACGATTTTGAGTAGGAGGAGTTCTGATCAACTGACCCCCTTCCATTCCTTTCCTTCTTTGAGAGCTTCTTTCCTAGAGTTCCATTTCTTTTTTCGTTTGACTGAATTGTGGATCTTGTGTCAAATGGCATCATATCCATCCCCATCAACCGTGCAACAATGTTTGGTGCATTTCCTCTGGCGTTCGATTGTTTGGATAGTTCCTCATTTATCAATTTCTTCATTGAAGCCTCAGTTGGATAACAGTTACTCTCTGACAAGTCTTCCTCGAATTGATAATAGTACTGAAAGTTCACAGAAAAATACATTTGAATGCATAATTAGATAGAGAGCAAAATACTATCACAAGATATACAGAATGACTTGTTTCATTGATGCAGGTCAGAATGTGAAATGATATTTTAAGAATTTAGAGTAAAACAGAAGCATGACAAGGGCCATGCATAATAACAGACACCTGATTGAGATTTATGCAATTAAAAAAATATATAGAATAGAAAGAGAAATCAATTTTATGAGCACATCTCTTTCAAGGTTGACAACTAATTTCACTAAAATAAAGATTTTCAAATGGAAAAAGAGTTTGGCGACATTAAAACATACATTTGCAGTTAGAAATCAAGAAAAATTCTTGCCATTCACTCCCATCCTAAGGGCTCATTCTCAAAACCAATAGTATTAGACCACATTTGAAGCACAGTGAATGAGGACTCAACAAAATATAAAGAGTAAAGAGAAGGAGGGTGAGACCCTTTATACATTAGATAAAACAAGGCATGTGAAGAGTACTTACAGGTACATCTACTCCAGGACAGTACCTCTGAGATGCTTCTACTTGCAGCTCCAGGCTATTTTGAGGAGCTTCCACGCCTGTAGAGCACACAATATGACAGATAAATTAATGGCAGGTCTACCTAAAGAATCCTAGCAGTCAATTGATAGTTAGCATTAGCAATGGTCCAAAATAAATTCATAATGACTACCGACTGGTGAGGAAAAATGTCTTGTTTCAAGTCCTACTAGTTTTTCATCTCATTGACATCCAAGTTGGAAGGATGGTTGTCAAGCTAAGCAACAAAAACCTTTTGAGAGCATCCGTATAATAATCATAAGATGCCATGAAAACAAACAAGGTATTTGAGACAACTCAAATTTCATAAGAAAGCAAACATGAAATGAGTGCACAACTTGGTCAAGTATGGGCAGAGCAGCCGTGTGTAGGATGTGTATCATATTTAAACCTATTATATAAAAAAGGATACTTACCACCATGATGTCTCTTATGATTTTGAACCTTCTTGGCCATACTTCCCCGGTTGAAGTAAAAAATATGCGCTAAGCCTCCCATGCAGACAGAGGGTTTAGAAAAAGACTCATATCCTTACTGCTTCACGTCTAACGAAATTTGAATTTAAGATGATTTTTCTTTTTTGTTGAGAAATAAGTAAGCCTTGCACTTGGTTAGTATCCTGCAAACCACAAAATAGTGAGACATTAATAAAGAAGTAGCTAACAATTTAGCATACGATCTTTGACATCTCTACATGGTGTTAAAAAGCATCAAGTCATAAATCATCATATTAAATCTGAAAAACAAATTTTTTAAGGAAAGTTTTCCAGTATAAGGGGCCAGAGAATCACTGTTAACTATGATAATAATGAATCAAATAATCTTCATCTTCACTATTAATAGCCTGTTTCTATCACTTACTGGTTCACACATTTGGAAAGACTTATAGCCTATTAAAGCCTCTATAAAATTTTGGATGCTAAAATCATCCAATCATTTTCCTTGATAACAACAGTTTATCTGGATAGATGAATGAAACCCAATAATATTTTCTCAGATTGAATGAGCAAAAGAGTTTTGAAAGTTCATCTTAATACAAATGTAAAATATATATATATATATATATATTATAAAAAAAACAATTGTATCACTATCAACAGATTCATATGAACTGACCAAAAAGCTAAATTTCATCTTTGATTTTTATGTCAGCAGAAACATGCCAGTTTGAAAACCGATCAGTTTCACCAAACATATCTTTAAAATCCATAAAGCATAAACGACCTTAAAGGATCTCCCTTTCTCCCACATTCCTGAAAAATGTAGTAACCAGAAGATAATAAGATTTTGAAACTTAAAATCTTAATTTTGTATAAAGCCAAAAACATTTTACAGTGCAGGATTCACTGAATAAAATCTCTATTATTTTCTCAGCAACCAAACACGTCAATGCAGTGTCAGAAAACAAAGCAAACTTCAACATACCACCGGAGAAGACCCAGAATCAGCAAAAATACAACGTACCCATTACTGAATCATCAGTTTTGAAGCCATTCATCAAATATCAAATAGAAAAGCAGAACTGGTTGTCGTTGAAGATAGGCAAAGCTCGAAACGAATGGAAAATTGAAATGGGTCAAAATTAACAAATCGGAATGGGTAAGAGGGTATTGTCAAAGAAAAGTGGAAATTCAAAGCTACAAATAAATTATATGAATAATGATGAAGACGATGATGCAGAGGAAAAAGCTATGATATTTAGAAGAGGGAAAGAAAGTCTTTAACTCCATTGGAGGAATAAGGGACCATAAAGAGAAGGTTCCGTCTACTACTTTTTTAATTCCTCAATCATTCTTTTTCCTTTTTTTAATATTGCCCTTTTGATTCCAGCCGAATTTCACTTATGATTTCTCAAAGGACCAAAAGAATTAAATAGCTATTCAATACACATTACTAATAGTTTTTGTATTTAATATTTAACTTATAAGATGGAGTTTTTAATCCGAATTATTTTTTCATCGTTATAATAATAAATATGATGAATATTTTTATTGTTAAAGATATTTGGTCATCATTTATGATAACTTTTTTTCTTATATTTTAGAGTTGGCATACACCTGCACTTTAATTAGAATCTATGAAGTTTGATACATGTTATAATCCTAGAGACTAGATCTGATTGGTTTAATTCATTCTTATATTTCTTTATATTGTTTTGATAAGCAAGATATAGATGACATTCTTATAATCTTATTTTATAATGTCGAGTCAAGTTACATACTAAATATCATAAATTTTATTTTGTTTGAGTTTATATTTTTTATTATATTTTAATAAAATATTAGATGTCATTAAAATAAATTTATACAAACTTAATTTGTAAATTTTAGAGTAATAATATAGTAGTAATTTTAGCTTCTATTAATGTGTTGTGGTAAATAACCATAAAGATCATAAAATAAATCAATTTCCATCAATAAGTTTTTAGTTGAATAAGAAAAAACACCGAACTAAGTTTATTAAATTAACAAGTGTGTTCCAGTAATAACTATATAAGAATTTTATCAAAGTATGTTCTTCTACATTCCTATAATACATTAGAAAAAAAAATAATGAGTTTTACATTTGCATCACTCTACCCTTTTTCTAATTTTTAATTTAATGCAAAATATATTTTTTAAATTTTGCATAAATTCAATTAAAACTATTTTTATATGAAGAAGAAAAGAAAAATAACACAAAAAAAAAAAAAAAAAAAACTTCAATGATTTTGGTTTCATTTGATTACATAATTAGTAGGACATGATTTGATTTGATTGGTTGTATCACTTAACGAACAGCTCATTAGACAGTCGCTTTTAAAGTTATGTGCACGACACCTCCATTTGGCGCCAGGGAAATACCGGTATGACGGTCTTTGGCTCTATTCTTTTGTTCCCTTTTGCAACTTGCTTAGTGAATACCACGCGCTCTATTATTGGGCTTGTCTACTATTATTCTCCCTGCTTTTCGCTTGAAAACCACGCACGTCGAACGCGTGTTCAGTTGCGGAGAATGTGCACGATGTGGAAAATAAATAACAACAACTGTATCTTTGACTTTTGGGCGTTCTAAGTATTTTCAGTCCAGGGTGTGTAGAAACCGACTAACTCCAAATAATTCCATACGATCCGGCTAAAAATGGATAATTCTGTTAAAATCAAATTATAAATTGGATGATATTTTTTAGAATTTTTTTTTTTCAACCGAGTCAATTATATGGATGAAATTTTGTTTAACTCAAAATATCTGATCCATCTAAAATTATTTATTAATATTTTTAAATTTAAAAAATTATCATAACACTTTAGTGTCTCCTAAGAAACATGAATATACAATGTATGACTCTTGTTAATATATATTAATGTTAATTTTTAATCTTACCATACTTAAATTATATTTATATAGAATATATACTATATTTAAATTACGATTTGTTTGATTTTAACTTTATTATTAAATTTGTAATACTAAAAGACTCTGATTTAAGTTTTTTTTTTTTTATTCAATTCAAATTTTATATGGCTTAGATTTTAATTTTTTTACTCTATTATTTGTTAAAAATAAATAGTCTACAATAACCTTTCAACCAATAAAACAAGTCAAACTCTACCAATTCACTTAAGTTTTTAGTAATATTTAATTTTCTATCACCCGACTCCTAAAATTTGAGTGAAAGTTTTATAAGCTGACCCACTGTCTGTCTGGTTACACACATTTACCATTCACTTACAAATATTTTTCTTAAATTGAAATCAATAGAAGGATGGGACAAACAAGGAGATAGATTTCACTAAAAAAAAAATTAATTCTGTGTGTTATTTGTAGGTACAATTCACCCTTACAATTAATGTTCCACTAAATTTATTATTCAAATTTTAACTTTAAATATCATGAGTTATCTAAGTTATTATTTATTGTTTAAAATAAAAGTTAACTTTGGGGCCACATCATCATATTTTTTATGCTTGTTTTTGGGACAAAATGAATACCCTTGCTTTAAATTTTTTACAAAGTTTATAAGTTCTAAATTTATAGTTTGCTCAACTTGAAATTTATAATTATACCAATAGACTTATATCTCAATCCCAAATATAAAGTAAAATATTTTCAAATATCAGCGATGTTTTTGAGAGAGATTTGATTTTGACTTGGAATTTGTTAATTTGGAAAAATAGTCAACGGTAAGTTGTTCCTTTGGTGACCTGTAGGTCACGAAGTTCGAAGGAGTGGAAACAGCTTCTTTGCATAAATGTAAGGAAAGACTGTGTACATGTGCGCCCACCCTCCCCTTACCCCCGCAATAGCCAGGGAAGTATTTATGCACCGGGTGAGCCCCTAGTTAGTATAATTCAAACTATAAATTTAATGGTCAATAATAAATTTTCAAGTGAAGATTTTATTTTTGGTCTATACGAAAAGCCACAAAATTCAACTACTAAAATGCTAGGTATTAAGAAATAAGAGGCTCAACAAATTATAAGAGGTCATTATCATATTTATTGCTCCGTCCTACTTCTTGTTGTTATTTTTCTTAATAATCAAATATATGTCTACATAAATTTATGTGTACATTGACTAATATATTTTTTAGACTCTTCTAAAACTGAAGTCTCAAATTTGTAGATTTTTTTAATCATGTCTTGCTTTGTGCACAATACACATCCATAACAAAAACTACTAATTAACTTATCTTCTTTTCTGTTAAAAATTCAAGATCTTTCTGCAGACAAAAGACATGGACCACATGAATGGGAAATTACCATAAGGCTAGCTTGCAACTTAAAATGAAAAGCAAATGCTAATTAGGTATCGTATTTTTTTTATTTTTTATTTTTTATTTTTTGAAAGCATTGTTCCCATAATTATAAAGAGGTAAAAAAAAAAGCCAATCTCTTACAACTCATGAAGATAATAGCATTGCACAGTTGGGTTCTTAGGTTGTAAAGCGAGTCTTCTTCAATATCTAATTTTAATGATGTTGAGAGCATGGAATTGATCATGTGCAGGCAATTTCAAAAGCCTATAAAAATCAGAAAGATCAATGTGTGAGTGTGACTCAATTATAGCATCTTTGCTTAGGAGTTGTTTGGTTGGCTTTTCGATGGGGGACCAAGAAGGTATAAATACTTACATCTATTCTATAAGTATAAGCTGCTTTTTAGTCAATCACGTGGCTTTCTCACTCTCTCTCAATAAGCTGCTTCTTTGATCAAATTGTAGGGTGGTTGTGATAAGTACCATGCCCTAGCTGTCGCCAAAAGTAGCTTCAGTACCTTCATGCCAGGGTGATCCAAGATAAGGCCCAAGTAGTTTGGGCCTTATATACAAGTCTATGCACTTTATAAAATATAAATTTTATCAAATTATTATATCTTACTAAAATGTTTTCTGTCCCATTGGAAGATTATTAACTATACAAACATTAAAAACTATATTCTTTTTTAATAAATAAATCCTTTATTCCCGGTGTATATACTAAAATCATTTATCAATTAAACTAACTTATAAATTCATGACCCATTCAATTATATCAGTATAATAGAATTATTTACCATTTGTTCTTTTTCAGTGCTTTTTACCTTGTCAAGAAAAATGCCCATGATATGCATATGTAACAAAGTAATCCATAAGTTATAACAGCTCAAACTAAGAATATTATCTAAGCCCGATCAAGCAAACAGCAAGATTAGACCTCTTGTTAAAATCATTATTTATTAGATTTCTATAATTTGGCCCTACATTTTACAATCTTCTATAAATGTATTCATGGATGCTTTCGCTGCAACTTCCATATTAATAGTGACTTAGTGACTTATTCCAATACTTACGTGTTACTCCAGCCCATGTAAAGACCCACATTATATTTTCTTCATTTACAATTCTAGAAGACCGCATCTATCACTGTCATCAGATACAACAAAACTTGTCACTTTCTATAGATCGGATAAGAGATTTTAGATATGAGGAAAAAGATAGAGCGCGAACTGATGCTAGTTTTAATAATAAATAAATAAATTTATCTGCAAGCAGCTGCACAATTACACAAACCAAAAGCCAACAACAAAAGGAAATGCTTCATGTTTTACTGCTTAACTAGTTTTAACTTTTATGTAACAGTTAACACAAACGACATCTCACTGGACAGAATATACAGATATATATATGTACACTAAAAAGGAGAATAAATGCCTATGAAAGAATATGGTTTTCTTTATGAGATCAAAGGCATCGACTACAACCACCGAGAACTTCGACACCTTGTCCCCCATCCCTACCCTGATAATTAGTTCGACCATCAAAAAAAAATTGACTACTTAAAAGAATAAAAATCGTACTAAACGTGTCCACTAGAGAACCATTTAGTTTGATTGTGTGACCTGTCAACAACTCCCACATACAGATACAGCAGAAAGAAATCCTTGATTAGATTTATGTTTATTTAAAAAATACTCAAATATCCATACAATAGAGAAGAGCATTGAAATCTAATAATTGAAGAAAAATGCAGAAATAAACCCACAGAATAACTAAGTACATACAGCTCACAAGAAGCAGTTTTTCAAAGCAAACAATCATCAGAAATAGCAGGTACGAACAGGGTGTAAGATTATTTTGATCAACCTTATGAAAAATGGTACTGACGAATGAACCAAAATCTATGGCAAGTAGTCAACAAGACTCAGGAATTTGGTATTTGATCACCAAACTGCGATATGATGCTTACCATGCAAATCCAAAAAGAAAATAACTACATCATTAACATAACATAAACTTGTATTGAAGATAGGAGAATGATTTTTAAGTACAAAACCATATTTGGCTTCAAGAAGTGGATTCGAAAAAGCATTTGGTCTAAAATCTAACCTAGAAATGCAGTAAATGAAACTATTTATCAGAAATGACAGTGAATTTGAAGTTTAGGTTATCATCCTTATACTACTAAGCAATCCTATTTGATCCATACTCCACCTAATCATCTTCCTGTACCACCATCTCTAATCATCATCCTCTTCCTCCTATAAAACAAATACAATCAAAGCCAATTAAAAAAACTAATATTTACAAAAAAATTCTGAAAAGAGGAAAAAATAAAAATTTGAAGTCACAGGTTGGCTACCTCTCCGCTCTCATCTTCTTCATCCTCTTCATCATTGATTTCAGACTTTGACTTGTCAGACTCTTCTTCCTCGGAAGCATTCTTTCCTTCAGCCTATTACATTAAAAAGTTTACAAATTTAATTCCAAACAGCTTGTTATAAAAAATAATAATCAATAGAATAACACTCACCAATCTCTTATCATAAGCCTGTACATCTTTATCATAATCTTTCTTCTTTTTGTCTGCTTTTGCTTGGTATGGAGCTTTGTCCTGAAGAACAAATTAAATTACAGATTTAATTAGAATACAATGAATTCAATGATACAAAGACAATTCCATATGAAAAAAATACTCACAGCAGCAGACATTGACTTCCATTTTTCTCCAGCAGCTTTACCAACCTAATTAATTATTGCAGAATAATACAATTAATAAGCCGGATAATAATTTGAGAGATGAATTAACTACTGAATATTGAAGATCGGCGAAAGATGAGATTACTCACAACTGAGACAGATTTATTGTTTGGATGATCTTTTTTGAATTGTTCTCTAAACTCAGCCCTAGAATCAAATTTAAAACAAATAATCAACATCAGAAGACGATGATCAGTAAGCAGATTCATTATATTATAAATTTTAACAAGTATCAAAATCGAAAAAAAAAAAAAAAAAAAGTAGAAAGAAAATTTCATACATAAAAACGAAGAAAGCACTTCGGAGGCCTCTTTGGCTTGTTAGGATCCTTAGCAAGCTTCTCCTTCTTCGCCGGTTTCTTTCCGGCCCCGGCGCTCTTCGGCTTCAGCCTAACAAATCGAACAAAAATAAATATTCATCAATAAATAAAAATCAAAATAAAAGGAACTCGGTTTTCTTCGGATCTAAATCTCCATCAATAATACACAATACATATATAAACGATAAAATTAAATAACAAAAAAAGAAAATACGCACTTATTATTAGTTTTCTTCGGCTCAGCCTTTGATCTAGCACCTGTCATGGCGATCCTGCAGAGAAAAACGAATAAATCGATGAAAATCGGTCGGAAATAGTTGGAACTCGGACCGAGTCAACGCAGCTAGGGTTTCGAGTCACCTGTATTTGCCGAAGATGAGGGGATATGCTTTGCTTTGGTTTGCTAAGCCTTTGTTGGTGTGGTGCGTGTGTCTGTGGGCTTTGGCGAAAGAGAGTGAGAGATAGAGAGAGGGATAAGAAGGGGTCGGGGGCGACCAAATAATTAAAATTCAATCACGAAAGAATTGAAGTCCGGGTTTAGGCGGGAAATCTAAAATATTTTGCCAAGTCAGCAATCTGTGTGGTTTCACGGTATTTGGTCGTCAATATTACTTCGTTTCGCTTGGATTCTCCTTTGTGTTTCCTTTGTGTGTTGGTTCTGGAAATTGAACCACTTATTGCTGGATTAGCAGGGACACTGTGTACACGTAAGCCAAGTATCTTACTATTAAATATCGGGGACACGTGGAATCCTATGTATAGAATGACCAATATAGCCTTTTTATTATATGAAAATAAACAATGAGATCAAAGGAAAAGATAATGTATATCGTGCCACGGATGTTGTGGCACTAATTTATCTCTTTGAGGCTAAATTTGTAAATATACTTTCCTTGTATTTTTGTTTTGGCCTAGAATGCCTGGAGACAATTGACTCTATCTACTACTTTTATTTTGTCAAAATTACCCATTTTTAGTTTAATCCATCAAGATTTGTTGTTGTCTCAAAAATAAAAAAATAAACTCCATATCAATCATTCTAAAACATCAATTTCTTCTTGCACAGAATAATATTGGTCAGGTGTATATGTCTATTGACTGATTTTTCTTTTTTAAATATAAAATTGTCAGTTTAAGATTTTTAGTTAAGGGAAAAAAAAGGTTAATTTATAAATAGGTGAGAGTGGTGTGAGTAATTATTAAAAAGTAAAAAAGAAAAGAATTGTAATGTGAGTTGTTATGATTATAATTAATTTAAGATTGATTAATTTATATTATTATAAAGTATGAAATTATTAAGAAACAATAGAGGAATAGTTGTAATCGGTACGAGTGGCTAAGATGGATAATTAATTTTAAATTATACTAAATTAATTAATTAATAATATTATAAAGTATGAGATTATAAGGACTTTTTTATTTTTAAAATAATATAAATTTATATATAGATTATAAATTAATAATTTATGCTTAAATTTTTTAGATATAATATTATATAATAGGATGAAAATAATTTTTTATGATTATGAATTCCAAAATTCACCTTGAAGGTGTTTTGTTCAATTTTATTAATATCTTATCTCCTATTATGGTAATAGTGTAAACACAACATTATGTTGTGAATTATTATTATGTAAACATATGACTTCTCCAAATTTGAAAAAAATGTTTCATGACTAGTGATAGAAAATATGAATATGTTATTTACTTGTACGACATGTTTAAATATTTAATTTAATTATATCTCACAAGTCTGAAATTATTGTCTATTTTTCTTTTGGTAAATTAAAAATAGAGAGTGGATAGTGAAAAATAATGTTTTAAAAATAATGAAAAACTAAAATTCATATTAAATTATAAATAATTTTTATACAATGAGTTAGATATTCATGTCAAAAGTTATAGTAATTCGTAAAAATAAAGAATTATCATTTCTCTTGTTAAGTTTAATTAGTTATTTACTAGAACATTGTTCTTATTCATTTAAGTCCGATCAGAATATTGATTTAAATTTCGTAAATTAATGAAAATTTATGTTAGTAAAAATTAACAATTGATTGACGAATGGAGGAGGATGATATTGAAGGTTTAATATGTTAATTAACATATGATGTGAGTGGTAATTAAAACTATAGTAGTAATATTGGCTTATACTTGGGGAAAAAGAAATGGATCCAAGGGCCTGGACTTAGGAGATGTGTAGGACCAAATTGGACTAGTCCATAACCCGCTAATCATACCGTATATGCCAACCCGAAATAGAGGCTGATTGATCCGATCGTCCGAGGCGCTAGTATTTTTGCTGTAAAAAGTGACCGACAAACCTCGCAAGCATTCAAATCGTTTTACCGGCGACGAAGGTAACCTTCCAACGGAAAATTGTACGAATCCTTTTTACCTTAAAAAATAATCAACATAGAGAGACATGGGAGCTGAAGAAATTGAAGAATATCAGAGTTCGGTTGCGGCTCCTCTGATATTCACAATCGTTATCGCTTTTCAGTTCATCTGCCGGTGGCTCGAGGATTTGAAGAAGGTGCCAATTTAACCTCTATTTATCTTTCATTAACTTTATGCATCCCAAATTTTTGTTCTTACGAAACAAAAACTTATAGGATCAATGTAAATGCGAATCTGAAATAATGCTTAAGGTTGTTTCGATTCATTGTAGTCCGGAATCCTGTGGTATGTGCTATTTTTTCACAGGGTTTAACAATTTATTACAGCCGCAAAAGAAAAAAGCATTATGACTTTAAAGTTCATGCTTATACTATGTTATTCTAGTATTTGACAGGCTCAAATTGAAGAATTAATTGGTAGGGGTAGTCAGTGATGCATAATGAAATTCACTAAGTTAGGAAAATTATATTTCTAAAATGTTCTTAGGTATTAACTTATCTCAAAGCTAACAGTAGGATTTTTTTTCTTCTTCTCAATTTTGTGTTTTTTTATTTTTATTTTTTATGTTCTTAACACAAAAAGTGGATTTTGTTCTGAAATTTCACTGTTAAGAAAGTGTTTGGCATGTTTATGTAGTCTGTTGGTTATCAAAATGATTGTTCAATATATTGTCGCCATGTTCGTGGTAGATTGTGCATGAGTGTGTGCATGTATTGTTAGCTTATATGCTTGTGAACAAATCATAGTGATGGTCATGGTAAACCAGCTTAGCATCTGTTTTATATAATAAATACCTTACAGTTTTTGATCATATATCTTTTAGTCGTCATTTCTCAGAATTGTTGCTCTCTGTTTTTTGGAGAAAGATTATGATGTACTTCACAAAATGTAACAGCAATAACATTTAGTACTAGTATATTTGGCCAATAGTTGTTCAAAAGCTTTTACCGTTCATCATTCAGGATAAGATATGTTCAATGACATGTTCTTCAAAGCACAGATATGTTTGATGAATAGAAATTAAGTGACCTTCTTTTGTTTCAGAAAGCATCAAAAAGTGATAAGGAAGTTCAGTTGCATGGAGAAATAAAGCAGCTCCTGAAAGAAGCAAGCTCACTGTCACAGTAAGTAATTGTAGTGTCTTAACCGATGCATACCCATTCACCCCTACATGGAATTTTAAATTTGATAAACAGAACTCAGGAATCTTTATTATTATTTTTTTAAATCTTGGTGCACATGGCTGTGTTGTGTGGTGTCAGATGCTTGTATTTTGATATGATTAACTTTCACCTGATTTACTCTTAAAGCTCATGAATGAACATTTATGCTTAAGATTGTAGACTAGTCTATTCAATTAGAGATGAAGAGATAACCAGTTATAACCTGGTTAGCTTTGTTATTTTTAAGTTGCTTTCTGTAGATGATAACATACTAGTTATGGGAAAAGGAAACCTTGAATTCATTATCTCTTATTACTGATTGTTTAACACCAGCTATTTGTTCATTGTAAATGATTTGATGTTTATCATGTTGACATAAGTTGTAATCCAAACATCTGTTCTCAACCATGAGCTAAATATTGATTTTTGAATTTGGAGAAGTATCTCCTAGACTCCAACACAAACATATTTTGAAGACTCTATTTGTATAAAAGCATGAGTTGCTTCTTTCTTCCTCTCAGGCCATCAACCTTTGCACAAGCAGCAAAACTTAGGAGACTGGCAGCTGCAAAGGAGAAGGAACTTGCTAATTGTGAGACAATTTCTTGTTGCAATGCATTTGTGTATTTGTTCTATGAACACATGGACCACTTTATTTTATTATTTATTTGTTTTATAGAATCTATTGTATCTGATTTCATGAGCAGTCAAAGACATACCAAAACTGAATTAGAACGTTTGCTAGACTGTTGTGTAGATCATGTGCACCTATTTAATGTAATCAGAAGACTGATGAGAAATTGCTTAAAGATGCAAACTGGCATCTTATCTAGCTTACATGTTACATTTTGAAATTTTGTATATTAACCATGGGTAACACTGAATAAGAGAGTATGATCAAGCTTCTAAACAAGGTCACCAGGTAGGTCTTAGGTGGTACTGCATGTATGTAAAAGAGCTGGTTTTACCTAATGTTTTCTTCCTTTCAGATTTCCCGGCGTAAAAGCTTTACTACTGAGGTAGAGGCAGACAAAAGAATACCTATCACAAAGAAGAATGGGCTTATAATTTTAAGAACCTTATTTTATTTTATTTTTTATTTTTTTTCTGTTTCGAAAGATGTTTACGGAGAAAATCATGTTCTGAAACTTATGAAAAGAAAGAAAAAAGATATCTCTCAGACAAGTAATTACTATACTAGTTCTTAGGAGAAGCAATCACTTTGAAGGCACTTAGAAGTTTGCAGCGGACGTTGTTTGAGTGATGGAATCTGTGATGGTCCTGCTGTTTGTGGCCCTTGGTTCAGCATACTAGGTGCACAATAATAGACATCAGACTGGGGCTTACTAACTGTACGTGCCTGCCACAACTGAAGAAAATACTAACTGGAAACTCATTTGGCTCTGGCACATTCTTCTAACCAGGTCAAAGGTCATGAATTTTTTTTTCCTTTTCCTATATTGGCCATGGCTCAAGGCCTGCTTAAGACTTCAAATTCATGCAGCCTATGAATGGGGATATTCCATAAACTCACAAAAAGGAGAGGAAGTGAGTTGTTTTCTTGTAGGTTCTATGATAACTATATTGATCTCCATTCAAGTCAAATAATTAGGCTAGCGTTGCATATGAAATAATATATTGATTTTATAATTCTGCTATTAACATTCCTTTGATCCTTTTCCATCTAATATGTTTTTTCTGTTATTGTGGTTATGTACTTCAAATTGATTTCCAGATCAAGAATTGCATCGCAAGGAGATGATGCTGTCATATGATTTGTACCTGAAAGTTTTGTTCATCTCAAAGGTGGTTTGGAATATGATGTTTCAGTTTACAAATGCGCTTGGGGTTGAAGACGTTCTGATTTAGTTTGTCATGTAGGTTTTAACATATCTTGTCCTGATTTTGTGGTTCTGGAGAACTCCTGTGGCCACTATATCCCAGCAACTAGTGCAACCTTTTGGTAATGCTTGTTTCTTAACACCTTTGTTATGTTATGTCATTTATACCTCCAAGGAAAATTGTTACATTCATGCCTTGATAATGGTAGTAATGGTTTTCTGAACTCACCTTGCAGGCTGCAGCTTTATTGATATGATTTGATAAGTTTATCAACACTTGGTATTTTACAAATTTAAGAGTAGAGATTGTACCAAATAGGTAAAAGAGGAAAGTAGTGTCAGAAACTTAGAATAAATCATGCTAACAGATGGCAGCTAATGACCAACAAAGATAACAGAGAAGAAGAATTAAAGAACAAAATAAAACAAATGACATGCTTCTTATCAATAACCAAGAAGGAAAAAAATAACTTTTTAATCAAGCAAGTAGATGGAATCTCATGCCCAAAGAAGAAACGAATCTAGAAAAAAAAAAGCATTCTGCTTATCAAACAAAGAAGACAAAATTGCTTTAGAAATTTCTTTGCAATTTAATTTGTCATGTTTGCTTATTGTAGGGAAATTATTATCTTGGAGGACTAAAGGGATTTTAAACAATAATATTATGGTAAATAAATTACATTTCTTTATTTATTATCTTTTGTATTTCCGCTTGAGAACTCATATGTTGAGTAGATTGTGCCTGTTCAGATTTTTTTTTTGCATAAAGATGCTGATATTCATATGATTGACTGTGTGGTTTAAATTGTCAGAATCTGTACTTGCTAAAAATCTAACAATCTGGTGGCTCACAAAGTAAATAGTACGCAAATATAAAAATATTAAGTAGCTAATTTCAAATTTGTAGCTGTCAACTAACAATTTTCATACCCAAATATATGCAAATAATAGGGTTCACCTGGTGCACAAAGTGCTTCCCGGCTATTGCGGGGTAGGGGTAGGGGAGGGTGAGCGCACATGTACGCAGCCTTTCCCTTACATTTATGCAAAGAGGCTATTTCCACGCCTCGAACCCGTGACCTATAGGTCACCAAATAAACAACTTACCGTTGCGCCAAGGTTCGCCCTCACCCAAATATATGCAAATACTGAGGATAAATGGCAAGCTATTCTTTGTGCGATAGTTTGAACTATGAAAATTTTATTTAGTGCTTTTAGTAAGGAAAACCTTGTTCAATTTATTTTTGAATCCATTTGAACTTGTTTCTAAGAAGAAATTTTAGAATTATATTATAGGTATGCATTTGATTCTAAGAAGTGATTTGCACTAAAACAATGGGTGATCTTCCAATAAAATTATGATAGGGACAACAAATCAAAATATATAATAAGTTGGAATTGTCATTTGTCATTGAGAAAAAGGTTTTAATCTTCTGATTAATATTGTCTTTAGAAGCTATCAATGTCATTGGTTCTCTCATTCTCGTAATTGTCTTATTAAGAATTACCAAAAATTTGATTCATCAGGATAAAATTGCATGATTGTTGACTACTTTTGTTAAACAAATTTAAATCCATACAACTTAGCAAAAAAGGGTTTTCATTATTTTCTGAATGAACTAAGTTGGATTCACGCTCTATTTTCTCGGTCATTTCATATTTCTTACTTTAATTTGAGTTTTTTAGGTAGTTCTGCCTTAGTGTATGAGATTGTGTACTTTGGAGTTTGAGTGATGCCAGGTTCTGATTTTATTCTCTGGCTGCAATCTTCTTTGGATCCAGCACTCCTTTAGTTGGATACTTGGTGGACATCCCTTCTCATTTTTTGTTTTTAATCTTCAGAAGTTGTTAAGTATACGGTATGTTAGAAAATCTTAAGAAATTAAAATGATTTGTTTAATTTAGTTAGGTACCCAGTCCAAGAAGTACCCTCTCTGCATACACACACAAGCATCTTATGTGCACAAATGCTGCTTATAAACTAATCTCCTTGTTCATTGCAGGTTGGGGTAATTCCTTGGTTAATAGTATCTACCAGGGTTAGCAAATTCCTTAGTAGATTCTTCAAGTAGATGATGATTTTCATTTTCCCCTAACAAGCTTGCTAGGAGCTGCATTTTATGGGTTGGACACGGGAATCAGTAGGATGTCAACACTTTTATCCTGTCTTACCTCTTAATCATCATCACTCCTATTTATTTGTTTGTAATTCCAGTACTTGACATGAACAGATCCTACCTGTACGGTTCACTCTATTTTCTAGCAGTTTTTTGCCACTGAATTTTCTTTTGATGGGCTCCACTTTTAGTCTTTCTTTGTGATGAACTTGCATATTTTATTTCCTTAGATTTTTGAACACGATTCCTTTTTGTCAGTTTAATAAAGTCACCACCTCAGTGAAATTATCATTCTCATCAATTTTTGGTAACATCATTTACAAACTACCTTAACATACATCCACAACACATGTCCATAGGATTGTCATATTTTTCTTTTGTTTCTTAGTTTATATTCAACATAATTTATACTTGGCCTTATATACAAATTTTTACAAGAAAAATGATGATCGATAAGAAATAAAATACCAGACCAAAAAATAAATATATCTTAGAGGCTAAATATTTTTGAGATAATTCAATTTAGATGAATTGAATTCAGGAACCAGACGTCGGTATATTAGTAATATTTGTTTTATGTTGGGCTTGCTTTGTGCAAAATTTTTGGAGCCACTTAGTAATGCCCGGTGCTATTTCTTTTGCTTTTTAAAAATTAATAAAAACAATCTCAATTAATATTTTTACAAGTTAGTCGTGACTTTTTAAAAATAAAAATATAAAATTTATAAGTAATTTAATTGCTCTTTGTAAATATATTCTAATAATGATTATTTTAATTATTTTATATTGTAATTTATGATTTGTTTGAACCTGTTTATTATTTAACTAATTATATATTGATTTTTATAAGAAAATTTACTGACTTTTTTGACATGGAAGTTACCTCCTTAATTTCCTAAACCACCGTCGAATTGGCGCGTTGACTACTTGACTTATCGAACCAACGGTGAAACGAACGAAAGGTTATTTTTGTTTGTAAACGACAACTGAATTGCGTGCTGGTCTCGACGAAGAAACCTGTTCTACGCTTCTAGGGTTTTCTCGGATTCATATCATCGCTGTTTTGGGGTTCGCTAGAAGCAGTGGTTGTTCATAGAAATTACCAGCCTCAGAACCATGTACGGATCGAGAGGGTAAGTTGAATAATTTTGATTTTACTCTTATTTGTTTTTTGAATTCGTGTTTGTGTCTCGAGATTTACGTTTGTGTTTTTTCCATGTGATTTTCTTCCACTGTATATTGACTATTGGGATTGTAGAATCGAATTGGGTAATTTCGTGTCTGTTTTTGAGTTTAAGCATGCGAGGTTTCTTTCTAGAGAAATACTAAATAGGGTGAATTTCTATTGGACTCCCACGCCCATGCCATGATTTTCTTTCAGTGTCCTTTTTTATCCTTTTATTGTATAATTACCAAAAACATCATGCATAAAGCATGGAAGTAGTGTAAGCATTATCATTGAGGATTAAAATATAAAGTATCAGGGAGAAGAACATGTTTGTATATTATACTAGTGAAGATGGCGGTTTTTTTAATGGGATGATGATGTGTTAATGTTATTATCCTGGCTGAGTAATGTTATTCAGTGTTTTTTGCTGTGCAAAACCAACTGATAGATTGCATCTCGGGTATTTTGACAAACAAAAGTTTTTGTTTTTATTTTTATCTATTTATTGCAAGAATGGCATATACATTTGTGATCAATCCATCGAAGATACAGTCCACCAGTTGGTCTTTTTGAATAGCATTAGTTGGCTGTGAACTTGAGATACTGTTACCTAATGTGTTGGATCTGGTTATATCTATTCTATTTGTCTGTGGAATTTTATATCTTGTTTGTTTTTAGGAGGGTTACTGAATATGCTAAATTCTTTAAGAGTATAAAAGAAAAACTAGGTATCAGCAGAACCTGGGTTGGGCTTGGTTTATTAACAGGTTAAGTGGGGGATTTTGTTTTTTTGGGTATGGATAATTGAAGGGCAATGTTGGGAAGCGGGGGGGTGTCGGACGGGTACGAGGTCGGCTCAAAGAGACAAAGAATGATGGAATCCAATCCGTACTTCGCAGTGAGCAGCGGTACAGGTGGCTTTCAACCATACATGGGATATGGTGGTGGCTTTCAGCCCACTCCCTTTCCAGTGGTTCGTCTCAGGGGACTTCCCTTCAACTGTACAGATATTGACATCTTCAAGTTCTTTGCTGGACTGGACATCGTGGATGTATTGCTGGTCAACAAAAGTGGTCGCTTCTACAGGAGAGGCCTTTGTTGTCTTTGCGGGATCAGTGCAGGTTGAGCTTGCTTTACACAGAGATCGGCAGAACATGGGGCGCAGATATGTGGAAGTTTTCAGGAGCAAGAGGCAGGATTATTACCATGCTGTTGCCGCAGAGGTAAATTATGAAGGAATTTATGATAATGACTACCATGGGAGCCCTCCTCCATCGAGATCCAAGAGGTTCAGTGATAAGGACCAAATGGAATATACTGAGATATTGAAGATGCGCGGCCTACCATTCTCTGTGAAGAAATCTGAAATTCTTGAATTTTTTGGAGATTTCAAGCTGGTAGAAGAGAGGCTACATATTGCATGTCGTCCTGATGGAAAAGCTACTGGAGAGGCATTTGTGGAGTTTGTTTCTGCAGACGAGGCTAAGAGAGCAATGTGCAGGGATAAAATGACAATTGGGTCAAGGTATGTGGAGCTGTTTCCTTCAACACAAGATGAAGCCAGACGGGCAGAGTCGAGATCAAGGCAGTGATTGAGATTTATTGCTAGGGAGTTTGAATGCTGATGTTTATTCTTAGGTTCATATGTATGTGACGGTATAATTTTGCCATGTGGTGGTGCTACAGCTTGATTTTAATTCCGTGCTTAGATGTTGATTGACATAGTTGTCATCTGGATGTCTGAGATGAAAGTTTTAATTTTTTTATCAATGCAAGGAGCATTAGAAGCATGATTTATGGTTCTGATATTATGTTTGAATTGTTTGGAAAATGATGTTGATTAACACAAGTGGTCCAAGAATTGGTGGTGACAAATTCACAGTCTACATGGTTGCATGGCTATGTAATGCCCTGAACATATGAAGCATACTGTTTGATATCACTTCAATAATGAACACGCATAGGCACATATACTTAAAGACACATGGTACATGGTTCTGCAGATACATTTATACAATTATGCATATACAGGAAGAGGAACAACACCAACTACAGGAGAACAAGGCTGCAGTCATGGCAGTGGAAAAGAGGCAAAGGATGTTGGAAAGTGAAAAGAAAATTTAGAGAGGAAACCCTTCATGGAGATACAAAGTGAGACGAGATTCAGGCAAGATATCTTCAAGTGAAGACATAGAGCTAGAGTTCTTGAAAAACAAAGTTCATCAGTCTCCAGCAGTTAAGTAAAAAGTAGGCAAAACAAAGAAACCATTTATAACTTGTTAAGGGAAAAATCTAGCATCTACTACAGTCATGCTTCTAAATGAATTCATATGTCATTAATGGTTTTTATACCCCCTAGCAGCATGCACCAAATGAATCAGTCTCAATTATAAAATATGACTTTGTAAACGATGAGTTAAGTGGGTCAAACACTTTATGGAATTGTCTTAGAGAAGACTTTTTTTCATTTATATGTTGGCTAATGTGTAACAGCTACTACCAATTTCGGCTTTCAGTCAGTCTTCCAAGACAACTTAGGAACCTGCTCCGTTCTTACATGCCCTTTTTTCGCCTCCTTTTTTTATCACGAGTACCTTACTGTTTGTTTTGCTTTTTGCACGTATGTTAAGAGTCGAAAAGAATAATGACTTTATTCAATTTCAAGGTTGACGATTTGCTCTAGTCGATGTTTATTTTTATTAGTCCACTACTAGCTTTATAAATCAAATTGCCCACTGAATGACAAAAGTCAAATGTGGCCCTCCACATTGAATTTCTTTGCACAGAGGGAAAGAGAAACGTAGTTTCTACTCCTCTAGTATTTCGGTGAAAATGAACTCAATTGTAGTAGCTAATAGAGCGAACTAAATGCCTTTTAGCATTTTGGTGAACTGTAAGGGGTTTGTCCAAAGTTTTTTTTTTTTTTTTTTTTTTTTTTTCAGAAGGCAGAAGGAAAACAAACCTGTTTCGAGTTATGGGGATAAAACTTCCGGCAAGTTATCCCATAATGGGCAGCAAATTCACAAAGTGACTATGTTAATTTCTTTTGGACAAAGTTTATGTACAATAAGATAAGTTAGCATGTTACACAATTAGTATGTTTCCATCCAAATTTTTCCTAAATTTGATAGGAAACTCGTTGGTCGTTAAAAACAAGTAGTTGTCGGCGTACATGACTAAGGGCCATGCAAAGTCACTTTCAATTATTCATTTGCCGCCATCCTATTTTTTAACTATAAATTCTCTCTGTAATTTATTTTAGGCAGCAAATCCACAAAGTGACTTGGTTAATTTCTTTTGGACAAAAAGTTTATGTCCAACACTAAGGTAACTTAGCATTACCCTTACGAACTTGGAATGTTTCCCGTTCAATTTCCTTGTTCCTAAATTTGATACGAAACTCGTTGGTCATTGAAATCAAGTAGTTTGTCGTCGTTCACATGTTCATGCAAAAAGTCATTCTCGGTTATTCATTTGTCGTTGTCCTTTATTTTCACTATAACTTCTTCGCTTCTTCCCTGTTCTCACTGTGAAAACTAGCAAAATATGAAAATTCTATCTTTAATTTTGCAAAAAGCAGAGCAACCACTAAGCCGAAATGTCATCGATTTAATAGTATCACACCTATCATCCCAACAAAATAATGTCATAAAAGGGTAAAACAATAAATAATTTTCAACGCATTTGATTATTAGGGGTGTGATTTTAATATAATAACAAAATTGAGCTTACAACACTTTGATCTAAGTATCTTATGAACCTTCACAAACCCATCTGCTTGTCAAAACTTAATTTATGTTTCACGTGAGTAGATATTAATTTAATAACTCTTATATTATTAAAATAGTAAGATTTTAGTCGATACATATACATGCATATGTTTCTACTCTTATTACTAACTGATTGATTTTAAGAGCGAAAAAACTATTACTAATAATAGCTTAGTTGGCCTTAATTAAATGCAAATTCTTAGTAAAATTTGAAACTTTTGTCTGGTTAATTGTAGTATTTTCTGGTTTGGCCTGCTCAATTTATTTTATCTACGATGGAAGATTAATGGGGCACCACAACTTTGGATCACTTTATGACGTGGTCGCTGACTTGTAAGACAGTTAAATGGAATTTGAAGGATGGAAAACAATGACACCTATAAATTGCACAAGCTAGCAAAACAGAACCAAGTCGACAAGTATGATAATTGGTAAATAGAGAATAACCCATTTAAAAAAGCCAACAGAAAAAAGGAAGGAAAAGAAGACGGCGAGAAACGAAAAAGGTGGTTTTTTTTTTTTTTCCTGGGTCTCTACACCATTTCTTCTCTCCTTTTGCTCCTTCCTCGTACTATTTTTGGTGCCTCAAAGCTTGGATTATAGACTAGCGACTACCTACTTGCACCAATATTTGGTTGGCTGACTGACAACATATAGCAGAAAACTGAGGCTGATGGGTCTTTGCTGGGGTTCTCCTGCTCATGATGACCCTCAGTCTGACACTGTCAGACCGTCTAATTCAGGTGGGTACGTTTATAATTCCATAATAATCTTAATTATTCTCGTTATGGGTAACAATTGTAGTTCAATTTTTCATATGGGTTTCATCCATATGCTCTAATTTCTCAAAGAAGCATGAAAAAGTTCCAATTTTTGTCCTCTTTGCTTTTGATGATAGGTCAAAATTTATTGAGTTCCCATCGAAGTCTTTGATCGTCTTTCTTGTAGGTACCTCGAGTCATTTCAGCAAGAACGTAGAATCATCAATAACGAGCAGCAGTGCCGAGAGGAGTCAATTTTCGGAGGCAGCTAGTGGAAGCGTTGACGGGTCATATTCTTCTCCAAATGGGCAAATTTTAGAGGTGCCTAACTTGAAGGTTTTCAGTTTTGGAGATTTGAAGATTGCTACTAAGAATTTCAAATCGGATACTGTGCTTGGTGAAGGGGGGTTTGGCAAAGTTTTCAAGGGTTGGTTAGATGAGAAGACACTTACACCAACTAAGACCGGTACTGGAATGGTGGTGGCCATTAAGAAATTGAACCCAGAAAATGGGCAAGGTTTTCAAGAGTGGCAGGTATAATGTTTCTAAGCTCTAATCCTATTTGCCAATTTCAAAATTTTTAGTTGTAGTTTAACATTTTCTCTGCAGACTAGTTGCATCAAAGAAGAGTTGCGACGTTATTATATTTAGTTCTAACTGTGATTACACAACTCAGACAAACAGCCTGATGTCAATGCATTTCTTGTATACAGTATACACAAAATAACATACTAGAACTAATTACTACGTAATAACATAAATGAAATGACTCTGAGGATGATCATGTAATTTAGTTGGTTGGTGCATTAGAGCCCGTCTTAAATAAATAAGTTTTCCTAATACGAACATTATTGGGTCATCGATTCACCATAAGTACACAATGTGCATTTAATTTCTCACATTTTGGCTATGCTTCTAATATACAATCGAATCATAATATCTTCTGTTTCATGTATATGTCAGCTTCCTATATTTTCTAAATTTATCAACTTTTAGGTGCTCGATGCATGATAAAATGCATTGAACATCTGGAATTTGATAAAAGTTTAGTTTAGTAGATATGTGGACAGCTAGATGACATTCAGAAATTTATCATAAGTAGTACATTATAGTGAACTAATAGGATCACTACCCGCACTAGCTTTAATCTTGATAGTACTTTGAAGCCAATCACAAGCATGTTTGTTAGGCGAGTAGTACAATAATACCAAAAATAGTATATTTTGATTAATAAGATAGTACTTGTGAGCACTCTCCAATCTTACTCACCAAATTGCTAAAAATAATGAACCTTCCTTTTTTTCTGACTCAGAAGCAAACCATTATTTACATCACCCATGTTTTCAGAAATTACACTTTTTTCCATAATGCTGCAAAAGCAATAATAATTTATTTTAGTTAAAGAAAGGCTTATTTTATTTCATAAGAAGACATTTGGAACCAGATCTTTTTTATTGTTTATCATCATTTGGTTTTTGGCTCCTGCAGATAGAAAGACTGATGCATTTACAAAATCTTGTAGTCTAGCTCAGTGTGAAATTTGATGTATTTTACCATATTACAACCCTAATGTGTTTGTAATTTTGAATCTGAATCTTAATAACATATTGTATTTAGTCTATCACTTTTCTTATGACACAGTTGGAGCATCAGCCATGTGATATCCTCCTGCCCCTTCTTTTGCCTTGTAAATTTTAACCAGTTATTGAAGATTGTAATATGCCCTCATGTTGATTTGATTATGCAGTCAGAAGTCAACTTTTTAGGAAGGCTTTCTCATCCAAACCTGGTCAGGCTATTGGGTTACTGTTGGGAGGATACAGAGCTGCTCCTAGTGTATGAGTTCATGCCAAAAGGAAGCTTGGAGAATCATCTCTTTAGAAGTAAGAGTCAGGAAAAGAATTAAGAAACAAAATTGCTTGCTTATGAATTGACTTTGACATTTTCTTTTTTGTTTGTGTTTTTTCCCTTTTTTGCGGGTGAGCAGGAAATCCTAACATAGAACCCCTTTCTTGGGACAAGCGACTCAAAATAGTTATTGGAGCAGCTCGAGGCCTGGCTTTCTTACATGCTTTAGAGAAGAAAGTCATATACAGAGATTTCAAGGCCTCAAATATACTTCTCGATGCAGTACGTATTCCTTTGGTCCATTCAACCTTATATTAATCTTACCTAAGCATTTAATGTTGGAGAGATGGGAACTAGAAAAAGATTGTGGTATTGCTGATATATTGGAAAGAATGGTAATTTAATGATTTCAAATCCTTTTTCTTTGCTTTGCTTCACCAAATGGCACCATACTCGGTGTTTATAATGAGGAGTTGATTGAAAAGATGTGAAAACTTGCTGTAAGTAGTGTAATTTTAGAGTATTAGCTGGATCCTGAGATTCTAGTTTGCCCTACTGTTGGAGTACCAGTAAGTAATACTAGATCCTATAACTGGTAAAGAATTCATTGATGTGAGCAGATATTTGCATTGCGGGTCTTTCTAGTAACAAATATGTTTCTGCTGTATAAGGTATAGATCATCTTGATGAGCTCTGGGTCTTTTTGTGTTTATCTTCTACAGAATTACAATGCTAAAATCTCAGATTTTGGTTTGGCGAAGTTGGGGCCTTCTGGGGGAGACTCACATGTAACAACCAGGGTTATCGGCACTTACGGTTATGCTGCTCCAGAGTACATTGCAACAGGTCATGTTATTTCTTGATAGCTATAAATCTGTTAATTATGTTACATACATAGTCTGACCTTACTAGTTGGACTTTCTGATTTAACTAGCCAGTGAAAAAATTGAGTTCAGGTCTTGCAAGTTGACAATCATGCCACTGTTGAACACTGAAAACTCACTGTAATCCACATTACTAAAATTCATGATGTTTGCCCCACTCTTTAACAGGCCATTTGTATGTGAAAAGTGATGTGTATGGCTTTGGTGTCGTGCTGCTGGAAATGCTGACAGGCTTGCGAGCACTTGATACAAAGCGACCTAGTGGACAACATAATCTGGTTGATTGGACTAAGCCATATCTATCTCAAAAAAGAAAGTTGAAGACCATTATGGATGTGCGGTTACAGGGTCAATATTCATCCAAGGCAGCATCACTGGCAGCACAGCTTACTCTAAAATGTCTTGAACCTAATCCTAGAAACCGCCCTTCAATGAAAGACGTAGTGGAGGCATTGGAAAAGGTTGATGCAATTCACAAACCAAAGGAATCCAAAATCAGCTATACTCAATCTGCATCTTCTCCCCATGGACAACAATCTAATTTACATTGATCTCTCTAGGCAGAAAGTTGCTGAAAAATGAGACAAACTATTAAATTAACCAAGGTTAAGCAGGAACACTGGTACAAGAATACAAAGGTCTCATGCTGAAAACATTATTAGATGTGATTTTGTTTCCTTTATTATTTTATTTTAGCAGTTAATCTTTTTCAATTCATTCAAATTTGGTGTACTAGTCATGATTTCTACTTGGTGGGAAAAACAGTGTGATGGGATTTTCAATTTATTATCATTGTGAGTAGAGTGAAAAATGAGAAAGGATCATTTTCATGCTATTCATTGTTTTTAGAATGTGACTGAACCAAGCCAAAAGCTTCCTCAGACACCTACACCACGGATGTTGGATCGTCTCTTGTGTCGGAGAAGGATCTCTTCCCATTCTAGGGTTTTTTTTTTTTTTCTCTCCAAAGTGTAGTTTATTACAAAAAAAGATTTAGCCGTTGAATCTAAATATATTATTTTCTTGGTTTTAAAAGAACGAAGGATCTGGATCCCATAGACCACAGCTACATTTTTTTAATTTCTAAGAGGTCTTATATAAAGCAAAAGCACTAAACAAAATATGCCTAAAAATTTGTGGAAATGCGTTTCTGTAAATTAATCTCAAAAGGTTGTTGCTTTGAGATACTGGGTACAGAATTAGAGCACTGAGTTCACCCAACACCACCCCACTAAGAAATAAGAATAGGGAAGTCCAAGTACCCCACTTGAGGAGAACAGATCCGGCGAATACTGGAGAGGTCCTTGGAGAGGACCAAAACGGCATTGTCTCTCTTGAAAAAAAAAAAAAAAAAAAAACACAAACAAACAAAACAAATCCAAATTCAGCGCATGCCCAAGATTCATCACGCAACTGTTTCTTTCATTTCATTCTTCTTCCTAGCGATCTTAAATCTATTTTCTACTACAAAAAAAATTCAAATTCAAATTCAACTTATGCCCAAAATTCATCACGCAACCGTTTCCATCATTTCATTCTTCTTCCCAGCGATCTTAGATCTATTTTTCACTTTGACTAAGTTCTGCAATTCACATGGCACTTGTAAAAACAAATGCTAGAATCTATGTGAAAGGGAATCAGACGCTGCAAATTTTTTAAGGTACAGGGTGTGTTCTTCATAGCTGTGGGTGTGTATATTTGCATTGGTTTCCTTAGTAAAGTTATATGAATAGAGTTTTAGAGAGTTCTATCATCTATGTAAAAATTGTCCTTTGACAGAGAGTTCTTCGTTTCCTATTTCAATTCATAACTCTGGATCCAGACTTTTAAAATGCTGATAGGTTGAAATAGCAAGTTGACTTGTTTAATTTTTATACTCAAAATTGACTATTGACTAACAATTGAGATTTGTTGAATTTAATGTTGGCACCTTTAAGAATGCAGAGTTTTTTTTTTTTTTTTGGTAACAGAGTTATTTCTTCATATTGTTTTAGACTACAGGTTGTCAATTTTAAGTCTTCATAGGTTGGCAACTTTGAGATTTGGAATTTTGGGCATGCACAAAATTTGGATTTGTTTTTTTTTTTTTTTAAAGGAGAGACGACCCGTTTTGGTCCTCTCCAGCGTTTGCCTCTCCACTGGATCTGTTCTCCCACTTGAGTGGTTGTCTTCCCGCCTACCGCAGCTAGTAGCATCTAGTACGCGATACTTAGAGGTGGCAATGAGCCGAGCTAGCTCGTGAGTTACTCATTAAGAGCTCGAATCAAGCTCGACTCTTTTTTTAAACGAGCCGATCTTGAGCTTTATTTTAACCTCGTTTAGTAAAACAAGCCGAGCTCAATCTTTCCAAAGCTCGGCTCATGAGCTCGTGAACTAGCTCGTTTAATATTATTTAATAATTTATTATTTATATATATATTTATATACAAAAAAACTAACATAAATTTTTATTTGATTTAGTGGTAATTTATACAAATACTCACCAAAATGTCTTGGGTTCAACTCTCCTTGCCTACAAACTTTTTTAGAATTTTCAAAAAATCTTCACGAGCCTAAAGTAAGCCGAGCCGAGCTTTACCAAAGCTCAGCTCGTTGACACCCCTAACCAGAATTGACAATGCCAGCTCAAAAGGTTGCACAGAAGCCTGAAAAACTTTAGCCCACCTAGGCAATGGAATTTTATAGCTCAAGAAGCATCTCATGGAGTAGTGGGCAAGGGTGTACATGATTCGGTTTGATTTAGATTTTAGAAAATAATAATAATTAATTCAAATATTCGGTTAGCATAATAAAATAATTATATTTGATTTTCAGTGACTTGTACAAATAGAATAATTATAATCAATCTGGATTGGTTTGATTTGATTTGAATTGGTTTTCAGTTATTGACTAGAATTGGGACCCAAAAAATACAAACATTAAATAAAAGTACAAGAATTTATAATTTCACCAAATAACCCTATCAATATGACAAAAATAAATAACTTGTTATTAATAATTTTGTCAAAAATAAAGGTTGTTTAGTAATAATATAATTAATATATTTTTTAAATAATATTTGCTTTATTTTTGGATTCGATTTAGTTAACCAAAACCGAAATCAACTTTAACATAAAAAATAACTGAAAAAAAACCAACAAAAAAAAAAAACTAACCAAATTTCGAACCCAAATATTCGGGTGGTGCAGATTGGTTTGCTCGGTTAATCCAAACCGTGCTCAGCCCTAGTAGTGGGCATTATTATATGTTTATATATTTTGTTTTCTGGAAACCTCTGAACTAAAGCTGTAAGCGAGTTTTTAGAGATAGATGCTGAGACATGCGGCTTCAATATGTCTGGTTTGAGGATGTTTTAGAATTTATTTGGCTTGGCAATTGGGATGTCCCTTTGATGTTAAATGCCGTGTATTTAATTGTATAAGCTTATCAATTTGTCCTTTTTTTTCATATAGGCTAGTAAACGAACAGCAGAAGAGGCACCCTTTGTGACCCAATCTGTTTATATGCTAAAATAGTCGGTTTTGGGGCCTTAAGATGGAGATGGATTATGCTTAACTCTTTCCTATGAGGTATGGTTCACAGGAGGAAACAAGTCATTGACGGTTCTGAATATAGTGTTAAGAGAGGCAGTATTTGATCTGGTTCCTAAGCTGCTACTCCTGTATTGTTTTATGTGTTTTCGCTTCTGGTTTTAGATGCGGCTTCAGCCTTCATCTGGCTCATTTAACTGGTACTGAAATGGAGGAAAATAGTGGTGTTGTTGCAAGCCAAGTGTTTTTGGGGTTTGAGTAGTGAGAAGATGCATATTTAGTATTTTGTCTGTGGGTCCTGTACACAATTATATTGCTGTCATCATGGATGGGAAACCAAAGATTCAAAAAGAAGAGAGATTTGGCTGAAGGTGTTGGATTTTTAGCTCTATTTTACTACTATGAACTGGGAATTAAGTATGTATCAGTCTATGCCTTCAGCACTGATAAATTCAAACGGAAATCTAAAGAGCTTCAATACATGATGGAAATGATGATAGAAATGATTGAGTTGATTCAAGAGGCAGAAAGTACTTAGAACGAAATAAGGTATATGGTAACTTGCAACTTTTGCGTCTTGCAGTGAGGGTTATTGTATAGCATAGATTGCAGCTATAATTGCAATGGTTGATGAGAGTGTGAAGAGAAATGATATTGGTGAGGATTTTCAAGATTCCTGCGAAAATGCTGATGTACTTCTACAAAAACAAAAAAGTTTGCTTCTAATGGTATAATTGAATTGAGGACAAATATGGTGTGTCTGTTATGCTAGTCAAATACCCCTTTAAGATAGGTCTGGTGAGGTTGAAAGTGCAACTTGCAGTGAGCTTCCAACAGGTATGTAATCAGCAGATGTTGAGAAGCTCACGTACATGGTAGTGGCACCTGACCCAGATAACTTGATTAGAAGTTCTGGTAAGGCTCTCCTTGGCAATTTCCTTCTTTGGCAGACAACTGCATGTCTATTATACTACCCAAACTGCACTTTGGCCGAAATGGGTCTATTGCATTCGGTGAGGAGACGAAAAAGATACAGTTCTGAGCTGTCACATTATTACTAAAATGAAGTCATTGCGTGAATCATGTGATAGTAGTACCCTTCAATGGCACTATCATACTTTTCTCTGTCTATCGTTTTTCTTTACCACTAGCCAGAAGTTGGAACTTAGAATGTTGCTCCTAGTGTGTAATGTATCTTGAAATATTGAGCATTCAGATTTCAATTATAATGCTGTGTATGCGTTTCCAGACATCCTGCAGCCAGCCAGTGTGAAAATATTCTGAAAGAATTTCTGTTTCTACCAAAGAATTTGAGGGATGATGGAGTCTAATTGTCTTCAGTCAATGAAGCTAACCATGAAGACCTTCTAGATGACCATTGAAGGGCAAGGCAGCTATTGGAAAAGGTTTTCCAGTTTTGACTATTTGAGCCCTGCTTTCTCATTGGTAACTTATTGCAATTGTGGTTTATTAGGGGACGGCTGCCACGGTATGAAAATCTAGTCTTACCTATATTCACTTTTCTATCATGGGTGCCGTGTCAAAAGAAAATTGAAGACTTTTAATCGGACTCAGCCAACTGTCTTTTGGACGATCCAGATTAAACTCCAAAATTTACACTGGAAGGAAAAGCATAATACCTTTGATACTGGATGACTACTTCTTAAAGACGTAGCAGTTGAGAAATTCATTTGAGACGACCAGTTGCAAGTCTATGCTGGTCCATCTCCATCACTATTCACAAGTTGAATACAAGCTCTATAAGAATCCACATCTCCAATAATGTGAGCCAAATACACTTCCTTCAATATTAGCTATCAGGATTCAGAAACTACTATGGCTCTCTCCTTGCACAACTATGTCCTTGCCATTTTGCTCTTAGCCTTACTCCCATTTCTGGCCACCTCCAACTCCCATCACCACCACCACCACCACCACCATGGACTCAAATCCCTCCATTTCTCACTCTTTCAACATGAAACAATAAACAAAACAGGATACATCATAGTGACTGGAGTGGCAGGACCACCAGTTAGCCAAACCACAGTCCCTTTTGGCACCTTATTTGCTTTTGAAGATCCCATGACTGTGACTGCCAATATATCCTCCAAAACTGTTGGAATTGCAGAAGGAACTTCCATCGCTTCTAGCTTGGATGGTCTTCGCAGCATCTCAATTGCTAAGATCACTTTGAATTTGAAGGGTCATAAGGGATCCATTTCTATTGTTGGAGGCACACATAATACCAAACCTGCTGATCATCCTGTTGTGGGAGGCACTGGTGATTTCTTGTTTGTGCAAGGCTATGTTACATCTTCTCCTGTGGATCTCCAAGGCCAAACAGTTGTCTACAAGATTGAATTTCACCTTTACTGGCCTCCATATGCAACTTCCACTTCTTAAGTGGTTGATGAGCAACTTCAAGAATCCTCTATCTAATTAGTGATTCCAACTAGTTAGAATTACATTAATTATATGGTGATTCTTTTTTGTATTGGAGGTGTCATTTCATTCTATATATGTACTTCTCCCCATTTGTATCCTCAGTCACAGTGATCTTGTACCCAATAACTTGTAATGCTCAATTCAAGGTTTCACTTGCTTATCTATTTTCTACCAGCAGTTTTTGCTTTCCTTTTCTGATCAGAATCTTTATTTTGTTCTTTTCATGGAACATGAAAGCATTGGTCAAGCAAATAATTACCAATTATCTAGCTTTTAGGGTCAAGGTTTTGTAAAGAAAATGGGTTAGTATATCATTTGCTGCAAGACTTGCGAACTGACAAAGTCAGACTTGCAAGGCAACAAATCTGTGTGTCTTAATTGCTGATTTTTGCATCTTGAAGCTGCTTCACCTCCTACTTCAAAGGGCAGCCAGTGATTAATATGAGATTGACCATGAAGACCCTTGTTGAATAATCTAAAGTTTGACAACTTGTCATCCATAATTTGGTTGGTCACTATTAACTAGTAGCCAAATTATTATTATTATTATTATTTTTGAACTAACTGGTGGCCAAACTTGAATCATATTTTTTTGGGGGAAATGGAACTGCATCAACAGAATTGAAATGTATTCATCAGAATTTTACAAAAAGACACAATAATATCTTTACTAGGAAAAAAATAATCTCAAATAACATTTGGTCTTGATAAAATTGCTTTTAAAATGCGGACTGGTATAGTAGCCGTCTTAATTTTTCTGGTAAATTGATCCGCAGTCTTACTAAATCTGCAAACACACAATATTTTGTATGCATCTCACAATTTATATGTTAGTAATAAGTTGTTAAATCTGCAAACACACAATATTTTGTATGCATCTCACAATTTATATGTTAGTAATAAGTTGTTGCTAAGATAATAGTTTGAGGGAGTAATGAGTCGAGTTAGCTCGCAAATAGTTTCGAATGAGCTCGGTTTGCTTTCTTAACTAGTTGGTTTTGAATTTTATTTTGAACTTGATAAGTAAACTGAGTAAAGTTCAATTTATTTTCAAGTTTCTCATAATTGTTTGCGAGTCCAAATCGCTTCATATTATCTATATTATTATAAAAGTGAGAGACCCCTTATGGTCTTCTATTTTATAATATATATCTATTTAAATTATTTAAAAACTAAATTCAATAATTAAATCTCATCCTATCATTAATAACTACTATTTATTTTAATTAAAAAATACTCTTCTCTCTCCGCACATACAATAGAGTAGTTTCTCCACTCTCCCACTTATAAAAATAATTCTCTTATTAAATTAAATTTAACTAAAACAACTTGAAAATCAAAACTTTATACTTTTTAAAAAAGTGATTCAACAGGTACGTAACCATGTGCATGTGGCTAGATTATATATAAATGTGACTTAACAACATAAACATTTTATTTTCTTAAATAAAGTTTTGACTATTACATATATATCATTTAGTTATTATTTGATAGAATTAACTAATTTAGTTTTCCTAATTTTTCTCCATTTTAATACTAATAATAGGATTATAATTCTTTTTTACTATTTATTTCTTTTTCTAATTCTTTTCAATTGTATGAATCAAAATTAAAAAAATTCTGAAAAATTAAAAGAAATATTAAGTGTATATTTTTTATATTATAATATTTATTTTTTAATTCTTCTGCTACCTTAAGAATTAAAAAATATATACATTTATATTATTAAGTCAATTTTAATTAAATTTACTTATTTTTTAATTACAATAACAAAGAGTAATAGTTAGTTATTATTTTATTTATTTTTTTTCAAATAAATCACTAGTTTTTTTCTAACTCTTATAATAATAATTTTTTTAATTCTTCTTATATTTTAAAATTTTAAAAAAATCATAAATTTATTATGAATTTAATTTTTAATTATATTCACTTATTTATTAATTACATTAACATGGAGTAATCTTTAGTTATTATTTCATAATATTAAAATATTGTGCTTGAAATAGAATACTAATTTTTTTTCTAACTCTTATAATAATTATTTTCTTCTATCTTGAGAATTAAAAAAAATAATAATAAATTATGAATTAATTTTTACTTATTTGTTTAGTTACATTAATATAGAGTAACCTCTTAGTTATTATTTCATAGTATTAAAATATTGTACTTCAAATATATCACTATTGTTTTTCTAACTCTTCCCATTTTAATACTAATATGATTATAATTTTTTTCTTAATTATTCTCAATATCATGAATTAAAAATAAGAAATATTAAGAATATAGTTTTTATTATTACAATATTAGTTTCTTAATTATTCTTCTATCTTAAGAATAAAAAAAATTAATAAATTTAAATTATGAATTTGATTAGTTTACTTATTTATTTAATTCCATTAACATAGAGTAATATTTCCTTATTTGTAAATTAATTAATTAATTTCGACGACTTAATTGAATATAAACAGATTAAAAATCTCATTATTCAATGGTCTACAGCCCAATTTTCATTTAGTTAATTAGTAAGTTCTTATGAACTGTAATAATCCAATGATCTAAACACAAACTACACTATATATAAATAAAGAGGTGCAATCCAATAATTGGTTTCATAAAAATTAATAATATTTGTGTTATGCATGCTATATAGATATAAGTTTTAATAATGGTCAAGATATATAATGCAATATTAAGAACAAATCTATACCCATGTGGAATAGTATCTCATAAAATAGTTGTAAGAAAATGATGATTACGTAAAAATCTTCCAATTGATTCCAAATTCTATAATTTTCATATTCTATCATTTAACAGATAATATAATTGACTTCAAGGATTGGCTAAAATATCAACAAAATATATCTCTTCATTAATTTTTTGAGAGAGACCGTTAAAGAATAAATTATCTAATCCTGACGTAGACAACATGTCTTTTATCATATCAAAGAAATAATTAATAGAGATATGTATAAATTGACTTAAACACACCTAAAACCTAATAAAAAATAATATGGGTGTGAACTTCGTCTTCTATACAAAATCGCTCTAATTAATTTACATTTTAGAATTAGAGTCACCTTCCTCGTGGGCTTGAAATCTTAGTTGTTTAATATGCAAAAAGCCAGTCTTGCTTTTGACCTTCCACATTAAATTGCATAGCTTGCGGTGAAGAATCAATAATATCGTATACAAGATATTTTCTTAAACAATTATGGTGTTTATCTCTTTCACTTGAGCCAACCACAACTCATTGACAAAGAACTATATATCAATATATAAAGCTACACAATGTGAAGGCACAACACAATTACACAAAACCAAGCACATGCATGTTCTAAGAATTGCTATGGCTCTGTCTCTGCAAAACTTTGTGTTTGCTATTTTTGCCATAATCCCAATATTTGAGGCCAACTCCATTAATTCTGAACATCATCCTCATGATCACCACCATCACCATGGACTGAAATCCCTCCACTTCACACTCTTTGACCAGGAAACAGTAAACAAAACAGCATTTACCATAGTGAATGGTGTAGCAGGTGCAGGACTTAGTGAACTTGCAAGTCCTTTTGGCACTTTATTTGTTTTGAATGATCCCTTAACTGTCACAGCCAATTCTTCTTCCAAAGTAGTTGGAACTTCTGAAGCATTGACAATCACTTCTAGTCTAGATGGGCTTCAAGGTATTTCAGTTGCAAAGTTCACTTTAAATTTGAAGAATCATAAGGGTTCCATTTCTGTTGTTGGAGTCACTCATAATCTTAATCCTTCTGATCATCCTATTGTTGGAGGAACTGGTGATTTCTTGTTTGTTCAAGGCTATATTACTACTTCTCCTGTCAGTTTCAGTGGCCTAAATGTCATTTTCAAGATTGAATTTCACGTTTACTGGCCTCCATACGCAACTTCAGCTCATAAAGGGAATAATTAATCTCTCTGTATTTTTCCACTTTCCAGCTTGTCTGTTTCTTTCTATATTTGTACTTAAAGAATAATCTCTTCTTGATGTTCTCTTATTGAATTTAATAAATGATAAATATGTGAAGATTGACATAAATGTTATATATGTATCGAGATTTTAAACTTTGACATGTTTTCAATTTTAATAAATATATATCGAGATCATGCACTTAAAATATTGTTTAACCTAAAAATTAAAAAAAATCAATTTGACTTTGTAATTGATACATTCCAAGAGACTAGTATACAATTGAAAGAGGAATTGATTTTTTTTGCAAATCATTTGTCAATAATCAAACTTTGAACATAGTAGCAATATTATTGTACATACTTTAGTAGTTTTACTTCAAATTTTAAAATTTTGTAAAGGGACAGGTCTTGCCACACCATTATAATGACCAAACTTAGATCTATGGAATTAAAGTGCATCACTATAATTTTAAGGTATTTATGAGATTTTAGAAACAAAAATAAAAATATTCTTATAAGAAAAAGGCATGTCAAATAACATTTTCTGTTAAATTAACAGTAATTACGGTCTTTCTATAGTAGGAGCAATTCTTTTCAATGGGTAGATGATGACTACGTAAGCAGAAGTTTTGAAAACCGTGCAAAATTCTTAAAAGAATATATAGGCCGGAGCCAAAAAATCAGGGAAAAACATAGCAGCAGGCAGTGCTAGAATTCAGGGAACAGTTCCATATCTTTATCGTTTTATAGTTGTCTGGCTAAATATTAGATCTTATACGTAAAACAATTACTCCATAGTTGTAAGCTTTACCAAGATAAATGAATACCTCTAAAATTGTACGGTACCAGCTAATGGCTTTCTACCATCAAATTAGACAAGTAATCAAAGTCTCAATATGCTGCAGGTGTCCGGCTTGGTTATTGCTCCAGTGACGATGTAACATCATCTGCCAAAGAAAACAATTTGATAAATTTATTTTGGTTCCTTGATGGCTCTATCCTTGGCTTGTGACACAGATAATGCCATACCAAGACAAATATGACCATACCATTACCACCATAAAATTAGAAAGTAATCAACATCTCAAGTTGAAAAATTGACATGACAAAATGACTATATCGCCATCAAATTATACCGTAAAACAAGTGGTTCTCCACCTCCACTTGGGTCTTTTGCAAAGTGTACCAAATTCCAATCTAGCATGCACCACAAGAAAAGAAGAAGAAATGTTTTGGACATAAAAAGGATGCTGAATTGAAAGATACAACATTTTGGACATTCTCAACTGAAAAGATGGCATCACGATTTACTAAGTCATTGCTGCCAAGACGTTTTAACTGAAAAACAGACTGCCATCAGAAGTGCCAATGGAGGGCCAGGATTGCTAGAAAGCAGAAACTACGAGGCTTCATAACAAGTTCATAAGTTATGAGACATACGAATATCTTTTGGGTCTTTTTTCTGTATAGAAATTTGCAAATTAAGACAAGCATTTCTAGTAGTGGAAATACTGAGGACCCAACAAAAAGTAACAACAGCTATCATTTTTTTTTTTCTTACCTCTCAAGATCTCATCTAATTTGGGTATTGAAAATTGGAATCTCTAGATTGCCTACTATGGTGGTGATCAGGGGTCCAACCATGATATATTCTTCAAAAGAAAAAAATGAAGAAAACAAAACAGAAGAGTATTCATATACATGAGGACAACTAGGGAATGACCAAATAAGGACAGACTCCACCGTGTCTGTGACAGACAAAGAACAGAAGCAATCAAATCAGAAGGAACTAGGGATGGATTTTTCATTTTATACAACTCAAAAAGAAAAAAAGGTAATACACATCTATGGATGCTGGAAAAAGGACAACTACTATAAGATAACATAATACTAAGTTCGATATAATCCAGACAAATCTTGAAAACTGATTTCCATAAGGTTCACGGATTCAATTTCACACCCATATGTAAGTCATTGAGAGACTAGGATTTCAGCCGCATGCACCTTAGGCAGAGAAAGGAACAACATTAAAACAAGAAAAAAGTATAGCTCAACCAAATTACTGTAAAGGTCAACAGTAAATCTACCTTTATCAGGATTGCATTTCCACCACGAAAAGTTTATCTCTAGGTTATAAATATTGTAAGTGTAAATCTACACTGGAAAGATGTCAAAAAAAAGTGTCAAATAAGAGCAAAAAAATGAAACAATTTGATACGGGTTTAGTATGATTCTACGTTACTACTTGTTTGAAAAACTATGCGCTGTTATCATGGCTATCTAACTATTCTGTGTTACTACGTGTTTCTTAATGTTTTTTTTTTACTCCTGGGACAATAAGCCCCTGTCAACAATGATAATGATAAGGAAAATGTATCTGGATCGATATATAGTTCATATCAACTGCTACATCACCAAAAGAGGGAGTGAAGGCTGCTATAAACAAATATAATAGTGACAAGGAAACAGAAACCAATAGTTATCTGAAATTTAAAAGCTTTGGATGAAGTTAGAATTTCTAACTTCTATTTCCTAGTTTTAAGAAAATAAAATGCCAAAATTAAAATCCTGAGACATTAAAAAGCATAATAACTCGACTAGTATTCAAACCAAATTCATAATCAATTAGAAAAATCTAGTCGCACCAAAGTGTCAAATGACCCAACAAATAAACTATTTAATTGAAACTCTACTGTGTATGCCAAGATGACTACCGAACCACTTTTAGTAAACAAGTTAACAACAAAATCCCCACGTAACACAACACCTTCTCAGTCACCAATTGTTAGGATGGGATCCTTACCGGTCGTGTATTGTTTATCCCTACGAAATACCGGACGAAATAGAATGATAATGATCTTAGAAGGGATATAATGAAATTCTTTGATTGATTGCTCCTAGAGAAATGATCCTTACCATGTCCCCCATCAGTTAATCCTCAAAAATGACATCAAATTCAGCTCCATCAATTCAATTTCAGGCCATTAATTCCCTTTTGATTTTTGACCTGCAACCCCTTCGTTATTTCAACTATTTTAGATGCTAAAATATCATAGCAACCAGGTCCCTTAATCCCTTCCAGAACAAACTCCACTTCATTATCTACACTATCATTAGTATGGTTTTAAAAGTTCAAGCAACTAACCTGGCATTATCCTTGAAATTCTCTGTTCACTTGCTGCTGACCAGGTTGTTTGATTCCATCAATTGTCATCTAGGAAGAATGAAGATGATTGTCAGTACTCCATTTATTGCAAAAAGCATGATAAACTAACTCTGCATTACGAAATAGACCTCAGAGCTCTCAAGTGTCACATGGATATCATAGTATGGCTTTTTCATAAGTAGAACGTGAAACCGTTTTCTTTCCTCTCTCTCTTAATAATATTTCTTCTGTTTTCCTTTTCCCTTACTTACAATCATCCGCATTTTTGTTGAATTTAAACTACAGAGTTCATTCACAACCCAAATCAATAAATGCATGCCTCCCTCCACAACCTCGTTACCAATATTTGCACTACAGCACACTGACCATCTCATATATATGGCTAGAACTAAGTGACTTCCAATCAAACCTCAAAAGACTCCCAGTACTCGCCAACAGAAACAATGGTTTTGTTCCTTCAATGTATTCTTCTTCATATTTTTGGCGAATAACTAAGTTGACCCGCAAAAAGATACATCTATTGTAAGCAGTTTTAAAAAATGATACAGGAAAGGCAAAACTAACTTTCGAAAGACATAAATAGTGTTTAACCTCTTGCAAAATCAAAACGAAAACCTGAGAGCCTACACTATTGTGTAGCCACTGAAGCCATGCTATGATATCCTTCCATACAAAATCTTGACTCATCAATATTTGGAACCCGTAAAGTGCAACTAATAAATTTACCTGAACGGGGATTTCTTTTCCATTCCATAAAACTGCACTTGCCATGAATGCTCAGGAAAATATTTAGAATAATTAAAAGAACTACTGTTTTTTTTTTTTTATCAAAAATACATGTTCTGAACACAAAATCTAATTTAAGAACCCAGAGTCCCTTCAATCAGTATTAAGAAAAGTTTTGTTCTTTCCTTTCTTTTTTTAGTATTATTGTGATAAAGAGTTTAACATAGGATAGATGACTCTGATAGAGTTAGAGATTCATTCAGAAAAAGAAATAGCATAGACTGGCAACTACATGACATGATTTAAAAACTCACTGAACTCAACAATGCCAATTCAGAGGTATCTTGATGAAATAATCAGGTCGTATAATATGTATGAAAGAAAACAATAGGGACTGAACGAAGGAAAAGCATACCAATATCGAGTTTGTTGATTTTCATAGGAATCCTGATTATCAAGAAAAAATACATTAAAGCAAGAAACGGAATCATACATTATATTGAGAGGGAAAGTTGAAAGAGCAAAACTTTACATTGTTCATAGCCCATATCAACTCTAGTAAAGTTTGCGGACTAAACCTGCACCCATAATATAAAATACACTGACATCAGATGTACCAGAAAGAATTACAATTTCAACTTTTAATGAAGCAACTTACAACATTTTAAAATACCCATAGTTTTAGAGACCCTAAAACTTTCAAATATCAAATGGAGAGACGTAAAAATTAAAATTTTCCGCCATTTATGGCATATAAGAAAGAAAAGTACGAGAGCAGGAATAAGAAATGGGTCAGAGAGAAAAGCAGAATTCAGACTAACCTGTAAAAGGAATTTTGCTGAGGTACAGCGAAGCTAATGAACGAAGCAATTGCGCGCGCTATATTTGAGATATGAGATAGGGGATGAGGCGAAGGAGACGGTCTCAGAAGCCCACTACGATTTGCCTCTGCAACCTAACCGCTTGGTGGAGAAGAAGCCCACTCCAATTCGGCCTATTTGCCTCTAACCCTAACCTTAACCCTATTTATAGTTTATGCGGAGCCTAAATTTCACTCTACCTAGTTAACAGCTGGCATACTTCTATTTTGAATGGGCTTTGGCCCATGATCTGCCAGCTTTCTTTTTTGATGCCACGCTGGAATATAATTTTGCACTTAAAATCTAGCCCATAAAATCCACCACTGAAAAAAAAAAAAAATTATTTTAAAAAAATAAAATAAATCAATATATCTATATTTAAAATATTAAAAGTGATACACTAATTTCACTTGATCAATAAATTTAATTTTATATATTCATTTCTTCAAAATTTCACAAATAGTTATAATTTTATTTTATTCTTTTTAATTTATTTTTCTTATTATGCAACTTCAACTTATTAATTAGAATAGTCCCTCTTAAGTGATTCCAACTTGTCTATAATATATTCTCTATTTGTATGTACTTGACGATTACTTGCACTAATGAACTAGGAAACAATTTAAGAGACAAAGTGATGACCCATTTAGTATACCCAAAATAAAAAAAATAAAAAAAAATACCACATAGAAACAAATAATATAAAGAACATCAAACAAAGGATCTGCTTTAACTTGGTACAAATCAATAGTACACATTATTGAGGAGGAGGAATAATACAAATCAATGTCAATGATTTAGTCTTATAATTTTATTTATTTTTTAAAATTATTGGGTGTCATTTGAGTTAAATGTCATTTGACATAAGTCTGTGTTTTAGAATTAGAACCGTGTTCCTCGTGCTTCAAAATTTTTAATCACAACTAGCTATGCTCTGGGAAATCCATATTAAACTGCATATTTTGCTAAGGAGGGACATACTAAACCTGTTAAGAGTAATTACTAGTTTCATTTGAGGCCACAACATCCAAATAGAAGAAACAAGTTTGTGGCGTCCATGGGAACCATTACAGATCTATAAGACTGCACAATATGAACCGAAGTTCTTTCGAGAGTACTTGTTATGGTGCTCTCTATGCACAACTATGTCCTTGTTATTTTTCTTTTTGCCATTCTACCATTAAAGGCCACCTCCAACTCTCACCGACGCCGCCACAACCAACTTAAATCCCTCCATTTCACACTCTTTCAACATAAAACAGTATATACACCATTTATCATATTGGATGGTGTTACAGGAGCAAAATACAGTCCCAACTACCAGCGCTTTTGGGAGGAACTTTGTTTATTTTGAATGATCCCTTAGCACTCACAGAAAACCCATCATCCAAAGTGGTTGGAACTTTATAAGTATTTTATGTTACATCTAATAGAACTTCATATTGGTTCCATTACTGTTCTTGGAGTTGCACATAATGCTTGGCCTCTTGATCTTCCTGTTGTGGGTGGCATTGGATTCCTTGTTTGTTGAAGGATATGTTACGACTACTCCTATTGTTCCTACAGGCATAAACTTTATAAGGTTGAATTTCACCTTTACTGGCCTCCATATGCAATTCAAATTTCTTGAAGTGGCATGAGCAACTTCAGAGCAGGTCACACCAAGTTTGTGTGTATGGTTATTTATCCTAGAGAGAACATAAAACACGAATAAAGCATACTCATAAATCCGTATAAACTTATGCTATTATTGGAAAACTATCTCTTACTCTTATCATAATCAATTCAAATTCAACAAAGATTACATATAAACCACCTGTAAATTATAGTCACAAAAAAACAGTGGCTTAATTTCGGGTAAAAATGCTATGTCACTGATGGAACTCAAGATCATTGTCTGCATTTTCAGTAACTTGAAGATAGTAAAACCAATCCAGCAGGGAATTGAACTATAAATATGTAAAAATTAACCAATAACTCAAAAGTACACCGACTACAGCTTGAATGAACAATTATATCAATCAGGAAGGTGGGAAATGCTCGGAAGAAATTGAATTGGTCAAATCTTGGTCAAATCGACAAAGCAGTATGAACAAAAAATCAACACCGAGGCTTGTGCAGACGAGGCCTATTGCAGAAAATCCTTCCATTGGCCCTCACAACTGCTGCTATACCCACACTGAGGCCTGCCCACATTATTGAAAAGAACAAGTGCCGGAGATCATACCGAACTGTGGAGAGAATAAATAGAATATCATTACTTGAAGTCAGAATTGTATGATGAGTCATATTGACTTCCCTATTACATTGTAGAAAACACATTTGCCCATCTACCACTAAGCACCAGCCATTAGTATGGCTATGCTTCTCAAATATCTATTTCAGAAATTTTGACAAACGTGCCTTTTTCTCAATTTGGAAACACTTGGAATAGAACTTCCTTCTAAAACATCACCACCCAATAATAGTTCTGGAATGTGTCTATAAGGATCTGAATGCAGATATCATCAAAGATTTAAAAACTAGTATAACCATGGAAGTCTATGATGAATAAAGCTTTAGGGTACTGTGGATACCCTTTAATGTATGGGAAAATTGAAAGGTCAAAAGTCAGTAAGCAGACATCATCACACATTTTAAGCTGCTTTAACCATAAATATGCAATGCAACTATAGCTGTCCCTTAAGTCTCTGCATGCCCATGTTAATCCAAGTGAGGGCTCCTCACAGTTGAATGGTCAAATACCATCTGATTCAGTTTCTCCCCTACTGTCAAGATTTTCAATCAGTGTCTGTGACTGGGATCCTGCATATTCAAGTTGCTTTTGGTCTCCTACAATCTAACCTGAGATTCTTGTTATGGTTCCTTCTGACTGATCTAATGTGTTACACAACATGACAACAATACTATATACCCTAAATTTACCAAAGATCTTGGCATCCTATTGTATGGTTGCAACACTAAAAAGGTGGAAAGTGTGAGTTCAAATCATGGGTGTACGTGGATGTGGGTATGTTGGAAACAGAAACAGAAAGGGAAAAGAAAAAAAAAAAGACCTAGTTCTGATATACATGTATAAAGTATTCCTTCATGTTAAAGGAACAGTCACCTCACCTTGCCTGAGTGACATGGTAGCAAAAAGGAATCCAGTCAAAACCAAAGATAAAGCCAGAGGAAAGGACTGCAAAGATAAACAATATAATGTTAGAATTTGAGTAAATAATCATAGATTTACGTAAGAAGCACGTGTGAGTTTGATTAATCATGAAACATGAGAATCAATGTTACAGTAAGTTCTTTTCTTTGACTGAATGAAAGGATTGCTTATATATTATAACTAAAGGTTGGTTAGCAATTAAGTACACATAATCCAAACTACTTTGCAACAGGGGCTTTCGCAATCTCTGCCTACTCTATAGGCCTCAGGACCATCTTCATGTAACCTTATGGGGTGTTTGGTAAAAAAAAAAAAAAAAAAACACTATGCAGTGAAGCCGGTAATTGAAGTTTTTTGGGTGAACTGAAAGTTGTATTCAGGATTCCCTTCTTAACCATTTTAGGAATAGTCATCCTGAAAGTTCTAGCCTATAACTGGTGATAAATATCAGGTCATCATGAATTGGTCCGTACCAGATTTCTAAATTTGGCAAACCACCCCCCCCCCCTCCCCCACTAGACTCAACATGGCAAACTAACTGTCAGAAAAGGCAGATTAAGAAGAGAAAAAAAGGGCGGCCCAGTGCACAAGGCTCCCCCATTGTGGGGTCTGGGAAGGGTCAGATGTATGCAGCCTTACCCCTGCATGCAGAGAGTTTGTTTCTGCGACTTGAACCCGTGACCTCCAGGTCACAAGGCAGCAACTTTACCGTTGCGCCAAGGCTCACAAACTAGATATTCACGAAGTCCCTAAATAACCAGGATGAACTCAGTGATGCATCCACCTTTACAGAGTTAGATATTCAGAGCTCCCATTAGAGAAGAAAGAAACATAGGAAGAAAGGAATGAAAAAAAAACTAGAACCAAAACTTCTGCCTAAATAATTTATTTGATTTCCATCAGACTTTGTACTCACAGCTATAGCCTCAAGGCCTCTTTTTTGCGATGAGGGAGTTGTATCTCGGCTTACAGAGACTATGTAATGTCCTTGAAGAAGGTCAATCGCATCCTTCACATAAACAAAAGAAGTCAGTAACGTTAAACTATTAAATAAATAGTTAAAAGAGAAACCGTAATGGAAAAAAAAGAGAAAGACAAAACAAAAGCCTATTTAGATCAAAGGATAATGTCATTCCAAGAAAGCTTTAAGAAATTGACACTAGTAAAGTGAATCGCTTTTGCAGATCATCAACAACTTCTAGATCATATTTATATAAGTGCAGGGGACATAGAGAGAGAGAGATAAAACTTGCAGAGCATAATTAGAGTATCTAGATGAAGTTATCAATACCTGTTTTGCTCCATCATGAAAATTATTCAAATAATATCGTTGAAGGGCATATACACCATCATTAACAATCCCTTGAAAAGTCCGCTGACCACATCTGAATTCAACCAAATTCATACTGATGTCAGTAAACTCGGTATCACAGAATTGTCACAGAAATAGCATATTTTAAATACTGCCGTTGAATCTAGGATAGTAATTTCAACCAGAAACTAGAATTCGCTGGTGTTCAACAAAGAAGTAGCACAATAATAAGATCATACAAAAAAAGCAACAGAGAGAGAAAATATTCCACAATTAACATATTGATTGAGTTATTATGTATCAGTGTTACATATTTAGATTGCTAGATTTCATATAACCACAGAGAAACATGATTATGATAGAATATCAATTAGATGATATTATTTCAAGTGTTTCTAGCAAAAACAGTAATGCAATGCATATAAATTCCCAGAAAAGGAATGTAATAGGGGAAAAAGGAACCAACTTCCTACAAATACTGGGATATAACTTTTCCTTAAAAGAGTAACTGCATTACTCCATCAGACAATGGAATTTGAGCAAATGATAGATAAAAGCATTTAATATCTGTTTGAGTCACTAATGAGAAGCATCTGTAAAAAAAATTCCGGAGAATTTACTGTTACCTCAGATTTATCTAAATCTCAAAGCCATTTCTTCAAAAGCAGTATATTGGTAGTACCATTCTAATTTAGTGCTATGGCAGATAATTAATCAGCAAAGCTATCAATTGTTGCTAATTTGAATGTCACATGTACCATACTCTTCAATACCAAACACAACTTATATCACCTAATTCTCCAAATTGGCAAGAAATTTTAACCTAATCTTAAAAGGGTTTTTTTTAATCATCTAGAACTAGTGTTTGAGAAGAGACTGACTCACAATGTTTTTTTTGTCGTCATGAAAACTTACAATTATTTCTTACCAGGGAAGTTTCAAAAGAGAAAACATTTTGGTGACATTACAATTCTCTGTCTGGTCTTGAAGTTTAAGGAAAAATGCGACACAGAAAAAAAAGCTTCATAGTAGACCCTAGAGAAAATACCTGACAAAGTCTCCTTTTAAAGCAGGAGTGCCTGAATACTGAATGCTTATGTCATCCCCATGATTAGCCCACACTACATACAAAAAGCATGTAAAATTTAAAGAGAAATGAACATGAGTACATGATTTGTCATTAACATGTTCTCAAAGAGCATAATTTCAAAAATAAATACCGAAAAGAACTCACGGATCTTAAAGCTTTCGTCTAAATTTGGATGTGAGATAATGGTTTCTTCAGCACCAAAAATACCTAGCCTCCTAAGCTGGTATTCCAACATGTTTCTGCCTATCATGCTCTGCAACCATTATTATGTAGTAAATTACAAAATAAACACGAACAGTTACAACAATGCCACTCATTCACATACATGCACACAATACATGTACATAGTATGACCTATCCCATGTCTGAGTTCATTTAGAACTCAAACTGAATGCAACCAGGAAGTTTGTTTAAATAACACTGAGAATGTTGGCATTATAGGCAGAGGAAAACAAACCAAAGGAAGTAATTTCTTACCAGCAATGCCTTGTTCTTACAGGAAATGAACTTAAAATGATGATGATGAGGAAACGAACTCGAAATAATGATTATGATGATGATGATAGTTGAACAAATCAGATAAGATTAACAAAGTTGTAAACCAATATGGAGAATGAAAGAAGTTTTGTGACCTTTATTGAATTCAAGAAGACAATTAAAGGCCACATTTAATTTTATACAGTTCCTGGAATTTTCCTTAAGAGCTCCCTAAACAGTTAATACAAAACAGATATTCTCTTCAAGGACTGACGATAACGAATGCATGTTGACTAAGAAGAATTTAAATGCACATGCAATCTAAACACACATACTCAAGAGACCTATTTAAAATACTGTTCATAAAAAAAAAAACTGACCTGAGTTACGTTTGTACGGTCTAAGCAATCAATACAATTGGTCCTGACAACTCCAAGTTGTTCCTTCATTTTCTCACCCTTTTCATTCAACAAAAGGTACCTACAATTTCCAGTGAATCAGATGATCTTTCTCCACCTCTTTCGATTAACAATCAATAAAATAATGAAATTGGAATGTGATAGGTGAATACATTTCAACCAATGAAATAGCAAAAATGGAAAGAAAAAAATATGTAATAGTTGCATTTAAATAATTCATTTTTTAGGGCAGTGGGGACAAAAGATTGATAACTCATGAGTTATGAGTATGACTGATACAAAAACAAAGTAAATTTCGAATCAAGAAGCTTAAGAGCATGGAATCCATACCCATTTCTGTCGATAAAATCTGATATTTGTTCGTAAAGGATGGACAGGCGCTCAAAATGAATGTGCCCACAGATATGATGAAAATCAAAGTGCACATATCTACAATAACCAAAAGGCATGAGTATGTAACAGACTTATATAATGCTCATATTTTAAGATCTACAAGACTAGATGAAAGAAACTTCTACCTTACATCATCACTAGCAATATGTTGCATTGCATTAGCAAACTTTTCACCCAACCTCCCCTCACCTCCATGCTGAATATAAATAATATAAAGGAGACATTAGAAAGATAGTTCAAATAGCATGCATGCCTACACAAAACAAATTAGCATAGACTTGCTAGAATGTATGCTCAATCAAGCAATTGGAGACACTAGTATTATCATGTGAAAATGTCAATTATCAGATAAGATTCATGCAGAAGAAAGAAACATCCACCTTGTTGATAAGATCAACAGCTAACACAGCCCCATATTTTTTCCTTAAATCTAGAAAATGCCGCTCCACTACACGAGGCTGCATGGTATGCATGCACCAGCAGTTAATACAGATAGAAATCATTATGTGAAAAATCCAACAATACCATGCAAAAGAAAAGCACTCACAGCTTCCTCAAGTTTCACAATCTCAAACTTAGGCTTGTATGTCAAGTCAACAATCTGCTCCCAAAGCAACGGAATAGATCCCCGAACCTGCAAAATCAAGGGGCTCCTAATACGACACAGTATAGATGTAACCAATATGTAAAACATAGGGGCAAATTGATCGATTGACCTTCTCAGTTTGGAGGCATGGTGCACCTCTGTTTCCTATTTCACTTTTTTTTTGGTTTGGTAAATTTTGGTATTGAAGGGACGAAAATGGTATCCATTTCCATTTCTATCCTTTCTGTTTTCTCCCGTTACCAAGCAAAAGATGTTTTTGTGTTTACTCCCCATTTTCATCCCTTCCAATTTCAAACATAGCAACCAAACCCTAAAGGTTTCAAACAACATAGAAGGATTGCCAAAGCACCTTGTAGAAAAGAAAATTACACACATTCATTCTCTATAACCCCAGGAGTCCTACTTCTTGGACTTCAATATCAGTACCCAGTAGACTCAATATTGTTGCACTTCACAGTTTATCGGACAGGTTTCTTAAGCAACTATTTTCTTTCCTACAACCATAACATTATTTATATTTGGACTGTTGATTTTTATTCAGTATCCAAAACTTTTCCAATGTGCATAGAAAGTAATATGTAAGAGCAAGAGACAATAATAAGAACCATTACCTGAACAAATGATGCTGTAAATCCATTGAACTGCATAATTTGCTCAGTTTCCACAAAATTAGCAACATAACCATCAGAATCAGCTCCTCTTCTCCACATCCGAGTGCCTTACAGGGAATGCAAATCATTTTCAACTTGATTAGGCACTAACAAAAACTGTGATACATTTAAAATTATATTGGAAAAGCATCTTTAACCACAGGCACCAAAACCATTCTTAGCCCTTCCAACAAAATGTTTTCTGTCAAACCACTAAAGCCAGAGATTACTTTCAGTGCAACTTGGACCTACACATGCCTTCAAGACAAAATCATCCAATTGGCACAAATGAGATGGGCAAAGTATTAAAGCTAACTGCAAATTTGGTTTACATTATTTCCAATCAAGAGCCAGAAATGATCAACCTGGTTGGATAACTGTAACTATTGTATTACCCAATGCATTGATTTCCCTTGGCTGAAACATATTGAACTGCAAATACATTTGTGATATTTATAATGTATTTGCGATATTTATAAAGTGCACAAACAGGAACTGGAGATAGAGAATCGTATCTAAAAGCTTTGATTACCATTTCTTCTTGTGCATCTCCTAGCAATAAGGGTAACATCTATAATGTCTTTCCCAATAGCTGCTTGAAAGTTATGAAAGCCTGATAATTAGTTAAGGAGAAACTTCAAATGGAAAGACAATTACTAGGTCAAAACCTCACCATACAAGTAGATGAACAAAATGCACTAAACAACTAAACACAGGTACAATGTGATAAGGATACTCCCTTGAACTACTGGAAGTAAGTATGGATCAAGCTGCAAGTATGATATTCAGCATATCCATCAGTTAGTAACTCAGAAATTTATAACTGCTAAGGAAATGAGCAACAATAATACAATTTCTTACTGCAATCTCACCTTGTTATCTATGAGTGCTTCCAACATATAATTGTTCCATAGATATCTAGGCTCTGCCTGTGATAAAACATTTGGTGGTGTGAGCAAAATAGTTGTGGAAATCTATTACTACAGAAAACATCAGTTCAGACTAAATGTTGGAAGAACCTACAAATGAGAAGAAAAAAAAGCCTCTATTCTAGTACAAAAATCAGAAGCCTTTCATTGTAAATCCATTAAACAGAAGACTGATGGTGTAAACAAAAGGTAACAACTTTACAACCATCGCTTACCTGTCTCCAGAGAGGAAGCAATCTAGATTCATCACCCAAATCATGCAGTTTCTGCGCACTGCAAAACATAATATTGTTATGTTAACAACTAAAACTCTCAGCTTTGATTTTGCATCACTGTAGGAGTACCATGCATCAAACATTTTATTAAAACATCTAATCAGTTGATACTCCTAATTTGTCAATTTATAATTGCTCTACCCAGTAGGATCAATTTCATTATATGATAAACGTCATAGTTCAGCACTGACTGTCTGGCCAAACTAGGTGGAGGAAGCCAAGGAAACATCTCTCTTACTTCCATAACAGATTCTAAAACATGTGGCAGAGGTGCAATAAAATTATTGGAGAAAATAGATAAGTAAGCATGATTGAACATGTTCCTTTTCCTTAAAATGGAAAATACATTTAACTTTATATCATCATTTTCACTACTCCAAGCGAAGGCATTTGAAATCTTAAATGCTAATACAATGTGAATGCCACATATGTGAGAAGAAATGCTTCAACAAGCATAAGAAACTAATAGATGATTTTGAAATTTATACTAAACAACTGATTAATTAGACAAGAACTATAAAATTTATCATTGAGGGTTACATTTTCAAATATAAAACATACGGGGAAAAAAAAACTGTGTTATGTCTGAAGATAAAAGTATGAAGCAGCAGATGCAAGAAATTTCGTAAGTTGCTAACCATAAAGTTAAATTGGTATCATATGAGAAGTAAAGACCACATGTCTTTTCTGCAATATTTAGCAGCCCAGAAAACTCGGCCTCCATCTTTTTCTGCCAAAGTTGGTATAACATAGGATATGAGATTTAGATCAGCTAGCAATCATTAAGAAAAAAAAGAAAAAGGAAACAAGAGACAATAGCAGATTCACCTGTTCTGCAGGGCTATTATTAAGAGAATGATCACAAGGGAAAATCTTCAAGGAAGAAATTTTGTAGATTGGAAACCCCAAGTAAGATCCAACACATTCACGCTCAGTTATGACTATTAGATACGATCCTAAAAAGCATAATAAAGTATAATAACATCAAAATTATAGGAAAAAGTAAGTATAATGTTGAAAAAATTGAATTATTCTTTTTAAGAGGGATTTCCAAAACATTAACAGTAGATCAACAAATATCTAGATGATCAAAAATCACAAGCATTAGCAAAAGAAAGTTAATGAGCTGCTAAACTAGCCATAAAGATATTTGAAATAAAGTTATAGCATGTCATGTACATCTAGTTTGGTCTTTAACCAAAATGGTATTTGACTAGGTATCGAATACCAGTCCTACATACTTACTATAGTAGTATAGTTGACTACTAATTAGAAATGGAAAAAAATTTAAAAAAAAATCGTAACAACTTAATTCTGCCTACAAACATATCCTTGAAATCCTATCTTATTTTTCCTTCATCCATGTTCCAAGTTTACCAACAACTGATACTGGTTAGTCACATCTATCTACTATAATTATCATATTTTAAAACTTCAATGACTAACTGAAGCAGATATAAATATCAAAGTGTCTGCTAAGATTACGTACCAGCCAAGAGCTTCAGCATCCCAACAACACCAAAAATTGTTCGGATCTTAGGAACTCGATGAGTGCTGCTTTCAGGAAGCTCGTCTGGTGAAACAAGAGAAAAGGTTTAAAGGAATGGGAAAGGCGAATATCCATGCAAAGCACCAAGCCAAAGTCTGGAAACAACAAAACGACTCACCAATGAGTTTCATCGACCCATCCACCCGGCTCACTGCCAAAGAGGAACCAGAAGATCCATCAGTGGGCTCTAGAACATACTGATCTGGGAATTCCCAAAGTCGCATACGGGTGTATAGCTTTTGCCCAGAATCTGCCTTCTCCATCATTATTGGAATTCCAGCTCACTAAAGCAACAGTAAACATATAAACCCAGTATGCATTGATCAAGATCACATCTTTTTATTCATCATAAAAGAAAAAAAAATTGCATCTATGTATACTACTCAAATTGATCTACAATGAAGTTTAAATTTTTAGGAGTTTCCAGATCTATCAAGGCAATACATAACGCCTAAATGACTGCAAGTAGCTAAATTTAAGAGGAATTTAAATTAAAACCAAGTTCCCGCTAAATGACGCCTAAAGTTCAATCAGACTTCCCAATACTTTCCGAGCCACCAAACAAAACCAAACTAGAGCTTGAAGAAAGTGTAGAAGAATAGAAGGAGGATACTACCTGATAGAAAATCGGACTTGAAAAGTTAAGTGTGGAGGTATAAGATCCAACTACAAAAGGTAGCTTTGAGCTCTTCGGCTCTGACAAAGTAAAACCTTTCCTTTGGAGCTAAGGGTATGTTTGCGTGGTCCAGCAAATGCAGCGTCTCAACGGCCAAACTCAAACCCCAAAAAGGTAGTTACCCAAACACAATTGTGGTATCAGGCGGAAACTTCGACCTAAGCTAAAACAATGCCGGACGACTGTGCCTGCGTCACGGAGATACATGAACGGAATCCGACAAACGTGGAAGGTTTTTAATGGTCCGTGATGTACTAATATGGGAAGACGTGGTATCATACCAATCGTGCAATCACGATAGCCTTTAGATTTGATTACCATCGGGGTAGACTTGGACGGTCCACGTCCATCCTAAGTTTCAGTATTCAACAAACCTTATTTTTTTTCTCGTAAACAAATATTTTTATTTCTATTTTATTTTTTGTATGTGTTAATATCTTCTATATTAGATTTTGGAAATAATTTTTCTCCAACGCAACTAAATGTATTGTTACAATATTTGATTAAAAAATGTTTATGTTCTACGATAAATAATTGTTGGAGAATTACTTCCATTTAATAAGAACTAATTATCAAAGAGTAAAAAATATATAATTACCATTATTTATTACTATAATCTCAATAAACTTGAAACCAAAAGTAAAGGTGTTTTTAGGAGTGTTACTACATTATTAATATATATATATATTATGAAAATTCAGACATAAATATTTTTGTAGTTGGTTATGAGTTTATAATCTCAAACATTTGACATACTATGTTTATACTATTTGGTAATAATGTATACCGACTTTATTTTTGTATTACTCATACCATTTATTAAGAGTATATCTAATTTTGGAACCGTAACCTAACAATAAAACATATGTAATATACAATGTAAATCCAATTTTAGAACTGTAACCTAACAATAAAACATAAGTAATACAATGTATCTATATCGAGAACAAAAAATATGACAAAAAGATATATAGATAATTACAACTAATAAAATTTTACTCAGATTAAAATAGAAAGCTATTAATGAATTTGGATCGTCTATAATTTATAATAATTACATTTCAAAATGAATTTTACTCACTATCAAAATAGAAAACACTGTGTACAAGTACCTTTGATCCATTTTGTCCCTAGAAAACAAAAATGGGCAGATTTTATTTGGAGAGAGAAAACCATGCGTCTTAATTTCTCCCTCAGACACACAAGACTTACTTGCTCACTAGCTAGGAATATGAATCTTTCTCTGTTCAAGAAAGATTCATATAGACATTAAGGTAACACTGCATTAGCAAGCAGCAATGCAGATAAAACTGTAATTAGTCAAACAATTGTAGTATTGTACAATATGAAAATACATGTCATGAAAGAAAAATTAAGAGATCCAATCTCTCCCCCTCAACAAAAACATATAAATACATGTAATGATCATCATGAATGAAAGTACAAGATGAATACTAATTAATTTTAAAATCTAGGCTTGATATTTCAATGCTTTAGTTTTAATCTCCATCTTCACAGTACTGTAATCATTATACCTACCTCCCTCCCTCTAAAACCACATGATCTCATACAGATTTTCATGCATACGCACAATTATAAAGCTAATCACACAGTCTTTTCTTGGAATAAATCTTCACAAGCAGACTGATTGGTCAAAAAGAAAATCACAAGCAAAGAAACCCTATTTAAAAAAACAAACCAAACAGCATCAATAGCATTAATATATATAATTAACAACAAACCAGGTTCAAATTAAGCACCTGCAGTACACGTCCAGCATGATTCAAATTAAACTATGTACATCATATATATATATATATATATATATAACTCTATAAGTAATTTTATTTCTGAATATTAATAGATTATTTAATTATTTGTATCCTTATCTTCATGATTATCATATATCATCAGGATTCAGGAGGGGGGGGGGGGGGGCATATTCAGGTCCAATCCCTTCCTTTCAACATCACTATCATCCCTTTCTGCACCAGAAACTGTTTCGGCACTGGCTTCGTCTGTTGGCTCGATATTAAGATCAATCTCTACTCCTCTAGCAGGCAAATCCTCCACCCTTGGAATCATGACACCACCAAATGGTCCTAGGGCACAAATAATAATTATAATAAGTACCCTGTTTGGTAGATTTATTCATTACATCGAAACTTATAAATGAGGCCGAATAAAAAAAAAAGCACCAAACAGGACTTGGGGTTTTCCTTAATTACCTTGAGGTTCTTGTTGATTAACTACTTGTTCTCTTATTGGGGATGGTGGTGGAGAAGGAAATGGTGGCGGAAAACTCCCACGCCAAGTGCGTTCAGGGTGCAATCTCATATGACCAAACACGGCCTTCCAAGTCGTAAATTCTTTCCCACACACACGACAAGAAGGTGGCCCTTGCGGAGGGTCTAATATTTCAGCCCTCCGCTTAAGCGGCTTACTCCCACCACTACTTGATGCTAATAAAGCCCGATCATCGCCGCCTTTCTTTACGGTTAGCCCACCTCCAACAGCGGAGGACCCACCACTGCCTTCCCCGTCTCCACCACCAACAGTAACTAACACTGGCGTTGGAAGTGTCACGTTTCCCGTGAAGCATCCTTCTCCTCCGCCTATGCCTCCACCAACAGTACTCTCAGTGTTAGTATCGTCAGTGACAGCATTATCAATAACATCGGGACTAGGATGATCACCGGAAATGGGAGACAAGGCCGAGAAGGAGGAGGAGGAAGAGGACTTGTTTGGAGAGTCATCATGATCATTTGAAGCCATGTTTCGATTATGGCTATTGATGTTACCAAAAATCAGATAAATATGGGAAAAATAATAATAAAATTTAAATTTAAATTTAAAAAAAAGTAAGAAAATTGAGGAAGGAAATGTGGTATAGGATTGAAAATTTAATGAGTGTTTGATATGGTAATCGAGGTATTTTTATTTATTTATTTAAAATGGAGGAAAACAGATTCTTAAAAGTGACGGTTATTAACAGTTTGACTTTCCATATTCGCGCCATACAGATACAGTACATGACGAACATACCGATTTGCGAAAGGGCACAACGTTTCCTAACCATTTCCTTATCTGGTTGTCGCTGGATAAGGTAAGTAGCAAGTACATAGGTATGTGAAGATACATGTTTTGCTTTTTCACGGTTTTGGGCTGGGCTTTCATTTCGAGGTTTATTGCCTTATTTGGATCAAGCCTATGTTTTAATATTTTATTATTAATTGGAATTACATACCTTAATTTTGATATTTTTTAATTTTATTTTTAGAATATTATTATTTATTTCCTATAGTGGCAAGCTTTCCTGTATTTTCCTTTTTTTTTTTATATGTAAAAAAAAATTTAATTTTTTTATTGAACTAAGCCTAAGACTAGTTAATTTTTGTTGATGTAGTATTAGATTTTTTCTTTAGCATAAAAAAAGAACTATTAGATCAGATTTTATGAAAAACTTCTATGTGTACAAAACAATTTATTATGTGCTGTTGTGCACATAGCAATTTTCAAGATATATGATATGATGTTTTTTAGTTCAAATCATTATGAATTTATTTCATCCGTCATTTTTTTGTTAACTTCAGTATTATTATAAAATAACACACGATTTTAAGAGGGAAACAAAAAAAGTTCAGCTCCAAGATTTTAGCAACTAGAAGTCTTTCCCTTCACACAAACCTAGCAATTGTTTGATTTTATTTTTAGTTGTAAATCATAATTTGAAATCATGATAAAATTATTATTTTAATATTATTTGCAGACTTTAAAAATTATGATTTATAATCATAATATAATATATATTTTTATTATATAAATTATCATAAAATACATTCATATCTTATTTATTTGGTTTGGCATCTCCAGATGTAGACTATCCTCATCCAGTACATTCCCAACTTCTATTTAGAGTGGCTCTGATATAGTTCTACCGTAGGCCTTATCTTGAATCTAGACTATCATTTCCAACAGGCTATAAGTGATTCAATTAGTAAAATTTCTCGATATTACTTATAGCATAAAATCAAATCTCACCAAGGTAACCTGATGTGAAAACAAGTTATCCAATCTCATAATGCAAGGAAAATTGGCAGATTCTTTAGTCACTATATTAAAATATGACTAATACTTTAGGGGGCACATCTCAATAATAAGTATGTATCCATGAGAAAAAGCCTGCCAGACTCTGAAAGAGGGGGAGGGATCAAAGTCCAACAATATAGCAAACACTATCTCCCAACTTTTGACCACTGGAACAGCTTCTGATTTATTTATAGTCAGCACTTGAACAGAACTAAAATTCAACAGTGACCAATCGCAGCCGGACATAAATTAATCAATGACATTATCCCCTACTGACCAGTGTTGCCCAAAAGTCGCTCAACAGCAGCGTGAACATTCCCTGCGGTGGCAATAAGCGCCCTTATATTCTCTTGGGTATCGAAGAAACCCATTTCCTGAAGCTGCGATAACTGGTTGGCATACAATTGTTCTGGTGGCACTGAGAGAAAATGAAATGAGTTCAAGAGCAAGAAAAGCAGAGAAGAAATATGTATTAGAATTTAAATGACATATATGCTAACCGTCTGATCTACTAGGAACAGCTAGGCTACCAGCCCCAAGTCCACCAAACATGCTCATCAAAGCTTCCAAACCCATGTTGTTTAATGATCCTGATATAAGAAAATAAATCGAGGTAAGATAAATAATTTGATTAGAAAGAAATAACTTTTCTTTTTTCCTCCACAGGAACAGCACTACAGCAGTAGTTGGGATATACAATAAGGGGTGAACCCCTCCTTTTGCAAAGTAAAAATGTGGTCCGTGTCGTGGCTGTGTCCTTCCTCGGACACAGCAAATATGATAACGGAATATAGGAAATGTTTGTCAAAAGGGGTTTGATATAATGCCCTTCCTCGGACTGAGTGCATATTTTACATTCAGTGGACACTTATATTTGACTAGACGTAGGCCTTGCTGGCCCCCGTCATATGACAAACTTGCAAATTACATTCAGCAGACACTTATATTTGACTAGACGAAAATGAAATGAAACTGCTTCCAAATTCATAATATATAGAGGGATTAGAAAGGAAAACCAAATTAGATACTAGGATTTTCATCTGATTCAACAGGCGGCCATATTAAGTCAATTTTGGAAGTAAGAGATTGAATTGCTTACCTGTGCCTCCGCCAATCTGACCTGATTCCCTGCAAGAGCAAAGAAGTGATGAATTCTGATAGAGAACAGAAATTCAACTACAAGCATAGATTCAAAAAAGGTTAGCCCCATAATCTAGATTCAAACATTCAGATTATTTTACTTTTCGGGCTATTTTTTATTTTCTATCGAGGGCTTTTGATGTATGCTTTAGTGATTGTTGATTCCAGATATATCCTCTAGTTGCTTAAAGCAGGTATGTCACCTTAGCTTTTCAAGGAGAAGAATCTGCTGAGCTCACACACAGCTATTGCACTTTGACTCAAGCAATTGGAAGTAAAAAAGACGTATATAATTAATTTAAAGCAATTCGCTTCCTAAGATATCTTAAGGCAATACAATTTTCAGATTAAAATATTCTACTCCGTTATTTGGGTCATTATGCAATTTCCCTCTTGCAGCTATCTCTTCTACTAAACACATACCTGTGGTTTGCAATTATTAGCATGGTAGATAATCAAAAAAACAGACAAATTTACTGGTCTTTATTTTGAGCTCTAAAAATTAATTAAACACTCATCCAAATACAGAAATTGGATACAGACATCAAGAAAATGTGTTGATTCTAAACACTGATTTCCAGAAGGCAAAAAGTATATTAAATATTAAAAGACAGTCAACCTGCTTCACAGGGGAAGGAAGTTAAACCCCCTCTCCAGGTCTAATAAGTATAGTAGCAATAGATGACTAAAGCTGAGTAATATAACCATGGAATATAGTTATGACTTAGAATATTGGCACTTCATAGCACTAACCAGACTGCTAACAAAAATGGATGGAATTCCTGGGCTTTCTGGCTTCATTTCACAGGAGAAATCAATACCATAAAATATGAATATCAAGACTACTAAGAAGTGATATAAAAGGCGCTAGGGGTCCCTGGAACCTTGGCTCTAGACGCAAGACGCAGGCGCGCGCCTGAGGAAAGCCAGGCGCATTGCTGCTGACTGACTTTCAATACTTACTGCTGCTGTAGGGTTTTATTTTAATTCTTCAAGCCCTGCTGTTGTAGGGTAATATTTTGTAGACTTCCCTCTCCTTCTATGACTTTTTAAAATAAGAGGCCTTTCCTATTTACTAAGAAACCACAAAATGAAACTCTAAAAAAAAGAAACACATTGCTTACAGCACCTCGCCTGAGAGGTGCAGAAGTGAGGAGGCTTGTGCATCTCACGTTCTGTGCCTTAGACACGCCTTTAAAAACACTGCGTACCAAGGCCAAAAGAAATAATACTACTTACTGTGTTGACTGTTGGCGACCAAGCTGAGACATAAGAGATTGCTGAAAAGTCAAGAGTTGCTGCATGCAAGAAAAAGAGTAGAGAGAGCAAAGATAAGAACATACAGTTATTAATTTATTACAGAACAAAACAAGATACATTACAATAGATGGATTGATGAAGGTAGCATACAGTATAGCATGTCACAAACGTCTATATGCATGTGAATGTTCATAACTTCATACATGTGCTGGAACGCTTTTGAATGGAAGCCAACACATGTACCCAAGTCCAAGAGATTGATAGGAGGATAGGTATAGAAAAGAGATGAAAAAGAGGGTATGTTCATCGGAAGTCAACATGTGCAGGTCCCTAAAACTGTATACCTGCATCATCTCAGGTGAAGTTAACTGGCGAACAAACTCTGGATTTTGCATCATTTCTCTCAATTGAGTATTTGAATCAAGTATGTTGTGCAGCTGAGGATTGTGACCAAGAATCTGACAGTTGGGTAAAGTTAGAAAACTTGTTCAGCACATGCACAACTACTAAATAACATGTTAAATAATACCTGATTCATGTGTTGTGGATTAGAGAGAACGCTTTGCATCATCTGTGAAATAGCTGGATTTTGCATTAGTTGAGTAACAGAAGCCGTGTCTGGCATGGCACCCAACATGCCTTCAAGATTTGGCAGACCCAGTCCTCCCAAGCCAGCAGGTGCCTGCGGCCTAGCATCCCCAACGGTTGACCTTGTGCTGTTATTTTGGGCACCTACAGCTGCTATATTCACAATTAGTTAATAATACCTTAGTGTTCAAGCAATTAACAAATTCCTAATTCAGAACCGTAAAAGAGCACTTTACCAAATAATTTAAAGCTGAACTATTTCCTAAAACAATGGGGTAGGATTGACGCTCCACAACTTCAAAAAGCAACACCCATAAAAAGGAAAATTTAGAACAAGCAAAAGCTTACAGCCAGTGGAGCTCCAGGGATTTGGAAGTGGATTAGTATTTGGAGAGGGAGCACCACCAGTAGTTTCGGAACTAGTGGTTGAAGGGTTGGTTGACTGATCTCTTGCTTGGCCACCTTGAGTCCCCAAAAGAGCAGCAAATGGGTTAGAGTTAGCACTTCCAGTATTGCCAGCCATGGTTGTAGCATTCAGGAATGGTTCTTGAACATTTTCATACATGCGCCTCAGCATGTTGAATCCTTCTGGAGAGGCTTCAATGTTGCTCATTGCTCTGTCTGTATTACGCATCATCTCACGCATGAGCTCAGGGTTTCTTGCAGCTTCAAGTGTCTGGCGGAGGGTACTAGGATCATTAAGTACATGCGCTAGCTCAGGATTACGATCAATGATGTCACGCATCTGAGGGTTGTTCATGATCAAATTTCGCATTATGTCAGGATTGTTCATTAGATTCTGAACAACGGGCATGTTCATCATTTCTCTCATTATATTGGGGTTCCTACTCAATTGTTGCTGCACTTGCTCGAAATCTGGAAGTCCAGCTCCAAGTAATCCATTGGCACTACCCATCCCATTGATATTAAGCCCGGGAAATAGTGAATCTCCAATACCAGAACCTCCTAAACCCCCGCTTTCATTAGGAACAGCACTTCTGGCATTATTTGGACTGGTATTTGTGCCACCAGGATTGGTTGCACCAGTTGCAGTGGTTGATGCAACTGTTGCAATACCACGAACCAAATGGACAGTATGATCTGCCTCCAAACCTATCAACAATGAATGAGAAATGTGGTTACATCCATCAAACACATATCTTGTGAGAGAAAGGCAAACCTCAATAAAGGATTCCTCATGGAAACATCTTTATATTGTCATTCACAATAGTTTACACTCTTTAGTTCTTTTTTTCATTCAAAGGGATCAACTAAACCAAATTTTCAGACGAATGGTATTAGTTGTGATCATAAAATATTCCAAGGTTATAACCAAATAATTAAATCAAATATAGGCATATACATGCAAATAAATGGGCAGTCCAATACTCTGAGGATCTGCATGCAGATTGCAGGATGATGAAAAAGATTATAAATTTCAAATAATTGGAGTACATAAAACATACAACGGTCACATAATTCAATTCCTAATTAAAAATAAAAAATAAAAAGTTACAGTGGCATCCCTGACTTTTAAATTAGTATTAAATTCTCTAAGAGGTCAATAAATATTATGAGCATGAGCAACAATATCATGATGTTAAGTTAATAATTCCAGAAGCATCATTATGTTAGGGGAAGCTGTAAAAATTAACAGGGAAAAAAACACTCTCCTAGAGAGTCCAGAAGACACAACACAAAACAAGAGTGTAAGGAATCTCCCCAGATTGAAGCACAGAGAAGCTGATTATGGAAATCCCCACCCTTGACAAGACCACTAATTATTTTTTCTTTCTTTTTTACAGAAGGAAAATTACGCTTTTTTCTAGTCTTTGGGTCAGAAAAATGCATAAGCCCCATCAACTTCGTCATACTGCATCTTATGAAAACATTGCTCAATTTTTCAAGCTTCCGACTCCACATATAACACCAATGATCATAGCATAAACCCAATTAAGCAAATACAATCTACAAAAGATTAACCAACAAATATACGAAATCAGCATTCCAACTGAGTAACTGATCGTGTTTTAATTGCAGAATGCATAAAAATTGACAACCTTGGAACACATTCATCTAACACCGGATATTAAATAGAACTCAAAGCTCTACAAATAAGTATAATCACCTGAGACTACAATTATAGTTGAGTGGAAATCACAAAAAAGAACAAAACAACAAAATCAAGTATACCGTAGCTTTGCAAAGTTTGATCATCCTTTAAGATCCGACCCTTATAAATCAGCCGCTGTTGATCGGCCGGGATATCGCTGTTCTGTGCAATAACTTCTCTGAATGACCCAATAGTAGCTTCCAAACTAATCTGAACCGAAAATTTCGACCCATTGGAGCACCGGATGTTGATAGTGACTCCACCACCACCATTTGATTCGGTGGTGCAATCAATAGTATCATCACCTCCCATACTCTCCCGTCCCAAATACGGAAGTCCTCTTAAGCCTCACCTACTTCAATCAACAACAACAAAAATTCGATCTGACAGGAAATTGAAACCCTAACCCTAGAAAGATCGAAAATGAGTTTTTGTGAAAAGAAGAATTCTCCTTCGAAATCAAAAGGGAAGATGAAGCAGAAAATTACTTGAAATACTAAATGCGAAACCTGAGGAGACTTAACCCACCTAAGCCGGGAAAGTATAAATGTTTGGTCCCTTGAGGAAACTTTACACACGAACGAACCCGCGCGTTGTCTTCCACTCCCGCCTTTATGTCTCCGACTCTGAGCCCTGAGAAGATTGAAGAGTGAAGAAGCTCCAAACTCGCGCGGAACTTGCGACTGGTTTTATGCACTCTCCAAAGACAATCTCAAGGCTTCATTTAATGTGTTTTTTTTTTTTTTCTTTGCTTTGGTAAAAATTCATTTGATATTTTTAAGAATATTTTAACTGTGTCTTAAAAGTTAAAAAATTTATTAACAATTTATTATAATTATTACAATAATTATCATGATTTTAATATATTATTATTTTTATAAAAAAATTTAGATTTATTAAAACTTTATAAATATCTTAATGGAAAAACCCATTCACAGATCCAAAAATATTATGTAATGTCAAATGTCCATAAAATAAAATAAAAAAATTTCATTTGCTAAATTTATTACTCAATGTAGTTCTTCCTTTTCATTTGCAATAAGGATAAAAATTAGATGATAAAAATAATTGACTTTATGCGCACTCCAAGGGGCATAATGTGTAAGTTTGGTATATATCATATTGATATTGATAATAATAATTTTTTTTATAAAAAAATATTATTCATATCAAAATTATTTTAAACTGAAAATAAAATTCAACAATTTGACCTGCAATGCAACTATAATTCTTGTGGTAGATCGACTCTAGAAAAATAAAATTTGAATAATATTTTTTTTCTTTTCAAAATAAAAAATAGAAATTCATAAATGTGTTTTATCCTTACAAATTATCCTCCACATAATACAATAGAGTTAAAACACCTCATAAAAAAAAAAAGGAGAAAGAAACACAAATTTTCAAGTATGGATGTTTGGAGGGGAGAGGATAAGGGATAGGGAGCCGTCCTTTTATGAAGAAATTGAATAATAATAATAATAACTTACTCCTTATTATTTTTCTAAAATACAGTTTTTGATACATCAAAAAATTAATCAAAAAATTATTTATTTTAATAAATAATTTTCATGAACTTAGTTTTTTTACAGATGTAGTGTGAGTTGTATTTATTTAGTCAACAAGGATTTTAATAAAGTTAGACTTCAAATGAATACCTTCCACGGGACTCAAATGAATAACAGCCGACATAGCGCGCCATGGTTTTGAAGCTTTCATGGCTATATCGTTCAGACGGAACAGGGAATGGTTTGCTATCTCTTCTCAAGTCCCTAATTAATTTACAGGTTTCCCTCTTGTCCCTTCTTTCTCCTGGACCATATTTCCGTTTATTCTCTTAGACTTTATTTATGTATTTTGGTTGAGGCAATTCGTCGAACACTCCGTGAAGTTCCTTAACACCTTGTTGTTTTTATGGGTTTTTAATTTATGTGACAGGTTTAACCATACATTGACTGAAGGGGGAGTAAAATTGTACAAACTTGATTGTTTACAAAGATGGGTTCGGATTCAGTGGCTTCCGGAGGTAATTATAGATAAACAATGTTTATGAAAATTATTATTTTTCACCTCCCAGTCAATATCCAAGGATCAAGGAAATTTGGTTTGCTACATTTCACACAAGATGCATGCTCATATTATCACTATCTTTATCCCCATTTATTCCACACCAGGCCACGGCTGGTAGAACCCAAGTTGAAAGCATAATAATGCATGCAATTTGTTCATTATAAGATTTACAGTGAGCTTTTGTTTGTCTTTTGTTTATAAGATCACATTGCAAATTTCTTTTGATGACTTAGATCATATTGATGTCTCAAAGTGGAAAAGTATGGATGCCAAAAGCTTTGGGATTACCAGTTCCGTGATTTTGTTACCCGCTAAATTTGTGCTCAAGATTCTCCAGAATGAAGGTAACAATTTTACATTAGCTCTCATTATAGTGATAAGTATGCACAGGCTGGTATGAACAATAATTTAATTAGCCGCCCTTCCAGTCTATTGAGTATCTTAAATATTGAATTTATTTTATTCCATTCCAAGATTATAGAATAAGTTATTCTCCTGAACTTTCTTTAAACATTATCAACCGTTCATAGTAATTATTCTTTGATAAATTTATTAGGGGTGTCCTTGTTTGGTATTTGATCCTGTTATCTGTTTGACACTACTCCTTTATGGCGAAGACTTGGGTTCGAGCCATTATGGTTGTTTGAGAATCAGGTTGAGGAATATTATTGCTTTTGTCTTGTAGGAAAAATGTACACTTAGAATAGCTTAATTGAAGAATGATATTTGTACTTCACTTTGCTTATCCTTTTAGCTACTGGTTTAATTCAACCTTGCCCACCTTAAGTAGTTTATGCCTTCTAAAAATTATATCTGTTGCATGAAGATGTTCCTTGTTAATGATTAGATGGTTTTATATTTTTGTACCATGCAGGATTTGAAGCCTACTTAGTTGGTGGATGTGTCAGAGATCTAATCCTAAATAGTGTACCAAAAGATTTTGATGCGATCATGACAGATAATCTTAATCAGGTTTTGTGAGATTTATTCCATTTCTCTTCTGTAAGAATGATTTTATGTATCTGAAATGAGTTCTAATGTTTCCAGCTGAGTTTACAATTATGTGATACCGATAGAAAAGAAATTTCATCAAGCCATGATTGTTGGGTGGCGTTTTCCTATATGCAGACTGCAGAGTGCATTTTAAAGGTTCCATAGTAGAGATTGGTTCATTAATAATTATATTACAGAATGGTCTACAAATTTCATGAATTTGCTGCAGTCTTAATTTAGTAGTTATACCCAGTTGGTGATTTTTATTTACTGCAGAAACAGGTGTCCAGTTTTGAGACAGGCCTAAGATGCTAAAAAGAGAAAAAGAAGAAGTTCCTCTCTCTCAAAAGCCTGAAGGCTGCAAGAAAAAAGATTTCCTTCACTGGAAGAACTCTTTAAAATTAATAGGTTCAGTATTTCAGATTGCAGGGAATGTCTTTGGTGCAAATGGAAATATGTCTTAGGACTGAGAAATAATGGAGTATGGTTTGTTCTTATGTTGGATTTGATTATAATGTTCAAATAGTTTTAATTAGGTTAGAGCTAAATATGTTCTTATGGCTTAGTAGGCTGCTAGTGTGCTTTAATTTCTTTTTGGTAATTTTGTGTCCTCGGTCACAGCAGGTTATTTGGACCATTCCAGAAGATGTTAATTGTAAATGAGAAGATTTGTTACGGAGAAAAAGGAAGATAGTATTCACATACATGAAAATTATATAGGGACAAGAAAAATCTTGGACTACTTTTTGAATTTGCAAAAGTGTAGACAGATTTTTTTTTTTTTTTTGGGGGGGGGGGGGGGGGGGGGGGGGGGTGTTGCATAAGGACTCAACTCTTACAGGCTTTGATTAGATTCTGTAGCCATTTTAGGTCTTACTTCAGCAAGAAATGGAAACTATTTGGGTCCTTTATCTAACCTACTTAGTCCCCAAGACTTGGCTACTCTATTTGAAGTATTGCAAACGTAATTGGGCTACTGCTACATCATATCTTTTGCCACCACCAAACCCTAAACCTAGTCCCAAAACCCTAACTTCGTTGTTATCCTTCATTCCCTGCAACCAAACATCCCTAAATTTTTTTCTTCTGAATCTTCTATAACTATGGTACATCATTCTTTGTTAATTTTTATGACTAGTTGCAGTGTTGGGATTAATTTTTTCTCTGGGGTGGTTTTATGATTGATAGCATAGCCATGTTGTATTTTGTATGAAGTTGTGAAAAAAGTAAGTGCTCATAATTGATAATTGAAAACTATAACTAACCAGACTACAATTTTATTTGAAATTGTTGAGACAGTTTCTTCTTCGATCCATTTGTCAATAAATTACATGACTACACCAATGGACTAGAGTATTTAAGTTCCTTAAAGTTCTATATTTGTTTGATTTGCAAAGAAACTTTGATCTCAGAATATGATTATTTAGTACCCTAATATTTGGTAATGCTGTTGATGTTGATTCAGCTGCAAATTTTGGTCTCAGCTAGATTATCTTTCGAAGAGGATTGTGGTAAGTATTCTTTGTGTTTATGTTTTGAACTCTTTTACAATCATAAACTTAACAGCATTACCATATAAAAGAGTTCAAAACATAAACACAAAGAAACTTGTGGCTCGTCTATGTTTATCATTATCGAGGGACATTGAGAAGGCAATTCATTAACTTTCTCCATCAGTTAAGAGATTGGACAAGGTACTTCTAGAGTGAGTGAAATTTGACCTTAAAATAAATTTTGCAGTCTTCTGAATTTCTGGTATATATTTTCCTTCTATTTACAGTCCATGATGCAGAGAGAATAGTGTCTATTAAAGAACTACTTATATCAGGTCCTTCTTGGATTCCCTAGTAATTATTATTCCTCTGTATGCTTCAGTCCAGGATAATGATGGAATTGAACTATATGCTTTCTTATGGAGCTGCTAAACCTTCTCTGCTTGCTCTGGGAATTCAACCTTCACAAAATTCTGCTTCCTTTTCATGTAAGTGATTTCAGTAGCCAACTTGTCTTATATGATCTAGGCTATCAGTTGAACTTTATCTTAACACAGTCATTTGGTTACAGTCGGCGTACCTTGACCAACAGACTCATAAGCAAATTGCTCAGAGTTTCAGTATGTTGATGGTAAGTTTCGGTTTGCATAATACTTGTGAAAGAAGGTTCTGCCATGTCGTTGCTTATCTAATGAAATATCTGCCTAAGTAATTATGTTTAGGATTGTAAAGTCTTGGAATGAATTGGTGTTTCACTTGAACTGGTTTCTTAACGAAACAATTTGATGTTGGATAGGGAAATGGTTATTGAGGAAGAAGGAGAGGATCAACTGTCAATCTAGATATAATTTGATTGATTGTGTAACTTTTTTATTTATATGAATCGGTATGAAAAATATTGAAAATCAACTTCAAAAAAATTATGCCATTAAACACCAAAGTGAGTTGGTGGTGCAGTTGAATATTGTTAGCAATGCAACGTAAAGAATGCAAGAGAATCATTTACAGGTCCTGAGATAGTCTTAATCACGGGGATATCATATATTCTGTTTGTATCAAAAGCTTCATTGCTTATGTAAGATTATTTGACTTTGCTTTTAAGTTCCTTCTATGATAGAAATTCTTTCTCTCTTCTCTGCTTATGTTTTGAACACTCATTTTGGATTCTGATTTATTCCTTAACATGTGCTTCTTATTTACAGAAACTATTTTTCAATGTCGCTAAATTGTTTGCATGTGATCACGCTCATGATTGCAGTCTCTATGGTGTTTGGTGAGTGATGGTTTGAAATTTTTTTTTTATTACAAGTACCTCCTCGTACCCAAAAAAAATAATTTAGTTACAATGTAGAGTAATTTGGATGATTTGAAACTAGTCCCTAGAAATAACCCATTTCCATTTCATCCATCAACCTCCACTCATTACGTTGAGGATTTTTTCCTGACATGGGATATGTTGAGTAACATGCTTTTGGTACAATATGTTGGGTTGTAGTACATGTGCTTACTAAGAATGCAATATTGATGACATGTCATTGAACTAAATGATGTCGTCATTTATATTTGCCTGATGTGGAAGTCTAAATAGTGCTTCTTAATGTGTTCGCGTTTGACAAAGATGGCGGTTTTATGGCGCTTCATCAACAGGAAGACAATCATAAATCATCATTGAGCTGAGACTGCCATGCTGCTAGTTATTAGCTGATGCCACGTCATTTAAACTTACAAAAGTGAATCCACTAACCTGTTTGTTGCTGAAACACGTAACAGAGAAAGGCCTTCGGCTTTTGTCACCCACCTCTTTTTGGGCTTAGTGGTGAAGATTTCCGAATTTGAATATATGCTTCATCCTTTTGCCCCTTTCCATTATGTCTGGGTTTGTTATGGAAATTTCTCCTAAGAGGGATTTTTTTTTTTTCTTTTGTTAGTTTGTTCTTTTGGATTGGTTATTTGTACCAAAAATAAAAAGTAATGATGTGACTGAGTTTGTGATTCTTAGGTATTTATACCAACGAAAATAGGGAAAGGTGATGCTGAAGATTTTCAATGTGCCAGTGAAGGACATTGAATTCTACAGGCATAGAAGAGGGAGTTTTGAGATTGATTACCACATGCCTGGGAGCAGACATTTTTGTTCTTGGCGAAGTTATTCCTGAGATTTAGAGTGACAAAATTGTTAAGAAAAAGGGAACCTGTTGAGGCTGAGAAGAGTCACCTGCAGCCTGAGGGTCTCGTGGAGGACGGCCATGTGGCACTTTCGGATCTGATAAAGCATTCAGTATAAACAAGGGATAAAAGAAGAGTTCCGCCAGCATCAAACTTGTACTGCAGCAAGAGGCTGTCAAAAAACGGAAGTTGGTTCAGAAGAAATACAATCTTTGGAGGTGGCCTTAAATGCCCATGAGTTGATTGATCAGGATGAATGCCAAGAAACAGCCCAGAAGCACCAGGAGTTGGCTCAGACGAGTTGTTTGCACGAGGGAGATATATGTGCGACAGAGGAAATTATGCAAGAAAACAAAATATGGTTTGCAACAGCAGAATTGGAGTGATAATAAAGAGCAGGCTGTTGTCAATGAAAGGTGTTCTGCCTCGAGGCATTTGAAGAGGCGGAGAAGGAAACATGTAGTACAGGAAGTATAACTCAAGCACGGGTGTGATTCTAAAGCTGGAAACATTTCTATATAACATTTCTATATAAGAAACTGTTGCATTCATCACTTTGACAGAGACTGCTCAAGGATGACCAAAATTGACCATTACTTTCCAGTCTCTGCAAGGTGAAATACAGATAGACGGCTCCAGGATAACTGACATCAACCACAACTTTTCAGTCTCTTCAAATAATACATAATCATCTGTTGTAAGCTACAGTGCAGTTCTCTTTTGGACAGTAAAGGCTTAAGACTGAAAAATTTATAGGTGTTGTCAACATAGCCTTGTCCCTGCCAACCCCTTTGTTTCTGTATACATTGATCTCAGCCTTTTCTGTCTGCAGGTTTGCAGAGAAACTTGTTACTCTGCTAAGAATAGCTCATAAACCATTACAAAACATTATGCTCGTGTTTCTCTTCCCTTTTCTGTTAACAGGCAATCTTATTCCAAACAGGGAAGGTCATGCTCTAGATTTTCTTATAGACCTAATGTAAATTTGAGTGTTGGATTAACAAAATTTATAATATAGATTAGACAGGAGAATATCATGTTCATACATGAATAAATAAGATCTCAATTTCCATTGATGGTTCTGAATTAACTTGTTGATGTTGTAGGTTTAAAAATGAGATTCTTATCCATCCTAAAGAATTGAAATTGTAAATTAAGAAAGCATAGAACTTCAAGTTTTCTATTACTGTTTTTGTAATGTAGTTAATTAATTACTTAAAAAAGATGGTGTAATTGTGCAGCTTGAAACTTTGGCATGTGATTATTATAAAACATTGGAACCCTAACACGCAAAGAAGTCACACTGTCACTGACTCACTGGCACCTGCAGCTTTGCTATACAGGATGTGGGCCATAGTAGAGAGAGAGAGAGACAGAGAGGAGGACAAAAAAAGATATTATTTTATAATAAGACTGGTACAAGAAACCTGCAATGCTTCAGGTTTATTTAATATTTTTCGTGACTATTTGCTTATCATAATTTATTAAAATAATATTCATTATTAATATATTATGAAATTGTCCATTTTAAATTGAATCAAAGACTCAACATGTATATTTATCTGTGTAACAAACATGATTTTTCTGTATATAATTTCTTTTATTACTATTTGAATTTTGAATATATCATACACTTGGTTGGCATATTACATTGAGGACATAATTTTCTTATTTAAGTAGAAGGAAGAGGATGTACTATAAAACTCAAAGGTTCTTGCTAATTTATTAGCAAAAGTTAAAAATATATAAGTTGACGATATTTGGACTAATTATTGTGTTATGTGGATAAAGTTGGCGAGTGCAAGGAGAAATATTAAAATTTTAATTTTTAAAATTTTAATTAATAATTTTTGTTATAAAAAATAATTATTTTGCTAACTAATACAAAATAAAAAAAAGAGATTAAAGAAAAATAATATAAAGTTTCTTTTTCTTTTCATTAAATTAGATGAACACTAGACAAGGGATATGTAATCATATTTTTTTGTTGGCAATATTATCAAGAGTATCTAGACAATCCAAGAAAATATGTTTCAAATTTTGTTCCAAATTAAGCTCTATATTTTTAAGTATTGATAAGATATTTTATTTGATATAAATAGAAAGTCATTTATGTATTTGGAACTAATTTTTCAGAAGTAAAATAGGATTCCGAGTATAAATGTTTCCAAAAGTTCTTCAAATTAGGAGATACAAGTTTCATTTTGAGGCTAATAATTTGCTAATTGGATTTGGTATTCCAATAATAGAACATAAAAAAAATAATTAAGAAATAAAATTAATTTGAAATCAGACGCCACCTTACCACATGCCAACCACATTTTAGCTTTGTTCAGACAAACAAAGTCTTTGCCAAATTCATGATCCAACGGTTATAAATTACTAGCCGTTGAATTTGAATAACGATGCCGTGGTCTCCATAGACAAATACCCATTGTTTCAGTCCCTCATTGTAGCTCTACATTTCCACCTGTTCGTGCATTTCTGGCCGGGTGGAGCTCAGGCATTAGATGCTCTAATATTTAGTTTTGGTGGTATTAGGTTTATTGGGTGTGATTGTTCAGATTATCCGCAAAAATGAACATTTCTGATGAGAACAATCCCAACATAATCAAACCCACGAAATTCCATGGTAATTTATTCTGGGATTTATGCAATTTGAGGTTGGATATGATTGTAAAAATCCTAACTTTGATTTTTTTTATTTTTTGCGTAATAGGAGGGTTAGAAATGGGTAGCAGAAAGTTTGGGCAAAACAGAAGAGCATTAAGCGTCCTTAATCAGAGTTTAGTGGGAAGTCAACCGTACCCTTGTGTTGTTACCAAGAGGGCTTTGCCAGAGTAATGATCTGAAAAAAAATAAAAAATTGTTGCTTTAAATTTCAGTCATAGACCATTTGTTTGTCTTGTTGAATTGTTTCTTGGATACTAATTATTTTAGCTGTTATTTCCTTACTCAGCAAAAATGAAATCTGTGAAAAGAAGCAGGCGGATCCAGTTCATCGACCAATCACCAGGTTAGCAAATGCCTCTTCATTTGGTTTTCATTTTTTCTTTACTTGTCTGACTCATAGAAAAAGATAGAAGAAAAGAATGGAAATTTAAATTTTGGATCTTAGATCTTTCACAATTTATGAGAAAAAAAAAGTGCACACAAGATTCTAATTACTTTTCTTCCTTTTATTTTTCTCTGTTTCTTAGTATCCAATGGGTGGCTTGATTAAATTATATGTTGATTTGCTATGGAAAAAAATCTGATGGTTTCAACTTGTTTTACTGTTAATAGGAGGTTTGCTGCACAGATTGCTGTCACCCAGCAACTTCTCCCCGAGGTACCATATTTCTCTCTCTCTCTTGTAGAAAAGAAGAAGGATTTGTATTTTGTCTGGTCTTGTTCTGCACCTAATTTTCTGAGCTGTTGGATCAATTGAACAGGAAGATAAGATTTCGAGCTCATCAATTGCAAACTCGAATGTATTTGGAGATTGCATTTTTGTAGATGAAGAACTCAAGTCACCTATAGAACAGCCAGTACCCATGTTTGTGGAGGACGCAGAAATAGCTATGTCTGGTGAACCATATCAGATGGTATCTCCTTTTTCTGTCTCTATTTTTCCATTTAAAAAGGTGTTTCAAACATTGATTTCCTGGTAAATCCGTAAGTGTTTTCATTAATGTTTTCAGGAGGAAGTTGAAATGGAGGATATAGTTGAAGAGCCCATTGTGGATATTGATGCCTGCGATGCAAATAATCCGCTTGCAGTTGTAGCCTATGTTGACGATCTTTATGGCTACTACAGAAGAATGGAGGTAATTCAAAAATGTCCACAATATGAAGTGTTTATCCTACTAAATGAAAATCAACTTGGATTCTCAGATGATAAAATACACAGCTAAGTGAACTAATTAAAATACCCAACTTGAATTACATGACTTCCTTATATTTTATGCAAATATACTTGAGAGCTTGACTCGTTTTTGGCACTCTCTGGAACAACTAGTATAGTCTAGGCCTCCAGAGACATCTTTAATTTGGAACGGTAAAGCATTTAACACATCAGTCAAGTTAGGATTGATCTGCTGTACCATATCCTATTTTTGTTTTCCTTAGTTACTGTTATTACCATGAAGCATTAACTGCATAATGTAGAACTTGATTGGAATGACATTACCTAGCGGAACTTTGATTCACATTTTTGAGCATGGAGTAGTGTGTTGGCACATCTGTATAAATGAATTTCCTATTTAGGTAATGCATTTTGTCATTAATTGCATTACACTAAATCATTTCAACCGCAATAAAATATTTTCAAGTATTGATAACAAGTGACCTAAGAGCATACGTTAGAAAAATCTATTATCATTTCATTTTTAACTTTTCTTAGATAAGGTTATCACCTGGAAGCAATGAATACGTGGTTTAGAAATTGAATGACACGACCTGGTATCGATAGCACCAATTAGAATGGTGCAAGCACATTTAAATTTAGAATGCCATCGTAGAAATGCATTGATATGGAAATTATTGCTTGCTTTTGTCTTTTTCAAGGTTTACTTGGAGCATTAAATTCAAGGTGTAGATTTTTCTATGTGATTGGTTGACTCAATTTGAAGTGGTTCGGAAACTTAGGTCTAAAATGCATGATGGATCCATTTCATTAAATTCCTAGTGAAACAAAATATATAAAACTTACTTCCTATGAGAGAAGAACATATTTCAAATCTCTAATATTCCAAATTGATTACAGATGAGTAACTATTCCTGCTTAACTTTGATAACTAACGGCGAAGCTACATGCAGGGTCTAAGCTGTGTCTCCCCAAATTATATGGCACAACAGTCTGACATTAATGAGAAAATGAGGGCTATACTGATTGACTGGCTTATTGAGGTATATTAAATGCTCCTTAATGAACCCGAAACCAGAATGCCTAAATGGTAATAGTTGGGTTCCTGGTTCAGTATAGTTTACAGTAAACATCGTTGAAATCAACATGAATTCTGACATAATAATGATTCGCTTGCTTAAATCTGCAGGTGCATGATAAGTTTGGCCTCATGAAGGAGACATTGTTTCTTACTGTTAATCTGATAGATAGATTTTTAGCACATCAAACTGTGATAAGGAAGAAGCTTCAGTTGGTCGGTTTGGTTGCCATGCTTTTAGCATGCAAGTATGAGGAGGTTTCTGTGCCTGTTGTCGGGGATCTAATCCTTATAGCGGACAAAGCTTATACAAGGAAGGAAGTTCTGGAAATGGTAGTATTTTATTGCTATGTATTTCTAATTTTTTACAACTCTACTCTCATGATAAGTAGTTGAGAATTTCTTGTCGATAAATACTGCAGGAGAGCTTGATGCTCAACACATTGCAGTTCAACATGTCAGTTCCAACACCATATGTTTTCATGAAAAGGTTCCTGAAGGCAGCTCAAGCTGACAAAAAGGTCAGTAAGCATTTTGCCTACTATTCTTTATTAGTTTTAAGTATATTAATATTCATAGCTAGCCAAACCATATATGGATCTCATAATTGGCTTTGTGACCATGGAACAGCTTGAGCTACTATCTTTCTTCCTGATAGAGCTATCTCTTGTGGAGTATGGGATGCTCAAGTTTCCACCATCTTTGCTAGCTGCAGCTGCAGTCTATACTGCTCAATGTACTATCCATGGTTTCAAACAGTGGAGTCGGACGTGTGAGTGGCATACAAACTACTCAGAAGATCAACTAATGTAAGCATAGTTTCTAACCTTGAATTTAATTCAATTTAACAGATAATTTGATCACGGGACACTGCTTATGTATGCTTTATATTAATAAATTTCAGAGAATGCTCAAGACTGATGGTTGCTTTCCACCTGAAGGCTGAGACTGGGAAACTTACAGGGGTACATAGGAAGTATTACACATCTAAGTTCAGCTATACAGCAAAATGTCAAGCGGCACAATTTCTTCTGGAGACCCAACTGTAGCAGTGCATGTATAGCTACTAACAACAAAACATAACAGCAACTTGGGTTGCACTCAGAAATGGTTTATTAGACTGCATAAACACCATAGCATCTGTCAAGTTGTTTACTGGCAATGAGTTTATTTCTCTTCACTTATGCTTTTCTTCTTTTCACATTGAACATGCTTTGGTCCCCTTCGAAAACCTATTCCCTTGGTTCCCATTGAACAATAATGAGGAATGGTATAGAATTTCATTCATTCAAAAATGTTTCATTTATTACACATTCTTCAGTATTGGCCTTTCCTCCTTTTTCTTATTGGATTTTTCCTTTAGTCTATTTATTGAAAGATTTCCTGATAAGATTCATTTAATCTTCATGTAACACACTTGGAGGGATCAACTATTGCTATATAATATGACAAAGAGGCTTCAAACATCAGTATCCTACTCCAGTCTTAAACTGAAGGACAAACCAAAACAATGAGAGGCAACAAAACATATGACTTGCCTTTAACAATAATGAATCAAGGAAAGTATGAATGCCAGCTGAAGAGTTCCTTGCTGAGAGGATCTAGTTTTTGTGCTAGGAACATTCTGTTTTTGTTCCTGCTGTCATGGAAAAAACTGATGCAGAACAGAACAGCATAGAAGTAAGTCTTAAGGTCAGAGGTTCAGGGAGTATTGGTGAAGAGAGACAGAGGACAACATAGTACTAATAACTAAGAACGTGAACATAATAAACAATAAGATACTCAACTGATGAGCTCCAAATTTTGCCAAGCCGTTTACCTTGAGCCCACAATGACCTCAAGTTCAGGCTTACACTAGAAATACATTCCATGTTGGAGTTATAATAATATTACATGTTTACTTCATTACTTTACATCTCTTGGGTGCTTGAAATCGAGCTAACAACTTGACAAAAAGAATCTACACCTACCCCACTCCCCCAATGAGATCTTCAATATAAAAATGGAAAAAGAAAACCAAAATAAACTCAAAACACAAATTTATTTCACAATAGTGAACCAACCAAAAAGAGCTGTCAAAAACCTTGGGAAATTTCTTCCCAGCTGACTAGCCCGTTAAGCCTACCCTGACCCTACCACCAAGTCATTAGTCACCAAGATACCAACAACTAAACAGAAAAACCCGAGTAAGAAGTGAAACTAGGTCGTTTTCCTCATTTACTCCATGCAACGACGTCGTTTGCAATTGTGAACTCCACAACAACCCTCTTACCAACCCCCATTAACTCTCCAATTTTCATTTTGTAGTTTTTTATTTTGTAAATTTATTTATTTTCTTTTCCTTTTAATTCATTTTTTAGCTGAAGAAAATCTAATTTCAGAATAATAATAAAAAGTTAATAAATAATAAATCTTTCGGCTTTATAAATACCCTTCCAATATTCAGATCTTTCTGCGCCATACCAAACTCTTTTCAGTTTAGAAAGGGACTCGGTCTCCTTCGTCCTCTCTCTCTCTCTCTCTCTCTGCCTTCGAATCTGCGCCACCATGGCAACTGCAACTTCACCTCACTCTCTTCTTCTCCAGAAGAACCCTAACATCCTCAAGAATCCCACCACGCATAGCAATGGGTTCCCTGTTACCTCTGTACGTACCAACACAAACGTTGATGTCAAACTCATCTCAATAAAATGCGCGGCTACAACCACTCCGCATATCCAAGATCGCCCATCAGCTCAGACCCAATCTCAAGATCGGGTCTTTAACTTTGCTGCTGGACCTGCAACCTTGCCCGAAAACGTGCTCCGTAAGGCAGAGTCGGAGCTCTACAATTGGCGCGGATCCGGTATGAGCGTAATGGAGATGAGCCACAGAGGTAAGGAATTTCTCTCTATAATCCAAAAGGCTGAAGCAGATCTACGTGCCCTTTTGGATATCCCGTCCGAATATGCAGTTTTGTTCTTGCAAGGCGGCGCCACCACCCAATTTGCCGCTATCCCTTTGAATCTTTGCAAGCCTGATGATCCAGTTGATTATTTGGTCACCGGTTCATGGGGTGACAAGGCGTTCAAGGAGGCACAGAAATTCTGTAAACCAAAGTTGATTTGGTCTGGTAAGTCTGAGAAGTACACAAAAATCCCATCTTTTGGTGAATTGGAAAAGAGCCCAGATGCCAGGTATTTGCATATATGCGCAAATGAGACTATTCATGGGGTTGAATTCAAGGATTATCCGAACCCCAAGAATCCAAATGGTATTTTGATTGCAGATATGTCTTCCAATTTCTGTTCGAAGCCAGTTGATGTTTCAAAATTTGGAGTAATATATGCTGGAGCTCAGAAAAATGTGGGGCCATCTGGGGTTACTATTGTTATCATCAGGAAAGATCTGATTGGAAATGCTCAGGGGATAACTCCTGTGATGCTTGACTACAAGATTCATGCTGAGAACAATTCACTGTACAATACTCCTCCTTGTTATGGTATTTACATGTGTGGTTTGGTCTTTGAAGATCTTTTGGAGCAAGGGGGTTTGAAAGAGGTTGAGAAGAAGAACAAGAATAAGGCTGATGTTCTCTACAATGCCATTGATCAAAGCAATGGTTTTTATAGATGCCCGGTTGAGAAGTCAGTGAGGTCCTTGATGAATGTTCCGTTTACATTGGAGAAATCAGAATTAGAGGCCGAGTTTGTTAAGGAGGCAGCTAAGGAAAAGATGATTCAGCTAAAGGGACATAGGTCTGTTGGTGGTATGCGAGCTTCAATATACAATGCTATGTCTTTGGCTGGTGTTGAGAAGTTGGTGGCTTTCATGAAGGATTTCCAAGCAAGGCACGCGTAGTGTAACATGTACTTCAAAATAATGTCATTTGTCTGCGCTCCGAAAAGTGCTACTATTGTTTTGTTTTCTTTTATAGTAGTTTTCTGAGTTTGTTTTAAGAATTCTCCTGTGATGATATCAATCTCCAGCAAGAGAAGTTTAGTAGTTTATAGCTCAAGATTCATTAATGTGTTATCTTTTGCAAGTTCAAGATTTGAATCCCTTGTAAACTCAAGAATTCTTAGTTTGATTAAGAGTTCTGACGATTTACTTGTTCAAGACTTTTACCGACATAAATCACAAGTTGTACCAATTGTTTCACAATTGCTAGCCACTCTTGCGATTTAATTTATTTTTCGTGAGAATCTAGAATCTATACTGTTACTTGTAAGAATCTTTATTCATTACCATGTATGTTGTTGTTGAGAACTTCGATGATTTTTCTTTTATTTTAATTTAGTTTAAATTAATGTGAACAATAACACTAATTTGTTTGAAAAATGAAATTTGACTAGTAGGGTGATTTCAATACAATTTTGAGAATATTTTCAACTGAACTAATTTCGAAAGGTTTTTTTTTTGTTGAATTCAGATCATCATTAACAACTAATGAAAATTGGTGAATTAATAAGTTACAAAAATATGGTGTAAGGAATCAAACATGCTTCACTGCCCATCCATGGGAAATTCACACAAGAAATCATTTTTAAGACATCGCTGATAGTCATGCAAGCAACAAGTATGTCAGACCTAGCAGTGGGAATCCTCATCGTTGGCATTGTTGGATTCACGATTCACATCAAGATGACGACAGTTCTCCACTTGTACCTTACACATAATTCTGAGCATACAATGGTTAAAAAGAATAAGAAATTTGATTGTTCTGGATAATAGTTTTCCAGAACCATGCTGACCAAACTCAAATGAATTTCATATTTCTTGTTATTTGATGTATTCATTGTGGTTTTCTTTACAGTTTGTAAACCCTTGTATGAAACAATTGCTGGTTGTAACAAAAAGAATATACAATTTACAGTGAGGGCCTCGCCAACCCTCTACTTTGTATCAGCTAGCAGCCCAATACTGCTGCATCTTGATTGCACTAATTATCTAGTCTCCCCTTCGTGCTGCTATGAAAATGAGAATCTTGAGAAAAGAGAAAGGTCCTGATCCTGAAGCATCACTTGATGCGCTTGGTGGAGCATCTGCTGAGGCGCGATATGCCTGTTGACACTTCTTCATCTGCAGTTATGATTAAACCAACATTGAGTAACAGGTAGTAGGAAAGTTTTTATATTATCTTTTTTGTTGATGACTGACTCTTGGGTACATGACTTCTTAACTTTTTCACTGATTTGTTGTTTAGAAATAAACAGACAGATGACAATGCATTAAAAAATGCTAATGGATATTTGACACAAGTAAGAGACATCAGCTTCCATTGCAAAAAGCACTGGCTCAAAAAATTATAGACACATCCTATGATCATGGTATGAATGCAATGCAGCTTCGTCAGAACATGTCTAACAATGCAAGCCAAAGGGACGCACCACTCTGAGCAATAGTTGTCCCCTTAGTTCTTGACACTTGGATTTATCCCTAATAAATGTTCATCGTTTTTAGACCTAAACAACATGAGTTCCATATATATGAATGAGTGTAAACTTTGATGGCTACTCAGTGACCTTGTAGAGCATTTAGTTGGGACACATCTATGGCCCTAGGCTATGATCTCTAGTTCCTGTAGTCACATCCACTATGCAACTGCTAATATGAATTCTCAAGGGTGGAGAATCAAGTACAAAACAGTATCTCACCTCTTCTGGACTAAATTGAAGTAGCATTGCAACAACTGGTAGTAAAGCCTCCACTTCACCTATTTCAAAAATATTTATCAGGTGCATTGTGCTAGATTTCATGACTTCACTAGCTTCCATATGCTTCACTGAAAAGGGAAAAAAGAGAACTGTGGTTTCTGTTTGAAATCAATACCTGTTTCAAGAAGCTTTAAGATAACATTTTTCAGATATGTCATATCTACTCCATCCCTTCTCTGCATTCTTTCCATGTTGCGAAACTCAGCTTTCAAAATCGCTTCCTACAGTCAAGAAGGCTAGGACCCCATTACTATAATTTTTTTTTTTATAGGAACCCCATTAGTATAATTACAATGATAAACTAAAATAGTAATATACATAAAATCCTGCAGCCCTTGTGCCCAAGGATGCTCTCCTAAACAAAAAGTTTAAAGTTAAGAAGAACAAATATTATCTTAGAACGCAATACCCTGCCAGACACAAATGCCACTTGCCTTGAGGTGTTGCAACTTATAGTGCTTCTAATAAGAAAATTAATAATTCTAACGATAACAAACACTGCATGCTTAAATTTCCCGTAAAATTCTGCAGGCAATGTCTTGTAATAGTAGATCTCCTTTGTCCTTGCAGAACAAAGATATGACCATTGGATTTAGCCCATAAACATTATTGACTACAGACTACAGTATAGATTCAGGTATGTTATTCATAAACACGATAATGACCGACACCCCAAAAGCAGAGGAGTTTTCCCAAACCCTCTTCCACTTCTCAATCCCAAATCCAAACTCTCAGTCCTAGTATGCAATATCTTCTTGCTGTCATTTAAGACCTTTCAAGTCAACAATTTTATCCTTTTTGTTTTCTTAATTAACCTATGTGACACTAGTTGTATGAAAATTCAATGTATGCGTAGTCTAGATTACAGGTTTTCATTCCATATGGCCTAACAATATTATGGATACTAAACTCAACATATATAAAAACATCTATTCTGCACATTCATCCATGCTTGAACATAATAGAGACGCAGATAATTAAAATCTGCAAAAATTCCGACATCATTATACCTGCTGGCTATGGAGACTATTCTCGCGTTCAAGCTCCTCGATTTCCTCCTGAATTAACAGAGAAATCAAAAAGAGTACCAAAGAGGATAATAAAGTTGTTGAATTGAACAAGACATACTTGAAGAGCGAAAATGTGTCGCTGCGACTGTGCCAGCTCTTCTTCTCTCTGAGCTTGTTGTCTTGCCAAAAGCTGAAATTCATAAGAGCAATCGTCACAAAAATGGATGCACGTATGGAACAAATAAGTTCCACAGAAACACCAACAGCTGTCTCCAATAGGCATATGAATTAGCTTATTTTAGAAATAGTACAGTCAAGACCCATTTTCCAATTATTCCCATAACAGCCCATTCGATAAAGAAACCTCTCTAGATCTGACCAGATTGCTATATGCTAAGTTTTTCTAGATAGATGCTACTTGATATTTCTGTCTAGTATTTAAATGTATGACTAGAGATTTCTTGATAGAGAAAACAGTTATACCAGAATTTGCTGTTCTGCAGCTGACAAGCTTAAATTTGGAGCATCCTGTTTTTGCATGACTGAAAATGAGAGTTTCAGAGAATTAAGTTTAGGTGGAGTATTCTTTGACAAGCAGATCAATTTTTTGAAATTCAGAGAAGTTCCAGCATGTAGCTAAGTGGAAGAGTTGCCAAGTTATTCGAAAAATGAACTAGTACCTTTACTGTAATTCTCATTGTGATTGGCCTGGAATCATTTCCAACATTGATGGGCGACAGATTACATACGGAAGAAACAGCAGTGAAATATCAGGCAAAGATCTAAAAATGTTTTATGAAGTTATGGAAAATAAAAACATACCATAGGTCTTGAATCCAGGGACTGATGGAGATTCTTATTGTCATCCAAAAGTCCAGATATTTCATTGTCTTTCTCCTCAATCATTCTATCAGCAAGATCGCGAAATGAATCGTGCTCTTCCTACAAGTTGTAGATCCAATCAACACAGGAAATACTTGTAAAGAAAATATCCAAGCTCAGATGTAACAAATTGCAAAGTACCTTCAATTTTCTGTAATGAAGTTTAAGCTCTTCCAATTCTTTTCTTATATCTTCCGCATTATTTGCTTGATTTTGAGCCTTCAACGTCTCACATCTGACTGCAAATGTTTTTCCAAGAGTACCCTTTAAATTATGCATAAAGGAACAATAAAAAAGAAGGCAGGGGCTCAGGGCCACTATTTGTTAAATACAATTACTTTGCCATGTTTCTTCTATATTTTGAAGGTTCAGTTCCCATGCTTCTTTCTCTGATTGGTGGCGAGAATTAGCAGAGTCAAGGTTTATTTCTAAGCTCTTAATCTGCAGCTTGGCATTGTCCAGGGATGTCTCCCTGAAATACATAAAACAGAGAAGATATGATTGCTTACATGCTCCCGAAGTTCAGTATATGATTAAAAGATCAAAAATAAAAAATTGAGAGTAAAAAATATACAGTTTATTATTTGAAATACTTAATTTGCAAAGAAAGAGTTTTTTTTTTTTGCTAAGACAAAGAAAGAGTTATATTAATAGATAGAAGTTACATTTGATAAGTGGAAATATTCCATGTCCCCAGTGGTCAATATTGGGATTTATGTTCTGCTGATTTGGTGACTATATTTGACAAGCTTCACTAGGTTAAGCAATTGAATAAGTAGGCTTCCCATGCAGAGGATAAAGCCTCTTCTCAGAAGGGAAAACAGAGGCATAACTTATTTCAATCTAAGATTTCGTGTTTGGGTTTATTAGCATCATATCGACAAGTATGTCCTCCCAGAATGGGAAAATCAAAATAGAAGAACTAATCATGGTTCTCTGTTTTGACAAGATTCACCTGACTCAACTTACACGATTAGGGTAAGACCTGTCTGCCTTTAACTTATTTTGACCAGTAAAAATAAAGACATCTGAGCGGTGAAACTAAGCTGGAGGCAATCCTAACTTTGTGCCTCTTTTAGACTTTTAAGCCTTCTAGTACTGAACCTATATGAGGCTGATTTTTGGAGCCACGCACCACAACCAATTTTATTAGGTGACCCTTGGATTTGTCCTACAACTGGTTGTGAAATTTAACAAAAAGCTCCAAATTAAGCATCCCTAGCGTTGACCCTTCAGAACCCAAGTTTGGTTTAGAGTACCAATATTTATGCTTTGCACCTGGAACTTCTTTGAACTTTCAAAGCCAATAGAATTACCATAAGACTGGCCTGCAGAGACCAGCTCAGACTCTATTTGAATCCAGCGACACTCACATTCTTGATTGGACTATTTGTTTTATGAATCACACTGTGACAATAGTGAAAATTCATTTTTTTTTAACCTGAAAAGAGGAGGGAGTGTGTGAACTAGAATATATGTTTTATTTCTGAAAAGGAAATGCATGCAATATTGACGTAAAGTTATAACAAAATTTTCAAATGATACAAATTAATGAATTTTGAAGAAGAATGAATGAAAAGGCATTATGATTCATTAATAGTAATGGCAGTATGGCACCTTTCTGTGAGTTCATAATTACGATTCGCCATACCATCTTGAAGATCTTGAAGGACTCTATCCCTTTCAGCATTTGCTATTAATACTTCTCTTTCAGTGTCCTTAGCAAAATTGAGAATGTAATCAGGAAAAAATATGTATGACATAAAAATGTTTTGTTGAGTTAATTTGAACCTTAAGAGCTTCCTCAAGAGCTTTAAGTTGCTCAGAGTCTTTAGCTGCAGCAAGCTCTGCATCCTTCTTTTGCAGAAGTGTATGTGCCCGAACCTTGTATGAAAAGAACTCACTTTCAAGCCGGCTGATCTGCACATGTAAGATGAGAGATAAACATCATATTGCATTATTTATATCAGAAATTTGGTAAAGACCCACGGCATCACATAAAAATAGCAGAAATATAGCCTTTTAAATAAGTAAACCTTTTCAGGTCATGTGTCTTTGGTGGGAGAATACACAAGTTATATATCAATTCTCAGTGGCTTATTAGATTAGAGAGGGAATCTGTGCAATGTTTAACTCATAAGCTTCCAAAGGTGGAAGTTAAAAAAATAAGGCCCTCTACTTTCGACAATTAAACAACCATCTGCTGGATGCAGTGATTGCTCAAGGGAAATATATGTGAAACAATGTTCTAAAGCAGTTCCTGGATAATGCCACAACACAAAGTTCACATAACACATATGAAATTTAGCGCTACCTTTTAGCACATGCTGCTAGAACTAAAGGTTCCTTCTCATACTCATAGTATCTTCAGTTAATAAATTTAAAAAGGTAGCATGCTTCAAAACTTTCAGGATATAAGCCATGCACTATATTTGAATGCTCATCACTTTTATTTCAAAAAATGCGGTATGGGAGAAAGGACAGAACCTCCTCCTTGGCTGCCAACAACTCAGCATCTCTCATATTCAGGATCCTGGTTTGAGTAGACCTCTCTGATTCCAGATGACCTGGTCAAGAAAAAAAGTATAAACTTTGATATTTCACATCTATTAATATGGAAGTTCATAAAATGGATATATATGTACTTCTCATTTTTGCTATTTCAACTTCAGCACGTATGCAGTTACTCTCAGCAATTTCCAGTTTTGTTTTATATGCATGAGAGGCAGCTTCCCAGCTTTCCTTCTTTTTTTCCTGGAAATATAAGATGACTTGGAATGAAAATATGAAGTAGAAGCATAGAAGTAGATATAATTTCAGTAATGATAAGATTTGCATAGAGCCATTCCAATATTTACAATGTGAACTTTCATTTTCCTCTTTGGAATTTATTATTATCCAGATATAAGCCCTCTTCTCCAATAAGCTGAAGAATGTAGGGGAAAAACCACCCTTGGTTTTTAAAGAAGTAGCTACACTGACAGGAGAACCAATAAAAACTGACGCGTGGAAAAAGCTAAGACAATCTTCAGCAGGACAGAATCAGAAACCAAAAACCATGTCTCTACATTGTAATGCATTTTAGTAATAGTCAAATTAGGTGAATGCATCACATCACCAAGAACATTTATGTAATTGATGAGCATGACTTCAAATCATTTAGGAAGTTTGACTCATACATGCTCCTGTTTCAGGTGAGTGAGCTCTCCCTTCACAGTTTCCATAGCTGCTCTAAGACGTGCTGCTTCACCAGTAGATGCTGCTTCCATCTCTGCAATCTTAGATTCTTTCTCAGCAACTAGCACCTGGAGATGTTAATGCAAATTTGGTTACTCTATGCATCAGTTCAGTACGTCACCATATCCAAGAGTTTTCAGTCAGATATATGTGCTGAGTGCTTGGTCACTAATTTAGAAAATCATATGTTCTTCCATTTTAAATTCCCTAGATCATTGTTTTGTTGTTGACAAGATTGTGAGATGCTTTACTTAATATGTAACAAAAAATGGCTCCACTCCAAATGTAAACAGCTATAGAGAAAGAAATCGTGAGTTGTACAAATGTGTAATGAGAAAACGAATAAGTTTTCTTTTTCTTGTGATGCTCCTTCTAATACTTAAAATGATTAAACATGACAATCTGACCAATGAATTTCTTTTGTTTCTTCTTCTTTTGTTGGACACACAAAACCAAACAGGTAGGCACAAATAAGACAACGAAAAATAAAAGGTGCCATAAACACTTCATTTACCCTTAGTCCCAACAAATAAGCCAAATATGGTTCCAGCCTACATAACCTTACTCCTAAAAGTGGTGTCCAAGCCAACCCTAATGCCCATACCATGAATGTATCTAAGCAAATTGTACCAGAAGGAGCTAAGATAAGAGAAGATGCGGGGAATTGACCTATATAAATTTCCGATCCCAACAGATATACGTATCCGTTCAATCTCAAAAAGGTGAGAGGGAGAGAAAGATGTTTTTTTTTTTTTTTTTTTTTTGGTTGGGCAGGTGGGTAACTGGGAGGCACGCAGGCCTTAGTCCACACAACATGAAATTAGTCCCTTCCTTTTCCCATAAACCCCACCCCTTTCTCAGTGGGGTTCATAGCAGAGACCACCCAATTGGTACAAGTGTGCCTTGCCCTCTACTGACATTTCAGCAAAAAAATTATGGAAAAAGAATATAATATCATTTTCTGCTATGCAGCTTACACAAAACAGTTTCAAATACGAAAAAATAGCATTTTTATAAAACCCACCTGCAGTGAAGAAATGGTTTCAGTTGCCTTGCTTCTGTCTGACAATGCATCATTAAGTTGAGCTTCCAAATTCTCTATATTCTGAAGAAAAGATACAAAGAATTGAAGTTAAAGCACTAGAAGATGCAAAACATTGAGCAGGGGTAGACTATGAAAGTTTATCAACATTAGCAAGAAGAAACAAAATATGAAGAATCTAATCTGAATGTACCTTTTGATGTTTAGCTGAGAGCTCAGCTATTGAAGCTTGCCTTTTTTCATCAGCAGCTTGTAATAATCCTCGCATTTCTTCCAACATCTGAGTCATAAGCATATTAATTGGCAGTTTGGCACAATATGAAAATGACAGGAATGTCATTGATTTTCTCAATTTAACTTCACCAAACAGTGTAGAGAGAAGTTTCAACAGAAAAAAAAATTAAAAAAAATTGATAATTGTCAAAAATATGAAGTGGGTGAGAATCGAGATAAACCCAGAAGTATTGTAAATTAAGTAAATGTGATCAGTTACCACAATCAGGTTCAGCAGTTCACTTATGAATTCATCCAAGACAGTGCAACTGCAGTTTGTATTGATGGTGACAATACTCTATGACTCTATGAGTCTCGACTCTCGACTCTTGAGTCTCAACTCTCAACTATTAGGCGGTCTAACAAGCTTTACCAGTTATACATAAAGCACCATTAGTTGGTTTTGAGGATAAAAGTAAACAGCATACATCCAGAAATAAAAACAAAATGCAAGAATAGACACGATGGACATAAAGGTGAACTAGAATTTAACATAGTTTCTAAGCACATGTTTTCACCAAGAACAAAAGAATTATCCATACCTGCTCCTTCTCCAAAAGTGAGTGTTGCAACGCTTCAAGAGCACTCTCTTTTGGTTGCAACGAACGCCGCAAATCCTCAGTGGTGTCCCGGAGTCTGGATGTGACAAACTTCTGTCAATTATTTAATGACAATGGCATACAAGACTAATTTGGTAGTCTAGAAGTTAAGTATAAAATATTGAAAATGCTTTATTAAAATTATAGAAAAGATTATGTGCTGAATATGAGTATCAAGGAAATAACATTTTTTATGTTTACAAGACAAAGTCTAGTAATCCTCACATTGCCCACCATGCCTTCATCAAGGGAATAATGATTAAAATTTCTTCATTCAGATTGTCAATATATGCCATGCAGCACAACATAATATACTGAGAGTATACGAGCTGGACCACTGAAAAACTCAGCAGAAACATAAAAGAAGATTCTACGTGCTCAACATTAGAACAAAAGGAAAATTGACTTAATCGTTACCTCCACACACACATGCAGAAGGGTAATGGAATTTGTACTGCACTATAATTCATTCTTTAGAGGACAAATTACTGCCAAAAGATTGGAATGCTTTCTCAGAAAACTAATTCTGGTAATGTATTTAAACAACACAGATTGATTATGCAATATTGAATGAATGGCACAATAGTTTCTCTAATTATTAACCATCACACACACACACAGAAAGTTTCTCTACACAACTGACAGTAATAGTTTAGTGATTTTACTTGTTGTTTGCACTTCTTAATTGCTGCCTTTCCCCATCCATTGCTTTCAATGCTTCATTTTCTTGTTGTCGCGTGCGTTCCAGCTGTTGTTGTAATGCGGAATGCTGCGATGATGCTCGCTCAGCTGTTTCCCTCACTTCACGAAACCGAGCCTCGAGATCATCTTTTTCCTGAAAATGATTATCCCCGATTGATTGCTGGAACTCAATTTCTACGCACATGTATACAACAAACTAACACACAAGAAAACACAGCCCATTTGTTCTCATGGGAGATGTTTCTTATAGAGCAGGTTCATACTACAGGGTATTCTATCAAAGCACCAAACTAGCAGTTCCTTAAAGCTTTCCAAATATCAGATGAATGAAAAATTAACTGTTTTGACATGAAAATATCTTGAAAATGAGAAAACCAGATTACCACAGGTGAAATTCATTATTAAAAAAATGCATTTGAATCACGAAAGCATGATCATGAAAGATACCAAGTTACATTGTAGGACATCTGCAATACAATCCACAATTAGGAGAAAAAGAATCAGAATGCAATATACCTTTTGAATATCTTGAATACGTTGCTTTGCTCGTTTATGAAGCCGGCTAAATTTTGAGTCAAGTTCAGAGTATTTATCTTCGCGCTCTTTTATTTCCTGATCCAGCTTCTGTTGGCCTAAGCAGAGAAATAATGAAAAGTAATGATTAAGAAAGTTGGTTTTTTTTTTGGGGGGGGGGGGGGGGGGGGGGGGAAGTTAAGAAAGTTGGTATTATTTAGTAACATCCATGACTTACATTTTGATTTCATTTGATTAATTTGAAATTCTCATTTCTCAAAAGCCAAGCTAACAAATTGTCCAGCTTAAAAATATTACTTTTAGAAGCAGACAGCAGAAGTTGTTACCAATTACGCCAACAAGTTCAGAATATGTTTATGAAAGTCAATAATGGGTAGTATTATTTTAATTGCAAAACAAGTTTGTGGATTTTGTACTTTTTGCATCATTTCTGCTTACATAACTGAAATGAAGTCACAAATGCATATATAGATACATTAGATAGATAAAACCTGACCTTCAGCAAGCTTTGCAGAAAGCTCTTGGGCTCTTGCATCTGCCTCTGAGTAAGATGTTTGAAGATGCTTTAGAGCCTCTTCCGCCGCACCTCTTGTTTGCCTTTCCTCAAGGAGTTCTTTATGCAATGATTCTATCTTTTCATGAAGTTCATTCACCATGCTAGTTTCTCCAACTTCCAGCTCACCAGCTTTCTCTTGAGTAAAGTCACCATATAAGCTGTTTACCGGTTGAAGATTTTTAAAGCCATCAAACTGGGATTTTAAGTATTCATTCTGAAATCTGAGATCCATGACCATTTCTAGAAGTTTATCCTGAGTATCAGCTGAACCCTGATCCCCATCAGACAACCCATTTTCCACCAGAATGAGTCCATTACTTCCATGGTTAAGAAAGTTCGTGTCAGACAACTGCTTTTCAGGTTTGAAGGAATCTTCCATGTGATTTTCTACCATTCCACCAATATCACCTTCCTCTCTTGACATTGTTGTGCCGTTTGAGAAATGTTTCATCCACAGTAACCTGCAATGTGACAGATAAACATTATACTGCTTTATCAAAGGAGCTAATGATAGATCGAGGTGAATCCATGTGCATGACAGTACTTTCTCAAAAATTTTAACTTTTAAAGATAGCTAGATGCTAATAAAGCAAGGCAAAACAACCCACTTATTCTCCACTTGACTTTTCTACAATCTCTACAATTCAAAGGGTAAAAGTTCACAACTTTCATTGAATTTAGTTTAGAGTGGATCTTCTGATTTTGCAAGTACTCTTTTATAGGTTCACAGACTGCTGAATATTCTTAAAACATAATCATAATTCCTCAAATTTATGATTTCTCTTCGATAAATCATTAAGATTTACTCCACAAGCTAGTATCTAGCTACTGCAAAATACAATCCAGAACTCCATATTTTCAGCAATAGTACTCCATATCATCTTCGGAACTCACTATTAGGACCCAAGCTTCCCAACATTTTCAGCAATAGAACTTCATATCTTCTTTTCTTTTCATACTTTAATTATTTGGAGTAAATTATTTTTCTCTTTCCAATGAAGACAAAGAGTACCCACCCAAGTCAATTTTAGGTTCACAGCATAAAATTAATCACTACAAGCCTTCCTCAGTAAATATTGGAGCTAAAAATCCCAGTCTCCTAAATAACTCCTTGCATAACAGCTGCGAAGGACTGAAGGCTTCTAGACCAAAGTCTCTAAGTAAATTGCAATTGATGTACAAATGGTTCCTAGATTCGATATTGATGGCAAAAGAAACAAAATAGAGAGCCTGCAAATCTAAAATTTGTCATTCCTCCTTGCGGGACATGCAACTTAGAAATAAAACTCGGTTTTGGGATAGACACTTTTCCCCAAACCAGCCTAAGCCAACTAACAGCGTGGAACGATGGTCTTAGACCTTCCATTTCTCTTAGCATAGGAAACTTTGCTATAAGAAACAGACCTTGTCATATTTCAGAGAGTAAGGATGAATGTTGCTTCAGTTCGTCAATTTTACCCAGGTTCTCTGACCAGTCAGGAGGGTAAGAGCAGCCCTCATTAACCATCAGAGCTAACATTTACGTCAGCAGTGCCAACCAGAGGACCATCTGGGTGCGAGTGAAAAAACCATAGGAAAGATTATTTCCATAATTTGTTTGAAATTGAAGAAACTTCAAGGTTTGATGGCTTCACCCCGGAACTCCTGTAGAATCCAATGAGCTATTTTCCGAAATAGCCCAGCAACTATTTCCTATAATTTATATTTCACTTCACAAGAGAGTTGCTTCAAATATTCCAGAGGTGGTAAAAATAATAAACAACCCAGAAAAGCAACTCACAACCACCAGTTTTAAGGCAGAATGAACTTGTGGATTACTTAAGAAACTATATAGCACACAACACAAATCCCTGAACCCCAGATGCAGTTTAGTTTCGTCACTAAATTTTTAAATCAAATCCAATTACCATTGTATCAGTGATGTTAACCTAAACTAAACAAACTATTTATTTCTAAATTTAAGCTAATGCAATAAAATTTGGAATCCAAGCATAACCCATTAAAATTTAAAACTTTGAAAGCGAAAAGATCATAAGTATCTCATTAAGTACAAACCCAGATTGACATTGAACTGGAAATTTCAAAGCTTTACAGTTGACAGTACCTTCTATTAACAAACTGTTCTGGCAGATGACTATGGCACCTTGTGGGGATCTATCAAATATCAATTAACTGTTAGTTAATTATTCAATTTAACAGTGCCAGCCGCTGTCGTGGCTGAGAGAAAACGTTCCGACGGTGAGGGTGAGACCTCTTTGTCTGAATGGACCTCACTCTACCCATGCACGAAGAAGGTGAGCCGATATGATGTCGTTTCTGTGCTCCTTTCTAACAAAGTATTTGGAATCCACGAGAAATCGTAATACATCAATTTTGAGAAGGTTCTTTGCGTAAAATTAGAAGTCCTAACTCAATAATTTTATATTATTTTTTTAATAATATCTGCTGGACTTCTTCTTGGATCTGAGCTTCCTCCAAATCCACCTCGTGTAAACGGCCTGTGCTGAAGGCCCAAATAAATATGGGCTTTTCTTTGGGAGTTCTTTAAATACCCTTATATTCGCAAGTGGTGGTCTAACTATTTAATTCACCACTTCAAATCATGCACAAAATTTCACCAGAAATAAAAAATCATAGAATAAAATAAAAATAAAAGTTATTGTCCAATAGATGAGATTTGGAAAATGGAAATTTCACAAAACCAATACACACAAGATAAATTATTGCAAATCATTGATTAGGATTTGAATCTTAAATCTCGAAATGGTCGATTTTTATATCCAAATATGCCCATTAATTTTTGATTCATTCCACGGTAATATAAACTATAGATGTAATTCCATTTTCTCTGTGTACTCCCAACAAATTAATCATAAGAGTAAAATATTTATCAAAGGATGCCCTCATAGTCACAGTAATTTTTACTCATTTCAGCTCAAAGGAGATGAGGTGGAGTAACATGGAGTAAAATTCAATCATTTACAGAGTAAAAGGAGATGAGGGACTGAAGCTTGAGTGATGAAATTAGATGCAAGTGACTTACCTGCTCAACAATAATAGATATGTAAATTTTGAACCATAAACTAGCTGTTACATATAGAATTTAACCCTACCCCAACATTCTGTGGACACCCCACTGATTATGCTGACCAACCATCACAAACTCAGAAATGGCTAATGTCCTGAAGGACTAACTGCCACCACCAAAAATTACAAGAACATAAGGATTCTTTTGTGTAAGCCAAAGCTTCCAAACTTAAAAAAGAAACAAATGAATTCTAGATGTAAACAGGAAAATTTTCCATAAAAGATTTCTCTGAGAGAGAGTTACTTTTTTTGAACTAGATAATAGTACAGAGATAGGCTCCTTTGACAGGTAAATTTCAAGTTATCCCCATTCCATATTATAACTAAAAGAGTGAAGATAACCCAGCCTTTTCTTAAATTCTACTACAATTTGAACTATATTTTTTTTTGTATATAACATGCCTACTAGAGTAGCAGCATTTTCCCTCTATGGCAATGAACTGCACTGGGCATTGAAAAAGGAAGTCTGCATGACACACCTCTCAAGTGTTCACACCATTTCTATCTGGATGCTGAACTCCTGAACAACTTGATGCACCTGCAATAAAATGATTTTTAAACAAGTCAGAAAAATGAATTTAGCAATTACGAAGCTCAGATTGCAGATCACAGAAACTAAGAGTATTAGTTAGCCAGTCAAGAGAAAAATAATCCTAAGCTTTGAAGTCTTCTAGTCCTAGTCAAAATTTGCTTCAGAACTGAAGGGAGAAGAAGACAATAAAGGATGCTGACCACTGGATCTTCCTTCACTTTTTAGCAGCTACATGTTCAAAAAATTCTTTTGAAGCATCTGGCACCAATCACAACAAGAAGCATTAGATCACAAGATAGATGGAAGAGCTACATAACTACTGGAAAAAGTTAAGTTAACCCAAAAAACAGAACAAAAGTTTAGACCATCAATGCAACTACAGCAGGATATTCAACAACTTTCTACCAGCTCATGCTCCATAATGTTCAACAGGCAAGTTTATTTATAAAAGTCATGACAAAAATACAGTGTCCATATATATCTTAAAACAATTAATAGAGATCATGTTTGGCGTAGGCAATGTTGTATGTGTATTGTCTGTCAAAAAGATATCAACTTGTGAACTAGCTGAACCAGTGCTAGGGTATAGAAAATTCCAGATCCATTACAGGAAAGCACTGCTAAGCTAAGGTAAGCAAAGCAGCACAGCTAACTTGTATAATTCTAGATAAATATTTGATAAACATGAGGCAGTACTATATGCATAATCCTTTTCCTTTCTTCTTTGTCGCTAAGAATGCATGTGGGTTTGGTTTCTTTCCCAGTTGCTTATCAGCATCAACAGAGCTTATAGTCCGATCAAAGATGGGAGGAAGTAGGGAGGTAAAGAATTCCTTGCCAGAGGATATTGATTCTGATAGATTACATACCATGCTTCATAGTTAGAGATGGGTCATGCTCATCTAGATATCCAATAACGTTTGCTGGTATTCCTGCCACCATACTTCAAAACAAAAAAATAAATATAAGAGGAATGTCACTTTTATATTATTGTGAAACTAATATACTGACAATTAGGGGTTACTTTCTAGTTTCTACCTGCGTGGAGGAATTGCTTTTAACACAAGGGAACCAGCAGCTATCATTGCACCTTCACCTATTTTTATATTCCCAAGTATAGTTGCACTTGCTCCAATTAGTGCACCTTCACCTACTTTTGGATGGCGATCGCCTACTTCTTTCCCAGTGCCCCCTAAAGTTACACCCTGTTGAATCAAATATCTTTAAATTGAGTATAGTGAATATATGTATGTGTGTACATAGCTGTGATAGCACCCTTCCAACATGCCCCACTCCCTTCTTTTCCTGCAGCATCTGCATGTAACATGTGCTAAATAATAGATCTCCAGAAGTAGCGTATACAATAAAATTGACTCACATGCATCAATGATACTCTATTTCCAACAACAGCAGTTTCACCAATAACCACGCCTGTTGCATGATCCAATAGTATTCCCTCTCCAATTTTTGCAGCTGCACAAAATAACAAAAATCTAAAGTTTAACTGCTCATGATAGCCATAGCCTATACGATATCTGAAACTGACACAACTTTTGGATAAGTAACAGCAATCCTTTCACATAAGGCTCAAGTTTTCGGCTGTCTTCCTAAAACTGAAAGAGGAAATATCACCTTTTGTATATTGTTCCCACACTTCAAGATTCAACAAACTTTCTACCTCATTCCTTTATTTATTTGGCCAAAAATATTTTAATTGCAATCACTTCAAGAATTTGTTTCCTCTTATATATTTTGATTTCTCTAGCAATACACTATAAAATATGGTGTCCCTGTACTTGAGAGGATGTCATGTTTCATTTATTGCTTAACTTAGTTTCTCTTCACATGTAAAAATATACTGTCGTACCTGGATGTATGTCTACTCCAAAAACCTGCAGAAGAAAAGTTTTTTAGTGTTGGATTAGAAGGAAAAATGTGGAAAATACCTAAAAAAGGAAGATTCTCATCAAGCAAGTACAAAACTACCTCACTAATCCGGCTTTGTAAAGCCAAGGCCAAGACTTTGCGTCCCTGGCCCCATAGTGCATGCGCTACTCGATATACTTGCAAAGAATGGTAACCCTGCAAGCATGTACCTTGTATTATACAATGGATTAAAGATGGTTTTTTCTTTTCTTTTAATTCTTAGGGAAGGGACTGAACAAGGAAGGCCTGAAAGGTCCTACGTGTTCCCAAAAAACACCAAAGTATCCATTCAAACGGCATCGAGCAGCAAACCAAATACCATCAGATAAAATTGAAACAGTAGTTATCCACACAGACAGACAGCATCCCTCATTCCATCAAAGTAGTTAGGTTGGTGTAAGGAAGACACTTCTTATCAATAATATTTTACCTGGTGACATAAATTTTCAGCATCAAGACATTCTCTTTTTTATGGGAGATAGGGGAATTATTTCAAACCTCTGCTCCTAATTCTCATAATATCCAAATCACAGCAACATAATGATCCTTTGACACTAAAGTAATGATTAGAAACAATAAACCAGCAACAGAACCATTAATGCACATTGTTTGTAATGCTAGAATCTTGAGAAAAAGAAGATGTATGCTAGAAAATCAAGGAAAAGAATGACGAAAAAAAAAGAAGAAAAAAATTACCTTTATATATAGTAGAGCTGAAGAATACGACAAACAAGCTGGATCCCGGTCTTTAAAAGCCTGTCAAACAAATGGCTCCAAACATATATCAAATCCTCCACCCAGGGCATGATCACATTGAAACAAACACATAAAAACAATAATGAAGTTACCTTGACATCTAGGCGAATTGAGCGTTGAATGCCTTTATCATGCATCATTACATCACAAAATATATCCATTAACTGAGTTGCCAAAAGTGTAGGATTTTGGAGACGATTGGCAAGCACAAAGGCCAAAGCTTGTTCCATGCAATCATGTGACAAGATACTAGCATACAAGAAGCTACTTAAAATTGGCTCTTTTTCTGCCTGCATTGACATGTGACAGTAAATGTGTAAGAGTAAATAAATTAGCTGGTCCAATCTTTATCTGTTCCTTTTCCTACTTGCTCCAACCCTTATCAAATATACAAGAAGTTTCCTGTGCTGTCCATTTCATCATGAGAGAGAAGTTAGCAAAGAACAACTATATAACATTTTATACTAATTATAATAATAAGTGAAACAAACCATGCGAAGTAAGAAACAGGAATACAATTAAAAGAATGGGTCATAATCTTCCTTTCTAAAGCATTTTAATGAGACATTTGACAAATAAGAAATGTCCATATAAATTATTTCCATAAGCTCGAATTATATAAATTTGTCATCCACTTAAAACCACTGCTATTCGCACAAACATTAATCTAAGTTTGTACCCATCTTTAGATTAATCCAACTATGGATGAGAAAGATATTCGATCAATGCCGAGTACAAGCAAGCACTTGCGTTGAAGATATTGAAGTACTTTATTTTAAAGCCAGATTAGTGTAAATTAATCTTAGCTCCAATAGAATTACGCGACGTAACCTCCAAACTAAACGTAACTGGAAGCAAATTGTTAAAGATTAAAGCCCAATATTTAAAATTCCAGTACTAAAAAATTGCTAAAAGATAAGAATAAGCAGAAGAACAAGTCACTCAGAAAAACAAAGACGAAAACACGCATTGACTGTGTACCTCCAACTTAGCTTCTTCTCTGACAGAATCCCATATTGGGTCACCCAAATTCGCAACTGAAAAGGCCAAAACATCATTAGCAGAATCAGGCTCCCGAATTCCCAAAGCATACACCGGAAAAACCTTTTCCAACCGATACCCAGTATTGACAGAGTCGTAATGCTTGGTTTCCTCTTCCACATCTTGCTTTTGCCCACCAAGAGATAACCGTCTGGATAGCATTTTTGGAAGAGAAACCCAGCTCTCATCACTCAAACAAGCCATGAGAACAAAGAGCTAGCGTTCAAATATGAGAAACCGTCACATAAAGAGAGAGAAAAAGATAGAGAAGAAGGACAGAAAAATGGCGGTGGTGAAAGGAGTGAAGCAAGACAGGTGGTGAGGTTTGAGTACCAAGTGGTCCTTCTGGTATTGCTGCGTTACTTTGTAGTTATATATATTTTTTCATAGAAGAAGTAGGATTCTCGAAAAGATAGATGGAATAGAACTTATAGAAGGGTGAGACCGACCATGTCCTCCCCTTTCAAAAAAGTTTCATGTTGAATGGCTCACAATCACAAAATGTGCCTCCGCCGCCTAATACGCCTTCTTCTTCTTTTGTACATAAAAATGTGGGCCTTTATTTCTACACACTCTAATACTCTTTTTTTTTTTTTTTTGGACATGTCACATACTTTCCTTAAACAAATGGAATCAAAAAGGAAGATACCCTACATGTTGATTAACAACTAAGATAGTTTTTCTTCTTTGAAAGGTCCAACGACTTTTACATAGTTTAACAACTGAAATTAAAAAAAGTCTATATTTTTATATGAATATATATCTCTTTATCTTTTTGTCTTTTAAGGTTAATATACGATTTAGAAATGTTGTCTAACTATATATGCATATAAAAATAAAGTGAGGACTAGCTTCTAAATTTAATCAATTCCACCATTTGATTCAAATTTGATATTTTTCAAATGAAAGTTTGAAAAAAAAATTATGATGAATTCATCATATAAACCAAAAATAAATAAATTATAAGTGATGTCTTAAGAGATAAATGTACAAAGATAAGTCAAGGAGATAGGTGAAATACAATTAATTATAATCATTAAGTTGAGCATTAATGAGTCATTAGCTAGCAACTCAATCCACAAACAAAAATAGTAACAAGTCATTAATCATTACAAAAAGGATTGTTGGCCATGCAAGACCTCCATTATGACAATAAACCAAACATTTTTCTTCTACAAATTAAGTCATGCTTCTTGAGTCATTGACAGTTAGACACACAAGGTGCTATATACAAAACACCATTAACACATTCAAATTTTAATTTTTTTTGCGAGTTTTTATAAAAATGATCGATTTGCAAACATATCATTCATAAAAACTCGAGATTAAATTTAAACATATAAGAAGTTTATATTGTAATTATGTTAAGATGAATTGAAAATTGAATCACGACTAGTTGAAATTTGAGTCAATTTTGAATCCAATATTTCTTACCATACCATTGAAATGAAAGTTATTTCACTAAAATGGTCTTTATCGCTTGAATTGAATAAAGAAGTAATTGACACTCATAGAATTAGAGGGACTAATAAGAACAATAGTCAATTATATCAGACTGAGTTCTGATTGACCATACACAACCACAAAAGCCAAAATAAATTCACCTGATATACACAAAAAATATATGAAGTGGGCTACTTTTTTAATTATTGTATTTTATATTTTTCATTTGCTGTAAGCCTGCATGTCATTGAAAGTGGGCTGCTTTTGTTGCTTACCTTTTTGGTCTGCAAAAGGAGAGAAGGATAGGATAAGAAGGATCATATTGAATGAAGATTGAATATGGTCTTGTAAACGACCAGAGACATTCCCACTAACTTTTCAGTCCGATCTGCCTCCAATATCTTTGTCTCCAATGAATTAGTCACCATTGATCATTCCATCACATTTAAAAAAATTAGAATCATGCATCTCATTGGTCATTAGTATTTCAGTTTGTTTTGAATTTTGATATACACTTAACTCGATCAATCAACCTCTTTTGACTGCTTCATGAATTACATGTATGCAGTTTCATTTGTCTTCACTCTAATGCACAATATAATTTCTACAATTTAATAATAAGTGGATGGGGATCCAAATTAAAATTATCAACATATTTATTATAATAAAATGGTCAAGAATTTGATTGATTTTCTATTGTAATATATTTTTTAATTAAAAGTAGTTCGAAACAATATGACTTATGAAATATAAAAAGAATTTTTTGAAAATAATAGATACTGTAATTGATATTATTGTGATCGGTTTAGTTGATATTATTTTCTAGTTCATATTCTGAATTGGGTTCACCTTTATAATAACTAGATAAATTGAATTTTTAAATAAAAATAAAAATATAAAAACCCAACATATGCCCTCGAATCCGATAATTTTAAAAAATTATCAAATTAAATAGTAGTTATAAGTGCTACATATGGTCTAATAAAAAAGGATGGAAGTACTTGAGTCAGAATTTCTCTAAGTATACAGATGAATATTAATTAGGAGGAATTCTCAACGTGATTGTAAAAAATTAGAACTTGTCCAGAAACACCATTTATTAGCAGGAGTATGTTGATTCATATGTTATCAACTCAAGTTTAATTAGTAAACTAATTAGTATTTTTAGTTTGAAGTACAGAATTTAAATAATAATAGAGAATATTAGTCTCGCATGGAAATTTAATTATCTCAAAACTTAATTTATAATAACGTTCTTTTTCTCCTCATAGAAATAGACATTTTTTTTGGAAAATCATGTCAAAAAAAAAAACCGAGACACGGAAATCTTTTTTGCTTCGTGCTAGTTAATTAGTAATATATATATATATATATATATATATAATTATTAAGTATATTTGAATTAACTTACAAATACATTGACTAATTATAATTTTAATATAGTCAAAATCACACGTTAAAACTTAAAAATTTATTAAGATTTTATTTTTTGTGGCTTTTTCGAATTGAACAAGTGATTTATGAATCACAATTTTTATTTTTTTTCAGAATATTAGCTTCACCCAAAGAAAAAGGAGATGACCACAACACAAGCTTTAAAATTGGGCCTCCAATGAATAAGAAAATTTGATGTGGACGTTGAATGTTTTAACCGTATAATGGGGCAGCTATTTGACTAAAGGTGACCCATTCAACATTGGGCCACCCACACCCAATTCGATAGTTGACTATCAACTTTTAACATGGGCCCGAAGAAAAGAGACGAAAATAAATTCTCTTTTAATAAATAAATTATTAGTTTTCCTCTTTCGTTTCTCCGCTTACTTTTTTCATGGCTTCTCGGATCGCTTAAGAGAAAATCTCTGTTACAGTAACCCTTTTCACAACCTACAACCATATGACCCGACCCGGTAAAGCTTCCTAACAATGGCCAGAAGGTCCATACCAGTCCTAAAACAGCTCTTCACAAAATCGTCATCGTCGGATACTCCATCTCTGTTAGGCTCACGTTCCAGGTTCAACCCCAACCGATCCGTAACCTACATTGCCTCGACCAGGGGATGGAGCTCCATGGGCGGTAGCTCTTATTCCTAGCGACTGAATCGGACCTTTGGTCACCGGCGCCGTCGAACAAGTGATGGAGACGATGCACTCTCCGTTGTACTTTGAGAAGTATGAAGTGCTAGTTGATATGAATAAATTGCCGCAGGAAGTGATAGATTCTATAATGAAGAATAAGGTCTGCATGAAAGGCGGGTTGGCGACGCCCATGGGGTCAAATTTTATATTACCGCTCTCTCTGATTGTATTCTAGGTGGGATTGCGAAAAATAGCAGAAAGTTTCCACTTTTAAGTACTAGGTGGCTCTAAACTTTTGTTAATTTCAGTTGCTAGATTATGAATTTTCTGTCTTGATATTCTAATTCTGTGAATTCCCTGTTTTTATTTTTCCAATAATTCTAGCACCTTGACATGGTGTATTGTGGTTTTATGTTTTTTCCTCATACTAATATTTTGCTAGGTAATAACAAAGTTCTGTTCGGAGCTTATTGCTAAGTATGCTTACCTGAATAACAGAAAGAAAGTGACTGCTGTGCACAAAGCCAACATCATGAAGCTCGCTGACGGTTTGTTCTTAGAATCCTGCCTGGGATCAAGTACAATGAAATTATTGTTGATAACTGCTGCATGCAACTTGTTTCAAAGCCTGAGCAATTTGATGTTATGGTACGTGAATTACAGAAGAACAGTAGCTGTTTGTAGATTCCAATTTTGACTCTGTTATTTGCAATATTGTGTAGTATGTAGTGGATCTGCACTTGTTTCCTTGGCAGGCTTGTTTTAACCTGATCCAATGTGATTATTGGTGTCACTGTGTGAGAAGCAACTCCTTCAATGAAATGGCCTTTTTGTAAGTATAATGTGAGAGCTTAGGCAGGAGGAGGTTACTGCTTGGCACAATGGTTATCTCATCCCACCCCAGGTCTTTCTTTTTTTACTTTTAATTTTGAAATCAAAGGGAAAAATAGGGATTTGAGCCCGTGTGTGCTATTTCTACTTTTGCAGGTAACACCAAACCTATATGGAATCTCGTTGCAAATAGAGCAGCAGGTATTGCTGGAGGCACAGGAGTCATGCCAGGTGGTACGCTTATCAAAATATTACAACTTTAGACCGGTTATTCGTGTTTCTTGCTTGTGGCTTCTTTAATATTGTCCCACCATCTTGTTGGGAATGTGGTCAATCCAAATTGTTGCTGACTTTTGTGATAAATGAAAGAATTTCTCCCGGTATAACAAGAAGAGACTGTTAGTTTGAGTGCTTCATCAAATTATTTAAATCATAGTACAGTAGCTTGTGGCAGAATCAGATTATCTTGAAGATCTATGCGCTTCTTTTAATAATCAAAGGGTCAATTGGACGGTAAATCTGTGAAGGAATTTGCCTCTAAACCCAACATTCAGTCGTCCTTGTCCAAAGGTTGATGAAAGAGATAACCAAGGCCATGGCCGTACAATAGTCTCGATCTTATTTGTTTAGCAATATATGTATACATAATTTCACTTTGTCGAAGTTGAGTTTCACAGAAGATTATGCAGAAACTTAAAAACAACTTGTAAATTACAAAACTGTTACAGATAAAACTACAGCCCGGCCGGTGACTTGTTGCTCATGTAGTACTGGTGAGTTGTGCAGGATATTGCTTCACATTGAGACGTATGATGTACGGAAGATGAAGGGAACCACAATATATATGATCTCCAATCTTGATCCCACTTGAAATCAATGACAAACGCAGATCATAATAATGTGCAACTGGTTTACCTTCCAAATCAACAGCAAGAACTCCTCCATTCTTCTCCATACTTGGTCGTCCTGCATACTTCTCAATGATCGCCGTGATTTTCCGGATGAAAGGATACCTAAGTGCTAGGTCCCAAAAACTTGTAATCGACTGTCCATAATGCACAAAAATGTTGTTAATGAACCTGAACTTATTCATAAAAATCTAGGACAAAATGGAAATTAAGAACTACATTACCGAAGATATTGCAATCCAATAATGGCCTTCTCCATCATAGTGAATATTATCGGGCATGCCTGGTAGATTTTCTATAAAATTCTCAGTGCTTCCTTTCTTAGGACCTTGTATGTAATATTTTCTACACCTTCTCCTGCAAAACAGAGTAAAATAAAAACAACCCATTTCAGCTAAAAAAAAACTTAAGCAAATAATGCTTTACATAGTGTTTATTTGCTCGAACTGGAGTTTTAGTTGCATAACACATATCACGATTCGGAAAATGAGCTAAATCAAGTGTCATTGACTCCACAAAATATTCACATATACGGTTCTTTAAAACTGCTTATATAACTCACATCAACCTAGTATATCAATGTGAAACTCAATACAGATATAGCAACTTCATAAATAACAATAAAACTTGAGACATTACAATTGTACTCCGCGTGATTTTTTCACACTAAGATGGATGAAGGTGGACGAATTTATAAGGACAACACCATATTGGTAAAATGAAAAGACATTTGCCCAAAATGCTTAATGCCTAATGGAAAGCACAATGCTTAATAACTCCAAGACAGAACAGAAAAACCTAATCACATTACACTTGTACTTCGCATGATTATTTCACGCTAAGATTGATGAAGGTGGACGAATTGATAAGGACAAAAACAATATTTTGTAAAGTGAAAAGACATTAATTTGCCCAAAATGCTTAATGCTTAATGTAAATTAAGCACAATACTTAATAACTCTTGAACATAACAAAAAACCTAATCACATTACACTTGTACTTAGCGTGATTTTTTCACACTAAGATGAATGAAGGTGGGCGAATTGACAAGAACAAAAACCATATTTGGTAAAGTGAAAAGACATTTGCCCAAAATGCTTAATCCTTGCCTAATGGAAAACACAATGCTTAATAACTCCTAGACAGAACCAAAAAAACCTAATTACATTTTGCAGAAGTTAAGGCAAAAATAAAATTACTTACATGACGGTTTCACAAAAGATGACATGGCTTTGATCTGGTGAGACAACAACTCCATTGGCAAAGTAAAGATCACGAACAAGAACAGTGGTTTGTTTGGTTGTTGGATTATAGCTCACGAATCTTCCATGGGGTTTACCTTCAAGGATGTCGAAGATGAAATCGTGAAAGCTGTATTTGTATGAAACGTCTGTGAAATAAATCATTCCATCTTTTGCTACATCCACTCCATCTACAAATTTAAACTTAACGCCGTCAGCTTCAACTGTCAATACCTCAATCTCACCATCCTTAGTCACTTTCAGCAATCCCTGTACATTTGGCACGAAAATATTCCTCACTTTCAACACAACTGAAAAATGGAAAGATACTGAAAATTTGATTGGTTTACATTCAATTCATTTCCCAATTTAGACATTGACATATGATCTACTACAACAAAACAAAATCAAAGCGTACGTAATAAAATTATCAAAACAATATATACTGAAAATTAGATTTAATACGTGTTAGTGCAACTAACAAGGATTGCATATATAACTTTATGCTTAAAAAATTAGAGTGTAACATGAGAACTCTAGTATAGGAAGTGTGATGCCCTTCAATAATTTTTTTAGCCATAAAATATGTCTTGGGTCAAACACGCTAATTATGTATCGCGATATGATTAAAAATTATGTTATTCATTTTAAAATTAAAAAATTTATAATAATTTATGTTCCACGTCCTCTCAAATAATATGAAATTAAAGAAAATAAAAAAATAAAAAATGGAACTCATCTTCTCGAGTACTCCACCGACCATTACAGCTAGTATCTTCCTAAACAGATAATAGGATAACCTTTTGCGGGGCCCATAAGAAAATTGATCGCTGCATCCAGTCAGTTTTCTTTTCTTTTTTTTGTAAAAAGAAATTAAATTCATATATATTTTGTGGAAAAATTGCTCCGAGCATCCAGTTAATTTTTTTTCTATATTTTTTTAAGTATAGAAAGTCAAAAAGACTGCACCTTGTAAGGATCAGCAACCAAGACTTCACCGTTAGACCAGAAAGCAAGTCCTAGCGGTCTGCCGCCGGTATTAACCCAATCTTCTACCACCGAGTCATTCACCGATTCACCAATCCAAACTCGCTTTATCCAACCGTCGACACAACCCGTATAAACGACACGTGAAGCAGCGTCGTAAATCAAATCCTCAGGTCCCGAAACTTGTCCTAAACCCAACTGCTCAGAACCTGTGAGCATGTGCTCGTTACGTGCTGGGACGGTCAAGATATGCGAGCTTAACTCGTGCTCAGGAAAGTGAGCCGGTTCGAACGGCTCCAGTTTATAGACCACGGCGGCTAACACGATCGGGACTAGAACTGAAAACGACACCGTGAGATTCCATGAGCTCTTTCTCCTTCTTGTACTCGGACTATTTGTACTGGGGGAGTGAGCGGGTTTTGACCCGGTTTCTGACTCGGCCATTTGATATATTTTGGGAGAGAAGTTTTCAAGAAGAGTTTAGCGGTGGGAGACTTAAGGGAAGGAGAGAGTGCAAGAGTGAATAAGTCAGAGGAATAGCGTGTGATATATATATAAAATAAATAACATTATTGTTAAATTACACTTTACATCCTATTAAAATTACACTTTACTTACACTTATAATCTCTATATTTTTTCTCAAAACTTATTTTAGTTCTTCCACTTTAAAAAGTTAAAATATCATCTTCATACTTATAAAAATCAAACAATGTGGTCTTTACTGTCATGTCTCGTCTATTTTAAGGCAGATAGTATGTATTAACAGACTCTTATGTGTTATACAAACGTGGCATAACAATTATTTTTTGAGGCATGCAAAAGAGATTTTTAGCAACATGCATGTAGGCTTGATGGATGTCATTTTAAAGGAGAATATGGTAGTCTGTTATGTCCACGCTAGGACGATACATGGGAGTCCGTTAGTCCAAGTCAACTTCCGTCCAATAAAATGAAAGGTACATTATAGAAAGAACCATATTGTATGGTTTTCAGTAAATGTAAGAATGACATTTTAACTTTTTAAACTAGGGAGACTAAAGTGAATTCTGAAAAAAACTGTAAGAACTATAAGTGTAGTTAAGCCTATTTTTTTTAATTCTTATATTTTAAAATATTAAAATCAAGAACTTATAATTTTAAATTGAGCCAATTTGATCCATGTCACTATCTTTCGTCTGAATGGACTTAATGACGAAAGATGATGTGGATTAACATAATCTTATATTATCAAATAAAATATGACATGTTAATATATCTGTTTTAATATAAAATATTTTTTAATTTTAAAACATATATAAAATGAACAATTAAAACTATGAGTCATTGATTTTAAAACTAAGTGATCTATATATATGTCTCAAATACAGTATGTGTCATATTTTGTTAAGCCAAGATGGATGAAAGATGTCATTAGGGACCATATTGACTTGATTTTAAAACTATGAGCTTTTTATTTTTATTTTTAAATTATAAGAACTAAAGTGAATTTTAGTAGAAACTATAAAGATAAAATGATGCAATTTAACCAATTATCAAAATTAGAAATATTTAAAAACATCAATTCATTAAATATGTTTTATCCAATTTTTTTAGAACACTTATTAAGTTTATCTAAATAGAAACTTTATATATATTAGTAATGATAATAAAGTATTATATAATTAATAAATTCTTATTTTAAAAATATTTAAATTTCTGACTATATTTATTGCTGTTAATTATAAGTGTTTTTATCAAATCTTGTGATATATAATTTTTTTTTAATAATAATAACTGATAATGATTTAATATTATAGAAAGAATTTTAATTTTTAAAATATTTTAACTTAATAACATTTATTGCACATTAAGAGTTTTTCTAGAGCATACTGTTTAAAGAGCAAGTGTTTACCCTAAAGTATAGTGTTTAAGAATATTTTTATTTTTTAAGTACTCAAATTTTCTTGAATATAGCGTAAAAAGTAAAATTTTAAGTTGGCTTAATTTCTCTTTATCCCCGCGTCACTTATTCTTAGGATGTTTTTTACACTAGCAGGTTTTTTCACAAATTAAACTTCATTTATTCTTGTGTGATAGCATACATGCCTATATTGTTTGGTTTCAATATAACTTATCGCGTGCATGAAATTATATATAAAATGTCCCCTTTTAAGGTTAAACAATTTTATCAAATTGGGTATCATTAATTGTATGTGTGGTATATAATCTTCATCCTAAAACACTTGTTAAATATTCTTTTTTTATTAAGTTGTATATGATAACTAGGGGCGTCTATAATCCAATCCAACTCAATTAAACCGAACCAATCGACTAGGGTTAGTTCAGATTTGTTTTTGTCTGGAATTTATTAGTTTGGTCCACAGTAATCTACCGACTAGCAGGAATAGTGCATGGTGATCATCCTAGACATGATTTGTGATTTGTGATTTGTGGTGGATTGATGGTGGTACGTAGTTGTCATGGATGTGAAGGACGGTGGGATTGAGATGACTGGTGGTGGGACCAAAATGTGTCCCCTAATGCTGGAGCCACATCCTAGAAGTAACATTTGCAAACTGTGAGCATTTAGCAGAGTCTTCTTTTTTCTTGAAGATCTATGTTCTTCTTTTTTCCTGTGGCCTCGTTACTTTTGTTTTGTGAAAGAAAGTAAGAAATACTGAGATAATCAAAGGACGTAAATCCGTGAATGAATATGCCTCTAAACCCAACAGTCAGTCGCCTCGTCCAAAGGTTGACGAAAGAGAGCACCAAGGCCATAGCCTTACAATGTAATAGTCTCGATCTTATATGTTTAGCAATAGTACTATATGTATGTACACAGAATTTTCACTTTCACTATGTCGAAGTTGATTTTCACAGAAGATTATGCAGAAACTTCAAAACAACTTGTAAATTACAAAATGTTACAGATAAACTGCAACCCGGCCGGTGCCTTTGTTGCTCATGTAGTTCTGATGGGTTGTGCAGGATATTGCTTCACATTGAGACGTATAATGTATGGAAAACGAAGAGAACCGCAATATATATTATCTCCAACCCTGATCCCACTTGTAATCAATGACAAACTCAGATCATAATAATGTGCAACTGGTTTACCTTCCAAATCAACAGCAAGAACTCCTCCATTCTTCTCCATATTTGGTCTTCCCACATACTTCAACACGATCGCCATGATTTTCCTCACAAAAGGATACCTAAGTGCTAGTTCCCAAAATCTTGTAACAGACTGCTCATAATGCACAAAAAAATGTTAGTTAATGAACCTGAACTCGTTCATAAATCTCGGACAAAATGGAAATTAAGAACTACATTACCGAAGTTATTGCAATCCAATAATGGCCTTCTCCATCATAGTGAATATTATCGGGCATGCCTGGTAGATTTTCTATAAAATTCTCAGTGCTTCCTTTCTTAGGACCTTGTATAAAATATTTTCTACACCTTCTCCTGCAAAACAAAGTAAAATAAAAACAACCCATTTGAGCTATGCTTAGCTGGAGTTTTAGTTCTCAGAAAATGAGCTAAACCATGTATTATTGATTCTACAAAATAGTCACATTTACGGTTCTTTAAAACCGCTATAAGCCGATGTGAAACTCAATAACAACCAAACTTGGAATGTTACATACGTCTTCACACTAAGATGGATGAAGGTGGACAAATTGATAATGACAAAAACCATAGGTAAAGTAAAAAGAAATTTGCCCAAAAGTCTTAATGAAAGCACGTCAATGCTCAATAACACCTACTCTCCTATACAGAACAAAAAACCTAATCACACTTCACAGAAGTGAAGGAAAAAGCAAAGTTACTTACATGATGGTTTCACAAAAGATGACATTGGCTTTGATACGGTGAGACAACAATTCCATTGGCAAAGTAAAGATCACGAACAAGGACAGTGGTCTGTTTTGTTGTTGGATTATAGCTCACTAATCTTCCATGTGGTTTATCCTTTAAGGAAGTCGAAGATTATCTCGTCAAAGTTGTATTTGTATGAAGCGTCTGTGAAATAAATCATTCCATCTTTTGCTACATCCACACCATCTACAGTTTTAAACTTAACGCCGTCAGCTTCAACTGTCAAAACCTCAATCTCACCATCCTTGGTCACTTTCAGCAGTCCCTGTACATTTTTGGTATGAAAATATTCCTCACCAACACTAGTGAAAAACGGAACTATGTTGATTGAAATTTTGTTGGGTTTATGTTCAATGCATTTCCCAGTTGAGAGTGTAAATAACTTTATGATTAAAAAATTGGAGCGCACATATTAACTCTAATGTAAGAGGCTAAATTATTCTTTCAGTTCCTATAATTAAACTAAAAATAATCACTTTTGCTCTTATACTTCAAAATCAGACAGTGTCATTCTTATAATTTTTAAAATCATGCAATTTCGTTCTGTTATTATCTTTTGTAAAATTTAATTTACAGGAGATAACATGATTAATAAATACTTATATGACTTGTTCACATGTATTAATACATGAATTGAAAGTTGTCACGTGACATGCCATCAAATTAAAAAATACTTTTTCATAAAAAAAAACTTGGCTTATTATAATATAAAATTACAATTTACAAAAATAAAAAAATTAAAAGAAAAATGAAAAAATCTACTAATTGCCTTCGTTATTTGTTCCCATCTCACCTGCTACCAACCCAACTATCATCATCAGCAATTGCAAATATTTAAACACAAAATGCTTAAAAATCTCTAATTGAACAAATAAATTCTTCAATTTTTGTTTCTCCTCCTCTTCGAGATCGAATGCCAACACTGAAAAAGTCCTCAAAATCCTAGATATCTAAGATGGTGACCCAGATGAAACATAAGAAGGAGTAGACTTTAGGAAGAGAAATCTCATGGAGAAGGGGATTTCTGCTAGCATAGAATTTTTCTAAATCCCAGCGTCTTCTCTAGGCTTTCTTCTACAACAATTTCTAACTTTTGTTTTTAACAAATGACTTTAATTTTTGCTTTCTAATTATTATTTTTTGTAATATTTTTAACTTTAAAAGAATAAAAATAATATTTTGTTTGAATTTTTATTTAATTTTATGTCATAAAACACATGACAATTTTCTATTGATATATTGAGACATGTGGACATGCCACATAAATTAATCACGTTAAGTTAAATTTGACAGGGATAACTACATAGATGTAATTGCTTGATTTTAAAAATTAAAGCATGACATTATCTAGTTTTAAAGTGTACGAATTAAAGTAATTTTGTCACTAAATTATAGGGACTAAACATAAAATTTAGCCCAAAATTAATTATCCAAAACCATTAATTATTTTTACCCAGATACATTAATTTTTATTTTGTTTTTTGATCTAACCAAATGCATGTTATTCACGCTGAAAATAAAAATTTACCATAATTTATTTCTTGCAATCTCTCAAAGAAGAATAGTTTACTCCACCTCTCAAAAACAGATTGGAACTCTGGGAACTCACCTTCTTTGAGTGGTCTACCAACCTTCACTATGTTGTTTTAATAATTTTTTTAACATGACTATGTACTATCTTCCTTACCAATTCAAATAATAGTAAATAGCCCTTTTGCGGGGTCCATAAGAAAAATTGCTCCGTTCATCCAGTCAAATTTTTTTCTATAAAAAATTGTTAAATTAGTACATATTTTCAAGAAAAATTACTCCGAGCATCCAGTTATTTATTTATTTTTTTTAAAGTTAATATAAAAAGAAAAAAAGAGTGTAACTTGTAAGGATCAGCAACAAAGATTTCACCGTCAGACCAGAAAGCAAGTCCTAGCGGTCTTCCGCCGGTATTAACCCAATCTTTTACCACCGAGTCATTCACCGATTCACCAATCCAAACTCGCTTTATCCAACCGTCGGCACAACCCGTATAAACGACTCGCGAAGTAGCGTCGTAAATCAAATCCTCAGGTCCAGAAACCTGTCCGTAACCCAACAACTCCGATCCTGTGAGCATGTGCTCGTTACGCGCTGGGACCGGTCAAGATATGTGAGTTTAACTCGTGCTCAGGAAAGTGAGTCGGTTCGAACGGCTCCAGTTTATAGACCACGGCGGCTAACACGACCGGAACTAGAACCGAAATCGACGCCGTGAGATTCCATAAGCTCTTTCTCCTTCTTGTACTCGGACTATTTGTACGGGAGGAGTGGGCGGATTTTGACCCGGATTCTGACTCGGACATTTGATATTTTGGGAATGAAGTTTCAAGAAGAGTGCAGTCGTGGAGGAATTTTATTTAAGGAAATCACATAGTAGCGCAGTTGACAGCAAGAGTGCAGAGACTAAAGGAAGAGGACATGTGTTATATATTAAGTTATTAATATTAATTTAATAAATATATTTAACAAAATTAGAAATTAAAAACATGAATTCATTAAAAAAAATTATCCAATGTTTTAGCTTTGTAAAACACTTATTAAGTTAATAAAAATAGGAAAATTTATAATTTTTTTATAATAATAGATAATAAATTATAATTTCAAAAGTTTTTAAATTTATAATTATATGTGTTGCTTTTCGTTACAAATAGTTTTATCCTAATTTTATGATATATATAATTTTTTAGTAATAATAGTTGACAATAATTTTAATATTATAATTTTTTTTGATAATTAAAATATTTTAGCATAATATTTATTGCACATTAAGAGTTATTCTAGAATATTTGTCTAAAGAACGAGTGTTTCCTCTAAAGAGTTGGCTTAATATTTCATAATATATTTAAGTTCTTAATTTTATGTATTTGAGTTTTGTAAGAATTCAATATTTTATTTTTTATTTTTAAATATCGCAAAAAGTAAGTTGATTTTCTCTTTATCTTGTATCCTATTTTTAGGATGATTTTTCCACTAGCAGATTTTTTCAGAAAATTAAACTTCATTTATTCTTGTGTGGATTGCAAACATATATTATTTGGTTTCAGTTTGACTTTCACGTACGAAATTATATATAGAATGTCCCCTTTTATGATTAAACAATTTTCCCAAATTTTCTACAAACACTTGTTAAAGTTTTTTTTTTTTTTTATTAAGTTAGAATGTCATACCTAGGGGTGTTTATAGTCTAATCCAATTCAATGAAATAGAATCAATCGATAGGATTGGTTCGGATTTGTTGTTGTTTGAAATGAAGTAGTTCGATCCATTTTATCAATTTTGTTACACTTGATTGATTTAGAATTTTTAAGGTTAATAAACTATAATTTGATAGTTTATTTTAATTATTAAGAGATTTGATTCAAGTAAAGGTCAAACTCGATTATTTTAATCTAATTTAATTTGAGACTTATAGAGCTGAATTGATTCCAACTCCAGTATGAATAGGTTAAGTTCTAATTTTTTTTTTTTAGATTTTGTTTCATAATTAACTTTTAAAACAATTTAATGTGGTCCATAAACACCACTAGGACTCATATGGCATAAGCTTGGAGCCATTGCACGTACATAGATGATAATGTTAAAGGGATATGACATTTCAGGCATTTCATGCCAAAGGATACCTCCCAAAAATTTGTACTATTTTGTCTTCTGCAAATTTGATTATATTTGTCTTTTTGGGATTCAACTTTTCCAGAATCAATATCAGGAACGCCCCTAAAATAGGGGCACTGCTAAGATCTTGAGTTTTGAAATGTCCAAAAATTAATTGTTCTCTTAATAATTTTATTTTTTTTTTTTTTAGAAAAGAAAAAATTTCTATTGTTCAACAAAAAAAAAGAAGATGTCTTGACATTGAAGGTATTTTTTTGTAATGTCATACATAAAAAATAAAAATAAAAACTACAAAGTTTCTTTGGATGAAAATGATGTTACTTTCTATATATTTGAATGGAAAATCAATTTTACTAATCAGTTACTAGTTTTAACTAGCATGATATCTGAAAGACAATCTTCATAGGTTCGAGTAAGAACAAAATAAGTTTTCATAAAAAAAAAAAAAAAAAAAACAAAGTCTCCCTCTCCGTATATAATATTCACTTTCTTCTTTCTTTCCTACTAAAAGTGGGATAAGACAGCGATTGTGTCATATAAAAAATAAAAAATTAATTTGATGGATTTAGGGTTTTTTAGCTTGCACTTTGGGTTCTTGGCCTTTATTTCAAAGTATGGAATGAGAAATTGATGGGCTAAGTCCAACTTGATATAGTAGTTACTAGTTAGACCCATCTCAAGATTGAGTTCTAGATAACTATGAAGTCTTAATAGGTCGGCCCACTATGAATATAAAAGTTGTAGTTTTTATTTGACAATGCTAAAATGGTTAAAAAAAAGAAAAAGTAAAATGAATAATTTCAAAACATCTCCTTTGGTATAAATATATTTTCAATTTATTAACTTCGTCTATTTGAATTTCATTAGAGGTGATCGTATTTACTTTTCATAAATTTTGTATAATTCCAATACAAATAACCTGTCCTTAATTAAACTTAAAAATATAATTAATTAAAATATGCTTAATCCGAATACACTTGATTATTAAAAATTTCAACACCAAACTTAAAAGAAAGAGTGTTGACATAAAAGAGATGGTGAGTTGTGATTGATCAACTTGAGCCGATTGTACACGTATTGTTCTAAGCAAAAGTGAGAATGAGATTACTCAGTCTATGACATCCATCTTTTTAAGTAAAATTCTAATAAGCAAAAGAATTTAAGTGCGTTTCACCATGCTTGCTTAAGTCTCAACGGCGGTCAAGCATAAACTGGTATCTTATTCAATAAAAAGAAAATCTAATCCGCAATATATATATATATATATATATTTTATTCCTTAATCAAACATTCTGGCCTTTAATTAGGCTGATTTGCACTAAGGGTATAAATGAAAGATCAGATAATGTTAAGAATCCAAATCACCGTGGGTGGATAACTTAGTTGTTGAATCAAACTTTAAAAAATTATTCATTGATCTGATTTGGATAATTCTCCTTGACATTTGTTTGTCTCAATCTAGTAGATGATTGCAACTATTTTTTTTTTCCCCTTCCCTGGCCTTCTTATTCTATGTCAACGAGAGTGCTTGACTAGGTGACTATACAAAACGTGTTAGAAAGGGTAATCCTAATTGTGAAGACATTTCCACCATAAATAATGGTCCAAAATACTTGTCAGATATGAATTCATGGCAGCCCATTTTGAATTGAAAATTTAAAAATCTAATAACCCAATAAGACCTCCAATACTATATATAGGCATGTAGCTCCATACCCATTTTCTACACCACAAGATAACCATGAAGTTCATGTACACTGTCTTTGTCTTTACCTTAATTTTAGTACTGCTCAAAATCTCAGCAGAACAATGTGGAAAACAAGCTGGAGGTCAAGTGTGTCCAAACGGCTTATGTTGTAGCCAGTTTGGGTTTTGTGGTACCACAAACGAGTATTGTGAAACTGGGAGGGGTTGCCAGAGCCAATGTAAGCCTAGTGGTACGGGTGGTGGCCCAACCCCAAAACCAACCCCTAGCAGTGGTGGTGGCGATGTTGCCGCTGTTATTAGCGCTGATCTTTTCAACCAATTGCTTAAACATAGAAACGATGGCCAATGCGAGGGCAAAGGATTTTATACTTACGATGCTTTCATCACTGCGGCAAGATCTTTTGGTGGGTTTGGTACCACAGGTAATACTGGCAAGAGGGAGATTGCTGCTTACTTGGCTCAAACATCCCATGAAACCACAGGTTAGTCCTTTTTATTTTTGTTTACAAAGAGAAGCTTACACTGGGTTTTTGGCTATGCAAGTTCTTTTTCATTGATTAATTTGTTTATAGGAGGATGGGGTAGTGCCCCAGATGGCCCATATGCATGGGGTTATTGCTTTGTCAGAGAAAAAAACAGGGCTGCATATTGTGATCCCAGCAAAGGGCCATGTCCTCCTGGCAAATTATATTATGGCCGAGGACCTATTCAACTAACCCAGTAAGTACTCTCATGTTACCCCCTTTTTTTTTTTATTCTCACACGCATAAACACAAACACCTGGCAAGCTTACGAAATTGAGACTTTGCTTTGTTTCTGACTTGAATTTCTCATACTTTTTTATCAGCAACTATAACTATCAACTAGCTGGTAAAGCCATTGGAGTGGATTTGATAAACAATCCAGATTTGGTAGCTACGGATGCTGTGGTAGCATTCAAGACTGCAATTTGGTTCTGGATGACACCACAGGGGAACAAGCCGTCAAGCCATGATGTGATTACAAACAGATGGACACCATCGAATGCAGACAGTTCAGCTGGTCGTGTCCCTGGTTTCGGTGTCATCACCAACATAATAAACGGTGGGATTGAATGTGGGCATGGACAAGATGACCAAGTGGCTAGTAGAATTGGGTTTTACAAGAGGTACTGTGACATTATGGGACTTGACTATGGAACCAACTTGGATTGCTATAGTCAAAGGCCTTTTGCATGAGCTAATGCTGGATTCGGCCATGGAGTATAAGAAATATAAATAACTTGAGAATAAGAATAAGTTGATTATCCTTGTCCAATTATTGGACTACAAAAATAAAAAGACTACAAGTTTCATCCAATTATTGTTTTATATTTCTTTCCAAGTAGAGAATGGTAATGGGTTTTTTGGATGATAATTTGATTCGTGTGTTTGGATTGAGTAGTATTTATGGTTTAATTGGTAGTGTATTTGTACTTTTATGTTTTAACACCCATTGGTTTATTTATTTAATGCCCAGCCGACCTAAAAATTAGCTCTCTTAAGTCTATAAAGTCTTAACTGAATTTGAATTTAGGTGTAAAGATTCAAACTTGAAGTTTTAAATTTTCACACCGATGGCTCTCTTCAATTCAAGGCCATTCAGTCAGTTTGATGACCTACTTCCCTAACTTGTCAAATGGTCAAACTAACTCATTGTCATGAATGATCCGAAAACAGCAAAGCTATGTATTCGTTATTTACAATTGTTTTGTACTAATATATATATATATATTAATCTCTCTTCTAAATCAAATATTAAATTTGTTCTAACATATATATATTAAGTGACCAAAATAATTTAATAATAACTTAAAAGAGTTGATCTGATAGTTAAGAATGTTTTTTTTTTATCAATTTATGGGCTCGAATCTCTCTGGCTAAGACTGTATTAAGAAAAATTATCTTGTTTGACCGAAACAAAAAATTAAATTAGTTTAGATATGTGTAAACTAGTTTAAATACCATCACAAAATAATAATTAGACGCAAATAGAAAATTGTATTAATTTCAAGGACAAAAACAGTAAATAAGTTGATTATCCTTGTCCAATTATTGGACTACAAAAATAAAAAGACTACAAGTTTCATCCAATTATTGTTTTATATTTCTTTCCAAGTAGAGAATGGTAATTCGTTTTTGGGAATGGGTTCGAATAAAGATGATAATTTGATTTGTGTGTTCAGATGGAGTAGTATTTATGGTTTAATTTGGTAGTGCATTTGTACTTTTATGTTTTAACACCAATTGGTGTATGTATTTAATGCCCACCGACCTAAAAATTAGCTCTCTTAAGTCTCAAGTCTATAAAGTCTTAATTGAATCTCTCCTTGCATGTTGAATTTAGGTGTAAAGATTCAAACTTGAATTTTTAATTTTCACACCGATGGCTCTCTTCAATCCAAGGCCATTCAGTCAATTTGAATACCTGCTTCCCTAACTTGTCAAATGGTCAAACAAACTCATTGTCATGTATTCGTTATTTACAATTGATATATATAATATATACATATTAACCTCATTCTAAATCAAATCTTAAAATTTTTCTAACACATACTTATTAAGTGTTTAAACAATTTAATAATAATTTCAAAGAGTGGAACCTTATAGTTAAGAATATTTATTTCTTTTATTAACTTATGAACTCGAATCTTCTTGAATAAGATTGTTATGAGAAAAATTATCTAGTTCGATTGAAATAAAAAATTAAATTAGCCTAAATGTGCATAAACTGAACACTACCATAAAATAATAATTTCTCAAGGACGTAAATAGAAAATGGTATAAATTTTGGGGACAAAAACAGTAAATAAGATTAACTATTATTCTCTACTGGGCCTAATATAGATGAGGTAGATGTGGTCGAGGCCCATTACATAGCCCATATACTTCGGCCTGAAGAGGGGAAGGAAAAGAAAAAGAAAAAGGAAAACTGGTTCACATCCGTGGCTTTACTTTCGATTTCTCTAATTCCGGCGATTCTTACAGCGATACAGATATATCAGTGATTTGACTCTCTTCTCCGGCGCCGGTCAATCAGGTCGGGGAATTTCTTTTGATTTACTATCACAAAGTTTATTTTTCCGATCCTGAAATCGAACAGTAACACTTTTGGGAACGAGGGTTCCGGTTTGAAAATCTCAGGGGTTTAGGGTTAGCAAATCCTGGTAATATTTGAATCCGTAATATGCTTTTCTTTGTGTTATTTAATGAGATTGAATTGGGTTTTTTTTTTTTTTTTTTTTAAAGTTAATTAATTTTTTGGCTTATTTGCAGCTGGTATACGGAGGAAGATACCTTAGAAAAAATATGTCTGACGAAGGGAGAGTACACCCAGATTGCCGAAATGCATCTAATCCTTACCATGAATGTAGTGAATATTGCTTCCGAGTATAGCCGAGGCCAAGTCTCGGATGCCCCAGAAGGGACCAGGTAATTTATTAAATGGGTCTTCTTCTACCTTTATATAAGATTTGATTTGAATTGACTATGCTCATCGCTAGCTTGGATAGTTAACTATGTCGGCCCATGTTTCTGTGAACCTGTACTGGAGCTCAGTGGATTCTTGGGTTTTGTCTCCAACTTTTTTTTTTGTTTACTATGGTCTACACTCCATCTGTTGTCTTAGGGGTTTGATGGGAAATTGTTTACAATCTTGACTATGACATCTTCCCATGAAAGGGCAGCACATTTATTTGTTCATGTTTGCTCATAGGATTTCAGAATCAATATTTGATTATATTGTATTTGCTTGTAAAAGCTATGACTTGTTTGTGTTGCAGTTAACAAATTGTAGTATATCCGTTTAATATCTATTAGATTTTACGCAAGCTGGTGGTGGGAGTAAGCTGGCCATCTCAAGTGTGCCGGATGAGGAGGAAGAACTACATGATGAAAGACCAAATTTTGATGAAAATTCTGATAGTGAAGATGACCTTCCTGTCAAGGAAAATGCTGAAATAGATTTTAAAAATCTCAGTGAGAGGCAGAAAAAATGGCATGAGTTGAGGAATAAGATGGTAATGCTTGAAAAATGGAAAGTCACTTTATGTGAGATCTGTTTTTTTTGTTAAGAAACTTAAGTTGCTGACTTGCTTCATTTTGTTGACATTTGCAGCAAGAAGCAAAGAAGCGCAATCAAATTGAAATAGCTGCTGAAAGGAAGAGAATGGAGGCTCCATCAGAATCGAGGGGTATTTCTAAACAAAAATGGCTTGAGGAGAGGAAGAAAAAAATTGGAAAACTCTTAGATGCAAATGGTTTGGATTTGACAAAGGCTTATATGCTTGATACACAAGAGGCAGCAGAAACAAAGTATAAGAAATGGGAAAAGGATCCTGCTCCGTTTGGTTGGGATGGTATGTCTTAGCTTTTACCAAGTATTTATAATTCATTATACCTTTGTTACTCTTCTAGCTTGAATGGGCCATGTTCTAGTGTATGCATGCAATACCCTTCTTTTTCTTAATTCTGCGCCACATGTATGCATGTATGAAGACACTCAATAACTCTTACTGATGAAAATATAAAACCAAGGGGTCTGCTGAAGAGTGTTTCAATTGTCCCTAATAGTTACCTCAAATACAATTCCAGCTGTTTGTTATGTGAACTATATGTGCTTCTGTTTTTATGCTAAGCCACATAAAGTATACGGCTATTATGGTGCTCAAATGTTGACAGTAGAAGATGTCTATAGCTCATGCGCACCTCAGAACACTCATCTTGATGGTTTTAGTGCACCATTGTCAAGACTGCGGATTCCAAAATTATTGCTGAAATTTCCTTTGTTGTGTCTTGACATCTAAAAAACTGTTTTTTTTTTTAATAGCAAATATGTTCCCTAACTTGCCAAAAGCCAAGCACGATGAGGGTTACTCTTAATTTTTCCTCTTTCTGGTTGTAGGGGGAAGTGTTGTTTATTTGATTGTAAAGCATAACTTCTGAATTTATTTGTATTATGGAGGAACTTAAAACTTAAATGTGTTATTGAAGAGGGAATTAGGCATGAAGCTAATATATATTTCATTATCAGTTTTTAACCAGAAAACTCTTTACAATGCACACAAAAAGAGGACGAAGAAAATTGAGGTTGACGCAGAAGAATACAATAAAATGAAAGAAGTTGATCCAGAGTTCTACCGCGATGCTTCAAGTCTTCAATATGGGAAGGTACAATACTTACAACATGTAGTTCTTCAGAGGTCTGCCTTCGTTGAGTGCAATGAATTTTGAGTTTTCTTTCCATTTATTATAGGCACCGAAGATCTCTGAGGAGAAGATTGAACGGATGGTAAAGGAACTAAAGGAGCGGGATGAGAAGCGCACTTCCTTTAGCAGGAGGAGGAAATTCCATGAAGAGAAAGATATTGATTCCATCAATGACCGTAATGAGCATTTCAACAAGAAGATTGAGCGAGCCTTTGGTAAATACACTCTAGAGATCAAAAACAATCTTGAGCGTGGAACCGCATTGCCTGATTAAGGTATATGTTTTGAGGACAGAGGATGCTGTTAAAGTTATGATATGCTTGTGGATTTTACAATTACTCCTGTCTTTAGTTTTTGTATGAACAAGCTGTAGATCAAGTGAATCTGGAAACTGCCAGAGCTGAAATGTAGTGAACTCATCAGTGTACTGATTTCTGATCCGGCTATGCCAAGGATAAAATATTTATTATTTGTGCATATAACTTTTGGTATCAGATTGATTTCAAAATTAAGTTGCTCAAAGCCAGCCACAACTTCTATTTGGTTTCCAGAAATATCCAGCACACATGGGCTTGACCCCATCTGCAGTGTAGTAGTAGAAGTGGAACATCCTAGTATTCCTTCACCTCCCAAGTGTTTGAAAGGACATTCGCAGCTCATGTAGTAGTAATTTTTATCAAGAATCTAACACCGTAGTCCTGTCTCGGACACAACATACGCAGATGAGGACTTTCCAAATAAAACAGATAATTTCATTACAATTGCTAGGAGCCGAGTTTCTCAATATTACTAAGATGTTCCTATGTTTTGGTTTTGTGCAAAAACACTGTTAAACAACTCGGATTGTGTAAATAGACGGTAGTAGCAAATAATTGATAAGATGCCACTGTCATTTGACCTGACATTTGATTGTCAAAAAAGAATCCACAACATTGGACGATCTCCGTTTCCTTCCAGATACCCAAGTTGGTGGATCCTATCGGTTTATTGTGGAATGTGACTGTGGCACGGTTTTGAGCTTAGGTTTGTGAGGATTTGGATCCTCTTCTGAAAGGACCCATCTCAAAAAATATGAAAAGACGACCTTTTCATTTTTTTTAAAAGAGAAGAGAGGATTCGGATCCGTTGGTGATGATTTGCTTGACTACTTACCAGTTTCTAGTAAAATTGTAACATTAGCAGGGAGGTGTAAGTAAGTTTGTTTTTATGCATTGTTTCGGACTATATATTTGCTGAATTCAAACCCGAGCTAAGTGGCAGGGTTCATATGTATGAATTCTATAACCATGGAAGACTATTAGCAATAAAGAAAGACCATGTGAGACGCTTAGCCAAGAAAGAAAACAAGGGAGACAGGAAATTCTTTGCCTCCTTATTGCTCTGTGATTGACTGATTGCCATGTGATATAATGTGCACATTTCAGTGAATCTGGGGACCTTTCACTAAAGAAACAAGATGAAACCAATAAACTAGAGTTTTTCCGCACCTTATAGCTACATACATCAGTACGGAATAGATTCTAATTGACAAGATTGTATTTAAAAATTTGTAATCAACTAAACCATATTTCATATTTGTTATACCAAGCTTATAAACTCTCTCATAACAAACCATAGCTAGATTCTTGGACTAGCCAGAGGTGTACAATTTTATGCCAGATCCTGTTTTCTTTGCCATATTCCTTTTCTTTTCCCTTTCGATACTCTTCTCTCTGGTTGTTGTAGTTATTAGACAATCATTCATTTGCCAGCCTTTGATTTTCATTAACAATCCAATTCCTATGATTGAATTCTGCTTAGAATATCCTAATGCTAATGATTGAGGAGACAAGAAGGCATACGGCTGTCCCTAACAGTACATGTCTGCTCATTTGAGCCTCACAACAATTTTAATCTAGTACCATACGTTGCCAGTCTATTGACCATGAGACTAAACAAAGAATTCTAGGATTGAAACTTGTTGGCCAGAATGGTTACAAGATCTTCAAGAAGGTAAGGTGACCACATTGTCACCACATGCATACTGCATTCTTGGGTTGAAGGACCCTACAAATTTGGTCCTAATTCAAAGGTTATATATATGCAAGAGTGAAGAATTGTTTCAATTCAAACTTTCCTGTGTTCATTTTCAATACTAATAGCAAAAGAAAGATAAAATGGCTGGCTTGTCTGAAATTCTTGAAGGTCATCACCCTGCTAGATCCATTAGTTTGCCATCTAGGTTAAAACCCAAATCTCACAAGATTGAAACAGAGCTAAAGAAGTTGAAGGCATGGGAATTCGCATCCAGTTTGGCAGGGACAGAAAGTTCTCTACAAGCTGAGACTGTTCAAGTGGGTTTGGCTGGGCTGGCAGAGTTGTATACTTACATTCAGGAGCTTATCAACTCTACACTCACCCAACAAGCTCTCCTCCATCATCAACATGGAAAAGAAGCACAAGAGGCACTTGACAGGTCGATTGGATTGCTTGACATTTGTGGGTCAGCAAGAGACTTGTTCTTGTTGATGAAGGAACATGTACAAGAACTTCTGTCAGCTTTACGCAGAAAAGGTGGGGATTCAAGCATAAAAAACTACGTTTATGCTTACATTTTTTTCAGAAAGAAAGCAAAAAAGGAGATCTTCAAGAGCCTTAAAGCACTGAAAAAAATTGATAGCAGCATTGGACCATACCAACTACTAGATGTAGATCACCATCAGCTGATGGTGGTTAAAGTTCTTAGAGAATTAAGTAAAGTCACAGTCTCTATGTTCCAGTCCCTTCTATTATTCATGTCAATGCCGGTACTGAAGAAAAATACTAGTCGTTGGTCATTGATCTCCAAATTGATGATCACTAGATCTGATAGAGAGGAGAAGATCATCAATGAGGTGGGAAGCATTGATGCTGCTCTCTGCTCTCTCCATGAACGTATTGGGAAAACCAACGCCAATGGTTGATGTACAATTAGTTAAGAAGAGATTAGAGGAACTAGATAGCAACATAAAAGGGATAGAAGATGGATTAGATTGCCTTTTTAGGTGTCTAATCCAACATAGAGTGTCCCTCTTAAATCTTCTAACACCATGAATTTTTGTACTTCTTTAACTGATCATGACATCCAAATTTTTACAGGATTGTTCCATGCTGAGAACCAAATTATGTAGTAGCATTGTAGACAGTATGGTCACTCTTGTTAATATATATATAACACTGGAAAACAAAGATTTGCCCTGTATTTCTACTACTACATTTCATTTTCTGCAATATGGGCATGTACTCTTGCTTCTTTGTGTTGGATTCTTTTATCTCTTTCAACTTTTTACATAAAATGCAGACCATTTGGTCGACTATGGTGGGACGAAAATGTAGCAACAGTTGTAACAAGAGAAGAGCCACACAATAAGGTTTCTGTTCTCCATATAGCTTTACTAGGTAGTTGTGCATGGCCATGCACTTGTATATTATTTTGCATTATATCTTGCTTCACATTCAAATCTTTCTAGATTATAATCCACCATTTGCAAGATTGAGTACTTACAATTCGCAAGAATGTAAGATTATAAGGGTTTCCTGATTGTTATCAATTTTTTGGTCCTGTTAAAGAGAGGTATGTTCTGTAATAGGATGGTATACCCCTTTTTTGAGTATTTGTTGCCTGTATAGTTAACAGTTAGATCTTTTTTTCTCATGTTTCCGAAGATTTATGTTTGTTACCTCTAATTCACCTTTGAGAAAATACCTAATTAGCAATCTTTATTGTTAGGATTGTTATACTCTGTTTCTGGTTTGCAGATTTAGAATCAGTACTGCTTCATTTGAGCTTGATCATGTAGTGCTTCTCATTTTTCTTTTCCTTCGGGTCGAACAAAACTTTTGTAGGGTCGGGTTGGATTCATTCCAGAGTTAGATCAGATGAATGCAAGATATACTTAACAAGGTCTATTAATTAAAGTAATTCATTCCAATTCTAGACGAGAAAACAGAACCTTTTCAAATATAATGCACAAAGAAAAAGTAAACAGTACCATATCATATAAATTATGGTAAGGCCTCAGGAATGATTGAGTTGGTTAATGAATATAAAATGATGATAATGCAAAATAAAAATAAAATAAAAATTGTGCTTGATTACTAAATATAAATTCACCCACATGCATGCAACTCATGGATTGATTGGTCATTGCTTACTTGGAGGAATTGTTAGATTCCCTATTGCCTTTGTACGGTCACATGTTGCTTCATAATGTAACGAGCTCTACGTGTATTTGCATGTTGTTAAACTCTGTTAAAGTTTTTCGTTTTCTCTTCCATGGTTTCATATGAATAAAACAAAGAAAAACGAATAAACAGAAAGCCATCACATCCACATGTTATTCACAAGGAGATAATTAAATACCCACTTGAAATAAGTACTTGATCAGCTCCTACAATGACTCAAAATTCTTAATCAGAGTGATCAACTTGATGAAAGAGGCTGTTGTTTGTGATTAAAATTCGGCATGGCGGGCCAACATTAGGTTTAATTGGGTCATACTCATAGGTGATGACTGTTAGGCATATGATTCCTGTTAATCATTGATTGATGAAAACAGACAAATTACTAGAGGAATCAATACCTACTTTTACAAACTAGTGTCCAAAAAGAAGTTCAAAATATCATTCAAATCAGAATATCTTGAACCATTCAATGCATAACAGGGCCAACTAGTTAGCTCACCCAGTCAATGCCATAGCACTTTGTCTCTATGTTGATTATCAGCATGTGATTTCACAGTACGCAACATAAGAAGATGGCCGGGATATTTATTTTCAAAATAAAAAGCCATGCATTCTGCAAGAATAACAGGTCAGCAATACACTACAGGGAGCAGAAGATAACTGCTCTTGAATTTCCAATTTATTCTCATTTTTTAAGAAGACAGTGAGTATTTAACTATCCTAATTCCTAACCCATTATCTACATCTTGGAGATAATGAATCTCAGCCTCTTAGGTACATTGTTTTTGCTATGTACTCCTCAATTATGGTACAGATGAATGCAGAAAACCATGGAGACAACATGTATTAGCAGATATACAATTCACATGTAATTCCTATCTATAATATTTTTTTCTCCCTACTTGTTCCCCTTCTTCCCAATACTCTTACACATGAGCCAACCAACCTACAAATAAATTACTTCATGGCTAACATATCAAGTTCCAAGGTAGATGAATGAAACACTCACGGTTGATTGCTGCCTGCCTTGTTTCCCAAAGACAACAACTGTACTGTCACCACAACTACTCATGTTTTCCATAACTCTAACCCAATTGGAGATATAAATATATAAAAACTGGAATAAAACATAGCTAATGTCCCCCCAAAAACTTCTTAATGTAGCCTAGATTCTTGGCCTATGATGGAAACTTTTAGCTAGCTAGCCAGGATTTAGTTATAAATTCATCCCCCCTATGACTATATACGTGAATTGACGACTTTGTTCTGTGTTACGTAGAAACTATATTACTGAAATTATTGATGATTGGGGAGGCAAGGAAACATGTTGCACTATTGGCATGTATGCATTGTGTTCACCAAAGGTAATACGTCACTCAAATTAAAGCCACGAGATTAAAGAAAGAAACAGGGTCAGCAGATTGTTGGATTAAAATGTTACAGGTGCATCAGAAAGGTAGGAAGACCCACATTACCATCACATGCATATATACCAGACCAGCTAAGTTGGCATGAATAAATTAAGCTAATTAAGGTTCTTATAAATAGATTGAATTGACAAAACTTTCATTCAAGCATTCTTGTGTTTGTAGTGACCCAAGTTTCTAGCAATAACAAAGAAAAAAAGATGAAAAGCCTTTTTACAATAGGTGGTGCACATCAACCAGTTAGGTCCATTAGTTTGCCCTCTAGAATTCACCCTTCTTCTCAGAGATTTGAAGCAGTTTTAAACCACCTAAAAGCCCTTCACTTACAATCTGTTTCAAGTACCAATCACTTTGGCGCAGATGCAATTCAAAACGGTTTAGTGGGTCTTGCAGAGTTGTACAATTGTATGGAGGAACTCATCCAATCTCCAAATACCCAACAAGCTCTCCTTCACTACCACAATGGGAAACTAGTGGAAGAGGCATTATATGGGTCAGTCACATTGCTAGATGCATGTGGCTCAGCAAGGGATCTATTGCTGACATTGAAGGAACATGTACAATCCCTTCACTCAGCTTTACGCAGGAGACAAGGAGATTCAAGCATTGAAAGTAGCATTGCTGGTTTTGGTAGCTTCAGGAAGAAGGTGAAGAAGGACATTGCCAAGCAACTTACAGCACTGAAGCTAATGCAAAGCACAGTCAATTCCTCTTACCCATTGGATCTGGATCAGAATCTCTTCTGTTTGATGAAAGTTCTAAGAGAAGTTACCACCGTCACCATCTCAATTTTTTGTTCCCTTCTATTATTCCTGTCAATGCCAGAAATGAAAACAAAAGGGTCATCTTTGATCTCAAAGTTAAAGCCTTTGAGATTATTTTCTTCCGAGAAAGAACACAAGATTGCCAATGAGATTGGAAGTGTCAACATTCCTCTTTATTCTCTCATTGGGAGTGTGAAAAACAGCGAAGCCAAGGCTGAAGTTCAAGGGGCACAAACAATGTTGGAGACCCTGAATTTGAGCATTGATGGACTTGAGGCTAGTTTAGACAACTTGTTTAGGTGTCTAGTCCAAAACAGAGTGTCTTTCCTCAACATGCTTACTCATTAGTCTTATGAATTACATGCTCAAGTCTCTTGTAGATATCAGAATGAATTATGGCGTCCACATTTTAAAGGATTTGCTATTTTTGTTCAAATTTTCCAGTAGCAACACTTATATGAAATTATTACAATACAATTAATTAGTCGTTGCTTTTAAATTTTCCAGTCTTTATTTCATTTTTTCTCTAAGATTTGCATGGTGTTCTGGCTATGTAAAAATATTACCATGCCAAAATAAAAGCAACAAGTAATCATTATTAATTACTGACTACTCGAGAAAATGTGGAAATTAAATTTGTAAGTTCAATTCTTGAAAACGAGAAAAAATAAATTTTATCAAATTATTTAAATTTTGTATTGTATGGTGCTCAGGTAGCAAGAGATCCATATTATCTCTATTTCTGAATTTTAAGTGATGCATTCCCTCTTATCAAACTATTTAGCATCGTGTAATGTTTCTGTTTTTTTAAGTATAAAACTATGTAGCTCTAGCCTCTTATTAAGAGGTGTGCAGGGCACCTCTTAAAAGAGGATACAAGTAAAATTTCTCTATCATTTTTATTTTTTATTTTTACGTGACCCTCACAAGCAATTGTACGGTAAAATTAATTAACAATACGATTATTCACTCCCTCTAAATAATTTTTCTAGTATTTGGTACACGAGGGAGTAATACTTCTCTCCAAGAGACACATGCCAAAACGACAAAGAGCACCTATTTCGATAAGATATCCAAAATCCAAATAAAGATAATGCATGAACACGAGTCCAATATACAAGCAGCTAACGCGTCCCTTTGTGTACCTTTAGAATACTGAGAAAATGAAGGAGCTTTAAAAGAAAAGAAAACAATATTTGATGAGCAAGCATGGTGTTATATAAAATTAGGCCAACAATCATCAATCATGAATTTGTACAATATTGAAAGTGCATTGATAACATAAAATGGAGACAAAGAGTACAGGCCTAGTCGTGAAGACAATAAAATAAACTCAAAAATCTGGATCCAATCTCTCAAATGCTTTTTTTTTTTTTTTTTAATTACATTTTGTTGTTCAAGGTTCTGCATAATGAGACAATCAAGACATAAGACACCTTTAGAGGTTTTGCAGCTTTGATTTTTAATAATTGAAAATGGAGGGTAATGTGTCAGTAGAGGAGGCAAATTAGGTGATGACTCTTTAAAGTTCTTTAGTTTAATAAACACAAGGGGCAAACAAGCAGCACACCTCAGATACCCATTTTCACTACTATCGTGGCCTATACCCATAACATATAATTGAAGCTATGCTGGCCAGAGATGTAACAAACTAACCATATTCAAATAGGAGCCCATGCTGGCACCATATGCTCAAATCATTGAGGTGAACAGTGTTGTCCAATTTCTATTATTGACGTTGTCCTAATATATAATGAGTCATAGAATTAGTAAGGGCATCTCAAACTTGTGCTTTACATTCAAAACAGCAAAGAAAAGATTAACCATGGCAAGCATATACCACGTTAGATCAATCAGTTTACCTTCTGGATCTCATCCTACCACCCTTAGAATTGAAGAGGAGCTGAACAAGCTCAGAAACTGGTTGGCGACATCTACATCAACCTCAGGGTCAATTACCAGAGGTCTATCTGGGCTTGAAGAATTGTACATATGCTTGGATGATCTCCTTAACTTGACATCAACCCAACAAGTTGTCCCTTATCATCAGCAAGAAAAATCTGTGGAAGAGTTGTTGGATGGATCAGTGAGGATTTTGGATATTTGTGGCATCACAAGGGACAACTTGTTGCAAGTCAGAGAACATGTTCAAGCACTTCAATCTGCACTTAGAAGAAGAAAAGGAGATTCGAGCATTGAAAGCAAAGTAGCAGAATACACACTTTTCAGAAAGAAGATGAAGAAAAATGCCAAGAAGTTGATCACAGCTTTGAAGCAAATGGAAAACAAGTCTGGGGCATCTCCCCTCCTGGATCAAGATCATCACCGTCTCTGCCGTGATCCGAGTGCTTAGAGAAGTCACCACATTGAACATTTCTATCTTCCAATCTCTTTTGTCATTCTTGGTGCCAGTGTCAAGGTCAAAGGCAACTAAGTGGTCGTTGGTGGCAAAATTGATGCACAAGGGGGTAATAGCGTGCGAAGAGAACCCGGAGAACTTGAATGAGTTGCATGGTGTGGATTCAGCATTATGCAACCTTGGCAAATACTAAACAAGTGAGGCTGCACATGAAAAATTGGAAGCTTTGCAGACCGCCATTGAAAGCATTGAGAGTGGTTTGGAGAATGTGTTTAGGCGCTTGATCAAAACAAGAGCCTCTCTTTTGAACATAATCTCTCAATAGAGTATTCACGATGCTCATTTTTGCCTCAATATCCTGCAAATGATCCAAATTTTAGGGATCTGCTAACGATTGAAAATTGTACTTGTATCAAAAATCAGAGTTATACATAGAAAAGTTTGATATTTCATACTCAGACTTTTTTCTTTTCGTTTGACAGAATTATTTTCCGGGAAGATTTTACATTGACCATGTCATCTTTCTCAACAGTCACATTACCAATAGCAGAAAATAATGTTAAAAGATGTCACCACAAATAAGTTTAAAGGAACATGTAGGCAGTTATGGCTTACTGCTTCAGGGACGCTTAAACATATAAACTGGATAAGATTACCTATTACCAACTGATCATCAACAAAATGAGAATGATCTCATTCATTCTGCAGAACAAGCAAATGATTAATTAGGTATAAGATTTTGAGATTAGTTTTATGTGTTTGATATCTGATAAAAAAGCTTGCACTTGTCTAAATTAAATCTACAGGTACTTCAAATCTAGTGTGGAACTAAAATCCCTGAATCGCCATGATAACTGAAATAAGATTAAATATCTATGACTGATATTTTTATTGGTCAAAACTTGTGGCAATTCATGGTTTGGTAATCCAGGTACGCGTGAGCAATTTTATGAAAGTTCAGCTAGCCTTGTGCAATTGCTTTCCTTAAATGACCACAATTCAGTTCATAAAATAAAATTATCTGTTGATCTTTAAGAAGAAAAAGGAGAAAGAACTGTCTTTATTATTTCATTGAATGCATGACATTTGAAAAGACTATATGCAGTCTCCATGATAATAAGATGGGAAGTGATGAAAGCCAAAATATTGATTGAAAATGTGAACCTCAATATCTTCCAAATTTCATGCTGAAGATGCTGCAGTTAAATTCTTTTTAAAAGTTCTATTTTGTCTTAAACATGTAGCTAGCAAACGGGAATCTAGCACAGAGATTATACAGCCGAACTTGAGTGCGAGTGTGTTGTGTTAATGAGCTTGTATAACAAGAAAAGAAAATAGTGTTAAAATGCTCAAATATATTTTATACAACTATTTAAACCAACATCAAGAATCATAGGTTAATGTATCATTACTCGTTAAGCTTCTTACTTGTTGCTCAAGCATCATATACTAATGACTTTGCCAGCATTAACAATAAGCTGAATTCTTTCTATCAGAAAACAATAATCAGCAGGATTATCGAAGAAACACTTCTAGGTTGATTCATATTATCAAAACCATGAGTCAAGTTTCTGGATTTAGGAGTACATATATTCTCTCCATTTTCCCAATAAATCCATGACTCCAACTTCACGAATTAGAAATTTCTTGAAAAATCTTATTTATCCAAATCATGCTTCATGTTGCAAATGTGGAACTAATGCATAATATAAAAATTTGAAAAGTAAGTCTGGAAAGCAGTTAAAATATCAAATTTGAAGAATCCATTATTTCTTGCTGAAGATGCTGCATTAAGTTCTCTTCAAGAGTGTGAACAATAACTGCAATACTACATTGATCAAATAAAATGGGACATAGAGAGTACATGCCACTCGTTTATACAATAATATAGACTATAAAATTGTTAATTTTAGAAATTATTTGAACCTTGGAAGCTCTAACAACTATAAATAAAATAAATATCCGCAATATATTCATATATGCCAACAAATCTGGACCTAATGTCTCTAAACCGTTCTTTAATACATTTTGCAGTGCAAGGTTCTCCATATTGAGACAATCCAGACAGAGGACAACTACAGTTGTTGCAGCTTCGAATTTTATACTTTGAAAATGAAGGGTGTTGTGGCAGCAGGGAAGGCAAACTGGGTGATAAATTTTTTTTGTTTAATAAACAAAGGAAAAACAAGGTACACCTCATACCATTTTACTACTATCGTGGCCTAAAGAAATAACACATGATTGAACCTTTGCTAGCCAAAGATGTGACAAACTAACCGAATTCATAGGAGAGACCACACTGGCACCACATGCTCATCACATTGACGTGAACAGTGCTGTCTATTTTCAAATAATGAAGTGTTCCTATATATAATGAATCATAGAATTAGTAGGAGTATCTCAAACTTGAGGCTTGAGCTTTTGCCCAAAAACCAAAAACGAAATTAGCACCATGGCAGGCAGGTTAAATGTTCGATCAGTTAGTTTACCTTCTAGATCTCATCCTAGCACCCTCAGAATTGAAGAGGAGCTGAACAAGCTCAAAAATTGGGAGGCTACAACTACCTCAACCTCCGGGTCAATTTGCAATGGTTTATCTGGGCTTGAAGAATTGTACATATGCCTGGATGATCTTCTCAACTTGACATCCAACCAACAAGTTGTCTCTTACCATCAGCAAGAAAAATCTGTGGAAGAATTGTTGGATGGATCTGTGAGGATAATGGATATTTGTGGCATCACAAGGGAGACCATGTTGCAAATCAGAGAACATATTCAAGCCCTTCAATCTACTCTCAGAAGGAGAAAAGTAGATTCAAGTATTGAAAGCAATGTAGCTGAATACACGTGTTTCAGAACGAAGATGAAGAAAAATGCCAAGAAGTTTATCACAGTTTTAAAACAAATGAAAAACAAATTTGGGGAATATCCACTTTTGGATCAAGATCATCACCTTGCTTCAGTGATCCGAGTGCTCAGAGAAATCACCATAATGAATATTTCTATCTTTCAATCCCTTATGTCATTCTTGGCTGTGCCAGTGTCGAAGCCAAAGACAACAAAGTGGTCAATGGTCACAAAATTGATGCACAAGGGGGTGATAGCTTGTGAAGAGAACCCAGAGAACTTCAATGAGTTGCAAAGTGTGGATGCAGCACTATGCAACCTTGGCAAATACACCGCAAGTGAAGTTGCGCGTGACAGATTGGAGGATTTAAGGATCACTGTTGAAAGCCTTGAGAATTGTTTGGAGAATGTCTTTAGGCGCATGGTTAAATCAAGAGCCTCCCTTTTGAACATAGTCTCTCATTAGAGTATTCTCAACTCATTTTTGTCTCCAAATCCTGCAACTCATCTAGATTTTAGGGATCTGCGGATTGAAAATTTTAATTGTACACGTATAGAAAATTTCATAGTTACAATGAAATACACAGAAGTTTAGTGTTGCTTACTTTAATGTGTTCTTTAAAGAAATAAGTGAGCAGTTATTGCTATCATCCTTTTAGATTTTTAGATTAATTTTAGGTGTTTGATAAGAAAAGCTTGCACTATTCTAAACTGAATCCTCCAGAGTTCCACGGGTAATCCAAGCCTGGTTTGAAACTAAATCTTGGAATTGCTATAATAACTGAAGTAAGATTCAACTATCTACAAGACTACAACTGAGTTTTATTGGTTGAGAATTGAGATATAATTAAGGATTCTAGTAGTCCTGCGTTGCTTGATCAATCTAATGTAACTATGCACTTGTGAAAGTTCAGCATTGAATCTTACGCCATTGCTTTTGTAAAATTTCCATGATTCTGTTCATGAAAAATATATATATATATATATCTGTTAATTTGTTATTTTTTTATAAGAAAGAAGAGAAAGAATAAAAATGATACTTTATCATTTCGATGAATGGATGACAGTTGAAAACCTATGTGCAGTCTCAAGGATAATGGCCTTGTAAGCTACTGCAAGCCAAAATATTCTTAATATGTGAATCTCAACATCCTTCAAATTCGAAAAATCCATTTTTCATGCTGAAGATGCTGCATTTAAGTTCTCTTCAAGACTGTGTGCAATACTGCATTGATCAAAGAAAAATGGAGACATACATAGTACAGGCCACTCGTGCATACAATAAAATAGGCTATAAAATTGTTAATTGTCCAATTATTTGAACCTTGGAATTCTAATAACTATCAATAAAATAAATATCTCCAATTAATATATGCCAACAAATCTGGATCTAATCTCTCAAAACCGTTCTTTAATACATTTTTCTGTGCATGGTTCTGCATATTGAGACAACCCAGACAGAGAATACTTTTGGAGGTGTTGCAGCCTCCATTTTTTATACTTGAAAATGAAGGGTAATATGGCAGTTGGGGAGGCAAATTAGGTGATGACTCTTTAATGTTTTTAGTTTAATAAGCACACGAGGGGCAAACAAGCAACACACCTCATACCATTTCACTACTATCATGGCCTAAATCAATAACATTTAATTGAAGCTATGCTTGCCAAAGATGTGACAAACTAACCGAATTCAAAGGAGAGCCCACGCTGGCATCACATGCTCATCACATTGATGTGAACATTGCTGTCCAATTTCAATTATTGATGTTCCCCTATATAAAGCTAATCATAGAATTGGTAAGGGACATCTCAAACTTGTGCTTCCATTCAAAACAAAAAGAAAAGAGGAACTATGGCAAGCAAATACCATGTTAGATCAATCAGTTTGCCTTCTAGATCTCATCCTACCAGCCCCTAAAATTGAAGAGGAGCTAAACAAGCTCAGAAACTGGGAGGCAACAGTCTACATCCACCTCAGGGTCAATTTCCAAAGGTCTATCTGGGCTTGAAGAATTGTACATATGCTTGGATGATCTTCTTAACTTGACATCAACCCAACAAGTTGTCTCTTACCATCAGCAAGAGAAATCTGTGGAAGAGTTGTTGGATGGATCAGTGAGGATTTTGGATATTTGTGGCATCACAAGGGACAGCTTGTTGCAAGTCAGAGAACATGTTCAAGCACTTCAATCTGCACTTAGAAGAAGAAAAGGAGATTCGAGCATTGAAGGCAAAATTGCAGAATACACATGTTTCAGAAAGAAGATGAAGAAAAATGCCAAGAAGTTGATCACTGCCTTGAAGCAAATAGAAAACAAATCTGGGGCATCTCTACTCTTAGATCAAGATCATCACCTCTCTGCCGTGATCCGAGTGCTTAGAGAAGTCAACACAACGAATATTGCTATCTTCCAATCCCTTTTGTCATTCTTGGCTGTGCCAGTGTCAAAGTCAAAGGCAACTAAGTGGTCATTGGTCACAAAATTGATGAACAAGGGGGTAATAGTCTGCGAAGAGAACCCGGAGAACTTGAATGAGTTGCATGGTGTGGATTCAGCATTATGCAACGTTGGGAAATACCCCACAAGTGAAGCTGCACATGAAAGATTGGAGGCTTTGCAGATCACCATTGAAAGCCTTGAGAATGGTTTGGAGAACGTGTTTAGGCGCTTGATCAAAACAAGAGCCTCCCTTTTGAACATAATCTCTCAATAGAGTATTTACAGTGCTCATTTTTCTCTCCATATCCTGCAAAGCATCCAAATTTTAGGGATCTGCCAGGGATTACAATTTTTTGAACAGATATCAAAAATACGTAGTTACAATGAAATACATAGAAAACCTTTTTTATTTCGTACTTCAATGTTTTCTTTTTCCTTTTCAGTAATATTTTCTAAGAAATTTTACATTGATCACATCCTCTATCAACATTCAAAGGTAAAAAAAAAATAAAGAGAAAAAAAATTGTCCTCTGTCTCAACGATGCAGGCTACTGGTACCAGTGCATAATGTCTAAAAGATTATCATAAATAAGGTTCAAGAATGAAGTGTCTATGAAATTAGCACAAAGAAGGTTCAAGAATGAAGTGAACAATTATTGCATCTAAGAGGCTTTTAAAGATATAAATAAAACCAGAATATCAACTAAAATCATGAACAAAAAGAAAAAAAGAAGAAGCAGGATCTCATTCCTTTTGCAGAACAAGCAAATCATTGAATAAGTTCAATATATTTCAGATCAATTTTAAGTGTTGATACTTATGAGGAAAGCCTGCACTTATTTCCATATTGAATCCTCTAGGCTACCATAGCTAATTCGAGTCCAGTTTGAAACTAAAACCTGGTATACCAGTAACAAAACAACATAAATTACATTTAACTGTTCACCAGTTATACTTTTATTGGATAAAAGTTGAGAGAATTCATGGATTGTGGTAATCCTAGGTAGCTTGAGCATATGATTTCATTATCTACACATTCATGAAACTTCAGCAGTGACCCTTATGCCATTTCTTGCTGCTCATAAAATAGTTATTTTTGATCGTTTTGAAGAGGAGAAGTACTAAAAACGATTCTATCATTAACATTACATTTAATGTATGACCTACAAAATAAGTATATGCAGTCTAAAGGAAAAAATGTAGTAGTCAGTAGATGCAATCCAAAATGTTGATTAACAGTGTGGATCTCAACAAATGTTAATTTGAGGAATCTGGTATTCCATGCTAAAGATGCTGCATCAAAGTTCTTTTCAAAAGTTTGAACTTCTAAAAATTCTATTTTGTCTTGAACATGTAGCCGGCAAAAGAGATATAGAACAGAGCATTTCAGAACCACACGTGGTGGTGTATGCGTGTATTCTGTTAGAAAGCCTTTGAAGCAACCAAAAAAAATGGAAGGAAAAGCTCAGAATACATTTTTATACAACCTTTTCACCAACATCAAGAATCTTTGCTTAGTCTATCATTACACGTCAAACCTTTACCTATCCCCTTTCTTTTGGCTCAAACAAAGGCATTCTTATAGGTAAATAACTTTGAAAGCAAATTAAATAAGCTCCATCCTTTTTCTCATTCTTAGTAGTCAAAACCTTCATTATTTTTTATATTCTGTAATAACATGTTAATTGGTTTTCAGAACAACACTTGAGGTTATTTTTGTTTGCTAGACAAAACCATTGTGCCAAGTAGCTGGACTTAGGAGTATGTAACTATGTAATCTTCCCATTTTCCCATTAACTCTCTCTGGAGCCCAATTTTGATTTGGAGATATCTTAAAAATTATCATTGGAATAAGAGTAAATCTTATTAAAAGATACCATTAAGTAAATCATTCTGGCAGGCATTTGAGAATTCTGCTTCTAGTGAATCTACATATTTTATAAACAAGAATATGCTGACATATCTGTAAGAGTTGCCTCAGAACTGATGAAGTTTAAAATTTTCATACATGAGATACCAAGAGCTAGAAACATGTGCTATATTGTTATGTTGAATCCTTCCTCGGGAACTTGATCATAGAATAAAAAGAAAAGTAATGAAGAAAATAAAGGCGAAATACAGACTGAAATTTAAACAATCCAAAAAAGAATATCTCCATCTTTTTTATGGAGATTTGCCTTAGATTTTGTGATCATCCAATACTTAACCTTCACATTTGTGTATTTTAAAAGTTGAATGTCAATGCAATAGAAGTATGGACAGATCAACTACAAGAGCATATTTTCTTTTTTGCCGGCTTACTGTGAAAAATATGAGATGTGAACCAAATTATTAAAGTCTTGTATTGACAGGTTGCAATCCTTAGCAGAAACATGACAACAAATGCCACTCGTGCAGTCATAAATTAATAACATGATCAATTTTTTATAGGTTAACCACCATCTCCATCAATGAAATTAATTAACTATGAGGATCAAGATCTTTCCAGATCTTAATTCCTAGAGACTCTAGGTCCTTCCTATCCATAGAACTTTGGAGGGCCACTCTTCTTTAATGCCAACAAACTACATGAACTGAACCACGAATCACCGTAAGAGGACGGTGACAGTGGTGCATTGGATGGGGAGAAAAGGAAGAATGGCCAAATGAATCTAGTCTAAGAACAAAACCAAAACAAAATATTGAGGTACCCCTACCCAGATAACACATTGAGTTCTATTATAAAATGAAATAGATTACTAGTATTATTGGTGGAAGACGAGACAACATAACCCACCACATAGAAAAACCCACACTGACTTCACGTTTACCGCAATGGCCTCAGGACCTACAGACTATTCTGGACCCCTTCAATTTCCTCAAATCTATTTGAGTATAAATATTTGGAAAGGACTAATCATAGTCAGTCATCCTAGATTGAACTTTCCAATGATGAAAAGAGCAACTATGGGTACCTTTTCCCCAAAGGCCTCCAAAAGTTACAAAATTAGATCCATTAGCCTGCCAACTAGATCGCATCCAAGCACACATAAAATTGAAGAAGAGCTGAACAAGCTTAGAGCTTGGGAGGCATCATCTTCTTCATTGAAGGTGGAAACAATTTGCAGTGGCCTATCTGGTCTTGGAGAGTTGTACAAATGCATAGAGGATCTGCTGAAATTGCCACTGACACAACAAGCACTATCCCAGCACCAACATGAGAAATGGGTAATTGAGTTGTTTGATGGTCCTGTAAGGTACGTGGACATATGTGGCAATACAAGGGATGCTATTTTGTTGATGAAATCAAGCATGCAAGAACTTCAGTCAGCGCTTAGAAGGAGAAATGTTGCAGATTTAGACATTGAAAGTAATGTTACAACATACATATGTTTCAGAAGAAAGATGAAGAAGGAAAGCACAAAGTCTCTGCTCGCATTGAAGCAAATGGATTCGGTAACTGGATCCCCTCCTCCCTTAGATCTAGCTAACCACCTCTCCGCAGTTATTAGAGTGCTTAGAGAAGCTAGTTTAATCACAAGTTCCATATTTTACTCCCTCCTCTTATTCCTCTCTGCAGCCCTCTCGAAACCAAAGCCTAATAGATGGTCATTTGTATCAAAACTAATGCAGAAAGGGGCACTTTTATCCAACAATCAAGAGGAAAAAACAAATGAGCTGGAAAGAGTAGATGCTATACTTAGCAACTTACTTCTGAAAAATTCAAGCAAAGATGTTGAGGCTGAGAAGATTCAATCAGCACAGAAAAGGCTGGAGTCTTTGGATGCAGGCATTGAAGGTCTTGAAAATGGACTGGAGTGTTTGTTTAGGCACCTTATCAATGCTAGAGTGTCTTTCTTAAATATACTTTCTAGCTAAAGTGCTTTCCAATAGCCATTTGTATTTATGGAATTTCATATTAGAGGATCTGCAAAAAGCTTATACAGTTTTTCCAGATTGTACAGAAATGTAGATTAAACCAATCGTGTAGTCTGTTCATTGTGATGAATTCATATCATAGTTCTTCTAAGTTAAATCTTTCATTTTACTAGTCTCTTTCAATACAATTTCATTTCACTTCTATTTAACATTACTAAAGAAAATTCAACGAATACTTCCCAACAATTAGGAAATATGTCTCTATCTTAAACAAGAATCAATTTTTGTCACTGTATTGATTGATGAACTAGTATTTAATTAATGGCATCAGTCTCTTTAAAACCAACAAACTGATCCATACCTATTACTAATATTGTGAATGTTTCATTTATTGTATAAATTCTTCTAAAAATTTGTCAACAAGTACTTACTGATATCCAATACATGGGCTACTAAGCCGGCCGCATCCCACTTTTAAAATGCGTTTATATCTTGGACAACCTACCAAGCTCAGTGACAGGTATCAGAGTGTTACATGGCTTTGACACGTCCAAAAGGCTATGATGGTATTAACAAAAATTTGTCCTCACCCAGAAAAGAAACTCAATTTTTTTTTGTTAAACCCATCTGGGATAATGACAAAAATTGTTGTATAGGTGTCTCTCAATTCAGTGCAAATAATTGTTCTCTGAATTCAATGACAAAACTCTGTCGTATATATTTATATATATATTTTTTCTAAGCTACACAAAATATAAGGGTGCATTTCCTAGGGTTTTGCTATGTAATGAAAGTTTGAGCACAAAACAAAGAAGTAATAAAATCTGGAAACATCAAGCATTGATGATGGGTTCAAGGGACACTCACCAGCCAAATCCCAAATCTTTCTGCTTCTACTGTAAAGAAGGTGCTGGCCTAGAGGTGTGTACGGGTCGGTTCGGTCCGGGTAGTGATAAATTTTTAAACCTGAACTGAAATTTTTGGGTAGTAAAATTTATGAATCGAACCGAACCGAACCGAAAATAGGTATTACCCGAAATTACCCGAATCGAAAAAATATAACTAGTACGATTCGGGTATTCGGTTACCCGAAATTTATTAATATTTTACTAAAATTAATTTAAAAATTATATTTTTTTGTTTTTGAACCTCGTACTCTTTAAATTCATTAGTTACTATTAAAAAAAATACAAAAAACATAATATATTAACATATTCAACACAAATAAAAATACAAAATTATAAATTAATACAACAATACATTAAAAATAACAAAAAATAATTTTAAAAAAATTATATATTTTGATTTTCGGGTAACCACGGATATCCATGTGTAGTCTACCTCACTACCCGTAACCGAACCAAAAATAAAGGGTATTAAATTTAACTACCCGAACCGTACTGAATAAGAAAAATACTCCAAATTTAACCAAACCTGAATTACCAGTTTGGTTCGGATATTCGATTATCCCAAATTTCTTGCACAGTCCTAGGTGCTGCTGATACTTCAGCAGTTCAGGCCCAATTGGTTTAAGGGCTCCTTCCATTCTCACAGCTTAAACGTATAATGATTAACAAGTAAAATCCAAAGAGCCCAGCTCAAGATCAACCAATTATTTCAATAAGAACTGCTTAATGGGGCATCTTATGCAACCCAAAGTTGCTAATGATGCCAAATTCAGATTATAGGAAAAATTACCAGTATTAAATAGACACGTGTCACTTCGTGCAAGGAATATGTTGTGGAAAGTCTAGAAAAAACTGTTGCATGGGATTCCTTCCCTTATGACTCATCAAAGCCTTCCATTTCCAACGTGTCAAAAGCCTAACGGCTACAAATTTTCCTTACACAGCTAGATATTGCTTATTTGAAGAAATTAGCAAAAAAAATAAATAGGTCTGCACGAAGGTGGGCCCCATGAATCGAAACACGATGATCTGCCTTTTATAACTTTCCTTTTCAGCGGACCGTTACTCTCTCCTAAAAACCCAGTACCTCTGTGTTTCTCTGTCTGTCTCTCACCTCTCTGAACACTCATTCGGCCATGACCGTCGGTGGTGCAGCAGCGTCTCGCGCTAAGAAGCTCATGAAGCTGACTATCTCGCTTCTCCGGTTTGGATTCAACCCCTCAAAATGGTACATTTTTTTTTATCTCATTTTTCTCAGAGGCCCTAACCCCATCTGGTTGGTTTCCCAGGAAATATTGGGAATGTAGAATTGTCGAAATTTTAAAATCTTATGATTATGTTGTAATATGCCCAAACGAAGGATGGGTCTTAAAGTTGTATACTTTTTCTTACATTTTCTCTGAAACCAAACAGGGCAGGGTTTAGTCTTTTACTAACTGATGCTATGTTTATTTCCCATCTTGGAATAACTTGCAAAATGAAATGGGTATAACAGCAAAACGGCGGCCAAGATGGCATTGGGGAGGATAAAGCTGCTGAAGAACAAGAGAGATGTGGTGGTGAGGCAGATGAGGCGAGACATTGCATTGCTTCTCCAGTCTGGTCAAGATGCCACTGCTCGTATCCGGGTAATTACACGATTTTATCCTCTTATTAGCATTATCACTTCATTCAACGTTATGTGCTGGAAAAGCCTAAGTTATAGTATAAGAAAAGATTTCACAGAGTTCCTTTATTAGATATGGGAATGAGGGAATCCATATCTTTGTGGATTTTCCTCTGAGTAATTGTCTTTAAGTTTTCAACTGTTGTCTGTGAAAGGTGAAAGTCTATTAACTAATCATAATTATCAAAAATATCCTATTTCAACATGTTGGTATTGTAGACAATCATATGTTGCACTAAGGGTTGCCAGTATATAACGATATCGCACATTTGTTCCTTTCTTTTACAAATGGAGAACGATTCCTTGTTAATGTATAACAACATAGTTGAATATTGTTTATTATCATATGACTTCAAGGTTATTGGTACTTATGTACATGAATAATCCTTGAAAGATATTGAAATAGGTATTTCAAGGAAGCATCAATACCGGTAATCCGGTGTGTTATGGTACGGGTACAATAGGGTATGCTAAATTAAACAATTAGAAAAATACATACTATATATTTTATATGTGACAAGAAGGCATTTAAAGGTTAACTAATAGAATAAAATTTTCTAAATACAAAGAAATGAGTACATAAATAAAGGAAAATGATGTTAATAGGATGTATAATTACTTAATTAGAAATTCTGTTTAAATTATTTTACCAAAATTAGTTTTTCTCGAATGCAATTTCTTATCTTGTTTGTTAATGTATATGTTTTCTATAATTATAGCTAAAGACCCAGGGTACAAAATAAGTTGTACCTCAAATTAGGAAAAATTATTTGGTAAGTAGGCGGTAAGTACCAAAGTAACCGTGTTTCATACTATTTCCTTATGTTTGATTTTTCTTTTAAATATGATGGTGATTTTTTCAGAGCTGTATTGATTAAAGGGTATTGCCTCCAGTTTTTTGATGAAATACGGATTTCGTGCCATGAGAATGGAGTATACTTCATTTGCCTTCAATTCTTGATTTGCATTAGTGACCAAGAGTTTTTGTGACATTGTAGGTTGAACATGTGATCAGAGAGCAAAATGTTTTGGCTGCGAATGAGCTCATTAAGCTCTTCTGTGAATTAGTTGTAGCCAGACTCACGATCATTGCAAAACAAAGGTGGGAAAAAAATATAACCCCTTTATTGTGTCTTAACTAGTAGAGATGTATGTCTGATGTGTGTCCAACTTTATTCCAGGGAATGCCCAGCAGATCTTAAGGAAGGAATTTCCAGCTTGATATTTGCTGCCCCGAGGTGCTCAGAAATTCCAGAACTTATGGCCCTTAGGGATACCTTTGAGAAAAAATATGGGAAAGATTTTGTCTCTGCAGCTACTGATCTACGACCTTCTTGTGGTGTAAACCGCATGGTAAGCCCAATTCTTCTCACCACGCCCAATGGCACACAAGTAGTCTGTTAATCTGTTTCATAAATAATACTTTCAATGCAATATTTGCCTCTTATGAGGTTTCTAATTGCTTGCCTTATCTTATAGTTGATTGACAAACTCTCAGTAAGAACCCCTACTGGGGAAGTGAAGTTGAAACTAATGAAGGAAATAGCCAAGGAATACCAAATTGAATGGGATACAACAGAATCTGAGAAAGAACTACTTAAGCCTCCAGAAGAGCTTATAGTATAGTCTCCCTCCCTCTCTATGTCTGCCTCTAAGTTTCTTTTGATTTTTCAATTTAAAGTCTCTTTTCTCCCTCTTCAGGAAGGGCCACGCACTTTTGTGAGTGCTAGCAGCTTGCCAGTGAAGCCTGCACCTGCTCACACCATGGAGCCAAACAACCATACTACTGGGTAATAAAAACATTATTCTGTGCACCTACTTTGTTTATACCCTTAGGAGATTTGTGTTCTTTTGTTATATTGGTGGTTTAATATTATCTTCTGGTTCATTATCCAGATCAACTGGTGTTAGAGAAAGAGGTGCTATGCATTTTAAGGACACAGTGTCTGCTGCTGAAGCAGCTGCAGAAGCAGCCAAGAAAGCTATTGCTGCTGCAGAAGCTGCTGCTTATCTGGCGAACAGAGACTTCAATCAATCTACTCAACCATCCATTCTTGATGATAAGTTGAATGGGTCAGACGTCGATGGTAACTTCTTCCAGACAAATGATCCTAGAAGAAACTCTTGGAATGTGGAACTTCAGTTTGGAACACCAGGAAAAATGTCTGAGTCACATAGTGTTGGAAGGGCTCATTATGTAAGCAATCTAGAGACACCTCCTGCTCCCATGGATAGTGGAAATATTTACAGGAGACACACCTACGGTGGAACTTCTGCAAACTCTGATATCAAGTTTGATGAATCAGATGACGACATTGAAATGGAAGAATCTCCTGCTACTTTACCACCTCAGCATTCTCCACCACCGGTACCTTCATCCCATACTAGACGGGATGGTGGCCCATGTGTTCATCCCAAATTGCCAGATTATGAGGTACTTGCAGCTCGCTTTGAAGCTCTGAAGTACCGAAAATCACAGCCCTAAATTTCAGTTGCCTGGAAATCAGCCTTTATACTTCATCTATACTTGGTTCATGAATGCTGTCTGTCATATAGATACTAAAAGTTGATGGTAATGAATGTAATACTTTTTTGTATACTGTTATATTTTTCAGCCTTTTGGTCAACGATTGTACTGTTCTTTAAAGGAAGTCAATATATCATTTTTTTTTTCTACTTCAATGTCAATATTAATGACATAATGCAAATTCATTAACTACATATTAGGGCTCTTCTAGATTCAAAAGTAATTTTTGCATTGTTTGGAGTAAAAGAAAGTCAAAAGAAGATGAAGAAAATGCTGCAAAAGAGCTAGTATATGCATCTATATTTCCTCATCATATCTTACTTTTCAATTTATATAACGCACCATCAACTATTGAAATTTCTGAAGTTTGAATTTGGAGTAGTGAATTAGGTAAAGAAACGCCTCCTTTTTTCATTCAAAAGGTATGTTGTCACTGTATTTCCGAGTTAAGCCAGTTGATATCAAAATCAATACTTGTCGACAAAATCATTGCTGTCCGAGCAGCCCTGGAGTTTGAGAATGGTTTTTGATTAATTTGTCATAGACTATCAGAACACCTATATTGAATAACAGAGGCTTATTTTAAAGATAACTTTGCCTTGGTCTTTTGCTGATTTTTGTAAATTCCAAAGTAGCACATGGTACTTTCTTTAATGGGAAAAAAATACACATGAACTAGAAACTGTGTTTCTCAGAACTGTCTGACCATCCCTAACTATCTTCCCCTGAAGTAGCATAATATTTTTGACTAAGTGGTAAGTTAAAAAAGAGAGAGAGATCTTATGCTATAACTAAAAGAAAAATAATCATAAATCCACCCTATCAGGGAGCTTAAAATATGACTTTCTTCTTCAATATTTCATTCAAACAAACAGGATCTTAGCCTAGCAGTCCAAATTGAAAATTGTATGTCAAACAAATGGCCTTTAATTAATATTTCTCCTCCAACTGTTTTATTCAGACGTTCATAAAAAGCTGTTTAAATGCATGCATAAAAGAATAGTAGAAATCCTCAGGCACCTATATTTTTAAATGCATGCATAAAAGCATAGTAGAAATCCTCAGACACCTATGAATTAAATATTCAATTGGCAACCACGTTTTTCCTTGGACTTCTGTATGAAATTCCATTGTGTATTGCATGCAAGTCCTAACACCACCTATATATACCAACTACTAGTGTGAGAGTTTTGTGCACAACAGAGGAGGAGAAAAAACAGGGGAGCTTGAAAACTAAAATTCCATCTATACAAAAATGAGTACTGAAGCCAATGAAATCAACTCGGCACCAATAACACCGAGGAGGTCTGCTTCAGCTGCGCTGACACCTCCGGCAATAGCATCACCACCTATGTCTCTTCCCCCCTCTCAGTTTCACTCACCATCCTTGTCTAGGTGGAGCCTTCTTCATCCAGAAGACTCCATCACTACTAAAATGAGTGCCGAAGCCAATGAAATCAACTCGGCACCAATAACACCAAGGCCAGTTTCAGTTGCATCAACACCTCCGGTTATGGCATCCCCACCGGTGTCTTGTCCTCCTTCTCAGTTTCACTCACCATCTTTGTCAAGGTCCCCACTTCTTCATCCAGAAAATGCAGCTGATGCGCCTACACCAAGCAAGACACCAAGGACTCCAAGAACACCAAGAATCTCTTTGACCCCAAGATTTATTACACCTTTGGGTAGCCCTATGAGAAAGGCTTTAAGACTCACAAAGCTAGATCCTCAAGATGCTTGGCTTCCAATTACAGAGTCAAGAAATGGAAACAAATACTATGCTGCTTTTCATACCCTTTGTTCTGGAATTGGTGTTCAGGCTCTTGTTCTCCCTGTAGCCTTCACAATTCTTGGATGGTAAGTTAGTCATCAAAATTCAATTTCTAATTCCTGGCATTTGGTTTAAAAAGTTCAACAATTCATTCATTTTTGTAACCAACTTGTGATTGGCTGCAGGACGTGGGGAATAATAAGTTTGACTGTAGCTTTCGTATGGCAGCTATACACACTATGGTTACTCGTCCAACTTCACGAGTCAACTGAAACTGGGATTCGCTACTGCCGATACCTCCAACTCTGTGGTGCTACTTTTGGTATGATTTATCCACTTGTATAACTGTTTGGTATTGCTATTTTAGGGAGAGAACTCTTGAAGAATCGATTCAAATCCTCTTATGTTTTTGATCATGTATAAGAATTTGTTGTCAAAATTTGAAATTTTTTTTTAATTAGATACATAGTGTGTCTTTTTTACTGTAATATGATTCATATGCAACATGAGAGGATCTAAATCCTTCAATCTCACAACTGATAATAAGTACTCGGTATTTTAAATACTCAATAAGTAACTTTTTTATAAATATATAAAATATAACTTTTTAAATATATTACTTATACTAAATGAATTAAATATATTGATATACTTTTCTTTTATTTAACATTGTTATATATTACTTAATTATATAAACTTATGTTTTTATATAACTTATATAACAGAATAAATGAATGATATTTTTTCATAATTTACTGGTAAATTTGTTTTCTTCAATCATGTTCACAAATTACAATTTTTGATAATCCAAATATATACTAAAAATACAATGAAGCAAAAATTATGATCACACGCTCCAATCCAGTCGCACTCTAAACTTTTTTATTCGTGCCGGACTTGAGTATATTAGTGCTCAACTCGTTTTTAACCGTAATACCAAATACTAATTATGAAAATAGGGTAATCCTTAATTTCTTGGTTGCAATATTTATGTGGGTAATCCTTTGTTGCAGGTGAGAAGTTAGGGAAATTGTTTGCCTTATTGCCAATAATGTACCTATCAGCTGGCACGTGTACTGCTCTGATCATCATTGGAGGATCAACGGCAAAGACATTTTTTCAGATTGTATGTGGGGCCACATGCAGCGCCAAACCTTTAACAACCGTTGAATGGTATTTGGTGTTTACGTGTGCGGCTGTGGTACTATCACAGCTTCCCAACTTGAATTCTATAGCAGGCGTATCATTGATTGGAGCTATAACGGCTGTAGGGTATTGTACCATGATTTGGGCAATTTCTGTAGGAAAGGGCAGGCTCCCTGGTGTTTCATATGATCCTATCAAGGCTAAATCAGATGTTGCAAGGATTTTTAGTGTGCTAAATGCATTTGGGATCATTGCCTTTGCTTTTAGGGGACACAATCTTATCCTTGAAATTCAGGTATATATATCTTTACTTCTTTACTTGTACAAAAAACAATACAACTCATTCATTGAGAAAAATAAGTGGAATTATCAACTTCAACTAATAAAATTACAGATTTTATTTCACTTTAATTTAAATAATTCAGAGAATAAATGGATAGGCGTCACCCTCTCTCTCATTTCTCTCTGAGAGTCTCTAACTGTCTGTTTAATTAAAGTCCAAATTTATTAAAAGTAATTTTTGTGAGAATTAATTTGATTTTATTAGGTCTGAAAGGAATTTGATGATGACTAGAGTTTTGAACAGATTTTGTTTTCAAACTTTGAAAATTGAAATCTAAATCAACCTTCTCATCTCTAAAACCTCCATTGTCAAAATCAGTAGGAAGACTTTGCAGTGGTCTTCATTAGCATGCAAAGATTGTAAAGCAAAATTAAAATTAGTCTACCTCTTGACTAGAAAAAAATTTAATCAGTAAAGGTAGGTAGGTGGTCTTTCTTGTTATTAATTGTTGTTCCAAGTAGTAAAAAAATGATCACTCATGTCTTTCATCTACCTAATTAATTTGTACACATCTATTTTTGCAGTCCACTATGCCTTCAAGTGAGAAGCATCCCTCACATGTGCCAATGTGGAAAGGAGTCAAGGTTGCTTACACACTTATTGCTGCCTGCCTATTTCCCCTTGCCATTGGTGGCTATTGGGCTTATGGTCACTTGGTAAACAAAATATGAACCAAACTTTTATATTTCTGCAAAAGAATAGATTTCATGTAGGGTTCACTTTCTTTTCTTTTTTTAAAAAAAAAAGAGATTTTCTTGTCGTACTACGTATAAATTAATGACAAAATTTTAATTCCATGTTATTGTTTACAGATTCCAGCTAATGGGGGAATGCTTACAGCTCTATACCAATTCCATTCACAAGATGTGTCAAAATTTGTGCTTGGATTAACTAGCGTATTTGTCATAGTCAATGCCGTAAGCTCGTTTCAAATCTATGGCATGCCAATGTTTGATGACATGGAATCAGCATACACAACCAAGGCGAAGAAGCCGTGCCCGTGGTGGCTTCGCTCGGTTTTCCGGACAATATTTGGATTTGTTTGCTTCTTTGTGGCAGTGGCTATTCCATTCTTGGCAAGCCTGGCAGGTTTGATAGGAGGGTTAGCATTGCCAGTGACATTGGCATACCCATGTTTCATGTGGCTCAAGATTAAGAAACCTAAGAAGTATAATGGAATGTGGTGGCTCAACTGGTTCTTGGGGATCTCAGGCATGAGCCTAAGTGGGATTTTGATTGCAGCTGGTATTTATGTTGTGATTGATACAGGAGTTGAAATCAGCTTTTTCAACCCACAGTAACCAGGAAAAATAATACTACGACTGACATGTTAGTTGTGGCTTACCGTTGCATTGTCAACCTCAAAGAGCTTTTTAAGTTTTTTTTTTTTTTTTTTTTTCTTTTTCAATTTATATTTTTGTAATCAAAACTATGCTGGACACTGGACAATTCCTAGGTTCATGTACAATAAACTTCATTAATAGTTTATACAATCTCTATTTCTCTTTTCTCATTTTTTTTTCCTCCTCATGGCTTAAGGGCAAAGAGACTAGGAGGCAGGACGATGTCAGTTCGAATTTCTTAAACTTGATTTTTCACCTCCAAAACTTAACACAAGAATGGCTCTTTCATTTCTTAGTCAATGACAGTAAAAATGTGTTATTTGAAGGTCTATGAACTAAAAATCATGAATCTATCAACCGTAAAACATAGGAGCGCCACAATCTACAATAAAACCTAAAATCCCAATCCCATAAAAAAGGGGGAAAGAATTTCAAAAAAAATAAGAAACGTCCACCTGAAAACACCTAAAACCCCGCATCACACACATACCCTTTAATGTAGAAAAATGAATGTGTGTACACACTTCTACATTGAAGCTCATAATAGATATTCAATTATACAATTCTCTTTTCTCAGCAGCAACGGCAGGTTACAACATCCAAGCATGTGTAGGGCATAGTCTTTTCTTCAAGTTCTTGAGCTGTAGGCAGTCGCTCCATACTGTATATACTGCTTCGAGCACAGCAGAAGTTGTATAAATTTCTGCAAACCCCTTTACTGAAAGGGTACACTCTATCTGGAAATCCCCTGCAGATTATAACACAATATAGCCTGATTATATCACAAAGACACAGACTTTATTACTGATTACTTTCTATATACAACTTGTTCATGCATTAAGAACTTTATAATAACTAGAAGAAACCAGTACAGACAAGACCTTTGGTTACTACCTAGCAGGCATCAAATTTTATCAAATTCCACAAATCAATTGAAGCGATAGATATAATAGACAAGGGTTCAAAAGGAACTAAACTAACCTTAGATAAAAAATTCGTCTTCGTTTTACAAGTTCGTAGGTGGTCTGGTTTGTCAGAATAAGAAAACTGCAGCAAAAAATAAGGACTTGGGTAATGCAAATCTTGGTAATATCTTCCCAATTAACAGTTGGAAACATAGTAAAGAGAGAAATATCAAAGAAAAATGCAAGTGCAAGGATAACCAATTCTGTTGAGGGTGAAAATTGATCCTTAATTAGTTCGTTGATTCCACAGTGAGCAACTCATCGATTTATGTTAGTCATTAGACTATCATACATTGACTAGCCTATGAGATTCCTTCTCATTATTAACACTGCTCTCATTAAGTGCCATCACTAGTCAAAGATATTCAAATCACAAGAAACAACTATAACTTTGTACAAGAAAGTTGGTCGGACTTTCACAACTCAGAAATGATGGTCATTTGCCAATAGAAAATAGAGGTACCCCTATCAATGTTTAGTCCTTACTTTCTACTAATCAATTAAAAATATATATAATAAAAGCAATAAGTAATATAATTATATGCAAGTCATAGAAGAATAAATAGAAATCTTCTTTCTTGCTATTTTTCTATCTCCTCCCTTTAGGGTTCACACCCAATTCTCTCTCTTTATTCTCAATAGCTAAAATTACAATAGAATAAGGGATTCAAATTATTTAAATGTTGAGCACAGGGAACAGAAAACTAGGATATATATAAAAGAAATGAAACTGATGAAGAGATAACATTAACTTACCTATGAAATAACAGTAGAAGTAGCAGAAAGACGAGGGACATGGACAAAATGACCAAAAGCGTTATCATGATTGCATCCCTCCACCTGACATCAGCATAAGAATCTGATTTCAGATTCAGGTATTTATAGAAAATAGAAGAACTTAATCTCATAAACTTGTCCTTTCACCACACTTAGTATCATGACTGACTCCATCTACTTTTCTCTTTCTGCACAAGGGATTCTTAGCTGACCACCAAAACCCTTAAGTATCTTCACAATGATTTAAACAATTTCAAACTGACTCATGAAGAACCTTTAAAAAACGAACCATACCAAGCCCTTGATATGTTAGCCTTCAGGTAGGAAATGAACAAGATGCCAGTCCAGAGGCAGAGTGCTGTCTCTTCACAAATGTACCACCTACAATATTTAGACAAGAAAGCAGAAAGATCCTAGTGAGGAAGTACATTTTCAACATAAATGTTTGAATCCTATAATATGTTTGGGCATAACTTTATCATCTTATATATAAGGCTACAAGGAACTATAAACGTCAATTTCAAATGATCCAACAACAATTCAGGCAAGGAGCTACTTGTGACAGAAAACTCACTCACCTATTTTGTATGAATTCAAACATAAACATTTCAAATCAAACCATTTGGTATTGCTTTCAGAGAAAACTTTAGTTGTCCAATCCAGATAATTTTAGATAGGACACAATTGTCTGTATCAAGATAAAATCGAAGCACATAAGGAGTCAGGAAATGAGGAATTTAGACAGTTAAATACATCTTCATGACTCCATGGGCATTTCTACATTCATCATAAACATCAAGCATCTTCACATATTGCACCATCAATACAAACATGGAACATCAATAGATGATGATGACAATGACATTAAACAAACCATGAATAACATCATCATATTGACACTTACTACATTTTGAAAATTGAAATGCTAATTTTCCTGTATGCAAAATTAAGGATTCACTACAGAATGATAATATCATCAAGATATGGTTACATTCTTAATGAGCTTTCTGACCTCAATATTACTTTTACTATATTCTACCCAAAAGAAACTTATACAAAAGTTCAATTTGTTGAAGCCTGGCATATCTTAATATTATAAACTCACCAAAATCGACAGTGGTTACCCTGGCCAATGCAAGTTCCAAGCCAAACACAATGATGGTCAAACTGAAGAACACACTTGTCACAATCATGACAATGCTTTGCTCGTGGAGGCTGCATATATGCCAGAAGCCAAATAAAATTAATCATCAAAAGCAATTAGGACCAACTATACTGACACTTAAGTAGCCAAAGATAGCACCCGTCTTTCAGCAACACATTCAATACTTCCTAGCTATACTTCTTGTAGAATATATAGTTTAAACATCTTAAATCTTAATGCAAGATTGCGTGGTATAATGGACATTATATTATTACTGTTTTTGTCAAGCTGATAATGCTAAACCAAGTATTACTTATTAATTTCTTCATGCTATCACTTTTCATTTACATCATGCTATCTTCTTGAATCACATGGGTTCTAGAAAAAGATAAACATTTTGTGTGTCTGTTTGTAAAAAAAATTCCAGTATAAGAAGTTCACAAACGTGGGCATAGGATGATATCCTTAGTTGCTTACAGTTACTTAATATCACTCTTAGAATGCTGTAAAACGTACAGTTTAAACCACTATGGAGATGGCTAGATGAGATGAATTATAATGAACAGTTTGAGAGTGGCTAGATGAGATGAAGTATAATGAAGATGTGAATATGAGATTATATATTACCTGCTCAACATTACAGTAGGTGCAAGTCCAAGTTCTGCAAGGATGAGAAAATAATTGTCATTTTACCTCCACCACTCATGTAATTATCATGCACAAAACAAGCAAATTGACTCGAAGATGTACAATCTAAATATTAAGGGTGAAGCGTCCTGCATAATAGTCTTCTTTGATGACTAAGCTCACACAATTTGCTAGTTGATACAGCAGCTAACAAAGTACATTCCAGCATATACTATGGCAGTAAGTAAACTTATTTAACATTTCTAATATGAATTACATTTGACTATTTGAGTTTACTGAATTTGGTTAAGATGACGATTTTGTAGACTCTTCATGTTTCAAGTTAGAAAATGAGTTATGAGCCTGCAATTGGATTCACACATTCAGAGATAAATGGCCGTGGTATAAGTTCACGTTCCAACTTACAGAACAAAAGATTCCGATAAAAGACTGACAAGTTCATTAAGCAGGGTCTTAGCTCCCTACTTGGAAGCATCCATGATGTTGTTGAATCTAATCCCATTGCTAGTTACTTCACAATCATGGTTTTAATTCTATCAAGATAAATCCGATTGCTTTACCATGGTATGGTTGACATGGTTCTAGACAAAATTCAAACATAAGTTACATTCATCAGAAAAATGATATTATTCTTGTTTCCTATGATGGCATTGATATATTAACTTGGATTTATAGCACCCAAATGGTATTTCGGTAAATACTAGAATTAGAACATCTAACCAAAGACTCCATTGATGATCACCCACCTGATAGTTGTTCCAGGAGGATACAATTGTGCCACTAGTTTTGACCAATATGTTGTATTACTTCCCAGAAGACTGTCTCCCAACTGACTCCCATCCACAGTAACAACAAAGTTTCCATATTTGCTTGAAGCAGGTTGTCTTTGCTTAAACATTAGGAGAATAATGGCAGTCAGATGAAATCCGAAAAGCAAATTACTCCACTTTCCACAATACCCCATTTTAATGATCAACCTTGAAAAGAAAAAGAAATTCTTGCTTACTTTGAGGTGGTTGATGTCTTTCTATATACTGCATCTCTCTCATTAACAGCTCTCATTGCATCAAGGACATAGCTACCATAGAAAAGCACCAAGGAAACAATCACATTAGGTAGATACGAATTATGGACATCAGTTATTCTCACCAAATCCAATATTCATCTCAAGTCATGGCAGTTGCCTTTGTGTTTACCCAGGAGAAGAAAGTGAGGTAACAAAATATTGTACTAAAGTAGCAACAAACAGCAGCAAGTACAACACCGTGTACCTGAGTAGGAAAAAGAGGACATCAAGGTTATAATAATAAGCCAAAACCTCTTTTGAGACTCGATACAAGTTAAATATACTCACTCAATTCAAGTATACATACCATGGTTCTTTTTTAGTTTTTTCTATCAATTCTCCATCAAATAAAAAGAGAACACAAGCATAAATCAGATGGATCATCACCAAAAAAATCTTCAAACACAAGGAAGATCTGCGAGCTGAAGCACAGACACCAAACTTAGAAACAAAAGCATAATAAGAAAATATACATAAAGGGCCGCCAAAAAAAGTCACACCATGCTCCTTAGAAAAAAAAAGAAGGCTTTTTTTCCTTTTTTTCCACCATGAATGAAATTTCTACGAACTTATTCAGAATAGTAAGTAAAACATGTAAACCACAGTCAGCAAACTTTTCTCACCTTTTCATTTTCCCTCAGTTTTCTTGGAGACCAAACAGAACATTAAAGAAGTAAGAATGTGTGGTTTCATAACATACCAGGGTCGGCGAGACATGGAAACATACGACAGCATAGACCCATTGTTGAATCCCATATATCTTGCAAGGGCAGACAAAAACCTGGGATCGTCATCAGATCAAAAAAAAAAGAAAAACAGTTGCATTAGAATTAGGCAACTGTTTTCGATAAATCAAAGCTTCATTTAGGTTAAACTTTTTCTTGGGAAAGTGATAAGAGATAAAATTCCCAACTGGATAAACAGCACCAGAAGGTTGAAGAAGAGATGTGTAATTAAACCAGAGATGAAGCTACTAGTCTGTGTGTCTACCTGTCTGTCTAACAGTTTGAGCGTGTGCGCATTGCGCATACTATGCTTCATCAGGCGCATGTTAAATTGTTGGGCTTTGATTTAATCCAATAATTAAGGAAGATGAAACAAAAATTACCTCGGGCCCAAATACTAGACAACTGCAGATGGTGAATTGGGCTGAAGAAAGACCAGGGAATTTTGTTAACATTTCAAGCCCAATAAGGGACTTGATGCAATTTATATCCAAACACAGAAGCCCATGTTAAATTGTCAACACCAACTTTTCTGATCAAAAATACAATATTCACGTCAAAAAACTATATTTTCAATTTTCACCTTTTAAAGTAAGTATGGCTAGTTTAATTTTGTCTGTGACATTAGCCTAACTTGTTTAGTATATTATATAAGAATAACAATATAATATTAGACTACATAATTCGTTTGGTAATAAGAGTATAATATAGATCGAGATTATTGATCTCTTTTGTTGATTATGACTAATAATATAAAATTATATAATGAGATGAAAATAATAAAATAACAGAATAAATATATATTTTAATATTTATATAATATATATTATATAATTCAAACGCCAAACAATCCCTTAAATTTAAAAACATCACACCTTTAATCATTTAACGAAGTTATAAAATAACCCAATAAGATTTGACACATTCAACACATGATGAAAAGTTATGGTAGTATTATGAATTGTTAAATGAGACAATGTGAAAAATTACTGTTATTTAACGGAGAATATTTCTAATAGATGCTTGGATGAGAATACGTGTCGATGTAAAATATAAAAAAAAAATTATTATTATTATTATAATTATTGACAATGACTATCTTATAAATATTTTAATTTCTAAAACAAGAAGCATCGTTCCCACCAATTAGAAGAAACAGAAACTTAAATTAATATTAGTTAATGATTGATCAAAAAGATAGTCTATGATTAGCACGTTTGCTTAGGATTATACTCCTTCTATACGAATCAAACTCATTTCATTGGTTTTATAATTTCCAGCTAGCATTTTAACCTTACCTAATTGTTTATTTTGTTGACCAAACTTGTATAAATACCTACCGAGACGATCGAATCTAAGGAAATACACCAAGATAAAGAGAAATTGCAACTTTAGCCAACAATCATAAATTGTTTTTCATTATGGAAAAGATTTGTTTTGGTTCAGTTTTTTCTTTTTTTCTAATTTGTAGTATGGCTATGGTTTCCATGCATGCTGCAGCTCATACAAACCACGTCGTGCCTGATGCAATATTTGTATTTGGAGACTCAACAGTTGATGTTGGGACTAATAATTTTCTGAAAGGGACTGGAGCAAGAGCTAATTTTCGCTATAATGGGATTGATTTCCCACACTCAACACCCACTGGGAGGTTCAGTAATGGCTTTAACGTTGCTGACCAAATTGGTATGAAAAATGAAATTAACTTTTCTATTAACATTTCCTCATCAAAAGATTCATAATACTATTGTTGTTAGTTTAGCGGATTGGTATCCAAATTTAATATCTTTTTTTTTTCTTTCTATAATTAGGCATGACAATGAATCAGATCGTGACTTGATCTGACCTAATTAGAAGAGGGTCTGATTCGAATTTATCAAAATCTATATCTAGTTAGATTGGATTTGAAATAGGCTCTCTTCTTTCTTAACATTGATCTACATAGTTCTACATGGAAAGCTTCAATTCCGATTTGACCAAAACCTAAGAAATTATGAACTATTTCGAATTATATACAAATTTTAGAATTGTTGAATCACATCAAAATTATGATATAATTAGATATGATATCCAACTGATCCCCAACGAATGAAATTATAATCTATATCTCTAAATTTAAGCTCAAACACAAATTTTTTTTCTCTTTTTATTGAGATTTTTTTATTTTTTGACAAATACAAAAGGCAAACATATTATCTTAACATTTTCATAAGTTTAGTGGTATTGATTCTGAAATGAATGATTCAAATTTGTGCGATCAAATTAAAAACTCAAAAACAAAAGTACATTGATATCTTAACATTTTCATAAGTTTAGTGGTATTGATTCCGAAATGAATGATTCAAATTTGTGCGATCAAATTAAAAACTCAAAAACAAAAGTACATTGATGTCATAAATTAAGTTAAACTTTACGGCAGTAGTGTGATTATTATTATTATTATTATTATTTTGGGTAAGAGAGTTTACTTAACATTATATTCTTGTTTTCTTTGTTTGATTAATTAGTGGTTTTTTTAATTTTTGATAAGCGAGGCTATTTGGTTACAAGGAGAGCCCACCGCCTTTTCTCCTTTTGAAGAAACATCGATCCAGTTTTAAGAAGCAAATACTGCGTGGAGCAAATTTTGCATCAGCAGGGTCTGGTATTCTAAACACAACAGGAATACTACAATGGGTTAGTCTCTTCTATAATTTAGACTTTTTTAAAAAATAAATAAAATATAAAATTTATGGGAGACTTAGAGGTTTTGTTTCATTTAATTTAGTCTCATTTTTATTTTGTAGCATGAGGTGGTGTCATTTGAAAAACAGATAGAACAATTTTCTGAAGTAAGAGGAAAAATTAAAGAGACAATGGGTTCGGAAGCTGCTACTTCTTCTTTGCTTTCAAAGTCTTTGTTCCTCATTAGCATTGGCAGCAACGATCTCTTTGATTATCAACGCAATACAAGTACAATCCACCCTTTAAAGAATAAATATTTGGCCACTCTTCAACTCTTGTTTTACCTCCACTTAAGGGTTTGTAATGTACTATAATTATTTTGTTCAAATTAAAGAATTCAGTTTATCGATTTTTCTAACGAGTGTTTTCATGCAGAATCTATATGACTTGGGGGCTAGGAAATTTGGCATAATAAGTGTCCCACCACTAGGGTGTTGTCCAGCGGAACGTGCTCTTAATATAAAATGAGATTGTTTGGTGAAAATGAACGAGTTTGCCCATAATCTCAACTTAGTCATTGAAAATATTTTAAAAGATACGTTGAGCATAGAATTGAAAGGAATGAAATACTCGCTTGGAAATTCCTATGAAATGACAATGAACATCTTGGAAGACCCTTTAGCTTTTGGTAAGAAATTTATTAATTTGTTAAATTATTAAATTAAATTAAATTAATTATTTCAAATTTAATTTTATAATTTGATGGTTAATTAATTTGTAGGGTTGAAGGACATCAAAGATGCATGTTGTGGAGGTGGAAGGTTCAATGGAGAATCACCATGCTATGAACTATTAAAGCCCAATCTTTGTAAGGATCGTCGCAAGTATTTATTTTGGGATTTTTATCATCCAACTGAGCATGCTTCGGAATTAGCTGCTCTAACACTTTATGGAGGTCGAGGAGGATCAAAGCTTGTTTCCCCAATTAATTTCAAACAGCTTGTTCTGATTTGATCCAAACTCTAATTAAGAAGACACAAAAACATTCCATATATTGACTTTATATTTGATGCTTTTTTTTTCTTGTGACAAGAATAATTCAGAAATACAAAATATATAATATGTCGTGTTTTTAATGAGTGAATTTATAGTGTTGTTTAATTTTTATCAACAAATTATATAAATAATATAATTGTAATTATTGCTTAAGAATTAAGAGAATGAGATAACTAATATATAATCTCGACTAATTAGTATCATCCTCTGGTTAGGTAGTATACATTTTTAGTCACCGAATTAACTCGTTGAAATGATTACTAGACATATTAAATTTCCAATAACTAAGTGTGATATATCTATTCATATATAAACTAGTACTAACTTATTTATTGTAAAATATTTAATGAGATATAAAATGATAAAGAACTATGGAAATTTATCTTGAAATGTCTCTTAATGAATAAATTATCAAAATATAAGTGATTTACTTAAAAACATATAGTCACAAAAAAACTATACTTAAAAGGTATTTATATTTAATTATAATATAATTAGATAATCTAAATGTTTAATTTTGTAAAAAAAAATAAAAATTATTATCATAATATTTTTAAAAAATTTCTGATTATAATTAGAAAAAAAAATTGATAATTTTTTTTTTTGGCTTATAATTAGGTTTTCATAATAATTGAGTTTCAAATGTATGTTGAGTTCACATAAAAATATAAATAATTGTCCCTAAATCATCACTTTTTGGTCAATTTCATAAATAAAAAAATAAAAAAAGTATGTAAACGTTATGCGCTCTTACTCTCTTGATTTTTTCTCACTCATTTCTTAAAAAATTATTAAATTGCTCAATTTTTTTAAAATGTTATAACCATCACAAACCCTATATTTCATGATTTTTAGGGAAAAATTGTGAAAATACAGGTGAGAAAGCATGCATGAGATGAGTAAAAATAAATTTGTTTTTTGCCAGCTTAGCACACTTATGGTAAAAAAAAAATTATTTTAAGTCACGTTAGTAAATTTCATGCAAAATATTAACTGTATTAGACTTGAGAAAACATTGTAAATGATTCTAATAATTTTAGAATGAAATTGATCGAAAAAATATTTTTGATATGAAATTGATAAATGAGCAATACTTAAGAAACAACAGGCATCATTTTGCTTACAATTGCCATATAAGTGTTCATAGATTTTGCTACTTTGCAAAAGGAAAAAATTAATTTGGATAGAAAATTTATTAAGTTTTAATCTTCCAAGTCTATATGGTTCTCGAATTAGAGCTTATAGTATCATGTTTGGGTATTATGAGAAAAAATATATATATAGTATCATGTTTGGGGAGATGATCTTATAAATTGCAAGATAAAATTTGACCGTATTTTGTTTTAATAATTTTAAGTTGGAGCCAAGAAGTAATAAGGAGAGATATAGGAATTGTTAGCCCAAGCTAGGTCTCTAATGGCCTAAAAATACTAACAATCTGTCAAAGTTCTCCAACTCGCAGCTCTTTTAGCTTCGTTAATCTGCTTTGGAATCTTTCCTCTTTGTAAGAGAAGAACCTTAAGCGACCGGAGGTGTCCATGTCCGTCTAATTTTTTTTAAAATATTAATATTATAATATAAAAATAATTCTTAATTTTTTATTCTTCTCTTATTTAGTATTATAGCTCCACTAAAAATAAGCTAGATAATATTTTTATTTTTTTAAACTACAAAACTTATAAGTTAAAATTTATATTCTTTTTTCTACCTTATAAATTTTTATTATGTCTTATGAGTTATTGAATTTTCTTTATATATACATGTATATTTTTTTATATTACTATAGTGAAATACATTTATACAAATTTTAATTGGCCTCTCAAGAATAATCTAGCTTGCCACTGCCTTTTTCTCTACTTTCCAGAGGAATTTTTGAGATTTGAGGTTTTGGAAATTTTGGAGTTTGTGGTTTGTGGCTGCGATGGAGTTTCAAAATGAGGTTTCAGCTGCCATGGATCTTCAATTTCTCTCCCCTTCTACTCTCTCCTCCCAATAGAAATCATCATGAAGGGATTCAATTTCTTTGAGAAACAATTTCAGAGAGCTAAGAGAAGTGAAAGAAGAAGAAAGTTTGGGGAATTGGCCGAAAGCAAGGCTGACAAACTACTACAAGCAGAGGCCATATTGCAGGATTCACAGCAAAAAAAAATGGTAATTGTCCTCTCCCTTCCTTAATTTGGGGCTCTTCCCTAGTCATAATACCAACGCCATCAATGATAATGTGGTTTGTCCAAACTATACAGAGAAGTGAAAATTCATTATTCATACATGTAACTTATTCAATTTAAATTATAGCCTTCTATAGTTAATATAGCTGGATTTGATATGTTAATATTGTTGGATAATATTTAATTCTTTATTATTTTTTAGATATGTTAAATAACCACATATTTTAAAAATAATTCCATTAATTTTTAATTCACTATCAATCATAATTAATATTTGAGAGCTGAAATCTTAACTTACATCTATTATCTTAACCAAATACAATTAACCTTAACATTTCTATCATTAGTATTTGCTCCATAAAACTATCTCCATAGACCACTTAACCCTCAATTCTTTAATCTTCTATCAAACACACCCTTAAATGAAAATTTTACCTTCAAATCCTTTCTTCGTTCTTATTAAGAAGTTACCCAAAAATGAAAAAAAAAAAAAAAAAAACACCAATAGTACTGAAGTCCGGGAATGGAAGCTATTTTACTCTAGATACACAACAAACAATTCTTATAGAAATCAGCCCAACACTTAAAACTAGGCATCATAGAGCACACTTGCCACTTGGAATCAGGCAAACATACAAAGAAAGAGAAACCTAATTTAGGTTACATTTGAAAAAACAGAACAGCTAGAGTGGGCATGCAACAAGTCTTGGAATCCATAGCCAGTGATTGTGCCGAGGTTCATGGGGTACATGTATTTGATTGAGCCTCTCATGATCTGTTGAACAACGATCCTTATTATCTTTTTCAGATGGATGGAATGGATCCCAAAATGCATACTTGTTTCGGTTTGGGCACAAGTTTTGACAATGGTGTGCAGAGGCCAATCCCATTGTATGGACCTTGCCCACAGCATGCTACATTTGATGTCACAAAACCTGCCCAAAAACATTCAGCTAAGCTTTAGCACATTCTAATTCTTCATATATATATATAGGGTACACCAAGAATATGTACTAGTGCATATATATATATATTATATACCATAAGCTGCAGGGTCATGGGCGAAATCCATGTGCTTTTCATATGCATTAGCAGCAACAAAGAAATCAGCCCCAACCTCATTGTTTAACCCTTTTAACATGTCAACAAGTTGTGGATTGTACAAGGATGCAGCTCTCTGCAGCTCCACATTGCATTCACCGGTTCTGCTCCTCATGGCTAGTTCTGCCGGAGCACATCCTAATGGTCTACTACCCGTCACAAGAACCCTACGGCCTCCCAGATCATACGGCCTCCCAGATCATGCAGCCTCTGAATTAATTGGAAAACAAGTAACACAAATTAGTCATATTTGGTAATAGAGGTATGTTTTTTTAGGCTTTTAGCCATTTCTTTTTATACCCTTTTGCAGGAAATTAATGGTGCATGTGAGTTTTGTAAAAGGTAGAATTGGTAATTCTTCCAAAGGTTGCATTATTTTAAAAACTTGAAAGTGACAAAAACAATTTTATGGTATGCTTTTGCAACTACACAAGTACACATGTTGAATCAAACATGCAGGAAAATAAGGGCCTCTGTACTATTCCCTGCATATATTGTGCCAAGAGAAAATCAAGGTTACCAAAAAAAGAAGTTATAAGCTTGCAATTTGCATACCCTTAGAACATACTCGGATATGATATAGTGAACTTAATCTGGGAGGAAGAATTGGCAAGATCTTGCTGAGAATGGCTCCAAGTTGTAGTTGTTAACAAAATCATTACCTCCAAGTGTGATTGGTACAAGTGCCTGATGTACAAGTTGCTCAGTTTGTTCTTCTCCAATTAGTGCACTTACCCTTCTCTGGTAATGTTCGAAAAGATTCATCTGAGTTGCAGGCTCACCAATAGATAGGGCTGCTACACAACCAATCATTTCCCCTGGGGCTACGAGCGGCAGTAGGAACCGTGACAATATTTCACCAACAACAAGCCGCCTCTGTATACAACATGGTTCTGATGTCTTCACTGCAGTATCTATAAGACCTTCTTTACCACCCATGGCATGGAAAGAGAACTCTTGTGGGGTCAATCCATGCAGGTACGAGTTTTCCACAAAGCCATGACTTTCAGGCCCATAATCATCAGCAATAGTATCACCAGCTGCATCAGGTCCAACCTCTTGCCTGTTTTCAGGAAAATAATTTTAGTACAGAGGAAGAAAGGAAGAAAGAAAATGATCCTCTCACATTCTTATGTAATTCATTTTGATATGCTGCAACAATATGTGGAATTGAGGTCCCCTCTTTAATTAAGAAGAATTGGACTAAGATCTAAAAATCTCCATCAAAGTTCTATGCCCTTCTTCAAGAAGGGGTTAGTCATAAGCTCCTTTGATCTGTTTTGTATTTTAAACTTCCATTCATCAGCGTACTCACAAACAAGAAGAAACATACTCGAGCAGTGCTTGAAATTAAGTGAGGCAAGAATATCAATCTCTCGGGGTATGTCAGATTGAAAGCAATACTCAAGATACTCCTAATTCATCAATGGTATCTGGAGTGATAACTGAACATATTGATTTGATAGGCCTTCCTGATCTCTGTACAGCCTGCATATTAAAAGAAAAAAGCTTGCAATCTACAGAGGGGTTTGAACAAATTATAGATATCACCTGCCACTACAAGTGTGAATTCATGCCGGTATAAAAAATAACCATACCCTTATCAGTCCTGGCAACTCATTGTCAAAATTAATGGCTATATGGAATTGCAACAACTGAGCAAACTCTGAAATAATATGGGCAGGTGATCCATTCCACTCTTGTTTCTTTAGATTCTCATTGTGCCTAATATTCATAGCCAACTGATGCGTTAAATCATCCTACAAGCAACAAAAACAATGAGTCAGGATTGACACAATTGAAGTTAAATGTTTTCTCTGAAGATATTATTTCTAGTCGCTGAATTTCTGAGATATTTTTAGTAGCAGAAATTTTTAAAATAGTGAATAGCTTACCCACTCTTTTGGCTGCAAATGGTCTAAGCTGTTCAGCTCGTGAACAAGCTCAGTAAAAGCTTGGATCTTCGTTTTTTAAATGAATCGAACTTAAGTTGCTCGTTTAGTAAATGAACCAAGCTTTATTTTCAAATCATGACTTGCTTCGATCAAGTTTGGGTAATGTCTAACCTTTTTAAATCCGGTTGTACTTAGTTTTCTAGTATTTTTTTATATGATAGAAATTTTCAAATCTGGGGCATGTTAACTTAGCTAATTAAGCTAGATTCGACAAATTCAAACCTCAAATAAATTGTTTTTGATACATTTCTATTAATATGTTGGATATCTACTCAAAAATCATATTCATCCTGCAATGAGATCTTATCATTACTTGTATTAGATTTTTAGCATCTTCATCGTTCAGCAGATTCATCCTGTGTCAAGGTTAATCTTCAGTTGGGCTTGATGGTAATGGAGAATTGATGGAGATGGGGTGTTTGTCTGACAATAATAAAAATTATCAAACAACTTAATCTAAATTTGACTTTACCACTACTTATTCGAGGATTTTCTCTAAGGATCATAATTGAGTAATCCATCACTGTTTTAATTTAAGATTTGAAAGTATTATTGGTAAACTGTTTCAATTATCACTAATTACTAAACGACTACAATGCATGATTTAAGTTGTAAGACATGTTTGAACTCAATAGTTAAAGAGCTTTTGTAACGTTAAGAATTTAAATTCCCAGGAAAAAATACTTGTTGAGAGAGATAGTCACGAACCCTGAACTAGATTAGAATCGCACATAAATACTCAAAAAAAAAAAAAATTTGAATTTGAAAGTGAAGACTATTTCTTTCTTCTTTCACTGTAGCAAAATTCAACAAAAGTCGGCTCAAAGTTATAATTGGACAACCCAACTAGTCTAAGCCCAAATAAACAAAACAAGCATTTAAACTAATTCTAAGAAATACACCTCATGGAGTACATGGAAACAGGTGAATCCATGGCGGGTGCATCGTAAACCCTAGCATGATCACTTTCCAAACCATAATCCATCATCGGACGGTATTCCAAATCTTCATCGTGATCGTACACGTACTCCGGTATCTCAACTTTGTTCCTCCTCACATGATGCCAAAGATAATCAACTCTGCTCACGTACCTTAGCTTCCCGTACAACCTACCACACCCAAAAAGTAATAGTATTAATTCTAACTGAAGGCTTATTTTAGTTTTTTAAGCAATTAAAAACTAAATTGCACCGAGTTTGAATTCCTAGTTCTCACCCTCCACTGAAGAGAAAACGACCAAATGTGGCGAGGAAAAGCCGGGCCTGTAAACCTGGATGTACGAAATACACCGCCTCCAGATTTTCCTTCACCTTCATTGGAATCGCCTCGTATATTGATTTTAAGGCTGAGACTCCCGGAAAATTTTCACTCCTTTGAACATCGGTATGCACGTACAGCACCGAAAACTTCCTCTTCTCTAATCTCGGAAAAATCTTCTCCTTGAAATACTTCTTCAAAACCTCAACGCTCACCATTCGAGCTAATCAACCAAATCAAATCAAAATTCAGAATTTAATGAATTGAGTGAGTTTCATGAAATCTAAAACCAAAACAGAGAGATCGATTATGAGATGGTTTTGGAGTTTTACCGGGAAAGAATTTTCCGATGATCCGAAGAATTTTGCGACCATGTTTGTCTCTCCCTTTGATCTTGAAAATTTCCGATTTCTCAAGCAATTGCTCCTGTTCAATTTCCGATATACAGCCGCACATTGTTTCTTTACCTGATGATCTTCTACAAAGTTTTCAGCTAGAAATAGTGTGGGATTTAAAAGAAGCTGTTTGGTCACGAGCCTTTTATGATGGGAGGAATGGAGGCCGGGACAAAGCGCTGTAATTACTTGATTGGGAAGTCGGAAAATTTGGAGAGAAAATTCCAAGAAGCGGGATGGGATACAAAACATAAATGTCACTATCAGATTGGTATATTCTAAAGCATCTTCCTTTTCTTATTTTTTTATTGTGGGACCAGATTAAGAATCTGACATCATGATTCACTGAATTTGTGGGACCTACTAAACAAGTTATCTTGTCTAGCTAAGCTATACGATGGATTTGGATTATAGACATAGGACCCAGCGTTGCATTATTTTATTTGTCACCGGTGGTAGTTATGAATTAGGATAGGATAGGATAGGAATAGTATTAAAGAGTATTACGTGGGCAAAGGTCAGTGCTGAATGAATAGGTTTCCTTTTCTCCTTCGCTGTTACCTTATCTTATTGTTTTTTTGTTTTACTATTTTTAAAGGGAAAACAGATGTTAATCTTCGTTTATGTTTATCCCAGTTTTTCTTTAAGTAATTTTTTTTTAATTCAGCTGTCAACAATAAAAACAAGAAAACATCGAAGTAGGTAGCAAAATAGCTATATTTTAAAAATAAAATGAGTTAGTATGTGAAATAAAAAGATACAGATAGTTATTACGAAATTAATTTAGTTTAATTAATAAAAAACATAATTATGTGAGGATAAGATAAAGAGTGTTTCTTAAGTAAGAGAAATTATATTAAATATTTTTAATTAATTTATACTTATTCTAAAATAAAAGATATAAGTATTTATTAACTTTTGTAATAGTGTAGATATTTGTATTTATATTAATTGAATATTTAAATACTTATTGAAATAAAAAAATTTATAAAAATTTTAACTTTTTTTTAATTTATAAATTTTCTAATAGAGATTTGATTGAATTGTCTTTAATTGAATTAAAATAAATAAATTAGCCATGTTGTGAATATACTGATGCACATCTAATTTTTTTTTTTTCACAACTTACTTAATAAATATAATTATATAATAATTGATAAAACATAATCAAATAAAAATTTGAAATTTTAATTAACTATATAATTAAATAATTTATCACAGGCTCAAATAATAACCAAATTGATTTCAAATATTTTTATCAAATTTGAATAATTAAATTGATTCCTATTGTAGCGGCGATTTTAGATTTTCTTTTTTGTTTTCATTTTTCACAAATATCCTCACACTTTTTGGGTGTGAGCGTGATTTGTAGTTGTCTCTCTCCATAAGTTTTTTGCGAGCTTGAACTCCTAATATTGCAAAAGTCCACTTAATCAAGCTTAACCATACTTGACCACTTAGACCACATCTTATGGGTGTGATGATTTGAGTTTGATCCTCAGAAAAAAAGAAACTGGCTTTGGTTTAAGAGTTGTGTGTAAAAATTATGCATGTAAAAATACTTTTTAGGTATAGCTGTTTAAAAAGTGCTATATAAAAAGTTAAAAAAGTATTTGGATCAGTTATCGTAAAAGCATTATGAGATTAAAAAAATTTATTTGATTTTATTTTAAAAAAATAATATTAAATATTAAAATTACTAAAAAAATTAGTTTGAAAAATATTTTAGTTATATTTGTCTAAATATATAATTATTAAAATTTATTTGAGTTATTCTTATTTTTTATTTGAAAAATTTTCTTTTTTTAACTTAGACTCTAAAAGTCTAAAATATTTTACGGAACTGTTTTAAAAATTGAATCAAACAGAGGCATTGTCTTGTTTAAACTACATGTGGAATCAATCAATAAAACCTTTAAAACAATGGATTGGATTGCATAAAAAGTTGTCCAATTCCATTAATGAAGTGAAAATAGATTGAAGCACCCTTAATCTTCTCAATTGTTTATACTAAAACTAGCCATGTTTTCAACTAGGATTTCTCACATTCACAATTTACACACATAGGAGTTGAAGCCACATAGCCATGTTAATCAAAGAATCTCTCATTCAATAAAGTGAAAACTTGTTTTGATGGCCAATAATTTTGTTTGTCAAGGCAGACAGTGAACAGGTATCAGTGGCATATGTAAAGTCCCACATCGGGAATGAGAAAAATAGGGGACTGGCGCTTCACTATAAAAGCAAGTGAAGAGGAAAAACAACGCCATCTTTGCGCTTGGGGCAATGACGCAGCTAGTGAGGTTCTAACCGAGGCGCGTCTATTGCTGGTTGAAAACTATTTCCAAACCCCCTCTTAGGCCTGGGTTATGCTCAGGCCTTCGAGAATTTCTGGAAGGGCTCCCTTTGGGGTAAAGCCCTACAATATTAGTATAAAACTACTGGAATATTTGAAGGAAAGTAGACTTTGGTTTCTCAACCTATTCTACCCTAAATAATTTTTTAATTATCATTTGGACCGGCAACAAACTCGATGGCTGCTAATTTATTTTGAATGTCAACTTTCCAGCTATTTGCATTTTTATACAATCCTGACATTTTTAGAGGAGGCTTTGAAATTGGAAGGCTGCATTTTAATTAATCTATCTATTTGTTCGTCTATAAGTTTCAAAATGTAATGTTCATATGCTTCATTGGTTAATAACGTCATAACATTGATTTTCAAGTAGTTCAATTTCCATTGTTGTACAGAAATCAGGCAACTTCTATTCTAGAGAGACAGGCAGTTTACACACCACAAGAAAATCGTATGTGAGCTATACATGGTCTATAATCCTATCTGTCTACACAAAGCTAAACCCTTAACTAGGTTGGGTTGAACAGGCTCGTTAAACCCCGAAATCTGTGCAAGCTCCGACAATTTTTGCTCTCCGCTCAAAACCTGCAAAAGAATAGCTGATGTAATGAGAACTAAAAACGAAATTTGGAAGACAGAATATACATTATTATCATTTCACATCTTCTCAATTTGCTTACTTGATCATTGATCACCCATGTTGGAAAACCTTCAATCCCAGTATCAGCACATGCCTTGACAATTTTAGCTCCTTTCCTATATCCATCTGGAAAGCATTCCACATAATCTAACAGCACTGCTGCCTCGTTTCCAAACATCTATCAATGGGTAAAAGTGAATAATTCAATAGCACAACTGAATAGGTCCAGAGCATGTTTTGTAAATAACTAGCATGGTTGACGGTTTATAGGGAGAAAACCACAATAGGCATTCTCCGCTAAAGCATAGAAAGCCAGGTTGATAATTGATACATGTGTTGTGGGTAGATGGATGCAAATATTTGGACATCAATCACCTTCAGCCAAAATCACCCCTGAAGGTGTCTATAATCAGTAATATTTAAGTTCTCAATCAAAGCTGACATACTATTTCCAAAAGGTAAAGCTTGGACTTGAGATCACGATCATAAAGACTAGCAAAAACATACTTATTGTCAAAAAAACAATGATATGTAGTATCGTCAGGGCTTACCTGTTTTTTGTTCTAAACAATGTGAACATCAGAAAGCTCCCAGAGTGCAAATACCTTGCTAGGGATAGAGCAGAGGGACTTGATGGTGTAGTTATTTCGGTAGAATAATACGGCAGCTCAATTTCAGCCAAGCTGTTAAAGTAAAAAGTGGAGGTGACAATAGATTCAGAACAATTCCAATCTATTCAAGTATCTAGCATGCATCTTAATTCTCATCTCCCCCCCCCCCCCCCCCCCCTACCCCCCCCCCCCCCCCCCAAAAAAAAAGAAGGAGATTACAGTAGAAGGAAACACTTTTAACAAACTCTTTAATAGGTAAGTTGACATTCTAGTTTCTATAAATCGGTTGCCACATTGGTTTACTATTTCCAGCTTTTTTTCTTTTTCTTTTGTGTGTGTGTGTCTTTGTGTACGCTTGTGTGAAGAGACATCTGTTAATGAAAGCACTGATAGCAACAACGTAAGTAAAAGCATGATTAAAATGGTCTCGTCTGCCTAAACAACACAGGAAGGCAGACAACTCCCAATGCCACATCCATGCTAATATAATTAATCAAACTTAAACAGAAACAGAAACTTGATAGTGCAAACTATGAAGGTATTAATTGCAAAAAAAGCCTAGGTAAGTTTCAAGATAAATTTTATTTTTAAAATTTTGCTATTTCAACGTACTAACTTACTTGGGTTTCACCCTGAAATGCACAAATACAAATCTAATTTGACAATTGTTTTGAACAGCATCTGACAACCAATGGAAATGCAGCTTCAATAGTGAAACAGTCAACTTAAATAAATCAACGATGATGACAAGCACATGAAAGTGTAAAGTTACCAGAGTAGATAAAATGTTCACCTTCAGTAGACAGGTCCAGAAGTGCGACATGAAGTGTTCAGTGTGAAAATGACCAGGCTAGCTATGCATAACTGCAAAGCCACAACTTTCGGTATCTCCAGCAAAACCATAATCCTAGAGTAGAAGTTCCAAGAAAACATCTGATTTGCGTGATGCCAATACAGCAACATATAACCAATAAACCAAAGAGGGAGAATACAAAATAACGCAACTTTAGACTGATGAAAAATAAGCTGAAAGACAACATTACAGAATTAGACAGTACGAGCAAAATGACCCTGCAAATTGTGTACTCAGAATGTACAAGAGACATACACTGGCAGCTGCCATGGAGGTAGTGCATCCAAGCAAAACTAATTGAGCATTAGATTTACTAATTCCAAATGGCAAGTTATTTCCAGTCAGTTGTAGGCCAAGTGTTGCTACCAATCCATATGCCACCAGTCCAATTAAAGGAAGAGGATCACTTGGAAAATATAAAAGGAATATCATTGAAACCCTCTTTCAAGCATATTACCTGCAATGTTATTTACACGCAAGTTTCTCACTTTCTCTACCCTGTACTCTCAATTTTCTTTCTCAGCAACCAAAGGGTCAAAATAAAAAATACGCACCGAAAACAAGAGCATAATCACTGTTGAGAATGTCGCCGCAAGTGCCACCTCCAATCGGGCAAAAGGCATCGGAATTCGTGAGTTTGAGGTACGTCAAATATGTGGTTTCAAGAAATCCTATCCCTCTAATCTCTGTACACAAATTGTACGTCAAATTGCTAGTCGACGAAGATGCCAACTTCGTCGTTTCTGATTCAGATTCTGGTTCTTGACCTGGCCCCGAAGATAAACACTTCCCAGTAACCAGAAGCCTCCGATGCCAACTTTTTTCGAAGAAATCCAATCTGCCTTGGGTTACAGAAAAATTGGAACGAATGAGGCCATCGAGAATAGAAAGGAGAAGATGATACTGATACATTCACCAAGCTGGCCATCAATCCTTGGGAATAGAAAAGGCCAGTGTCTGCTCCCGACTAGGCAGTTGCAAACCCGATTTGAATTAATCGGAGTTCCGACTCATTGTAGAGCCCAATAGTGTGTTGGGCTTTCAATTGGGCTTGACGTTCTCCACTAAATATCAGTTAACAATGTGGAAGAAAGATATTCAACTCAGAATACGGACTTTTCCCTTCCCAAAAAAATTTTAGAAAAGAAAAAATTACTTTTTTTTTATAAATTTCAAATCCAAATTGAAAGAAAACATGAGGGTTCCAAACTTTGAGAGAGGCCATAGAAAGAAAAAATTTCATGAATCTCAGTAGTCTCAGCATAAATGACTAAATGTATTTAAATTGTTCTGTAGACCATTGAACCATTAAAAAAAAAAAAAACACTAAATCAACATGTCATTACCACTATATTGATTTGCTCACAAGACTTTTATTCTCTTGCAGGTAGGTACTGAGCAGTAGAATGCTTCAAACTCACAGCATTCATGGATTGGTCACAGGAATTCATCCCTCCACGTTATCAGAATTATGAAAAATTAGGCAAAGAACCACCCACTGTAGGAGACAAGACAAACATGATGCGCACATCTACTCCCTTTACGCGACTTCATCTTAACGTGTTCAGTGATTAACATATTAAAGCTCCAACAGAAAGAATGGAAACAAAACTAAAAAAAAAAAAATGGGTGTCTCACAGAATTGGTTGAGAATCATCCGTACAAAGTTTTTCAGATCATCCAATAGAGATATCATTTCCCTACGTTCAAGCCCAAGCAAGGAAGCCATACTTACAGATGAAACACCGACACCCAATGTTGTAGACCTTTTCTCAACGCCGACATTGCCGGAGCAAGTCTTGAGCAATGAAGACATTGCAGCAAATAAGATCCAAGCATTTTTCAGGGGTCATCTTGTACTTTACTCCAACCCATTTTCATGTCAGTTTGTTTTTATCTGGAAACTGAAAATATTCTTCTTCTCAAACTCATGGGTTTCTATGTGATTTCATTATTCAAATACAGGCTAGACGGGCATATCGAGCTCTTAGGAGCCTCGTGAAGCTGCAAGCATTGGTTCGTGGTGTTTGCGTTAGGCGACAAGCACGTATAGCCTTGCAATGCATGCACGCACTTGTCCGCTTGCAAGTCAGTGTTCGTGCTAGGCAGCTCCTCGGCAGGTGTTAGTCATATTATTCAATCACTGAGTGCCTGTTGTGAATTTTGAAACTTGAACTACCAAAAACTTCTGCCAATCATCCAAAACATATTAGCAGGTTGTTTGTTAGCTCAGCTCTTGAAGAAATGGTAGGCCTCAGGTGCCTGGTGCTGCCACCACTGTTCTAAGTAATTGTTCATATTTAACTTGCCTCATCTAACATTCGCTGTGTAGCTGTTATTTTACACCACAGAATTAAATTCAAACTAAATAGAATGCATGAACGGTGGAAATCATTAAGTATCAGACTACAAATTCTGAATTTGCAGAATTGATTACCATTTGATAATTGATGATTTCCCCCATTAGCAGCAAATGTCAACTGATGAGTCATTGCATCAGAAACACAATTCAATTCAGTTCCAACTTTGACATGAATTAAGGAACAGGGAAAGGGGAGGAATTAAAAGATACTGCCTCGAGTTTTCATTCTCAGTCACCATCCAATCTAACCCCTCATGGCTCATAAATACAGAAAACATCCTAAGGCAAACAAAAAAGCCCGGTAAAAGGACAAATAAAAGGAGGGAACTGAAGAAGGATGGATGTATGACAACAAAGATACAATACTGCAAAATCAAAGGTTGAAGTCTACTCAGAGGGTGTACTCTAGGAGCAGACTACTGTACAAGGCAAAGAGCATTAGAATATGATCAGAGCATAGGATCATAATCATGTGTTATAATTAACATTTTCTATGCTCCACCTTCAGTGATGGTTCTGTCTGAGTGCTGAAAAAGAGCTAATGAAGATCTGTCTTTTTGTTGATCTTCTTTCTCATTCATGTCCAATAAGAAACTCACATCTAGGACCTGAGTAATGGGTCCAAGTTTTCTGATTTCAGTGATAAACTACTTCCTTTTTATATGCTGTAGAATATCTAATATTTCAGAGAAATCTGGTCTATTAGTTGGATCTTGCTGCCAGCACCTCTCCAGTAGTTCAGCAAGTCTTGGGTGAGTGTTCTTGGGGATTGTAGGTCGTAGACCCTGATAACCAAGCCAATAGAATTATGATGTTTCAATAGGGAGAAATGTTTTTGGTAGACATTCTGTTAAAATACAAAGAATGAATACCTTTTGCACCACACCTACTGCTGCTTGTAAGGGAGTCAAGTAAGAGTATGGGAGCTGTAATTTAAGACACAAATCAATAAAGTACTGAAACAACCCCCTCTCCACACACAAAGAAGCAAAAAGAGAAGAAGAAAGAACAAGAAGACTTACTTCTCCTGTTAGAAGTTCCCAAAGTGATATTCCAAAACTGAAAACATCAGCCTTCTGATCATATGGTTTGTGTTCAATGACCTTCAAGTGGAACGCATATCACATGTTTGAGTAGACTAAGGTAAGGGTTTTGGGCAAGATCCTTTATACACCACCCACCCCCAAGGGAAAAAAGAAGAATGCTATGGACATAATGAGATTATAAAAGACTACATTTTGATTCCATGAAATTACACCAAACATAAACTGTGTAGTGAGAAACCAGATAGCACATTTCCTATGCTTCATTTTGTTGAGAAAGATAGAGTAATAACATTATTCCCATGAAGATACATACCTCAGGTGCCATCCAGCGATATGTTCCAGTTTCAGCTGTCATCACTCCAGATTGAGCCTGCACTCTGGCAACCCCAAAATCAGCAACCTTAACAACCTGTTGGTGAAGGATATGGGATTTCAGTATTAATGACCCAATCGTCTTTGTGAGGATTTAATCTCACTTTCTTATCCTCTTTCACTTCTGCATAGAAATTTGACTTTGACAATATCTAAATTTTACATAAACTCTCGTTTCTGCAAATTTATAGTCACATTTTACATGAACCCCCATTTCTGCAAATTTATCATCAAGTTATTCCATCTAACAAAGTCTGGACGTTAGCAGTGTTATATATATTGAATAATCCCCAAAGAAAAAAGGGATATATATATATATATAGTGGACCAGCAGTGATTGCAGAAAAGTGAAGAGTAAATATGCCAATTAGAGTAGGTGGTTAAATTGGTACCATTCTACGGGTTAAGATTAGAGGCACTGAGCTCTGCTTTAAACATGGTAAATACATGACACAAACCGTGCCACTAGTATATCAGAAACCAGGTAAAACTGATACGTGCTAAAGTTCTATGGTTGATAAAAAGTTATAATGGACATGAAGCGAACCCCAAATCAATAACCCAACCAACCCCATCACAGGAAAAGGAAGTCAAAATACAATAATCACAAAATTAGGGACAAAAATTAAAATAACTCTACGTAATGTAAAAAAATATAGGATTCAAGTGCCAACATAAGTTAAAGGATAGAAAGATTTAATGCAGTTATTGTCAAAATCTATGCACAAATACAGTGTCATAACGTGGAATGAAGGCAATATCAAAGTGCATATTTATGGAATCCTCTTACTTCATTTTCATCCATCAGAAGATTTGCAGTCTTGAGGTCCCTGTGAATTATGTTATTTTGGTGCAAATAGTTCATTCCCTTGGAAACATCAATCCCCACTTTTAGTAAAGAAGGAAGCTTGAATACACCCCTTTGTTTGTGCAGAAAGTCATACACGCTTCCTCTAGACATAAACTCTGATAAGGCATAAACATACAAGTACATAAGCATCATTTGTATTGTTAGTGAATCATATGAGGGCAGCCAAGTCATCTTACAGATATAAATTTAAATTCTAATATACATTACATAGATAGATAATGATTACATCTTGTGCAGGTTTTATTTAATTACAGCGAATCAGTTATAAACAGTAGAGTTAAAAATTTCAATCACAAATACTGAAGTTGAAAATTAAGAATAATAAATATACAGTACACACAAGGTTTTTCCTACTTACCGGTAACAATGCACAAATTTGGTGGCCTTGTACATGCTCCTATGAATTGCACAACATTCTTGTGCCGAATTTTCCTGAAAAGCAAGATATGTATTGTAAAACATATATCAACTGTACAACTCTTTTTTTTTCCTTCCTTAGATTATCAGTTATACTGTTGGAAATCAAGCATCCCAAAAAATAAATCTTGATAGGAGAACTGGAGAACTAGAGTTACATTCAAGATTTTTAGCAAACCTCATGATATAAACTTCTTGAGAAAACTCTCTCAACATTTCTGCATTTACTCGCTCAGGCTTGAGGACTTTGATAGCCACTTCTTGACTACAATATGTGCCTCTGTATCTGCATATATCAGTCAAAGATAATCAGCAGATTATTTATACACAATTAAAGAAATCTGCCAAACAGAAATAACTCACAGATCACCAAATGATCCAGAGCCAACTTTGTTTTCAGTTTTCAGCTGGGTGGTATCAATTTCCCAGACATCAGTTCCATCAGAAGGTATTGCTATGCAATTTGATAAAGGCTCAATTTTAACTTGGTAATGCTCATTAACAGAAGAAACTACATGTCGTTTTGATAGATATTGTTCCTGCAGAGTATATAAGGCAGCGTATTTAATTAAATGCAGTCTTGGCAATGTATTAGATAAAAATCAACACTCAGCTCATTTGATAAACAGAAGATGTTTTATCACATAAAATTGGTGAATCATCACAAGATTAAGTCTTCTGATATCCATTTAGAGTCAAATATTTTCAAAACCAAAAGGAAAGATGATATTATGTAAAATATCCAATCTTGTCTCCTTTTTTTTTGAATGTGACACAGAAGAACCTGGTGTCTTTTGAATTTTTGATGTCCTCTTCCATCCTTGATCTTAAAGGAGGAAGAGGTGACAATACACCTGAAGGTTATTGGCATGTCTAAGGGGTCATTCCCCGGATAATTAGAACATTCAAGCTTGAAATAGAGATGGAGAATATTTACCTTATACTTCAGAATTCCCCTTTCCAACACACTTTTAAGCTCCTCAGTTTCCTAAATGTTTCAAATGAAAGAATATCAAGCAGATAAGTGGCACCAAAGAGGCAAAAGACAAAAGGTGTTCACGTGAATGAAACTAAAAAGGTAATCAAAGAAGTATGGTAATTAAAATCCAAATTTAAACTGAATTATAAACTTTCTCTGAAAACAAGACCTGACAGTAGTCAAGAAATTAAAAAGCTAAACACATTATATGAACAATTTTTTATTCACAAACAAAGAAAATTAATAAGATGCACACAGGAAGTATATTTAGATTGGAAACCACTTGGAGTCAACTCAACTCAACTCAACTCAACTAAGCCTTAAAATTTCAAACTAGTTGGGGTCGGCTATATGAATCATTTTCCTTCATTCGCGTCGATCCAAGACAAGATTTTCATTAATTCCTAGCACAGCCATATCTTTCTCGATGACTGCCCCCATGTAAGTTTTGGTCTCCCCTTTCCCCGTCTAAGACCTGGCACCTGGACCAAGTCACCTTACTTAACTACTGTGTCCATTGGCCGACGTTGGATGTGTCCAAACGAACGTAGACGATTCTCCCTCATTTTCTCCTCAATAGGTGCTACTTACACCTTCTTACGAATCTCCTCATTCCTTATTCTATCCTTTCTTGTATGTCCTGTCATCCACCTCAACATTCTCATTTCGGCTACTCCCATCTTATGCGAATGTTGCTTCTTAACTGCCTAACATTCGGTACCATACAGCATAACTGGTCTCACTGCCGACTTATAAAACTTGGAGTATGAAAACAAAAATAGATCATAATAATAAAAATAAAAAAACAAAAAAACATCAGAGGTGAATAATGGATAACAGTCAGACCCACAATAAAGTTAAGAATATGCTAAACAACAAGGGGGAAAAAAAGATTTTCTTCCCAACAAGACTCAGAAGCACTTGGATCAGGTTATTTTGCATGGTGATAAGACCCTACCTCACGCCAGCCATCAACAACAAATACATCCAAAGAAAACCCATCAGCAGTAGAAAATGCGTGCGCCTCTTGAATGTTCAGTCCAATTTCAGCAAGTAAAGAAGTTAACTGGATGATAGTCAGTAGTATAGATAATTAGTGAATTGAAAGAGTGAGGAAGCATATAATATGCACACATGGGACAACTGTTCTATACTAAAACTTTTTCTTTTTTGGCTAACAAACCTAGAACTCTTTAGGTAACAGACTTGTTCTAATCTTATATAATTCCTAATCCAGTCAAGTTAACAAGAGCATCTGAGCTAATCCAGACAGCGATTCTATCATTGATCACAATGTATGGAAGTAGGCAACATAGCTACAGGAAATTTTAGGTTTATACTTAAAAGGCCACCTTGAACATTCATTAGGGAAGCCATAATTTTGACTGTCAATTTCAACTTCAAGTTCTATGTAGTATATATGATTCTTCATTACTTCCTAAACTGATCATGTTAACAAGTAGGATGTGCGTATTCAAAAATATGATTAAACATAAACCAAGTGTCTCCTCTTATCCTTTTCATACATAAATTATCCTTTTCAATCATGTTGGTTGCTGGAAAATAGAATAAATAAGGAAATGTTTAAAAGTTTAAAATCATTTCATCATGCAATTCAAATACTCGTACAATTTCAAAACATGCTACAAAAAAATAATTCAACTACCTGACTAAGGAGTTTAGGCTTGTCAACTGTTGAAAAGGTAATCTCATGCATAGGCCTATACGATTAGCCAATTACAGGACTAAATTAGATAGAAACTGAGCAGTAAAATCATATGTCAATGAGAAGGTATATATGCCATTATATAATATTGGGGAGGGAAGCCCAGTGGCAAAATACAATAAACTGAAACTTAGGGAAAGAGAAGGAGGAACCCTTAGTGCCAACCCACCTGGAACCTTTGCACCCATTACCTACTCAAAGAGATCAACCAAACCCAAAAAGGAAGAAAGTTCAAAACTTTTATACATTTGAATTTGCTTGTCTTTCATGATTCTTAAGAATTTTGAACACATCTAGTCTCTTGTACTGATAATCACATGAACAAATCCTTCTCTCTCTAAGTGTAAGGAACATGTTGTGTTTTTGCTCTCCCTCTCACACACAATGTGTGCATTTGCGCTTGCATGTGCATATACATGAAAATGCCCATCTTCCAACTAACGAGATTTGAAACCTAGTTTTATGTTAACCATATCATAAAAATCATTATGCTAATTGAAGTAATAAAGGAAGGAAGAACCCTTGCAGCTAAAATCTGATGGGCACCTTACAACACAATGAAAAAAAGGATTATGAGTTTTTCCTTTGCATTTAAGTGCTGAATTGACAGAATACTTACCGGTAAAAGTATTGGGTAGCACTCATAGCACTATTACTGTCTTCAAAATCATTTCGAGCTGCTTGAAGTGCAACTACTTCGATATTTGGGGATGAACCAAAGGTAGGTGGTGGATGGCTCCTTTTGCACCGAAGGAATGGGGAAAGAAAGATAGAGGGAGAAAAGCTTACATCAGTCGTCTATCAGAGGCACAAATAACAATTAAATTACCAGTAATACATGTACTGCTATTAATACATTGGCCATTAACAAGAACGGAGAGCATGAATTATTATAGTAACAATGTAATGAACCCTACCCCTGTCTGGTAGAATAACTAAAAGAACTTTGTGCGTCTTCTTTCACTGGAAGAATCTGAATGCACAGAATCAATACAATTTCCATTTCCAACAGGATAAACCTGCATTACAGGATATAGTAATATAAATTCAACAGAAAAAACCTGCAGAGAAACAAGTATTATATGATTTTACCTGCACTAAGCGAACTTCAAGTGCAGGTTGACTACCAGCATCCTCAGCTAATTGTAGCAATCTCTTATGTGTTAGCACATCTTCTGCTCTCTCCACATTCACATCTAATGCATATCTGTATAACACCATTCAGATAGATCAAAATATGATGATGCACATGAAATTTCCTATTAATCTTATACGCACTTTTTCCAGTTTCTGAGAAGCTAAAAAGAACAATAATATACATGAAATTGAACAGTATTGCATTAATAGAAGTGAACAAGCTAGGGTTTATGATGTACCTAGCAGGAAGACGATTGAAATGAAGCCATAGCTGATCATCAAAACCAGGAAGATCCGCTTCTTCATAATTCGATTCTTGGATTCGACGAAGTACTTCGTTATACACCTCTAATTTCTGCCTATATTGACGACCGTGTGCTTGTGATGATTGCACGGCTCTACTACCAGAGCTTTCAATGTCTTCCTCGATCGCCATTAAAGCAAAAGCATAGCCAACAAAATAGATTCGTTCTCAGTTTCACACAGAAACCAAGGATTCAAAAAGCAACGCAAATGATTTAGATCAATCAACCAAATTACAGAGCCAAAGGAAAGAAGAGAAGAGAAGAGAAGAGAGAGAGAGGTCAAGAAGCTCAACTCAGATTCCTTCTTTCTGGTTTCTTCTCTGGCTTTGGAGTAGGAGATACAAGTAAATGCTACTGTGCATTGTGCTTGCTTTGAGCTCTCCTCGTCAGCACCGGGTCCACCCAGTAGCGCTATAAAAGAAAAAGAAAAATTCTTCGATTGGACAAACAGAAAAGCCAATCCTGATATGTACATCCATTGGCTAAATTACACTTTAGCTCTCTGTAATTTTACTTTTTATCAAATAGGTCACGATATTTTAACTTTCTTTAATATTATTTTTTGCCCATGAACACCCTATTTAGATATAAACATAATCTTATTTAAATCTACAAAATGATATGATTATTAATCTTTCTAAAAAAGTTGACTCTAAAATTTGAACTTTTGGCCTTTAACTTTTTTATTTAAATCATTATATTTTATTATAATTTCAATTTAATCTCATGTCCAAATTTTTTATATTTTTGTGATTATAAAAATTAAAATAACCTTCTCTTCTTTGTTTGGTTGTCTTGTCCTCATTCTTAAATAATTTTTAAGTATAAATTGACGGTGCACGTGATGCACTCAACTAAAATTAAAAAAATATATAAAGATAGAATTGCAAAACTTAAAAATAGTAAAATTACAGGTCCCAAAATATAATTTAACCTTATATTTTTCTGTAAGTAATAATATAGAAAATTGAAAAATAAGGCCTGGCACGAAGAGTAGTGGCCCATAACACAGACATTTTTTTGACGAAGTTATTACATCAATTTGGGCCTATCACCATTTATCCTTATCTGAAACATAACTTAGGGCCCACCACAATACATATGCTTGCCTCCACACTTTCGACCGACTTGACATAAGATTCACTATTTTATTTTGACAATCATTCGCATGATTTTAAATTACACATTAAACCTCTGAAAGTAATTTTCTTTCTAATACAAGTATTATTATAAGTAAAATACTAAACTAATGGGTGAGCACGATATTATGAATGGATACATGCATTATTTATTTTTAATTTTTTATAATTGTGAGGATTATTAGTCGAAAGTGTACGTAAATTAATTCGAATATAATATTTTAGCATCTAAGAAATGATTATTTTATTAATAATTGATAAGCCCACGATTCTCACTATAATTGTGTCAAAAATATTTTTTGTTGTGTCTAGCCTAAACTAAATTATAACAATATATTTTAAAATTTTTAAAATCCTTGTTTTGGATATCCAATGCTTGATATAACAATTGTATGTGCATGATTTTTAAAAGTGCAGTTTATAATTATGCTTCGTTTCCAACATTAGATTTTATCTTTATAAGAGTAAACATTGAAGATTTTTATCCTTGAGTTGAATATGAGATGCTTTTCGGGACATATGATGTTTGCAATCGTGTCTCCATCCTCAACCCATCAAATACCATGCATAAACCAAAACGCTGATATATATACATATATATATATATATATATATATATATATATATTATTTATATTATGTTTCTGTTTGATTTGATTTTTAAAACAGTTTCAGAATTAAATTTTTTTACAAAAAAGTTAGGTAATATAGATTTTTATGTTTTATGAAAATATATTTTCGGACTTTTAGAGTCAAAGCTGTTAAAACATCAAGTTAGAAAAATATGCTTATTCAAATAGAAAACAAAGAGACAATCAAATAAATTTTAATAATTATTTTATTTAGATAATAATAACCATATTATTTGTCAAAATGATTTTTATTTTTTTTAGTAATTTTAATACTCAATATCTTTTTAAAAAAAATAATATCAAACAATTTTTTTTATATCTGTCAACATTTTTACATTCACTAATGAGTTTTTACTATTACATAAATATCATTTAGTTATTATTTCATAATATTTAAATAGTGTGATTTAAATAGACTATTAATTAATTTTTTCCCCCAATTAAATCTTCCCTCTTTTATTACTACTAGGGTTTGGCAATTTTTGATTCCTCCACTCTCATGCCTTGTAGCTGCTTCAATTTCACACCTTATATATAGTAGAAAATCAATTTGTTCTATGAATCATTTTAGTACTTGGCGATTTAGGTAATAAGAAACATTTTAAAGTAAATCGTCTTAATATTCGATTATTTATAGCTGTTAAACGAACAAGTTAGAAAAATATGCTTGTTCAAATAGAAAACAAAGAGAATATCAAATAAATTTCAATAATTATTTTATTTAGATAATATTAACCATATTATTTGTCAAAATGATTTTTTATTTAGTAATTTTGATCCTCAATATCTTTTTTTTTAAAATAAAATCAAACATTTTTTTTTTATATATCTTACAACACTTTTACATTCACTAATGAGTTTTTACTATTACATAAATATCATTTAGTTACTATTTTATAATATTAAAATTGTGTGATTTAAATATACTATTAATTAATTTTTTTCCCTAATTAAATCTTCCCTCTTTTAATACTACTAGGGTTTGGCAATTTTTGATTCCTCCACTCTCATGCCTTGTATTTGCTTCATTTTCACACCTTATATATATATAGTAGAAAATTGATTTGTACTGTGAATCGGTTTAGTACTTGGCAATTTATGTAATAAGAAACGTTTTAAATTAAGTCGTCTTATTGTTAGACAATTTATAGCTGTTAAAAGATCAAGTTAGAAAAATATGCTTATTCAAATAGAAAACAAAGAGAAAATCAAATAAATTTCAATAATTATTTTATTTAGATAATAATAACCATATTATTTGTCAAATTGATTTTTTTTGGTAATTTTGATATTCAATATCTTTTTTTTATAAATAAAATCAAACAATTTTTTTTTATATCTTACATCTCTTTTACGTTCACTAATGAGTTTTTACTATTACATAAATCTCATTTAGTTACTATTTTATAATATTAAAATAGTGTGATTTAAATAGGCTATTAATTAATTTTTTTCCCTAATTAAATCTTCCCTCTTTTAATACTACTATGGTTCGGCAAATTTTGATTCCTCCACTCTCATGCCTTGTAGCCGCTTCAATTTCACACCTTATACATAGTAGAAAATTGATTTGTTCAGTGAATCGTTTTAGTACTTGGTGATTTATGTAATATGAAACGTTTTAAAGTAAATTGTCTGAATATTAGACCATTTATGTGTTATGACAGATGATTGGTGATTAGTTTAAAATAAATCATCTTAATAAAAACAATATATGTTTACAATAAATCATTTAATAGTTGTATAATTTATATAGGAATATATTTCACAATCAACTATTGAAATATCTGCAAGCAATTTATGTCTTAAGAAGATAACAATTTTCAGTCTAAGCATCATACATAAGAATTAATTGAAGAAAATTATGCTATACATGTGTTTTCAATTGGTGAAATGTAAAGGATGTGTCACATTAAGTTATGTGACTTTAATAATGTGCTGATGTGACAAAATATTACCTAATTAATAATCTTGTTAGAGATATGTTATCATCTAATTACCTTAATTGTTGATTAACAATTATATTATATTCTATAAATTATTAATGTTGTTCATGATAAATAATTAAAAATGAATTAGTTACAATTAATTTTGTAATCATAAATTGAAATTTGAATAAGATAGTTTTGAATAATATACGATTTGAATGGGAATATTGATTTTAATCTAAACTGAAATTCGAATATTCAAATATTGGAATTTGAATTCAAAATTTTTTTTGAATACTTGACTTCGAATATGAATATTAGATTTTATAAGGATAATTTAATTAAAATAATAATAATTTTTTAATTTAATTTCTTTATAAAAAATAATGTTATTTAGATTATTAATTTGATTAATGATTCAAATTCGAATCTCAAGAAAAATTTGAATATTTGAACCGAATCCAAATTCAATTTCTGAATAATTCTTGAACCGAACTGAATTTTCTTTCAAGTAGTACAATTTTCTAACTGAACCAAAATTTTCAGGTAATTAAATTTTCTTGGGACATATATAGAAAGATGGAATAGTTTTAGTAAAATACAATCAATAAATTATTTTAAGAGATTTTTTAACATGTAATCTTTAGAAAAATTCATTAATTATATTGCACAAAAAAAAATAAATATTCTAATTTCGTATATACTATTTTAATTAATAAGTGAAATTCAAAAATGCATATATAAATATCTATCTAGTCAACAAATATACTACTTTTAAAAAATCCTCCGAGTACTCACACAAGTTTTTAGACTGATCAAAATAACTTAGATATTTATAATAATAACCGTTTCACTTGTTATGTAATATATAGTTGTCATTTAACCTTTTTTTTTTTAAAAAAAAAATTATAAAAGAGAAATTAGTTATAATTGGTATGGTGGGTGATTGATAGTGAAAAAAATGGTTAATTTTTTAATTACTTTTTAGCTAATTTTAAGTTTAAAATTAATTAATTAATTTGTACTATTTAAAAATATGAGATCTTAAGAGTTTTCTGGCTTTTAGAATAGTATAGAAATAAAACTATATCTATTTTTTACTATTAATTTTTTTCTTAATTCTTCTTAATTTATGAATCAAAATTAAAATTAAAAGAAAAAATAAATTATGAATTAAAAGAAATATCAAATGTATAGTTTTTATTTTATTATAATATTATTTTCTTTTTTTTTTCTTCTATCTTAAGAATTAAAAGAATAAAATTATAAATTTATATTATGAATTTTATTTTTAATTATATTTACTTATTTGCTTAATTACATTAAGAAAGAGTCATATTTAGATAGAATTTCATTGTATTAAAATAATATATTCAAATAAATTATTAATTTATTATTTTTCTAACTATTTCCATTTTAATACTAATATGATTGGTTTTTTTTTTTTTACTGATAATTTATTTTCTTAATTATTCTCAATTTGATGATTTAAAATTAAATAAATAATCTATGAATTAAATAAATATTAAGAGAAGAGTTTTTATTACTACAATATTATTAAGAATTAAAAAAATTATAAAATTTATATTATGAATTTAATTTTTAATGAGATTTACTTATTTGTTTAATAACATTAACATAGAGTAATATTTTTTATTAATCATATTTTTTAATATGTAAGTCAATTATTATGTACCATAAATATGATTTACAAGTCATGCGCGTGCCATCTATGCTAATCGCAAATAAATATATTTTCAATTTATTATGTTATTATTTTCTATATAGTATGATGGTAACCAACCAAGGTTGATATAGCGATAAGCGAGCTGCATTTTCATATTGGGAATACAAGTTCAAACCTTTGAACAAGTGATATAGTCTCACAAAATCAAAAAATAGTAAAGTGATACATATCTCACAATCTCACTTATCTCTCAAGAGTCAAAAAGTATCCAACACCGCTCAAATAGTGTAAAAAAATTTCTTACTGACTACAATCACTCGTCTTGAAACTAATTAAATTATATCACCATCTGGGTACAGCCCACAACTCCTATATTTATAACTTATTCTGTTGTCATAATCTCGATTAGTTTCCTCCATTATCCCACACCTATTATGCTTATTTCATGAGATACGTATACTTCTTGTTCATGAGATATGGATGGGCCGGGTTACCATACTAATAGTTTTGTAAGACTAAAAACCAACCTATATATATCACTCAAAACTGATGGAGCTGAATGTGGGTTGGGGACGTTTATCACTCGTAATGACAGGAATCTTTCAAGTCCCATATAATTAGACTACCATACAAAGTATCAATAATATATGGGGAACGTTTAACAACCTCTATTGCTCTCTTATTTTGAAATCATAAATATGAAAGAATATAAACTGTGATGCACTGCTACCAATAGCTTTTCTGTACCAATTAATCATTTCCATCCAACTCATACTACTTTCCAAATCATTAATTCCAGCTAATAAATAATTCCAGACCTACACTAACCCATGCATATATATATATATAAGATTATTTAATACCTTATAATTAATTCTCTAATGGTAATCAACCAATCAGAACTGTGTGATCGATGATGGGCCATGAAGAAATTGGCTTCTTAAACACAACTAATTAACACGGATTAATCACACGGATGAAACACTAATTTTGTCATTTATATATGGAAACAAAACACCAAGATCATTAAAAGGAAAAATCTGGGACATCCCCGTTTTTTATATGTTTGTAACAGAAGACAGAGAAGGGCATCTGGGTTTTGGTGTATATATATATATATATATATATATATTTGGTGGGTGGGTAATCATAGTTTCTGGTTAATATTCATGCATGTAAATGGGTCAATGCATATCAAGGACAAGGAAGGAAGCAAAGCACAGAGGAGGACAGCAAAAAGGGTGTGATGGATCTGAATCTGATAGCAGCAATAATTCTGAAAGCAGTACTAGTGGGTGCTTGGCCACGGTTAAAGAGCTAAAATCGAGGTTCTATATTGCCAGGAGATGCGTGGTTATGCTACTTTTTTGGCACAAATACGGCAAGTATTAATTTTGTTTTTCTTCTTGGCATGAATCTCTCTAGCTAGCTAGGCCACTAAGCAGGCTCTTCATCTTTATGTTGTTGTATCAGAGAGATTAATTGTACATATACATGGCTAGCTAAAGCTAATTGTGAATCAATCTTTGTGCATGAATCTTCAATCTCTTTAAATTTTACATGGCTATTTCTCTGAATCACCACCTCTCTTCATCATCTTCTTCTTGTTCATTTTCAGAGTTTTCAGTACCCACTTATGGTGAATTCCTTTCAGAAGCTGGATCCTAGTGCTAAGGTCATCTCCGTTGCCAACTATGGTAATTAAGAGCAAGGGGTCAAATTTAGTTACTAAGTAATAAATACATAATGCCAACTTAATAATATATAATAAGTTACCAAAAAAGTACTTCAACCATATATGACAAGGTCTTTGCCAATAACCCTCCTTTCATTTTTAACTAAATAAAAAAAATAAAGGGGGACATGTTTTTACTTAAGGTAATTAAGTGGTAACATCGGTCTTGTAACTTTTCTAGGGCTTAAAACCCATTACATTTGTCATTTAAACTAACAAATGCATAGTTTTGTTGACATAAAAATAGTCATGAATATATAATTTCATTCTAGTACTTATGGTGGATGGTCCGAAGCAGTTTAATTGATTCTTATTCCTGTCAAATCCAATTAAAAAATATCACACATGAAATTCATTTTCCCTGGCTCCAGCTAATTAACAAAAACCACCACAAAACATATACTAATATGTTTTATATAATATGATAGGATACGATGGCTTGACTTTGAGTAATTGCCTCCAAAACTACGTCTATTGGTTCATTAATTATTTGTTAATATCTAAACTACACTGTTTTTCATACATACTTGTTTTACATACAAGTGTATATTCTTACGTTACTTACCAAGGTTTGTTTCACAATTTTAAAATGCCAATTGATATTGTCTTTTCTTTTTTTTATTTAACGATTAGATTTATTCAATTGAACCTACTTATATATAACTCAATTAATCATCTCTTTAATCTAATTTAAAAAATGTCATTTATGTCATTACTAGAGAATATATGTGAATTTTACTTTCCAAAACCTCCCGATCAGATATAGTGATCATTGAAATGAAATATACTTTCTTAATCACCAGGTCAACTCATAAATATTGATTCTGTCATATATATTTTCACTTAAAAACAAATATTGAATCGAATTTAGATATAGAATCTCTAAGATGACAACAACCCCCTCCCTTTCCAAACTATGCTTTATTTTATATTCTGATTCTCGTCATTGAAGTATATAGAACACACATGCACACATACTAAGCGGGTCCGTTTCCATACTCAAAATTATATTTGGCACGTAATTATTATCAATTGCGATTAGTCTTAATAATTTTTTCATTTTTTGAATATTTGTTTTATTAAAAAAGGAAGAGACTGATAACGGGTAAATATGATCTCAAATTTGCATAATCTAACTTTTTCTTTAACTTATATTACATTTTTCTTAATATTTTTACCTTTCTCATAAATTAGAAGGATAAAAGAAAATGTAACAACACGCGTCTATTGCACGTACATTAACAGCGAGTCAAAGAATCAAAGTCTTACCTTATTTTGAACTTCTCAAACAAATCTTTTAGAATGCAGTCGCTTTTGACAGCAAAGAATGTTGAGTATCATTGGAACAAGAAAATACATGACATCACTTGGAGATTATAACAAGGACAAATCCTGCAAAGCCCCAAAATTTCCCACCCTTTATAAGCCAAACATGTTTGGAAACCCAGAAAATTTTTTCAAATAACTTTCTAAGTTCTATTCTTTTCCTTAGCCTATCCATGAACTATACTACCACATTGTCCAACTTTTCGAGTCTCCCTGAGGGGCTCCGGCCAGACCCAGAAGCAGAATGGAATAACAAAGGAGACAGTGCATGGCAGCTAATAGCAACAACTTTAGTAGGCCTTCAGAGTGTTCCTGGGCTTGTGATTCTTTATGGTAGCATGGTTAAGAAAAAATGGGCTGTGAATTCTGCCTTCATGGCCCTATATGCCTTTGCCATGGTACTAGTGTGTTGGGTTTTATGGGCCCACAACATGGCTTTTGGCAACAAATTCACCCAACTAGTGGGGAAGCCTAGTTCAGTTCTATCTGAGAAGTTTCTTGTAAATCAATCCACTTATGGGTTGATGCCCATGGCTAACTATGTTTTTTATCAATTTGCTTTTGCTGCCATTACTGTTATATTGCTTGCTGGATCTTTGCTAGGGAGGATGAATTTCTATGCTTGGATGTTGTTTGTTCCTTTGTGGCTTACTTTATCTTACACAATAGGTGCATACACTATCTGGGGTGGGGGATTCCTTGAAAAAAGAACCATAGATTATGCTGGTGGTTTCGTGATTCATCTTTCTTCTGGGGTTGCTGGTTTTACTGCTGCTTACTGGGTAATTGGATCCTTTTTGTAAGTCTTAAATCACGATCATATACCAAAATTTGTCAATTCTCTTGAAATTCTATACATCAAGAGAATTGGTTTATTAAACAAAAACTTTCTTCCAGTAAAATAATCAAACACCTAATGAGTTTGTTGTGGTGGAAATTATAGGTGGGTCCAAGACACACACATGACAGGCAACTTTTTCCACCAAATAACATAATTCATATGCTGGGAGGTGCTGGGTTTTTGTGGCTGGGATGGACTGGTTTTAATGGTGGAGCTCCATTTGAAGTGGGCAGGATAGCTCCCTTGGCCATCCTTAACACTCACGTATGCACTGCCACCAGTCTATTAGTCTGGCAATCCCTGGACATGATTGTGTACAAGAAAAGCTCTGTCATTGGTGCTGTTCAGGGAATGATCACTGGGCTTGTCTGCATCACACCAGGAGCAGGTAATTAAGCTCAAGTATGTACAAAAAGGATTTGCCTGCAAACTAATTAACATTTTGCACCATTTAATTAATGAACAGGATTAGTGGATCCATGGGCAGCAGTGTTTATGGGAGCTCTATCTGGTTCTGTACCATGGTACACTATGATGGTTTTGCACAAAAAATCAGCTTTCTTTCAAAGTGTGGATGACACATTAGGAGTGTTTCATACACATGCAGTTGCTGGTATTCTAGGAGGAGTCCTTTCTGGTCTGTTTGCCAAGCCTAACCTTCTGAGAATGATGTATGGCCAAAAAGTGTCTACCATTACAGGCTTTAAGCAACTAGGCAACCAGCTCATTGGAGCAGCTTTTATCACTGTGTGGAATGCTGTCGTTACAAGCTTGATTTGCATTTTTATAAGTTACATTGTTAATCTTAGGATGAAAGAAGATGACCTTGAGGTTGGTGATGGTGCTGCTCATGGAGAAGAAGCCTATGCACTGTGGGGAGATGGAGAGAAAATGCCGAAAATCACTTCCATCTTCCGACGAGTTGTTTAAGTTTCCATTGATCCAGTCCTTTTACAGAAACGGCAACACTTGTTGCTGCAGTTCATGTTTGCTCCAATTTGATTTTCTTTTTATTGGTGTCTATGTATAATTGTTCGCACCTTTTTTTTTTTGGTCTAAACTCTTGGTCATAGCTTTTGTATAAAGGGTGTGACTAAATCCAATCTCAAATGAATTTAGTTTCATATTAGCTCTCTTTTGGAGTGGGACCCTGAATTTAGTATCGTCTTAGCATAAATTACTACTGAAATTAGAATTGTGAGAATACATTAATGCAAATAACACCACTCAAACAAGAACAACCCATAAAAAGCACAATAATATAATACCCTCAGAAAAAATGTATAAGACTTTTTTGGCTGAACTATTTGCATCAGATTATATAGACGACAGGGTCAATACAACATATTCTTTCTTCTCATTGAGCATGTTCAGAAGTGCATACAAATCACACTGTCGTCCACAAAGTACAGATATCCCATGTAGAAGTAGGCCAATCTTATATACGGATCAGAGCAATTTTACATACATGATTTACAAACATATATTAGGGCCAACAATTCTATATGTAAATCTGTACACAACACAACTTTCGTAGTTTCTTTCGTTTTGCAACCATGCCTTCCACTCTTCCGTGTAATCGAACATTTCTATCTACATGCTACCGAAAGAATATGAGAGTAGCAAGACACTCTTCTCTTTAAAAAATATTATGCTGTAGTTGCCACAGAAAATGAAAAATAAAAAAATAAAAAGTCAAAACCCCTTTTAGATAGCATAAGTTACTAAAACTAACCTACAACAATTTCATGTTCAATAATCAAATTCTGCAAGTTTAATTGCTCATAAGCAGCATTCTATTGGAACTGGACATACCTATTACGTTAGCTAGTGCTCCCATATGACTTGCGAAGATTCATCAGTTTGTCCCTCAATGTAGCCTGCCAGAGCCAACCATCAATTACAGACAATTCGAAGAAATAGTATACATTAGGTAATTAGAAGTTGCAAGATGTACCAACTCCAACACTTTCACAAATAATATAAATACAATCAAACAAGGAATGTTTTCATTTTACCAAGAAAATAGTATTCAGAGCAAAGGGTGAATTATACCCTACTAATAATACCTGCATCTTTGAATCTCTCCTCTTTGACAGCAAAATGCATATTCTTCACCATATCTAGCTCCTTAGCTAGCAAATCTGGACCATCTACAGGGCTGAAAAAAATTTACAACCATGGTTAGAGAGAGAAAAAAAAACACAACTCAGGATGGCAAATATTGACCCAAAATCAGAAAAACAATACCTGTCAAGAGATACATCATAACCAGACTTTGTACTACGCATTCTGCCCATCCGATAACCGATTCTAATAGCATCTGCCAGTACAATTTCTTTACTTACATATATTGGTGCCTGCACAAAAACTCCATAAAAATTACAAGAGTTGGTTTAACATATAGACCTGGTAAAGTTTGCAAGACATACTTTTAGAATGCAAAGTTTACAAACAGCGAGACTCAAGAATTATATACCTTGCAACTATTTGCAACATTTATGGCATCTGAGGGGCGTGCATCCAGACTAAAAATGTCACCTTTCACTGGCTGCAGATAATATAAAAATTGTTAAAAAAATTTAGGAATACAAGGAGATGTTCTCAAGTTGATATACTTAAAACAAGAGAAATTTACAACAACCTTGCTAACGTACAACCTGGCAAAGTAAGTATTGACCACTCTTTCTGTAATCCTAACAGCTAGTACCTGAAGGGAGAAAAAAGAAAAAAGAAACAAGAATATTTTATTGGCTTCACACTTATTTTACAATCAAAACAAATAAGTAAGTACAAAAGAATTACAGTTCAATGGGCTTTTTTCATTTAAGTGACATAAAAAGGGCTTGAGATTTTATAAGTCAAAGATGTAAACTGTAAAGCACCATTTCCTATCACCTCCCTGCTACCTAGCAGCTCCCTGCCACTAAGACCAGCCGGGATCCACTGCACCTTGGGAAGGAATTTCATGTTGAAAGAACTACATGCAAAGGGAAGTACTCATATAGATTAGGTTGTGAACCCATGATCCCTCCCTCTATACTTGTTTTTTGAGGGAATCCAAAGGTCATTGACAATGTTTTCTATAGTAGTTTATGAATTGGTCACTTCCAAGAGAAATAGTATGATGACCACTCATATACCCACACCTGCAATTATACTGAAAAACCCAAAAATGCTAAACAAAAAGAAGTGGAGAATCCTCCTAGAATATCTAATAACAGAACTTCAATTAAGTGGTATGTGATCATTAACTAATCTAAGAAGTGGCTTATTGGAAAATTCATATCTGAATATGAGCCTATAAAAAAGTTGAGAATCTAGGCTACTTCCCTTCCTTTCTTTGTTCATATATCCAGTTCTCTATCTTCCTATAAAGAGATAGAAGCTGCAAGTAGTTTAGTGGAGATCTATTGAAATTTGAAAGGCCAGATAAAGTTTTTGAATGAGAAAACCAAATGAAGTTAATAAGAGAGAAAAGTGACCAATAAAATAAGCCTTCAGCATCAATTTAATTCACAAGAAGTTAGCTCCATACTTCATGGCCTAGTCTTTCAACAAGATCTCTAACAAACAGGAAATGATCAGGGGAATCCTGCAGCATCAGTATTTATATGGAATTATGGATTGGTAAATGGAAAAATAGAAAAAGAAAGAAAAGGAAAAGTATCCAAATGGAAATGAAATATTACCGCATCTTCATGTTCCCATTGAGCATCTATAAGTTTTTCAATAGCAAACTCTCCTGCAATGAAAGACAATAAAATTTTATAGTATTGAGACCTAATAGGAATGACAGAGATCCAAGTAGAAAAGACACCTCACTTATTAAATTGACATGCATCTGCATACCTACGATAATTGGCAATATGTAGTCTCCATCACACGAAATCTTAAGAAAAATAGTGGGACTCTGAAAACGATGTAGAATGCTCTGTCCTATTGAATTAATGTCAGTTCTCGTGTCCTTCGCTTGGTGAGAAAAAGGCACTGATTGAGCAGAGGACTTCCATGTTAACTCTTCTCGAAAACCACGCTTCCACATACGATAATGCGAGATAGTTTCTGCACTAGTTTCAATTAATGAAAAATTCAGGGATGCATACTCATGAATAGACCTAAATAATGGAAGTACCAGAGTTACTTACATAACAATAGAGTAAAATAGCTATATTTCCAAAACTTCAAAAATGTTTCAAGGAGAGTATTTAGTCAAAGTCGAACATCAAAGGCATAGGTGCAAGTGTACACAAAATAATTAAAAAAAAAAAAAAAGATACTATTTTCCTCCAAAGCAAATGGAATCCCCATAGATATCATGGGTAACTAAGATATCTTCTCTTGTTAGTATGCCCTTTGCACTTTGCTTCATAGTTCACAGAATCAAAAGACATCTACACTAAAGCTACTAGGTAACAAGTATTATGAAACTGATAAATGTAACAAGATTTAATCCAAAATTAACATTGGCATGTCATCATTAGAATTAAGTCTAGCAGTTACTTCTCTTTTGAAACGTCCTATAAACAGTCTCCAACTTGCAAATTGACGGTTTTGAACCAGTCTTTCACCCTCAACCATTATCATTAGAAGGGGAGACGCTTCCAGAGACAAAAGTAATTGCAACAAAAGGGGCTCGTCATATATATATCAAGTCTCAAGATTATATGGTGAGTACAAAAGTAACATCAGCTACTACAGCATCTAAATTCAAAAGATGAAAAAACAGCCGCCAACCGTACTCATACAGGCAAACAAATCCACCTGGGATAAGAAGAAAGATTTTCTATTTTAGTAACAGAAGACAATACTTGAATAAGCAAATATGAAATTATATCCACAGGGCAATGCATCAGCTAATCTTCAGAATCAATCTGATAATATATGGAACAAGAATGAATACGGAAGGCAACATACGAAACACCTAAATGTATGTTCATACTTTCAAGTATCACAAAACAGAAAAACCAATTCTACCAACACTTAAACCAAATTTCCAATTTTGACAAACCCAAAACTGACCCATTCCCAAGACCAATATAAATATATAGAGAGAGATGGGACCTGAAAGAAGGAGGGAAGCTTCAAGAAATTCGTGATCTTGATGATCACCAAAGCTGGATCTGCTACCAAAGTCTCTTCGATTGGAATTACAAGAAATGAGAACCGATTTGGGACCTCGAAATGATCTACTCCTGAATCCTAATCGGCTTACCGACAAGTGAAACGACGCAAAGTCGATTCCAAATGAGTTAGAGAATGATGGGATGGCATTGGTCTGATTAGTCAAAGTCCCAACACCGGAGACCATGTGGACACAGAATGGAGCTCCGAGCATTATCTGTAGCTATAATGGCGGTGACGGTGACGGTGACGGTGACAGAGAAAGAGAGAAAGAGATCGAAGCTGAGTAAGCTAGAACCCAAAAGAGAAAGAATAGAGGTTGGTAGTCGAACCCAAATTGAAAGACACGTACAGCGTCACTATCGTGACAAGGAAATTGTTAATGTAAAGCCCTCAACTTTGCTTTGCTCAGAGAATATGCCCTTCGTCTCTATCCAAGAAAAAAGAAAGTGATTGGACCCTGTTTTACTTTAAGTATAGGGGTTGAAAATCATATCCCATTTAATAAAATAAAATACATCAATCACGTGTCTCTGTTTATAAGAAACAAAAGTATTAAATATTAACAAGAACAAAGTAATTTTACAAATGAAGACAAATAAATTTACTCTGGAATCCCAACTCTGCCATCTTTCATGTTGTATCAATGTTCAAGTAACAAGGAATACAAATTTTTTTTATACTTCATAGTAGTTTTTTTGTGTCATAACTGGTTTTAGACATTTATTTAATTTCTTCAAAATACAATCTTTTACTTCACGGGTTCACTTCTAGTTGATTTTGATTTATACTGTAATATGGTTCATTTTATAATAACAGGTTAAAAGAAACTGTAAAATATACTCCATTTACGTGTTCTTAAATTGACAGGATAAACTGGCGGATAATTACTGTAAGTAGGAGGCCAAGCTTTAATAATTACAGAACATTACAAGCAAAATTTATGTCAAAAATGGAGTAGGAATTTTTTTGGATTTAGCTTTCTCTGCTTCCCAATTATTGATGGGAAGATCATGACACAGAGATATGTGCAAGTAAATCAATGCTTGGACTGGAATGAAAAGTTGACAATGACCAAGTTCATTGTGCTAGCAGTTCAGAATCCGAGCAGCTATATTCTTTTTGAACTGTGTTTGTCAGCTTTTGCTTTGGAAGCTGCTTCAACAGCCTGATTAGCTCGTATGTCCTTGTGTCTTGTACCAGAATAGAGGCAAAGATCAAGTGGGGTTAAACCATCCTGAAACAATTCATGATCAAACATAAACGGAAACAGTAAGCGCTGCAAGAAGGTAATAAGCAGCTAAACAACAGAGTGCAGGGTCTTTATATAAACTGTCTTCCGAGAACTACATAGATCCACCACTATATTGGTACATAATCGAAAAACTTTGAAGTGAAACAAATGGCCACCAAAGCTTTGAGAAAGCTCGCATATCAATTATCAACTTGACATTTTTAGACAATTAATGCAGAAAGTTATTCCAAGATTTTAATCAACTAATTTGTGAATTCTTTTTTCTTCAGTTAACTATCACTCACTCTTCATTTCCCGGGCATGGAACAATATAACTTGTACATATTACAACCATGTGAGCCAGTGGAGAGAAAGAATGACGAGAAAAGTATACCACCAAGCTATCAGTTTAAGCATTGCAAGGAAAAACACAAGTAAGACAATCATGCATTATTAAATGGTCAAAATAAAATAGTGGACATTTACCTTGTTTTTTAAAGCCTTATCAGCTCCTTTAATCAACAAAAGCCTCACCAAATCAGTTCTTCGTGCTTGAACAGCGACATGTAACGGTGTCCACCCATCCTGAAAACGAAAAACAAATTACGTCTCAAATAGCTCAATGGAAACAGATAGAAGACACAGAAGCAAAATTAGGAATCATTAACATACATTGTCCTGTAGATTTATATCAACATTGTATAACAAAAGAATTTTAATTGCCTGACTGGAAGCTACTTGCACTGCATAGTGCATCAAGGTGGCCCCTTCCTGTGTTCCAGCACAGTAACAACAAACTAGATTAATAAAATGGAGTTCACTGTTTCAATAAAACATAAATAGTTAAGTTTGAGAATTAACAATTTGATTTAATATGAACATCTCCTCATAGCTCCACAGAGTTTTAAGCCTATCAAACTATACATTAGCACCATCAGCATAAGGAAATTATCGAGCTCATAGATGACAACTCTTTCATTACATAACTGTCTTCGCCAACACAATACAAAAAAAGGGAAGCAAAATCACTAAAAGTAACTCAATGATAAAAGACCAACGTAAGCAATTACAACCTAACAGTCATGCATGTGTTTAGAAATAGTTTGCAAAAAGATGAGTGCTAAACTTTCAGTTCAGGCAGGTCATAATCATGATTATAAAATGACTAAATTATACACTATCACTTAGACAGGACAATGGAAATAGGTAATATAGTTATCCAATCAACAAATATGTCTAAACAATAAATACTCAATAATCTAGCTCACTTTATCACGAATAAATGGATTTGCTGAATTTCTCAAAAGATAGTTGGTTACAGCCTGCTTTTTGCCAATTATTGCTTTGTGAAGAGCAGTCAAACCATCCTGGAAATGAAGTATATTCAGTACTGCTTTAACAAACAATTCCCCACATTTCACTCTCCCTAGGGGAAAATTGTCAAATTTAAGATACCTTATCCACAGCATTAATATCAGCATTATGCTTCAGCAAAGAATCCACAAGGTAGAATTCTCCAGATGCAGCAAGAGTGTGCAAGGGTAGCCACTTATCCTGAAAATTGTCTCATAATTAGCCACAAAGAGATCCAAAGTTAGGAAATCATTCATCAGAAGGACTAGAAGGTGACATTTTCCCAGAGTTTTTACAGAAGGTCCAATACAAAAAATGCAACTGCAGCTATGCAATAAGAAACTTACTGAAGTAGCAGTTGCCAAATCAGGTATCCGCTTGTTCAGTAGAACCCTCTCCTCCTTTGTGAACATCTTAGGACGACCTATTGATTCAAGCATGAAAAATGTAATGAAGTAGACATTGAGATTTTTAAAACCATAGCTAGTTACCTACAAAAACAAGCAGAAAAGATAAACACTAATTCAAGTAAAAGTAGCACTTGTAAGTTTATTAGGACAACTCAAAACATTGATTCTCTGCTTATATTACTTTACTTACGCTAATACAAGAAATCTATTCCATACACTATGATAGTAACCATTAACTTGTAACTTTCATTTGCTGCAATAAACGCTAATACAAGAAATCTATCCATACACTATGATAGTAACCATTAACTTGTAACTTTCATTTGCTGCAATAACAGGAACTCAGTGACATTCAGAACTTCAGTAAAAGCTCTACATGAAAATACAATAGTTCTACAGGCTACTTATTAGTGTTTGCAATAAAACCAAGGAGCCTAGTACTCATGCTTATAACAAGTTAAGCACCTAAATTGCATACAACTTAAATGAGAGAGGAAATAAATTTTGGGCTTTAACAAACAACCAAAAGGAACAAGAAAAACAGAGATACCTTCAGTATTTTTATCACTGGGATCGTAGTTGCCACTATGGAAAAATTCGGTGACGTTCTCCATACCCCTCCCATAAACTGCCCACCTAGGATTCTTTGGTGTCACCCGCTCGGTAGAATACACAGTATTTCTTTCCCCTTTTCTTCCCACGGTCACCTCGCTTTCCCCCTTTGGGAAATTTGAAGGATTATCGAGAACCAACGGCTTCAACTGCGCCAACTTAGCCTCCTTATATGCCATATACTCTTCCAAATTCACAGTCCTCAGAGGAACCAATCCTTTCTTCTTCTTGTCCACCTTGCTATTAAATTGCAATTCCTGAGCAATCTTGCGCCTTTCTTTTTTGGTGATGTTGATCTCTGCCTGAACTTCCTTCCATTGGTCAGGCACCAAATTCTCTGGCTCAATTTCAGTGACATCTTTCTTGGATTTGGGTATGGGTCCTATTTGGTCTGAATTTCTCGATGTTTAAGTCTTCATGGAGATTTGGGTCTTCGAATATGCCTTCTTCGAAGACAACGCAGTCTCCAATTACATGTTCATCTGGGTCATCTTCCTGGACGAGGTTAGAGTACTGTAAGGACGACGAGACAGAGTATAATCTCCTGGGTAATTTTAGGATTTGGGAAGAGTAAAGCTTGCGAGTAGTAGTAAGGGGAAGTGGAAAAGCAGGGAGGTGTGAGAAGATTCTGTTAGATTGAGGATTTAGCAGAGCCGAAGGAGCTGGCATGGTTTACTCGTGCTTGCGACTGCAAAATGTACCAAATTTTTGGTTGGGTAGATTTATCTTTTTCAGCTGGCTCAAGTGTAACTGTGAAACACTAACCCATTGAGTCTAAGCCCAGTCGGCTATTATTTTTTTTATTTTTAGAAAAGTGAGGATAAGTCTTAATTGTTTTTTTAATTTTAAATAAATTTTATAATAAATTTTCCTTTCTCTATTCTTATTCATTTTTTTATTTTAAATAAGTACTTATAGTTTATATTGACACCTTTTATATCATTTTAACCCTTTTTTATTTTTACTATTAATTAAGTAGATTCAAATTTTTTAAAAAAAACACATTGTTTAATTTTATAATTATTAGAAGAATAATTTTTTAAAAAATTGAATGAAAATTCATCATCCTTTAATTTGTCTTTCAAAAAAAAAAAAAAAATTCTTCATAAGTAAATTTAAATTTATATATATATCACTTATATTGTAAGATTTATTTGGAAAGAAAAATAAGACTTACCTTACTTTCCCTTTTTCTTTCTTCTTTTAAATTGTTGTTAAGCCAGAGTCTAATCCCATAGGGGGAAGATAAAAAAATATGGAAAAACCTGTGAAGGATTTTACATTAAACACGAGTCAAAACCCAAATGAAATAACACTTCAAACATTTATCTCAATCTCTTAGGGTTTCGGAGGAGTTGCATGGAGTACAGGAAGAGATTGTAGGAGATAAACTCGCCAAAAATGTTTTTCAAAACCCCAAATGTAATAATTCTTATTTTATAGATGAATAGACTTTGTAGTGAAATAGACACACTTGCATTGGAAGATGACATAAATATTTGAAGTATTATTCTCAATCCAATGCCAACTGAAGAGAGCGTCCTTCAGTGACTTATGTTTTCCTTTTTCCGTTTTTATTAAAAGTGAAGCCAAAGTTGTCCGTTATCCCTCCACCTTGTTTGCCGAGAGAAATACGCGGTTCAAGTAAACTAAATAGTTTAGAAAGCATCGAACATGCAAAGAAGGGCAACTCAACAAGCCATCACAGATACACATTGCCGCAAAAGTGACCCGATTTAATAACAAAGCTCACCAATATCCAGGAGTAAAGAGCAGAGGGATGAGCAGCTCAACTCACAGATTGCTGGAGATCAAAGCTACACATTCTTTTATCAAAGAGATCAGACTTTTAGCTCAACCCAGCAATGTCCAGTAGGAGAGGATTGAAAAGCTAGAGATCAACGGATCATCCATCCACAGATTGATTACGGGCAACAAAACCTAATATTTATTAAAACTCTAAGTGCAAAAATTCACATGGAAGATCCTTTTAACTATCCTTTACCATTTGTCATAGATTTAACCAAATTTAGAATCAGGAAACAATTACAAGCCATAAAGAAATATGATACGAAGGCACACCTCCCACCTACACTCTGATTATCAAATAAATTATGGTTCACAACCTTTTGTTGCCCCTACTTAAAACTACCAAAAACCTCACCTAGATCCACGAGCATACTTCCTATCAGGACTTCCATAAGGGGAATAAGGAAGGGACCTGGACCGCTCCCTTCTAGATTTCCCATGATAGGGCGAGTGTCTGGGTGAATAATTCAGACCACCTCGATATGGTGAGCGCCTTGGTGACCTGCGATACGCATAGTCATCACGACTATAGCCACTGCGATACCTTCCACCACGATCACCATGGTAGCCTTTTCATATTAAACAAAAGAAGATCAGTTCACAATTTGTCATGATGCTGAGACCAAAGTTTGGAAAAAGGAGTGCAAAAACAGGACATTCACTAATTTTAAGATAAGCAAATTTCCAACTTACCATCGTCCCTGGTACTTTTCAAGCCAAGATAATGCCCAGGTGTTGGAGTTCTTGGACGTTTCCTCCGTGACTGAAAGAAAGTGAATTACCTCAATCCTTAGAATTTCTATGATCAATAAACTTCCAAAAATCATCTTGTAATTGCACAAAAGATTGAACCATGCGACATCCTTTTGCATTTACAACTATTCAGATCAGATAAACTTTTAAATAAAACTGAAGACATAAGGGAACAAAATACTATCATAAAAGGAAACAGCAGGCATCAGATATCCAGACACAGATGACAAGTTTCCATCAGATGAATGGTATGTACAAGATACCATAACAGCCTGATAAGAAAGTAGTTGATAATGTCCGTTGATTAGTTGAATGTTGAAAGTGAAGGCTCAGGTTGTATATGTTGGGCAATATAGTTGCTATATTAAGTTGATCAGACGCATTTGAAAAGCTGTTTCACTAAAGTTGACAAGGATGAACTCGTCATCTTTGTTTCCTGCCAACATAGCTGACGCAATGTGTTCTGAATATAACCAGAAAACCTTCAAGTCAAGAAGAAATAAAACAAAACACAAAATTTTATGGTTTGCCGCTGAAGGTAAATCACATTACCCTCTCAACAGTGATAGTACGACCATCCAGAACTGAATTATTGAGATATTTGATGCAGCGGTTGGCATCCTCAATGTTGTCCATAGTAACAAAAGCAAACCCGCGAGAAATGCGTGTACGGGGCTCAACCACAAGAAAACATGAAGCAACCTAAAAAAAGGCAAATCATAGAGTATAAATGAACTGTTGGATAAGAAGCCTGTAACAGACCATGAAAACTGAGAAACCATTTGATAAACAAGATGGGATCTAGCTATCAACCTTCCCCTCCTTAGAAAAGTGCTCTTCAAGTTCTCTCTGAGCTACCCGTGACGATAGACCAGTCACATAAAGTGTATTCCCGGGATTCACAACTTCAGCCCTGCAACATAATTTCAAAGCTTGAGAAAAGCCTATGAAATACCACCAATCCATTTAACCAGTACCAAAGCACAAATTTCAATTCCAAACATAGAAGAAAGAATTTCAAGAACTATTGTTTGAACAATGTATAATAAGGAAAAAAAAATCAAAAAGACCAACCTTGCATCACTTCTTGACCTTGATCTGAACCAAAAAGACACCAGCCATTCACAAAAGGAAACACATGTCAGGTATGGTGAAGGGCTATAACAGAAAGAAGAGTGACATGGTCATGGAGCTGCTCTCAAAAGCACAACCAGAATCACACTAACCTGCCACGACTTCTGGAGCGGGATCTTTGCCTAGGTCTTGACCAGGATCTGGACCTATACCTAGGCCTTGACAAAGACCTTGACCTTGACCTAGATCTTGACCGAGCTCTCCAAGGGGAGGGGGACCTTGAATTCCTGATATATTCCAACATATGACATCAAATTATGACCCAGGGAAAAAAAGCAGCTTTTCAAAGTGGAGAGTTCAAACTATGCTTAAAGAAGATTAGTTTAGTTTAACGGGATCAGATAGCATGACAACCTTCCAACCAGGAATACAATATTTCTGAAAGTAAACAAGTTCTTGAGAAAAAAAAAGAAAAATCCTTTTTTGGATGGCTTCCCAAATGCTAAGATAATACTCATCCAGTGTCTAGACAATCCTTCCTCAAAACTTAGGCGAGTACGGAAACCCACATACAAATAATGCTATAGGAGCTACAATTTAAGATATACCCAAAAACAATTACCAACTCCTCAATAACAATTTTACTTCAACTTCACTTAAACCTCATTCTAATGGAATAAAAGAGAAACATAAGTATACCCCCAAACTCTAAAAATGAATTTACTCCCTCAAATTCCCTAAGTATGTCAGACAACACAAGCACAGGCAAGTAGCTAGAATCACTAGGATTTTAGAAGAATCCCAAAGATACTCGTGTCACACAATAAACGGAAAGCTCATCAACTAGATACATAAAACCCTAATCTATCTATACTGAAAATGCGATTAAATCATAATACGTCAAGAGAATTTGCGCAAACGAAGAAAATTGTAGCAATATTGTAATTCAAAGGTTTCAGGGGCTTACCTTTTGCGAGGAGAATTCTCCTGCACAAACAAGAACAAAAACTCGTTAGGTTTTCTTCGTCAGGAAGAACGACGTAACAGTGACTAATCAAATGGATGCCAGCAGATAAAGAACTTGCCATATTCACACGAAGACGATGAACCCTAGAGCGAAACAACGGATGATTAGGGCTTTTGGAATCGGGGGGAGTTAGCGAATTGACCTTCTACTCCTCTCTAATAGTCATTTTATATCGATGCAGATGCTTACCTGTTGCTTTCTTATTACGAGGTACCAATAAAACAAACAAAAATTGAAACACTGAAAAATATAATTTTAGTAAAGAAAATTAATGTACTTTTGGTTTATAATTGAAAAAAATTAATAATATTGTATGTATAGTTTTTATTTTCAAATTTCAACTGGGAGAAATCAAAATAATAATATGTCAATTAATTTTCATATGGATTCTATTGTTGTTAGGTGTTTCCTCAAATTAGGACGGTGGTAAAAAAATGTGCTCCTTTTATTATTGGATTTGAATCTTTTTAAAAATTTATAAAAAATAAAATATTCATATTTCGTATTAAATGACTATGATTGATTAGTCAAGATGCGAGTAAGATAATCTGAACAAACTTGATTGATAAATAAATTTATAATTGGCCATCGGTGTTAGCAAAATAATAATTAATTTTAAATATATATATATATTAATTATGTTCTCTTTCAAAATGTGTATAGTATCGCACTTATATTTTCATTGTGTAACAAAAAAAAAAAAAAAAACATAAATTGTAGAATCCAACATAAAAGTAAGATTTATTTTCTTCAAAAAATAAATACAAATCTTTGGGAGAGTAATTTTATACCTTATCAACTATAACCTTGTAACAGAATGGTAAATTCTATGTCAAAATAATATCAATTTAATTATCTGCTTGTGTATAAAATTTTGACAAATATCAAGTCTTAAGTTGCCTATTCTACCACACTATTTTTGACAAAAATAAAATAAAAAGAATGATAGATTTCAAAATTTCTCATTTGACTACAATAATAATTTTCATATTTTACTCTATTCTTTTTCAGTTTACATATTTTACTCTTTTTAATTGAACAATTAGTTGTTAGTAAAATTAATAATTACTCCATGAAATTCGATGTGAAAGAGATATACTTTCACTAATTTTTTTATTTTTTTTTAGTTTTCCAAGGTTTCTCACAGATATTAATTTTACTAACAACTAATTGGCAGTAATCTCACATTACTGTGAGACTAATCTCTCAATTTATCAGAATAAGTCTCGTCTTCCAACATAGTATCGCTTATTTGGATTCTCTATTTTGATTTTAATGTGAATTATTGTCTGTAAGTAAATAAAAAAAACTAATCATAATAGACATCAACTAGTTTGGAATCACCTGACTTTTAAACTAAAAATAATTTGTTGACAAAGTTAATTTATTTACCAACAATCTGATTGTGAATGTCGTATATGATAATTCTTAGAAAATTTTCCAACTAAGAGGGTAAATAGGTTTTCTGCCTTCTGGTCGTTAATAATGTCAAGGAGCTCCAGCCTTGGCACCCAATGTTAGACAAAAGATTTCAAAGATTTAAATGAGACCCGATGAATGGTTTGGGTCAAAATGCTCGGCAGCTTCTGGGATTGAAGCGGATTTCCCATACATCATTCAGATTTTTCTTTGTTGGAATAACATGTTCCGAAGCTCATAAAGACTCGTACGACTACACACGTCTGTTGCAGCTTTGTAAAAGGACAAATTGCATCAAAAAAATTCATGCCCAGATAGTCATTGGAGGTTATGAGCAAAACCCATTTCTGGGTACTAAACTTGTTGGTAAGTATACAGAGACTAGTGACTCTGACCTCGGAGTTGCTAGAAAGGTGTTTGACAATTTGTTAGATAGAGATGTTTTTCTATGGAATGTGATTATTAAGTGCTATGCAAATTTGGGTCCTTTTGTAGAGGCCTTGAATATGTATGATGATATGCGTTCAAGGGGCATACGTGCTAACCGGTACACATACCCTTTTGTGCTGAAGGCTTGTGGTGCTGGAAAAGCTTATAAAAGGGGTCAAGTTATTCATGGGCACGCTGTTAAATCCGGGTTTGACTTGGATTTGTTTGTTGGAAATGGTCTTGTGGCGTTTTATGCTAAGTGTCAGGAAGTTAAAATGTCCAGGAAGGTGTTTGATGAAATTCCTGACAAAGACGTTGTTAGTTGGAACTCTATAATTTCAGGGTATGCTACGAACGGATATGTGTATGAAGCTCTCTTGCTCTTCCATGCAATGCTGAAAGATGGGGTTATAGGCGCGCCTGATAGTGCCACTCTTGTTGGCATTCTTCCTGCATGTGCTCAAGCAGCAGTTATTCACGCAGGCTTCTGGATTCATTCTTACATCATAAAATCGGGCATGCAACTTGATGCTGCTTTAGGTAGTGGTCTTATCTCATTATATTCAAATTGTGGTTATATACGCATTGCAAGGGCAGTCTTTGACCAAATTTCTGATAAAAACATCGTATTGTGGAATGCAATAATAAGCTGTTATGGGATGCATGGTCGAGCAGAGGAGGCACTTGAAATTGTTCTCACAATTAGTGGAGTGTGGTTTATGCCCAGATGGTATTATATTTTTGTGTTTATTATCTGCGTGTAGTCACGCAGGTATGCTTGAAAAAGGCTGGCAAATGTTTGAATCCATGGAAGCATATGGAGTAGAAAAAATGGAGGAACATTATGCTTGCATGGTGGATCTACTCGGGAGAGCTGGGTATCTCAATAAAGCAGTAGAAATGATTGAATCTATGCCCATGAAGGCGGGGAAAAATGTGTATGGTGCCTTGTTAGGTGCTTGCAGAATACATAATAATATAAAACTTGCTGAATTAGCCGCAGACAAATTGTTTGTTTTGGACCCAGCTAATGCTGGGAGGTATGTAATTTTGGCAAAAATGTATGAAGATTCCGGGCGGTGGGATGATGCTTCCAGACTGAGGAAATTACTGAGGGAGAAAGAAATTAGGAAGCCGACGGGCTACAGTTCAATTGAGGTGGATTCCATCCGTCACGTTTTTGCAGTAAAAGATGAGTCCCACCCATTTACAGAACCAATTTTTGAGACACTGGAAGGGTTAGATAGAATTATGAACGAAGATAATTGATAATGTATGAGATTACTTTTTCCTTAAGCTTAAAGTACAAAACACATAATGAAATTCCTCAATCCCATGTGGAATGTGACCATCAAATATTGTGCTCCTGTGACCGGTGGTTGGCTGATTTTGTTCACATCAAATTAATATTGTTACTTGGTCAGGGACAATTTTTATTTATATTTTCACGAAGTTTAGCAATTCAAATCATAGGTGGTTTGGATTTGGTGTAGTTTCTTTGGTTTGAAAGAAGTACTTGGGGATAAAGAAGGAAGGAAAGGGAAGATGACTGCTGCAACGTAGGTTAATCACACAAGAGCCATATTTTGGCTTCTGCCTAACGCATGTTACATCATGGTCTTGTTCAGAAGGAGGACGCTTCTATCCAGATGTAATGGTCATGTACAGATGATGGGAGTTTGACCTATTCTTAAGACTTAAGTTGACAAAATAAAGACCCAAGAATAAGTATGAGTTATTACGTACTAGAAATATCAACCTAGACTGAAAAAATGAAGGCAAAAACAATACATTATCAACGAATTAAAAATAAATCATTTTACTATGTGCATCAATACTAGTCTAAAAGTTTATAGGTGAGATTTCAAACATTTCTTGAGCAAACAAATTCATCACTCAGTTCAACTCCATATACAATAAAAGGCAGGGCAGCTTGTCACTGTTTTTCTTTAGCAGTCCTGTATGAACTTAGAAATGGGAGGAGATTATGTTGTTAGGGCATCAGGAAGTGCTGCAGATTGCTCTCCTAGCACTTTACCACCAACATCTGGGAATTTTTCATGTCCAGGTAGTGGGCCCATCTTCCCATCAGCTTCTACCAGTACAGGATACTTGAGAAGGTGTCCTTGCAGTAGTGAGAAGTCCTCAGATGCGAATCTTTTCCAGTTATCTTCAGCAATCGCATTCACTTTACGCACACACTCTAAACTCTCCGGTTCCTCAAAGCTTGTATCTAACATGCCAAGATGCTCACTCCACAACGATAATCTGTAACCATAAATCTGCAAGCAGATACCTATTATGTCACCTACACCTAGACAGTGTAACCAACAGATAATGGAATTTCACGTAGTAAAGATACAGGTGAATATGTAAGTTCCCCATTCAGACCTAAAAAGTGACCTTTCTGTTGAATGTTTTCTGTGAGTGAACTGTCTTAATTGTGTTATTTATTTAAGCCTATGTCCAATGGCTGAAATTATGGTCAGATTTATCTCTTTAACAAAGATGAAAAGCCAAATCAGCCATGTTTCTTAAATTTTAATATCTCTTTTATGGACTAGATCATATAAATACTGGTAAATTGGCAGCAACATAATCATTAGGTTTGAAATCAGTGTAGTTTTCACCTTATCCCAAATGTTTTTCAATCAGGGTGCTGTTGAATTTTATATGTTGCAATTACAATCGAATATAAACAGAAACTAAGTCATAATGGATGCAACCAGCAGGACTGAAAAGTCCAGAGGAAGTTATAGAACAACTTTTTTTTTTTTTTTTTCGTTTTACCCTGAAAATCTTGAATTACACAGACTTAAAGAATCTAACCTCAACAGGAATTATGTGATTTGAATGAGAAATTCTAAAATTACTTTTTCTTTATTTTTATGTTTCAGTATAACTTGCCAGCTGGGATGTAAATTTGCTAAAATGAGAAATGCTGATAGAGGGATACATACTTGACCACGTGCATGTTTCTTCCTCCCCGACCTAGTGTGATGAGGCTGATATGCACCCATAGCTATCTCCGTGTCTTTTGTGCCAGCCATAGATCTTTGGTTAATATTAGCAGATCCCATGATCACGTACTCATCATCAATGATCATTCCCTTAGCATGTACATAAATCATAAATCTACGATGCTTTTGTGAATCAGAGACCTGATAACAATTTTAATAATGACCAATTCTTGAGTTCTAGCATGTTCAAATAAAAAGAAAAAGACAAAATGCTGCATTGGCACTCACACACATACCCCTATGTAATCTGATTATGGAAATTCTTAATGAACATGTTTAAGCCTAATATACAACAATGCAACCATAAGCATGGCCATGCAGGTTAACTGGTTTGGTTTTTGGGGTCCTTTTCCTACTTCACCACTCGTCATAAAATCTTTAGTTACAAATTATACGGTCAAATTTGCAAGGAAGACCGTGAAATAGAGATGCACTTCCAATGTCTTTTTCTATGGTTTTTTCAGGTTGTCTCAACAATCTGGTTGTTTTGATTGCAGATCATTATTTAATAATAACAGAATGCAATTCTTTAAATGAAATCAAAGGGAAATCAACATTAAAGGATCCTAAGAAATTGTTGCACTTACATCATTTGTGTTTACTGAAATGAGGACTTCCTACTGCTAAGCTGAGTTATGACGGAATCCTAAGGTGAGATTAAAATTCTTGAATTTTCCAATGAAAGTATTAAAAGAAGTTGCGATCTCTGCCCATTGGTGCATCTAACAAGAATTGCAGGTTTGATGGGGGACCACATAAAGTTTTTCTCCCTTGAGCCCAGGGTAAGCATTTAAGTGAAAAAATGAAATAAAAGATTTGAGTGAAGTTCCTAGTTATCTAGTAATTTCATCAAGGCATTGCATTAGACAGATCATTGTCCTACATAAGAAATTGGATATCTGGTTTTGAAGACTGCTGCCAGTACGTGATAAAAAATATTGATAAGCAATGTCCGTGATAATTGATCATCTGAAGACAGAACATGATTAAAATCTGATAACTTCAATTGGATAAAAGGACAACATGAATGCATACCATATTTCCGATGTGATATCACTTGCAAGGTGACATTAGATCACAATAGATGTCCATGACCACTTAAATTCTCAGCCATATTACTTGAGAGAAACTAGATGCTTTTAAAACTAAACCAGTTGAATAAAAATAACAAACTTCCTTTTAGGAAAAAGAAATTATTTTTGATTCATCAAAAGCAAAAAAGAAATTAATGTTATGATCAATGCAAAAACATCAAGGAAATCTCACTCTAAACAATTACCTTATTACCATTAGAACTCAATGTTTCCTCAGAAGTTTCTTCCCGGTTACCAAGGCAAAAAAAATTAAGGTAATCTTGTGGATGCAAGTCTGCAAGCTGCATTGTTTTCAGTTCCCATCCAACAATATCATACATCATTTGCATTGTCTGACTCTGTAAACAGCAAAGCAAAAGTAGAGATAAAAATAATTTCTCAAACATGTTTTGTCCCTGCTAATTCCGTGATATTCCACTACATAAAAATTACTATCTGATTATCATAAGACTTGATGTCGTGACAAATTACCTGTAGAAATGAACCAAATAAAATACAAATCCACATATTTCTCTAGATATTAACCATTAAGTTTCATACTAGCCCTCTATTGTAGTTATTCTATGCCCCACTATTTCAGACTAGTTCACATTTTATAGTACTATCTTCAACTAAGTTTATAAGTTTACACAGTAGATAATCATATTACCTGCCAATATAGAATTTCTTGCACAGTTGCAGAATTTGGATCACCCTCCGGCCACATTGGTATAATAACATACACGGAAAATCTCTCATTAGCTCTTATTTTACTAGCAATTTTCTGTGCCAATTCCATAGGGATTAGATTGTCAGCTCCTGATCACACAAACAAGTATTTCAGAATGCACCGCACCAAAAACAAGACCAAAAAGAAAGGAAGGGAGGGAGGAAGAAAGGGAAGGAATAGAAAGATGAGCACCACACCTAATCTAATTTTTTTCTGAAATATTGTAGAAAGCCCAATGATTTATCAAAATTAGGAAAACAAGGCAATGGAACCTATCATCAGTATCTAAATTAAGTAGAAATACGGAATATATATAAAGACTATTATAATCTGATAAGGTTTGGAATAACATCCTGTTCTAACCACAACCAGCCCAACCAGGGCCATTGTTATAAAGTCTAAGAAGGTTGTAGATCTGAAAGCAATCCTTTACCATGATTGATGGTTCATTCATCAAACTGAAGTCTCATCTAGCATTTAAAATTAAATTTATAGATGCTAGTTCCCAGGTCTAGTGTTAGAACTCAAAGTACCAGTTATAAATATGTACAACACATACTACAAATCATATCTTCTATTGCAAAACAATATAAACAAACCCAAACCCAGCGATATAAACAACTAGATGGAAGGTAAAAGATTCTGAGCCTGACCTGCATTTTTATATGAGGGCCATGCATATGATGACCCAAGAAAATATTGGTTTTCAATATAGATATAATGTTGAGCAGATCTGATTGCCTGGATGTATGCTGTTTGAATGCTTTTATCGATTACCAAATTTTTAGCACAGATAAGGTTCTGCATGAAAAGAATGTCTTTAGTAACAGGGAAATATTATCCAATGAATTGCTGAAATAGATAAGTTCACTGAAAGTCTTTGTCCTAGAAACAACCAATAGGTATTATCAACTGTCAACATATTCTCAGAGTCTGCAATAATTAAGCAGGTAAAACAGGAAAAAGCAATACTCAATCAACCTGGGCTTCAGCAGTTTTAACATCTTTGGGAAATCCTTTCAGTGATCCTGAGTCAATGGAGCGAAAAATCTGCAGACACCAAAATACAGCCAACTCCAGTGGAACAATTAAATCAAATGAAGGATCTCCCTCAATGAAGAGGGATGAAATTGTAAGTAATGTTTACAAAACAAAAAACTTGCATTGACCTGAACATTCCAGCTTTCAGTATCATCTTCTCTGCCAATCCATAATTGGGGGTCATCCTCAGGAACAACTGTTGTGCCATGTTTGGAAACAGAAAAAGAAGGACTTAGTATCCAGGAGATGCGTCCTATTTTTATTAGAGCATCGTCATGCCAATGAGAAACCCTTTTTAATCGTAGTCCAAACTCTGTCCACTTTGTGGCTTTCCTCCAACGCTGCTCAAAATTTATAAGAACATCATATGCAGCAGGGCCATCAATTCTGCAGTGCAAGTCATGCCACGGTTGCCTTGGAGCCTTTGTTCCAGCCTACCACACACAACAGACAAGAGCTGACAACATGAACAAAATGAAGGGCTGCAACATTGTACAAATTGGATACGAAAAGATAAAAACAATGGCAGTAGAACATTGTATAACATTTGTATATTTTAAGATAACTTGTTCCCATACTTTGTAGCTGTAAGGTATAATAAAACAGGACAACACTAGTTTAATTATGATAAAGATATAAACACTGACAGTACATCATTTGCATCAAAGTTTCTGCCTTCGTCCAAGTGTATAAATTACAAAATCAGCATGCATGTAGTTTACCCCCTGAACTTGGATAAAAGTACATTCTCAAACTAAGGCCTGCAATTTATAGCTTACATTTTATACAATTTATTAAGATGTTCCACATAAAAAAAGTATGATTTAATATTAGAAACTATTCACTTCGCCAAGTGATCTTTTCAACTTTTTGACCGGCAACAGTTTCATAATTGCAAAGAATTACATCGAAGAATCTAATCTAAAGTAATAGAAAAACCACTCCCCTGATCCCTCTTAACATTACAATATTCATCTTCAACGAAAAGGAAAAGTGATCCTTTTCGGGACGGTCTCCTCTAAAGCCCTCTCAAGACAGTTCCTAACTGGCTACAAAGGCATCTCTATTTCATAAGAATGATAGAGACAAACTGATCGTATCTTCAAGATCCAGTTTAAAGTAGCCAACCCCAAATTGCCTTTCATCCATAAATATGTTCAAGTCCAACAAATTCTAAGATTAGGCATCCATGGTACACTGGCCAAAGGACTACAAGTAGTCCCTGAACACTATTAGATAAACTAAATTCGACCAAGACTCAGGCTAAGTGATGGAAAAAGCATAAATCCAAGTCCAATACAATGTCTGCTAGGTTGTGGTACGAGAACGATGTGGTTCGCGGTACAGGTAATACGCAAGTATTAAAAATATATGATTGTAAACTCATTGAATCCAGAAAAAGCAGACAATAGAAGAAAGGCAAAAAAGACTGCTAGAAGCTTAAATTGTTTCCGTTTTTTAAGGCTTAAGATTATACTTCCCTTGATTTCATGGAATGTATTTTGGGGTCACTGATTTTGGTGAACTAGGGCAGGGACCCACCACAATCTGGTATGTGGAGCACAGATCGCCATTCAATAGGGGGGTTAGTTAAATTAGGTAACACTGGTCAGCAATGTAGGGGTGTAGAAAGAATTTATAGACATCATCGTTACAGAAAAGAGGAAAAGAAAAAAAAAGATTTAGAAAGTGATAAGTGTGTCTGTTGATAATGTGCTTTTCTATTGTATGTAATTAAAAAACAGTAATTCCATAACATGCCAAGAACAAAATAATAAATCAAATTGGCTAACTTACAGGAAATGTAGGATTGTGATAATCATCTGCAAATACAGTATTAAGATCACGAAAGATTCGGTGCTCGGGTGTGTCATAGCGACCATCACAGAGATCAATACCTCCTAAAAATGATGTTATCCTCCGGTTATTACCAGATGCTTGTGTGTCCACAAGAACACATTTTTGATGGTGTGTGAAGATAGTTCCAACAACCTGTACACCATCATCACACGAAAGACATTAGGAAGTTGCTTGGCTGAAAAGAAAAATGCTCTGTAAAGATAGAGAAAATCCGGACATCGAGCAGGAAAGCTAGAAACTAAGAAAAGCCAGCAGGATCAAGATGAAAATATATTTATTTGTTACAGGTATGTTCATGAGAAGAAGAATATATTTAAAAGTATTCGTGATATTATTGAGCTAACTATTTAGTCAACTAAAGATATCTATGTATATGCTATCAATGATATATATTTATGTAATACAACCCGCATCCAGTATGAAAAGAACGAGACACAAAACAAAGTCCATCATTAAGCACATCTAAAATCAGCATTGAAACGCATTTTGCATAAAAAAATGGATGCACAAACTTGGCGTATGCCCTAGGACAGAATGCCACTTGAACCAAAGCATGTTAATCATCAATCAGTAAAGAAATGAACCAAAATAAATTAAGACAAGGAAAGAAATGTCTGCCTGTTGCTTTAGAAAGCTTAGCTTGCTACTAGCATAGCGAGGTGCCAGCACACAAGTGACAGAAGAGTGCTTGAAAAATTTCTTGGTTTCCTCATCATGTGTCTGCATTACTCCATCCTGCACCAAATGCCCAGTTAAACAAAAGTAAACTTCCTCAAACAATAATTATCGAAGAGCAAAGGCTGGGAAAACCATAATATAGAAGGATAAGTATAGTGCAAAACTTCCTCGGCTGGATTGCTTTCTTACCGACTTAATGAATAATTTGTCGTGGGAAGTCTTATCATCCCAAACGAGTAACAAAACTCGCACCCCTTCTTCAGACTTGTACTTGAGCAGTTCACCAAGATTCAACTCTCCACCTCGTGGCAATGGTCTGGTAGGCTCCCTAACAAGCTTCACCTTGTGATAAATTGACCAACCCACAATATAAATCATATGATGAGCCTCAGATATAGCATAACAGATATCTTCCCAACATTTCCCATGCCTGTAAACCTTCCCTCCGTCTAACTCAATCTCAGGTAGCAACCCTTCAGGAACATGAGCATCTTGGTACAATCTGACTGAGCCTCCTTTTCTTAACGGGAAATATGTGTCCCTCACACCCTTGTGTTCGGGATCGGCCGCAATGCTGTGCCGATAAAGATTGTTTTCTTGAACTGAAGTGAACTTCATTTCCAGCGAAATTGCCGTGTCAGGCTTAGGTGGCTTCCCATTCGAACCAATAATAGGGAACCACCCACTTATGAGCTCACCGGAGGCGATTTTCTCGGCCGGAATTTTAGCAACTCCAATTATCTGAGCACCGAATATGTCATCGTCTTTAACCTGAACTTCCAAATCAACAACCGGGTGTGCCAAGGGGATAATGAAATGCTCGTCCCAGATAGGGTTTTGAGAATTCTTAATTACACGAGTGCGGGCAACTGTAGCTTGTGGCACAGAAACGGTGACGTATGCATCGCTGGTGATAATCTTCCGGTGGCTATGGATTTTATGGTCTCCGCCATGTCCGGCTGCAGAGTCCGAAGAACTACAGTTTATAGTGTCACAAGCAGTGAAACAACGACGAAAACGCTCAGATACAACATCCATGTTAGGCAACCTTCGAGCCTGGATAATTTTAAAGTCAAGGTCACCATGTAAAAAGGTAATCCGCCGATTGGAACCCGAATCGGCCATGGTAGCTGAATTGAGAGGAAGCTTAACAACAAAGAGGGTAACTGTAGAAACTGTAATTTATTGATAGTGGAAAGGAATTTGGGGAAGAAGGAAGGGAAGGGAAGGAAAAGATGAATGTGGACTAGGGTTTTCGGATCCAAAAAAAAAAAAGAATGTGGAATAAGATTTTGGAAAAAGGAAATCACGTGGAATTGGTATAATTGGTATAATGCCAAACGCAGATTTGTTTCCTCCGTTTGCTTGCTACAGAGAGTTTGGACCTTGTGGCCAGTTAAAGGCCATAATTTTCAATTTCAACTTAATTAAATATGAAAAACGGATTACGTGCAGAATTAGAAACAGAGGGACGAAGAATGGGACTGAGACGGTGGCAACTGAAAATGGCGGAGGATTAAGGCGGAGGTACAGAGAGATGGGCAGGTGGCAGAAAAGCAATGTGACCGTTGGATATATTGTCAGCAGGGCCGTTACAGGGTGCTGTGGGCCATGGATACCCTGGTTCTTATCTTTGTTTTTGAGTGAATGCGTTGAATTTACAAGTAATGGGGCCATGAGTTGAGTGGTTTGTTGATGGGTGGGTTTGATTATTTACTCCTTCAATGAGAGGATTCCACGTCGTGGCACAAGTTGGATTAAGTAATTTAAACTATATATTATCATATTATTATATTTTTTAAATATTTTGGAGAAGATATTAATATATGGTGATGTCTAACTTTATAGTCAAGGCAAATCAACCATAGGATATTTATGAATAAATCTTACCTTGATAACATTATAATAAGCAAGCAATTGACTTTTTTTTTTTTTTTTTTTTTTTTTTTTTTTGTGCATTATCATAACGACTGCAGTCATATTTAACTTATTTAATTTGGGATATAAAAATTATAACTATAGAGAGATCGATAATGATTGAAAAAATTCATTTTACCAAGTACTGAAAGAGTATCACCATGTCAGCAGTCATAATGCTACAAATATATTCTAGTACTGGAAGATCTAAAAATTTTCTTAATTACAAATAGATACAAAAATATATTCTTTTCATTATAGAAAATTGAAGAGTAATGAATAGCAAGTGGATGGTAATGGTGTTTAATGCACACAAAGTATGTGGTTGTGTTTTATGTAATTGTAATGAAGAAACTAGGTTCTTTCTTCTGAAAAAAAAGTACAACTATGGCCTTTGTAAATACATTAAACTAGGTTCACATCCATTGTCCATTCTGTGACCACCCTCTGGAGTCTGGCATGCTATTCTTGATACAGTGTCTCTCTCTCTCTCTCTAGCAGTACCCCTTGCCACACTTTGAACTATTTACACAGCACGGCGTGTCTAACTAACATGATTAAATAGTGGTGTCAGTTTTCCAAGTATCAGTGTTTCGTTGGATTTAAATCTTCTGTTGTTCTTGTTGGAACATAATTTACACTTGTGTGAGAAAGAAGACTCGAGTAAATTTGTTTTTTCAAAAGTTCTATCTTATTTTGAAATAAATATACTTTGGGAGGGAATATTGATGTATCTCTTTTTCATGGTATTTCTATGCAACAGAAAAGAATCCAAATCATAGTGTATCACTTCTATTATTGTGCTTGCTTATCACTTCACTTTTCTTTGGTAATTACCTCTCATTATTTCTACAAAGCAACCAGGGCCAAATCAAAATTTTGATCAATGAATATGATGGGATGCTGGAAACAACTTTTTGTCTATAATGCTCTTTATTATCTAGACCAACTTACTTTTTCATTCTACAACAAAAAAGCAGCATTTTTTGCTTTCATTTCAAGATTCAGAGCCAGGTAACTGGAATAAAGCAGTTCTTCACAGCCAGATCTCTTCTTGTTCTTTGATGTTAACTAGATCTAACTTTTAGGATCTTTGCAATGGTAAAATATTTTATGGCTAGTGATTTGAGTTTGAATTCTATCTTATTTCATGTTATTTCGAATTTCACCTTATAGAACATTTTGTTCCTAATGTTTCATTGTAAAAGTTCAATTTTCTTCTTGTAATGTCCGAACACAATTTTTGTAAGCACAAAAGTTAGAATGAATTCTTTTGTGTTCTGTGCAAGTAATGAAATTGATGTTATATTCTTGTCTTGATTGGTACACATGGAAGGGAGGAGGGGGAGACAGAGAGAAAGATATTAAGAGTTGAGGGCTTATGTAATGTGTGATCAACAGAGAATCTTAGGACTGAAGCTGGCATTGGAAAATTAAGACATTAAGTTATTAATTACTTAGTGAGGTTTGAGTGCAGAGAAGAAGCTCTGCTGCTTTTGTTGTTGAATTGAGGTAATTTCTTATTTTTCAGAATAAAAGATTGAAAAAAGATGTGACGCCTGTTAAATATCCATGTCCCACGTGAGATGTATCATTGTTAATTCCATATGGTTAAGATTAATGAGTTTAACTACATATAATTCTAAGAATCACTTAACCTAAAGTGAGTTTTAGATTTGATAAAGAAAAGTTTTTGGATGTATTTCAAGTGCAAATATTCGTAGGGCCAGCCATATCTGTCAACATGTTGCTTGATATGAAGTATCAGCATTTTCAGCATCATCAAGGTCAATCTTTTCAATAAAATTGCTTGTTGCATTTTGATATATAGGATCCTTTGAATTACTAAAAAGTACTTGCTTTTGGAAATCCAGTAACTTAGTCTACTTTTTAGTAGGAAAAAAAGGAATACGAAGGTTTATAGATTCCATAAACCATTAATTGAGGGCTTGGCAGTGAAGTTTAGCATCATGTTGCTATAATAAGCATCTCTTCCAGGTGTGGAAAGTGCAAAGCCTTCATATGTTCACCAAGTCACGACAGGCAGAGAAGTTTTCAAATGGCTGAAATGAGAAAAAGTTGTTTTTCCAACCAACCTATTACAAACTTATAGAAGACATCATAGGAGTTTTAGACATAAACAATTGTTAATACGAAAGTGATTGTGAAATAGTTAAACGCCACACTAGTCCTACTCTATCTTCATTGCATAAATTCAGTGCAAATTACCTAATTTCTAAGATAATAATCCAAGCAAAAAGCCGGCAGGACACAGCAAGTCACCTATACAATCATAATTCAAAGATACAAATTTTTCATTAGAAAACCATGTGATAACAAATGAGCAAAAAGTTAATTTTGTTAATCTAGTTTATTAGACGTACAAAAAAGTAGTAGTAATCATGTTCCTGTGACTGTAAAATCAAAACTGGATAAGGTACCACGAGCACTAGAAAACTGTTTCAGTTCACCCAAAGAAGGAATTCTCTCTGGCAATGGTAGCTTTTTCTCTTCCAAAACAAGGGATTGATCCCCACCTAGTGTTAATCCACCATTAGATGTCTTCTTCTGCTTCTGCTTCTGTTTCTTCTTCTTCTTCTTCTCATTTTTAACCTCTTCAGGAAATGAAACTTGCAGAGTCTGATCTTCTGGTGGGGGCTCAACCAGCTTATGTTTACTGGTCTTCTTCTTCTTCTTCATGTGCTTCACCTGTCCCATGCATGAGACCTTGGGAGAAGTGGGTTCTCGTGCATCAAAACTACCATTCTTTGGCCGCCTTCTAGCTTCCCTGGGAATTATTGAAATCTTAGCAGATGATCGTGATCCTCTGCTGGTAGTCGGACTGGAAGGTGGACCTTGGAAGGTCACAGCAGCTACGGATTGTGGTAGCAATTTAGAGATTTTGGTCTTCAGTTTAGATAGGCTTTCCATTGAAAAATACAACACCCAGTAGGGGCCCTTCAGAACTATAAAATGTATCCATGGTAGTTCTTTTTTATATATGCCGCAAGAAGTGGGCGAACATTGGGTGACAAATAAGAATTTAGTGGATTGGAAATGCAAGGAAGCAAAAGAATACTGTGATTGTTGACAAGGAAAACAAATGAAAAAGATAGTTGACAATGCCCTCCAAGCATAGGCTGAGAAACGGAGGAATTGGTCAGCCTGACGCCCTCAACAGCCGGCTTGAATATAATAAATAGGTTCCAGTCACAGTTCGTTCCAGCAAGTAGACATTAATGGGACAGTACAATGGTCCATTATATTCATTTGATAAAAAAGAACCAAATACTATACAAAGCAAATTGATCAGCACAATAACATTCTCATGGTAGCACTATAAAATTTCATGCAAGTTACATTGTTGATACATAACTTGATGCCCTTATCAGTAATAAATATTATTAGAGAAAGAACTGCACTGATTAAAACTGAATTCAAGGACACAAGCTACTTTTGAAACTGAATGCTAACAGAAGTTAATTTCAATCGAAGGTACAGGTTTTCCCATCCATGGAAGCAAGCTGTGTTATCCATCTTGATGTTCCCCAGAAACCCAGTTACACATTTCCTTTTAACTCCTTCACATTATTGGCAGGTCCAACAAGTCTTCACATCTACAACCAAGATGGCAATTGAAAGAACCAATTACAGATTCGGCTTTGCATCCATTATACATGTATTACCAAGAGACCCATAACATAAGGTTATAAATTCTAATTACCCTCTCAGAAATATCGAATGAGAAATTAACATTGTAAATAACCAACTCGTGGTCACTATCTCTGGACCTAGTTCAAGAACTCAAAATGTGCAAGGAAACTGTTGATCTCATGGTCACCGTTCCATTCACTTTTTATACAAGAAAGCTCCCAATCTAAACTTGTACTCCCTGATTTAAAATATTTTCTTACAACTTTCTTTTTTAGCAACTCAGATACACCCAATAATCTGGCTCAATTGGACAAATCATACAATAATTCATTAACTTCCACAAATTATATTAAAGAGCTTTACCATGAGCAATCCATAAAGAACATGGCTTAACGAGTACTCCTATCATCCTTGTCACTTGTCTGTGGAGTGTACTGGCTGGTTGATGATGGTGAGTAACCAGGTTGACTTGGTGAGTAACCCGCACTGGGACTGCAAAAAGAAAAAAAAAAATTAAAGATTTACAAAACATTCTCGGCCTATATTGATTCAGCTCAACTTGATGATTCAGCTTAACTTGAAGAGGTACTTAGAAAAGAATATGAGAAAGGTATGCAAACCTGAACTGTGGAGAACTTGGGCTGTAGTCCGGACTTACACCAGAGTTATATGGGCTGAAAAATAGAAATATGAATATTATATATTTAGCTCTAAAAGAAGGCTTAAAACTGTGAAACAGTCTCCAGTCTTGTTCGTAAAGGAGGAGGCATTTTAAGACTAGAAAAATGGGGAAGACAAGGTTAAACATAACAATCACTTGCAAGATAAGCTAATGCAATGCAAGAAGAGAAGCTGCCAATATATGTTAGAGAGAGAGAATTTACCTGCTGGGACTGTAAGTTGGGCTTGATGGAGAATATGATGGAGATGTTGGTGAGTATGATGGAGATGTTGGGCTGACACCAATAAAAAAAGTTTACGCAGATTCATTAGAGCATAGATGATCCACAAAAAGAAAAAAACATCAATAAAGTAATTAGACAGTGTCCAAGACTTGACTACAACAAGCCAATTAACTATTGTGTACATATAGGATAATGATTCATATTGGAAAAGCAAGTTCTGCACCTCTGCAATGTGATTGATTAAATAAAATGGAAAGAAAAAAAATGAGAAGAGCAATTTTGAACATATCAACGTGAAATCGAAAGATCATATGGATTATGATTCATAAGATTGCCGTTGTAAACATCAGAATCTAAAACATGTCTCACCTGTAATTAGGAGATGTTGGACTATATGGACTCGATGGAGATAATCTTGGACTGCTCGGTGAGTAAGCCAGGGACGGGCTGTATTTTGCTGACTGGGGATTGTAACTGGGAGATGTAGGGCTGTAGCTTGGTGAGGTTGGGCTGTAGCTAGGTGAGGTTGGGCTGTAACCAGGTGAAGTGGGGCTGTATGCTGGTGAAGTAGGGCTGTACGATGGAGATGTTGGGCTGTATGAGGGTGATGTTGGGCTGTATGAAGGTGATGTTGGGCTGTATGAAGGTGATGTAGGGCTGTATGAAGGTGATGTAGGACTATATGCAGGTGACGTGGGGCTGTATGCAGGTGAAGTAGGGCTGTACGCAGGTGAAGTTGGGCTGTAGCTTGGTGAAGTGGGACTGTAGCTCGGTGAAGTGGGACTGTAGCTTGGTGAAGTGGGGCTGTAACTTGGAGATGTGGGGCTGTAGCTGGGTGAAGTAGGCGAATAAGATGGACTTGTAGGTGAATATGCTGGACTAGTTGGACTATATCCCGGAGAACTAGGGCTATAAGTTGGAGAGGTGGGGCTGTACCCCGGTGAGGTAGGGCTGTACCCAGGTGACGTGGGGCTGTACCCAGGAGATGTGGGGCTGTACCCAGGTGATGAGGGGCTATAGTTTGGAGATGATGGGCTGTAGCCAGGGGAAGATGTTGGAGAGAAGGGCATTCCACTAACATAAGGAGAAAATTGAGCATCCGTAATAGGTGATAGGCGGAGATTTGGACTCAGCAGATAATTTGGAGACATCAATCCTTCGTGGTATGGGGTACCCGAGACTGGAGAACGTGCAGGTGTCATGCCAAAATCCAGACCATCCATATAACTAGGTAGCTGAAGTTCGATTGCATTTTTTAGCATCTCCTCATTGAGTAACAGGCCACAGTCACCAGTTCCAATAGGGGCAAGCTGACCCAACATGATATTTTCCGTTACACCCCTCAAATAATCTGTTTCAGCATATACTGCAGCATCCAGAAGAATGTCAACTGTCTCTTCAAATGAACATCGCATCATAGGCCCAGTATCATTTCGATTGATCCCATGACGAGTGATTGCCATCAAGTGGCCTCGGTAGGTCATTGTATCACAAAGAATAGCAAGATGTCTATAGTTCACATAAGAACCATCAAAAGATATAACAACACGCAATTCATCTAGCAGGGACCTCCGTACTGCCTCAATCCCAAGAACTTCAATAACTTCAATCAAGTGGTTGCTTGTGGTCCTCATAGCATCAACATCTTCATGACACATAACGGCTAGAAGATTGACACCTTCAGTATCAAGCATCCACTCATCATGTGGCTTAAAGCCTTCCTTCTCATCAAACTTCTGAATTTTAACATTTTTTATGAACACTTTGTTGATGTCTGGGATACCTCTTAGAGCCATTTCTGTCAACATGTTGCTTTCTATCTTCTTTAGGAAAACATCATCTTCAGCAGATTCATCCTGCAACTCACCCTTGGGAGCTTCATCATTCATAATACGGATACGAAGTATCAGCTTTTCAGCATTGTCATCATTAAAAATACAAGTTAAATCATCATCAAATTCAAGGTTAATCTTCTCAGCAATGTCAGCCATGCTTAACTTCTTATCTACCATCATTTCACGGTTTAACTCGATACGAAGCAGCCAAGGAGAGATTTTATCAGGGGAGACCTCTTCATCTGGCATTTCATAATAAGACCTGACAAAATCAACATCCTCTTCTATTATTGTGCTCATTGGGTCTGGATCATACCAGACTTCTGTTGCTTGAGTAACACTGCGAAGAGTGGTGTACTCCAAAGCACATTGCACATTTTTGGCCCTCTCTTTAGTTTTATTGACTTCAGGCTTCAAGTAGACAGAGAGAGAAGGCGTTTTGATTCTCTTGGCCACATTGATGATTTCCCTCAACCTGGGAACACCGAGAGTGACATTCTTTGCACTCACACCAGCATAGTGAAAGGTGTTTAGAGTCATCTGAGTTGCAGGCTCACCAATAGATTGGGCTGCAACACAACCAATCATTTCCCCTGGAGCTACGAGTGACTGTAGGAACCTTGACTCTATTTCACCAACAACCCACTCAAATGCTTCACGAGAAAGCCTGTATTCTTCCAGCACCCTTTTACTGGCAAAAGTGCTACGAAGCAGAATATTGAACAAGAGAGTAGCATTTTTCTGAGCTTCTTGGCTCAGCAAATCTTCGCCTGGAACAACCCTCAGTCTCTCTTGCAGCTTATCAATAGCTTCGACAATTTCCATTGGATGCATATCAGAAGGTCTTCGGAAGTCAACCTTGAAGGTCTTCTGAGCATTCCAGATGAGCCTCTTCAGATTAACAGGCAGTGGCAAGGAATTGTCACCAGTAGTAGCAATTTCCGTAGCAAGTTGGTATCTGTCTGCATCAAGCTTTTGAACTTCGGCCTCAAACACATTACGGAACTCCCTAATGGTTTTCAGATCATCAATAGGTTCTTCGAGCATGTAATTCGGTTTCCAGTTTTCATCATCAAACTCGTACCTGAAAACCCTATCAAATTCTGTTTTTTTCATTTTCAAAGAATCCAGCTTTTGGGATTCAATCCAAACAGCATCCATACCATCTTCTCCGTATAGAAACTGAATTACATCTCCCAACGAGTTCCTCACTGTCCCATCATACTTGACCATAATATCCTCCATAGCCTTCACAAGCCGCCTCTGGATATACCCAGTTTCTGAGGTCTTCACTGCAGTATCTATTAGACCTTCTCTACCACCCATGGCATGGAAAAAGAACTCTTGTGGTGTCAATCCACGCAGGTACGAGTTTTCCACAAAGCCACGACTTTCAGGCCCATAATCATCTTTTGTGAAGTGGGGCAACGTCCGATCTATGAACCCATACGGAATTCTCTTACCCTCAACATTCTGTTGTCCCACACAAGCAGTCATCTGAGATATGTTGATAAAACTTCCTTTAGATCCTGCAGTAACCATTGCTTTAAGATTATTGCTCTCAGATAAACTCTTCTGAGCACTACTTCCAGCTTCATCACGAGCTTTATTTAGCACCTGAAAGATAAAAAGAATCTAGAACTCAAGACAAAACAATTCAAAATGAATAAGATCAATGTGCAGAAGCATTCTGATCAATGTACCTGGTTAACTTTGTTTTCAAATGAATCCATCATAGTCCGTCCAGGTTCAGGTTCTAACTTCTTTTCTTGTGCACTCCTGATGAGGCCCTTAACTTCATTTTTTGCTTTCGAAATAGTTTCATTAATTTTCTCCATTGTTGCTGCATCAGCAATAGTATCTCCAATCCCAATGCTGAAAGCATTTTGCAGAAGCCAGTAATTCACAAGCCACTGTGTGTGACCAAGAAATTTACGAGCTGCATCAGGTCCAACCTCTTCCCTGTTTTCAGGAAGATAATTCAGTACAAGAGGAAGAAAGGGAGAGAGAAAAGGATCAGTTATATAGTTGTAGTAATATTTCATCTTCAAATGCTGCAACAACATTTGGATAACAATCCCATATATATTTCATGTTAAAATCTATAATCATCAGGATCTCCTCTTTACGGGGGGAAGACAGATGAGATCTAAAAATCTCCATCAAAATTCTTTCCCCTTCTTCCAGAAGGGGTTTGTCATAGATTGGTTGCAAGCATGAAATTCCTTATGTATGAAATCAGACCAGATGCTTTTACCTAAAAATGTAATCAATCATATACTGAAACTGCATACCAAATGACATGTACAAGACTCCCAGCAGATGCACCAAGTGTCCTTTTGCAGAGGGTTCCAGTGAGCACCTCCCCCTTTTCTATTCTGACAACAGTATCTCCCGGAGTTATGGATCCACTTTCAGTCTCAGAGTGCCAGCTAGAATATCTAATAAGATTAATTTGTTTTGGTATTATAAGATTGAAAACTTGTTTTCCAGTCCAAAGGGGTTCCGGCTTCAATATTGTTGGGGCAGGGACTTTCCCGTCAAAATCCTCCCACCACATCAAGATGTTCATAAAAACATCCTGCAAAGAAGTACCTTCTATTAGACTTATGAAGGAATCTTAAAAAATGCGACATTGTAAGCTGTAAATTAAAAGAGAAATTGTCATTATTACCTTTGTTATAAAGGTATCCCTCTTGGTGATTTTACGGCAACCTAAAAGCGTATCCTGGACAATTCCCATTACTGGCCGATTTGCCTGGGGGGACACAATGCATTTGGGCACCATCATTAACTCCAATACCTCTGCTCTAGTTTCAAATGACTGAGGAACATGCATATTCATTTCATCCCCATCAAAATCAGCATTATACGGAGAAGTAACCGACAAATTCAGGCGGAAAGTAGAATAGGGCATAATCTTGATTCTGTGCCCCATGATAGACATTTTATGGAGACTTGGTTGACGATTGAAGAGGACAAAATCACCATCATTCAAATGCCGCTCAACCTACAACCACAAACAAGTGAAGTTGAAAAGTGGCAGCAAAAACATATATGCATTAAAAGCCTATGGGTTATAAACAACACCTTGTATCCAAGCTCCAAATGATGATCACTACTTTTCTTCAAGTACCGAAGGTCAAGCCTTTGTCCATCATCCCGTATGATATACTTGGCACCAGTTTTACCCGGGGGGGGATGGGGTCCATACTCTACAAGCTCCTTCAACCTGTTTTGTTTTTTGAACTTCCATTTATCAGTGGATTCATAAATAACAAGAAACAAAAGCAAGCTGTGAAATGAAGTGAGGAGACATAAGAGAATATCAACCTCTCGATGTTATATGGAGTCACCGTCTCGGGGTATGTCAGATTTAAAGCAATACTCCAGGGTACTCCCAATTCATCAATGTTGATAGTTGGATCTGGAGTAATAACTGTACGCGCTGAAAAATCTACTCGCTTTCCCATCAAGTTACCCCTAATCCGGCCTTCTTTTGCCTTAAGCCTACTACATATTGATTTGATAGGCCTTCCTGATCTCTGTGTAGCCTGCATATTAAAAGAAAAAAAAAGGCTTGCAATCAACAGAGGCTTTTGAACGAAATATAGAAATCACATCACATAGAGCCACCAGATATGTGTGAATTCATGCCGGTATAAAAATAACCATACCCTTGGCAGTCCTGGCAACTCATTGTCAAAATATGTGGCTATATGGAATTGCAACAACTGAGCAAACTCTGAAATAATATGCGCAGGTGATCCATTCCTCTCCTGTTTCTTTAGATTCTCATTGTGCCTAATAATCATAGCCAACTGATGCGTTAAATCATCCTACAAGCAACAGAAACAATGAGTCAGGATTGACACCATTGAAGCTAAATGTTTTCTCTGAAGATATTATTTCTAGTCACGGAAATTCTGAGAACAGTGAATTAGCAGAAATTCTCAAAACAGTGAATAACTTTTTACAAACCAAAATCTTGTAGAAGTGTGAGAAAAATCTCACCTCACTCCTAGAGGATGTATCCATCATTACAGAAGGTCTCACAGGAGGAGGGGGGATTGGAAGCACTTGAAGAATCATCCAATCTGGACGGGCATACTTAGGATTCAAGCCTAACAATTGGCAGTCCTCGTCGCTTATCCGTTTCAAAATACTAAGAACCTTTAACAAATATAAAAAGTTATTAGCACAATTGCAGAAAAAAAAAAATTACTAATAAGAATGGAGGTCTGTCTGCTACTTCAAGTACAAATCAGCTACCCTTTCTGCAGTAAGTGTCTGTTTTCTTTCCACGGGTTCAGGAAGCTGTTCCTGGTCATCAGTTTTCTTCTTTGGCAACCTGTACTCAGCAATGATTTTCATACCATCAATAGTTAAGTTTGGCTGCTGAGCACCACAGCCACCACGCTTCTTCTTAACTGGTTCTTCAGTGTCTTCACCTTGGACGTCAATCTCATCACCACCTTCACATTTGGTTTTGTTCTTACAGGCTTCCAAAATCTTTTTCAGCCTGTTTTTGGGATTCCTTATCCTCAAAGCTTGCTTAAACTTATGGTCATCCTGAAATTTCGGATTAAAAATTTAAATGTAAGATAAAAATAAACTAATAAGCAAACCACTGAACATTGAAAGTCCAATCAGACCTTTCAGCATGTCATTCAACTAATAATGTGGAACTCGAATCCTATCATGATATACATAGCTACCATCATGAGATCAAAGCTTTGCCCCATTACAATGTAAGTATTTAAAAATAAATACCTCATCTGCTCGAATTTTCGAGCAGTTGAAGCAAACACAACGCAATATAGCAAGCACGGTCTTCATAAACCCAATATGGAACATGGGTTTGGCAAGCTCCAGATACCCAAAATGACCGGGACACTCTGCCATGTTTCCCATGCAAGTTTCACACTTCATCTTTCTATCAATAGTACCAAGCCTAGGATCACTTAATCCTTTTGGCTTCGGCTTTCCATGCTCTGTTGTCTCACCATATTCAATCTCTAAATTAGACATTTGCCTCTGCAAACCAAAAAAACATTAGGAATCAGAAGCCAATTAGGCATGAGTAATCCAAATATAAAATCAAAATCTTGCAACACCCAATTTAGTACTAATTAAGTTAAAAACAAAAGAAGCAACATTTTTTCATTTCCATTTGTTTCACATCAACCAAAGAAACGGACTGAGCAGTATAAGGATTGTGGAAATTACAATCTCGTCGGGACTCAGTATGCCGAACTGAACCATGCGGACTTTGGACACCTCCGCCGGCGAATAAGGAAATCGGATATCCATGATGATTCCAATTTAGATGAAAGCTAAAAGCTAGGGTTTCGGGAGGGAAACTTGAAATTTATAAGCATACAAAAAAAAAAAATCTTTTTGGGGTTTTGAGTGTTCCGACTTAGAATATTTTGGTTCAATTTGAGTCTGAATCAGAGAGATCGACTTCTTGACTCTCCTCGCAGAAAAGCTCCCATTGGAAGAGAAATCGAACTACATCCAGAGCCCTAAGGTTCTATTTATAGACGAAGAATGACAACCCCCTCTAGCAATCGAACTTTATCATGCGCCCTATGCGCACTTAGCGCATTTATTTGTAATGACCATAATACCCCGACACAATAAAGTGGAAGTTTCTTAGAAGTAGAACCGCGGTTCCACGACTCGTTTTCGACAATTTCAATGTCATCTCTCGTTTTATAGCAAGCCCAGTGTCTGCTCCGTTTGATCAAAGCCTTTTTCATCCCTTCCTCGTGAAAACGAAGCTCGTCAATGGCTTCCATCTATAGCTGTAAGGAGTGCGGTGCTAACCTGAACCTTAACTCCATCCATCTCTTCCCTCCAGACTTTTCCTTCGATGCTGGAAACAAGGGTACTGTCTCATTTGCTTCAGTCGACAGCACCAAGTTTAGGTTCGAGAAAGAGGACAAGATCAGACCTTTCTTCGAGACCTTGGACTATTGGGGAATCCAGAGAAAGAGAACAAAGATCAAGTGCAATAGCTGTGGTTGTCTTGTTGGGTACGTATATGATGATGGTCCTCCTCTTACAGATAGTCCCGGTCAATTTCACTTTGGACCCAGCCAGGTGATTCCTAGGGCCCCGAGGTATAGATTCAAGAACAAGGCCCTTCATATTACTTATGAAACTTGAAGCTTTCCTGTCCTATTCATGGGTTTTACGGTTTCTTGGTATTGGGTATTTCTGTTTGTGAGGGATGGTTTAAAGTTTCAATCCGCTAATAGGTTTGAAGGTCTTCTTGGACCTTCATGTGTAGTTTTGTATGATCCTGTTTGGTTATTTGCATTTTCTGTATAGTTAAATTGTGTCCATAGTAAATGTTAGATTTTACAATCTTTTTGAATAAATTGGCACTCCTTATTTTTATTCATAAACTAGTTTTATCTAGTTAGTGAGTGAATCATAGTTTATGATTGTGTTCCATCTCCTGTAAGGCACACTCCTACTTATGAAATATACTTCTTTTTCCAGTTTTACTTGTAGAATATTCACCTTCCCCAGTTTCAGTACTGATTGCAGTGGCAAGTTGCAACAACCTAAGTGCAACTTTAGTGAGTGATGCATACTATGTTTGCCAAAACAAAAGAATTCAACAATATTTTCCATAGCTATGGAAAGCCATTTCTGGGACACTGTCGTGGAAATTTAGGTTGGATAATTAGTAGCCCTTGATTCTAATTTCTCCTATCTTCACTCAATATCCCCCAACTAGGAGAGTTTTTTTCCATTGAATTTCTTTTGGAAACTCTTCTGAGAATGAAGTAATTGAAGGTGGAAAATGGAAGTTCTGAGTCGGAGCTAAACCAGGTGGTTCACTTCCAAGGTTCCGGTTGTGACAAAACCAGGATCCACTGGAAGCGTGACTAAAGCAAGAAATTGCCTAGTTCTGGAAGCAGAAAAAGATCACCTCCTTGCTGCTATCAAGGCAACAGCACGTGTCCAGGAATGCTATCTCGCAGTAAGGTTTTATGATTTACATATTGCATATGTGAGACACTAAGGCCACGACCATCAATTTTACCAACCCATCATGCTATTTTCTGTTCTAATTCCTACTATCCCCGAAGTTAATGTCCTATGAACTAATAGCCTTATACTCGACCAAAGAAAAGTTCTGGTTCTGCTCCGAAACAAAATGATGAAAATTGTCAATTTCCACTTGGCTTGAATAGCTGATTCCGCATACTGCATATCAAGCCATGCCCCCTCCCCCCCCACCCCAATATTTGTCCAGCAAAGATTTGAAGAAGAATGAAGTATGCATTGGAATCAAAGACTGGTTAGTGAGAAGTTTATCAGTTACTGACTAACAAGTGTATTTTGGTTGATTAAAAGTATTCACGGGACTTAACAACTTAAACTCTTGGTTAAAGATAGTTATTTGAAATTAGCCCTGACTTTAGAAAATATCTATTCTCTTCTCTTCTTCCCCTGAAACTCCATTTTGCAACAATGAGGGCTTAGCTTATCCTACCTCTGATGCCTGTGGGAAGAAGTATGGAAAACAGTGTATCAGGTTATCAGCATACATATAGAAGGTACTGTTGTATCTTGAATCTAGTACTTCTTTTTTCCATGATTTATGTAGTAAAACTTTTCCTAACAGAATCTCTCTGCATGTACAGGTGGATAAAAAGCATGTATGCATACTTGAATCAAACATCTGGGGAACCTCCAAAAGAAGAACCACCACATACATTCCCAATTGTTTGAATTATAAGTTTACTACCCTGTATTCTACCTCTGTTGGTGTCTTCTAGACCATCTGAATTAGGGGCGTGATACGGTGCGAACTCATTTGTGGGACATTCCGTTCGAAATTCTGACGTGCCCGAAATACATAGTTAAATCATACTGGTAGCTCACAATCACACGTGCAATAATTGCAACTATTGACCAGCAAAGGCATTGTCAGATTACTCAAATTCGGCTACAAACAGAGCCATTGTTGAACTCATAACAAATGGCAACATCTCCCATTAAAGACGTCTCTTCCACTGAAATCCTAAACCCTTCCAACTCAACCAACTGTCAAGTTTTGATCGATCAGCCTCCTCAGTTGACCCCACAAGACTCTGATCACGAACCCCCCAATTCTCAGGGACGGCCTCTTGCAGATCCTTTATTTAGGAACGCTAAATCCGAACAGATTTACAAGTCAAAGATGCTGCTTACAATGATCTTTTAACACCGACAGAGAGGCGATTTCTCCAGCAGACATAGAAGCTTGAGCTTCAAAGGCTGGCCAAAATAGCCAGCAAATCTCATCGTGATCGCATTCAGCGGTTGAATCTATATCTGGCCTAATCTATGTGAGCATTATGACCTTCCAAAAGTAGGGCCAGGCTAACTGAGCATTCCCACTTTATTAGGATGTATTGAGTATTAACAGTCACTGATTGTTTGGACCCCGGAAAAACTTGCTTTGATTTGAGAGCATATATGAGAGACTTTATTTCGTTGGCTTATTAGAAGTCTTAGAGGGTGACTTTGTTTCATCTCTGGCTTTATTGTGCTTATGCAAGGCACACTGGTCCTGGTGCCTGCCTATTCTGCTTTGTTTACAGGAATTTTAGTTTTGAGACTTTCTAATTCTGATTGGTTTACTTTACCTGTCCAAGAAATATGGAGAATTTTTATTTTTTTTCCTCTTTTGCCAGTGAAGAAATTGTTAAGCAAAACAAAAAGGTTCATCTTTGTTTCATCCTTAAACTTGGTCTTATTAGTCTGCATCCGCCGACAGATCAAAAGAACGCAAAATGTCCAATTTTGAAAGATTTAAAACTTGTCAAATAAAAAGGCAACAACCTGAATCATTTGCTGAAGATACATTTTCTGATGAGAAACGAATAAAGATGAAGAGGACCCACAATTACAACATTCAGACCAGAATGGAAAGCCTTCTCTCCTTAATTCCCCCGAGGAAAACCAGCCTCTGTTCTTACTTCAGGCGTGAAGATGAGTCCTGTAGCCATGGGAGTGAATGCTGGTATGGCCACTATGAAGATGAGCTTCGACCTCAACCAGTTAACACGTGGGACTCAATGAGAGTGAAAAAAATAATTAATGAGCAAGCAAGAGAAATTTTAATATGATTTAACTATGTATTCAAGTGCGTGAGAATTTCACACTGAATGCGCCCATAAATGGGTTCGCACCGTTTCACGCCTCTGAATTATTTCAATTTATTATGTCACTTGGCAATCTGAAAGTCTTTGTTCCTTTGTAAATGTTTTATGAGCTATTTGGGATTCTCACATGAATAAGTACACCGACACTTTGTTATCAGACTTAAATTATCTATAAATAATTGGGATGTTACTGCATAAACAGACCCTATCTTGGTATAATTGTACATCAAATGCCAAAATGCAAGTGTATTTTTCCATTTCTGCAGATTGTGCTCACCTTACTAAGCTTAAAAGTGATCTTCCCTACTAATATTGACAGAACTGATCACCCTTTTAAACTGTAGGATGGTTGTAAAACTGTGGTACATCTAGCATTGTTCTAGATTATAAATCATAATCCCATGAATTCTCTATCATTTTTCTACCGTTTAGGTTATGAACCAGCCAATTTCTCTTTCTGCCTCTATCTTTTTACATTTAAGAGCGAAGATTATATATAAGATTTTCAACTAAAGAATCCACAAATCCAAATTAGAATTTTTGTAATTGGACAAGGTTAATATTTTCTAGGAATGCATTGGGGTCGAGTGGCTTTAAATTAAAACTCAAAATTTCTCATTTAGTGAGAGTTGATATAACTAAATTAATAAAGTCATCTGCAAGGTTCATAAATTAAATTTGAATAAACTAGCATCTTTTCTATTTGGTACAGAACTGCAGATGAGACCTTCTTAACGACTATCTTTCTTGTCTTTACCTCTTATAATGGTAGAAATAAATTGAATTCAACTTTTATATCTTTCCCATTTCAAATTATTTTGAGTCTTGTTTCGTCTTAGGGTCTTTGTTATATATGATGCATAAAACTTCAGATTTTCACAAGTTCAACCCCCTGCAACTTATAATTGTTTATTATGCACGTGTTTTCTACAATTTTTGCTAAAAGACTTCTTGCTGCAATTATATAATTAAATGAGGATTCCAAAACCATTGGACAAGATCATGATAGGTTAAGCTATTTCAATATTGTCGATTATTCTTAGCAGGACAAGATTTTCTACAGCAATATTTTTTGTTAGTAAATGGTCTTGGTCATTCTTTTTTGCTAGGAAGTATAACGGGTCATTAGTCATTTGTTATTATTAAACATATTTTAATATAACTTCGAAACTCTACTTCTCCATTGACAATTACCATAAGCCAGTCAATTTTTATTGTTCTAGGCTGTTCAAAAATGCAAGAATTCTGGATCTTCCCCAATGCTTTCATACTTATTGTCAAGGGAAAGTTCTGTATCAGTCATTTTCTGTAAACTTATTTAGGTGTATAAATAGCTATCAGTCTTGGGGAATTGATTAGACAAAGTGGGTTTCCTTAGCATTGATCTTATTGCTTAAAAGGTTTTGATAATGAAGCAAACAAAGGGGGGAGCTGAAAGTTTTGATGCTAAGAAAAAGCATGTGATTCCACAGCCACCACTGCTGCCCCCACTTCCAAAGTTCTGCACTGTACCAAAGCAAAGAGCAATGGACAGTGTGACTAAGCAAGAAATTGCCGAGTTCTGGAGGCAAAAGCAGATTGAGGAAGAAGATCACCTCCTTGCAGCAATGAAAGCAGCAGCACGTGTTCGTGCACGCAATCTAACGGTAAGGTCAGGTTTATGATTGGTGTATACTGACTAAAGAAAATATTGCCTTAACTTTTGATGTTGAATTGTGCTGATGTATATAGGAGGAAGACTACAAACGCTTTGAAGTTTCCTTGGAGAACGACAAGGATGAAGACGAAGATGGGCATCCCAAGGTAGAGAAGCTGGTCAGAAAGGATGCCACCACTAAAAACAGTGAAGAAGATGTGAAGAACAATGAAGTGCATGTGGGAATTAAGGATTGGTTAGTACAAGCAAAAATTGTTAGATTATGAAATCTTATCAAATGGCACTATAGGAGCAAACCAGCCATATGAATTTTTCTTGAATCTCGGATACTTTTCATTTTTATTGAATTTATTGTAAATTTTTTCCCAACTTCATCTCTTTGACATATACAGGTGGACAGAGAGCATGTATGCATACCTGAACCAACCTGCCAAGGAGTCATGTATGGAAACTCTCAAAAGAAAACCACCACTTACATTCCCAATTTTTTGACATATGATGAGACCACTCCCCTCTATGTTACCTCTATTGGTGTCTTTAAAGCAAACTTGAATCATTCCAATCATTTAATGTAAAATGAAAGGGAATGTTATGTAGAACAGTCCCTCTCTGGGTCTTATTGTGCTTGAAGTAATGAGAAGGTAATATGTTTTCAATTTTTTGTCCCTCATTGTCATCCTTTTTGAGTGGTTCCTGAATCCTCGCAGTAGTAAGCTTAAATAAACAATCACAACTATGCAGTGCTACTATCATCTTAGTCCGCACACACAAGAGGAGCCCAACTATGAGAGTCTCTAAACTCATAAGTAGCTCAGCCCAAAATGTTTGGGCCACTTTTAGCAGTCTTTTAGTGAAAAATAAAATGTATTTCACGGGAGCCTCATATTTTATTAAAAATAGTTCCAGACACCTAATAACACAATGATATTTTCACAAAGTACTAGCTAGGATGGATCCAAGAATTAACTAAGTTATTTCAAGGATATCAATGTAATTGACAACTTTCATCAAAGTAATTTTCCTATGTTGATCATTTAACAACATGAAAGAGAGCCTCCATTTTTAAACAAGTGCTGGGAGACAAGAATCATTTGCTAATTCTAAGCTGAATTTCCACAAGCAATAGTCCAAAGATTTCTTATTTTTGACAAACCTGCTAAGGGCTCTCATTGTTAGTAATATGCTCTACAAGCTAATGATATTAGATATCTATGGTATATTACTTATAAATACAGTCTTATTCAGTTATTAATAAAATGAATATGTTTCATTATTATATGGTATTATTATTTATCATGTATTTTAATTGCTAGTTAATTCTTTAGTACGAACATGATAAATCTCATAGAATATAAGCCATGAAAATAAGAACCATGATGTGATCATGCTTATGAGATATATTTTCTTAAGCTTTGTTCTTAAATATTCCTAATCATAGGATCATTAATAATGAGAATTAATGATCTGGTTAGATTAGTACATGTTATATTAGCTCAAATGTTGAGGGATTTGACACTATAATAAACATGTAGGTGCTTGTTAGAGAACAAGTTCATTGAATTGACTCGATCATAGAATACTTATATGGACTTTTACATAGTTGTCAATGAGTGTTCTTTGTTGTAGTTGTGCAAATGATCTTCAGACCGGAGGCATCATAAAAACCTTGTACATAGGTTATTGTGCTTTAATACTATCTAAGTATAATTCACCATGGGTTATACAGATATAGATGTTGGGTATGACTATCTATGTATGAAGGTATATGAATATACAATAAGGGATCTATCACTCTCAGTAAAGAGAGAGAATGTTCTATGTTATCTAATTAAGACATAATTCAGAAAGTCCCTGGCTAGGGTGGTGTGAAACTAGATTAGAGAATTTAAGTTTCACCACATGAGTTATGACTTATAAATAGATACATCAGATTAAACAATTTAGGGTTTGACATTAATCCATATTCTAAGTTTAATCAGGAACATTGAATGATGGAAAGATTGAATTGCATGGTAGCTAACAACGGAAAGGTTCACAAATATATTTATATTATCTAGGTAGTCATCACATGCTGCTAAGCATCAATCTTGACTTATAGGTAACTCGAGAATTAATTTAATAATTAATTCTCATTAATGGGTAAATCAAAATTAGTTTTGATTTAAATTAATTAGATGTGGATCTAATTGAAAAATACATTAAGTTATTGTGGCCTACTGCCAGTTTAATATGAACCTAAGGGGTCACACATAAATGGATGCAATTTGATTAAGAGAAGTTTTGGGCTTTCATGTAATTACAAACAAATGATATTTGAAATTTAAAATAGGATTAACTTTGATGAGATTTTCTTATTTTATCTAAAAGTCTCTAATAGATAAGATCTGATCTTATTATTAGAGTACAGTTATATCATACTTAAATAAGGATTAGACCTAATAAGTAACGTGCGTAAGTTTTATTCAGATATCACAGAGAGCCAAAATTCTCTGCAGAGAATTATTGGCAAACTTAGTATTTTGTAAGGCGTGAGAAAATCTCATCACTTGTGCTAGCACACAAGGAGATTTTTGACAGCCAACACATAACTCTTGATCAAATCATTCGGTGTGGATACACTTAGAGGTTGTACACCATGTACAACTTGTGGATCAAAAGTTAAAATTGTCCTAATCACTTCAAGAGGTAATATTCTATTTATAAGATTAATAGAAAAACAGTGATTCATAAACAATAGAGATTATCCTAGAAATTTAGTTATGCCGAATTTTTTTAAATTTCGTTGTGCCAGTATAATCAAAATCCCTACACTCATGACTTTGCCAACAATTTCATTTATGTTTTATATGTATTGTAAAAATTATACTAGTGAATAAAATTTTCCTTTTCCCTTCTAAGCGATCCACACATCCACTCCACTAATTATTCTTAAATTATCTGGCCCCACCTGCTACACTGAAAAAGCAAATAAAAAATTAATGCACAATTACCTTTAAGTTCAAAATTTTGGATAAATTATCTTTTTTTTTTTCATGTGTTAAGTCTAGATTTTATCAGGCTGAGATGTATTCTACATGACAATCTGATCTGTAATATATGAAGAGGGTGGTCTTTTGGATATGGAAAATTTTCGATGCTAAAATCAATATAATCAGAGTAAATAAGCTGAAAAACTATAAAAAGAATATAAGTTATAGAGAACAATCTACTTTATTTTGAGGTTTTGAGCCTTTTTATATAAGAGTTTTATCGGAATATTAATTACAACAGTTATAACATCCGTTACAATAATAATAACGTCTGTTACATAATAATGGATTATTATGGCGTATGTTATACTATTTATAGGAATTAATGGTGGTAGTTACGATTCGGATTAGTCTGTTATATTTTAACCATGTCACGTGAGAACTCGGGTGATAGCCATCTTGGTGGCTCAATGCTTAGAATTTCCGGGCAAGTGCTGTAGAGGTATTTTGGTCTTATTGGGTGTGAAAATGTGATAAGCAAATTTATCAATTTTGGGATTAAAAACTCAAATTAAACGGGTTCTAACGAACGGAGTCAATATTATGTCTGGATTTGACTAGGCTAATATGCTCTTTACGTGACAATCTGACTTGTAATATGTGAAAAGGGCAGTCTTCTGGACTTAAAAAAACTTCGATGCCAAAATCAGTATAATCAGAGTAAGTAAACTGAAAAGATATAAAAAGAGTATGAGTTTTTAGATAACAACCTGTTTTGTTTTGAGATTTTGAGCCTCTTTATATAGGAATTTTGTCATAATATTAATTATAATAATAACGTATGCCCGCATAACTGTATAGAAATATTAAATTAGACCCTACAATTAGTTGACAATAAATCCCCAATTATACAATAAATGAAAACTTAAAAATACTAAGGATTTTATTGTCTTATAATAAAGGGTTGGCAACATAGTTTAGGTGGTAGGCCATTGACGTTATCAGTAGTGTGGGGTTGGAGAAGTTGAAATGGTGGTCATTGGCTCTATCATCATCGTGATCGTCATTGTCAAAGGCTCAACTTCAGATTTTTAAATACCTTAAGTAAAAATCTAAACAAATTGAGGATTGAATACTAAATAGAAATCAAGTCATTACCTGGAGAAGATTACAACAAAAATTTGATTCTTGGAGAATGAAGGTTTGAGATTTATTGTCCAAAATGAGAGACTGAGAGAGAATCAAAGTTAGCCAGAGCTCTGTATGGCCATATGGCCGTAGCGAGGAAAAAAAAAAGAAGGAAGAAAGAAATTAGGGAAAAAATTAATTAGGGAAAAAAAAGAAGAAAAAGAATCAGAGTCAGCCAGAGCTCTGTATGGCCATATGGCCGTAGCGAGGGAAAAAAAGAAGGAAGAGAGAAATTAGGAAAAAAATTAATTAGGGAAAAAAAAAAAAGGAATTATCGTTGACGTGAAAAAAAAAGATTTTGGGATGTTTGGATACAAGTTTAAAAAGCTGATGTGGCATATTGTGTAAGGAGGTAGTGTGAGGATGTTGTGTGTATGTAGTATTGTTGTTTTTTTTTCTCCCTTAATAACTTCATATTATCCTACCGACTCACATAAACTAATTCTTTTCATTAATTTAAATTAATTAAAAAAATAACTTCTAAATAATTACACACTCACACACTAACTCATCTTTATATATTTTAAATAAGAATCAAAAACTTAAAATAATTACCACTTTATACTTAAAACAAAAAAAAAAAAAGTCATTTGACATGTGTGTCAACACGTGTATGTGGCTAGTTATTCCAACAGATAAAAGACATTTATGTCTCTTATTTTAGAATAAGCATAAATATATATTATATTTAACAGTGGCTTAATGAAATAAATTTTTTATTTTTCTTAAATACCCTTATAAGTCTATACTATATATAAAAGTATTTAATGGCATAAAATTTTATTTTCTTAAATATTCTTATGAATTTTTATTAGTATATAGATATCCTTAGTTGATATTTTACTTCAAATAGATTATTATTTTTATTTCTAATTATTTTTTATTTTAATATTAATAGAATTGTAATTACTTTATAACTATTGTTATTCTAGTTAGGGTACCGTCACTAGGGTTAGAGTTAGGATATCATAACTAAGGTTAGAGTACTATAATTAGGTTTATGGTTAGAGTACCATAATTAGTATTAGGATTAGGGTTAGTTTTTTGTTCTAATTCTTTTTATAGGATTAGGGTTTGTTTATTTGTTCTAATTCTTTTTATATTAATAAATTTATAATTTGTCAATAACTTTATATCAATAATACTTAAGATTGAATTTATTAATTTTTTTTATTTAATAAGTAATAAATAATTATAATATGAAAATTAAAAAATTAAAAAAAATACTAAGATTATAATTTTTATGATTGTAATATTATTGTGTTTATTCTTTTTCTATCTTTAGAATATTAAAAAATATATATGTATTATGAATTCAACTTTTTATTAAATCTATTTGTTTGATGTAATTAACATGAAATATTATTTTTATTAAATTTAAGTTATTAATATGCATATCAATTATTGATAATCATATATATATATATTACTATGAGCACGATTCATGCGTGATACGTGTGCTACAAAACTAGTTAATTAAAAAATATATAAAACTTACTCTCTAAACACATATATGTGGCTAGTATTATAAAAGAAAAAGATCCCCTGGTCTCTTATCTTATATAATATATCTAATTAAGTTTTTATTAATTTCAATTAAGTAAAAAAACACCTCTTAATAATACCCACAACCTTCTCAAGTATCAGTTCATTTCTCTTCTAATAAGTAGGATTAAATAAAATAAAATACCTAACAATTTTTTTTATGCTATCAATTATATAAAAATATCTTTTATATTTTATTTGAAATAAAAAGAGCCTCTAAGCTCATGTGTAGATGTGTGCGACGGGGCTAGTTGTCTATAAGGTTGAAAAGTATGCAAATCTTTTTTTCTATAATTTTCTCCCAATTTCCCTCTTGGAACTAAACAACTCTTGAAATCAAAACCATCATATATGATATAAGATGGTAAATTGAACTATTCAATATTATAACCTTCCTATTATCATGAGATTAAAAATTAAAACATATTCACAATCCAAGAATGTAGACATAGAATGCCAACTATAATTATTTCGTAATATTATTATATTATATAATTCATAATAAATTAATGCAAGCGACGACTAGACGCAGTTGCCGCATACGACAGGTACCCAATTTCGAGTCTCTGGCTATCTCAATTCTCAGAGACATAAACACAAACATAAAGACGCAGAGACTTTTCAGAGTACAAAAAAAAGGCGCCTACTTCCAACTCGTCACAGTGTCATACAGATTCAGATCGTACACTCCAATTCCAAGGGATATTCCTTTCCCAGATCGATTTCTGGGGTTTTAATTTTCAGTCTAAGGTTCAATAATGGTGAAACCGAGGTATTCTCGTTTACCAACTCGGAAATCGTCTTCCTTAACGATGGTCCTCACTATGCTCGTTATGTTCACCTTCGTCATTCTCACTCTTCTTGCTCTCGGGTTCCTATCGATTCCTAATAGCTCTGGTGGTAATTTACCGAAAGCGAACGATCTTAGCTCCATTGTTCGGACGACTGTTGGGAGGTAGTGGGATGCAATTCAAATCTGTTCTAGTTTTTCTTTTTCTTTTGGTTGAGTTGGCTATGATCATTTGGAAATTCCATTTCTTTTTGTGCTGAGTAGAAGTGAAGAAGACGAGGGAAAACGAGAGCAGTGGGTTGAATTGTTATCATGGGAGCCTAGATCTTTTATCTATCATAATTTCTTGGTAAGTTTTTTTTTTTTTTTCCCCTTTTCCGGAATTGGGCCTTATACACTTAATTTATTTGTAAAACTTATCATTTTGCATGGTTATTCTTAATTTTATGTATTTGTGTTTTCAGTTTGGCCAGTATAAATTGTATTCATGTACTGTGTAAGTCTATATCTGGAAGTGAGAATTCAATGATGGAAAAATACAGCATATACATAGAAACTGAGAAAAGAATAAACTTTTGCTCATCACACACGCAGAGCAAGGACAGCACCTTTTAGAAAGTGCATAAAATGGTCTCTTAGTCATTTTATATGTCCAGGTTATATATGATCCACTCATAAGGAGTGAAAAAAGAGGATAAAACTTCCATCTGATTAACATTGAAAAAGAGAAAGATAGTAGAAGAAAACACATCCCTAGTTGCCGTTGGTATATTTCTCATATATATATGTATATATATATATAGCCCTGCATTGCATCAGATGCAACTTGCAAGTGGATGAAGATTAACCATAGCAAGGACGTACTTGGTTGTGGGAAAATGGAAGTAGAAATGAAATATGGACTATTTTGAAATTTGGATAGGTAGTGATACTATGAAGTAAGAGGCTATTACATTTGGTTTCCCCCGCAGATAAGTTTTTGTCATGATAATGAGTTGCATTTTTGGTTAGTTACATGTTGATGCTTCATTACATTGATACAAAATCGATAATTTTGACTTTTCACCTACTAAAATTTAGCTGATTAATGTGAGTAGACCAAAGAGGATGCATTTTCTGTTGGTTATAAGTCGATGCTTGATCAAGGTGTCATATAGTACAATCTAGACTTTGGCTTTTCAAACACTAAAATATGCCTTACTAATATGAGCAGACCAAGGAGGAATGCGAGTATCTTGTCACTATGGCCAAGCCTCACATGCAGAAATCGACGGTTGTTGATAGTGAAACCGGAAAGAGCAAAGATAGCAGGTTTGATTTATGCCATATTTCTCTATAACACATCCATTTGAGTTAGTCATTGGAATGGAAGATATCTTCTTTTCTTTTTCTTTTTTCCCCTTCTTTTGTGTCCTTGCCTGAACCCCCAATATTAAGATCCTTACTTTAATTCATTCCCTCAATTGACAGAGTACGTACAAGCTATGGAACATTTTTGGCTAGGGGGCGGGATAAGGTTATAAGGAAGATTGAGAAAAGAATTGCCGATTTCACTTTTCTACCTGTAGGTAAGTAGTCTGTGACAGATTCCGGCATTCAGCATACTAGGAATTAGTACAGTCGAGTTCTTTCGTCTCTTTCTTTTTTCCTCCTTGGTTTCTTATATGAGAACTTATTCTTCAACAAGAATAGGAAAGAAAAAAAGCATTTCACATTGCTTTTCAGTTTTCAGTTGTTTCAGTATTCCTCTGTTTTCCGTTTGTCTGTAATATACCATCTGACATTTTCCAAACTGTTGCATATTATAAATCGTCATGTTATGCAGAACATGGGGAAGGACTTCAAGTTCTCCACTATGAAGTTGGACAGAAGTATGAGCCTCACTATGACTACTTTCTTGATGAGTTCAGTACTAGGAATGGAGGTCAGCGTATAGCAACGATATTGATGTACCTGTAAGTGACTTAAAGTGCCTTCCTCTTATCTGATCTTTATTCTGATGTGTCTTGGGTAGGATGACGGGTGCTCACTTCATATGCTCTTTGTAATGGACTATGGTACAGTACAGATGTTGAAGAAGGGGGTGAAACAGTGTTCCCTGCTGCCAAAGGGAATTTCAGCTCTGTGCCATGGTGGAACGAGCTTTCTGAGTGTGGAAAAGGTGGACTTTCCGTTAAACCGAAGATGGGTGATGCGCTACTTTTTTGGAGCATGAAGCCTGATGCCACTCTAGATACATCAAGTTTGCATGGTTAGTTATACTGGTCTGCTAGAACTATCTAGTCCTAAGTTTAATTGATGTCCATGCTAACCTCTCTTCATACTAGAGGAGATTCTTTGTCTAATTTATTTTTGTACTGAGTTCATCATATAGCAGCTTGAGCCATAATATGTTTATAGATATTACTTTTAATAGTTTTCCTTGACTTTCAGGTGGTTGTCCTCTTATTAAGGGTAATAAGTGGTCAGCTACCAAATGGATTCGTGTCAATGAGTACAAAGTTTGAATACATCGCTAAAGGTAATTATACTGCTTATAAATATAGAAAATCTAACGTATTCTTTGTATTATTAGTTATTTTATTCTTATTTCAGTAGCTGTTAGTCAGTATCTGTTTCTTGTGTTTATGCAACCTCCTCTTAGACAGTATTGTTGAAGAATATTAAGACTGAGGCAAGAGAAGGTTGCTTTCCCATTGCATTGTTTTAGATCAGGCTAATCTGAAGATTGTTTTGCATGCAGTTTCTGAAGTGAAGTTATCATATTTAGCTACATTGCTGCATCATCATCTCAATTCAATGATATGTTCACCTTATGTCGATTGACTCGGTTCATTATCAAGAATGTTCAAACTGTAATTTGTTTTGGTGTTTACTCATTACAGTCGAATTTGAAGCTTGTTGCCTTGTATTCTCATTAACATTGATCATTAATTAGGTTTTCTTTTTGAAAAAAAGGAATGTGCTTTGTCGTTAGTGGACTATAAATGGCATATTCATCCCCTGAACTTGATTCTCCTCTTTGGCAGGCTTCTAGAGTTTTCAGGTCAATGTTGTACTATCTAAAGATCTCCACTACAGCTCCACGTCAAGCCGTCAACAGACTCTAGAGTGCTTGACATACCTTGTTTACTGGTTGTTGTGGCAACTGTTCCTCAGCTAACTCATTTTCGTTCCGAAGACAGCATGTTATGTAATAAGAAGGATTGAAATATTTATGTGAATTACAAGCATCTATAGGTTTAGGAAATTGTCATTGCTGAGATAAGAACTGGTGTGCCCGAATATGAAATCAAGCACAAGATGGATTTCTTACAAAAAAAGAATATATAGTTGATGTTTTAAGATATTCTGATTTCCCCATGTGCGCCGTTTTGGGGCCGTAGGCTTCTTATTTTAATTGTAAACGGTTTCCAAAAGTCTATTCTAGATCAATTACCAGGTCCTTTGTTTTCTGCATTACCATATTTGTTGGTAAAGAATGTTTAGTTAGTCTAGCTTACAAAAACCAAAAAGAATGTTTAATTGTTTAACATCTTTGCAGCACGTTTACAGAGATCCTACTGATGATTACACAGTACGTATGTTTTTAAGAGTTAGTGGATGCTGAGGTATGCTGGAGGTTCTAACTTCAGTGCATAAATGTGAGTGCAATTAGAAAATGCCATATTATTCTCAATCCTCAGAATTTAATAAAGTGAAAAATCTGTTTTTATATGTAACTAACCTTAAAAATTTTAAATGGAACACTGGAAGATGTGTCATGATATTCTCAATCTTAAAAATTTAAAATGGAATACTGGAAGATGTGTCATGATATTCTCAATCCTCAGAATTTAGGTTAGAAATCTGTTTAACATCCAATCAACTTCAAATTTTCAAAACCAGAATATTGGATAGTCATCGACCATGTTATGATGACCATGAAGTTCCATTACTCATACAATATATGGGGTTTCTCAAGTTGAACGATGCACTTTTGTGCCTTATATAACCCATACTGATTATTTGGACATAGTAAAATCAGTAACGAACACGAACTTGGCAACTATGACCAAAAGACTTGGTTGAGGCTAATTCAATGTTTAGAATTGATCAAGTGCCTGATCACATACTGCAAAATACCTCCATGGTTGAAGTAAGCGAGTTCCACCTGCAAACATGTAACTCAACGTTCAGCAGGAAGGAGATAGTTAAGCAACTGGAGCTAAGCAGATCAGAGGTAAAGATAGAAAATAAAAATATGAAATTATCTATTTACCTCTGTATCAAATCTTAGAGTACATGTAAATGCCTGCCCGTTATCTGTAGTCACTGTGACATCTTGACCAGGTCTAATTTCACTCACGCTATTAGGAAGATTTATAGTGTACCGTTCATGTCCAGTCAATCCAAGTGTCTCTGCATCTTCCCCAGACTTAAAGCACAGTGGAATGATGCCCATTCCCACCAAATTACTTCGGTGAATTCGTTCAAAGCTTTTTGATATGACAGCTTTCACTCCCTAGGACCAGTAATGAATTGAATCATCATCACAAAAGAAAAGGCACATAAGGAAATTGATCAGAAAGAAAAATGGTATAAAGAATGTACAAGTAGCATTGGTCCCTTGGCAGCCCAATCACGAGAGCTTCCACTCCCATATTCAGCGCCAGCCAAAATGATTGTCTCATGTCCCTCACTCTTGTATCTCTGTCAGTCAAAATGGGAAAACAAATTGCATTTTACCGTGTAAAGAAGCAAGAAGGTAGTTACAAGTTTTTTCCCTCAAAGCAGCCATGGGAGACTTGTGGAATCATTCAAATGTTGAAATAAAAATTATACTGAAACGGGGGTTTAAAGATGGACAGCTTTGCAGTAATCAGATCATCCTTGAAGTAGAGGACAAAGCTACATAAGGTGCAAGTTATTTTCACATATTAGTTCTGAAAAGTATTTTGAGAAGTCGTTGGTAGAAACCTCCACAATGTGAAATTACACCGAGTGAAACACAATTGCCAGAGTGCCAGCGTTCCCTTTCAATAAATTTAATCACAATGTGGAAAATTGAGGGTGTGTGCACTCGTGTGCAAATATCTATCTTTTTTCTACAATCAGTAAATAGCACATGCTCCACACCCAGACCCATGATCTCATCTCTATCTTTCTTCTTTAGGGAGAGGTGTCATCAGCCCTATAGGTCATTAGAAACTAAACCCATAAAAAAATGAGTTCAAAAAATTTACCATGGCAGCATCAAAGACAGACAGTTTCTCGCCAGAAGGAATATGTACTGTTTTTGGTCCAACTTCTCCTTTTAACAACTTGTTGACAATGCGAATATTGGCAAAAGTGCCCCGTGCCATCACCTCATCATTACCACGGCGACTTCCATAAGAGTTGAAATCACGTCTATCGACACCACGTTCAATAAGGTATCTGGCTGCAGGACTGTCCTTGTGGATGCTACCAGCTGGAGAGATGTGATCAGTTGTAATACTGTCTCCGAAGTTTAGCAAGCAGTAAGCATTATTCACCCCATGGGGACCTGGAGGAGACATGCTCATATCTTTAAAATAGGGTGGTTCATGAATATAAGTTGATTTTGGGTCCCAGGAATAAAGCGTGCCAGAAGGCACAGACAATTGATTCCACATGGGATTTCCTCCAGTGATTGCTTCATATGTGGCTCTAAACATATCAGGCAGCACACTTGATTGTACAACCTGAAGAAAGGACAAATACAAACAAGTTGCAGTTTGTTATCTGTATGTACAAGTCACAGCTAAGCACGTTAGGCAACTTACGTCTGCTACTTCTTCACTGGATGGCCAAATGTCTCGGAAAAATATCTTCTTCCCATCTTTCCCCAATCCAATGGGCTCAGTTTCAAAATCAATATCTACCTGCATAAATACCTGCAAATTAGGGAGGGAGAGAGTTTCCTGGTGCATGCTTGCTAACAGATTACAAATCACAGTACCGTGCCAGCAAGAGCATAAGCAACGACAAGGGGAGGAGAAGCAAGATAATTAGCCCTTGTCAAAGGATGAACTCGGCCCTCAAAATTCCTGTTTCCAGATAATACAGCTGCAGCTACTATATCTGAAATATTTGGAAAATGACCTCATATATATCCTTAGTTTTAAAACCTAAACAAGCACTTAGAATAAGAAGATACACACCATGTTCAGTAATTGCAGATGCTACAGCTTCATCAATATCTCCTGAATTCCCAATGCATGTGGTACATCCATAGCCAACTATGTGAAACCCTAGCTGGTTTAAATACTTCTGCAAGCCACTACAAAAGTAATATAAGGCTTAGGAATGCTAATTTATACTAGCCACATGAATGTGATTCTCTTTGTGCATATGTCTATACTTGTCAAGATTAACAAGAATACCTCTTCAGCAAGTACTTGGTTACAACCCCAGAACCAGGAGCAAGACTTGTCTTAATCCACGGCTTCACCTAACATTAGATATCAAACAAGATATGCAGCAATCAATTTATAGGACCACAGAATGAATAATAACTTACTAATTACCAGGCTGTCGAACAATCAGAAACCTAAAAATTTGGCACTGCAACTGCAAAATAATTCATAGGGGAGAAAATGGCAAGCACATAGTGCTTCATTGAAGAAAATTACTATATTGTTGAGGCATGCTCTTTCTTTTATTCCTTTTCTTTTTCTTTTTCTTTTTCTTTTTCTTTTTCTTTTTCTTTTTCTTTTTTCCTCCTTTGGGTGGATGTGTGGGTCAGTAGGATTTTAAGGTGTAAACACACACATTGAAAGCAAAACTGTAACCTACACCGCAAACAAATGCTTGGTGATACCAAAGTTCCATGAAAAATACATCTACAATGGCACCCTTGTATCTCAAGATGACAGTCACATGTTGGATCACCCACATAATGTGGATGTTTATCACTTGCCAGGACAATTGAAAATGCTGATAGGATATATGAAATGAAAGTAGAGACATTTAACCTCCAATCCTGATTCACAAGCTTTCTTAGCAACCAATGCAGCTCCAAGCATGACACTGGGATTAGAGGTATTTGTACAACTAGTTATCGCAGCTATAACAACATCCCCGTGCCTAAGCTGTGCAGGAGTCTCATGAAATGAGAACTCCACAACCTTATTCTGAGATTCTTTTGGTACAGCAAAACCCTGTAACATAGTGCAAGATACATTAGCACCAGAATAGGAAGAAGGAAAAGAGCTACACTACAACTTATTGTACAACCATAATGCATAATCTGAAAACCAACAGCACCATATCACTTTAGGGAATAGTAGCAAGTGAATCCAGAAACAGAAAAGTGCCATGTAAAATTCCAAGATCACAATCAACAAAAGTGTCAAAGAATGAGCTAAAAGCTTAAGCTGTTGGGTGAGACCCATGATCAATTTTAATCTCTAACAAGAAAGGAATAGAATTAGCAAAAACGTGGGGTCATACACATGGAAGGGGGAAGAGGCGAGAGAGAGAGAGAGCTAGATATGAAGAGTTCAAGCCCTATGTAATATGTGATCAACAGAGAACTTTAAGACTGAAGCTGACATTGGAAAATTAAGATATTAACTACATAGTGAGGTTTGAGGTGCAGAAGCTCTGCTGCTTCTGCCATAACTTCAAAATTCAGGTTGTGTCCAGAGTCATTGTTGACTATTTTCAGACTTAAAACATTCCCACATACTATAACTAACTCTTGGCCCCAAAAAAAGACCCAAGTTCCTAACTCTGGAAGTATATATCCGGGATTTCCTATTTCGCTCTATTGGTTCTGGTGAATCTCCATACATTGACACGGGAAATGAATACGTAAATCATTTAAGGTCAGAGAAACCCTAGGAAAAAAAAACATTTAGATGGTTCTCAACGATTTAAAGATTGAACAACCTCATGAAACGGCAATTTTGTGGTTATTAATCAACACTTGTGATGAAAGCATACCTTAAATCCAACTCTATTGTCTAGGCATGCATGCCAATCTTCCTTCATTTCTTTCAAAGGGACTCGATCATGGGGTCTGCAAAGAATTTGATTCTCAGGGCATACCATGAAAGACTACAAATGCATTATTTAATCTTTGGGTGCATGCATGGCTTAAACATATGTGGACATTACCTCTTTGGACCTGATACACAAGGTTCCACACCCTCAAGATTCAATTCCAGATGAGAGGAGTACACTCTCTCAACTTGGGGCTAATTACAAGCAAAAAACTTAGTCAGATCCTGCCTTGCTAGATATTAGAGCTATACGATAACCCAATTAAGAAGCATTCATGATTTACCTCACTGTAGTCCACAAACATCTTATTAGCTCGTAAGTAGGATTCTATCCTAGAAACCTGCATGAAAATCACATCAGTGTACAAAGACAAAGAAACATCAAATGGCATCGTAATATTAATGTCTTACAGTTTCATCACTTCTTCCAGTCAGTTTCAAATATTGGAGAGTGACATGATCCACAGGAAAGAAGCCCATGGTTGCACCATATTCAGGAGACATGTTTGCTATTGTGGCACGATCTGCCAATGACAACTCTTGCATGCCTTCCCCTGAATAAGTGAGGTAAAAAAAAAAAGCATTTCAGATTAGATGAATAACCAAAATGGGCAGTAACAAACCAAAAAAACAACAAGATAGGGAAACATTGATGAGTTTACCATAGAACTCCACAAACTTGCCAACAACCCCATGCTTTCTCAGCACTTGAGTTACTGTCAGAACCAAGTCTGTAGCTGTCACACCATCTCTTAGTTTTCCTAATAATTTAAAACCAACCACACCGGGCAGGACCATGCTCATGGGCTGCATGCCAATAAGAAATGTGAGTATATATAATGCAGAACAAAGTGCACACTGCCAACAATATTTGTATGAACAACATCAAGGTCGTCATTGAGTCAAGAATTTAAAAGATAACAACAGAGAACATGGTGTTAGGAATAAAATATTAATGTATTTTGTAGTCCCACATTACTTAGACGTGGAAGTCTATGTTTTATTATTCACTATAAATAAAGCTTATGGGTGTAAGCTTTGAGATATCAATCAAACCCACAATCCTTTTCCTTATTCTATTTTATTTAACACGTGGTAATTCATGACTCTCTACAAATGATTTTGTGTCTTATTCTCCAGCAGTAAACAGAGTTCCATGATTAATTCTTTTACCTGACCGAGCATGGCAGCTTCTGCTTCAATTCCACCAACTCCCCACCCAGCAACGCCCAATCCATCTATCATAGTTGTGTGTGAATCAGTTCCAACAACACTATCAGGGTAAAGCATGCCATTTGTGTTGAGGACCACTCTACCAAGGTATTCTAGATTCACCTGCAACATGGCATTACAAAATTTGACTTGTGACTTGTGAGGAACTAAATTACTAGTAGAAGATATTGTAAATTGGTCTTTACAGAAATAACTGAGAGTAATTTACAATTAGACAGTATGTCCGTGCATATTTATGTTCAATTACCTGGTGGACTATCCCTGATCCAGGAGGAACAACAAGCATATTATGGAATGCATTTGAACCCCATTTGAGAAAACCAAATCTTTCGTTGTTTCTTTGGAACTCAAATTCCATATTTGTCTGCACAGCATTTTCTGATCTTGCCACATCAACCTGAACCGAGTGATCAATGACAAGATCTACGGGAACCTGCATTCAGAGTTCAGACAAACTGCAAATTGATATCTCCTAATACACATACATAAAAGTAAAAATAAAAATAAATGCATCCATATGCTGCATAAGGTCTCTCCAAATCCAAATGACTATAAAAGTTGTAATAATGAAAAAATAGAAACGTAGAACTTAATCAATTAGTTTACACATTTATGCAGCTCACCAATGGGTTAATTTTGTTAGAATCACCACCTAGCTTGTTCATAGCATCTCGCATGCAAGCAAGATCAACAACAGCTGGTACCCCAGTAAAGTCCTGAGACCAATTAAGCAAACACAATGATTACCCAATACAAAGCTAACATTTGAAAAATTCTACGAAACAGAGAATGCTCATCTACATTTCCTTTTTCCAATATTGAAAGAACTTATATATGTATCTTCCCATCACTCACCTGCAGAAGCACTCTTGCAGGCTTGAATGGGATTTCCACCTGTTTAGGAGATGTATTCACCCAATCAATAATCTTTTCAACGTCATTACTCTTGACCTGAAACTCATCGCAGTTACGGATTGCAGATTCAAGAAGTATCCTGATAGAGTAAGGAAGCCTATCTGCGTCATCATTAACACAAAAAGCCACCATCAAAGCTCCACAACAAATTAATACATCCATCAGCAAAACAACTTCACTAAATTAAAGAAAAATAAATAAACGACCCAATCAAAGCTGTCTAACTCGTGAAACCGATAATGAAAGAAAAGTAGTAAAACCAGCACAAGTAGAATTCGAATATTTTCCTTCTCTTTCCAACACTTTCTTAGCAACCAATAGGAAAGTCATCGAAAATGTAAAACACTAACCAATTCTGGGATCGTTCAAAGCAGGCAAGCTGTAGTACTTTCCAAATTCACCACCTCCAGGCTTCTCAAGCGTCTTCAATATCTTGTTGAAAGGATTTTCACTAGCTGCAATCAACCAAACATCTCAAAGTGAAAGTCAAAAACGCGCTCAGAATTATCGTATTTTTCATGCTCGTAACAATCAAAATGCAAAACACTTACCCATGGTAACACTGCTGGTTCCGTATCACCAAGTTCAGCTTACGAAGGTCGGTAGCAGAGACTACGAATCAGACAGAGAGAGTAGGTGAGTTGTGTGAGAGTCAGAGAAAGGAGGAGGCAAATGTTGGAGATGGGATCCGTGGTCAACACGGTGCGGTCGTTTTGTCTGTATTACTTACTAATTATCTGTCGTATGAACCCTGAAATGTCGTTCAGGAATCGAATCGTGCTAACGTCAGTTAAGAATTCGATAATTTAAGATTTGAAAAATAGACATCAAACCTCATAATTTCATTTGAATTTTGACTTTTTACGATAGTTAATTTAAGAATAGAATTTTTTAATATTTTTATAATAATTGATCATAATTTTAGTAACATAAATTATTATTTTAAAAAAAAATTAATTTTTAAAAATTCATATTTATAACAACTTAATAAAATTTTAAGATTACCTCTCTTTAAATTCGAATGAGAATTAGTTTCACTTTATAATAGCCCGTGGGGATCACTTCCAAAAAACCAAAAAAAAATTCTTAAGCACCATTAGAAAAAACTTTTCATTTGTACTTATATCGTCACCGTTTTATTTATACAATTTAGTAAAAACAAAAAGTATATAATGATTCAAAAATAGTCACCTAGCTTAATGATTTTATTTATACAAACTACAAATATCGATAGCATCTCAACCGATTTAACTATTAATTACAAAAGGTGCAATTATTTAAGCCTAAAATATATTTTCTTATGTTAAAATGCTTCCCTAAGTTCACTCAAGAATTTTAGACTTTGGAGTCTTTAAAAAATTATTCATTCTCTTGCAAAAGCCTAATTGACGTAGACAAATTTTATTTTCAGTTGAAGACTTATGGGCACATTCCATAGTCAATTTGCAATAAGAGGTATGGAGGAAGGCCAAGGTACTATATCCTGAAAATATTTCAACATAGCCCATAACTCCAACTCAAGTCTCAACCTCTCAGAAATATGCTGTACCATTTCAATTCCTTGTTCAGCTGGGAGCCTGGGAAATGAAAGTCTGTCCTGTTTTCTCTGTCAATCGCAAGAAAAAATTATAGAAGAAAAGGGATGCCTTTCACGCCTATCAAAATGCTCATTTAATCAATTTTTATATATATAAAAAATAAAAAAACAGATATAATAAATGAGTTATACATACAATAAGGTATACAAAACTGTTTTAGATTGAAAAAGAGAAACAAGTTGTTAGTTTAACGAACAAAGATATATATTGATTTTTTGCATCTAATTGAATTCAAACAATGTGTTTATCAAGAATATTGTCATCTTAAACCCCAAGTATTATCCTCATCTACATTTGGCAAAAAATAAAAGATTTAACGACTTGATGATTAATCACCATTGTGGTATGCAGAAGGGGTGCAACAAAAATTAACGTAGAAATTGTGAAAATTTGTCTGTCATTCATCATTTCTGTAAGTTTGAGTTTGTAATTGTATATTTCAAAATATTTTTAGGAGATGTATTTGAAGGATGGAAATCTACATAAGATATTAGTTTAATGTAAGATAAACCACTAATTAAAAATATGGACTCACCTATAATTGATTCACCTAAAATGTATATTGTGGGTACTTATATTGAATGTGTGTCTCACAAATAAATAATCACCATAACCAAACCTCATCATCCAATTCCATTATGTACTTCATGAAGTCTTGAGAAAAAATTGAAGTCCACAAATCTTCAGTCTACTGTAGATTTTTCTAGAGAACTTGATTTAATAATGCAATTTGTTTGACTTGGTGTACAACAGACTCAAATAATGAGATATGGGGTCATGTTTAGCTTAACCACCAATAGAATTTACAAGGAAAAACTTGAAAATTGTCTTAATTTTGCTCACAACCACAAGCTTGGATTTTATAGAAAGAACCAGACTCTACAGCATTGTATAGAATGCAGGATTATGATCAGAAATTAAATATATTGACCTTGATTTAGATTTTCTTAGTGGCATTGCTCTCTAGCAGCTTACAGACCTTTGAAGAACAAGAAGAAGGATAAGGGTGGCTCATAATTTCAGCAGACATTGCGTCTCATTGAAAACAGATCACAATGACCAAAAACAGAGGAAGAAGAAAACAGAGGACTTAAATAAAGTGAAAAGGAAAACATGACACTGACATTACAACTTCCTTTATTTCAAAATTAAAACTTCTGTCCTCTTGCTTGCTTTTCTAGAATTACCTATCCATATATTTGATAATTATGAAAAAAATAATATACATACAAAAAACAAAGTGTCAAATAGTAAATACTTATCAAGAGAAATAAGTGCATAGAATAATTTGGTTTCTTGCGCTTATTCCTAGTCATGTTAAATCATTTTAGATCATAAATTCATATTAAGAATTTGATTTTGCCTTGTTAGGGTTATGTAGGTAATACAATTAAAAACAGGGGAATTAGCTACTAGATGTTTCTTTTGAGAAATGCACTTGTTTGGGGGTGAAAGACAACTCATAATGAATCTATGAGAAATCAGAAGTACTTTCTTGAATGTTTGAGGCATTGTTTGTGAAAAAGTATATTGAAAAATGGAGGGATGTCTTCCCATTTCATGTAATATTTAAATATTATCCACTAACAAGTAGCCTTTTAATATATAAAAATATAGCAAAATGCATTCCCATTTGATTATAATGTCTTAGATGCCTATTCTCATCATTTGATCTCTTATCCTCTAATTTTATTTTGTAAGTTGCATCCATCCTTGTCACCTCACATATTATATTTTAGACCTTACTTGTATGGTCCCCATTGGTTAAAATGAAATAAAAATAAAAATGTCAGTGTGTTACTTCATCTCAAGTGAGAGGAAAAACAAGGGTATGTTTATTTTGTTATAATGTAATTGATTAAGCTTGATATGGTGGATATTCAGTGAATGTAGAGTGACAAAGATTATGGAGAAGCTGTCAGCTGAGGTGGTAAACAATTTGATTAATCCAAAGCTTGTGTCAGTTGAGAGTGGACACTGTCCTACAAAGTCCATTACAGCCCACCTACTTATTGCACCATATTGAAGATATTTCTCCCAAGTACCGAAAAGGAAAAGTGATGATATTTTTTCAATGCCCATAAAAAGAATATGAAAACCTTTATACCAAACTCGATAATACATCTTATCAAGTATATTAAATAAATAAACTTTCATAAAATACAATATGCTTGCAAGAAAAAGAAAACCAGCTCTTATTTCAATTAGTTATCTAATTTTTATTAAAATTTACCTAATATTATTTAATCATGTTAAAGATAAAATATTACAAGTAATGACGATAAGAAGTCATATTAATAACATTGAATATGTATTATAAAATTTGATCATTTTAATTTATCAAAATTTAATAACAAGTCATATTAGTAAGATATGATACATTTCAACTAATTTGATCATGTGCAAATATAATAGATGTTGATATAATCAGCAAATATACAAATAATTTGTTTGATGAATCAAATTATCCAGCCCATCCTCTAACTTTTTTTTTTTTTTTTTTTTTCAGCCCAATAGCCATCTCCCAAGATCTTGATATTTGACCAATCAATTGGTGCAAAAACAGCTTACAAAACCGTCCAGATTGACTTGTAGCTCCATCTGTTTCTCCCCATTGAGAAAAACCAGTAAAAGAAAATTAATCAACTGTTATTTGGGAACCAAATAGTTGATTTGTAACCTGAGAATCACTCACAATTTTCAAAAGAAACTTCTTACCCTTCTCTGTTTGTCTCGTGGTCCTTGAAAACGAATTTATAGTAATTCGATTTTTCTTTTTCCTTTTGTTTGATAATAAAAAAGGGCAAAAAGAGAAAGAGGGTGGCATTAAGCAAAACAAGCTTTGAATGCGAGTTGGTTGACGGTAGTTTCTTTCCCTCTTCTCTTGCGGACTAAGTATACGGGGACTCTTCTCGTCCTCTATATAACCACACACACACACATATATATATAATCCTTAGCTAAACCCAAATCTTAAAGATCAAGCATTTCTGGGATTTTGGTTCGTTCTTACAATTTCTGAGCAACCCAAATGGATTTTTCCTCATTCCCATCTGTTATTTTGCCTTTGCCTTTGTCTTTGTCTTTGTCTTCGTTTTCTTTGTTTGAGAATTTTGTTGAAAGAGTTAAACAAATCTGCAATTTCGCGGTTTCTGCAATAATTGGGAACATTTTCTCTGCGATCTTCACCTTCTGTTTTGCTTTAGGTTGGTTTATTTCATTCCTTTCACATGTTCCACTATATTATTGATCTGTTTTGTCTTTGTGATATGAGTTTTCCAATTAATTGCATTTCGGTTTTTTGGTTTCTTTAGAATTTGTAGAGAATGATGTTGGATTTTATTTTATGGATACCCAATTGAAATTTTGTTCAAGAATTGAATGAAATTTTACTAGAAAAATGATTATTATGGATGTACCATGTGTTTGTTGGATTGTGAATATGACTGCAACAGAAGGTTTGATCTATAATGTAAATTTGGGAACCTCAGCCATTTTCTTCGTTGTATACTTTCTTTGTTTGAAATCCTTTGGTTTTGTTGAGATTGTCAATAACAAAATGGCTTCTTTTTTTCCTTTTTCTTTTTATGGCAGTGGGCACTTTGTTAGGAGCTATGACAGGAGCTTTGATAGGTCAAGAGACTGAAAGTGGCTTCATTAGAGGGGCTGCTGTTGGTGCCATATCAGGAGCTGTTTTTTCAATAGAAGTCTTTGAATCTTCCCTTATTCTTTGGCAATCTGATGAATCTGGGATTGGGTGTCTCCTCTACCTGGTAAGGAGGATGGTAGTTTAGAAGTTCATGAAGATATAAAGCCAATTGGCATATGATCCCCTGAAATTTGATTGTTATTCTCTGCAATTGGTATTGAAACCTTTAAAATTTGTGCAGATTGATGTCATTGCAAGCCTACTAAGTGGGAGGCTTGTTCGTGAGCGGATAGGTCCAGCCATGTTAAGTGCTGTGCAAAGTCAGGTAATTTGCAATTCACTAAGGATCATTAAGTGATGATACAGCAGTGCTTAGATGAATTATCACGTGCTTCCCCATTTGTTTTTCTTTATCAGATGGGTGCTATTGAAACAAGCTTTGATGATGTACAAAACATCTTTGACATTGGTGGATCCAAAGGATTGCCTGGAGATTCAGTTGAAAAGATCCCAAAGATCAAAATCACAAGTGACAACAATATTGATGCTTCTGGGGAAAAAATTTCTTGTTCAGTCTGCCTCCAGGTTAAGTCATGATATTCTTTATGGTTTTCTTTTAAATTCTCTGATCTGTGAATGAACTTCCCAATTGACCCTCTGAATTTTTACATATTCAGGATTTTCAAATTGGAGAAACAGTTAGAAGCTTGCCTCATTGCCATCACATGTTTCACCTACCTTGCATAGATAGGTGGCTCCTCAGGCATGCTTCTTGTCCATTATGCAGAAGGGATCTGTGATTTTTACAAACTGTGAAGAGTTCTTTCATTGTTTATACCCTCATTAATTTGTAGAGTTATAGTGTTATACACACTTACATCTACTTGGAGCATTCCACTTCATAAGTTGCAATAGTGTACTTGATTAGTGAATGTGTATAAAGAAAATTTTGATTATTGAACAGCTTCCTATTCTTCTGATATGGAAGAACCTCCTTTTGTTTACCCCTTTCCTAAATTTAAACATATCTATGACATGGGTTATATTATTAAGGAGCAACCCAGGTAATGTTTTTAGCATCTTGTGGACAAACCGTGGGACTTTAATCTTGCATAATTTACACAGGGCATGTAAGCAACAGATGCTTGAACTTGTGAAATTGTTGGTTTTGTAAAAGAATTAAAACAGACTATTTAGTGGGGTTGCTTACTTGTTATCAGGATTTTTATATTCGTAAACGTTTTTTTAAGCAACTGTCTGAAACTATGAAGTACTAATGGTAACTTGTAGTTGTAGCGAACATTAGATTGGTGAGAAATGGAAACATTGGATTCATATTTCTGACCTGCCTGAAATTCATTACGTGTTGAACTTTTCTGAGGCCTAAACAGTGTTTTTTTTTTTCAGTCAAAATCAACAAAATCTGCAAGGACTTATTCTTGTTAAACAAAAGATGCACTGTACAGCTTGATAATGAATTAAAAGGAGGTCAATACAATGAATAATCTTTTGTGATTCTGTAATGGGTTATTTCAAGGATTAAAGATTCCCGGAAAAAAAAAATATCTATAGGGCAATGCATTGGAACTCAAACTAAGCAATAAGATCTACTTCAGTAAACTTAAATGGTACATGTACAGGCACACCAAAAATTAATATCCTATGGTCTGCCACTACCTCTCCATCTCCCAATTTAATAGTTATGTCCATTCGGAGACTGCAACAAATTTGCATTCTAATTTCACAGCTCGTCCGTTTAGAAATAGCAAAAAAAAAATCTGCTACATGAGTTAGGGCATGAGAGTGAAAGACAAAACTGGTCCATATAATTGCAGCCTGAGGAGAATATAGGAAAGACAACGAATCATAGAGCTCAAAGCCTCAAATGAAGTAGTTTGTACTTTTACAAGCAAATATGCATTATTATGAACCTTTGTAATTAATGTTGTTATTGTCAACTACCCATTTTTCACTGATTTTTTTTTTTCCTTTAATTATTTTTTCTCTATTTGAATCTCTAGCTGTGAAATAAAATGTGACAATTTTCCAAATATTCTAGTATGAAGCCAGTCGCAAAAGATCCATTAAGAAGGATTTATATCCTTCAAAATGTAGGTGCTTTTTGGAAAATATAAGATAATGTTTATTCAATAATTAATTTTATAAAAAATTTACCCTTTTTTCAGAAAGTAAAGATTTTACCATTAATTTTTGTTAATTGGTCAAGGTTACTGCATTTTATTTTATTCTTTAAAGTATACTATGCATTTTGTTGAGCTTTTGGAAAAGATGAGAATAGGAGGAAAGAAATGAAACAAAGGAAATGAGAAAAAAAAATAAAAATTGGAAGCTGTCTTCCTGATGATTCCAAAATCAACAACTAGGGTTAAGTTAGCATTAATGTGATGGTTGTCTATAAACTAAAATTTAGCAGAAAGTGAACAAGATTTTATGCATGTGATCATCTTCACGTGCCCCATTTCTGAAATTGACTGAGTTTTGAGATAGTAGTGCCCTCAGGCTTAGGCAATGCTCAAAATTGAAGTTATGGTCAAAAGTTCATGTGGTTAGTCATCATTTTTCAGGTGTTTCCTGACTCCTCAGAAGCATATTTTCATGCCTTACAAGTGAGTGTGAGAATAATTTGTGGTGCCACTCCCGCACTTTAGTACTTCACTGGAAGCTTTATTTGCCAACCACTAATTTTCAAGTGCCAGTAGCCACACAATTATATATAAATCCTAGTCTTATGCTAAGGACTCGTTCTGCAAGTTGTATAAGAGTGGATAATATAAGTTTATACAATATATACAAAAATTATATTATCATTCTCTTCCCTGCAGTATAGTCTTCTACTGTAAGACATGTTATTAATAAAAGTCTAATACTCTCTTATTATTAGCTAAATGATGCACCAAACCAGCCTATTGCTTCTTATTTTCCCGGTTATGATATGGATACAGCTGAAGCAATTTCTTTATATTAACACCAAAGAACTGAACAAAAAGTGCTAATTTAGAAGAACTTGCTACCTTTACATGCGGTTAGAAGTTTAGATATAAAAGCACATTTTCTGTCTAAACTCTTAGACTTTTATAGTTTTACCTTTGTCCTTTGCATAATAGCTTAAACACAGCCCTGATAAAAGAAAAGAAAAGAAAAGAAAAGAAAAAATCATTCTCTATCCTTCGTTTTAATCAGTTACCACTTACCAGCTTCTACTCAAGCAATGCAAAAGATGAGCCTACCTTTTCACTTGAAGGTCTTAAGGGCTTCATACATTTTGACAGAAGCCTTTGAAAACTCAGATATGGACTCAAAAACTGAACAAAATCCAGTCTGAAATGCATTCACAGTGATATCTTGTGTCTCTTTCATTCTGTCTTGGAGTTTTGCCTTCTCTGCATCTAGGCTCTTTGCAAACTCATCCAACAGATATTTCCTCTTTGACAAGTACTCAATCTGACTCTCTATATTTGCCTCAGGCTCCAGTTCACAAAGTTTTATCCCAAGAATCCTGCTTTCTGCCATCTGAAACGCCATAACCTTGTGGTCAAGTTCTTTGGCAAGTCCATCAACCTTCCTCTTGTGCTGCTGCTCCTCCCCTTGTTGAGCCCACAGAGCCTGGATATCCTTCCCAAAGCTTTTTATGGCATAGGTAACCACCTTATCTGGCAATTTCTCCAAGGAAGCTAACCAGTCATGAGAAATTACAAGTAGTGGTGGGTCATTTATTGTACATGGCAGGACTGAAGACCTTCCCTGTGATTGCAATTCAACTTCAGGGGACATGAACTTGGACAACCAACCATCAAGTGCTTCAATATACACCTTCTGTGAAGTAACATAAGTAGCAAAGCAAGCATGCCAGTTTTGAAGTTCTGCCTCCAGCTGAAGTGTGGCTAGACGGTGCGAGTCATTGCAAAAGTTTCCTAAGGCAGGAGAGTTAAAAAATCTCACTTCATACATGATTTTGTACTGGGTTTCATGCGATTTGAACATTATCTTCCAGTTTCTCGCTAGGCTGCATACATGGAGGAAACAGGTGATTAGCACAAAACTAATTTTAGAATATCAGCATTCTAAGTACCAACAAATTTTGGTATATACCCATTTAACAGCTCAACAAGTTGTGGTAACAATTCTTCATCTTTCAGTCTCTGTATTCTATTTGACATTGATTCAGCACTCCGTATTGTAACCAATATCCTGGCATATAGATCTACAACTTCCGCCATAGATTCATTCTTACAGAGGGGACTACTTCCTCGACCTTCCTGTTTTCTCAATTGGGAGCACTTTCGCTCATAAATTTTCCTGGTTTTTTCTCCAGCCTAAGCAACAAAGGTAACATGTCAAAGAAATGGTCAAGAATATCTCAAATTACAACGTACAAAGAATATTTGAATTTGAGCACAACTTCAATTTCTTGGTGCAATAAATAATTGTCATTGGAAGACAAGAAGCAGAAGTGAATAATTCAATCCCTTAGTCCATCTACAAAGTAATATCTTCCCTTATAATCCGAAATCAAGTGTTAAGATGATATTTTCCTTTATAATCTGAAAGTGATATCTGTCATCCATTTCAATAAAAACGGATGTATAATGACGACTGGATTTAACACTAAGAAGAAATAAGGAAAATTTAAGAAAGCTTAGATTTTGAGGGATCCATTTTGCTTTTTACCTTTACTTCCTCGTAGAGTTTCTTCTCCCAAGCATATATCCTTTCTAGTGTTAATGAATGACTTCCTGATACCATTCCTCCACAATCATCAAACAGATCATTACTAAATTCTGTCCAAGTTGAAGAGCTTTTGGAGCTAGATGTGAGAAGACTTTTACAAGAGGAAGACTGCAATGAGGTGGATCGGTTCCATGTAATTGACCGGATGAGTCTAGCTGAGCTTTCTGCAACATGCATGTATGGTACATATATGAATGGATAGGAACTCATGTAAGATCACAACTGGCAATGTATAGAACATGACAAAGACACTGAATATGAGGTTATACATATAGCATAACATGAAACAAGATAATACAAGGTCAATCAAAAGAAACTACAGCAAATAGAATCTCTATTAGCCTTTAGGAAGGGTTAATTTGTGAAATGCCCTCCAGTGTAACTGTGCTGCTCAAGTGCTCGTGATATAGATTAGTAACGCTCATACTTTTATCATGCCATAAAACAACCTTCGTTTACAGAAAAACAATGGAAATTGGAAAGCCAGTACCTTTTTCTTCTTTACAGCACTATTTTCTAAAATTGCCCATGTAGCATAAATATTAGCCTTCTATTTACCCAGAATTACAAGAAATCTTCGACAATCAAACTTACACCACAGTGAGACATTATACAGTAATAAGCATTGAGCCCCTTAATCCCAACAGGCACATATATATCACAAGCAAGAATTTCCAGAGATTATGGGGATAAAAGAAAATGAAAGAGACAAATGTCACCTTTGATATTATCCAAACCAGACTGCAATTGAGTTTTATTAGCCTCTAGCATCCTGGAGACCTCCAAACCAGAATTATACGCCCGGAGAAAATGATCCTCAACATCCTTCATTGCTTCCAATAGTTCCCTCCCTTCTGCTGGTGTATCAATCACACTTGCATCCATTTGCCTCCACTGGTTCAATTTCGCCTCATCCCCTGTTCTCATTGCCTCAATCTCACTCTCCACATGACCCACATCACCATTTTTCACATCCACAACTTCTCCTTCACCATTCTCTTCCAACTCAGGAATCCCTTCTTGTTCTCTCACAAACCTCAAATCCTCCTCAGTGTTATGACTTAACCCACTTACCACCTTAGCAGTCACTGCATCAAACGGATTGAAATTGAAGAAATCCCACCCAAAATTTTTCTCTCGTGATAGCAACGGCACACCGATATCACCATAAAAGTATTCACATACCAGTTCCTCTTCCTCATCAGTATCTTCATCTTCCTCTGCGTTAATATCGTCCTTACTTTCTGCTTTCTCATTTGGGTGTTCTTGTTCTTGCTTTTTCCTATTTACCTCCGAAGAATCTAAGGAAACCTCAGAATCAGAGCTTAGACAAACACTGGTATTATGGGCAGGTTCATATGGTTCATTTTGAGAAAACATGGGGTTGGCAATGAGACTCTGAGTGGTATCATAAGTATTAGAATTAGGGAAAGTGATGAGAAAGGGAGATGATGGTGAAGAATGTCGAGCTACAAACAACCTTATAGCCATTGCTACATCATGAAGAGATTGATTATACTTACGATGTGCCTCTGCAAACGCATACCTTCGCTCCACGACCAATTTCATGAGGCGCTTTCTCTCTTTGCAAAGAGAAACGACATCATCCTCGTCATGTTTCTTCTTCGACGTTGCACAACCCATCACTCTTCATGCAAAACTCAGCAAAAAAAAAATTGTTAAATGGGTCTGTAGAAGAGAAGAGATGGAATTTTAATTAAATGGAGGCTGTAGTGAATGGAGCAGAAAAATGTTGTTTTGGAAAAGTTGGAGAAGACTAACCCAAAAAAATTAGAGGGGTTGATTGATGTATTGGGTGAAAATAGGAAGTGGGTTTGGTTTTTTAGCAGTGGTTCAGGTGGGAAAAGGAAGTGATTCTAACACAAACACAGAATAGACAAAAAAACGCAGATGGGTTAGTCAGAATTCCAGCTGACAAAGTGAAAGTTATTTCCATTAGATGCTTAATGTGCAACCCCATTAATTCATACCATTCTCGTTTAAGGCCATTCTCGTTTAAGGCAATGACCAAGTATTCACATTTCTCACGCTTATACACAGAATGATAAAGATTATAATAACCAGAAGAACTCACTGAATCCCCTGCCAAATACAGAGAAGATGCAGCAAGAAAAGTGACGAAGACGAACAGTCAAAGACTGGAATTAAAGGCCCATGGCGCCATACAGATATTTAGGCATTAATCACGTACAAATGTAACTTTTGCTTGCTTTAAATAGTCACTAACATAATTAATTATCAGTAGGAATGTGTTTTAACGAGCCAGTGAGAGAGTAATTAGACAGATATAAAAGCATTGAATTTTGTAATTAACGACATAGGTTTGCTGGTTAGGAGACCTGAAAAACAACCCAATTACCCAAGAAACCAAAATAGTGATTAGGTGAGTCATGTAAGGGTGAATTAATATGGTTGAGTTAAAATGGAATAACTAAACCAAACTAATTGAAAAGTTATTTGGCTTGGTTTTATATTAATATCATTGTCGGTTTAGTTTTTTTACATTTTATACTAAAAGAACATTCAAATTTTCTATTTAATTTGAAGTTGTGTTTGGTTTTAATTCAGACCCAATCAAGTATAATATGATGATTTTAAATTTATAATTTTCTTATGATTTCCATTAACATACCTATTGGTTGGCAATAATTATGTTAAAACTATTGTACCTATTAAAAAAAACTATTGAATCATGAAACAAACCTAATGTAGTTCGTTTGATTCGGTTAGGAAATAGGAAGTGCTCTAAAAACAAATTATACCAACTATACTGGTTCTATTTCAAACTATTTTCAAAATCAAATTATGAGTTAGGATATAGGATTGCAAAAAGTCATATTTGCCCATGATTCACTCTTTCCTAGTGAAGATGTTGTTCCATGAAGTATCACTGAAAAAGTTAAAAGATTGACTCAAAATTGCTTGTGAAGTAGAGGTCATGATTTGTAAAAGGTTATATATATTCACAAAAGGAGAGTGAGATATGGACCACCAATTCAGTCACTCAGTTAATTATTCTTGATTTTGTCTTCCTTCCTTCCTTTGTTAGAGGAGGACAAATGGAGTTATGGGCAGCCACGGGCAATCCAACTTTATGAAGTTAGTCTGAAACTAAAGCTCATTGGTTCCTCTGCCTATTGGAGATCCACTTTCTGATGAAAATGAGGAGGAACACACCCTTTTGTTTACCCAAAAAGCCGTAAAGGACAAAAATGGAAAGCAAGTAAAAATCCTTTTGTTAAATTCTAGAAGAAAGCAGGCTATTATGATATGGTGGACATCTGAAAGAGATTCACTTTATATTTTAGTTCTGGCTCAACAATTTCAGTTCAGTGCCTGCCAAGTGCCAAACATCGTAGTGTTTTTCCTTTTCATTTTTGAGGATCGAAAAGAAAAACATGAACATAAGCTTTCATTCTTAAGGATAATGTCTCACAATTACAGAACCCAAAAACTCATGTTGGAAGTGAAAAGAGCTGTCAAATGAGGAGACTGTCGTGGAAGGAGAACCTTCTTGTTGCCATTGAAGCTCAGTTTGAATTTCCCTGCTTCTTTCCTTTACTCCTGCTAAAGTTCTGGGAGATGCAATTAGCTACATGTCCCAAGTTAATGGTTACATTGTACAGGAAAAACAAATTAATTGAGTGCACCTTCTCTTGTCTCTGTTGGAGTGGCTTGTGAGAAGGTTACATACTACATACAATAGTACAAAAAGCCATCTTCATCAACCACTACTAAGTTCAGAGGGTGTAGCGGACGGCGCTAGAGTTTTTGCAGCTAGGTTGACACCACCTCCTCTCACAGACAAAGAAGGACCTTGGAGGGAGCTGGCTCTGCTGACAAGATTCGATTCAACAAATACAACAATGACAGTGATATCATCGTGGAAATGCCTGCGGACACCACGGTCAATTTTCTTCAAATCGGAGTACCTCATTTCTCTCTTTTTTGCTGCTTCTTGCAAGGCAGATTTGACAAGCCTTCTAGCACTTCCCTGCAACAAGAGAAGCAAAAAAATCAACTTTCATTATAACATGGTCCAAAACAAGCTTATTGACAAAATAAAAGAAAAAAGACAATGGAAACTTGACTGGAGGCTCGCTAAAAGGTGGAAGAAACAGAAGCCATCTCCATGACTAGCCAAAAGTTTATGTGAAAGTTTCAAATCTCACACCTCCCATTGGATGACAAATCTATATCATCTGCTTCCATATAAAATATTAATCAAAACAGAAACTACCACTCAGGCTAGATAAATATCTTACACTGCGAGGGTGATTTTGAACTATATCAACTGCATCCTGATTGCTAAGGTGCTCCCACAGCCCATCAGAAGCAAATATCAGAAACTGATCCTCAGGTTGCAGTTCACGTACAGAAATTGATGGTTCAGAGCTCAAAATTGGCCTCTTAAAAGGTTCGCGCAGGCGGAACTTAGCATACAAAGGCTCCCTGTTAAATTCTGCTCTTTTTAGGTATACATCACCAATAGATCTAGAAATCTGCAAAAAAAAGAGTTTTTCACAATTAGAGAAAAAAAGGGAAAAATATCTACACAAACGATAAGTGGTATCATATGCAGGGAAATAATGATCCATTGTTAATTTCTGATTACAAGCAGCATGCTACTCATGCTTTCCAAATTCATAATCCTCATCAAAACCTGTATCTGCTAGATAAATCTTCTAGAAGGAATAAACATAACTAGGATCAATAAGGTAATCTACAGTGAAAACCTAAGCTGCTTAAAATTCAATTTTCACAATACTCAGGCTAGTAACAGAAAATACATCATGTCCTCCATCATGTGAATATATGATGTCAATGGCCTATATTACTGAAACCTACATATCTTCTATCAAGCTCTCTAAGTCGATGATAGCTATTTGGACAACCTTCCTGGTCTCTCTAAATTACTGAATCACTGCTTGAATTGCAAAGTTTGGGTACTGTACATGATCCCAAGAATTTATATATTTAGGTATACATACTCATAGCCATTGCACAGGATGATTTTTCTTCCCCCTTATACCCTGCTTCCCCATCCTTCCTCACCACAAACCCCCCAACAAAGAAAAAGTAATGAAAGAAAGAAAAAAGGATAATTTAGTCCATGGATTACACTAATGGAATAGACTTCCTTAACCAGAATTGAAGCTACACTGACCCAGGACCCAGGTAGAATCGTAAAAAGTTGGTATTGTAAAGGGCTGCTTAAAAACTCAATATATTCGTCTAAGAGTCAGTTTGAGAAAATGCATTCAAAGTGTCAATTTTGAGCTCTCTATATGTGACTCATGATTGGATAGAAACCACTCTTTGAACTTCTACTAAATACTGGAAAAGTGATCTTTGGTCTCAAAAATTGATTTCAGTTGCAAAAAAGTTGTGGCAGATGGACGACAATCACAGCCGGCATAAATGACAAAGCCTGAATCACATGCATCTTAGGAAACAATAGATGATAATCTTCCCGATCATTTACAGTTATATACACTACATTTTTTAAACACTACATTTTTTAAAAGTATATTAACAAAAATGTCATAAAAGAATAGGAGATATCTGATGTAACATGTCTGTATCCACTAACTATGCATATGTCAACTAGTTGTAGTGTCCTAGTGAGGGCATTCACATTTCTTGTAACTTTAAAACTAGTACTGAGTTTGCACTTTCCAAATCACAAATACTGCAGAATTCAGGAGTATTGAGAGATCTATAAGTAGTTTACATCAAAATTGTCCTCGGTACCCACAGAAAACAACTTACCTGTATCAAGCCCTTCACACGCCATACATTATGTTTTAGAACCACGATATGTGAGTCATCTGGATGCAAAGAATGCATTTCTTGTCTGACAGATTCTATGCCCACATTATGCTCTGATGAAAGTTGGATGGCGAGAACCTCCCCAGTAGCCTTGACAACTCTCCCAAGTACTGCACGGGAATCACCAAGATTGGCAATGTACAGGGTGCGGCCACAGATTACACCAACCAGGCAGCAAGATCCAACAGCAGCAATTTGGGGATTTATAGGCCACAGTTTCGTAACTATTGACAGAAAACCCTCTTCTGTTGCTTGATATGCTTTCCGTATCACATCCACTGACATGGACTGTTGCTCCGTGGTGAACCCTGCAGAAAACAAACTTCAACTAAATCATTAGGAGCAATGTTTATAAGGAACTGAATAGTCAAAATTTCATATATGAAAAATTCTTATGCTTGGTACTCCCTCTACATTAAGATTACATACTCTTTAGATGCTGGAATAGATGATCATTGATGTAGCGTGATGTCTCAGGTCCGCCATGACCATCATATATTCCAAAAAAGGTACCATATGGGCCAGGCTCGAGTAAGCTTAAGGGACCAGACTCAAGCTGGCTCTGATCCTCGAGCAGATTGTTAGCCTGAACAACAGCCATTGAGAAATTACCAACCAAGTGCTGCCCAGTGTCTTTGTACCAAAGTAGCCCATCCCGCTTGCCAGCTACATCTGAACTACTGTGAACATAATGGTCCGAGGATGACTGCCAGCAGGCTCTTAGAAAATTCATCAACCCAGATAACATCCCTCATTTCACCCGGGACAGCCTCCGGTTCCTCCACATCCAAAACGGATGCAATACCAATCCAACCAAAAGCCCCACCAAGCCTCCTCCCCTGCAAACAAACAAAACCCCTATAAAGAGAAGAATGGAGAGAGCCATATAACAAAATGATATCACATATATGTTCTAGCCAAAAATGAAATCAATAAAATAGGATAATCTCATAATCAGCTTTCTTATTTCAGTCAAAACAAAATTCATGCAATGGATACAGGAAGTTCTAAGATTTAAAAGTTGTATTCTTTTATTCTTGAACTGAAAGGTACCTCTAAGCTTTTACTTTGTTTCACCAATTGAAATGAATGTGACAACAGAGACAACATAATATATGAAAAGGCCATGAAAAATAGCATAACCCAATATTACCTGTTGTTTCTAAATTTCAACCATTCTATGCTACAACCCCAAATTCAGTAACTTTAAATGTCCAATAACAAATTAAAAAATAATTATGAGAAAAAACATCAATCACATATATTGAAATGTAAGAAAACAAATATAGCAGAAAATGAACTCACAGTATAATTAGGCTATTCAATCAGTTCTGGTCAGCTACAGAATTATACCGGTTGAAAATGATGGGGATCTAAAAGAAACAGAGCAATACATGTGGGTATAAAAACGTTAGATCTATAGATCCATCAAATCAAATTGTGGGTAATAGGGTTTTTGTCAACTGGGTCACTCTTTCATTTTTCTATTTCTTCTTCTTGTCCACGTTTTTTCTGTAATCTAATTGTTTTCTTGTGGATTATAAGGAAGGTAGATAGAAGACGAAGAAGATATAAATAATTGAATAACGAGATCTCAATCAGCGTGATTGAACGAACTGAAACACTTTTTCTTTATCTCTGGTCTTTCTCAGCAAACAAAGCCCTATAAAAGAAAACCAACAAAGCGATGGTTGAAAGCCAGCAATGCATATGAGCAGCCATGGGCTCCACATATAGACGAAGAAAGAGAAAGACTATTTAATGCGAAAATAATAATATTTAAAGTCACAAAAACAGTGGGTTAGGATTTGAGGAGGAATTTTTTTTATTTAGCATGCACCCCTCGTTAATTAAAAAATTAATAAAAGATTAATACTTTAAATATATGTAATAAATTGTAAATTTGCTAACTGCTTTCTTTTTTTTCTTCTGCTTACATGAAAGTTGCAAATAGCTATGAGTTAGAGTAAAATAAATAATGTAGTATTTAACTAAGTAATAAATAATTTGTTTAGTTATTTCTCACGGGTTATATTTAAATCATTTTATAAGTGTTTTTTCATAATCATCATCAATTTTATTTTTTATTTTAAAATTTAAAAAAATAATATCTCTCCTTAATTTTAATTTATTAAAAAAAAATGGAAAAGTACAAATGTTTTGTTTGAGATCTCCTTACATTATGTTTATGTATTTCCATTCACATCTATCAGCTTTTTTTTAGATTAATTTTTTGAAAATCACAAATTTAACCTTTTAATACTCTGCTTGGTGATAAGTTTAAGGACTAAATATTTTTTTAATAATAATAATTATTATTATTGTTATATATGTCATTCAAAATATTAGTTTTTAACTTTTGCTTCATTAGAAACATATCCAATTTTATACTACATAAAAGTAGATAATTAATTTTAATGATTTAAACTTTTTTAAGATTCAATTGTGCATAAAATCGAACCTATAATAAACCAAAATATTTTACTAAGTTACCAATAGAGAGAAAAATAGGAAAAAGCCAACCTTTGCTAATATCTATAAACTGAACATATCAATTATTACAAACATCATTCATTTGGCTTCAAATCGAATATACTCTGGAGTGCATGGCTCAATGGTGGATACAGGTGTCCAAATGCTATAAGAAGGTGACACGTTTCAATTTATGTTAATGAGTCGCTAGCACATATATGGACATGGGTGAAGCTAAAAATCGAATATTGCAGATTCCATATTGTTGGCAAGTCCTAGGCACAAATTGTAAGGTGCATGAGAAATATATATATATATATATATACATATATATTTCGTAAATATACATGTAATGTTGTGTAAAAAAATGACTTATGGTGATTATTTAATTAAAAAATAGCATTATTCACTTATCAATTATATCCAATAACAAATAATCTTACATATAAAATTATTTTTACTTTTTATAAGTTTAACTTGATGAAAGAAATTACTCATTATATATGAGAATAATCTAGTTAATCTAGATTGGTTGTTCTTGTGAGTACAATAGATATATATATGGAAAGTGGTTAATAATATAAATTTTGATGTTTTGGAGAAATTTTGAAATTTATTATTAAAATTATTGTATGAATAAAGTTGTGTGTATATAATATTACTCATAATAAAAGTATAGGTGGTGTTTTCTTAAAAAAGAATAAAAATTGAGGGGCAGAATTCGAATAGCTTCAAAGTTAAATATTGTTTTGCAATTTTGAGGAAACTAACAAAATGGTTTCTCTCCGGTTCAAGGAAGAAATTTCGTCGAAGCTCCCAGGTAAACAGAAAAAAACCGTCCAATGGTGTTCTCGTGACTCCTGAGTCGTGGCTCTGTTCAATCTTCCTCTAAATCCATAGCCCTAACCCTGAATTTCTTCCCCAAATTGCTATTTTGGGTAATGCATGAAGAAAAATTTGCTCCAATTGGACCCCAATTACCTCAATTCCCATCCAAAAGACATTAACTTTTGGTTATTCAAACCCTAGATTTCTTACTCCCACGGACCCACATCTCCGGTTCTATTCATGGGAGACTCCCTCCCTCCTCCGCCATCCTCCGGAGATGATGGAGACATGTACGGTGCTTGGTATGGAAACATTCAGTACTTGCTGAATATATCGGCAATTGGCGCCTTTTGCTGCCTCTTTATATTTCTTTTTGTGAAGCTCCGGAGCGACCACCGTCGAATGCCGGGACCATCCGCGCTTGTTACCAAGCTCCTCGCTGTTTGGCATGCTACGGGCCGCGAAATCGCTTGCCACTGCGGTGCTGACGCAGCGCAATTTCTCTTGATCGAAGGTGGGAGCTGCGTTGTTCTTTTAGTGATTGCGGGCTTGGTTGTTTTCGGAATACTTCCGGTTAATTTGTATGGTGGGAAAGCTATGTTCGACGACCAGTTCTCAAAGACAACGATCACTCACATTGGGAAAGGTTCGGGTTTACTTTGGGTACATTTTCTTTTTGCGGTTGCTCTTGTTTTTTGGGTTCATTTCGGCATTTCTGCTATCGAAGCACGGTTGAGGATAACTAGATTTAGGGATGGATATGGGAACCCGAGTGACCCACGTTCAAATTCGACTGCAATATTCACTATAATGGTACAGGGGTTACCAAAAAATATAGGGGATGATAGGGCCGCATTGCAGGAGTATTTTCAATATAGGTATCCTGGTAAAGTTTATAAGGTTATTGTGCCAATGGATTTGTGTGCGTTGGACGAGCTAGCCACAGAGTTATTAAAGGTGAGAGACGAAATTTCCTGGTTGGTGGCGCGAATTGACTCCCGGCTTTTGCCAGATGGCACTGAAGATGATGGAAATGGAGGGTGTACTTCTCATGGGTTATGGGTTCAGGTGCTTTGTCTTTCGAAACAATTAGAAGATACTTGTGCTAATATCATGGCTAGATTGGGTTTCACAGTTGAAGACAAGTTAAGAAAACTTCAAGAACGGAGAGATGAATTGGAGACGGAACTAGCAGCTTATAAAGAAGGTCATGCACCGGGTGCTGGAGTTGCGTTTGTAATGTTTAAGGACGTTTATACTGCTAATAAAGCAGTTCAGGATTTTCAAAATGAAAAGAAAAGGCGGATTGGGAAGTTCTTTTCTCTCATGGAGTTACGTCTACGGAGGAACCAATGGAAAGTTGAGCGGGCTCCCTTAGCTACTGACATTTACTGGAATCATTTGGGATCAACAAAGTTCTCACTGAAACTGCGGAGAGTGTTTGTGAACACATGTTTATTGTTATTGCTTTTGTTTTTTAGTTCTCCTCTTGCAGTGATCAGTGCTTTTACCAGTGCTGGAAGAATCATTAATGCAGAAGCAATGCATAATGCACAATCGTGGTTGACTTGGTTGCAGAGCTCGAGCTGGCTTGCTAGCCTTATCTTTCAATTCCTGCCAAATGTTATCATATTTGTAAGCATGTATATAATAATCCCATCAGCTCTTTCCTATCTCTCCAAGTTTGAACGGCATGTTACAGTGTCTGGAGAACGAAGAGCTGCACTCCTGAAGATGGTTTGCTTCTTCCTTGTTAATCTCATCCTCTTAAGGGCTCTGGTCGAATCATCCTTAGAGAGTACAATCCTGAAAATGGGACGGTGCTATTTGGACGGAGAAGATTGCAAGAAAATTGAGCAATACATGAGTGCGTCATTCTTGTCAAGGTCATGCCTTTCCTCTCTTGCATTTCTGATCACAAGCACTTTCTTGGGTATATCTTACGATCTCCTGGCTCCCATCCCTTGGATTAAAAGAAAGATTCAAAAGTTTCGGAAAAATGACATGCTCCAGCTAGTTCCGGAACAAAGTGAAGAATACCCATTAGAACATCAGGAAATAGATAGTCTTCAGAGACCTTTGATGCCTGATAGTTCTTACGACACTCCCACACTGAATGGGGATCTAGGGGGACAAGATCTTTTTGAGTATCCACTTACTGGAGCCTCACCTGCCCCAAAGCAGACATTCGATTTTGCACAGTATTATGCATTTAATCTGACAATATTTTCCCTGACTTTGGTATACTCTTCCTTTTCTCCACTCGTGGTCCCTGTTGGTGCAGTTTATTTTGGATATAGGTATGTGGTGGACAAGTATAACTTTCTGTTCGTGTATAGAGTCCGTGGTTTTCCCGCTGGCAATGATGGAAGGTTGATGGATACTGTGCTGTGCATCATGCGTTTCTGCGTCGATTTATTTCTACTTGCCATGCTTCTATTCTTTTCAGTCCAAGGGGATTCTACAAAGCTGCAAGCCATCTTCACTCTTGGGTTATTAGTCATGTATAAACTATTGCCTTCTAATAATGATAGTTTTCTACCTACTCTTTTGGAAGGCATACAGAGGGTTGATTCTATTGTAGAGGGTCCCATTGATTACGAAGTCTTTTCGCAGCCCAAGTTTGATTGGGATACCTATCATGCATGATTCAAGCTTTAACACACTTCTTGTGCAAAACAACATCTGTTTCCAAATAGAAATGGAAAAAGAAAATTATGTTTTTTATGGTCTTCATATATTATTGTACATTTGTTAATACAGTTCATTCATCTCTCTCATCTCTCTCTTGAAGATCCCTTACAATGAGTTGAAATAAATTTCGAAAGTTCAGTCAAATTGGTGATATCAGTTATTGAACTTGAAATATTTGCAGTTACATTATGCACAAATATGCATTTCCACTGAATTTCTGTTTTTGTGGAAGCAATCTGTTCTGCTGTGCCCGCATAGTCTTAATGAAACAGTAAAAATCAAGTGGAATGTGTACAAAGTGTAGTGTAAAAAAGCTTTGGGGTAATTATCGGCATGGTTTGCGAATGGAGGTTTTTATGGTTAGTGATGAGTTGTTGCATCGTGAAATCAAGGTAAACGGGTAGATGCTTAAAACTTCAGTGTGATTGCAGATTGCTTGTCTTGAAATTCTGTTGTTCTGGTTTTTCCTAGTTGTTAGTTGTTTCTATACATTTGTCATCTAAATAACCAATTATTTCTTTTACTTAGGTTTGTTCTTCCTGGGGTTTGTCTAGTGTCTTTCCCATTGAGAATTGCTGCTTCTCATTAAAATCGCTTACGCTGCAAACAGAGCAGGGCTGTGTAAGCTGTCAGAGCAGCAGGGAAACATCCCCTCACTTTTTTTCATGGAAATCAGAAATATGTTGTTCAAATGAGGTTTACTTCTTTAGAATTTATTGAAATTTGAATTTCAGTTCGCCTGTAGAAAAGGATGGACAGGCAAAACACAGGTTTATAATGCAGAAAGAAAGGTTCAACCAATGAATGTTGTAATATGCTTGGACCAAATGAATTATAGGCAATATGAGAAATGGAGAAGAATTATGAGATGAAGGCTAGTCAAAGACCATCCCTACATCCACTCTCAACCAAACAATACTCTCTTCCCCTCACTTGAACATTGGTCTGAAATCTAATGTGGCTCCACTGATTAGTAATGATGCCTCACTTGGAATTCCCTTTCTTTCTCTCTCAGTTCTCTCAAACGTGTGGCTACTCTTTAAATGACCTGCTAATTTTTTTCATTAATTACAAAAGCAATGAGGGATAAATACATAGGGTGCCTTGAATAGAAGGTCACAAGGTAACTTTCTCTCTTTCATTTGTGACTTTGATTTTCATTTTCACTTGAAAGAAGGTAGAAGAGGGGATATCATCATCTAGCAATGAAAAGAAACCTTGCTGATTCAGGTCCTGTAGAAAAACAAGCTTGGGACTGGAGGAAATGATCAACCCCTTTGCCCAAAACCGCGGCGGCTTCCACCTTCCATACCTGAATTTCTGAAGCCACTCAGATGTAACAAACACAGGTGTGGATTTATTGTTGTTACAGACAGCTAAATTGTTAGAGTATCATCCTTTCCCCTCCCTTTTCCCAGTGATTCTGCTGTTAACTTGTTATTTTTGTAACCAGTCAACCAAATAGTTATGGAAGGAGTGGCGGAGTTCTGAATTTAATAACAGAAGAAAAGGTATAGGTTTCAAATAATGTAAATTCCAATGGAGGCTTTTGCTTTGTGAATAATTTATCTGAATAATCAAATTCAAATAGAAGATTTATGATAGTTAACTTTTATGTATGTCTATGCAGAATACTGATGGAAGAGAACCTGTGTGTAGTGGGTGTTCGCCTTATTGTTATTCAGGGTCTCCTCCAGGCAGAACAGAGAACCCTCTGGTTCATGATGTGCAGTTTCTTCATCAGATGGAAGTTGTTTCGCCACTTACACGAGCTAAAATCTTTGATAAATTTGGAATTACATCTGCCTCTCCAATATGAACCTTCAAAATGGGGTTCCTAGCTTTTTTGATAGAGTTCTTCAAGATTAAATTTTCAGGATAGCTGGAAGTACCCATGTTGTTGTTTTTGTTTTTCACTGTTAGTATAGCAAGTTTCAAGTCTCTGTAAATAGTATGAGCTTAATTTACTCAAGTGTATATTGTAACATAATGTTTTTTGACTGCAAGGTAAATGTTTTCCCATTCTTGACTACTGAGCAATTTTAGTAGGACTCTGTGTATATTGCTCTTTCCTGGAATGATCCCAGTTTAGTTTCTTTTGTTTTCTAAAAAGTAATCTTCATATTTAAAGTCATATAAAATTAAAAAAAAAAAACAATTTTGATGTTTATAGAGTACTAGTTAAATTGTAAAACAATCATATTGCCTCACCTTTTTCTTTGAATGAAATGCCTTTTATGATTCTAATATTAATTTTCTTCTCTAAAACCATTCTTACAAATTTTAGGGTAATATAAGTCAATTTTATAGAATTAACAATTATATAATCTTAATTTTTTTAGTCACATAATATCCACCTGCAATCTTAACTATTGAGTTAAGATGTCATCAACTAAAAACTAATTTACCTACACACTTAATAACAAACAAATCCATATGAAAGTGTTCCCTGATGTTAATGAATAAAATTTTAATGGTTAAATTTGTTGTAGGCATGAATGAGTAATCAAAAACGTATTTGATATAAGTAATAAATTACATCCCATTCTCTTAAGATTTATTAAAATGAAAGTCACGTCTAACATTGAAAGCGAAATGTGTTAGTACCTGTGTTTATAACTTTCAAGTCACAGTACCATCAGAACTCAGAAGCAAATATCAGAAACTGATCTTCAGGTTGCAGTTCATGTACAGAAATTGATGGTTCAGAGCTCAAAATTGTCCCCTAAGGCACAAGCTTTCCAAATCATAGCCCCCATCAAGACTTGCATCTCCTAGAATAAATCTTCTAGAAGGAATAAAACATAAGTAGGATTTATAAAGTAATCTCCAGTGAAAACCTAAGCTGGTTAAAATTCACTGATGTGAACAGCGATTATGATTCCTTAACCAGAATTAAAGCTCCACTGAACCAGGACCCAGGCAAAATGGTAAAATGTTGGTGTTGTAAAGGGCTGCTGCTTAAAAAATTTATAGTCGAACCGGGAATGCAAGTTAGTTGTTAGATTTGACTCAACACTATTAATAATATCAAGATCTTTATCTTCAACTGTTTTGATAAGGAGTTAGATCGTTTTCTCCGATTCTAGTATGTTATATTTTATGATTGAAGTTTCGATCACCATGACCGGCACGACATTCACACAGGATAACACATCTGTTATAGAATACATCAACTTGTCATTCAAATTTATAGGCAACGATTCAAGGATGGTAGAAACATGAGAATTCGCCTTCTAGCATGGGTGATGCCCCCACATAATTTGAAGTGCTTTGAGAAATCTCCATCGTTGATGGCGTGTTTTGTTTTTTTCACAACATGGATATCTAGAATGATGAAAGGTTCGGCCATGGCTTGATTGACATAAAAGTTGTTTATTGATAGATTTTGACTGCTTTTATGTGATCAGGTCCATCATAGGTGATCTTATTGGTGGAAGAAACACCAATAGCAAAGGATGTGACGTAATTTGGCAGGGACACCAATATTCTTGTAGATTATGACGTTGACATAGATATGTTTTCGAAGGAAAAAGAGTTGAGAGATAGAGTTGTCCAACCGAATGTCAGAAATTTATGAACACAAATTATGAATATGAAATATAAATTACAAAATCGTATACAAATAACAATTTATATTATATAAATGGATACAAACTCTATAAGAAAATTCTTTGCAAGGAAAAAATAAAATCATTTAATTCTATCTCTTGAAAACTAAACTTTGCTTTATTTTTTACGAGTTTGAGAGATAAAAGTAAGACTTTCAAAAAGTTGTGTCTTGAATTTTTTGCCTACTTTCCAAAGTCAATGTGAGACAATTTATAGGAGAAGTGGTTGTACACAAATTTAGATTGGTTAACAATTTATCTTTTAAAGTGATTGAAGCTGCATGATGATTAAAACATGGCTATAGCTAAAATTCTACCGAGATAAATATTATATTATAAACTATACTTGTAATATTACATGGCTATAGCTAATTCTTGTAATCTCTATCGTCTAAATTTAATTTATATAATAAATATTATATTATAATCTATACTCTAATATTATCCACTTATCTATTGTCTATAAATCACAACACTGTTAACCTTTATATCTATATTATACATAAAAGTGGAGCTTAAAGTCATAATTTTTTTTTTTTAAATATTCTTATGAGTTTTTATTATTACATAAAATATTTTTAGTTATTGTTTTACTTCAAATAGACTACTATTTTTTTTTTTTTTTTTTTTGTATACTATTTTCCTGATTCTTCTTCATTTTAATATTAATAGAATTGTAAATATTTTAGAACTATTGATTATTTTTTTTACTTCTCAATATTAATAAATCTATATTTTTTTAATAATTATATGTCAATAGTAAATAAAATTGATTTTTTATTTATTTTTTGTTTGTTTAATAGTGCCTAATAATCTTAATTTTCTTAGTTAATCTCAAATTCATAAACTAAATTTAAAAAAACAATTATTATGAACTAAAAGAAATATTAAGAGTATAGATTCATAATTATAATAGGGTAGTGATATATATACTACCTTATAAGTGCACAAAAGTAGATAGATAATTTTTGATTGTTTTTGTCTTTTAGTTTACTTTAAGTGCACTTAACAAAAATTTGTAGTTCACATATCAAAACCCTTATAATATTGTTGTTTTAATTTTCAATTCAAAAAAAATTATATTTTTTTAATAATTATATGTCAATAGTAGTTAATATTGATTTTCTTAGAAAAAAATTATTTAAAATAAATTACTAATAATTATATTATTTTTTAGTTTTTCTCAAATTTATGAAATAATTTTTAAAAAAATATTTAGAGTATAGTTTCTATAGTTATATATTGTTGTTGTATCTTTTAGTGAAAGAAATTTTATTTTTTTAAATGCCATATGATTTTTTACAATTACATAATTACTTTGTAATTGTTATTTTGCTTCAAATAGTTTTATTTTTATTTTATTTTATATTTTACTTTTTTCATAATTTTCCTCTATTTTAATGTTAATATGTTAATAATTATTTTATGAATATTGATTTTTTTTTAATTCCGATTAATAAATCTATAATTTTTCAATATCAATATATCAATAGTGATTAAAACTAAATTTATCATTTTTTTTTAATTTAGCAAGTTACAAATAATTATAATACAAAATTATTATTATTTAAATGTTCTAAATGAAAAGAAATATTAAGTGTATACTTTTTATGATTATAATATTATTGTATTAATTTTATATAGATTCAATTTCTTGATAAAGATTACTAAATGGTTTAGGTACCAAATGCTAAACCTAAAAATGATATTTTATGTAGGTACTTGCATTAATTCGCTTGCAAACTCTTACAATCTTGAATTTTAGCTCATTGCGAGATAAATACTCATTGCCAGAAAGAGCTAGAATCAATACTCCCTATAGCAACAGTAAAAATAACTGCTTGGAACCTGTCATCTTCTACTTTCTTCAAAACTTCTTCCACAACACAAAAATATGTAGCCCTATTATAACTAACATCAATATCACTTAAATGAAGTTAGTTACTGCTCTTGGCAAATTAATGCCCATGTCATCCAATATTGGATCCTTATTAGGGTTAATGTATCATAATTAGGATTAAGGTTAGGGTTAAGGTATCATAATTAGAGTTTAGATACTTTAACTAGGATTAGGGTATCCTAATTAAGGTTATGATATAGTAATTAGGGTTAAGGTTAGGATTAGGTTAGGGTCTTGTATAAGGGTTAGGATATCGTAATCAGGGTTAGGCCTATTATACCATAATTAGGATTAAGGTTGGAGTACCATAATTAGTATTAAGGTTAGGGTAATGTAACAAGGGTTAAGGTACCGTAATTAGAATTAAGATAACATAATTAGAATAAAGTTACCGTAATTAAAATTAAAATACCAGAATTAGGGTTAATGTACTGTAATAAGAGTTATGATACCTTAACTAGGGTTACAGTTAGGGCACCGTAACTCGGGTTAGGGTTAAGGTACTGTAACTAGGATTAGGATACATAACTAAAGTTAAGGTACCATAGTTAGGTTTAAAATACCATTATCAATTTTAAGGTTAAGATACTCTAATTAATTAGTTTTAGGGTTAAGATACTGTAATCAGGATTATGATATTGTAATTAGGATTAGGGTATTGTAATTAAGGTTAGGAATAGGGTATCATAACTAGGGTTAACCTTAGGATACCGTAACTAGGGTTAGGGTACTGTAATTAGAGTTAGAGTTACGGTATTATAACTAGGATTATGATTAGGGTACCATAACTAGGGTTAGGGTACCATAATTAAGATTAAGATGAGGGTAACATAATTAAGGTTAGGGTACTATAATAAAGGTTAAGATTAGGGTATCTTAATAAAGGTATCATAATTAATGTTAGTGTTAGGGTTAGAATACTGTAATTAAGGTTAGGTAGTTTAATTAGAGTTAGGGTACGATAATTAGGGTTAGGGTACGATAATTAGGGATAGGGTACGATAACTAAGGTTAAGGTACGGTGAGTATGGTTAGGGTACGGTAACAAAAAGGTTAGGGTACTATAACTAGAGTTAGAATACCATTACTATGGTAACTATGATTAGGATGCGGTAGCTAGAGTTAAGGTATGGTAACTGGGGTTAAGGTACGATAACTAGAATTAGGGTATGGTAACTGGGTTTCGGGTACTATAACTGGGTTTAGGGTATGATAACTGGGTTTAGGATATGGTAATTAGGATTAGGGTACGGTAACTAGCGTTAGGGTATCGTAGCTAGGATTAGAGTACGTTAACTTGAATTAGGATACAGTAACTGTAACTAGGGTTGGGATTCGGTAACTTGGGTTAGGGTGCGGTAACTAGGATTAAGATACCGTAACTAATATTAAGATATGGTAACTAGGTTTAGAGTAAGTTAATTAGGATTAGTATATGGTAATTATGGTTAGGGTACGGTTACTAAGATTAGGGAATCGTAACTAGTATATATATATATATATATTTCTAAAATCTATTTTAAAATTATAAGTAGCTTTTTAAATAAAACATAAGTAGCTTTTTAATTAAATTAAAAAGTTGAAAAATATAACCAGAAATAAAACGGTGACTATAACTGGAATAGGCCCGATGTCCATATTGGGTCAATGCCCATATTTCATTTGCAATTGCTGTCCAGTGTTCAGTTTTCTTTCACTATTTGCAAATTCTCGAACCCACCTCAATCTTCTTCGCTGATAGAGAAATCCTTGAGCTTTGGAGCTCCCAATTATGGCGTTTGCACACCATTTACTGGCGGTTCCCGTTGAAACCTCCAAACACCTAAAAACTCCAATACTGATGCCATCTTCTTCCAGTTCTTCAGGTTCTTTGTTTTCTGTAACTTTTTCTTCTACTCGTCTGAGGTCTAAAGCTCCAAAGCTTTGTATCTTCCGTGGGTTTCATAGAATTGGGCATAGAGGTAACTTCGTTGACTGTCACTTTTTCATTTTTTTAGTGACATACTGTACACTTTGCTATACTTCCAATTGAGATTTTGATTTTGAATGTCCAAACTTCGTAAGCTATTTGTACCAGTAAACATCTCGAAATTTCCAGTATTGAGTACTTGACTTAAACTTGTGGACAATAAAATATGGGTATACTTTAAAAAATTATTGCTTTAGTGACTGATGAACCTAAGTTAAGTGAATGTTATGGGTAACTTTGGCGGCTGAAGGAGGAGCGTTAAATACTTGGGCTTCTTCTGCGGCCTTGAACTAAATCTACATGGGATTTTGGAAACATTGGCTGAACACGAGGACATCTGGCTATCTTTTTATAATTGAGCTTCCTTTAAAAATAAGTGTTGAAAAATCTATCCACCTGGTTTTAAAACTGGATATGGTCCTGCCATATGGACATTGCTGTGCTTCAATATATTTGGGATATAACTATATATTATTTTTAAAATGCTTGAGTTGATTCATTTCATTGCTATATCTACTGCTTATCCTGAAAACTGTCAAACTGTTGTTTCACTGTATGTGTTGTTTCTTGCTAGTGATGTGGAAATGTTCAATCTGTTTCATCTCAATTAATACTGGTGACTTCTTTTTTTTTTTTCAGCTAAGGCTAAGCCACAAGAACCTGAAGTCAGTGTAGCTACAGATGCATTTACCCAATTCAAGCATTTGTTACTGCCAATTACTGATCGGAATCCTTATCTCTCAGAAGGAACAAGACAGGTTACTATTATATGAGGCAACCTTTTTTTTACATACATGTAGTTTCGTGGATAAGTGGTTTTGAGTATGTGAGAGCTCGATGGGGAATGCTATTTACATCATGAGATATATTTGGGATTGAGATGGAAGGAGCTGCCTGTTTATTACATTATAACTCCTTTTGCAAACATCAATTTAGAAGTATGACATGCTTCTGTGCTCTCTATTACTTCACCGTTGGTCAACATAATGACATATTTTGTACAGTGTAACAGTGATTATTCTGCAATTTGATTTCCTCTTCACAAAGTTGTATGCTTAAGGGGTGCAGTCTCATGCGTGGATAATGCACCTACATGTATATACTATTATCATATGATTAATACTATTTAATTATTTTTTGTATCAGATTTACAGCCTGATAGGTCTGAATTTGTGGGAGTGACTTTTATAGTTGAGACTTGAGAACATACTTCTAGATTGATGTACTAAGGGGTGAAGTGTCCTGGCTACTTCTGTAGGGAATAAATCATTTTTGTCTAATTCTGTTTGGATGCCTTGACTGCTGCTGCTATAGGAAATGTGACCAGTGGCAGTTGAAAGTTCATTTTTTATAGTTCTTCACACATAATATATTAGTAAAAGTATATAACTTTAGCTGATATAGGAAATGTGACCAGTAGCACATTTTGCTTCATGAATGACTCTCTTGATGTAATGTGTGCATTTCGCTGCCATTGGCTAACTCTTGATTCGAACCATTTTATAGGCTATAGCAACTACCACTGCTTTAGCTAAGAAGTATGGAGCAGATATCACTGTTGTGGGTAGGTATACTTCTTTTATACTTTCCAATTTCTCTAATTTCTGGTGACATGAACTAAGCCATGAAGGAATCTTTTCATTTCTACTTTTTCCTACAGACCGTTTTTAATGCAAGATTTCAAGAAATATAGAACTTTATGTGCTTTGCAGTTATTGATGAAAAGCAGAAAGAGTCGCTGCCTGAGCATGAGAAACAAATATCTGGCATCCACTGGCATCTTTCTGAAGGTTCGTAGAGAATTTTTATTTTTTTCCTACTTTTTCTTTTTTAGTAATGGCATGGACATGCATCCCATGCTAAAATGCTACTGCATCTGTGTATGGATATTATGTCTGGTGATCTTGCGTCTAGATTACATATACAAGTGTGGCATGGTACACCTGTCACTGTCAGTTATTCTTAGTTTTGGTTAACATATGCAATTAATTGTCAATTGTATGTATAAAATAGACGGTCTTAGGTAAATTAGACATGGATAAAGCACAAAACTACATTGAAAGAACCCCATAAATTGTCATGAATATAAGGGTTTCCATATATTGATTGGAATGCACGATGAAAGATGGCTTTTAGTTATTTGGTGAAAAAAATTTACTTTTCTTTATCTTTCTCGGTAGCAGATACTTTCATGCCCCCTACCCAAGACAGGTGTGCTGGATGGTTTCTAAATAATTTTAATTAACTGTAATATTTTATAATACTACTGCATTTTAGAGATTAGTGGATTGTTTTTAAAAGCATATGTATGGAAGAAATAGGCATTGTGGAGGTACTTTAGAAAGAACCAAGTGTCGGAATGATTGAGGATTCAAGTATCTGACTTGGAAATAAGTCTTTCTTTTGTTGTGGTTGCATTTCATCAAGTGTGCTGGATTATCCTTGACCCTCCAATGAAAATGATAGGTGGATTCGAGGAATATAAAATGTTGGAGAGACTTGGGGAAGGAGGGAACAAGCCAACAGCCATCATTGGTGAGGTTGCTGATGACCTTAATCTGGATTTAGTAGTAATAAGCATGGAAGCCATTCACACGAAGCATGTAGATGCAAACCTACTGGCCGAGTTCATTCCCTGCCCTGTCATGCTTCTGCCTTTATAAATCTATATTTTTAAAACCCAAAATCAATGTCTTATTTGGTTAGAACTACAGATCTTCTTGGGGTGCAGTATTTCTCATCTCCAAATGTACTATTTTACCGTTTATTGTCCCGTTTCCTTTGGTTTGTTTTTGATTAAAATGCTTGGTTGTTAGTGGCATATACATACTAGTACCGTATCTACTGAAAGGGTGTCCATGATACTAATTCAAGGGCATGCTGATGGTGAGTTGTTCTCCCTAGTATGTTCAGCACAAAGGACTCATTTCTTTTCTCAACCTCAGAGCCATAGTTTCGTGCAGGCATGTATAATCTGCTGAAGAGATACAACTACAAACTGCAATAGAAAAAACTTCATTGATTTTATACTATCTTTAACAACAGCTCATCTGTTTTTGGATGCCTGCAGTATCCAGTCCAAAAATTTTACTTGTATGCCCCCAGTGTTGCATTTCCTTATTCGATGGAGTGGGAATCAACTTTTAACAATTGATGCCAAATGCTTTAAGTTTCACTAGTGCCAGGGACAGTTGCTAAGTGCAGCCCTGGAGAACAGTGAGAGTGGTCTACTGCAGTTAGTTCCTTGAACTCAGTACCCTCACAATGGCGTTATTTTGCGTATAATTAATCAAGTCACAAGAAAAGCTTGTTCAAACTAAACATCCGTTCTCTCACGTGGAAAAGCTTGTTCGAACAGTTTTGAACTTTTTTAGCAATCATATTAGTTTGGAGGGCAAGAAAATATATTTTCTCTTTGAGAGACTTTGTGGAGAGTAAATTTTCTAGCGTGATAAAGATCCCATGTTTTTTATAGAGTAATGAATTGGTCGAATTAGTCGTAAGTTGGTCCATAAATCGCTTCATTCCTAACAAATGAAAAAATGAAAAGAAATTAGCAACTTCTCATTTGATAAATTGCTCTGTATATAACATATAATATTTTGAAATACTATGTAATAAGTTTGTCCTATTGCTTTTATGTTAATTTTTGGTCAAATAAAAGCAAACAATCCTTGGAGGTCTTTGACATTAATTAATATTACATCTCAAACTAAGTAAAAACCACTATAGGACGAATATTAGATTTTTCTATTACCATTTGGGAAAAATATTTTAATTTTATGAATTGATGGAAACATTATGAGTACTTACCTTAATTAAAACTTAGTAAGCTTATATGACATGTTGTATACTTAGAATTTCATACAATTATCAAGTAGAAAATGAAAGGTATATTCGTTATCTTTTTTTGTTTGAGATCATTGTACATCATTTAAAATACAAATATTTTATTCAATGTTTGGTGCACAGAGAATCTGTAATATAACTAATTTTACAAGAGCAAGGTAAAATGTAAGATTTCTAGTAGGACAGTCCAAATCTGGCATCAAATATACTTTCCATTGGGGTAGATCACAGCAAATTTCTAAAGGTAATGGCTATTCGTTAAAGAATTTTATTTTATATTATTATGTTTTATATAGATAAAATTTAAGTTTAAGAGAATTTTTTTATTTTTTTTGGTTTAATAGCTTATCTTAACTAATTATTATATTATTTTCTTTAAATAAATTCGAACTAAAAAAATTAATGAAATAACGCATCTTCTTAATCATCAACTAACCTTCATAGGCTTTTAGTATATCTGTCTTAATCACATGAGTTAAGATACAACTAAGGAGCATTTATGGGGCTCTCATTGTTACCATGTACCATGGACAGTTTTGTAATTTTGCTGAAACCTGGCAACCCAGGTCCCAAGTATCCCAGCAAGTTAGCAACAAAGGCAAAGCAAATAAAATAGAGAGAGAAAGAGAAAGAGAGAGAAAATCTGAGCCACAGTTCTCCTCTACGCCTCCTTCCTAGCTACCTCGCTCTCTCTCAAACTCTCTTCTGCAATCGGATCGCTCTAATTTTTGGAACCCTATTCCACATTATCCAAAACTATTAAAACCCTAATTTTTATTTCATTGATTCAGACCCGATTTCTCATCAATTTATTGCTTTTTCTTCTGCATCTTTCATCGATCAACTCGCCGACTTGCAGTGGAGCAATGGCTAACGGTGGTACAGCTAATCATAGCTCCCCACGCTATCAGCCTTGGAATCAGATTGTGCGTGGGGAAGCGGAGCCGGTTGCTGCTGCTCCTTCATCGCCTTTGGCATCATCATCGTCATCAAGTCCAGTGCTTGAATCATCCACTTCTATTTTGTCTTCATCTGTCACTACATCTTCTTTGCCGATGGAGGATTCTAGCTCTGTTGGGGAGAGCTCAGAGAACGGCAATGCAGGTAAGAGGCCTGCTTGGAACAAGCCTTCTATTGTGGTTGTCGCTGAGGTTGGACCGGTCATGGGAGCTGTTTCTTGGCCAGCTTTATCGGAGTCTACTAGGGCTACCACGAAGTCTTCTCCAGAATTATCAAAAGGTTTGGCTGATGGATCATCTGTTCCTGTATTACAGGTTTGGTTCTTCCCAGTTATAGTTTGTTCGGTTATTAGAATAGCAGTACAGTATTTTAGTTTGCTGTTCTGTCTGCGGTTTTGTAAAACTTCAAAATGACCAGCATATTATGTTTTCTGTAGTTTTGAGTTTTGCAAAATTCTGAACCTGAAATGATGTGCAAAAGTTCTTATTTTGATAACTCTGTGAAGTTTATTTCTCTCTTATATGTATGATTTAATTTTATAACATAGTGCAATTAAACATTGTCTGGGGAATAGGAGGAAATATGATATTTAGCTTTAGATTTTACTTATTAAAATCTGGAAGAAGTTAGCTGTAGTAACTGTGTGAAAAGGTAATTTTGACAATTTCAAGTTTTTAAAAAATCACTTTCTTTCTATTGATTGTATAATTTACATTTTTAAAGGATGAAAACAAATTATAAGATCAGGCTGTCTTTGGGAGGGTTAGTACATTGTTTTGTACTTTTAAATATATATCTTCTAGTTTACATGATTTATATTTGCACATGTTTTTAAGTACAAATTATAGGGTGCTGGAATTACATCTTCCTCTCCACAAAGACAAGATTTTGCAAACACAAACCATGTTGTGCCAGCACGCCAGAGATCAATGAGGCGAAATGGCTCGAGTGCATCCTCTAATGGTGGCAACCCACAGCAATCAACACCATCTGGTCCAGTAGCTGCATCTACTTTGCATAATTCTTCTAAGGAGAACACACAAAGAAGTGGATTTGTGTCTCAGTCACATAATGTTAGTGATCACCCACAGCAGCGTAATTCATTTAGAAATCGCAATGGTGGTCAACATCAGCGAGGAGATGGTTCTCATCATCATAGTTATGGGAGCAGGCGTGAACAGGAACGTGGAAGTCAGGATTGGAATGTTCATCGAAATTATAATGGAAGAGACACCCATGTTCGGCCACAGGTCCCAAGATTTATAAGGGCCCCACCACCTCCCAATTCTATTCCATATATTCCCCCAGGAGCTGTGAGGTCATTTGGCACCCCTATGGGATATCCTGGTAAGCTGTATTAACATCATGTTCTGCTCCTGTAGTATCTGTTATGTCTGATGCCTGTATTCATTAGCAGAATTAGCACCAGTGGTATATGTCGCTCCGGCCCTAGACCAACTAAGGGGTGTTCCCATTATGACACCTCTTGGACATCCTGCTATGTACTTTCCTCCGCCAGACCCTCAGTTGCATATTAAGATAGTGAATCAGATAGATTATTATTTCAGGTATCACTTTTAGCTGTTTTATATTATTTGTTGGTGACTTTGGCGAGTCCGAATTTTTGTTTTTGTCATTGCAATGGCATTTCCAACAGTGTTGGAGAGTTAACATCAGAATTCCTTTACTTGTTCATTGCAGTAATGAGAATTTAATTAGAGACACATACTTGCGGCAGAACATGGATGAACAGGGCTGGGTTCCTATTAAATTAATTGCAGGCTTCAAGAAAGTGAGTTACTTAGCTGTACTCGAGTGCTTGTTGTTTAATATGATAAGACTTGCTCTATTGCCTTTACTGCCAATTGATATTTTTGTTTGTTTCTGATGATTATTGATTACCATTTACCGAGTTCACTGAAAACATGGAGCCACATAACAAGTAGTTGTTCACTTACTTGTTATTAGAGTATAATGATCTCTGGTGGTTGTCATGGAGTTAAAGTATCAGATTATGTCAAGTTTCTGTTTTGTTTTTATTAAATTTTATTACCCGGTTGCAGTGTGATTGTAAAATCTTTTGCCTTCTTAATTTTGTTTAATCTCATATCAAGAATTGATTATTGCTTGCAGACGCAGTAATTGATATATTGCCTACAATGTGAAGGTAACGAATCTGATCTGGAGATTTAATCATGTAACCAAGAGTGTTGGCATGATGAAATACATTCTAGATTTATGTGCAAAAATGAAGTTGGCAAACCAACACAACTCTAATTAAAAATTGCTGATTTGATCTTTTCGTCGTGAGTTTAGTTGGTCTTACTTTCGGGATTCAAATTATTGTTATTTGACCTCTTATTGTAAAAATGTAGTAGCAGTCTCTAGGACCAGATACAGTCTGCTTGTAATATGCTCTATAAGGTCTTGATAAGAATTACAGATGCTAGGAGGATTCAATTTGGTTCATGGATGAAACTGTGGGAGGGAGGAGGAGTTGAATAATTCTATGCATAAGGAAAATTTACAGCATTTCAAGAAAGAAGAATAGAGAAAGAAATATAAAATACAAAAAAAATAAAAAAATATGAACATTAACTTTTAATAGTAGATCTGCCATCAGCTCACTTTGATGAAGTAATCCCCTAAAATTTCCTGAAGCAGAACTCCACAGAGAAGCCAAGAAAACTATTTTGTTCAAACAAAGCCTGTGTTGTCAAAAAATGATCCTTTGAAAATTTCAGCTTTGGGCTCCAACCAAAGACACCAAATAATTCAAGCATGGAAATTAAAATTGTGATCAAAGGGATTGGGTTTTCCGATTCATTATGTAGATTAGCTAAAAAAATTCTAAAGTTTTCACAATTTGCGACATAGAAATGTTCAATTGTTTTCATTAATTTATGCAATCATGTAAGTTCATATGCATATGTAAAATGTCCACAATTTTTTAAAATCCAATGATTTGGTCAGGCACTTGGATTTTGCAAAACTTTATGAAACTATCTTCCCAGATCTCTCTGAAATATGCACTGTAAAAGATTTTGATATTGCATGAAATTGTGAAACTTGTTATAGTATATGTCAATATGTTCCAAGTAAGGTGAATCTCCCTGCTTTATATTATCAAAAGGATAAGAGAATATCTCCGCAGCATTGTTTTGTATCCTTTTCCAGTTGACCATTAGAAGCAGATGAGAGGAGGATTTATGTCTCTGAGATCAAGCCTGAAGACCAACCAAACAGAGTATTGTGACGCCTGTGGGAGCTTTGCAGTCCTATAAGTGTATTTCATAACCTCTCTCTAACTGTGCTGGACTTTTCTGGAGGTTCTTGTTTATTTTTCCCCTACCCCCATCCTTAAAAATGTGAGAATCTGCTCATGGGGCTTCATAGTGCTCTGTTAATTAGATTGCTGGAAGGAAAAATGTCTACACTGCTGTAGAGTTGTTTATAGCTAACTATGTTCCTTTCATTCGCACTTGTTTGCCTGCATTCAAAGTTCAGTTTCCTCTTATTGTCTTTATTTTGGATAGTGTATCGTATACTGTTTAGGATGGCTGTATTGAATCTAGCATGTCTTTGAAGGATATACCGAGTAGCATAAACTTGATATTGCTACTTGCTTATTACCAAGTTGATGGTGTTTGGACTATGACTGTGAATGAATGTTTTGCTGTCTTGCTTGCTTATTGATTACCATCACAAATTATAAAGCATTTCATCATGCATCCACTTCTTACAATGTCTGTCAGGTTATGCATTTGACTGACAACATCCAGCTTATATTGGATTCTGTGCGGTCTTCATCTGTTGTGGAAGTGCAGGTACTATTCTATTGCTTTCTTTGTAGTGATATGTATAATAACTTATTGAATTTAGAAGCCGCTTTACCGCCGTTGATCTATTACCATATCTTCCCACAACTTCAAAGGGCCAGAACCATAAAGCTGAGTCAAGTTTGATGTTGTTTGTTACGTTTTAAATCTTTTTATGTATCTGAATTATGTACCACCTCTCTCATATTATAGGGTGACAAAGTAAGGAGACGGAATGATTGGAGGAGGTGGATCATGCCTGCTTCTGTTCAGTTTCCTAATGCTACGGGCTCTCAAAGCCTTGTTAAGTCCAGTTCTGTGAAGCTGGCCGAGCAGGTCCAAAGTATTTCACTGGATGTGACTTCCAACAGCAGCGCAGGAGGACTAGTGGATGTACAAGCTGAGGCATTACAGAATAAATCTGCATTTGGGGATACAAATAGCCAGGTGCAGCTGTCTGGTATATAGGGAACCGGTCAAGTTGGTATTCAAGGGTGTGGGATTCAGATCACTCTATTTCAGCTAGAAATTAGACTGTGGGGATGTTCTTAGCCCATAAAGAATTATCAGAGGAAAACATGGGAAACAGGGTTTGATGACAATGATCTTGTGTTGAAGATAATGGTTTTGCTTATGGCACATTGAAAGTGATTTCTGATCAGGCAAATAGAAAAGCTTACTTGAAAAAGAAAATACAAAAAAAAAAAAAAAAATGGTTGAAGCCCCAGCCAAAAAAAAAGTTTATTTATTTATTTATTTTTATTAAGGAGTTTAGCAACATGAATATGGGATTTATGTGGTTTTTATGGGAAGATGTAATGTTTTTACTCTTCATGGTGGGGATGGTATTGCTCTGATCTGGGGAATTTTGGTTTGACTGCCCCTCAGCTGCTTTTTAAAATCTTTGGGGTCAGCTTTACCTCTAGTTTTGGAGGATGATATATGATTTTGGGGGTGTTGCAATGGAAGTACTCAGTGTTGTGGTTCACACGCTTGTCTGAGGGGAAAGAAGATGGCTTCTCTGCTGGTTGCTGCAGCTTGTGAACAACTGCTCTTAGGAATGATCCCAAGAATATTTATACGTTTTGTACTATTCAAACAATTAAAAAGATTCTAGTGTTGAAGTTTCCCAATCTGGGCCCCTAGACTTATTCTGGATCATCAAGGTTTGCACTGAATGTAGCTGGGGTCCATGTTAATTGAAACTTTTACGAGATCATTAGAATTTGAACCGCAATTGATTGTTGGATAAATCTTTTTGCCCCTATGCTTATTTAATTATTATTTTCATCTTATAAATTATGATAAAATTAAATTCTCAATTTAATATTATCATAATTTTAATTTTGATAACAACAAATTAAAGAAGGGATGGTAAAACTTGAAGTTGGTTTTCTATTAACACTTTCGTCTAAACCAACCCAAACCAAATATTATCGTTTTCTTTATATGAAATGTTAAATCTACCAAAACAGGCCCAATATTATCTTTTTTCTGTTTATATAAAATGTCAAAATGTATTGCTATGTACATCACCCAAAAAAAATAGTGAATGAATGCGTAAGTTAGTTCAATTAAAAAAAAAATTTGATATTAAATGTTTAGGATTGTAGATTGAATTTAATTTTCACTTAAAATGCATGGTTTATGAACATATTGTATGAGAAAAAAGAGAATTATCCCTCCTAGCTCATAAACAAGTCAAAAATATTAATAGTAGATTATCAAATCTGTCACTAAATACTTCGTGGAAATGAGAATTCAAGAAAAGAAGACAGTTTTCCTCATATTTTACTACCATACATACTAGTACAACAAGAAAGGGACCCTTTTGTGTTAGGATCATGGGCATTGTGAATTGCGGTGCCATCACATCTAATTTGAGCATTATTTTCCAATACGTGTCTTCGGCCTATGGTATGCGTGTGACTATGCCAGTCAACCTCCAATGACGAAGAAAAGCACTGCCCAACTGTTAGCATAGATTTAGTTCGTGGAACGGGTTGTTGCCAAGGCCCAAAGGCATAGATACATAGGAGTTCATAAGTTTTGCGGGAGGTCTAGTACCCCCCTTAATTGCCTTGGAATTTGCGGGAGGCCTGCCATTGAAACTTTTCAGACGGTGGTTTAGATCAGGTACTTTTTTTCTTTTTCTTTTTTCTAAGACTTAATTCCACTTTTGGTACCAATGGGCAATGTCTAACAAAAAGACAAAGCAATCAAATTTCAATTAAATTGGAGAAAGAATGAGGAATCAGAATGAGCGTAATTTATTAACACTCAAGACAAACAGAAAAAACTGATCAAGAACTCAGTCATGTAATTTGAAAAATACTTCAATTCTAACTATAAACTATTAGGTCAAAAAGATTAAATCTACTTTTAACAAGACTAAGAAGCCTAATACCAAAACCGATAGAACTCAGCTATGAAACCTAAAAAATATTTCAATTCTAGCTATGTGGTGGAGGTAGGGGCAATTTTAGAACTTTGGAGGTGGTGGGCCCTTGTTAGAGAGGAGGAGACTAGATTGTTTGGATACTAATATTGATTTGGAGGTGGGGTTTTTGTAAAAATGAAAAAATGAAATTGAAGTGTAAGACATCAGAGGAATAAAACAGAGTATAGGGAAAAAAAAAAAAAAAGAGTAACCTAGAGGAAGAAAAAGAAGGAGCCGTGAGAAAGGAGAAGAGAGTAAGGAGGTGCCTAGAAAAAAATCCGGCTCTTCTGTTTTTCCCTTTTTGGTTGATAAATTAGTTATTAGACATATGTTATTTATAAACCAACACATATTTCCTTCACTGTAAAAGAGACATGTATAATACTTCAGATGCGTATAATATCAACATCTTGTGCGTTTATACCAATCAAACATAACTAGTACTCAAAAGGTGCCCATCTCTGGTTCTTGCTGTCCTGAAGATCCCACTTCCTTCACAATCCAATTTGCTAATATTTGGTTCATGCATACTAATTTGAGTGTGGGGTGATTGACAGATTACTGTGCCTTGTGGCACTCTACCTGAGAAGTGTAAGGTGGGAACAGTACCTGACTAAATAACAAGGAGTGTAGGGCCCTGCAAAGAAAAAGACATATTTTGAGGGTGGTGTGACTGACAGATTACTGTTTGTGAAAGAAGTAAAAGAGTTTTTGGGACAGAGCAATGAGCAATTCAGAGTTGACAGCTCTCTCGTTCGTATAAACACAGTCTACACTCTGGTGCACTTTGATGATGGTTGGCCATCACTGATCAATCTTACAATCTTTCCTCTATTGACCAAGTTTTTCATGCTTCCATTTGGATCCCAAAGAAAATGAGTAGTTCTGGAATCACCAGTTTCTTTTTTGGACGTTCCCTTACCAAGCAATGACAAGAGAAATTAGTGATTCCCATCTTTTATGTTATGTTCCCCTTTTTCTTTTGTTTTCCACAAAGTTATATTTGCACAAAAGAAAGTGTCATTTTTTTGTTTGGCTACTAAATATTTTTTCAATTCTTATGAATAAAGTCTAAAATTTATAATTCTTTGTATATATATTATTCTTAATAATCACACTATTTTGTAATATCGATCATAATTACTGACAATTTCTGTCATTTACGATAACTTCATTTACTCTATCGAAAGCTGTCACGAAATTACCTTCAGCCTATTGAATATGATACCAACTATTATCAAATATTCGAAACTAATAAAACGGATAACAATTATGTAAAAAGTCTTATGAAATGAAAAAACTACTATGACCTCAATGTATTATTGTAATAAAATAAATTCTAATTTTAGTATAATAAAAATTAATTTTATAAGTTTAATTTTGATTTCAATTTTACATATCTAAACAAGCCTAAGCTTTTAAGATTTAGGGAATTGAAAACACTTTAACTCTACTTTGAAATCTAGAAATGCACACTAAACTAGACTGAGAATGGTAATGAACAATGATTCATTACTTCACTTTGTGCTTGGAACTTACCACTTATTAATCCTATAAAACTGAAAAGCAACAAAACAAGGAGATAAAGTATATGCCCTGCACAAGTTGACAAGGTAGTCTTTTCACTCTCTGGCTATAAGCAAACAGAGGTTCTTCAAAGCTCTTCAACAAAGAGATGATTGCAAAATGCAAAGACCCTGACAGAAACAAAACAAGCATTGGTTTCCAAAGAAAAGTATGGCTCCTCTTAGATTGAAGGAACTTTTAGATCATATATGGTGCTGTTTGACACGTGGTAGCAAGCGTTTCAGGTCACGATCTCAAGAAAATTATGATGCTGTTAAACACAAATCTGTTTTCTAAATATGACCACAAAGCACAGTTTATTTGACAATACATCCTAAAAATGCTGCGAGCCGGAATGTGAAAAGCCCTTCCTAACCTCCAATCCAAACAATCAATATGGCTCCGTTTGGATTAGAGGCACAGGACTTGGCGTTTCACGCAGCGGCGACACTATTTTTTACTTGTATTTATTTAACTTTTGAAGTTATTCTCTTTTTGTTTATAAGTATTTAATTTTATAACATAATATATAAATATATTGTTTAATAATTTATACATATATATTTATTAAATTATAGTCACAAATCATAATCATTGTATTTATGTGTACTTGGCGGTAGTATAGACTTCCTTGCACAAAGGCCTCTTCCTCTGTTATTGTTTTTCATATTGGCCTCTAATTTGTAGGATACCCTAAGCAGTAACCCTTTCATTCCATGGCACGGCGTGACACATGGCATTAGAAAAATCCTTAGAACAAAGCCACAAACTGGGTCCCCAAACATGTCTGGACAAGGAAAATATCTTATGTCAGATTCACATGTACAGTAGTACATCTATTAGTCCTGTTTCATTAATGTAGTGAATCATGCGATTCTCTTCTTTAGTTTAGATTTTTTAAACAGATATTTATAACATATTTATTAAGATAATAAATATTAAAATTTTATATTATTAATTATAATAATTAATCATAGTTTTATTATTATATAATAAATAATTTTTATTTATAAAATATTTTAAATTATAAAATTTATATTTATTACATCTTAATTTTTTAAATATTAATTAATTTTTTTTAATTTTTAATATTAATAAAATTTGCTTTCCTTAAGGTGAAAATATCTTATTTCAGATTCACATGTACTGTAGTTTGTTTAATTAATGTAGTGAATCATGCGATTCTCTTCTTTTTAGTTTTTAATATTAATAGTGTAGTTTCCTTAAGGTGAAATAATCATTGTTGACAATCATAGTCTCTTAACGTTTAATCCAATCTTTAAACACAATTATCAGGAATCCAAGTTGATTACAAACTGTAAAACCTGCATATATATTATGATTTATGAATCTAACATAAGGTTGAGCTGTGGCCTCTTCCTTTTAGAAATGGGCATCATTGGAAATGACTATTCACAAAACTGCTCACAGTACTTCAAATTTGCAAGGCACATTGACAGTAGAAGGCAAGAAGCTCATACTCTCTCACTGCCAAAGCCCGCCCTTTTTCCCATCTCCCATTGATGTGATTTGGAACAGAGCTCTGTCCCACTCAAAAGAAATTTAAACAGAGACTCAAAACCATTTCATTCTAACCCTATTTTAAACAAATGTTGACATCAACAGGTGGACGTGGCCTTCAAGAAGACAATTACAGTACCACCAACATTAGCCATAAGAGAGTCACATCTCTCTCACCGTTCTAACCCTCTTCTTTCCCTCAAACCCCAAGAAGCACAAACGCAATGGAAGAAGTTTGGAAGGACATTAATCTTGCTTCACTCGATGAACACAATGCTCATCCAACCACTACCACTTCCAACTTTCTCAGTATGACCCACCAAGTTTTTCTTGCCCAACCCTTCAGCAGAGACCCACCATCTAGCGTTAGCATGATCTCCTCTGTTTCAGAGTCCAGCTCTACCTCTCCTATGCCACATCCAACCACTATTTTGAGCTTGAATTCTGGCCCTGATTTTCATTTTCTAAATAACCCATATCCTAATACGGCCAGAATCGACTCCCACTTAGTACAATCCAATTCCCATCACCATCACCACCCAGTGTCAAATTTTTCATCTTTTGAGGAATTGGACTCTGCTTCCGATTTGACTTCTTTGGGGAAGAGGAGGTCCTCTGAATCTGATAGAAACTCAGGGAGTAGGAGTCATAAGCGTATGATCAAGAATCGTGAATCTGCTGCACGATCAAGAGCTAGGAAGCAGGAAATTACTGCGTCTCCCTGCCTCATTGAAGTTCCATTTTAATTTTCTTCCTCAAAAACCTCCGTTCTCATGTTTGGGACTTATTGCAGGCTTACACAAGTGAGTTGGAGCATGAAGTTGCCCACTTGATGGAAGAGAATGCTAGACTTACAAGACAACAAGAACAGGTAAATTAGGCAAATTCAAAAAAGCAGCATATCAAAGTTCTACCATTTCTTTTACCAATCTTTGACACATTGAGATTTTCTCTTTCTTTCTTTAATTTGCTTTTTCTGGGCAGTTATGTTTATCAGCAGCTCCCAAAAAGCGCTCTCTCTATCGGACTTCTACAGCTCCATTTTGAGAAGTATTACACTATTACTTGCTTTGCATTGACCATCATCACCTTGTTCAAACTCACCACAGGCCATTTAGAGTAAAGCTAGGATTAATTGGCCTTTCAATGTAATTGTAGAAGGTTTATGTACTTGTACTTTATTCTCTACTATAAATGTAGTAAAGAACAAGAAGTGTTATGAAAAGAGACTACTGTTGCATTCCTTGAGAGGCAGGAACTTAATTTAGAGCTACTTGGTTTTTTTTTTTTATTCCTTTTAATTTGACCTGTTGTTTGCCTTGCCATAATTCTCTATTTTCTTCATGCAGAAATATATGGAGAAGGTATGTAGGGGAAAAGAAAAAAAGGGAGGGAACAAAATTTGTGATTACAAAGCCTATACTATAAGAAGGGTAAAGCCAAAGAAAAGAAAGGATGGTACAACACGTTGTTCTTTTTCTTGCTTTCACTATCAACACCTCCTTATCTCTTATCTCAAAATTATTTTTGTCTCTTAGCAGCATAACCTTCCTTACTTTTCTATCCTTTTATAATTGCTAGACTAGAAGTCGTAACTTCTAGTTGGTGCTTCCTTTCTACTTCTCATTTTCTTAGATTCTAGATGCTCTATCTTTTTACCAATTCTAAATGTTGTCCATGATAATTGCTAAGATATTTTAGTATAATAATTTGAAAAAAAATAATAATCTTATATATATTGAATTTGTCACATAAAATTTGACACAAATTAAGTTATATTCGAGTTATTCTACAAATATTTTTCAGTGATCATCTTTAATCTCGAATAAAGAATTTATTATCACCATCATATTCCAGTATATATACTTCTACTTTTTCATGAAAACCAAAAAGGATGACGTTAGCTTTGAATATGAGCAACATGATATCATTTACGGCTTCTAATGCTAGTCAAATTCACTACACACTTATATTTTTCCACAGAAAGATTTTCCTCGTACGAATTTATTATTTCCACTATTTTCTTCAAGGGCCCTATTAACTTTTTCTTGTTCAAAATTGAATTTCTTCTATGGTTTTATTATTATCGTAGAAAAACCCACAACTCAAGCATACTATTTTCTACCAAAAAAATAAATATATATAATTTTTAGAAAGGAAGAGAAGTGATTCTAGGAATATAAGAGTTTTATAATAATATTTATTGTATAATAAGACGTACTCATAGAATATTTAAATGCACAAGTGGTTGAAGAGTGAATTATACTTAACACCAATTATTAATATATATATTATAAAATAAATCTTATGAACCTTTTCTCTAAAATAAATTATTATGGTTAGGATGAATAAAATTATATATATCATTTTAAATTATATAAGATTGATTAATCAAAAAAAAATTATATAAGATTTGTTACTATAATTAAAACGTAAACCTATTTCCATTCTTGGAAAATTATCAGGTTTTTAATACAAACAACCTCACATAAATATTCCAGGATCATTGCTATGTATGTCATAAACTCCACCAAAACTCATATATGTGACTGAGTAATTATAGAAAAAAAATCTCACAAAATCTAAAATGTGATTTTGCATTTTTACTACCTGGGTTGACTTTGACCTCGCCTACAAATACATGTTGAAGGAAGAGAAAGTGCTCCCACAGCAAGCAGATCTAGACTACACTAATTCTATAGGAATTCAAATCCCCTATAGAGGTTAGAAATTACTTGGACAAATTCCTCATCAATTTCTAAGAAATGGAGGACTCTACAATTAAGTTGGCTATTCTAATTATGCTTCTGATTGCTTTTGTTAAATTAAAATTTTAATATTTAGTATAACTAACTAATACATTGAATATTAATTAAGTTGACTATTAATTATTTGATAGGTTATTCGATCGATCACCTTAAGTTATTATTAATTCATAATTTGATACTCGAATTAATTAGTCCATCTTTTTCTTCCTAATCACGTGTTCAAACTTGAGAAATCTCCTTCTATCTATTAATATTAATAACGTTTTAATTATTTAGTGTTGGTGACAAATTGTAGGTGTGATTTTTGAAGCTGAAGGAAGGGAAGGAGGGAATTACTCATCCATGCAAAACAAATGCTGATTGTACTCCAAGTTCCCCAAATAAATGTTGCTCACCTAGTCTGCAAATATGCGTTCCTTGTAATCAAGCCCAGCTCAATACTTTTGCATTTTAAAGTTCTGTAATTAATAATTAATCAAACCCTAATGACTTGGTACAGCTCCAAAATGAAATTAATCTCATTAATGTGAGATTGAAATCAAAGCTAGCTTATATATTAGTTTGATTAATTACGGAATCAATAAAATGTTTGATTATCAATTTTAGTGTATTACTAAATGGTTTGTGAAATTATTTCACAGCCAATCATATTTTAGTTCGAGAGTGTTAGTTACTATTAAAGATATACGTTCTTATTCTTCATTATTTGTGTCCGAGGTTTGCATATATGGAATATAAATGCAAATGAAGTGGGTATAGAACAGGTCAAGTTTTAGGTACCAAATATAAATTGGAACAGGCCATGTATATATACACTATATATACACTTATTTAATTTTTTAATTAAAATAAATAATTGTGAGTAATATATATACCAATTGTCCATGAACTTGGACAAATTGATATTAGGCTCGCTTCAGTTTTGTCCAAGTTCTCGCCCCCCAAAAAACTTGGCCAAGTTCCATGGAAGATACTTCCATGGCTGGTTCTCCTCCCACCATTAAAGGATGAGGAGTGAGACGATTCAATCATTCAACTAGGGAATTTCAAATGAATGACTTACCGTATAACCTTTATTTTACTCAGTGGATCTCACCTATTTATGTAGGACCCACATATCGGTAAACTTTGTTTTTGTCGATCAAAACAAAATACACAAATCATGGATCTATATATATATATATATAAATTTTACAGTTTTTTTTGTTCAAAATGAATTTTCTTGACTCTCTTATTTTGTCAAATGAATACGTTCAACTAATAAACTAAATAATTTTTTACAGTTTAAACTTTAAATTTTATTGATTAAGAAAATGTTTGTATAAAAAGAAACCGTTGTTAATTTCTAAAGTTAAATTACTCTTTTAATCAATATAATTTATCTAAAATTTGATTTTCAACTTAAAAATATTAAAATTAAATATTTATAATTTCAAAATTATGTCAATTGATTCTCTATCATTATTTTTTTTTTTTCAAATTAATTTTGGGAAGGTGATGTGGTTAACTTTCTATATTGTAAATAATCCATGTGTCTTGTGTAGAAATTATATAATTTAACTTTATTTTATTTTATAAAAGTGTATTAAAATATAGAAACACAATCATTTTATCTTTTTTTTTTTTTTTTTTTGGATTCAGCTCCTCTCCCTTACACATTTCACACAATACTCACAAGTACACAATTAGATTAATAAAATTTAACGGCTAAGATTTAAATAAAATCACAAACCCTCTCTCCCTTATAAGATGCGGTATAAGGAAACGTGCCTCCCTCGTACGATGCCACGGCCCCGTTAGAGTGCTATGGCTTTTGTTGGGTGAAAGACGCATGGAGGTGGTGTATTTACTTTTTGAAAAAATAAAATATTTTATTTACATTTTCGTCGTCTTCTTTCTTGTCAATTATATCAAAAAGAAAGAGATTCCTCTGTTTATCCATCACCTTTGTATCAAAGGCAGATGCAGTTTAGCAAATTAAGAAAAAAAGATCCTTGATAAAATTAATGCAGATTCTCCCTCAACCCATCTAAATATCTTCCTAAATCAATGGATATTAAATCGCTATGTATAATTTGTCTTCCATGCATGAAGTTAATTTTTCAGTGTTTACTCGAAACCCAAACAATATACCCCATAACTAAAAAAAATTTTAGAAACAGTCATGAAACTGAGAAAAAGATGGATTTTGTTAGCCTGATTTTGTTGCACTTTACTCTTTTGGTAATAGTAGATCTGATTGCACGTAAAAAATATAGAACGTTGATAGATTGATGCAGAGTTTCTCCTATGCCAATAATGAGTTTGTGATCTTAATTAAATCTTAGCCGTTAAATTTTAATAATACACTTGTCAATAGTGTCAATAATCTAGCTATGTACTTGGGAGTATTGTGTGAAAATGTGTAATAGAGAGGAGCTGAATCTTTTTTTTTTTAATTTTTTTTATGTTAAATAGTATGTTATTGAGTGAAAAATGCTTGACACATTCTTTCCATTATACCAATTTTTTTTTACAGCTCCAATTGTTAACATTTGTACTATAGTATATAGTAAAGATAAATTTTATTAATTTTTTCTCTTTATTATGGTAAGGATGAATAAAACGAATCACTTTGAATTATATAAGATTTGTTACTGGGGTTCCGAATAGACGATCCTACTCCTCTAAATTCTTTATTGATAGAATTCTTAATTTTTTTTAATCTTAATCATCCAAATAATTTAATTTAAACTATATATAAAACAAAATAAAGGACTTTCCTTATTAGGCTAACAAGTGTATTGCTTATTTACATTTTTTTGTCTTTAAGACTACTAATTTATATTTTAATTCATTAATTTTTTTTATTGAATTATCAATCAAGACAAATTCATTAAATTAAGACGGAATCCAAAATCTTAAGGAATTCTAGAGAATCTAAATCCTACAAATTTAGCTATGATATAACTACAATTACTTGAAAAAAATTGATGATTTTTGAAAAAATAAATGTTCAAGTCTAAAATTAAAATTGAACAAATGATTTTCCCTAATTATTAGATTGCAGTTATAAAAAATTTATTTTCACCTATTAATATTAATTTTTTGATCTATTTTAGTGACATGACAACTATTTATTTTAGATTCTGTCTTAATTTAATGAATTCATTTTAATTAAAATCTAATAAAAAATTATGAATGATTAAAATATAAATTAGTATAATCTTAAAAACAAAAACAGTAAATAAGCAATACACTTTTTAGCCTAACAAGGAAAGTTCTTTATTTTGTTTTATGTTCTTCTAAAATTAAATTATTTGGATATTCAAGATTTTAAAAGAAAATAGTGTAAATGACTAAGATTAAAAGAATTTTAAGAAATCTACGGATAAGAAATTTGAGAGGAGCCGAATCCTGAATAGAAATCATATATAATTAAAATTTCACATAAATATTCCAGGTTCATTGCTATGTCATAAATTCCACCAAATATCATATCTGTGAGTAAAAAAATCTCTACCAAAGCCAATGCTGATTGCGATCCAAGTTCCAGAAATAATTGTAGCTCAATTCCGATGTACCTGTGCACCCCTTGTTATATAATCAAACCCTCAACACTAATTCACTTTCCATTGCTGTAATTAAGAATTAATCTCAAATATGTGTATCAGTTCAATTACTGAATCAATAAAATGTTTGATTGTCTAATAATTATTTGATAAAATATGAAATTAACTTCTTGAATGTTAATTCATTTTAATGTCTATATAATATGGGGGAAAATGTGTTATTAATTTGTTGAATATCACAATACTGCCATACTAAATTTAAGTGTTTAGGAAGAAAATCTAATGTCTGGAATTGGAGATTTTCACTTCAAATTGAAGTTTGAATTACCGGAAATTTGAAATTTTAGAAAAATAAAAGTAGTGTAATTATTTTATAAGGTTTGGTATAGTCAATATTTCATAAAGGTTCAAATAGCTAGGGGTAAAAATGAACATGTTGTCCTTCAATCTCTCTTTTATTTTTATTTTTGTTTTTTTAACAGTACTCTGCCTTAGCTATTGAACTAAGGTCTCATTGCTTTAATTTCTTTTCTAATTTAAAAGAACAAAAAAATTATTTAGTTCTTTAAAAATGAATCTTAAAGTTTTTTTGTTTGGAATGAACAAACTAATGTATAATTTAATTAAAATTCATTTGCAATTGCATATTATTTTTTAAACCCCACACAAAATTAGTTGGATTTTATTGTGGCTTGGTTTGGTAATGTTTTTTAATAGGGTGCTTATGTTTATGAAGAGCAAGTCAATTATTTTATATTTAATAAAAAAAAAATTTGGACGTTTCTGCTTTGGGCTTTTAAAAGCCAGGGGTACTCTTCCCAACCCATGGTCTTCCTCCCTGACTGAAACTCATTGCCTAGTTTATCACATCTCATTCAAAACTAAACTTTCCCTGCAATTCTTATTTACCAAACAGAAATAAATAAAATCCCAATTAAAGCAAAAGTTTGAATCTGAGCCAGCATTAAAGTATCAGATCAACTCGTATATGATTTGCAACCCGCCAAGCAAATCTCTTGATATACGTATTTTTCTTCACAATTCTAAAAAATTTATGGTATCTCTGGATTTTCAGTGGATTCAGGCTCATGCTCGTATTTTGGTGACAAAGTTTTATGCAATTCAAGCATAACCTCAGTTGGATTGACTAATTAAGAACTTATGCGAAGCAGGAGATTGAATAAGATAAAAGAAACTGAAATAAAGATAAGTGAATACTATGTGCAGAGCCCTATTCTGAAGCCGATGTTGTGATTTCATGATAAAGAACATTGAAATTGAATGTTCGAAATGATGATAGTTTTAAAACTTCTATGAAAGGGGATGAGAGGTGAAGGGTGAGAGAGAATGAATGCCCAGGAGGCAGAACCAAAGTAATTAATTATCTGTCAATAAATACATATTTTGTAAATGTGTATTATATTTTATTATTTATTGGGACAATCCTTAAGAACAAAAATATATTGGGGTAATTTAGTCAATTTATTATTTTTTATAACTAAGAAGTTGTGGCCCTAAGCTTTTTGGCTGTGGCAATAAGGCCACCCTATTTATTATAGTTAATTTAAATCTTTGAAATAGCTTTACAATGAATTTATCAAACACTAATTTGTGACTTCTACTTATTGAGAGCAGCTTTTATATTATTTTACCAAATACTACTATTGCAACATTTTAAAAGCAACTCTACTAGAGCTATGAGACACAACACTTCTCAAAAAATTACAGCATTACCAAACCAAGCCTATATTAAATTCATTTTAGATGAGTTAATAATTAATCCCGGTCACCTCAAATGAAAATTTTATTTTTAATATTTATAACACTTTTAAACATTAATAAAATCAATAAAGAGCCACCAACCCTTTTCTCTTGCTTTCTTAGCAACCAACTTCAATTTAATATATTCTTCTCAACTTCTTTTTCATAAATCGAGTTAACAATCAATCTCTTATTTTTATTCTTTTGTTAAAATGATATTTTTAATTAAAAAATTGAGAATAGTATTAAAAAAAAAAAACGAAAATAAATTATTTCATATATTTCAAAGAAGCAAATTTAATTAAATTCTATAATTCTACATTATATTTTAAATAGAAGAAATGAACTGAATTACCACCACGACTAGCATAACTTAAGTGGAATAGTACGTATTTGAGCCTAGGGCTCTTCTATTCCCATCCCCAATTTTAGATTGGACACCAAGACTCCCTTATATATAAGGCACCAAAATAATAATAATAATTATTATTATTATTAAAAAAAAAATGAATCATGCAATTTTGTTTAACTGGATTGAATTCTAGTTTTATTTATTGAGATCAGTATTGTTTGAGAACATCAACTTAGGCATCATTTTCAAAGTAGCACCCATATTTTTTTTATATCGTTTGAGACACTCACTTTTTCTTTATTTTTTTCTTTTGAGGTGCTCAATCAAAAAATCATTGAGTGTATCATAGAAAAATGGTGACATGACAATTTTGTTTACACATCATTATTTTTTTTCCTAACCTAGTTTTTTTATTTTATTTTCCATTACTTATCTGGTTATTCCACTAATTAATATGAATAACAAAGAGTATCAATCAATGTGACATTTTATTTTCTTTTGTCTTTTCCTTTACATACATTTATTTTTATCATTACCTATTATGAAACAAAATTTATAAATTTTGTGGAAATTTAAATATTTTTCTATATATTCAAAAAAAATTGTTCCATGGTGAATAATGTCAGAACAATATAAAAAAAAAAATACTTAAATGGTCCTAATTAAAATTTTAAACAAAATGACTTTTTAATTATATGGTGTAGTTTATTTGTATAATTATGCGTTAAACGCACAAGTGGACCTAATTACTAATTAAAACAAGAAATTTATAAATACTTTTGTATTTATAACATTTTACTAAATTAAATTATTACGATAATTAAGCATAAACAACATGAAATCACATTAATTGTTTTTAGATTTGTTACTATAGATGTGCAACCCCATATATTGTTCCATTTTTGGAAACCAATATCTCAAAAGGATCACATATTATCTATGAATAATTAAAATAAAATCTCACCCAATCTAAAAAGTGATTATCTGTTTTCCCTACTTTAGTTGGCTTTAACTATTAATACATGTTGAAGGAAGAGCAAGTGCTCCCACAATAAGCAAAATACAATATTAAGAATTAATTGAGTCTTGTATAGAGCTTACAAATTCCTTTGTCACATTTTTCATCAATTTCTTAAGAAATGGAGTAGTGTTAGATTAAGTTGGCTATTCTTGTTGTATTTTTAGTTTTCGCTTCATCAATAAACTAGAATTTTCTAATCGTAATGTTAATTACTAATGTCTATTTAACAACATTTTTAATAATATTATTCATCGATGATCATCTTGAATTATTAGTTTATCAGATTTAACAATGTTGGTGACAAATTGGAGGTGTGATGTTTGGAGCTGAAGGAAGGGAAGGAGGAGTTGAGATTCCATGCAAAACAGACAAGGACTACTGGGCTTTGGCTCCAAAAAGTTGTTGCCCACCTCTGATCCACTTTTGTGGCTTCTGCTATCAAGCCAGCAATAATCCTCTTCCCAGTTCTGTAATTAATTAAGAGTTAATCATTACCCAAATTCAGCATTAATTTCTTAACTAAATATATCTGGTAGAGGTCCAGAATGAATTAACCTCATGAGATTAATGTAATCAAAACTCTTGTATCAGTTTAATTTTCTGAATGAATAAAACAAGAGACTTGTTAAAATATGAATAATGATTGGATTATCAGTTTAATTTCACAAAATACTTCACATAAATGTTTTTGTTTTGAACTGTACTACTTTAAAAAAAAATAAAAAAATACTAAGTGAGATAATTCATAGAAAAATAATATTTAAGACAATTTCTTAGCATGAAAGAAAAGAATAAGAAATCAAGTATTGTTAGTTAAAAAAAACAAAAGAAAAATTCTATTCAACATCTATCTATATTATATTTAAAAATAGCTTCATGGCAAAAAATTTTGATTTTCTTAAATACCCTTATGAATTATTTTTATTACATAGTTATCTTTAGTTGCTACTTTATTTTAAATAGACTATTAATACCTTTTATTTTTATATTTCTAATTCTTCTCTATTTTAATAACAATAAGATTATAATTATTTTAGAACTATTGATTTCTTTTTTACCAATCTTCTCTATATCCATAAATCAATAAATTTTCTATAATTATATGTCAATAGAAATTTCTCAATTTTTTTTTGTTCAATAAGTTCTTATCAAATTTATGAATTAAAAGAAATATTAATAATATAATTTTCATGATTATAATATTTAATAAGTTTCTAATTATTATAATAGTTTTTAGTTTTTCTCAAAATTTGAAGTTAAATTTTTTTTTTTAATAAAAGACAATACTATGAGTTAAAAAAATAAGAATAAAGTTTTCATAATTAATTTATTTTTATTTTAACTTTTAATTCTTCTTTCATCTTAAGAATTAATTTTATTTTATTTTATCAATTTATGAATTTAAATTTTTTTGTTAGATTTATATATTTGTTTATAAATATAAAAGTATTTTATTGTATGAATATTTATTGTCTCAAATACCTTTTACTATTACACAGGTAATTTTTAGTTGTTATTTTACTTAAAATAAACTTTTTATTTTATTTTATTTGTTTACTGCTTTCTTAATTCTTTCCCATTATAATTTTAATAGGAATGCAATTGTTTTATGACGACTAATTTTTTTATCCTAATTCTTTCAATATTAAGAAAATAAAACTAAAAAATATACATCTAATTAAGAAAATACTGACAAAAAATTTTTAATAAAAAAATATGAGACGACTTAATTTTGACTATTTGTTTGTATCTAATGGTTTAAATTAATAAAAATTTTGAGAACTCTATAAAAATTAGAATTGTTGAAAATTCAAATCCCTATAATATTTGCTTTTACTAGATAATTATAAAATTAAATATGAATCTCTAATGATTGGAATATCAATTTTCATTTTGAAATCTAACGTTCAATTACACTGACTAGAAAAGTGTGTTTTGTAGAAAATAGCTAGGCGTTAGGGTTGTTGAAAAATTTTGCCAAGCCAGACACAATCCATTTGAACTCGACAATCTGTTAAAAACTGAGTTTAAAATAATGTCATTTCTATTCTTTATTCCAAATCAAGTGATTGGGTGGGGAAAAAAAAAATCCAGATTAACATGTTCTGGTACCCGTAATTATTTCTTAATATTTTAAAATTTACTTTATTATGACTATTGATATTATGATAAGAAAATATGTGTGCACGAAATTAAGATTTATCCTTGCACAATAGAAAGTTTATAAATACTTTTGTATTTATAACATTTTACTAAATTAAATTATTATGATAATGAAGATGAACAACATGATATCACATTAATTGTTTCTAGATTTGTTACTATAGATGTGCAACCCATATCTTGTTCTATTTTTGGAAACCAAAATCTCAAAAGGATCACATATTATCTATGAATAATTAAAACAAAATCTCACCCAATCTAAAAAGTGATTATCCGTTTTTACTATTGTAGTTGGCTTTACCTATAAATACATGTTGAATGATGAGCAAGTACTCCCACAACAAGCAGAATACAATATTCTACAGGAATTAGAGTTTTGTATAGAGCTTACAAATTCCATTGTCACATTTTTCATCACTCTCTTAAAAAATGGAGAAGTGTTCGATCAAGTTGACTATGCTGGTTGTGCTTTTAGTTTTCGCTTCATCAGGTAAACTAGAATTTTCTAACCTTAATGTTAATTACCAATTTCTATTCAACAATGTTATTTGAATAATATTTTTCATTGATAATCATCTTAAATTATTAATTCATCAGATTTAACCCAATATCCCTTATTCAAACTTGAAAAATTTCATTCAGTTTTGTAGTAGATTACATCTTGTACACTTATTATAACTTTTTATTTAATGTTGGTGACAAATTGTAGGTATGATGTTTGAAGTTGAAGGAAGAGAAGGAGGAGTTGCTTATCCATGCAAAACCAATGCTGATTGCATTCCAACTTCCAGAAATAATTGTTGCTCACCTTACCTCCATGTGTGCGTCCCTTGTACTGAAGCCCTCAATACTAATTCATTTCCTAGTTCTATAATTAAGAATTAATCTCACATATATGAGATTGAAATCAAAGCTCTTGTATGAGTTTAATTACTAAATGAATAAAATGTGCTTTTTTTAGAGATTATATTTACATCATTTATAGATTAATATTTACAATATTACAAGATTCTCTCTATTTAAATAATAAAAAATATTATAATTTTAAAAATTCACACATAAAATATGATAAACAATTCAAACTATATATGAGAATATAACACTTCTGTACATAATGTACATTCGCACATGTGTCTTTTTTATATTAATTTCTTGGCTATTAGTGCATATATTTATATATGCAGTACTATAATATTCAAGATTTTTTTTTTTTAACAACAAAGAGAATTTTCATTAAAATAACCTAAAAGATAGTACAAATGGAAAGCATTTTCAGCTTTACACCAAGAAAACCTTCCAAAATCTCAGCAACAAATTCAGCAATTTCACATGATAGCAATCAAACACCCTAGACTTATATCCTAGAAAGAATAGCTTCCAGCAAATATTCAAGATTAGGCACACAAAAAATTGAGATGAAAAAAGGTGTTATTTTTTTAATACCACAATACTGTCATGAATAATATCATTTCATGCATAGTATAAGAATAAGGAGTTAGTATAAGATTATTAAGTTAGCTCTTATACAACTTTTGAGCAATAGAATAATATATTTTTATATTGTTGACTTGTTTTTATATTATGTCTGACAGTATAAAATTATACGGTGAGAAGAGAAAGGATAAGACAATAATATAATAACAGAATAATTATGTAGCCTAATATATTGTATAAAATATAATTCTATACCATGCGCTAAGTGAGCTCAAAGTGTTTAGGATAATTAATAGGATATTCTAATGGTTGGAACATGAGATTTCCACTTAAAAATTAGAAGAAGAAAAATATTTTGAATCACATGTAGGACTGAAATTTTTGAAATTTTGGTGAAAGAAAAGTAATATAATTAATAATTTAATATTTGACATGTTCAATTTTATAAAATTTGGCAAACTCAATATTTAAGATCCATAAAATTGGTAAAATGATTTACATGAGCGTTTCTTTTATTCATTTTCTTTTCTCAATTCTTTAAAGTTATTTAAATTAGAACAACAGAAAATTATATCATTTAAAATAATTATATATTTTTGTATTTAGAATAAATAAATTAATGTAAAATTTAGTTGAAATTTATTTAAATTTCACATTTTATTCAATTTAAAATCTCATATAAAATTGATTGGATTTTATTTTATAAAATTAATTTGAAATGAGATCAACTATTAACTCATTTCTTATTAACTAATATTTCTCACGCTTTTTAAAAAAAAATAGATGAAAGAGTGACCAACCCTTTCTCTTACTTTCTCACTCAACAACTTCAAATTAATCTATTTTTCTCAACTTTTGTTGGTCTGAGTTAACAATCAATATCTTACTTTATCTATTTGTTAAAATGATAATTTTAATTAAAAAATTGAGAATAGTATGAAAAAAATAATTAAATTAAAAAAATTCATCATATATTTTAATTGAATGAAATTGAATTCATTAAATTTTATACTTATTTTTTATTATATATCAAATAAGAGAATTCATTTTAAGTAATTGAATTATAATCAATGATATAATATCACTTAAATTTTTTTTAGATGTGTTACTATAAATGCAAATCCATATCCCATTTTTGGAAAGTTCTGATTAATATATAGAATCCAATATCTCAAAAGATCACAGTCCACCAGACACATCATATGTTCCATGAATAATTAAACAAAAATCTCACCAAATCTAAATTGTGATTATCCATTTACACTATAATTTAGTTGGCGTCATCATCTAGTAGGAAGAGCAAATACATCCCCAACAAGTATACTACTCTCTACATATCTAGATCTGTCACATTCCTCCTATCAAACTCTGAAAAATGGACAAGTCTTCGATCAAGTTAGCTATTCTTGTTGTGTTTTTAGTTTTTGTCTCAGGTAAATTAAAATTTCGAAATTGATATGTTATATATTGACAATTTAATAACTATATTTATGATAATATTTTTATCAACATTGCACAATATTTGTATGCTATAGGTTAAATATAAAAAATATTTATGTTACCTATAGATATATATATATATAAACAGAGTGAACAATTAATATTGTGGTTGGCTCTTGCTAATAAGGGAATGTTTGGTTATTGCAGGTGTGATGCTTGGAGCTGAAGGAGAAATTGATATTCCATGCCAACAGACGATGACTGCAGTGATTTGGCTGAAAAAAATGTTGCCCAGCTTCGATCCACTTTTGTAGCTTTTGTAATGAAGCCCCCAACAATAATCCTCTTCCAAGTTCTGTAATTAATTAAGAGTTAATCAATCCCCAAATTCAGTTTTAATTATATCTGGTAGAGGTCCAGAATTAATTAACCTCATGAGATTAATGTGATCAAAACTCTTGTATCAGCTTGATTACTGAATGAATAAAACAAGAGACTTATTAAATTCACATTCTCATTCTATTAAATATTTAAACTCTCCATTCAATTTGTCTTTATTAAACAAAAAAGAATGTCAAAGTAGTGTATTTAATTTGTTTTAATTTCTTTCTCCTCTCCTTATTCTCACTTTCTCTCTCTTCAACCACAACAAACTTTATTTCTTATTCTATCTTTTATTTTAATTAATTTGACTAAAACAAATAACATGATACAAACAATAAATCTAATATTAGTGCTTCTCTTTTCTTTCTTTTTATAACTTTCATACTTTCTTTTTTCCCCGAGAGTTTTACATTTTTCTTAATTATTTGATGTGTGCATAGTATTTCTCTCTCTCTTAAATTACATAGACTTAATTCACTTAATTTATATGAATTTTTGTGAAAATTATTCTATTATATAATTAGTCTATGTGTGTAATAATTTTTTCAATTGATAATTATTTAATATGATCTAGTATTGAATTTATATATATATATATATATATTTTTTTTTTTTATGAGATTAGATTTATTCACATTAAAAGAAAGAATAAAAAATAAAAAATATAACTATAAAAGATATGTCTAATTAAGAAAATACTAAAAAAAAATTATTTTATTAATAAAAAATAATGAAAAGACTTAATTTTGATTATTTATTTTCATCTAATGGTTTAAATTAATAAAAGTTAAAAACTCAAAAAAGAAATTCTTGAGAATTCAAATACCTATAATATATGCTTTTATTACATAATTATAAAATTAAATATGAAACTCAATGATTGGAATATCAGAATTTCACTTTAAAATCTAGACTAGAAAAGTGGGGTAGAAAATAGCTAGGCTTTAGGGGTGTTGAACAAAGTCAAACCAGACTCGATCTATTTGAACCGGACAATTTGTCAAAATTGAGTTTAAGATAATGTCATTTTTATTCTTTATTTGAGTCAAGTGATTGGGTGATAAAAAAATTTGATCCCGCATTAACACTTTCCAATACACATAATTATTTCTTAATTTTTCAAAATCATTTTATTATGACTATTGATATTATGATAAGAAAATATATGCGTGCACGAAATTAAGATTTATCCTCCTTGCACAACAAGTCCTTAATTAAACAAAAATTATTTTTTTATCATATGGTGTGCATGGTATATTTATATAACATTTTAAACATGCGAGTGGACCTAATTACTAATTAAAACAAAATATATATATAAATACTTTAGTATTTATAACATTTTAGCATTTTACTAAATTAATTTATTATAATAATTAAGGAATGGACATTGAACAACATGATATCACCTTATTTATTTTTTGATTTGTTACTATAGATGCAACCCCATATATATTGTTCCATTTTGGGAAATCAATATCTCAAATTTTTTACAATAGATGCAGCCGCATATATTGTTCCATTTTTGGAAATCAATATCTCAAAAGGATCACATATTTCTATAAATAATTTAAATAAAATCTCACCAAAGCTAAAATGTGATTATCCATTTTTACTATTTTAGTTTTGGCTTTACCTATAAATACATGTTGAAGGGTAGCAATTACTCCCACAACAAGCAGAATATAATATTCTACACGAACTAGAGTCTTGTACAGTGCTTACAAATTCCTTTGTCATATTTTTCATCAATTTATTAAGAAATGGAGAAGTGTTCTTTCAAGTTGGCTATTCTGGTTGTGCTTTTAGTTTTCGCTTCATCAGGTAAATTATATTTTTTTTAATTTTAATGTTAATTATTAATGTCTATTCAACAATGCTATTTGAATAATATTATTTATCAAGGATTACCTTAAGTTATTACTTCATCAATTTTAGCCCATCATTTCATTCAGTGCTTTGTGGTAGATCACATCTTGTGTACTTATTATAACTTTCTAATTTAATGTTGATGACAAATTGTAGGTGTGATGTTTGAAGTTGAAGGAAGAGAAGGAGGAGTTACTCATCCATGCAAAACCAATGCTGATTGCGATCCAAGTTCCAGAAATAATTGTTGCTCACCTTCCCTCCACCTGTGCACCCCTTGTTATGAAGCCCTCAATACTAATTCATTTCCAAGTTCTGTAATTAAGAATTAATCTCTTATATGTGAGATTGAAATCAAAGCTCTTGTATGAGTTTAATTACTAAATGAATAAAATATGCTTTTTATATATATAGATTATATTTACATTATTTATAGGTTAATTATAATCTTACAACTGCGATATTCTCTCTATTCAATAATAAATAATATTATAATTTTAAAAACTAACATATAAAATATGACAAACAACTCAAAGAGAATATCACACATCTGTCGATAATGAGTCAACAGCAAATTCACATGATACCAATCAAACACCCTAGATTTATATCCTAGACAAAATAGCTTCCAGCATATATTCAAGATTAGGCACACAAAAAACTGAGATGTAAAAAGAATGTGTTATTTTTTTAATACCACAACACTGCCATACTAAATTAAACTGTTCAGTATTAGGATAATCAATAAGATATTATAATGGTTGTAACATCAGATTTTTACTTAAAAATTTGAAAGAAAAAAGTTTTAAGTTTGAATCATACAAAGGGACTAACAAAAAATTAAAATTTTGGGGAAACAAAAGTAGTATAACTAATATTTGACACGTACAATTTTATAAGATTTGGCCAAGTCAATATTTAAGATCCAAAAAATTTTGATAAAATGAATTACTTGAGCATTTATTTCATTCAATTTCTTTTCTCGATTCTTTAAAGTTGCTTAAATTAGAACAATAGAAAATTAGATCTTTTGAAATGAATTATATACTTTTTTATTTTTAATAAATTAATTAATGTAAAATTTAGTTGAAATTCATTTATAATTTATATTTTATTCAATTTAAAATCCTACATGAAATATTTTGAATGTTATTTTATAAAATTAATTTAAAATAAGTTAATAGTTGATATCACATCAAATAACACAATTGTATTCTTAATTAATATTTCTCATGTTTTTTTTAGATTGATAAAAGAGCCACCAACCCTTTCTCTTACTTTCTCACTCAACAACTTCAAATTAATCTATTTTTCTCAACTTTTGTTTGGTCTGAGTTGACAATCAATATCTTATTTAATATTTTTGTTAAAATGATAATTTTAATTAAAAATTGAGAATAAAATGGGAAAAATAATTAGAATGAAATGAAATCTTCATATATTTTAATTAAATTAAATTCTATAATTATTTATTTTTATAATTTAAATAAGAAAATTCATTTTAAATGGTTGATTTACATAAAATCACTTTGAATTGTTTTTAGATTGTTACTATAATTTCAACCCCATATATAGTAACCAGTATCTCCAAAGGATCACAAGTTATTTGTGAGTGCTCCACCAGATATCATATGTTCCATGAATAATTAGAAAAAAATCTCACCAAATCTAAATAGTGATTATCCATTTATATTCTATAATTTAGTTGGCTTCACCTATAAATATATTGAGAAGGAAGAGGAAATATACATCCCCCAACAAAAATACTACTCTTTACAAATCTAGATTCTCTATCAAGTTCTGAAAAATGAGCAAGTCTTCGATCAAGTTGGCTATTCTTATCATATTTTTAATTTTTGTCTCAGGTAATTTAAACTTTTAAAATTGATATGTTATATATTGACAATTTAACAACTATATTTATACTAATGTTTTATCAATATTACACGAATTTTATATGCTATAGGTAAAATATAAAAAGATTTATTTTACCTATGCATATATACCAAAATAAAAAAAACAGTGAACAATTTTTTTGCCTATACTAATGTTTGGTTATTGCAGGTGTGATGTTTGGAGCCGAAGGAAGGGAAGGAGGAGTTGAGATTCCATGCAATACAGACAATGACTGTAAGGCTTTGGCTCCAAAAAGTTGTTGCCCACCTTTGATCCACTTTTGTAGCTTTTGCTATCAACCCAACAATAATCCTCTTCCAAGTTCTAATCATTCCCCAAATTCAGTATTAATTTCTTAATTAATTATATCTGGTAGAGGTCCAGAATGATTTAACCCCATGAGATTAATGTAATCAAAACTCTTGTATCAGTTTAATTACTAAAGGAATAAAACATGGGACTTGTTATAATATAAAGAATGATTGGAATATGAGATTTTCACTTTTGAGATCTAAAGTTCAATTACACTAACTAGAAATGTGAGTTTTGTAGAAACTAGCTAGGAACTTGGGGCCAGTGTTGAAAAAATCCACCAACCTGGACTTGATTGATCCGAATTGGACAATTCGTCAAGAACTGAATTTAAGATAATATTATTTTTATTCTTTATTCTGAGTCAAGTGACGATGTGCAAAAAAAAATAACATGATCTATCGTCATATTTTTTAAGTTTTTAATATTTTAAAATTATATTTTATATTTAATATTAGGACCCGATGACTATTTATTTAAAAAGAACTTGTTTAGCTGCTAATCTTTGTAAGTAAATCACCCCCCTCTAGTTGATTCCTCTCAAAATAACAAGCACTAGTTATTTTTAAAATATATTTATTTGAGTTTTTATGTTTTCAATTACATTTTTTTTTTTCTGTCTTCCTCTCTTTAAATTCAACTTTTGACATAATTTGATAAGACTTGTCAAAATTAAGATTTAAGATTCAAGTCATAGAATATAATTTTTCTTAGTTATGATCTTATCTTAAAATTGAGAGGATTTGGTGAGGGAAAAAAAAACAATAAATGAATAATATTTAAAAACATATGCTTTTTAAGACAGAAATCCATTGTCGTCCAGTGGTTAGGATATCTGGCTTTCACCCAGGTGACCCGGGTTCAATTCCCGGCAATGGAATTGATTTTTTAATGCTTTCTCGGAACTCTCACTTGAGAACATGAAAGTCTATCCTTACTAAACCGCACTACAACAATCTCATATTCCTCTTACTTAACTGAACATCCGAATGTTCAATATAGGAACATCATCCTTGATTATTTTTTTAATGTAGATGAACTGGCAGTATCATCAGGTTTTGATGTATCTTCTGTGTCAAGTATGTTACCATCTTTTGGTACCAAACAAGGTATCCCATCCTTCATCTAACAAATAGGAAGCATGAAGAACATTAAACACAAACATATCGATATATGCACATAGATAAATTTATATGTAACTAGTTGTTTGCGGGAGAGTGTGCATGCACATATAATACCATAAGAATGAATAATTGATAAGCTATTTCTCTTGTTGAGAATATGAAGTGGAACACTATGACAATGTCTATACCCTGGCAAGTGGAACCTATTAAAAGGGAGTGATAATTCATTACCTTAACGGCTGTTTGGAAAGTGGGCAGACCAGAAATTCCGAAAGGATCTTACCCAGCGGCCCAGGCTCATACCGAGCATTTTGCAGAAGCGCTCTGCTCATTCTCACCATTTCATTTCCAACTTTCTTCCAACCAGGACTACCACGAAACGGGATTGTGGAATTACATATATGCCCCTATATTTATTAATGTTCATTGTCCCAAACGCATGCCTAGATCGAAAACACCTTGCTGTAACTCGCGAACTAATCTTAAATCTTAAAAAAAAAATTGACAGCCCAGAATGAGTGTAGACAAGCTCTGGACATTGGATTATTAATCCAACGTCTAGATTCATCCTATTCATTTTGCATTAAGACCATCACTAAGGCCTATGATAATATAAAATGACTCACTCCATTTGCATAATAAGAGCCCTATTATACGTGCCTCTAAAATCACATTGAGGAGCGAAGACTGACAGCCTTGAATTAACAATTTGAGATTTGTAACAGAATGAAGCCAATACGACAGTATCAATCCTGACAAGTATATAACTATTATTTACATTTCAAAAGCACTCAAAATCCACAAAGATGAAGACTCTTAGCATATAAGACTAGTGACACACTGTCAGAAAATAAACTAAGCATAAAGAAACCACAATAGCTGATCTTCCACTGTAATGGTAAGCTCAACACATCATTCAAATGCCCACTGGTTCTCCCGACGAACATCCTCTTCTTCCTCTGGGCTAAAGTCATTCTTAATGTTAAATGTCTTGCGGATTTCCTCCGGAGTCTTCCCCTTGATCATGTCAGCAACAGTCTGGCAGGTGAGGTCCAGCAGGTTCTTGATGTTCAAGTAGTTTGCAGCCTGAAAGAAAATTGCATATTTAGTATATAATGGTATTACCAATACTAATTCGCAAAATCAAAAGTACATCATAGAAATAATAGCTCTAAGCAATGCAGGACGAAAATATGCAGCAATCAGCATCAATAAAGTCATCTCAAATTACCAATCATAATCTTTTAAGACATGCATGGCCCCCTAAACCATAAATTATAACCAAACCTGTTATAGTGAATAAAAATTGCATGAAATATATTGTTGTTGAACAATATAAAACTGCAGACACAAACACCAAGCAATCACTTCTTCAGCTTCTCACAGAATAAATAATAGGCACGGGACATCACTTTCAGCTAGTATAGGAATGTAAAGAGATCATATGCACCACGCTAACAGACACACAAACCAGAGAAAGGAGAGACTCTCCCAACTCCAAAGGAGTTTAACTAACACAAACAATAATAAACTTTGGAAGGAAGGCACTATAACCAGGACAAGTAATTAGAGCAATAAGAAAAACACTGGAAAATGTAATTCTAAGTGTGATAACAATAATTCCTCCTTATATCCAAAAAAGAGTATAGATGACCATATGTCTCTCAGACTCAAATCTCACGTCATAAAGGTATTCACATTTCACAGGGACAAACTTGTGCTCTATCTTTCGATACTATTCACTGTTGCTAAATTTGAATAAGTGATATTACTTCTAAGTTCTAAGATACTTGGTTTGAAATATAAATACATATTTTTTGCCAATATGTCATTCACTTGACCCTTAATAGTTTTAGTATAAAAACATAATTTATATCAAATATGTTTGCAGACACTCTACAACTACTGGAACAAGTATTGGACAATAACTTTTAAACATGGTTCGTAAGCAATATTGGGAATCCATCAACACAAGTATAGAGAAATACCAAAAATCCAAATATATTTCACAATCCGAAACCCAGAGATGTTGCCTAGGCGATCGAAAGAGGCTTAACAGATGACAAAGAATGCTCATTAGACAACCCAACCACACATGAAATAAATAAATAAGTTTGTATAGTGATACATAAAAACAGTACAAAACCCATATTGAGAAAACCTACCCTGCAGCTAATCGAAAACAATGCATAAGAACCATACATACCCCAAATTCCAAAATCCCATCCCTAACAAGTAACAAATTCTTAAACTTTCATAACATAGCTTAAACCCTAATACACTCAATCACGAACATAAATTAAGACAGAGAAACAAAAGGAAAAGAAGAATAACTCACCAGAATGAGATCAAACAGAGTAGCCTGGTCGACTTTTACAAAATCAGCATCCCAAGCCTTGAGATCTTCTTCTGAGGTTCGCTCCTCGCCACTGGATGCATCGACATGTTTCTTACAATACTCGATGACTTTAGCTAAGATTTTGCTCGTCACGTTGGGTAGAGGGATACCGGCGTCAGCACAATCCTCCTCCACGATATGCCTGATCGTCTGAGACTCGAGCGCCACGGCCTCGTCAACTTCGAAGGCCTCGCCATCAGAGCTCTTCAAGGTTATCTTCTTCGATGACATGATCTGATTGTGACTCTAATACTCTTCCTGCAATCGAAAAAACACGAATCCCTAACCCTAACTTTACAACTTTGTGAAGATAGAGAGCAATCAGTGAGAGTCAGACCCTTTTTATTGTGGAGGAATACTGGGTATGACGTTGATATTCAAAAATAAATTAACAAGTCCTAAAACAATTTTATTTTATCATAAAAAGTTATTTATTTTTTCTAAATAAATCTTTTTTATCTCTTCTAATTGTAAACCCACGAAACTTTTTAGTTTTAAAACATTTAATTGACATATACAACTTTAAGAGTGCAACATATATAATTTTATTTTATTTTTTTATCTCTTCCTTTTAATTCATATTTATTTTTTTTCATTTTTCCACTAACTTCTAGTAGCATAGTAATTTATAAAGATGGTTTTGCAGAACTGGTCAGGGAAAGGATTAACAGGAATTGATCCACTCAGCCAAGTTACCTAGAAGTAACACTCCATTACCAAAATGCTTAGCTGTTCACCATCTGGCCTCCGTTTACTAATAAGAATACAAAAACACAAATTGAATTCCCTTTTCAGTTTCCAGGAAGCAAAAGTTAAAACCAAAAGATGGCTCTATTCCACTGCTAGGATTGAGTCATCAAATACCAGCAATATGGAAAGAAGAGAACCATATTACCATCTCATCGAGTGAACACTTCTGTTCTACAAGACTTCTTATCTCCTCCCCAGTACAAACGGAATAGTGGGACAGGTTCTTTGCTTCTTGGTGCATCTACGAGACTTCTCAGAGTTGCCAACATTGCATACATGGCAAAGTGAAGGGGCTTCTTTGCTTCTTGGTGCATCTGCAATACCAGTGACTTTGAAGATACTGGATACCAAGTCTTCGTGAAAAAAGATTGGTTTTTTTTAATCCAAACATCAGCTTAGATCTTTAATAAGAGTTATAGCTGAAGATTGCATCAAAATAATGTTGGTTACCCTGGGTTTTAGAAGGTGGTTAGATAAGATGAGAAGATTTCAAATGTCCCAGAACAAAGCAGGTAAACCTAAACAGACTGGCTTGAGCTTCACACATTTTATTAATCATATGAGAGTGAGTGAACATAAAAGTACCAATCCGCACAAGTACATAACTATTATTTACATTCAAAAAGCTGTCAAAATCCACAACGATGAAGACTCTTCTTAGCATATAAAACAAGTGAGACATACAGTCAAGCAATAAACTAAGCATAAAAAACCCACAATAGCCATCCTCCACTGTAATTGTAAGCTCAACACATCATTCAAATGCCCACTGGTTCTCCCGACGAACCGCCTCTTCTTCCTCTGGAGTAAAATCATTCTTAATGTGAAATGTCTTGCGAATTTCCTCTGGGGTCTTCCCCTTCATCATGTCTGCAACAGTCTGGCAGGTGAGGTCCAACAGGTTCTTGATGTTCAAGTAGTTTGCGGCCTGAAAGATAATTGCATATTTAGTATATAACGGTATTACCAACATTCATTCAAGAACTCAAAAAGTACATCAGAGAAATAATAACTCTTAAGAAATGCAGAACGGAAATATTCAGCAATAGCATCAACAAAGTCATCTCAAATTGCCAGTCATAAATTCATAATCTTGTTAAGACATGGAATGGGCCTAAACCATAAATTATAACCAAACTTGTTATAAAACAGCACAGGCTAATAAGAGATGTAAAGAGATCATATACACCATACAAATCAGAGAAAGGGAAGACTCATGCCAACTCCAAGGGAGTTTATCACATACAATAATCAAGGACAAGAAATTAGAGCAATAAGAACACTCGGAAATATAATTCTAATTACAATAACAATAATTCCTGTATGTATACCATAAAAGATTGAAGATGACCATATTTATCAAAGACTCAACCTTAACACCTCATCAGAAAGGTGTTCAAAGGGCCAAACTTGTTGCGTTCTATATTCAGATACTTGTGACTGTTGTTGAATTTGAATGTGTATTATTCAAATATACTTGGTTTGAGATATAAATACATATTCTTTTGCCATATGTCATTCACTTGACCCTTAATAGTTTTAGCTTAAAAACTGAAATGATATCATATTTATATGTACACTCTCTACAACTACAGGAACAATAATGGGAACAATAACTTTTAAGCATGGTTCAGAAGTCATATTGGAAATCCACCAACACAAGTTAGAAGAAGACCAAAAATCCAAAATATATTCCAAATTCCACAACCCGAAACCCAGAGACATACCCCAATTTCCAAAATCCCATCCCTAAGAAATTCTTAAACTTTAACAAATTAAGACAGACAGAGAATCAAAAGGAAAAGGAGAATAACCCACCAAAATGAGGTCAAACAGAGTTGCCTGGTCAATCTTTACAAAATCAGCATCCCAAGCCTTGAGATCTTCTTCTGAAATTCGCTCCTCGGCACTAGAATTCTCCACGTGCTTCTTACAGTACTCAATGACTTTAGCTAAGATTTTGCTCGTCACGTTGGGAAGAGGAATACCGTTGTCGATCCAATCCTCCTCCACAATGTTCCTGATCGTCTGAGACTCGAGAGCCACGGCCTCGTCAACTTCGAAGGTCTCGCCATCGGAGCTTTTCAAGGTTATCTTTTTCGATGACATAATTTGAATCTGATTCTCTTCGAATCCCTAACCCTAATTTTAGATTTTCTGTATCAGTTTGTGATGATAGAGATAAGTGATAAATCTAAAGCGTAGGTTCCAACCCCTTTTTATTGTGCAAGCTTTGATTTTCTAAACGGGAAATGGAAAATGCTATTTTCACTCTCATAAAACTGCTGTTTCCACTCGAATGAAGTCTGATATTTATATTTAATGCTAATATGTTTTATAATTATATTTTTATTTTATTTTTTTAGCTATATATTTTGTTAAATTTAATTTATTATTTAATAAAATCTGAAAAAAAATCAAATATATAGAATTTGTTATTCTAAATATATTTTTTAATAAAAAATTAGAGAAACATTTATTATTTAAAACAAATTTTTTCACTTAAGATGAGAATAAATAAAGAAATAATTAATTACACTTTATTACACGAATTATCACTAATTTTTAATAACCCCGATGAATTAATAAACTATGCACATAATAATTTTATTTAAATCATAATTAACAAATAATTTAACTCATTCAAATTAATCATTAAATCTAATAAATTAATTTTTAAAAGACTAAACTATCATGATTATAATATTTTTTTAAAATTAAGATAATTGACTAAAAGTGAAAATTAAGTTATTAAAACATCAATTTTTTTTTTTATTGAAAGGGAAGGAAAAGACAAAAAAAGATATAAAAAAACGAACAAACAAACAACAAAAACAACTTAGTAGCATTGATGGCTATCCTACATTACCAAAGCAACTCCGACATTATCATTATTAGCATCCTCCATTAAACAAAAAGGTGGAAAACCTGTAACCAATCGATCTCACTATCATGCTCATACAAGATGAAATTTACAAGAAAGACAGTGACTTTGTTGCCCTCATGATAAATATGACTCAATCGAACTTCCAAATCCAAATTGAGCAATCTACAGACTTCCCAATCCAAAGCATCATTTTTATTGCACATATATTTTATGTTGAATATTTTTTAAAGACCTATTTGTACTGATAGTTCAAATAATCAGACATTGTTTATTTTTCAGGAATGACAAATCGAATTGGACCTGGATCAGGTCAGGTTTTAAGCACCGCAATCCATGGATCATTCTTGCTGGATCATTACTTGGTTTGTTGACAAATAAACGCTCACAAAAAATACAAATCAAATTGGGCCTGGGTTGGACATGTTTTACGAGAAAGACAGATACAGCTAAACTAAAAGACCATTGGTATAAATCTCGAGTTCAACTCAAATCAAAACTTAAATCCGATTATTAAAACATTCCTTGAAACCAACATCAGCATCTACCCAGAAAATAAATTACATCGGGCATAAGCGTGCCCACCTAAATTGAAGCAAAATGAACATGGTTAGGTTAATTTCTCCTCGGTTTATTCCAACAATAGAAACAGAAATGCCAAACTCTTCAGTTCTTGTATGAGAACCATAGACATACAAAGAATTTGGAAAATCATTTGACCAGGGGGTTAGTGATAAACATTATGCAACCAAATAAGAATCAGATTGCAGGGGGCTCTAACCAATCAACTAGAAAACCACTATACCAGTTAATTAGTTTATGATACGTAACAAATCTGGAAGTTACAGAAATCTAATTTACATTAAAATTGGTAAAAGTAATGACAGGTCAGAAATCAAAATACATGTTTCCTGTGACAGTAGCAACTAGGCATTACCTATATAGTATATCTGAATCCTCAAACAGCCAAACAACAATCTCATCTTGGTACTAAGATTCCATGTACTGTGAGGGAGGGGGGCTTGTCTTTGTCTTCTCAGGACCTGCAATATGTGTTCTTCATCAACTTTTTGGATCTTTTCGAAAGCATTGCTTGATTGACCAGCATAAAGCTAGCAGGAAGTGTTGAAAATTTTTAGGTCAACAAATAAATTCATCTGAACAAGTTTTGAAAATGAAAAGATATGGGAAAGGAGGTGCAAAGGGAGAAAAGTTTTGGGACATTCTTAACATCCATTATTGGTGATCCAAGTTATGTTGCTGCATATTAGTGCTATTCCTACAATATTAATCCAAAAGAAGAATAACAAGACCTACCACAAACCCCACGAATCTCCACTTCTCTCCATTCTTGGACAAGGGCACAGCAGCAGCACATCAAATGAGAGAGGAAATCATCAACAAAGCCTCCCTGGAAGAGTGGAGATATCAGAAAAGCACAAACAAACAAGGGACTAGAAGGGCATCGATGTGATTAAAAAGTCATGCAGTGGAAATAAGCATTACCGTGATATTTAACGTTCTCCGCAGCTTCCTTCTAATGCAACAAGTATAACAACAGCAGGACAAAATTAACGAATATGCCATCAACTCATTGCAAGCTTCTGATGCAGCTGCGGAAAAAAAAAATTAGGAACTTATGATCCAAAATCATGCACAGAATCTGGGAACTGATGCATTTGTTTCAACTTGATAGCCAAAAAAGCAGAACAACATCATAAGTTTCATTCTCCTTGCTAGAAAAAAAAAATGGATAAATTTGCAACATCAAGCACCTTTAGCCCCAAACCCTCAAAGTTCAATTGAATAAACTAATGTCTCATCTATTAAGTCTACACCCATATGAAGCGCAATCAGTTATTATAATCTGCTCTCTTGGTCTTGGTGCTACTATTATGAAAAAAATGGATAAATTTGCAACATCAAGCATCTTTACCCTCAAAGCCTCAAATTTCAATTGAATGGACTAACGTCTCATCTATTAAGTCTACACCTATATTAAGCGTAATAAGTTATTATAAACTGCACTCTTGGTCATGGTGCTACTATTATGATTATAAGACTTATAGATGTGGTATACCAACACCCTCTCAATGTGAAAGAAGGCTTTTCACTATTGGTACACAATATGAATGCTAAATACTTAACAGATATCACGCAGTTCAATCTAACTTACATATATGCCTGTTAGTTGCAACGGTAGCGATCTTCGAAAACGTCCCACAAGGATAGAAGAACGTCTTTAGACCTGCAAGCCAAATGATCTAATTAAGATGCAAGATAAATATTGGTAATTACAGGACAGACTATTGGCCTTATAAGCTTGACATGGACGGTGTTCCGTTTCAACTAGTATACTGCAGGGGGTTAAGCCGTTGTCATGATACCCCCTCAAGAACCATGTTAGTCTTCAGCATGCATTGCAGAGTTAAAGGAGAGAAAGAAATCAAGCTCCCACAACTTCCTTCCTGTCCACATATTCTTATATTTTTTCAAAATAAACAAAATATTTAAGTACAAGAATAATTATATGTGTGCGACCTGCAGTTTCTATGTTCAATTCCTATACTTCTTTTCTCCTTCTTTCCTATGAGGTCCTGTGATTCCTCTAACAATTGACAAAACCCTCCCAAGAAAAATTCTCATGACTACACAAATTTGCAGAAACAAAAATTCGGTGGTCAAGCAATAAACTGGAATTTACTTTATAATCGATAGGGTGCAAAACAGTAGTAGAAAAGGATAAGTTTGAACCAGAACTTGTCATCAAAGACAAAAAGTAGCAAGTACATGTTATTTTCTGCACATCTAGAACCTCCAGAAAGCAATCAACTTTAAAAAACAAAAAATGGAAGTCTTCTTCCATCATACATAAGCCAATTACAATATACTATAAAGGGAATAGTGTTGCAGCAACCGACTGAGCAGTAGACCCACTAGAGTAAGAAATGCAAGTACTAGAGGGCACCTAGTTAGTTTCAGCTAGAACATATAATCTACAGTTAAATACCTGGCCGATCACATTACTCATATAAGAATACTGAAAGGAAAATATGCTGATATATTGCTAGTATCATTTCCTCAATCTAATGGAGCAAAGAATTAACAGCATGAGAGAACATACACAGAGAAGGTTCTGAACAACAACTAAGTAGATCGGTATGCCACTCATCATGCTGATATGAACATTTAGTTGACAACATATCCTTTCCTGATGATGTGTTTCTGCCCAAATATAAGTACATTAGAATCAGAGTTAACTTCAAGTTAATGATCTTTCAGAAAAGTAGTGGCAGCATGATGACATAATAGAGACAGACCCATAGTATAATGTATGCAGCTTGAAGGAAAAAGTTTCCTCCTAGATGTCAGAAGTATCACTGTGATCATTAGTTGCAATAGATGTTATTAATTGGCAAGAGGAGAATCGAGGAGGTTACCTAGAAATACTTTTTTTATGGTAGCTTTTGTCTGATGAATGGTCAGTATTGGCATTAGAGTAACTATGCTCTGTTTTCTTGTGATCTTTTTCAGGTGAACACTTCTCTAGTTTAGAACATGCTGCAGCTTCTGTGAATTCCAGTAAATGTTTAATCACTTCACACTGACTCAGATCCATATTTGTTTGAGACCATTGCAGCTCAACTTGAAGCTTTTCATTTTCTTTCTGAAGTGCTTTATCAAAAGGCAAGTTTGGGTAAGAACATGACAGAGTTTTCTTCAGTACCATGGTATCATTTAGTGGTTCAGGTTTTAAAATCGCATCCTGCATTTTTCTGTCCTCGTCATCCAATGTGTATTCACATCGATCCATTTCAATATATTCAATTCTGTCCTGCAGATTTGAGAGAAGCAGGAATTTCCAAACCTTATTCAGGCAAGATTTACAAGCAGAGATGCTACCAAGGAAATTATATTTTTAAGCAGAGTAGCTAATTAAATTACCTGTAGATATGGAACAGAATTCTGATATGATTAAGTTAGACGGAAAGTAATGGAAGATATAATTGCATGACAATATTTAAGAAGAAAGCATTCCGTAGCTAAAATTTTTTGAAGAAAAAAAAAACGAGTATAATATGAATCTATCATAGGGGAATTAATATGGTATGAGAGGATCAAAATAAGTGGTCAGCCAAACAAGACTGAAATGCAAAATTTTAGAAGTTTCCATATCGCTCCAGACATTGTCGTGTCATTTCATCTGAGCATATAGAGGATGCCTAGGAAGCTTGTAGTTTTCGATGCAGTCAGTAGTGCCCTAAGTTTTAGGGACAGGTGAAAAGCTTCTAAACTCAAACCAACCAATTCATGCAGCTATACACAGCTTATACAATTTACTAGCATACCTATTAATACCAAGATCTGGCCAATTTAGCTTACTGCCAGAATCTGCAAAGTAACACATTTAGACAATCAGATTACCATGACTCTATTCCTCCATCAAAGAAGTGGAGTGCTATATATTCTCACTTTAATGAGCAGTCGTTCTCATTTTAACATTTGATAGGCAAGCATTTTTTTTTAATAATTTTCTCAAGCACCTACAAAGTTAATCCTTTAGGACAAAAAATCATCAAGAAAAAAACCAAAACTATGACGAAGTTACAAGTTATCTTCCCTATCGGTGTGTTTCCCTTGGGACTTACTTCAGTCCCAGACTTTAAATGTGAAGATAAGATCATCAACATAAAGAAGTTAGAACAAATGGCATATAACCAACAAAAAAAAAAAGTACTGTACTAAATGTCAGATTTGAATCAAAAGCTCTATGATGATTGATATGTATCAATTAGTAACAGTATAGATTTGGAAATCAAAAAATCACTATAAAGAAAAATAACAACATATTCGTCTTTTTGCTGTCTAGATGCCATTTCTAACTGACACAGATAAAAATTAACAAGCAAAATGAAGATTAATAGATACCCTGACTCGAGCATTGTCCACAAGAGTAATAAGAGGGACGAGCCGCAAGTATCTATCAATTTCATTTTGAGCCTTCCTGAATTGATAAACAATGTTCCAACCCATGGCCAGCAAATAGAGATAGCTCCTGTCCTGGCAACTATTGACCAAGATGTAAGATCTTCTCAGGGCCTCTTCCAATTGCTCTAAAGGCTCCCTAGTTTCTGGGTACCTCTTAAGTTCTGAGATCTTCAGCTGCTCCAGCAAGTTCCCAATTAACTTTAAATGCAGTGCAAACTGCTTGCAGTTCTTCTTGTGCATCCGCGCTGTACTTGCAGCTTTCCCAATCATCCCAATTAACTTCACAGCATCCAGGCCAGTGAGTTGGGCCACAGTTGCAATCTCCCCAAGATGGTCCCATGATGATGCCATGTTCACCTTGTAATCAACCTAAATCCTGCCCTACATCAGCTTACAGCTCAAAACTCCCAAAAAAAAAAAAAGCATTTTCTTCATCTATATCAATCTTAATGTTTGAGCGGGGAGATTTCACCAAACTGAATCCAATTGACCAATTTTTGTTCTTTAAAAATAGAAGTGAACAACCAAAGTAACCAAGAAAAAAAATCAAAAAATAAGTAGAGTTCAGAAACTATGGGTCATTTTACCTTGTCTAAACCAATTGAATCAGCATCTTAAACATTTGATGCTTCTGACAAGTTCCTTCCCATGCATTGCTAAAAAAGCAAAGCAGATTCAAGCCCCAAATCTAAAGAGTATGAATTTCAAGCCGGATCAAGTCCTCCTCTAAACAATTTTCTTAGAATTGACATTTTCTTCAAAGATCTTCAACGTCTGGAGAAGTGAAACACCGCAAAAAGCAGCAAATTCAGTTGAAAAGCAATTATAACGAAATCCAGAAAATTATCTATCACGCCTCTTGACCAACTTTTTCAGCGGAAAAAAAAAAAAAGTTCTTTTGGTGGGAAAGCCAAGATTATAACTAGAAATGTATTCTTTGCTAAATCTCATCCCTAAGAATTAGCAAAAATAATAATTTTCAAAAAAAAAAGTTACGTTAATTTCAATAAAATAATTATTCATTTAACAGATACATATTGACGACTATACTACACTTAGCAAATTCTGGAAGTAGCAGAGCCGCCGTGAACTCACCATTTTTGGCCGGAATCTACAGGTCCAATCCACTAAAACGAAAGGTCCAATAATTTTGAAAGGTTAAACCTGTACGAGAACTCAAGCTCCAGAATCACAATGCAGAAGTAAAATTTCTTTATCAAAATGGAGTATATACTTATATATACTATTCACAAAAGTAACATCAAAATCAGAAAAAAGGACCAGTATTGGATTTCAGGTAGTGACAGACATTGCTTTGCGGAAATGAGCTTCTTCTGCTTCTCTACTTTTGTGTGAGAGTTTTTGGACGATTTGATCAGAGGAAGCTCTTGTTGAAGGCCTACTCTCTCTCTCTCTCTCTCTCTCTCTCTCTCTCTCTCTCTCTCTCTCTCTCTCTCTCTCTCTCGCTCTTATCGCTCACAGTTTCGGTGTTGTTTGTCTGCAACTGTGTTTTGCGACTGTGGTTGAATGAAAGTGCTTCCACGCAGGCATCAAACCAGACAAACAGAGATTTAGTGGTGGCCAGCATCAAATACCTAAAAGCCCTTCCTTCGGTTCTGATATTTACGAGTTTGCCACTGTCTTCACGGGCAGAAGTAACACCGTAACGGCGGAATTTATGACATGATTAAAAGAAAGCACCAGCTGGCATTAATATTGAAGAGGCTGCTTAAGCACATGCGTCACCTTTGGGTGCTCATTAAATTTTAAGATATATAATTTTCTGTAATGAAGTCTAAAAAAAAAAGTAAACATAAATATGATTAATAAAGAAAAAAATCAAGAAGGACAAAAACGTCATTTAATGAGAATAAACTATATAAACAGAAAGACGTACATTCTTAAAGCTCTAACACCCATTCTCTGGTAACCGACAAGTGTCGGTATGGCGATGAAGAAAGACACAGGAAGTGCACATGTCCACCTTAACACGTGGCACTTGTCTTGCCAATTAGTCGCTCTCTTGTCTCCCAACTCCTAAATGCTACACACCTAAGCTCCCATGAATATTCATTTTTTCTTTTTCTTTTTTCTTTTTCTGTGATTGGGAATGTGAATATGGGAACTTCTTGTAAGTGCTCATTTCTTATTACAAATTAGATGGATTTTAATAGTGAATCTCTAATATAATATTAAGTGCGTCAGCCTTATTATTTTTATATTTGATAATTAATCAACTTATAATTAATGAGTTTCAATTCATAATATTGGTGAGGTGATAATATGTGACTATAAAATCACAAATTTCATTTAATTTGATTCGGAAGAGATATATTATAATTTTAGCCGAACTTGATTAATTTAAATCAAAATATAATTGTTTTTATTTAATTTCTTTGTGTTTTCATAATATTATATATTTTATGTATTTTATTTATAAATTTGGGTCCGAACAACAAAAATATCAAAGTTGGTATTGATGTAATGTCGTACTTAATCGAATAGGACAGTGATAAGTCATTCTCAACCAAAACAGACTGAACAATACAACCTTACGATTCTTTAATTTATGGCTGCTTAAATTAAACCGTTCCTCTCAAGTCTCAAAAATGGTCCCTAAGTGACATTTAATTAGTTAACTAATAATTAATAGTAGACCCCATTTAATACTCATGTATGGAGCACTTGTACGTACACTTAATCAATATCAATGATATATTCTGAATTATATTAAAAATATAAATTACTCCAAATATGCTTGAGTCGATAGAACAATATTTTGTCACTTAATTGAAAATAATAATGGCAGTGTATGCTAAGCAATTCACTTAACCATTTATTACCCAAAAATAAGTGGGTGTGCTGACATAACATGTGAGGTTGAGAAACAAAAACGAATATACCAAAATCATTATTGTTGTATAACAAAACAAATTAAGGTCACTTTATTAAAATGTACTTATATAATACACAATACTAATTTTTAATTAATTTAGGTTTTGTAGTACAATTATAGCATTATTTTAATATTCTTTGTTTGCCTTTTAAATTTTAAGATTTTAAGATAAGTGTACGTATATTATAAATTTCTGTAAAGTGCCGTGAACGTGACTCTACACATTATTCTTTTGGGATTTGTTTGTTTTCCTTTATTATATTTCCACTAAGAATACCATCTAAAAAGGCTCAACTAGCTAGGCATGAAATCCTTTTGGGACATTGACTTGCAAATACAATCATTAATTTTACTTTCCACTTTTCCAAGCAAAAAGTTGGTGCACCAATTTTATTTTATTTTTTATTTTTATTTTTTTTACCGACACCCTTTTCTCTTTTGCCTAAACATAGTTGATTTATATGTGACAATAATTCTTCATATATATATGCGCGCGCGCTCAGTGACAATAATTTATTACTATTGATAGACGGTACAATAATCTAGTAGAACATAAGTTTAAAAAATCTCTTTAAATTTGAGTTTTATTGAAAACTAATACAATTGACGATAAATCTAGATTATCTAAACTTGAACACTAACATAAATTTGATGAGATTTTTTTAACTAAGTAGTGATAGTAATGTAAACGTAATATTCTTTATTGGAGATTCTGTAATATTCTACATACTTTTTATTTTTATTAAAATAAAATAATTTATTACTATTATTAGATATAGAATAAGAAGAATTTTAATAATATAAATTAAATATTATGAAGAAAAAAAATTTCATGCATTCAACTTTATCTAATCTAGAATTTTAAATTTTATTTTATTTTGCTGAGTATATTAGTTTTAAATATTATATAACAATTAGTTGAATGATTTTATATTAACTATTTGAGTAAAACATTAGAATGAGTCTCTTTTATGCATTTAACTCATAATATAAAGATGGAGAGGTATAAAGGTTTTTTTTTTTGCTAGAGAACAAACATTTCTGATTAGCATATTAACATGGTAACATGTCAATTGACACGACCAGATCCGAAAATATATCATTTTTATATACATTATATAGTACTCACAGATTATTAAAACATTTTTGTTCTCTATTTTTCCTTAATTTTCTCACATGTTTAATATTTTAATTTATTTAGAGTTGATTAGAATAATTAATACGACTTGTATAAAGTATATATAATATTTGGTTTTGGTTTATGTATTTTTTTTCTAGCAAAAACCATAAACTAGCTAGATATATATATAACTAACCCTCTTCTTGGTCGAGTTGGCGTCAATCTCATAATTTAGAACAACCATGCTCTGTTGCTTTACCTGTCATTCACGTTATGTCATGCACACAGCTCTAGTTGTTTTTGTTTCATTGTCTTCCAATTCATGTATATGTTGTGTGTCATTTTCATTTTATGTTCTACCTAATGAATTGCCTTTTAAGACATTCCAAACTCTTATGTAGACACCATACCATTTTTAACTATCATCAATGGTCCATATTAATTATGTTATATAGGTCAATATCATTTAAAGGTAAACTTGCTAAATTGCAGGCCACATCATTTGTAAGTCAACATCACTATTGCCCTTCAAATTAACCCTTTACTAATCAATAACCTAGTTGACTATCCACGTTTAGCTAATATTTGTTCAGACTACTTTACACACATTTCTATTCATTAAACTCTCTGATTTAGTATCAACAGTGGTTGAGCCTAGCATAAGGGACGGGTGACTCCCAGTGAAAAATTCAAGTTTGAAACTGGAGTCATCATATTGAGAAGAGTCCCTTTCTAAAAAAGAGTCAGATAAAATTTTAATAAATTAGTCTCTTGAAAAAACTGAGAAATATACAGACACTCTCATTCAGTCAAAAACTAATTATTTATGCTTGGCCACAACAATTTTATCTCATCATTATTATTGCCACTCATGAAACTCTTCAGTAATCAATAATAAACTATTTGACAAATAATTCACATAAATTTTGAAAATACGCAACTCACAATCAGATAATATATTTTCTCACTTTTAATAAATTTAACTAATAATCAATTGAATTAATTGACGTCGGATTTATTATGGGCATTGATATGCTGAATAAAAAAAAAAATTAAGTGGACATAAAGTAAACTAAATGACAAAAGAATCAGAAATTATCTTTTCTAGTTTTTCGTACACGTAGAAACCCTGATAGTGCATGTAGCACTACCCATTTATTATAGGAACTAAACATATTTGTTTTAGCCCATAGGGCTTTACATTTTTGCAAGCATTAATCTCCCTTCTTGTTTTCTTATATTAGATGAAGGAACAATGAACAGGCCCATATCTAGGCCTTCTTTCAATAGGCTAATAAATATTTATTAGGCCCAGGGATGATGCATCCTGCCTATGGGCAATCATACAACCCGGCCCATCCTAAAAACCAACCCAAAATCAACTGGTATAGTCCGACACTGATCCAAACCAAATTACATGTTAATTGAGAATTGAGGTGGATGGGATTTTTGAATTTATTTTGATTCAAATATGTTTTACAGATTTAAAAAAATTGAGAAATCAATTAACACATAACCGAATTCATATCATAATTTGTTAATGTTACACATGTCTTGGGAGTGAAAAGATATAAAAAAATTGTAATATCGTTTAACGGAATATAATCTGAATTGAGATTGTATTAATCTGATATTCAATTAATTTTCAAATTTTGTACTTTTAATCTCGTGTTATGTATTTATAACTTTGTGTAAATTTGATTTTGTTTTCATACTAGATATATCTTGGACCAATGGTAGAGATCAGGATATGTTGCCTTAAGATTTTTTACTGCATTTCTTCTAGTTACTGGTACGCCACAATTAAATCAATTTCTTGTTTATTGGTGGCTTCTGTATTATCGTTTGTTGCTGCCTTGCTGGAAGCTGAGTTTGTGGGTGTTGGTTGATGGCTGATGACTGATGTATTTGCTGAGTTGGGTGTAAAAAAAAATTAAAATGGCAGATAAACTTAAACGCCCAACTCTAAGCCCATAAACGACCGACCCATCTTATTTAAATAGAAATTTAACTGTTTTAAATATTAACCCGGCCCGACCCGATAGATTAACTAATTTTAACTCAGTTGGCATCTTCAACAAATCAACTTCCTCAAATTGATTGGCTAAAATTCCAAAATCGACCCGACCCGACAGTTTAGGCCTTCTTAAACCTACCTACATAAGTCAACTTTGTTATTCTAGTCATATAAAAAGAAAACATGGTATTCCTTTCTAATGAGATAGCAATTTGTCTCCTATATATAGTAAACTAAAATTATAAGATATTTTTAAGGGCTTTGATGTTTCTGAATATGGTCATAAAATAATAGCATCTTTTTTTGCTAACCTGGCCACTCAGATTCTCTTGGCTAAGCAATTTATGCCAAAAGAGATTAGTCCACATTGTGATATTATTGTAAGTAACTCTTATCTTTCATGATTATTACTTTTCTAATTGGACCTCTGCAAAATTGTGTGGACTGGTCAACATTCAAATAATTTTTTTTACTAGATCAAAAGTATCCAAACAAATGAAAATATAACAATCTCTTTTTTGGGAAAAAAGAGAATCAAATTCATTTGATTCAACGCTTATACAAGTGAAAAAGTTAATTTTTATTTTGTTCATTGATTTACTGTGTAATTTTTATACTGTTAGTAAATAAAAAAATATTATAAATTATTATCATTAATCACAATAACTAAATTAATATATTATAATGATATTTATCAAATATATATATATATATATTTATAGATAATACAAACTAACAAGTTGATCTAATACTAGGGTTATCTAATTAACTTATAATTTCTATCTTTTTATTTGAAGTTTTCTAATTTTTATAAATGAACATCAAATTTTCCATGATAAAAGAATTAAAGAAAAATCCCTCAAGCGCATTTCTCACGAGGGATTAATGACCTCTTAAAAGTTTTTTTTTTTTTTAATTTAAAAAATAGGAGATCCTTCATTAAAGGACTTAAATTGAAAATATCATAGAAAGTGGCTGATGCGGATCCCACTTTCAGCTCTCCAGAAAATGAGCGGTTCTTATTTGTCTTTTCACAAAAACCTCGTAGAGGGTGTTTTAGTCATTTTAAAATGCTTTTTATTTCCCTCTCAAATCACATTTAGTTTCCCCCTCTCTCTCATCCAAAATTTAAGATTTTAAATTTTCTCTGTCAATTTCCAATTTTTCTTCCTATCAAGTTTCTGAGATTTTCTCTCAGGTTCGTATTTGTCTGTTTTCTCATCCTTAATCTAATTTTAGGGTTTGAATTTAATATTCGATTTATTGAAGGTAATGTAAATTTGTGGCGAATTAGTATAATGGCACGTGTCTAATTTAGTTTGGCATAAAGTACTCAATTTTTACGATGATATTGTATAGTTCACCAATAACTTATTGTAAAATATTTAATGAGATATAAAATGATAAAAAACTATACCAATTTATCTTCAAATGTCTCCTAATAACTAAATTATCAGAATATAAGTGATTTACTTACAAACATTTATTCACAAAAAAATCTATACTTAAAAGGTATTTATATTTAATTACTATATGATCAAATCTAATTATAATTAGATAATCTAAATGTTGAGTGTTTAGTTAATATTTTTTTAATTAATAAAAAATTGATACTTATTCTTTCGCTTATAATTAAGTTTTCATAATAATTAGGTTTTGCATGTAAGTCACTATGTTGAGTTCACACAAAAAATATATATACTTGACCCTAAATTATCACTTTTTGGTCAATTTCATAAATAAATAAAGAAGTATGAGTTTTTTTGTTAATTTTGTCCTAAATTATTTTATACTCTTACTCTCTCAATCCTTTCTCACTCATTTCTCTCTCAAAAAAAATCTAAAAATCTTACCAAAATGCTCAAATTTTAAAGATATTTTAACTATCAGAAACCTATAATTTCATAATTTTTAGAGAGAGATGATGAAAATAGAAGGGAGAAAACATGCATGAGATCAATAAAAAATAATTTTTTGCTAGCTTAGCACACTTGACAAAAAAATAAAATAAAAAATTAAGTCACATCAATAATTTTCATCCAAAACATTCACGATATTAGATTTGAAAAATATTGGAAATGATTCTAATAGTTTTGAAATGAAATTGATGAGAATAATATTTTTAATATGAATTGACAAAGGTGTAATACTTTAGAAACAATATATATCATTTTACCTATAATTGAATATATATCATTTTACCTATAATTGCCACATAAGTGCTCATAGATTTTGCAAATTCACAAAAAGACAAAATTAATTTGGATATAAAAATTATAATTTTAATCTTCCAAGTCTATACGGTTTTCAAATTAGAGTTTATAGTAGTATCATGTTTGGGGAGATGATCTTATAAATTGCAAGATAAACTTTGAAGATATTTTGTTTTAATTATTTTAATTTGGAGCTAAGAAGATACGAAGCAGGGATATGGGAATTGTTAGCTCAAGCTAGGTCTCTATTGACCTAAAAATAGAGAAAGAAAAAGTTGAATTTGTCAATTGTGGGAAGTTAAAATAAACGACAGCCATATAATCTTATGATCTTATCTAATTATCTTATAATTTCTATTTTTTTTTTCTTTGAAGTTTTTTTATTTTTTATAAATACTCCTCAAATTTTCTATGATAAAGAATTAAATTAAATTCCCTCAAGCGCATTAGTCACGAGGGAATGACCTCTTAAAAGTTTTTTTATTTTTATAATTTAAAAAATAAGGGATTGTTCATTAAATGACTTAAATTGAAAAAATCATAGAAAGTGGCTGATGAGGGACCCACTTTAAGCTATCCAGAAATTGAATGGTTGTTATTTGTCTTTTCACAAGATCCTTGTAGAGGGTGTTTTAGTCATTTCACAATGCTTTTTATTTCCCTCTCAAATCACATTTATTTTCATTTTCCCTCTCTCTCTCTCTCATCCGAAAATTTAAGTTTAAAAAAAATAAAAATCCAAATAAGGAAACTAATAAATCTATTATCTCTATCTAACACTCACAATCTTCGCCGTTCGATGTGCCCCAGTTACCTAAGCACCAAAAAATCTGATCGAACCCCACTCTTTCCTGTAATTTGATCCTAATCCAATAAAAACCAGACACGTAAGAAATCACACGCATCACTTTCTACGGTTTTTTGATTTCTAGCAACAGTTGCAGGAAATTTCTGGCGGGCAATTTCACCAAATTCAAATAAAGACCAAACCCTAGCTACCCCATCTTTTCCCTTTCTATCTCTCTCTCTCTCTCTGGCTTCGTATTTCCTCTGTCAATTTCCAATTTTTCTTCCAATGAAGTTTCTGGGATTTTCTCTCAGGTTCGTATTTGTCTGTTTTCTCATCCTTAATCTAATTTTAGGGTTTGAATTTAATATTCGATTTATTGTTTTGATTTCTCGGCTTTGCTTCAATTCCTTGCGATGTTCGATTTTTCCGGTACTGGGTTTCTGCGAATGTTCCTAATCGGTTTTTGTTTTCTTCGTTTTTCACAGGGATATGATAATGATGGTTATGGCGGTCTCCAATCTCTGAATCATGTAAGATTTGTCAATATTGTAATATTTGATTCTTTCTATGTAAAATTGTTGTTCTTTTCTAATTCTTGATTTTATTTGTGGGTAGCTGTAGTAATTTATCCTGGGGTTTGATTGTTTTTTTTCATTCAGAAATATTGAGGAAATTTATTGTTATGGCGTTTCAGGTTAAATTGTTGGTTAGTAATTTTATTTATAAGAAATTGAAGATTTGTTGTGGGAATAAGGGAAGGTGATTCTATTGGGTACAGAAAGAATAGGTTTGATAAAGTAACTATGACAAAAGTGTCGCCAAAAGAGAGGAGGTTCAAGACTCCTAGACAGAGAAGGCAATTGCGGAGCTCAGGTAATAAGTATCTGAAGCCAGGTGCTCTTGCTCAGCTTCGGTATAATAAGGTCTCGACTGCCAAGTCATATAGTGACCTTGACAAGAAGAGAGTGGCTGTATTGCATTCTGAGAAGGAAGAGAGTAATTTGGGGCGTGAAGATAAAGTGTTTGATAAAAGTCCTCCGATGTTATCGCCTGTGAATTTGGTTAAACAGAATAATTTACTGGGGACTCCAAAGACCCCTCGAATTGAAGATTGTGACTCAGAATCAAGGCTTGAGTCTCTTCCTATGGATTTATTGGTATGATTGGCATGCACATCCCTTTCTTTCTCTAGTTTGTGTGTATTGTTGTATGTTAAACTCTTGATCTCGGTTACTATCATAGGATACAGACTTGTTTCCTTTTCTTTTCCTTTCGTTCATTAGTATCACTTCTTCATGTTTATCTGGGTCACTATTTCGTTCTCCACATAAATATGTTCAAAGATTAAATTTTCTCCCTTCTGGGTTTTGTCTGTAAAATTGGTTATTTCCTCAGCTAGTTGTACTCATGTGTGCATTTTCTTCATGTCTATTTTTTTTCTTTCTATTCATGAGCTTCATGTATTTTTGATGTATTGATTTAATTTTGTTTATTATTGAGGTTAAAATACTGTGTCACTTGCACCATGACCAACTGAGGGCAGTATTTCATGTTTCTCGAAGAGTCCGAAAAGCGGTAAGTTTCTGACTTTTAAGTGTTACCTGTATGTGCTTGGCACGAGTTTGTGAACCAAATGCAATCTTGTAAGTGGTTAACCCTGCTTGTCTAATTGTTAGGTTATGCTGGCTAAGCAATTCCACTTTAATTATACAACCCCTGATCGATCTCGACAAGAGTTGTTAAGTGCTATGACTCCCCGGCCAACAGAACATTGGCCTTTTGTGAGGTTTGTTTTACAAACTGTTGTTCTTCCTCAATTGTTAATAGTTGGTCTCTTCTTCATTTACCATTTTGTTATTGCATTTTTGCAGCAAGGGAGATGGGAAGGCATTGTTGATTCCAAGCCCTCATACACCAAAAGCACCTAGGCATGGCCCTAGACCACCTTCTCGCCTCAAAATATCTGAGATGCGGCAGGTTGCAGCTGTTCTCTTCCAAGAGTCAGCTTTCCCTTCGAGATGTATGGTGCCATCTGTTTTACCAAAGCCTTTGTGCAAATCCTTGGCTTCTAATCGAGTTTTATTCTACGAGGATGAGTTATGTCAAGCTGTAGCTCAGAATAAACTTCGTTGATGTCATCTCATGATATTGTTCTGCCTCGTATTCCTCTACTCTGTATATTTTCATTTTCCATTTTGTAGTGGATGTAGTTATAATAGGGAGTATGCAATTTTGTAGTCTTGTTGGGGGCAGTTTAGCTGGTTTGGATTTTGGAACTCATGGATATCCATTAGTTATGGAAAGGCTAGATAATGGGTTGTGGGAATAATATTATTAAATGATCACCTGTATATTTCTCTATATGTTTGACAGAATTCGTAGTTCTTTATATCATGATTGCAGGCTCATTCATCTTGTTTCAATGATGTCCAGTGCACTTTTTTAGCATTCTTTAAATCAGAAAAAAGAGTGTTGTTACTGATACATGCATTAGGAATACAATAACCTCAGTTTCACATATGTGAAATGGCCTCAGAAAAATTTGTCAATGTTTGTCATGAGACTCTGAGATACAACTATACTGTAACCTTTTTCTGTGGGGTGGTAACTATCCCAAAAGACATATTTAGTGTCATCCTCACAGGTCAATGGCGAATATTTATTACACAAAATAAGGGTCTCAAGTAGTCCTGTGCCACAACATCCTCTATCCACCACTTCGAATCCTGTGACACAAGCCACTTTGTAAGCAGTATGCAGCAAAATCTTTAGAATTTTAGGATGAACAATAGAAAAGTTGACAGCTACACGAGACTTATAATTCAAGTAAAATGAGAGTTTTAGTTTGGGAGAATAATTTACCATATTGACCAGGGTTTTCGATGATGCCCATTAGTAAGGAATATGCATCCAGATAGACAAACTTAGCACCTGGAAACTTTTTGTTGAGAGTAATCACTAGAGAGGCGAGCTTCTTGTTGAAAAGGACAGTTGTCTCTGTTACTTTGTCTGCACATTGTCGTGACAAGCCTCCATTTATTGTTCTCTGTATTGGAATACACCCTAATGGTCCAAGATTAACCACTCCAATCCTTCTTGCTCCCACTCCATAAAGTTCCTGTTATATTTTCATTTAACTTTCCTATCAAACAACAAAGGAAGAACAAAAGTTGTTTTTCTTTTTCCTAATTTTATAAGATCAAATTGAGGATCCTTTATTGTTGAGCATCTCAAATTTTATATTGAAATCTTTTTAGTCAAGCAGCAAAATGTTTTTTTTTTTTTTGGTGAAATTCAGAACATCTTTTACTATCACTTGGTTCATTTCGATTTCAGAAGGTATACCTGGTAAAAAGTTGATGCGAGATTGATCAACATATCTGTATATGCATCTTCATCATAATGAAAACTCCTGAAAGGGGTCAAATAGTAGGTATTGGAAATGTCATCATTTCCAATGGACACAATATATATGCTTTTCCTCAAAATCAGAAGCGTTCTGTATAAACCTATATCTGCCTCCAGCTTTTCTATGACATATCTGAACATGCTTAACTGTTGGTCTAATGATAAGGAAGCCTGATATTGCAGGAAACAATATGAATTGGTGACAATATATACTTGTATCACAGATATTATAAATCTGAAAGATTTTGATCAGTAGGAAAAAAAAGTGTTTGTGGAGGAGCAGGACAAGAATTAGAGAATTACTGCTATCTGGTTTGTGAGAGGATCATATCCTGCACCACCAGAAGCAAAACACATGCCTGTAATAAGGTCTTGAAGCTGCAAATTTTGGTCAAAATAAGCTGGCAAGATCTGCTTAACACCAAAGCCTTCAGCTGGAAAATATTTACAAAATCCTTAAGAATTTAAACCAGAAAATGTTTTTTTTTTTTCTCAATCCCAGTTAAGTAGATAATAGTTTGGAACTACCAAAAAAGTCTGCTGCATTCTTCCCATTGCAAAACCTTCCTGTTGGCTTTCCTCCTATAAAATCCCTCCCATATGGCTCGAAATTGCACTTTGTTACTGTACTTAAATTGTTGTTATTCCCTGTATCCATGATGGAATCTCCAAAAATGTAAATAGCTGGAACTGCATAAGAAGCATTTTCAGGGGGTGATATGGTAGTTGCCTTAATTTGATGAGAAACATATACAATGATGGTATAAATAGCAGCTAGGGATGAAAAGGAAATGAGGTTTTGTGGGAGAAAATTCATTTTGTAATGAATTTCAATGTTTATGCAGTGAAGCAGGATTATAAAAAGTGTAGCTTAAAACATTGTCATAAACTTTTAAGCATATATACATGATTGAATTAGCTGCTTATTGGACTGAAATTCAGTGTTAGTTAGACACAGGCAAGGGGCAAAATTACATGCTTTTCATGCCCTGCTCAATTACCATCCGAGTCATCTTTCCACGGCTTAAAAAGACTTCTAGTGCTCTCTCACCTGCATGGGTGTGGCAATGAAAGAAACAAACATACAAAATTTGTTTTGGGAAGTAGTCCTCGAATTTAGGTGTGTCCTCCTCATTTGCTGCACTAAATTGATTAGCCATATAAATTTTGTGGGATTTTTGACATGTCCATGAGCTACAATGTAGTTATCATCTATTCCTTCACATACCACCTTTGTCAGTTTCTTGAACTTCCATATAAAATAAAAAAAGGGTAAAGGGGAATGAAGATAAAATCATCAAGATCAAACCTTTCAATCTCATTTCCTTCCACATAATGTGACATTGTGGAATTGATCACAAAGGAACCAATTATTATTAGATGCACATGAAGCTAATCAGCCTTTTAAATTAGGGGGTTTTCATTACTATAAAATATAACCAAGCAAATGAAGTGGTAAGTTTCTCTGACTTTTAAGTGTTATACCTGTATGTGCTTGGCACAAGTTTGTGAACCAAATGAAATCTTGTAAGTGGTTAACCCTGCGTGTCTAATTGTTAGGTTTGCTGCCAAAGCAATTCCACTTTAATTATACAACTCCTGATCGATCTCGATAAGAGTTGTTAAGTGCTATGATTCCCCGGCCAACAGAACATTGGCCTTTTGTGAGGTTTGTTTTACAAATTACAAACTGTAGTTCCTTCCTCAACTTTTAATAGTTGGTCTCTTCTTCATTGACCATATTGTTATTGCATTTTTGCTGCAAGGGAAGTTGGAAGGCCCTGTCGATTCCAAGCCCTCATACACTAAAACACCTAGGCATGGCCCTAGACCACCATCTCGCCTCAAAATATCTGAGATGCGGCAGGTTGCAGCTGTTCTCTTCCAAGAGTCAGCTTTCCCTTCGAGATGTATGGTGCCATCTGTTTTACCAAAGCCTTTGTGCAAATCCTTGGCTTCTAATCGAGTTTTATTCTACGAGGATGAGTTATGTCAAGCTGTAGCTCAGAATAACTTCGTTGATGTTATCTCATGACATTGTGCTGCCTCGTATTCCTCTACTCTGTATATTTTCATTTTCCATTTTGTAGTGGATGTAGTTATAATAGGGAGTATGCAATTTTGTAGTCTTGTTGGGGGCAGTTTAGCTGGTTTGGATTTTGGAACTCATGGATATCTATTAGTTATGGAAAGGCTAGATAATGGGTTGTGGGAATAATATTATTAAATGATCACCTGTATATTTTTCTTTATGTTTGACAGAATTCGTAGTTCTTTGTATCGTGATTGCAGGATCATTCATCTTGTTTCCATGATGTCCAGTGCACTTTTTACATTCTTTAAATCAGAAAAAAAGTATGTGTTATTACTGATACATGCATTTGGAATACAATAACCTATCTTGTGCTCACTTTGAACTTTCAGTTTCACATACGTGAAATGGCCTCCTAGAAAAATTTGTCAATGCTTGTTTTGAGTCTCTCAGATACAGTTATGCTATAAGCTTTTTCTGTGGGTGGAAACTATCCCAAAAGACATATTTAGTGTCACCCTAACAGGTCAATGGCGAATATTTATCACACAGAATAATAGTCTCAAGTAGTCCTGTGCCACAACATCCTATATCCACCACTTCAAATCCTGTGACACAAGCCATTAATCAAGGTGGTGATTTATATAGCTTTTGTTCTTTGTAAGCAGTATGCAGCAAAATCTTAAGAATTTTAGGATGAACAATAGAAAAGTTGACAGCTGCAAGAGACGTATAATTCAAGTAAATGAGAGTTTTAGTTTGGGAGAATGATTTACCATATAGATCAGGGTTTTCGATGATGCCCATTAATAAGGAATATGCATCCAGATAGACAAATTTAGCATCTGGAAACTTTTTGTTGAGAGTAATCAGTAGAGAACCAAGCTTCTTGTTGAAAAGGACAGTTGTCTCTGTTACTTTGTCTGCACATTGTCGTGATGAGCCTCCATTTTGTTCTCTGTATTGGAATACACCCTACTGGTCCAAGACTAACCACTCCAATCCTTCTTGCTCCCACTCCATAAAGTTCCTGTTATATTTTCATTTAACTTTCCTATTAAGCAGCAAAGGAAGAATACAAATTGTTTTTTCTTTTTCCTAATTTTATAATATCAAATTGAGGATCCTTTATTGTTGAGCATCTTGAATTTTATATTGAAATCTTTTCAGTCAGGCAAAAATGTTTTTTTTTTTTTTTTTTTTTTTTTTGTGAAATTCAGAACATCGTTTACTATCACTTGGTTCGTTTCGATTTCAGAAGGTATACCTGGTAAAAAGTTGATGCGAGATTGATCAACATATCTGTATATGCATCTTCATCATAATGAAAACTCCTGAAAGGGGTCAAATAGTAGGTATTGGAAATGTCATCATTTCCAATGGACACAATATATATGCTTTTCCTCAAAATCAGAAGCGTTCTGTATAAACCTATATCTGCCTCCAGCTTTTCTATGACATATCTGAACATGCTTAACTGTTGGTCTAATGATAAGGAAGCCTGATATTGCAGGAAACAATATGAATTGGTGACAATATATACTTGTATCAAAAATATTATAAATCTGAAAGATTTTGATCAGTAGGAAGAAAATGTGTTTGGGGAGGAGCAGGACAAGATTTGGTGAATTACTGCTATCTGGTTTGTGAGAGGATCATATCCTGCACCACCAGAAGCAAAACACATGCCGGTAAAAAGGTCTTGAAGATGCAAATTTTGTTCAAAATAAGCTGGCACGATCTGCTTAACACCAAAGCCTTCAGCTGGAAAATATTTACAAAATCCTTAAGAATTTAAACCAGAAAATGTGTTTTTTTTTTTTTTTTTCCTCAATCCCAGTTAAGTAGATAATAGTTTGGAACTACCAAAAAAGTCTGCTGCATTCTTCCCATAGCAAAACCTCCCTGTTGGCTTTCCTCCTATAAAATTCCTCCCATATGGCTTGAAATTGCACTTCATTATAGTACTTAGATTGTTGTTATTCCCAGTATCCATGATCGAATCTCCAAAAATGTAATAGCTGGAACTGCATAAGAAGCATTTTCAGGGGGTAATATATTAGTTGCCTTAATTTGATGAGAAACGTATACGATGATAGTATAAATAACTAGGGTTGAAAATGAGATGGGGTTTTGTGGGAGAAAATTCATTTTGTAATGAATTTCAATGTTTATGCAGTGAAGCAGGATTACATAGGAGAAGGAAGTTGTAGCTTAAAACATTGTCATAAACTTTTTAAGCATACATACATGATTGAATTAGCTGCTTATTGGACTGAAATTCAGTATTAGTTAGACACAGGCAAGGGGCAAAGTTATATGCTTTTCATGCCCTGCTCAATTACCATCTGAGTCATCTTTCCATGGCTTAAAAAGACTTCTAGTGCTCTCTAGCCTGCATGGGTGTGGCAATGAAACAAACAACCATACAAAACTTGTTTTGGGAAGTAGTCCTTGATTGAGGTGTGTGTCGCCCCCATTTACTGCATTAAATTGAATAGCCATATAAATTTTGTGGGATGCTTTTCAGGTCCATGAGCTACAATGTAGCTATCATCTATTCCTTCACATACCACCTTTGTCAGTTTCATGAACTTCCATATAAAAATAAAAAAATAAAAGGGTAAAGGGGCATGGTGATTAAATCATCAAGATCGTACCTTTCAATCTCATTTCCTTCCATATTATGACATTGTGGAATTGATCACAAAGGAACCGATTAGTATTGGATGCACAAGAAGCTAATCAGCCTCTTAAAAAATAGGGGTTTTCATTACGGAAATATATAACCAAGCAAATGAAGTGATGACATTTATTACAAACAATTGACATGTGCTTAGTTCATAAGATAAGTGTTGGTAAAAAATTGAATAGAAATATTAGGTTTAATTCATTTTATTGAGAGTTCTAAGATAAGAAATACAATTGAAATCATAATTTATAATTATATATATATATATATATATATATATATAATTCTACCCACAAGACATGATTAATTAAATGGTCAAACACAAAAAATAAATAATTATAAATTAAAACTAGATTAAACTAACGTTCAAAAAATTTGAGCATACTCGTGAAAAAAATTGTAAATGTATTACCAAACCAAAAAAAGTTAATACTTATTGAAATTTGACTTGCATGTTAAATGGATGAGTTGGTAGGAACAAGATGGCTTTGATTTCATAACCGAATCTACCGGTTCATCTCGCCTAGCGAGAAAATAGTGAAAGCCCGCCTTCAGTCCTCACCTAACTCCCCAACAGCCTTCACAGAGCGACGACCACCACCAAGTTACTTTTACACACCTACCCCATTCACAGACCCAGAAAAAAGTTTATATCTTTCTTCACCAAATTCTAAACATACTCCATGGCTTCGACGGCGAGCCCTTTCTCTCTTTCTCTCTCTGCCAAACAAACGACGAGTTCCGCTCCTCAAAAACCCCACAACAATTACTCTTACGTGTGCTTTCCTCGGTTTCAAAATCCTAAATTTGACTTGAACCGGAGCTGGGTTTCTTTGGCGGGAGCAAGCCGTGGTGTGAGGTCCAGGATATGTGCTAGTTCGGCGCAGGTTGTGGATCGGTCGGCGACTAAAACGGATTCTGGAGTGCCCACAATTGTGGAGGTCGATTTGGGGGACCGGAGCTATCCGATTTATATTGGATCCGGACTTCTTGATCAGCCCGAACTTCTCCAGAGGTAACTAGTATAATCTAATTCTTAAACTTTCAGCATTTCAATTATAATTCACCGTTTCCCCTTGCCTTCACCTCGTATACCTGTAAAATGTGCAATATTTTCATTCTTTGTTGCATAAATTTTGGGCTTGGATATGTTAGGTAATGAAGGAAAAAAAAGACTTCCGTTTTAATTTTGACTTTGTGATATTTCAATTGATCTGTCTTTTCTTTAATTGGGTTGACTTTATAATCCTCTTAACGGTACGAAGTATGTAAGCTTGAGAACTGGGGCGTAAATTGCCTGTCTTTACTCCATTTTCTAAGTAATACTGAGTACTGATCAGCTTCAATATACTATAGATTTCACCTTTTCGTGATTATGTTCTTTCACGTTTAAGTTAATGGTTACCTTGTAGGCATGTTAAAGGAAAGAGGGTTCTTGTGGTCACCAATACCACAGTTGCTCCATTATACCTGGATAAAGTTATCGATGCTTTAACAACAGGAAACCCCAATGTTTCTGTTGAGAGTGTGATTCTGCCGGATGGTGAGAGGTACAAGGACATGGTACGTCTCTGGCATGAAATTTACAATTTTCATTTCAGGCACTTTGCAGATAGCATAAAAAGTATTTGTCTCTTGTACTCACAGGACACTCTTATGAAAGTCTTCGACAAGGCCATTGAATCTCGATTAGACCGCCGATGTACATTTGTTGCCCTTGGAGGTGGTGTGATTGGTGATATGTGTGGTTTTGCTGCTGCTTCTTTCCTACGGGGTGTTAATTTTATTCAGATTCCTACTACCGTTATGGCACAGGTCTGTCACTGCTGCCAATAATTATTTACTTGCACCAATCTTCTGTTTTTATTGATACTGTCAATCTTATGACATAGGTTGATTCTTCTGTCGGTGGAAAAACGGGGATAAACCATCATCTTGGGAAGAACCTTATTGGTGCTTTCTACCAACCTCAGTGTGTACTTGTAGACACGGACACGTTAAGCACATTACCAGACAGGGAACTTGCATCTGGGCTTGCGGAAGTTATAAAGTATGGACTTATTAGGGATGCAGAATTTTTTGAGTGGCAGGAGAAGAATATACATGCATTGATGGCGAGGTATATGCTCTATCCTAAGAAATATTATCAATTTTAGATCCTTTTTCAAGAAGCTGTCATGTCATACATGAAACAAGATGAAACATATTTTTTTGGCACAAATGCAAATAGATTGTGGAAAATGTGGATCAAAACATTGATTGATGATGATTGCAATATTGGTCTGTGAGGGTATCTTAGGTTCAAGCCTAATTAGTTTTTCCTAGTGACTGGAGCCTTCTTAGTATCTGTACCCAGTGGCACATATTCAGTTTTATTTGAATTTACCATGTTACTCTTGTATTGTGGGCATGTTTTCTCATTCTTGCAATTTAAGGATTTAGATGACAGTCTTATTCCTTGCAGGGATCCAGATGCACTGGCTTATGCTATAAAGCGCTCGTGTGAAAACAAGGCTGAGGTTGTTTCCTTAGATGAGAAGGAAAGTGGACTAAGGGCAACATTGAACTTGGGTCACACATTTGGTCATGTGAGTATTTTGGTTTATACAGTCAACTGCACTCTTTTTTTTTTTTTTTGGGAAACTTGTTCCTTGAATATCTTCTTCATGCTAGTTTCTGTATTGTGGTCATATTCTTAAAAAATTTTGTAACCTAGTTAAAACTCAACATTCCCAACTAGTTTAGGGTTTAAAGCTTCATTGAGTTGAGTTGAGTTAAAATTCCACATGGCTTAGTGACTCGAGTATAAAAAAGCGAATATGGATCATGTGAGCATGCATATTTTGTGGGCTATTTTACCAACATAGACCGATTTAGAGCTTATTTGAGTATATGCTAATTCAATAAGTCCAGTTATTTGAACACGGAAATTTTTATTATACATGTGGAGTTTTTGCATGGTTATGGCCTATTAATTTATGTTTCTTTCCTATATCTGAGTCTTTTGGGTAAATACTGGCAGACAGGTTTTGTTAGTTGTTGTGGGGTTCATGCATTCTTTTCAATTTTGAAATTCGTTCTGGTTCATACTTTCTCATTCTGCGGCATCTGTTTTCAGGCAATAGAAACTGGGTTTGGCTATGGGCAGTGGCTTCACGGAGAGGCTGTTGCAGCTGGCATGGTATTGATGATAGCCTATTGCATTTACATTTATATGTTTTCTTACGAAATTATTCTTTTTCCTTTTAATCAGTTTTATGTTGTTTGCTGATATTCACAGGTAATGGCCGTTGATATGTCACATCGCCTTGGTTGGATTGACGATTCCATTGTTAAGCGAGTTCACAACATTCTAGAACAGGCTAAGTTACCTACTGCTCCTCCTAATATCATGACCGTGGACATGTTCAAGTCTGTCATGGCGGTAAGAGTGAGATTTCAAAAAATAAATAAATAAATTTCAAGTTGTATTTGTTCTTATTCTACTTAATGGCTCTCAATTGTTTCGGTGTATCAGGTCGATAAGAAAGTAGCTGATGGGTTGCTAAGACTCATCCTTCTGAAGGGTCCTCTAGGCAATTGTGTTTTTACCGGGGATTATGACAGAAAGGCTCTAGATGAGACACTTCACGCCTTTTCTCAGTCCTGATTGACGACCGGGTGATTTGCTTCAGCTATGTGCAATTCTTTTTACCTTATTATTTTTGTGTGTTGGTCACACCTGTATTTTTATGTATCATTGTTTCGTCCTTTAGGTTCGGAAGGCAAGAGTCATTTTATCAAGTTGTAATACTAGAAAATATAAGGCATGTTCAAATAGTAAGTGTCCAAATAATACTCTTTTTCTCCAATCTGATTGTTGCTCTCTGTCTCTTTGCTCAGAGGCAACATCATAATAGTGTTTGTTCGCAAAATCCACGACCTGGATCCTAACCAGTGATAGCTAAGTCTGTTTTTGGTCAATTTAGTGGGTGCAGCAATTTCTTGGGGAAACTTTTTCTGCCAAACAGGACAAGTAAAACGCATAAGATGGTTTTGAGTAATTCATGGCTTTAGTTGTGTGTTATATATGGCTTCTATGATTCCTTGTAATACATCCATGCTCGGCCCTTTCATCCATTCCTTGTTTCTCTCTCCCTCTCTCTTTCTCTCACTATATTTGATTTGATTGGTGAGTAACAATTAGAGGCTACGTCTGGTCCCTAAACTGAATTTCAGTTTAATTTTTGTCCCTCCACGTTACAAGATTTCAACCATCTTTGCTTGTTAGTTCAATTCACGAATCATGATGATGGATTTTTATCTCTTCAAGGTTGTTTCATTTTTTAACCAAGACAAGACAATTCAAAAATGAAAAACTTAGCTTATTCTAATCCAATCTCTATTTTTAGATTACTTAAATTATGGTAAACCACAAAGTTAAATATATACCCTCAAATATTTGAATGGAAGATGGGAATGTGATGGGTGCAATTTGTCATACAAAAATATGCCATACGGTCATACCTCTAAAAAGGATTAAATTCAAGTCTTTTAAACCAAGGAGGGAAATTCAGTGTGATAAAACGAAAATTTAATTATTATTCAAAGAAGATGATGAATAAATATAACCAAAATAATAATAATTCAAAAACATATTCTTCATTGATTTGAATAAAAACACGTGTCTAACTCTAATTTATTAATTATAGATACAATATTATAGCTGGATTTCATCAAAATAAAATTCTAATTTAAAATATCAACATATAAAATAGAATAAACAACTTAAATAATTGAGAAAATATAATGTACAGGTTTATTTCTTTTCTTAATATCAAGTTTTATTTGGGGTTGAAATGGCCAAAAGAGGAATTTCATATATTAAGAAGAAATATAAAACTCAATCATACATGTACGAGGCTGCCATACTCCAATCTTGGTAAATGTTTCAAGAAAGTCTACTTTTACATCAATTTTGATTATCGTCCTTATGAATCTAAGATTTTATTTTCACTATAACCATTAAGTATTTATAATATATATTTATTTTAAATATATGTAGTGCTTCTTCTAAATATATAATATATCTAACGTATATATGTTTTAACTAAAATTTAAAAAATAATTAATTGCAATACGTGTAAATTAACACTTATATTTAGTTATTAAATCAAAAAATATATATTACATATGTTAAATTTTATATTTAATAATTACTGAGAATATAATTCAATAAGGGCCTCCTATAGATTAAAAAATTATAGCGAATAGAGTATTAAAATAATTTGTTGGTCTAACAACACTAATTTTTAACATAAAAATAATAACATCAAATTTGACCACTCAAATTATAAAAAAATATACAATACTTTAAATTAAATAATGCTTGTTAACCCATGATATTAAATTTGTGGGGAAAAGTTACCCATCTTGATCAAAGAACAAATCCCTCTAAATGTTTTTTTTCTTTCTCAGAGCTATTGTTTGCAGACTCAAAGCTATTTATTTTTTAAAATGGTTAGTGTAGGCTAATTTTTTAGTTAGCTTTGTTCCCTCTTGTATATATATTTTTTTTCCTCCAACACCCAAAATTTGTTTTCTGCCACAAGAAAATATAGTAATAAAAAAGAAAGAAAGAAAATTAAAAAAATTAGAAAGTGGAGCGTTTTCCCAATTTAAATTATTGAAGCGGAACCGAGTTTCATTGTGATTAGCGGGTGTAATTTAATTTGGCTAAAATAGAAAAAATATATGTAGTAAAAAAAAAAAAAAAGTAATAATAATAACACAAAGCTAGGAGTTTGTTGGGGAAGATTGTTTCGCTTAACGAACGCTTCAACTGCAAAATTTCCCGGCCAAATGGGTTTGTGTCTCTCTCTTTGATCTCGATCTGCATCCTGTAATGTGCAATTCCATTTTCTGCAAAAGGGTTTCATTCAATTTTTGCACTTTCTTTTTATTACCAATTCTTCTTCTTCTTGATTTTGTTATGCTTCTCACAATTAGGGTTCAAATTGGTTAGGGGCCTTTTCAATTTTTGTTCTTTTCTCTTTTTCCAAGATTATCTGTTCCTATTCTGTATATTCATTTTGGTTCATACAGATGTATAGTTGAAGCAGAAGTAGCAGACCAAGGAGGAGGAGGGGTGTGTGATCGGGTCCTCAGGTGAAGATCTGAGGCTTTTGTTATTTGGGGTTGAAGATAACAATTTTTTAAGAGAAATGAGCGCTTCAAGGTTCATAAAGTGTGTCACCGTTGGGGATGGAGCTGTGGGAAAAACATGTCTGCTAATCTCGTACACCAGCAATACCTTCCCCACGGTGAGTTCTCGTTTATAACTTCTGGGTTAGTGTACCTTTTTTTTTCTTTCAAATTGATGTTTTCGCTTGGAAGAGGATTCAGAGTTTGAAGTTTTGTAATTATCAAATTGTGCATCATAAAGTTTATTGCTTTCTTGATTATTTTTTTTCCTTCTTGGACAATGTTCTCAATTTTTTGGATAATGTAAAAATGCTAGAAAATGAAAATAAAATGTGCAAACATATTTTTCGGTGGAGCATTTTCAGATATCTGATGGAATTGAAAAGATGCTTTTGAGCCTTTCTAAAATTAAAATGCCTTATGGTATGCCTAATTTTGGTAATATAAATGCAAAATAGATAAATTTCTTTTAAGGCTTACCTAATTAAACATGTTAATTGAATGTGATTTATGCTCTGGAAGCTTTTCTTGAAGTAGTACAAGATTTGGTTTACCTTGTTTTGGCTGTATGTATGGTTGTAATCCGATTTAATTCTAATATTCTAATTTGTTGATTTGGCTTCTACTTTGGCAAAGCATCATCTATTCGTTTATGTTTGTTAATTGCTTTCATCATCTTACATGTAACTACACTTCAAAATTATTTTTGTAATTCTTCAATTGGTAAATATTTGCAAGAATCTGTTTGATATACGGAAGCATAATTTTGAGGAACAGTGGTACTTACATTTTCAGTTTTTACCAACTTCTGTTGAAAACAGGATTATGTGCCAACGGTTTCTATTTGTTAATTGCTTTCACCTCTTACATGTAACTAGAGTTCAAAATTACTTTATCTAATTCTTCAATTGGTAAATATTTGCTAGAGTCTGTTTGATATATGGAAGCATAATTTTGAGGAACAGTGGTACTTACATTTTCGTTTTTACCACTTCTGTTGAAAACAGGATTATGTGCCAACGGTTTTTGACAATTTTAGTGCAAACGTGGTTGTCAATGGGGCTACAGTTAATCTGGGGTTGTGGGATACTGCTGGTAAATTGTTACCTTTCTCTGTTTACTAGTTTTGAGAAAGAAGATTTCCCCCTGGGTCTGATTTTGTTATCCTCTGGAACAGGACAAGAGGATTATAATAGATTAAGACCCTTGAGTTACCGTGGGGCAGATGTTTTTATACTGGCATTTTCTCTCATTAGCAAGGCCAGCTACGAAAATGTTTCAAAAAAGGTGATGCTTAAAGTTTTAAATGAAGCTCTGCATTTTTCTTTTAACTTTAATGTAGAACTAACAATCTGGTAAACTGAAAACGTTGACTTTATTTTCAGTGGATTCCAGAGTTAAAGCATTATGCACCTGGTGTCCCAATTGTTCTAGTTGGCACAAAGCTTGGTAAGTGTTTTTGTTGTCTAATGTGGTATCTGTTGTCATGATAGCATTGTACCATTTATCAATGGCTTCCTTTCTCTAGATAGATTTCTTTTAGCAAGTTTTACTTGGCTGTTTATGGGATGATGACCTAGTATGAATTTGAGCTTCATTGATTCTTTGATCAACTACTGCAGGCAACTATCATAATATTAGGAGCTTACTAGCTTGATCAACATTCTTAGATATCTATTATCATCTTTATGTTTATTTCATGTGAGTGTTGCAGACTTGCAGTACATGCATTTTCTTTCCTTTCCATTATTTCCTTTCTTTTCCTTTTCCCATTAGCCCCAGGAATTTACAACCTATTAGTTGTTGACCGTGTGGCTTATCTCTTTTAGCTGCATATTATGGGCTGGTCCTGGTTATTGGTTCTGCAAATTTTATTATTACTACATAATCTTATAAGATACTTCTATCCCCTAGCATTTGATGGCAACCAACTAAGTACTGTTTGCTTAAGGAGATGTTGTGATTCTTGTTTCTTTCTTATCTTTCTGCAAGGCTTTATGCCCCTTTGCATCCTTTATAAATGAAACTTATTTTTTTGAGAAAAGGAAATGGTAATTCACTGCAGAAAGGTAGCACAAATGACCAGGCATGTAATTCACTGTTGAGGACTTTTGTGTTTTTAAGGATTTGGGTTGCCAGCTGTAGTTGGTTAGCTAAGAATTATCTCATCTTTATCATGCAGTGATTTTGCTTGACCAGATTTATATTGGTACCCAAACTACATTTGACGGTGACTACCTCAATTAGTGGTGCTAATAGTAGTTTGAATTGTTTCATTTATTTTCTTTTTCTTCTGAGGTGGATGATCTGTAACTGGTTCAAGATCAGTTTAACTGAGGATATTTATAGAGATAGGGATGACCTCCATTCAAAGAGGATCAGAGAATTAAAGATGATTTGGTAGGCCAAGAATGACATTGCTAAAAGTGAGATGGGGGGCATGCCTGCAAGAGACTAATGGAGTATGTAATTTTAGATAGAATGGATTTTGCATGGGGATTCTATTTATGCCCAACAGAAAGACACACATCCAACCCTAAGTGCTTGATTTTAAGGCTGAATTGTTTTAGTTTCACAGATTAAGGTTGGCAATATCTTCTTCTAGGTGACCGTGGATGCTGATATTGCCTACGAATAATTGGTCCAAATATCATACAGATCTTCTTTTAGCAGTACAGCCTTTTGAGTGTCCCCCCGTTATGGTGCTGACATAAATAGAAATAATAATGTGGATAACCTAGATCAAAGATCCATCAGTGTATAAGCACCCATAATCGCATATGGAAGCATGTGCTTTCGTTAGTAGTGGCAGAAGTGTGATCTCATTCTACAGAAGCGTCACTAGTTTCTCCTGGTATAGTATTGGAATACTTAGTTGAGTCATTGAGTTTACTTATGGGTGTGTTCATATTTTCCTCTGCATATATTTGTTCAACCCTTGTTTTGGAAGTGGTGGAGGATTTAAGTTGGTTATTGACAGCTAGTCACTTCATGGTTATTCCATTTTTGATTATGCTAGCAATTATTTTCCCAAAAGAAGCCTGTCCTCACCATTATGTGATTTATAATGAGACAGATCTTCGGGATGATAAGCAGTTCTTTATAGACCATCCTGGTGCTGTGCCCATTACCACAGCTCAGGTAAAAAAATAATCTCTCGTGTTCATGAATATACTTCTATACTTTGTCCTTTTTTCCTGTTCATTTCAATTTTTTTCGTCCATTCAAAAAATTTATATTTACATAAGCTACATATTATAATCTGGACTTTAAGGGAGAGGAGCTTCGGAAGCTGATTGGTGCACCTGCTTACATTGAGTGCAGCTCAAAAACACAGCAGGTATAGATTTGAGTTATCTTTTGCTTCTCTATCTTATGCGTTAGTAGTCTGTTTCTTTTTCAAATTTACTTACTGGTCTTATAACTGCAGAATGTGAAGGGAGTCTTCGATGCAGCCATAAGAGTTGTCCTTCAACCGCCTAAGACGAAGAAAAAGAAGAGTAAAGCACAAAAGGCGTGCTCTATATTGTGATTTAAAAATAGGTGTAAAGATTTGACCAGCCCTTCGTTCTGCCTGTATTTCCCTCTTCCCTCTTCCCCGTTCATCCTTTTTCTTCATTTCCTTTGCTGTGGAAGTTGGAGACTTGAGTGATTGTTACTCTGACAATACTCTAGATCTCCCTGCAGCACAAGGTGGTTTGCATTTCTTTCTTGGAATTGTTATGAACTCTATTGGTTGAATTGCATTCACGGCTGCCCACTTTTCCTTAACTTCCTGCTCTGTGTTATGTATTATTAATAGACTGGAATATCCCAGTTAGGAGAGCAACTTGCTTTGCATGGAGACCATGGAGACTTATATTTAAATTTACTCTATATTTTGCTGGAAGGCTTGGTTCTGTACTCAGCGTTTTATGTGTCTTTGCTCATAGTAATTAAAGTGGAAATTCTCGGTGCTGGTTAAAGAGCTAAAGATCGATTGCGAGCTTATGTTGAGAGGGTTAGGTAGCTTTTCACGTCTCTATAAAGCTATTGAATAAGAAGCTGCACTTGTTACTTATGAAAAATTCTCAGCAAAAGTGCCAAAAAGAAACAAAAAAATTGAGGTAAAATGCAAGAAATACTGTAAAAAATGATAAATCTAAGGATCCCCTCGATGTTGGGAATCAATAAAACCTATCATTTTTATTATTTTAAATGAAAAAAATTACTAACTAGTTTATTTATTCCAAATTAAAGATGTAGATTTGAAGGGTTCTTTTATTTGCAACGCTGTGTGTACATGAATTCCACCTCATATGAGGCCCATCACACCTCTGAGGTCTTCAGCAACATTAATAACCTGGTACTAACAGAGTCTAACAACTTCGGAGTTTGGGAGTTCAAAATAGGATGTGGGCGTAGAAACTAGCTCTTGCAGTTGTGTCTCTCACTCAAATAACCAACCTTATGAAATAAAGAGACTTTTGAAAGATAAAAGAAGCATTACGTTGACATTGTTAGGAAAAACCAACAAAAGGTTGAAGTACTAAGTATTCACTATGGGTGCAATGGCACCGAACTGTCACCAAAAGCTACTGTAGAGTAACAGGACCTTGCCAAGCTAGGATGTCACTAATTGGCAAGGTGTCACTAATAATATGTCCGAGGAGCAAATTTGGACTACTTCGGTGGGATACAATGGAAGACGAGACTGAGCCACCCATGACCGACATCCTGGCAGGTCTCCCATGATGGAAGCAGTAGTCCAGCATGTCAAACCTTGATGGGTTCACATTTCTCACTAACTGCGCCATCTTGTTGTTTCTGAAACTGTATATATATATCTGAGTGTGCTGGCAAAGAAAGCATCTGCTGATGGATCTGTAGTTGGAGAGTCACTTTGCATTTCAGTTGTAATTAATTCAATTAGGCCTTGGATTGCAGCAATAGGGACCATGGAGAAGGAAAATAATTAATTTTAGACTTCCACACTCATGACAGAAGAGGAAAAAAGTGACAAGAAAAATATATTAAACCAAGACAAGGGTGAAGATCAAGTAAATGATCCATCAACCAATAACTTCTAGTGTTCAAAGAATTAGAATAGGAAGGTGTATCAGCATATGTGCCAGAACTGTCACATCCATGCATTCATCAAGATGCACGAGACAAACAAACAAGAAAATACATTAGAGCCATAACCATTTTGAAAAACTTTAGGATCCTTGGTAACACACCTCTCTCCGTCTTTTATGGTATCCTGATCATCAACCCAGAAAAGATGTGAGCATGCATACACACCTTTGCACTGATCAGGCTTCTTCAGAAGCTTATCGGAATACTGCCCAGTAAAAATGCGTCAGATACGAGGCATCGTGGAGAACACATATAAGCCGCTCTGTAAATAATAGAACTCCCCAATACTTACCCCCATGGCCTTGTGCGTTAAAGTATCCCTATTCTCAACCCCAAAGACATGCATCCTTTGAAGAGTCCCTATTATTAAATGGATACTACTAAGAGAGTTCCTATAACTCATCTATCACTACACATAACATTTATTAGATTTTACAACCAATTCGTTATAAAATAACATATACATGAAATTTAGTAAATATAATATTATATAATTATAATTAATAAAAAAAAATTACATGGTAAGATTGGTCTGATAATAAGAAATAAAATAAATATTGTCATTTCTTTAATTTTTTTTAAGGTTGAAATCTTTATTAGTTTTGGTGTTAATTATATTGATCGAATGTGAAATATAATTAGTAGTTACAGGAGGATCTGATTTTAATATTAAAAGGACTAAAACTCCAAATCACCCTGGTTGGCTTCGCAGACAAGTCGCCCAAAAGTCCACTGCAAATGCCAGCGTAGAACAACCCGCCAAAGTGCTTCTTTATGTAAAAAAATTATTTGGTACTACCCAATTTCCTATTTCCAAATCTTATTCCACAATCAGTTGCGCTGTTTGTTACACAACCATTTTCCAATTTTGAGAACTTCCATTATTAGGGTTTTGAAGAATTCGACTGTTCTTTCAATTTTAGTTCTGTACACTAAGGGTTTCTTACTGAATATCAACAAAATCTCAGACTAGAATATGAAGGTCTTAGGGAATTTGTTAATTGATAACTAGGATTTCTGATTTTGATGGTAATGGGGAAGAGAAACTCTATTGTTGTTCTATCGTCAGATGAAGAAGATAAAGACTATGATCCTTTATTGAGTTCTAGTTATACAAAGTCGAAATCTAGGTCAAGTTCTCCGCGTACAAATTCGAGAGGAGTTAAGAAGGCTCGCATTTCGGGTTCTCGGTCTCGCTTGTGCAAAGAATCCAGCAAGTTAAATGATGTTGAGGTATGAACTAATTTTAACTTATTTAGTTGATTCTGAAGATTTTTTAGCTTCTAATAGATAGTATTAAGCTACTTGAAGTTTGTGTTATAGTCACCAAGAATACGGAGAAATGTATTTTTATTTATTTATTATTTCTATTGAAAATATGAAAGTCGAGTGAGATGGATTAACTGGGTCAAAGGCCAAAAGGTTTTCTATTTCCACGATAAAAAGTGGTTTCTGATGAGTAGCAACATGCCTGAACAATAGAATACGTCTGTTTTATATGATTATAACATATCATTATATACTGTCCAGTATTTCTTCTTTGTAGTAGTCTCAAGCACTAGTTACTTCAAATTTACTCGTGAGTATCGGATTGCATTTTTTATTTATTTTTTGCTTTTTGAATATCTGACATTTTCTTATGCTGGGAATCTGATGACTTTAATGCAGACTGCTTTGTTTTCCGAAGACTTCAATGAAGTGTTTACTGGGTGCAAGGGATCTGCTGGTATGCATTGGTGTATTTTGTGCTTGATGGGTACCTTGTTATCTGTGTAGAATAGATGTTGCTGTCTTGATTCTGTGCAATCATGACACTTGAGACACTTATTATTTTGACATAATAAACTTGATTACTGCTTGATGCTCTGACTTTTCTAGAACGTCCAAGTCAATAGAAATAACCGAACTAATCCTTACTTAAGATGATATGAGGTTTAAAATGTTTTATTTACTCACTTTATCTTTGATTCTAAGTATTGTTTGTTTGTTTTTCACTTATTCTTGATTTATGTTCTCTTTGTGCTTAATGGAAATGACAATTTAAATCAGCTCTTGGAAGGAGAACAGAGGAACAGTGGGTTGATAAGTACAAACCCCATTCCTTGGAAGAGCTTGCTGTTCACAAGAAGAAGGTGAAAAAGTTATTTTTCTCTATCTTGAATGGTGATATGAATACCATATCAATCCTTTTCTTTCATTGTCTGCAGGTTGAGGAAGTTAGAATGTGGTTCGAGGAAAGGTTGAGACCTTCAAAGGTAATTGTGTAATAGCATTAAGGATAATAATAATAATAATCCTGTTGCCTTTCGATTCCTATAAAACCTAGTATGGACTATTATTTTACTTTTGTGTGGAGTATGTGCTAGTGAGCAAATCTCTATTAGTCTGGAGTAAGTAGCATTCACTGTAATAGATTTCTTAATCACTGCACAAGTTGCCACAAAAGCCTGCCAGTTTGATTTTTCTGGTTTAGTATAATTCAGGTTTCATTCAGTAACTATGTCTGCAAAGCTCTGGTGTATATCAAGCCTCTCTTCTTAAGTTTAGGTTGACGTGATAGATAACTATGAATCAGTCCTATACCTAATGAAAGGGTAGTCCAACTGAAACTTTCATTTCATAAGAAATGTTCATGATGAATTCATTTTTTAAATTTGTATTTGAGGTTATGCTCTATATCTATTTCATTTGTAGAACATCTAATATTACTAATATGAGAAATATGCAACCGTGAATTATGAACTTTGATTAACAGAGCACGGTTACTTTTTAGCTTTTTGCTTGTCCTGTTCTCCAGTTTGTATGTAGTCAGAATGTTCCAATTGTCACATAGTTTCATTGGATTATATCATACCCTATTTGATTTTGAAGTTATAATACCATCCTCAGACCTTCATACGAACATTGTAGTTATTTAAGTGAGCATACACTATCTATTTTTCTTTTACATGCTTCATATTCTACTCTTATTTTGAAACCTTTATAGTTGTTTTTGTGCATAACAATCTACAGGATGCCTTTGGTAATCACGTTCTTGTCATCAGTGGGCAGGCTGGAGTTGGAAAATCTGTATGTAGCTCTTTTCCATTTTCTATTTAATGCGTTGGGCCTCTTATTGGATCATGATGGGATGGATATATTATAGCATGGTTGATAGGTGTTGATCACAAGCCTTGTGGTGATAGTGATGCTTGATACAGGAGAGATAGGAAGGTGGCTTGGATATGACTATGTATTTGGTGCATTGGATTTTGTATTTAGTTTCTATAGACTCTACTAGATCTGAAAGAGGAAATGGAGTTATTAGCTATTAATTGACAATTATTTTATGAATATACTTAAGTTTCAGTCTTATGAGAACCAGCATTGAAGAAGCAATTCTTTTACTTTTGTAGACCGCTATTAATGTGATTGCATCACACCTTGGAGCTAAACTGTATGAATGGGACACCCCTACTCCTGAAATTTGGCAAGAACATCTACATAACTCCAGATTAGGTATGCCAGGTGACTATTATTTTTAGGCGGTAGTGTGGCGGGATTCTCTCTCTCCTTCTGCATCTGAGATTCTCATTGTTATACAGTGACGATGAATTGGTTAAGATGTCCATTTGGATCAAGTAGACATAAGGAAAAGAAAATTTATGCATTGCAGTTTAAAAAGAAAAGTATCATATCCTTGAAATTATTAAAGGCTTACTACTTCCTGATCGTGATGATGTGTTTGTTCACAATATTTGTTGCTGCTAGGGGTACAATACACATCCAAGTTGGATGAATTTGAAAATTTTGTTGAAAGAATAAGGAAGTATGGATTGATTCAATCTTCCTGTGCCAAGGAGTCAGAGGCACCTATCATACTTTTAATTGATGATCTTCCTGTGACAAATGGGAAACTTGCTTTTGGAAGACTCAAGAAATGCTTACATCTTCTTGTGCACTCAGCTCGGGTACCCACTGCTATATTGGTGACCAACTATGGAAATACTGATTTAGCAGACCATAGTGCTCGGTGCTTGGAAGAACTTCAGCTGTCTCTAGAGAGTGCTGGGGCTTGTAAGGTTACTTCCTCAAAAAATCTCTTTTGAGAGTTTGATATCTTGTTAGAGATACTAATGTAACAATGAATTTGGAGTCTTTCAGGTTGCATTCAATCCTGTCACTACTAATTCTATCAAGAAGGTACTTGTTAAAATTAGCCAACTGGAGCAGTGTGTTGTGACTGCTGAACTCATTGATCTAATAGCAAAAGCTAGTGGAGGTGACATCAGACATGCAATTACATCTTTGCAGTTCTTCTTTCTCAAACCAGAGCTGATGCATTCTTTATCTTTATCCTCTCCTCCGAGTATTTCAGAAGAGAATGAACTTGAGCTCGATAATTTAGGTGATGGATTTTCTTTACAGTTCAGCAGAGATGAGACTCTTTCTTTGTATCATGCCCTGGGGAAATTTTTACACAACAAAAGAGAGACTGAAAAAGCTAAAGAAAATGGTACATATTCATGAAATTAGATTGACTGTTTACCTTTTTTGCTTTCATTATTTTCTTCCTAGGAAAATACTGAGGTATATCTGAAGATGATATATGAGTTAGTTCCTTATCTTTCAGACCAAGATGCTTTTATTACGGGGGAGAGGCTAGCAAGATTACCGCTTAAAATGGATGCTCCAGAGAAGGTTCTCTGTCAAGCTCATGGGCAACCCAGGCCGATTGCTGATTTTCTACATGAAAATGGTTAGCTTTTTTCACTATATGCTGTTGGTTTTACATGGAACTGTGAATCTTTCAACTAACAAGTTGTCATACTAGAATGATTCTTAACCTTCACTCTCTCTCTCTCTCTCTCACACACACACACACACATGCACACACATACATACAGAAAGTCACACACATATATATATGTATATATATTGAGAGAGAAGACACACATATACAATACAGAAAGACACAGATAGGGGGGAAGAGAGAGAGGGATCATTCACATGCATGCGTGCATACACAGATTAAATGACATTCTTCCAAAATGTTAGTACCTTTTGGCCAAGTGTAGAACATAAGGAATGAACTATATCTGTTTTTCCAATTTTGTTCAGGAATAAAGCCAACTTTTTAGGAGTAGTGCAATCAACTGTTAAAAGTTATTTTGAATTTGAATTTAAAGGGAGATATAGTAAAGCAAGTAATTTATTCTCTTACTTTTGCAAGGGACTAAATTGTGGTGCACCAATAGAAGAAGAAATTGAAAAGGAATAATTTACTCTATCCATAATAACATTTTTCAACACCCACAATTTGCTTGCAGTTCTAGACTTCTTGAGCGAGGAAGCAATAGATGATGCATGGACTGTAGCGTCATACCTAGGTGATGCTGACTTGCTGCTTGCTACTTTTCGGGGAATGGTAGGTAGATATAACGAGGCAGAGAATGTTTTACAGTCAGCTGCAGCTTCTGTTGCAGTTCGGGGGGTGCTATTTGGAAATTCCCATCCACTAAGTTCCAGGTTTTATTTTGAGTTTCATTGTTGAGTAATGGGCTGTAGATTTAAATGCATTACCAACACGAGTGAGCTTGCAGGTGGCATGCTATTCGCCGGCCAAAGCTCTGGCAGGTTGAGCAAACATCATTAAGCAATAAGGTATCTCATTGTGGCTCTTCCCTTTTGCATTTTATCTTCTGCAATATCTTTTGCATTCCATTCTCTGCCATTTTATTTCAACGGAAGAAGAACAACTTAAGGTACCCCTGGAATCATTTCCTTTAGATTTTCTTGATAAAATAATAGTTTGATATTACAATTTCTTTTAGTAATCTTTTAAAATGGTTAAGCTGGGTGATTTACCATGAGTAATTAATAGGAGATACCGGCAATTACTCATATTTTGCTCCCTTTGTAAAGATTTCAAAACAAGTTATTGATTGGTTGAGTTATTACTAACATAAAAATAGAATTTGTGATCGGTTATGCTAACTTTCCTTCCATTGAAATAACCGTTGCCCTTTGATGTGCATTGCAGAATGAGATGATAAGGCAGAGACTTGGTGCACATACTGAATTAAGTTCATCAGATTTATCAGTTGTAGCTACTGAGTATGCACCTGTGTTTAAGTGGCTTGGACACAGAGCATCTGAACATCTTGATGCTCCTGAGGCATCAGTGTCAGACATATATATGAAGGATATCAATATTGACAATATGAGTTTAGATGATCAAGAAACTGAGATATCTGATGGTGATGATGACATAGAAGATTGGTAGGATTTAGTGAGTGTTTTGGTGGTGGTTGAGTCTCCATTTGGTTATTTTGTATGTATAGGTTCAGTGTTTATGTTAAGAGCTCACTACAGTGCTGATATTTTCTTTGCTCGGGTTTCTAAAATGAGTTCTTCCATGCATTTACTTGCTAATAGTAGGGGTGGGCATTTGGATCCCTACCTGACTCACTGACTCGACCCGACCCAATATTTGTCGGATTCGGTCGGATTTAGCCCATAGTCAGTGGATCTCGGGTAAGTTAATTTTTCACTGTCGACTTTGGATATTTTCTCTAACCCAACATGAAACTGAGCCCAACCGACCTGTAATTAAAAGTTATCATTTTTACACCTACTCTAAGAGCCCAATCCAAACAAAAAAGTGAGTCTTCTCTTTCTTTTTTTTGTAAGTGAGTCTTGTGATTAAAAAAAAGAAACGTGCCTTCAGTCTTCACGTTCCTCCCTCCATACCCAGTTCCAGAATTTTCCTTCTCCCCGTCTTTCCTCGGTCCTTGTCCTAGTCAGTCAACTTTCCAAATCGCTAATTCAATCCTCCATGGCTCCACCCTTCTTGAGACCTTCTAGAGTTGAAGACCTTTAATAGCAGGTATTGATGATTTGATATTGGATTCTTTTTTTCCTTCATAACAACTTGAATTCTTCGACTTCTCTTCGTGTTGTATACTTTGTTTTTGTTTTCATGTGTTTGGTGTACCATTGTTTTGATTTGATATTCAATTTTTCAGTGGTAGAGCATGAACACCGAACTTGACTTACTCGAATTCATGTATCGTCGGTCAGAATCAGCTAACCAACAGAGTTGGCTATGGCTTTGACGAGTCTGAACCTGACGAGGTCGGGTTGGCTTTGAAATCCATGAAAACCTACCCTACCCGACCGGAGGCCCACCCTTAGCTAATAGGTGCTCAACTAGATGTAATTATATTTTTGGTCCGAGTTCTGTTCACTTAGATCCTTGAAGTTCCATTATATATATCTGATATTTTTGTGTAAAGAGAAAGAGTCAGACACTTGTCTGTTCGGTATGAAATCTATACTGGTAGTTAACTGTATAGCTTGTATCTAGTTGTGAATTCTGCCATCTAAACTAGCGGATCCCGTGTTATAAAAGTAGTTCTCTAACCCACATGATTCTTGATGAGATTCAGATTAAGCCTCTTAATCACTAGTAAGTTGGCAATTTCTTTTGGTTGTTAATAATGAACAGATTTAAGATAAGAGGAAGTATTCTTAAAGTTAGTTGTACATATCCACGATGACATTCTATAGTAAATTACAAAACCAAAAAAGAAGAAATGCTATGGTAAATTACCCCGTTTCATCTTTACTTCCTTTTGGTTATGAATTATGACTTGGTGTCAAATGTTTAATTTGCGTAAATCACCAACAACAGAAATTTAAACAACAGTTTGAATTATTGGATGTTGCAGAACTGGCATAGCACAAGGACAAGGAACCAAAGAAGACAGTTTGATAATAGACCTTTAGATCCATCCATTAATTCATTCTGAAAACCAAGTGACAGGTCCCTAGAAAACCAAACACTTTCAAAAGAAAAAATAAAACCTTTGCATTTGAAATTTTCTCAACTACATTATATCACGCAAATTGCCAGTTAGATGGCGTGAGTTCCACTACATAAGCAGGACATCCATGTCTGCTAACTTGCCAAACTCTCAGATGCTTGTATTCAAAGGATACTAAACCAAACTGATTGAACAAGATTGCTCATTCTTCCTCTTCCTCCATCAGCACATAAAAACAGAGCAAAGGCTTCCCCTGCCCAGCCTCTGTTGCTTCTGAATTCTACAACCACCAGGTTTGCATAGGATGTAAATGGGGTAAGAAAACACTGTCAAAACCAACCAACACTCTGGATATAAAAGAGGATGAACATCTATACAGAGTTGGAGTATGTCACTTGTGTTAGCTCTGAATCTTTTATCCTAAGGTAATATCCTTTTCACATCATGCTCCTGATCAATAATTTTGGACTGGTTGTAGACAGATTCAAAAGCCTCCATACAGACACTAGAAAATCCTACTAGAGCCTGAAAAACATGTGGGAAGCCCATCTGCAGGTTGTTCAGTGTCATTGCCCTTGTTACACTAACTAACTTTTCATGCTTGGTCTTCTCTTCCTCTGCCTTGGCTTTTTGAGCATCCACCTTTGCTTGCTTCTCTGTAACTGGGTCCTTACTTGTACTACCATATGATTCAGACATGGAATATGGACCATATTTGCACTCCAATGATCTAAGCTGGACCACCTTCTTCTCGAGCACCTTGAAAGCGGATTCTGATTTCTTCTTTTGCTTATGCTCCTCTGCTTGTTGAACTACAATGGCATGAATAACTGTTAAGAAGCTCTTGATTCCTTCAGACGCCACCTTGTCTGGAATCCGATCAACTGCAAGGTGCCATTCTTCACAGAGGGAGTATATCCTTGACTCCTGAGTAGTCCTGCCATGTGGGTTTCGGCTAAAGTGAAAGAGACTAAGCCTGAGCCAGCCTGTGAGGGACTGGATATAATCCCTATGGGATTTGAAAAGGTTGCAAAAGGACTGGTGCCATTTCTGGACTTCAAGCTCTAGCTGAAGAGTTGACTGTCTGTGGATCTCTGATGTAGGTTCAGTGGAAGGAATTGTATTAAGGTATTCAAGCTGCTGAACTATATGCTTTTGGACTTGATGACACTCATACATGCTTCTCCACATGCCCATCAATCTGTAAATATATCAAATATTAAATGCTGACACTAATTTCATTTTAATACACATATAGAACTGCAAGTTTCAAGAGATTCCCTACCTTGTCTGCATCTCCATCTTACAAATCACAAATAAAATTTATGAAAAATTCGTTCTTTTTAATAGTCATTATAGCAAAAGTAGAGGTCAGATAATCCTTCAGAGGCCAACCAATATGAGCATGTGAGGGAGCTTAATTCAGAATTAGTGGTTACCCACCAACAGTGCTTGACTCTTGTTTTTAGTGCTGAGTTAATCTTCTAAGTTTAAAAGCTTCTAAGAAAAAGTTAGCACAAGGGACATCAATACAGCCAAGATTGCATCTCATCAGCTGCTACACGTATTACTTATCTTGTCCGTCCATTACTGGCCCCTTCTTCGGAATCAGATCGTACAGTTAGGATACAATCTGTCTGTTCTGGGAAGACATTTTGAAGAAAAGTACTTAGAGGAAAATAAAGCACTGATTCTAAAGAGAGACCTACTTGACTAGACAGGGGTTTTGGTCATTGCCAGTCTATCAGGTTGTACATGGCACCATTGAGCAAAGAGGGCATAAAACCACCCAATCAAAAGCGGTCAAAAGCAAATAGTTCACACTGTGACTGTACTGATGTCAAGCACAAATGCCACACTCCAATTGTAGCAGTTGACTTTCCCTCTGTTAAAAAGAAAAAGAAATGATATTGTATCTCTAATTTTTGTTTTAAGATCTGTACTGTGCAACAAAAGATATCATTTCCATGGTACATCAAAATTGCAGTCCATAACTGCAGATATGGTCCAAAGATGAGGATGCCGAACAAAAACCCAACCGTCGGCCTGGCTAATTTTGGATAGGGGTAGTGGGGTACCATTATAGACACAGAAACACTCAAAAGCTTTAACAAAAAACCCAATGCAATAAATGATCTTGGACCCTCTACTGACTTAGGGTTCACGTGAGAAGATCATGTCTCGTTGTAAACAATAGCATTCAGGGATTGTAAAAGAGAAGACTAACCCATTGACAAGCTGAAGGAGTTGTGGGTAAAGCTCTGTCGCCCTCAATTTGATGATTTCAGCAGACGTACTGTCAATAGCCTGAGAAGCAACCATCATTTGTGATTCTAATTTTTCAACCTCTTTCTTTGTCTTCTCTGTCTTCATATAGTCAGCTCTCTTGATCTCAAGCTTCCTCAGCAATGCCACCTGCTTCTCATGCTCTATCTTCAATGTCTCGGCATTCTAAAACCAACAGAAGAATACACTAAAAATCAATCTATTAAACAAAATTACCCCATGAGTGTAAAGTTTAAATACAAACTATTTACGCGGAACGGTAGTCCCGGGCTCAGATTCCCAATACAATTGCTAAATAACAAAAGTAATAGAGGTAAAAGGAAAAATCAGATAATTATTTATCGTTATTCTTTTTCTTTATTAGTCTCTTGGAAAGAAGTTGGTGAAAGTTCTATACCTTGACCTCCTGGAACAGTTTTTTCTCCCAAGCATATAGCCTCTCCACAGTAGAACAATGGCCACCACTTTCAATACCTTTGTCACCAAGATTACTTCCTGAAAATTCCTCACCCAGCTTTCCAAATCCATTTAGCTTTGGATTTGAACCCCATCCCCACAAAGATGGACTCAAACTCCATCCATAGTTATAAACCTTACCTGTAAGCAGCACAATGCAAGAACAAATCTTTTTTAAGAGAAAGGGTAACTTAAAAACTCAAGTTATCTAAAGAAAAATGGTCTTTAAATCATAGTTTTCAGTTTTTGTTTCTTCTGCTTCAACCCAAAACATAACAAATCTTGCACATAAGAAGCTGAAGATTACCACTGCCCAAAAAAAATCACTCTCATTTTTTTTTCTTTAAATTAAATATAAAATTTAAAAGGCTTACCTCCTTTAGGCTGATTGGGAAAACCAGAACTAGGAACTTCTAAGATCAAGGAGACCTGGGCACCGGCATCAGCAGCCTTGAGAAAGTAGTCATCAAGTTCTTTTATAACCTCAGTTAGATCTTTAGTATTCCTTGACACCACCATGGCAAGCTCGCTTGGAGTCTCCTTAGAAAAGCCACTGACCACTGAAGGTGGAGCCGTCACACTCGCCGCCCCTGTCACTGTAACCACGACTTCCGATGCCGTGGTCGTTGTTGCTTCCCATTCCTCCTCTGTCCCGGACCTAGATGAAGAAGGCACAAATGGGTCCCAGAAATCCCAAGTGGACGACGCCGGTGGTGGGGGAGGAGGCGGCGGAGGAGGTGGAAGAGCAGGAGAGTCTGTCACTGATGTCCAAGTGTCAGAGCTTGGGCTCATTGGAGGCGGAGGGGGTGGCAATGGAGTTGGGATTTGTGGCGGCGGAGGTGGGAGGATCGGTTGCGGTTGGTGGTGATGGACAATAGTTTCAGCATTGGCAAACTGAAGCAGAGCAGAGCCAGTACTGCGAAGGGAACGAAGATACATAACATGTGCAGCAGAAAAAGCTTGCCTGGCTTGCACAAACTGTTTCATGTACCTCTTCCTTGCTTTACAACGCGACACCATTTCTTCTCTCTCTATTCTTGAGTAGCAGCAACCCATCTTGTATTTCTCTATTTCTTGATTGTAGATCAATTGGGTTCTATGATTTTTCCCGAAAAAAAGAAAAGAAAAGAAAGGCAAAGGAAAATGCTTTTGAAGACTAAAGTTTGTTTCTTTTTCTTTCTTTGATTTCCTTACTTAGCTAAAATGGTTATTTCCTTGGCTTCTGAAAGTCTGATCAGAGGGTCTTCCACCTTGGTGTTCATTCTGCAAAAGATGGAATGTCACTCTCTTTCTTCAAACTCCTCTTGACTGGAAAAGCTACTTTCAGTGTGTCCAAATACTACATGCTTCCCTTAAACTACACCGTTTCACCTTTCACTACCTCAAAAAACTGAGAGCTACTCCGAGGAAATTTAGTTTAGTTTAGTATAATGGAGAAGGAAAGCAGATCAACAGTTTTGAGACGGTACCACAGAACAATATAAGCTTTGGACAGAGAGCCAGTAATTTTATATTTGTATTTTACTGACCAAAATACCATTTGGCCCTATGCTCCATGGAACATGCAAGACAGACCAAAATAATACCAAAATGGCAGGCCAGATAAGATGTACGGACGGAAACAACTCGGTAGATTATAGAGGAGGGTGTTTTGGTAACTACATGTTCCAACGGCCATTTCAATCTGAAATACTATGGCTTGCCAAGGTTTTCATCAGCAAAGCAATGCAATGGTGGTTTTAGAATTTATAAACGCATTGACTACGAGTTAGTGCTTACTAGCACTAATGAAGCTACAATTGTCAATGATGGTTTAATCCGTTATAAATGATGGAGATTGAGGAGCGAAACGAAAACACCATGCCTGACCCTTCATCTTTTGATAAACAAGTGACATTTGTGTTGGTGTTGGTTATATTAGCTTTATTAAAATGACACTAAAATTTTAAATTTGATTTATCATATTTTCTTTTCGTAAATAATATTGTGCATCACAGATATTTTTTATATATTGTCCCTTACTTTTAGTTTCTTATAGTATTAATAGTAATATATTTTAACTTATTTTGTTTAGTTTATTATATTATTTTTAATAAAATATCAAGAAAATATTTTACACATATACAAGTAAATTTTAATATTAAATAAAATAGACTTGAATTGTTTCTTTATTTTATTAAGATATGAACAATAGAATAAAAATTGTATGTATTTAAAAGATAAATTCAAGTGTTTATAAAAACTAATAGTTAAACAAGTGATATATATATAAATCTAGTATTAAAAATATAAAGAAAAAAATTATTATAAAATGAGAGGATAAAAATGTCTTATTAATTTTTAATTTTTTTTTATTTCATTAATAATTATATAAAAAAATTATTAGATTTTTTATTTATTTTACTGTATGTTTTTTTTTTTTCAAAATAATTAGTATTTTATTAATATTTTGAAATAGTTGGAATACTGATGATTTATTTATAAAATAGTGTTATGTGTACTATAAAATATTGTTAGATAGACCAAAAAGTAGAAAGATGTAGTGTTTTTATTTTTGTCTTCTAGTATAATACGTAACAATTCCCTATTTATATTTGTATGTATATCTGTGTGAGCTTGTATTTTCTTTTGTTTTACCTTTCTAGTTTGATGTCCTATGGTATGGAATCAGAAAATCTTTTGTATCTGCCTTGAGTACCTTCTCCACAAGAGTAATAAAATTAATATGAACAACATATGACCAGATTTTTGCATTAGAAAAAGATACTCAGATTCAACCATTAAGTGACCTGCCTGACACCACCATTTTTTATGTTCCAGCACCTTCATGAAAATGTAAACTTACTAAGGAAGTTATGCTTGTATTATTTTTGCTGGCATTGTTTCAGGCAGAAAGGTACATTATTCATGGCTAAAGTTACTCACCACCTAGTTTATATGATAATTTCATTCATCTTCTAATCCGAATACAAGTTTACTTTTAAGCTGCAAACGCAATCCTCCGCTTTTGTTTTTGTTTTCTTTTTTTGAATTAATGGAGTTAGGGCCCGAAGTCCAAAGAAGTGAACAAAGGTCATACAGTTGTGGTGAACTTCAGTTACTTCTACGAAGTCCAAAGAAGTGAACAAGGTCAGTGGCTTTACCATTGTGATTTGCGGTAGCCTTAATTCTGTACATCATCAAAGTAAACAACAACCAAAATTTATAAATGAAGGAAATTAAGGAGAATGAGAATTGCAGGAAATGAGATATCAAATTGACATCAAATTATTTTTTATTATGTTAAAGATGCACCTTGTTTAAGGCATACATAAAAATGGAGAATAATAGACTTGAGTTTGACTCATAAAACAGCTTCTGTGAAGCATTACCTCCTTCCAGAAAAGGCTCCGGAGTCAGTGGAGAACAAGTTTATCTCCAACCTAAAACTACACAAGTTTTGTGAAAGTTAATCAGATTAGATTCAGTCAGGCTCTGGGGCTTAAAGATAGTGTGATATCTTGAAAAACCTTAAGCCTCTTATCAGTCTTCGTCTGGAAAGTCCTAAATGTGTCAACAGCCTTCCCTGTTTCATTCGTTGGTCCCAGAACTGCAGCAAGAATGGCATCTTCAAAGTCCTTGTTATCTGGCAACAAGTCCATCAACTTGTCCCCTGTTTCCTCAGGTGAAAGAGGAGGAAGCCTTTTCGTTTTATTTTTTGGAACCCCTGATTCAATAAGTGGCTTGATAGTAATCTCCTTCATATCATTTACTCTCATTGAGCTAGCAGCATTTCCAGACCTTGTTCTCTTAAGGCCATCCGGTAATTGATTCCCAATTGGGTCTCTCATTGTAGGCTCCTTGATAAATTTGGATGAATAGAATGGTGGTGCAGAAACATTCAGCAAGTTCCAGTTGGGGCTAACATGCTGACCACCTTTCTGCTGTGGAACCATCTGGTTTGACATCAAATTTGAATCAATGTTCTCATCAGCAAAATCATCTCGGGTTGTTTTGATTGAATTCGATCTAGTAGGTAAACTGGTGTGATCACTGCAAGGCTGAGGCTGCCAAATTGATGAAGAACCAAGAAAAGCATCAAAGAGCCTCCTCTGTTCAATCCTATCCCCTCCCTTACTCATAATTTCAGACTCAAGATCATTGAGCATTTGCTGTGCCCTTTCATAGGCTTTCAAATGTGAATCTGTGCCTCTTGGGCCATCTGCAACTGCAGGCTTCACTCTTCTCAGAGTTTCTTTTGCTTCAGTTATCCTCCCTTGCTTCATCAAGCAGATACCCAGATTGCACATCTTATTATTATCTGAAGCAATTGAAAGTGCACGCCTGTAAGCATCTTCTGCTTCAACATAGTTGTTCTGCTGCATCAGTGCCCATCCTAAGTTCCCCTGCATAAAAGAACACATCTCGACAATTATGAACATTCTGAGAAATTTGTAAGTAAATAATCATATGTGTGCATCCTTACCAGTAATCTAGTAGCTTCTTGATCCACAGAGACCTGGAATTTCTTTCCTTGAGATCGGGCTGTCTTAGTTCGCTTGCCATTGAAAGCTAGCCCTTGTTGAATCAAGTATAACTTGTGTTTCAACAAGCCAACTTGGTCGTCCAATCTTCCACATCTCTATAAGAAATAAATATAATAGAAAAAGATCAGTAATTGCACTAGTAATGAAGTTACATTTAGGCAACAAACTAAAGGGAAATTCGTCAGTTACCTTGAAAAGATCCAGTAGGATATTATCAAGAGACTCCTGGGCTTGATCTGAACATCTTCTTCGCAGTGACTTGATAGCTTCAATGGCTTCCTCAGCCCGATTCTGTTGCTTCATCACAATAGCCATGTCTTTCAGAGCACTATCTACTCTATCCCCAGCATTAATGGCCGCCCAAAACAGAGGAATCGCCCTCTCAGGATCCTTATCCACCAACTGAACAGAAACAAAAGTAACACAAAAGTTGCCCATTAATCCAAACTCCAACCAAACAAAAAATATATATAATTTTGAAGAAAACCCAGAAAGCTTACCTGAACATTTTTGGCTCTGACATAAGGAGTGTCACCAATGGGGACCTTGTGAGTAACATGGAAGGATTCTGATCGAGTTCTGGAAACCGCAAGAGGCTTTGCTGGAGAAGAAGGAGCAGATTTTGAGGGTCTGAAACCAGGAGGAGCATTCCACATATCTTGCAACATCTTGAAGTCTGAGGCTTTGAAGATATGTGGAGGTGAAAGATGAAACTGCAACTCCTATCAGAAGCAGATCAGGAGAAAGTGATGTGGAAATGGAGAGAGAGGGAGAGAGCAGAGAGTGGTAAATAACGGTCTGATTTAGAAGGGTGGTCCTGAACTACTGGTAGATTTTGTTTCGAAAATTTGACCGTTAAGAGGTTACCGTTTACGAAGTAGCCGTTGCATTTCTATATGATTTCACATCCATATCCCCAAAGTTTTGCGTTATTGCATCATTTCCGTCTTACATTTTTCTTTTTGTTTCTCCAAAAGTCCAATATGCATTCATTTGGAGAAAAAAAGAAAAGAAAAGAGATTGCTGATTGAAAATTGTTTTCTTATGCAAAATTAGAAAAAATATTTTAAAAGGTGATTTTTGGAACTTACAATATAGGTAAAAGATGGATAAATTGCACTTTTTTTATAATATAATATAAGTAAAAGATCAATAATCATGATAAAATCTAATGTTACAACATATATTTTTAACTTAAATCTATATTTTAGTTTGACTTTTTAAAGTGAAAGTTATTGTTTATAGATTATCTAGATCATAAACTCTCAATGAGAGAGGGTAAGCCATATTCAATGTAACAAAATTCTCAAAAAATAAGAGATATAAATTTCTTTTTGATAATTATAAAAATCTCAATGTCTATTATAAAAATAATAAGATCTGATAAAAATAATATCACAATAGCTAAAAAATAGAAGAAGATAGTAGGAGGCTACCGCCAAAAAAGAGGCACGAGAGTTAGAGATGAAACTGAGTTGAGCATTTTGGATCTCTACTAGAATTCAGCTTGAAAATTACTTGGCTTGTATCCAATTAAAGCCTAATATCAAATAAATTTATAAATTCATTTATTAAAATACTCGTAGCCCCTTATAAAGATTTAAGAGTCACACATAAAATATTTATAATTAGCTAAAATCATTATATCAATTTATTTTGTAAATTTTGAATCGCTTATACATGCATAGAATTCTAATGAACTTACTTTATAGACATCTTAATGCACCCATTCTTTTTCTTCCTTTCTACCAAATAAGAAGAAAAAAATAATTGCGATGAAGGATTTACTTTGAAAATATAACTACTGATATTTGACAATACATGCAGATAAATATTATCCCAACCCGTATAAGAATATTTTATTTTCTTTAGGTTTTGTTTAGTAACAAGAACCATATTTTAGAATTTTGAAACCACATTGCACACATCCTCGTATCAATGAAACTAATACGGTATTACACCAACATATTTTATAAAAGAACCATGTATTAAAATGGAAGCCACACTTTAGATGTCATATTCACAGCAGAAACCTGTGTAGTTACATATAGCAAAGAACTGATACGCCATAGTCAACTTAACTTCTGTAATCACAGATAGCAAACAAACTCTGCTGCAAACTACAATGCCCGAAAACTGTCAGCTTTGTCTAGCCTAGCTGTACCCGAGCTCGATGACTCACCCATTGCATCAGGAGAGGCTGCTACCTGTGATGTTTCTCTCTTCAGAGAAGTTGGTAAATCTGAAATCTCCTGAACATCAAAATAACCAAAATATCAGAAGAGCAGGCTAACTGTGACAATAGCCACGGAGGCTATCAAGGATAACCTCTTTCAGGTGCACTTCCTACAGGAGTAGGATTTATCGCGGATGTTCGCATAAGCAGAGAATTCCATTTTACCCTTTTTTTTTTTTAAGTAAAGAAAAATGAGAATTCCATTTTACCTTCATTAAATGCAACCTCAAATCACATGGTCGAACTTGATGCCCGATGCATGCCATCACAAATGTTGAATAATGAAACAATACATCAGCAGCAGCTTCCTTTTTCTCCTCAATCTGTAATCAGTTTCAAAATTTCATGTAAATGACCAATCCCGAAAGATTCAATCTCAAAAATCAGACAACTGTACATGTCATTCTTAAAAGGACATAATAGCTGAATAGAACCTTCTGCTTATTTCAGATTGATCCGAACCCACTCAAATATCAAATATATGAAACAATAAAATAAACTGGTGAAGTATATACTTTATATATGTAATTATATCCACTTTCTCTCTCTATGTGTGTGTGAGTGCATGTACTTGAAGATTTAATAGTATATCAAAGATGAAATTAGTGACAAAAGAAGAAGGGGATTCCCAGTGAGAGCAATCAGACTAATGGCTGCACCTTTTCTATTGACAGAAAGCCAAAGATAATAGCTTGCTCGCTCAAAGGTTTCATACCTAAGAAGAAGACTACTCTTCAAAACTGGCTAGTAGTACTGCGACTGTCAGCACTTAACAGGCATCTTTGATTAACATTAGAATTGTGAGCTACTTATAGTGAGAGGAGAAACCTCTTAGCCACTGAGAATCTGGTAATCATTCATCAAGAAGAAATTTTAAATTCATTGAACACACAGTCGTGCACTGGGGTGACTGTTTCAGGCACATGAATTTAAGAGGTGTTTTCTAAAATAGTGACGAGGAATAGTCTGTTAGCATACGAATAACATATAATCATACCAGTGTGGCAGTGCCTAATCCCAACATGCAAAAACGTCCTACAATTCCATTTCACCTGTGTTCTTGTAGGAATAGTCTGTTAGCATACGAACACCAACTATTGAAAAAAAGCTTCAATCATATCATAAAATTTGATATTTTCTCAGCATCTAATTGAAAAATCCTACACAGAAAATTGATATCTCCTCAGTGTGTAAATGAGATATATCCCAAATATATTTTCCACAATTTGGAGTTTTAACAACCCCTACTCCTTATTGAATTACAATAAAGTCAAGCATACCCATCATTCCAATAATGAAAAATATCCAAAATCAAACATATCTCTCCTCAGAAAACTACCATAGGATAAAGCTAGGAATCTATATCAATGGTAGGATAAATTTTCACTAGCGATTAATCTATTCCCATAATGAAAAGTGTCCAGATCAATCATCAAGCTTCAATTTTTTTGCATGAAAGATCCAAATCTTTGATGGGGATTAACAATATACGAAATTAAGCGACAAGAGATGAAAATTCATTATGTTTGAGGGTTATATATGGGAAATCAGAAGGAATAATGAAATAGAGAGCGAGTAATTGAAAAGACGGGCGAGGTAGGATTTTGAGACAGTACCTCGTAATCTTCCTTCATGGTGTACGTCAATGAATCTCCCTTCGCTTGGGATTCTCCGATGGTAATTGTTCCCCAAATCAAATGGTCAAAGACGGTAAGTTATTGAAGAACAATATGTATCAAAGGCCTATTAGTTTATAGCACGAGCGAGACCAGCATAGGCCAAGAGAGATTTTTGTATTTTTAATAATTTTTTTCCCTTCTAATTATTACTTTTGGGGCTTGTATTATTAACAAAGGAAAAATGCGAATTATCCCAAGGAAAAAAGAATGTGAATTTAATTTGAACAGAGATTCTTTTCAAATTACTTGTAAAACAAAATAATTTTGGCACTTCATAATCCACTACTAAGGGAGGACTTTTGGGGCTTGTATTATTAACAAAGAAAAAATGCGAATTATCCCAAGGAAAAAAGAATGTGAATTTAATTTGAACAGAGATTCTTCTCAAATTACTTGTAAAACAAACTAATTTTGGCACTTCATAATCCACTACTAAGGGAGGAGGACCTCTTGAAGTATTCTTGGGTCTCATACCAGAAATGACTGTCATTTCTTCCTTGAAGTACATCTGCAGGCTTACCCCTCAAATAAGTGGCAAGCACAGGACATGGCATTCCGTTCTTGTAAAATACCCTTTTGCATAAAACACAGCTTGGATATAAGAGTTCCTCAAAGTTCACGGCTCAATAATCCAACCAGATGAAGGATATTGATAATATTATACAACTTTAACCCATAGTACGACAGGACAGGACAGAACATAAAAATCAATAGCATCAATACACAAATCAAAACTGTCATCACGGCAAATTCAGAAGAGAGAAATAAAAAAGGGAAGCAAATCATGTCTCCTTGGGAGGGGCCTTCTTTGCAGCCTCTGCAGCAGCTTTCTCTGCTTCGATTTCGGCCACAATAACATCAATTTCAGATTCCTCAAGTTGCCTCAGACCATGCTCCTTAGTCATCACAGCAACTTCTATGTTCTTGCCTCCACTCTCAACAACCTAAGTATAGGATGTAAACAAGGAAAAACTTACAAAAAGGATCACTGAACAGACAAAACAGTTATAGGATTCTCAAATGTAAATTATTCAAACTATTAACTGTAGTACAAGAATACTCTAGTATCAGGCTAAGAAGGAACTAGTTGATACATTATATTTCAATCAAGCTGTTAGGTGCTGAATCAATTTACAATGAGCCATTGGTTCAAAGTCTGGACTGCTAACATTATATAACTTGTCCCTTTAATGATATGATTCTTCAGTGGCTACAAAAACTAGACATCAATGGAAGTCGTGGCCTTTTAAATTTTGCATGCACGGCCAAATGAACTCCTTGGGCCCCAAATTCAAGAATATTGGCCCTTCCTCTTCACTGATCTACACTCTCAATTACCAGAGTATTTTCTAGAAAAATTCTGTCTATTTTTTAGATGATTTTATTATTGATGACAAAAGATTCTTTGGCGATTAAAGAACCATATGATACAGGGTTGTGTCTATTTTAATAATTTCTCAACATCAGGAGTAACTGTGTAAGCCATCCAGAAAAAATTTGTCCCTAAGAATTTGTAAATGGCTTGGTGCCCTGCAAATTGTTGACAAGGCATGTCTAAGCTAGACCATACCCAAAAAACCAACCAATGCAGCAAAATCACCTATATAAACCAGATTTATAAGCATTTTTTACTACATGCAAATACAATGAGTTATTATACACTGATTTACACTCAGAGTTGTACAAACCCAAGAGCTGGAAAAAGCTAAAATCACAAGTTTTACAAGACCGACAAGGACTACTGAACCAGAATTAGAAGTCATTGGTCTACACATTAAGGATCATACAAACATGAACATGATTATGTTTTAACGCCAATAATAAGTCAAAATATTTAAAAATCTGCAAGGAATCAATAGAGATTTGTAAACTGTTGTTTACATTCTATAGAATCTTAATTTTGAAGACATCAAAGCTATAGGCGTGTATGATATGTGTTCGCTTGTATATAGTCCCAAATCAAGTCTCACAGCCCAAAAAACAGGAGAGGGGAGAAAGTCCAATCAACTACCAAATAGTTCGGAAGTAAGGAATGAATTAATGGCATAAAAGATGATAATAACATATAACATTTTGTACATTTGGAAGTTCATATATGATTCACACGCCTATCTATGATAAACATCCGAATTTTGCTTTAAGTACTTTGCAGATATATATGAGTGAGAGAGAGAGAAGGAAAGAGAATTATGAGTTGACTCATGCAGTCAGGTTGTCTGCATTTATTATGACCAAGCCATATGGTGGGGTCTGATTTTTCAAAAGTGAAAATAACCAGCGAAGGACTCTAATAAAATCTTGAGATGTATGTTTATAGAGTGTTTTACATGCTACTTTTGCTCCTCCAATGCAACCCTTCATTATGGCAAGTAAACAAGAAATATACCATCCAATGCCAGCCATGTTTAAATTGTGGTCTGAAAAGTAAGTATGCAATAACAACAATCCATGTTTATAAAGTGCGATAAGTTTGATGGTTTCCAAAAACCATTATATTTCAGTTCTAGCATGATAAATTGCTATTTCTGAGAGACACTTTGCACATTGAAATGTATAGACAACATTTAACAACATTTTTAAGTGCTAAAGGAAAGCTTTATTAAGCTTATGAATGTCTTATCACCTATACTATGCACTCCTAAGATGTAGGTCTCATCCACAAGAAATGACCTTTTTATTTGCACTACTGCTTCTCTGAAAGCCCCTTTGAAGTTTTTGACTTCAGAAACATAAGAACCTAAAAGAGAATACAAATGGAAGGGATACTGTCCATTTTAGGCTTGGTGTATCAAGAATGGAAGACAATTATGCCCATCAAACAAGAGAGATATGCAACAAGATCTAAGTAAATTAACTATGAATGAAGAAGCAAGCCAAAATACTCACTTCAAGCAATGCACGGATAGCAACTTTTATGGTTTCTTTCCCAGAAGTTTCTTTGTAGTTCTTCTCCAGAAACTCTCTTATTGAATTTGAGTTTCTTCCTGTAGCATTAGCTTTCCAAGCCGAAAATGTCCCTGAAGGATCCGTCTGGTAAAGTGATGGTGAGTCAGTGTATGGATCAAAGCCAACAATCAAGGTTGAAAGGCCAAATGGTCTCACACCACCACTTTGTGTGTACTTTTGCTGAAGACCGGCAATATAACGAGTTATATACTCAACAGTTACTGGATCCTCTACTGTAAGCCGGTGGCTTTGACATTCAATTCCGTGCCCTGTTTATTAGGACACGAGCATCTGCTTTGAGTCCTGCACAGGCAAGTGCAATGTGATCATCCAGATTCACAATCTTCCGCACTGACCTACAAAACAGAAGCAACAAAATAGTCAACATGGTACCATTCTACTTATGTGAGCTTATGCAATGTGCAACATTGAAGCAAGCTTCTCAAGGGGAAATTATCTTTAGAACATTAACATCTCTACCATTGAATTTTTTTACTCATATCACAGATTAGGTTGATCAAGATCAACACATCATACATATGTCAGAATTAGAGAGGTCTAGTCATATGCTGTCTCTCAAACAGGACTAAAAGATGATTTCTTGACAATCAGACAAAGCAATGGTCTGAACTAATATTGCAACTACAAGTGAGTTGGACATTCCCCAAAAAATAAATTTGTTCTTCTCAATTGACAGTTTCCAACTAGTTCCACATAGAAAGGTCAATCTATAACGTCAAAATTTAGACGAAGTAAGCAGATCTACCATATAAGCAGCTAATTGCCGACTCAACTGCAACACACGAGCAGTAATTCACAACTCTAATGCTCAGACCCGAACCCCAGAGCAATCAATAATCAAATTTAAAGGTTACACGAAATTCATCAAATACATCTATCTGGGTCTAGTATCTATTTTTGCGAAGAGAAACAAATAAAATATAAAGGGGGAAGGAGAAAATGGGGTTACCTGGAGTCTTGAAGTTTGGCGGCGGATTTCTTCTCGACACCGAGAACGACAGTATCAGTGCCTCGGACGCCGACGGCGGCGTTACCTTTACGAACGGCTTCGAGTGCGTATTCAACTTGGAAGAGATGCCCATCGGGGGAGAACACTGTAATTGCTCTATCGTACCTCGCCATCTCAGTCAGATCGTCTCTATCGCCTCCTTCCTCCTCCTTATTTCTTCTTCTGCTTAGTATTCCGAGACTTCCAAGTGCTGGCTTAAGCAACAAGCTAAGACTTTTTCTTTCTAAAATCAAAAAATACGAAGAGGAAATCTAATGCATGTTTAGCTTAAGGTCATTCACCTATTTAGGGGTATTATAGTCAGTTCATGTCAACAGTTCTATTGTTCTATTAATTTTTTTCTTTTCTTTTTTCATCTTAGGAAAGTTGGTCGGCTTATGATTTTTTTAAAATTGTGTTATTCAACTTGGCCATCACTGATGTGGAGTTTACGATAAAGGGAGAGAGTTATTTCTAGTTTTGTAGTCTATTAACTCAATGAGAAGAATATAAGATGCAGATTTTGTTGCTGTTCATAGGAATTCTTTACATAATTTTATGGTTAACTAGATTGTTATTTTAGTATCTAACAGCAAACAATTTTGTTTGAGAAAGACCTCCCATAGTCCCATGTAATTGTATGTGTACATCTATCTTCTATGGTGGTACAGAAATCTATCTTAGGGCTAAGTACAACACTTGGATATGAACCGAAATGACCAAAAAAGATGGAACCACTTCATCTACTGCTGCTAGGATATGCCTTATAAAAGCCCCCAAGTCACCTTTGTTTGCTGTTCAAAATGTAGTGCAAGACTGCTAGAACTTAATATTGTCAGCAACCTGTGATGCAAAGTAGCCTTGTACAGATACCATGCGGCATTTCCAGAAATTAGAATAAATGAACAACCAAGCCTGAAAAAACTCTCTTCCTTTATTGGCATTGGGCTATGCTAGGCTGAGTAAGTAAATTGTAGCAGAAAATTTGAAATACATGTACAGTGCATTGCCCAAGCTACTTTACATCAGAAAACTGCCTAAGCCAACCTTTTGTTAGCTTCTGTTTGATATGAAAAGTTAGGATGTTCTTTTAGTGAGTGAAAGAATGGTGGACACCATCAATTTGTAGTCAATTGGCTTTGTTAGATAAGCATCCATGCCCACCTCCAGGCATTTGGCTTCATCGCATGACATTGCATGGGCTGTGAGAGCAACAATAGGAATGTGCAGACCAGTTCCCACTTCTGATTTCCTGATTGCTTTTGTTGCTTCATAACCATCCATCTTTGGCATCTGAATTCATCATAAAAACAGAAGGATTCAGAAAAATTTAGTAGAAATCAGTATACCACATTTGAGTAAAACAGCTACTAAAACTAGAGGCATTGTTTGCTACCATTGTCGGTAATTCCTCAAATTCACTTGCAAAAGCAAAGAATAAGTTCCAAAGTCCAAAATGCTATCCAAACAAGTACCTCAATGAGAAATAAAAACTAAATCGTAGGTAGGATTTTTTTTCCAGATTCTTACTTGACAATCCATTAGGATCAAGTCGTATAGAGGGGAACTGCAGATTTCCGTTTGAGATCTTGCGGTTTTCTCTTTTGAGTCTCTTCTACAATCTTCAACACTGACCATGCAATCTAGCGCATCTACTGCCTGCAGTCCATCGCCCACGGCAATGACTGTAGCTCCCATTTTTTCCAGCATTATGGTTGCTACTCTTTGTAGTACAGGTGTATCTTCTGCAAGGAGTATCCGAAGGCCTTCGAGAGATTTCTTTTCGTTCACTGGTTTACTTGAATATGTGTTTGAGCCACTTGTAAGAGTTTGACCACGTTCAGAATCTTTGCTTTGAGCTTCTGTTGTAAAAGATGCTTGTCTGGCAGACATTACTTTTGGTTCTGCATCTTCAATTCCATGCGAGTTGGGCTTGTTCTGACACGGTTTTTCTGTCCTTGAATTTTTTTCTTCTGAAAATTCATCGGTATCTCCAACCAAGCAGTTGTTTATTGTCTGGTATTGTGATGATGGACAGGACTTTGCACTTCTCTCAATCTGTTTATCCCCATCTTGAAATGAAGCAGCAGAATTGCAACTATCCCTTTCAGATATATCAGTGTCATCAGAGCTAGCACTGTCAAAATGAGTTGAATCAATCTCCAGACACTCACGCAGATCACCTTTACTCATAGCTCTTAGAGCAGTCGTGTGTTTCTTTTGCAGTTCAACATTTCTCTCCTTTATGACAGCTTCCAAAATCTGAATCATCTTTGCCTTATATAATGGTTTGTTCACCAAAAGTACATGCCCTTTCCTGCGGAGCTCTGTCTTTACGTTATTAGCTGTATCATGATTAAGCATCCATGCAAACTTAGCTTTCCCAGAGTACTTGTCAAGGAAGTTAAGCTGCTCCTTCCATATATCTGTGCTCAAGTCAAGTAGCCCTATGTCAACAACAATGATAAAAACTGGGTTTCTCATCTCTTGTATGTTGAGAAATTTAGCCCTGAAAACTTCATTTACTACATAATGCACATCAAAGCCATTATTACGGACAAAACTTCTGACATGAAAGAGTTCCCTGAGAGTCTGGGTCAGTCCATTCCATTCTGAAGCTTCCAAAGTCAACACCCCATTTTTCTGCAACCACTTAGATGTAATCAATCTACCCATGCTGCCATTTAGTGCAAGCAGTACCTGCATCCACATTTGAATAGTTGAAGGATCTTCTTTTTTATCTCACAGTGACTTTTTGGAAGTTAAGCACTTGTATGTGTATTGCGTGTGTGTGTGAAGAGAGAGAGAAAGATTTGCAGATGATGCTGATTACTTGGTTGTTCTAGGTTATGCTTTGGTTTTCTATACCACAAAGCTTCAGCACTCATGGAAAACAATACACTATCTTATAAAAAAAAATACACTACAATTAATTCTGGGGAATAGCTAAGCCAGATCTCTGAGGTGTTAGTCAGGTCATTCATCATTCTACACTTAGTTAACTACAAGACTGCAATGCAACCTATAAATTACAGAATCTATTTGTCTAACAGTTGCTAAGAGTCATATGATTTTTATTGCTTGGATTCTTCAAAATTTAACTGAAGGGTCAGGTAAACACCACGAAGGCCTATCTCAGAATATATATATAATGCTTATCTCTATCAAAATTCCAAACTATTTCCTGGTCTAAAGTGTTTTAACTCACCACTAAACCGTCCTTTGCATAGTCTACTTGACAGTGTAGTTCTGTTCCATCCGCTGGTGCATTTAGAAGCAGGCATAGTTGCATCAGAGTTCCTGGGCCCTCCTTCTTGAAAACTTTGATTTCTCCACCCATCTTGTTTACCTGCTATGTTCAGCACTGCACTTGTGAGGAAAAAAAAACTTTTCCAGGAAACTGAATGCAAAACATTGAGAAACATAAGATAGATGCAGCATGATCATTGGGTTTTTTTTTTTTTTTTTGCTAAACCATGATATCTGTTCAAGATATATATTAGGCTCCGGGTGAATTCCTATACATTCATAAGCTTCAAAAATTTAATCAAATGTGTACATGAGCCTATGCATATAGATGTTTGTCTGCGAGCACATGAACATAAATTATCAATGATGATTTGCCTTGTCAAGCATGAAATCCACATATTCACTCACCAAGGTTCTCACAATGCAAAGTCCGAGTCCAGTGCCTCCATGCCTGAAATAGAAAAATGGTTTAGAACTCCCTGAACATTTCAAAGGGTAGCTTGAACTATTGGACACATAGGATTCATGTTAATTGAAATCTTGGACACAAAATACGAAGTATGTCTGCTAAAAGTAATTATTGATCTATCTTGGCATAGAAGTTTTGATCTACTTACGTTCTAGTAGTTGAGGGATCTGCTTGCTCAAAGCTCTCAAACACAGAATCCCACTTGCTTGGATCAATACCTATGATATAGAGGAGAAAATCATTATGATTTATCCGTTATATGATTTTCCTTTTGCAACGAATAGAAAGTTCTCAGTATGGTTTATCCAGGCAATTTAAAGGTTAGTTACCACAGCCAGTGTCGTCAACCTCAAACCAGAGAACCATTTTGTTTTCCTTGTTTATATGGTTCCCATGTTGCTTCACTTTGGTCTTGTGTGCAGACCGTAATTTCTTCTGACCAAGAGGAAACCTGCCAGTGTAGCTGAAAGAAGGGTTCTCACACCATCCTCGCAGAATAATGTGACCCGCTGAAATTCATTCCAAGAGGTAAGTATCAAAGGTTAGTCTTTGTTGAGAAATTTGATGCTTAAATCCATCAATACACTTGTCCTGATTCATCATTGTTCTTCTGAACAAGCTTATGACCTTTTAAACACAGATCACACAGTTATGCTTCAATATGCCTTGCATATAATGATTAGCATAAGTTCAGGCAGTTGAAGTTTGAGATCATTATCTAGAAAATAAAATTTGATTTGAGTTCCTTTGCTTTCTTTAAAAAAGTCAAATAGATACTATTTTTTCAATCGTTCTGCTTGACATAATATATTAACTTCTTCCTTTTCCCATTTTACTGCATAATCTAGATTTAGCAAATTGGCCATGAAAGGTTCACTTACAGGCAGTGAACTTAATAGAGTTGCTGATGAGATTTGCAAATATCTGAACAACTCTGGCAGAATCCCCTCGAACTAACTTTGGCATATCATCTACAGAGAAGTATTTTATGATTCACACCAGAAACATATTGAGAGACGGATGATTATATCTTCTTAACTGTTTATATGGTCTCTAGCAGCAAAGATGAGAATCATACCAGATAGATCTAAAACAGTCTCCACATTGTGATTAATGCATTGCACAGAAAACATATCTACGAGTCCTTCAAGTTCTCGTCCCAAGTCAAATTCAGCATCTTCCAGCACCAGTTTTCCAGATTCCACCTATATAATATTCTACAAACTATTAGACAATATTCTCAGCAGAAGTGCAATCCTAATCCAAAGTTCAATACTTTAGAAGAGAATTTGAAGGAAGCAAATCAAGTAGTTTGTTGGTATAAACAATATTTAAACCTCCATACAATTAACAAATATGAATTCACTTTGGAAATGGAGAGATGTTATTGAACAAAAGGCTTAGATTGTCTTTATAGCTAACCTTGCTCAGATCTAAGATGTTGTTAAGAAGGCGGAGTAGAGCTGTTGAGCATTTCCTAATCTGGGTAACTGTTGAATATTGTTCATTTGTGAGACAGTCATCACATATAAGAATGTCAAGCAATCCAATCACTGCAGCCATTGGGGTCCTCAATTCGTGACTGTTATACAACAAATGACAACATTTAGTTCCTATAAGGCGCATCTGTGGATGAAACAAGGCAACAACTAAATTCTTAGACAAGTGAGTGAACTAGCAAGATTATCCTGGATTAGCAGTTGTTCTGTAACATTTAGTATTTGTCTCTAAGTATAGAAAAGTATTTGAAGTATATAATCATATAACCTATTATAAAGTAAAAAAAAATGACCTCATGTTCGCTAGAAACTGACTTTTGTAGTTGCTTGAAGCCTCTGCCCTTCTTCTTGCATCCAGCTGACTTATCAGTTCTGCTCTGAGTTTCATTTCCTTTGATACTCCGTTTGTCAGTATCAAGATGCAAACACATCCAATGACTAGAATACACAAAGATGCAGATATCAGTATAATCAATGTTTTGAAGGCTCTCTCATCAACCTTCCCCATTATGTACTTCCTTGGTATGATGATAACGCCTACCTGCACAAAGGCAGTAATTAGTGGAATTTAAAAGTATAATTGAACTTGAAGACAGTCAAAGTACAAATGAAATTACGGTAAAAATATTTCCAGGAATTTGAGGTCAACAAGAATTCTATTTGGAAAGAAGACAATTTATAACCCTATCTGCCCAATCATCCACAGATTTAAACAACACAGTACATTGATGCAGCGAAGAGGAATAAAATCATCAAATTTTACCAGAGGAAGTCTCTTCAAGTTCAGAAAAAATGAGTCAATGTAATATTGCTGGTGGCCTAGCCTTGCATCTTCTGCATGAACCTCCTGAGTAGGAGGAAATTTGTGCCCATAGGTTTTTTGTAACCACTCAGCTCCCCCTTGTATTATACTGTCCTGAGAATCAACAGCCATCATAAGTTTGGGTCCCTTTGTTGTGTTTGTTAATAGAGGGGCATTTGTTGAGGTGGCAAGTAAGTAACCCTCATGGGAGGTCAAATACATATGTCCAGTATGGAACTCAACTAGTTCTTTCATCAGTTGGCCTACACTATAAAGTGCAGTAGTAACACCCACAACAGCCACTATATTCTTATTAGAAGTGTCCCAAACTGGCAGTGCTGCTGAAAGCAATGGTGAATCTGTATACTTGCTCACAGCCACATGCCATGAAGCTACACCATCAGGTACTTGTGAAAGACCTGCAATATTGATTAGATCATCTGGTGGGATTGGCCTTGCTTTTCCAGTCTTCTCACCGGTAGTAGGATCAAGTGGTTCACGATACCAAATTGCAGAAACATTACCATGAATGGCTTTATTATCCCACCCTTGATGTGCTGACAACGAATTCATGTCATAAGACCCACTTGCACTGATCGAATAATTTACAATGTCAGAGTAAATGTAAAATGTATTGTTGCTCCTGTGATCTCTATGAAATGCCTGGACAAAGCCATTCCTATAATTGATGGTTATAGCATTGAGAGCTCTCCGACTAGCAAATAGTGCCCATGTTACAGCTCTCATTGCTTCATACATCTGCTAAGAGTTCAAACACCACAAATAAGCAATACATGTAATAGTCTCAAGTAAAAAAGTAAAAGTACAACAAGAGTATAATGAGTGGGTTGACAAATAACCTCAACTTGTTCTGCTTGAGTAGTAGGATTGCTGTACCGTCTGATTACATACTCAGAAAGCTTAACCTGGGCTGTTGTTATTTCAGAAGTAGAATTCAAGATGTTCCACATCCGTAAGATTGGACGTTGTAGAAGTTCATAACGAAGGCCATAAGCTAGGCTGTTAAGCGATTTTGTAGTATAAATCTTCGTGAAATGCCATGTTAGTATGGTAAGCAGTCCTATCAAGATAGCTAACATGACCTGCATAGAACCATCAAACAACACAATTTTTAATTAGTCAATTAAAAATGGCTATAAACAAGGATTTTCTCTTTTTCTTTTCTTCTTCTAAATAGTTTGTGAGGAAGGTTTTGAAAGGCAGGGGAGGCCAAGTAAATGAATTGTTACAAAATTCTCAAAGAAACAACCAGAAGCAATGAGCCCATTATTTTAACCATATTGGAATTGGTTCTACACTCCTACTTTAATGAAGTTGAGTTCATTCAACTCTTACAGCTGCTTCAGCTTGCATATCTATCAAATATTCACATGCTCAATATAATTTGAATCCATGAATTTCATTTACATATGAGAAACTAAATATTTTAATTGAACTAAAATTCAGCAAATAACTTAACCTAGTCTGTCTAATTTGACCAAATTTATAACTAACTGAATTTCTGGGTGCTGGGAAAAACTCACTAACCATGATAGCAAGACGAACCACAAACACACTGTAATATGATGACAGACAATGAGTACTAGCATACTGGAAATCTTCTTCTTCTACATCTCTACGAAAAATTCTTCGGCCTCGCAGCTTACTGCTTTTCTTACAAGAAGCAACAAAACCCAATATTCCATCAAACATATTTCTGAGATTACTGCCCTTTACAGTGGTTGAAAGTGGTGAACTTTCAGAATGGGTTTCTTCTGCCTTTTCTGCCATAGCTCATGCTGAAAGTGAAGAAGCTATTATGTATGCATTTGCAACAACTTGTTTTGTGAGTCAGTGTGAGATAGGGAGGCCACTAGGTTCAGTGTTTTTTTATTTATACATGTAAGTATTTGTGTCATCTCCCACTTTTCCAATGTAAGAGGCACATCTGCTTGAATAATTTTGTTAAGTGGTGGGAGGTGTGGTATTTTATTCCTCATCCACAATATTATGCCACATCTTCCAAGTACTATTTCCTTTTCCTTTTCCTTTCCCTTGGCCAAATTCGACCGTTGGAATTATATGAACCACCCGATAGAGCAAAGCGAAGAAAACCCATGACCAATAAAATTATTCTTCTTGTTGCTTCTTCTCTTAAGGGAACTTTCATGAAATTGATTCAGAGAACCTACAGTCTTCATGCTAGCTAATTCCAATGTAAATTAACTGTTACATTCAACTATTGCCCTACGCTTCTTTTTTCAAGAAAGAATATTACATATTTTTTATTAAAACGGACTTCAACTTATTGTGTTACTTATATTTTTTTCTGCTATTAATTCAAACTTACATATATTAAAAATTATAACATTAACAAAATTTGAATTGTCATCTACTAAAATATATAAATGATTAAAGGATATCTCTCACAATAAATAAGGTGATACTATTATTTATATAATACCAAGTATTACTGGATAGACTCAACTTCAATTGATTAATTATAATCTTATTTGAAGTAAGAAATCATGAATATCTTTTAAGACATGAGTAAAAATAAACTATTATTTATAAAAAAAATTTGTCTCGTGTTTGGTGTTTTCTTTAACGAAAAGAGTCTAGATGCACAGAGATTTTAATAAAAAAATATGGAGAGATTGGCAACGCAGTTCATTGGCTTAGTGTTGGATTCATATACTTTAGGCAGTGGATTAGAGTGACACACTTTCTACAAACGTGATATTAACAGAGAAATTTTTTTCAATAAGATATCCTTTATGTTGTGTAATGATTCTTCTTACAAGGTAGGCTGAGTGCAATTGGAGAAAATTGGAGCCTTTGGAGGTACGTTATGGGATTCGAATCCCCCAAAGCCCTAAACATAAGGAAGACTATGAAAAGTGAAAAGCAAAAATACTTTGTTTCTTTACTAATTAGATGATATAATGAGTTATTACATTGAAGACAAAATTTGCAACCCATTTGTCTAAGAGTAACAAAGCAATATTGCATGCTAGTTGCTAGCAAATTGGCTAAGGATAAACACAAACTTAAATTAAGAAATATAAAAGTGAAAATGAGAAATAGACTTTGTGGGATCGATGACAAGAAAGATGGTATTATTTTTTGGAGGATAAGTGGTGTTAGAAGGTAACAAAATGGGGGCCTATAAGGCGTGCACTAAATGGCTTTTAGGCAAAAATTAAAGTAATCTAGAACATAGCTTTTTGTGTTCCACCTCACTATTCCATAGACAAACCCTTTCATAGTGTAGGCTTGTTAATGGTTTTGGCTTATGAAACAAGCACTATATTACTTAAAGCTCAGTGTTTAAGCTCCAAGTTGTTATTATGGTAGTAACAATGAAAGCGTAACGAGGCTGGTGCCTCCAATAAATTTCCACACTATTTCATTCCAATTGCCTGCCTAAAAGTTAACTGGATAAAAAAACAATATCACCAATGATCATCTAAATATTCTCTTTCAATTAACTAGCCAGTGTAGTGCCTACTACAGCATTTTCTTGTTTTTTTGGTTTTAACTCTTTCCCTTCTTTGTTTCCTAATAGGGGCATGTTGTACACTTGTTCCCATGTTTTTATTTTCAAAATAGAAGGCCTTTTTCTTTCTTTCCATTGAAAGTTAGGTACACTACAGAACTGTCAATTTCAAGGGTCTTGTATCTAAAAAGGCAAAATACATTGTTCAATATTTCATGCTTGGCCACTTATTTTTGGGATTAGATTGGGATTCCAATAACGGCCACCAGGTTAGAAACGGAAAGTAAAATAACAGTGCGAGTGTTTTAAGAATATTTATTAAGATTGATAAATAAAATATTTATTATGATAATTGATCATAATTTTATTTATATTTAATATATGAATTATTAAAATATCATATATATATTACATATTAATAAATACTTTCAAGGCACTCCAAAAATATTCATGTAAAAAATTTGTAGTCACTGTCATGGAGAATAGTGGACTTAAGTGCAAATTCAGTCACATCCCCCAAGCACTGAAATTTTGAGTGTCTCTAATCTCAGTCGTGAGATTCTACTCTTTATATAAAAAAATATGAATTCTTTCGGGCCCAGAAGGAAGCCTCTGGTCCTGTGAAATCAGATTTTGTATTTCTTTACCCAAAGGCTTTGTATTTCATTCCAGGGTACAAGGGACATCCTTCTCTAGGACCAGTCGTAAAACTTTAAGAAAAGAGATCAAAGGCTTCTTTAGTGCCAATTACAAGAAAAACAGACTTTGATCAGAACAGATTACGACAATATCTTATTCTCTTAGCCAATCGGTAAGATTATGGTCACTAAAACTTGCATATCATTGATTCCTTCTGTCAATGTCTGATATTTTATTCCCCTATCTCTTTGCATACAACTTCTTTTTCTTTTTTTTTAACCTTACATATATGAAAATCAGAGAGAATCAAGTGTATACAATGTGCGAGTCAATTCTCATTTTCCTTTGTGTAAGAAGATGAATAGAAAGTAAAGCTAATAGCAAATAGAGCAAGTAAATATCACAAAGTTTTACTCAAGGATCAAGGACAGGTAGTGGGGGTAGCTGGTAGCAATCCATACACTCAGCCTTCTTTCACAAAGTTTGTGTTACGATATAAAAACATCAATCATAAAGGAGGACAAAGGATTTCACACAAAAGAAGCATTTGATTCGCTCGTAAGGCTTTGAAAAAAGTCCTTAGCCATTAAAAATTGATAGCTTGAGGCATACAATTAAAGGAAAAAATAAAATAAAATCAGAGTCAGTACCAAAAGTTGATGCTCCAATAACCGTACCCAAAATGAATTTTCTATTAATTAGTAGTATTTAACTATATACGTGTATTGGTAGGTGACAACAAGAATCCTCCAGCTGTAATGTACCTGTACCATGCCAATCTTCAAAAAGATGTTTGGTTTAGTCCACCACTCACTTGGTTGAGTTCACTATGAAGCCCCTGGAAACCTACTTTCTCAGAACGCCATGGCCATAGAGACAACGGCAAAGAAAATACAAAATCTCGTGGGATTGCATCATAATCTTAGTACATGAACTGTAAGCATGTATGAACTTTATTTAATCCACCAAAAGCTTAACTATCAGTCTCAGAGTGATATATACCTTAGCAAGCATAACTAGTGACATCCAGAAAAATATATTAGGTTGAAAGGGATAGATTTTACAGGGAAAATGATTGTTGGATATATTTTGGCATACAGCATATTATACTAAGCCGCACACTTCACATGTTTCTCCTACCTTGTACTTCCGAGCAGTGGCAAAATAATTCAGGAATCACTGGAGAAATGATATTGAACAAACTGCAGTGACAATTAAAAATAAAAAAGAGTTTTGGTTTATTTGTACATGGAATATATTATCGTCATACAATGACAAACTATAAGACAATTACCTACCAAAACAAAAGGGATAAAAAAATGATAATGTATTATAAGTTCACAGCCTATCATCAGTCTGCCCAGTTTTGTAAGGAGAAGAAATCCAATGGCCTTCACAAAATAACAAAGTTCACTTGAGCTAGCCACTAATAAAAGTGGACCGACCATGCATTAATATTTCTGAAAAAAAAAAAAAAAAAAAGAAGAAGAAGAAGAAGAAGCTTATAATGCTTCAAGGAGAACACCAAAACATAGTACATTTAGAATTGGTCATTCCAATAGCATGAATGAATTAAGTACTACAGTATTTTAAGAAGCACATTTACATTTAAAAATGATACCCTCACAGCAAAGCATAATGGAAGTTATCATTCCATTAAGGTGAAATGTAGAAGTACAATAGAAATCTCCGAAGCCAACTTCAGTAAACATCTTACAAAATTTAATTCATCAGTTTCCATCATTCTAATCACAAAAGAGACTTCCTTTTAGTTCTTTATACCAATTGAATAACTATATACCTTCCAAAACTATTGCACATTCAACAAAAAACAGAGATACATACAAAAACAACAGGCTGTTGAGTTGCGATGACCAAACCGATACGAAGTTTGAAAATTCCAGCAGAAATTACTTGGACTTTTTAGCTTTGATCTCAGCAGCTGCAGCTTTGGCAGCAGACTTCGCCAAAGTGGTAGGTTTAAGAACACTTTTGGGGTTAAAAGCCTTCCGAATCTTAAAAGCGGTCCATGCAGTTCCAAAAGCATGGCCAGCAGCATCAAGCCCTTCACTTGTTGCATGAGCTGCTTCTTCTCCATACCTGCAGTACAAAAATTCCCCCAGTTCCTCTTAAATGTTATATAGATGTCTAAATTTTCAAAGGAGAATATAAGACGGGGTGTTAAACAGTTATAACTTAATAATGTCGGAATGTGAAGAGACAAATTTTACTGGCTCCTATATTCCCAGATTAGGAAATGCGAGCAAGCAGCCTATAACAAACTTTTGATGCTATGTTAAGAAAGCCCAATAAACTGCTCTGAATTGGATCCCTACGTTTTTACTTTTTATTCTTTGTTGGTTTCCGTTATTTGTGTGTTACTCAACTTAATCATACATCTTCTGAAAAAATTTACCTATGGTTAACAACTTCAGTCGTCACATTGGATGATGTTGACAGGACATTTTTTCCAGCTACTTCAACAGCATCGCAGACCTTGCCTATTTACAAGAAAATTAAAACATAAAGATAGTCTCAACAACTCAGTCTATGTCTGGATATGAAAAAAGATGTAGGAATTAAAAGCATGAAAAATTACAAGGTAGAGACCATCAGATTTATAAGTAGTGTATTTTAGAATTTTAAATGATGTAATAATTGTTGGTAAATGAATAATGATAGACAATTATTATGGTAAATGAAAGGGGATTGGGAACAACCATTAAAATTCAAGTGATAGGTGCAGGGAGCAAAGGATTTGAAAGGGGCCACCAGTTGTCAGCTAAATAACTATCGCATCCAAAACTACATAATATTCGAGACCCTGATCTTACCAAATCCTTTTTCAAAGCATAAGTCAAAAATTGGTGCATGGTTGGCACAATGATGTGGGTTACCTATGTATCTCTTCTCTAACTCTCTACAGTATATAGTCTGGTCTCTTTTTAGTGTGCAATGGGTCAACCCATCATTCATAAATATCTCTATAGTCTATATAATTAATTATTTAATTATACACTCTAACCTCTCTTTATCAGTCATGCCTAAATGAATTCCCAATTTGGTTGCTGTTGAGGTTATAAGAAAATGGGATCTCGGCCAGGTTTAATGATTTGGAGAATGATAATGCTTGTCTAATGTGGGGCATTAGCAGGCAGAGGAATAACAGAACTTTTCAACATAAGGAACTTTCGGAGGTAAGAGCATATTGACATAACATCTGGTGCAAAATATGGGTTCAGAAACTCTGTTCTAACATTTTAATCTGATACCAGAGTCTTACACCCTCCTTTAACATTTTCCTTACAGAAATATAATTTTCAACTGATGCATAAAAGCTGGATGTCTATCTGTCAACTGAAGCAACATAAATCCAGACATAGCCTGCGAAGGGCTCAAAATATTATGGTGATCTTGTAGAGCATAAACAAAAATAAAACATTAACTTCAAAGATCAGCAACTGAAACATCAAATTAATTCATAATTCCAGATCCTAAGCAACTACTAACAAATGAACAAACATCTATAAAGAGCCGTGAGATAAAGTTGAAACAGAAAATCTCCAAGCTTAAGATAATGAACATACTGAATCCATCCAATGATGCAAGTACTATCTCTCCTGGCAGGAGACTGAAAAATTTCTTTCCTGCTTTTGAATTTGCAACTGAACTTGTGAAAAAACCAGAGACTTTAACAACCCCAGAGAGGACCCCATTTGCCACTTTCTCTGTCATCTTAGTCACCCTCTTAACCCTATGTTAACAATCAAGACAAACGTTAAACATGCTAAAATTGGAGTGAATGCACCAGCATGAGATATAATGACACAATTAAGTAGGAGAGACTAAGTTCTATTACTTGTCCAAAATAATATTAGAGAAATTTCAGTGAACTGTTACGAAGGTTTACCACAATATCTCTTTTACTAGAAATTTTGATAGTATCCCCATTCACAATAACAAATTCTTAATTAGTGCTGATTAAATGCAATGTAACCACTTAACTTCCATTTATGAGGGAATGGTTGTTGTACCTTCTAATCCGCTTTAAGGTTTCGGGTTTTATCTCTGCCTTCGAACGTGGACTCATCCTCTTCTTCATAACTTCATTCCCCCATTTCAGCCTCTCCACTGTCACATCGCCACACCACAAGATACCTCTGATCAGTTGCCCAGATCCTGAAGCAATCAACTTCGCAGCAGTCCCACTATACTCCTCCACATTAGGAGCTAATGTGGTCCAGTATGCGGCACTCCTCTCCTCCATCAACTCCTTATTTTTTTCCAAATTCAGATCTGCAGGGGAAATCTCCTTGGCTACTGAGCCATCCAAAGCCTCCCCCTTTTTCTTGGCCTGCTCGGAAATCTTCTGCACAGAGAAACTACTATAGTGTTGCAAAATCCCATCAAATTCCTTCAACAAACCCTCTTGACCTTTGGATGCAATAGTCAACCCGTAACTCAACACATTGCTTGAATCACCCTTCCCTTTTCGACCATCTTCCTCGTCACTCGAATCCGACCCTGACCCACGTTCCTTAGGAATTCGCAAAGAGAAGAAATAATGCGATTCATCGAGTTTCACCGCAGCTGCATCCTTGGCCAACGGCCAGTGAATGTCATCACCAACGGAGGCGAATACGGCAACAATATTCTCACCCTCGCGGAGACAGAAAATATTTAATTCTCCACAAGCGAGCTCAACGCTGTAGTCTTTATCAATAAGGTTGACAATAGCTCCTGGAATCTTGATGAGCAGCTCTTCGGTTGCAACTGGGGGAGCAGAGGGAGAATGAGAACTGTAACTAGGGTTTTTATGGTATCCTTCAATGTTGTCGGGGAATAAGTTTTCAACTAGGTCTTTCATGTCGATTGAGGGGTAGAGTTTGGATGACGACGATGATGTATACGAAGAATTAGGGTTACAATTTGATTCAATTACTTCCGGGTATAGGGAATTTCCCCAATTAGGGTTATGAGAAGCCATTACCTGTGGATCCAAAGAGAAGGGAAAGAGACACAGAGAGAGAGAGAGAGTCCGGTCCTTCGAGGAAATGGAGTAAAGGAAAGAAAAAACACGTGGCGGGATATGGTCGTCCAGCGTAGGAATCGCGGGGAACAAACTGAGCCCTTTTAACAGTCTTGGGGACCTTCCCGCGCGCATATCCATAATAATGCCAAAAGAATTTAAAATAGCTAAAAAATATAATGTATTTTATAAAAATAACTACACAAAAATTATAAGAAAATAATTTAAAAATTGCATCGAGCGGTGTAGATGTTTCTTCAGCTTTTAGTTTGTACAATAAATACGATTACCAACTCTTTCCACAATCTCAAGTCAAATAGGAAAAATAAATATAGACCACACCTTCGAGCTCTGCTGTTAGAAGGATGTCCAAGTTCTTTTTTTTTTTTGTCCATTCACAACTTCTTTTTTTAGCTCCTTTTATAGTCAGATTTTAGTACATTACAACGACGTCAATCCCAAATTAATTACAAAACTCAATTCCAACAGGATGCTCTGGTGTTTCTTTTTGAATAAGAAAGGAACCAAACATGAAGGCATCTCTAAGGATTTGAGAACATTTAAACTGATTCCAAAGCAATATTCATACACAACTTTATAATAGTATTTAAATAATTTGAACGATGAAGAGGTGACGCTTTTGTCATGCCCTTGGAACTTTTCTCCATAAACATGTTCATCAGAAGACTTGAAAAAAGGAGATACAAATCAATGTTACGGTAATGAAATTGTATTAGAGACGTCAGATTGATACATTTCAAAATATGGAACAGCTGTGCCACAAGATTATCCTCCTCTCCCTCAAAGCCCACTCGTCATATGAGAGGCAGCACAATTGAAACAATGTAAGGAGCCACAAATGAGAGCTTTTTCACCTGGGCGTTCATCCAAACTTGATCACGTATGTAACATAATAAGTTAAACGTCAGTAATAGCGATGCAACATTTGAAGTGAGACTGCTGCGCTATTAGAAGCATCTTACACTAAGCTACCAATAGGTCTATGAAGTTTCATTAGCCAAAAAAGAAGAATCGGAAATGTCTATCAAGGGGAATAGAAGAAAACCTGTGAACTGAATGAAAGATTCCTCAGAATCATTTTTTCTCCTCATCATTAGGTGCCTTGTCCTCATTCTTCTGCTGGGGCTGAATATTAAAAGATTGATTATAAAATTATAGCAGTGCAGATAGAATACTAAAAGGCAGCTAGTTCAATCACAATCCAAGCAGAATGTGATGAAGAGTGATGAAGAAGCACAAAGCATAAACTGATAGCCTTCTTTTGGGTGTTTTATTAACCCCTTACCCCACCCCCACCCCAAGAAAGGAAAAAAAAAAAAAAAAACCCGGTTTTGTGTAGGACCAGTGTAGGTCTGAAAAACTCACCTCAGACTGACTTTGCATTGATGCCAACAAATCTTTGACAGAGGGATCATTTGGATCGACTCCTGGAAGCTGCAAAAGCAATGATCATGAAACTGAGTATATATAGAGGACTACAAGCAAGAGAAGAAATGATCACTGCAGGTTGTACAAGACATACAGATGCGAGGATTGAAGATACAAAGGATTGATCAGCCAACAATTTACTCATATCTGACTGGCCAGCAGAGTCTTTCGTACTATCTTGCGCAGACAATTGAAGGGCTGCAAGCACGAGATGAGCAGAAATCAGGTAAAGTAAAACTGGAACAAACCCCGGAAGTTGGCAAGCGTCTCAGTAATGCCTGGAAGATCCAAATTTATCTAATCCTAAAATCCTGGAGATGTATAGCATTTAGTGCTACACTCAACTAAGAGCAACCCTGAGTAAGAAGGATTTTGGTGTGAAAATTGCCCAGTGCATACTCCATTGTAGTTGTGAATAGGAATGACATCAATGAAGAGTGAAGAACCAAATGGTTACACTTACACCCATGAAAAAGGAAAACATTTTTATACACACAATGACACAACCATACACTCTTCACCATGCCTCCAGTGATCTGTAATGATCAATTTGCTACACTACACTTAGTACCACCATGTGCCCAGCCATCAAGCAATAGCCCCTAACAAATCACATGCATGGAGAAGAGAGGCCAGGTACAAAGGACAAACAAACCATCCACCCCAACAAAATAACTTACCAAGTGCCAACTCTGGGTCCTCCGCAGCTGCATCTGACATATCTGTATCTCGCACATCATGATTAGTGGCAGGATCATCCATTGACATTGCAAGAGCCTGTTGTAGTAGAGCATTCTCACCATCCTGTTGTTGTCATTTTAAGGTCAGTTCACAGAAAATATCGTTTGTCTCATGGTAAGTCAATTAGTGGTCATGGTCAGATATAGAAAAATTGAAAAACCAATCAAAAAGTAATTAAAAGAGAATTTTGCAAACGATATCTCATCATGAAGACTTAAGATTGCTTTTCCTAAATATGTGGAATTTATTAGAATATTACCTAGGGAGTTACTCTTTCACACTACAAATATGCAATAAAGGACCTCTAGGAATCAAAGGATCAATACCTAGGATCATAAGATGAAATACCCAAGAAAAGAAAGAAAGGGAGCAAGAACAAAAAACAAAAGAGGTCCTAGTTTCGATTTTTGAATGTCTTAAACACCACTTCCTACCATCATGAAAAACACTTTTTATTTCTTCCCAGAACCACAGTTTAAACGCTTAGACACCAAATGAGGACACAGCTTAAACACTTAAGACACCATGTGAGGTTACGGGGAAGATTCACACCTTCATTAAAACAAGGAAGTTATTAAGAGGAGTTTGTATACCCAACTTTGATGCCAGAAAACATAACCTATTTGCCAATGAAACAAATTTACACAATTATGCTCTAACACACAAAGAACAAAACATGTGCTAGAATGTGTGAAAGCAAAAGATGACAGACCATCAAATCTGTTGCCTTATTGTCGGCTTCAGAAGTGACTGTGCCAGCACGTTCAGTCATTGTCGCATCCTGTGAGCTGGATTGCTCACCTCCTTTTTCCTGTTTAGAAGCCTCCTCTGCAGCCTTTTTAGCAGCTGCTTCTTGTCTGGCCCTCTCTTCCTCCATTGACACTCTTAGAGCAAGGGCCAGTTCAGGGTCCAAGTTGGGATCCACGCCAAAGTCAAAACCAGATACACCACCAGCTGCAGCTGCTGCTGCTGCTGCAAACCCACTTCCACCTTCCCCATCCCCCGTGAAAATAGGAGTGCTGCCATGGAGAGGGGATATTTATACATGTATACAACTTAGTTAATCCAATCATTGAAATTTGAATCATACAAGGGAGAATAAAGTGAAACCACCAACCTTATAAGTGCATCAGAAAGAGCGTTTGGACCACGTGGTACACTGACAATGTGGCTGGTATCATTATTGTTAACAGCAGTAAGAAGTGCCTCTAGCTTCTCTGTCTTCCCTTCGTCTTCTTCACCAAAATTTACAATATCAAGTGCGACACTGTTTTTTTTCAACTTCCTTCCAATCATCTCCAACAACTTCTTTTCATGATTGGCAGGACTTGAAAACATAAGACAAAATGATTAGAGAATTGAAAAGCCAGAAAATGCTAGATGAAAATACACACAACACAATAATGCATACCTTCCAGCAAAGACAATAATCCGTTGTTGCTGCTTTTTATTTTGACGATGCTTAAGAGCCAACTGTGCTACCTGAATGCCAGCAGCTAGGTTCATCTCACCACCTACTTCTAATCCTAAATTAGGGTACAAGAAAAAAGAAAAAAAAAAAAACAGTAAACCTTTATATGGGTGTTTTGACATAAATAAATAATACTAATTACAATCTAAAATATCACACAGACACATACTGCACAAAAAAGAGACAGCAAGAAGACTGTATAACACTAACAAAAAATATAGTTCAACAACAAGCTGCACATTTTTCTTGATTCCAATTCAAGTTGCATACTAATATACAGAAGTTCTAATATTAGTTCAATCTTCATGTGGAAATCCATCTCATATAAACACAAAACTCAGATCCAGAATTTTCTTCAACTACTAACAAAAAGTTAAAGGATAAAAAGATAAGGTCATTTCTGAGTATTGCCAAGTATTGTAGCACAAAGAGAAGGCAGTGGAATCCAATCATTACTCCTTACAAATAGTTACTTTTCCACTGAAGGATGTAGAATGAACATTTTTCAACAGACTACACCATAAAGTAGCGTTGAGTTAAGCAAATAAAAATAAATACAAAACTAACCATGCATGCAAGCTAAGATTTTGCCAAGATCGCTTGTAGGCGTGACCAAAACCTGAACTCCTTTTCCCGCCATTGTGAGAACTCCCACAGTATTTTCCGGATTAGACTGTAATAAAAATAAACATATATATATTCATCAAGAGTTGGAGCACAAGACAATCCTTCTACAGCATCTGAAGCTTCATAAAGTAGCATTTTTTCCGTTGAAATGAACCAGAGGATGATAACCAACATTAAAATACCACTCTATGCCACAACAAAATAAACTTGATATACCTCTTATTCATAAACTACCCATATCAATCTCATAAAAGAAATGCTGTCAATGACATAGCTGATTAAAAATTAACAAAAAAAATAAGAGAGACAAAATAAAGAAAACAAAAAAACCAACTAGAATGTGACATTAGCTCACCTGGGTTTTTGCTCCACAGATAAGATTAACAGCATCTGCTTGAGCTTGAAATCTAGAAGGAGAGTAATCCCCATTACGCGTCCATTCAGAATTGTCGATGCAGATCATTGTCGCCTATCAAGAAAACAAATTAATTTTAATAAAAAATTTCACAGTAACATAACGAAAACCCTAATTCTCGGTATCAGGAAGAGGAATGGAAATTTGGCGTATCAAAAGCTCGAAAAAAGGAAAATTAGGGTTTATGTCATACCTCGAGCACCATGGCTGGAAATTGGAAGCGAATCGAAAGATTGCGAGCTAGAATTTGCAAAGCACTTTTCTGTATCAGAAGAGACGAGAAGAGTCTGGGGTCTACTGGGCCAGAGAGGGTTGCTTCCGGTTAACGTGGTTATATTCAGTTGTAGCAACGTTGGAACTGTGAATGACTTAAGGACCAATCAACCAGTGCCACGTAAGGCGCATGATTAATTTCTTTTGAGGAATAAAAATGCAATAAAATTAAAAATTTTCTAATTGAAAAATTGCCACAATTATATTTTTTTCCCTCAAAGTTATTATTATATTATAATTTATTTTATTGCTTTTGTGTTAGTGTGCAGGTGTATTTTGATCAATGTAGATGCAACACTGGAGCCAAAAATGTGAAAAAGTATATTTTATTTTTTTAGTTTATTTGTCATTCAAATTCAATAAGTCAAGAAAAGAGTTTACATTCTTGATTAGCAGGAAATTCTTTGAAATTATGTGAATAATACTTTGTTTGCCATTGAATTTAGTGGTATAATCTTATATAACTTTTTTAACCCATAATTAACTATCCTAGACATTGACTGATCTAGAATTTTTATGTTTTAATTTTGCAAATAATAATAATAATAATAATAATGGGATAAAATTAGAAAAACATAATTAAAATCTGTGAGGACAAATTTTTATTTAACGCTAAATGAATGGATATAATATAATATTTTTCATTAGGCCTATATGTAATTTTAAAAATCTATGGATCAATTGACCCACTAGTTAGTAAATTCTCCTCTAACATTTATCTTAAATCACCTAATTGTAGCAATGTACCACACTGCCACTTTAAATTGTATTGGTTTTCCATATCTCACTGCCAACATTTCGAAGACACTGAACTTAGAGTAAATAAACATTGCATGACAGCAATGCTTTATAAGAAACAGAACGCTGTATTTGAAGAATGTAACATTTCTTCTTTGTTCTGACATATAAATTTACACAACTGTTTGTTTGACAACAATCAATTGATCTCTACAAAGCTCTGGCAAAGAGTCAATAACAAAAAAGACCACAAGAAAAGGAAACTCAAGGTAGTGGAAGGAGACATGAATCATGTTTTACATGACTGATGATTATCATCATCATCATCACTGTAATTGTCATAATGAGGATTATTGCAACTGTGACTTCTTATGGCTTGGAGAATGTTCATCTGTTTGAGTGTCTGAAACAGAAGCCTGATGTGAGAAAACTCCGGACGAGCTTCCTTCCTCATTGATTGATGCATAGTCGCTTAATTTTTGCATATTATACCCCACGGAATCTGCAGATGGAGTTGATGCAGCACTAAGGAGTGCAGCGGAAGGACTTTGCCTGTCTTTCACTCTCCTCTTCCATGTAGATAGTGATTTTCTCACATTTTCAGAGATTACGGACTTCTTGAACCTTGAACCCATCTACAAACACATAAACAGTATGAGAGTGATAGTGAGAGAGAGAGAAAGAGAGTAGCAAAGTGTATAGTAGAGGAAGGAGAAGCTATACCTGAGTGACAATAACATACAGTGGAAATGTTATAAAGCTGCACCAAAATTGGGAGATGACCCTGTTGAAAGCCCATAAGCATATGTTATTGCAATCAGCTGGACTCTTGATACAATCTCATATTAGAGTAAACCAGGATGATCTGGGAGGATGGCGTTGAAGAATTTCAGTAGCAAAGATCAGCACAGTGACAATTACTTATACCCAAATGATAAGCGGATAACAATTAAGGTACGGTTGTTCATGAAACAAGAAGGCTCCTTAATTTCCCACTGCAACAGAAAGTTAAGGATTATCAACAATATTTATGGAAATGTCTGTTCACATAGATGCAGCAAAAGGTGATTATCTAAATAATCTGCAGTTAATCTAAATAATCTGCAGTTAATCAATGTTCATTATATCAGAATAATTTTTGTTTTTTTTACTTCCCTTTCCATGGCTTCCGTAAGTGCAGATGACAGAAACGCATAATCTGTTCCCCAAAAATAAAAGTAACATTTTAAAAGGATAGAATGTCTAAACTAGTTAAAATTGACAAGTTCTTACCAAGGACCATAGGAACGTTGCCATTTCAAATGCATTCTGCAAATAGAATCACAAAAGAAAAGAAAATCAATAGAAATGATAGAAAAATAACGAGATATGAAAGGTAAAGATGGGAATCCAAAAATTGCTCACTTGGAAGGATATCAGATGTATTAACCATAATAGAAACCTGGGGTTTCCAAACCAAAAGAGCTCATCTCTCAAGTTAAACTGATGATGTTCCATATATGGACATCTATCCATTATTTCAACAGCCAAACTTACCACCACTCGGTGCAGTTTAGTACCAATTAGCAGGATCAACTAAAATGTAAGTCAACAAAGAAAAACATGGATAAGGAAAAAGATTTAGACTGTAATAACTGGACAATATTAAGGACCTGAAAAGGACAGAGCATATAATCAGAACTTACAATTGCTGGAAGGAAGGAAAGCCAAAAGTAGATGTTGCTTCCTGAATGGAACACAAATTTCATGTGTTTGACATTATTAATCCATGAAGAAAACTAGCAAATTATTCAGGGACAAAAACTATATCAATGTTACATGAAGTCATTTATGGCTGATACCCTATCTAAATTATTTAGTTCTTTACGAGTTTAATACCTAATAGACGCTTTACAGCAGCTGTTATCATCATTTTTGAGGAAGTTATGCTACTGGTTTTATTGATGGAATAAACTGATAAGATACAATCAATTTGATGATTACTTTCATTGTCTTCTGTAGCCACAATCCCTAAAATAACTTTATTCTTTCTCCTGGTTTTTATCTGAATGAATGCTGATTTCTTGTAGTTGTAGATATAGCAACCCAGAAGTTTGATTGTCAACAGCAGCATGGTTCAGACTTCAGACATAATAATATCTTGATTCATCAAGTTAAAACAGGGTTCAGCATTGAAGTTCCTTCAAAACATGTCTAAGCTCCAGAGTTCCAAGTTCAATCAAGACTGGTGGGAACTTACCATGAAAATCAAGAAAAATGCAACATACAGCATATATCCATAGAGGCACACTGCAAAAGAGGTTTAAAAGAGGCTATCAATTTCATTTTCTGGGAAAGCAATACCCATATTTTTCTAGCTAAGATGGTAGTTATAAGGTTGCAGATAAAAAGAACCACTCTAATTGGATAGTATAGTAATATGGCAGAGTTTTTCAACTATAATTGATCTTAAGTAGCATGAGAAAGATAAAAAGGATCTCAGAGAAAACTACAGCCATCTAGGAAATATTTTGTCTCAGACTCTATAGCTATAGTTGGTAGTTCTTACTCTTTCCTAATGCAGATATGTGTTTGAGCTAAATCTGAAATGATGGTATGCATTATATACATTCTCCTTGTGAATTCATAGAACTATATACCTTAACCGCATCCTGCTTTATCTTATCCCTTAATCAGCATAGTAAACACTCGAATAAATTTATCTTAAAACTTATAAAGAAAGTTTGGGTTGCAGTAATATTTTAGTCAAACAGGAGATGAGGGGTTTCACTTTCTCTCTCATGAGATAGTGATCTAGGAAGAACCACATGAGATTAGGAAAAAAGAAAGAAAGAAGGGGGAACATTTATGATGCAGCTAGAGAAATCACTTTAAACTACATTCCGAATATAAGTTGCATAAACTAATTAGTCACTGTTTCAGTGACCCAAGTAAGCTTACACTTGTCAACATGAGCAATTGTAATAGCAAACTTTGTTAAATTAATTGAATGTAAATCCACCAATCAAAGCAAAAAAAAAAAGTGGTACCTAATACCAACAATATCACGAAACTCTTCCTCCATGCTTCGGAGCATATAATTAAGGAAATCGTATGACAAAGGAAGTTGATGAGTCTATAAAACAACAGACAAGAAGAAAAATGTTAGCCATGCACATTTGGTCTCCTGACTGTAGTAAATGACTCTCAAATTCTTTTTGCGACCAGAAAATTGTAAATAGAATACAAATTAAAAAGAAGAAGAAAGATAAAAGGAGCAGATATGTACGGACTATACCCATATATTTCAGTTCTTCCTTTTCCATTTTGCTAGTTAGATGGGATTAAAGCTAAAACATCTCTACCTACACTCAGGAAACTACTTTTCAGTCCCACCATAAATTTAACTGTTATAAGTCATTCCCCAGCCATAGCCAACCAAATAAGGATTATGCAGGTAAGAGCTCTGGACTCAGGCATATATATTAAAATGCCAATCCTTTAGATGTATAAAGAGCCTTGATGCAAAAATATAGGTGAGAAATCTACACTGTAACCAGAAATTCTTACAGTAATGAAGCCTAAACGTAATGCCATGTAGTCAGCTTCGGTTTATCGAGCTCCAGAATTGGCGGCTGAAGCATAGCTGCAATACGAGTTCATTACATTTTCAGCAACTGAACCAAATGCCACTCATTGAAATTCCTGAGATACTAAGAAACAGAAAAGTAATGCTTTTACCAACATATATTGGAAATATTTCCTGGAGATAGTTTCAGATATAGAAAAAACTTACTACAGCAGAGTCAAAAACTGCTAAAGCTATCAATGTAATTTATAAATCTGGAATAAACGTGAGCAACCAGATTCCAGAAGAAATGCAAGTATCACTTGGGTTGGGTTTGTTGGCATTGCAGTTTAGATATGACTCAGTCAGTCTGTGATAATGGGGTTTAGAAATATAAAAATATACATTACAGAGTTAAGATGATGAATCAAAATTAACTTGCAGCAATTAGATCAGTTACCAATAAGATACTTCAAGCATGTCAGGAAATATATGTAAGTTGAAAAGAATAGAAGGAAAAGACAACGTAGGGTACCAGCCAGACAAGAACTCTGTTCTGGCTCCATGGATGGGATGCATGGTGAAAGATGAATGTGGACAGCCGCCTCATTTTCATATTGTTAGACGTGGCTCCTGGAGCATCTGCACTTGATAAATTGATTTCACAATTAAAAAGAAAAGCTGCAATGTCCAAGGGATATAGAAAATTTTGGCAGGGAAAATCATTATAGTTATCAGATGGTAAATGCTGAACCTTGTAAGCTTTGAATTGCAATAGACTTGGCTTCATTTTCCCATGTTCTCCAACTATATATCTGCATGAACAAGACACTAAATTAGTGTTCCTAGTAAAAATATTAAGCCTAAAGGTAAAGTGGTGAAAATGGTTGGGTAATGACATATTTCAACCTTAATCATGGCTAGGACAATGGCAATGAAGCTATAAGAAATGTTTGTGATCCCAAGAACCAACATGGAACGATGGAGCTGCTCAAGGCTTTCGTAAGATGCAAATGACTCGCGACCCTGGATAAAATGACAAGTTTTAAAAAGATTCTTGCAGATTCAAAGTCCATATCAATTGGAGACACTTTCAACAGATTATTAAGACTCACTAATATCTTGCAATATCATCTTCTACTTAAATTTAGTGAATTTATAATTGAAGCATCCCAAAGTGAACTAGACAGGATGAAACTATTACCTCAGGACAATAATCCTGCCGCCCGTTGATCACCTGATCTTTGAAAACTGACTTATTTGTGACTTCTGAACTAGGAAGAAAAATGTTTTGTACCTTGCGAAAATCACCCTTTGCTTCACATGGATAAAATCGGCTGCTCAATGAGGATGACTTAACACAAATCTTTGCCACAAAAACTATCCAATGACCCATCAACAATGATAGGAGCCCAAAAAGCATTAGCTCTGAATGTAGATAAATAACCAAAGAATAAGAAAAAAAATTCTACTTTTGCAGCCGCAAATTAAAGAGGTTTAGTACAACCCATTGCTTAAAATCCAACTAATACCTTCCTTAATCTTCTCTAGAGCAGCAAGCAAAGATTTTCTCTTAGTTTTATCCAACCACTATTAGAGTGATTCGTGAAATAAAAGAAGAAGAAAAAAACAGTGAGAGAGAACATAACACAAACAATTAAGGTTCAAGAGAGAAAAACAGGGGTAGAATTTTTCACCTTGCCAAAGTGTTTCAAAGAGCCATGAGACAAGAAGCTAACAGCAACCAGGACAGTGATAACAGTGGCAACTGCCCAAGTGGGGGTTTCAGCCAAGCTTCGTCCTTTCCCATGTCCTTCCTCCATTTCTGCAAATTTAGCTCAAACCCACCAACCCTACAGATTTTGTGCTTCTGAAAATCTGATAAATTCGAATTTCAGATGATAGAAACAAATCCCCAGCTCTCTCCGTGGTTACTTTGACTCGGAGCTTAACTTCGGCCATTAATGGCAGCAATGTGGTTGGTGGGGTTTGCCGTTGAGATAATCTCATGAGAAAATTAAAGAACACGTGCATGGGCTGTCCCGAACCAGTCGAACGCAATGGGTCCTCTTAACTGTTCTCACAAACGTCACAGGTTAGGGACTAACTGCCTGACAATTCAATGTCGTTCACTCGTTTGAATTTTTGATCTCTTCTAAGTCTATGAAAACGATGATCAAAATTATTATCCCTGAAAGATATTATAACCAATTAACCAAGTCTTCGTACGTTAGCCAAAAAAAAAAAAAAGTCTTGTACACCAATTAAAGATTTCCCGGTTATTACAAATTGATGAATTACTAAAATCATAAATGCCAACCATCAATTGGGAGCTAACACCTTAGTCAATTTATTGTTCACTTAAACTTTGAATTTTAAAGTGCTTTGTCTTATTATTTTGCATTTTAAGAGGGAAAAAATTTAGAAATGAAAAGTGATAGTTAGCCGATACTTATTTTTCAGATATCGTCATTACTTCTATTTTACAAAGACAAGTTCACGACCCACAGGCCTCTATCTCCACACGGCATTATTCCATCAGACTTTCGCCTATTACAGAAAATTTCTCACAGTTGCCTCTCGTAAGACTGGGTAAGAGTCTGGACCTGTGAGTTTAACCTCCAGTACCATTCTGTTTGGTTTAACGACTACTGTTCCAATTATGCATTTGCCCCTATAATCAACTTTGTCATCAAAATTCTCCATTTCAATAGCTAAAGAAGGCCACCTCCACAAAGAGGATGCCCCTGCACTCAAAAGATGGAAGATGAAAGGTGGGAAGGTCTCACCATAAGCCATAAAAAGAAGAGTGGAAGTCTCTGCTAATATTGTGCAATGAAAAAAAATTACAGAATTGGTTCTCTTGACTAAAAGTGCAAAACTTATCCCAAATGATGGTTAGACTTTTAAGACACTCATAGAATTGACAAATATGCAATTACAGTTAAATGATAGTTCTTAATTTTCACATAAGAAAATGATCACTACAACATGGTTATTCTAAATTAAAATATAACTTTGAAGCACATTTATTTACATATGTGGAAGATCAGATTGTTTAGCAAATATGTAATCAAAAAATCCCTTTTGGGTGTTATAGCTTCCAATTAGGACTTTCTATTAAGAAGATAAAAGGGAAAACAAAAACAACAGAGAATATTTTACAAAGACTTCTTAGTAATACCCAAGTAATCTATACATTCACAATTGAAAGGGATACAGTCATAAGTTTTTTGCCAATAAGATACAATCATAAATTTATTTCTGGCACTTTAGCTCTAATTAGAGCTCATCTTGTTTTTGGGGTTTTTGCACAGGAAACCCATTTTCTACCCAGGCAATATAACCTCCTCCCATATTGCTCACATCCTTAAAACCCTGCCAACGTTAATACAAACAATAAGCATAAAGGAATTTGCAGGACCCAAAACTCAGCCAGAAAAAAAATAATAATAATAAAATAAGGTGAAAAGGACTCTGACTGAAATGAACTAATTATGGAGCTTTCAAAGGGGTTTCTCTTCTTTTATTTTATTTTTAATGAAATTAGTCAACAGCTTGATAAAAAAATATATTGATTATAACATGTTGGTTAACTCACATTTCCAAGAAGATCAGCAGTAGCAGAGAGGGATCTCACCCCACTTTGACAACCCTAAAGTATAAGAATTTTTCTTCCATTACTGTAAAAAAGGAGGAGAAGAAGAAGAAAGCACTGAAGTTTAATGAAAATATAAAATTACCACAACGAGGTGATCTTCTTTGTTGCAAGAAGATGAAACCAGCTTCAGGAAGTCAGAGTTTTTCACTCTACCTAATCATACATCCAAATTCATGTCATTTTAACATAAAATCCTTAATCATATCCAAGTGAATTGAAGAAAGAAGATGATCAAGTAGTAAAAAAATCCAATCGTTGGCAACAATTAATTCAACACAATTATACCTTCTGGTGTATTGAACAAGTAAGGAATGTTGAAAATCTTTTCTGCATCCACATGTCCTTTCTCATACTCTTCCACAGTCCTGTTTCCAAATGAATTCCACTCAGGCTTAAAAATCAAAACTTCTCACTGAACTTAATGAAAACCCAGTTGAAATTAACCATTAAAACTCAGATTTGGAAAGATTATAAGTACCTGACATCTAGATAACCATAGCCAGACTTCATCAAATCCTTAGCTGTCTGAACATCAATGGTGGTAACTTCTGCCCCTGGGCTATAAAAATTAAAAAGAAGAAGAGAAAATACCAACCCACAAGCGAACACAAAACAGGAAAAACCCATTTTATATTATGCAGTAAGAAGGAGTCGAGGAAGTCTATAATTAATTTTAACAAAAATGAAAGTTTTAACCTTTCAATAGAACCCATGAAGAATAATTTGTATTTATATATGTAGCTTGGCTTTGACAGTTAATGATCCGGGTGCCTGGCTGCTTGTTTCGCAGAAAAAATACCAGCGGAAGAAAGAAAATGTGGGCAGAGAATGTGGTAACTGCTTCAGCTGAATGGGTGTGGTGTGGCCCGTGTGGGTGTTATCCATGGAAGGATAAAGGGGTTTTGCTTGCGTAAGGTTCTACTCACCTGGGGCCCGTTGGTATTGTCCCATCCCACGTATTAACCTATACCTACAATTCGAATATATAGTTTTCCTTGAAGGATTCTCATTAATAATCATTATGGACTTTCTTTTTTTGGAGTTGGAACTGACTAAGTTTGCACTGGTATGGTAGGGGGAAGTGAAGAGAAAGGAAAGGAAGTGAATGATGTATGTGGATGGATGTTAACGTAATCTGGTGTATGTTCATGCACCATTTTTCTTTCCCCTTCTCTCCACTTCCATCCTACCGAACAAACCATAAGAGATCAATTATTGGCCCATTAACTAAGTGAAACAAAAATAAAAAACAGTTAGAATCTTAATTTTGACAAGTAGTTATAATTTAAACATAATAAGCATATAATCATTACGTTAAAGCATTAAATTTCTAACTTATTTATCTGTTAAACTTTTTTCTTCGTTGTCTTCAATATTAATATCAAACTTTATCTTCAACAAAAATAATGAATTTATGAGAATAAAAAGTGGTGTTAGGATCCAATAGTACCTAGTCTTTTTGCTATTCAGGAAATTAAGGATTAATTTTTCTAAAAGCTTATTTAGGAGTTTATTCTCTCCTTTTCCATTCTCAGTAAAAAAAAAAACAAGAATAAAAAGTGTTAAACTCGGTAAGTAAATTATAAGAATCTCTTACAAACTAAAAAACAATAAAAATTTAAACACTTTCCCAAAGGAAAAAAATAAATTAAAGGGTCAATTATAGGCCTTTCGATTGTTGGGCTATCATTGGGCTCTAGGAACTAAAAAGTCCGAACTCCTTCGCTTACCATTTGCTCTAAGGCCCATAACCAATTACCAGGCATTAAGACGCTAGATTCCTTGCGTATCCGTTGTTTTCAATTTCTCCTGTCAAACGACTGACGCGTTTTGTAACAAATTATTTCTTATTTTCAACATTTGCATCTTTTTGCTCCCTCTCTCCATGCCCGAGTTTGCGGCGGAGGGAAAAGCTTTGGTGTCTGTTTGTAGTTTCGTCGGCTACTAACGCTGCTCTAAGAGTGGTCTTGGAGGTTCTTTGAAAATTTTAGTGTACTGCTCAGATTTTGATGGAGGAAGCTGCAAAATTACCTGCTGCCGGAGGCATTCCTTGCATTTCTCGAGGCGAATGAGCTTGACCCTTCTCTTTATACTGCCATTGATTCCATGCCACGCTATATACGGTAATTCGTGAAACAGTTCATGGGTTTCAGTTAGTGTCATCAAGTTTTAATTTTGATTTGGTAATTGCGTTCAGTTCAATCAAATACATATTATTATACTCAGCTAATATATGTTTATTTTTCTTTTCTTTTTGTGTTGTTTTAAATTATCTGGGAAAGGTTGAAACCTGGGTGTGAAGCTTTTCTCCAAGAGGTTGAAGCTGACATTAAGTGCAAGCTTGAAAAAGTGAGTTGGTTGCCGGGGTTTTATTCTATTCCACCTGATATTCAGATTGCTAGCTCAAAGGCATACCAAGAAGGGAAGGTGAGCAAACTAGAGAATTAAGTTTGTATAGTGAAGATTATTGTTTAGCCTGCTGGGTTGCTTGAGATATGTGCAGTGAATTGGAATTGCTAATAAGATCTTGGACCTGAATTTCACCCCCCAATTTAAAATTTAAATATCTTGTTTTCATTGGAAGAAACAAACTAATAAATTTGCTATCTTTTTTCTCAATCTAGTAAATGTATTTAATCAAATTGATAGTTGAGAGTAAATGCTTGAGGGTATGTGTTAACTTTGCTTATTGAATCATGCTGATTACTATTATTTTTTTCTGTTTATTTTGGCTATTATTTCAGATATATGGAATTGATGCATCTTCGGGAGCTGCTGTTATAGCATTGAATATATCACCCGGGGATCATGTCCTTGATCTATGTGCTGCCCCTGGTAATGATTATACCGACTTGGTGTACTTGCTAATCTGTATAAGTAGATCTAAATTCTAAAGTGATCTGCGCAAGTACTACTTTAGTGTATAATATTTTTCCTACAGTAATATGATTCTTGTATAGTTGCAGCATAATTGCAGGGTGAGACTTACTGACTTAGTGCGTAAACATTGTTGCAAGATACATGATGATGAAAGCATAACTTCAAAGATCTTTTATTTAATTATTGGATTGCTCCTAACAATGCACTTCTTTTCCTTCCACCATATTTCTGGCGAATATTATTTTCTATTAATATATACATATATATATATTATATGTTATATATGCATTTCTATATGTCTTCATCTACATGACTACTGGTGCATCTCAAATTTCAATTTGATGTGATTGAAAACTAGAATCTCAATTTGAATTACATATTTAATTTTCAGGTGCTAAACTTTGTATGATACTGGACCTTCTTGGCAATTCAGGCTCTGCAACAGCCGTAGATGTTGCCAGACATCGGTTAGCAGCCTGTAGAACAATGCTACAGAAATATGCACTGGGTGATCGATGCCGACTTTTTGTTGCTGATGGAACAACGTTTTCGATCATACCCCGAGGAGTGTATACAGAGTCTCAATCATGTAAGCAATTTTGAAGCAAAGTTGATATTACTTCTTTTTAAGGTTTACCATGATCCTGCTATAGTTGGAAGTTGTCATTATCTGCTTTTGATTTGTTATCATTCTTTCTAGTATCAAACAGGTGAATCTGCAATGGAAGAAAAAGAGGATACATTAAGCGAGTGGACATCTAAAAGACCATGGAAAGAGAGGAAAAAGGCACATAAAGCAAATAAAAGTGGTGCTCCGCAATTGATCTCCAGGGATCAACACCCTGAACTCATATTTTATGGGCCACATTCTGGAGTAGCTGGGCTTACCAAAAGAGAATTATATGGGACTATCTGTGACAACGAGGTGGTAAGCCAGGGCTATGACAAGGTTAGTTGTATTTCAGTTTATCCTACTTGGTTGAGTTGCATGCTTCTTCAACCTCAAATGTTAATTATCTGTGAGAGTTTGGTGCAGGTCCTCGTGGATGCAGAGTGCACTCATGATGGATCAGTTAGGCATATCCAGAAATTTGAACATTGGGGCTGGAAAACTCTTCAACGACGTGTGCTAGATGCAGAAAGAACAGATAGCTTGAGTATACTTCAGGTAATTGACTCTTTAGTCTTTCATCATAATTTTTTTTTTATCCGTTTTCAAATCAATCCTGTTGAGTGTTCAAATTTATAACTCTCTGTCATGTGTCGCTGTACCCTTGCACAGACACACACTAAAAGTACACTGAGCAGTTTTGGCTACGCACAGCGTGCTGATAGACTGATCGGAGATTGTATTCCATTTCTTGTTGAGCCATGGAATCTGCACATTAAATTCATAATTATGCATTTTTCATTTGAATTTTATTTTGCATTTAACTTGTATTTTTCCCCACTCATTTACATTTTGTGCCTTGCTGCAGTTAAAACTCCTAAGCAATGGTTTCAGACTACTAAAAGGAGGAGGGTCACTTATCTACAGCACCTGCAGGTGCTCTTCCTGATTCTTTTTTTTCTTTTTTCTTTTTTGTGGCTGTGGCTTTTAAAACTTAACTCAGAAAAAACACAGATGCACTCTGATTTATAGTATGGCTTGACCAATTCCTTTCTGTTGATTAGTTTAACTGTTGCTCAGAACGAAGATGTGGTAGAGCAGTTTCTCAGGGTAAACCCAGTCAGCTGGTAGGATCTTCATGCTTCAAGTTTTCTTGATTCAATTTCTTCTCTCAAGTTTTAACTATATCTTTTGCTGTTCTTTAAACTATTGAAAATTCTAAGTAGCTGTATGTATCTATATAACCAATATTTATTAGCAGGTTTAAAGTGCTTTTGAGACTCTTAATGTTATAGTATGGATGTAAAGTTGTCAGTCTACTGAAACTGCCACTTTGGTTTAGGATTCTGACTCTCAAAAGTTAATGAACTCACAATTCTTGCTCTACCCCTCAAAGCCTTAACAATATTGTGCCTCCGCCTTAAATGAAGGGATAATGAGATATAAAAAGTTACTGCATTAACTGGTCAACTGTAGACCTTTCATGGTTACCATTTCTGGGTTTCTTTTCTATAGATGTCCAGAAGTACCATTTAAATTCAAATTAAATCACCGTACGTTCTGTAACAAAGATGGTTGTTCTTAGAAGTTGAGTGGAAGATTACTAATTTTCCTAGTTCTGTTCTTGTATCAATTGTTTCTTGGTTCTATAAAGCCAGTTTCATATAATTGCAAATGCAACAGACTTATGGTCCATTTCCTTTTCTCACATTGTGTTCCTCTTATGTTCTGCTGATTCCTTTTTCAATCTGCAGAATTACAGGTTATAGATGCTGCCCAAAACTGGCCTTGCAAGACCGGTCGAATACCTAAAACCTTGCGCTTTGATCCGTTAACATCGCAAACTAGTGGCCTCTTTGTTGCAAAGTTCACAAAATTGATCATTTGATCAAATTTACCCCCTTCTTGCTACAGTTGTATTTCATCCTAATTGGAATTGTAATTATATACGTTTTAAATGGAGGATGATGTTTACTACAATAGGTGTTTGGTTCTGGATAACAAATCGTGTAGCACAAGAAATTGACCTATTTTGCTGAGCAGATATTTCTAAACTGTAAACATCGTTAAACAGTCTCAGTCAGATATTTTCAAACTTAGATGGAGACTTTTATTCAAGGATGATGCTTGTGGTTGAATAGGAGTTGTCTTATACTTCTATTCCTGGTTTAACTTGTTTGATAGTTCGTTGCTCACTATCATAACTCATAAGCATGTTCTGGTCTATGAGGATTTAAGCATTTCTTAATTTATTTTTTAAGGATTTTGTTTTCAACAATTTATTTTACGCTGAAGCCTACCCACATGCATTTCCAGTGGCTAATTTTCACGTACTTCAAGTTCAAGGATCGAGTTCAGTCCATTCCAATGGTCAATGGCCCACCACCGGCCCCACCCCAAAAAATCATCAATCAATGCAAGTTACCTCTGTCATCAGTGAAAGATCCTTAATATTATTATTAACGGTTGTGATTTGAAACTGCATCAACGATCATGCAGCGGACTTGTTGACTTTAAACCCAACTCCTTTTCACTTCACGTACCATATAATTATGGATAAATTAAAAATAAAATAAAATGAATTTGTTTTTTCTATTTTTTTCGTAGAACCACCTTTTCGCTTTTTGAATAAACCGCGACAGGACTGTGAAAGAGAGATGACTAGTGATAATGAAATTAGAGAGCCACTGATCGACGGTAAGAACTTAACTTTCTCTGTAATTTTCCGTCTTTCCAAACACTAAGGTCGACGGTTTTCCTTTATTTTACAGCTCAAAAGAGTGATACTTCTCCTGAGCCGGGAAATTCGATAGATGGAGAAAACTCTCCGATCGAACTCGTAGCTCTCACGGTTTCTGTAACCGACTATTCGTCGCTCCCGACGTTCACTTTCAGGACGTGGATTCTAGGACTCTAGCATGTATTCTGCTATCTTTCCTCAACCAGTTCTTCTATTAAAGGAAAGAACCATTATCGGTCACTTCGATCTCGGCTCAAATCGCTGATGGCTTCGACCATTACCGAGCGAGTGTTTTTCAAAGGGAAGAAATGGGAATTCACTTTGAATCCAGGTCCGTTCAATACAAAGGAGCACGTGCTGATTACAATCTTTGCCAATTCAGGCACGGGAAATGTCTACGCCATCCTAGCCTTTACAGACGTCAAGATATTTTACAAGAAGAATTTGACATTCTTTGTAGCGTTACTCGTCGTTATAACGACCCAAGTTTTGGGTTTCGGTTGGGCTGGGGTGTTCCGACCGAACTTGGTGGAGCCTGCCGCCATGCGCTGGCCACATAATCTCGTCCAAGTCTCGCTATTCAGGTACAATCTTGTAATTTGCTTGCCACGTTGTCAATTGACAATTATTCATTCAGTCTTTGTTGTGATGAAATTTACGTGTTATGGGATTATTAGTTTTAATTGATGTAATTATAAATCACGTTAAACGGGAACTAAATAAAAAAAATTCCGAAACAAATATCCTTTTCTTATTGTTGATGCAAATTGTTAGTGTATAAAATGATAAGGGTGTAAGCCCCGAGGTAATGGACGACGTACGTATTATAGAGAGAAGTATGAAAGTAGAAAGGGAGTGAGCTCCCCCCTTTAGAGATGAACTGCATATTTATAGTGAAGTATTGGGTCATTATGGGCCTAATAAGTCGATATTGTACTAACACAAATATCATGTATTTACAGGGCATTGCATGAGAAAGAGAAGAGGATAGAGGGTGGACTGACTAGGAATCAGTTCTTCCTCATAGCCTTCATTTGTGGTTCCGGCTATTATGTGTTTCCTGGCTATCTATTCCAATGTTAACGTCAATGTCTTGGATTTGCTGGATATTCCCTACATCAATTTTAGCCCAACAATTGGGCTCTGAGCTTCGTGGGCATGGAGTGGATGCTCTCGGCTTTGATTGGTCCAGCATATCTGCTTACCTTGGTAGCCCACTAGCCAGTCCTTGGTTTGCTACTGCTACTATTGCTGCTGGTTTTGCCCTTTTCATGTATGTCATTATTCCTGTAGCTTACTGGCTCAATCTATACGAAGCCAGGAACTTTCCCATATTTTCAGATGGCCTATTCTTGTCCAATGGCCACAAGTACAATATCTCAGCTATAATAGACCCCAATTTCCACCTTGACATTGAGGCTTATGAGCGTGAGGGTCCTCTCTACCTTAGCACCATGTTCTCTTCGTCTTATGGCATTGGTTTTGCTTGCCTTGCTGTTGCCTTTGTTCATGTATTCCTGTTTCACGGAAGGTAAGCTGCTTTGTTAAAGTTTGAATTTTTTTTTCCCTTGTAATATCAAAGAATTATAACCAGAACCATTTTAGTAGTTCATATTAGTACATTTCTGTCTCAATTTTTCCTGATTTGTAATTCAAAATTGTAAACAGAGGGGAGGGTTGCTAGACTAGCTTGCATATTACTTTAGTTGTGTAATTTGGACTAATTTTTACAAGGGTGTAGAGATATATTGCAGCTGAGCAAGTCCGCCTTCCAAGAGAAGAATATGGATATACACACTAAGTTCATGAGAAAATATAAGCAAGTTCCTGGATGGTGGTTCATTTGCATGCTTTTGGTTAACATCGCGGGCACCATATTTGCATGCCAGTACTTCAATGATCAACTCCAATTGCCATGGTGGGGTGTCTTGCTAGCATGTGTTGTTGCCGTATCACTCTCCCAGTTGGAGTGATCACAGCAACAACAAATCAGGTGCAGTCCTACCCTTTAAACTAGTTTACAAACTGCTATTTTTCTCTGGTGACTAAAAAGATATAGACTCTGCTGCTTTAGCTTTCTTCTCATAAATGTTAAATATCGGCGATTCAATATCATCCAAATTCACAATATTTGCTTCGATTGTTTAGACATTTGTGCTAATTATGTGAACATTTTTTTAATGCTGAACAGACACCGGCCTTGAATGTGATCACGGAGTTTATCATTGGGTATATATATCCAGGATATCCTGTTGCTACTATGTTGTTTAAAGTGTATGGAAACGTAAGCATGAAACAAGGGATTGCCTTTTTGCAAGACTTTAAGCTTGGCCATTACATGAAGATTCCTCCTATTGCAATGTTCACAGCTCAGGTTAGCTCCCCATGTCTTCCATTTCCCAATTAGGAATGGGATTGAAAGGAAAGACAACGATGTTTAATGTTCCATTACCTTTCTTTTCAGGTAATTGGTACCATAGTAGCTGCACTGGTGCATTTAGGAACAGCCTGGTGGCTTATGGACACTTTCCCATATATATGACAGAGAATTGCTTCCAGCAGGAAGTCCATGGACTTGCCCTGGAGACCATGTATTCTATGATGCATCTGTCATATGGGGTCTAATTGGACCTCGCAGAATTTTTGGAGATTTAGGCCACTACTCAGCAATCAACTGGTTTTTCTTAGCTGGGGCTCTAGCTCCCATCTTAGTTTGGCTTGCACACAAAGCCTTCCCATATAAACACTGGATTAGGCTTATCACCATTCCTGTCCTCTTGGGTGCACTAGCTGACATTCCTCCCGCCACAGCAGTCAATTACTCTAGCTGGGTTCTCATTGGATTTGCCTCAGGATTTATTGCTTACCGATACTACCGTAGTTGGAGGACTCGACACAACTATATGCTGTCTGGGGCACTTTATGCTGGATTAGCCTTCATGGGGGTGTTGCTCTACTTGTGATTGGGGATGGAGCACATCAGCCTTAACTGGTGGGGTGGGGACTCAGATGGATGCCCGCTAGCTTCTTGTCCAATAACCAACGTGTTATAGTTGAAGGGTGTCCTGTTTTCTGATTGGAGCAAGTGTCTGTTTTCATGTTGTTCCAATGTTGTAGTTTTATTCCACAATTTTTCATTGTTTGTAGTTACAGATGTAAATTATTTTATAATAATGCTTCATAAATGAGATTATAGATTAACATCAATACATATATATAAATAAAAATATCTCAAACTCTTCTGATATCATTGTTGCAGGTGATTTGTAAGATTTATTTTGAAGTTCCCACTTAAATAGTACTTGTTTTATGTGTTCCCTTTTCATCATATGGTGATTAATGTCAATAGAATTATCGAATGTTGTTACATGCTAAATGATGGCTCGCTGCTCACTGTCATAACTCATAAGCATGTTTTGGTCTATGAGGATTTCAACATTTTCGTAATTTATTCTTTTAAGAATTTTTTTTTCCTACTAATAATTCTTACATAATGTATTATAATCATGTCCTAGACTCAACTCCTTTATTGGATCTTGATCAAAGATGTAATCTAATAAAGGATTTATTAGTTGAAATGTATTTTCAAGGAGAATAACCGGCTAGAAGCATACAAGTACTGTAATGCACCTCTCCAAGAGTGTTTGGTAACCATGCGTTTTTAAAAAAAAAACATTCTTTCTTCGGTTCATTTTTTTTCTTTCTTTTTCTATAGCATAACTTGATTGAAGTTTTTTCAAAATACTCATCAAACAAAAACAGATGTACATAGAAGAGTCATAATCATAAAACGGAAATTGTTTTTGTCTGCTTATATATATAATTTTTTATGCTTATGTAAATCCATTCAACTTAATTCAGTAACAAAGTAAGAAAAAAGAGAGTAAAGGATTCATCTTCTATATCAAAATATTTCAGAATAAGAATTTCTCTTTATTTTATTTTATTGGAATTAATATGTTAGATACACATAGATTTTGGTTAAAATTACCTCTCCGTTTTTGTTTTGTCAATTGACATTTCTTTTTATCTCTTTTTGTGCCCCTTAATTATCAAATGATTGGACCACTTATAACCCAAAAAAAATAAAATATTAATACAAGATTATCGAACAAAAATTCCTTTGAATGGATTGCAAGTTTGGACAAATTATTAGATTTTTTTTTTAGGTAAACAGTAACTGGATATAGCTAAAATATAAATCTTAAAAAGACTGGATTAGGAACAAAATTTATTGATAAATTACAAAAATAATTTAATTCTCATAAAACTTGGGGGGAGTTGAGACATGTCAAGGGAAAACATTCGTTTTCAACAATGTATGTTACGCTGGAAACCTGACCACATGCATTTTCCAATGGCTTATATTCACGTATTTCAAATTCAAGGATCAAGTTTAGTCCATTCTAATGGTCAAACGCCTACCACCGGCCCCACCCAAAAAAAATCATCAATCAATGCAAGTAACCTCCGTCATCAGTGATAACAGCAAGGTCGAACTTTCATTCAATCCTACCTTTGAAAGATCCTGAATATTATTATTTTATAAAAAATAATAAAATGAATCTGTGTTTTCTTTTCTATTTTCTTTTCTTCATAGATCTATCTTTCGCTTTTTGAATAAAGCGCGACATAGAAAGAGGACTGAAGAGGAGAGATGACCAGTGATAATGAAGTCAGAGAACCACTGATCGACGGTGAAGAACTTAACTTTCTCTTTAATTTTCCGTCTTCCCAAACACTAAGCTCCACGGTTTTTTCTTCATTTTACAGCTCAAAAGAGTCATACTTCACCGGAGCCGGGAAATGCGATAGACGGAGAAAATTCTCCGATTGAACAGGTAGCTCTCACGGTTTCGGTAACCGACGATTCGTCGCTCCCGACGTTCACTTTCAGAACGTGGATTCTAGGAACTCTAGCATGTATTCTGCTCTCTTTCCTCAACCAGTTCTTCTATTACCGGAAAGAACCATTGTCGATCACTTCGATCTCGGCTCAGATCGCGGTGGTCCCACTCGGACACCTGATGGCTTCGACCATTACCGAGCGAGTGTTTTTCAAAGGGAAGAAATGGGAATTCACTTTGAATCCAGGTTCGTTCAATGTAAAGGAGCATGTGCTGATCACTATCTTTGCCAATTCAGGCGCGGGAAATGTCTACGCCATTCACGCCGTTAGCGCCGTCAAGATATTTTACAAGAAGAATTTGACATTCTTTGTGGCGTTACTCGTCGTTATAACGACCCAAGTTTTGGGTTTCGGTTGGGCTGGGTTGTTCCGACCGTACTTGGTGGAGCCTGCCGGCCATGTGGTGGCCACATAATCTCGTCCAAGTCTCGCTATTCAGGTATAATCCGGTAATTTGTTTGCCACCATGTAAATTGACAATTATGTCATCCAATTGTTGTTGTGATGAAATTTACACGTTATGAGATTAATTTTAATTGATGTAATCATAAATCACGTTGGTAGTTGATAAACGATGACTAGGTAAAAAAAATTCCGAAACAGTTATCCTATCCTTATTGTTGATGCAAATATCATGTATTTACAGGGCATTGCATGAGAAACAGGAGAGGACAAAGGGTGGATTAACTAGGAATCAGTTCTTCCTCATAGCCTTCATTTGTGGTTTCGGCTATTACGTGTTTCCTGGCTATCTATTCCCAATGTTAACGTCGATGTCTTGGATTTGCTGGATATTCCCTACATCTGTTTTAGCCCAACAATTGGGTTCTGGGCTTCGTGGGCTTGGATTGGGTGCTCTAGGCTTTGATTGGTCCAGCATATCTGCTTACCTTGGTAGCCCACTAGCCAGTCCTTGGTTTGCTACTGCTAATATTGCTGCTGGTTTTGCCCTTTTCATGTATGTCATTATTCCTGTAGCTTACTGGCTCAATCTATACGAAGCCAGGAACTTTCCCATATTTTCAGATGGCCTATTCTTGTCTAATGGCCAGAAGTACAATATCTCAGCTATAATAGACCCCAATTTCCACCTTGACATGGAGGCTTATGAGCATGAGGGTCCTCTCTACCTTAGCACCATGTTCTCTTTGTCTTATGGCATTGGTTTTGCTTGCCTAGCTGCCACCTTTGTTCATGTATTCTTGTTTCATGGAAGGTAAGCTTCTTTGTTAAAGTTTGAATTTTTTTCCTTGCAATATCAAAGAATTATAACCAGAACCATTTAGTAGTTCATATTGGTACATTTCTGTCTCAATTTTTTCCTGATTTGTAATTCAAAATTGTAAACAGAGGGGGGGTTGCTAGACTAGCTTGCATATTACTTTAGTTGTGTAATTTGGACTAATTTTTACAAGGGTGTAGAGATATATTGCAGCTGAGCAAGTCTGCCTTCCAAGAGAAGAATATGGATATACACACTAAGCTCATGAGAAAATATAAGCAAGTTCCTGGATGGTGGTTCATTTGCATGCTTTTGGTTAACATCGCGGGCACCATATTTGCATGCCAGTACTTCAATGAACAACTCCAATTGCCATGGTGGGGTGTCTTGCTAGCATGTGTTGTTGCCATATCATTTACTCTCCCAGTTGGAGTGATCACAGCCACAACAAATCAGGTGCAGCGCCCCCACCCCCCCCCAAAAAAAAAAGAAAAAAAAAAACTAGTTTAAGAACTGCAATTTTCCTTTGGTGACTAAATATATGTGTATTTGATGTTATAGACTGCGCTGCTTTAGCTTTCTTCTCATAAATGTTCAATACCGGCCACTCAATATCATCCGAATCCACAATATTTTGCTTTGATTGGTGAGATATTTGTGCTAATTATGTGAACATTTTTTTAATGCTGAACAGACACCGGCCTTGAATGTGATCACGGAGTTTATCATTGGGTATATATATCCAGGATATCCTGTTGCTAATATGTTGTTTAAAGTGTATGGAAACGTAAGCATGAAACAAGGGATTGCCTTTTTGCAAGACTTTAAGCTTGGCCATTACATGAAGATTCCTCCTATTGCAATGTTCACAGCACAGGTTAGCTCCCTATGTCTTCCATTTCCCAATTAGGAATGGGATTGAAAGGAAAGACAACGATGTTTAATGTTCCATTACCTTTCTTTTCAGGTAATTGGTACCATAGTAGCTGCATTGGCGCATTTAGGAACAGCCTGGTGGCTTATGGACACTATCCCAAATATTTGTGACAGAGAATTGCTTCCAGCAGGAAGTCCATGGACTTGCCCTGGAGACCATGTATTCTATGATGCATCTGTCATATGGGGTCTAATTGGACCTCGCAGAATTTTTGGAGATTTAGGTCACTACTCAGCAATCAACTGGTTTTTCTTAGCTGGGGCTATAGCTCCCGTCATAGTTTGGCTTGCACACAAAGCCTTCCCAGATAAACACTGGATTAGGCTTATCACCATTCCTGTCCTCTTGGGTGCACTAGCTGACATTCCTCCCGCCACAGCAGTCAATTACTCTAGCTGGGTTCTCATTGGATTCGCCTCGGGATTTATTGCTTACCGATACTACCGTAGTTGGTGGACTCGACACAACTATGTGCTGTCTGGGGCACTTGATGCTGGATTAGCCTTCATGGGGGTGTTGCTGTACTTGTGTTTGGGGATGGAGCACATCAGCCTTAACTGGTGGGGTGGGGACTCAGATGGATGCCCGCTAGCTTCTTGTCCAACTGCCCATGGTGTTATAGTTGAAGGGTGTCCTGTTTTTTGATTGAGGCGTCTGTTTTCATGTTGTTCCAATGTTGTAGTTTTGTTCCATAACTTCTCATTGTTTGTAGTTATAGATGTAAATTATTTTGTAATAATGCTTCATAAATGAGATTATTCGATTAACATCGATATGTATATCAATATAAATATTTCATTCTTCATTGTTGTGAAGTTTGTCGGTCCTTTTTCAAAATATAGTTTTATCAAAGTAAAATTTTGAAGGAAATAAAAACAAAAAGAAAAGGATCACACTTCTCGCAGAGGCTCGGGGAAGCAAAAGACGAGCTATGGAAACCAGAAGTACAGCGAAAGCATCATCCCTGAGATGCAAATCCTTCGTCAACCTTCTCCTCCAAACACCGGTATGTACTTTCTGAACCTATCGAAGTATCGATCTCTTTCTCTTTTACGTAGTTGATGATCTTATTGATGTTCATGGCCTTCTTTCATTGTTCTGCGAATTCCGAACAATCTGGCCCGCAGTGTTAACATTCATACCTCGTGTAGCTTATAACAGTAATTATCTTTGCAGACAACCAATCTCAGATGGGTATTCAGCGAATTTTGAGAAAGACCACTCAAGGCTTTAACTTGATACCTTCTCATGTGGTCGGTGAGCATGAATTGTAGTCAGGCCATTCAAGGGATGCCTGTGTTCGCTACACATTACCCATTCATGGAGCTCCAAAACTTTTTTTCAGGTGTGCATTCAATACAATGTTGTTTCACGTACTGGGGATTTCTATGCAGCCTGAGAAAAGAAAACTATTCTTAACTCGGTGATTTTGAGATCTGCAACAGATATGACATTGACAACACTGAGCTTGTTTGTCAGTTCTCTTCATGATCATTAAAGAGGCACCCTTTTTTGCAGATCTGTTTCTGTTATTAGTTTAGATATATATATATAGTATCTGCATCAAATTTCAACATAGTTGACCAAGAACAAGGTGAAAGTTTTATATTTTTTCTACTATTTTTATAGGCCAACCATCTTCATACATTTCTTGACGTGGCTTTCAGAATACCATTTTGCTCTCAGATTTTTATCCTTCCCTTTGCCAGAATAACTTCGAAGATATACAAGTTATATTTCATTTTCTATATGCTTCAACTTGAGAGATAGATCCAGAAGCAAACAAAACCTGAATTTCTTTTTTCGCTTGTGGGCAACTTTTGAGAATCAGTCAGGCCTATGCTGTTTTATTAATTTCCAATTGCCATAGTTAGTGGGAATAAATATTTGCATTTCTTATGCAGGTAACTGGCCATCAGAAGATGTCCTTGCATATTTTCTTGTCAAACAAAGATATATTCAGGTTTGATATTGAATGTTACATTGCTCTCTGAAAGCTTTCATTCCTTGTTAATAGCTAGACCTCCTTGTTTTACTTGAGTTGCTGGCATTGCACTGTGGCACTTCTTTTTTATTATTAGGCCTGGTTTTATGATTTCTCTGCATTCTAATACTAAATTTTCAGGTCTAAAAGAATTATTGAGCTTGGGTCAGGTTATGGCTTAGCTGGTTTTGTTATTCCCGCAGTTACTGAAGCATCAGAAGTTGTAATCTCAGATGGAAATCCTCACGTAGTGGATTGTATTCTTTTGTAAGTTATACATAAAAATTTATTCTTAGATGTCATGTTTCAGAACGAGACAATGTTGCACCAAATATATTGAGTTTGATTTCCTGAGTCCTCACAAGTTATCAGCAATGCCCCTGCTAGTTGCCCTATGACAAAGTAAAACTTCTCTGTTCTTTTATATCTGTTTTCTCATTTCTGTTATTAAGTGAGACAACAATCACATCCACTGGATATAATATCATGTCTTCCCTTAACCTCTGTTTTTAAATGGAGAAGATATTCCCTTAGGACGTTATGTTTATTGCCTAAATTTTTATGATATTTTTGAGTGTCATGCATTGGTTGATATGTCTTGATTTTATAATAAGTGAACTCATTTAGGCTCGTTGGTGTCATCCAATGGCTGGACAAATAGTATGTAACTTGTAGAAAACCTTAGACCCTATGTTTGTTGCCTAAATTTTTATGATATTTTTGAGTGTCATGTATGGGTTGATATGTCTTGATTTTATAATAAGTGAACTCATTTAGGCTCGTTGGTGTCATCCAATGGCTGGACAAATAGTATGTAACTTGTAGAAAACCTTGGTGAGACAATGTGTGGTTAATGTTCTATAAAATGATACCAGATATAATCTTCTTGGGGAAAAAAAAATTTCTCTATACATATTCCCACATGCATATGTACAAGAGTACAGGATTTGACAACTCAAAGCAAGTTTTGTCACAATATTTTAGTATTGACAATGTATCAAGAAATTGTCCAAGGACTTGACTAATTTTCCAAGACATTTCTAAAAGCTTCCTTTTGTTTTTTTTGTTTTCCTTTCCACCTTTTGAACTAAAAATGAACCAGTTGGAGCTTGAACTTCAGATTATCAATTCAAAGGAAGTGTAACATTTCCTGGATAAACAGGATGGTATATAGGAGAAGAACTTGATGAGACATGATATTTTGGATGTTGAAGTTCTTTTCAATTTTGGTGCAAGAATTGCCATTTCCTTGTCCCTGCCTTTTGTTCTTTCTACGGAGATAGGCATTGTTGGAGGACAGACACTGGCTACATTTAAAAGTTATAATCAACTTTAAGCCATAGCAACACAACTTCCCAATTTTTACCCCTGTTTTTGGTTTATGTGGTTATTTATATTCCATGCATTCATGGTTTCTTATATCTTCTCCACTGAGTTTTCAGTTTACTTCACAGTGGTTACTCATCTGTATTTAGTACTGGTATATATGAGAACATTAAGACATTATGCAGAATGAATCACCTTTCCTCGTAGGTATCTGTAAAGAGTGGGAGCATAACCATTTTATGATTCTTTTTTTTTTCCTCTTTGTCTCTGTCTCTACTGAGAGATGCTTAGCTGGAGTAGCTCGATGGCACCCAATGTCCACACTTAGGATTTCCCTAAATCACATTTATTACCTATTCTGACTTTAGAAATTGTAGTGTTAAGGTTCAGATGTAATTAGATTTATTTGCAAAACCATTTGTTTTCCAATTTTTGACAAGCTGAAGTGATAAACAATAAACATGCTTCCCGAATAAAAGAGAAAAGAAAAGAAAATTTCTGATACAGTTTCCTTGGAACGAAACTCTGCTTGTGTGCTTCTTGTATAAATTGCTATTTAAGTTCTCTGTTCTGGTTGTTATAAGTTTTGATGTAAACATCCTTTATTTTTGTGTTTTCCAGACTCCATACTCATTCCATGTTGCTTCGTACTTCCTCATATATACTTAAATGCATACCTGCAAACCTTCATTCATATATTCAATGTATACAAACACACGTTCCTAATCTGATTTGGAGATCTAAATGTATTGAATGTCATTCTTTGGTCTGATAAATTGGTCGTGCCTATGAGATATGGAAACATTCTCTTCTTAGTTTCTTTATGAAAAAATAAATATTTCTCATTTTAATGCTTATGGGCCATGCCAGGATGATTTTACTATTAAAGCTCATAATTTCTTTAACATAGTGTTTGTAGTGAGACTTATTTCCAGAACAAATATTTTTCACCAACTGTTCTCTGATTGTAAACTGAACTTCCATGATAGTCAGAACAACACTGAAGCTAATTGTGTGAATCTGGAGCATTTGGTGTTACAATAGTGAAGTCGGTGATGCTCACTGGAATCACGAAGAGATTGTAAATTTCTCAAACACTTTTGATATCATTGTTGCAAGTGATTGGTAAGATTTATTTTGAAGTTAAATTGTACTTGTTTTCTATGCCCCCTTTTTCATCATATGGTGAATCCTAAGTGAATTATCAAATGCAGTTTACATGGTGAACGTTAAGAGAATTATCAAATGTTGTTTATGTTATACCATATCTAAATCATTATTAAGTTCGTACTAGATGTTGTTGCATGTCAAATGATGTTTTCCTTTTTGTATCGGATGAAGACTAGGGCTAGAGTTGTTTATAGTAGGACTTGTAGTCATCCTATCTGGTTGATGCCATGTTCTTTTTTGTTGAAAAAGCTTGTAAAGTTCATAAGGTGGTTGGCTGAGGATAATACTTTTTGTTGGTTTCAATTCTTAATGACTTGGATTTGTCCAGAAATCCTAATTTATTCACTAGTGGACAAAAGGCAAAGGCAATTGCATCCAGTAGCTACCGCATGAATGCATGCACATGCATATGCATAGACGTGCTTTTCTGATCTTTATGTAAAACTTACCTTCTTTGATGTCATTGATTTTAATGTTATTTTTGACAGCACTTCCTTTAAGGAATTCCACAAAGGCCTTGCTCAAATTGTCAAAAGGTTGTAGACGAAAGCAGGATCCCCTCACAGGCTTTATTTTTCGGTACTAAAAAGAGGCAATTCCTTGGACAGGTTCTTAGAGGTTTTCGAAGACAATGGCTTGCATTTCAGCATAACAGAGAAGTATGACACAGAAGTTTGGAAGCATCATCAGGATTTTATGAGTAAAGAACAAAAATACTCCAACCTTGAGAATATCACTGCTACCCACCGTTAAATAGAATTATACTATGAACATTTAGACACCAGTTTTCCTTTGTTTTCTGCATATTATTTACGCTATGCAGATTCAAATCCTGGAACATTGTGTTTTAGGTTGACCCTGTGACAGCATCATGTACCAGTAGATTCCTCCAATCCCGGAAAGGGATTTGTCGACAGTCACAACTGTTGGATCCCTTTGGTGTTTGTATTATTGAGAAATTTTCTTGTAGTCTCTTTCCAAATGAACATCCTTGATGGGTTACATGGTGGGGCCACGTTATCACCATACTGTAATATATTTACCACTATGTTATGTTAGGCCCCTAATTGATTTATGTTTTGCCGATTGGAACAGAAAGCTTGCTGATAGTATTTCTTTTGCTTGATCTAATGCATAAAGCTAGTATTTGTGGACATACTATTGGCTGGTCACTGAAACTTTTGACTGGAAGATTCCTTATCTTCATGTTATGCTCCAAGGGTAGAAATGAAAAGCTTTCACGATAGCCCTCCATGAGCAAAGAAAGAAACTCCACCTATAGAAGAAGTTGAACAATGTCAAAAGTTATCAGATGCCCTGTTGGTTCAATTTAATTAAAATTTTAAGTGGGAAATTTGTTGTTTGCTCTCCTGTTATCTTTTGCGGCAATGAACATGCAATTTCTCCAGACGGACAGGTTTTTGAATTCTTAGCTGCTACGTAAGGATCTATTAACTTGCCCTTATTGATTAATGTAACAAACTTTTTCGGTGTATTTCGAATTCTTCAGGTTCAAACATGAAGATTTTTTATTTATTTATTTATTTTTTACATTAGGAGAAGAAGAAGAAGACATTGATGTAAGATATAAAGCCAAAAAGGGTTAAAAGAAGAAGAAGAAATAGATTATGATAAAATTAAACAGTGGATGGTACCCGTCATTTGCTTTACTCATACTAATAAGTGGGGAGTCCCTGATCTTGGATTCTGTCACATGGTACAAACATGACAAATTAGGTTGTCCTGCAACAATAGAGAGTTGAATATTTTCTTTTGGTTATTAAGTAGCTAAACAGATGTACAATCCAAATCCTACGGTTGGCAAAACAACTGAAAGTTCCATCAAAATTTATCCATTTATAGGTTCTTTGCCTGATAGGCTTATACTAGACATGCTTTAGGATCATTTTCTACTTCTTTTCCAGAGAAAATTTGGTTATTAATTTTTGAGTAGCAAACAGTCCCTCACATACTCACATTCTATTCTCTTCCCTTTTTGCTTGTGTTCCCACTTTCCTTTTGGTTTACAAACATTATTGAAAAGTTGAAAATGCAAAGAAAAGAACAATCAAGAAACTGACTGAAAGTCATACTTCTTATCTTCAATAAAATAAAATGAAAGTAGTTTTGTTTCTTTTTTTTTTGTATTGCTCATGTGGCTCCCCCATTACACTCTCCAATTGGTGAAAGAATCACTCACACTGTCACACACCTCTTAATCTCTAATGTCCTCTCAAACTGGAATCTCAGCCATTTGGGGTGGCAAGTAAGTTAATAGTGTCTGCTTCTTCACAGATTTCTTGGATTTCCTTCTGTAATAATAGTAATAGTGATGTTTAAAATCCTGCTACAAACAAACTTACAAGCAATTATAAGCAAGTTTTAGGGGCTTCCCTTTTCACAATTCTGTTGTCCAATCACTTGGTGTGAAGTCTCATCTCCTGTATTTTCTAATTTATATTAATGAATCATGATTGAAAGGTGAACAAATAGCTTGAAACCTACCCATGATATGGATCATGATGAGACTTATGAGTGTGGAAAAATTATTTTTGTTTTCACCATTCATTGTGGTTTAGTAGTATAAAATAAATCCATAACTATGTTGGTTAAGAAAAATAATTTTTTGAAACTTTATGTACTTTTTTTAATTTTTTTTGGTCCAATTGGATGCTTAAATTGACAAGTTGATTTTTCCTGATGATAACATTTCAGAAAAGTGTTTGAAATATAAGATTTCCAGCAAATAGTGAAGCGCTTGTATGTTGCTTTTTGTTAATGGTGGATCAATTGGACATTCACTTTAAGTTAATCAACAGAGTTATTATTACATGTTACGTGCGGCCTTGGATTCCTCAGAAATATCTCACTCAGGGCTTTTAACTAATATCTTCTACATGTTTAACCATTCAAACTTACAATTAAGAAGAAAGAAATACTTTGTTGAATATCAATTTACTGAGCTAACAAACCATTTGCAATGAGCCAAAATAACATTGGATTTGTCTATTCCAAACATATGATAGTATGTCCTACAAAGGGGTATTGGGCCCTAGTGTTTTGTAGGCATACTATCCTGTGTCACTGACACAAAATAGGACAAACCCAACAATAAAATCTACTAAAATTGCATGATTACCCATAAAAAAAATTAATTACTCAATACTATTATGCAACGTTCTCTCAATGCAATTGGGAATCCTGTTTAGTCTCACATGGCCTTACTTTTAACTCTTTTAGGTTGGAATTTGCAAATGAAAAGGAAAGGAGGAGAGACAGAGCTAGTTTCCAAGGCAATGAGACAAGCAAGCTTTTTAACTTTGGTATTGGTTCATACTAAAGGAAGACACTTTGTTCTTTCCTACTTTTAGATTTCCTCTTATTTATGACTTTTGCTTTTAATCCAAAGGCTTGGAATTGTAAAACTATAACAATTACCAGAACTCATTAATGAAATAACAAAAATAATATTATAGCTTTTCACAAACAGAAAAAAGAAAAAAGTACTCTATAACTAGATCAAAATGCTAATACTTTACATAGTTTTAATTAATGTATTTAACATTAAAATATGAGGTTTCTGCAAGTGGAAAGTGGGTGGTTTACAATCTGGATTTTGCCAACCTCTCTCTCTCTCTGATTGCCCTACAGTGCAAGAACTAATTTATCACCAAATTGATGTCCTTGATGCTTTGTGAATTGAGTGGTCATCACCAAGAAGAGGACATGCACAAACTACAAGAATAGCAAGGAAAGAATGGAAGCAGAGGCTAAAAGAAATGCAAACAAAGTATCACAAGGTTGGGTTCTAATTGAAGCTCCTGTAGCCAAATTTGCTAGCCATTCTGTACTTGCCAATGCAGCTGCCTGAATTTGTGATTCTGACCCAGACCCATCTGTAGTCTTTGGAGAGGAATCACCAGAAGACTTCAAACTGCAAAACAAAGAAAAATTTCCATATTACTTGTTAATCATAAAGCATATAAATTTGGAGTATAAGAAAAAAAATTAAACTTGCTAAATTTTCTAATTAAATTACAAAATCTGCTGCAGCTGAACTATACCTTGGAGAAGAAGAAGGACAAAGTGTGATTCTGTAATCTGTAGCAGTACACGTAAATGTACTGGTGGCATCATCGTAGGCATAGCTATAAGACTTGGGGCACGCCGACTTGAACACTTGGGAGTACATAGACGGCTGGCAAGTAGAAGGTGAACTATACGCGCCGCTGCAACAGTATTCAGGTTTCCCAAACGCTTCACAAGCACTCTTACAAGCATCACCGCCGTCTACCCTTAATTCCGATGGACACCCACGGTTTAGATCCGTCACACAACCCGTGCTCGCGCAAGGACCTGATCCTCCATTCCCTTCAACCACCATTGGTAGATTGTATCCATCAACCAGGCTTACATCATAGTAGTCTTGAGAACCAGACCCAAGTGTGAATTCAGCTAAAGTAGCAGGAGGTGTTGCGCCAGCGCCGTTACACTCTACCTGGCCGGAGCCACAATCTCCGGTGGCACACGTTCCATGCCCTGTAGTATCAAAATTGCAGCCAGTTCGACCCCAGAACCTACCGGACCAACCTGTTGGAGCTTGGAAGGAACGAGAGCTACCCTTTGTGAGCTCAAATCCTGTGCTTCCTAATACTGGGCTGCCTAGAATTCCAGGCCAGACTGTAAAATCGCACTTATTTACGAATGTAAATGTAGCCCCTGAAACCCCTAAACAGAGCACAAAAGAGAATTATGAATCAGTTTCATTAATTCAGTGTAAAATTACCACAATTGATGAAGACCCAGTTCTTAAAATTATTATTATTACTTAAATTTACCTTCAGAAATGAGAAAAAGGACAAGGCTGAACAACATTGAACAAGAATTGTGCTGAATCGAGAATAGACCCATTATTGGTTTCTTCCTCTGTTTCAGTGAAAATTATAAAAATAAGCAATATTTTTATTAGTTAGGATGATAATGAATATCCAACAATTTCTGGGTCAGAATTGCTGGGAGAGTTGCATTAAAGGGTAAGCAAAAAAAATGAATTGCAATATTCAAAGAAGGGATTTTTTATTATGTAGTGGATAACACTTGGAGAGGATGAATAGTGAACAGGCAGGGGAACTACTACTATCAATAAAACAGAGCAGAGTGTCTCTCTCTCTGTCTCTTATAAAAAAGAGTGGAAGAGAAGAAGGTAGACAAGGAGTGGTGGAGAATCTCAATTAGGGGCTCTGCATTGCTACTTATAAAGAATTGAAATGAAATGAAAAACAACAACCAAGTCTTCTCTGTAACTGAAACAAAAAACAGAGGAGGGGACACCTTTCTCTTTACTTACCACTGGAGCTTCAGGTTGAGCAATAAAAAATCCATTCATGTCGGTGAAAAAGTTCCTGTGTTTTTGAAACAACTAGTGCCTTCTATAATTGTTAACGTGGCAATATTCTATTTGTTAAAAATTTTACTTTTTTCTCAGACATTGTCAAGACCACATATTGCTCACCACGTTGATGATTATAAAATATCATGCATTGTGTACAAAGTATCTTATTCTTCCTTCAAAATATCTTTATTATATATATTTTTTTTGTTATATACCCACATTCAAAATTAATTAGTAAAAATATGGAGTTTAAGTTGATAAAAATCTCAATTCATGTAGTTTTAAATATTCTTTGTTATTTATTTACATAAAAACTATATATTAGACTTGTTTGGTTTTGTTATGTTTGTTATGGTTTTTAAAAAGATATTGTTCTTTTTTAATTTAAAGTTATTTTTAAAAAGTTACTGTAATAGTGTTTGGTAAAATAATATGAAATTGATTCTCAATTTGTAAAAGTCATAAAATTAAGTTAGTATAGTAATGTTGTGACTTTTTTATTAAAAATTAAAATTATGTTAGTTTTTAAATTTTTTTGTAACAGAAACTAATTTTTTAAAATATTTTTGAAGTGCTTTCAAATATTCTTAATTTTGAAAGTCTGAAGCATCCCAATTATTTATATAATAATGTATGTAGTGCATATTGTAGATAAATTTAAGATCATCCTTAATTCAAAGTTTTTAACAAAGTATTTGAGTACTTTTTCCATTTCTGAGCAGTGTAATAGAATTTGATCGTTGACTAATTAGTCACTTCTCGTCAACTCATTTAGTTGGCCGAGCCAAATTATGCCATATCAATTAAAATTGGTGGAACTAGTTTTTGATTTCTCAGAGGAGACATATTTTAATAATATTAGTTAGGTAAACAAGAATATCTGGACTTTTCATTGAGTTTATGAATTTGACGACACCGTTTATTGTGGGTAACTTGGTTTCTGAAACTTTGTGCAAGTATAGCCAGTTAGTTCGTCGGTGGTTTTATTAGTTGTAAGTGAGTGAGTTATATTCATTCTCATCCATCATTTATGTTTTTGAGACATACTTTTCATTTTTTTTTTTTTTTTTTTCTAACTAGGGACAACTTTAGTCCTGTTGTCTAGTTTTGCTGGTGACAATGCCATGTTATGTTAGTCATACATGTGCATAAAGAAAGCTTTATTTAGTTAGATCATGAACTATGAAACCATAGGCCATGTCAATTTACACAGTCAATTTGGCAAATGGATATTGTTTAGTCTAATTTAATTGATTTTTATGTGTCTAAACAATTTTGATGATCGATCATAAATTAATAAACACAAGTTATATAAAAATAAAAATTTAATTTTGGACTAGATCATATTTTATGTATATCAAATATGCTTATTTTTAAATCAAATTAAGATTTAACAAATTCCGAATCAAATCATTTTCGTATATCAAACCACGCTTAGATTATTTCGTCCTAATTACATAGCTAATTTTAGTTACAACAAGTCTATCCACGATACTAATGACTAAGAAAGCAAATTTACATGTGAAAGTAAATTTGTAGACCCCCTGATGTGTGCTATGACGTGATTAGGTTAATTAAAAGAAGAATGCCTTGACTTATGAATACGATATAAGTGCGTCAAGATGAATCAGCTTGTTGAATATGTTCTTCAATTAACTTCAACAAATTCAAATCAATTATTAATTATATCTTTAATTATTTTAACTTATCACTTTAATGATAATTATTATAATCTAAGTTACACATTGAGTTTAAAAAGTCACAATGAGATGTTAATTGGTTTTGTATATTTAATTAAACAATAAGTTAACGAGTGGTCAGTAGTTAAAAGATCACATTGGACCACTCAATTTGTTCTACTGCTATAAATAATTAATATGTATATCACATTAATTAGATTTATATCAAATCATAATTCTTTAAAGATGAAAGTTCAGATTAAAATTCCTCAACAACAACAAAATAACTAAAATAAAAGAAAATTCAAAACATGTTTTATTCTGATTAAATCATGTTTTCGTTCTCATTGCTAAAACTTATCAAGAATTAAATTAACTATGCATTAAAATTTATGACTACTTATCAATAAGAGGACTAGCTAGGTATGCATATTAGGGCCCTCCATTGATGCATTTTTACGCCGTGTAAAGCACATGATGAGGATAAGATTTGAAAGCTTTTTTGATCCCTTTTGTGCAAAATTTTCTTAAATTTCTTCCTCTTGCATTCAATTCACCAAAGAATTGATCTTTTATAAAAGATTTGCGTCATCACCAACACGACATTGATTTTGATACTAAAAAGATTTTCTTGTATAAAATAATAAATAAAGATAGGTGTTGAAATCCCTTTTCTCTCATTTCAATCGCTAGCTTTGTCAACATTTGTGTTTCTTAATTTGTATTATATTGACTAATTATGAAGAGGGAATCTTACCAATTAATTGATTGTTATATAAAAAAACAAAAAAAGACATTTTATATTACTAGTGACTATATATATTCAAAGTTGGCTTGATTTATTTGCGTTATATGATTGATGATGAAAAAATAAGTATATTATATATAAAAATAAGTTTGTTGGTATATTTATAGAGGATATAGTATTTTTATTCTGGACACAATGATATTTTAACAATAATAAAAAAAATTAATTCTCATCAATAATGTTTGCTTTTTATTAGAAGAGAGAGCAAAATCGATGTATAATCAAAAAGCTAATGAATGAGAGAATGAATAAGTTAAGGGTGTAAAAGAAACGATATGAAAAGGGGGTCAAATTAAGGAAGAAAATGTGATGTGGAAGCAAACATACATGAGGAGGCAAAAGTGGTAAGAATGTACTTTAATTAATTTTGTTGCATTCTCAAGATAGGGTTTCTCCAAAGTGCCTTCATTTTTTTAATAATTCTTTTTTGTTATAAACGATCAGATAATTGCTTGGCTCAACTTGACTAAAATATTGTGCTTCAAATTGAACAAGTTGTAGGTATTAATTTGTTTTATTTTAAGATATCTCTTATCAATCTTGTGAATTTTTTTGTTGAATCTTATATAATCCAAACTTTAAATATCTAATTTAATTATAATAATTTATAATTATCAGATGTTCACATTAAATAATAAACTTTTTTACTGATAACTTAATTCAAGTAATTGATATATATCTTTAGGGTCGAATAGTACACTTACAAAGACTTGAAAGTAATGTCCCAAGACACATGATAGTTAATATCTGGGACAAAGACATCTTAACATTAGGTATGATGAAATGAAACTAAAGTATAATAACAGTAACAAAAAGAAGTCACTTGGATGACCCTAAAATATATATGAAGTTTGATTTGAAGAGGAAAAGCGAACTACTTTAATTGAGTGAGATAAGGATAGGATAGGATAGGAAATGTATGATCCACGTCAATTAGCCTGAAATTGTACAAAAGTTGTGGGCTGCTCCTTGACAATTTTGGTTGCCTACTTGATATGGCATTGACCTTTTTAAAGCCCACTAACATGCAGTACCATCTAAGCCCACAAAGAGAAAAATTTGCACACTTTATAGAAAGTTAGTTGACCTTCTTAATGATCTTATCCATTTACAAACATTGCAAATTTTGATTTAACTTCATTCTAAGGTTATAATATGTATATATGTAATTGAAAAGTCTAAACTTTCTACAAATTGAGTCCAATATGGCAAGACTTATATGTGTATAAATGCGTGGAAAAGTGATAAAAAAGATTTTTGGGTAAGATACCGATTTAGTCTTACTTGATAATCTAAGTTTTTTTTTTCTTTAGCAATTGTGTGGTTAGTTTATGCACATTTCTTTCATCTAGTGAAAAATAGACCATCAATACTAGATTACAAAATTTACTTTTTACGACATTTTCCAAAAAAATTCGAACCCAAAAATTATACCTATAATGAATATCTTTGAGTTCTTGAGGAGCTGATCACAATTCCCATTTACTTGGCCAGTATGGTTTTGAAAGGATGGTCCATGAATATTTGTATATATATGCACACTGAGAAAGGAGCAATTGAAGTAGATGTGTATACTTGTTCTCTTTGGGGATAGATAGAACTGAAAGAAAATGGAAATTAAGGACGTGACAGTATGGTTTCCCTCTACCGTATGTATAAATATTGGTGGTAGTCATTCTCATTATTCCATTTATCTTATAGTTTTTGGATATATATATATATATATATACTGCCTTTACAACTTGGAGAATCTTGAATTTTGGAAAGCAAAAGGTGATAACATACAAGAGAGATCATGATGTGCATTGCAATATACACCAAATACACTTGTAATTCTTGAATCCAATTATTCTCTTGGTTAAATTGTACCATTTCACAAATTGTCATCTAAAAATTTATTCTATGATAAATAAAATTTCAACAAATTAATGTTTGTCCATCTTACAAAAATGATTAATACTTAATAACGTAAAAGACAACAATAGATATATCACTTCTTATTATTTTTTTTTTTAATAAATAGATATTTTGAGATATATTTTTAATTTTAAAATTTGTATAAGTGAGAATTTTATATTCAAGATGTTTCTTTACATCATTTATATATTTTAGATATTTCATACGTCGACCCATATCAAATATTTATATGTTAAATGACGTTAAAGATATATATCAATCAAATGACATAATATATATGTTGAAAATATCAAAAGAGAAACGCAACTTCTTGAATGAGAGAAAGAAGATTGCAATGTGAAAGAATTAGAATAATGAGACATGGAATCTCACATACCTAGTGGTGAAGTAAAGGGAAGTTTTCAATACCAACTTGACCATTAGTGTAGTCTTGTTTTTACCTCTTTATGTTGCACTTACATGACAATGTATGCTTCTTTAAACAAATTAATTGCAGTAGTATATTGTGAATTATGAAGGCCAATCATTCCAAGATAAAAGAATTAGATTTTTGGAGAAATAACAACCAAACAAATTGTAATTAAGCAACCAAAATAAAAACAAAAACAAGATTACTTCTATATATAAACAACAAAATCTCTTCTGTCATTAATAGGCGGCAGTCTAATCAAAATTGTTCTCCTCCTTATTTTGTACTACTATATATATATATATATTTAATTATTTACAAATCGAAAATCCTACTATAATTAATTAATAATGCCACGTATGCAGTCTGCTTCCCCTGTTTGTATTCTTTGGTGGCATTCAGAAACCTTTTCCAACTCTCAATGTCTAAAAATTATATGTCGATGGTGTATTCAATTGCCAGCCAATAACAGCTTTAACAACAACATCCATGTTGTCAACTTTTACAACCTCCGACCGAAACAATTGGAGGAGAAGTGAAACTCCACCGCCCGCAGCTTTGTTTGAGACGGCCGCCCCCCACCACTATTAATGACGGTGGGGTACTTAGGGAGCAAGAAATCTCGGGGACTCCAGCTAATATTAAATTAGCTGGCAAAACCGCCAAATCGCCGCCATAACGGTCATAATACCAACAACCAATTTAGCTGACCCGTCACGATGACCGGCTGAAACATCTACCGCCACAGGGTATTTGGCGCCATCCGCCGACTTCAGACTGCAAATGAAACCCACGAAAAAATTAATTTTATTATTTATATAATAATATAAGAAAATTCGTTTAATTTATGTAAGCTTACCTAGTAGAAGGGGTCGGGCAGAAAGTGATAGCGTAATCCGCGGATGCACATGTGAAGGTACTGGTCCTATCGTCGTACGCATAGCTGTAAGCGCGTGGGCATGAACTTTTAAAGAACGCCGAGTAAGAGCTGGGTTTGCACGTGTCGGGAGTAGCGTAAGTGCCACTACAGCAATATTGTGGATCCCCGAAGGCTTCACACGCGCTCTTACAAGCCACGCCGTTTACCCCGTCAACGCTTGTCTTAAGCTTGAGTTCTGTAGGACACACGCTGTTTAAGTCCAGAGAACAACCTGTTACTGTACAATTCCCTCCGGTACCGCCTTGAGGGACAAGAATCATAGGAAGGTTGTAACCGTCAACGAGGCTAACGTCGTAGAAGTCGAGCCCACCGCTACCGTTTAGTGTGAATTCTGCGAGTGTGGCTGGTGGGGCAGCACCGCCACCAGTGCATTCTATGGTGGAGGAGCCACAATCACCGGTGATGCATGAGAATTTTCCAGTGGAGTCTTGGGAGCAAAGGGTTCGACCCCATAAACGGCCGGACCAGGAAGTGGGAACAGATAATGAATTTGACTCTCCGGGTTGGAGGGGGAAACCTGTAGTTGGAAGTTGTGCAGTTCCAGCGTTTGATAAAATGCCTGGCCAAACTGTATAGCTGCACTGGTTTATGATTGTGAATGTTGCTGAATATGAACCTGTAAAATGTTCACTTTGTAAATAAATAAATAAAAAGGGTTCAATTTATACCATTAAAAAAAAAAAACACAAACTAGAAGTTAACTGCAGAACAGAGGAAATTGAGTAATTGGTATATGAATGGATGTTTAGTCGGTTACCTGTAAGGAATTGAAGGAGAAAAAGAGTGAAAATAATGGGAGACAATGAAATAGAACTCATTGCTGAAGGAATGTGATTTAGCTTCAGTTTCTTTAGTTGGGGATGTTTGAAAAATTGTGGGATGCAGGGGATGTGTATTTATAGAGGTGGAAAAATGTGATGCCATGTGCAGGAATGGATTAGGGGTGTGGGTGGGGCAGGGATTCTGGGTGAGGACCCACGTTTGCACACGCATGCAGAAGCCGCTAAGTTAAGGTCGGCAACAGTGTCTCTGTTTTTTGGTAATATATACTTGCGTAAGGTACAGAGCAAAGAAAAGGGTTTTTACTCATAATGAAACAGAGAGAGAGTCTGGAAGACTGCAACAGAGGTGGCACAGAGAATCTAATAGCTCTGAATTCGACGAATATTAAGTCGGAGCTCAGAATGGACGGCTCCGAATTTACACAGAGAAACCATTAGACAGTATAACCACGACAGTGCCTGTGGCATTGAGCACATGATTCAAAAACATAGTTTAGTTAATAACACCACGCTTAAACTCAATTTAATCAAAACTCAAAAATGGTCCCCAATCATCCATATTCTTTGTAGTCTTACTACTGTCTTGCCCCATGCTTGCAATGGGTGTGCTGTCGACTTGTAGTTATTGAACATGGGTCACAACTAGGCCTAAAATTGGCCATGGGTAAAGGATAAAGTGGCCCAAAAGAAGCAATTTTTAGGTTTTCGGTCTTACAGCCCAATAGAACATATTGAGGTTTCTCATTAACAAAAGAAAGTAAAATTGTATTCTGTTTTTCAATTTTGCCCTATGAAGCTTGGAAGAGTTATTTGGCAAGGAAATTTGGAAGCAATTTATTATTTGCTTTAAACCAAGCAACCAAGTGGGCAGTAATTTTAGACAATTGTGGGTTGACGTGAATGAACTTGTCCAGATGTATGTCCTCTGAGAAACCCAAAGGGCGAACTTCCGAACAACCCCCTAAAATGACCCTCTCCCATTGGGTCGGGTCAAAAGACATCTTTCTTTAAATCAGTCTGAAGAGCTGAAGCAGTGGACCCCCTTCTGGGCTCAAGTTGAGGTTGGAAGGTAACACTTTCCCCTCAACCAAGAGACTTTTTTTTTAAGAGATACACTTGAATATGACAACATAATTATAATTTCCAGATAAGCTCCACAACTTGCTCAAATACCTCAGCCATGGTTCAATAAGAATGACTTCAGCCTATAGCACAAGATAGTAGATGTCAGCTTGTCACAACTCACAATTGGTAGCAACAAATTGGCTACAAATGAGGACGAGGAGGAAGACTATCACCAATTTGTACCTTACAAGATGGTACATGGTACATGGTACATGGTAACAAGGTAGAAGAATAGCACAGAAGTGGCACCCCTTAAGTACAAGTGGGCAACCAGACAACAAAAGACAACCATAACCCCAAATGAATAACTTCACACACAACAAAAGACAACCATAACCCCAAATGAATAACTTCACACTTTTGATCAAGGCTAAGAATTCTAAAAATGCTAACCCAATCAGTACCTAACAACATTCGAACAATCAGCATAATGTGGAGAGACCAGCAATCCACCTGTTATTCTCAAGCAGTTAAGAGAAGATATGCTGTAACACACAAATGTCCCGATCTTGTATCATTGAAAGGCAATAACACAACCTATACAATTGATGACACAAATGTTTCAGGCACAAAGCGATATCTAGTTTACAAGAGATGTCTGAACCCAATAAAAAGGCAAAGAAAACCAAAGGCAAAGAAGAGTTGAAATAAAAAGGCCCGCGAAATCATAAGTGAAAGAGATGATCATTAGATGTTTCAATGTCAAATGCAAAATTAAAAGATCATGAGAAAATGCAATGACAAAGCTAGCGAAGGTATGGAAATGTGACAGCAGAAAGCTAAAAAACAAGCCAGATAATCACAAATAAGCCAATAAAATGATGAATGACACCCCCTACCACCCACCCCCAGAAAAAGGTTAGTAATAATAACTTCACTCTAGTGACAATATTCCTCTCTACTGATGCTCTGAGACTCTTCCAGAGCATTCTTCTTCCTCCTTACCTTTTAGAGACTTTTCTACAAAAATTTAACCTACAGTTCATTACATTTAACGTTTGTACAATTTGCCTGGATCCAATAAATGGTTTGGTAACTAACAATTGGTTCCAAGTCCATACAACTTACAACATTGGAAAAACTCACCTCTCTTGTGTTTTTGAATAGCTTTAAAAAGCTCAATTGCAAAAGGCTCCATCAACAAAACTTACCAAGAAAAAGCCATTTTCCAACATAACTTAACAAAGAAAGAAAGAAAGTTGGACAAGGAAAATGAGAAAAACAGCGTCAAACTTGTATGCGAAGTAGAACAATTGGTCATATCTAGGGAAATAATTAGAAAATAAATCGTAACTCATGGGCTCAGCCAACAGCAAGAGTTATTATGACCAAAAAAGAGAGATACTATTGTTGCCTGTTCATTCAAAATTATGATATTAATTCTAATCAGGTCTCGCACAACAATAGACAGTTTTATTTTACCAGAAAGGTCTAGTAGGTTGGCCACTGCAGCGCCCATCAGTGCTCCAAAACATATGAAAACACATGGCATTCATCGAATACAAACTAAAAAAACTAATCCAAACTCATCCCACAATATCCACATGGTCAAAGAACAGCATATATTAAACCATCAAACAAAATTCTGAACTACACTTAAAAAGATATTAGATTTAAACTCCGCAATTAGAAATTTATTCCATGGTCATTGATAACAAATAGAAACTCAGAGAAACCTAATCCTTTAACTGAACAACGACATATGTAAGGGCAAAAATTAGCTGTCAATAAAGTAAATTTAACTAGAGCCAAAATCAAAATCCTTTGCCATAAACATCCTATGTATAAACTTCATTCTTCAAAAAAAATAAGATATTAGAGTAACCAGTAAAGGGAAAAAAAGAGAATATGTACTATTACTCTTCTATATTCCATCAAGCTGCCTTTGGGCATTCTCTAGCGAAATGCCCTTGCTTCCCACAATTGAAGCACCCGTCTCCTCTAGCTCCACCGCCATTGCCAACAGAAAACCTTCCGCTTTCTCTGTCACAATCCCTAGCCAAGTGACCGAAGTCACCACATCTATAGCAAACTCCACCACTGCTACCGCCATTACTTCCACTATTACAGTCCTTAGCTATGTGGCCATACTCACCACATGTATAGCAAGACCCGCTACCGCCACCAGTTCGTCCCCTACCACCGCTGCCGTTGGTTTCATGAGAGCAATCCCTGGCAAAGTGACCAACTTGGCCACAACTAAAACAATTAGGGCCACCAGCATTACTGACACGGTTGCAATACCTAGCTAAATGCCCAAAACTACCGCAATTGTCGCAGCCATTACTAGCAGAACAACCTCCACCGTTGCGTCTATCCCCTACTCTTCTTCCACCGCCACGGCCACCTCCACCACCATTACCATAATTACCCGGCTTAATTGGCTGCAGAGGAGCACCGTCAGGGCCGGTGACGTCAACAGCTTTGGTTTTCCCATTCTCGCTAGCGATCAGGAACTCAACACGATCGCCTTCTACAAGTTTACGAATGCCATCGGATTTGATCGAGGAATGATGAACAAACAGATCATCACTACCATCATCATCAGGCTCAATGAAGCCAAAGCCCTTAACATTGCTGAACCACCGAACCACACCGGTTGATCTCTCCACCGCCATTGGATTTGAACCCAATACCAGACAAAGTTCCAAGTCCCTTCTCTTCGTACAACGCCATCAGTGAGAGGCTGTATATATAGGGAATCACAAGGCAAAGAATCGAAGGCACCTGTCGCAAAACCCAATCCCAACCCAAATCCAATTCTATTTCCTAATTCCACTACGTTTTCTATTTTATTTTTTTTAAAGTAAAAAGAAACAAAAAAAAAAAAAAAAAATTGGTTAAATTGATTTGATCTTGGTGGAATTTGCCAATTTGATGCAATATAAGAATGGGCCCTTCACTATGATGAAAATAATATATTTTTTTTAACATTAGGATGTTATACTAATTAATTTGATTCCTAAAAACATTCAAAAAGTTTAGAACAAATTAACAATTTTTTTTAGTGAAAAAAAGGATAAATTATACAAAACAGCTGAATAATTGAATTAATAAAATCATTGGATGACAGCAATTTCTTATAATCATTCTTGAAAGTTAACATTTTTCAATAGTACATTATTCTTATTATTATTATTAATATAGATTATTAGGGTGAGCATTGTATATTAATATTCCAATAAAACTTCCAAAAATTGTCCTTTCGATCGTGAAAATAGTTATTCAATAAAAAAATTTGAAAAAGAGTAATCTCTTAAAATCGTAGATTTCGTGCATTGAAAGTATGAATGTTTATGTTAACTCATTGAAAAGGTGTGAGTGTGATAATTGTACACTACATGGGTGACAAGAAGTGATCCTTAGCCAAGAAAGATTGAGTATTTAGTTTGTGTGTGTTTTTGGAGGAGGTAGTGGATGGGTGTCAAACATCTATACCAGTACTACACTACTCTACTTTCAGTTCTTTTTCCTATACTGATTATTAGGATCCAGTCTTTAACTAATCTCTGAATCACTACAAAACAATTTTTTGAATAATGTATAATACTCTAATCCTATAACTAAAATACTTTTTCACCTGTTTCAGAACACACAGGGTTACCAAGCTTGGGAAACTCTGCACTAGTCAAGGTCTCTTTACAAGGAAGTTGCTATGGCTAGCCAGTCAGGCAGTCAGAAGGTTTGAACTTCTGATAGTTTTATATCAGAAAAGTTTATGATTCAGCTAAACAAGCTATGCTTTGCTGAGAATAATTAAGTCCATTACCAGATTTCAATACTCACTATCTCTATTAAGAATTAGGACAGAAAATTCAAGAAGAAGTTGGAGTCAGCGTCAATTTTATTGCATGATTCCTCAAAAATACTTCTTGTGTAAGGGTATTTGGAACAAAACTAACAAAGTAAAACAAAATTACAAAGGCATTACCTATCTACACAGAATGCAGTGGGAATCATCGGAAGGTTTCTGCATGAAATAGATATATTTGTACAGGTAAACATGAATTAGTAGACTTCAACATTCCATTGTTCCGCTTTCTTCAACTGCCTCCTGTACTCCAGCCAATCAATGCCTGAAAAACACAGTGAACATTATATAGAAATTCTCTTAAAGTATAACTATAAGTATATGTTTGTTACCATCTTTAGCAGCCAATGACACCATTATGTCATCAATTCCCTTTTCCATTCCTTTCAGTCCACACATATAGACATAGGTATTATCTTTCTTCAGTAATTCCCACAGCTCTTCTGCATACTGAGCCATTCTGGTTTGGATGTACATCTTTTCACCTTTCTCGTTAGTTTGCTCTCTGCTTACAGCATAGTCAACCCTAAAGTTGTCGGGTGCTTTCCCCTTCATCTTTTCAAATTCCTGTAAAACCCAATTGAGAGGTATCTATGTCTTAAATTAAAAGATCTTAAAAAGAATAGGATAAGGGAGGAGAGTCCAATTCATCTGACCTCCTTGTAAAGAAGTGAACTGCTTGTGGGAACACCCAAGAAGAGCCATGCCAAGCCATTGAACTATACCATGCTAAAATCTCAGTTAATCACTAAACAAGATTCACTTGTATCTCTCAATATGTAAAATTTATGTCAGTCCCAAAAGTACAAGTCATTAGAACCAACAGTTGTTTGTGGCTATCAAGAACCACGCGACAATGTGGGTTTGATCATCATATCAATCATTTAACTACTGATTCACTTGGTACCCAACTCTTGCATCAGATATTATGGAAAGTACCATTTATTGTAACAGTACTCACTGTATTAGGCTTTGCCTGTTTTTTCATTATCTGGTTCACGTAAGTTACATTACTAAAAGGATGTAATTTTTCAGAACATGAAATCTACCTTGTAGTCTTCATACTTCTCAAAGAACATTTTCCACAAAAATGAGCGGAAAGGAGCAATACCAGTTCCAGTTGCAAGCTGCACCACAGAATTCCATGAACAACAATGGAAATGAAACATATAAGCAAAACAGCCACAGTGAATGCAAGGAGGATTTCACAATCCCCATATTAAGATGTTAAATTACCATGATGACAGTAGCATTAGGATCTTTTGGCATAAGCATTTCCTTCCCAACAGGTCCTGTAATCTTTACATCAGCTCCTGGTTTCAAGTCACCTGGATATACATACAAACAATCAAAGGGTTGGAACAAATAGAAGTGTCACTTTAGATATTTCCCTCAGAAAAGTACATTCTTTGATTAGATTTATCTGACATTCTAAGCACAGTTAGATTTCTTTTAGACGAGTAAAATAAAATTAGGGTTCTGCAATCTGCATCCTTACACAAGAAGTTTGAGCAGACTCCTTTAACAACTTCTCCTTGGTCATTTGTGTACACAAGCCGTTTCACACACAGAGAAACCTGCATGATGGCAATGATATCAGACCACTCAATGAATTGAAAATAGTACATAAAGGAGGGATAACTTTCTTCTTCTTTTTTCAATATATTGAATGATAAGATGATCTTGCAACAGGGACAATGTTAAGATACACTCAGCAACTCAACTAATAAACCAATAACTTGAGGTTGACTGGCATGTCTGATTTAAAATCATTAACCAATTCACATAATTATATTACAAATGCAACAGTGAAATTTAATGTTAAATGAAAACCTCAACTACTCACAGTTTTGGAGTCTCCAAAGTCACCAAGGGCACTGCTGGCAATTGAGTATAATCTCAGTTTGTGAGGCTTTCCATTCTTGTCAATACCATCTGCAATTACCCCAATTGATTGTCCTTCTCTGTAAGGGATCTCGCCTAAGATTCAAATGAATCTGTTAGCTCAAGAGACTAATTGTAATCACAATCAGCGGGCTAAAAGTGATCAAATTTCTTCATATGGTAAAGGAAATGTGCTTGATTCTTGATGTATCATATATTTTCCGCATATATCACATTAAAACCATATGGGTGCAGAAGGAAATGGAAATAATGAATAGAAAGACAAGATAGCACATACCCTCAGTGCTGAAGACCATGTGCCACGTTTCTCCTGGAGCATCATCCCCAGTAATCTTAGTGTTGAGAAGGCACTTGGAAATGTACGGGTTTTTGGGTTTGAACTTGTTCACAACCACACCTTCCTCCTGTTTTTTGGATTCCTTCACAACCTTAGCAGGTGCTTCTGTGGTGACTTGGGCTCTGATTGAAACCAATCTCCCACTGGTAGAAACATCTCTGTACTGCAATGGAACCTGAAAAAGCAAAAACCAGATCATGCTTTCTAACAAGTCGGTTACAATACTAAAGTTTTTGACTCTATTGGAAAGTGTTTCTGAAGTTTACCTTCTTGAATATAACTCTTTCTGGTGAGATGATAGATGTCCTGCTGGGTAGAGAGGGTGGACTTGGAGGAAGGAAGGGAGACTGATGCAGTTACAGCAGCCGCCATGGTGCTATGAAACTTGTGAATAAGAGAGATCACACAGATACAGTAAGAGTAATGTTTAATGAGCTGATGAGGTGTTGGTAAAGAAATATGAAAGCAGAGGGAGCCAGAATTTTCTCCCCCCTGATTAGGGATTATGTAAGATTGGGTGGATAAGATTTTAAGGCCAATGCATTGGCTGATGTGAGGATAAGTCTTTATGTTACGTATGACTCTCACCCCATTGTGAGTACCCTTGTAGTCTCTGGCCACTACTATGATATATGCCATTAGATTCACAATTCAAAAGGGTCATGTGTAGATGCCTTGATGGGTATACAGAAAGAGAAAGCTACTACTAAGGCCCGAATTTTGTTATTGTTCTAAATACAAAACTGCCACAACTAATTTACTACTTACATCAAAATTTGAGAAACTTAAATAATAATTGCTCAGTGTACAAAGTCCCTCTCACTCATTCGTGCGAGAGAATTCAATTATCCGTGCACTATAGATTCCAACTCATGCATATCATTTTAATTTCCTAATATTTTTACTATACTCCCCCTTTTTGCTAATCATTTTTTATACACTTGAAATACAAAGTTTCTAATATTTTTGTGTAAAAAAAAAATTAAACTAGAAAATGGAGGTAGCAAGAGATGAACATAAAACTGAAAATAAGACACACTAACAAGGTAACAGGAAGACTTTGTAAGAGAAGGGAGATGGAAATTGGAAATACTAACCTCTACTATTGCCTGCCAATATAGCAAAGTAACATCATCCTTTCTCACAGGCTACTTAGAAAACAATTTAGACTTTGGAATTGCAACAGTCAATTGAAGCAATCCCTCAAACGCCTAAAGAGCACCCATCACTCCAAATTCTTAAATACCGTTTCAATATCTTTGTTAGAGCCTAACGGTTGCGCTTCAGAAAAGTTTTGGTGCATTCCTTAAAAAAGAACTCGCGCTTTGTGTTGCATTCCTGTAATAATACAGATGAGATGCATAGTGAAACGACAGCGTTTATAAAGATCGCGTGCTCATGGCAGTGAGGCTTGTACGGACGGTGAATCGATTTCTGGGCACACATAGTATAAGGGCTACAAGTTCCAAACTTTGGATTGATTTTTTCTCAAGGAGACCTCTGCCTTCCTTCTTCTCACCTTCGCGTCATCTTTCAGCTTCCAAATCGCCATTGAAGAACCCTCTGCGACTCCTACAAGGAAAACCATTTGAGCCAAACAAGAATGGGTTTTATTTCGTCCACGAATTTCTACTTATTCCCTCCCTGTTCAGTGAGTTTTTCCATCCTCAAAAATTACTATACCTGGATTTTGATTCTTAGATTTAAGATTTTTCTAGGTCTTTCTTTTTAAGCTGAATTAACTCTGATAGAATAGATACCATTTCATTTTTTGTGCTTCCATTGAAGTGTCATACTTTATGGATTGAATTTCTGTTGATGCCTTGATATTGCAATGAAATAAACACAAATAACAAACAATGAATAAGTTTGGTAAAAATATCTTCTTTATCAGCACAAAAGCATAGAAAACAAGTTAGAGAAAGCATAGAGAAGCCTAAATAACTTTACATTCAGAATATGTTAGTAGGTAGCAGTTAGTTGTCTGATTTTATTTTATTTTTTCCTTAAAATACTCGATATATTTTAAACTTTTGACATAATGAATTCAATATCCAAAGCCGTTGTCAGTTACGATATTCTTTCCAGAGCTGAATTGGATGTTTTCTTCTCAATATTGGCTGTTTGGATTCACTATTTCAACCTTGTATGAGTGGAACATTTTTTTCATTTCAGAGAGTTAATTTTCTCCCTTCGAGTTTGGATTATTGTCATTAGTGATAATAAGATAAGATGGGCAATTGTCTGAAATCTGAGTCTGATGTTATTATTGCCAATTTCCAGAACTGAATAGGATGGTGTTTCTAAACATAATGGATTCTAAAGTCACATGCAAGATTCTGAGCTGCGGAAATGTTCCTTGCTTCCTTTAATTAGTGAAAAAATAGCACTTTTACTACCATAAGTGTGATGCATGTAAGGAAGCATTTAGCTATACATGTTTTTCTTTTAATCACATAGTTTAAACATAATATAAATGCAATGATTATTAGGGGATGATCATATGTCATTAGCGTGCATTTACTTTAGGATGTGAGGTTTTATTTTCGTTAGCATGTTCTGTCTATTATGGACTTAAAATGTCATATATGGCATCACATATATATAATTGCAGAGAGGATTTTGCTTTTAGGACAGGCTGCTCTGTAATTGTATCCATTTCTTCATTGGTGATATTGGAATATGTTAAAAAACTGAATTGAGATCAATTAATCAGGAGAAACTTAGTTATCTAATGCATAATCTGATGCCACTCTAGCTGAGTAACTTCTTATCTGCAATGACGAAAAAGGAAGAAATTTTTTTTTAGGCAAGTGAACTAATATACGAAACACAGCAAACAAAGATCAGAATATCTGTTGAGACTTTGTCACCTGATGTTCTTTTATTCAATTGATTGTGGTGGCATATTCTGCTGTTTGTCTTATTGTACAAGTAGCTCAAAAAGATTGTTGAGCTTCAGTTATCATGAGTCAGGGCCGGTATGGCAAAGTAGTTGTGAAATCGTTTTCTTGTTGATTCTTTAGTAGATTTGTTGTTGGAGGATTGACTTTCAGTTTGCTAAGGTAGGGAAGTTATTATAATATTTATCACAATTATAAGCTGATATGTTGGGCTTGTACCTCAAGCACAGATGTGATTTTGCCTGTCATCCCTTCTAAGTTGAACTTCAGATGGGGTACTTACTGATAATTGTTTTTTGTTGACCAGTTAACATTTTCTATGTGCGTGCCCATTATTATATGTACTTGTGAATGGCAGTATGCATTGAATTACACATGGTCAAAGTACTGCATATTGTATTATTCAAACAGCAATTGGATTGTACATATCTCTGCTCACATTTTCCATTTGCAATGTCTCGTTGTTCTTCAATTTTGCTCTTCATCTTCTTGGTCTCCATTCAGAGTTGAAGCATAACCTTGAGATGAGTTGGTGAGTAGAGAAGAGCGGCAATCTCATAGATTCCTGATAATAATTATCTTACTGGCAGTCGCATGTTTCTTTGACAGAATTGCCATAAACTAAAAGTTGTCTTGTCTTATTTTGGAAAATTTATAGGAAGATCGTGGTACTGCTGTGTACATTGGAGAAGTTCCATGTTTACCCCTTAAAAACTGAGGCGTATCTGGTTTGTCTGAAGTCCTGTACTCCTGTTACCTGATTTAATCTATTTACAGATGTTTTGCTGATAGTTGATCTTGGCTCTTAGTTTGGTCCCCCTTACAACTTTCTTTTTAATAATAATGGTAATGCTAATAGAGGATGCCTGCAAGACTTTAATATTAGGTATTTATGTATGGCTCATACCTTGAGAAGTTGGGTGCAAGTTGTTACTTTCATGATACCATGATTTGCAGCGAAAGCCAAGCTTGGCCAAAAGTCAAGTAGACTTTAGAATTTCATATATTTTCTTCAAATTAGTTCTCTTTTTCTTATCTTTTTTTGATGGGATAGCTCCCCATTCTTTAAACAATGAAGAAATTGGTCAATATATTATCTTGTTGACCTAGGAAACTGTTCGACACTTCTTGCCCACCTTAGTAGCTATATACCCATCTGAATAAACACTTACAGCCCTACTTAATCCAGCACGTAGGACAGAATAAAACGAGGGAACACCCATATGCAAGTGTCCAAATGTATAGGACCTATTTCCTGTCCGTGGGACAACCAGCCAATCTAACATTCACACATGGTGCCTTTTGTCTGACCCAAGAAAAGTCGGTGGGGGGTAAAAAAACAAGAAAGGAGGAAAGAAGAAACAAATGGATTGCAGAAGAAAAGTTTTGTAAATGGTGTAAACCTCATGCAAACAATTGAAGAAGGTAGTAAAATGTATGTACGCTCCATGAGAAATGATAGAACAGAAATGAATTAATGAAGAGATAGGGATCTTTATACTAACAAGAATAAGTCTGCCTATTGATGTAATTTATGGAATCCTCTTGAGCCTCTGGACTGATAAAGCTCCAACCTACTCTTTGCTTCTTGCAACAATGTGTCCACTGTCTCATCCTGCGTTATGTAGGATTGCTTGAATGCCCATTCAAGCACCGTGAGCACCTCAGCCTGGGCAAGTTCCTCGCTGTCAGGTACATGTAACGCAATGTAGCATAGGAGTACCAGGGCTGAAATTTGAACAATTTGTTCTCCAAAATATACAAGCTGAATTAAGTGTTTTGTCCCATCTGCAGTTATAATTGCCTTACAGTGATCAAGATGAAGGTAGTTGTTTGAGCTGGCAAATTTTGCGAGGGCAATTGATGCCTCTCTGGATACCTCAGCCTCTCTTTCATCAAGGAGCTTTACTAATGGACCAATCATCCTTGTCTCGGTTGCTCTGAATGTCCTGGCCAAATTCCCAATGGCCTTGATGCATGGAAGAAGGAGGTCTGAATCTGCTTTCTCAATGATGATCAATAATTGATCAACAACTGCCTTGCAAGCAGGAGAGTTGGGCTTGAATGCTGATCTTCTCAATTCGGCATCTTCCTCTGCTACTGTTGTTATTTCCATCAATGCCATGGCAGAATTATACTGCACATCTTCAGGTCCTTTCTCTAGGAGAACTGCAAAGCACAGCAGAGCCCTTGATTCTGTGATACTACGGCAAATGGGTGAATTCCCCTTGGCAAGGTGCCAGAGGGCTCGTGCTGCCATTGCTTTCATTTTGGCCTTGGTGTCAGGGTTTTCTAATTCTCTTCCCTTAACATTAATTCCACAATGCGAATAGCTATGCTGGTGATGGGGTTGATGATTTTGCTTACCATTGCTATGGTTGTTGCTCTTGGGATGGTTGGCGTGGTTTGGCTGCATGGCCCCATTTCCTTGTTGAACTGGCTTTAAAGCAGCATTCATTGCAATGGTAGTTTTCACCACAGTGTGCATCTGATTCGGAATTTCATTACTAATAGGATGCAAAATTTGACAGTTGCTCTGCTTGTCATCATCTTCATTTGCCCTTTTCAAATTGTTGGCGCTCGAGTTATTACTTGCCATCACAAGAGCATGAATTGATGTGGCTTTGATGCTACCAATGTTATACTTGCTATGCTCCTGAACAGTTTCAAATGCAAGGTGGCCAACAAGCAAGCGAATTATATTGTGCTGAGCAAAAAGATCTTGGCATTTGGTATAATTAGCCGCCAGCTCTGATACAGCCCAAGCCACCACTACCTGCACTTTCATTGGACCTTCTTTGAGGATTTTCGCAAACACAGAGCAGACACCCATATGGATCATGTGCTCAACACTCTCAGGATCACGTCCCAGAAGTCCAATTGCTTTTGCAGCATGCTCTTGACCTTCCATCTTACCCTCTTTGATCAATTTCAACAAGGGTCCAACTCCGCATTCTTCTATAATCAGCTTTCCATACCGATCATTATCCCGGGCAAGTGAAACCAGAGAAGCAGCAGCATCAGATCGGTCCTCAAGCGAACCCTTATAAAGAATCGCAATCTGTTCCCATATAAGACACAGAATTGGCTCATTGGCTGCAATAGGAGGAAGACCCAAGTATTCATCACCACGATCCTCTGCCGGAGCAGAGACACGGAGCAGCCAAGATACATCACCGATTGAATTCTCAAGTTGAGCCGCCATTTTCCGAAAGGCTGCAGCGGGGATGATGGTGAAGACACGCTTCATGAGGCCATTGGCACGGCATTTGAGTACCAATGACAGAGCCTTATCAAGGACTTGTTCAGTATCATCAATGATCCGCCGAGTTGGCCGTTCATAAAGGTCGGAGCTTGCTCTGGCAGCCTGACGGAGAAGCCCTGCAAGCTTCTCTGTTTTGGATTTGAGCTCTACACATTCTTGCTTGAACGAAACACTAGCTTCATCAGCAGCCTTAATCACTTGGTCAGCTAATTGGATCGGCTTTGCTAAGATTTGCTTCACAATGTCCGCCATGGCTAACAAGGCCGACTATACCAAGACCCAAACTTTAGCTATTAATTTATTGAGGGTATATGGCCAGATCAAATGAGTATGAAAAGGGTGTTTTCTTTTCCTTCCTGTAATTTTGGGCCTTGATAGACGGAGAAGATAGAGGATGCCAAACTTGTTTAAAGATGCCTTGTAAAATGTATGAACGATGAACTGCCTCTCTGTATGTTGGGGTTTGATGCTATGTTACTATGGTTGGCTCAAGTTGATAGAGTCGCAGTTTGGCATGGTTATTTTTTCTTTTCCTTCTAGTACTACCAAACGAGGGCCCCACTCAAACATGAAGAAAGAAACACGTGTTTTTACAGTAAAGTTTTTGCCTTTCATTTCAAGACCTATTTACTGTAAAATTAATTGAATACATAAGAGATTTTTATTTTATGGAAAATCAAAGTGATTGATGTTCTGTTTCGAAAACTGAAAGATCAAGAAAGGACAGATTACAGATGAAAGAAATAAAGGTTGTCTCCTATGAATATGATGGCAAAAGACATCAATAATAAATTTAGGATTTGCTGGTGAGAGCAGGCTTTAATTATTTATTAAAATTTGGAAGCCAGATGATGCAAAGCTGGCAAATACAACTCTCTTCTTTTTTATAATATAGTATATTGAGTATCTTGTTTGGTATATGGCGTTTTCCAGTGGTGTTTTTTTCGATTCCATATATATATATTTTAAATAATATAATTCTGAGATGTTATAGTTGATTATATAAAGATGGCAAACTCATAGTGGTTCCCATGAAGGAAGTTTAATATGGATGAATGCGACAGTTGGCATGTTCTCCAGAATCTCCATGTAAACACAAATTCAAATCAGTTTTTTTTTTTTCTTTCTAAAATCGAAGTTAGATCAGATTCAGAGCATTCCAAGAGATTTTAGCAGAGAGGAAGTTGGGTATGGAAAGTGGAAGATAAAACTTATCGAATCTCCTAGATGATAGGAAACTCTGTATTAGGGAGAGTGGACTCTTGAATTTCTTAGATAATACGAAAAGCAGGTGCCACTGACAATTAATTAATTGATTGTGTATTACTTGATGGCATGGTGTGAAAATATTGCTCAAGCAAAGATAGTGGATGTGTGAAGAACAAAACAACAATAAGAAATACCAAAAACCTTCTCAAGTCATGTGTTTTTTTCTTCTTGCTTTGGCTTAGAGTGCTACTGTGAAAGCAAATATACAGCTAGGAGTACATATCGGGATCTGCTTGATAGATTTTAAGTGAGTTTGAAAAAGTTTTTAAATAAAAAAATAAATAAAAATCACAAAGGTAAAAGAGATTCGAATCTTAACCATTATGGATCATGATCACCAAATCAAAATTCTTCTTATAGACATTTCCTAAGGAAACAAAGAAGATAAAACTCAGTTAAAGCTTTTTAGGTTTGACTGGGAGGCCGAAGTTGTTGCCATTACTTAGAATATTTTTTATAAAATATTCAATTGTTGTAAAATATTGAGTATTAGATATCACTATTAAATTATTTTTTTCTTTTCTCGTGTCTTGTGTCTTATAAATTTAAGATTCAATAGAGACAATAATATACTAATATAGTTGTAACATGATTTACTCTATTAGTCGATGAGTTTAAATTTTGATAAGATTGTTGTGACCATAATCATTTTCACTATGCCAAGGCTATCTTATGAAAACTAACAAACTTGTATAGTCTAATAATATATTTACTAAAATTTTGTAGGATCATTATGACAACACTATATAATTTAGGGGTCAAAAGTACAAATAAATATATATGGAAGAATTTTCAAATATCTTATCGGGCATGGCCTTACAGGTCCCTAAGCAGGTCTGCCATTGGTTATACATAAATATTTCTTTGATAAATGAGTAAAATATTAATTATATATATTAAACAAGTCAATTTTATTAATTTACAAGTCAAGTTTTATAAAATTTGAGTTTGAATCATTTACTAAATTAGTTTTAAAATAAATTCAAATTTGGTTCGTTTAGAAAACAAACTTCGAGCTCTTAGCTCACAAATAGCTCCATTCATTTTTACTTCTATAGCATGGTGACCAAAGAGTGAGTACACGTGCACTATGTTTTATTTTTGTTTTTTCCTTATCATCAACTGCTTTGCATGTGTCATAGGGCTAGAACTCGAATAAACTAGTTTTGAATACCCTAATATTTTTACTTGAATTTGAATTTAACTACTTGAATACATATTTGAATTCAAATACCAATTCAAATCTAAAATGATATTTAAATTTGTATTTGATGAATATTTACATCTTTGAATTCTCATTTAAATATTTAAATTTTCATTGCATGAAATGATAATATATTTCATCTGAAAAGTTCATGTTTTAAAAAACATATCAATAAAATAAAACTAAATAAATAATTTATAGTGAGGATGTAGAAATTAAAGTTACATAACTATCATCATATACCACCATACAATTGTAACAAACATAATTTTTATTTTTAAAAGTCTTCAATACAAAACGACATTAATAAGGCTAACCACTACTAAAGGAGTCACTAGATAATGTAAATTTTTTTAATTAATTTATATTTTATTTGAATATGAATTAGAATATCTGAAATACTTAATTTAAATTCCATATATATCAACGGCAACACCCACAATTGAAATAATTCAATTGATGGATGAAAATCCAAAAAGAGATCAATCAAAACAAATAAAATTCAAATGGCTGTGGCAGTATATATCTGATATATATCAATGAGAACAAAATGCAGCAATCAGCATCAAGAAACAGAACAAGATATATATCACAATGCATGTAATGCAGTAGTTTGGAAATAATTGAGGTTCAGGTAGAGCAGTGATAGCTAAGTACGTAGCTGTGTGCCTGTGTGTGGCCTAGTGGCCTTTATTGTGTGTGTGTGTAGGCCAAAGCAAAAGCCAAAATGTACAATTTACTTTATGCATGCACATGGTTCTGAAATTTGGTTCATAACTTCATGTCTTGTAGTCTTGTAGTGTACTATCAATATCAAATTAAATTAAGGGTTAGGGTTAGGGTTAGGGTTAAGGTTAGGGTAAGGGAAGAAATTGGAAATATATATATCTTCAAGTTTTCGACAACTAATATCTAACAATTCAAGCAAGCTATACGTGCTTATCATAATATTGTTTTCAGTCAACATATTGAACTTGACATTATTTAGAGGTGAAATGTCTAATCAGTTTATGTATATTATCTAATTATTTTTGTGATTTGGTTAAGATATCTGTAAAACAAACATATCTCCTTAATTATAAGACCAATTCTTTTTTTTTTTTTTTTTTGGTTTCTTACTATTCTCACCCTTTGAGTGTAAACATAATCTAGTTCGAAGTTCATGACTATCTTCTCAAAAATAATTTCTTAAGGGCTTGAACATTTAATATTACGGAGACCCCTCATTCTTTATCTTTTTTATCACTCTAACACACCTTCTTGGATAAGCCAACTCTTTTGTTTTAGTGCTTACATTTTATGTATGTGCCATGTGTTTGGGTAAAAGCCACAAACGAATTTTGGGTCTAAGTCCACCTTTGTTTGGGCTTTATTCTTTAATGTTAAGATGGCCTATTATGTTGGGCAACAAAATGTAATTCCACTTGGGCTTGGCTTTAATTTGGGTATGAACAAGCTCATGTATGAACAAACTAGTGTTGTGTAATTAAAATGGCATATATTATGTTTATTTAATATATATTTTATTTTAATGATTAGAAAGAGTTTTGATTAATTTAAGTATATTTTAAATTAAATTCTTAAAAAATATATATAGCATGTGCCCCACTGAAGTAGAAAAGTATCTTTCAAGGTTTTGTCCTTGTACACTAAATTGGATGACATCTCTTCCCTCTCTCTCCTCTATGATTTTGTCTATTAGATACTTGGTAATAAAATAATATAAACCACAATTATTGAGTGCATATTTCTGTGTCTTACATTTTCATATAAGCTTTAAAAAAAGCTTGCCATAGAATAATTAGATATATTAGCAGTTAGAAAAGTCACCCACACAAAGAAGAAAAGAAGCTCCTTTTATTTTTTCTTTTCTTTTTTTAATTTATAAATCTTCTATTTCAATATAAAAAGACTTTATCAATTAAAATAATTATATATTCACCATAAAAAAATTAACAAGTCTAACAAAAAAATTCGTTTATATAACAAAATAATAGTCTTCTAGAAGGTTGAGCATATATAACTTAGGCATCATATGCAAGATGCCAAAGACACAGCTACAAGAAATCCAATTTTCTTCTATTTTTACTCGTTTTCTTGACTTTAGCGGCAGACGGAGCAAAAGATATCACTAAAAATGAAAGTTTCTAGAAGTTAGAAGAGCAAATTTTCAAACAATAGGGAAGAAGAGTAAAAAGTTGTAATTTGATTTGTAATAGAGTCGACATAACTGAATTAAATTGTGTTTTTATGAATTTAAATATTCACCGTTGTATCAAATTTGGATTTCATCATGTTTGTTACCTTAAAATTGAATTAAATTCAAATCTATTCGAAGCAAAAAAATTATAAATTTTGTTAAAAAACCAAGATAATTTTAGTTTAAATCAAATCAGATTGTAGCTATATCAAATCGAATTATTAGGATATTGAATCAAATTCCAACAAATTCATATTATATCAACCTTAATCGGATCGGATCCCCATCCAAAAGAAGAAGTGAGGTTTCCATTTAGTGAAGAACTGTTTACAAACATAAAATCAACATTAAAATTGTATTTGGCTAGTAATGGCCGTCAATGACGGATTCAGTTCGGTCCCCCCAATCTTTAATTTCACGCGCAAAATCCTTCCATCCAATCAAACACGCAATATATAGATGAGAGGGAGGGAGAGAGAGTTTGACTTGTTGATAACCAAATTAACTACTTGATCATATCAATTAGTATTCTTCTAGAACCTTTTCAGATTCAGATTCAGATCCATCCATGAATGCAGAAATTGAAGTAATTCAAATTAGTATTCTTCTAGAACTTTTTCATATTCAGGTTTATATTGAAGCTTGATTAGGATTACATGGATATATAGACAAATAGGGCAAATAGGTGTAAAACTCCAAAAGGAAAGCTCAAATTCAATGGTTGCTTGTACAAAAACTTCACCACCAGTATCCCATGTTAGCAATTCATATATTTTATGTACAGATTACAATACAAACTCCAAAATCCAGTATGTTGCGTGTACAACTCCGAGTTCTATGGGTTAATAATTAGTAAAGTTTCCCGGTGAGTCAACTCGCTACCAGCACTGATCTGTTTCCCATTTCCGGCGGGTATAACCGGAATATGTCGACTGTGACATCGTAATCGGCCGATGAAGCCGGAAATTCCTCCGATCGTAATCCGCGCGTTTTTCTGGATCTGATAGAGTCGAATAGGCATCACGAATCTTCATGAAATCATCAGCAGACGAGTCCCTTCGATCGATTGGCCGCCACATCAGGATGGCAAACTCTAGCCAATCGCCGGTACGCCGTCTTAATCTCTTGGTTTGATGCACCGGAAGGGATTCCTAGAATCTCATACAACGAATTACACGACGCCATACCCCGAGGGTTCAGATATGAAGACCTCGATTCCTCCGTCGAAGTACGAGATCTGGTGCTAGTAGTGGAAGTAGCAAAGGCGTTTGTCGGCTTGAATCTGACGCTTTTCGACGCCGATGGCAGAAGTTTCGCCGGAGAAATTGGCAGCGGCGAAAGGTACAGAAGAAGAAACAGAGAGCATTGTACAGTATGAATTATGCTGCTGTACCGTTGTGTTTGAGTGTAAAGATGGAGAGAAAAACAGAGATTTGGGATTATATATAAAGGAAAAGCGAGGAGAGGGAGAATTTGTTTGGACCCGGGTTTTAATTAACCATGGTTAACTCAGTACCCGGGTTATACTTATCCTATCCAGTTGCCTTTGTTTCATGCTGACTCATGAAACAAATTTTCTTCTCTATCCAATTTCTATGAATAAAGTTGTCACTCTCAAATTTTTTGACTTGTCTTCTAATTTATAGTATTTTATCTTTTCAGCCAGTAATGGTGGAGTAGTACACCTTGCAATGACAATTAAATAAAAAACTAAAATTTAAAATCAAAAAAATAATAAAATAATTTTCATCCAATTGGAAACTTTGTCCAAAACCAGCTGGTCTGTAATCTGTTCAGTTGTAGGCTGGACCCTCTGTTCATTTGTAGGCTGGCTGGACCCATTTGTCTACTATTTTTAGTGCCAAAATGACTATATTTCCAATTCACATTTCACAATCAAACTATCATCTTTGATTGTCAAAACAATTTGAATCCAATAAGCAATGTCTATTCTTCTTTTTGAGGAACCAAAAAAGGTTTAGCTTAATATTAATAACCAAAATTATTTACCATTTTGTATATTTTTCTCCACAATTCAATAAATTTTTATTCACACGAACATGGTATATCAACCCTTTTTTATCTCGTAAAATAATAAAATATATTTTAATTTTATCAAATAAGATAAAGTTAGGACATTTTTATAGCTAGTATGTTAAGAGACTTTCTTCTAGATGTAAAATATCTTCTCATACAAGCTCATGCCCACCACTGTAAGTATATAACATGAAGTACAAGTTGGATCAAATACATTGTGGACAAACCACTTGCTGTGTTGAGTATATGGGACCTATAAAAAAGTTGTCTATTTTGTTGTCTAATTAAAAAGTAATGATTAATTAATTTTTTTTTTTGTTATATCTAAGTATTTGTGGTAAGTATAGTATATTTTATATCTAATCTAAGTGGATATTAAAAAAAAAACTGTGCAGTTTTTATTTTAAAAGAGAGAGAGAGAGAAAAGAAGAATTATGTTCAATTAATAGAAACAAATGATGTCAATTCATTTGATTTAATAAAAATAGACTATGTTATCTGATTTGGAAGAGATGCATGTTATTTAATTATTAAAAACGGACACCACACCAAGTGTTTCTAATTTTAATAATAGATTTTATAAAATAAAAAAACATGTCATTGCATATACCAATGAATGATATAAGTTAAACAAATAAAAAATAATTTTCATTGTCATAAATATCATTATCAAAAGATATTTTATTTCATTTTTCTTAAATCCCATTCTTTTATAATACAAAATTCAAACTTTATATTTCAATTACTAATTGCGGGGTTTATACGATATGCAATTCATACAAGATATTTCTATTGTTAACAGTCAAGTTGATGATTTAACCCCTTTAACTCAATAAACAAATCTAGTGTTCGTAGTACCTCTACAAGCCTCAAAAGGACACAATGCACAATTGTTTATTTTCAAGTAAACCCATTCTTGTGAGCTATTTTGGCCCTATATGTATCTTCTACATCAATTATAGGACCCATTTGGTGTATTCATACTCATAAAGGGGAGAAACCCCACTTGGTATGGTGATATATTGAATCTTCCATGTTGTCCAATAATTGTGCTATATATATTGGTGCAAAATTTCAAAATTTTATGACAAATGCAATTAAATAAATACATTGCCACTTATAAATTGATAGTAATAAGTAATTAACTTGGAGGATTGGTGCAGGACATAATTCTGCATTGTACATGTTAATAGTTATTTTATTGTATCATGATCATAACTTACTTAAAATAATTAAGTGCTAAAATACTTCGTATATATGGTCGTATTCTATCTAACACAAAAAAAAGAAATAAATTTCAGTTTTCTGATTAGAAGAGTCATTATACACGAAATAAAATATCTTCAAGAATCTTTATATTTGAACTGGAAATATTTTATTCTAAAATTCACTAATACGTGTGTCAATTAGTAATTGGTTTTATAATTGCGGAAATTCTTTTAAAGGACTAGAATGGTTTTCACATCTATATCAACAATGGAAATTTACAACAAAGCACAATATGTTATACATTGTCATCAGTTCATAAACCGGCCAAGAAATTATATTAGTTAATTTTGATAAAAACGATATTGACTTTGTCATTATCATATTCAATGGATATATATGAGCTTGGATCTTATAAAATTATGGTGCATTATGATGTAAAACCAATGTGTTTAGTCCAAGAGCCTATCTTGCCAATACATCAACACCATCAATAGAGTCTAACTTAATTTTTAGTTTTGCACGAGACTTGATACAAAAATTAATCAAGTTTTATAGTTATTGTCCACTTTTTTTATCTGAAAGCGAAATGCATCATTTGCACCGTCATTCTTTTTATATTTACTCAAATCCTTACTTGATAGTTTTCTATTTAGTTTATTCCTAGTGAGCAAGAAATAACTAATTAGATATTGTTAAAAATTTCCTAATTAGTTTATTCTTGATTAGTAAAAAATAACTAATTAGAAATTGATGAGATTTCCTAATTAGATTTACCTTGGTGAGTAAGTAAGTCTAATTAGATAATTGTAGGGTTTCTATAAAGTGGAGAAAAAGTTTGTTTATTAAGCAAGTCCTATGTAATATAAATATGTAAACTTGTGAGAGTTGTAGGTATAAGAAAGAGAGATATCTAATATTTGTGGTAGGGGTGCAAGAGAGATTAATAGACATATGGCTTAAGTGAGTGAGAACATTATGTATAGAGTATACTCTTTCTATATAATATTTTTTGAAATATTAGTGAATTTTTTTCTCATATCTGGATATAGACAAGAGACCGAATCACGTTATTTTGTGTTGATATTTATTTATCTTCTATTATATTTATATTTATGGTTATTAACATTTGTTATTTTTACTATAACTCATTGAAGATTGAAGAGAAATACATTATGGACAACCACTTGCTGTTTTGAGTACATGGGACCTATAAAAAAGCTGTCTATTTTGTTGTCTAATTAAAAAGTAATGATTAATTAAAAAAATTAATTTTTTATTTCTAAGTATTTGTGGTAAGTATAGTATATTTTATATCTAATCAAAGTGGATATAAAAAAAATTGTGCAGTTTTTGTTTTAAAAAAGAGAGAGAGAAAAGAAGAACTAATGTTCGATTAATAGAAGCAAATGATGTCAATTCAATTAATTGAATCAAAATGGACTATGTTATCTGGTTTGGAAGAATGCATGTTATTTAATTACTAAAAACGGACACCACACCAAGTTTTTCTAATTTTAATAATAAATTTAATAAAATAAAAAAATCATGTCATTGCAGATTCCAATGAATGATATAAGTTAAACAAATAACAAATAATTTTCATTGTCATAAGTATCATTATCGGAAGATATTTTATTTCATTTTTCTTAAATCTCATTCTTACAAATACAAAATTCAAACTTTATATTTCAATTATTAATTGCGGGGATTTATACTATATGCAATCAACACAAGTATTTCTATTGTTAACATCAAGTTGATGATTTAACTCCTTTAACTTCCACACAACTACTCAATAAACAAATCTAGCAAATATGTGTTTGTAATACCTCTACAAGCCTCAAAAAGACACAATGCACAATTGTTTATTTTCAAGTAAACCCATTCTTGTGAGCTATTTTGGCTCTATATGTATCTTCTACATCAATTATAGGACCCATTTGGTGTATTCATACTCATAAAGGGGAGAAACCCCACTTGGTATGGTGATATATTGAATCTTCCATGTTGTCCAATAATTGTGCTATGTATATTGGTGCAAATTTTCAAAATTTTATGACAAATGCAATTAAATAAATACATTCCCACTTATAAATTGATAGTAATAAGTAATTAACTTGGAGGATTGGTGCAGGACATAATTCTGCATTGTACATGTTAATAGTTAATTTATTGTATCATGATCATAACTTACTTGAAAATAGTTAAGTGCTAAAATACTCCGTATATATGGTCGTATTCTATCTAACAAAAAAAAAAAAAAAAATTTTTTATTTTCTGATTAGAAGAGTCATTATACACGAAATAAAATATCTTCAAGAATCTTTATATTTGAACTGGAAATATTTTATTCTAAAATTCACTAATATGTGTGTCAATTAGTAATTGGTTTTATAATTGCGGAAATTATTTTAAAGGACTAGAATGGTTTTCACATCTCTATCAACAATGGAAATTTACCACAAAGCACAATATGTTATACATTGTCATCAGTTCATAAACCGGCCAAGAAATTATATTAGTTAATTTTGATAAAAACGATATTGACTTTGTCATTATCATATTCAATGGATATACATGAGCTTGGATCTTATAAAATTATGGTGCATAATGATGTAAAACCAATGTGTTTAGTCCAAGAGCCTATCTTGCCAATACATCAACATCATCAATGGAGTCTAACTTAATTTTTAGTTTTGCACGAGACTTGATACAAAAATTAATCAAGTTTTATAGTTATTTTCAACTTGTTTATCCGAAAGCGAAATGCATCATTTGCACCGTTACTCTTTTTATATTCATTGACAGAATCACACTAATAGAATGAGCTAGTTAGTGTGTTATGAAAAATATTACTTATATATATATATACAATTCAAAATTATTTGAAATGAGAACTGCAAATTAAATAACCATAGGAATTAATTATATTATGTTAATTTCTTTAATTACTGCTCTCGTGTTGTATATATAGAGAATTTTTAAAAATATTTATGGTAGTAATTAATAATATTTTTTGTTAGTAATTAGTTAAGCCTAGTAGCCCAGGTTTGTAACCAAACGGTCATTAAAATGGCTAATGGTGTGTTTGAGGTTCAACCATGTATCTTGCCTATCTTGGTTTGTCCATAAAGAAAAATAGGTTATGTTGGGGATCATTTAGGTATTTATATTTGTGTTGGGGTAATACAAATTACAGAGTTAGTGAATTCAGACATAATTGGCATAGATATTAACGATTAACTTGAAACTATACTAAGACAATAGACAATAGCTTGAAGTTTGAGTTTCAGATGATTTTTTTTGTTAAATTTGACTAAAACACAAATCAACAGAGTTAATTTTAAGAGTAAAATGCACTCTTCCTCCCATTAAGTTTGTTAATGACACTGACAACTTTGATTACCAAAAAAACAAGTGAAGAAAACAAGGAAAAGAAACCCACAGTCAACCACACAAAGAACGACACAATGCATGTCCTATTTACCTTGTTAGTTGTTACTCTGTTATCAACATTAAAAACAGAGCACATGGTAAGGGTACTGGACAACTCATTGGAAGCTCTTCTATTCCAAAAATGGTGGTGAGAAGCTTATGTGGAACTTGATTTTTTTTTCTGTAAAGGATGTAGATGTACTGTCTTAATTTTTTATACCCATTTCAACAATGAAATTAATAATAAAAAGGATAAAAAAAAAATGGTATTCATTTCCAACAAAAGTTAAACAAAACAGAGAACTCAAGCTTAGTCAAAAACCACATGTTCATCCCACTTTTCAATCTCTCCTCAAACGCTACTGGCATAGTGGCATGTCAGGTCTACAATCCACTTGATTTTTCTATTTTCTTTCCAAAAGCCCAACACTATCAACTGTGGCTATGATGCTAGTTAATTACGAAGTATTTTCTTTTTCATTTTAATTTCACAAATACATAAGATAACGTTTTCATAGGATTTTAACGGTTTAGACTTATACAGGGAGGAGAGTGTAATATTTCCTATTTTTTGGGCTGGAGTGTCAGCTCATTAAACCTCAAGGGAAGTATGTGTAATTTACTCCAACTTTAAAATAGATCTTCATGCAAGAAAATTTCAAATCATAGGATTTTTATACAATTATAACTTATTTCTTTTGCCTTTCAATTACCTCAGGCATGCAAAATCAAATCAATAATTGGTAGAGAAGGTGAAAAAATCAGTAAGAAAAATCCTGATTTTTGTTTTTCCATCACTTTCCCTTTGATAATGTCTCTTAAGCAACATTCCTGCTCATAACAATATTGGATCAAAGAGATAAACAGAATGACTGTTAGCAGCTAGCCTTCATTCCATTTTTGCAAAAAAGAATGCCTTCTTAAATACATCGAATTGGTAAATCTGGTGCATAATTTGGTGTATTATGCAACATGGATAAGAAGTAGTAACTCTCTTTAAATCACTTAAATTTAATTCCGATAATAGATATTCATCCGATCATTATAAATAAAATTAAGATTTTTGTTTCATAGCTTCTACCTAAATAGTTGTTTCCAATTTTTATAACAAGGATTCATGATCTCCTCCTGATCTTGGATATATGATCAGTAAGCTTCATCATACCCTTTTCATGTCTTCTGTATTTTTTTTATTTGAATTACTGAAACCATAATATGACTAAAACAAAATATTCATCTATTTCTAAGCCATGAGAAGTCATTTTCTACTTACTAGTAGCTAGGTGGAAACATATATAATTTATTCTTATCAAGTTCAATGCATTCGATCTCTAGTCAACTAAAAGTTTTAAATTTCAATTTTGCAATTAACATGGAAAAATTTAAACCTATGTCTATAGTATTCAACACTATATGATTTTGGAATTGATTTTCCTTTAGCACCAACACAATCCAAGCAAAAGCTTCACAATGATAAATACAAAATCATGTTAAAAAAATATATTTTATATGACAATGATTTTAGAGCAATTGTATCTATACTATTTATAAAAGTGGACTTAACGACATAAATTTTAAATTTTCTAAATAATTTTATGAGTTTTTATTAGTACATAGATATCCTTAGTTTTTATTTTATTTTAAATAGACTACTTATTTATTTATTACTATCTTCCTAATTCTTCTATATTTAATATGAATAGAATTGAACATACTTTAGAACTATTGATTATTTTTTTTACTTATTCTCAAGATTAATAAATCTATATTTTTTTATTAATTATATGTCAATATTAATTTTCTTAGTTCTTCTCAAATTTATAAAGTAGAATTTTGAAAATAAATTACCATGAATTAAAAGAAATATTAAGAGTATAGTTTCATGATTATAATATTGTTGTTTTAACTTTTATTTCATTAAACAAAATTATATTTTTTTAATAATAATATGTCAATAGTAGTTAATTATATCAATTTTCAAATTTTTTTTAATAAGTTCCTAATAATTATACTATTTTGTAGTTTTTCTTAAATTTATGAAATAATTTTTTAAAAATATTATGAATTAAAAATATTTAGAGAATAATTTCCATTATTATATATTTTTGGTTTATCTTTTAATGGAAAATTTTTATTTTCTTAAATACCTTTTGGGTTTTTACAATTACATAATTAATTTTTAATTGTTATTCTGCTTCAAATATATATATTCTCTACTTTTTCATAATTTTTTCTCTATTTTAATTTAATATGTTAGTAATTATTTTATGACTATTGATTTTTTTATCCTAATTCTTTGAAATATTAATAAATCTATTGTCAATAACTATATATCATAGTAATTAAGGTTGAATTTATCAATTTTTTTAATTTAGTATGTTACAACTAATTATAATATAACTTATTATATTTAAAATGTTATGAATCAAAATGAATATTAAGTATATAATTTTTATGATTATAATATTATCGTATTAATTTTATATATATTCAATTTCATTGTTAAATATTACTAAATGGTCTGAGCACCAGATGCTAAAACTGAAAAATGATTTCTCTATAAAGACTTGTATTAAGCTTGTAAATTCTTACAATTTAGAATTTCAGTTCCTTGTGAGGTCAATACTCATTGGCCAAATAGGGCTAGTATCAATACTCCCCATATCAGTGGTAAAGATGTCTATTTGGAACTTGTCATCTTCTACTTTCGTCAAAATTTCCTTCACAACACCAAAGTCTATGGCTATATTAGAACTAACATCACTATCACCTTAATGACGTTAGAGTGCTCTTGAAAAATCAATGCTCATATCATCCAATATTAAACTATAATTAGGATTAGAATATTTTAATTTAAGTTAAACTATCAGGGTATTTTGTGAAGGATCTCTGACCTTTCAAAGATATAACCAATTTTTTACCAAACACACTTGATAGAGAGTAAAGATTTATCTCTTAAACTTTTACCCCTCTTAACCTTATACCAAACCAAACACACCCTTTGTAGAAAATTAATAGTCAAATTTATTTTTAAATAATGTATATAAAGTATAATTTATAATGAGAAATTATTCACTTTTATATAATATATAGATATAAATATATTTAAAACACCCGTTTACAAACGTTGCGTACTAATATTTAAAAGAATCAAAAGCAGCAAACACATTTATTCATACTCATAACATTACAAAATTGTTTGATAATGAAACCAACCTAAAAATGACAAGTGCAAGAGATTAAATGTTTTCGTCTCTCAGACAATTAAACAAACACATAGTAAACCATAATCAAATTGATACGAATGCTCTCTCTAATTTCTTTAGCAGCAGCAACCAAACAGAGCCTAACCGATAATCGCATCACATATTATTCATCCTGGGCACATGATTAGCTTAAACACGGGTCACTGACAGTGAAGAAAAATTGCAATTCGTCGAGGTGGGCTCCACCTCCGTTTGGATCGTACGGTCCCTACAAATTGGACAATACGATGATCTTGTAAGCAGCCAAAGATCGATGCACTCCTTATGGTACATATGCCCACACCTAGGCAAAACCCTCACTTCTTCACCTCGCGAGAACTCGGCCAAACATATCGCGCAGTTCTCAGAATCAAACGACGTCGTTGGCGGACTACTACAACAAGAATCCCCGTAGATGAGTATAGGGATCGCCGCCAGCTCGCCTCCCCTATTTGTCGGTGGGACCGCGGTGGCGCAGTCCTGCTGAGTAGGATACTGACGTGGATGACGGCGGTAACAATGGAAGACGGAACATAGTAAGCCGATAATAAGAGTGAAAAGAACGACGACGGCCAAGCTTACACTAAGGGTTCGATCAAAATCGTTACAGTCGGGTAACGGTGGTGGGGTATCTGAAAACGACATCAATAGCTTCCTATGATTATAATGTCGTTCTGAGACTTTCATGGTTCTAGAATCTAGACTTCTACTTCTAGTACTAATAGAGAGATGGTACTGATGGACTGACGGGTTTTAATTTTATAGGTAATACGAGTGTTTTACTGGGAATGGAATGTTATGAAAATTCTTGGTACCTGCAATTTTAAATTTTCTAAATTTATTTATGGAGTTAGAAATTCATTTAAGACTTTTTATTTTTCCAATTCTGTTTTCGTGGAGTATAATCCAACATTAAGGGTAAATTTGTCTTTAGAGATGTTTATTCATGTAAATGTTAACGGCAACAAATTAGGTTGTTAGATCGAGTTTTGTGATGCGGCGAACCAAAATTCTGGAATATTGTCACTGGCAAGTTTTATTTGTTCTAGAAACTCATCATTACTTGTTTCACAAGGCAGTAGGAACGTTTTTGGTACTGTGTGATGTGAATCACTTCCCATGTTTAGTTTCTCCAGACATATTATGTATTACCTTTTTAGCTGTTTCAATTCCTATGTTGTTTTAGTCTATCATTTTACTATTTTTCCTTTAAGTTTCCAAACAATGAATAGTAGGAATGATCAGTTTTATAAGATTTCGGATTACTTTGGTTTTTTATTATAACTTGATTGCACCCAAAACAAATATCAGAGATGATTACTATCTTCCTTATTCTAAATGATTTTTAAGTTGTTTTATAATAATATATGCGCCGTGAATTTTTCAGAAAAAAGTCTATGTCTATATCAGAAACTGACAACATTTGAGACTCAATCACGTAATTAATAGCTTATTTAGCTATACCCAAGAAAAAATTCGAAAAAATAAATGTGAACAAGTTGATTCTAATATATGCAAAAGCGGATGTCCAAGATTCCTAACAGATGCAGTGTCAAACTATGTGCAAGACAATTGTGAAAGAAACATTAGATGATCCGCACACCTACAACATCACATACTTCAACCAGAACATCATCAGTTACTTTCATGACTTGCCCTGGACTTTGAAGCAGCCCATACAGAGTAACTACAACTTGCTTCAGGATTTGATAAAGGTCCCTGTGACAGGAGAAAAAGAAGGAAAGTGAGCTTAGCTCCTCAGCCATTTCCTCTGCTTCTGGACTGTGTAAGGAAGATAAAACATGCATATGATGAATCTAAAGATGGTCCTAGGTGTGATAGGCTTCAGGATTAGTTTTTCTGCAACTTCATTCCATTATTTTCAGTCCCCATGGGGGACAAAAGATGAGTATTTACATTATAATGGAATGCTTTACTAATCCCAATGTCATTTTGTTCTGAACTCAGTCATCAGCTTCACTTTCTCATCTAATGGTCTATAGACTAACAAATACAGTTATCCAAGAGGCCTTCCAACTAAGATTAGAACAAATCACCTTAGCACGAGCGCAGACAGAGAATCTTCGACCAAAATTTGGACCATGTTTCTTCACAACCCAAGCAACACAAGGTTCCTTGTGACCCTTACAAAAAGATATACTATTCTGCATTAACTGTAGTATCCTTTGCCATTCCAACAAAGCCAAATTACTTTTCTTTTTCTCCACAGATCTGTCATTTAGTTCAGCTTGATCCGGATTAGATGCACTTAAGTGCAAGTCCGGTTGCTTGGGCCTGCTGCTTGATCCACAACTGCAAGAGTTTTATCCGACTGATGGTCAAGTTTTGATGATTTTGCCTGATCAATCGAAATATTAGTAGAACATTTCTTGAAGTAGGACTTCAGTGAGGGCTGGGACCATTGACTATTTTTTGCTTTTTTCTTGGTTTCATTGCTGGGAATCAATTCAATATGTTCACTTTCTGACACAATTGGGGTGTTACAAGTAGACTCCTGAGAAGAACCTCCAGAAATTTCATTTGATTCAGTAGTGATATCGCTGAATTCCTGGCTGGATCGGAAACAAGATTTGCTTGGGGGTATAAGTATAACAGACACTGCTGTTAGTGAATTCAACTGTCTCAGAACTAATCCCTATTGCTTGGGAGTTATCTACTCAGAAACTCGTCTTTTCATCAGGAAAAAGAGGTGTAGCAAATCCACATTTGTACTTGTGCTAGACAGCAGCAAGTCTCTAGAAAGTAGCACTTAATCTAGAATTATTACTTTGATAAAATGGACACATCTGATTACAAAAAGAAACCAAAAAGGAGACCCTTCGTGTACCTAGAGTTTGCTGTATACCATGAACATTGGGATTATATCTAGTAGACAAGGATGGAGTACTATGAAGTGAGACATCAGGAATTTCTAGTAAACTCATATAAATAGGAGCATGATCTGATCCTTCCAGTTTGATCCTCCTCCCTCCTTTCCACCTGTGGGTCATCATAAAGGTCAAAGTCAAATCCTTGCTGCCATAAAGCCATACAGACATGAAGTACACATGTATACAAGTAGCATGTACGTCCATGTTGAACTGTTGGATGGAGAATAATGATGACGGAGATGGAGTCTTACTAGGAAAGAATAAAGAGAGGTTACGACATCTATTGAATACCATGAAACATAATAAGTTTGAAAAGGAAACTGTTTTTTCACAAACCGGAAGATGGTCTCCCTCTCTCTCTTCTCCAGTCTCTAGTATGCCCGCACCAAGGACCATGCTTGCACACATGCACAAATATGAAGGATGAGCAGAGACCAAACACGACATCAACTGATGGTGGAAAAATCAGACAACTATTTAGCATCTAAAAGTGTAGACAATATTAACTCCTAATAGTTTGCTTCAAACTCGTACACTGAGGAATAAAATTTCCTTGAAGCCTCAGTTTACAGTTTAGACAATAACCAACAAAGGCTCTTGAAGGCAAAATAGCTCTGAAAACATATCTGGTGTCAAATCCTCTATATGACTGTAAGGATGGATCCTCTACCTGTGGGTGCTTCCAGGTTTGCAACGTTTATACCGCCTCTTCTGTATAAATGTCAATATGCACAAGGGGTCAAACAATCTCAATGCTGTTATTGATGGCGAAGAGAGAAGCAGAAAACTTAAGCTGTGTGTCATTTAGATTTTAACAAAAAAAGAAATTCAAGGAAATACATGGAGGATACTCTGTTATATATTATAAGAGCTACGAAAAATATAAAACAAATTTCTTTTAGTGACTAATTAAACTTCGTATAATTTTCAAAACTCTGAAACAATAAAACCCACCATTTAACAAATACAGATGATGGTGACAAGTGATACTGACTACGATATTGGAAAGATATCAAAGAGTATTTAAAGGAAATAATAATCACAAAAATAGAGAATAGGGAAAGATAATATGGGCTATGATAAATAAATAGGAACAGAAAATAAAAATCAAATACTCCATTTTCTATACAATAAATATTGTAAGTGATCCAGACCCAAAATTTGTCCGGGGACGGCAGAAACAGTACAAAGTCATTCGAAAGTCAACAGAAAACTGGGTTCACATTCACCATCACATACCTATCAGGATGTTTTGCTCTAAAAACATCAAAGAAATGGCCCCCATGTTCAACTAGCATAGATCCAAATCATCTTCTGAACCTACATAGAAATTGCTTTAGAAGCTACGATACTCTGGTTATAACTATGAGCATGTCAGCGTATAACATTATTACATAAAAATCCGGCAGGCAGGTCACTCAATATTCTCAAATTCTGGTCCTGCATCACGGCGATCTATTGTAAAGGGTGCAATGTTGAGGTCACCAACAACCTCCTTTCCTGACGCAGCAGAAACTCCCATTTTCCTACAGAAAAGATTATTAGTGTCAATCAGACAGTAAAAAGTTAATTTAAGAAACTACAGAGAAAAGAGAGGTGACTGAAACTAAAAGGCCAAAATTGCATGTTAAGTGTGCAACTTTGATAAAGAAGGAATATGGTTAGCCATAATTTCACACTCTCATGTTTATTGGAGCCTACTAGATTTTTGAGGTTTTCCTGAATATATTATAAGCCGAACTCGAATTTGATGTCTTGTTTCACTCGTTATCTCTGCAGCATATATACTTGTTAAGCTTCTAGAGAATCTGAGTTCTGAGGTTTTAGTTTAAAATGATATTTTCAACCTTGCTTCCACATGATCAAACTCAACTTCAGTTTCCCATGGTTAGCCAACAACAAACAAGAGTGAAGTTAACATCTTCATGCAAGGCTGTAAGACAAACACCACAGTAAAAATTACAGAAAAGTTCTACCATGCAACAGAACTAATTGTTCACATAGTTCATTGGTCCAGCACCAGATAATCAAAATTAAATTACCTGAAAACTTGTAAAATTTTAGCTTGAACTGGACCCTTTCTGTATCATAATCATTACATTGAGCTCGAGGTCCATACAAATTGAAAAGAACTGGCCATTTCCAAACATAAATTCCATCAAAGTCATTAAGGTTTCAACTATTCCAAAAGTAAATGCAAAATATCTCATGCATGATAGAAGAAACTAACTAGAAGCAATAAAATCAAAAAGCCAATAAAAAAAAAAAAAACTTCTTAGTCAAGTAAATACCGTGCATTAACATCACAAAGTTAGCCTTTACAGAACAGGAAATTTCACAAAAGTATAACTAGCTATTACTGAGCGGTTCCTCTTAATTGAAAATTTATCAATTATTAGCATCTAAACTCACCAAAGTGACCATGATATGTGATGATGCAACGCTCCTCACAATCAACTGTGAGAAGCTTATATTTCGCAAACTTCTCAAGACCTTCCATGAATGCAGGCATTTCATACTCTCCTTAACCAGAGTTTCCAATAACACCCGTGAGAAGCCTTCCTCTGCTGAAATTGGCGAGGCCACTTCCTTACTTGAAAAGCTGGCTTTACGCGACAAAATGTAGCAACACCTGGATATAAAAGTACTTAAAAATGCTGACTTTACCAATTATTAATGACAATTGAGGCATTGAAACAAACACCTTACCTGAGTAACCGGTTCGACCTTTTTCAGAGGTCAGAGTGCATGAAAAGAATGACTCGTATCCTTTCGTCATAACCAAATCAGCTGTTAACTCCTGCCTCCTCAAGTTGGTCTCCTGATTTGATCAAAATTAAAGAAGAAAGCAATAATCAGTAACATGAAACAAAGCAAATGGTGACAAAGGGTCGGTGGGGAAACCACCTGAAAACAAATGATGCGAGGCCTCAGGCCGTTCACGTTGTACGTGACAATTTTCATTTCTCTCGCACTCTTTCTTTCCCAGGGAGGGAGGGCGGTCATTTGTATAAATAAACGCGAATAGACTTCACGAATTATTATTTCTTTAAAGCCGTTGCATTGTACACGTCTGCTTAAATTAGAGGCGCTAGAATGGATAGCGACTTTACTTGATTTCTTATTGGATAATTGTGCGTCCACTCGATTTGTCTCTTTCTAAAAAATCAGACTGGTGCGGCATTATGCTGTGTGCTCGTGGAAAGCACAAGTTTGATTGATGTGATTGTCGTTGTTGTTGCCACTTTCTCCAAAATTATATTTCCTAGAAAAAGTTTTTGTCTTTCTGAGTTTTCAGATTGAAGAGATTGAGAGCCGAATGTAACAGAAAAATCTTGATGGATCAGTGGAAGACTGAAAGTTTTTCTAAATCTGTATCTGTTTCCACAGATTTTTCTCCTTCAACTTCGCTTCAGCCTCTTCCTGCCCCCTCTAATTGCTTGCAGACCTTGCATGCCGAACACAGGTTCTTAAATTTTAACTTTTCTCTTTCTTTCAAAATTTTGCCGATTAGAGCCGAGAACTTCTATGCCATCCAAGCCAGTAGGTTGTAGACTTGGGTTTGAAACTTGAGGTTTAAGTTTTGAATTTTGAAGCAAAGTATTTGACATGCATGTGAAGTTGGTGATCATTTTGCAAATTTTTTCATAAATGGATGAATGTTTCAAATGAAGTAACTTTTATACTCTTTACTTTTGTTTTATTTGGGCTTAATCCCATTTGGGAGTTTTATTCTGTAGGCAGAGGCCTGAAGTTGAAGCACAGGATTCAGTTTCTGCAAGAAAAGTTCAGAAGGCGGACCGTGAAAAATTGAGGAGAGATCGACTAAATGAGCAGTTTCAAGAGTTGGGAAACACGTTAGGTTAGCTGCCGCTGCTTTTTAGTACTCCTCACAACCCTTTGCCCTGTTTTTTGTCCTTTTTAATATATATATATATATATATATATATATATATTTCTAGTCCATGTGATCATTTGAATGCAGACATGTTGTCACATTCCTAAAACCAACTGACCTTGAGGTCTTTAGTAGAGTGGTAGCTTATATAATACATAATACATGAAATGACGACTTCTAACTTGTTAGTTTAGTACCATGTTATACTATCCACTGATATTCTCTAGAATGGTAGGCTTGCTTTCAGTGGCCATTGTTTCCTAATGATTAAGAGTTTGGGATTGTCAATATTGCTAGCTGGTTGTGACTGAAACAACTATACTTGCCATAAACTTGCCGAGACATGCAATTAGTAGGATAATGAAGTTTGTTTATTTCTTTGGAGCTTGGGTGTTTGGCAGATAACTGATATTCTCTAGAATGGTAGGCTTGCTTTCAGTGGCCATTGTTTCCTAATGATTAAGAGTTTGGGATTGTCTATATTGCTAGCTGGTTGTGACTGAAACAACTCTACTTGCCATAAACTTGCCAAGACATGCAATTAGTAGAATAATGAAGTTTGTTTATTTCTTTGGAGCTTGGGTTTTTGGCAGATACTACGTTACAGCTGTGTTACCGGCATGCTACTTCTTTTTGTTAGTGTCTAGGATAAGTGCCAGCAAATCTAAAGAAAATGATAGATGTCTGAAAGTAGGTATAACACCCGAGTCCTGGCGCAAGTATTTTTGAAAAGTCAACTACCCAGACCACATGGATTAAAAAGTTAACTGGAAGGTATTTAGTAGTTGACTCTTGTAGGTTATATACACTTTTCTCTCCTCTTTCCCAACCAATGTGGGACTTCCTCTCCCTTGGGGTATTACAGAAGGCATGCAAGTCCATTGCCTAGAATGTAATTAATGGAACATGATTTACCTTCTTAACTCTAATAGTTTTGTTGGATTAAAGATTAATCACCTGCTGTTTTGTTTATTGTTTGGTTTCTTCTGTGTTAACTTACTCTGGATGATTTGTCATCTTTTGAGTTGCAGCCCGTGTTAACAGCTTGTTGTCATCTATGTATGATATATGGAGTTTTTTGTTCAAAAAAAGGACAGAGAAAGAGAAAAAGATAAAACATTAAGCATATGGGTCAGAATGAACTGAAGCATTAGCTAACTCTCAAATGTATTCAGCTCCAGATCTCTGAAAGGATTAGGAAAATTTGGGCTTGTTATATATCTGCAAAATAAGTTTCTTTTATAAGCTTTGATAAATCATTGGCCCTTTTATCAATGCAATGTCTACCAAAGTATGGATTTCAGAGGATAGAGGCAACCCTTACTATGTCACCTACACCTGTAGTTGAAGAGACTGCTAAAACTTCCAAGTGTTATATTCACTTCAACAACTATTCTACTTAATATCATTATTGGCCTACCTACTCTGCCAGGGCATCCTGAGAATGCAGCTACAACCCTCACCTGGTATTCTGATTTCTGACTAGATCTCTGTGGGGAAAAAGAAGTTAAAAAATCTAAAGCTTGGGATGGCCTTCCAAGAGTTTGTATCCATTACCAGATGCTGAACCACATTAAACTATAACCGATGATTTTGGTAGAGACTAAATTTCATTTATGCTTCAGATAAATGTTGCTAGAAATTATCTTAGATGAAGCTAATCCTAGCTTCGGAGTAGGAGTAGAAAATATTAGTGGATAGGAATATGTCAACAGACTGAGATACAAACATGCACATCACAGTAAATTATTCGTTATTACTAAACCAATCGATATTCTTGTTTAGTTTGTCTCTTGTTTCTTTCTTTATTTCATGTTAAAACACTATTCATTCTCTGTTGTAAATGGCATGAGGTTGATGCGCCTTCTGTAACTTGGCTTTGCTATTTCATGGTTGATATATGGTATATCGTGATCATGTTAGCTCTAACTCTAGAGATTCTGATATACTTTGTTTGCTGATCAGTACTCTCTGCATCACTTTGTATCTGCTTTGAAATATATAATCAGTTTAGATCAGACATGCAGTGCTCTTCTATAGCCATCTTCAACATGCATTCCCACTTCCCTTGGGTGGTTGTAAAAGGGCCTTTATTTGAATATTTACTCTGTTTAACTTGAAATGTAGATCCAGATAGGCCCAAGAATGACAAGACAACCATCCTTACAGACACAGTTCAAATGCTAAAGGATTTAACGGCTGAAGTCAATAGATTAAAGACAGAATGTGGAGCACTTTCTGAAGAATCACGTGAGGTAAGAGGTTTATTATTTGTCTATTATCCTGAAGGTTGCAAAGGCTATCAGTTGCTTCTTTCATCAGTTTTATCTTATTTCAAATAGCTGGCGCAAGAGAAGAATGAGCTCAAAGAAGAGAAGGCATTTTTAAAATGTGATATTGAAAATCTTAACGCCCAGTATCAGCAAAGAGTTAGAGTTATGTTCCCGTGGACTGCCATTGACCATTCTGTTGTCATGGGTCCCCCTTATTCGTATCCAGTTCCTGTCCCGTGTCCCTCCTGGCCCAATTCCCATTCACCCAGCAATGCAGCCATTTTCCTTCTTTGGAAATCAAAATCCTGGTTCAATGCCTAATCCCTGTTCAACTTACGTCACTTATCCAGTTGCAGCTAATCCCCAAACCGAGCAGCCATCCGCTCAATATGCATCTACTCCCCACATTTCAAGCAAACAAGATCCGAAAAGAAAGTTGCCAGATCATCAAAGGGCCAGCAATGGAGAAAGATGTAATGATTCCAATGGTGTTGCTACAGAGCTTGAACTTAAGACGCCTGGATCATCAGTGCAACAGGTAATTTTCGGAGATTTAAAATCAATCCTTGAAGGAATTATCAACTTACTTGATAGAATTTTCTTGCAGGATTCTTCTTATGGAGGAAGGAAGCTTAAGCACTCACAGATGAAAGAGAGAAATATTGCAGATGGAGGGACCTCAAGAAGGTATTCTTCATCACAGGATCCCCAAGATAGCTCCTCCAACAGCACCAGTGACGTCCCAAAAGCTAAGAAGTAAGAACTAAGTTTCCCAGTAGTTTACCTGTGCTCGAAAAATGGTAGTTGGCGCCATTGAATTAATGTATAGTAAATATATACATTAACAATTCCAGGCTAGACAAAATTGTAACTTACCTATCAGCTCTAATTAGGCATTTACTGTAAACTATTAAAGATGATTTGCCTTAACTAACCCATACTTTACCTGTAAATTGTCCTCCATTTTACAGTTGACAGCGTTGTTACTTTTTCCATTATGCCTTGGAATGAATTTGTTGCTTGTTAATTTCATGATGGATGTACACAGTGCTTGAACGGGAAATAATCCCATTTGACAAATTAAGATCTAGGCATCTAGCACTACCACCACCATCAACCAGTTAAATGTAACAACTGAATTACATTAGAGCTGCAATCTGCAGTATTTGGAATTCAAAATATACACATTATATAAACAGTTACTAACTGTCTTAGAAGAAAACTGTTCCAGAAATAATTAAGAGAAAGAGCAGTGAATTCTAAACCACCATATTTTGTTTACTGTTTATTAATAATTATACATTACACGTGGGGAACCAAACAAGAAATCCCTGACACTCCAAAAAAGAAAAAAGACCTACACAGGTAAAATCACTGCACCTGAAGCCAAATTCTATGCTGGTTCGGACCAACTCTCTATCAAACATCTCGAGGTAGCATATACACAATCCTAAGTGGAATTCACAGTCACTATCTTCATATCGAAAGAGTCCCACAGATTGACAGAAAAGGAGATGAGGGCTTGAGCAAACAATCTGAACAGTAGATAATCTAAAGGAATGATCTCCAGCATTACACCCTTTGCTTCTCTGAATCTTCAAAATCTGCATTTCTAATCTATATCTTGCGGAATTCATGATTGCGAGATGAGGTTGGAACATTCCTTGAACCAATGCTCGCAGTTCTCAGAAGTCTCCGAAATTCTGATAGGCTTATCTTTCCATCTTTATCAATATCAGCTTCCTCAAGAAGTGGATCAATGGAGCCTCTTAACCCCGTGTGCTAGAAAGAAAAAACAAATACATATTTGGCATCAATACTTTTATTATAAAGCAAGAATGGTGAAAGCAGATTTTCCACTGCTTCTATCCAAGGCTCACCCACAGCAAGCACCTTTCCCCTGTGAAATTCTTCAAACTTCACTTAGGATTTAATTACCACTGCATGACCACTGATTTTGTTATAACTTATTTAGTACTTATATAACTATTTTCAAATATATTTTGTTTTATAATATCAAAGACCTGGCTTCCTATTCAGGTCAATTTATGGGTTGGGCCTGATAACTACTATGAATCAATTGAGAATGCATGAAAAGATCATAGGAATAAGACCAACCATTCTAAGTTCTTCCGTTGTAATATAGCCATCCTTGTCTAAGTCAAATTTCTCAAAAGCAGCCTGTGACCGCTGCTGCCACTTCTCAGAGTCATGTTCTTCCAATTGATGCACATGTAGTGTTGCAGCCACAAACTCAGAAAAATCCACAAGCCCATCTGTATTGCTGTCCTATCTGCATCCAGCATATAAACAACCGTACTATTACAAGGCATATAAAAATTATGTTTTCACAAGCTAAAGCATATGTGCTAGTTTGCTGAAGGTCCATGACAGTGGACTTGTAACGGAAAATAATGGTCAGGGGAAGAAAGTGGCAATTTCTTGGGAAGACATAATTGCATATTATATTATGTTACTCGCTACAGATATGTTGCCTCATTCAAATTATAGAGGCGAAAAAAGGCATAACAACTAGGAATAATATTGAGGCTGTCATGAAGAAAATACACACTCACCGCTTGCAAAATCTCCAGCACACGTGATTCTTTCAACTTCCATGGCAGATCTTTAGCAAGAGCCTGCACTAAATCTGTTTTTGTTAAGACCAATAAGAGGCAAACATAACTGTGCACCCTATAAATTATCATATTAATAGATAAGGCTCACATCTTAAATACAAGTTGGATTGCAAAGACAAGGGTACCTGTCTCATTTCTTCCAGACTAATAGAACCATTTTTATCCACATCTATTGCATGGAATTGATCTTTCAGATTACATAACTCTTCATCATTAAGTGTACTAGCCAGTGCCTGCAAGATGATCAAATTGTAAAATAAAATGAATGATGAGAAGAATTTACTTGTCTTATACCATGAAAGGCTTCAATAACAAGTATGCATTACCCTCAGTGCGAATTGTTTCAAACGACTATATTTCACAAATTGCCGCATGTTATTCAAGACAGATATATCAATAGGGATCTCTAGTGCATTTCCTCCTTCTTTAACCCATGGGTGCGCTGGAGATATTAAAACCAATCAGACCAATCGACAAATCAACTACAGGAAAAACTGTGTCAAGATTTTTTGTAGAAACAACATGCATACGTAGATATACAAATATATAGAAGTATACATGTACAGCTCAAGTACTTTTCAGTGGAGACAAAAAGTTACAATTCTTCTGGAAAAAGAGGGAAAAGGAAAAACCAATAATGATGCATATACTTCTAGGATAATTTAAAATATCATAATAAAAAGCAATTTAAAATACTAAGAGAACAGCTAGATACATACATAGAGCCTGAGCAGCAGTTAATCTTGCCTGAGGATCCTTTACCAGTAATTTCTTCACAAAATCTTTAGCGCTGTTGCTTATGTTTGGCCATGGTTTGCGGCGGAAATCAGGCTTGTTTCTTAAGACCTGCAAACATCATACATAATATATGCAGATCAAAACAGTGACAAAAGAATGTGCAGAAAATAAAAAATGACGCTTACTTATCCAAATGAATAGACAAGACAACGTGCATAAAAAACATATAATTGCAGGTTAAATAAAATGCACATGAACTGAAGTGATGGGTCCCACAAAATTTATATGGAAAGTCAGCATCAATTATTAATGTACTATACCTCCTTGAAGATTCCATCTTCCGTCTTATCCCAAAATGGGCGCCTCCCACAGAGCAATATATAGGTAATCACTCCGATACTCCAAACATCTGATTCAGGTCCTGACTTGCGTTTTAATACTTCAGGAGCAACATAGTAAGCACTGCCAACAATATCTGAAAACTTTTTTCCTGCATGTTTTACAAGTACATAGAATTAGAGAATTCAAATAACACATAGGTGGCAAGGAAAGCTCCAACACAGAGACAGAGAAGGATTCAAGAATGAAAAAAGATTTGTGCTCACCAGGTTTTATGAAGTCTGATAGACCAAAATCTGTGGCCTTTAGAGATGAATCTTCTTTGCTTGATTTAAAAAGGAAATTCTACATGCGAGAATGATATAACAGAATACACTGTCAAGCAGAAAGAACTCTATATAGCATAAGGCATAAGCTAAACATGCAAAGCAAGCTAAAGGACTTCACCATACCTCTGGCTTCATGTCCCGGTGCACCAAACCATGTAAATGACACTCAGCTGCAACCTTGAGCATCTGCCGTACTACCACTGCTGCGTCTTTCTCTGTGTAACGACTATCCTTCCTGATTAAAGAAAACCATAAGTAAGTTCTGCAGTAAATACAGTTCCACTAAATGCAAAAGATTCACAATTTTGAGATCACTGGTGCTGACAATTTCTCAAATTTGATGAGATATAGACACATGAGAAGCCACTTCAGCCAAGAGACTAAACCATACCAGAATGCAGGAGTACTTACTTGGCTAATATTCGGTCTAGCAACTCACCACCCTCGCATAACCTAAGAAGGGACATTGTCAGGCCAGTCATTTAAGATGTGAAGAGAGAGAGATGTAATGATTAAGCGTAAATGTTAAAAGTCTGAAACAGATGAATTTGGTACATCTTCTAACTGGAAACATCAAGATCAATTCAGGACTCAAAATACAATTACATATAAGAGCAAAAAGTGGGTACAATGCTGTTAAGCAATTGTCCAAATCATATGTTCACAAGGAAGCAGTTCGAATAAGCTCAGAAAGTGAGACTTACTCCATAACTATATATACAAAAGAATCGTCCTCAAATGCATTATAAAACTGAACCACATTCTCATGGCCTGCAAGTTCTCGCAATATCTTGACCTCTCGCTTGACATCTTCAACTGCTATAGGAAGAATCATCTGCCACCATATCCAAAATTAGTTTTGGCACAGCTCCAAAGCAATTAAGTGGACAAAGAACTATTAGAATCAAATTTCCACTCAATAATTTTTCATCTTTACCCAGTCAAATAAATTACCTAAAATAAAGTAGAAAATATATTATCTCTTCCTTGCAAAAAAGAATAGAATGATACAAGCAAAAATGAAAAAAATGTTTAACATAGTGGAGACACAACTTCATTAGGAAGCCATCAACTACCAAATCCTCTGACCAAAGATTCTTTCTAAACACAGTTGCCAATCTAAGAGTAACTCTGCTTAGGTGACGAGGAAAATTCATGCTACAGATAAAGTTTCATACCTGAAGTCTTTTTCTTTCCTTGTCCTAATAATGTCAATGGAATTTTAGCATTCAGACTTAAGAGAAAGAGGAGCAAAGGCAATTATAGCCTTATCCGAACCCCATTATAGGCAAAAAGCCAAAAAAAAAAAAGGGCATGGATCAACCATGTCAAATTAGCAATATTCACTAGCAAGCAGGCTTTTCTAAGTCTAGGATCATGATTAAACCAGTTCATCAGTCCTCAGATTACAGGACTACAGCTCCTCCAGAACAGAGGAATGAGTAGGCATATTGACATCCCCACTGGTCCATGAGGTTGCTTGACATTACCAATATGCAGTAACTAAAGGTCTAAAAATCGGCCACCCATTGGGAAACAGACAAACACTACCCAAGCAAATGACTTCAATACCGGATATTTCCTAGGAATCGCAAAGGCCCTTCAGAATTATTAGCGATCTAAGCCAGCATTATCAGATAATCCAAAACACGATTGGAATCTCCAGCACCCAAATGAAAATTACCCCCAGAACTCTGCCCAAAACTGTTCGAAACCCACTAACCAAAAAATAATCTAACATGGATGCCACAAAACTCGAAAAATTGAACCAGTAGAATTATACCTTGTTCTTCTCAATTCTCTTCACCGCCACCCGATCTCCATTTGCTTTATCAGTCGCTACATATGTATAACCAAATTGGCCATGTCCTAACAATTTCCCGATCGTGTAACGCGTATTGAAATCTTTGTCATACCCAAAATCGGTGCGCTTCCCACATGGAATAATTCCGCCCTGCCTCCTCGAATTGTGCTTGTCTCTTGGCCTTAGCTTCTGGGAGTTCCTCTCTTGAAAATTCTTCTGGGTCTCATTCGGTCTTTTTTGCCGTTGATGATGTGATGTTTCTTGTTTATTACCAGTGCTTGTTGTTGTTGTTGTCGTCGTTGATTGTGGCTTGGCACTCCCTTTACGTTTCTGATTGACGGTGGTGGTAGTGTTGTTGTTTGCGTTATTGCTATTTGACCCACTAACCTTACTGGTGGAGAAGCAGGTCCCCATGATTGACAGAAACAACAAAGCTCAAAGATTTTGATAGATCAAAACCATGAGAAGAATTTCAAAATATAAAATACTAGAGCTAACCATTGACACAGAGGTACACAAGATTGACGAAGAGAAATGTATGAGTTTACTGGATAACAGACCAAGGAAAGGTTGGTGCAGATAGGAGGAAGAAAGGAAGAAAGAGGGTGGTGGTCAAAAGAGACTTTTGAATGAGAGAAGCCAAAGGGCAAGAACCTCCCTCAGCTTCATTTTTTCTTTTCCGGGACCAGGATTTAATTATTTCATGGAAAATAGGTACTACTTATTTACAATTTCTTATATATATTTTTTATAAAAATTTCAGGTAAATTTTTTTATTCTGTTTTTATTTTCTTAAGGAAGTTAAAAAATAGCTTCTTAATTCTAATGCAAATTATTAATTTTTTATTTTTTAATAAAACATGCTAAATAATTTAAATTAAAATAAATTAACTTCAGACTTTCTAACATAATCGAGTTTAGACAAAAAAGTGAATGAAGTATGAGATTTATGATTAGAATAATTTTTTATATAATAAAAAGATGTAGATGTATAATAGAAATTAAAATATTAATCATATAAATAAATAAACTTATCAATAGTATGACTTTTCAGTTCAAAAATATAGTTGTCCCAATCAAAGTGTTTATTTTAATTATTGAAAATCTGCATATATTAATGATAGAGCAATGCACCTGAGTTTAGAAAATGTATTAGTGAATAGTGATCTAATATGTAAGGCATAACTATCCTTTATTATTTAACTTTGTTTTATGTGATCTATCTATGCTCCTACAAATTAAGGAAAAACTGGATTCTAATGAAAGGCTATGAGCCTATAACTGCAACTTCCATGAATCATGCATGATAAGGCTACAACTGCTTCTTCTTGTTTTCTTTTTCTCTTGTTAAAATTTGTTGTTTGTTTCAAAACTTAAACAGAAACACCCTGCTTATTTCTTTCTCTTCTTTATTATTATTATTATTTATATATATTCTAACACAAAATTGTCTAAAAGTGAGGAGATCCTCTCAGTTCTTTTTAGATGTAATTTTTTTATTTTTACAATTAGATACATTTTTGGGAGTAGAACATATACAACTATTGATTTGGAACAAAATCTTATCTGGTACATTACCAAAGAGGATTCAAATTTCTTTTAAGGGAATATGCTGGTATTGACAAAATGTATTGTCTGACTAAAAGATATTTTTTTAGAGAAACATAACATCAAAAATTGAAAAAGTGGTTAAAATATGTTTATAATAACAATTAACAGAATAACAGTCATGTTTTTAGGGACATAATTGAGCTGTGCCCAGCCCTATAATGTCTGGTGCAATGCGTTTACTCAGAAGCATGAACACGCGTAGACTAGTAGTCCATATATATGATTTCATTATATTAGTAATAAAATAAAAGAACATACATTGAGAAATATCAAATCAAGTGTAACAAAAGTCACAGCTACCATGGACTACTAGGCATGCCTAAAAATCAACAAACAATAGGAGGTGATCAAGTATAATTTAGCAAAAATTTCCCCAAGAGGCCTTGGTCTCTAATTTGGTCTTTTCCAATTTCTACAAATTTAATTGGCTCCTCTAGCACAGCCTTCTCTAATCTCCAATGGGTATATATATACTGCTGGCTCTAGTGCAGGGTTTTGGAATTTGGCTGGATTTTTGGACTGAACGTCCAAGTTTCAAAAAAAAAATTTAAAAGGTAGGAGTCGAAAGATATTGGCTAAAATGAGGTAGAAGTAAAAATTGAATTCTGAAAATTCAGGGTCACATCACCCTCTTTCTCTCGGTCAACTCTCCTCTTTCTAGCCAACATGTTACTGTGGACATTAAGAAACAGAATTTAGTAAATCCGATTCACTACAGTCTAAAATTTTTATCTTACTCTCTTCACGTGATAGCCTTGGAAGATGATTATAATTAATATAATGTGTGATATTTTTAAATTTTTAAATATATGATAAATTTTATTTAAATTTATAGTGTAATTTTATAAATTTAAAATATATAATAATTTTTTTAATATAATATTTTAAAATTTTAAAATGTATGATAATTTTTTAATCTCTAGTGTATGATATATTTCATATTTAAAATGTATGATAATTGTTAAATTTATAGTATATATTAAATTTTTTAATTTATAGTGTATGATATTTTTTAAATTTAAAGAGTATGATAATTTTTAAATTTATAATATTTTTTTAAATTTAAAATATATGATCATTTTTAAATTTATAGTGTATAATATTATTTTAAATTTAAAATATATGATCATTTTTAAATTTATAGTATATAATATTTTTAAAATTTAAAGTGTATGAAAATAATATATATAATTCACGATGACATGTTTGGTGGTTGGAGAGAGGGGAGCTAGTTGAAAAGAGAGAGGCTGACTTGGACCTATAAATCGAATGTTAAAAATTCGTTTTCTATTTCTACCCCATTTTGACCAATATCTTTTGGTTCTTACTATTTTAGACAAAAAAATTGTGATTTGGTCCCTTTTGTCAAAAAAATCTGAATTTGGCTATGGACAACCTGCTATAGTTCGAGTTCACCACTGCTCAGTGATGAATGTCCATACACTAAATTTACAAATAATAATTAGAAATAAAACAAAATAAATGTAAAAGGAAATGTATGTTGAATATGATCTCCAAGATTAACCACAAAAGCTCCTTCAACTGGCTGGACAGTGATCCCTGTATTTCCATTTTCCAACCTGATATCGGGTAGAAATTGACCACAACCTCATTGGAAAACGGGCTGGATGGGCCTAAATCCATGAAATATTGGCCCCATATAATTTCGAGTTTGACAGCTTTTACATGACAGTTGTGACTTGTGAAGGTCTATCCATATTTTTGTGATAGTGCAGCCTGGCATTTGGCAAAGTGACCTTCCTAGTGACCTCAATCAGTACTGCTAACTCTATATTTAATAAGCAAGTTGGGTATTAGTACAACTGTGTTTCAGCTTCAAAACCCTTTTTTTTTTTCCTATAAATACATCAATCTTTTCCCTACCATAAGCCACCTTACAATTTTAGCTCTAGAAATCAGGGAATATCCATCTTCATCCTGCAATGGCATTCTCAAAAACTACTCTCACTGCTTCAATTCTACTCTCTCTTTTCCTTCTGCATCTCACACAATCTCACCAGACGGTAATACTAATGCATTCATTCAGTATTATAAATTAAAAAACACGAAGTAAAATACATTCCCTAATTAAAATGCTATATGGGTTTTCTTTTTCAGATGGGCTACAATGGAGCACCAAGTCCTCTGCCCCAGAAAATAGGTAAATCAAATGTCTAATTTTTCTTGCAATTCATGGGTACGTTTGAATTACTCTTTTTATGACTGCAATATGTATATCAGATTGTGGGGAAGCTTGTGAAGTAAGATGCAAACTATCATCAAGGCCACGCCTATGCAACAGGGCATGTGGGACTTGCTGCGCCAAGTGCAGCTGTGTCCCTCCAGGCACTTCTGGCAACCATGGTGTTTGTCCTTGCTATGCCAGCCTCACCACCCATAACCAAACTCGCAAATGCCCTTAACTCATTTCTTGCTGCCATCAAGAAATTAAAGCTTCTCAGAAAAATGGGTTATTTTTATGATGTGAGAATTTTGTAAGAGTTTGAAATACTCTTGAGAAATAAAGTTGCAGTGCTCTGTTTTGCTTGGAAATCCATTGGACCTCTCACAATTTGATGAGATTTTCCATACACCATTTTGCTAAAAGAATATGTGTTGGAAATTGGAATAATGAAGAATTTGAACTATGTGCTTCAAGGAAAAAGGTTATCTTTTTAGAAATTGCCAGTAGCAATGAGAATGAACTGTGTCTTGTAATTCAACACTACTCAGTCCAGTTTTGAATCAGTGTGCACTGGTCAAATTAAATAGCTTGATTTTTAATTATTAAAAATCCATTGATCACACACCAATCTGCTCCACATGTTGGAGTGGTTGGTAATATAAGTAATGGTTTATTTAAGCCCGACAAGGTTCAAAACAAAGCAATGAGAATCATAGTGAATCAAATTGAAAACTCTTAAACGTTGTACTCTGTTCTTGAATGCTGTACACCCTGGCTGCACTCTGTACCATGTATCGTCAATTGAATCTGAACAGTCTAGACCATAGAGTTAGTCAATGCATTGATGTGCCAAGCTGGCAATCACATCCCTTTCTTGTCTTTTTGGTAATTGTAATCTGGAGAGAGCCTCAAGGAAATATATAAAGTGAATTATGTTTCAGAATCTTAGAAGTCATTTTTTTATCTCCTTTGTAACGCTCATTATTCTTTTTTAATATACTTTATCAAAAACCAATAGTCTGTCGATTTTTTACATATTATATTTTTTTTCTTTTATATATATATTATTTGAGTTTTTAATATTTTTAAGTATTTTTAAGTATTTCTCAAAATTTATTATTGATGAGTATTAAAATATAATTTTTTTACCTTAATTATTTAAAATACATATTAGATGACATTAATAACATAATTGTTTTTATTTTTCTGATATTATTTATCATGATACAAAATTTTATGAATACATAAAAAAATAATTTAATTCTACAAGATTTAAGTTGGGTCTTATATTAGGTAATGATAAAAATAAATGTAAATAAAAAGACAAAAAAAATAAAATTCATATTAGTTTATATTATATAATATTCATTTTAGACATTTAATTAAGAAAATAATCAAATAAATGCTGAAAAATAAAATAAAAACTAGATTAAAAAAATAGTAATGATAGGTAAAAAAATTGTTATATCTCCATTTCTAGCAATTATATTCACTATTTTTCAATTAAGCATCCCAAATTAAGTATCCCAAACGACATAAAAAAATAAATATCTCAAACGATATTAAAAAAAAATTATTGCCTATTTTAGAAATAAGTATAAATTGAATATTAACTAGATTACTGAAACAATATAAAAATATTTCAAAATAAGTCTAAGTTGAAGTTGTTAGTACTTAACTGGGTTTGTACATGTTGGACTAATTAGTAATGATTTATATATACGGGATAAATTCCTCATGCATGTAACCACTCGCTTGCCCGGGCTTTGTGCTTTGTGCATGGAACATCATTTTTTTTTACTGGTATGTCAAAGTTGTCAAACCTGGCCCATTAGTATTAAAATCAAGCTTATGGCCCCAACCAAAGTTTGATGGTTTATAGTTTATTTGAAACACACAACACCGAGTCGATTAAAAGCCCATATCACCCCATCTAAAGTCAATTTATTAAAAAAAATAAAAATTAACTGAGTATTCTCACAACCCTTGTTAAACGTTCTAAAATATTGTAATATTAATTATTATAGCTATCAAAATTTTAATTATATTAATATCTAAGTTTTTATTATTGAAAATATTTAATTTTACAAAAACTATATTTATTAAATTTTAACAAGTTCACTTAGCTACTCGTTAAAAAAAATCAAAGAAGGAAAATTACTTAATGGAAACCTAACGGCTAGTTAATTTCTTCCATTTTTTATTTTTCTGTTTTTGGCAATCGTGAGAATGGACGTAGCGGCTCACCATCCAACGGTCATATTATACGATCCTCTTTATAAACCCCCACAACTTTACCCTAAAATGAAAAACGCGTTTCCATTCTTCCTTTGGAATCTTGTGTGCCTTTTCTCTCAAAAGTTTTTGCTGTGAGCACCTTGATTCATTTTCAATGGAGACTCCTTCATCAACAAGAAGAGTAACAAGATCACAAGCCTTGGCTGCTTTAAGTAACAATAGCAACAGCAATATTCCAGTGTCAAGTGAGTGATATTCTCTTTATTTTCTCTTCTCCCAAACAATCAAATTTTACAATTTGTATATCGTTGTTTTAGTATTGATAGATTGACAAATGGAAAATTTTGTAATAATTCCTTTTTTCTTGATGACCCATCAGAGAAAATTGACTCAGATTCTGAAAAGGGTCTTACAAAATCAAGACAAAGAAATGGGAAACAACAAGATCAATCTGCTCTGATCGACATAACCAATGGTTCTCCGATTGTTGGGGTTGCTACTGGCGGTCTTGAGACTCCATCATCAGCCATAGCCAAGCAAAGGGGCAATCGACCCAAGAACACGCCCGGGTCTGGAGAGTCTTTACTCAGGGGTCAGGTCAAGACCCTTTTGCAGAAAGTGGAAGAAGAAGCAGAGCTCTCTAAACTTTCATCGGAAGGTCGTACATTTCTTCATATTCAGGGTTTGGTCAATTCTCCTATGGGACTTCTTGCCACAACTCCTGCAAATACTCCCCAGATTCCCAATCTTTCCGAAGACGGAATTATGAACGACACCACTGGTTTGGCACCTTTGCCTATTGTTGAAGAGCAACTGATTTCTCAGGTTAGTTTGATCACACCTTATGAAGGTTTTTTAACCCACCTTCGTTTTTGCTTAATCTTGAGGATCTTTCTGAATCTGGGAAATTTCTATTACCAAAGTTGTAATCTTTTCACATTGAAATGAGTTTTATTTGCTTCTGGGTCAATAATTTGAATTTAGTAGTAATTGAATTCTTTTTATATGGCAGGAGGTGAGCAATATATTTGGACAGAACCAAGAGAGTATTGAATCTCAGAAGAGTCTGATAACTAGGTCCCTGCTGCTGGATTTCTCTGACAAATCTGAAATTTGTGATTCATCAGAATGCTCCTCCGTGTTGACTTATCAGGAAGCTTTAGCTGGAGAGAGTGAAAGTAAAGAGAAATCATCCACAGAGGATGATGATGCTTCTGTCTGGTCAATTCAGGTCAATGCAAGTACCATAGATGAAGATGAGGAGGAAATAATTGAAGAGGAAGAAGAAAATGAGGATGGAGGATTGGTTGATGAACTCTGTGAAGGCATAAGCAAGATTAGTGTAAATGAGAAGGTCCCCAAGTTTTCAGGCAAGCACACAATATTTGTTTACAACAGTGACGATGAGTTTGTTGACGAGGAGGAGTTTACTCAGAATGAAGATGATGATACTGCTTCTTCGCCTAACATCCTGCATTTGAAGGGCTTGCCAACCCCAAAAGGAAAGCACCTGCGCTTTCTTGTGGAGGAGGAAGAGCAAGATGATGAGTGAAATTTCTGGTTTCTATTGTGGTGAATTGTTGTCTTCTTGACACCACCATTCATTTGTTTCTGCCTTTTACTGGTAATTTTATTTCAAACTTTTTAGAGTTGAAATGAAAAATATACAAACTGTGACCATAATTGATGTGGTTGATTGCTCTAATAAACTGTTGATTACATCCTTCCCGATAAATTAATTGTTCATGTATTAGAAGTAGTTCGTTTTGTTGTCTTTTATTTACTTAGCGTGACTGCATCAGAAGTTAATATGAACTTACTAGTCATTAGAAAACAAAATTGTATGAATTAAATAGGTATCTTCATTTTCTTATTATACTTTCTATTTTATTTACTACAAACAAATCAATACTGGTAGTGTTATAATAACATACAATTTGGATTTTAAATATCTCCATGTTTTTTTTAAATACTACATCAGTTATGAAAATATACACACAAAAAAAAATAGAAAACGCTAAATCTGTCATGAAGCATCATTTCTGAACAAAATCGACAAAACAATTAATTTATATATACACTTTATTTACAATTGAAAACTGCTAGAAGGCCGCCACGTGGAGGTCCCAACTCAAACGAGTACATAAATGACAAATGACGAAGGAAACTGCTACTGCTGAATTACCCAAGCTTGCCAAGGTGTCTCGATCTTATGCTCAGTTGCTCACAGCTAAATCTCAAAACCAGGGATGCCATGTGGGATCCATCATGCATAAATTTCTTGGGGCCAAGGCAGCTTCAACCAGTTCAGTGACGCCCCTCTGCACTGGCTGTGGTGGCTCCATAGCATTTTCCTCCTGAATAAATAAGAATATAGTTGTGTAACGTTTTTATCTGGGGTCCCATAATCAGGACTTGCTGGATAGATTATATATTGGTTCATTTATGATAATGCCCTCAATTATCAAACTTGCCAAGAGACGTACACAAAGGAAAAGATAAAAGACATACAAATCCTTCCCTTTTCAGGATCCCCTTCATAGGGAAATTAACATTAAATGCAAAATCTAATGAGATCGAGGAAAGTATATTACCTCTTCAGAGAAATAATGAGGTGCTATACCATTAATCCGGTTGATAACATTATCCACATTTGTGGTGACTTTCTGCTTGAAGTCAATGGGGCTCATAGTACCCCCTCCAGCAATAGGAGCAAGGGGAATCCCAAGTGGTCTTCTCCAAGACCAAGACAGAAGCTCATCACGGAAAAACATTGCTAATTGATGCCACAGGTGCTGACTTTGCTGCAACAGGGCAAATTGAGTTTAGGTGAATCAACAATCTAATTTACATGGAAGTTAATACAAGGCAAGTTGACATATATTTCTTCTCACTTTAGGTGAAGCCACAGCTTGTGCTGCCGCACACATTGCAGATACAATAAGGCCTTCCACACCAAAATGAGAGAAGAATGCTTGCATGTTCCTTGTTAGTCTGAAAGGCACTGGTTCATTAAACTCGATCAGTCCGTTTGCATCATATGCAGGATGAAAATCTGTTTGGAATATCTTCCCAGTATTTTTAGCAAATAAAATCTTGTTTGGAGACCTCCCCCCAATTTGTAGCATGAAGGACATGAAACTTGAAAGAGCTAACTGGACAGCAAATTGCTTTTTGAAAGCCCACATATGGTTGCCACTCAGCATAGTCTTGTACATAAACTGCGAAAACATGTTATCATTGACAAGGTTTTTAACTATATCATGATAAGCTTGGAGGCGGAGATCCACAACAGCTTCTGGTGAGATCTGGCCAGATATGGCTTGGTTCAACTGCTCCTTAAAATAGGTAATGGGCAGATCTGCCTCTCGGTCGTGCCGCGCACAATGATTCTCATAGACCTCAAGGAAGGAGTTATACATTAAATCATCCTCTACCATCCGAACCTGTTCAGGCAGCTACCCATTATCAGATTAAAATTTTTGAAGGCTCAATGCATGTTTGTCAGGCTCTAGTTAGTAAACACTTCAGGTCCCATGCAAGTGATTGATAAGCAAATGATGAAATCAAAAAGGAAAAAAAACATGATTCTTGAAGGGACCAACTACTTAGAAATTATAGGGTCTGAAAAGTGAAAACAAATAATGATAGAGCTGTTTTGACATTTTAATATTTTATCTACGATAAAGTAGAATAAGTAATATCTAAAAGATTCAAAATCCAAATGGAAATAAGATTAGAATATGATGTGTAAAAGTATAAGGAAGAGCTGTTTAACCTGAGACCAAACAGGAATGATTATTGGCGTGTGAATGCATATGTGACGACGTCTTGATTCCTTGTGCTTATCAAACATTTGGTTCAAAACACGGAAAAGCTGCAATATGCGTTCATCACTTCTAGCATTAGGAGTCAAAGATGTCTGGACAATAAAATGACGCTGGGAACCATCAGAGCCAATTAAAGTCAAACGTCTGAAACTGCTTCCATGCCTTCGCACTATTGGAATATCAGCTCCAACTCTATCCAATTTCACTGTATGATCTGGTGCAATTTCCTTAAACAAAAATCAAAGAAATTTATAAAACAGCATATGATGAAATAGAGAAGAACCAAAAGAAATACAATGTTCAACTAAGTTTATCCCATTACACAAATAATTAGTCAACTAACTTAGTATGAAGCCCTTGAGAAAAAATATTGTTTGAAAAATATGCACATTGATTGAACACCATTGTTCAGAGTTACCTGGTCTGCAAAATACTGTCCTGGAACCTCCACGTCAACCACATGCAAGTCCCGCAATACCCTGCTTTCCTCTTCCAGCTTCAAGACCCCAGGAAACCTATCTTCAACATTGCTCTGAAGGATATTTTTCCAATGTTTTAACCGCTCCGTCAGTTCAGAAAGGGTGGCTGGGAAAGTAGCAGTGCTTTCAGGATCAAGATCGCGCTCAAAATCCTGTTTGTACTCCCTCACAAAATCAACATGCTTGTTCACGGCATCTGCTGAAAAGCAAGCCCTGCAAACGCCTGACAGCTCTTTCTTGAGAGACTGGGGAACTTCTGCAGTTGTGGCAGTTGGGTATTTGTAACAGCGGTGGAGCAAAGCATTCACCACAGCCAGAAGCCTTTCCTCAGGCAGAGTAACAAACTTTGAACCAATTTCCGTCAGTAGAATCTGCACAATAGAATGGTTATTAATATCATTTGGTTAACTTGGTTATGAACAGAGTTGTGTTTATTTTTTCAAGGTTGAAGGTTGCTTGTATTGAAGCAAAAACTTTTTCAAGATAAGCGACAAAAAATATTATTAATAGAAAGGAGACGTAATTACACAAATGTGGGAAAGGTTTCTTTCTAGAGAACAAGAAATAAATGACAGAAGAATATGATGTCAAAACCAGGAAAGCTTTCCTGTTCCACAGTAAACTTGATGTCAAAAACTGATCTTAAAGACTAAATTTTCAGCAAACATGACATGTAAAAAGGCTCAGTTGTATACTACCAAATTCCTTTAAATGAATCAACAATTCTTCCAAACCAGTGCTCACTGAATGAGCAAAAAGCCTATTCCTCTATACCCCAAGTAAAAGAGCAATGCAAAATTTACTTAAAGAGAAGTTAAATCCTATTAAGTACCATAGCACAAAAAAGGCTTAAACATATAGGGCAGCATAACCCTTATATAAAGACCTTTGGTCTCAATTTGGAGGAAAAGGAGTCATTCTATAATCTGAAAAGTTATTTAAAGAGATAGGGAACTAATGAGACTTAGTGGGAGTGAAGAGTTTGAGGACTTTCAACTGGCTATGAATGTGAGCCAGAAAGGCAGTATATGGGTCAGAGTTGTCACATTGAATATGGAAGATATTTGAGGATTCTGACTTTAGCAGTGAGGGACTTTCTGACTTTACCCGAAGATGGAGAAATAGAGTTGGTGAGGTTAACAATGGTTCAGTTGAGTGTAGGTGTGCATGGTGGCTGGAAAATTCAGAGGGTTCAAGAGAGAACTTGTCATAAAGTGCACAAAGCTAAGTGGCCTATGGAGCCTCTATTTTGAGGAAAACTATCGATTGTAAGTTTTGACTCAAATCTCAGGCATACCTCGTATATTGTACATTCTTGCAACATACCACTCGATGCCACATGCATTGAATACTCCAATACATGTATCTTTCCATGAGTAACAAAAATCCCAATACAGTCCAAACATGATTCATTTTCACATAATTGTGCATTTTCTATTCTCGAAAGTGCAGCAAGACATAGATGAGGAATCCTTTTTGTACAAAAATAAGTAAATTAATACCAACTGCATGCATTCATGTCCACACCATGTTTTTAATATTCTCTCAAATTGATAGATATAATGTAGTCAACAATATAATAGCTAATAAATAATTATCTCCTAAATTATCTCTCATTTTATGTGTATTAATTTTCAGGTACGCATGCAGAGTTTCTTTAGAAGAGAAGAAGCGGATCTATATTCCAGTTCTCTTTCAAGCAACTTCAAGGTATCTGAATAAAGAGTACCTCAAGTTCACTGGCCAAATTACCATGCTTGCTTCTAAGTGCCTCCATTATATCCTTTGCAGCATCAAAAGCACTGGCAGCAGATGCTACATATCCTAAAGCACCCGACCGCCTTAATGTATTCTGACCCCCATCATTCATGGTTGAAGAACTTTGCTGGAGAGGCTGGTCATTCCCACCATGTATGGTGCCTTCTGCACCTGTGGACCTCTCAGATTCTTGCCCCTGAGAGTTTCCAGTATCATGAGATCCAACTCCACCAGCAGACTGGGAGCCTTGGTGAACTTGATCAGCTGGTAAAGCACCACTACCATGACCTTGTACTCTTGAATTTCCATCAACCAAGCCAAGAGAACCTGTACTTATACCAGAGACACTTTGCTGCATTCTTTGCTGCGCCATTGCCATTCTACTAAGTTCAGATTTATTTGCAACATCACGTCGTTCAAGCAAATATGTGCGTAGCCAGTAATACAGAGCCTGCAATTTGAGGACAAGAGAAAACCAAAATCATTTTGGTTCCATAGAGCGAAGAAGATATAAATGCAATATAACACTTACCTGTGGATACACAATTGCAATTTTTAGTAGAACAAGTTTGCAATGGGAAGCTTCTGTCCTCTGCAGGGAAAGTAGAAGCTGTGGAATCCAAGAAAGCCAAACCCAATGTGGTATTTGATCCAGGTACTTATCAAATGCCCTCCCCACAGGTTCATTGGGAGTATCAAAGCTGAGAAGATAGAGAACACGGGCTAGATGGCTTCTTGAGTTAGATACACCAAATTTGATACCTTGAAGAAAGCAGCTGACAGCATACTCCAACCAGATCTCTTCATGGGTTTCTTTGTAAGCCTGTAAGAAACAGCAGCAAATAAGTAGAGTGCTGAAGTTATTGGTACTATGTATGGCACAGAAGCAAATTTGAGGGAATACCATATCACAATAATTTCCCCAGCTTATCCACCCTTTCGGCAAGTTCTTGAAAAGACTGATAGCACTTGAATAGGCAAGATTAGCACCTTCAGAGTCATTTAACTTCAACAGGAAATCTCCTTTTAGGCGGAAAATTTCTGCTTTGTGCTTTGCAGGAAAATACTCCAGATTTGTGCTGTTGATCAGATTGAGACCATTAGTAAGCTCACCCTTCATTTCCAAATATGCCTTTGCCTGTTCTCTTATCTTAACAAATGCTTCCTGCAAAGACATAAAAAAATGAGACACAATCATTTACGCCTGTCCCCAAAAGCAGCAGATTGCCAGAACCCGATACAGTTAGTAAGTGGAAATGATATTTACATCATGTCACATGCTTATATACAAGTTCTTGAGCAGAATCCTCTGCAGATAATAGGTGTAGACCATATCAGGACATAAAAATAAACATGCATATGTACAAGTTTTAAGCAGAATCCCATGCATTGTGTGCACGTGTGCACACCCATGCAGGCTGCTCACTAATCTTTTGCTATGCTGCAAATCATTGGACATACCATCTAGCTGATGTGACTAAGTGCGACCTAAGGGTATAATTGTAGTTTGACTTAATCGCTAACACATTGAAGAATAAGATTGATCACACAGTTGGTTAATATGATACTATAGGTGTCTTTAAATGTTTACAAGTTACAACTCAGCACCAATATATAAATACTGGATTAAGGAAAAAAGGAAAGCAGTTTCCCTCTTAATTATACAAATTTGTCACTCTTTTACATACCTGCACTTCCATGGTTGAATGACCATACATTTTTTCAAGTATGGATACACACACATCATAAAGGCCTTGCTTACGAGCAATGTGAGCAAGCCTATTGACATTCCATGCTTTGTCACGATAGCCAAGGTGATGAAGCTGTGGATTTGTGGTGCCAAAATCTTTGAAAGCATCTATGACAGCATTATAAATTTCATTCCTCCATTGCAGTAAATCATACCACACAGACATATTATCCCATTCATTTGGAGTTCTCAATCGCCAAGTCTCGAGGATGTCCTTGAGATCTGCATAAAGGCTTCCATGTACTCCAACAACTGAATTTCCAGACAGTTTATTCCCATTGGAAATGTCTACAAGGATTCTAGCTGATTCTTGAACTTCAACTATTTGATGGAATTGCTGCAATAGAGGAATCCTGGCATGAATGGACATTTCAGGCAACTGCCACCATTGTTCTAGAGCATGATCAACCCCTTTGCCCACAATGTTTTCGGCATCCCCCACACCATTTGTATTTTTATCATGAAGGGCAAAATATGCTTGAATGAGACGAAGTTTAGGAGTTTCTTCTACTTGAGCTTTCGGAATGACATGATCCTTCATATATGCCCAATCAGGCAATTTCCAAAGACTGTCAAGCAGAATTTCATAATTCTCAATACTCTTACCAAAGTCTACCAGTGCATCCCACTGACTAAGTTGACTAGCACAATACAACCATTGCTCTTCCCAAAGACACATCTCAGCCTTAGGCACAGTGTTGTTATATGTTCCTTGAGTTGCCTTTACCATTGCTTGGTAAAAGAGACTTTGAGCACGCTGCCAATAACCATGCTGAACAAGAGAAAGCCCAGCCCTGGTTTCAGCAGTTATTGACCTCTTCTTCCATAATCCACACCTCATATCTTCTTCATTAAGCAAACGATAAAGCTCTGCCAAAGATTCGGAGCACTTGGTGTCATTCATGAACAGCATCACATGACTTTCCAGTAAAGTCAGAGCAATGTGCCACGCATTGTATGTCTTCCCAATATATTTAATGAGCTCACTTGGCATTCGAGGCTGAGGATGGCTCAACTGAAGCCCTTCTAATAGTGCTTGCACAACATTTGGTCTGTTAGTTTGCTGCCTCTTATGATAATCCTTTGACAGAAGTGTAATCATTGGTTTAGCTAGTTGCACCTGCTCTTCTTTCTGCAAGGTCACCCAGACAATCGGAAATACCAAAACCCACAAATGGTATGCAACATTAGCATCTGTATGGGCCAGCTCTCTCAATGAAATCATTAGATCAGCAACCTGGAAAGAAAGACAGAAAGAAGTGAGGAAATCAAATTCTGTTAAATAAATGAGAATTTCAACTTCAGTGACCTAGCCTGCAGGATAAAACCACCAACAGCCATAAAACACTTGGCCAGCAGACTCAGACATTACTCAATGATCAAGCAAAATGACAATTGATAACACTGCATATCATAGCAGTCTAAGAGGTGTTCAAACTGAAAAAGATAAAGACATACAAATATAAAAATCTAATATGACACATCAAAAGTTTTGACGTTCAAAATGTCAAATGTCAAAGAAATCACCTGGAGTTTGCTTGTGTTGTTAAGAAATTGTGCATGCCTTAGTACAAGGGTGTCAAATGTTAATGGAGCATCCTCAGTACCCTCAGGGACATCATGAAGCTGCTGAAGCATCCCAGAAGAATCTGCAAAAGAATTTGAAACCAGAAGGGGCAGCATCCTGCCAGAGTTTGAAGCAAGCATAATAGGTTGTTCCACAACTAATAGAGCTAGAATAAGATCCAGGCCTTGTTTGAGCCAGAAGACATCACTCAAAGCTTCCCAGTCTTGGTGTTGGATAATGAATTGAAGCCTAGCAAACAATGTTTTCGCAAGACTTTCATGATAAAGTGAAAAGAATTTCTTCCTAATTTCAGGATCTCTAGCTCGTAAACCAAGCATATACTGCCTTTCCACCTTCTGAAACACATCTTGACGCATGGATAAAGGATATCTGGCATCAATCAAAACAATTAAATCGTAATGACAATCTTAATGCAGATGAACTCAAAAAATACAGTACTTACTTATTAGAATCTTCGCAGATCCCATAAAGAAGTTCTAGATATTTCCTGTCCCACTCTTCCAGAGCACTTGGAGAGAAATTTTGCTTATCAACTTGTGAAAGCTTCTGAAGAAAGGATACTATCTCCTTTTGAATGAGAAAAGCACTTGATGTGACTGACATGCCTTGCTTACAGTAATCATCTTCAATCCACCCTTTTATCACATCAAGTATGCAAAGAAGTACACTAGCATCGGTACCTTTATCTGAAAGCAACACATTCAATATTTGGATAATGGATCGTCTGCAGTCTGGAACAAGTATGACTCTTTCACTGATAAGTTTCAAGACAGATTTTATATTAGAAATGACTGCTCCAACATCAGCACATTGACGAGAAGAAGTCACTGCAGAATCTTGATCTTGTCTCTGCCCCAAATTATTTCGAACAAGTTAACATTTTCAAATAAAATAGCAGAGGGAAAATATTCAACCCACATTTAACAGATCCATACAATCAAAACTAGGTCCAAGCACCACGTGATTTCATATATTTAATTTATACATAATCCCGAAAGTAAAAATTATTAAATCATGCTGAATTTGGTCCTGATTTCTGACAACTTCATTCAAGCAATAAAGGAGGTGGGAAAGACATAATCATTGTTCTTAGATGTGGATCCAAATAGGGGTGAGCATAAAGCCGGTTAGAAATTGTTATATTCGTAATTTCGAGTCTCAAAAAATTCAGGGCTCGCCCAACTGACCCGACCGAGTTTTAAGTTCATATATATATATATATTTGGACGTGTGTCATATTTTAAGTGGTATGTTTCATGATAGACCCCAGCTACATCCAAGCCCATCTCATTACTAGATCATATCTACCTCTCAAAAGTTTTCATTCTCTCCAAGTCTTCCGCTTAAGCTCCAAGCAAAGGTCAAAGAACTCTTATCTCATATTTGAGTTTCCTTCTCGACGCGATTTTGTGAATAGGAGAAGTTTAATTCAATTTTAGTTTTCCCCCAAAAAATTGTTATGTAATTTACTGTAATTTGAGAAGTTTTAGATCTGAATTTTTCTTTCACAACTTAAAAAGTTTTTATTATATATATCTTTTTCTTACTTTGTTTAACGTCCCTATCTTCTCTTCATTCTTCAAAGTCGAAACCAACCAACTCGTAGTATCCAAATTTTTGGACAGATGACATTTTGAAGAACCGATTATTCTGTTTGTCGTTCGATTGGAATTTTTGAAGGACTGACTTGGTCAGGAAGGTTGGCCAAAGGGTCAAAACCGACCACCTGCTCACCTCTAGATCCAAATCTTCCTATCATTCAAGAACAGAAGAAAAAGTAAAAGAAATATGCTATATTACAAAAAGTAACACGAATAATTGCAACTAGAACAATCAAGGAACAACAAAGGCAAGTTTTTTATTCAAACACGTACAGAAATAAGTTTTTTCTTTTTTTAGTTCAAGACGCATAAAGAAGCTAAGTGTAGAAGCAAAAAAGAAAATACCCATTCAAGGAAACAAAAGACTAAAAGAAGGAAAACAAAAAAGAAAGATCCGAGCAACTGATACGAATTTATATGATTAGGAAGAGATGCAGTGCTTTAAAGTTCACAAGTAACTGGTATAAATAAATAAATAAATAAAATGGTATAAATCATGGAAAGAAAAAGAGGAGGGTAGAGAGATAAAAGCGTACATGCTGATAATGGAGGCTTACTTGTCTTAAATTAGAACCTGCTGATGATCCCATATCTCGTTGCAGGCGTTGAAGAATATGAACCAAATTGGAAGGCTCAATGAAGTTCTTTTGCACCTCAGTCAAGGTTCTAATGACAAGCAACACAAAGCTAATCGAGCTAGATGTATTATCATCAGCAGACATTTGAGGAGCTGTGATGGTCTCCACGTGCTTCTTTATCAAATCTTTGACCTTCTGATACAATAGCTTAACATCTTGTGCAGTAGTTGCTGCTTCTGGAGGAAATGCAACAGAGATCATCTTCAACAGAGAGCACAAAGATTTCCCAGCATCTAACATTTTGTGCTTGAAACAAAGTTCAAGAATCTGGGAGTAAAAAAATGCTAGTGTAAATACTTTAATTATTAGGTTATCAATAAATGGAAAAGAAACAGCTTTGGGAGCTGGGACCTACTTGAGAAATCTGATTGATGTTATTTCTTATGAACAACTGTGGCTGTTTCTCTAAAACCTTGTTCACAACATCCAAGCCCTGAGCAAGAGCTGTGGCAGGGTCCTTTGCTTGAGATGGCTGAAGGCTTCCCAATAGTTTTTCTAAATAATTGAATTTTACATTCGCACTCGGCCACACCTCCAAAGCTTGTGACAGTAACTCCAAAGCCTGTTTGTACATAATATTTGCCTCCTTATCCTTAGGCTCTATGACCAAGGCAACCTGATTCCAGAAGCCAGAGTTATATGCTAGAAGTCAAACTTAAAAGGGGAAAATTCATGGGTTCTGTTGTGCCTTAGCATAAAATTACCTTGTAAGACACCTTGCAGTCATATAATGATGTATACAAATATTTGTCTGTCAACCGGCATAATCAAGTGGCTAAAGATTACATATTAAGTTGGAAATGGACATGTCAACCTTAACCCACTTATTAGTGAAGTATCAGATAGAGGAATGAACAAATTAGACTAATATATTAAGCAACTTTTGCACTACATGCATAAGTTGGTTTCCTAAATATTGTAATATCTCTACCACAAAAGTATACTGTAGGAATATTTTACAATATAGCTATTAAAATAAAATGAGGTAGAACTATAGATTAAGTTGTCAATACAAAGACAAGTACTGTCATTTTTTCATTTGCGATATCTGAAAAGCAAGATTGCATGAAATGGGAGCAATACAAGGTGAGGCAACTTGAATAAGAATACACAAGAAAAGCATTTTGAATTGTTGATTCATCGCAAGAGATGGCTTATAGTAGTTTCATCCAAAAGACAGGAACTTAAAACGAATTTCTTTTTCAGGTAGGTTACTTACAACGAATTTCTCAGCTGGCATCACCAATATTATACAAAGATGATATTCAAGTCAGGAAAAAAAAAAAATTAACTCACCCTAATAAGAAAATTGATAATCATTTCTTCCATGGCAGCATTAGGCTTGAACTCTTCATCAGGTTGACTTGTAGATCCAGGGGTTCCTATGTTAGGAATTGAAGATGCACCACCAGGTGACATGACACAGAGGGATGTCAGACCAGGCTCCACTTTAACTCGTTTAGCTGAATCTTCAGGAAACGAAGACCCATCTACTGATCGCTTGGGATCAGCTGAGCCAGGAAAAAAGCCATCACTGATCTGGCTAGGGGCATCAGTATCCATTGCAACTTTCATCTCATTTTGCCTCTGCCTTTCCCAACCCACCACTAATCCAGCAAGTTCAATTGCAAGACGTCTGTTTTCTGCTGTAGTATTAAATGGCAGTCCAAGACGACTAAGAGAATTCACCATCTGAGGCACAAACTGTGCTCTGCAGCTGTAGAAGAGATCTGAATGGCGGACAATTAGCTGGAAAATGTGAATCAGATTAGGAATCGAGTGACCTTCTTCAACAAGGATTTTCTTTGTGTAACGGATCCAAATCGGCATGCGAGAATCACCAAGAGGCAAGCGTTTTGGCAGTGCTGGCATTAGTATGTCAAGAGCCTGCTTGACCAACATTTTATTTTCAGGCTGGCAAGTCCTCAGCAGTGCTACAAAAACCTGCACATAATCAGCATTAGAACAATACTCCCTGAAACATACAAAGTTAGATACATGACATCTGACATAGTAATGTTTAATGTAATCTACCAGAAAATTAAAGCAGACAAAAAAGTGAATGAATATAAGCCAATTTCTATTGATGAGTCCCCAAGATCCAGAGTTACCCACTTTGAAATCATTATATTAAAGTGAGATGCTCCCAAATATTCTTCATAGGATCGATATAAGAAACTACTGCTCATGAATTGTATCATGAGTTGATGACACGTTTCCCTTTCATTCAAGGTTTGTTGATGGGTTTGTTTGGAGTACATTTGATACTTTATGATTTGATTAATGGGAAGCAAACTCAAAAAAGAGACCAACCAGAGCAGAAGTGAAGGAAAAGAGTTTATCTTTTCCAAGGGATGAACTGTTGCACTTCTCAAAATCTAAGAAAAAGAGTTCATGTGATAAACAAAATAACAACTAGCTCTGACTCCTTTCATGATATAACACAATTCCAAACCTGAAGTATAATTTTCTCTGGGGCTTGATAAGCTTCCAAGAAATGGCAGACATTTACAAATGCCCACTGCTTACTTGCACTATCTTCACGTTTAAGATGATTCCATCCAAACTTTATCAGTTCTTTTCTATGATGAACCAGATCATTCTGGAGATATTTAAGAAGTAAAGTGGCAAGCTGCAAAAGTTCTATTCTTAAAGGCTCATCATACTCGGCAGAAACCTACAAAAGAGGCACAGAAATACTTGAAAAATAATATGCATTAGAGGCTAATGGAAAATTAAGTTATAAACTTGGAATAGGGAAAATACCTCTTCTGGTGGATCAAGAAGTTTGTCAACTATCGTTTTTATAATAGCAGGATCAACAACCTCCCAACTTTGGCCATTTTGAAAGGCATGGGCAAGCATTGGAAGAATGAGCATTTGCATAACAACTACTAAATGATCATGACCAAGTTGTTTTGATTGGAAAAGATTTAAAAAGTGCAAGAGAAGTGCCTTTTTCATGTTGGCCGGGTAACCTTCTGCCACCTGAAAGGTAACATGACTGTGGGATTTGCTAAGGAAAATACAGATGACTCTAAGATATAAGAATAGAAAGTGAACAAGTACCGAAATGCATATTTATAATTGAAGTACCTCAATGATATAAAACTCTTTAAGGAATGTGTAATCAATGCGACTGTGAAATAAGAAGATGTTGAGTATATCAAAGAGAACGTGCACTTCATTCTTGTCATGCCGTAAATAATTCAGAAAGCATTTGACAAGCCATTTGCTTTCTTTTACCTGCATTATTTACATGAATATCAACACAAAATACTACAGATTACTTCACAGGAAGGTATTTCAAAGATATCCATACAAAAAAAAAGGTAAAAAGTAATATATTACACAAAGATATACTCTAGAAACATTGATGCATAATTAAAGAGATCTAGTACGAGCTTGATACAGTAGTGAAAGAGAACAATGAACATAGAAAAAAGGCAGAGGAAAGAGGAAAAAGGAAGAAAAGAAGAGGGACAGGGTCACAGGGAAAACTTCAATAATCAAATAATAAACAAAATTTTAATCTCAATTGCGCAAACAACCCCTTTTGTGTAGGCAAATCCCAATTAATCCAATTAATCCTATTCTACTATGGAAGTCCAAATCAAATAAGGGGAAGACAATTCTTAACTTCAAATGATCCTCCTTACACAAATCCCTAGAATGATAAAACCCTAAAAACTTAATAACTGCAATAAAATTATATGAAGGTTGAAATCCCTAATGCTCATACCATAATGATTAGAAATTCCCTTATTATAATCACTTCGAACTATGTTTTATATCAAAGTACTGTGATAAATTTAGAAATTGACATAGAGAGAGAGATCGGCTTTCAACAAAATATGAACAATTTAACACACATGATTGGATCAATGCACTGTGCAACTGAGAGAATATTTCAAGAACAATAATGCAAATGCCCATGTCAGTAGCTACCAAGTCAGCAATGTCATGTTCCAAACAGCCATAGAGACAACGATAAGTGAAGATTTATATTATCGTGCATCCAAAACATCCATAGAAGGGCCACTCAAGGAGAACACATAAAGAAGCCACCATATAGGTAAACACAACCAACCCAACAGATCCTAGCTCTTCAAATGTTGCCAAACCAGGATCTAGTGACGGATTTATAATCCAGCAATCAAATACACCAAGGCAATTATTTAAGCTTTGTGCATAAAGGCATCAAGCAGAGTTACTACTTGAATCTATGTATTAAACTTACTTGAACTAGGTTCAGCTCCTGCTCATTCTGCAAACGGGATAGTCTTGCAGGTGACTTCCAAACAAGTACCAATGTATCAAATACAATCCGATTATTTAGTAACCAGCCAGGGATTAATTTAACCAAAGTTTTTATAAGTGAAAGTCCTTGAAAGTAAGCATCTGAAGTAACATTAGAAGAAGTAGAAGGTAGACCAGAAGAATCAGCTGGAGGAGTAACAAGGGCCTCTTCAGCTAACAAAGCAGCAGGTGTACTTGGCGAAGCCTCAGTCATGGCCATATCAGGTTTTGGCAGAAACTCGGAAAAGGCACTTGCAAGTATCTTCTGAGGTGATTTGGCAAGTTCATCTCGTAGAGCCTGACCAGCATCTGACCGGATTATATACATAAACCTGTATTTTACAGCAGAATAATAAAACAGTAAAATAAAAAAATAAAAAATCAGTGTCCAATATATAAGGTGGAGATAGATATTTGAATCAGCATCTACAACTTACCTCCTGAAGTATTTTGGTGCACTTAATCGAGACAGAAAATAATCAACGGCAAGGGGTGCATATTTATTTAGGTATTTGGTGAGTGGAAGACGGTATGGACTGTTGATTTCACTGTATACATGTCCAGGGGGAAGAGCTCCTTCCAAATCAATAGTCAAGGTTACCAGTTCATCAAGGAACTTTGAAGCCGCAAGAGGAAGCAGGTGGAAAAGCTCGATTATAGCTGCATCAGAAAGAGATGATGTCATCAGCACATGCACAAGACAATAGCACATCAGCAACTCTTACATTAAGTAGACTAAACTTAGATGCAAAACCTGCTGCAATTTTTGGTTCTTCACCAGCCTTCCATGACTTTTGACTCTGTGCAAGTTTTTCAGGCTCCAACCATTTCTTTAGATGCTCCAACAGCTTGCCACCCAAGGTAACATTAAACCAACTAGACAACAGATCAAGCAGGCGGGCCAGCCCTTGCAGTAGAGGCATGCTAAGATTTTTTGTATGCGCCAGGTTAACTAGTATAGGTCTGAGGCTGTTCTGCAGGAGTTCTTTGGGCATGCGCTGCTGATTAATAACCTAAAAGAGTAATCAGTGACATAGGTTAGAAAAATTCATATGTATAGTCAATGAAAGTATGAACAAAAGGGCATACTAAGAGAGACAGAAGGACAATTGAGATGACTACTGCAGAGTTACAGTCCCACAACAAATTTCATCTTTCCAACAAGCTAGAGCAAAAGTAACGGACCATGATAAACTGATCAAGTACACAGAAGAGTATGAGCATTTATAAACAAACCAGCCAATGAGGTCGCTCAACCCGAGGGTGCATAATACATGAGATTCTACATCTATGCATAGATATTGGTCAAATCAACATAGTTGAAACTACTAATACCTGTCGAAGGCCCTCCTTCGCAACAGCAACAATTTCTGGCGTCCGACATGTCAACGACTTAAAAAACATTGAAATAATCTTTGCACGCAACTCCGAATGATTTGGAGTCTTAAATTCAGTCCATGCCATCGTTGTACAGAGTAGCTCAATACAAGCTGTTCTAAGTTTATTCAACGATGTAGCAACTTTCGGGTTCATGAACTTTACAGCCCATACTGTTTCATCAGCCTCAGCTATTTGCAGCGCTTCTTGCAAAAAAGTGACTAATTCATTGGTCAATTTGAGAAGAGGAGGCCTCAAGGCCAGGCAGAAATTCAAAGCTGTAACTGTCCCAACCTACACATACATTTAAATAAATTAATGAAGAAATTGGCCAAACTTTAAATAACCACAGAATAGATGGATAACCTGTTGGTCAACTGTCTTCAATCTTAGTGGCTTCACCAAAAGAGGCTGAAGTAAAGGCTGATACAAGGGTTCAAGCAATTCGGACACCTCACTACCAGTCCTGCTAGCCAAAAGTGCCAAACACGACTGTACATTCTTCCTCACAATGATTGATGCATTTTGATTGAACAACTCTGAAGCAAGAAATTCAACTACTCCTTGAAAATTTTGCCGGCGTGACTCGCTATTTGCTTCGTCAACATGATTTACCACACGAAGAACTTGTGTAAGCACTTGACTTGTCTCTTCTTGCTCTTTCCTAGCATATAGGGGAAGCCTTTTAAGAACATAAACCAGACCACGAACAATCCTTACTTGAAAAAGGCAGAGAGTCTCAACAGTAACCTTCCCCACAAGAGCACCAAGTCCCATAACACCTCCCATTTGTGCTTGCCAGGTAGTTCCATAACAACAATGCAGAAGGCGGGGCAAGAGCTGCTCAAATATAGGTACACGAACACTAGGGGGAGGGGAATATACAGGATTCATTGATGGACTAGAGACAATCATAGGAGTAGCAGGTCCTCTTGACATCATCATATCAGCATGTTTAGAACGAGCTAGGAACAAAAGTGTTTCAGAAAACACATTTAGAGCATCAAGAGCAGCTTTGGCATAGAGCCTGTTCTCATCTGCTAGTACATCAACTAAGGCATCTAAGAATATTTGAGGGTCCAGCTCCTTCAGGTTTGAACAAGCATTCTTTTCCCTGGAATTCACGTTAACATTATTCGTAAGCACAGAACCCCCAGGTGCAGCCAATCCAGTTGAGGCATTACAAGAAGAATCAATATGAAAAATCATTGCAAAATGGTGGCAAATATTCGCAACAAAGTCATCGTTGGGCTCAACGAGATCTGGTTCGGCATCGGCAGCAATTATAGTCATTAGCATAATCTTGAAAACAGACTTCTCTGCCACAAGCTGGGTCTTTGTCTTTACACCCAAGTCAGCCTGTGACAATTAATTGCTTATCACTAAGGCGGTCATGGATATATTTGTAAAGAAATTTAAAGTAGAATACCAAGGACAAGTATCCAAAGGCATTAAGTACAAACATAGTTGTGATAAAGATTCAGGAAACTGGAAAACCTTTTCATAAATCCATATGAAAATGAATCATAGAAATAAAGTTAAGTTCAGGTAAATGACAAAGTAGTAATGTTCAAAATATTAACGGCAATTAAATAACACCATAATCAAGTATGCCACCAAAAAGTAGCCAACTCAACCAGAAGGAAATGAATAAATACTATTCTCACATATTAAGCAATAAGAATATGCGGTGACAACCAGGTTGTCTTAGAAGCCACAAGATTCAAGCCTACCGTCATTCAAGTGTTACTAGTTACAAAGGAATAAACAAAAAGTGTTTCCTTATGCAGATCTTCATAACCCTTTGAATCATTATTACGATATTCAAAATTAAGAAAATTGGGTTCCTTGCACTAATATAAAAATTGATTTTGGCAATACTAATGAAGATCACAAGTTAATGATACTTTGAAATTACAACAATGCACTCACACCATGAAAGCATAATCCGATTTATATCATTATTCTTTATTTCTTCGATGGAAGTAGCAACTCCCAATCCACTCATTGCATCCTATCCCTAAACTCACCCTTTCCACAATTCCACCTACTAATCCTACATTCTAATAAAAAAGATATCAACAATGCATGTCTTTCCGAAACTACAGTACTACTTGGCTGTGATTTCAGAAACCAATTTCAAAAGCAGTTTTCAGCAAATAGGAGGAAATATATAATATGTGATGCCTTCAGCAGTCCCAATTTTCTTCAAGTTAAAAGTGAAGACAGAATCAGGTACCATGATGATGAAACACTCTAAATCAAGCTTATTTCTATTTATTTTTATTTAACAAGAAACCTCTTGAGAATTCATTTGGTTGCACATCTTCACTTATTGTTCTGTTCTCACTATTTTGAAAGAGAAAACATTTTGAAGATTATGAATGGCCACAAACATGCTAGGCCTAGTGAGCTTCCACGTCAAAAAAATAATTAAGCATGAGTATCTTCAAATGTAAGAAGAGATACAAAGAGAAAGCAAAAATTAGAAGGGAAAAAAAAAAAATCACAAACAAGGACCAGACCGGTGGCATAGGAATATGAACAATCAGCAAATGTAACTTAAAAAATAATATAGGTTTCATAACATGACGTGTGTCCTTGTATAGACTTCTAGATTAAAAAATAATAAATAAATAAAAACTGTTAATATAATTCAGTTGATATCGTGTCAGTTTTCCATTTACATTATGGACTAAATTGATAACAGGAAAACCTTTTAGCTATAGCCAGTCTTAGGCATATGTTATGTATTCATACAAAATACATTTACAAGCATAAACTGGACTCAATTAATCATTTCACATACCCCAAATCACTTAAAAAAGGTTTCATTACATGTTGCTAAAAGTTTCCAAGCATTTCTGAAAAGATGACCATTTCCATAATGCTTCCATTACCTTAATACAATATTTTATAGCTCATAAAATAAAATGCAGCAAACTGACAAACAGAATGTGTATTAATATATGAAAATTGTGTAAAAAATTAAAATAGGACCAAGAAAAAATGTATTCACCAAACAAAAATTCTAAGAATTTAGAAATTCAGCTTGCAGAACAGTCAGTTCAAACCTGTAGGTCTTCTGTCTCAGACCTGCGCCATGATGGATCAACATTAGACACTAACAATGTTGACAACTGTTTGGGTGTGTATCCTTCATCAGAAACAGACCCCGGCAAACTTAGCTGAGATGATAAGCAAATACGAAGGAACTTTAAAGCCTGCTTCCTGTAGAAAGAATCCATGCCACCATTTTTGTGGATGACAGCCACCACAGCAAGATTTATGCAACGATCCAAGGGCACCAAGAATGGTGTTGCAGGCTCAAACGTCAGTACCAAGCGAAGCCCATGCTCTGGATTCTCTTTACAGTCAAGTGCCAGGGGCTCCTTGAGAAAGCGTCTGTTACGGCCACCTAACTTTCCAAGGAGCTGCAATGATTTTGAGCCCCAGGGATACGGTGCAGGTCTTAAGTGAGACCATAAAACCAAAATTACTTCAGACATGACATTGGCCATGCTAGGTTCAAGGAAATCAGGATTTAAACTATCAACCCAAAACTCAAGTGTTCTTAAACCTAAACTCACAAGTTCATCACTTGATTTTAGACACATAACAAGAGGCTTCATAAGACGGGAAAGGTATGGCAACAATGAGCTTAAGCGTGCAGGCAAGGTTAAGCAAAGCTCCAGCAAAAGGTCCCTTGTATCTTCCCCATTTGGCCCTTCAAGCATAGTCAAGAGCATATTGAGGCAAGGTTGCAATAACGGGATCAAGTCCCGCAGCAAAAGTTCGAATTTGCATCCTGCAAGCGCCCTGAACATCGTTCTTAGAAGTTGCATATAACCAAGAGGCTTCTCAACTTCAATAGCATTTTTCATGCAAACTTCCATTATAATAGGCACATGAGGTTGCAAAATTCTTTCAAAATCTGCAGGTGCTTTAGCAACAGCACCAAATATAAACCGAAAGAGATGCAAAACCAATTTTGCTGCAGCAGAATCTGGCTGCTTCAAAACATCAAGTTTACTGCTCACTAGAAAATTCACCAGAACATCAGCAAATGGCCTATAAACCTTAGCGGCTTGCAGAAGAGTAGAGAATATGTGAACAAGTTGGGTATTTGATATCATGCAGTCAAAAAGCTCTGGCATACACAGAGAGAACATATCCATAAGATCCCGAGGTTCCATGATGGCCAAAATCTGAGAGAAGAGATTAACCATTTCCCTCTCCTCATCCTTCTCTTTGAAGAGTGCTAAGCAGTGCACACCACTCTTCAGGACACCCGAGGCTTTCCAGACCTACACAAAAATCAGGTCAAAACTATTTGTGAAACCTCAAAATCAATAATAGAACTCATCGGCACTTTTAGTACCTCATCTTCTCTCATTCCCTTAAATGCTTGAGGTGATGGTAAATTTGGTGATGGAGGGACAAGCACCTGTGAATGTGTAACATGTGTAGAAGGAGAAACCTTATCCATCAGAAACACAATAAAAGATAGAAAAACACAAAGATTAGCCATAGGAAATTGTAGGGAATATAACAACCTGTGATCGAGGTAAATGTGCATGAGTGATGCTCCATATGATAGTCTTCATTCCTGAAAGAATGAACATAACCACTTCAAGTTGACTAAGAGAGAAAGAGAAAATCTTAATCAGATAAACGAAGAACAAGCAACAGAGCTACTTGACAATCAGATTTATAACAACGAAACAAAAACAAAAACATGAACAATGCAAAAGGATAGTACCCATCACTAATGTCTTTATCAAATGCTTACAATCATTCACTTCCTTAGAATGTTCTACAGGGACCTGCAAGTTCAAAACTGCCTGCAATAAAATCAGATGTCAGAAATACAGGCCAACCAAAACCAGAGGGAGCAAACATTATATGGCTTATAAAAAGGGAAAGAGGTATCAAATTATTTAAGCAATCAAACAGTTGCGTGATGGTGCAACAAACAATATGAGAACTATACTAAATTTATCCCTCTACTAAAAGATCAAAATGGTGTACATTTCCTTCCCACTAAAGCAAAGACACATTAATTTGGGGCACTGTATCTTCTAAAACTTTAAGTGCTATAACAGTTTTTTAGAAAAAAAATAACTAGAAAAACCTACGCAACCGCTTCAACAAAATCACAAAAGTTTAAGGAAAAAAACTGAATTTTCTTTCAAGCATCACATGAAAACTAGAGTTGTTCATGAACAGCTCGTTAACTAGTTCGTTTCTAAATGAGCCAAGCTTCAACTTTATTTTAGGGCTCGTTTACTAAACAAGCCAAATTCAAGCTTTACAAAGCTCAACTCGTAAAATCGCAAGCTCAATTTGTTTAACATATATTATTAGTATTATATATAAATTTATAAATATATTTGTATGCAAGAAAAAACCAAGTACTTTGGTTTAGTGGTTATTCTCCATGTATACTCCCCAATAAAGAGCCCTTAACAAGCCAAGCTCGAATTGCTGAGCTTGAGCTCACCCAAAAAACTAATGGAGTGCTGATATGTAGCCAGTTTATATGTAGTAGGCAAGTGGCTAAAGCCAATCCAAATTATAGCCAGTTTTGGAGTACTGATACACTCAACACATATTATCAGAAAGAAGTTATCAAACAACCTGCACAGGGAGTTCGAGCTTTGACCTCAAAGTCAAACGATCCTTCCCTTCCTCACCCTCTTCCAACAGCTATCAAAAAACAACAAAACACATGCATCAAGAAGAAAGATATTGTATAACAAATTAGTACGATTAGCATTTGAACAGAGGCAATCCTAGAAGAGAAAAGATGCAGGAAGGCATCTTCTCAAACGGGTTAAATGCAACGGAAAAATTGCAGAGCCAACAATAGGAAAGGACCCAATTTTGCATAACTTTCTTTATGGGCATTCAAAGAAAAGAAATTTAAAGCACTAAATATAATCAAACACGTATAATTTTCTTTTACTGCAACAGATAAAAATATATGAAAACAAGATTCCTTGACAAAAGCCAACATTGCAAGATGAGTGACATAAATGTAATACAAACAAGACATTGGACAAAAACTGGTACTTAGGCAATTAACAAAAGCCCCACTGCCAATGTAATTGTTAGAGGTCGGGGGAAATTTTCAACCAAACACAAATTACCTGAGGAATTGTACGCTTGAAAGTGCTAAATTTCCCGACAAAAGCATCCAAAATACGCCCCTAATATATATTAAAAAAATCATACAAGTCATCAGCAGCAAGAGACAAAACCAAAAAGCAGTACCAAATTATGAAATAGATTGTAAAACAGACCAACAACACCCTTGCTTCATCCATAGACTGTTGATCAACACCTTTCTCAAAAATTGGCTCAACCTACAGTTAATAAAAATCATTATATGAGATTGCATCATTAGATAAAACTGTTTTAGTTACCCAAATAACAGAGCCCTGCATATTCACCAGATTCAACATCAAGCGAGCACACGTGGTATGTATGCTGAGTGACAATGAAGCATCATGCATATTACTTGAGAACAAATATATAATCCGCGACAACTGCACCACGAATAATAGAAATTTGTAAGAATATAAATTCGAATTACAAAAGATGAGGTATAATAGAAAGTAGAATATAGTGGCATCAAAGCAGCAACTGCGTAAATTATGGCATATACCACCTTGACAAAGTATATGTTTACTAAAAATAGGAAAAATCAATGCTCCAAAGCCTGATGAAAATACAAGATCAAAGATAGCAACAGAAAGAAAGACTCCTCTATCAGAAAAAGTTAATATGTAACATAAACAACCTAAGGATCGTGCCTTTTCGTCTTATTGATAAAGGTACTTTCTTTTTCTTTCCAATAACTCAAAGCAACTTTTTAAGAATATATAAATAAATTCAATTATCCTCTTTTCAAAAGTTAATGGACCTTATATAGAATATATAGCAACCTGTAAATATATAAAAGGACTAGTCCGAAGAAAGGAAAAAAAAAAAAAAAAAAAAGGCTTCACGAGCACCAAGAGGGACACCAGCCAAGTATGAGGCAGCATATAAAAGCCATGAATCCTTCTATAATAATGAAAACCCACATGGGATTGAGAAGGTCATCAAGAACTAAGGGAAGCTGACAAAATGAGACCTTGCAACCTATTCACTTCACTTCAAAGTTCAAACTCTTCTTAAGTTCATATTCAACCCATTGTTTGTGCCCCTTTGGCCTGCGTCCTATTGGTGTCCTTAATTTTATTTTATCCATTAATCATCAAGGTAAAAGACAAGGAACAGTGGCCTAAAGGATTTACAGGCAAGCATTTTCTGCTTATGTTCACACCAACAAAAAGTGCATGCTTGTAAAACTACTTTTCCTTTTTCCCAATAGATGAGAGAAAATATCAAATCAAGGGTGCCAAGGGAGTGCAACCAATTCCTTAATTGTAAAAATGACCTGAAATGAACCCAACTAAGATGATATGAAGATAAAAATAGATCATTGTCTGCCTTAGACAATTCAGAAAATATGCTTTTTGTCTACACTCTTTCCCTGTTTTATTAAAGCAATCACAACAAACACACCTGTGATAAGGAGAGGTCTGCCCGAACATGATGCACGATCTCTGCAAGTAGACTATAAGCCAAAGGCCGCAATGTCTCAAAGCATGCCCGACCAGTTCCAACCAGAACCCTAAAAGGTTGAGAAGTTATACCATTATAAAAATGATAAATGCAATAAGTATGCTGAAAATGGATTAGTAAGAATAATCAGATACACATAATCACTCAGATCAGCAAAAAAGCACACAGGTCACTTGTCTTGGAGATCTTGATAAAATTAACCTGTTATTAGCATATCCCACAGAACAATTAATCTAACAAGTCTAAATTAAACAGAAGTGGAGAACTTCCATTATGAAATTATAACCAGGTTTCCATATAATTAGAAAGATGCAAAACTTGGATTCCATGCTATTTCAGCAAAGAGAGTAGAGAGTGACTGGGTGAACCCTGCACCATACATCTTCAAAATAGTCCAGATTGAAAAATGAAAAAAATCCAAAAGCACACATATAGAAAGTAGTCTAACCTCCAATTCTCCGCAACATCACAAATAAAGTAAGAATTCCAGATATTAAATTAAAATTTAGCAAAATAGGCACGTGGTATGTGTATATAAAGATAAGTTGAAGAACTATAATTTTTTTGGCATCCTCTAACAATCTAATTTTTAAATTTAATATCCCGGTTATATCGATTATTGGACAATGTATCAAGTCTCAACAAGGTCATGTATACTCCATCAGTATAGGGGTTAGAAGGATGGCTATTCAAATCAGTGAAATGAAATCCTCGCATGACAGGATTACCACATAAAACCCATTTTATGTATTACAAACCTAGTCCTCCTAAAAGGAAACCAAAAAAAAAAAAAAAAAAGACAATAAACATCAATAAAGTCCTTGCCAATCTCGTTCATATTGGTAAACAAAATGGGTTTGGGTCTACTACATTGTTTCTTGTTCACCAACAACAAATTTTCCTATGCTTTCCAGTTTCTTCGGTTCAAAAAAGTGACAAAGTACAGTACTATAGTTCCATAACATATCAGAAAATAAAAAACAGATTACATGATATGGGAACAAACAATTAGATACAAAACTCAGAATAAGACCATCAGTTCCTTAATCTTTGTGCATAGTCAACATGAACATCCTCTACAGAATGGAGGGAGTTCAAGATATTCTTAACCATCGGAAGGAATAGAAAAGGTCAAAAAGTTTATTCCAGAAAGAAATATCAAAAAGTTACCTCTCTTCCAATAGCGTATCGATTAGAGGAAATAAACCCCTCTTGAAATCTGTTCCAAGAACATGTTTTAAAGCCACCAACAATTCCTGCAAGCAATAATGTTAGAAATTAACATAGAAAGAAAACTGATTCCGGTTTAAAAAAATAAATTATGAAACAATAATACTTGCCTTTCTAATAGATACAGAATCTGAACATGTAACAAGCAAATTAACAATGCTTTTACATATGCTTTCCTCGTGCAGCCTGATATAGTCGGCAAAGCTTTTTAACAGGTAAGTTAAAAAGGAAACTGTCTGCAATAATGATTATATGAAATTAAAAATACTTTACAGAGAAAATTCAAAGAAAACAAACAAAACTATGAAGCATGGCCACTTTAACATAATGGCATGTCCGCATATCCGACACCACAAACACACTACAACTTTAAAGTTAAATGGCACAATTTTTTGGGACTTGCTGTGTCTCTATGTATGTGTCTAACTCCTTAGAAGTAGAGTAATCACTAAATACAACTTAAATATAGGTTTCTAGTTTAAAACACATTTCCACAGCTAGCTAGCTATAAAACACATAGCTCCACCATCCTATAGCCATAGATGTTTCTTCCATTATCAAAATGTGTGATTCTGTAAATACTCATCACCTCCTTTCTTATTACTTTCCTCAGCTCAGGTAAGGGAAAATAAAAACTAAAAAAAGACAGGTACATTAAGATTAACTTTCGTCACATCATTAGTAACATTTGGAAAGAGCAAGAGTGTGAAGGCTTTGGGATATGTTCATCAATTAAAGTAATTCCATCGGAAACTGAGACGGAGCTGGTAGCTATTGAGTATTTGGACCACAAGGACCATCAGAAGCCCAAGTGCAAGGGAAGGCATGAGCACCAACCCAGCCCATTACTTGATTGTCAATAGCCAATTTGCGTGAATAAGGCTTTAGTTTCCTAATTGGTTGTTACTTTCCTTTTAACAGCCAATTTACGTAATTAAGGTCTTAGTTTCCTAATTGGTTGAAGTGTAATGGTCGTGTGACTTTCCTTTTCTTCTATGCGTTTGTTTCCTTTTATTTTTGAGAAAGACTTCGCATTTTAATTTCCTTTTGCTCCTGAAATAACAAGAGACCAGCAAGCATTGCCGCCTTCACAGTCATCTGATATACTTTTTAGCGCCCAGGACAGACTGCACCTTTGCCTCTTAGGTTAATGAGCAAGAGTTATGAAAAGAAAATCTTCTTTGCTAGCTGAAAGCCAATTGCCTGTTTCCGTGAAGGAAAGTAAGACCTTAATTAAGTAAATTGGCTGTTAAAAGGAAAGTAACAACCAATTAGGAAACTAAAGCCTTAATCACGCAAATTGGCTATGTTTAATTCCAAAGATGCAACATACGTAGCTCAAAATATATACAATTTGTTTGGAGGGCTCATCATGTTAATTGTCATAATTAAAGAATAACACATTTCCATCATGTCCAGATTGCTCAAGACTATGTTTAATTTCTACTATCTGATCCTGGTCTAACTTTCAACCAAATCACCACTACCCTTACACATTTATAATATCAATCTAGATAAATTTTACAATTTTCAGGTGCAAACAGTTTGAAATCATTCAGGACTAAGCACTCACCTTAACCTGTGCACCCTTGAGCTCAATAAAATGAGTCTTCAAATAAGGGGGAACCTTTTCAGGGCCAGGAACAGATATGGCAGCAACCATCAAAGGCAATAACTGAGTAATATTTGTTTGAACAAGTCGGCTGTACAATTGAAATAAAAACATCACCACTAGTGGACTCTCGGTAACTATTTTGAATGAACGAGTACTCGGATTGAGTGGCACAATAGTAGCTGAACCAGTGCCACTAGTAGAACCAATGCTCATGTCTTGATCTGAGGAAGAACTGTCCATAGGCTTAGCATCTTCCCCAGCCAAAGCTGCATTTTCAAAAAAGTGGCTAACAGTCAATTTGAAGTTCTGATAGATCTTGCAGACAAAGTCCAGAAATGGTTGAACTTCTGTTTCCAAAGTCGGCCTAAAGTTCCTGAGGAGGTCAAAGATTATACGGATACATATCAATCCATTCTCTTCGTTATCTGTTGTGAGTACTTGCATGGCAACCTTTAAGAGATCCTGGACAAAAGGGCGAAGAACTTCACTATGTGGGAGACGATTCAGAATCTCCACTACAATGTTCCGAAGCTTGTGCTCAGCATTATCCACAAACTGCGGCTTTGTAATTTGCAAAAGTATCACAGAGAATGCCCGAAAATAGCATTTCAGAAAATTCAAGTACTCAGCGGTGTGGGCTATCTCAAGACTGTCCCGTACTTCCATTGCCATCTGAAGCCTTGCTTGTATATCTATTTTTACAAAATTGAACGGAAACAAAGAGAAAATAAACATAAAAAAATATAATAGACAGAAAAAAAGCTGAAAAAAAAAATCGTGGAAAATGCATGCCCAATACAGTAAGAAAGTAAATGCAACAACTTTAGTATATTTCTTCCAATTTCCAGAGCTAAGTAGCTGATATGTAAGAATTAAACTTCAAATCCATTTTTCTTAGCAACCAAACAGTAAAAAAGTACAAAAATGTATTAAATTTGGTGCAATTTGCGACAAAAAAGATAGATATATAGACATAAAGCATACCAAGTTTTGGGTCCACTAGCAGCCGAGAGTGTTGCTCGAAATTCTGAATGGGACTCATGGTGGAATAATAGAACTAGGAAAATAAATTAAAACCCTAATTCCGCTCTTTCAGAACCAAAAATATATAAACGGAGTCGATTTCGTCTTTATCAGGATCAGTCTAGGGTTCCAGAGAGCAAAAGCTCTCAGCTTTGTGCTAAAACTACTTCTTCAACTTCCAGCTCTCGGTGACCATGCTTTCTGTAAACCTAGGGTTTCTGAGTTGAGCGCGTAATCTGAGCGACTGTTAAAAGCAACTCCTATTAGTTTCCCTCCCTTTTATCTTCCTTTGCTGCATTTCAGTTTCTGATGTGGCCAGGGTCGTGCAGTCAGTATTATTATATATTGGTAAACTTAGGCGCCCACTAATGTACTGTTCGGTTTTACCCACCGGGTCAACCGTTATTTTGTGTTATAACTTATTTATGGGTTTGTACCCGGTGCTATTTTTCATCGTCTGGAATAAACCACCTAGTCAAGTGGTTAAGTATGTGTTTTTTTCATTAACTCTTTAGTTTTGGGATCAACAACTTATTTTTTATTGAATTGGAGATAGACAATTTGTTTTTAATCGAATTAAAGAAATAATTAGTTCATGCATAGATTAATTTTTTAATAAATAAAATATTAAATTAATGATATTTTGAACTTTTTAGATTAGAAAATTACATTAATTGTTATTTCTCTTTTTTCCTTTCTTGTTTTTACCGTTTTATCTTATTCTTGCCATTTTCTCTCGATTTTATTTTTTTTGTTGAATAGTATATTTTGCTATAATAGTAAGATCACATTATACAAAGTTTTATTGTTAAGAGAATAATTCAAAATTCAACTAACATAGAAAATAAATTGCCTTAAATTAGTGAAACTTTAAATCCTCTAATTGTCAATTCATGGTATAATAATTATAATGAACTATTTCAACATAATTAGTTCTAAACTTTACAATTAGTTGTAATGTATATTTTTGCTTCTTTTCCTTGTTTGTGTTCTTCATTCCCCAATAAGGGAAATGCAATGACCCAAAATAAGATACAAAATTCATATCAAATATTTGGAAAATGGCCCAAGTCAATCGTCCTAGTTGATGATCATCCTCTATATTTTTTACATTTCTTTGTCAAAGTCAAAAATTTGGGCTCTTCTTGGGCTTGAAATGAAGCTCATTGATATCTATACTAATACCTTGTATTTATTGAAGTGAAAGGAGGCATGTCCTAATCAATGCAGTAATAGCAAAATGGTAAAGGGTGCTTTCACATAGATTGAACTAACAGAATCAAGATGGTCCAACCACCCTTGTCAACCTCAATTAACAAAATTCCAGTGAAGTGGACGCGAAGAAAACAAAGCCAGTCCCATGATTCTATTAACCATCCCCATTAGCAATGACTAACAACCTATTCTTCTTCTATATTAAAATGTCACCCTTTGTAGTACTTTCTGCTTCAAACTGCCATTAATTTGCTCTGTTTTTCTAGAGCTTGTTGTTTTCCAAGTGTAAATAAAACATGGACAAACAAGAAGGTGTGATGGTAATCAAGGGAAGAGCTGAGATTGATACTAGAGCACCATTCGGGTCGGTTAAAGAAGCAGTTGCATTGTTTGGGGAAAGAGTATTAGTAGGGGAAATTTATGCCAACAAGCTCAAAGAGGTTGTCTATCTCTCCCTCTATTTGTGTTTGTGTATTTTGCTTGTAGTACAATAACATATTTTCTTTGACTTGGTATAATTAGATAAGAGGTGGAGGCAATGAGACTGGGAGTTCTCATTCTGCACAAACCAGAATTGTAGCATTAGAAGCTGAGCTTAAAGAAGCAAAGCAAAGCCTTCAGAAAGCCAGAGAAGAAGCTAACGTTATGGCATCTTGCATAAAGTCCCTTAAGGAAGAGCTAGAGCAAACAAAAAGAGAACTTAGAGAGGTAAAAGAAAAGGGAATGTTTATGAAACAATTATTACCAGTTGGTGATCCTGAAATTGAAGAACTTAAGTTCATTGAAAATGCATCCAGAGTTGGGGAGATTACAACAAAAACAGAGGAGGAAAAAGAGTCTCAAAATAAGAGATTTGTGAAATTTGCTAGCCCTCCTTCACTAGCTAAAGTTATTGTTAGCAAGGATGAATTACTTGAAAGAGCACCTTCAGTGAAGAAGGGTAAGAAGAAAGGGGTAATGCATTTGATAGGTTGGCTTTTTGCTAGAAAGAAAGGAATCCAAGAAGATGAGTCTACAACTACAAGAGATTGAAGCCCTCAGTAGAGTATTTCTGGGCGCCCCTTGATTCTTTATCATCATATTCAAACAGAGAGGATAACTTTTCTTCTTGTTTTTTTAACACGAATTTTGATGGTTTGTGAGTGGCATTTGCTTTGAAAAGAGGTTGTAAAAATTCATCAACTTTTGGATTTCATTTTACTGAATAAATTAGATTTGTTTTATTATAGCACATAAAGCAATTGTGAAAAAATCTATATACATATGTATAGTTGAATTGTAAAACGATTTATTTTAAAATAATATCTATTATCAAAAAACACAGTTGATAATTTATAATGAAGTATTTACTTATATATAAATCCTCACAAAACACTGAAGATTTATTATGTAATATATACTAGCTCATAAACACTAACAATAAACAATGTAATATATAGTAACACAATTTACTATGCAATGTGACTAACTAAAATTATGCAGTATTAACTATACACCATAAAATATGCAATAACTCGTCATATTACATTAGCAATTTGTTACATATTTTATCATAACTCATCATAGATACTGACATTTCAATACATTTTTGTTAACTCGTCATAGAGACTAGCAATTTATTCTATAATATATATTTACGGTCGTACACTAACAATTTTACTATGAAATGTATAGTAACACATAAATTGTCATATTTTATGGCAATTTACTATGCAATGTGACTAACTAAAATTATGCAGTATTAACATTCACCATAAAATCTGCAATAACTCGTCATATACACTAGTAATTTTGTTACCTATTTTATCATAACTCATCATAGATACTAACATTTCAATACATTTTTGTTACTATAGAGACTAGCAATTTATTCTATAATATATATTTACGGTCGTACACTAACAACTTTACTATGAAATGTATATAAATTATCATTAAGCAGTCAATTTACTATAAACCTTTCACTAAAACATAAGTCACCAAACTGACAAATATTCCTTATGAAATGTGTACTAACTCATAAATCATTAGTGTTGTACACGCCACGAAATGCCATTAATATGTTATTGATATTGATATGACATAAAAATGGCAATGATAATTGATTCAATGGTTTGGCTGGCCTACCAAGTTAGTATCTATGTATAGAACGTGGTAATTCCAAACTACTAAAGTCACTGTTCAACAGGGGTTCATCCATGAATGTTAAAGTGACGTCATAATGTATGGGGACAACAATACTATTCAAAAGACGGTGGATAAAGTAAGTTTATTTTGCTCCTCAAGCAGAGCATTCTGGCGGGTCGGTCAGTTTTGAGATTTTCACTGGCCGACCCGACCCGACCATATTAATTCTTAAATTTATCAATTGATTTCATAACCAACCTAGTCAGTTTTTATAATTTGTCAATTGTCACAAATATGATCGATTTTAGTTGGATGATCGGTTAATCAGTTGTTCCTTAACAAATTTCAAATCCATACATTTCAGATCCATAACAACCTTCAAATCCAACATTTCAAATCCAAAAAAAAAATAAAAATTAGTAGAAGAATAAAGTTAACTATTCAAAAAATGCTGAGTTTATATGAAATAACATTATTACATAATTACAAATTAGAGAAGTAAATTTCTAAAAGATATAACAAAATTCATAAATTGAACGGAAAAGAAAAAGAAAAAACACTAAATCAAACTACAATCTACATTTATATACAGAAATAAGTTCGAATTTAAAGAAACAAAAAGTGGAGTAGATTGACATTCCACATGCAAATCTAAAAACACCAAAACTTGGCCTCAAATTAGTAGATCTACAATCTCTACCACAAATCATTAATGTACACGAAGTAGAAGAGCCAAGGAAAAAACTGATTCGCTTCAAAGATGGACTTCAAATCTCAAACTCTTTGATGATTATAATAGAAAATTGGAATGGAAGGCGAGACAGTGAGCAAGTGAGAAGGTATGGGATATACAGATGAAGATTTGAAGACATAGCTGGTTAGATGGGATAGATGGGATGGGGGAGGAAGTCTGGAAAGCTGTTGACTGGGGCGATGTGGATGGGGCGGCTGAGAGTTTGAGAGAAGAGATAAGGATAGGGAAGAGATTTAGGATTTCAAATAAAGGGTTGATAATTTTATTTTATTTTTTTGTTTTGAAGAAGGAAATGATCTTGTGTAGTAGTGTGCATGATAAAACTTATGTACAACTAATCAAAACTCACCATATCCATATATATTATGTAAAATAAATATTTAAAATGTAAATATTTGTTAAAGTTGGTAGGGTCAGTTTAAATCGGGTGAAGAAAATTGACATTCAAATTTTCGAATCGAACCAACCCGACAATACACATAAAGGTCTAACCGATTTTACAATTGGATTTTTCGAGTGTGGTCGATTTCGGTTTGATTCGGTCTTGTGTGGGTCGGGTTTTCGGTTATCCAGTTAATATGCTCAACCCTAGCTCCATCTATGATACATATCATATAATAATTATACAAAGTTTCATACATGAATTTAAAATATATCAATAATAAAATTTGTGTACTTAATTGAGCCATAACATCGAATATGTGAAACCTCAAACAAGCATGTTTTCAGTAGATTATTTATATAGTCAGGTCTTCATCTTTGTATTTTTTGTTTTATTGGCAGTTCTCAATGGGATAAGATAAGCATATTAGAGAGAGAAGATGAAACTTAGCTTATTTATCATCAGATAAACTCTAATAGTCCTCTATCAAAGACTTCTAAAGTCACTCAATATAGACTTATTGCTAATATACATCTAACTGACAATAAGTGTGCTTAGCCCTATCCAAAATAATCACATAAAATATATGAATTTTTACCAACATGTCTTAAATACACAAAACCTTAAGCTCGTTTTTATTAAAACTAAAATAATACAAGTAATGACAGCCCATATATGGAATTTCTAACATTTTCTTATTTTGGCAACATTAATTATAATTTAAAAATTTTGAAAACATATTTTTTATAATTTGAAAATTTTGAAAACATATTTTAGAAAACGACTATCGGGCAAAGTATAACTTTTATATGGCCACAATTAAAAAAAAAAGACTTTAGTCCTGAGATGTACTTAAAACAATCCAGCTCCAATTAAGTTATTAACATCGAATCATAACAATCATTAGTGCCACTTAAACGACACAAGATCAATCCATAGTTACAAACGTCAACAACCTAATCTGCAATGGATCTAGATGTGATAGTATAGTAAGAAAATAACATCCTAATGTGATATATATTATTTTATTGTCAGTCCTCCTGGTGATTTCATTAAAATTATATGCCTTCAAAATAATTAGAAATCACTTCAGCTTAATTTTAAGATTGTATATCTCAACAACTATATCGAGATATCCAATTAGTGTCATTTGAGGCATATCTCCAAATTGATAAAACTATCATACTTAAGACATACGTCAAGTTTTAAGACTTTAATGCAATGACATGTTATATAACTATATGTGCACATATAATATTAATCATATCATAGTGAAAATAATAATTATTTTCATTAACATAACATATCATCCAACAAGGATGTAAGTAAAACTTTAGTCACAAAATAACATACATAATATGCTAACTTTGAACAAAACAAAGCAAACTCCCACTAACCAAATCATCAAATGACTCTACAATATTCATGTTATCAAATTGACTTCTAAAAACCCTATTGCTAAGTCATTTGGTTAAAGAATCTGTCAATATTTACAATATCAATATGTTCAAACACAAAGTTTTTTTTTTATATAAAATCCTTAGTCATCACATCTCAATGTACTAGAAATCTTACTGTTCTTTAAGAAGAACACAGTATAACTATTGTTACAATAGATCTTAAACATTTAAAAATCAAGACAACCACACAAAGATAATTTATCATGTTCTTCAATCACATACCATGCTTGTATAGTGAAATAAGTTTTTGCTTGGAACAATACCAAGATACAACTCTCAAAGTTAATATGAAAATATATCATGAAGTGGATTTAAGATCACTTGCAACAAACAAAGTTAAAATCAGAGTAACTAATTAATTTAATGTGATCAATTATTCTATGCATTAGCATAAAATTTTAGTTATTTGTAAATACTTCATAACTTATGTTCTGATCATGGGTTTGACCGTGCAAAATATTTTCGCTATAAAAACAATGTCAGAGCTAGTACAAATCAAAGCATACAAGCTTCCAACTACACTAGCATAAAACACGTTTCTCATGAATTTTCTCTGAAACTTATTAACAAGACACTAATTTAAATTGAACTTGTCATTATTGATAACAGGCACACTCTCAGTCTAGCATTTATGCACATTGAACCTATACAACATTATATCAATATAGGTTTACTATGGAATACCTAACAAGGGTGACTTAAATTAACCTTATAATTTTATGTTAAATAAATAAATATAGGGGTTCTAAATTCATGTAAATTAGGCTATGATATCACATATAGTAATTATACAGAATCTCATATATTAATTTAAAACACATCAACTATAAAGCTTGTGTACCTGATTGAGTCATAGCAGCGGATATGTGAAATCTCAAACAAGCACGCCTTAAGTATATTGTTTATACAGTCAGGTCTTCTTTTCCGTACTCTCTGTATTTATTGGTAGCTTTCAATAGGGCAAGATATGCATATTAGAGATAGTATATGAGATTTATCCTATTTATTATCAGATAAACCCTAAAAGTTTTAAATTAAAGACTTATAAAATTACTTAACCTATACTTACTGTCAATCTACATCTAACTTACAAGAAGTGTGCTTAGCCCTATCTAAAATGATCACATAAATCATATGAGTTTTTACCAACATGTCTCAAGTAGATTAAACATTGAGCCCACTTTTATTAAAACTAAAATAATACAATCAATGATAACTAATATATGAAATTTCTAACATACAAATGACCATGTTGATGCCATACACAACTCTGCTCATGCATGCACATCCTCTGTTCATTGTTGGGTGTGTATGTTTTTATAGAGTCAGAGAATTGTGCAGAAGAAATATATTAGAATAAAGAGTTATATAGCTATATTTTTGTCATGTTCGATCTCTGTAAGTCAGCAAAATTGAATGAAACCGTGCATGGCTGACGAATTCAAGGGCATGATGATTAATGAAGTGCATTAAATATAACCATGCACATGTAGCCATGTGGATCCTTATACAGTCAAAGACAAAAGTTCGACTCAATTACTTCCAACTAATATGCACGCAGTTGTAAGCTCATGCAGGCCTCATATACATGTTTAAGAATATTGGACACAGAGGGATAAACTATTATTAAGGTTAATCTGACAAACCATGTATAATAGACTGCAGAAGAAGTCAACTTTAGGTATATGGGTTGTAATTTGATTGAACAGCATAAATATATTGGATTGATCTCAACTATAGATAAGTAGGTTTAGGAAACCCCCAACCGTGACTGATTTTTTTGGGTCAATGACACATTTTAATACATTATTTGAAAAAAATAAAATAGAAAGATTTCAAAGATGAAACTGTTTATTAACAGCTTCTCTTATTTCTTCTGGCTGATCACTAATTACCCAGCATTTCCAGCAAAATTTCTGACGTGCTATCTTTATCTTTGCGGTTTGTGGGGCTAATTAAACCATAGTATATTGTTTGTATCAAAAACATCATTTTATTCTAATAACAAACATATTTCTTTGCAGCTAATTATTCATTCTTGTCATAGGCTTAGCCAGTAGCCCATCAGTCACATGTTGTAGCCAACTACATATGCTGATATGCATGCTCTTACTCTCACAGCCCCTTTCTCCAACCGAATTATTAGTAAGAGTTGTTGTCCCATGTAATAGATTCTCTAATAAATAAGGTCCTTTCGGTGATCAAAGACAAATTATTTAGAGAAAACCAGTGGAAGCTCAAGAAAAATGAAGAGCAACCTATGCATCCCCAGGTTCAAAAGCAATGCCCGCACCAACAATATTAAGAACAAAAGTAATCTATCGCCAATGTCCATGTTGGAGCGTTTTAGAGAGGCTGTACTCCGCTTGATCATGGTGTCTGCTCTTTCAAAGGCCACAAACCAAGCCGCAACCGGCAGTGATGGAGGACAATTTTATTACCCGAATGACCCTCATCATAGCGAAGCTGTTGCAGACTGCATCGAGTTCATCAAGAAAAAAGCATTGAGTGACACAGAGGAAAACCGTCAGTCTACGGCATGTAATAATTCCATGGATACCACGGCAGAGCTGGTCATACGAATGCCAGTTATGTAACCCATGAGTTAGTTCTAAGCCTGTGTTTTCCAAATAATTGTGTTGTTAGTATTTTGATTTAATTTTCAGCCTAGATTGGGATTTTACCCAAAAAAAGAGAAGCCTATATTGGGGTGGTCATTGGTTAGATATCCCTGATGTGACCAGTTGTGAGATAGACATACACCGATTTAGATTTATTTATTTTACATCAGGTACAGAATTCTTTTTCAGCAGTTCAGTCTGAGTTGTAATGTAATGTACATCGTATGTGTTTGGAAAAATGGATTGAAACTTGGTTGTGTGGATGATCACTCTCTTTCATAAAGAATTTGTGCCTAAACACTTGCAGTCTATAAGAGCCTCGTTGAATCTATTACTTAATTGAGTAATTGAGTATGTTAATCTTTACCAGTTGTTAAATCTTGTGATTGAAGCTAGAAAAGGAAATAATTAAACAAGTTAAATTGGTATGACTCATTGAAGTAATACATAAAAACATTAAATTGGTATGTAATTTGCCTTAGGAAGAGGAAGGGTATATAGATAAGCAAGAGCCCTTCAAACCTCATCAATATCAGATTTTTTTTACATCAAACACTTTTCATCATGGTGGATCCTCAGCAAGATACCATGCACAAACTCAAACTTTGCTTTGAATGAAGTACCTGAATCTTCGAGCAGTGGCATATATGATGAACCCGCTACCCAGTTCTCTTGAATTGAACAGGAAGTCTGGTCCTCAAATTATCATTGGCAAGATACCATTACCAAGCTTCTTGCTTTACTTCTAAAGGCATAACAAGACAGGTGAATATACACTTATAGCTAGGAAGCTCGTATGGCAAATAAAACCCAATTCTGCTCAAACTTCCATCTCCGTCTCAGTTAGCTTTTTATATTTCTTTGAATTCACATCTAAATGTCTTTTTTTTAAGTTCTTTCTCTTAAATCCTATGAAATACAAACAGGACCTGCCTAACTGTCTTCTTCTGGGATGCGACCCATATGCCAGTATCGGCGACCCTTTTCCCGTTAGAATCGAAAAAAAGATTTTAGTTAGTGTCTTGCAATGAAATCGATGAAATAAAACCTGGGCTGCTGCCAATTTCGTATTACTGTTTGAGGCAACTATGGATTCTGAGCTTGGTCTCTGTCGCTTCGTCTATGCCCGTTTTGACTTTGGAGACTAGTCAAGCTTTTGGGCCCACCAACAGGAATCTTCAATTTTAGATAAATTAGAAATTGGATCGGATCGGGTCATACATACCCGACTATTCCGCGCGAAAGACCACCCGACAACCAATATTTCCGGCGGTTAAAGATGTTGGCAATAGGGTTCCGATAATAGTTTCATCGTGTTTGCAGGAGAGTTTCTCACTTTCTGATATCAGAAAAGAATTGGTTGAAATGGGAGGTATGTAAAAATGTTATCTTTCGCTTATTAGAACTGTATGAAGCTTTGTATGATTTGTAATTTGAAAAAAATAGTAACTTTGGGTATCTGCAGGGACACAATCCGAGAGAGAAGAGAAGGTATCCTTGGAACTGAGTGAAGAAATTCTGCAGAGCATGGAAGTTGGCATGGCTTTTAAAGACTATGTGAGTCATGATTTTTTACTTCAATTTGTTCCCTGAATTTATCGAATAGGGAAACTAGAAACGATTTAGGGCTGTGTTTGTTTGCCGCTAAATAGAACTTTTTTCTTCTTGTTCATGAAGTTTGGGAGTTGGGAGCATTACAGAATTTTAGTCAACGGAAATTTGGTCATTGTTCAAATGAAAACCACCTCCATCTCAATCACATTGTTTCTGGCTAGTTGTGATCATGCCTCCTTGTTTCCCACAAGTTTCAACATTTTGTCATTCTTTCCACTTTTATATTGCTGCATCTCTTCTTTTTTTCTTGTTCCCCACATTTTTCAACGTTTTCTGTCTGTTTTGACAGAATGGTAAAATCAGTTCAATGGATTTTCACAGGGCATCAAGTTATCTAGTGACTGCTAGTGATGATGAATCTATTCGTCTTTATGATGTCATGAATGCAACGTAAGCCCCTAATTCAGTTGTAAGCTGCAGTTATTTCGAGTTGTTGATGTCATTATTTTTGCACCTTTCTCTTTGTTTCTTATAGTGTCTTTTAATCAATTGATGTTTTTTTGGTAATAGTAATTAATTACACTTTGGTAATGTAATAAGTTGCTGGCATGACTTCTGGTAGGAAATGTGTAGGAATGTGAAAAATGCAACTAGTTTTAATAAATTCTAAATAGCATGTTGTGGTTTCTTGAGTAAATTCATTAAATCGGAAATTAGAAATTTACAACAGCTGACGATTGTATCTATCTAAGGGTAGTTTGATGTGACTTATACTATATGCATGTTATAGGTTTATGTATTTTCAATTCAAAAAAAAAAAAGAAGCAGAAATGCTTTTGTTAACATGTTTCTATAGGATGATCCTATTGTCTTTATTCTTTTAATACTAATCTAAACCTTTTCCAATTACTCCATGCTTTATTTCAAGTTTCAACTGCTTGTTTATGTTATCATCGTAATTTCTTGATATGCCTTTATTTTTACAGATGTTTGAAGACAATTAATAGTAAGAAATATGGGGTTGATCTGGTTTGCTTCACTCCTCATCCTACAACTGTCATATACTCTTCAAAAAATGGTTGGGATGGTATGTTATCTCACCTGAATTTGTTTTCATGACTTGCTTCTACTGGGTTATTAATACAATCACTTGGTCCAGAATCTCTGCGGCTTCTCTCACTGCATGATAACAAATACTTGAGATATTTCAAAGGTCACCATGACAGGTTTCTATTCTGAACCAAACATACTTATGTTTCAAGCTTGAGTTTCATGCTAGTGGATAACCCATCTGCATAGCAAGCTAACAGGTCCCTTTTTTTCTTCTTGATGTAGGGTTGTCTCCCTTAGCTTGTGCTCTAGAACAGAATGCTTTATCTCTGGTTCTCTTGATCGAACTGTGTTACTGTGGGACCAGAGGGCAGATAAGTGCCAGGTAGAGACATTCTCATTTAAATGCTCACCTTTTTCTCTAATTAAGTGATATGTATTACATTGTATGTAGATTATATGGATTGTACTTACTTACAACAAACTACATTCTAGGGACTTCTACGTGTACAAGGAAGGCCTGCTATATCATATGACGATCAAGGGCTAGTCTTTGCAATTGCCTTTGGTGGATACATACGAATGTTTGATGTTCGCAATTATGAAAAGGTCAGTGATTTAAATTTGAGAATCTGGCAGATGTTTTTCTGTTATTGGCTTGTTCATTTGTAAATGGCAATAGTAAGACACCTAATATTCAGTAGTTCAATACTCATAGGGCCCCTTTGACATTTTTTCTGTTGGAGGAGATATGTCTGAAGCAAATGTTGTCAAGTTCAGCAATGATGGGAGACTCATGCTTTTAACAACTTCTGATGGACATATTCATGTACTCGATTCATTTCGTGGCACACTTGTGAGTATTTTCCTCCTTAAGTCACTCCATTTTCACATGATTTGGTTGATTACGATCTACTTTTGCAGCTTTGTATATGACCATTCTCTTTCATGTGCTTATAAAATTACTCTCTTCACAGTTATCCACATATAATCTTGCGCCTGTTTCATGCAATTCCACATTAGAAGCTTCTTTCAGCCCTGAGGGAATGTTTGTCATGTCAGGTAACTCAATTCCTCTTAGCCAAATTTCTTCTGTTTTCTCATTGACTGGTACATTGTTGGTTTTGTTAAGATTTTGCATCTAGAAATTCATTGTTTCTTTAATTATTATTATTTCTAATTCCCTTACCATTGCCTTGTTCCCATCCTGCTGGGGAAGGATGTATAAAGGAGAAAGGAGAAAAAAAATTAAAAAGAAAATAGAGAAAGAAATCCCAATTCCCAACCTGAGTACAAATACCTCTTCTTGGTTTCTGTTCACCAGATATGACTTGCTTTTGCTAGTTTTGATTTCTTAGCGTCCAAAACGTTCGACAGGTTCAGGGGATGGTAGTGTCCATGCCTGGAGTGTACGAAGTGGGAAAGAGGTATGGTAACCACATTGTTTTTTTCTCTTGCATTTCTGAACCAATTTCTTCTGTTATCTTCAGAATTTTTTGATGCATTTACTGTTCTATAGTTGGTCTCTATTTTGTCAACAAGTATGGTTGTGTTGTGCCAATAAGATAAAATAGTTTTCACACTTCATAAACGGTAGCCTATTCCTTCATCCATCTCCAATCTATATATAATCATATTGATTATTCCCAGATTATTATCAGCTAGAGTACATAAATGAATACGGGATATAGTTACAAGACTCAAGAATAAGATCTTACAAACACATACTTTTTGTTCCTTTTTTTACTTATGCTAGAGATTGAGATGTTACCGTCAAACAGGGGAGGGGTGAATTGGCAATGTTGATGATTTCCTGAATTCTATTTCAATTTCTTCCATCTTCTTCTGCTTGTTATTAACTTTGGAATTTGGATCACAGAAAAGTAAGAGGCAGGGGTGTTTTTACTTTTTATGCAAAACAGACAAGTTTTGGTGTTTGACCAACTACAACCGTATCAGAACTCGAGAAGTTAAAAATTTGAACTGGTTGTTGCCAACCAAACAAAGCATTGCAACATACAGAAAGAAAATACATGTTTGGCCTTTTGTCTAATTGTTGCCCAATGATTAATATAGATTATTATGGTATTAAATAGGGATATATGTTGCCATTTTCAAAGTTAATGCTTGTTTTAACCATTCTAGGTGGCAAGTTGGATGAGTGCAACTTCTGACACTGGACCTCCTGTAATAAAGTGGGCCCCTGGAAGTCTTATGTTTGTAACTGGGTCTTCTGAACTATCATTTTGGATCCCAGACTTGTCTAAATTAGGAGCTTATGCTGGAAGAAAGTAGAATCTTTCTCAGAACAATTCGGGTGTCTACTGGTGCAAAAGTATCTCTGATGTTATTGGTGAGAGTTGATGTTACATTTCCGACTCCAATTTATTGTGCTTTCATACAATGCCTCTCTGAAGTATTTCTATGTGGGGACGCTAATAGATTGGGAAATGGCAATAGCAGCTTGTAAATATATTTTGATCTGAGTAGCAGCTTCTCTATAGGGCTTTAGATGCTGCCATCAGCCACCACCGTGAATGAAATTCCCACCTCATCTTAGTTTGTAATTAGGGTTTCTCGGTGTAATTATTTACTGTCTGCTAACTTCTTTATTCATAGCCTTTTCCTTTTATATTTATTGTAAAATATTATGAATCATATATTTGATAAACCCAAGCTTTTTATCATTATGGTTCAAGATTTTAGTTGTAGTTAGTAATAAGGAACAGTTCCAAGACAATAGTTTTGTGATATCATATTTTTGCATCATCTATCAAAGCTTTATCCATTTTTTGTTAAATATTTATACAGTTCAATGTAGAATTTCAGTTTTACCATTTAAGGTGCTGTCTCTAATTTGTTGCCTAAGTCTGTTGACCTGTGCGCTAAGCCTCCTTTTCCAAAAGTTCATCTTCGGAAAAGATTACAGGTCATACTGATCACTGGACTTGGTGAATGGATGGAGTTTCAGCTTTGTCAGGTTTTATAGTTGTCTTATTCATCAGCTCAGTGGATACATTATAGGAACTTAATCATGCAACCTGTCATTTGATTTTTTGAAGTTCTATCGTTGCAGCTGACTATGGATGGCCACAAGTTTGAATGCTACTTTACTTGATGACTGAATTTAAGTTAAGTTCTGTAAGGGAGGGGACAATAGTAGGGAATATCAACTGACTCTTTTCTTTGCTGGTAGCACATATAAATGGTGTATCTTGTGCTAATGAGGTCACCGTGTAGGGAACGCGATGAGGGGTGTGTTCCTCATTCATTTACAGGGTAGATAATGAGGAAGACGACTCTGCTGAGCTGATCATAGGGTTTCCATTCTTCTCATTTTTGTTTGTGTTGGCTAAAAAAGGAGAAAGAGGGACGAGCTAGGAGCTACTATGTGCGACAGATTCAAGCAGGTCCAATTGTGTGTGTGATGGACTTTCCTCCTCTATTATTATGTTTTCTATTTCTTTTCTTTTCTAGTTTTCCTTTTGGACGAAGGTGAAACTTGAAGCACAATCAATTCAGACATAAATGGCAAGAAAACCAACTTGAGAACAAAGCTTTTGAAACACTTTACTTAAAAATTGGCTGAAAAGCGTGATGCATGTCATGCCTCATGTTACTGGTAAGGGACATTACGTACTTGAAGCCTCAAAAAGTTTCAAAGATCTTGTTGGATTCACAATTAAATCTCTATTACATTTATGAGACTGGGAATAGAAGCATTGTCTATCCTTTCCTAATATGGACTAGCCTCAAACACTCTTTCAAAGACTGGTGCCTCAAAACGACATTAGGGCCATCCCAAGCTATAAAGTGTGAAAATATGTCAAAACTACATAAAGGAAAGCATCCATCCAAAATCTTATAGATGGGGACCTGTATTTCATTCATAAAAGCCGTTCTTAAAGGGTCGCCAACAGACGCAAGCAAAATGAACAGGAAGTACATTAAACATTTTACCTGGTGTGGTCGAATAGCCGTGCTTCTTACCACATGCATTTGCCATGCCGATGAGATATGTCTTTTTGTCTCATATTCTTAAAAACAAAGAGGAGATAAGTGGTCTCTATATGCTCTCTCTCACGCTCAGTAAGTTCGATTCTTGACCACCCATCAAACTGAAAATAGATTAAAAAAATTATATTTATTAGCTGACAAGTGTTTATGATGTACAAATAAAATATTAATGTATCAGTTTGATTTAACTAATAATTCTTGTAAGAAAATTATATTATCATCTCAATTGTATGACTTCAGTATACATCCAAAATTAAGAATTCGAGTTTGCTAGGAGTCGTGCATTCTATTTGTATACTAGGCACACTAGTTGCTACAAAGATCAGATATGGCCTACTGGGCCCAATAATATGATGTTCAATAGAAGCATTGGGAAAGCCACGAGTATTATTAACTGTCTTGAAGAGACAGCTAAAATAATTTTGTGGTATTTACGAAGTTGGTTCAAACTTCAAAAACTATACTCTCCTGCTCAATTCTCATATATATTCTAACATTCTCATCATACTTCTTCTCCAAAAAGACCAATTTTTTTCTGAACAATCTGATAGGCATATCCTTCTGTCACGTACACACAGCACCATATGATACCCCCACCAAAAAAATTGCTGAAGTTACCGTACAAGTGTATCAGTAGCATAGGACCTACCTTATTTCTTTCTAGTGGTCCCACAAAAAATCTCTGTCGAGAAAATTTACATCCCACGCGCCGGAGATGTTGCTTAAGAAAAGCCAGCTTATTAATAACACAGTCAATTCAGAGAAAATGACTGAGAGTCTGAAATGCTTTTTTTCTTTTTCTCAACCAAGAACCATAAAATGGACAAAACATTAACACTTTAATTAGTTAATACATTAAGTTCAACTAATGACACGTGTCAAGTTGGGAACATTCTCAAACTTAAAAGCAAGAATCTAATCAGAACATGTAACCCTTGATTAACCTTAATTACCAAACAAAGCCTTCTTATATATAGCATGGTACAGGTTAAAGACATGGAAGATTTGACAATGTTCAAGAGGAATCCGGTGACCAGCGGGTGTAGGAGTTGAGGCTGAGTTCAAGAGAAGTGCGAGAACTGCTTTTGCCGCCATCTTGATCGGTCCTGTACCAGCCGTTATAGTAGTAGGCGGAGTCAGGCTTGAGGTTGCAGTAGCCATGAATGTCCTCACCATGCATGGGGAACAGTGGAAGGGTTTCAATTTCTGGGTTGCCTTCCTCTTGTTCTACTTCTTTCAACGTTTCTTCAATTTGTCTTCTTTTGTCAAAGAAAGTAGTGTAGGCTGAGGAGTATGGATCCACACCAACCCATCCCAAGTTGTGACCTCCAGCTGAAATTGAACAGTCCTGAGAAAGAAATTTTACTTTTGTGAGCCAAAAGGGTTTCATATATAAATTCTACAAACAGGAAAAGAAAAGGGATTCTTCTATTATTGGAAGTTTCAAGGATTAAGTGTTGGTATATATGATTTACGTTGGTAGAATGTAACCTCTCACTCTCCAATCATATGGGTGCAATTTGTCCGTTTGTTTTGGTTGTTTGCCATTTCAAAAGCAGGAAAAGAACATGTATCAAACCCAGAGAAACCAACTCTAAGTTTTATGGAAATATATAAAATGTCATTTTAGTACTTACTCTAAAACTCTTCTCCATAGTCACAGATCCACAGCCATAGCTTCCCATCTGTCCCATAGTAACCAACCCAGCTGAAGAAGAAGATGCAGAACAAACCCCTACAAAATTACAGATCAAAACCACCATAAAATTTAGTTTTTATAAATTAATCAGAAATTTTAGGAAATGACATAACAATAAAAAAAAATTATATAGATTGTGGGTATTAGTGGGTTCACCAGGAGATGTGTTGGGGTACTTGTTGTTGTAAATGTTGGATTCATGATCAGGTTTCCAAGCTGCAGCACCATTGTTAATATTTGGCCCTCTTTGTTGCATGGTGGTGGTAGGAATATTATCAGAGGTGAACCTTTTCTTTTGCCTTTCTCTAGCTTTGTGGTTCTGAAACCAATAAAACACATTTTTTCCTTCAATCTTGCCGTACTGCCTCAGCCTAGCAGCGATCTTCTGAATTTGCTCTGCACTTGGGGACCTAATACCATTGTTGTAGTAAAGTTCCTTCAATATTCTTATTTGGTCGGTTGTTGGAGTCCACCTTGTACTACTTTGCCTGCACAAAAATCCTCCTTTTCCACTACTGCCGCCATCCTCGTTTGGTGTTTGTTGTTGTTGGGGTTCCATGATAGGATTCAAAACAAGAAGAAAACAAAGAGAAGCAAACAAAAACAGAGTTTTAGAGAGAGACAGTGTTAGAGAGAGAACAGAGGGATCATGGGTAGGTGAAAATGCATGAATTGGTGAAAAGGGCTATGGGGGTTTGGTTATTATAATAGAAGAGGGCAAGGCATATGGAGAAATGAAGAGAGGAAATCAGAGATATATCTGAGAGAGAAGGACTGAAGTTGACAGAGAGTTGTTCATAAAAAGGGAAGGGACAAAAGAGGGCTTGGAAAGAAAAAAGGTATCAGTAGAAATTACTTGGATGAAAAGGCATGGCAAGGTCTGAAAAGAAATTACTAAGCACTTTCACAAGACAGATAGAAAGAAAGAGAGATGTTAAAATATGAGGCATGAAATGATATGTTGGATGGAAAGGACGAATAAAAGGTGAGGCTTCTGAATGAATGAATGAATAGCAATAAAAATGATGTGGGAATTGTGATTTGGAGTTCAATAGAGTTCTTCTTTTAATGGAGATCATATGGTTGTGGCCCCTTTCTATTTATTCACAGTTTTTTAATTAGGCCATATCACCAGACTAGTAGGAACAAATCCTTGTGCTTACCTATGGGTATCAAGGGCAATTTTGTAATTTGGTTTTAATAAATTTACTATCCATTTTCATGGGTCCCAAAACTATACATGAGGGTATTCCATTAGGGTTTCTGTTTTTTTGGTTCTGTTTTCCCTCTCGTAGGTTGGCATCTTAAAGTGTAGGATTTTCAGGAACTTTAACCTTTTGTGTATACTTGTACTTCTGAGCCAGTAGGAGGACTGATGAGTATGGTGGGTTTGATATGCAGCAACAATACTCTGTTGTGGATGGTACAGCCTATGTGATTATTATGATGGTGAAATTCATATATCTTGTGTACAGCATGAAAGCAACTTGGAAAACAGGCTTTTGGGTCACTGTCTAATAGGAAGAGCAACAAATAGAAGGAAAAGGGAAAACTTGGGATCATCTTCCAGTCTTTAACAATCCTGGACCAATAATAGGCAATGGCTGCAAAAAGAGAGTAAAAGAAAAAGGTCCTCCGTTTTCCCATTAAAACATGCTTCTTCATAGAAATTCAAGCTTGAGAAAAAAAAAAGGGGGCAAAACTTAGGGTTCCATATTAGTTAGCATTTCATGGAGGCCTTGAGAGCTACTTTTCCGACATTCTCTCTCTCATAACGTTAATGTAACTCCTAAACAATATAAAAAAGAATACCTAAATATAACAATTTTTTGTATAAAAATATAATTTATCAGATAATCACATTTCAAGTAGCTACATTTCAAGTATAGCTATTAAATTAAACCAAATAAAACTGAAAGTATTCAGCTCGAATCAACTAGAAAATCTTGATTTTAACAAAATACCAACACATTTATAATCAGTTATAAACCTTTCAATATAATTAGTACTACAAGGCATATAAAATGAAGTCGTTTTCCATAATAGATAGATTATGATGTCTACAGTCGTTTATGGTTACACGACAGAGCACGCGCCCCAAAAAATTTAATGCCAAAGGATCAAAGCATTGATAAATCAGAGAAGGGAGTGTCATGGTTTCTGGATCTTCTTTTATATGTATATATTAATGTACTTGAGAGATTATTCATCAAAAAGCTACATCACTCTTTGCCACTGCCACACCAGCCTTATATATATAATATATGTATATGTATATATCCTTCTCATTTAAATTAATATTTTGTAAAAATAAAAAATTTATGATGGTGGGTAGTTTTGCAGAACCATCTGTTTGTCATGTGGCTATAACTTAGAAGTAAATGGAGAGATAAAATTAGTGTTTCTTTTTCCTTAAAACAGGGCCAGTATCATAAAACTCTCATAGAAATATACTAGTTTGTGAAATTTTAACTCTTTTTGTTCTATTTTTGAATACTTGGGTAGATTGAACTATTCAATCTCTCCTTGAATTCAACCTGTAACAGTCTTATTCCTTTTTTTCTACAAATTCTGAAATGCTGCTCAATCTCTTGCTTTCTCCCTCCATGTGTAAGTCTCTACTTTCATCTTTTTCAGATTGCACAATTTGTATGATTTTGACACTATCATCATGAGATTTGCCTTTCCTTATCATGCATTTACTTAGGATTTGGAGCTATTTCTCTCTCTCCCTCTCTCTCTCACCCTCTCACCCTCTCACCCTCTCACACACACACACACACCCCCTCACGTATAACAACAGGATTGGTCTTGTTTTCATTCTTTGGCCAAATAGTCACAGTCTTTGTTTCTCTCTTTGATAAGCCTTTAGACTTGATTTGCCAGTGAAGCCCTATCTATTATCTATACCTCTCTCTCTCTCTCTCTCTCTCTCTCTCTCTCTCTTATCCAAAATCCTGAGCTGCTTACCTCATAAGGAAGTGCCCTAGCCTTCACAGCCGCAGTGGTACACTCCCTAGTCTTCCGGGTAATCATCTTCTTACACTAATTTTTCTACCCCCATATCTCTAAAGATACATCACAGTATCATTCCATATCTCTCCCTCTCTTTCTAGACTACTACTATTAGTCTCATTTTCCTTTTGCTTTCTTCCTTAGTAAGTGTTAGATTGAGACTTGCAAACCATATAGAGTAAACCCTAACCACAAGCTTCTATTCCCTCTTTCATTTTCATTTTTGTATTCCATATGCTTTTAAACTTGGACCCAAATGTGCTTTGAAGTTAATATGTAGTTTGAGAAGGCTAAGTTGCTTAAAATGGATGCACACCCACGTAATATTTGGCTATTTTGGCTCTGAAGCTTGACGGCAGTGGTTGCTTTCATGGGTTTAATATGCCATTTTGTGATCTAAACTAGCATTGTAGTGTGGACCCAAATGTTGGCTTTCACAGTTTGGTTTCAACTGGGAATTTGGGTGGGACCAGGCTACCAGTTCCTCTTCTGAGAGTTCCTGTTTTCCCGCATAATAATAGGTTATCGCTGCAATTAAATCAAATTGCCAGCATATCTTAGGACATACGGATTTTCTAGCTTACCTCTGATTAATGTGTCCACAGTCCACACCTGCTTTTTTTTTTTCAATTTACTACTGGCTAGCCGGTTAAAATTCAAAGATTTTGTCTGGCTTGCACTATTATTGCCACCTTGAATATAAATTTCATTTTGCAGTCTTGGTCAATAAGATCCATTTGCAAATCTTTTACTTGAACAGTAAGATAGCTAGCATCGCTCACTGTTCAAATTCTTTTTCAGTGGCTAATTGTGCTATATGTTAAGTATCTATGTCTATTTGAAGCAGAAAGGAAAGAAAAGAAAAGGAGACACGAGGTAGTGAGGAGGTTCTTGAAAATGAAGAGCAACTGACTCAAAAGTAGAAGCTTACCGGTATACCTAACACTAGATTACACTGCAGCCATTGGCTTAAATAATCTTCATGATAATTGGAAACTTCAAGTGCCTAACTGGACCATTTAAGAATGGAATTCAAGCCAAATCAGCATAAACAGTTTCCTTTACACACCATGTCAGTATCTCTCCCTTAGCAGGCTCCCCTTGTGTTAACCTGCCCTGTCTGGGCTAGCATGTCTCACTAAGTTGAATCCATAATCTTTTGCCTCATTAGTGGCATCTGCTAGTTCTCCAAACAAATGGTCAGGTCTCTGACCATCTTCTAGCTAGTAAGGTTAAAGACCATTCACTATTCTCTCAGTTTGGATATGATACCCAGTTTATACATACAAGACTATAGAGCATATCATGTACTTGATCTACAGATAGAATTGAATCAACTTATCACCAATGAAACAAATCGTGCTGGAGTTAAGGACTGAGTTCCTCTCAGTCAAACTTGGGGCCAAATAAATCATTCTAGGTTTGGTAAGATAGGGAAACCCTGCTCAATTTCATATCTTTAATAAGGAAACCTTATCATCATTTCTATCACATCCCAGACAAACCAAACCATAGAACTTCTTTGGACATATAATGGTAGAACATCAAATGCAAACAAATGAAGCATGCCAGAAACTCTATTTGATGCTTCCATACAAATAGTTAGTCTAAAAAAAACTGGGTCTAGGTACTATAGAAGTATGATGCAGATCTACTATACTACATCCCCACATTATCTACAAACAATAACACTCTTGACGTGTCAGTTAAAAGAATATGGAATGAATCGGCAATACAACCATCAACATGTACCCACTTAATCCCATTATGGAAAGCAATCTATGATAAACTATCATTCTAAACTCTAAACTAGTTGGTTTTATTCTCAGCATCCTCTAAAATCAAAACCAGCAAACAAGCTAACCCTTATCTTGCTAGCAACCTATTCATTCACCAGGTAGTATTATAAATTCGTAATTCCACGCTACACTACCTAGAAACTTACAAATGCATATACTGCCCTTCAGCTCAGCATTTAAACCAAATTAGTAAGCTTGTACTGAGTTGCTACTGCATTTAACTTCAATTCAGTAAAATGTAGATACATGAATTCCTCATAATGTGCCGAAGTAGCATCTCGAGTACCAGCTCAAATGCATAAAGATAAAACTGCTTTGTCCTGTCAGTAGCTATTTCACACATGAATAGTGAAGAAACCTGGATTGACAAACTCACAGTAGAAGATTAGATCTATTACTCACAACCAACAAGATGATTCTGTCTTAATTATGCTATGCATATTGGCTGCCTAGATTCACCCTGCTCCACCGCCTATTTGCAGGCATGTGCCTGGTCTGAATTGAATCTCGCAGTCGACGATCAATATGGATGCCATTGCTATCAGGAGATCCCCTGACTTCCAGCCTACCAGTTCTCACAACTGTTCGTCTCTTCATGTGGTGATCAGGTTGAGGCACATTTGAGTTCTTTGTCTTTTCCACTTCATAGGACAAAGGTCGCAGTCCCTGCAGATCAGGTTCTGGAATATATCCAATAGGCCGTTTGGATTCATCCATTCTTCTGAATGTGATTGATATCCTATGAGAATTTGTTAAGGAACATGTAAGTAATTGCAATACAATTAATCAAGAGTAAACACAATTTCATTTGGTACCTCTTAGTAGGAACTGCAGGTACACAATGCTTTGCTACATCAGCTCCATTTCCATTTAAGACAAGAACAGATCTGGAGTTGAAACCAGATAATAAGATTTCGAAGCCACAATGGTAACGATGCAAAAACGGAAAAAATAACATAACCAACTTGCAATCGCAAGTAACTGCTGAGTGAACTAACTAGAAACTCAAAGATGTATGAAAAGAAATCACCAATGCTACTTACCCTACTGGCAGGGGGATTGCAATTGAACCAGCAAACTCTCCAGCACCGACAACGTTCAAGTCAGTTCCAAAAACTATATTGCACTCGCTGAGAAATGACACGGTGCAGAATGGTCGAACAAAATCATGGTTGTCAATATGTGGAGGTATACAGTCCCCCTCATCATAAATATTAACAATGCAACTATCAGGTACACAAGTGGGAGGAAGCACATGCCATCTGACCAGCCGCTGGATTATGACCTTGAAAAAATGAGGTATAGGATCTACATTTCCACTCTGAAGGATGCCAGGTGGATTACCATTTTTATCCTATCAATAGAGTATGTAATTAGTAAGTCATAAATCCTTTTGTCATAATCACCTTTCTGATCATAATTATGCTACTAGGGTTTTATAAACTTCTGAAACAAATCAGAAAAAGTGCCCACCCAACATGTCAGAAGAACTTACCATTGCATAATTGTAACAACACCCAAATTGGATAGTTACACGTCCCTTCCCCCTCATCCACTTCTGAGGTGCAGTATATGTCCGACCTGCAAATAAAGTTACAGAAAAGAAAAGGCTTTATTACATTAATTCCCCAGAGATAATCATAAAAAGTCAACATAAATAGCACTGAAAATAATACACATATTTTATTTTGAGGAAGGACACATCATTGGAAAAATAAAAAGCTTATCACATAAAAGAGAGAAAATAAATAAATAAGTAAAGAGTGATGCTACATGCACACAACTTCCTCATACAATGATAAAACTAAGTGGTAAATTGATAAAGTGTGATACTCGGAAAGAAATTTACTAATTACTTTACATGGATTTATCATTATGTGAGAAAGTAGTGTGAATGTATCATTATTCATAAGTAAACAAAAGGCATTTCATAGATTCCAGAAAAGAGATTTCTACACAATCCGTATAATTTATCATTTTCAGAACTAAAGAGTAGAAAGCCAAATATTATTTAATTATGCCTTTCTTACAATCAGAAATTATGTTATACTTTGACAAAAATAATCTAGATAAGTGTAACTTTAAGAAATCAAATAATATTGGTAGCTAACAAAGCATATGAATGGGATTCATCTGTCAAATCAGGATAATCTTATGGGGATCAAACCAAGAGTTAGACAATCTTTAACCCCAAGATAGGAAAAAAAGTAATTTCTGGAAAGTTAGTATCATAACCACTGAAAAAAAAAAGATATTGAATTCTAGCTACTTAGGCATTTAACATTCTTCTTTATTCCCAGTCCAAGATCTTTTAGATCAGGAGACCCATGAGTCCTAACTAGTCTCATCAGAATCATTAAAATCTATCGACTTTTATGTCTGGTCCAAGGAAGAGCTGCCAATCTTATAATTTTTCTAGAAGCTATACAGAAACATAGACTTCACTAAAATAGTGATTGCAGAAATGGGAAAGAAAATTCAACTACTACAATATGATGGATAATATACTGCACCATTGCAGCTTTTGCAGTATAACTAATACCCAAGTACTGAAATGAAATAAAAAGCGGAAGTAGATAGCTAACTATGTAATAATGTAAACTTTAGGACATCAAGCACAACTGTACAAGACTACTTCCAATAAAAAGACATCGAAGAACATGCAAAACAATTGAAAAAGTAATAGAAGAAGCAATTCCAAATAAGATAAAGTAAATTAAAATCAAAGAATTCACAAAAAATAAAAAAATAAAAATCAAAGGTCTAATCAAGGCGGTGAGCATTGAAAATGTAAAATTAGAACCAACAAATTAGCATTTTCTGTACTTTGCACAAAGAAAGAGAACATACTCTAGTAATTCATTTTAGAAGAAAATATCATAACTATCACCATAGGCAGCAATAGGTAATTGAGTGATGTCATTGAAGCATAGTGATGCATATTATACAAGCCTGCATACTTAAGCATCTTGTCAACTTTTTTCCAACTACAGCAGGAGTGACCCAGCTTTAGTCATGTGTATTTCAGAAACTGTGCCTCTGGGAACTTAGCATTAATATTTTATGCAGTAATGATTTTTATTAACGAATTCCTCTAATGCTGACATTTAATGTATCTGTGTGCCACAACAAATTGATGAGAAGGAGCTTAGCTTGCGTGGTCTATATATGCCTATGTGTCATTATTACACAAGTTAATCAGAATGAAAGGAAACACTTGAGCACCAAACAAGGCACAAAGAAATTACAATGTATCCTATCAAAAGGATATAGCCAAGATAGTTTAGTGGGCTAACAGAACTAACCTCTTAATTCTCCCCTTTTCCCCATCTCCTGCAGTGTCATAACATCTCTAACTATCATCTCCTGTTCTTCAGTGCTGAAAACACCCTTGTGGAGTTCCAGTCCTTCAAGAATGTTAACAAGTTTCCCATTAACCCTCTCCAAGCAAATAAAGTCTTTCTTGCGCCTGACATCCTTGAACCTGATAAATTCTCTCTGTGTGCTAGACAACTTAGGCGTATCAAGAATTTTAGATATCCTTAACTTCCCGAATGAAACATTTCTTGTTACAACCTGTTTATTTGACTGATGTTCTTCTTCTTCCTCAACCTCATCCTCCTGTGCCATGTCAGCCCAAAGCATCCCAGTACTAGGGGTCTCAGTAGAAGGTGATTCACAAATTACTTCAGAAGTAGGAACTTCTGGCACAGGTTCAGAACACCCATTGGCCCCATCATTCCAACTCCCAAGAGAATAAGTGTCACAATTATCGTCACGATTGTCATTTATCTCACATGATTCCATATTATTCGTACTTGATACATTCACATTCACATCTTGACATTCAGTTACGGCACCAGAAGGAAGTTCTGCAATTCCAATTGATACAACAGAAAGAATATTCCAGTAAGTAACTACCAAATTCCAAATGTCAATCACAACAAAGTGCATGCAATTCTGCAAAGAACCAAAGAAAGTTGCCCACTTCCGCAATTGTTAATTTACATTACTGCTTCAATTAAATGCAGAATAAAAGGAAAAAAAAGGAGAAAACTTAGAGATGATAGATTACTCCTTCGTTGGATAGGAAATTTTATCCCTTTCTAACTGGTTTTATAAAAATAAAATAGGGCAAGTGGCAAAAAAATAAAAATAAAAATCCCAAACTGTGATCCTGCTACTCTTTCCAGAACTTTCTGGGGAATCAAACAGTTTGGAAGAGTTGGGTACCTGGGTCCAGGGAGCGAATGCGACGAGAGAGGATAGAGGCGCAGTGGTTGCAAAGGTCTCTGGACAGGAAGGGAAGCCATGTGGTGAGAAACTCTGCTGCAATTCGGAGCTCAGAGGGTTGGTAGTTGCGAAGGAACGGGTCGACCAAACTAGTTCGGTGGTCGTCCATGGATTATTCTGCTAAGTAGAATCGTAAGCCGGAAACTGCAAGTGTGATCCTGAGAGAGAGAGAGAGAGGGAGAATGAGGAAGATGCTCTGGTGAGGTGAGCTGCACAATTTTCGTGACCCCAAGTTTCAGTGAGTGTAGCAAATACGCGGTACAGACTACAGTCCGAAGAAGGTAAGGTAACATTCACTGTCAATGGTAGGTAAGAAAATCTGAATCTTCACAGTTCACAGTGGTAATTACTAAGTGCTGAGTTTGGTTAAACTTAGGTGTTAGTTTGAGATTTGAAATATTGTTGGGTTCTAATTTATTTTTTTAACGTTGTTTGAATGGTTTTAAAATCTGTTTAGCTGTAAATTAAGATGTTATTTTTTTTATTTGGTATGTAAATTGTAAAATAAATATCCATAAATAATAATATAAAATTATTGAAATAATGAAATAGTGAAAAACTTCAATTAAAAATTGGATCAAATTTTTTTTTTAAATAAAATATTTATGTGACTGCTTGTATTCAATTTATTAAAAAAAAAAATTACAATCATTATCTATTTATAAATGAAAATAATTTTTAGAATATATTTATGAAAAATATAAAAGGCCGACACGAAACTACATCGGTGGCAAACTAAAAGGGCTCAAGTTAATATTGGTTATCATCTGGCTTACTGGCCTACAAATGACAAACCAAACAAGCTCTAATTCATAATAGTTATACCTGACTGGCCTCCTTATTAGTTATTACTCTCTCCAAAGCTCAAGCAAGCCTCAGCAAGAGCTAGAGACGTGTTAAGTCTATGATTAATTCAATGACAAATGTTATTCTTTTTTTTTTTTTTTGGAACAAATGACAATTTTTTATTTATTAGAACATGCTATTATGAGGGCAAGAAAAATTGTCCTAAACAAATTCGATTTGGAATTATATGTCTAAGATCCATGAAGTTGACTCTCATATGGGGGTGAACTCAAATTCAGAAAACAATTTATTTCATGCACACAAAATCTCATATAAATAAGGGAAATTAATTTTTGGAAAAAAAAAAAGGGAAAGAAATTGACTTTTGAGATTTTTTTTTTATTTTTAAATTATTGATTTTAACTAAAAATACGCCTGGTTGATTGATTTATAAAACATTTATTGGAAAATATTAATGTTATAGTTGTGTAAAAACACAAGCTTCACTCAAAAACATTTTCATCTTTGTCCAATGAGGCCTACTATCAATGGATGACATATTTGTTGCTGTTTGAACCATTTGAGGTACTCCATTTTCATTTGTTGCACTATACATTGGCAAACCTACTCAAAACCCAACCTACCAAACAAACATCTCTGGTGGGTATCAAGGCCCAAACCAACAAAACTTAGCAGGTTGTGTGACCAAAACAAAGGATAAAAGCGATAAGCAAAATCCTACCATTCAATACTTTGCCATTTGCCATTTCTTCTACAACAAAGCCATGGAAGCAAACTCCCTCACTTCAAAACCACCAGCTCTTATCAGTCTCACTAAACCTTCAATACCAACAACCTCGCAGAATCAAGTCTTTTTATGGCATCGCCAACGTTTCCATGGAATCAGCACCATAAGCTGCACCAGCAGCAGCAGTGATAGTAGCAATACTAGCAGTAACAGCGCGCCACCACCAACAGTCCAGCCACCAAAAGTATCGCCTGAGACGGTCGGGGTACGGTTTAGAAGAAGGTCGAGAAGGCGGTCAAAGCAGCAAAAGGAAGATGGAGCTGCTGCTAGTAGCTCGGCAAAAACTTCCAACCCCACCCCTAAGAAATGGGAGGACATGAATTTTACGGAGAAGGCAATAGAGTTGTACATGGGAGAGAAAGGTGCGCTGTTTTGGCTCAACAAGTTTGCTTATGCTTCAATCTTCATTACGATTGGGGCTTGGATATTATTCAGGTTCGTGGGTCCTTCGCTCAATCTTTACCAGCTTGACACACCTCCTCTGTCCCCTTCTAACATGTTTAAGGAACCTTCTTGATCTCTAGTCTTGAAACCCCGTGATTCTTCAAGGGAATATAAGTATCTTGCCAATTCCAATTTCAGCATGTTATTGCTTGCTCAATTCACTCAGTTTTGTCTTCCTATTTGATGCTTTTAATGATAATCTGTGTACCAGTATATGTGAAAGGTATTTTTTTCACGAGTTAAAGAACCCCTGCCCATTCCATTAGTTTCTGATGTTTTACTATTTTCTGACTATAAATTGCCCATGGTATGATTGACCAATGAGCATTTCATTGAAGCCTGCAAATCCAAAGGGCAAGCATTTCATTGCATAATGACAAAAGTGGAATCAACAGGGCATCATCCCTAACTGAGTAAGAGCAAGATTGAGTTACATGCGTACCATTAAGGTACTATTACAACTACCTCTTCCACGAGGAGGACAAGAATGAAAGATAACTTCAGAATGCAGAATAGTACTCATTAGGCAATTCAAATACTCAGCTTGCTATCGAATTGAAATTGTTATGTTACTAATTACATTCTTTGAAGACTAAAATAAACTGCTAGCTTCAAGGTAAGCATCCTATGCAAATATAACAAGCTTATATCAGACAATCACTTTTGCCGGTAAAATACATGTTGGGAAAACCAAGCGAAATACTCAATCAAAAGGAGTACAAGCTACAACAATCTACCCAATGAATTTGCCATTACATGACATTGACGGGCTGGGCATGTGGCAACCTCTGAGTTTTACACCTGTAAAATAACAACCTTTTAACATGCAGAGCAACTCTGAAACCAACTGCAACCGCACACCCCAATCCCGCTTATTGCAAGTACGTCAAAATATAATAAAATAATCAGATAAATGAAATGAACTCCCTAATACCAAAAATATTTATAAAAAAAATAAAAATCCCATCATATACAGAATGAAACGGAGATCAAGTTAAAGAGTTCTAAATCGCAACAACACCAATGTAAATAAAGCCTCAGATCTTACAAGGTACGATGGTCAAGCAACTATTTATGAAATATGACAACAAAAAATTAGTCAAAACCCATATCCATGATCCATCAGAGTTGGATTCAAAAACCCACTGAAATTGGTAAGAGAATAGGCAGGTGGGAACATTCTACAGTACCCAGTGCCAGATAAATAAAGACTAAACTTTGTTACCATCTCTAGAATGCATATATTTCCAAAAATAGCGTGCAAAAGCTTCTGTAGACACACCAAACCAAAAAAATAAGTTATTCTAGTGTCAGTTCAGCAGACAAAGAAATTTAAGAGTCACCTGTTGCATTGTAATCTAGAAGCATAATTATGGTTATTGCAATTTGTGCACATCCAGTCTCCACTACGCCATTGCTTTGCTCTGCTAAGTTGAGAGAGTAACCGTATTAAAATCTTGATCACAGATGCATTAGGAAACTGATAGTACAGATCAGCATGCTAAGTCACTGATATATTCTAAACTATATTTAATTTCAAGCAATTCAATCGTCATATTCCAACGAATCTGAAAATATGGGCCATTAAACATTTATTCGGCCTCTTCCTGTAAAGTTTAAAGTATTAGTAACAATCAAATATATGAAAAAGCACCAGATTGATCACAAAAATATTCTTCTTCAGCTTGTTATAATATCTATTTCACCATATTTCATGCTGCACAAGTTGGAAATTTTTTATAATAATAAATCATATTTTCATTTGAAGGAAGGGGACAATTCTTGTAGTATAGCATTAACCTCCACCCCATTTTACATGTCATGTCTGTTCTTCCACACATTTTATAGACTTTTGAGATTCAAGTGCATTGATCATGGCATGAACATTGATGAACAGATTAGCGATGACTATTTTGCAATGTTACAATAATAAAGTAATCTTATCGGGATGAATTTTAAGCAAGTTATCATCACCATTTTTTTTTGTTTCATTAAATATATGATAGTGCATTGTACTCTCTAAAGTGCACCATGCACTTTACACAAGCCAAATCAATTTGTTTAGCGTTAGCTTTCAAATCAATAAGTACAACTCAAACACATAAAACAACACCAATTATGCATATCTAAAAGGAAGTGCTATATTTACCCTTTCCCAAGGAGTGCTGGTGTAGTGACTTGCTGTGGAAATGGCATAGGTACAGGCAAATTTGGAGTTCCCATTATGTTTATGCTGGAATATGAAGTGTACACTTCAGTTTTTGAATCTGGATTGGTCCCAACCAAGTGCTCTAAACTTGAATATGGTTGCTGCAGGCCAATTGTCTGTGCATATAGGGTATAAGAGAGAAATAGAAAGTGTGGTGATTAAACCAGATTCGTGAAACTACACCACTTTTAGAAACCATCCAATAGATTGAGTCCTTACATGTCCTACGTTCAACCTCTTGTTATCCCAATCCTGAACAAACTCCTCAGAAGCCAATCGCTTTGTTCCAAGTGCTTTACACCAAAACAAAACACACAATGAAGTTTAACATCATTTACCATGCCAGAATTCATTCTTGAATATAGGGGGAAAAAGGAAAAAAGGAAAAAAAAAAAAAAAGTCTAATCATCAATGACCATGTGGGAGCATTAGGACTAAGACAGGCAGCAATGCTGAACTTTTGAGTTTCTGTAGACAGATTTTCATTGCTAATCAACTACTAAACCAAACCAAAATAAAGTACATACCAGGTGGAAAAGCATTGCATTTTTTGCACTGCAAACAAAATCAGGAGTGAATCAGGTATATGATGATTACTTACAAACCTTTATAGTTTGTCATCACTTAGAACACGGATGTATCATACCTGTGCACGTGATTGATAATTATGGAAGCCACAGTTGCACAGCCAGTCTCCACTGCGCCATCCTTTCGGCACTGAATGTATCTGATTAGCAGAATTTTCATAAGGAAGTCCAGAACTAGGATCCCCACCTGGCGGCCAAATAGATGGTGGCTGAACTCCATACTTATTGGTCCCTCCGACAGGCCAGTTGGAGTTGAATGGAAGTGCTTGCTGTGGAGCACCATTGCCAATCAATCCAACATTCATCCTTTGTTCCAGTCCTCCTGGACCCGTCGAAAAATAATGCGAATAAGTTGGGAGAGAAGCTCCAGGCATTGCAATTGCTGGCATTGCCGCTACCTCCTTTGGTTGTCCACACTTCTTGCACTTCTCTCTTGATGCATAATTGTTGTTAGTGCAACCTATTGATCCATTGCCATACAAACCCAAGCCCAGAAGGCAGCCAGACAGAAGCCAAGTATACGCACACCAACATGTCCATCCCACACAAAATACACATACAAAAAACACAAACAACTCAACCTAATTGATAGCAGGTTCTTCATCTCAATTTGTAAGGAAGAGTAAAAATAACCAGCCTTGCTAAAGTAAATACCATTTTACTTAAGAAACACAATTATTTATCAAAAGGTACAGTAGCATATGTTGCATAATATATTTTACTTCCCTCCTTGATAATGTGCTAAACAAATGGATATTTTCAATGATATGAAAGAAAACACAAGAGAACCATCTTCCATAACATAGTTTTTGCTAGTTTTTGCTTTAAACTTGATTTCTATAACTATATTCTAGCTATAAACTTATATAACATAAATGAGAGTGCCTAACTGGGTTGGATGGAAGATTAAGCATGTGAGAAACTGCATGCATGCATGCACGGGTAGAGACATATGATAGCTCACAAAGGAAGCACCACACATGTTAAATAAGCAAACACTTTTTATGACTAAACTCTTAAGAAATAACAGAACTGACATGGTGAAATCGTGTTTTAAGGAGGCAATAAAAGAAGGAAAGATAAAAGGAAATTGTCCATTCCCATTGAATTAAGCTGATATGGAACAAATAGAACAGGTCTCTGTCTCAGTACAGATCTTAAGAATTAGTCCTTAAAGAAGATGTTACTAAAATAGCTCCCCATATTACAGTTTGAGCCGCTCACTAACTGAAGCATAAGAACAATGCAAAAAATTTCTCTTACATCATGCTAAGGATTCCAAAATACAAGTCTTCTAAAGACTAGCTCCCACTATAGAGGCCATACTCACACGATAAACGTATCAAACCAAATCAATACTACGCAGTGAAAAATGTTCGTTCCCCGTTAGGAACTGCTTAGCTTCAACTAAAGCAACATGAGCCATCTTTCACAAGCTCGAGATCACTACAGAAAATTCTTCTTTTTCATAAAAAATAAAGGAATTTTTTCATTGTTTTGGCTGAAGCACACCAGCTAAGCTGTTTTATCATAGCTACTACGTAAAGTAAAGGCTAATTAAATTCCCATATTTTTGGATACCAAGAGTGAATGAAATATTTATTTCATGGATTCCCAAATGTCCCAGAAACCACTATTACAAGTTTAACCTCCAGGAAGCTAAATTTCTCAACACTGCAAATTTGCAATGCCAAGGGACTTCCAACAAATTGGATGTTATGAATGCAGTTTCCCAAACTGACCTTCACACACCATCAACAAAAAACACCAATCCCTGACATTAACCCTTGTGAAAAAATCTATATGTCAGCAAGACAGCAACTAATTCCAAACCCTAATGTTCCATATTTAGCTAGCAGTTTTGCATATACACTATACATATATATACAATTTTAAAAGGAGCAAGCACCCAAGTAATCTTTTTTTTTTATATATACAAGTAAAGCAATCACCCAAGTAATAATTAAACAAAACACACAAAACATGAACATATAAGAGATGGGAGCAGGGACTAACCGGTGCAAATCCAATCACCAATACGAGGAAGCCATTTGGAGTCGGCGGGAGTTTTTTTATCAACTAGAAGGCGGGGTTGCTTACAACGATTGCAGAAAGATCTGAATGCATAGTTTCTGTTATTGCAACCACTGCACTCCCAATCCCCTTCTCTCCCTTCACCCATTTCTTCTACTACCCTTCTCTCCCTCCCTCTCTCTCTCTCTCTCTCTCTATGCTTTGAATGATTAAGGGTTTTTCTTTGTAATTTTACAGTCTCGTAGAGGGACAGGGTTTCGATTTTCGAAAGGGATAACAGGCCGCGTAGCAGCAGTCCGCAGATGGACTGCTTTTTTTTTTTTGGTACAGCGCAGATGGACTGCTTTACCTGTAAAAAATCAAAGACAACTGAGAAATAGAGAAAGTGGATATGGGCTCACTGCTTAATGAAGTTTAAATCTGCCATCAACACCATGTGGGCCACTAGTCCACGATAATGATTGTCCATGGCTTAATTTAGCTCATTAATCATTTTCTTTTCTTTTTTTTCACCTTGTATTAGAACATATAGATCTCTATCAAACTTAAAAATTTATGGGTTGATCTGATGTGTTTTCTTCTTTATTAGAGATCATGTAAATAAAATTATTTTAAATTTTTTAGGCCCGGATAACTTATCATTAATAAGATCGAAAAGATACTTAATTAAATTATATTTAAACTGATTTAAATATACCTGACCGCTAAACTAAAACAAAAATAAAAATTATGAATTGATAGATTATTGTAAATAAATAAATTGTTAGACTAATGATTTATGTATAGGTATATATTTCCAATAAATAATCCATATGTTAATATGTATTTTAAAATTACCTATACATATGAGAAATTATTAATATGTTTAAGTAAATTGTTTGTGGCCAATTCATAAATGTAGATATTTCATCATAAACGTCATGGAAGTCATTGATTTATATTTATAATATATAAATGTATAATTTACGGATATACATTATATAAATAATTTATTACTACCAAAAAAGTAATTTATTAAACTATACTACATTATATAAATTATTCAAAATTTCTAACTTTATAAGTAATAAGTTATAATTGGCTTCATTGACCCAATATCTAAAAATTATCTATTTAGAAAAAAAAAATTACAAAAATCAAACTATACTACTAAACCTAAAAGATAAAAAAAAGTTAATTGGTATCATGAAAAACCATCATACTATTTTTAGAAATATATATTTTTTTAAGAGTGACAAAATGTGTTCATAGGAAGAGAAGAAAAAAATAAACAACTGTGGATAGCAATCCCAATCAATTAACTGATATCTCAACAAACGACAAGCCGTCCCCCATTTATGACACAACGACCGACCGTTCCATTTGTCATCAGAGCGTCCGTATGGGTATCTAATACTCCGAAACAGAATCATTTCCGGTTAAATCTGAACCCTCCATTTTATTTTATCATCACAAATCGGATGGCCTTGGTATCCAGAGCAAGCCTATATATATTTGTTTCCAACGACCTTTCAATTTCGCGCATTATTCTGTTTTACCTTAAAATCCCACCCGAAAAACGTCAAAACGTGCTCAATCATAAAACGCGACAATGATAGATTGTCTGCTTCTCTGTTCGGCGATGTTCGTCTCGCTGTCTGTTTCTCTGGATTATAAGACATGGTTGAGGAATGAAGCAATCTAAGGAAGCTGAATGGGAGCTGAGGTTACTGTTCCAACGAAGTCCGAGGGCTGGTGTTGGTGGTTAGTTGTGTTGGTGATTGGAATTCTGGTTGCCACAGCTGCTGCACTGACTATACTAAGAAGATTTGATCGCTCTAAATCAGCTAGGGTTCCAAGTAATCCTAGTGGCATTGTACCCAAATATGATAATGCTCTTGAAATTGCCCTTCAATTCCTTGACATTCAAAAATGTACTTACAAGCTATTACCTTTCCTCCTTCTTTATTTTTATTTTTCTTTATGGGTTGCATGAGAATGAAATTGAAGTTTTAAATTAGAGTTTTTATTTTTTATTTTATCTTTTGTAGCTGGTGAGTTGGTGAATAACAGGATTGCATGGAGAGGGGATTCAGGGCTACAAGATGGAAGTGAAGCAAAGTTGGATTTGTCTAAAGGAATGTATGATGCTGGAGACCTTGTCAAGTTTGGTTATCCCATGGCTTTCACTGCAACAGTGTTGTCGTGGGCGATTCTTGAGTACGGAGATCAAATGGATGCAGTGAATCAACTAGAACATGCCCAGGATTCGCTTAAGTGGATCACAGATTATCTAATTAATGCTCATCCTTCTGCAGGAGTGCTTTACATTCAGGTTAGCCATTTGTTGTAAATCTACCTTAAATTTTTTATGGCTTGCCACATTCTGCCATAACCAGGCTACATATTTAGTGTAGTTAGAATTTTAGACCAAGTTATAAAAAAATCATTTTTTGGTGGTTCATCAGAGCTGGAGGAACCAAATTCTGAAATTTTAAATTTGTTATTATAGAATGCAATAGTAGAAGATGGGTTTATCTCCTTCTTTGGATCTAACGTTACTCATTCACTCTAAGAACAAAGGCAAAGAGTGAGACATGTGCTCTATTATATACCCTTTTCCTGCGTGTTTGTGGCTTTTGTTTATTCAAATAAAAATTAGTATAAATCAAAAGAGTCATTGCTATTGTTAATTTTACATTGCAAGAGTCTGTTGCAATTTACATACACCTGCGCATTTGAACACTGAGTATGCTTATATACGGGAGTCAGTAAGTTGAGACAGTAAGATTTATAATTTGGTCTAATACATTTACTTTTATGGAGAAATATCATCGTCCATCTTCCAAATGCATCCAAAAAGGATATCTTTTCCAAACAATTTCTTCTTTCTGCCAAGGTCTTGCTCGAGAAAATATTAACATCTGATTAGTTGTGTATTGTTTTTTTTGTTGAAGGTTGGTGATCCTGAATTGGACCACAAATGTTGGGAAAGACCTGAAGACATGACAGAGGGTAGGCCACTCACCCAAGTTAACTCATCTTTCCCAGGAACAGAAGTTGCAGCAGAAACAGCAGCAGCCATGGCTGCAGCATCTCTTGTTTTTAAGGATAGAAATCTCACTTATTCTAATATTCTCCTAAAGCATTCTCAGGAGCTCTTTATTTTTGCTGATGCTTATAGAGGTTCCTATAGTGTCAGTATCCCACAAGTGCAGAAATACTACAATTCTACAGGATATGAAGACGAACTCTTGTGGGCAGCTTCCTGGCTTTATCATGCAACGGGAAGCTCGTCATATCTCAAGTATGTGACTGGGCAGAATGGTAAAGCATTTGGCGATTGGGGAAGTCCAACCTGGTTTAGCTGGGATGACAAGCATGCTGGAACTCAGGCATGTAATGCATTGGTTTTATTGTTTCCCTTCCAGGATTTACTACTTTTTTTGTTCATTTATTTTGAACTTTTACCAAGTAATTCTTCAGCAAAAATATGGTCCTTGCAACAGTTGTATCACAGTGAACTTAATCTAATTTTTCAATTTTGGAACAGGTTCTATTGTCCAGGATAAGTTTCTTTGATAAGAAAGATTCTTCATCGGTGGAGAATCTTGACCTCCAGATGTACAGGGAAACGACCGAGGTCATCATGTGTGGGCTTCTACCAGATTCTCCAACAGCTACTCCCAGCAGAACAGATAGTAAGAGAAAGATTTTTCTTTCTAGCAATTTTTTGTTATAACATTGTATGTATAAAAAAATGCACTTCTTATTCTCTCAAATGGGTGTTGCTCTTTTGGAGGGTGGGAAATTACTATGGTCTTTCCTTTTGGTTCTTTCAATTATAAGGTTTACATTTCAAACCTAAATTTAAAAAGATTAGATAATAGAGATAGCTTACCCCTTTTAGTTTAGGAGAACTTGGACCTAGCTTAATAGTAAAACCTATCTTTCTGATGCAGGTGGTCTCATATGGGTGGTACAGTGGAATTCTTTGCAACACCCCGTGGCTTCTGCCTTCCTAGCTGTTCTCTATAGTGATTACATGATCACTTCTAAAACTGAAAATCTATATTGTAGTGGGAAGTTGTATACACCTGCAGATGTTCGCAAGTTTGCCATTTCACAGGTGTGCAAGTTTTTGGAAGTGAGGACAAATAATTTTGCATCCTAATTTTTCTTGAACTTTAAATGTCCTGGTCAAGCTGCCAGAATATGTATACAGTCTCTGCAGTTCATTTCAGAAATTGGCATAATAACTTGAGAAAACATTCTTAGTCAGCCAGAAAAATAAGAGATATGGTTTCTAGGACTAAGCAGCTTTCTAAAGGGTAATCCAAATTTTCTTTGCTGGTAGGTAATGCTGGAAACATCTTGCTTCCTTGGCCTTCATCATTTACAACTTATCTTCTCCAAATTCTAATTTACTGTGTTATATGAAAGATACTGAGTATTTTCATTTGACCTCCATGGGAGGCTTTCTAGGCCTATACACAACATGATCATCCCTCTTCCTTCACTGAGGCCACTAATCCCTTGATGACAGTGTGATTCATTACATGTTCTTTGCTACCTTATGAAGAAACTTTACCTACTAAATCAACTGACACCTTCCCAAGAACAAATATACCTACTTTATACATGAAGCTATTAAATTGAACAAGTTCTGAGAATGTTTAAATGTAATAAAGTCATCATTTTTGTTTGAATTGTTTCCAAGCATGCCCTTTAGTGTTTTTGGTTTCATTTTGACTTGGTGAATTCTACTTAGTTTTATGTTGCTGCTGACAATCAAACACTTTCAGGCAGATTATGTGTTGGGCGAAAATCCTATGAAGATGAGCTATCTTGTTGGATATGAGAGTAATTACCCTCAATATGTGCACCACAGGGGAGCTTCCATTCCTGTTGATGCTAAAACTGGCTGCAGTTCTGGTTTTAAGTGGCTCGACTCAGATGATCCCAATCCAAACGTAGCTGTTGGAGCACTAGTCGGTGGACCCTTTCTTAATGAGAGTTATATTGATTCCCGAAACAACTCGATGCAGGCTGAACCAAGCACTTACAATAGTGCAGTTCTGGTTGGCCTCCTTTCGGGTTTGGTTGCCAGTTCTTCTGTGGTTCGGTCTTTCCGATAGAAATCCTTGCACCACCCAATTTTGTTGTACCATATGTGTATATTTCTTTTCCAAGATGGCTTACTTGTTTAATGTTCCTCCTAATGTTAGCAACTGCACTTAGAATGTGCTGCTCTGATCTGCTGAACTTGTAGAAAAGCAGAGACTTGTCTATATATAAAGTTTCCTGGTTTTTTAAAGTGCTTGTGAGTTTAACAGGGAATGACAGTTTAGTGAGAGGAGATTTCTGTTTCTTATTTCTGGAAATTTTTGGGAGTTTTAAAATATTCTGAGGTGCATACAGATAGAGTCTTTAATTTGTTAGACTTGGATAGCCACCCCATAGTGGATACAACTTTCTCACACATAGATAAGTTCACTAGAACTAGTGATAAATTTCTTTAAGTAAATAATGAATTTTGTAGTGAGTTATCGTGCATATCATTCACTTATAAATAATTTATCACTAATTTTTAATAAATAATCTATATTTAAGAATATTGTGTTTGTAGCATTACTTTTTATTAAACTATCTTGCATATAGCATTATCATTGATCTTTCCAAATAAATGAGGTCTTTGTATATGAAACCACGCATGCTTGACTGAGAGAAAAGTGAAATGTTATGCTTTTCAAACTATAACTTTCTCAAGTTGTAAAGATGATTTTTTTTTTTTTTTGGTTATTAGAAAAAGAAAGAAAAAAAACCCTCCTCTACATGAATAAAATTGTTAAGCAATAAGCACCTATATACATATGAATTATGAGTATTCTATTAGACTCCTTTTAGAGGATATTATGAGAATTAGCTTTGACTGTTTGGTGATTTTTATTTTATTTTTCAATGAAACAAGAAAAAAATAAATAGCATCACTTGTACTTTTAGATAAGAAAATTTGTACTAAACAAAAATCATCTGGTATTTTATTAATGTATACAAATAATTAAAAGATAAATTATAATAATCTAAATTGTCTATGTAATATAAAAAGTAAACATATATGTAATTGATATGCACATTTATTTTTGTAAAGTAAATTCAGGAATAGATAGTTTGCTCTTTATAAAGAGCAGTTTGATGCTGAGATGACATACACTTACCTTTGAGCCAATACCTTCACATATAGACAATGTTTTAGTGTATGATCCTTTTTTTAGTAAAATGATTGATCTTAGTGACCTACATTAAATAATTTAGTACTTTTTAACATATTTTAAATAGTATACTTACCAATTGTTATGGATATTTGTTAGGAACTTTTATTCTTTTACATTACTGGTCCCTACATTTTTATTATTTTTTCCCAAGACACCTACTAATTACAAATTAACAATTGTAGCAAAAAAAATAAAAATTAATAATAATTATTTACCCATTGCTACTTTTGGAAAAAAAAAATAAAAATTAAATAAGTAAAGATAAAAATAAAGTGCAAGAGGACAAACGAAGCCTCATTCCTTTAACAAGGAACGAACGCGTGCTGCAGCAGCAACAACAAGACGATCCATCTCAAGACGTGTTTTTTCTGGTGTCGAACCCCACCCGATCCTCACCATTCCTCTAAGCAGCAGGTACCCTCCATCCTCCTTCGTCTTTAATTCATGTAGATGTAATCGAATTTCACTTTTTTACAGATTATCTTTTAATTTTGTCTTTGATTGTCCCTCAACTTTGTCATCTTTTAATGATTCGTTTGTTAGTTATGGTGGTTATTCAGTTTAAACTACGTCTAACTCTAAAAGAGTTGGTGTTCGATTTGTATGAAAACTACGTCCATTTCGAACCCAAATTTAGGGATTCTTAAGTTCTTTTGCTGCCCATGTAATTAATTATTTTTTTTATGAGATATGAATTTTTTTTTTTTTTTTTGCATCTTATAATGGATGCCCAGTTGGAATCCATCAACTGAATAAGAACTTTGAGTTATGATAGCTTTTGATGTTACTGTTTATACCGATTGCTGATATTTATAGTAAACTGTAAAGAAGGTGATGGTGAATATTGATCGTAGGCTTTAGATGCCTCTATTTGTTAGTGTAAATGGAATTTCTGTGGGCATCTTGATGTTGTAAGAGATACAGCTATCTTGGAAAAAAAAGGGACAGCTGAGTAGGAGTGACCTGGTTTCTTTATTGTTGTGCCTGCAATAACCTTCTGTGTTGACATGTAGTCCCAAATACAAGGCTCCTTCCTCCTCGAGCAAGGCTTGTTGATAATATAGAATGATTTCCATCAGTTTTCTGAAGGTTACTTGACAGTAAATAAACATAGGGTCGAGTCAACTTGCTTATGTGCTGCATGGTGAAGATGTTACCAACATTGTAAAGGTTCTGAATACAGGTCGAGTTGTACAATTTTGATGCTTTATGCTTAGAAATGCCAAGAAAATAGATGTTATTTGCAATACATTTGTCGTAGCTCATTGGAAGATTGATGTTTCATGTTTTAGAAATTGTTTGGTATATCTATAACATTTGAGCTTGAAATGTACAAATAAAAGCAGTGAACTTCAGATGATTTTACGGGATAAGATGCCCTTTCATGTTTGTTTCACTATATTATTGTATACTATATATCCAACTCGTTAGGACTCCTTTTTATTCCTCTTGACTGTTTGTTTTAGCAAGTTTATTTGGGCTATTGTGCATCTTATTGATTACACTTTCTTACTTTGCCATGGACTATATTTATCCTTCCAAATGCTGTATCACATACACCTGCTTTCACGTTTGCGAGTTGTTTTCTGTGACATTAAAATATTAATGTTCCCATCTTTGTATTAAATAAAACGTGGACAGGGGGATGGCAGCAGATGAGGATTTTGACTTGTCATCTTTGAAGTCTCAGCTGAACCAAACACAAGAAACATGGAAGCAAGAGATGGAACGACGGGAATCCCAAGTGGATATATTGCAAGCAAAGCTAATGGAGGTAAAAGCTTCTATAAAGGGTTCCGAGGAAGATGTAGAAAAGGAGTTAGAGGTTCTTTGGCGAAGGGTCAAAACTACAGCCCAATTGTTAACCTACTTAAAATCAAAAGCTAGAATCATGGCTGTCCCTCACTTAGCCCATTTATCCTGCGGCATCAGACAATTAGAAGGAGGAGCGCTCATTGACAAAAATGGCATACCTTTATCAGGTTGGTCTAGGAATGTTGATCTTTCTTCATTTGATGGTCCAGATGAAGAATCTTGGATAGGAATTAGCAATCAGCACGGTTCCTTAGATGAGAAAGATTCAGCTTATATAGGGGAGACCCTAAAGTCTGTCCAGATGGTCACAGATGTGATGGAATCTCTTGTTAAAAGGGTTATATTGGCTGAATCTGAAACTGCAATTGAGAAGGAAAAAGTAAGTTTAGGCCGGGATGAAATCAAGAAGAAGGCAATCCAAATTGAGAACATGTCCATGAAATTGGAGGAAATGGAGCGGTTTGCTCTGGGTACAAATAGTATTCTAAGTGAGATGCGGCAGAGAGTTGAGGATTTGGTGGAAGAAACGTCTATGCAGAGACAACGAGCTGCAGAAAATGAACAGGAGCTTTGTCGAGTGAAGCGGGACTTTGAGTCTTTGAAATCGTATGTTAGCAGTCTCATCGTTGTAAGAGAAACCCTACTTTCCTCAGAGAAGCAGTTTCAAACTATCGAGAAGCTGTTTGAAAGGTTAGTATATATAGTATGCTGATAAAATCTAGTGTTTGCTCTGTATTAACTGGTCTTTTTCTTTGGTTTAGTATGCTTTCTCTGTTTACGCATCCTGCTAAAAACCCAGTCTTTTCCCTGTATTTACTGTATTTTTACTAGATTCTGTAGTACATATTATTTTCGTTGCTTGTCCATTACTGGTGTTTGCTTTAGGTCACAGTTGCTCGGAGTGTCATCTGGATTTTCTTTGATTAAGTGCTTTAATTTACTTTTTATATACTTTATTAGGAATGATAATGCTATTTGCTGGTTAGTTACAAAGCAAACGTTTCTATGATGTCATTACCTTATGGGAATCTGATACAAACCCACGACCCTTACGGGTTTATGCCAGAAGACGCAAACAGCAACTTGCACATGATAGAGAAGATGAGTTAGTTGCTGACCAATTCTTATCTTTATTTGGTCTTGCTGATTATTCGATTCAGTTAGCACAAGAATAGGGAGGTGAAAACTAACTAGCTGTTGAATGAGTGATTTGAAAGAGTGGTGATAAGTTCCAACATTCTCCTTATCACTCCACAATCTTAGGCTTTCTGTTTTATTGTTTCCCAAATAAACCTAGGAATTTTTATTATAAATAGACCTAGGTTATTTACATTTATCATCATCTAAAAGTTATTTGAAATTTCTATTTGTACTGGAGATTTGTCCATCTCGAACAGGACTATTTCAGCAATAATACCTTCACTCGATCACTTTCCATTCTTTTGTCCATCTTAAACCTTACTGCTCCTTACCACTGGTATCAGAGCAGCAACGATTCCAATGGTGAATACACGTTCCACCTCCACCAATCTCCCATCTGACCCCCAAAATACTAGTCCCTCCTTACCTAACCTTCCACCCGACCCGATAGCTAACCAACTCGCCGCCATAGCATCCCGCTTGGAGACCATAGACTCCTTGGCAGCAAAGGTAGCTGCGATTGAAGCCAACCAGAGTGCCGCCGCCAATCAATCATCTTTCCACGTCGAACGCAGGCCAGGAAAAGAACCTGCAAATCCACCACGATTCCAACGCAGAACTGATTGGCATGAACATGATGAAAATGATGCCGAGCCACCTTGGTGGCGCCGTAATCCCAACCAGCGACCTCATACAAAGATAGAATTTCCTAAGTATGATGGTGGTGATCCTAGAGGATGGATTTTGAAAGCAGAAAAATATTTCCGATACTACCAGACGCCGGATGAATTAAAAGTAGACATCGCATCCATGTATTTGGAAGGCGATGCTTTGGATTTCTTTTCTTGGCTCAATAATGATTGTTCTATTGCATACTGGGAAGAGCTGGTACAAGCTTTACAGGAAAACTATGGCCCAGCAGAATTTCAGAACCCCGACGAATTCCTTTGCAGCATTAAACAGAATGGCAATGTTCAGGAGTACCGACAGGAATTTGCTCGACGATCTGCTAGAGTCACCAACTGGCCCGACCATTGCTTACTGGGTGTGTTTCTCAACGGACTCAGAGAAGATCTCAAAGCTGATGTAAGGATCCACAAGCCTCGTACAGTTTATAAAGCCATGAGCCTAGCCCTTGAATTTGAATCCAAATTAGGCCCAAATAGAACCCACAAAGGATCCACTTGGCATAATTCTTTTAAGCCCAATATTGCTGCTACACATACACGGCCCAAGGAAGGTTCTGGTACAACACCTGCTGCTTCCACTGCTATAAATCGCACTTCACCTACTGTACAACCACGTCAATGGGATGCTGATCGTCAAGCTCGATTTGCAAAAGGACTGTGTTTCCGTTGTAATGAAAAATTCGGACCTGGTCATCGCTGCAAAACAGGTACTTTTGCACTCTTGGAAGCTAACCCCGATGATAATGAAGCCACACTTGTGGAAGAAGAACCAGAAGAAGATGTCGATCCCAACCTTTCTGAATTTGCAGCAATCAGTCTTCATGCTATCCTGGGAAAACACACTGCAAGTACCATGAAGCTTCAAGGCAAAGTGGGCAAACGTGATGTCCTAATTCTGGTGGATAGTGGTTCAACCCACAACTTTGTGTCAGAATCAATTGTCCAGGAATTACACTTAATGATGCAATATGTTACTCCTTTTGGTGTTCAGATTGGCAATGGAGACATTATTCGATGCAACAGCATTTGCAGAAATCTCGATGTACAACTTCCTGGGTTGAAGATTACTCAAGATTTCTTTCCCTTTTCTATTGGGGGAGCAGATCTAGTTTTGGGGATCCAGTGGCTTGCCTCTCTCAATACAGTACAAGCTAACTGGCATGAGATGTTTCTCATCTTTACCATTGATGGCCAAAAGTACAAGCTTCAAGGAGTCCCTTCAAAAACAACCACACCTGCCACCTTTCAATTCCTAGAAACCACCACTGAAATCCACCTTCCTCCTTCACCCATTGATAAAATTCTTTCGGAATTTTCCATCATTTTTCAAGAACCCGAGACACTTCCACCCTTCAGAAATCACACCCATTCTATACCCTTAATTACCAATGCCCAACCTCCCAATATCCGACCATACCGTTACCCATATAACCAGAAAACAGAAATTGAATCTCAAGTGGCGGAATTATTGAAAAAAGGATTTATCAAACCCAGTTCTAGCCCATTCGCAAGTCCAGTACTCTTAGTGTCCAAGAAAGAAGGCACATGGCGTATGTGTGTGGACTACCGAGCTCTTAATAAGCTCACCATTCCAGATAAATACCCCATACCTAATATTGATGAGCTCCTAGATGAATTGAATGGTGCAAAAGTCTTCTCCAAAATTGATTTGAGATCGGGTTACCACCAGATTCGAGTCAACCCGGAGGACATTCCCAAGACAGCTTTCAGAACTCACTCTGGCCATTATGAGTTTGTGGTTATGCCCTTTGGGTTAACCAATGCTCCTTCTACATTCCAGGCTACCATGAATGATTTATTCCGCCCCCATCTTCGTAAATTCATACTTGTTTTCTTTGATGACATTTTGATTTACAGCAAAGATGAAATCCAACATCAACTGCATCTGCGTGAGGCCCTTTCCTTGTTACAAGGTCATCAATTCTATGCAAAGTCCTCTAAATGCTTATTTGCTAAGTCGCAGATCAATTTTTTGGGGCATGTCATATCTGAAAACGGCGTACAGGTGGAAAAAGAGAAAGTTGCAACAGTTCAAGCCTGGCCGATTCCTACAAATGTCAAGAAGCTGAGAGGATTTCTAGGTTTAACAGGTTATTACCGACGCTTCGTGAAGAATTATGGGCTGATTGCACGTCTATTAACCAACCTGACCAAGAAAAATGCCTTTCAATGGACATCAGCAGCAAATGAAGCTTTTTCACGACTTAAGGAGGCTCTAACCACGGTTCCAGTCTTACGACTTCCAGACTTTTCACAAGAATTCACTGTTGAAAGCGATGCAAGTTCAGAAGGAGTTGGTGCCATACTTTCACAATCAGGACACCCCGTTGCTTATTTCAGTAAAGGTTTATCTTTTTCTAACCGACTAAAATCGGCTTATGAGAGAGAGCTCTTAGCTGTGGTATTGGCACTTCAAAAATGGAAGCACTACCTTATGGGCAGACATTTCTTCCTTAAAACAGATCATTACACACTCAAATACCTCCTGGAGCAACGAGTTACTACAACAGAACAGCAGCGGCTTTTGGTAAAACTCATGCCCTATGATTTTACAATTTTGTATCGTGCAGGAAAAGAGAATAAAGGAGCAGATTCCCTTTCACGGCAACCCCAGCAGATTGATCTTTTTACTTTGGTGATGCCTGTGGCCCTTGATTTGATCGATTTGCAAAAAGCACTAAAGGTCGATCCACACACACGAATGATTATGGAGACTCTCCAATCAGATCCAAAAGCTGTTCCACATTTCTCCATCAGTGGTCACAAACTCTACTTCAAGGACAGACTTGTGATCCCTGCAGATGACACCTTGCGCGGCAAAATTCTTTTTGAGTCTCATGACACTCCAGCTAGTGGACATGGTGGTTACCTTAAGACTTTGAAACGTGTCTCCAAGAGTTTTTATTGGCCTAATCTCAAGCAAGAAGTCAAGCAGTATGTGCAGAATTGCTTACACTGCCAGCAAAACAAATATCAAGCATTGGCACCAGCAGGTCTTCTCCAACCTTTGCCAATACCTGATCAGATTTGGGAAGACGTTTCCATGGACTTCATAGTAGGTCTCCCAAAATCTAACAGCTTTGATACAATTTTGGTTGTAGTTGATAGGTTGAGCAAATATGCCCACTTCATACCCTTAGCTCATCCTTTTACAGCCAAGAAAGTGGCTGAACATTTTTGTAAAGAGGTTGTTCGCCTTCATGGCATCCCTAGGTCTATTGTTTCTGACAGGGATGTGGTGTTCCTAAGTAATTTCTGGCAAGAACTTTTCAAACTCTGCAAAACAAAATTGAAGATGAGCACGAGTTATCATCCTCAGACTGATGGACAAACTGAAGTAGTCAACAGGGGGTTAGAAGCTTATCTAAGATGCTTTGTGCAGGATCAGCCATTTGCCTGGAGTTCTTATCTATCATGGGCAGAATATTCTTATAATACCGGGTATCATACTTCCACTAATACCACTCCTTTTTCAGTGGTTTATGGTCGTTCCCCACCTCCACTCTATCCATATGTGCCTGGCGAAACAATGATTGCTGATTTAGATCAACAATTAATTGAAAGAGATCAAATGTTGCGGCTGCTTAAGGACAACCTTCTGAAGATGCAAGCTCGGATGAAAGCACAAGCAGATACCCATCGTAGAGAGTTAAATTTCAATGTTGGTGATTATGTGTTCTTGCGTTTACAACCATATCGACAGAAATCTCTTGCTAAATGGAAATTCCAGAAGCTGTCTCCTCGTTTCTTTGGGCCGTATAAAGTCATACGACAAGTGGGTAAGGTTGCATATGAACTTGAGCTTCCATCAGATTCTCGCTTGCATCCCATTTTTCATGTATCACTCTTACGCCCAGCAAGAGGCCAATTTCCTGCATCTCCACCACCTCTACCAATTTCAAAGGATGGTGAATTACTTCTCTTCCCAGCTCAGGTACAATCTCATCGTTGGGTCCTTGACGGGGGAATTCCTACCTTAGAATTGTTAATTGAATGGAAAGATAGGCCAATGGAGGAAGCATCTTGGGAAAATTATGACTTACTTCAGGGTCAATTTCCCACATTTCGACTTGAGGACAAGTCGTTTTTTCAGGGGGGCAGTATTGATACAAACCCACGACCCTTACGGGTTTATGCCAGAAGACGCAAACAGCAACTTGCACATGATAGAGAAGATGAGTTAGTTGCTGACCAATTCTTATCTTTATTTGGTCTTGCTGATTATTCGATTCAGTTAGCACAAGAATAGGGAGGTGAAAACTAACTAGCTGTTGAATGAGTGATTTGAAAGAGTGGTGATAAGTTCCAACATTCTCCTTATCACTCCACAATCTTAGGCTTTCTGTTTTATTGTTTCCCAAATAAACCTAGGAATTTTTATTATAAATAGACCTAGGTTATTTACATTTATCATCATCTAAAAGTTATTTGAAATTTCTATTTGTACTGGAGATTTGTCCATCTCGAACAGGACTATTTCAGCAATAATACCTTCACTCGATCACTTTCCATTCTTTTGTCCATCTTAAACCTTACTGCTCCTTACCAGAATCATTGCTGAGCTTCTTTGTCATGGCTACTAGATGGGTTAAATTGATTTGCATTTTTCTTGCAATTTCCCTTCCAAACACTAGAAAAAGAAAAGGAAGAAAAGAAATCCAAAATAAGAAGTTGCAGATAATTTTTATCAGTTACCTTTTAATCTAAAGACTTGGTAGCTTTACTTATTAATACAGCAGAAAAAGAGGTGATCCCCCCCCCCCCCCCCCCAAAAAAAAAAAAAAGAAAAAGAAATTGCATATTCTTAAATTCTCTATGATGATTAACTCTTAATCTGAGTAATTGTTGGCTTTACTTATTGAGAACTTCTGCCAAGGAATGATGTTATGAAATTTCATAATCTACCGCATTGCCACTATCGTGTCTTGTTTATAAACTTGTTCTTTCAACTTCTCAGTTCTATAAATGAGTTTAGATTGATCAGTACATGCTGCATTGATATAAGGTATATGCTTTTGGAAGTATGGCCCGTCTTCATCCTGTTCTGATAGGCTATGAGTTCCCATCCTTAGACTATATTCACGGCTTGTCCTCTAGGTATCTGCAACTTTAAATTTAAGGCTGCAAGGTTTAGTCTCAGAGGGTTAGAAAAAGTATTAATCGAAAAAGACCTAGACCAGACTCAATTTGAGAGAGCATGGTTGGCCAATTACTAGCATGTTAAACTCAGTTTTGATTTAACCTGTGTATTTGAGTATTTGCATGTGAGTGTGGGGGTATGAATATGCTCACATGTTCCTTGTGGTTTTCCTACTTTTTTTCACTCACTTCTCATCTAAAGTTCATCCTGTAGCTAGAGATATATTGTCTTCCTATCTGATGTTGCTCTTGAGCAGGCTGGTTTCAAAGACAACTCAGTTGGAGGGAGAAAAAATGCAGAAAGAGGTTGAAGTTCAGAAACTTATGCAAGAGAATGTGAGGTTGAGCGCCCTTCTTGACAAGAAAGAGGCGCAACTTTTGGCCATGAATGAACAATGCAAAGTAATGGCCTTGAGCGCTTCATTAAACTGAAGAGCTTGTCGGCTCGCGTTGCATATTCTGGGAGGTGTCTGAGATGGAGCTACAGTGGATCCTAAACTCCAACTGAGGTCCTTTCATCCAAGAGAGAACATCATGAGGAGCTCTGTAAACTTACCATCTACTGTGTTATTCATTCTTTGGTGTTCTAAATTTGTTTTCTTAAAAATGAACCCGCAGAATATTTTTCTCAGAATCTGAATTTGGTGTGCTATTTCATAACAAGAACCCAAGATTTATGGTGTCTCTTGGTTGAACCTCATGGAATCAGCTTATGTTCTCATTAAATCACTGTAATCTTGATGTCCTCACTATAATTTCAGTGTCAAGCATGATTAAGTTGTTGTCATTTGATAAAGGTTTAACCACCTTAAAATCATTTGCACATGGATCTTCTTCCACGTCCCTCCTGTTCTGAAGTGGGTTGTTTAGATAATTTTAGATAAATGCCGTTTGGAAGTAGAAATTGAAGAAAGCAGCTAAGCAGGGTTGCATGTACTTTTTCATATCCCAACAATTTATCAAACTTGGCCTTTGAGCAATGTGCATGTTAAATTGTGCTTTTCTTAATAAATTAATTTCCTACAAAAATGTTCTTCCTTAACAAATTGAAAAAAAAATGGTGGAAAAGAAAAAGTAAATGCTAAATAAAATGATTGTGATCCAATTAATACATAATAAATATAATTATTAGAATTTAAGATATTTTAAAAGTAGTAATTAATTAATCTTGTAATATTAGAATTATTATCATTTATCATATAAATAGTGAAAATTTATATTTTCACCTTAATAATATATAAGAATGTTCTAGCTTTATTTATTATTTCTCCTTTTTTTTTTTCTTTCCACAATAAAAAACCTATTTATTATTTTATCACAAAAAAGAAAAAAGAAAACTTTAGGTATTTAATTATTTTTTAATTTTGGCGCTGGGTGAGAGAGAATTAAATAGAAAACCCGCGGATTGCTAAAACCCTTAACCCCTGATCAGTTTCAACGATTTAGGCTGATGCGTAGAAATCTTCAAATCAAACCCTAATTTATTTTTCTCTGAAGTTGAACTTGGAGAAGAGCCAGGTAAATGTCTCAGACGATGTCCGCCAGAAAAGGCGAAATCCATTCCGACGACAGCGGCTCTGCCGCCGTTCCGCCGCACCTCAAAATCGCAAAATCTTCAGATGACAGTGACCGGAAGGTATAATTTTTTCTAAAAAAATTCGATAGTTGAAAACGATATTTTGTGAACCCAAATAATCTGTACTCCTTGTGTTTAATTCTCATATATGGTCGCTAAACATCTCCATTTTGAAACTCATTTTTGTTATACGGTTCATTTTCTCTTTGCTGGATACTAAGTGAAAATGCTCTGACGCAAAGTTTAACGGTTCGCTGTTTGTTTTGGTGGGAATGCTGTTTATTTTGTTCTGGTACCAACTTTTATGGCTATGTGGGATTCGAAAGACTGAATTATGTTTGTTATGTTATTTCTTCAGCTCTATAAGAGTTTTTCATTCCTGAGTGCACATGATATTGATTTCAGAAGTTCTATTGTTACAGAATGCAAACAGGAGAGTTAAGGATGTTGAAATTTGTGTTCCAATAGTATATGGAACTATTGCATTCTATCTTGGTAGAAAGGCCAGCGAGTAAGTTTTTTAAAATCGACCTGAGTCCCTTTTTGTTTTATGTCTTCAATGAATTTGATTAATTGTCAACAATATAAAAATGCTACTAGGTCTCAATCACATAAGTGGACGGTCTACGTGCGTGGAGCTTCAAACGAAGATCTTGGGGTTGTGATAAAACGAGTTGTATTCCAGTTGCACCCTAGTTTTAATAACCCTACAAGAGTGGTTGACTCACCCCCATTTGAATTATCAGAATGTGGTTGGGGTGAATTTGAAATAGCTATCACACTCTTCTTTCACGGTGACGTCTGCGATAAACAATTGGACTTGTGAGTTGTTTACTCTGGTTTTGATTTGGATACTTGAAAAAGCATTTGGTTGATTCTAGAATCATTTGTTACAGATATCACCATTTAAAATTGTATCCAGAAGAGGAATCTGGTCCCCAGACAACCAAGAAACCTGTTGTTATGGAATCTTACAACGAGATTGTATTTCCTGACCCCTCAGAGGGATTTCTGGCTCGTGCAGAGAATCATCCTGCTGTTATAGTGCCCAGGCTTCCTGCTGGTCTTAACTTGCCTAGTCCTGGTATGTTCCTTGATGTGTTATTTTATCATGTTTAGCATATGACAACTCCTTTCAACTTAATTATTTCAGATTTACCTTCTGCAGTACTTGAAATCATGAATGAAAAGGAACAAGGTGATACCAAAGAGCATCCTCTTAGCCAGTGGTTTATGAACTTTTCTGAGGCTGATGAGCTTTTGAAACTTGCAGCAGCTCGCCAACAGGTTAGGGTTACTTGGATCTTTCTCCTCTTTCATTGACTAGTTAATGACACTGTTTTAGAATTATGGTAACTATGCTGCCTCACTTCTTGTTGATTATTGTACTTTTTCTTTTCTTTTTATTTTTTTATTTTGCAATTTTTTTTTTGTTTCTCTTGACAGAATTTCCATTTTTCATAGGTGCAAGCTCATATTGTTAAGCTTCGAAGACAATTTAGTCTGATGGATGGGCTGCCTCAGCTGTCAAAGCCAGCTTCTGGTTATGAATGCACGTGATCCTTGTAAAAATAGTTTCTGATTTTCCGTTTCGGTGTACATGTGGGAAACAAGTAACTCTTGATTATGTATGTACATATTATTCTATTGCCCCATATCTAGTAGCTAAGAGAGTCAGAACAGAGGAAGAGTGTAAAGCTCTTTCCATTTAGCCTATTTCGGGGAAAATTGTTGTGGAATATTTAATTTCTACCTTCTTAACATATATGTTGGTATATATATTTCTTTTAGTATGATTGACTTAGTTGAAGATGAACTGTCAGGATTTTTGCTTTTCTATTGCTTATTAATTTTTTCCCCATTATTTGTTTGGAGTGAATTAGCTGATATGTGGAAACTGAAGGCAAGAGATCTGAGTTAGCATTTTAACTCAGGAATGAGAAGGTGCTTTCTCTAAGAAAGTCGTAAGATGAAACTGGATAAGATTGATTATTTGACATTTCTTTTTACCTGCATCTTGGAAGTTTTTATATCCTGGGTTTATTCTCTGCCATATCCGTATTAGTAATCAACCTTTTATCAATAGTTTACTACTTTTTGGCACATCTACCTCCATTGTCTACGTTATTCTGGTGAACTTGTAACTTAGGCCTGCCAATGAATGTAATTGGTTTTGTGGAAGGAACTTGGTATTCTTATGTTAGGTTTTTATTTTATCGGATAAGTACTTTAAGGTTATAGGCTTATAGCCCAAAGCAGAAGACACTTTTGTCTCATATACTGTTATGCCTTAAGCCTATATGTTAGTATGTTACTAGTTGTGCAATGTGCATGCACATGCATGTGGGGGAGGGAAAGAGATTGAGAGCTGGAAGATATAGATTTCATTTCTAAGGATCAATGAAAGAAATTTTATAATCCATCTACTTCTTTATCAACTTGTAAGAGAGGGCCATGATGTTCTTGCAGATTTTGCAGAAAACCTCTTTTCAGTATTTGTAATGTTTGAGAGGTATGAGTTGTATAAGTTGCTCTAGAATGCCTAGCTGTAATTGATTCGCATTTTATTTCTACCCAAGAACTAATATGCAGATTCTGATGTATATTTCACCGCTACATGGTCTAATAGGTAATATCTGCAATACATGCTTCCGGACTTGCTGTAAGTTTTTACCAGGTACTTCTGAAAACCTTGTTATCGAGCACTTCCACAAAATTTGATGGCACTATGACATCTCCAATGAAATAACTTCATGTAAAGATGACCACTGGAAATCAGAGAAAACAATTTTGATCTTTATTTTATTTACTTATTAGAGATTGGGTTTTTCTTTTCTTTTTATTTATTTGGTTACAGAGTTTGGGTTTTTCACATGCATGTAATATTGGTGAGGATGTGTCTCTTTTAAAAAATAACTCTTATTTGTTCTTGCAAACTTGGAAGAGCTTTCCCATTGACTGATTTGCCTGTATACCCCAAAAGTGAAATGTTGGATGTTTCTGTCTGTGTTGTCCTTTTCTTCATGGATAACAATCTCTGTTCTTCTGTTATGATGTTATACCATCTATAATTGCTTTATTACCCCTTTAGCCTTTATATTGGCTGTACTGGTCCATAGAAGAGACAAAGCTAATGTGAAAAAAAAGGAACTATTGCAGGAATAGATGCTCACAGAATGCCTGGTGGTAGTTTGATACTGGTGGATTGGTGTAGCTGAAATTGTGGGCATTTGGAATGTTGTTTGGCGGCTGACTTTTTTGTCTTTTCAAGATTTTAGAAGACAAGAATAACATGGCTTCACATGTTTAGTCATTTGATAGGGTCTTCATCTTCTGTTGCAAATGAGCTCTGTTGATTAGGTATGTTGATATGATGGGTTACCTTCTACAGTTCAACTCTCTTTTTTTTGCTAATCCATTTTAGAAGCTGTAAAGGGTGCGTCTCCACTGCTGCCATATCCCATAGACATATAAATTGGCCCAGAGTTTTCTGTGTTTTAAATTGACAGTCGTTTGTTTATAGAGAGTATTCAAATGCAAATTGTTCAAGTTATCTACATAAACTCTCAAGGAAACCTGTCTATGCATTCAAGTCAGTTAGAAGGTTCTTATTATCAATTGTTGCGTGGATGACCAACTTTTGCAGGTGTCTCTTGCTCTTTGGAATGTGAAAGCATACCATGTGAAACCAGTGTTAGCTTAGATCACCAATCTACAGGAAAGCAGGGAAGACAGGTAGACTTGTCATATAGCTATAAGATATAGTTTTGGGGCCTTGGAACATGGAAATTAAACTTGTTTAAGAGATTAGGGCTGGATAACTAGTGGTTCTTATTTTTAGGAGGAATTTATGTTTGTTCTTAGCTAGTATTTTAATCCTTTTTTTATCCGTTAGCGGGGCCACATGGTTAGTCCTTTTATGCTGAGACATTTTGTGGAACTAACTGGAGCAAGAAAAGCTTCTGGGCCAAATATGTGTCTGTACCGTCCTACATAAAGCTGTCTCAATAGCATTCATTAATAATCTCACTTTTAAATCTATAAATTTTGTAACATAAGATTTTGTCTTTCGTTTCTTCTGGTGTTCGCAAACTGAGGATCATTATACCAAATTTAGTGTGGAAAATAATAGTACAAACTGCTAGATTCTTGAATTTTTAGTGCTTGTTTTGGGCAGAAAAAACAATTCGTGGATTTAGAGAGTTAAGCTTAGGAACTTGTCTGAATGTGTGTGACTTGGTTTCACATCCAACCAATTCTGAAAATATCGGAGTTATCTTACAACATCTGAACCACCTGTGAGCCCTAGTTTTTTGCAGCTCCAAATCCAATAATCACGACTGGGTAACCTTAGATTAGGTTGTTCACAGGACTTGGCTATATTAAGGTAGGTTTATTGCAACTTCCAAAATGAAAATTCAAAAAAGTAAAGACAAATTTTCATTTGACTATGATTTATCGTTATTGTTTCAAGGATAATAATTTCTTCTTCTTTTCCCTTCATTCATAGTTTCTTAATCCTAAAGCCAAAATATTCATAAAATACATAATACTAACAAAAAAGAAAAGAAAATGTCTTGGTAATTAATCAATAATAAGGCCAAGGAATGAGAGGCACATAAAGGGGTGGGAACTACTATATTTGCAGTGATTTTCTGAGACAAGTGCCAGAAAACTAAAAGAAAGTGAGACCCAAGTCTTCTATTGGAGAGCAATAATAGGGGAAACCCCAATTGGGTAAATATGCATTCAAGCCCCTCTAAATAGATACCTACAAAACACTTGTGGTCTGTTGCTACTTGCTTGCCCCCACATCCCACATGACTTTGTTTCTCACCCTCTTCTATATTCTCCAATCTTCCCCCATAAATACCACCACTCAACCCCCTTCATTCCTCCCCCACCACCTCACACTTGCTCTTCTCTGTAACCTCCTCAAGCTCAAAACCCCTTTCCCACCAACTTTTAGAGAAAAGCTATTCAAAAGTTTTATCCAGTACACTAGTTGATATGGCCAATAGAAAATCAAACAAACCAGCACAAACAGCTGCTTTTAAACAAATTCTAAAAAAATGCTCAAGCTTTGGTAAGAAACAATGCTACAATGAAGAGGGCCTTCCTGATGATGTACCAAAAGGTCATTTTGCTGTCTATGTTGGTGAAAACAGAAGCAGATACATTGTCCCAATTTCATGGTTGACTCACCCAGAATTTCAGAATCTACTCCAAAGAGCTGAGGAGGAGTTTGGCTTTAATCTTGAAATGGGTCTTACAATTCCTTGTGAGGAAGTTGCATTTCAGTCCCTAACATCAATGATGAGATAGATATATAAGGAAGAAAATAGATCAGATTTTTGTTTGGGAAATGTAACAGAGATGATGAAACTGTGCTGCATTAGTTCTTGTCCATAATATGCATGCATACCTTCTGGAGTGGTAGTGGTTCTGACTCTGACTTACTTGACAGCTTAAAATTTTAGTTTTGTAATTTGTGTTGTGTATATATGTTGATGATGTATGCAAATTTTCCCAAAGAGATTCAAAACTTGTATCCTTTGTCAGAACTGATATAAATGGAGCAAATTACTCATAGTCATTGGAGTACTTCCCTGCTTTCAACTTCAAAAACTTTTTGACTAGAAAAGAAAATTTTGAAAGTATTATATTAAAGCCTATGTTGAATGTTAGATGATGGAATTTCAAGTATAATAAGCATGAATCCGATATAAAAGATATAAAACTAATCTTAAGAGTCTCATCTAATAGTTTAATCCAAAAAATTCATCCTATCATCCCAGGACTTAATTTACACAGCTTAATTTTTCTCCAAATATCATTATCTTATCATTTATCAATAATTGTAGTCCCCCATTGATGTTTATCTAATATTGCAAACTTCATTACTAACCACATCTTCATTCTAGCTAAACCTCTTAAACCACCATTCAATTTTGTCCATTTGGTGGACATGCAAGTGGGGTATCTATGTCCTATGGGATCCTTTTAGATTCTCAATCCTTTGTCTCTGCCTACTTAAATCTCATTAGCTTAACATTTTTTATTTATATTCCTTTATTATTATGTGGTTGAAGTCCTCTACTGTTGTATTCCCCCATTTGAACAGTTTACATTTTGTCTGCTACTAATTTTAAAAATGTCTTCTTATAGCTTCAAGCCTTGTATTATCCACAGCTCTAGGATTAGGACTAATTGCCAACTTAGTTGCTTCTACACTAAAAGAAAAGTTAGTCCAGTGAATTGATACTCTCGGATTTAAGTTTATTTCATTCATCTAATCCTAGATTCGAATTTAAAGAATTCATCTTTTATTGATAAAAACAAAAACACTTGAATTGACATTTAAAAAAGAAAAAGAAAAAAAGAATCAAACTTAGAATCTCAAAAGATAGAATAAGATTTACCTTGAGAATAAACAATGCAAAATTTAAACTGTTTTTTCTTTTAAATGAATTTGATCTATTGCTTCCCTCTATCCAATAAAACCTGAAATTTCTAGTAATTTATCTACAAACACAATCTTCCAATCCTTCTAGAACTCAGAAGTTAAGATTCCAAATAAAGATGGCAACCAACATCGGCAAGAAAGAACATATTGATTTTCAAATTTACATTCTCTTTGATTAATCTCTTTCTTTTCTTCTTAACAACATTGTATTACACGGGTCAATTTCTTTGTAGTTCTCTCTGCATCACAATTGGTTTGGTGGAAGTACAAATGAAGTAAACTTTGTAGGGCAGACATGTTTGGTTCATGAACACAAAGGAAATTAACCTATGCTTTGCCAAGCTCTCACCCCCAACAAGTACAACCAGACGTAGAAAAATATCCAAAAATGTCTTCCAAAACACAAAATTGCATGTCCAACTTTGCTTCTAATTCTATGATTTCTAGCGACAAACGACAACTTGCTGTCTGACCCATTTCTCTTCCAAACGCATATTCGAGGAAAATTCTCAAAAGGGTGGTCCTTGATCAGACCGATTCAAGCTTTTAATATGAGAATTTTTTATTATGATTGAACATAACTAAAAAACAAAAACAAATTTTTTTTTCCTTTCCTTTTAATTAGTTAATTGATTTCTTCAATAATTAAGCAATCTGAAAAAGACTGTTAATGCAAAATCTGTAATGTAGCATTGATATTTTACTCATTTGATTAAATGGGCAAAAATTCAATCTTTTTTTTTTTTTTTGGGACAAAAAAAAAAAAAAAACTAATCTTTACCAACCATAAATCAACAGTTACCCTACCAATTTTTTTTGTTCTAAAGTTACTCCACCAATTTGTGCATTAATATATATTCTACCATAAAACTATATTCTACGGATTTATTCATTAGTACATATTTTTAGTTCATTAGTGTATATTTTACTATAAATCATTAGTAACCGAACCGATTGTTCCTTAGTAGATATTTTACAATAAATTGTAACTCTACTGATTTTGCATTAGTACATATTTTATCATAAATTATCTATTACTTTACTGATTTGTTCATTAATACATATTATTACCATAAATCATCAATAATGATATTGATTTATATTTACTATATATCGTCATAACTCCACTTACATCTAACGTCGTCGCTCCACCCATTTGTGCATTAGTACATATTTTATTATAAATTATCAATTATCAATTATTCTACCAATTTGTCTTTTAGTATATATTTTTACCATAAATCCTCGACTAGTCTACCAGTTTATTCTTTAGTACAGTTTTCCTTTTTCATATTTAGTACATATGTTATCTTCTGAGTTGTGAAGTACTTATGACATTGTGTTATCTTACTTATATGTTAATATGTATATTTCACTCCACTACTTTTCAGTGAAGGGGTAAAGTCATTTGGAAGCCATAAAATAATATGAAGAATGGCTTGTTCCCATTATCTATTAATATCTATATTATTATAAAAGTGAGAGACACCTTATATTATCATAATGTATAATATTTAATTACTTATATTATTTAAAAATTAAATTAAATTAATAAATTTTTTCCCATCACTATAACTACTAAACAGTAATTTATTTATTCTCTTTCTCATTCTTCTCTTCTCTCTCACCTTGTTAATAAATAGATATTTGTTTTTATCAAATTAAATTAATTAACAAGATCAAACTAAGATAAATATAAAAAATAATATATATATATATATATATATAGAACATGTATTGAGGTTATTGTCCAACAAAATGGTTGAAAGGCCCGAATTAGCCCAAAATCAAATACATTGGGCTCGCAGCCCTGAAAAGGAAAAGGAAAAAGAAAGAAAATACTGTTCTCCATTATAAAGTAAGCTTAACCCTAAAACTTCATTCATCTCCACCTTCTTTTAGCCGCAGTGGTGTTTCATTTTAGGATCGCAGAGACGCCATGGGACGAGTCATTCGTGCTCAGCGTAAGGGAGCTGGGTCTGTCTTCAAATCCCACACCCACCATCGCAAGGGGCCAGCGCGGTTTCGTAGTCTTGACTTTGGCGAGCGTAATGGGTATCTGAAAGGAGTTGTTACCGATGTCATTCACGATCCAGGGCGCGGTGCTCCACTCGCCAAAGTCGCTTTCCGTCACCCTTTCCGGTACAAGAAGCAGGCAGAGTTGTTCGTTGCGGCTGAGGGAATGTACACTGGTCAGTTTATTTACTGTGGAAAGAAGGCTACCCTTGTGGTTGGGAATGTTTTGCCAGTCAGATCCATTCCTGAAGGAGCTGTTATTTGCAATGTCGAACACCATGTTGGTGACCGTGGGGTCTTTGCTAGGTGTTCCGGTGATTATGCTGTTGTTATTAGCCACAACCCAGATAACGACACCAGCAGGTTCTTCTTTGTTATATTCTTGTGTAGCTATGAATTTTTAGTGATGTTTTTCACATTTTACTGTTATTGCCTACCTTTTGTTTCTGTATTCCACGTCATTTGATCTTGGCTTCAAAGTAAATGCTATATACCAATTTGCTTTTTGCTGTTGTTTCGTTGTTTCTGATGATGGACTGGTTCTGCAATTTGAGACTTTATTCACTGAATTATTTGTAACTCCTAATCAAGGGCTGTCATGATTTTTTTTTTCGTTTTAGCCTGGGTTTAGTATTTTGATCCTAAAGTGGATTTTATTCTTCGATGGTACCTCAGCTGAGTATAAAGCTCCCACCTTGTCGTTTTTCCTTGCCATATATTTTAAGTAATCTTGATTTTACATTTCTTCCTTGATTGGTTAATACTGAAATGTGTGTAAATATTTTTAGTAATATCAAATTTTGACGAAGCTTAATAAAAATTTCAACTTGAAGCACTCCTTGCATGCTATTATGCTTTTTATGTAAGTAGTGAGATTGGCTACCATCTGTGTGGATGAGGTACTTGGTTTGTGTTGGGAACTTGATTATTATCCTGGTAATTGAGAATTGAGATCAAGAGGGGATTCTGAGCTGGTTCAATATGTGATTACTTTGATGAAGGAACTCTGCCTTCTCTTTTTAGTTTTCTTATCTGTAAGTTGTTTTAGTTTACTCATTCTTGGGTTAGGACTTTGCTTTTTCTTGACTTGCAAGTATGTTGCTGTTATGACCGAGTTTCTTTGCCATTTCTAAATTCTTACAGGATTAAGCTTCCATCTGGTGCTAAAAAGATTGTCCCAAGTGGCTGTAGGGCTATGATTGGGCAGGTTGCTGGTGGAGGAAGAACTGAGAAGCCCCTTCTTAAAGCTGGTAATGCATACCACAAATTTAGAGTGAAGAGGAATTGCTGGCCTAAGGTACGTGGTGTGGCTATGAACCCAGTTGAGCATCCTCACGGAGGAGGTAACCACCAGCATATTGGACATGCAAGTACTGTCAGCCGTGATTCAGCTCCTGGACAGAAGGTTGGTCTCATTGCTGCTAGGAGGACCGGTCGTCTCAGAGGACAAGCTGCTGCAAGTGCTGCTAAAGCTGATAAGGCTTAAAGAGATTTTTAAATTATTAATTTTGATTACCAGTTTTGATGCCCTATCTTTTTGAGTCTATGTTTCAGACCAGAGATTGCATTCTGTTTCGATATTTTATTTGCGGTGGAACTTTTAATAGTTGAAGCTTTTATATCCAAGTGATTATGAATACTTTTCTGATTTCTTTTAACTTTTACTGGCAGGATAAATGAATCTAGCTTGCCAAATCTGTTTAACCACATAATGCCATTTCTGCTTTACTCAAGTCATTTATTAGAATTGAAGAACAATGTGGTAGCCTGTTGTACAATTTTGCCAAGTAAGATTATTTAATTTGGTAGGTTTTTAATATTCATTTTCTTTGCTCATCAAAATTAACTTGGTACTACCATTGAACAAAGTAGTTGTGATAAGGTTAACTTTTTGCTAAAATTCTGGGAAAAATTTCAATACATAATAGTTTTTTTTTTTTGCTAGGATGATACGTAGTACTTGAGTACATGATAGTCTTGCAAGTTACAATTCTTAAAGTGATTAGTAATAGTGTCGTGTACTTGAAGTCACTTGGTGTAACACCAAGGATACTGAATCGAATTTCATTATGGGGTGAGAGAGTTACTCTCGCTGTATAGTCAATCGCCCTATAATCTCTTTTAAATAAAAAGAAGAGTGCCCATGAATGTGGCCAGCAGCTGCAGCCTGCAAAAGCCATGGCAGCTACTGAGCAAAGGTTGGATGAGGTGGCCAACGAGACTAGTGCTGGTCGGTAATAATGTTTTAAAACGACATCGTCACATCGTCCGCGTTCTCTTCTTGAAGGATAAAACGCAACGCCGTCTTTTTACATCTTTCTCCATTCGGCCTAATTTACAAAAGAAACCTCGGAAATAGAGTGATCGGCACGGGAAGCTATCGTTCTCATCCATACGGAACTTGTTGAAACGGCAATGACAGTTTCAGAGATGAAATTCTCCTTTTCACATCTTTTTTCAATTTCTCTTTTCATCGTCTTCGTGGTCAACAAGGCTCACTGTATCAGAATTCCGGATCGAATCTCCGAAACTACGCGGGATCAACCCGACCAACAGAACTTAAAAACAGCGGTTTTCTCTCTCGGAAGTTTTTGGAGATCCGAAGCTGTATTTGGGTGTTTACCAGGTGTCGTGCGGACCACCGTTGGTTATGCCGGCGGCTCTAAAATCAATCCTGAATATAGAAGCTTGGGCGACCACGCCGAGTCCGTTCAGGTCACATCTCTCTATCCCCAGGCTCTTGCTACCCCTCCCAATTTTTCTGTTCATGAACCACGTAGATACATTCTTTTGGTTGCTGGGACATGTGAAGGAGGAGATTTTTTTTTTCTTTGAATTTTGGAAGTTAAACTTTTTTACTTCAAAACGGGAAATACGGCATCAGGCGATGAGTTCTTGGAATTTTTTTATGTATCATGTTATTAGCTCTCTGCTTATGCTTTGGTCTTAGACAATGGCATAGGTATCACTGAAAGTGTATGTGGGCTGAATTATGGTAATTCGGAGATCTTAACTGATTTATGAATGGGAAATTTGATATCATTGAAGAATTGCATAACTTGAAAAGAACTGATGAGGGCTTGGAAATTTTAGTAGCCATTACCCTCCTCCCTTCCCTGTCCCAAGATTAATGTAGCTCTGTCATTGGTTATCGAGATTCAGACTTTTTTTTTTTTTGGTGTAGTTGGGATCTCTTAACTGACAGTTAAAATTAAGCAATTTGTCATAGATTTTTCATTGAAAAACATTGTTTGCCTTCTTATAGACTGCATTAGCCTGGATAATTGTTCTAAATTCGGCTATGTATGGTAATTTTGAGGTTGAAATAGCAAAATGAAAATTAAGAGTGAACTTTTTCTTTCTTTCTTTTACTCCCTAAAGCTATGCTTCTGTTCCCTTTAAGAGATGGAGAAAGTTGGGTGAGTGTTATCTCTTTTTTTTTTTTTTTTTTTTTTTTCTCTGCCTACAGTTCTCAATCCATTGTACCAAGTGAAAGCCTTTTGTGTGTTTCTCATCATTGTTTAGTTATATCTTTCTGTGAAATTATTGATTTTCATAGTTTAACGGAAGGATGAATTTAGTCTAAAAGGAGAAGATCTCATCTTCCAATATATCAGATCTTTTGGGATGAAATGTACCTAGCATCTTGAGGATTACAGTTCATAAAGATGTCACTAGTATCCCCTTTTTTTCCCTGTCCACCGAACTTCTTTCAGGGTATCGTTTATTTACTATCCAGTTATTCCTTCTCTTGGTAGGAATATGCACATCATGTGTAAACATAGTTTCTTTCAAGATAAGATGGGATGTTATGTCTTTATTGCAGACTTGGATCAACAGGATATTGGGTAATTAAAGTCTTCGGATAATTGCTGGGTTTATTTACCTTCCTTTAGCATCACCCTCTACTCTCTAGGATGGTCTTCACTTTTTGTTAGAAACTTGTTGCTACTACGATGCTGAAAATTTGCGCAAATGGTTGAAAATCACAAGGCATAAGATGATAAAATCAGTTTCCTACCTTTCCCCTTCTTTCATTTTTCCCGTCAGAGCATAGCCAACATAGTTTTTTAGTTCTTAAATACCTGATCTTCTTGTTTGTTGGCGGTCTTGACTCCAATGTTTTTGCCCATTTCATTGCATTGTACTCTAATCGTTTTTCTCTATGAAGCATGGATTCGAAAAACTTTATTGGCAAAGCTATTTCCTTTTGGTGTCTCAATATGTTTTAACATGGGGATGATCAAATTCTGGTCGAATTAATGGATGGTTGGCTTCATCATTTATTTATATCTCCTGGATTAGAAAAGAAATGATCCAGTTATTTATTAGCTCTAACAACTTGAATGGTTTTATTGAATGTACCATTATTGTTTGTGAATGCTGTGCAGATTGAGTATGACCCCAGGCTGATTAGTTTTAGGGACCTTCTGGAAGTTTTCTGGTCCAGTCATGATTCCAGGCAAGTATTTGGCCAAGGTCCTGATGTGGGTAATCAGTACAGGTAAAAATTATGAATCTGCCAGCATTTCCTTGATTACTTCATTTATATCAAAGTATCAAACCAAGTCCTGGACACCAAACAAAATTCATATGCTGGCAGGTCTATTATTTTCACTAATGGAACTGATGAATCAAGATTAGCTGCTGTCAGCAAAGAAAAGGAGCAAACTAGATCAAGAAGCAGTATTGTGACTACTCAAATTCAACAACTTGGAATATTTTACCCTGCAGAGGCTGAACATCAGGTTTGGTTTTGCAAACTAATAATTTCAATGCAATTATGGTTGATATTATTGCTAAAGAAGAAAGAGAAAAAGAATTTCCTTGAACTGCTTGATTTGTCCTGAAGTTTTGTGATTTGAAGCAGATATTCTTCCATCTCAAACTCAATTGATTTTCAGAAACTCCTGAAGTTCGTTTTCTAGCTATCAATATTTCAGAATTCATTTGGAAAACTACTGGTTTTTGTCCTCCCCCCTCTTCCTGCACCCCTCTTGAAACAGGGTTTCTACTATGCTCTGGTACAAAAGTTGCATGTCTTGTCCCGGGGACAACCATGCTTAAGACATGGGACTTACAACCTTGAAGTTTCAGTTTCAAATCCTAGGTTGGGAGGGATGGGGTTTAAGGGAAAAGGAATGGGTGTTCCCTGCTGTGTAGTCCAAGGCCCAGAGGTCTTCCCAATCCAAACCTTTTTAGAAACAGTGGCTGAAACATTCTGCCAAGAGAACAAATTCTCTCAATGTTGGCTGCAAGATTGGACATAAATTTTTTCCGATCATTGAAAATGTGGTGAATTACCGTGCAAAGTACAAGTGAACTTTCAAGAAATAAAGATTTGTTTATGCGATTCCCAATTTAAATAATAACTTGTTAACTTCCCCTGTCTAAAACTGCAGAAATTTGAACTCAAGCGACATCCATTCCTTCTTCAATTACTTGGGAACTTGCCTGGAGAGGAGCTTGAGAGATCCAGTCTGGCAACGAAGTTAAATGGATATGTAGCGGAGCTTTGCCCTCCAATAATCCAAATGCAGATTGATGCAAAGATCAATGAAATCATAAAAAAGGGCTGGCCCGTTTTGAGGGAACTGTAGCTAGGCTTTGGGATGAAACGTCAGATCATCATGCTTCAGCTGGTGAGCTTCCGCTTTGCTGCTCTGGGGATTGAAAACGAGAAACCAATTGAATTCAACCATATGAAAAACCCTGGTTTACTGATGTGTGGGTTTCTCAAACTCAATTTGCCTATAGTACAGAGTGGTATGTGTTACTTTGATTGAATATTAAATTGTCTCTGTTGGAGCTTCCCTACTCTCATTTTGCTTGGCTGATGATAAAATTATTTCCTAGATATCCACACCAAGGGGGTCTAATTTGTTATGTGGAATTTCTCCGGGACAGGATAGGATCAGACAGGAATTCTGAAGAGGTGAATTGGAATTACTAATGATTTTGGTACATTACTGGATGTGTTTGCTAGAATATGATTTTTCTAATCCCTCAAATAATTGTGTTATATTTAATTCCCATTAAATCAAGTTTGTTTGCAAGAATATGATTTTGCATTGGTTTCTCCAGGGGGATTAACAGTTTGTTGTTATGGTTTTCATTTTATCCTAACACATGAAAACAGAGACCAAAACAAAGGTTATTCCTGTCCACCCACAAATGCAACATGCCTAACGAGATGCAAGTGATTAATCTATTTGCTCTAATTTAAAATGTATATATTTTTCTTTTTCACATGATCCCTAACTCGGTTATGTGGGAAATCTCTGTGAAAGTCTTTTTTTTCCTTTTCTTTTCTTTTTCTGCAAAGAAAGACAAACTATAGTTATGAGCTACAAAGTAGATGGTAGTCATTTTGCCTTGAAATGATTGACAATTGAATAATTTAGAAACTGTATTAGACAAAGCTTCATGTTTATTTTGTAAACAATTATTAATAACCAAAATTCTCAACTTGTTTAATAAAATATGGAGAACCAAATCTTGTCTGTTGCACGGGCAATAGCAAGATTAGTTTTATACAAGATTTAAGCTATGATCTTAGGAACACAAAATGACATTTATTTCAATCAAATATAATTTCAGAAAACATGGTGCAATCATATTCTTAATAAAAAAAATAAAAATTAATTTATCAGTTAATAGTCTAATTGATATGCAAGTCATATTTTAAGTTTATTCAAATTTTAACACTAAACAGTACTTGAATATTAATAAGTGGCTCCTTGCAATTAAGACAGAAGCTACTTTCAATCTGAATCGTCGAAAAACTAATAGATGTAGATGAACGATTGAGGTTTTGAAACAGTTCACAGAGCAGACAGGATAAAATTTGGATATCTTCAATCTCTTCGCCGCCTATGTTTTACACGCGCGAATTCTAGTTTGTTGGAAAGAGAGGCTGTGACTTCAACCAGTCGCACCCCTAAGCCGGCGGTCGGAGCTCAGCTCGAGCTGCGAAGATAGAGTCCGATCGGAAGAGAAAGAAAGCTTCGATCTGGGCAGAAGATCGAACAAACAAGGAGAAGCACAAGAAGAAGACGAAAATGTCATCGTCGAGTAATCAGAATAAGGTTAGGGCATCGCACATATTGATCAAGCATCAGGGCTCCAGACGAAAGGCTTCGTGGAAGGATCCAGAAGGCCGGATCATCAACAACACTACTCGAGACAGTGCAGTGTCTCAGCTCAAGGCCCTCCGTGACGACATTGTTTCTGGAAAGGCTAAGTTTTCCGATATTGCTTCTCGATTCTCTGATTGCAGCAGTGCCAATCGCGGTGGGGACCTCGGTCAGTAGTTCTTGCCTTTCTGTTTGGTTTCCGAGAAAATTCTAATACCTTTTTTTGGTTCTATTGATTTATTTTTTAATTGATGTTTCATCAGTTTAGACTATACTTAATAATTTAGATATATTTGTCTATGAACACTGAATGTTAATGTTTGCTTATATGCTTCTAAAGATTCTATAGTCTACTCAAAGCAAGTCATGTGTTCTATTTCCCGTTGCTTTTCTAAGCAGGAAAGCTTATCTCGACCCGGACATATAACTATATTATGTTTTGGAGTTGAATTTACTGATTAGAAAGTTTGAAATGAAGATAGAAGGTTATTGTGGATTCAGGATAGTTAGAGAACTAAGTGAACTGATTTTTGGGGCGGTCAGCGGTGTTGTTGGGTATGGCTTCGTAGTGTTAAGCTCTTTGGAAAATATTATGCATCAATTGTAAAGCCATCTATAGCTTTAGTAATTCAAAATTTTTATTTTTGAAATTAGATCTAAACACACTCGTGAGTCCTGAACATAATTAGAAGTTGTGAAGATTTTCTCTATGAATTTTTAAGCTATTAGTCTTCAGACATGTATTGTAAATCTGTAAGACTGTTCTTCTCTGCCCACCTTTTGGAACCTAGTTGTTACATTATGTCACTTGTAAGTACTATGAGGAAAACTCAGTATTCCTCTTTGTAATTCCTTCCATTTTCTTTCGAATGTATATCGTGAGTTGCTTTGTCATTTCATATCTGAAGCATGGCAATGCATGTAGTGCCAATTCCGTGTAATACAGAATTGCAGAAGGATAGACAATCATTATGGGAAAAAAAAAAAAAAAAATCAGATTTGTCACTTAGCTGAACTTCCATGTCCTGTATGAATAGTGAATAACATTGCAGGTCTGATGTAGTGCCTAAATGTTAGTGAAATATCTGAAAATGTTTGAATAACTTGGAGAAGAAGAAATGGCTTGTTCGGTTTGTTAACTGAATAGTTCTTCTCAATTCACTGCAAGAAAAACTGAGAAAGAGTACCTGTTGGTATTATTTTTAGCTATGTGATTGTATCTTAACGCACTTGTAGTATTGCTCAGAAAAAAGTCTAGGATTGCTCCGACAGTAATTGACATATTAATTATTGACTGCCACTTTTAGTAATCATGTTCCCTCTTCCTAACCCCATTTCCCTTGCCTCCTGTCCCCTATTTGCATTTTGGTAGCTGCCAATTGTTTGAGAAAAAGAAAAACAACGTTCTTGGCTGCAACATAATAAGTATGCCTATGACATAAGGCTAATAACAGTAAACAGGCTAATAACAGTAAACACAGTGGTTCCAAAAATGAAGTTCCTCTAACAATAATTTTTTCAGTGTAACTTCCATTGACATATCATGTAGACTCTTGAATAGATAGTTCACTACATGCAGTCATCCAAAACCAAATGATGTTAAGCTTATGCCAAAATCAAATTACTTTGTATGAAATCATTTGTTGAGATTTTGACAGTAGGGCAAATTTTTGACTGCAGGTGGCTTTGGCCGTGGCCAGATGCAGAAACCTTTTGAAGAAACAACTTATGCTCTTAAGATTGGTGAGCTAAGTAACATTGTGGATACTGATAGTGGAGTCCATATTATCATAAGAACAGGGTAAATTCTAAATGGATACAATTTTTTTGGGTTTCAATTCTTCTAGTCAGAAGTACACGATCGCCTAGTGCCATCCTGGTGTAAAGTATAATCAACACTGATATCTAAAACTGTCAAATTTAATGTGTTTGGATGATAGTATTGTTTTCATTATAAATATACCTGAACCGAAAGTTATATGGTTATATTTTATGGATGAATCCTTACGATCACAGTCGTATGTTTTTTATACTATATATGTAACTTATTCTTGTCCAGTGGCTGGGTTCAGTTCCATTTTATGTTAAGTACATAATCTTTTTGGTCTTGTGGGGATAACAAGCAGCTACCCAGCAGGCTGTACGCTGTAGACTGTCTGAGATCAATGTTTTCTCACAATATGCGAGCTTACTGCTTACCTATTTTTTTGTGAAGTACATATCTCTACATTTTCTTTCAAGGGTCTGTTTGGATCTTATAAATTGAGTTATAAGAAGTGGAATTGGGTGGCCCAATTCCAATTTTTTAGTTTGGATTGTTTCTAGAAATTAGACTTACAATTCAATGTACCAATTCTCAAGAATTACAACATAACCAAAAACTGGTCAACTCAATTTTTAGGGGGTAATCCCAAACACTTAGAATTCCAAAATGAAGGCCCTTCTCTCCTTTCTAACGCAGTGAATACATTCTCTGTAGACGAGCAGTAGCTCAGTACCCAATTGTTGAAATCTCATCGGAATCTTGTCGTGATGTCACTGAAAATTGACAATCAGGTAACTACTGTTAGGTTACCAATCATTGAAGATCTCCACTGAAAATCAGGCAATCAGACTCATGCCTGCAACATATTTGAAACCTTCAATCCATCATTTTTCCTACGTTCCATAACGATGCTTCTTGTCCATAAATAGTTCAACAAAAATCTCAACCCTTCAATTTCACATCTTCTAACCCATTAAGTCCCTAACCCAACATACGAGGCCCCATATCACTGTCAACTCTCCTAGTTGTCTTCGTCATTCCAGTATCTGATTTCATATTGAATCCAAATCGTAAAGTTAGAACTTTAACACAATTACAATTCTATTATAATTAGAATTGAAGTTGTAATTGTAAAAACAAATTCAATTCTAAGTTTCAAAACCTAAGCAAACTTAACTCGCACATCTCATCCAAAATGGTATTTTTCTTAATAGCCCAGAGCCTTTTGGAAATATTTGTTTATCATTCTCGGTTTCCTGCAGTCACCATGTACCTTTCTTTCTTTTTTATGTAAAGAAAATTTTTTACTCCGTAAACCAACATTGAATAACATCAATATTTGGTTAGAGGTTAAAATGTCATTTTATTTTCCTTATGTCATCACTAGCAGTACTTTTCACAATTCCCAAGCGCTGTCTTAACCTTTTCCGACCAATAAGATTTTTTTAATAAATTATTAAATCTTTTAAAAGAAAAATTTTTAATTGCTAATGCAAGTTAGGCATCATTGAATTGCCACTCCAATCAAATGCGCGCCACCAAAACGTTAGTCAACCATTGACGTCGTCACACTAACTAGCATGGAGGTTGACATCAGTAACCAATCCCCCAGTGAAATTAGAAGACCCTCTCTCTCTTCTCTCTGTGTGATGGTGGAGTTCTCAGTTTTGTACAAAGAGTACGAAGAAAAAAGTGGCCGACCCTTTCAAAATTGGAATAGCCTATTCAAGTGGGTATGCCTTCCTCTTAATTTCTGGACTATAGTTTCAATCTTTTAGAATTCTGGGTCCTTAAGATGCTACCTGCTTCCAATTGTACCGACATATCATGCTGATAGGGGCAATTAGAACCATTCCTGCAACCCCTTGAGCTTTTAAAGTACATGCAAGGTTTCTGGAATTTGAGGTTCACTTCCCCTGCTTTTATGTTATGTACCAGTTTCATGTCTTGGAAGTTACTACGTCGGATACCTATTTGTAGATCCTGGAATTCTTGCGTATCAGCACCATGTTGCCTAACGAGGTTCTTATAATAGTTGGCATCCTTCACAGGGAAAGACGTTCCCACATTTGGTTGGTTAGGGATTGTACTAACAGCAGGTCGCACCTTGTTTGCTACTCCATGCAAGGTTCTGTTAGCAAGAGGCAATGATACCATTCTTGGCTCGACACATGACATGGGAGCTACTTGCTTGAATCCAAATGCCTGAACAGTGTCTTGTTGGGGAGGCTGGGTTCTTAAAGTAGGCCGCACAACATTTGGCAGATGGTGCATATTTCGGCTTGCAGGCACATGACATTCAAGGGTAGGTTTTGACATGTGAACTGACGGAGTTGTTAGCTTCAAACCAAATGAGGGTAGACTCACTGCATTTATCGATGTGCTATCAGAAGTAGCTGCATATCTATGATCATTAGTCAGTTTCTCAATGATCTTTGAGTGGCTGGGCATGTGAATCTCAGGTGCTGGCTTCAACCCAGAAGTGGGTACTCCCACAGTACTGATGGGTGCACCAGCATAAGTGGCTGCTAGTCCATGATCATTAGTCAATTTCTCGGCTAGTTTAGGGTTACTAGGGATGTGAATATTAGGTGTAGGCTTCGGCATGGGTACTGTTTGAGTTGCTGGCTTCAACCTAGAAGGAAAAACCCCGGTCATTGGTCCACTATCAGAAGTTGATGCTAGTACATGATTATTAGTCAAGTTCTCCACCATTTTTGGGTCTCTAAGGATCTTAATGAGTAGATCTGTATCAATCATGCTTCCTGGCTCACTACTCTTCATGACTGTTGCAACAGCAGCAGCAGCTGCAATTACATCCACACCTAAACCAGGTGACTCCCCAAGTAAGAGTTTTCCAGATGCAAGTGGCGTTAGAGTGAGAGGGGTACTGGTTTTTGAACTTGTAGGAGTTGCACTTGAAGATATATCCTGTGTTGAGGCTCGTGATTGCACAGTCACGGGAATGTCTGCAGTTGCCACCACATCAGGTTTCATATCTGCACACTCTTCTTCCTCAATGGGAATGATAGGGACTACAGGAGTGAGGCTATCATCATATCGTACACGTTCTACATCCAAAGAAACAGAAGGGCTACATCCAAACAGATGCAACCAGTCTCAGTTACAAAAAGAAAATGAACAAGCAAACAAAATTCGATAATAGATGTATATTTACCTAGAAGGAATAGAAGAAACCCGAGGATAAACTGCTTCAAGCACTCTGAATTCCCTCAGCTTTTGAGCGTTGTGATCTTCACTTTGTTCACCGGCTGCAACATGCCATTTGGGACTCAAAACAATCTGCACCAACCAACAAGCAAATTAAGAAATAAATGAGATAGAAGAAAAGGGGAAATACAATCCAATAAATGGGGAATTTAATAAAATAAAATAAGACTACAGAACAGATCCACCAGAGTCAGTTGCGATTCTAATGGGAAGTTCTATACATAGTACATAATAGTTAAGACCAAAATCTGCAGAAGAAATATTAACATCTTAGTACCAGGGGAGGGCATTTCCATTTAATACGAGTGATGAGGGAGAGGTGCTCCTTCGATTTGTTCAGAAGGTGGTTGCCTTCAAACCCTGGGGGTAAGTCACTAGATTCACTAGTGTTTGAGTGCAACATCCATGATGTCTTTGCTTGAAGAGGATCTTGATATTTCTGGCCAACTTTTAAAGGGCAATCCTCAGATAAGAAAAACTTCACCTGTTTCATTAGAAGTATCAGTCAGACAGAGATGGGCAGGGTGAAATGAAGATGCCATATAAAGAACAGTAATAAAGGTATAATATTATGGGGTCTATTAACATTGTTCAACAATGCTCCATATAACATGCATTTCTTAAAAGATTACATACGAAAAAAATTAATGAGTTGCTCCATCAATAGAGGCCCGTGTTTTTTACTCAAGGAAACACATGAGCATCAGTGCATTCTTTATGACCCAATTATCACCATCATTTGCAACAAGCTGTAGAATCTCACACCATAGTGGAAATCCTCAACATAATACACAAAAACCCTGACAATCTAAATTAATATATCATACTTAAAACCATTAGAAAAGAATAACAACAAAGTATCTAATACAATTGAGGTTTCGCAATCAATTAGATAACTACACGAATCCTGGAATGTATACTAACAATGAAGTAGCTAATACAATTGAGGTTTTGCAATCCGTAAGAAAACTATATGAATCCTGGAATCTATAGTAGAATAGTGTTCCCTCCTCTATTGGCACAGAAATTTCTCTTGGCATTTGGGGGGGAATAGCTGATAGGCTGCAAGTTATTTGAGTGGTGGTTCATCACAATGACATAAAAGAGTTATATATAACTTTGCCAACTCTGCATCAATTACATGCAGGAACTACAACCAAGGTGATCCAAAGGATTCTGACAGAGTTGAAATTCTATAGCAAAAAGCCAAGCTAGTGACAGGCAATCATCATAAGCTCCATCCTTATTAGGAAGAGGTAGAACAGTCATGCCTAAGCGTTCCATCAAAGACAAAAAGAAACAAAGAAGGAAATATTTTTATGGGGCTGCTCCTGCCAGTCAAATCTCAAAAGGATACACAATTCAGACTGCCATGTAATTACCAAGACATCTAAGCACTTAATAAATAGTTTTACAAATCACAAACTTTCTGTAATGGAATGCCTTTTTTACAGAAAAAGAAAATTTATTGAGATAAAACGATGTACAGGAAGGAGGAAAGAAGTTGTCCTAAGCAGAAGCAAAAACAGAAACAAAGGGGCGAGCTTAATGCAAAATGGATCGCCAATCAAGTTGCATATCAACAAAAGAAACACCCAAAATGATGCTGAAGCAGAGCATCAAAGAGAAGTGTAAAAACAACATTTTACGACCACTTTATTTATCATAACAACTATTTAGGTGCCCAGTGTTCCATACAGAAGGAACTTATATTGTATCTCTATGTAACTACTAAGAGCATGCAAACAAATTATCAACAAACTCCTTTCCTCAACAAAGGAGCTCCATCTCATCAATAAGGACACATAAATCTTCAATTAAGTTATTATTAGCAATTGTGTTAGTGACTGCTTTCAATAGAAACAGGCAAACAAATTATCAATAAAGTCCTTTGTATCAAAGAACTCATGCAAATTAATAAATTTTCCTTTCATGAAATTTATGGAAACTAGCTCTACACTAAAACCTTTCAATCTCCCCTACTGAAATCAACGCTTGTAAAGATAGAAAATGAGCTTCAGAATACACCTTCAGTTTTTTTCCAATTTGTCCATATGTTCAAATTTTCAAAACCAACTGAAAAAATTCACAAAGTCAACTCAATGAAACCTTAAATCCCAAACAAGTTGAGGTTAGCTGAATTTTGAAACAATTCACAAACTAAAAAATATTTATTAAACAAAAAAATAAAATTGTTTTGTATTATGTAAGTATCTCACGATCACATATTGCTGTATAAATTTTTTTTCAAATTTCCATGAGTGCCATTCAACTCTTCCTATAAATCCATATGCACACAGGTTTCAGGTTTCGACTCAAGAGTTTTCTTATTAAGACTGGAACCGCATCAAATCATATTAATTAAGTAATGGATGTTAAATAGGCTAAAATCTCTTGATGGCTTGGTGCAATAAAGAGCATTTAGATATTCCATAGTTTTCCAAACCACAAGTAGAATGCCGATGGACAATGTCCACCTAGCATTAGGATTCTGATCTGATGGAGTTGCATCACTTTATTGATCATGTGCGAACATGGAACATCATATAATAATTTTTTTCTATTTTGCACTTTTCTATCTTATTGATTTCTTTTCGCCAAGTTATAGTCAAATGTTTGGGTAAGCTCGTATATTTCTGCATCTCAGTAATATATTTATCCCATTTATAAGTAAGAGTTCAGTAAGAATTTGCATCCATGTTGGAAACAGTGTCTCGAATTCACAATCTAAGAATATTGCAAGATCTTTTCATATGGTCATTGATGGTGATTATAACACTAGGAATAAAATTAAGGATTTTTTTTGCATATGTTTTGTTCTTTCAAGAATGTGATCAAGGGAGGGCTCAAGATCATACAATGTTATTATTGTAATATTACCAAATTTTAGCTGCAATATTTTAATTAAATGATAATTTGACTCAACATTGAGCAGGGAGAGTTAAATTTAGTAGTGTTAAAAAGGAATGCTTAGATATTGCTCAAAGAAGTCCATTTTCTTTGATACTGAGATTTCATTCTGCATCCATTAGAATCCTTCTTCAGTGTAATTTAGTATTGAAAAGGAATGTATGGGTTTTTTCTTGACAAAAAAAAAGGACACACTTCCAAAAATCGTCATAGGAAAATTGAGTCCAATACTTCAATTATCCTTTACTACTTGCTGAAGATGCAAAATATAACTTTATTTTGAGCAGTTCTTAGTTTAGCATTGCTTTATGTATATTTCTTATTGAATCAGAAGCTTCATGGATAGAAACAACTGAACAACCACGGCAAATGTATCATAAAAACATTCACCATTAGTCCACCGGCACACAAAGCATGTCTTTCTTAGCGTTAATTCAAGTTCTATGTTGGTGCATTTCTTCGATGACACATATTAAAGCAATAAAATTGATTCTAATGTCTTTTGGGTCTAAGTTGTTACTGACTAACCCCTTGTTCTATTTTATGCTAACATCTCTTCTTAGACAGTATAATAGTTTCAATTTTCAAAGATTATTTCTTTTCTTTATATTCAAATGCAAAGTGCAAATCTAAATGGAGAAAGGTCAAAAGGGCAACGATATATTGAAACAAAGATTTGGTTTACTAATTAAATCTGTATAAAAGAATCTTTTGGGTATACCTGACACAGATTAACTCCATGAGCCCACGAGACCCTGTTTGATTTCCTTGACCGCTTCATATAAAATCTCAGATTTTTCAGCTTCAAATTACCACTTAATCCCAGAAAATGAATACGATCAAAGATCAAAGAAAAAGAATCAGATTAATCCATGGACTATTAAATCTGCAAAACCCAAATGCTAGATTTTTTATACATGATTTTCTAGTCTCTGCCACTGATGCAGGAAGGTAGCGAAGAACCACTTTGTGATGCAGTAGCAAAAACTTGTGTAAGAGAAGAGATTATGAAAACCCTAAGAATATCTGACCTCTTTTTCGGTTTCCCTTTATATTCGCGGATTACGTCTTTTGATTTGCCGGGCTTTCAGTAAGGAACCTATTTTACGGCGCCTCTTCGTGGATCTGAGGCAGTGACTGGCTGACAGCGCATACCCCCCAACACAGTCACTATTAATTGTTTTGTTGGCAGTTGGGGTTGAGGATTTGACTCATGAAAGCGGTTTGGTTTATGATCATGTTAACCAAGCCGGTTTTTTACTTTTTCTTTTTCCATCCATTCAACTTTAGAATCATATAGTAAAACCTTAGCAAAAATAATATATTAACAAAAATTAATATTCTTTTATATTATTATTAATGAATGTAAAATTCAATTTCATATTATTAAGATTGTACTTAAAAATTAATTAATTAAAACCTTTAAATCGAATTCAAGTTCTTATTTTTAGAAAAATTAAATTAAATTAAATTAAATTAACAAGAGACGTGAAATTGAATTAAATATTTTACAATTTTATTGGTTTCAACATTTTGATCAAACAATTATAATTCATAAATCATATATGAATATTTTTTAAAGTAATAACATATGAATTAAGTAATGTTGAAATTATGACTTAATCACTATAATATATATTATACATTTTTTATTTATAATATTTTAATAAATATTCTCAATATCTCCTTAGACAAATTCCATTAATAATGCTTGACAATATAAGATTTAGAAGTTCATATAATACCATGATTTTCATAAAAAAATAAAAATAAGAGGACGAACACAATGTACAAACTTTAGAAACAACAACATTGGTCTCTGTTATACATCCCTTAAATTGAGCAAACGAATTGGATGAGCTCATAAGGATACTTAAGTATGCAAATACCGGCGTGCATGGGGCAAAAATTGCGGTGCAATTTTCATGCTCATACAGTGTGTTAGTAGAAAGAGGCAATGACATCATTATCCAAACTAAATTATTTGTTTCTATATTTTGTTCAAGTATTTTATAACAATAACACTTGTTAATTTATAATAAATATAATATTTAAAAATTAAAATTTTTATAAGTTAGTAATTTATGTTATTTTTATATTTTGCTTAAAAAAATTTCAACGAATACTGTTTATTAAGTTATAATAAATATAATATTTAAAAATTAAAATTTTTAAAAAAATTAATTTATATATTAAATAATATTAAAATTATAATCAACAATTATAATAAATTTTATATTTATAAAATATTGATAAATTATCTTTGACCACTCTTTGAAAAAATTTATTTAAAAAGTAATCAATCAATGACCCTATTGCACCTAAGAACCAGGTCAGAAAGCATTATTTTGTGGCAATAAATATGTTAATTCCTATAAATTTACAAAACAAGTCCTTAATTTAGTGGAAGAATGATATTGATATAAATAAAATATTAATAAAATATCATACCTATTTTTTATTTATATAACTACAATTTTAAAAAATATATTTCTTATATCTTAATAACTGGGTTTATAGAATGAATTTCTTTCACCGATCAAAATACCAAAATGACTATAATGACCTTTAATATATGAGGTGGCGTCCTTTTATTTGCTAACTCCCGTACATCAAAGTACATTGTCTTATATCGTAGAACCCGTCCCCTCTATTAAAACCTCAGTCATCACCATCCTCGTTTCAGAGCCACAGCTCTCTCTCTCTCTCTCTGTAAATCATTTCACTTCAACCCGCCAAATTAAACGGGCTGAATCTCATGGCGTCCGAGAATGACGCTACCGGATCCGCTCCCACTACCAACAATGGCGATGTGGTACAAACCCCGAAGCGGAAGGTAGCACTGATCACCGGAATCACCGGCCAAGATGGTTCCTACCTCACCGAGTTTCTTCTCAACAAAGGGTACGAGGTACATGGCCTGATTCGGCGGTCATCTAACTTCAATACCCAGAGAATCAACCACATCTATATCGATCCTCACAACGCCTATAAGGCCAGAATGAAGCTTCACTATGCCGATCTCTCCGACGCATCTTCTCTCCGTCGATGGATCGATACAATTGCTCCTGATGAGGTTTACAACCTCGCGTCTCAATCCCATGTCGCTGTCTCCTTCGAGATCCCAGATTACACTGCTGATGTTGTTGCCACAGGTGCCCTTCGGCTCTTGGAGGCGGTTCGGTCACATATCGCCGCCACCGGTCGTAGCCATATCCGTTACTACCAGGCTGGATCGTCGGAAATGTTTGGCCCTACTCCTCCTCCTCAATCGGAAACAACCCCATTTCATCCTCGGTCTCCATATGCCGCGTCTAAATGCGCTGCGCATTGGTACACTGTTAATTATCGCGAAGCTTATGGGATCTTCGCCTGTAATGGGGTATTGTTCAATCACGAATCGCCAAGACGTGGTGAGAATTTCGTGACCAGGAAGATTACGCGGGCAGTGGGACGGATCAAGATCGGGTTGCAGAGCAAATTGTTCTTGGGGAATTTGCAGGCTTCGAGGGATTGGGGCTTTGCAGGGGATTACGTGGAAGCTATGTGGATGATGCTGCAACAGGATAAGCCTGATGATTATGTGGTGGCTACAGAGGATTCACACACAGTGGAGGAGTTCTTGCAGGTTGCATTTGGGTATGTGGGTTTGAATTGGGGGGATCACATAGTGATTGACAAAAGGTATTTTAGGCCTACGGAGGTTGATAATCTCAAGGGTGATGCGAGCAAGGCAAAGAAAGTACTAGGCTGGAAGGCTAAAGTGGGATTTGAGCAGCTGGTGAAGATGATGGTGGATGAGGATGTTGAATTGGGTAAGAGGGAGAAGGTGCTTGTTGATGCTGGCTACATGGATGCTCAGCAACAGCCCTGATCATCACTTTTAGCAGCTCCATTTTTTTCTGTTTAGTTTTACATTTGAGTTTGCCAAAAAATTCAATCTTTCGGGGTTTCAACTATAATATGGTTCGATTGAATCATTAGCTCATACAGTTTAATTTATAAGTAAATTATTGTTCGCTGTTAGCCACAAAAAAAAAAAAGTAACTTATTGTTGGTGGTTTTAGGCTTAAATTTCATGTAAACCCTTCATTCAATTTCAACAAATTTGTCAATTGTTATCCTTTTGTTTGGTTTGGTATCTTTTTCCTCTGCTACTACCTACTTGTTGTCCATGGGTTCATAATAATTTGCCCTGTGAGGAGTTGTGTGAGAGGAAAATATCACAATCAGTGATGTCTGACAGTATTTGAACAACTAATGTTGTCACTCTTTTCAGCAAAAAAATAAAATAAAAATGCAACTGTCACTGTTGCTCCATTTAAGGGAACAAAGCAATAAAATAAATAAATCAGGGTCGGTAACTGCGGAGTTCATCCTAGCATACATAAAATAAATTAGAAATATGTCCCAAAAATGAAAAGCCTCAATCACTCCATCAGAAATATGGCTCATCCCAAATTAGCAAACGTGTGATCCAGTTGCTTCGGTTAGTTACTGAAGAGAAGCCTGAATTTTAATCAAGAATCTAGGAGTCTTGGACTACCTACAAGAATTGAAGATGCAATCTGTCTTCTTCTTTTGGTACAAAAAGGGGCCAAAGCCCAGACAAAAAGAAAACTAAAGAGAAATAAAGCATAAACCGGAGCCTAGAGACTCTAGACAGATCCTGACTGAAGATTTCTCCTAAACCAGGTGGAGCCGAGGAGGCAGCTGAAGAACATGAAGACCAGCACTAAGATTGTCACCAAAAGAGGCAGGCCAGTCAGTAGCATAGTTGCATTCACGAAAGACATGAGTGATCTCTACTAAGTAACTCCCTACAGCTAGAGATAAGATGATACAGAGGGTGAAATTGATGGCCCCCTTCCCTAATCAAGTTAATAGAGATCAAAGAATCTGATTCAACTTGAACCCTCCTAAAGCCTATATCCCAAGCCAAATCCAAACCAAAGAGAATACCTGATAGCTCAGCTGTAGAATTAGTTCCTTTCCCCAAAAAGCAGGAAAAGCCCCCAACCATTCACCACAATCCCCTCTGATAATGTCAATCTGTCTTTGCTTCCGCAGAAGGTGGATTTTGGTCTAAAATGGTTTGTTGAGTTGATGAGCTATAGCAGATTTCTGTGTCAGCAGCGGTAACTGCAAAAGGCTTGATAGATGACCGAATTGATTCCGGACCCTCTGTTGCTATTCTCTTGCACAATGCATCACAGTTGCTGATAACCTCAGTCAACCTTCCTTTGAGATCCCCAATTTCCACCTGCAATGGATGAACTGCAGGCATATTCCAAAGTACATGGATGTCAAAAGACAATTACACCAGCAGAAAATGCATAAGGGCATCTGTCTTTTCTCCATATTGCAAATAAAACTGATTTTTACCATAAATGGGCCTGCCTATAAGATTTTGTTAAACCAAAGACTTGTGACATAATATTTTTTCTTTTCATTTCCCCCCTTTTTAGCATATGAGCTTTTTGACTCATCAGTTACCTTCTGATAAGTGTTGCGAAGTTGTCTTCATTGCTGAAACCGAGTAATTGAAACGCTGAAGAAGTTTAACTGCCAAAGCATCTGCAACTTCTATCTTGTTTTCTATCTCTTCCTGCAAGAAAACTCTCAAACTTTGATTGATGCCCTAAAAACAAAAAGTTTTCACAAATGAAAGAAACAAAGAAAAAAAAAAAGGAGCGTACAAATCTATTTTCCTAATGCCATAACAATCTAACAATTCATGCGGTTGAGTTATCAATTAATACTTCCATTGGGCTCACTGTTTTCAGAATCTATCAATCCGACACATTGTAACTCTTACCTTCTAAATTCAAACAGTTACCTAATCAAAAAATCACTGAAAATTAGATTCCAAAATCTCCACCTTGAAAATCATGCTATAGTGATTAGTAAAAATCTTACTATTCCTCAATCGTCCATCACAAGACTATTTGGGTCCCATTACTTATCGATGATTTAACCAGTTCAGTAGTTTATCCGACTTGAATGGTAATGCAATTTGAATCTACATGGGAAAATATTAAAATTATAGATCTAATAGAGGATATAAAAGGATATGCTGCCCGCCCATATGCCGCAGATCATCAGATCCTTCTCATGCCTTTGCAGTCATTACAAAAGTTAACTGAACTTTTTCTAATTAGATGTACCTGGTTTTTGCTTATCTTCCGGGCTTTATCCTCCTGCCAATCTCGGTAAATTGAGAAGAGCTCCAATAGAACATTTGGATTGACAATAGCTATTTCAACCACAGAAAAAGACAGAATTATTCCAACAGTCAAGATCTTTCTAAGGAAAAGACTAATAAGTGATTACTAACAAGATATATCAGTGGAGGACAAGAAGAGTTCTGGAAGCTGCAGTCGCTAAGTTCAGACACATGCTCATTTGAAGCCTTGTATGTCTTGTAAAACCCAATAGAAGTATATATAGAATTTTAATCTGAGAGTTTGAGGAATAGAGTGACTGTTTAATGCATGCATATAGTAGACTAATCTATTAACAACAAAAACAGAATTTTGGCAGATGCTCTACACTAAAATTCTACATGTCTTCTAGTATGACACTTTTTTTTTGTGTTTTTCAGTTTTTTATCATTTTGATAGATAATTGACCCACACAAGTAAGTGGCATGTATGAACTCATGATCTCTCCCTCCATCCTTATACTTATTTCAGAACAAGTTGCCATTAAACCCAAAGTTTACCGACTGCATTTTAAGAGAGGGAGACAAGCATTCATAGGATGGTGACATGAAACATCATTGCTAATGGTATCATCAATCAAAAAGTCATTGTAAATCCTTTCTCCAGGCTACACATTAATTACAGATCCTTTAACTAATTACTTTCCATTTTATGCTGTATGAGAACCAGTTAGACTCGTTATCCTTTTGTATCATGGTTCAGTAGTTGTAAAGGAAATGGTCTCTCTTGGCACAATGAGAAAATAATTAATCTGGAGAAGAAATGTTCCTATTATATAGTTTTGGCCTACAGCCACAGGGGCTGGTGATAAACTATCTCTTAACCAGGGGAAGGTGCAAATTAAACTATCCCGCCATTACATATCCTTTTTCAAAATCAATTTGTTGCTCTAGACCAGGACCCAAGAAGCAGTGAAAAACCCACAGTACAAGGCATAATAGATCATCCAAAAGCAACAAGCAAACTGCAGCCAATAGCTCAATCCAGAAGGGTTTATGTTACAATAGATTTGATATAAGTAAGGCAATCCTACCATCATCTTCCCACACACCCACATGAGAAAATTATGTTCATGGTCAATTTGATAAAACACATTCGCTTACCATGCAATAAAAGGCCCTTTGGAATACTATGCAATTTTCTTTGTTAGTTATAACGATTAAAATCTGAAATGAAAGGAAAAGGCTCTAATCCAACCAATTATCAGAAACAGTTAAACAAATCGTAACTATAAGAATTAAACCTGGAACTGAAGATGATGATGGCTTCCTCACTAAAATATCAGTCAGGCTACTCTCTGTCGGGGGAGATGTTAGTATTGGCGAAGTCTACAATCAAACCCAGAGAAAGAAAAAGAACTTGTAAATAAGTAATAAACAAAAGAGCGAGAAAAATCAGAGTTCAAAATTTGATATCCCAGATAATATGCAGGCAAATGATAAAATAGAAAAAGGGGTGAATACCCAAAAATTAGACACTCACAAATTTGAGAGATTTGAGCCTCTCCAAAATAGGGTCAACAGCTTCTGATCGCTCTGATACAGTGGTAATTCCATCATCTGGCCTCTTCACCCATGATAAATTAAAAAAATGAGCAATAAAATGACAAGGCGTACATGAAATTCATTGAAAGGGGAAGACTTTTTACCTGTGATCTAGAGAAAGTAGATTCTGAAGCACCCATGTTAGGTACTTTTACTAAGAAATCAAGCTCAAAATTAAATTTGACACTGTCAGTGATGTTTGGACTATGGGGAAGTCAGTCTGCAGGTGTTTTGTGCCAACCACTTAAACGGATGTCCGCGCGTCTGATCGGAGAGATGGAGACAGTGGCTTTGCAGTTGCAGACACGCGTCGCGTACGATAAGCTGGTGAACCAGTATGTGTTATGGTACTTATGGATTTGATAAGGCTTTTAGGTGACTAGTCGTCTATTCAAATTGTCGTCTGAGATGGATTGTGGCCCGTTTCGGAAAAAAACCATATAATAGATGGATTGTGGGCCGTTTCGGAAAAAAACCATATAATAGATCAAGTTTAAAACATTTTTTAAAATAAACCATTTTTAAAATTAATATTAAAAATAGGCCAAATTTGTCATGTCATTCAGCCACATCAGTCACACAAGAAAAAATAAAAAGTGAACAGTAATTTTGTGGGTTGGACTTACGAAGTCACTGTATATACCATTTTCAAAATTAATATTGAAAATAGACAAAATTTGTCATGTCATCGCCACGTCATCCAGCCACACCAACCACAAAAAAAAAGAAAAAAAAAGGTGAACAGTAACTTCGTGGGTTGGACTCACGAAGTTACTGTTTACCTTTTTTTTTTGGGTATTTCATTATAATTTTGTTTAAATAGAAAAAAAAATTATTTTTTTTTTACGTAAGAATTTTTTTTATCATAATATTTTTTTTTTGTATATTTTATTTATCTTGAAAAAATTTATCCCAAAATTACAATCCATAAAAAAATTAAAATGAACACTAACTTTATGATCCCAATACATAATGTTACTGTTGTTTATTTTGTAATTCTTTTTCGTCGATTTAAAAATTTTATCATGTTTCAAGAAAAACAAAAAAAAAACACATAAACAGTGAGTTCAACACACTAAGTTATTATTCTTTTATTTTTATTTTATTTTCTCTCTTTTATTTATTTAATCTATATATTTAGTAAGACAATACATATTTTTATTTTTATTTTTTTGATTTTCTCCCTTGTAGTATTATTTTATTTTAGGCTTCTATTTTATTTTATTTTTTATTATTAATTTATCCATTATTGTCTTACTAAATATATAGATTAAATAAATAAAAGAGAGAAAATAAAATAAAAAGAATAATAACTTCGTGTGTTAGGCTCTATTTTTTTTTTTTTCTGAAACATAGTAAAATTTTTAAATCGACTAAAAAAAATTACAAAACAAACAACAGTAACGTCGTGTATTGGAATCATGAAGTTAGTATTCATTTTTATTTTTTTATGGTTGTAATTTTAGGGTAAATTTTTTTACGATAAATAAAAAATACAAAAAAAAAATATTCATATATTTTAAATTTTTAAAAAATGATAAATAAAAAAAAAACAAAATTATAACGAAATATCAAAAAAAAAAAAAAGATAAACAGTAATTTCGTGAGTTCAACCTTCGAAATTACTGTTTATTTATTTATTTTTTTTTTTGGTGTGGCTGATGTGGCTAGATAACGTGGTGGTAAAATGATAAATTTGGTTCATTTTCAATACTAATTTTGAAAATGGTCTATTTTAGAAATATATTTTAAAACTTGGTCCGTTATATAGTTTTTTCCCCGTTTCGAGCCAGGATTTCCTTAGACGACATGGCGTACGTGCGGCAAAACGAACGTCACCTAATTAAAAACTTGGGGCGACATAAAGTGACGTCGTTCTTCATGTCGGCCTCTGCAGAAGCTTTTCTTCTTCTGGATCAAAAGCTCACCAATCACTTGCAAAATTAATCACTTTTTGCTCTTCCGCCAAACAGACCTTCAAAATCTCTGTATTCGAAGCTATCCGTTTCAATCGGCACAGGGTTTTGAGTGTGTAACACCATCTGATCATGAGGACTCGAAATGCTGATGCCCCCAAATCGGCAACCGCTAAGAAGACACCTCCGGGAAGGAAATCCGCCACTAAAACTCCAACGACCCCTTCCGACTCAGTCTCGGAATTGGCGACCCCTAAGTCTGTTGAGACCAGGCGCTCCGCGAGTAAAACGAAGCAGGTGAAGAAGAAAGAGGCTTCGCCCTTACCATCTACAAACTCTGACTCGAAACCCGAACATTTAACAGGTAAGTTTTTTCTCAATTGATATATGATAAATATGTGTTGCTTTTCTGGATAAGTTTGAGCTTGGTCTTTTGGGGATTTAAAAAAGTTTAATTGAGTGTAATTATGGGTATACTACAATTTTTGGTAAGCTTAAATAAATTCGCCTATTAGTCAAACCAGGTGGTTTTGGGAAGTCTGTGGATAAGGAAGGATTGAGTTGCAGTAGTTGCTATTCAAGAAAACAAATTTATTATTTGGTTGCTGGGAAATTATCGAAAACCTTGACTACATTTATTGGACACCATTGGCGTTTTGCACCCAACAGCTTGAGGTTTTGACATGTATTTTAGCACGTAACTCTGTTCAGTATATGTGTCAGTGCTCTTTCTTTCTGCAATTTTAACATGGTATTGTTTATCAGAGGAGGTGAAAGACTCAGCTGATGTTGCCCAAGTGACACCAGAGGCAAAAGTTGCTGCAGCAACGAAATCAGCTGCGAAGAGAACACCAGGAAGGACTAAAGCAACAGTTAAAGCTTTTTCCACTCCCAAATCAGGAGAACAGATGGAGGCTAAAGTTGAAAAAAATCCTAAGCAGGATAATTTAGATGAAGGGAAAATTGAAGAGCCTATACATGTGGAAGTAGCAAATGTTGATGATGGAAAGAGTAAAGAGGAAGAGAAAGTTGATGATAATGGGCAATCTTCTGAGAAAGAAAAAAACAATTTGGAACTGGATGAACCTGTTGTTAAAATTGTTGGTGAGTCTGTAGAAAAGGAAGAAGAAATAGTGGAAGTGGAATTAACTGCTACTGCACATGTAGGAAATTCTTTGAACCAAGACGAATCCATCATTATGGAGTTCCAGAAATCTCCAGGGATGGAAGAATCCGGCAGCGGGCAAGCGGAAGAGGAAGCCAAGGAAAAATTGAAGGATAAGGAGACAAGAGATGTTGGAGACCAAGAGGAATCAAATATTGAGCCTGTTAACATGGAAGAGAAAGACAAGTTGCAACAAGAAAATACTCAACCTGAGAACTTTGCTAGTGATGAGGGAACGGCGGGGTACTTTGATAAGGTGGATCTTGGAGAACATAGGGAGGAGGATCTTGCTGAGGATGATCCAGAGGAGCCCTCTGAAGAAACTGAGACATGGGAAGAGGAACGCAGGCAATTGACGGCTATTGCAAAAGAGCGCAAAATTAAGAAAGAGCATGAGATATTTGTTGGAGGGTTGGACCGTGATGCTACGGAGGAAGATCTAATGAAGGTTTTTGAGAAGATTGGGGAGGTAGTTGAAGTTAGGTTGCATAAGAATCTCTCAACCAATAAAAATAAGGGGTATGCTTTTGTGAAATTTGCAAATAAGGAACATGCGAAGCAAGCTTTGTCAGAAATGAAAAACCCTGTTGTACGTCTCTCTTTTTGATTTTTAAAATTTTTTTGGGTTCTGTTTGTATGTTTCATTCTAATTTTTCATTGTTTACAGATACATGGCAAGCGATGTGGCACTGCCCCCAGTGAGGACAATGACACACTATTCTTGGGCAATATTTGTAATACGTGGACAAAGGAAGCGGTAAGTTTCGGACAATCTGCTGCATATGTTTATTTAGTATGGTTAACTCATTATTGATAATTTGGGGATGACAGATTAAACAAAAGTTGAAGGATTATGGTGTTGAAGGTGTTGAAAACATTACACTTGTCCCAGATGTTCAGCATGAAGGGTTGAGCCGAGGTTTTGCATTCCTTGAGTTCTCTTGTCATGCTGAAGCAATGCTTGCATACAAGAAGCTTCAAAAGCCTGATGTAATCTTTGGCCATCCTGAGAGAACTGCTAAAGTAGCTTTTGCTGAACCCTTGCGTGAGCCAGACCCTGAGGTAATGGCTCAGGTGAAGTCTGTTTTTGTTGATGGGCTTCCCCCTCATTGGGATGAAGACCGTGTTAGAGAGAAGTTTAACAAATATGGTGAAATTGGACGAATTGTGCTAGCCCGGAATATGTCTACAGCCAAGAGGAAGGATTTTGGATTTGTTGATTTCTCTACGCATGAAGCTGCTGTTTCCTGCGTTGATGGTGTAAACAATTCTGAGCTGGGTGATGGGACGTCAAAGGTACATATTTTTTTTTACAGGATTTCCTTGTTCCCCTCTATATTCCTGTTTATTTGAATACACATTGGAATTATCTACTAACATTAAATTCTTCCTTCTAAGTTGGAGAGCAAAGACAAAGAGACGAATCTTAATTCTCTCTCCTTCTCTAGGGAACTTAGTTTATCTGACGACCTGTTTTCCTGGTCATGTAGATTTTGTACCTAGGTTACATGTGGCATATTTTTTATATAGTTTACCTTGAAGGTTCTACATGATGTGGTGCTAACAGAGTTATCATATTGTTGCTCGTTTTTCTAGACAAAAGTGAGAGCAAGACTTTCAAATCCTTTGCCTAAAACTCAGGCTGTTAAGGGTGGCATGTGTGGTGGATTTCGAATTGGTCATGCTAGGGCTGGACCCATTCCAAGATTTGGTAAACAATTATGTCTTAAGAATTGGTGGTTTACTACCTTTTGCACATTATTCTCTTTCCATTTTGTTTAACAATATTACTATTGATTGCAGGAAGAGGCTTTGGGCGGGGAGGACAACATTTCAATCACCCGAATTTCCACAGGGAGAGGGATTTCTATTATGGAGGGCGTGGTCAAATTGGAAGAACAGGTTTCCCTCACGAGCTTGATTTCGATATTTCCTATGCAGATTTCCCTCAGAGGCAATTTGTTCCACGAGGTTATTTGTCAGGCTTATTATACTTTTTGTATAAGATCTCTATTCTCATAACAAAAAATAAATCATATACTGTAATCTGTTGATTTTTTCTGTTCTATAATATTTCACAAACCAAACCAGGGGGAAGAAGGGGTCCTCTCGGTGGTGGACATTATGGAACTGGTCGGGGTTCTTTTGATGCTGGCCCATCTAGACCTTATTTTGATAGACCATGGTATGCTGCCCCTGATAGGGCCCCTGTGGACCATATTCTGGCAAGGAGGCCTTATTCTCCAGAGGGACAGTTTGACAGGTCTTTCCTTGGAAGGCACTTTGATGATCCATATCTTTATGGAGATAATGTGCCTGGGGTGAAACGCCCATATTATATGACTGTAAGTTTGTTATTTTAAGTATATCACCTAAATAGTAGTGTGGATTTGTGATTGGAAAAACTTCTGGTATCCTAGTAAACTATTACAGTATCTGTTTCTTTAGTGAAAGTTGGAACCAAAATAAATTTACACCCTTCTCCTCTCTAGTTTCTACACACATGCACATTGTGTAACAGACAATGCTATAATACTTTAGGAAGTAAACATACTAAGAAGTATTGGTTGTTTTTCTTCCACTGTAAATAATCATAAAATATAAACTGATGTGTTTTCACTCACATGTGTCAAAGTGCTGGCTGTGTGCATGTGTGTGTATATATATATATATCCTTGGTGTGCTCCTTACATTTTGGAACTATACTGCTGTATTTTTTTAGGACCAAGATCCTGATCACATGGGTCCGAGTAGAATACGCCCCCGATTGGATTATACTGACCCTGCACCTTTATTTCATGTAACCCGCTACCATGGTGTGGACTTCTGCTTCATTATTTTCTCCTGACATACTCATTAATATGGTTTATTGTGTTGTTAACTTGTCTATCTTGATCTTTTAGATTCCATTGGAACTGGAAGCAGTCTCTATTCGCATGAATATTATGGTTCTGATGTGAGCAACCAGTACTTATTCTATTCTGTTTTCACATGGTAGATTATAGTATTCATGAGGAGGGCTCATTGTTTGATTCATGTTTCAGTATGGTAGAGGTCCATATTCATCTTTCTATGGGGGTGATAGCTCATATGGACGTGGATACTATTAGATTCAAGATCCTACGGTAATCATAATGTTTATGGTCCTATTTGCTAATCTATTTTGGTGACTTCTCTTTTATTATTTTTTAAAAGAACCTTAATTGTTTCTAGGTGGCTTGAGATTGCGGAATGGACTTCTTCAATGACGGGCAAGTGGCTTGCTGTTGGCATAACTATCAAAATTGTGTGTTTCTTTTTGTGTCTTCATTCTGCTTTTGTTCCTCATTCCACCTCTGTTTTTACTCCTTTCTGTGACCATTAGGTTTTTAGGTGATATGTCCTGAGTATTCGATGTCTAGTATAGGTCGTCTCTCAGTGACCATTTAAGATATAAATTATGATTTTGTATCATGGAGATTGGAAGACCTGCTCCTTTTGCCTAGGTATTGCTGGGGTGAGGACTTCTGATAGGGAGTGGCTTTGTTGAAATGCACGTGTTAAATCTACAATATCTGTATTATGGATTGGGTGCATATGCTGATGATTGATGAACCTTAATCTTGACGCTGGTGGGGAAGTAATTTGATGACTGGTTACTAGAAGCAAAAGTTTCAAGTTAAGGATATACTATTTACAATAGATTTGTAGAGTTCAGAATTTTAATGTGCATATGGAGGCTCTCATGATTATCTTGAAGTTTCTGGAGAGTTTAGTTCAAAACTTACTTGCATGGTCGGGAGTGATGTCAGTATTACTGTATCATTGGAGTTTATATCTTGATATGGTGAGAACATGTTTGATAACTATTAATGTCAATGCGATTGAATCCAAGGGCCGTGTCTTTGATTATTGATTGTTCTTATTTGTTTCTACATCTAAAAGTTAGGTTGAATTACCTGCTGTTCAAGAATTCAAGGCTCAGATATATGGCAGATTTCTTATAGTACCCTTGACGTTCTTGTCTGGAAGCAGAATATACTTGCAATTTAAATATTTGTAGGGTCCTGACTTCCATTTGGACTGCAGATTGCTCAATGTTGGGATGGTGGTTTTGAGAAGCCAGCAATCAATAGTATTGATTGATTGTGTTGCCCCTTTTGTACTTGGTCGTAGTTACTTTGGGTTTTATCTTTGAGGACTCAGAGTTGTTGACTTTCTAATTTTCTTTTTGCCCTAGCATCACCTGGTAGTGGCTGCGAGTGAACCTACTTTCCTTTAAGATTTTATATCTATTTTGTTGAGTGGATGATGTTTAAGGATGAATTGCACCTACTTGGATTGTAATTGACATGTCATCTTAAGACGCTTTATAAACCTTAAGCAAATGGAATTTGTAGGTTAAGAAATTATATCGCTAGAATTCAAGATGATGTTGGTCTGGCTTATAAGAATTCGGGTGGTGGGAAATTGAAATTGCCTGTATTTCGTTGTCTAGTGAGGAATTGATTCCACGATGCTGAGGATACTACTTTCGTCTTTGATGGATAGTAGATTGTAAATTCGACACTATATCATGAGCCACCACCTGAATTGTTTCTTCCTGATAAGTTCTGTACATGTTTTGTGAAAGATTATAGTTGTAATGATTTTCCTGAGCTGATAGCATTGAGACCAACAATAGAAGGAGGTAAACCGAGCTTATCTTGGCTCTTACAATTTGTCAAAAAAGGGGCATGCATAGGAAGAGCTAGTAATAGGTTATATATTGTGCTGCAAACTCATTTCTCAGTGGGAAGCTTTTTCTGCAACTCTTTGTTGTGAATTATCTTGGTTTGCATGGCTATTAAGTTGAAGATCCATAGCTTAGAGACAGTAAACAAAAACTATAGGTTATGAGCATTGCATTTTGTCCTCCCCTTAACCTACTAGATAGGAATATACTAATAGAATGTAAGAATTCTGATGCCAGAGTTAAGAAGCTTCTTGTTTGCCGAGGGAAGTGTAACACTTTCCCAGTTTCACCTGAAGAATTCTCTGAAAAGCATTGCGCATTCTGTAAAACTATTTTAACTCCTTCGGAGTTTTTATTGCTTGCAAATTCATGCAATAATGATATTGCCAGGTTTGTATTATTTGTTACTCTTGACATGAAGTGAATTTGGGCATAACTGGCTTCTAGTTGATTTATCATTTTTGAAATATTTTAATTTTTAATAATTTCCCTTTCCCTTAACAGTGATTCGAGTTGAAATGTTGACTCTTCATTTATCCTTGTTTCATGTAAATCATATACTACCGAAAAAGATTTTTTAGAGTATTTGTTTCCAAATTTTTAAATTTATTTCTTAACTACGATGATAAATGTATTATGATAGCAGATAGAACATAATTGGCATAAAGAAAAAGACCAAAACATTAATCAATATACATTATTAGGAATATAATATTATTGTATTGTGTAGTTTCATATTGTTTAAATGTGGAAGTCTATGTTTTATTATTTACTATAAATAAAGTTTATGGGTGTAGGCTTTGAGATATCAATCAAGTAAACAATTATTTTCTTATTCTATTTTATTTAACATGGTATCAGAGCGGATTTGAAATCCAAGTCCGATCTTGGCCTGATTTTGAAAAGAACTCTAATCTTCTCTTTCTTTTATGTAGCCACCACATGAAGAAAAAGAAGAAAAAAAAAAAAGGGATTTGCCGCTAGTTATCATTAAGCCTAATTATTTCTTTTATTCAAGTCTAATTATTTCTTTTCTATCCTTAATTATCTCTTTCATCTAAAAGCCGGCTTAAAGAGTTTGATAATTCAACAGTACCTTTATGAACTTTCCGTTGTGTCTTTGTCCAATTGTGTTATTTTTATTTTTCTGGAAAATTTCGTTTTGCGTTTTTCAATGGTACTTTTTTTATTTTTCTGGCAAATTCAGTTGTGTTTCTTTTTAGCCAGCACGAGTATTATTTATGGGTACTAGTATGTTCATCAAACGGATTGAAACTTCACCTAGATTGTTGTAAGTAAAGGGGAGTGTTGAAATTGGTAATTGAGTTTTATTTGTACAAGATTGAGCATTATATGCTTCATCTTGAAGGAGAGTATTAAGAATATAATATTATTGTATTGTGTAGTCTCACATTGTTTAAATGTGGAAGTCTATGTTTTATTATTTACTATAAATAAAGTTTATGGGTGTAGGTTTTGAGATATCAATCAAGATCATAATAATTTACTTATTTTATTTTATTTAACATACTTAATACAACATTCATTGTGTTGAACAAAAAAACATGCAAAGAAAGCAAATCTTGAAAGCCATGCTGGAATCGTGTTCAAGTGTCTCAACATGGCTTAGAAAACAACGATTAATTCTTTACAACTTGCACGTTTAATTGTCCCTGGATTTGAGTTTTGTAAGTTCTAGAATTTCCCCTCGACCAAAAAAATAAATAAAAATAGGAAAAATGTTTTCATTTGGAATGAGTTGCACTCTATAAATTGATCCAAGCAGCCCGGAATGGCTCATTTACTATGGACTAGCTCGATACATGACCTCCTAATGTTCGTGTTCCAGTAGTAAGTTGCTTGGAATGGCTCATTTATTAGGATAGATCAGCCCGATATATAATCTTCTCATGTTCCAGTACAATTCTAAGGTAGATCAACTTAATACGTAATTTTTTTATATTCCAGTATGATCCAAACGGATCACCTCTATACATAATCTCCTCATGTTCTAGTAAGAACACGAGAGCTTTGTTTATGTTTTGATCCCTGTTGTATTCTTGAGGTGGCGGTGGGCGACCAGGGGTTTCTTTCTAAGAGCTTTCCGACCTTATCTTTTGCATGAGAAGCTAATCGAAGTCATAATGTTTTGTTCCATTGTGAGTATCATTGCTCTCCAAAAAAGTTGCTTGATCTGGTCAACTATTATACTAAGTGCTTATCCATGTTCACCATCCTTTTCCACAGTGTCTATTCCATTTTCAAAACCTAACAAGGTGGGAACTTTTTGTTGGCTGAGGTTACAACCCTATAATTAGTCCCCGCCGACACTTTTTTTTTCTTCTTCATAAGAATAAAATATTTCTGATTCCAAACAGCCACTAATTTTAGTCTTGGTATTAGTTTGTTCTGAAACTTTTTTCTCATGCTTCATCCAAAGTCAAAAATGCAAATAAGTTTGGAGCAATCAATAATCAGATTATTAATCATCGTATAACCATTCACCATGAACAGCACGTCTTCTGAGTATAAGCAAACGTGTCAAATGTTTGTGGAAAAGTGAATTAAATAAAATATGTTGAACATGAAAGTCGTAAGAATATTAGTGATGTTGAATGTTATTTGGAGGTGAGTGTGTTTCGGATATGAGATGAAAGTTTTCATTTAATGTACAAAGTATTAGTACTCAGATCATATTTTTGGACACTTTAGGGTCCTATTTGTCGAGGACTACATGTGGATCATGCACGCTTGCAAAGCCTTTCTTAAATTTGTACTGCATGCCATGCCATCATGCTCTGCCTCCACAATTGACAATCCAAACTTTGGATTTTATTACACAAATATGAAACCAATATATGTGATCTTAATCTGATTTTACTTAATTATATGACAAAGTAAAAGTCAACTTGTAGAATTGTAATTAGTGTAAACGTTTGGTTTTTAAATTTCTCTTTTCTAGTGAATTATTGGATAAATTTATAATTATTAATTTTACACACCGTACAATACTTAAATCAAGTTTGGAGAAAATCCCAACATTGACAAGACATCAACTTAGTACTCATTGGAATTTTATTACAAATAATATTGAGATAAAATTGAACTTACTGTGGGGTTCAATTGGGATGTTAATTGGACACAGTTTGGTCCACCTACCTAGTATTAAAGCCTTACATATAAATAAGAAAGAAAAGATGAATCTGTGTGGTCTTCTCCAAACAAAGGTCGAATATTACTTTGGCACAAGCATACACTAAGAAAACAAACAAATGTCTGCATGCACTAAATTATGTTGCACTAACTGTTACATTAATCCCAAAATGGAAGTTGATTTGTGTGGTTGTAGGAGCCTAGGAGAGTAGGCGGACATACATGTACTCCATATGATGAGGGTAAAATAATTTGCAGTATTAGACAAAGCATGCCCAACAGGAGCCACGGTGCCCAGCGCATGCTAGACAAGCCAAGGGCCCACCCAAACCCACACCGCGATGAACCCATGCTGACCAATGCAATGACCTACGATCAATCTATTTTTCCATGTACTTGCTTTGCTTAGCTAGCTTGTAAATATAATATCATACTAGAAAAATCTAAGCACCGCTTATCAATTTATATGCATTTCGACTAATTTATCTTTCAATCTAGATAAAAAAAATCGTACTCCTTAATCACCCACCCGCATACTTGAACCTGATGTTTTCAGTATTCTGTTGAAGGTGATCGCATCCTCACATTCATGCATAGTTAATACTGGAAAACATGCATGTACCAATTCTTTCTACAAATCAATGAAGTAGAGAAAATCTGATCAAGCTATCTTGAAGCTATGAGGGAGAAGAGACTCTTTCTGTAGCTATATATAGCTTGAGTTTTTGAGAGTAATGTGGCCAATGTCTTATTCCTGCTATAAATTAAGAAAGAGGTATACCCAAAAACGATGCAGGTATTATTCGTAATGGGAAACAGTGATGGGTTAGGGTATGAGCTTGAGAGCTCATTAATTTAATGTATATTTGTGTGCACATGCATGTGCCTGACAAACATACTAATTAAGTATTGTGTCTAGAGTTATCTTGGGCTCATGCATATTAATCTACATCCAAAGACACTCACACACACAAATAGAGAGAGTTCTTTACTCTTCCACACATATTTTTACAGAGATATTGACTACGTCATGCATCCAGAACTTGTAATACCACCAGTACAAACTTCTCCCACTTGTCTCCTTATACTCTTCATTTTTCAAATATGCATATCCCAAAATCACAATCTGAACTTGTATTTAAGAATGGGCTTAACTTGCTCCCTTCATCCCTACTACTCTGCAATAACAGTAATGCCTGCAAGTCAGAATTACTATTCCCTTCAAAGCTTGACACTCCGGCATCGCCCTCATGCCTATCTTCTTGACTCAATTGAGAAGCAACAAACTTGTCTAGAGCCCTCCAGTCAGTCACTTTATTATTAATGTTACTGTTGGATCCTCTTATTTGATCATCTTCTTCATTAATATTGTCTGATGACAACAGAGACACACAGCTTGGTCTCTTTATTAATGGTAAAGACGGGCTCTCCAGCTGAGGTAGCTGTACAAATTGATCTGATGAGTGCATGAAACTCAAATTATCCGCTTCTATCTCTTGTTTACACATGAGGTTTTGGGATAAAAAGTTCTCGGGCTGCCTTGAGATGAAATCAATTGGATCCACAACCGAGCTTACCCCACTTGTTTCATCATAGAAGTAGCTTGAATCCCATCCTTCATTGGTCTTTGTTTGGCTGGTGGTTCGCTTCTTGAATGCTCTGCATACGACCCATCCTTCTTCCTGAAATTATTTAAAATGTCAAGAAAAAACTTAAACCAAAAAAGAAGAAGAAAAAAATGTCTATAGCTTTTGGTGATGTTTAAGTCGTAACATGAGATGATCAGCTAAATGTTAGTAATTTCAAATGAAAAAAGTGAGTGACCTTTCTCTTTAGGGTCCATTTTCCCTTTGCTTTTGTGAGTTTCCTTTCTGGTTGGTAAAGAGAAGTAGTGCATATAGTCAAAAGTACAAAATGAGTTGAACACGGGAGTTAGAGGTTTACTTTTGACAAACGGAACAATGAGAAAGCCCGAACCAGAAACGGAATCAAAAGAATATGGGTGTTAAAGTAAGAACTTTTTGACTTAGTTTTGGTGGAAGTCATCTTCTTGAAAAGCATGTATGTGATCACTTGGTGAATATATAATCATATATTAGTGGTCTATATGCTGAAAGCAAGTATAGTTCCTTCCTAGTAATTTGCTACTACTAAATAATTGAGCTTGAAGAAATCAATAAAGTAAAACAGGAATTTATATGTACCAATCAGATGAAGAATTTATAAGGCACATATACTATCTTCTGAGAGAGGGAGGGAGAGTGCTCCACTCAGTTAGAAACGGACTAATGTAAATGCATATAATATCTAGTGTTCCTTTATGAGCATATCAAACCAAAAGTAAGTTTGGAACCATGCAGGCCACTCAGCATGTTTGTTGAATATCAGTTGGAAGGGGGGGGGGGGGGGGGGGGGGGGTGTTTGTTGTGAGAGGATATAGCAAAGGGCATGTAGTATGGTGCTTGCCTGTGGAGGTCCATTCTCATCAGATTCGAGCCTATACTCGTGCATAATCCAGTCACTCTTCTGTCCATTTGGGGCTCTTCCTTTGTAGAAAACGAGGGTTTTCCTCATTCCGATCAGCTTTGTCTTATTGTACACTGCCTTGTCTCGTCCTGTCGCCTTCCAGAACCCAGCGATGGTTGCTCTGTTAGTCCTTGTCCCAGTTGGATACTTCTTATCTTTGTGGCTGAAGAAATACCATTCATTCTGCTCTTCATACCCGATCCGGCATCTCTCTGTCACATACATACACCATTAATTCACATCATTCATTCATATATCAAACTCTAAAATTAAAAGATCAATTTATCCATAAATTCATTCTAGCTGGCACTAGCTTGCTGCTCAAGCCTTGAACTTAGAACTTCAACAATATCTTTACTGATGAAAACCTTAAGAAGATTGATCATTTTGATCTAGACAGCTACAAGTTCTATATGAGAGAACCCTAATTTGGAAAAGAGCAACTAGCATTAGATATACCTTGGAGATCCCATGGTTCTATGCGATACAGATCAATATCTCTAATAACATCAAGATCGATCTTTTGGGAAGCTATTTTCTTCCTGAGATAATAGCCGACGAGCTCTTCATCGGTTGGGTGAAAGCGAAACCCAGGTGGGACACAAGACTCCATGGACTCCATCATAGCTACTACTGGTGCTGCATCAAATTCATAACCACCATTAACACCCACCACTCTTCACTTTCATCATGTATAAATTATAACCAATGTGAGACATATAAAGAGAGGAGAGAAGAGTAAACAAGATAACATAATAGAGTTAGTAAAAGCTAAAAAGACAGACCCAAAAAATTGTAAAAATAAAAATGTAAAAGAAATAAATAGGAGTTTTAATGAAAAGGTGACAAGTGTTATCAGAGATAATCATCAGCTCATTTGGTGGTGAGGAACACTCAACCAAATTAGTTTTGAATGGAGAATAAAAATAAGCGCGTGTTATAAAACAAAACCCATAATTTCAGAAACAATCATATATTCTGGGGTTAAAAATAAAGAAAGAGAAGTTGAAGGTTAGATTAGCCCTCTGTTTGAGCAGGGTTTCTGTAAGAAACGGACAGCTAGAGGTTTGTTCTAATGATGTTGTCTTGTGTGGGTGAATGGTGGAAATGATTCATCAAGAACGGGGTTCCCATTACATTACCATACATTATGAATATAAAACAAACAATTAGGTGCATAAACTAATGACATAGACCTAAAATAATTATGCATAGACCTAAAATAATTATGACATGTACAAAACAAAAAAAACTACTTTTTAGTGTAAAATATTACTTTTTAAACCAGTACAGTGGATAGAATGTTATACTACATATGGGATTGAAGAAGACAATAATTATTATAACCAAGTGAGACCCATATGAGTTTGGAACTGGAATTGTTAAGTGCAGTGAGGTAAGACATATTTGAGCTTGAGTAATTGTTTTTGGAAAGTTGGGTTGAAGGAATGCCAAATGGGCAGTATGGATGACGTTACCACAAATTAGCACGCGTTTCTCGAAAGAGAAAAGGTGGAGAGGGACAAAAAGAGAGGCACTGAGTGTTGTATTGGATCAAGGTCTGCCATAGAAGAAGGGGATAATAGATAGAATAGAAAGAGAAAAAAGTGTAAAGCAAATTAATTAAGCACACTCTTGAGAGCCATTACAGAGAGTGTGTGTCTCATTGCAGAAACGGGGGCTCTGACTCTTTTGTCTGTTTGTCGAGAATTTTCTTGGCACATCTGACCTCTTTTCCTTGACAGACTATAAGAAAATTATGCTAACCCAAAAAAGAAAGCCAAAGCCTTTTATGGTGCATGCACTATGCAGTATGCATGCTTCTTTCATTCATTCTACTATTCACATCTTCAATATCTTTCAACCACGTTCTTGATTAGGAGAATTTGAATGGGAAATTAGACAAATGGGTGTTTTTGACCAGAGAGAGGAGATAGAGAGTTCTCTGGAGTTGTGTCTGCTTAATTTCACCTCTTAAATTGCTAGCTCTCCTAGAAATGTTCAGTAGAGTTCCTCCCTAATGATTCAGGTATGTGATGGATTGAATTAATTAGCAATGGAAAGAGTGATATACCAATCGATAAGCAGAGAGTAAGAGAAAAAGTGGGTGTGTGGGTAAAGATCAATAAATTATATAAAACAAAACTTATTTAGTAAATCTGGAAGAAAAAAAAACCATTCTGAAAATGGGAAGTGAGAAACCAGAAAATTTTCTCACTTGGAACATTCATCAAACAGTTTGTACGTGAATATAAGAGGAAATTGAGAAGTGGGTATATACAACTATGAATTGTCTAAAACGGTTTTAATAAGCTTTACCTGGTGGGCTGATTATTCTCAAGGTATATTTTACTGGTTTAGGACAAGAGCAATGAAGAAGAAGAAGACGAAGGCGAGAGAGAGGAGAAAATTCCGTTGGCAGAGAGAGATGGAGAGAATATAAAAGAAAGAAGTGAGGACCGCTCAATTGCGCGTGGCTATATCGTTGTCCCCAATTGTTGACGTCACTAAAGTACCTTCCTCCACAAACCTTTTCCTTTTTCTCCTCGGGTAACATGAGACTCGCGATATTTTGGAACATTATTTTTCCTTCCTTCTATAGGGGATGAATATAATATATATAATTTTTCTAAACAAAAAAAAAAACTTCTTCCAGTTTCTACTTATTAATAGTTAATTAGTCAAATTAAATTAAATTTTAGTCTTTCTTAAATAGTAATTAAATTCACAATCTCGATTGAATTAATTTTTACCTATATTGTTATTTAAACCGAGCACGATAAAAAAAAAGTTTAGTTTTTATTCGCTATATTAAAAATCATGTATTAAAGGATGACATAATGAAACTTGGTATTTGATTTTGTTTTATTTTTCGAAAAGAAAACTCGGTATTTGATGTTTTATTTTTTAAAAAGAAAACTCAGTATTTGATTTTAGCTTTTTAAGAAGAAAATCATTTGATTGATATCCCATATAGAAATAAATTATAAATTGTGAATCAAAATACTTCAATCACTTAAGTTATAAAATGACATAATTGATAGAGAACTTGAATTTGAACTTAAATCTAAATCTTACTATTTTCTTTTAGGATAATAGTTAAGTGATGTTTAGATCAATTTACGCAAGCACCTCGAATAATACATTTTTAGGCCCAATTTTCAATATATTACTTAAAAATAATTTTAGTGCTCATATTAGTCTGTAACAATACCATTTCATATTTATCTTTAATATATATATATATATATATATATAATTTATACTTTAAAGTAACACATTTATCATTTAAATGTATAAGTGAATTTAATTGATAAAAATTTTGACCTCATTTTACAAAATCTAAGACTATCTTTATAAAACATGTTTTATATATATAATTGCCTTAAAATTATTATATATATAAAAAGTAAGATTTTTTTTCATAAAAATTTTAACTGTCATGAGTTGTTCGAATTAACTCACTAAAATTATATTATTTTAAATATATTGTGTATACCAAATGGATGGCTTAATCATCAAAAATATATTATTTTATTTTATTGATTTTATTAAAACCTTATTAAAAATCATAGACAACCAAATTGTTATAAATATTGTTATTCTACGTACATATAGCATATCTTTAATCAGACCCAAAATGAAATTAATAAAAATGGAGGAGCAACACCACCTAAAGTCTAGACACTTGAAAACACTAGTGTGTCGGTTTGTAGGGAAATTGTGCTAATTCCCATTATAGGTCCCTAACTAAAATCCTTTATTTTGCATCTTGTTTTTTTCCGGGTCAAATTATCGCGATAAATTGACGATAATAATAATATTCCCCTTCCGACTTTCATTTTCAAAGTTTCTGACACCTGACAAACCTGCCATGCTGGCTAAAGAAGACAAGGTTGTGCCACGTATTGCCGCTAATGAACCGCCCGCCTAGGCCGAGCTCTTCTTTCCCGCGAGTTTCGAGTTGCGGCTCACATGGCTTCCACTCCCCTTCGGCTCCCCCCACTTCTTGGCCGCACAAACTTGTACGTATACCTAATCTAAAATTATTTTCTCCCAAGTGTAATACGAGAATTTTATTCTATTTATGAATAATAAAAAATTACTTATCCAAGATTGTCCTCCTAAGACAAAAAATAAAATAAGTATTTAGATGCTAGTGGTCAAGCATTTAATTTTCTCATTTTTTTTTTGTTTTTTTCTCAAAAATTCAATATTCACCGTCGTCAATATATTTTCTAATTGAGAAGCTCCTTTAATTATGATAATGATATGTAATTATAAGTTTTGAAGAAATCATAAGTTTAGATTATTAAAATAAACCTAGCAAGACCATTGGGTTAAGAATGTGTAAATTTTAAAAGAAATTAAATTGTTCGATCCTATATACAAATGAGAAAAAAACTCGTAACAAACCCTAAGTCTGTCTTTTTCAATTTTCCTTTTAAAATAAAACACATTGTCAAAGTACTCTACGGTTTCAGTATCATTTCTCGACAAGTATTTTTGGGAAGGAACGGAAAACGTAAATTGAGAACAAACTGTGGGAGAGCTAGCTAGCAACGTGTAAGTTAGGGGTTGGCCAATGATTTATTTTTATTTTTTTTACTTTGCGTAGACGATAAACAAAGCAAAGACAAAATCTAAATATTATGTAGTAAGGCCAACCTTTGATTATCATGCCAGGACCCCCTCCTTCTTCATCTGGTCCATCAACTGGCATAAATTTTTCATATAAATTATTATCATAATTTTATTAAACTATTATTATTTCAACAACTGAGTTTTTTTTTTTTAAATTGCTTGTTAGTCCTCGACATTATTAATTTTACGAATAAAAATTTTCATCCATTTGTTTCTGATCACATCCTAGTCAATAATCTGAAATTAAATATTTAGTCAAGATATTTTCGAATTTGAGAATTTGAGAAATTTGTATATTATAATAATGTGTCACCTCAAGTGATAGCTCTTATTAAATTTGATAACACATGTATGGACATGTGTGGACTGTGGAGTAGGGATATTTGAACTATTGGTTTGATCTTGTGTTATGAAATGAATTAAAGTAAGTAATAAATAATTAGTAACTATCATATATAGGTAAAGATATTCAAGCATGGTGGGCATAAGTTTTTGTATCCTTGAAAATTAATATAAATATATATATATATTCATTCTTTTTTTGTGAATGGGGTGGTACTTACAATTAATAGGGAGGGCAGCAGTATTATAAGTAAACTAAGTAAAAGAAGAGTTGCTATCATATCTCTTTGCTTCCAAATCCTTTTGTTCACCTAGATCTGTATAAGAGATGGACATTCTAGAGGGTCTTGATAGCTTAGAATGTAATTTTGTAATGATTATTGTTCTTCTTGTTGAATGCCATTTTCACTTAAGAGTAGTGAAAGATAAAACGACATCAAAATAATCTTTATATGGCTCAGCTTCATGAGTTGTGGTCCATCCTGTACTTAATTCCAATATGTTATTATTGTTTAAAAGGAAACATGAATCAAGTTAGTTAATTCATCTAAATAGAAGTGGAAAAATCAATTCTAATAAGTTTCATTAATTCGATAAAGTCACGACTAATTATTTTTTTTAGTTTATAAGAAATGTATCAGATTTATTAGTTGAGTTACAAAATAAAAATTAACAGGTATTATTTCTCTTTTTATACACTTTTTAACTTAAATAAAAGTGAGATTCGATTTCAGATTCTTGATATATAACATCAAAAAATATATTAACTAGGAATGATTAATATTTCATTACGAAAGATTTGATGTCCTAGTGTAATAATATTGCAATATCGGGATGGTGTCAGGGCTACACGTACGTGGCTTAATTCTTGAAAAAGTTGATAGTTATACTTACATGAATGGGACGATGATGATGGATTTGAGAGAGTAACAGATAGGTGGAACGCATTGCCGTTCAGTGACATAAAGTATAGTTACCAGCCTACCATGCGTCTCTGTGGCTTGAATTAAGTCCACTTTTACGCAAAATCATTACCAATTTTGGAATCAAACCTGGTGCACGACTGCACGTGTCGTTTTTAAGATCATAAATTGGGTATAAATTATTGCGTCCAACTTCTTTTTTTTATTCAAATTCATTATAATTTAAAGAATCAGTTAGTTGAAGTAGTACAACTTAAAAAAATCATAAAAAATAAAAAGTTACTTGTAGAATTTACGAAACCAGTAAACTTTTTTTTCCAAAAACTTTATTTTAACTTCGTTCGTTTAATATATTAAAATGCTTGTCTCATCACCCATATTTACACACGTGTATAAATAATGTGAAAAAATATTATAATTATTCTATAAACTAAAAATAATAAGATAAGTTTTAAAAGAAGTTATTTATAAAAATAATAATAATTGATCATTTAAAGTTAACACTACATGAATTTTTTCTTTTTGTTTCTTGTTAATTGTTTTTTCTTAATTATAAGATACAGTAAGCAGTTTTTAATAAACAATAAAATTTTAATTTAAAAAAAAAATTTATAACTTAGAAGATATTATCTTTTTTTAGTATGTTATTTAAATTAAAAATTATATTAAAAAGTTAGATAATACGTGTTGTTTTTTAGTACAGTATAAATAGGTACAATATATAAAATAAAAATCCTAGAGATTTAATTAATAATAAAGTAAAAGAAGGTAGGCTAATTTTATTTTGGCCATAATTTAAGCCGCTGAAGTTAAAGGCTAAAGCCACCGAATCCCAGTGTGTAATAAAAATGCCTAGATGGATATGAAGAGTGACGTGGACAGGAGTAGTCCACGTAGGACGGTTGTGGTGGTCGGCTGTGGGTCTCCAATCATGCGGCGGACCGCATCATTGGACTCCGTGTTGACCCACCGAAAACGTCCCCACAGGGCCCACACCACTCTTTCCGACTTTCCCCCCTGCTGGGGCGGTGAGCCTAACAGCGAATGAATAATATTTTTTTATTTTATTATTTATTTTTTTCACCAAACCAAAAAAAGAAAAAAAGGCAATGCGTTAGCGTAATCAGCAAAAGGCAATCCTTGAAGGGTCCTATAAGGATCGGAACCTTTTTGACATGGTCTCCCTTCCAAACCCTTCATTCCCTTCTACAAATTTATATAAAATAAGTTAATGGAGAAGATTTCAATTTAATTAATTATGGTTGAAAAGTGTTAGGTGGAGATAGTTTAGTTTTCTTTAAAAATGTGATCAATGGGTTTAACCCAAGTCTTCAAATTCACTCCCTGTTTATTTATATACTGCTTAGAGTGAGACAATGAGTTGTGAAACACAAGCTTGGTTTCAAGAGGGACATCAACTATGATTGCACCTCTTCTAGTTTTAGCTAGCTAGCTGGGTACTAATTCTAACATTTTTATTCAATAAGTCTTTCTAGAATCCTGACTTTAACATCACACTCAATAGACTATGATTAAAATCAACAAATTTTAGACACATTTTATGCAATTTTTTCACCTTTTTATCTAGATTTGTGGGATGAAATTATAAGGGACTAAATTTTTTATTCCTGGGAAGGCACTGTTAGGTCCTCATGTTCCTTGATCTAGATTAATTTTCTCCCTTTAAGCTGTATAAATATATAGAAGACTTTGATGTATTGTTAATTCCTTTAAATTTTCCTTTGACAAATGAAAAAAAATTACAATTAGAGATATAAAAGAGAATCTTAAACTCAGATATTATTTTGCTTGAATTTTGTTTTAAGTGATTTACAAGGTTATAATTAATCAAGATATTAAAGGTGGACATATCTTGTGTTCTGCCTAATAACTGTACCCAATACTTTTCCCATATGGAGACAACATTAATTCTTCAAACTAGGGTTTTGGATGATTAGAATGATTATAGGATTTGAAACTATACATTAATGGTTTTAAATTTTGTGTATTTACAAGTTGATTTAACAACTGGTAGTATATATGTATGTATCGATGATGATACGATATTGACAGATAGGTCATTTAGTTGAACATTAGTCTATAAATATGATATATGAAGAAGATGGGGGGCCATTGATTGAGAAGGATTAAGAAAAAAATAGTTGCCATGATGGTCACAGGGAAGCTGAGGGGTCCGGAAGATGGGTTTGAATAGATTGATTAATTGGCTCCGACTCTGCCTCGTATTGATGAGGGTAGCTGTCTAAGGTTTCAGTGGAGCAAGGGTCCATCTCCAACTTTGTTGCACAGACAGACAGACAGACATGGTTCCTCTTTGATTTGCTTCTAGTTTTCAATTTGACAAGGATTTTTGCCTTGTGTTTCCTATATATTCAATTTATCAAATTAAGTATATCAAATTTCTATTCGCTGCTACATTACCTTTTTCTTTTTCCTTTTCTTGTGAACATTTTTCAGTCAATCATGAACTTTCTCATCAGTAACTCTTGATTAAGACTTATCACTCCTAATGAAAGCTATTTATCAACAGAATATATTATAAGTGCAAGAAGAATATTTGTTTGTATGACACAATATAAAATCATGTAACAAAATTATTTACGATGTCATTGATAAAATTTATTACATACGATACATAAGATTTGTAAATTTGTTAGCTGTTAGTTTAATTGATAAAATATATATATATATTTTTTATTTTTATTTTTTTTTATTTTATTGTTTGGGTTCGAATCTTAAAGATACTTATTGATGGTATTATCCCATGCCCCTCTCTATTTACGAGAAAAAAGAAAAGAATGTTGTAACATTTTTCATTTAAAGTAAATTTTCCTAAATAATCCACACTATTATGCGACCTTTTATTTGTGGATTATTGAATATCAGAATGACATGGAGCTTTCCTAAAAGGAAACCAAATTGAATTGGACGGAAATTACCTACAGCCCATTATTTAATTGCAATATAAAAATTCAAAGCCCAATAAGCCCACTACTTATTTTCTTAAAGTAGTGGGCCATCCTTAATGGGCTTAGTAGAATCTTCCTTCGAAAGTCTAACTGTCCAAATCGAGCAGAGTCCTGCTCGAACCAAGAAATCTTCTCTCTCTCTTTCCCTGCAGGGAAGAATTCTGCGATTGAATTTTTCAATCACTCCGAATTTGTTTCTGAGAAGAAAAAAATGGCGTCGGGGTTCAGTGGCGATGAAACTGCTCCGTTCTTTGGCTTCCTAGGAGCGGCGGCTGCTCTAGTTTTCTCTTGTAAGTAGACGGATGATTTCTTGTTTGGTTGCTGAGAATATTATTGAGAAAGTAAAAGACTGATTTCGTTGGATTGCTTTAAAATTAAACAAAAATTATTTCTCCACTCATTCATCTTCATATTTAATAGTGATATGTTCTCTAATTGGTTGAATTTTAGGTATGGGAGCTGCTTATGGTACTGCAAAAAGTGGTGTTGGGGTGGCCTCAATGGGTGTAATGAGGCCGGAGCTCGTGATGAAATCTATTGTTCCCGTTGTTATGGCTGGTGTGTTAGGTATTTATGGTTTAATCATTGCGGTAATTATCAGTACTGGCATTAACCCTAAGGCAAAATCGTATTATTTGTTTGATGGTTATGCTCATCTTTCATCTGGTCTTGCTTGTGGCCTTGCTGGGCTTTCTGCTGGTATGGCCATTGGTATTGTTGGTGATGCTGGCGTTAGGTAATATTTTTCATACTCTCTCTTTCAACTAATCTATTTCTTTTATTTGGAGTATCTGATGTTAATGCAATATCTTAGTTCATGTTTTTTTTCTATTCTATCTTACATATCATGTCAATTATCTAAAATTATTGTCTAGAACTACTTAAGTAAATGGGAGGAATAGAAAGAGTTTATGATCTGGTTAGTTTACCAAATCCTGGAGACAACAGTGGGGTTTTTTCTAAATTGCTAGGTCTGTGATGGTTTATCCTACACCAATTATCTGAAATTGTAAATGTGAACGACACAAGTTTTTCTGATGACCTCTTAATACACAATGAAAGAATCACATGCTGCAAGATATATTTGGTAGGGGATCCTAGTGGTTTTCATGTAACTTCTGTAAAGATTAAATCATTAAATACTCGTTTGTAGATCGTAACAGTTTTGAAGGGGATATTGCATCAATTGCATTAGCTATCTAATTTTTTAAGTTAATATTGCATTTTTTATGCTAGAATTTACATAAGAAAATCTATTTACAGGACAAATTCTCTGGTCTGGTTGACCTCTGCATATGTTTTTGGATGATGAATCACTATTCCTTGTCATACTGGAATTGTGAGTGATGTTTATTCAGGGTCTCATGTCAAGTCAATGCTTCTCTTCTACTTGGTCTATTCCTGGACTCCCTCTGTGTTCATGTCTCCTCTTTCCCCTTTTTTCTATGACAGATTTTCTTGACTGAGTTCCTTGCAACAGTATCAAAGTTTCCTTGGATTCTTTTCTATGAATCTTGACATATATTTTGTATTAGTAACCTTGTTAAATTTTATCACACCCTTGTGTCCTTTGAGAGATGGAGGTAAGGAAATAAATATTGCTTCATAAAGATTCTACTGTTTTTTTTTTTTTTTTTGGGAGGTGGGGGGGATTATTCTACTGATTAAACATATCTACTTACTCGATGTTTTGAGAATACATAACAGCTATGTTTGGATCAACTGAATACTCCTTTAGTCTGTTTTGTCCATATGGTTGACACATTCGAAGTGACATATGGAATAGATCTTAGTGATGGGATCTCCATCCATTAATCAAGGTCTACTACTTAGATTTTTCTGAAGCTGAATTGCATTTTGGTATTGGTCGGATTAATGGTCATATATAGATAATGATAGGTAGTATTTATTATGCCTTCTGGTATGTAGTCTTGTGCATGTTGGAACTTAGATTGCATCATGTTTGTAGCAGATCCAGAGTTGCAGATCTTAGCTTTGATTTGCTTGTTGTGTAAGTGGCCATGTTATTGGTAGTTCAGAAGTTAATAGTGGATAGATGTATTGAAGAACGAATTTAGGGATTTGTATATCCCCTACTGAAATTTGACCATGTTTGTGTAGAGCAAATGCACAACAGCCAAAGCTATTTGTTGGAATGATTCTCATTCTCATCTTTGCTGAGGCATTGGCTTTGTATGGCCTCATTGTTGGCATTATCCTTTCTTCCCGGGCTGGCCAATCTAGAGCGGAATGATGAAGATTCTGGATCCGGTGCAAGGATTGTTACTGTTGCTGGTGATTCAAGGGTTTGGATGGTGAAAGAGCGTGGCAGCTTACCCCTGCTCATGATCAATTCATCTTATCTTCTGGTTATGACATTGTGAGTTTATCCTTGGAATAAATCCCACCGAGGTGTTGCTATATTTACACACGTTAGTCCAAGTTAGATTAGAGATTTCTGTAGTAAATAACTAGTGTTTGATTTTTGTCATTTATACTATTGGTTCAGAGGCGTAAACTTTTATTTGAAAACCACATATTGGAAGTCAGATTTATTACCATTATAATTTTAATTGGTACCGCTGCTATTGCATATCATTTTGCTTTATTAGCTTCTGATTGTAAGCAGCATCGAAGGATATGGATACACATTAAAGAGGTGTATATATCGGTGGGTTTCGATTGATGAAGACCAAACTTTTAGAAGTGGGCCGTGAAAACTTTGGCCCAAAGAAGCACATATCAACGGCTTTGTGTGTTTTTTTTTTTTTTGGTTACAAACTTTGGCTGCTATTTCTTTTTGTACCAACAAAAAAAAAATAACGGCTATTTCTTTAGTGATTGAAGTACACGGGACGGGAGAAGAAAACAATCTATTTAATACAAAATGGTGAATTTAATCAAAAGCCAAGTTGTTCCTGTGAAACCCAGAACAAAAAAAACAAGAAAAAATAAAATAAAATTATTTCGTCTTGACCTTCCTGTAACTTCATCACAGTTACCATCATTATTAGCACAGATCTAGATATCAGTTCGTATACTTGAGAAGATTAAAGAATTCTAATTCAAGAAAAAACAACAATTAAAGAAACGAAGCTGGAGTGCTGGGCGCTTAAAAGTTAAAACAGACTTTGTGTTTTTCTTTTCTTGCCGTATGAATTGTTAACGGCCACTATATTGGGTTTGACAGTGTTTTGTCCTGTTCTCAATGTTCCATGTGCCTATAATTTATATTCACGCTCCCAAGGTATTTTTTAATTATTTATTCTTTTTTATAACCTATTCCACTGTTGTTTACTTTGACATTTACGTCCTCTGTTAATAATAATTTATCCTATTTGATGGAAGAGTATTTTGATTATGATATGACAAATTCGAAATCATTAAAACTGGCCTGGAAGAGAAAAGAGAAAATTGCATTATTCTTGTCCCAAACAAGACCAAGTTGCTAATTAAGCAACCAAGCAGAGATGGTAAATACTAAATACACTCCTCAAGCCCAATTCAATGCAGGTTATGACCCACAAAATAGTTGGATATCTGTATTCTAACCAAAGGACATGAGTTTCATCAAACAAAAAAAGACAACCAAAAGACGTTAGGGCAACGTAGGAAGCCACGTGGAGAATGAAAGATATGGAATCGTCTTAAAGCCGCCGTACCAACTAAAGTTCACTAAAGTCATTTCTCCATTGGAAAAGACAGTTCTGCAACCCGGTATTGCCAGCTTGTTTCCTTGGACCCCACAACATTTAACGACTACATTTTCTCACCCGAACGTTATCAGAGGCAGCGTTAAATTAAGAACATTAAAAGAGCACATGGTGAGGTCAGGAAACCAGGTCCGGATTCCATAGTGAAGACTCCATTTTATCCTTTTCAGTTTGGCGGGAAATACCTCTGGGCCCACCCTCGCCGTCCATATTCGTTCTGGGGCCACCCAGCAGTTTCATCAAAGTCCGGCACTTGGCAGGCATCAATTAGAAAGAGGAAAAGGTCAAAAGTGTAAAATTGATGAAAAAGAAAATAATCCAATTCCGACAATTTCAACGACTGTTCAATTCTTGAATCGGAAAAGAGGGGAAAAATTTTAACAATGGTAACTTTTGTAACCAGAAATTTCCAGTTTTGGGTTATGCCGGTGAATGTTGAGAGGTGGGATCGGCGGAGGAAGGAATATCTGGCCCAACTCTGCAACCTTCGAGCATGAATACGATGTCGGACATGGTTGGTCGATCAAGTGGGTCTGGTGCTGTGCAAAGTAATCCAACTTTTACACCCAACAAGAACTCTTCCCACTCTGATGACTCTGGATCAAGCTCAAGCAAGCCTGGCTCTAGTAGCTCTGTGATCTGACCCTTTTGCAATTGTTTCTTCACCCACTTAACTATATCTTCGTCTTGTGAAAACATCACTGGGCGCTTTCCTGTCAGCAGCTCAAGCAAGACAATGCCAAAGCTGTAGACATCAGATTCCTTGGTGGCTTCCCCCGTTAACACTGCTTCTGGGGATACATAACCCAATGTGCCAACTGAAGTTGAAGTCGAGGCTTCGGCTGGGATAGCCACTGTTAGGCGATCTAACCCAAAATCAGACAAATGGGCTTCAAAATCCGCATCAAATAGAACATTCTGTGGCTTCACATCCCCATGAACCGTTGTGGATTGGTGTAGGAAAGCTAAGCCACGGGCTATTCCAAGTGCTATGAGATGGCGCATTGGCCAATTAAGGACATGGCCATCTTGGTGAGAAGCTTCTTGGAGGAGGGTTGCGAGATTTCCATTAGGCATGTAGTCAAACACTAAGAGCCTCAAGTCAGGTGGTCCAGCATAATAACCTCTAAGCACAGTTAGATTCCGGTGCTTCACTTTCCCTATTGATTCAGCTTCTTTTCGGAACATATTTTCATCCAGTGATCCATCAGGTAGCCTTCGGATTGAAAGCACCATTCCATCATTGTATGAGGCCTTAAACACTAACCCATACCTTGTTCTGCTCAGAACATTCTCTTCGTCAAATTGCCTGGTTGCTTCAATAGTCTCTGCAAGAGTGATTTTGTTATTGAACATGACTAGTTTTGGCCCCACACTGTCAGTGCTACTACGACCTCCACTAGCTGCAGAACTTCCCCTAGCGGGACTCTTCTTTTTCTCCCCTTCTTTAAGCCTCTTGCGCCACCTCAAAAGGCTGACAATGTAGAAGCAGCAACATAATGCAAGTAGGCAAGCTCCAATAGCAATCACAACAATTAGTAATATCATCCTCTTCCTATCCCTTGCAACTGCATCCCCACACTCCCTATCCAATGGCTTCCCACATAAGTTCCGATTATCTGCAAATGCTGAAGGGTTGTTGAATCGAGAACCCAGCACAGTTGGTATCTCACCTTCAAGGTTATTTACCGAGACATTGAGGTACACTAAACCAAGGATCATGGAAATATTAGCAGAAATTTCCCCACTCAAATTGTTAGCAGAGAGATCCAGCATAGTTAAGTTTGATAGCTGGGGCAATGATTCAGGTATGCTGCCAGAAAGATTGTTATTATCCACAAACAATGCAGTTAATGATGAGCAGTTGGAGATTTCCTCAGGGATTTCCCCTGTTAAATTGTTCTTACCCAAATCAAGCTCTTTCAGATGGGAAAGGCGAGAGAGATCAGTTGGAATGTGACCCGTCAATGAATTTGATTGAAGCTCAAGAACTTCTATGTCAGAGCAGTTTCCAATCTCCGGAGGAATTGATCCAGAAATGTGATTATGAGACAATGAAAGAACAACAAGTGATCGCAGAAACCCAAAGTTTTCAGGAATATGACCAGAAAAGGCATTAGAACTGAGGTTCAAATAGCTTAAACTCGTCAAACTACTAAAACCTTCAGGAACATCCCCAGATAACTTGTTCTCTTGCAGAGCAACAACTTGCAAATTTGGCAATCCAGAGAGCTCAGACGGCAATTCACCAGAGAGATTCTGTTTGCTCAAATCAATAGTTGTTAGCCTGAAAAGATTACCAAAACTAGATGGAATTTCTCCAGAAAATCCGCTGTCACTCAGATTCAGAACCATTAGTCGGCTCAGATTCCCAACAGTTGCCGGAAGTACTTGACCCAAAAACTTGTTTCCACTGAGGTCCAATGTAGTCAAATTGCTCAATCCCATTATCTCCTCAGGCAAACTTCCAGTCAAGCTATTACCTCTCAAACTCAAGGTTTGAAGCTCCGAAAGATTATCAAAACTCACAGGAACTGAACCCGAGAAAAGATTTCCACCAAGAGACAGTACCTTCAACCATCTCATATCACCAAGAAATGCAGGAAGTTCACCAGAAAATCGGTTACCTTCAAAATTTACAACACGTAGGGAACTACATTTCTTGATTTCTATGGGAATAGTGCCTGTGAATGAATTATTCGCCATTTTTAATTCTTCTAACCTTGTGAGGTTTCCAATTTCAGTAGGAATCTCACCAGAGAATGAATTACTCGAAACATCAAGCATTAATAAGGTGGCCACATTGGTTAACCATAAAGGAAACGTGTTGTGTATGTGATTGTGGTTTAGATCCAGTACCTGGAGAACACTAAAACACGTTCTGGTTCCAGGCCCAACGAAACCCGTGAACGCATTAAATCCTAGCTGAACAATCCGAAGTGACGGCTTATAGACCGAAATGTTACAAAACATCGAAGTCGGGATAAGACCAGTAAGATTGTTCTGTGAGACAGATACGACCTGGAGCTTCGGAAGAGCTCCTATCGCCGCCGGAATCACACCTCCAAGTGCATTGCCTTCAACGCTGAGATGTACAAGCGAAGAACAATTAGCGAGTGCCGCAGGAAGAGTTCCTTCAAGGAGATTGTAATCGAGCCAAAGATATTGAAGCTGCTGAAGCTGACCGGTACTCGCCGGAATCTCACCGGATAACTGGTTGTAAGAAAGGTTGATTAGCTGAATCTGAGATAAGTGGGCGATGGTACTCGGAATCTCGCCAGAGAACGTATTCGACGAAAGGTCGAGGTACTTGAGACTCAAAGGTAGGTCGTCGGGGATTTTTCCAGACAGATGGTTCTGAGCCACATTAAGGATATAAAGACCGGTGAGATTCCCGATCTCCGGCGGAATGTTGCCTGAAAGTGAGTTGTACTGCAAGAAAACTGCTCGTAAAAGCGTGCATTTGGAAAGCGACGAAGGAATGGTACCATTGAAGGAGTTGGAACGGAGGCTAAGCTTTCGCAGCATCCGGAGGTCACCAAGACGGTCACTGAGTCGACCACCGAGTTGAAGCTGAGGCAAGCGGAGCTCAGAGACTCGGTTATTTTCACAAGAGACTCCACGCCAGTCACATGGAGCTACCGGCGTAGAAGAATCCCAGCGGTTAAGAGCTCCAAGTGGATCGTGAAGATTAAGCTTGAAAGACGTCAAAGCTTGGATCTCAGCTATGGTGTCGGCGCACGATAAGTAAGGGGTGCAGAGCACCATGAAAAATAGAAGAAAAGGCATGACCACCGCGAATGGTGTAGCAGTTTCAGAAGGACGAAAATATATATAACGGATTCAGTTACAAATAGTAAAGTATAGGTAGTTGAGGTTAATGGAGTGCGCAGGTTAAGCGTATTTTAGCAAAGATGGTAGAGCTGTTGTCCGAAACACAGGGAGGAAGGGCTGCCATTTGTGTGCGCCACTGTGCATATTATGCAGACTAGACTTGAGCAGCCCCCCCACACGGCCACACACACTCACAGAGAATGAGTTACTCAGAATTCTCTCTCTATATCTGGGCCTATGTCTGTCTGTTTGTTTGTTTGGTTTGGAGTTGGAGTTGGAGTTGGAGTTGGAGTTGGAGTTGGACTTCTTTTTTTTTTTTTTTTGTATTGTGGGGGTAAGGTTTCCTAGAAAGCCTTTGAACAAACACTTTTCAAAATAGCAGATTTATAGTGGTGGTGGGAGCTACTCACTTTTTAACTTCACATATCATATGATGTGGCTTGAATCATTGAGCCTTGTCTGCACTTCTTATCTTTTCCATTTTCTATAAATAACCCAAAAGAAAACAAAATTATTAAATCAATAATCATACTTACAATAAATTATTCTGGAAAATATGTACTAAATTTAAGTTGAATTTAATAATATTTTTTAAGAAAGTGTCTTAATTTTAACAAGTATAACATCTACAAATTATTTAATTAATTTTTTTAAGAGTTACTTCTTCTATTATTTTTAAAAATACTATAGTGATATTTTTTGAAGTTAATTGTAATTTTTTAAAATTTTAAAATATAAAAATTAGTTTATTAATTGTTAAAATTATTAAATATATTTTTATTTAATTATAAATTATTTAATTTTTTTCTCTTAATATATCATTAAATAATTATTATTATTTTTGTATCACAGTAACTTATGATTTATTATCTCTATTTGGTTTAGTTTTTAAAATACATTGTCCATAATTTTTATTATCTATATCAACTTTTATAAAATATTTATCAAACATGATTAATGTATCTTTTTAACAGTTATTTCTCATAACATGAAAATTACAGTAATTTTTAAAAAGTCACAGCATTATCAAATGTCAGTCTTAATCAATAAAAAAAAATTACTAGTCCTAAAAAAAATTAATTATAAATTATAAAACTTTGAAACAACAAGAATAAATTTTACCAATTAAATTAATGAACACAGATTGATTTATAGCTCATTTGATCAAGCATTAGTCTTCAAACTAAGAAAAAAAATAACTAGCTATCACTTTTTTGAAACTAATTTGTAATAAAAAATAACCAGCTATCACTTTTTTGAAACTAATTTGTAATGAACCAATTACTATCCTTTTTTTGTTTTTGGCTCCACAATGTTTTCTTCTTTTGGCTATGGATTACTACACTTTTTACTTTTTTTTCTTTTGGGAGAGTCTCGGGGCTTTATTAATTGTATGTAAGGGTCCAGCCAAATTACATCATGATTGAATGTGAAGGGTGATGTGCTTTTTTGGCTGGAATAGATTATAGACCTTTTTTTTTTACCTTATGCTTTGACAAAATTGTTCATTTTTTGGAGCTTTATACTTTAACTCCCTAAGTATTTTGACCAAATGTCTCTTTCAAAACTGGTTCATCCCCTTTTTTGAATTGATGAATAGTCACTACTACATCAACAAGACAACAAGTTTACTGGAGGCACAAGTTAAAAGGGCCAATGTTTTTACTGTTCCAAATGCTTTTGAACCTGGTTGCTGGTTAAGCACTAAAGCACAACCCCAAATCAAATCTTATGAAAGCGAATTGAATTTAGGTCAATGAATTACGAGGACCACAAATCTTGGGTGTCACATTCATGCTTTAATAGGAAATTGACTATGTACATTTAAACTATGGTTACTCAAAATCAAATTAATAAATATCATTTCTCCTCTAAAATATACTTAATTTAAAAAATAAATAAATATGCGAGTCTCTTTCTCATATAAGAGTTTTTTCCAGTCACAAAAACATGAAAGATCTGAACAACATAATCAAAATATAAACAAGTCATGCAATAAATATAATGGTAGATAACCATGGATCATGGTCCATGACCTCTAGTGCCAATGCCAGATTTTGATTACAAGCGCAATGTGGGTTGATTGTGAATTTGGTTTGGATGAGCCATGTGGCAGCTGGGGATTAGAAAAGGCAATAATCACGAAGCTAAAGTATAAGATATAATAAATATATACACATATTAAAATTAAAATTCTTTAAAATAATAACTTATTAATTATATAACACTAAAATTATATTAACTATTATAATAAATATTAAAAAAATTCTATACATATCACATTAACAGAAAATATTAATAATTAAATAAGAGTTACAAACCATAATATTTAGACAATTTAAACACACATTAAAATTAAAACAAAATCTAGAGCCATAATTTTTGTCTCAACAAATCAAACGGACCCTACACAATACAATAAACAATTTCCTAAGTAAGACAATATAATCGTTATTTCTTGCAATTATCTATATCTAGGCATAGAAAATTATAAATTTTTGGCTCCCTGTAAATGCTTATTGCCAAAACAATTAAAGATTTTTTATATAAAATTTAAAAATAAAATAAAATTGGGAACTTAGGTACAGAAAAAAGAAAAAAACGACATCAACAACTTAATATAATATTCCTCTCTAAAAGGGTAATAATGGTAAAAAGGAATATTCCAAGCTAATAGTAGAAAGTAATAAATAATAGGTGATATTCACATTCTTCATTATAATTCTTGGAATCAAACCCATAAAAGAAAATTAAAGAAGAATTGCAAGAGTTAAGGAGTTTAATTTTCCTTAAACTTAAATACTTTCTGATTAAACGGCAGAAACAGATGCAGAGTAACTTCTAAACATTTTTACAATCTCTTGAAAAGCTATGAGAACCAAAGCCACCAATAGAACAATTAGAACAACGACGAATAAAATACAAAACGCATAGAGCTCTTTTGAGTTTGAGTAATGCTTTGGATGTAACACCACCACCGTTAGAAATCTTGTAATCAACCACACCACAAAGCTGGCTATTCCTACAAATCCAATGCCTCTCACTGCATGAAATTTTGGTGTGTGCCTCTTTTTTTGATCAACCTCCATCTCCTTGTTTAATTAGTCTCACTAAAACAATTACAAAGAAAGAGATATATATAAAATACAAATACAAATATAAATGCAAAAAGATAGACTTGATATTGACCTGATGATTATCGTAAAAGGTTGCACTCCATAGCAACAATATTCTTTATCTTTGTTAAAAAGACGAGAACGATATGCGTGAACACGAACACAAATTTTTTAAAAATATCATTGGAGATTGTAAAGAAAGAGAGACTGAGGGATTTATATATAAGATGAGCAATGAGGAATTGTGAGACTTACTATAAATTACTACTATAAATTTCCTTATAATAAGGGATTACTATAAATTTCTCTGTCTCTCACCCACCTTGTTTTAAGAGAGATATATGTAATAAAAATGACTTTTTAAGAAAAATTATAAAATTGTGATTTTATTTATTTTAGTTTTTTATAAGTGAGAGTGGTGAGGTTGTTGTTTATTCTGTGTGCAGAGAGAAAATGATATTTTTATAATTAAAACAAATAATAATTATTAAGTTATAAGATTAGATTTAGTTATTAAATTTATTTTAAATAATTTAAATAAGTATATAATATATAGTAAGAGACGATTCTCTAACTTTTATAATAATATAAATTTTCTTTGATGAGATTTATTAAAGCAACATACGTTAATTGTGCTTCAATGATTCATTCACAAAATCAAAATCAGAATCTCGTACCGAAAACTGTTGCAAAAGAACAACAAAAACAAAAAGTTTCCAAACCCCAAGCCGTATGTACTATATATAACAAGCCCTTTCTATGTAATCGACATGGGCATATTGTCAATGACAATTACATGTTTTTGAGAAAGAAAATTTACAGACCTTTTTACAATCAATAGAAATCAGAAGCAGAGAACATGAAATTATGATTATGTAAAAATTAAGAATCATTTATGTTAAATGGAGCCGTGGGAACTTTTTACATGGCCAAGTGAACCGTGATGCACACCAACCTCACAAAAGATGTTTCATACTACTTGTCCAACCCAAGGATTTCCTACTTGTGCGCCTAGGAGCAAAGTTGAGACCAAACATCTCCTTGTAAGCCTGTTCTGGTTTTACTGAACCAACCAATTTTGCAACAATGGCAGCACTATCTGCAATGTGGTCCATGTCTTTTGTGTCAGTCCACATGCGGTGGGCTAACTGAAACCCCCTGTGCCTTGAACTCATTTTAATTCCCCACTTGAGGTAGAGGTTGTGTCTATCTGCTCTAGATAGCTTTTTCTGCATTTTCTTGCTTAACATCAGCCTCTCCCTACGAAGATTCCTCATGCTGTTCACAGATGTTACAAAGTTTTGTTATTAAAGAATTGAAATATAATACAGTTTTTAACTAAACATAGGAAGAAAGAGTTACCTTGAAGCAGGTGTAAGAGTTCGACCATCTTCCACAGTTTGATTGCCTTGGGAAAAAGTCTGCTTAAGAAAAGTCAGCCTCCTCAGCTCTACCTCCATATAGATAGAATCTTGAGGATCGCCTTTAAACAGCAGGAAGAAGTAAGTCCTGTGAACCAATGAAACATTACAAGCATGCCATAGTTCAATAATTTCTCTTTGGAGCCTCTTGAATTCTGAAGACCACTTTAAAGAACTTTCTTCATAAGTTAGCATTGGGTCCAAGCCGACATCTTTCACACTCTTTGCAGATTTGATGGGATTTAATCCTGTCTCTGATACCTATCATGCAAAAGAAAGAAACATAATATAAATACACTAGTCAAATTCTCAAATGAAGGTGTTTTCCAAAAGGCAACTACACCATTACAAGAGAGAAAACTAACATGGTCTATATTACTAAATGGCCCAGCATTCTTAGTAATGTCCTGATTAACAACAATATTTGGATTTCAAAGCAGCATAGCATGCCAGAACTTTGTCAAGACAGAAAGTTTGAAGTTATATAAGAATAACCAAAATAAAAGAACAAGAAGCTCACCTTCTGATCCACAAGCTGATTCTCACTCTGAAGACACGACATTCCCTTTCTTCTAGTATCTAAAGTACCATTTTCATCAGTTTCTTTGTCAATTGGATTTTCAACATTTTGTCCTTTAAGCTCATCAGCAGTAGCACCCCTCTGCTCAGAATTCTGAGAACCATTTCTTGATAGCTTCTCAGCATTGGAATTATACTTGAATTTAGAAAGTTCCTTCTGAAAACAATCAGGTCTTCCAGTGAAGTGTTTCTCAAACCAGAATGGTGGCGTGTTCTCAATTTTTTCCACCTCCTCAAACCAATTTGAAGACAGATTCCTCATGAGACTTGCTTTACAACTCCTACTCCTGGTGAATTTCAAACCCCTGGAGCTAGATGTATTGCTTTCTGACAACCCGGGAGATATTTTATTAGGAGACGGAACAACTAAGACTTGACAAAAGTTGTTAAATTGTTTGTCTTCCGCTAAATCTGGTGAACCCAAGACCTGACTTTCTTTATCTCCATTCTCAACCACTGTTAATCCTGAGGTAGGCGTGTTTCCCCCAGGAGATGACATGGTTGAGTCAGTATATCTGTTTGGGCTAAAGTCTGATATGTTTGACTTAGTGGTTACGACTTCTTTCTCAATGCACCTAACAACCCGGCAAATATCCTCTATGTCTTCATCTTTCTCTTCTTCAATCTTTTCCTGACACAGATCACTCCTAGCAACTTTAAGAACCCTAGCTGATAGTCGAGGTGAAGAACTTTTGAGCAGGAGGTTCTCTTCAAAGTCAGGAAGTTGGAACAAGTTATCACCAGAGCTACTCCTACTGTATCCATCTGAATACTGAGATGCATTGAAAGATTTCACTCTAGCCATACCATGAGCACTTGACAAAATGGGTGCCTCTGATGTTTGATTTTCAAAATCCGATGAACTACGAACTCTTAGTTTCGGATAATGAGGATCCAAACTTGCCTGGAGTATGGTTTGAAACTATGTTTAGATAGAGAAGGCACATATAAGTTAGATTTGTTTATGCTTTAGGTATGTGATGATTGTACATACCAACTCTATGAAAGGCATATCATCTCCAACCACTCGAAGCAGATCCTTTATCTGAGATTGAGCAAGGTCCCGTTGCATCGTCAGCTCCGTTACCTCTTTCTGTAACTGTATGATGAAGTGGAGAAAAAAAAAAAAAGGAAACTTAAAATTTAAACTTTTGGGCAACAAGAAGAATCCTTCATTTCATGGATAACAAAATATATCATGTCTTCGAGCACATGCCAATAAAACTTTAGAGCGCATATAAACAAAAAAACATGATCATTGTTTGTCACCAGAGAGGACAAAAGTGTGAATTAGGTTTAATCTTTTAGTTTCTCTGTAGGAGTACAAACTAACCTTACTAAAAAGAATATATAATTTGATTTACTTAACTGAGGAAAGATCAACAAGAGAATCCTACATGTCCAGCCAAGCATGGAAACAGGTGTCTGTTCTCCGAGGTTTGCCCATTTTAGCATAGTATTCCTCTCTTAAAGCAAGAGCTTTTTAAATAAAAACACAAGTGGAAGGGATAAGAAGAAAAATCTAGGATTAAGTAACGTCCTGCAACCTAAACAGGAAATATGAGTCAATTCATGCATGGAAGAACATTGCCAAACCTACAATCTGAATTTACGTTGGCTGCATGCAAATAATACAATCTGAATTTCAAGAAAGCACATATACATAATGCAAATAATATAGCTGATACACACTGAAACATCGTAAAATTTTATGCTGGAACACAATTCACCTTTTCAATCTGCAGCTCCTTTTCTTTCATTAATGCAACAGAATCAGATGTAAGACTGGTTGAGCCTGGATTTCGTAACTCATTCTCCAATCTGGCCAATTCTCTTTGCAATTTCTTTACCAGTGCTTTATCAGACACAACTAGATTGACCTGTGCATTAGTTGCAACTTCTTTAGCACAACTTGCGAACAAGAGGGTGTTTCTTGACTGTTCAACATGGCTTCGTGCAGGGCTCACGGTGCATATAATTGCAGTTCTAGCATTGCCTCCTAAGGAGGACTGTAATATCCGGGTTAGCTTTGAATCTCTGAAAGGAACATGTCCATTTCTTCCTTTGCTGCATCCAAATTCATTCATGTTACTAGATAAAGGGTGAAAGAGTCTTTTGAAAGGATCACAGGATATTTAGCAATTCTCTAGATTTCAGATACCAATTGCATTAACTAATAAGATTCTCAAGAGATATAAGATGCATACACCAAACTATTTGACAACACAATGTACTTTGCATTAAAGGGAAGAAAGAAGTGCATTTCTTTTTGTTTTTATTTTTAAAGAGGATTTCTTATCCTCTTCGTTGTATTCACTCCTCTCTTCTATAAATAATATTTCTTTTTTCTATTAAAAAAAAGGAAGAAGAAGTGCATTTGGTTTTGGGTATTTACAACAAAGTAAAACAAAAACCAAAAACCAAAAACACAAAAGGACTAAAGAAAAAGGGACGGGGGACAGCTCAGCTTGTATTATTGCAAAACCATATTGTTTCCTAAATCATTAATCATCACTTTTGGTAGTGACTCTGAAACCAATTTCATTAACCACAAATCTAGTTATAAACTGACTAACAGATAACATATTTATTCCCGGTGGCATTAACACCCACAGCATGGGGGAAAACAAAAGTCTCAACTTTGTTTCCACTCCCATGAGTAACATACGCCCTCTTGCTATGTGTTATGATTAGGACCATAAAGCTCTAATGACAACTTGGCAGGCTGGAATTTGGAAGAGGTGATCAAAGGAATCACCATCAAGACATTATATATAAAACAATCATCTCATCTAGATAAAGCAACTCAACTTTCACCAAGAAGCGCAACGTTGCAAAATATGCTAAACAAGCTTACCTGAGCTTACGGATAACAGTACCCAAAGTAAGTAAACTGCGATTTATGTGGCAACCCTCTTTCAGCCTCGTGCCAGCTGATTGTGTCTGGGATGCACGCTCACTTCCGGCAAGATCAATAAAATTCTGTACCGCAAAGGCAAAAATTGTTTTACTAATTTACCTTATAAATGTCAGTTCTATTTTACTCTCATTGTAATCTAAGTAAACAAACAATACCACAGTAGCTGCAAGGGAGCTTGACTTGTCATTTCCTAGGAACTCTCGTGCAGAACTTTCAATTGTCTGACAGAACCACATCCACATTGATTAAGAAAGTAGGAGTAACAACTATTAACAGGAAAAAACATTTATTACTTAAAAAAATACCAGTCTGAGAATCTGATGAGATCTAGAGCTTGCTTCATTAAGCGATGTCTCCCCTATCTGTCTTTGAGCTGCAAAATTGCAATCAGATATTGAGTAAATATGTAGCAGGGGCGACAAAGTTAAAGCAAGACTCCTTTAACGCATACTTGCCTTCACAGACAGATAGAAGTTCTTTAAAATGGCCCCAGTCCCTCAGTGTCTCCTCTGTCAGTTTCTCGACAACCGTTCCTCTCTGTCAAAATAGCTTACAAATTACAATTAGTAAAATGTGTGATGTGTGACTTTGTGCACTAGTTCTTCCAACACAATAATATAAATATTCACCTCTGGGTCATCAAGAAGTCTAAGCGGAGTGCTATCAGAACTAAGGAGGTCCCTCACAGATTCATTATAGATCTCCAATGCTGAAAATTTCAGTATAAATTCTCTCTCCTTGTGCTGCAAAGGGAAAAATACTATATTACTAATTGTCTATAAAAAGCTACCCAAGTAACACGGGATAACAAATATTTTTTGTTTCGTTCACCTTTTCTATGTAGTTATATATGTCTGCTACAGTGTACTCAGTAATACCACTCATGGTGTATGTCTTTCCACTGCTTGTTTGTCCATAGGCAAAAACACTTGCTGATAAAATAGATTATAAAGAGAGAAAAAAAAAAACATATCAATGTAGGATTCCCGGGCAGAGTGCATGAGATGGAAATGGAAAATAAAGGGAAGTAACTTACAGTTGATACCACTTACAACAGAAAGTGCAACTTCCTTTGCTCCTTCTTCATACACCAGTCTTGTGGAGCAATCATGTCTAAATACTCTGTCTAGAGCCGTAAAATAAAAAACAATACAGATCAGAGAGGGAATCAAATTTCATTCTTAAATGTCAGACTATATAGAAGTGGGAAAAAAAAAAAAAAAGGTCTATGCAAAATGCCATGTTAACAAAAACCCCACAGGTTGTGGACCACTTTGGAACCTCCTGTATGATAGGACTGCATTTAGCACATACTAGAGAAATATTTTTTTCGAAAACTAAATGTGAAAAGTGTACGGTTTATTCATAGCAATTTTAGTGAAAACTACAAAAACTAAAGAAAAAGATCCGGAGAAATTTGAGACCCCTAATTGAAACGTCACATTATCCAGTATGACAGTAATGTAAGGTGCAATTTGCAGCAACTACAATAAACTTCTTCCAGACTTTCATGGGCAAGTCTGTTATTTCTCAAGATTCGTATAATCAGATGAATAAAGATGCGGATCCTGGATGCATTATCTAAAGAAACAAAACCATATTTCAATGTAATGTAAGGGCCTTCATACCAAATGTATATGCTGTTGGGAACATGGATCTCTCAGAAACTGAAAGGTTGTTTCTATATATGATTGTGTTGTCATTGATGCATTCCCAATCTGAAACATCATTCCTAGCGATCTCTTTCTCATTCAGAGGCCGTAGGCGAACAGAAACTAAAATTTTCTCCCCCTGGCCATTCGAACCTTGCATTACTTCCTCCCCATTAATAGAGCCCATCTCTTACCTTCACTCTTCTAAAAGCCACCAGCAATAAGATTGAAAACAGGACCATTAATCAATATTTCATAAGTTCTTTTCCAATAAAGACCATCTATCATCACCTTTCTTTTCAGCTCTCCCCAATGTTTCCTTCAGTATACTATCAATTGACTACCTTTGAATTTGTATGATAGAGCAAATGTTGTTGGACTGGTTCAAAACACAAGGGCCACCCAAAACTTTCCACCCACAATCATTATCTGCAGTAATGAAATAATTATAAGTTAGCGCTTAATTATGCAACATGTTGTTTACAATGTCTGGAGCACAAAACCAGGTATATTTTATGTAATTTTAAATTCAGAAATGTCAGAGCATATAATTACCAAATATCACAAACTCCTGATAGAGCAAAAAGCGGTGGTTTTTGTATTCTAATGGAAAATTTGGAGTTTTCTGAAATGGTCCCCTCCTCCCAACCCAGAAACAGGCTGTCTAAAGTCTTTCTCATTGGAAGAGAGAAATTTTCAATTTGGAAATGCAAGAAAGAAATTTTACCTTGGGGACAAAAATTCACAGTCAATTTTGAAGGAATGTTAGCCCTGGAAGATTCTTCACTAACTCCATCTGCAGAATGATGCAGATAGAGTCTAAAATTGGCTGTCAGAGATACGAAAGGATTTAATTATCTGACAGAAAATTTCTTGTTTTCGTTTTACTCTTTCAGTTTCTCCTAAATTTAGCTAGTACACCACAATCCAACAGAACTTAAACCAGAATTTCTACAAACAGAATTTTACTAAAAATAAAAGAAAAAACAATATCGAAGCAAAAGATTTGATCCAAAGTTACAGAAACTGACAATGCAACCAGATTTTGATAACATAATTAGTTCTACTTTGACTGCAAATTCATATATCAAATAGGCTGTCTTTAGTTGCATCCATAACCAGCTCTGATTTTAAAAACTGGAGGCTACAATTCCAAATCCAAATGCATATAACTTGCTCAAGCAATTCCGATTCCAAATTTTACTTCAGATAACCAAACGCAGCCTTAGACAGATACAAACAACGAAATTGAAGAATTCAGTGCATTGCTCTCCTAAGAGAATTACGAGGTTTTCAATGTCGACAAAATTCGAATATTTGAATAAATAAATGGAGAAAATATTTAAAAAATTGAAGAACATTCTCTTACCTCGAGCAAATGCAACCTAAATCCAGAACCAGATCACTGAGCAAAATCCATCTGACAACTTGACAAGTCAATGTGAAACCAAAATTGAGAAATCGAACTTGAAGGAGCTTCAAACGCAGAAGAATCTGTAATGGAGCAAAGAATATCAAAGCGGAAAAAGAAAAGATGAGAGAGAAAGTAGATACTATTCCTTTTCTCCTCCCTCTCTTTCTCTTTCCCTTTCCCTTTCTTTCTCTGTGCGTTCTGGATATTTCAGTCTTTTGAGGTTATAATAAGGAGAAGTTATGGCGTCCCCTTCTTTGTTAGTTGCGACCCTTCGTTGCTCTGTATAATTAGCCTTCGAACCAAAACTAGCCTTTGAACTAAAACTACCGCGTAAGCTCGAGGTTTATAATCCTTGAGATATGAAATTACCAACTTGTCCACGAAGTGGTACCTAATTTGCGTAGACACAACACCAAGCATGAAATGAAAGGCATTGATTTATGCACACATTTTTTTTTGGCTAAATCACGTGGAAGCTTTTCACTTTCCACTCTAGCAAGGATAGTGTATAACCAAAAAAGAAAAGAAAAAAATAACAAAAATGTATATACCATTTTCCCTAGTTTGAATTTCTAAAATTGTGTGAAACATTTTGGTCCCAAAGTAAAAGAATTTTGAGGGGTTGACATTTAAGGAAAAAAATAAATTCAAATTGAGTTGAAATTTACTTTAAAGTGAATTTATTTTTTTAAATATTAAATTGTGTTTATAGAATAAAATAATTGTACGATTTGTTTTCTTTGTTTATATATAGTAATCTACACGGTATGGTATTTAAACTTCATCAAATTTAAATAATCATTTTATTTCTTTAGAAAAATTTCTAAATAACTTATAGATAAAGGATATGAACTTATAATACATATTTTCCCTACAATATTTGGTCAGTCAAGCTACCCAGCTTTGATTTTGTAATGTAATAATTATTGTGTTTGTAGGTCAAGCTACCCAGCTATGATTATAGTTCTCTCCCCAAAGGTGAGGCAAAGAAAAAGGTGTTACACGTACCCTTGCAAATAGGGGCAAAGGGACCATTTTGACCAAAAGAATAATGTGACACCCATGTGGTAGAAAGAGAGAAATGATGCTTGTCCTTATAAAATGTAGGTGAATGAACTAGAAATTGTAGAAAATTTAACAATGCATTTTGGACTATATTGTACATGCATGTGCCAGTAATACCTTTACCCCTAACCCCCTCAACCTTTACTATTCTGTTCAATCCCTTTGTTTAATTTAATATAGGCAACAAAAATTGCCAGCTGCAGAGCTGCTAATATTCACAGCCATTCAAATCCTCAATGAATTGGAAAGTCAATGAGCTAGTTTTGAACTATAATTTGTCCTCTTAGTCTCAAAGGTCCACCCACCCTAATGACCCATCAATAAGAATAATGCACATTATGTGAGAGTGCTACTTATGCTTGAGGCTATGCCACACAAACCATGCATCTGACTTGTTCTAATGAATCCAACAGATTTGAAAGCAAAGTGGCAATTTTATTGGGTACTTTGCCCTATATGATCCTATGATTTTGGACATATCATTATAGTATTTATTAATCTTGTTTCCTAGATATAGAACTTTGCAAGAGTCAGGTATGAGAATACATGTACCAATTTATTTAAATAGATGTAATCCAATAAAAGATAATATTAATTTTAAATTCTTGAGACTAATTTTACGGATAAATTTTATAATATTTTAAAACAATATCAATATATACCGACTTATAATAACCTAAAAATATTAATTGTTTGTAAAGAAAAATTTAAAGAGCTAGCATATATGATGATGTGTTAGGTTGTTAGTTAACGTGGATTAGGTAAAAGGGTGACACTCTTAATTGAACTTATTTGCTTTGGTCGGACCGGACAAACATACAAAACTAAATGTTTTAACTATTAAGTATACAGGTTTAGTAAAAAAATTGATTTATAGCCTAATTAAAGGGTAAATCAGCACACGTGGCCCTGTGCCCCTATCTGGTGGTGGAATAGGTGAAACATAAACATCCATGCCAAATTTAGAAAACAACCATGTATGATGAATATTACGTTGTTGATGTTTTTGTATAACTCTAAATGTCTCTTTGTTTTGCAGAAGTATCAAATCGAAAAAAATTGCACTTATCATTTTTATTCATATTTCATACACTTGTCACATTTTAAGCCGGGTAGTGAATTACTTGACAAAGCCCGAGCCTGCACTACTTGGTCTTGAAATCTACAGTGAGCCCGGTCCATCAATCCAAGAGAGAAGTCCCAACTGTAAAACCCAATTCTTAAGTGGGCTGAAAGGATAACCAGCCCATGATGATGTCTCCTAAAATAGATGTGGTAAGAGTTTCAAATATTTCCCCATTGTCAGTTACCAATTAAACAGGAAATGAAATCGTTGCACTTGCACAATTCCTTTTTGGGAGAAACATTGGACGTGATAGTGTGAGAGGAAACATCATAGAAGTTTCTCAATATTCAAGAGCATTTGTACGAAGTTTCATTATTCCTGGCCTCTTGTCCCAGCAGTATATAGGTCTCAAACCGTATATGATTATCTAGTACAAGATTATATAACATGTTAAATTAAATTATGTAATTATTCGATTGTTATGCTATTGTCGTGTTATCTGTGCCTGTTTTGTTTATCTCAAATCAAATCAGCATATTTTGTGACTGTTTTGGTTTTGGAAAGAAAAAAAAGAAACACATGGTTATGACTGCATTTCTTTTTGTCTGCTAAAGAATCTGCTAGGAAAGTTCCTCTCTGATAAATAGAAAAAGTTATTTCAAAATTGAAGAAAATTAATATATCCAATTATTATATAAGACTGCAACCTTGGTAGTTTGATCAAAGCAAGTAATTGAAAAACAGAGAATAAGATCAGAGGAAGTGTCTAAAAATGGAGATAGTGGAAGTAAGCAACTATGGAGCACTACCCCTGCTGTCACTGAATCATGTGTCTTTGTTATGCAGAACAGTGTGGGATTCTGTGAGGTTCTATGAAGAAGTCTTGGGCTTTGTTCTAATAAAACGTCCTTCTTCCTTCAATTTCAATGGAGCTTGGTTATACAATTATGGCATTGGAATTCACTTGATTGAGAATCCATCCATTGATGAATTTGAAGCATGCATGAATCCATTGCGGCCAATTAATCCCAAGGACAACCATATTTCTTTTCAAGTAAGCAATCTTAACAATTACATGACACTTCGTGTATTTCTGAGACTTACCTAACAGTTTAAACATATAATTGAGCAGTGCAGTGACATTGGACTAGTTAAGATAAAGCTGCAAGAAATGGGGATGAGATTCGTGACGGCAGTTGTAGAGGAAAGAGGAATCAAAGTAGACCAGATTTTCTTCCATGACCCAGATGGCTACATGATTGAGATATGCAATTGTGAAAACATCCCAATCCTTCCTCTCTCCTCTTGTCCTTTCAAGCCAGCAGGCATCCAAGTCTTAAAGAAATCACCAGCCAACTGTGGATTTTTGGAGACTGAGATGATGGAGAGCTTGAGCATGGACATGATGATCTTTTCATTTTAAAATATTTTGCTTGCCTTAATAATTACCTTGACTTATTCTATTGCCAAGGAAAAGAGTGTGAACAAATTTCAATTTCTTGAGTTTTGGAAGAGCTTGTTCCCAGAAAGAAAAAGAGACAATAACAAAAGTTTTTATGTCTATATTTTGATTTGATGTGTTGTATCCCATAAATTGTTGTGGTCCCCAACTCTTGATTTGAGAAACACTACCTTACATTAGTCGTGAAATTTATGATAATGTGTTATCCTGTATCACTCATTAGGATCGCTATGGATATTGGTTTGGGAAAATGATATTCGCAACCTTACTTGATCAAGATTTTTGTTCTATATAGGATCACCCCATCTTTTATTGGAGTTCTATACAAAAGAAATGATATTTACACAATCTAAAATATGTACAACTTTTATATTTAAAATATAAATTTTATATGAGATATACTCATTTTTATTGAGAAAAACTCGTACAAACAGTAAGATCAATTGTTATTTTTTATCTTTTCTATTATCAAATTGTTAATGAAAATTACTCACAACACAAAATTGGTGCAGCTACCTTGAATGAAAAGAAACTGGTATGACAAACTTTGAAATTATACCAAGACTAGAAGCATGACAGAGTTAGCAACATGACCAAAATGAGATATGGGACCCTAAGCCAGATATCTAATTGGTGGTTGTGAATAAACGCAAAGCCATTGTCAGCCCCACTGGCTTGAAAATTCGTGGCTACGATGTGAGCTTTAAAGCCATAACAGTTGACAAACACATCATTTATTGTATTATTGCTTGTTAAACGACCACATAACCCTTCTGGAATCACCTCAGGAGTCAGGTTCCCCTACATTCATCATACCCTTCATCCCCATTCTCTAATTCTCTAATCCTCTAATCCTCTAATCCTTGTCCTTCCCCCATCATAATCATAATTATCATCTAACCCATAGCCTCTATCTCCACCACCATTAACAGCAAGCAACATTAAACCCTGAGAAAATCAAAATCCCATCACACCCACATGGATTTGGTGAAGTCTCTCTTATTCTATGGGGTTTGTTGATGATGCCTTTTTTAAAAAAAAATTTCAGTTCCCTTTCTTGTAGCAGATACCAACTCTTTTGTGTTTTTTTTGTTAGAAGAAATGAAAGTGGGAAGATCCAATTATGCGAACGCTTTGTGACGCTTGTGAAAGCGCGGCTGCAATCGTATTCTGCGCTGCTGACGAGGCTGCGCTCTGCCGTTCCTGCGACGAAAAGGTAGACTTTACTTGATACCCATATCTAATACGATGAACATACTCTATAAATGATGTTTTAATTGTATAGTTACTATGCCTTTTTACCTGAATTTGATTGAAATCATCTCACTCTTTAACACTCACCGTGTAACTTTTGTGTTTTATGGAATCAGCAATTCATGTAGAAGTGACCCACTTCTAGAAAATCACTCTGTCGGTTTGCTATTTTTTGAACTATATTTCCAGACCCTTGTTGCCATATTTCTGGGTTGACATCTTTTGTTGCCGGTCAGGATTTCTATTTATGGCTTCTATATTGTGGGACTGGGGGAGTCTCTTTTTGATGACTTACAGGCCTGTCGTTCGTTCTCTCTTCCACACTGAAAAATATTTTCATCATTTTATATCTATGGCAGAAAATGTTGATTCTCTGGCTTTCTGAAGTATTCTTAGTATTTAACTCTATTTAATCAAAATGTTTGTTGTCAATGGATTTTCGCTTAAATCGGTATTGTCATGAATTAGTAATATTCCATAGAAATATTATCAGCTAAGCTCTTAAAAGTTCATATGTTGAGATGCTGTGAACCTTCAGAGCTATTGCTTTGCCCAAAATTGAAGAACATGGAAAAAATGAGTTCACAGTCATAGCTATACTTCTTTTTTATTATTCTATTCCATCCTAATGACATCTTTGAGCAAATGCTGTAAACTTTTAATGGCAGGTCCACATGTGTAATAAGCTAGCTAGCCGGCATGTAAGAGTTGGTCTTGCAAGTCCAAGTGATGTGCCCCGCTGTGATATATGTGAAAATGCACCTGGTATGAAGGCTCTTCTATGTTTATTTTATCTTTGTCCATTTTTTGCATGAATTTCCTTTATGTTTTTTCCAAAGCTGTATTAATACTTATGCGTTCCCCTTGGGATGTGGATATAGCTTTCTTTTATTGTGATACAGATGGAAGTTCCCTTTGTCTGCAATGTGATATGATTGTTCATGTTGGAGGTAAAAGAACTCATGGAAGATATCTTCTTTTCCGACAGAGAGTTGAGGTTTGTCTTTACTTTCCCTGTTGAATTGAATATTTTTCATCTTCCTGCAACCAGGTGTCATTAGAATGTATATGTATACTCTTTGGTTGCTCTTAGTTTCCAGGGGATAAACCTGGTCAAAATGAAGACCCAGCTTCACAATCCATGGGACCAGCTGACACAAAAAGAGGACAATTTCAGCTGCATAAACTTAAAATGGGAGAGAATCAACAGAATCACAGAGTGTCTCCACTTACAAACCCAGAAGCTAATGCTGCTGATGGGCATGCCAAGATGGACACCAAAATGATTGATCTGAACATGAAGCCTCATCGGTTACATGAACAAGCTTCAAATAATCAGGTTAGAGGACATTGAAAGTAGGCCCTAATTTTGTTTGAATTGATAGAGATCTTTATTTTCATAATGGATGATTTATTTTATCCCAAACATGGAGTAGCGCAATTGGTATTGTATGTATTGCATGTTCATCTTCCTTTTCACAGATCCAGCCGGTAGAACAAAACCATAATATCCCGACACGCTTTATTACATGAAAGTGTAGAAGCCCTATCAAAACTAGTGTGCCATCCATCTTTAATTCATTAAACAGAGTAAACCTGTTCATGCTACCCAGATGGTTGAGATGGAAATCCTATATGTGGCTGTAGAATCGCATAGTTGTATCTTTTCTTTATTTGAGTAGATTAAAAAGGAGATTTTAAGCGTTTGATGATTTGATTCATCTACTACCGAACCATTGGGCTTGTCCTTGGTCAATGCTTGAGTTGGTCACTTGGTGGGATTATAGTTAGACTCTTTCCTTGAGGGAGCACCAGTCAATCTCCCTGCAGAAGCTGGTCTCATCACTCCCCTCCCTTCCTGTCTCTCCTGCAAGAAGAACACTGATCACCTCTGCCTCCATACTTATTTTCATTAGCAAAGGAAATATCGAAACAATCATGTGTAAGCTCATATTAAGAGATTTAGAGCACATGTTAGGTTGCTCTAAGACAAACAACAGCTGGTGTTTGATAAGCATAGAGATAAAATCCTTTCCCACATGCGTCTTAAGAAATTGTAATTATGTTACAGTTATGGTATACTTGTTAAAGATTATGGGGTTAGCTATTATTAAAAAGGCTACATCCAACAAAGTTGGAAATCTGTGGAGTTTTACAGACTGATGCTTCTGAAGCAGTCTCAGGATAAAGGATAGTAACTAGTATTCGCAAGGATTATGTTAGCTGATTCCAACTAAGTAGTGTTAATGCTTCTTGTTATCGTTGTTATTCTCATTGTTGTTGTTTCTTCCAAGTGTCATAGCGTTGTATGAATTACTCAGCTTCGTAAGTATATAGTATATCTCAGTAACGGTTATATTTCTTCTTTGCTGCAGTAATTATGAATCTGGAAGTATGACTCAAAGGATCTTCCACTAGGGATTCACAAAGTGAGCAGGGCTGATTAATTACCAACACATGCTATTTACAATACCAATGTATTCTATTTTCACATCCCTTTCTAGTGAAGCGGGCATTTTTTTCATTTCAGTCTTTGGGAGAATGTCAACATGTTTAGGTTTTCAGGATGGTGGTTGAACAGGATCCGTAACTCATACTGCAAAGCATTATCAACTGTAATCTTCTGCAAGGAATTGCATAAGAATTTTTTGTTATTTTTATGGAAGTTTTGTATGATTTGATGTATCTTACAAAGAAATTCAATGTTCCTACACTCGGACTTATCAAAACAAAGCTTTGGGGGATGCTGAGTACTGTAGCCTAAAAAAACAAAAAGAAGAGAAACAAACAGGAAAGTTTCTTTACCAAAAGAACAGAGAAGGAGGCACAGGGTCTGTCTTCTGCATATTGTTTACTTATTTCTCGGTTGAGATTGAAACCAAAGAGGTGTTCAATTTGGACGACAATGAGGCAAGGTTACTGCTTGCTTTTGCCTCAGTTCTGTCATGTGGTCCTCAAAAGTGGACATAAGGAATGTTATTAATTTTTCAGTCACCACAATTTGCTCCACATTCCCTTCTGTTTATGTATTTCCTGTTTGCTTCCTTATTACATATAACTCGAATTTAAAATCTTCTGTTTTGTTTGATTTTCATTTGTGTTCTTTTTAGTTGTACAAATTGTTTGGCATTTGTTGCAAATATCATTTGGACCTTTGCAAGAAATGTCTCTGGATAGGGATTTGGATCCTCTCTTGCACTGGAGAGAATGTTCATCATTCTCCTTCCAAAAGTGTATTTTATTGTAAAAAAACTTGTGTAGATCTAGAACATATCCTTTTCCGGTTATTCACGAACATAAGCGAATTTGGATCTCCATGGAGAGTTCTCCATGTTCCCTTATAGGTGTGGATGGTTAATTCAAACTTCAAGTTGTTTTAAGCCTGGTCAGCTAGGCAGTATGACAGCTTGTTGAGGGCCCCATTTGCCATGTTGTAATTATTTTAGCTTGCTAGAAAATTGATTTATAAATAACAATAATCTCCACTTTATGTATTTGGACAAGAGTGGCAATCTTCATTGCTACATTATAGCCAGCTTCAGCTTCAGCTTCAGCTTCAGCTTCCACAGAAATTGATTTGAACATTGTTAGTAAACGTATCCCTTAATAAACATTCCTTGCTTGGACTCCTCATATTCTCCTTAACCAGTGTATTTTCCAAGTTGAGCAGGAGATTTGGTCTTTGCACGAACCAACAGAGCATCTCGAGTCTCCTCCACATTATCTGGTATGCCTCCCCACTTCTGGAGGCAAGTGTTTTGAAGGGCTCTTGCATATGAGAATGATACGTGCCATGGGTTAGGAGCTTGGTTCATTGCATTCAAGTTCAGGGTAGCCTACAAGAACCGCTCAACGAAAACAATTCAACATATAAGCACCTAATCACTTTAAAATCTTACATAATCTGAGTGTGTTCAATTGGCTAGTTCAGAAAGGTTGCTTGCCATGATTCCAGGGACGGCTGGAGGAATTCTTTGGCGGAGAAGCTTAAGGGTATAGTCAGCAACCTGCTCTGGTGTGGCCTTGTCCTTGGACTCTGCACCAGGAGTGACCATGTTGGGTTTTGGGAGGATACCTTCAAATACGACATTGTTCTCAGCAAGGTAGAAGAACACCTCAGCCCAGACCTCGTTTACCACTTTAAAAGTCCGGTCAATACCATTCTCACCATCAAGCAGGATCTCAGGTTCAACTATAGGTACCAACCCATTTTCCTGCAAAATCACAGAACAAATGGCTAGCCACTGAAAATTGAACTATAAATTACAAATGTTAAAACATAGTAATATGTTACAATTAACAAAGGCCAGCTTACCTGGGAGATGGCGGCAAAACGAGCAAGACCCCCAAGCTGCTTCCTTTACAGCCAGTGCAGATGGGCCATTGGGGATGCTAACGACAGTAGGCCTATATTATCAATCAGAGTAAAAAAAGAAAGGTTTTTAGCTTTTCCAGGATAGCTAGTAAGCTAACAGTCCAAAAAGAAAGCTGGAATTATTGTCAAATATGTACCATTTTGCGAAACGAGCTCACTGTTGGTAGTAAGCAGCTGACCGATAGCCAAGACCATCAAAACCTTGTCACCATGACTCACTATTTGAACCAGGCCAGGGAACCAGGCCCTGCAGTGCTCATGATTTCGTTCTTTGTATAATTTAGCAGAGGATTGGCTGTATTATTAGCAAATTGAGCATATGTTTTGGCTTTCCTTGCCAACCTTAATACCTGGAACAATGTTTTCCTCAACAAGAACATCAACCATCTTGCTGCCATCACTGATGGATTGGTAGAGTGTCTCTTCAAAAAGGATGGCACCAGATATGTATTGGCCAATGCCAGAGTACTGACAAGTATTGTCCGGTATGCCTGCCGGTTTGTGTCAGTGTTCTCTAACCCAGTTGAAACTAGACGCTTCCCACATATAGCATTTGACTCATCCATAGCCAAAATTCCACTACCAGGAGATGCAACAGCTTTCTACACCCACCAGTCACATATCAAACAAAAGCCTATAAAAGCAATAATTTACTTATGCTAAGTTACTGCTTTATTAGCTATGCTACCACAAATTGGTAATAGAAAACATAAAACGTACTGCGGTCATGACAAGCTCATCAGCATGAGCCAGCCCGGACAGTGAATACTGAAGACTCAATTGGGTGGCACCGAATCAGAGGCCGAAGGTTGATGAAGGGTCTGTCCCTGAACCCACTCAGACTTGTTTAGAATGAGTGATGACTTGAGGAGAGAGGCAAAGGCCTCTGTCCTTAAAAATGAGCTGATATGAACACTATGAAAGTTATAGTTATTGCTCTACTTTTTATTTCATTGCCTCTCAGTGGTTCTCTGCCTTCCTTGACACTGCATTTTTTTTTCTTTAATTCTCTAGTTATAATTGTACACACTCAGTGTGAGATATTTGTTTGAGGTTGTGATTCAAAGATCTATCAATGGTTACCAGGTGCTGATGATAACTTGGGAGGTGAAGTGAAATTGGCTTTTCCATTGCTCAAAAACATACCTGTACGGCTATATAAATAGAAGGGGACAACTTCTTGACTATTTTAGCAATGTAAGTTCAGAGGATGTGCTAAAACAGTGAAATATTTAATTTTACCAATTTCCCCCTTTTGTTCTGAATTCTTAGGGGAAGCAAGGTAGGACTCTTAAATAGTATATCGGAAAAGCTTATAAAACCAAATTTCCAGCGCCAATTGATTTGTGGTCACCCTGTCATATGCCAACTCAATCTCAGAACTGGAAACTTGCAAGTTGCAGCATATCAATTCTATTCCTCATTTTTCACAACATCAGTAGGCCTATAGACCAAAAGATCTAGCAATTTTTTTGTTTTTATACCAAAAATAGTGGACCATGAAAGGGTTAAGATCAGCTCAAATCACCCAAAAAGTCCATCAGAGAAGATTTCCTTTTTTGGACAGGCCCCATCTGGGTCCTTAAACACCTTCTTGCTATACTGTCTTTTACACTCAGTTCTAGGCCATACACTTGATTTTAATTTTAATTTTAATTTTGCCTTTTTTTTTTTTTTAATCTGAGTCGTTTTGCAAGATGTTGCCACAAATCACTAAATCAAAATTGTTAAAACGGACGAGAATATGATGAAATCTATAACTGAAAAATGAAAACAAGTAAAAGAAAGAGCCCAAACTGTATTGAAATTCGGTTCAATGCAACCTCAATACAACAAAAAAACTTATAGTTGTTCTTCTGAATATTTAAACGTGTAGTATACGTATATACAAAACAAGTTTCACTCTCATCTCCAAACAAGGGGGAGAGTTTCTTATTCATAAGCCAAAACATTTTAATTGTATGATAACCATCACAATCTAAAGGAATTAGCTTCATTCTACATCTAATAAACATAGGCCTTAACAAAAACTTCTTGTTTGGATTCCTCAGACTCTTCCTTACCACCAGTGTATCTACCGAGCTGAGCAAGTGAGTTGGCCCTTGCCCGAGCGAGCAAAGCATCCTGAGCCTCTTTCACATTCTCTGCTCTGCCTCCCCACTTCTTCAGACATTCCATTTGAAGAGCTCTTGCACATGAAAATGACACAATCCATAGATTTGGAGATTGATTCATTGCATTTAAGTTCATAGTAGTTTTGAATGGGGATTGCCCACCAGACAAGAACTGCTCAATCAAAAGAATTCAACAGTTTAGAACCTTTTCTTTTTTGTTTAGTTGTGTGTGAGTGTATGAGAGAGTAAGTTCTGTGCTTGCCATGATTCCTGGGATGGCAGGTGGGATTGTTCGCCTTAGGAACTTGAGGGTGAAGTTAGCCACTTGTTCAGGTGTGGCCTTGTCTTTACACTCTGCACCAGGAGTTACCATTCTGGGTTTGAGTAGCACACCTTCAAGCATGACATTGTTCTGAGCAAGGTAGAAGAACACCTTAGACCAAACCTTCTGGGCCACTTCAAAAGCCAAGTTAATGCCATGGTCATCATCAAGCAATATGTCCACCTCATTTAGTGGTACCAATCCATTCTCCTTTATGATTAAATGTTTTTATTTTTTTTATTTTTAGTATTAGGTCAACTCCAAAAATTAAATCACATATTGGTATTCTAGAGTTTTAGACTTGAGTTCTACCTGGGAGATGGCTGCATTACGAGCAAGACTCCAGGCTGCTTCTTTCATAGCTAGTGCAGAGGGGCCATTAGGTATGCTAAGGACTGGACGCCTATATAATAAAAAATTGTTGTCAATCTACGCAGAGTGGATGAATGATAATAAACACAAACAGATAAAAGCTTCACTGAAGTAAGAGTTACACTATTTTGAGAAACGAGCTCCTTGTTGGTAGTAAGCAGCAGAGCGGGAGGCAAGGCCGTCTAGGCCCTGGCACCATGATTCACCGTTTGAGCCAGGCAATGGAGCCAGACCCTGTGGGGAACAATTTTGGATATTAAATTCTATACAATTCTCAAGGTTATAAGTGCATATTAGAATTACTTCACCAAGTTAACAATATGTTTTGCCTTACCTTGTCAACCTGAATACCAGGAATTATGTTTTGCTCAACAAGTACATCAACCATCACCCTGCCATCAATGGTGGATTGGTAGAGTGTCTCTTCAAACAAAATGGCACCAGAGATGTACTGACCAAGACCAGGAGCAGTGATCAATAGCGTTTGGTAAGCAAGGCGGTTAGCCTCAGTGTTCTCTAACCCAATTGAGGCTAGACGCTTTCCACATGTAGCATTTGATTCATCCATGGCCAAAATTCCATGTCCTTGGGATGCAATAGTTTTCTACACCCATCAACAATAAAACATCAGAAGATTTCCCTTTCCAAGTCATCTTCTACACCCAACTAAATTGTTATGGAAAAGTTTATAAGATTTCTAGAACAAATTCCCGATAAAGTTTTAGCAAAAAAAGGAAAACAAAGATATCGAATTAAAAATGTACCGCGGTCTTGACAAGTTCATCAGCAAATGTGGTAGCATACACAGTGAGTGCAGAGGCTGCAACAGGATGGCACCAGACTATAGAGGTTGAGTTCTGGTGAAGGGTCTTACCCTTAAGCCATTGGGACTTGTTTAGAACTAATACTGACTTAAGAAAAGATACAGAGGCCATTATCTCCGAGAATAAGCAGGTTGACAAAAAAACAATGGAGAAGCAACTAATGTTTAACACAAACATGTGTGCTCTGGTTCATTGCTTTTATAATTATAGGACTTCAGCTTAAGCTGGAATTTTCTTGCGAGTTGCAACCCATCAGATTAAAGAATAAAGTTAAGAAGGGGTTAATTGGTAAACCATTAAATTGGAAACTAGCTGTTAAACCATGTGATACACGGAAACTTTAAGAATGGTCATAGGTTAAACAAAATAAATAATAAGAATATTTCTTACAGTATTCTAAAATTAGGTACAATAAATATCATTATTAACATTTAAAATATTCTAAAACAATTGACAAGTTAGGTTGATAGCTGATTATCATGTTAGAACTTAGAATCATTCTCCAATTATTAATTCAACATTTATTCATTTTCCATTTCTTTTTGTCATTTTAAAATTTTCTGGGTTTTCTACCGAACACCGAAGAGGCAAGATGAGAAACTTGCTGTCCAAGAATTTGAATTGAAGTGTCAGCAAAATCATCCACTATCATAAATTTTCAAATATCAAATTGGTTTTTTCATTTATTATAGGGGAAAAAAATGCAGACTTTCAACGTTGTCATTATTAAGAAGAATAACCCAAGAGGCAGCACAGAAAAATTTTGTTTTACTGTCAAGCAAATAGGTTGATTGGTTAAGGGGTTAGGAAATGAAAAATGTATCATAGGAGTCATATGACACAGTCCATGGAAATATATCGTAGGAGGCTTGTATACTTGCTTGTGTGCAGTGGCAACACGATTCTAACTTCGTTAAAAACCATGAAACTTAGCATAAACTAACTCCCTTGTTCCTTCAATTCCTAATTATCTCCATGTCCTTCTCTTGCACCCCATTTGCTAACCTTCAATGAAATGGAGTAAACCATGAAGGATGATATCAACAGTTTGAGTTATATTAACTGAAAATAAATCACACAATAGCTCAAATTGAAGTTTTCCTTCATGACAAACAGTGAACAATGTAGCAGCAAATCACCCCAAGAGTAATGCCTTCTGCGACAGAGACATATGGGTCATACACTCCTCAGGTGCCAATCCTGAAGAATAACAACAGAAACTAGGAGATTCCCAAACAGTTCCATCATGGATAATTGACCAACAGAATGTATTTGGCATAACTTGGAAGTTGTATCATAGTAAACTAAGATTGCCCATCAAAGAATTGTGCAATCATTCATAAAATGCTTAGCCTGATCTTCACATGTTTTTACTTTTTTTTCTCCATACAACATTACTAAAGGGTTTCTCTGAGACAGCTGATTGCAATGGTTCCACCAGTGGCCTCATTTAGAAACCTACCAAATCAGGCTCCAAATGTAACTAAGCAATCATACAGATTAGTATGCCCCTTTAAAAGAAGCCCATGTGAACTATGAAATGTTGGCTGTGATCTTCATCTGGTTTTACAGTGTATATTCGTGCAATAAAATTAGTTCCACGTATATTTCTCATTCTGTACTATGAAGTTCCATTTGACAAAATTGTAACACACACTGGTCTGACATGTGACAACTAAATGTTGTGAACCAACTATAAAGAGAATTGTTCTTGTCCACTCCAAAATTTAGTCACTGGGTAAGAGATACCAGGCTCTATGTAAGATACGTGGATGAAACCCAAAGTAAAACATATGTTATCAATGATGTCATCACTTCAAAACTCCTTGGTCCTCTAAATACAGGTATAGGGGGAATTATGGATACCATCAAGAAGGTTCCCAACAGCCACGAGGCAATAAAAGCTCCGGCCCTGCAACAAAGCAAAAAACTTTTATGATGTGAACCTACTATTAACTTTGCTGAGAAGTTTGGAAGAGGGAAGGTATGTTAACTACTAAGAAACGGCCATAAACATTATGCATAATTTGGGAATTGGCATGACCTAGATATGCTTCTAAATTGATAATTTCAAGGGATTTTTTAAGGAATGACATGCATATCATTCACATACCCATAAAGAAAAGCTCGGAGTTTGCTCTTCAGCCGATCATATACAAAATATACAGTAGCCATCAGAGAAACTGCTACCTGAAGCGTTGGCCCTTCCTCAGTTGGAAAAAGAGCAGTGAGGACTCCAAGTAACAAAAATGCAATGGATGTTTTTACAATGAACTTTGTCGATGGAGTTTGAAATCTGCTTCTAACAAACTGCACAACGCGGGACTGATTTACTTCCCTGACTTTTTTCTTAATGTCAATTTTCGGGTTCCTTCGTTCATAGAACTTCTGCATGATTATTTTGTCATGTGCCGATTCAATTGCATCAACACTTGGTTTGTGTCCTGCATATTTTTGAATTAGGAAGTTCCTTGCAGATTGAATTTCTTCTTCGGAAGCTTCCCTGCTTATTCCAAGTCATTTGTATGGATCCCTCACATCAATTCTTGGGAAGACAGCTGAATTACAGGCACGGAGCAGCATTTCAAAGAGTGAATGATGTTCAATTTGTAAGAATTTTTGCAGAAATAAACCAGGATGAGCATTGATATACCATTTATTGGATCGAACAATAATATGCATATGCTTGAAAAGAGTCAGAAAGAGCAATTCGTAGTTTACTAATATTGCCTTTCATTGAATGATCCACCATATTAAATTGATAGGTTTCAAATGCAGGATTCATTAACATATCTCTTAAGGAACTAAACTAGTTATTAACATATATTTCAACACACTCTCAGATCATGTCAGCTAGGAAGTGTGATAAGAAATCTGCAAGAAGAAACATCATCAGTCCATAATTTATCCAGTCATGCAAATGTTAAAAATCAACAGTTTCCTCCATAAAATCTTAAACTATCAATCCCCCCTCCCAAAACAACAAAAAAGAAGAAGAAGAAAGAATTAGGCTTTACTAGTCAGTTGCCCACACGTTCCAAAGGCATTAAGTATTTTGTAAAACACGGAAAATGAAGAACTAACTCAACTCAACCAATTGATGAACCTCAACACAATAAAACTTCAGCATTAGCGAGAGAGCTGATGGAGAAGACTACAAAAATTAAAATATAAAAGAAAAAAGTAATGATAAATCCTATTTTTCTCTTGACGTTCGAAATGAGTCCTATAATAAATTTACATTCCTAATAGCTTCTACTTTTAAGATTTCTTTCCAAAAAAGTCATAAATTTTAGATTGAAACTTTTTATACCAATTTTACACTTATTTTTTATTTTTAGTTTAAATATTGATTAAGTGAAACAATTTATTTAAAATCATGGTATAAAATTAGAAAATTAATAAATTTCTTATGTAATCATTACTGAAAGAATAAAAAAATTAAAATTAATAAAAAGTTCCCATTATCTCATTTCATATGTTTTTCTAAAAATATTTTCAGAATTTTTTAATTATTATTTTCAAATTGATGTTGGATTACTATTGTTATTGTTTTTTCACCATGATAACCAAAAAAAAAAAAAATCTAAACTCATTTTGTAAGGAAAAATAGAACAATTGAAATATGAATCTAAAATTACTTATGAAGAATTTTTTATTTTATTTTTGCAGGAAAAATATTAAAGGGGATGACAGAAATCTCATTAATTTTAATAGATTTATTCTTCTACTACTTATTAAATAATGAATTTTAATATTTTAAAATTAAAACTAAAAATAAAAATAAGGGTAAAAATGATATAAAAAGTTTCAATCTAAAGTTTAGAACTTATTTGGAAAGAAATCTTAAAAGTAGGAATTATTTAGAATGTAAATTTATTATAAGATTTATTGGAATGCCAAGAGAAAAGTCTTTTCTCAATAAAAAAATCCGATTTACTCTTGTACCCCCCCCCCCCCTCCCTCCCTCCCTCCCTCTAGAGGCAGTTTCTCATTGAACTGGAATACTTGCTTAACTCTACAAAAAAAAAAAAAAAAAAAAAAAATGCCACTCAAATGTTTTGTCAATGCTAAGTTCCAAACCTAAGAAGAAAATCAAATGTAAAAATTACCAAAACCAACTAATGATAAGTTACCAGTTGATCCATTTTCCACATCTCCATAGGAAGCATCCATGGCACTTTTGATCAGTAGAGTTAGTCCTGTGGTGTATCGTTGTCTAGAAGCAGCCCAATAAGCTCTGTACAACAACATGGGAAAAAGAAGCAACATGAATTATGATCGTTAAATTGTTCGACCATACCAAGTTCAATAGGTAATGACATAGAGCAGACTTTTCCATTTGGAAAAACTGCAGCGTTACTTTATCTTTCCCAGCACTGGAGAAGACTGGTACTCGCTTATACAGTGAGTTCAATCCACGCACAGGTAGCTGGAGACAACATCTTGAACATCTTGAAGGACTTCCACTCAACCCAGAGATATACATTATTATAACTTTATAATACTTATCACTGCTAAGCTGAATCTGCTAAGTAAGACCATGAACCAATGGCTGCAACAAAATAAACATAAAATTACGGTTGTTGACTATAAAGTAAAGACCAGTGAAATATCGTATTGCTGAAAGTGGCATCTGAAGAAATGAAGATATATGTAGCGATCATCGATTGTGTGCTATAAACCCAAAGGGACAATATATAAGTCTATAACTAATATAGTGATCGTGTGCATAAAACATCGGTCAGTAAATAAACTTTACTTCATTAGACAACAACATAACAATGATGGGAGTCATGGGACTACACAATTGTAACCTATTCGGCAGGGAAACATCTTGAACATTCAAAATAAACACCTTCGCATAACAGTATGGTATCATCAGTCTCATGATATTAAGGTAGTTAAGCATATAGAATTTCCCATAGCAGCAGCTTGGAGATTATGTTCACCTATAAATTCCAGCCACCTTCTTGGTTTCATAAAGAGGGATGCCCAAATGACCTTGTCCTTCATCTCATTGCAGCAATGTATATATATAGAATTTAAAGAAAGAAGCCCATTTACAAAAAGTAATCATCCATCTACTTTTAGAAGCCAATGGTAAGCTTAACCAGAACCGTGTTGCTGAAGCAATTTATCTGAGCGAGAACAAAGCCCAAAAGCTGACCAATGAATATAAATACGATATTCCTTCTGTCTAATGAATCCAATTTAAATAAATGAATGAGAACAAGTAATTGGTGCTTAAAAGAAATGAACTTTACATATGATTCGCCACTGGAATCCGAAAATCAACATAGTGAAATAGTTTTCTAAAATTAGTGAAAAAACCACACCTTGATAGATGAGGAAAATGGGTACTTCAAACAACCTTCGTTTCCTTGACTTTGGTCCTTCTCATAGTAGAACTGATAGAGCGAGGACGATAAATCTGCAACAGGTAGGAAGGTTACGGCGCGAGGGATCACAGAAAACCCCTGCTTACAATCTTTGAACGGGACGTTATAAGAATAAATTTACTAGTGTTGGCATATTCAGTGACTCCGTTGTAGTCTAGTTGGTTAGGATACTCGGCTCTCACCCAAGAGACCCGGGTTCAAGTCCCGGCAACGGAAACTTTTATTATATATGGTATGAAAAAATTTATTTATTTTTTCCATTTGATCTTCATTTTTTTGTTACTTGGATATTTTAATTTATTTTTTGTTCCTTTTGATTTTTCCTCTGCGTTTTGAGTAGAACAGAATGGGAGGAGTCCTTTGGTGCAAAAAGGGAGCATTACAATAATGGGAAAAAAAATAAAAAAAAGGGGACATTACAATATCTTTCTCATACTTGAAGAGTCCAATTATGACTAAATAATAAATAAAGCTCCCTGCAGATTTGACTATTATATCCTAAACCAATGAGTTATGACTACAGATTCATCTGCAACATAATTGGTACCAGTTTCAGAGTAAGGTTTCCAAGAGTTCCCACCAGGAACTGTCATAGTAGACTACACAAATGAATCCTAGACTAAAAGCTGTGCAAGTACCACTTAACACCCCACGGTTCAAACTGCAAATCATCATCTATGCATGCTCTGATCGGAGAAATAACATCAGATTACCACTCACCCAATGTAAGCTGCATGAGGGGTAGAAGCATGTATGCAGCATGGTACCTGGCAGAACATCATGCAATTTTTCGAAGGCAAGGAAATGTTATTGTAGTGCTTGAACTTTCTTTTAAAGAATTATAGCAGAAAAGTGGTAATTACTAATTAACTAATATGACATTACATGTAATATGTACATCTTAATACGTAACTGTGCAATTATCATAGTCCCCTGTCAGGATGATAACGTCATAGATGTTACACACCATTTGACTGTACAAATATAAAAACTGTTCTTTGTGGAGTTCCATCATCCAAAATGGCAACCTAAAAAGCAAATACAACAAAGCAAGAAATCAAGAACTGAATTCTCCAGCAATGTCTGCACAATTTACATTGGAACGCATCAAAACAATAGTCTAATCCTCACTACTGGAAGACTAGGATACTACCAAGATTCTAGCAGCAGCTCAAGAGTGTTTAACAATGCTTAAACTATGAAACTCATTTATAAATGTATTAGAATTTCAGCAGATAACGTGAACAAAGGATACATAAAATATATATACCAGACAATGTCATCATCAAGACTGGAAGAGAGTTACAGTTGCAATATAATCATTCTTCATTACCTGCTAATGTCAACAAAAGATTATTAGCAGTCCCCTTCATGGCCACACTATAAAGTTTGGTATATTGTCTTAGTAGGCACTAGACTTCTATAAAGATTCAGGTTTGATACTCTCTCTTTTTCTTTTTCTTGTACTTTTTCTGGGCAATGAATCATAGGTGAAAAAAAAGGACCTATCATAAGCAACCCACCTCAAAGGCAACATTTTGATAACCATATACAAAAGTAGATCCAAATAGATTGCTTGTAGAACCTTGTGTTTGGATGGCAGCTGGGCCACAGTCACCAAGGATTTCCTACAAGTATCAAATCTTTTTATAGTTAATAATATTCCATGCCCATGATAGAAAACATGATACCAAGCACTTTATGAACCTGGATCATTACAACATATTCCAGAAAGTATGTTATTGAACATGAAACTTTTTATAACTTAAATGAAAACGTTACCTTAACTTGTTCCCACTTTGTGCTAGGTGTAATAGACCTCTGTTTGCAGTTATTTACTTCCTGAAAAGATCCCCCAACTGCAGGAGACAAAACCAACATCAAATTTTATTTTATTTTATTTTTTCTGTGGGAGAAATAAAAAAACATTTTATCACTCTTCAGACCAATAAAAATCTACACACAGAAAATAGCTTGCAATTAGTACCATAGATAACAAAATTGCACTTCATGTATGAATTGAAATCAGCATGACCAGGATAGTTTGTATGCAAAACAAACTTCTTGATTTTATGAGTCTGCAAACACAACAAAAAAAAAAATCTTCTAAGCACAATGATGCCTTACACATCATCATGATTATACCTGAAACCGAATGAGATATAAGCAGCAAACCTGTCCATCAAACAAGATGTCCAAACCACGAGTAAAATAGTTGTAGAAATAATCACCGCAAAGTGTTGTCCGCTGATGGAGGTCCGAGGCAGAGTGAATAACCATTTGATCTACCTGGACACTCAGCAGACTATCATATCCACCAATAGGACTAATATGGAATGAATTAGTAAATACTACAGCTTAGGCAGCAGATTAGAAATGAACAATGAAACTATAAAGTAGTATAATAACAGGAACAAGAAGTAATCTCAAGAAAGAGAACGCCCTCTTAGCAGCCCATATTCTCTTAAGCGGTGTTTCGGAGTTTGGAGAAAGGGGAGGAAGTGGATACCATTCTTCATGTTTGGATGTTTTACTAAGGAAGGAGGGGAGGGAAGGGGAGAAGGAGAAAAAAATTGTCTTATCCCTTACTCTCCCTCTCCCAAACACACTCTTAGTAGAAAAATATTTTCCTCCTTAGAATGAACAAAGGTTTTTTAAGTCAATTTAAATCTCCCCTTACATCACAAGGGAGTTAATTAAATAGACATGAACAGGAGAAAAATCATCAGCTTCAATGTTTTTCAGACCATGAGCTTTGTCTTCAAGCAAGTAGTACCTTCTAATAACCAAACATCAGTTATGCAACCACAAATACAAGTGCCTATGGATTTAATCCCAAGGCAATTCATATAAGCTCTAGACTGTAAAAAGGTTATGTAAAGGACAACTTATTCATTTCCAGTCAGACATAATATTACAATCATAATTCCAGTCAGCAACCAAAAAGGTAACAGCTATAAGTTATACTTAAGCCAAAAGCGTGCAATTCAATCTTAACAAATGACTAAGTAAAGGAGCAGACCAAAGTAAAAGATAACCGCTTAACAAATAGTTCAAAACTAACATGAAAGCTCTTCTGAAGAATACAGCTGTCAAACTAAAATTGAGTAGGTGAAAATCTTCATTTGTTTATCTTTTTTTCTTCTTTTCTTTGTGACATGTCATTCATTCAACTATATGAATCCTTGTTTCTATGTCAAAGTATACTTGGTGAAATAACTTTGACATATTTGCAACAGATGCTACAACACCAACAAAACTAGCTCGAATTCTTCAGCGAGTATGCATCCTTACAAGACCAGAAAGCATGACTCAAATATACCTGTTTTTGATGAATCCCACAAGGACGACCTAATTCAGCCCACACATCCTGCAGAAAACAGAAAACTCAGTATATATAGAGAATAAGTAATCAGCTTAGGGATGAAAATCAATTTGGCTTCTCGTCAGAACACAATCTGTCTTGAAGATGACAAAGAAATGGAAGTACATACTTGTCAAACAGCAAAACAACACTTGAGCTGAATCACATGAGAATTAGAACTTGCCTGTGGGGATGCACCAAAAGGAATATGTTGATCACCAAGTGTAAAGTACAATTCTTCACCAAGCTGGAGAATACATAAAGAGGACTGAATTAGACCTATAATAACAGTCACTTGTGTTATCAAAAAAATGAAAAATAGATAAATTAAATAGAAGATGGAAGTTACCCAACAGGCCAGCTACAGAGAAACTCAAAAGAAAAGAAAAGAAATAAAGAAGATAAATCCTATTCCTTTGTTAGATCAAGGCTGCATATGAAACCAAAACTTGACAACTTTTTTTTATAAGTAAAATTTCTAAAAGAAAAAACTTGACAACTGAAGCTAACAAAAAGAAAAGGTAGAAGCCAATCATAATCTTTCAGTAAATTCAGCTATATAATGAGCCCAAACCTTAACATGAACCTCTTCCATGTAAATGCTGCCAACAGGTATTGGAGGAGCAGAAGCCTTGTCCATTAAGTATCCCACACCAACTTTTTTGTCAGAGGAACTATCATATATGGAGACACGGCATGTAACTGGTGTGGTACCATCCGGAAACTCCAACGGCAATTCCGCTTAAATAATGGAAAGGGCAAAACTGAATGGATGCGATTATGAAGATTCAATGTAACAATCAAAACTCAGGATAGTTTAATAAATACCTTCCCGCTCATGGCAGCAATTTGTATACTGACTAGGAATTGGAAAGGCAAAGGAAAGCCCCTACCAATAATAGTCAACAGAAAACTATCATTTAATTACAGAATTATGCAGAGAAGAAACCATAACTTTGCAGTAACTATAAATTCCAAATTTCACATACTGGGTAGAATAGAGTGTAGACACCTCTGTCTTTACTGAAAATTCCAGGAAAGGTTGGCCCAAAAGCTTGATATACAGCTACAAAAGTAGCTAGATTGGACGGTCCCCTACAAGTAGAAAGAACAATGAATAATGTATACACACACAAACATGTTACAGCATATAATTTTCCCAATTCTTGGAGTTCAGTGATTCACCCAATCAAAGAAGTGGCGTAACGCATTTGTAGCCGTTTCACATCAAAAATTTCAATAAGACGTAGTCTCTACAATTGTATATGAAAGTTAGATCATGAAAAAGTACTAATGACAGTAATAGCAGCAACAGCGTACTAATGACAGGAACAAATCCAAGATTCAAAATGAAAAACAATAATGAAAGCAACAAGTTCATGTTACCACCCCAATCTTGTGTAGTTTCTTACATATAAGGCTTCACACAATTTTTGTTAAGCTTTTTAATTCAGTATTGATTGTCCATATACACCCACACTGTGAGGTTTAAAACAGTGGACACACTATATTTGTGACGTGATAAAATCTGCAATAAGATTTCTCGGTGTCGTTAATTGGGCCCAATCAATTTTGTTGCAAAAGTCTTACGTTTTCTTGTATCAGATAAAGGAAATGGGACAGTAGATTGTTTGAATAATTCTCGCTTCTCCCATTATGGAGCTCATTAATTGTCACACCAAATCTTTCGTTTTGGACTATTCTGTGTAATGCCAATATGGATTTGCAATTTATATCAATGTTCAGTTTCCCTTTAAAAATACAAGTAAAGAACAATACAGTTGTCAGTATTCACGAACTGAATTTGCCACGTAATTATGATCTTAAACGATCATGATATGAAAAGGAAACCATTTTTTCTTCTAGATAAATATATAATTGCCAGAATAACCGACAAAAGAAGGAGGCACCGAAAGAGTGGAGGGAGAGAAAGAGAGTATACCTGTGACCAAGGATCAAAACGCAAATGAAAACCATGGTCAGGAAAGCTAACAACAACATCCAACTTTAGGGGCTCCTGCATCCAAGAAGCATGACAAAGTAGAAAGAATGATCTAAGTAAGCTTCTTATGAACCAAAAGAGCAGATGGTTCATAGTGTCAGTAGCATCAACTAAGTTAATAAAAGAATAAAAGGCTTTGCTGAGTGTGTGATAAAAGACGGTAAGAATTTATGGTGTCTTTGTATGGTGAACAAGACAGGGAATAATTAGAAATCATAAAGAACTTAAGGACTAAGACAAACCTCGTCAAAATACTTCACATGGACGACATCATATATGCTAGGCTTCTGCTCTATCTGGGAAAATGCTTCGCAGATTGGCATCCCTGAAACAACAGATATGACAGGCTCAGCTAATGAGACAACACCAAGGTAAGTTAAGGGTGAAGACAGTCTTAATTTCCCCACTGCCTAAATTCTTAAGTCAGCAGAGATTTTGCTTTTTGATACCAGTTATCTAAACAACAAACAAGACTCCACGACACTAGTACACCGAGTCAGCGAGCAGGTGACTTTTCAGACCAACAATTTTTTAAACTATTCCACCCACAAGCAGATAGTATGAAGTATGAACAAATAAATGTCGGTGTTCAAATTGGAAAGTGGAACCCAGAAAGCACAGGTAAGTTAACCAATCCATTGCATGTGAGAGAACAATAAACTGTATTGTAATTCAGTACGCCCCTTTAGTTCTCTAAAAATGGGAAGCTCGCCTGTACCAGAAGAACTCGTTGAAAATAAAATTTAAATCGATCGGTATCTTTTATTTCCTTATATGTTTTCCAACAATTCACGTATCAACTCAGATTCTATTCAAAATTAGAAACTTGGTCGAACAATAATTCTTAGGATAAACGATGATCGGTTCATGCAATTATTAACAATGATGATGATTAGCGCAGTAATAGCAAATTACCCAGAGAGAAAGGTCCGATTCCAAGACCGGGTCGAAGATCGAGAACAATGGCGCCCATGGCCGTGCCCTCGCAGCGTCGCCTTGGTCGCTGCAACATATCTCTCTCGTCTTCTGGGTTGTGTCCGTTCGGGAATTGATTTCTGTTTATATGCGTAACGGCTTGCTTTTACGAGAACTGGTTTTGTCTCCTACAGCACGAAATGACAAACCCGTAGGATTATCGGGTCACCGTTATCCGGGTTCGTCGGGCTATTTTTATTATACACGAGGCTAGTTTTAGTTTGTTAGGATTCGTTTCCCTTACAGGACTCATGACTATATTATCCAATTGATTCTTATACCGTATTTAATATTAATATGTGCCAAATGAGCTCTAGTTGTTTTTCAGCCAGATAATTTAAAATGTGAAATAGGCCCTTCTTTATCTTTATCTTTTTCTTTTTTTACTTCAAATATTTTGACTCGTACAAAAAAAATTATTTTACTTATACTCAAAATATTGGAGAATTGGAAAAGGTAATTAATATAAGTTAGTCAAAACACTTTTGGAGTTTATCAAACTTGTACTAACATGTAAAGCAAGCTCAGTTACAAATTTCAATGATATCTTTTTGGATAATAAATTATTTTACATATATTTGTTTTTAGTTAAAATGAGATGGCTGCGTTAATTTAGTGAGTTGGTTGGTGTAATAGTCATTACCATGAGTGATTCAACTGTATTTATTATCTTTATCATTAATGAGATTCAATTGTTGACTCTTCTAAAAGGTTTGTATTTAGAGTTTAAAAGCAAACACTGCCCAAGATATTTAGAATTTGAGTTTTCACTATTATATTCTATAATTTGTAATTAATCTACTTTCTTCCAAATGATAAAATATTTTGGAGGATAAAATTCTCAACACTTAGTACACATATAATCGATTTTTAGTATGTCAACATTTTTGTGGATTTGATTTTAATGTTTTTATTGATTGAATTAATAGATGTCATTTATTACTTATTATTATTATTTTTTAATTTCAAATAGCATTTTAAAATTCAGTGTAATAGTACTGGATGTTGTTTAGTCAAGGGAGTATTATCTGTGATTAAAGATGCAAATTATGACCTTCTTACTGGAGTATTTTATAAGAAAGAAAAAATATGGTGCTGTCATTATTATCTGGTGACTAATAAGTTTCTTTTTACTTTTTCTTCTTTGAAATTAATGTATTTGGCTTGAAGAGTACCTGAGACCTATTTTCTTATGATGTTTCACATATTTTACTCTTGGTCAAAGTTCCAATAGTTTCCTTCATTAAGAAAATAGAAAATATCTATAAAACATGCAAAGTATTTTGTCTTCTCCTTTTGGATTATTATATTTATATTTGAATGATTAAAATCTATCCATATATATATATATACACATGTATAATAAGTTAGACATATTTAATTGTTGCTAGCTTCTAGATGAAACTTTTTTAATACCATACATGATTCATTGTTATTTATTATTATCAGAGTAATATTTGCATAATCACTCGTTGATCAATTTGTATTTATAAGATATGTAAATAATTAAACATTAACAAAATTATTTTATTTAAATACAATTGAGTTAAATATAACAATTGAATTACCAGCCTTAGCACGACTCAATTTGCATGATTCTAGGTCTTAGGCCTATTTCCCGCCTCATGTTGCAAAAAAATTTAACAATTGAAAATTTGTTATATTCCAAATTACGAGGAAAAGGGAATAAAATGATGCAATTATAATAATTATTGACAAGGTTACTTATGATAATTATTTTATTTTTATTTCTTATGATACTAAAAATAAGTTTGATATGCATGAATGATTTTTGTAAAATTATAATGTAAATAAATACTTTATAATGAAATTATCATTCATTTTCATTATTTGATAGTGTTAATAAAAAATAGTCACTCAATTTCATACATTTATTTAATAGATGTTTTTAGTCATGAAATTACATAAAATATTATAATAAAATTACTAAATATTTATAATATAAAGTAATAAAACTTTAACTTAATTTATGAAATTTATTAATTTCTTAGTTTTTATAATTAATTATTTAATTATTATTTCTTATACTTTTTACTTTATTTACTTTATTGTTTCTTAATACTAGTGTTTTATTTTAATATTTTTTTATTAATATTTAATTAAATATTTATTATTTTTATAATTTAATATGATATGATAGGTATTTTTAACATTTAACTAAAATTAAATAATTATAAATTTTTATTTCATTATTTTATGTTTATTTAATGTGACAGTTAATGATTTTTTTTTTCTTTGACTAAACTAAATTTATTTATTTATTTATCTATAAATTTTTATTTAATCATTTATTTTATGTGATACAATAATACTTTTGTCATTTGATGTTTTTTACTTTTATGAAATATAATTAACATTCCGACTTTTGAGGCTAATACATACTAAACAAATAAATAATCATTTTATGCAATCATATAGATATAGTCATTTCTACTAAATTATAAACTTGATAAATAAATAAAAAATATATATAACATTTATTATAGTTATAGATATGTATTATTTAGGTTATAAGTTACGATTTGTAGAAATTTTAATTATAAAAATTATATTTATTAGAGGTTCCTTAAGAATATAATATTTGTTAATATTTTATTTTATTAAAAATAATAAGAATAATAACATATAAAGGCAAGGATTACTAGTAATTTTTGGTTATTGCCTTGTCAATTACTTGAAAATCAATCTTTTTATGAGAACGACTTTTAAAAATTATAATTATAAAAATTTTATTTATTGAAGGTTCTTTAAGAATATTTGTTAATATTTTATTTTATTTCAAGTAGTAAGAACGATACCACACACTTCAATTTCATGGTAGAGAAAAATACTCAAAAGGTGTAGTCAACAGGCAATTCAATTATTTTTATTTAGATTGCTTGTTGAAGAGAATTACCATAACATAATATTTTATTGGTAGAAGTAATTATTAAAATATAAATGTAATATAAGACAATTAAAAGCTTGGCAATTTCTTCACAGGTTAGCGTGGATCCACCTTGGATTCTTTTTTACCATACATCCCCTTTATACTTAATTTTAGACACCAAATCAAAGCGAAACTAATAAATGAGAATAGTGTTCCATGACTTTGATCATGTTTTTGGCGTTGAACAAAATTTTCCGAAAGTGGACCCCACATTTAATACCCTCTGTTTTTTTTTAATTTTTTATCGGTACCCACAAATCACGTGGTGGGCTTGAGAATAGAGAATCACAAGAGCCGCGTTTGACGCTTCTCCCAAACGGTGTAAGAGAAAAAGAAACTCCCCTACCACTTTGGACCAATACCGAGTGACCGTCTTTGGGTGTCGTGTCGTCCCGCTCGAGAGATATTACCATCAAAGCAAACACTGCCTTGTCACATTCCCACCCAGTCCATTTCCATGTGCCCACTAACCAGACCACACCGACCACAAACCAATCTGTCTGACTCTCAGAGCTAGGGTTTCTTTATTCGTCTTCATCTTCTTCGATTTATGTTATATGCTTATGGAACAAGAAGATGAACAGAAGCTAGCTTTGTCTATGTACAAGTCTTGTCTTCAAGTGGATGGACCAAGGAGCTTGGATGATGATTCGGTTAAGACTGTTGAGCTTATGAACATCGATCAATGTCGAAGAGTTCCAGAACTGGAGGATTCACAGCTCGTTGGAGTTTCGGTCAAACTAGCTAGCGATGCTGACGTGGCGGAGAGAGGAGATGGTTGTTTGCCTAATAGGGAGGTGAAGGTAGATATCAAGGTTGAGGAGACTAGTTTTGGGAAACGAAAGCGTGGTCGGCCGCCGAGAGCTCAGTCGAAAACGCCGCCGCTGTTGAGGAAGAAGAACGACGACGAAGATGTTTGTTTCATTTGCTTCGATGGTGGGAGCCTCGTGCTTTGTGATCGACGGTGAGTGCTTAATTCCGATACTTTTTTGAATTGCTCCTGTTGAATGATCCTTCGGAATTTGGGAACTTAAAGGAAACTAATTTTGCTTAATTGAGCCTTGCCTTAATTAGTTAATTTTAGAAAGGAAACTTCAAAAAAAGTCACTTAAATGAGCCGGAATTCTCTTTATTTAAGGTGGGGAAACCAAAATTTATGTTTATATAAACTAACGTATTGTGTTATTCAGTTCTCATAAACCTTTCCTTTCCGTTTCTATTTTCTTGGCCACCTAAAGTAGCAATTGTGGTTTAGGTTCCAAATGTTATTGTATGTACGATCCTTCAGTATCATTGGTGCGTTTTTGTTAGGGGCTGTCCCAAGGCATATCATCCCACATGTATCAAGCGAGACTGAGGCATTCTTTCGTTCAAGGGCAAAATGGAATTGTGGTATGTACCATGTTTAACTTTCTAAACTGGGTTCTGGCTGTGTATTGATGGCTTTCATGGAATACGTAATGGTATTATATACAGTAGGAAAAGAATCTCGTGTTTCTGGGTTTGGAATATAAGCTAATTTGATGATGTATTGTGCATGTTCTTGTTTTCTTTTACTTGAATGTAGACTTATATTGTTTAATTACTTTTTCTTCTTCTCAAAACTCTTGGCATCATTGATCTTCTTTAATGTAGTGTGATACTAATGTCAAATGTTTTAATTACTTTTTCTTCTTCTCAAAACTCTTGGCATCATTGATCGTCTTTAATGTAGTGTGATACTAATGTCAAATGTTAACTAGTATATTGTGCTGTTTACACATACACTCATAATATCAAGTTATTATGCTTGGTATTTAAATTTAGCTGATTAGCTCAGAACTTTTCATTGTATGTATTTCTCCCACTAATGGAAGTTTTTTCTTTTATATATATTTTTTGTTTTGTTTTTGGCTACTCAGGTTGGCATATATGTAGCACTTGTCGGAAGGCTTCTCATTATATGTGCTATACCTGTACATATTCTCTGTGCAAAGGATGCACTAAAGATGCTGATTATCTTCGTGTAAGAGGAAATATGGGATTCTGTGGAACATGCATGAGAACAATAATGCTTATAGAGAACTGTGTGCAGGGAGATAAGGAAACTGGTAGGCTACTCTAATAACCTTTCTTTCTTGGCTGGTTGCATTTACTCTCAATCTCTTGTTTATGCTGTTGTGGCTGCTGTGCGTACATGGAGTGGGGTGATTTTCAATATGTGTTTGGGTCATTTTATAATTTCCTTTTCTCATGCAACTTGGCAGTGTCAAGTGGATTTTGATGACAAAAGCAGCTGGGAGTATCTTTTTAAGGTGTATTGGGTATATTTGAAAAGAAAATTATCTTTAACACTTGATGAGCTGGCCCGAGCCAAAAACCCATGGAAAGAAGCTGCTGTTATGGGTGGTAAGGTTAAATATTCTAGTGACCTTTATCATGGTAAAGATAACAAGAATTCAGGTTTAGACAACTCCTGTGTGGACATGGAAGCAAATAAAGCTAAAAGAAGACAGACTAAGAAAATGCCAGAGGTTCTTAAAAAGGAGGACTTTCCAAGTATGAAATATTGTGGTGGCCATAGAGAAATGCCTTTGTCTGAAAGTATGAATTGGGCAACAAAGGAGCTGTTGGATTTTGTTGCGCATATGAAAAATGGTGATACATCTGTCGTATCTCAATTTGACGTCCAGGCTCTTTTGCTGGAGTATATAAAAATAAACAATCTTCGAGATCCTCGCCAGAAATGTCAAATTGTTTGTGATTCGAGGCTAATAAGTCTGTTTGGGAAAGCACGTGTCGGTCACATTGAAATGCTAAAGCTTCTTGAATTTCATTTTCTTATTAAAGAAAATTCCCCTGCAGAAAATACTACTAGAGTAGGAGTTCTTGATGATATTGCTAGTCAGGTGGAGGCTAATGGAAGTTATAATAACCAACTGATGATGAGTAGCAATAAGAGGCGTAAAACACGTAAAAAGGCCGATGTGCAATGGCCTAAGAATAATGGAGATGCATATGCAGCGATTGATGCTCACAACATTAACTTGATTTACTTGCGGCGCAATTTAATGGAGAATCTAATTGAAGATTGTGAAAGTTTTCATGAGAAGGATTATTGGTTCAGTTGTCCGGATAAGAATTCCTGGCAGTGATCAAAAGCAAGATATCTACAGGCTTGTCCAAGTTGTAGGTATTAACTTATGCAACTAATGCTTTTGTTATTTTTCATGTACAGTTCAAAGCATACTGATCGGATTTTGAAAATTGTTGACAACTATTTGTTCAGGTACAAGTAAGGTGGCTGAACCATACAAGATTGGCACAAGAATGACAAATGTCATGCTTGAAATTATAAATTTAGACAAGAAGGAACTCATATCAATTGATGGGATTTCAAATCAGGAGTTTTCTGAGGTGAACAGACATAATTTCCTCGTTTCTTTCTCTTTTGGTTCTTCTTTATTTCTTTTGGCAAGAGTGGGGGAGAGAGTGCTGGGTATTGGGAGGGAAACTGCTGCTAATGGTTAGCGAATTTATGTATCCAGGATGAATGCAGACGTTTGCGACAATGCATAAAATGTGGGCTCTCCAAGCGGTTGAGTGTGGTTAGTATGTTATAATGACTTCTATCTATGTTTCATGCTATTTTTTTCCACCTCCTAATATGGGGGAGTGTTGCTTGGTTGTAGGGTGAAATTCAGGAGAAAGTTGTGACACTTCAAGCAGTGAGAGTTATTGATGTAAGTTTCTTCCATTTTTCGACAAGCATTAAAGTATTATTCCCAATGGTTATACTTATTCTGAAATCACACTTCATATTTTGTTTCCTTTATCTGAATCAATAGTGACTTGTAAGAATGTTTATAATTCTATTGACTCTATTTTTGTAACATGGTCCTGTTCTTTTGATCTAGGTTCTAGAGGCTGAGATATTGCGGCTTAGTCATCTCCGTGATAGAGCAAGTGAAAAGGGACATAGAAAAGAATATCCTTTTAGGTTGCTCAAATCCTCTCTTCCCCCATCCTGCAGTGCACTTAAATGTTAATATTGAGCAACAAATATTTTGAGTGTATTACTATTGTTAAAGACATGCACACCATACATACTTATATATGGATATCTGCTTATTGAGCAAAATATTTGAGCATGTTTGCCTGCTATTGATTTAGCTTAATTGGGGATGCTTAGATGGATGGATGCTTCAGTTTTGAAAACCCATAGATTGCTACTTGTATATGTCCTCAATTTTAACAATCCTAAATGGTTTGTTCATGTGTTATTTTTTTCTTTTCATGATAGGTCATCCATCTAACATCTTTTTCAAATGTCGCATTTGTTAATTTTTTGTACTGAATTTGTCCCCCAGTGATGCATGGCTAAACTTGTGGCCATCTCATAACATTTACTTTGTTTTCTTATTTTACCTGGCAGTTGAACAAGCATGCAGTGAAAGTACTAATAATACACTGTAGAAATTGATTAGGTAGTGTGCTTTGATATTTTGTGTCAAATTAAGATGGTTGAAGTTAATTTTTAGTGTTCCTTGACCAACTTGCAAGCTGAGAGAATGTGTGGAGAAACTGCAGCTATTGAAATCGCCTGAGGAACGTCATCGCAGGCTGCATGATATGCCTGAGGTACACTCAGATATAAATATGGATCCAAATTGTGAGTCTGATGAAGGTTCTGGAAAGTTAGGTGAAAAGAATCAAGGTAGCTTCCATTTACTGATGAGGATCTTTTTTCCATTTTTATTTTTTTTTCTCATTTCTTCTAAAAAATGATAGGTCATGGTAATTGTGATAACTCATATGCAGATGACAATATAACGTCAAAGAATCCTGGTTTGAATATAAAAGAGGGGGACCGTATCTCTCCAAGAAGTGGTGCTGATGACCTTAGTACTGTTGGAAGCAACTTACTGAACATATCAGCCACCACTATTGAGCAAAGTGATAATAGATGTAAAATAATCAACCATATCAACCTCTAGTGCTTCAGGGAGTGCTCATTGCAATAATGCAGGAGTCGTGAGATCAAAATCTGTTGCTGATATTGCATTAGATATTTCACCTCTGAATCTCTCTTCAGCAATGGAGCAATCTCTTAATGATTTTGAGACTGAAAAAGTATGGCACTATCAGGATCCCACTGAGAAAATTCAAGGACCATTTGCCATGTGGCAGCTGCGTAAGTGGAGCACAAGCGGACATTTCCCTCCTGATCTGAGAATATGGCCCGTGAATGAAAAAAGAGATGACTCTGTTCTGTTAACCGATGCATTAAATGGGAAATGTTTTAAAAATGTGTCATTGCTGTTCAACAACCAACTCCCGACGGGAGTTGACTTTGCCTCGGATGACAGATATATTAGCTGCGATCGTGGGGGGAATAGAAGAACAAATGACATTTATACGAACAGTAAAAGCATCGAGGGGAGGTGGAACCAAAATCTTGATGACCCTAATGTTCATTGTAATAGTCATGAGGAATCTGTGAGGAGCAATGGATGGGACTCTTACTCTACTAGTTGGATGGGTCACAGTGGAATTTTTGAGAAGAGCCAGGACTCGTCAAAATGTGATATTTCTTCTCATGACAAGCCACAGTTCTGTCATTCACTGCCCTCAACTGCCTTTGCTGGGGAGTCGCATGAGGCTCTCTCAGATCAAGTAACCGAAGGTTATCGGATGGAGAGATACCCTGATGATAGTAATGAAAAGCAGAATTCAAATAAGACATCTGAGGGTCAAAGTAACAATAGACAGGGTTATCAGAAACAACCGGACAGTGAAAGCCATTCTGACCAATCTTCTGGAAAAAACTGGAGCAGACCTCCTGGTGTGAATGGTTCCTCTAGTTGCCTGGATTCCAACTCTACTTTTGTTTCTGTGACCAAAGGATCACAGCAACAGGAAATTGATTTTCCAGATTTGCCCAGTCCAACTCCTGTTAGTTCATCAAACTGCTGGGATTCTACATCTGCTTTTGTTTCTGTGACTAAAACATCACCACAGAATCAGGAAATTGATTTTGAAGAATTGCCTCCAACTCCTAAACCAAGTAATGAAAAATTGGAAAGTCAGGTTGCTGAAAACATACAGTCTGTGACTTCAGAAATCCCTGTTCAGGATGCTGGCCCTAGTTGGAGTACAGCTTCTAGCTTAGTGGCTGACTGGACCTCAGCTTCCTGAAGTAGCTGTTGAATGGAGAGGATATTCACCTACTTCAGCCAAACCTTCCGTTGAGAAGTGGGATCCAGGTCTTGTTTCTGCATCTTCTCTGAAATCAACTGAAATTCTGGATGATCATGCTGCTACTCCAACTTCAATAAGTGGTCAACTAATTCATTCTTCCCCATCTCATCTGTCTTGTAATCCATCTAGTTGGCAGGCAATCATTAGTGAACCCAATGAATTTAGCTCATTAGGTGATGAGTCAGTTTCAGATCTATTGGCTGAAGTTGAGGCAATGGAATCTCTTGTTGGCTTGGAATCTCCCACCTCAATTATGAATTGTGGAGAGGAATTCACCGAGGGTCCTAAAAATGATTGCCCAATTTCTTCAGAGGGGCTTAGCCCAGTGCCTGATCCAAGTAAAGGTGATGCACTGAGCTCAACTGCTGATATTCAACCTTCTCAATCCACAGCTAAAGATGAACAACAAGGTGGTATACCAAGTAGATATGCTGCATCTTCAAAGAATCTCTGGCAGTCATTGCTCAACGAGTGCTGAAGCCGATGTAGATACCAAGAACACAAAATTTTCGAGTAACCAATGGCAAGCAGGTTCTGGACTTCCATCGACAGTACCATCTAAAGCAACGTTGGACATGGCTGCTACAGACACCAAATGGAGATTGGAGTCAGGGAGTTTAAACACTACTTGGGGGGCAACTAAGGAGAATGAAAGTTTCAGCTGCAGTGGATTAGATCAAGGAAATCCAAACATAGGTTGGGGAGTTGGGCAGGGAACAATAGAGGAAAATGGAGGCATAAACTCGTGCACGTCCATAGGAAATCCAGGCATTCAGGGAAACCAAACAAGATACGGCAGTGATAGGTTTTATGCTTCAAGAGATCGGAGCTCTCATGGTAGGGATTCGGGTTCTGGTAGTGGTAGGACTGCGTGGAACAGGCAACCATTATTTACTGTTGGAAATGGAGGAGGCTCATTCAGGCCTCTGCCCAAAGGGCAGAGAATTTGTAAATTTCATGAAAGTGGATATTGCAAGAAGGGAGCATCTTGTAGTTATTTGCACCCTTGATTCCAAATTACACTGGAATTTTTCACACGTAATTTTGTAATTGTTATCATAGTGGGAAGTTTGCTCTTCCAATTGTTGTAATAAACCAATACAAGCATAAAATCAAGTGGCAGAGTAAAAAAAAATTTTGGGTTATAGCTTATTAGCAGTTTAGAGTTGATTGTAATTGTTTTTTTTTTTTTTTTTTTTTATCTTTTCTAAATGACTATTGACAAATAATTAACTGTAATTTGAGAAACTCTATGGGTTGTTGCTGGAACCAATTATAAAGAAATGAGCCTTGCTTAGTTCAGCCCCTCGTGTATATAAATAGGCAATAGAGAAGGCTTCAAATGTTCTTGAAAGAAAATATTGGGAAATTGCCTTCTCAAAAAGAAGAATGAGAAAGGAGAGGCAAATTGGAAAATAAAAAAGACTCTCAATGATCCCGTTGAGTGTTGAGGTAAACAACACCAAGGCCCAAAAGTACATTTCTCTTCCCATTGATTTTCCGGCAAGCCAAACAATGATAGCTTGCTTTGTGTTTTCTTCTTCCTGATCATCCCCGAATGCATTAGTTCAATTTCGTGTCATGTCGACGAAGTCGTTTTTAAGTTCGACCCAGAGATATGCTGCGGGAGCTTTGTTCGGTTTAGCTCTTCACCAAGCCCAGGCTCATCAGACCCGCCCTCTGGGCTACTCCGCTGACGACGACGCAGCCGATGAGCGTCCCAGTTTCAGTAGTTCCAACAGCAGCGACTCGGTCGCAGACGACCCTGATCTTTGGGTCCACGAGAATTCGGGTTTGCTCCGCCCCGTATTCAAGTACGTTTGATCCTGCTTCTTCTCCATTAACGCATATTTTTACTTATGATCTTCACCATTAACTGTTTTAGAAGGAAAATTGGCGGTTTGGTGGTTGGCACTGTAATGTTCGGCTATCCGAAAATGGAATGAAAATGAAAATCATCTTGAAGATGGTCATAAGGCCCTTGGCTGAATTGATAATTTGTGTGATTTTCTTTTTGTAATTTGTTGCTAGTGTTGGAATTGATGGCTTGATCAGTGTTTTATGCATTGAACTGATAATTATGGTTGACGGACTTCATCGTGCTTTGTTTTCCAGTAGAGCAAAGTTTGGGAAAATTTGATACGAGATCTTCCTTATAGTGAATTTATTTCTTTAAAGTTGATGTTCTATATTTGTTGTTCACTAGGTTAAGGTTTATCACTACCCAAAAAATTGAAATTGACGAGCTTAGTTTTTTTTTTATAAGTAAAAGGGAAAAGGAAAAGGAAAAGGATTTTTTTTATTAGTAAAAGGGAAAAGGAAAAGGAAAATTGTAGTAAACAATTGACCACTCTGGTCCTAGCCTTAATTTATGTTTTTTTTTTTCTTACTCCCCCGAGAGTGATACTTAAATTTCTGTTAATTATTTGTGAACAGGTTTTTAGAGATTGACCCTGCAGCATGGTCTGGACTTGAGGAAACTGCAGGATCCTCAGTTAACCGTCATGTGGGAGCAGTATGTTATTTTACTTCATCAATTTCTTTTAAAGGGGCAATGGCAAAGATAAGCACATAATCAGGCACACCGAGATTACCAATTCAAAATTTTCCTTATGAAATTTGATGCCTTGGGACTTTTTGGTTCTCAATTCCTGAAAAAAGCTATCTTGTTTCCTTTTTCTGAAAAGTAAATGTGTTGTCATCACATGTGCGCAAACATATTTAATCTTTACTATGGACTATTTCATCTCAGTCAGTAGGTTATTGTAATCATTTGTATTTTTTCTTACACTTAGTTCTTTCTTCTGCTTTTTCATACCTAGATCTGTCAACATTAGTATTTATCCTTGTCGCAGTTCTTGAGATTACTCTCGGAAGAGTATGGTGATGATTCTCCTCAAAGGTTGGATGAAGAGCTTGCTTTGTCAAAAGCTGTGGATGCTATGGTATATAGCATGGAGAAAATTTCTGAATCCTCCAAGACAAAAAGCGAAAAGCATTATGAATATGAACAGGAGTGCCGTGAAAAATGTCAAATTCCTGATACACCGTCAAATTCTGAAGGGGAAGATGCACACTTGGAAGTTTTGCAGGAGGCTGATACTCATACTTCTGGCCATAAAGAATCACATGGGGGATCCACCATTAAAACTGTTGAGAGACCAATTGAAGAGGTAAAGATACTCAGTTATCAGAGGAAAGTGACAGTTCTGTATGAACTCCTGTCAGCTTGTCTAGCAGATACGCGAGAAGATAACAGAAAAATCACTCGGAGAAGTAAGGGTTATGATGCTCGTCATCGTGTGGCTCTGAGGTTGCTGGCTACGTGGCTTGATATTAAGTGGAATAAAATGGTTTGTATACTGTAACCTCCCTCTTGGACACTGGGTGTAAAAAGGGAACAACCTTTTTATAAGACAGGGTGCTTTTGAGATATGATGGAATAAATAATTTCTTTAACCTTAATGTCTTAAATGGGAAGGAAATGGTCTTGATTTTAATGAATATTACTCCACAGCTTCACCTTGATTTTTAAGTTGTTCACTTGTGTTAAACATAGACAAGCATATACATCAGAATTGAAGTCGGAAAAGTTCTCATTCAATCCAGAATGCGGTTCCACTTTTTCTGATGGCAAAGGTGAAATGTTCCTTTGCAGGAAGCTATTGAGACAATGGTTGCTTTCTCTGCAATGGCTTTAGTACAAGAGAAAGAATCAAAAAAAGAAGAAAGATCAGAGAGCAAGTGGGCTAAATGGAAGCGTGGAGGTATTATTGGTGCAGCTGCAATAACTGGAGGAACTTTGATGGCTATCACTGGTGGTATGGAGCCCTCAAAATCTTCTAACAACAATTTTTTTTTTTTTTGCCTTTGATGGTGTTAAATATTCAGTTAATGTTATGAATATCCAACAGGGTTAGCTGCCCCAGCAATTGCTGCGGGACTTGGTGCTCTGGCTCCAACATTGGGCACATTGATCCCTGTAATTGGAGCTAGCGGATTTGCGGCAGCTGCAAGTGCTGCAGGAACTGTTGTTGGTTCTGTTGCAGTTGCTGCATCTTTTGGAGGTAAAATTTTGCTTGCGTTGCTTTGAGTTCTCTACAATCCTCTTATGCAATCTTAGTTTATGTTTATCCCTCATCATGGTAAAGTATTTTCCTTATGTATCACTGTGTTTGATATACTCTTGCTTTATGCAGCAGATTATGATCAGGTTTGTTTGCACATCTTAGATGTTATATTCAGAGTTTGATGCTAACTGCTGCAAGAAGGATGCATGATTCAAGCTGAAGTTATTTTAATTTTGTGACTGATGACTCATTAATTGGATTTTAACAAGTGCTTGCATAAAACTGTCAGGACCAAAATTTCACTTAAATTCCTCAAATATATGGAAATCAAGCTTATGGGAAATGTTTTTATTTTTAGCAGTAACTCATGCATGCAAGTTGACTCTCACTGTGTTCTAAAAGGAAGTCGTACTTCAACTTGACTCATTAATTGGATTTTAACAAGTGCTTGCATAAAACTGTCAGGACCAAGATTTCACTTAATTTTCCTCAAATATATGGAAATCAAGCTTATACGAGATGTCTTTATTTTTAGCAGTAACCCATGCATGCAAGTTGACTCACTGTGTTCTAAAAGGAAGTCGTATTTCAACTTTTACCATAGGATAATACCTTGCACTATATGAGATTTCTACTTGTGTGAAGAAAGTTTTGTGTGTTGACTTTTAACAATTTGTTCAACCCAGCTGCTGGAGCTGGACTTACAGGGACCAAAATGGCTAGAAGAGTTGGAAGTGTTGATGAATTTGAATTCAAAGCTATAGGCGAAAACCATAACCAAGGCGTGAGTTTTTGTAGCTTCTGTTTCCAAATTTTTGTGTTCTTTCCTTTCTAAGAAATAATACTTGCGTGCTTAACTAATAGATGCAGACTTAAATACTGATTATGTATTTGCTAGCAGAGGCTAGCTGTTGAGATCTTGGTCTCAGGAATTGTTTTTGACGAGGAGGATTTTATAAGACCGTGGGAAGGACTATATGATAACTTGGAAAGGTAAACAACTTTACCGTCTTTCTTCTCTTATTAGTGTGTTGTATTTGGCTCACAACTGTTATAGAAGAGATTGTAAATTATGAGTCTTTCATTTAAACTGCTGTTTGGTTCATAGAGAAAAGAAAGGGGGGAGAAAGTATCTCAACCCCCAAACCCCCCTGGCGCCTACCCGAATTTCCCTTTGAATATACCTTACAGGAGTCGTTTCTTACATTCTCTTTATTTCATTTCAATATAGCTTTTTCTTTCTTGCACAATTTCTTTTATCTGTCCTCCATATATATTCAATCTCTTTGAGACTTAAAGTGCTTTTCATTGGTTATCAATCTACTAAACAAGGCCAGCTTTTGTTCATGAATCCTGACGAGTACAACATGAGCCCCTCCCATTGGTGTTGAAGAGAACTGTAATGTTCTTGTCTATCTTTACTGAAATATTTCCTTTAGTTGCTATGTTTATTAGAATTATAGCATCATTCATTAAAGTTATAATTTCCCAGAATAATCAAATCAGTGATGATAATTGTGATCAAGAAAACTTGCTTTTATAAGGAAATATCTTAATTTACCTTCTTTTTTTCTTTATACTGATATGCCTTTGAGAAAAGGGGTAAAATTAATGATGTCTAGGTTGTTAGAGATCGCAATACAAGTTACATATTTCGTATAACCTTTTCAAATCTTTAGGTATGCTGTGCAGTGGGAGTCTAAGAATCTGATCGCAGTGAGCACTGCAATTCAGGATTGGCTTACGTCAAGTAATTGTTTCAGGCGTCATGGATGCTGTTATTATTTAGTTACTAACATAGTTTATATGATGCTAACATTGCTTCCATATGATGTAGGAATTGCAATGGGATTGATGAAGCAAGGTGCGATGTTGACTGTTTTAGGCACATTATTAACTGCATTGGCTTGGCCAGCAACATTACTTGCAGCTACTGATTTCATAGATAGCAAATGGACGATTGCTGTTGACAGGTTTTGTTCTTTCTTGACTATTGATAGTAAATGGAATGAAGCTTATTAGCGGGAATGAAGGGGAACAATGGACCTGCTATTAATTATTTGAATTGCATGCAGCCAAAGTTGGGGGTTTTATATGATGTCCTTAAGGGTTTCATAAAATTTTTGTTGATGGTTCATGAATTAATTATAAATATGGGTCAATTGTACTTTATCCTATGAACTACCACCTATTTTCTAATAGTCCCTATTAAGTATTAAATTAGACTCATAATAATTCAAATAACTTCCCATCTTTCAAATTAGTCATAAAATTTGACAAATTAACTTAGAAAATACTAAACTATCTTTAGTCTAAGAATTTTTTTTTTTCCTTTCTCTTGTTTCTTCTTTTGTCTTTTCTTTTTCTAGCAATTAAAATTTTCATATTTATCTAATTGTAGTGTATTCTTTAACAGTTATAATATAATAATAAATAAAAATTTTAATGAAAATATTATCATTGAAATGCAAATTGAAACAACAACTTATATAATTTATATAAATGAGAAAAATAATATTAGCAAATCTATTGATTTTTTAAATGTTATGACAAGATAATAAAAGTTATGAAGGATTCAAATATTATTTATGTATGTTAAAATTATATTAATAGAAAGTGGTTAGTTTCATAGAAATGAAAAAAAAAGACATAAAAACATAACAAGGTAACTTAGTTTTTTATGAGTTAATTTGTTAGATGTAATGTCTAATTTGGATGAGTGAGGATTATTTTTTTACTTATAACTCAATTAAGAGGGTAATGTGTCTAATTTGATAGTTTATGTGGGTTATTGCGAATCATGTTATAGTTTATGGGAGATAAAATGCAATTGACCTTATAAATATTTATTCGAAAAAGCTGACTCGTGCAAGTTGACTTTTCGAGGAGCTAACTGCATCGATTTGATCTTTGGGAAAACTGTGACTGTTTTCCAAGTTTTGAGAATAGCTGATGAGTAACTATTGTTTTATTTATTTTTATTTTGGAAATATATAATACATTTTAACATATATCTTTCTGCCATAGCCTTCTTGGTTTTCTTGCCAATTTTGAAGCATGAAATCATCTAATTACATCCCTGGCCCCCGGTGGTTGAGATGTAATCATTGTCATGTCTCCAATGGGATAATCAGAGTGGCTTGACTTTTCAAAGATCTAGGGGCTTATGTATTCGATTGGAACATTTCAACTCATACAAGTTGCAACTGTGCTATACACTCTGTGTTTCTGACTACATTAATTAATCCTCTTATGTTATTTTTATTTCTCAGATCAGACAAAGCTGGAAAGCTGCTAGCTGAAGTTTTATTAGATGGATTGCAAGGCAACAGGTATTTAACTGTGTAAAAACCATTGTTGTCCAGCACCTGGAGGGTTTATAAAGAAGCAATCTTTTTAATTTCTGCTTTGGTTCTTGATGAGTTTTCAGGCCAGTGACACTTGTGGGTTACTCACTTGGGGCACGGGTAATATTCAAGTGTCTCCAGTTTTTGGCTGAAACTGAACGTAGTGGTAAGCAGTGCCATGTACTTGCCCTATACTGTTTGCCTTTATGTCCATTGTGATCCATTGGCATATAGGCTGCACCTGAGATAGCCCTTTTCCAATACTTATCACTTCAACTCTGGTGATATTGAGATATGATGCCAAGTCTTTAGTATGAAACTGAGTGGTTATTATTATTTTTAAACTTTATAACTTCACACTGATCTTCTCGTACTCTGTTTGTTGGCAGCTGAACTAGTAGAAAGAGTTGTCCTTCTTGGAGCACCCATATCAATCAAAGATGAGAACTGGGAAGCTGCTAGAAAGGTGATTGGGGATTTTGTTTCATCATTTTCCCATTGTTAGTTGATTTTTATGCGCCTTTTTCTTACTTCTTAATGTCTGCTGTTAAATCTTAGTCCTCTTTTACTCTTTTGCTGTTTTGCAGATGGTAGCTGGAAGGTTTGTAAATGCTTACTCAAAAAATGATTGGACGCTTGGGGTTGCTTTTCGTGCTAGGTAATCTAAAATCCATCAGAAAATTTTAACTTATGGGTCAAGTAATTCTTTCTAGATCATGTGGGTAATTTTCAGCTAATATTACGTGGAAAGTTTTACTTATTTATTATTATTGATTCAACATTACTTGGAAACCATTTATTCTTGAACAGTCTACTTAGTCAAGGATTAGCTGGAATTCAACCCATCGATGTTCCTGGGATTGAGAATGTAAGATGTTCTTGACCCTTTTCTTATTCATTAATGATTATTCTTGAAATGTAAGTTTTTAATTTGAAATGCAACCTTCAATTGAACTTGAACAAAATGGGAATCCTTCTAATTTTCAGGTTGATGTGACCGATCTCATTGAAGGCCACTCTTCCTATCTATGGACCACAAAGCTGATACTAGACCAACTTCAATTCGATACTTATTTTCCCGTTTTTAACAACTGCCTTATTCGCAAGGAATAAGGAAAAGACTTTGTCTCGCACGCATTCTTCAGCCTTTGAAGCTACTAGTATTGTGATTACTTAATTAATCACTCTGTGGTTTAAAGAAGTGTACCTCAACCAAGTGTAGAAGCATATTGAGAATGCTTCCATGTGTTTAACATATTCCCCTGCTTTGTCGTTATATATGAAAAATGGACAATTATCAAATACAGCAACAATTCAAAACACACAATGTATAAAGTGTATTTTATAATTTATAATAGTAAGAAATTACAAAATAATTTCCTTTTGCTGTTTGTACTTTTATCATTGAATGAGTATAGGAGAATTTAGTCCATATTTTCTTTTTCTCAGCTCGGAGAATCACAAGCTGTGCTTTATATTTGAGTAGTTTTGCTTAAAACCTATCTCTTTTAGGGTAATGCTAAGTACACATAGCATTTTTGTATATAATAATCCACCTACAAAATAAAATGTAGTGTATTTAGAATTAGACCCACTTTTTCTTTTTTACTAAAATCAATTTTGCTTTGCTTAAACAATAAGGAGATGAATAAATTAAGGATTTTTGTCTTAAGATTTATTAAGTTGTAATAAATATGAAAATTATTAATTAATATTTTAAATAATATTAAAGTTATAGTTGACTATTGTAATAAAGATTACAGCTGAACTACTCAATTTTCATGTAATTTGCACCATCATTAAATAATTAGAAAACAGAAATGGAGAAACAATGTGAAGCAAATATAACAAGAAAACGACAGCGTTCTAGTTGGAAATGGCGAAGACCTCTCTTCTTTTTGCTTAAATGAGACTGAGAAACAAGGGAAATGGAAAATTTAAGAGCGAGAGAAGAACTGAGGCTTCAGAAAGGCGCCATTGAGCATGGCTTCGACGAAAGAAGAGGGTGGCGATGAGAAGCCAAACCAAAACCGAGAAAATGGTGTAAAGGCCACCTTATGCAAAGGACAATTATACTTCTCCTCTGCTCTCAAAGCCCAAGCTCGTAACCCTCGTTGCTTCGGCGTTTCTCGTTCTGGGATTATCTCACAAGGTTGTTTTTTTTCTTCTATTTTACCCACCATTTTCTTTATAACTTGGGGTTTTAGTACACCCATCAAAATACCAACTTGTTTCAAAAACTTTGATACATTTCTTTTATGCTGCTTAGCAATTAGTAGTGTAATTTGGGTTTTGATCTCTGAATTCAATATGACAACGGAATTGGCTCGAAGGTGTTTGGATGTTTACCTTTGCATAGTTGATCAGGATCAGTTTTTGATTGCTTGGTTTTCTGATTATTCGTTTGGTACTATATGTGTGATACTGTTTGGGGTCTTTTGCCATTATTTACGAAAAATTTCGTCAATTCTGTAATCAACTAGTTCCAAGCATACTAATGTTTTTATATACACACTCTTGCCATTGTGTTTACTGACTAAAGGTTTTCTTTTTTTTCTTTTTCAAGAACAAAAAAAGAATGCAATCTGCATATTTTAAGTGACTTATTGTCTTCCAGCTTGTTTACTTTCAAACTGTATACGCTGCAAGAAACTACTGCTTAAGGACAAAGCTAATATTTTGTTGTCCCTTAAGCATAACCATGTACATATTGGAGTCTGACTTGGACATAATTGATCTGGGTCAAAATATATTTAGGTTCACTTCATTTGTTCATAATTGAGGTGATTCTTGTATATATAGACTGAATTTATCACAATCATTTCATGATAGATCTTTTAAAAACTAAAGAGCGTGCAAGAGCTCGCAACATTTTTCAACAAGGTGGGATTGCAACTTCTAAAGATCCTCAAAATCTTTCTGTAAATCATGCAAAAAATGGTGGTCATTTCAAGTATGCTTGTCTTGGGTATTCTGTCTACTTTGATGGAAAGGGGAAAGAGTCTTTTTTGGCAAGTGCAGAATTGCCAACATGTGCTGGCCTGGAGGTTATGATCTCTCTCGCTCCCTCTTCCACTACAACTCCTGCTATCAGTCTTCTTATATTCATATCAAAGGCTTCTATTTTGTTTTGCTGTAGATAATTTTTCAGTTCTGTTGAACTGTAACATTTCTGAAAATGTTTTGCTTAGTGACAAAATTTATTCAACTCAAATTAGATGGTTACAGTCAATGAATGTAGTGTGGTGAAATTGGAGGAGTCGAGTTGGCAGTGCAGTGATTTTTTTAATCTCTTCTACTTTTGTTTCCTACAGTTTCTGGTTGAAAAGGTTCCGGTCAACAAACGTGCTCCTGCTTCTACTCCCGCTCCAGTTAAGGTTCATAACAAAGAAGGTGAGAATACTGTTTGGTTTACATATTAGAGAGGAGTGGGACTGTAGAAGCCATTTTCTAAAGACGAATACTGTGGGAAGAGAAGTTCTGGATATTTGTCAAAACGTCCTATTTTCAATTCTTCCACCTCATTTTATTTGAGAATGTAGGATACTAGACGTAGCAGTCAGCAATCTTCACCTTAATCCCATATTTTCCTGAAAGGGTGGTTATGGCCCATTCTAGTGCTTTATTTCCTATTTCTTTTGCTGTAAAGTTTGATAGCTAGTTGGAAAACATAATCCACATATTACCATTGTGGAGTATGGATATGCCATAGAGCAAAGCAAACAGACAATATTCTGTGTGATTGAAGGCAACTATAGCGGGATTAGTTATCTCCCTCTTTCATTCTTTTTACATTTTATGTCATAGAAAATGCCAATCTTATTATCACCTGAGTAAATTTTATTTTTTGTCATAGAACGCTTACAAATTGAATGCTTATCACCTCTTACTGTATTTTAACTATTCATATTAGATGTTTCTTCCATCTGAGAACTTACGTAACTTTTTTATTCCCAGTGTTTTTTTTTTTCCTTTAATTATAATGTTGGTGATACTTTTATTTATTTTCTGAAGATAAATGGGAAGCTCCTCTGCCTCCAAGGCAAAAACCAGCTCATTCTGTAGAAGATGACTTTCTGAGCAGGCAAGGATATTATTTGATCAACATGTATAAGGACATTTTAATTTATAGAAACATCTTGATGAGGAGTTAATGAAGTTGAATTATCTTGGCACAGGTTCACAAGGAGTGCTACCCTAGTAGCATTAGGAGTAGCCCGGAACATGTATAGATTGGGGAAGTACGTAAGCGAGAATATTGACGATATTCTGCACCCAGACCGAAGGCGACCCAAGTAAAGAGATACTGTAGAAAGAGGAGAAAACTTTCTGAGACAGAATTCAGCTCCAATCCATTCCCTGCCACTCTTTAAGTTTTCTGTATGTTTTTCTTCTTTTCAAGACTCAGCCCCCTTGCTGTTGATATAAATTGTAATCCAAGTGCTAGAGGAATTTCTGCTTCATTATGTACTAACTAATGACATTTATGTGAAGGTACTCTTGTTACTAATGGTATTTTGGGACCATATCAATGTAAAGGAAAACTACCTAAGTTTCGTCTCAAATACAGTTCATGTTAATGTTGTCAGCACTTTCTCTATTATTAAAAAAACTCAGGAAGTTATATGATTTGTTTTTATAATGGTTTAAAACATGATGTTCAAATTAAATGAGTTCCTAACCTTGATGATTAGTTTAAAATTAAAGTGGTTGAATTATAAAAGAAAACCCTTATTAGGAAACTAACAAACTCTACTACTTACCGTTCAATTTTCTAATGAAAGAACGTGAAGCAAGTAACTTTGTGTATTTATGTTCCTTCCCACCAATTCCCAAACAAAGAAGCAACGGCGAAACCCCTTCCTTCCCACCAATTCTGATTTCTGAAGGAATTAGTACAAAGAAGAAGATCGTTTTGACTGGAACAAGGACAAACCTATTCCACTTTATCTTTGTCCTTGTTTTCAATTATTTTTCGTTGTTCAATTTCTGTTTCACAGTTCCCAAGACGAGCCAATTTTTTAAAATAATTTTCATTTTCATTTCCTCTCTGGTTGGTTGCCGATATATCAACGATAAGGTAGCTAAAAGGGAAATATATATATATATATATATTTTGGACAGAATTGTTTCTGGTTTCTTACATTTCTTGACAAACCCAGCTGAGATTTCTATTTGTTTCTGATCTTCGTAGATTTCTAGGTTCTTGTTTGAACGGTTGGTAGTTGGTACGAAGATTTTTGTGGAGGCGATTTGGAATTGGTGGAATTTGGGGCTTGAAATTGAATCCGACAAGGTTCGGAATTTGTCAAACGGAATCGAATGGCCGCTGTTGCGGCTTGTAAGCGGGTCGGACAATTGGGGACTAATTCAGGGATCGGTTTAACTGGATTAGGAGGGTTTGGTGCTTCAAAAGCGTTGTCTCCTTCATACGATTCTTGCTCAGCTTCTTTGGCCTCGATTCCGTGCTATAGGCAAATTGATTGCAGACACTTTAATCAGCTCGTGAAATCTAATGGAAAGCGATTGTTTCTCGTTGACACATTGGCCCTAGTAATTACATTTCTCTTCTGCTTCCGCTATCCTGTGTTTGGTTGACGAGAAAATTCTTGTTTCCTGACGTATTTAAAGTTTTCAAATTTGAATGATTTTTACCTTTTTGTCCTGTTTTCCTGGTAGCTAGCTGGATTCATACTTTGCTAGCATGAAATGATATTATATGGCGGCTTATTTGTGTGATGATGAATTATGATATTGTCACATTTTGTCCAGGTTAGGAGATTAGAGGGGCAAGGTTTGCCCTCAAATCAAGCTGAAGCAATAACCGCTGCCATAACTGAAGTTCTAAATGATAGCCTGGAAAATGTATCTCAGTCATTTGTATCAAAAGGGGAGATGCAAAAAGTAAGATCCTTTGTCAATTTTATTGGAAGTTCAAACTGTGATATGCTGAGTTCATAGAGTATTTTTCATCTTATTATAATTTTTGTTCTTGGTTCCTGTTTGTAGATTGAGATGGTTCAAGAAGCCAATCTGTCCAAATTCAAATCAGAAGTCCAAAGCTCACAGGTATCCCACTAATTATGGGCATGAAATGTTGGATGTTGTGAAGTTTAAGGGTGCTAGGATTGTGTTCATTGAGCTAATTGTCGTTTGGTTAAATTTAGAACTTGTATTATTGTATTCATTGCCAGAAACAGAATCTTGCTTTATTGATCTCAAAGAAATGATCGCCATGAATTGCCACTTTGTTTATGTAGAAATAGAAATGAATTGCCTTTGTGTATTCCTTTACTCAATCTGCAAACAATTTAATCTCCTCTTCGGTGTTTACAATGCTGAACATACTAATATCCTTTGTTAAGCTGGGTTTTGTTGAAGTACTGGGTTTGCTTAGCTGTAATTAGGGACATGACCACAGATAAGTAAGTCAATGGTTTACCAATGGCTTTTTCTTGTGTGCTAGGTTTTATTATCAGTAGTAGAATGTGTAGAAAACCTAATGAAAGCAAACAGATTACTTGTAAGGATTATTTATCTCTTTTTCTTTATCGTTCAACAGTTTCACTTAGTTCCTTTATTTATTATTATTTTTTTTGGGGGGGGGGGGGGAAGAGAGAGGGGGAGAGAATTGGGATGGACAATTTTTCTATTTAAGGGATTCCCTACTGACTTATTTAAGGTTCTTGTCATTTTAGCATCTTCCTCGTGCCAACTTTAACATGAGGCATGATGAATTTAGCTGTATGCCTGTATGGTTTTAGGTTATACGATAAACTGTGAGCTATTAACTTCTTAATTTGATTCAGGCGGCAATTCCATTTTCTACATATCCCCTTATAGTAATGCCAACATTTGATAGCGTTGAAACCGGAAAATAGAAGAAGAAAATAGAAATAGAACATAATTTTGAAATAAGAAAGATTGGATAAAAAAAAAAATCAATAAATGTCGGGTTTATCAAATTGGTAACATGATTAACGTGAGACTCTTTAGCACTTAGTATATTGGGCTGTAATTAGTTACTGCAATCTATGACTAAATCCTCTCTCCACTTTAAGTCATCCTATAGATTTGGTTAAGCATAGGTTTAATATGGTATGTAATATTCGGTGTACTTTTCTGCAAATTGAATAAATAGTTCATTCATTTCTCTAAGGGATAAGTCTTGGTAAGTTATGGTATGTTGCTTGTTACTTCCATCATTCTCGAAACTAATCCAGATAGTTTGAGAAGCAATATATAAGATTCAGAATACAGACAGATTCTCAAAAGAAAGAAAATGAAGAAGAAAAGAACAGAAAAAGAAGTGTGTCTGGTCTTGAATCTTGATTCATTTAATGCAGGGACACCACTTCTCTTTGTTGCAACATGAGACAGAGAAACTTCGCAATGATATAGACAAGATGCGCAGTGAATTAAGGTCTGCTTTATGGGGCTGCTTTGGAATTGAGCTCTATTAGCAAACATGTAGCAGCCATGAATACTTTTTTTTTTTGTTTTTTTTTTCAATAACCTTACAGTGCAATGACTTTGAGTGTAATGTAGGTATGAAATCGACAAAGTCAATGCCGGGCAGCGGTTAGATTTGAATCTAGAAAGGGGGTAAGAAACATGAAATGCGCCAATTTCTCAACCATTACAGATACTCTGTTGTATTTAATATCCTCCTTTTCACTTTTGTATTCTGATAGTTCATGTCAAAGTGCAGGAGGATACGGGAAGAACTTGCAAATCAGAATGCTGAAACTAACAACCTTACAAACAAACTTGATAGAGTAAGTGTTAACAGTGACCTTTACAAGTGGATTTTCGCTGTTTTTTCAAAATCATATCATTGTCTTGTTTCTCAATTATATCTCTTATATGACCTTTAGGAGATTCATGCTTTACGGGCACAGTTGGAAGCGGCCAAGTATGAAGTGATAAAATACTGCATAGGAAGTCTTGTTTCTATCTCTGCTGTTGGCCTTGCTGTTCTCCGTGTTTTGATGTAATAGTGTATACTTGAATTAGAAATTGGTAGACAATAAAATCTAAAAACGCAAAAGGAAGATGTTGTATGTTCTTACAAATGTGTTAAATTAAATTAACATTGCATGTGGCGCATATGAAAACAGACATGGATTAGGCCTTATTTTTGGGTTGCTACTCCATGCATAATTTGTTTAAGCCAATGTAAATTGAGACTCTTTATACACAAGGAGTTGGATGACTTTCAATTTATCCAATTTTTTCATGCTTATGAGACCACCTCATAAGGTTAGCTGTATATGTAAATGTGTGACTCTAAAACTAAGCAACAGAGAACTGCCGCTTGCTGATTCTTTCACGGCCACAGAATTTTTGGAAGGGGCTATCAACTCTCCCTTTCATCACCAACTTCTGGTAATACCAAAGTTCTTTTGAAGATATTTTAACTAGTCTTTTTTACTAAGAAATGAACATCTCACCGATTGATTATGAAATAGAATGGTCCTCCTTATCACTATTGAATCCTACTGCCGACCTTCTACTTGTTTTCATATTTGAATGTTGAATTTGATAAACATATAAATGCAAAACAGGCGAAACTTTTTTCCCGCAATATTCCATTTCTATCATCATTTGTTATGGAAACAAAACAATAAAAAGGCCTCAAGTCCCTCTCAAATCTCACAAAAAGTCCCCGTACGCCAACTCCCTCTCCTCTCTCTCTCTCTCTCTCTCTCACTCTCACTCTCAAATGTGCAAAAACGTGTGGATGCCATGGCTTAGGCAAGATAAATTGCGGATATAGTGATCTAGTTTTGGTTGTGGGCCTTGTGGGTGGGATTGTAGGTGGGATTGAATTTAGTCTTCATGTTGGATTAATTTTTATTAATTTATTAACAAATGACGTAGAATTAAATTCATTAAAGTTTTAATTAGTCATTGATCAAATCTCGATTATATCTTTAATTTTTTATTTTATCTCAATTTCTTTTGTCCAACAACTTAACGGGTTAATCTCTAGTCTATCTCAAGGAAAAAAAAAAATACTTTTATTAATTTGACAACAATACAATTTAAAGTTTGCAAATGATGAATCTAACTGAAAAGAGTTTATCCACACAGAAATAAAATGAAATTTATTTTCTCACAGTTATCTCCTTTTTCTTATGTGTAGATGAAGATAGTATGAAACAAAAAAAAAAGAAAAAAAAGATGCGCAGTTCAATTGTTGCCGTTTGACTGCCTCATTTATGGAACACCCAATAACCTTCTCTCTCCTCCACCAATTGTTGTGGTCTTTTTACGTCGTTTATTTATTGAAAATCTCTAGACGAGTGGACATATCACTCGCTTACTCGGTACGGCAACGAGTCGACTCGTCCTTGGAGCGGTGAGTCCAAACACGTCACTCATGTCAAGCTCACTCGGCTTCATTCCATCCGGCAACTCCCACGTGAAACAGTGAAGAAGATGAGCAGCTGATAACTCAAGGGCGTACAACCCGAGTTGCATTCCGGGGCATGACCTACGACCCGACCCGAACGGAATGAACTCGAAGTTACTGCCTTTGAAATCAGGGAACGCCATGTTTGAGAAACCTGGAAGGCTTAAACGTATCCGGGTCTTCCCAGGAATCCTTGTCCCTTCCAATTGCCCACGCGTTGATCATGACGCGTGACTTCTTTGGAATAGAGTAGCCAGCGACCTCCGAGTCCTCCGCCGTCTCGTGGAGGAGAAGCGGAATTGGTGGGTGGAGCCTGAGAGTTTCTTTTACTGCGCATTTGAAGTAGGTTAGCTTCTCGAAATCACTCTCTTCCACTCTCCGGTCGAGTCCCACTACATCTGCGAGTTCCTGTTGGATTCTTTTGAGTTCTTCTGGATTTTTCATCAGCTCCGCCATGAACCACTCTATTGCCGATGCCACTGTCTCCGTCCCACCGAACATCACGTCCTGCAGGCAAATAGTGCAAATCCATCACATCATTAAAAAAAATCAAAAATATTACATCACAAGTAAAATTATTATTATTATTCTTTTAATTGAATAACAAAAAAAAAACAAAATAATAATAATACAAAAACACAATTCAATAGTATTGTCACGTTGTAAGTTGTAAATTGTAAAAGTAAATACTAAATTTATACATTTACCGTCAATAAAAATAAATACTTGTTGCACATAAAGTTACTTTAGCAACTTATTTCAAAACGAAAGTAGATCGAGAAATTAAGGTAAATTTAGAATTCTTTCATACCATGATGATTGCTTTGATGTTATCTTTGGTCAACTTGATAGAGTTTTGTAGATCGGCCGATTCATTGACTTTTGCCTCGTCACTGTAAAAAGCCAACAACTCGTCCACCATGTCGGTCTCAAGTTCATCACCACCAACACCGACGTTGTTGTTTTTCTTATTCCTCTTTTTCTGCATATGATCGTCGATGATTTTGTCTATGAAGCCGTCCAGTGATTGACGAGCTTTAGCGAGCCTATGGTTGAGTCCTTGCGGGTCAACCCAACCCAAATGAGGAATGAAATCCGCAATATTAAAAGCTCCGAATAATTTGGAAAACTCTTGCAATATACTAATAAACTCGTCTTGTCCTTCCTGCGAACTCGTCCCAAAAGCCGCACGATAAATTATATTTTTTGTGAGAGAAAACACCAACTCGCCGATATTCACAGCTGTCCCGTTATTAGCCGTTACGAAACGGACAACCGTATCGACTTCATCTCGTACGGAATCCCAAGATTCGGCTCGTTTTCTGCTAAACAGCTTCATAACACAAAGCTTACGCATCTGGCGCCAAAACGGACCGTAGTGAGCGAACGCCATGTCAGCCCGGTCATAGGTAAGGTAACTAATGGCTATGGTGGCTGGACGGTTGGAGAAGATGTTGTCTTGGACTTGAAGAACTTGACGAGCCACGTCTGGGTTTGAAACCGCCACCATGTGTAAGAATCCCATTCGAAGATGGAAGATACCGCCGTATTGGTTGGCTAGCTCCGCTAGTCCACGGTGCGTTAGCTTGTCCATCATGAACATGTTACCTATAATAGGTAAGCCTTTCGGTCCCGGTGGATACGGTGGCCGTCGGCGAATTCTAGAAACTAGACCCAATAATAAAAGTAGAGGAATGATAAACAAGAGGGTCATGGGTAAAGGTTGCAGGGTTTGTAAAAGAGAATCAATGTTATCCATGGCTTGCTATTTTGGTTTTCGTTTCTCTCTTTCCTTTTTTTTTTGGTAAAATTTTGGGTTTGGCTTCAGACTGCAACTCTAAGTGTTGCTAGGTTGAAAGATATTATGGTGCCTTATATATACAAGTTTCAGCTTCTAGCTTCCTAGTTTCTGTTATTAAATTATTGAAAATTTCAAACTTGTATCAAAGAAATACTTTTTAGGTGTAGGCTCCATGACGCAAAATATGTTTTTATTTTATTTTATTTATTGTATTTAATCATTGCGACATCTTAAAAATATTAACATTTAATCATTATATTTTTTAATATAACAAGTTAATTAATTTATTTTTTTAAAGACTTTGCTGCTTATTTTCCCTAATTTTCCCTAAAAATTAGAGTAAGAGTGTAGGACAAATAAGAGGATACAAAAGGCAACAGTGTCTGCTTTTTCACACAACTGTAAACCGACTTCAAGTGGCAAAGAACTCTTTAAGACAATGTCACGTGGCGAACCCAAATATTATTTAGGTAGGGTCCAACAACTATTAACATTATTATCATAAACATGATACATACACCAATATTTTTACACATATATTATCCAAAAACAATTAATAAAATAAAAAATACTAGTAACAATTTAATCAAAATTTTTGATACAAATTTTTTTACAATATTTCACGTCAATTTTTATATTTTTTGCAAAAATTAAACAATTACTTCATTCTCAATACTATTACATATACCATTCTCAATATTTGTAACTAAACGATTACAATTTGATTCCAACAAAATAAAACCATGGACAATAAGAATTCTACTTGTGAAAAAAAAAAAGGTAGTAATTTAGCAAATAAGAATATAATTTAATAATTAGTGAAAAAGTTAAGATAAATCATAATTTCACACTAGTAATTATCTATAATTTTATTGAATACAAAATTTTTAAGTTAGGGTATTAAAATTTCTTATGACATACCTTAAATATGAAAAAATAATACTACATTTACTAATTGAATCTTCTTATAAATGTGTTTTCTATGGTTGTTTTTTTTTTCTTTTCTAGTTCACCTTGTCTTGTTTCTACTTAGTCTTGTTTCTACTCTTTTTTGAGTTTTATCTTTTTACTCTTCACTTTTGTTGTCTTTCTTGAACACGTGAGTATTGGTAAAATTTGCTTGGAATGAAAGTGAATATTAATTATGTAGTCCTTTACACTATTTACAGTTTTATCCTCCTATGACCACACTCACTCCTATGTGGCTCCGCCATCGTCAATGTGATGTTGTTAACAACAACAGCACACTAAATATCATCATACCGTCACAAGGTTTTCTTAGTGATTAAAAAAAAAAAGTGCTTGTTCAAAATTTTTTTAGAGGTTATGAATAGTAAAATATTCATAAATTTTCTAATCCTAATATGAATGTCTTGACTTTGATAAGACTAAAGAATTAAATTAATCGAGATGCGCATAATCTGACCTAAAAATCACTTAACTAATCACACCTGTGAATATCTACAATTTTCATACTCTTTCATCACCACACACACATATATATATACTAGCTGCCTACATACACATGTATGCTTGTTCTGTATAAATTTTAACTTTGTATATTAAATGGGTGAGAGTAGAAAAGTGGAGATTATTGTAGGAGTTTACTAATTAGTAGTTGTCAAGTGATGTGATAAATGTTATTAATTAAATTTATTTTTAAAATAATTTAAGTAGGTGCGTATTATATGATACGAGACCATAGTTAGTTACATGCATGCATTTATACACATGTCAGATAATTTTTTTAAAAAGTAATAAAATGATTCTTTTAAGTTTTTAAGTCTTATTTAAAAATAAAAGATGAGTTAGTATATGAGTGTGAGTGATGTAGATATTTATAAGAAGGTAATTTTTTAATTAATTAATTAATAAAAATAATAAATTATGTGAGTGGGTAAGAAAATGAATAATTGTTGAAAGAGAAAAATTATTTTGAAAAAATAAATTAATTTATATTTATTTTAAAATATGAGACCATATGGATCATTGGCTTTTAAAATAATATAGATAGATACATATCATTTTCACACATGTATATCTTTGAAACTAATTAATTAATCTATAGCAAATCAAAGGAAAAAAATATGTGTGAAAATAACTTGGCTACCTACCAACCTCGTCTAATTTTTTTTTTAATAATATGAATTTACCAATGTGATCCATGCAAAACAACTATAAGTATCCTAAATAAAAGTTGCACCTTTTGGTCGTTTTGATTAGAAGTGAAAGCTAAGAATTGATTGCTTACCTTATTTGTAATCGGGTAGGTCACTGTCTTAGTTAGACGCTATAACCATTGACGGTGTCGTTTTACCATTTAACATAAATACATTTTTACTAATTTCTTTTATTATTTTCCTTTTGTATTAATTAAACTAGTAAATTTCAGTTTGTTATATATATATATATGGAAGATTTATAAAGGACTAGATTGCGTGTTTTTGCATCATTGAAACATCACCAACACACAATTAGTGATATTTGTGGGAATTATAATTGAATTGATATTTTGAAACACTTGGTGCTTATCATCCCACTTGTGAGCGAATGACTGAAAACCACTTTGAAAAGCCTTTTAACTTGGGTTGCAAAATATTCAAAGTCTAAGCCTGAAAGCAAAGCATCATTAATTACTTTGCAATAATAGAATTATCTTGAACTTTCTAAAAATAGTTACGCCATATCAATATGTACTTAATTTGAGCTTAATTATACTCTCTCTCTCTCTCTCTCTCTCTATATATATATATAAATTATTTATTTATATATTTAACAATTATGTATATATGAACTAATTTACATAGATAGAAATCTTGATACTGAATTGGAGAATAAAATAAAAATTCAACTCAAATATTATTTAGACGTGCTAGGAATGATGTTAGAATTAGTACTCTTTTTTTATATTTTTTTGGCTAACATCTAGGATTAGTACTTTAATTTCCACTTTTTATTTGTATATATACGCCATAAATGACTCAATTATTTATTATGGTTAGCGGTCAAAATCCTCGGCCTCCCTGCCTCCACAACCACAATTTTCAATTTGTCTTAATTTATTATATTTCCTCATTTATTAATATAGTAAAATAAAAATTTATATTTATAAGTTAATGTAATTAATTGGTATATATATTATTTATATAAAAAAATATCAAAATTTTAATTATCTCATGAGTTATAAATCATAAACATTATGTTGCGTTAAATTAAAGATGTAAATAATAGAAAGTAAATCACAATAATTTCAATTATCTCTTTTAGGTGGCACCTCTGTTTATATAGGATTTGAAATTTATGTTAAAAATGCATCATGAAAATTATTTTTTTTAAAAGAAAAAAGTGTATATTTAGGTGTATATATATGCTTTTTCTTTTTCAAACTAAATGTAATGATTGTTTTCTAAACTTTGTTTTTAATAAATTAAAAAAACAAATTAAACAATGAATAAAAAAATCACGTACACAGGCTAAAATAATTAACAAAGTTAAAAAATAAAAAATCAGTATAGCCAACATAATGAGAACAAAACTTTGTGGTACAATCAACAGCCAGAGTGAATTCGTCGGCATGTGATATTTGGACAGAAAAATAGAAAGCTGACACAATTATTGCTCCATTATTTTGTAAGAAGAAGGGAGGCCTGTAAGCTAGGCAACAAGAGAGAGCCAGGTAATAAGATAGCCATCTATATTTATATATATTCATTTCAAATAAGGTAGGCCAGAATTTGATCACGGGTATTGATATTAACGCTAAATTACTTTATCGTTGAATTTTATGCATGGACACATTCTACAAGTTAGATCATTTGAAAGTTAAAAATATGAAAGAAATTATTATTTACTTATTTAAGTTTACATTGTTATATTAAATTTTTCTTTAATTTAAAACAATTGAAATTTTTTTTTATCCTAATTAACGGTATAATGCTTATGTATAATGCAAATACACACTGTTTGTGTTCTTGATCTTCCTAAAACTTTTTCAATATTTTATCTGGTAGTTTAGATTTTTTAAATAATTTTACAAAATAAAATGTATTTTATATAAGAGAGAATCGTCTATATTGATTCGAATATATTTAATATCCGTCCAATAAATATAGTAATTAAAAAAGTTGACTGGATATAGATGTCAGATATTAGACGGGATGAAGAGAAACTGAAATCTGTATGAGGGTAGTCAAGAAGATATGAATATGGTAGGGAATTATGAAAATATTGTTGATACGAATTGAGAAAAATGAATCATAAATTAATTTTAATTAGTTTAAAATTTAATACTTAATTGGGTTGAGGTGGATAATATAGAATAGAGTACGTAGTGTGATAGGCTGAGAAAGGTGAGTTTAAATTATTCAAATCATGTGCGTTGCAAATCTCAATGTGATCTTGCTGTGATTAAGAAATTATATTTTATGAAAATAATAATTTAAAATATTGGAAGATGTGTCATGCATTTGTTGGATTTGATGTGATTTTTTCAAAAATCCTTTGGTATCCTTGTAAAGCAAACACTAGATACTTTCTTATAATGCATGTTTAAGGAATGTGTATTTTAAGAATGTTTATTTTATATTAGGTGTTAATTTTGACATTATCGATCAAAATTTAAACTTTTAAAAGTGATTGTGAAATACTATTTATCTAACTTATTCTTTTAAAATCTAAAGGATAAAATAATGTGTTTAATTACTTAGAGCTTTCTATACATTTTTAATTATTTATATTTTTTCATTCACATAATTTAAATGTTATATTAACTTTCTATGTAATTTAAAAAAATTAAATTAAATTAACTTAAATTTTTTTATCCTAACGGAATAATGCATGTGAATTGTTTATGTTCTTTATCTTCCTAAATTTATAACTTTATATTTTTTCTCGTAGTTTAGATTCTTTGCATAATTCTATTAAAAAAAATGTCTTTCATACAAAGTTGAGTTTAAATTATTCAAATTATGCGTTGCAAATCTCAATGTAATCTCACGGTCATTGAAGAAATATGTATTTTATGAAATAATTTTTAACAATAATGGAAGATGTGTGATGATTGTCGGATTTGGTGTAATTTTTCAATAATCCTTTGTGTCAATGTAAAGCAAACACTTTTATAATACATGTTTAAGGAATATGTATTTTAAGAAATGTTTTACAAAATTCTAGTTGTTTAATTTTGGCATTATCGATCAATCTTGTATTTATGACAATTTTATTTTTTATTTGTCTATTTTTACGAATTACACCAAACATATATATTAAATGTTTCTTTGTAGAGTAAACAATAATTAATGCCAATGCATGTTTCTGTGAAAGTTGTTGGCTATCTTATAATATTGAAAAAAAGAGAGTGTGAATTCAATTTTTTTATTAGCAAATAAATTAATGATATTTTTTAAATTTATTTATTACTTCTTAAGTAGTGTACTTAGCTCATAAAAATTATTTTCTATTATATATAGTGAATATGTAAATTAATTAATAATTGTAGTTTCAAAAGAATTAAATTCCTTAGCTTAAGAATATGTGTTGTCAGTGTAGTTATTAATATTATGACAATAACTGAAGCATCATTAATTAATATATTAAGCCAATGTTATGATATATCCAAATTCCAATTGGTACTTATCTCAACACTTAAAAAAACTTTTTTACAGTTAGAATAGAATAAAAGTGAAATGGTATGCCATTAACATCAATTATACATCATTAATGTCTTAATTAAGGCACTTAATTTTGTTCTTGTAATCATACACTATAATCTAAGGATTCGAATATGACATGGTGCAATCACAAACTTACACTATATTTAGACTTTCTTCTTAAGTCTTAACTCTCTTTTTCTTTTTTATTAATGATGTCTTAAGTAAAGATCCAGATGAATATAATTTATAGTAAATGTAGAATATGACTTGACGTTAATATGGTTATCACATAGGTGGGAGAGCAAATATGTAAAATTAAATTGTGCTGTAAGTAAATATGATAAGTAATTTGATGGTATCCCTCAAGTCTATTTATAATTTACAAATGGGTGTCACCAAGAGTCACGTGCGATATGATTATTTCTAAAATTATTGTATCTATGTAGGTGAGAGACACTTTTAAAAGGACACAATTTTATTTTATATTTCACACCCCGTGAGAATAAGTGCAAGAGTGGAATGTTAGCATGTACTAACCATAACACAAGTATGGTGTGACCAATAATAGGAAATAGGCCAACATTGAGAGAGATCAATATGCAGCCCTCTGTGCAAAGATAAAAACCTAATTGCTTCAATTTAGCTATAAACGATTTGCGATTTAATTAAAACACCAATACTAGGTATGTCAATGTTAATCCCTACGAAAGCTGAAGAATCAGAGGATTAGGAAGGAAAAGAAAGCTGAAGAATTAGAGAAATAGGAAGAAAAAAAAAAAAAAACTTAGAAATATGGATGATCTTGATTTGTATATATATTTATGAATTTTTTTATCGGATATTTTAAAGGTAGTTGTTAAGTTTTTATAAATAGAAAGTTTCTAGCATGTATTACAATAGTTGTTTATTATTACAGTGATGATTAATATATAAATTATTAATTTTTTTAAAAAAATTAATTCTAAAATTCATATATATTTATATTTTACAAGTACTTATAAAATACTTGTTAAAATAAATCTTATATTTATTACTTCATCTGGTGGTCACTCTAACCTCATCCCCATTGAGGTACTGATACATATCATGTCAATCGATCTCTTGGCATTATTATTATTTGTTTTTCTCTAGATATTATATACATATATAATATAAGTACATATAAGGCTCCCATCATATAATTGACAAATCCCAAGTGCTTAGTCTATTTGTGTGAAAAAGTGGGATATACATCATTGTGCAATTTTCTGTGCTCCGGCCCTTCCATTAATCATGATCTTAATTACTTGTTGGTGTTGATAGGTATAAAGGGCTGAAAACTTGTACATCGAAATACACAATTGGAGTTGCAGTCTTTTGCTGGAGTTCACTATACATCATATCAATCAGAAGAAAAAAGGAAACAGATTGTGACTCCTTTTTTCTTGTATTGTAATATTGTGAGTGGAAACTGGAAAAATCCATTGTCTTTTTGTTTTGGCAAACAATTCAAACTCTATACATTAAATTAAACTGTATGTATTCAAAGCTAGGTTCAGGTTTCAGGGCTCAGTAGTCAATATATATATATATATATATTCATAGGACTGACTAGGTCTCTGTTTTATACACAGAAGTATACTCAAAAGTTTTGTGTACATTACGTCCAAAGAATGCAGCCTAATTAAGTAGTCTCTGCCTCACTTTGTGGATTTTAACTGAATGCATGTGGCAGCTTAGCAGGCAAGGGCAAGCCCACTCAGTTTGAGAAATTTGTATTTGGGTTGAAAAATATCTTTATCAGCTTTTTGGCTAAGATGAAATGTTCTTGGGTTGAAAAAGATGAGAGGCAGTACTCCTCTCCTCCGCGTGCATGGTGTAGTGGAATTAACCTGCCAGTCGTTAGGCATAGCTCAACATTAATTGGTAAAAAATAAATAAATAAATCATATACCAAAGATTTTCACAACTTATATTTTCTTATGTAATTTTATAGTAAGAAATAATAGATGTAACAATTCTTATCTTGAAATTTGACTTTTACATTTTATATGTGTGACGAATTAAATATAATGAAATTTGGTGAATTAAATACACATGTTGTTGGTTACTAATTTTCATTTTTGTTAGTAAGAAAACTTTTGTTAAATATTATTTGTAGCAGTGTCTTTTTTTTTTTTCTTTTTTTTTTTAAGGAAGAGCATCTTAGTGTTATTTTGTGACAAACATTGTATTGCATTTTGATGACAGTTGCATGACGATAATAAACGGTAATACGAGATTAATTTATTATTGACTATCTTCATCTCGTCCTTGCTTGTAAGTTTTAAATAGAAGGTTTTCTAGTCTCTAACCTAATAATTATAAGCTCATTAATTATAGCATTGACTCAGAGAGATTAAGGAAAAGTGAGAATAATTACCGGGTTTTGTGTACTTTGTTTTGGTTCTTTTTATTCATTTGGGTCAATTTATGGAGCAAGTGGAAGATCTTGTCAAATTTGTTGATCTACAGGATTTTTTATTTTTTATTTTTTTTACAAATCTCCTTGATTTGGTCAATTTGTCAAGCTTCAAGTTCTAATAATATAACTACATAGTGGACTGTGCAAATTCCTATCCAATGTGGACCACTTTGACTACTTGCAGCTAGTTCGTTGTGTACTAGTCTTGGTAGATTTCCAATTGGGCCTACCTCAATATCTTCTGTACAATAAGGCCTAACTTAAAACTAGTGGCCCAGTGAGATATGTTACCCGTTCGGCGGACCAACAAAAGAAATGAAAAACAATGCATGGAAATAGAAATGGAATTGAAAGTGTAAAATTAATATTAGAATTATATTTGGTGACTTTGAATCACATAAAATTATAATCATAATTGTATTTCAAGTACTTGATTATCATTTCTAGTAGTTCCTGATGATGGTTATCTTCATCTCTTTCAGTTTCAGGTAGTGGCTGTTGGCGTCACAAGAACGGTGATTGTCATCATTTTCATTGTGTTTGCGATGATGTTTGTCATCTTTACGGGTTGGTGATGGATGTGAATGGCGGTTGACGACTGGCAGTAGGGTGGAGGAGGTTTCGGTTAAAAATAGTCTAGCATGATGTGCCGCTATAAGTAGGTGAGTGTCATTATAAAAATATATTTGAAAATATAATTTTTATGGTCCCATAAAAAATTATTAAGAATTAAGTTGAATGTCAATTTCAAATTTAGAATGTATGTCAAACTAAAAAAAAATAGAATTGGATAGCTAAATTCATAATTTTAATTCTAATCTATTGATATTCACAACCTTCAAAATATATAAGAATTTCATATATCTCCTTTATGAATACGTCGCTGCCTCTTGCTTACTTGCACTAGCTGCTTTCAACAAGTTGTCCCTCAATCTCAAATCTCAATCGTTAAGCAAAAGGCACCATCCATGAGCATCTCACATGGGATATTGTGATGGGATACTTAAGATAAGGCATGCATATATATCTTATATTTATTCTGTAGGATCTAGGTAGATACATAGCTAGTTTGATCATTTCTTTTCTTAGTGGATATGCAATATATATGTAGATAGAGAGAGAGAAATGGTAAATATGCATCATATATGGCAATTCTATCATAAGCATGAGACCCACTTGTACTTGGATAAGCTAGTAAGTGGGTTTTATAAGTGAAACCCAACAATGAGTTATGAGCTAGCATGCATGTTTGCTAGCTGGGTATCACTACTTAACTATATATAATGTTGTGGTCACAAGCTAGGTATATATTTAACAAACACTAACTAGTAACTAACATAATCAATATTTGTGTTTAACGTGTAGAATCTTAGGCAGTGGGATAATTAATTAAGGAGCTAAAATTGTGAATGGTCAATATCATTCATTATTCACAAAAGAATGAGCATGCTCACCTTCTTTATTGCCTTCCATGGCCAACGGTGAACCCCTCATTCCCCAATCTCAAGGGTGCCTTAGCGGTTTATTCATAAAAATTGATAATGAGTTGGGGTGGGGACAAATTGCAGAGCAAGGAAAATGCACTAACATTTTGCAGCTTTATGGATGAGATTTTGGTTCATTTCTTGCTTCGGGTTGGCCATTTAATTTGGGACAATTCTATATATAAAGAGGGAGTGGCATGAGTCAGTTCTCAGTCAGGCACACCCAAAATCAACATGAAGATTAAGAAATGTTTTGGTGTTCTTTTCATAGTTGTCGTGGTGGTGGTGTTGAGCCCTTGTTTTGTTCATGGGCTAATTAATGATCAAGATGAGGAAACAAGGGATGGTATTCATGGGCAATTACTCAATTCTACTGTTAGTGCTTCCAGTACTCCTAATAAGGTTTTCCCAGGCAGCCAAGGTGTTCCACCAAATGCAACAAAATCATTATCTGATGATCGTCTAGACAAAAAAAGTAGTAATGTGAACAATATTGGTGGGGGTGGAGGAGGCGGAGGAGGTGGTGGTGGAGGCAATGGAGGGAGAGGAAGTGGTAAGGATACTGGTGGAAAAGGTAAACATAAAGGACACATAAGAGGTGGAGGTGGAGGTGGAGGTGGAGGTGGAGGAGGAGGAGGAGGAAATGGAAATGGCAATGGTCATGGATGGGGAGGAGGAAGTGGTGGTGGTGGTGGGGGTGGAGGTGGTGGAGGAGGAGGAGGAGGAGGTGGTGGTGGTGGTGGAGGGGGTGGCGGTGGCGGTGGTGAAGGTGGGGGTGGGGGTTGGGGCTGGGGAGGAGGTAACGGCAAGGGTATTGGATGTTGGGTTTGGGGATGTGGTGGCCAAGGAGGAAGTCACCCCTAAACTATTTAAGAGACGCACTGGATATTGTTACTAGCACATATGTTATGCATCCATTCATTTCTTAAAGCAACTAATCCCTTTATCTCTCCAATAGTTACATACGTACTAAGTGATATAATAAAAGTTAAATTTTTCTCAATTTAGTGAGCTGGAAGTGTCTGTTTCTTATATTTTTGTGCGCACTTTGGTGTGTGAAACTGTGAAAGTATACAAATAATTTTTTTCAAAGTCTTGGGTGTTTATTATTATTTGGTGATGATTGTAGTCTGCTCCTATTCTTCTATTTTGATTAATACGGTTATGTATATTGCTATTATAGACGTTACAAAGTTGTTAGCTCAACGGATTAGTCTGAGTTTGTCTTATTCCAATATTAGATTTAAACCTAAATTTAATTTTTTGGCAAAAATAAATAATTATTTACAACTTTCTATTGCATTATTTTATATAATAATGAATATTTTTTGGTTTGTTTAATATTTGATTAGGACTCAGAAACGACTTTCTTTTGACTCCTTGGAGTACATTTCGTGATTACCGAATCCACATATATAAATTATTACCAAATTTTATCCTCAACTTTAAAGTTTCATTTCCAACCCCACATCTGTCTAAAGCTTTTAGAATGAAATAGGAGACTTCCAATAAAAAAAAATATATAGTCCTTGGTATGGGTTAACACCACATTGGTTCTTTTGAATCACTGAATTTAATTTCAAGCCTCATTATTAATGTCTTCAAATTTAGACAGCCTCATCCTCAATTCTTCTTCTAAAACATGAATTCAATAGAAAATATCTATTGATGCATAGACAGGAAGACATTAGGCACACACATCCCCCAAATGTTTTTTGCAGTATGCTGCGGCTATGCATGCACCTCACACCTCTCAGGTCTCACCACACTCATTTAACCAATAGGACCACATCAGCTGTGCATGCTCTTCAATCTCCACCATCAGCAAAGGATATGCAAACCCCTCTTCCTCTCCTCTGCTTAGTTGTGGGTGGCAGTGCTTGAATCATTCATCATATCCCCAATAGAGCCATGAGAAAAACACAACCCCTTGTGTGCCTCATAAAAGCCAGAATGCAAATGAATTTAGCACGCACATAATACAGATTTTGATTTGGATACCCATATCTCTCATTTAAGATCAAAATAAAAAAATTCTTTTGGACTATTTCACAAACACATTCTAGTCTCTTTCTGGGAGTTAATTTTCTAAGATTGGTTAAATACTACAACCCCCTATGCATGATTCTTTGCTGATTTCGAAAAACCCTGCTTCCCAAATACTGTGGATTCTAGTTCTCCACAAAATTTGGCCTTTTACCATCGTCTCGTTCACAATATTTTTGCTTCCAACGGCCACCCACAAAGAAAAGATGAACGGTTTCAAACTTGCACGTCACAACAAAAAAGAAAACCATCCCTCCCATTTGAAACCCCTAAAATTCTCTCTCTCTACTGTAAAAAAATTGAGAAATTTAAATGAAAAATATATATATATATATATATATAATTTTTTTTTTAAAATGAGACCCATATCCAAAGTCTCCATAATCAGTTACATGACTAAAAACCTAACGCACCCACCGCGGGAAAAAAATGTAAAGTAACTCGGGCCCGCTTGAACCGGGTCTAATGGCTCCGGTAGTACTTGTCCTATTCCTCAATCTGAAACTGTTCTAATTAGTTTTCCTTTTTTTTTCTAAAAATACTAATAATCAAAAACTGGGAACAACCGGAGGAGTCAAACCGGACTCAACCCCAGCTATTGTCTCCTTGTTCCGCCGCATCTCTAGCACTTTACGGTGGTGGTTAGAGTGCAATCCGCTGGAAAAAGTCGGGCTACAAGCCGGTCTATATTCGGGTAAGAGTCGACCGGACTTGAAACGGACCCCACATGCGTTACACAAGGTCTTGGCTCCGAGGGGACCGGCTCTCCACTGTGGGGTCTTCTGAACACCGCAATGGCTGCAACGTCTTGATGTCTGGGTTCCACCGGAACCTGCCATAGCCGAAACCGGTCTTTTCTTTGGTTTCTTCGCTGGCGGCGGTTTCGAAACCTGTTCGAAGCTTTGGGTTATGTTGGTGTAAATGAGCGAAGGGCTTGGAGGAGACGAAGAAGCAGAAGAGGAAGAACTTGAGGATGATTGAGAGAGGGAAGGAGACCCAAGTGACCAAACTCGACCGCCGGTCCTTGTCCTTTTGCTTCTTGCCTTGGCCGGAACCGGCGGCTTAAAACAGGGCTTGATCAAAACAGGAATTTCCAGTTCAGGCCCTTTCTCTGCATGACTCTCGGGCTTCGCCATGGGAATTCCGGCAGGGTATGCTGCACAAGGCTCCGAGAAGGAATCCTCGACAAAATGAGACAACCACTCTAAGTCCTGCCAAATCATCATCCTATAAAAATTGAAACTTTCGTCAACAACCAACAAAAATAAGCCTGAAAAACCATATTTTTCAAAGAGAAAATGCAAAAGAAAGTACCGGAACGCTGAGTTCGCTTGTGGTAGCAGACACAAAATTGTCTTTGGCAGAGAGACAGAGTCCTGGGTTAAAAATTTCACAACTTGGGTCTTCTGGTTGAGGGGAAACAGAAACATAGCCAGCCTTGTAGTCCACTTCTTCTAGTTCCTCTTCCCCCATAGCGTGTTCATTCGAAAAGTCAAGGAGATCATCCACAAAAAAATCGTCACAAGGTGCACCATTTTGCAAATTCAACGCCAATAAATCATCAATAAACACTTGTGGGCTCGATTTCACAGTCATCTCCTTCCTAATACTGGTCTTCAACGCTGCTTCAACGCCTTTCATTTCCTCTTCAGCCTAAAAAAACCACAAACAAAACCCAATTTGGTTGAAAACCCCAAAATTTTATTTTATTAAGTTTTAATTTTTAACATGCAAAAAAAAAAAAAAACTCCATAAACCATACCTGAAGGAGAGGAGGATAAGAAAACAGATGATGTGTGTGCAGGCTAAGGGTTGGAAGAAGTAAAGGTGTGGAATTGAAAAGAAAAGGGAAGGTGAGTTTGGTAAAGCATTGAAAGCGTCCGTGGCCAATCGCTAAAAGTACCCGTTTCCTTCTCGTTTCTTTTCTTTCCCTTTCTATCATTTTTCTCTATCCCTCTCTCACTAACTATATACACTGAAATACGTTTTGGAAAATATAGAATCCAATTTCTAACGTTAGTGCCTCATAAATAAGTAAGTATGTAAAAGAAAGAAATTGGATTTCTTTTACCTGAAATTACAGGGAGTGGAATCTTTCAGAGTCTGTATTTGGTAGAAATGAAAGCTCTTTCCATGTTGACAGAGGGAGTTAGAAATAAGGTGTTGTCCTTCCTATTAGAAACTAAAATCGTCAAGGCCTAGGAAACCGCCACCTTTCTGTTTCTTTGTTTTCTTTTTTCTTTTTAACTTTTACTTTTCTTCTTTTGGAGGGAATTGGCCCATTTCTTTTGACTAAACTACTTTACATGCCTAGTTCTCCTACTTCATTTTTATGGGTCAAATGTACATACATGATCATTAGTTTATTTTATAATTGTAATATGTACACAATTTTTTACCATTTCTGTATGAAAAAGTAAATTACACCAATAAATTTGTCTTAGGTAAAAACTATGTATTCTCAATGGAATTTTTAATTTGACATTATTGAATATATTTAATTGAACCAAATATATAACATATATATTATACTCATTGAAGGCTATGCTCGAAGCCACCTTTACTTATGATTGTATGTGACCACGCCTAGAATCGCTTACCCTAATTCACAATGGGTTGGGCAATGGGCATATGCATGCCTTAGAAGCAAAGTAAGTAAGAGTGATTATAACCAAAATGGCATGGCCCATCTTTTGTTCCCTATATAACCCCCTAACTCAAATCATTAATCTTCTTCTTTCTCACCACAAAAATCCCCATTCCTTAATCTAATTATTCTTCTCTAATAAGTAATAATTACTGCCTAGTAAGTAGTATACACTCAGCTAGTCTAGTACGATTCCAAGTTTTGACGTTTCATATTTTACCTTTCAAAACACATTTGCAAGGCGAGAGCCGGCTCCCGAGTCGTTTTCAGCCGTCCCTAGTCGTTTTGTTAACGTGTTGATTTATGATTGGCTAAGTTATAAGAAGTGACGTGACATATCTGCGAATTTCGAGTTTGGAATGACTATTGGCACTCCCCACGTGAAGCCTCTACATAGATGGTAAAATATTGGAGATAGCATAAATGTGTCTCTACCTGAATTTTTAGAATATTACGAAAATGACAAAATAGATATATGGGCTGGATAACACTAAAGTGGGCTAACTTTATCGGGCCGGATCCAACACAAAAAAGCAGGTTTAGTTTGATTCTGAACGCAAGCATTAAAGTCCTCCTATTGGATGAGACAGGTGGATGTATAGTACGGTCCCCGACACATTAACATTGGCAACTGGAAAATGAAAGTGGTATCACGTGATGGTGACGGAAAGAACACGGTCGATAAGAAACGGACAATTGCTAGTTTCAGTGCGGTCACGTGCATGGCGTTGTAATGCACAAGTACAACGCTAGTACCAACAAGAATTTGTTGCACATTATGATGATGCCAACTGAATTTGCTCTTTATTTCTTTATTTTGTTAGTAATTCTGTTTTGCTGTGTAAGAATCCTCATGCTCTTATGTTTTCACGGGAACATAATTTGGTTGTGAGAGAGAAAGACTCAAGTAAAAATAAAAAAATTTAAAATTTGAATTCGTTTTTAAATTAGATATATTTTGAGAGAAGATTGATACATCTCTAATTCTAACATAATTCATGTTTTGCTAGATCACAACGCATACTATTCAAGCCATTAACTGCTTTCAGTAAGTTCTCCCCACATAGCAAGACCTTCAAAGTTCAAACACACATTGCCTGCTGCTGCAGAAAAAGTCAGAAAAACACAAAAGTGGAAGAAATACTAAGCAGAATTTTTAATGATAACTAAGCCAAAAATAAATAAATTTGCACCAGCCGGGAATCGAACCCGGGTCTGTACCGTGGCAGGGTACTATTCTACCACTAGACCACTGGTGCTGCATATTGGATATTAAAGTTATACATTATTTTAAATTTGAGACTTCATGGTTTCATTTCCTTGTGTACAAATTTTTGATACATAGAGAAGAAAGTGAAAGCAAATGAAAAACATAAACAAACAAACTATGAATGGGAATAAGCTTCGTGACCATGAAGCTCAATTGCACTTGGTGGTCAAAGAAAGGAAAAGAGCGTGCAATCTGAAGAATGTGCTTAAGAATGGCTACAAGGAGGAAGTGGAGGCCCACACAAGCCAGGATTGCACTTGAATGCAGATACGGGGAGAATGACTTTATGTGGAGGAATCCTTCCACTTAGTCGGTTCCCTGACACATCAAATTCTTGAAGTCTGTTCAAATTTAGTACCTTTTCTGGTATATTGCCGATCAGCTTGTTCCTTGAAAGTAGAATTGTAGTCAATTCTTTGGCATCACCAAGTTCCAGTGGTATATTCCCAGAGAGCTCACTACCTCTAAGGTCCAGTACCTGCAGTTCAATCAATTTCCCCAAAGACTTTGGGATTGATCCTCCCAATGGGTTATGCGATAACAAAAGGGATTTGATGGCAGTCATTGAGGATTTTTCTCCAATTTTCTCATCAATGGGAGCAGAGAACATGTTGTTTGAGAGATCAATAGAATTAAAATAGCCAAGTGGGTCTTGTACTCCTTTCTCAAATATTGCTTCCAGAGGGCCATTCAGTCTGTTTGAATGGAGATCAAGGTCCATGAGTAAAGAAAGGTTCTTGAATTCAACTGGAATCGACGAATGAAGTACATTATTTGATAAGTTGAGGAATGAGAGGTTTGTCATATTTCCAATCCATCCTGGGCAATCTTCCTGTCAATTGGTTGCTTGACAAGTCAAGTAAAGCTATGGATGATGATGATAACCAACTAGGAAGCAGCCCTTCAATCCCAGTTTTAGCTAACAGCAATCGAAAAAGTTTCAATTTTGAAAACCAGTACGGTATTTCAGCTAGTCCTAGAGGGTTGAATGACAAGTCCAAGGTTTGTAAATTTTGTAATTTCCCAAGCTGAAGTGGAAGCTGACCAGACAGTAGGTTTCTTGACAAATCCAGTATTTGAAGGTTGGGTAAGTTTCCAAAAGTACTAGGGATAGTTCCTGTAAAACGATTGTTTGCAAAGTATATGTCAGTTAGTGTGGTTAAATGGCCAATTGTAGCAGGCAGCTTTCCACTTAGCCTATTGTTCTCAAGAATAAGCCTTTGGAGGTTAGAAAGCTTCCCAATGGATGGTGGCACAGTGCCAGTCAGCCTATTCTCCGATAACCGGCAGAAAATTAGAGAACTTAGGCCTGCAATTGATGATGGAATGCTTCCTGTAATTTGGTTCTGATTCAGATATAACAGTACCAATTGAGAAAGCCGCCCCATCGATTTGGGAATGCTTCCACTTATGTGATTATCAGAGAAATCTAAATATTTGAGATTCTTAAGCTTCCCTAAACTTATAGGAATACTACCAATGAAGTTGTTCTCATGAAGATCAAGCTTAGATAGCAATACCAAATTGCCAATAGAAGATGGAATTGGACCAGACAATTTATTCCCCGATAGACCCAGTTCTGCAAGTGACCTTAAAGATCCAAAAACAGATGGAGGAATAGTACCAGATAAATAATTGTTACCAAGGTATAGCTTCTCTAATTGGTAAAAGTACTTAAATGTCATTGGTATTTTACCTGTGAGATTGTTTGAATCAAGGAAGAGATGTGTCAGGTTTGATAACTTGCCTATTTCTGGTGGTATTGGACCCTTCAATTCCTTCAGATTGCTAAGGTCCAAAACTTGAAGAAAAGATAAGTTTCCCAGGTAAGGAGATAAAGTTCCAGCCATGAATGTGTCTACAAGGAAGTCATTGTCTGATACAAGGCCTGGACGACTAAGGTTGACAACTCTACCTGCGGATTCACATTTTATGCCTTCCCAAGCAGAGCAGCAATCAGAATGAGCAGTCCATGATTGCAGCAGTTTTGAAGGGTCAGAACTAATCTTGCTCTTGAATTTAAGTAATGCTTCTTTATCAACTGCGTGACAAGCTTTCGAAAGCAGAAAAAATGAGGATGGTGATGAAATACAGAGGATGAAGATGACTGAAAAGGCTTTACCACGTAAGGAGTACTCCATTTTTTGAGTATCTCAGGAATTCTGGGTAGAAAAAGACATATATAAGGCAATGAACCGCCCTCTCACGTGTTGAATTAATTAGGCATTTCCCTCATCGACTTATACTTCGAATCAACGGCTTCTTTGTTGACTTGGAGGTTTAATAAGGCATCAGTTTATAAGCTTTGTTATAACAAATATCAAGCACGAAATACTTACTGCATTATTAAAATCCCGAGCTTAAGATTTCGATATAGAAATGTTTTTAAAATTATATCTTCCATAATAAGCAAGTGCCATCTTTTCTAGGCTGTCTGCTATATCTTCAGTGGGAAATGACTAGGATTGTCATTGATGACAACTATGTGCTACTTGTGCCCCGATCAAAGAGTGGTTGAATTGCCATTTAAAGAGTTTTCATAACTGTACGTGACCATCATGATGCAGATGACGACCCATTTGAGTCATGAATTGTATAAATGCTTTGACCCTTCAATTTGTCACTATAAGAACTTGGGCTCAAAATTCAGGTTATTGTCATGCCAATGAAACATGGGTAGGAAGTTATACCGTCCTAGCAGAGCAGCTGCTCAAGGAGATTTTATGGGTGTCCATGTCTCTGTGGGTCGGACCTTCATCGCCATGATAGGGACCCAAACAAGGTCTGCCTGTATCACCACTCAGAGATCACATGGGTATAACATTCGTCTGTCGGAGAGAGACAGGCAAAGATCTAGAGGTTGATATCAATTAATCGCCATCGTCATCTATCAGACCACTAGATCGCAATTACTCAGATGTATAATCAGGATTTCCTATTAACAAAACAAATCTTGGAAGTGCCAAAAGAAAGATAAAAAATTTTAGTAAATTACATGAGCAGAGAAATAGAGGCAAAGTTTGTCTTGAACCAACCAAATTCTATAAGAAAATTAATTTCTAAGGGATGAAAGGGCCTAAATCTCTTACACTCAGTCAATGATTTTTGGTCACCACCCTGACAGAAAAAGAAAGCATCCGGGCATCTGTACAAGCAATTATCAACCAGTCTCACATTTGCAGAGCCCGGTTTAAGAAACCTAAGCGGATCCGGAATAGGTCCGAACAAGTAATTACCACCAAGCAAAAGCCTAGCAAATGGTGAAATTCCGGAATCAGGAACAGCTGCCTTCAGCGCATACTGGGTTGGTATCATACCCGTGAACTTGTTGTTCTCCAAAGACAAAGCAGAGAGCTTTGGCATCAGTGCCATGAATGATGGTAAAAGCCCTTGAAGCTCATTGTTGCTTAGATCAATAGCTATGAGCTCGCTCTGGGTTCCCATAGTGCTAGAAGGTACTTGAATGGACGAGAATTGGTTATAGGAGAGAGACAGTTGTTGCAGAGATGGAAGCTCAAAGATAAGGGGATGGAACAGAGCCACTTAGTCTGTTGTAACTGAAATCAATTACCTGTAAAGACATCAAATTTATGAAACTTTCTGGGATTAGTGTTCCACCCAAGCTGTTATTCCTCATGGAGATTTGAATTAAAGAACTGGGTAATGTCGCCGGAGGTTCTCCGACGATGGCATTGTCGCTTATGTCCAAGTAATATAAGTTTCTCAGAGATCCCAAATCAGGAAGAGTGCCATTGAGCTTGTTGGATTGAATTTCGAGCCTCTTCAAGCTCACGAGGCCATTTAAACTCGCTGGCATTGTTCCTTGCAAGTTATTGTTATCAAGGTAAAGTTCTTCGAGGTTAGGGAGAGACCCAATAGAGCTGGGTATCTCCCCAGTGAACAAGTTCCTTGACAAACCGAGTCGGCGCAGCCGAGTCAAATTCGACAACGAGTCAGGTATCGCTCCGGAGAAGAAATTGCTGGAGAGGTCGAGGGTTTCTAAGTAAGGAAGATTCCAAGAAATGGAGGAGAGAGATCCAGCATAACCCGCCTGGTCCAGACCAAGTTCAGTGATCCGGCTTATTCCGGACACAACAAGATCACACCTGAACCCACAAGTGAATTTCTCACCAAAGAGGTTGTCGCATGGGTCAATGGTGAAGTCCCAGGAGCTCACACATGAACCTGGATTCAGTGAGCCAGGGTCAAACCCATTCTTGAGTTCCTTTAGAACCTCTATATCTCCCCAGTAAGTCTTTGATTCTGCTCCAATTAACACACCAGCAATTACAAATACCAGAACCAGAGAAGATAAAATGAGTTTGAGAGAACCCATTTTGTTTATCTTCAGTTCAGTGTTCTTCACACTGATAAGGAATGCCTAGAGATTATTATAATATAATCAATCAATAGGTTTTAGAAGCTAGAGCAGAGGAAGTACATGCAGTAAATCAGAACCGTTGGATATGGAAATCAGAATTGAGAATTTTGATGGTAATGAAAGGAAGAGTACAAAAGAAAAAGAAGTGAAAGCAGAGAAAAACTGACTTCTCTTTCTCCCCACTTAAGAAGTGTCAGAGGCTGAGAGAGATATTTTTCTGTGAGTGGCTTCACGGGCACCTTGTCAGAGATTTCTCCAATGCTCCATCACTCTGTTTGTTTGTTTTCCGAAACAGGAAGCCAATTATATAAAGGCCTTTGCAGAGTGCTGGTCCTGCTAACGACACTTTAATTGATTACATAGTGACGTCTGTTGCTTAACGAAACTTCGTTAGCTGTCTGGGTACTTATCCAACATTGATAAATTGCCGCTCACAATCGAAGTTGCTGACAATGTTAATTTCAAAGAAATAAATGGATAATTATAAAATAGGAACTGCTTAAATAGTTAAATGAATGAAGACATATCCGTTAATGATCATAAAATAATCAGAGAAAGAAATCAGAATTTTGAAAATTAAAAGTTTCACCTATAGTTTTTAATTAGTTTCATTATTGAAACTTTCTAAGATTTTATATTAATTTCAAAGGCATCTGATTAAACAAACTCTTAAACTGGTACCACCGAAAAGCAGAGTTGGATGACTAAGTCGTAATCTGGAAGAAACTATATGGTTGTTGGGGATTTTAGGATCAAATTCCTGCAAAAGTGGCATCCCCTGCGATGCAGTTAGTGCATGGTAGTTTGGGAATCGGGTCCCAATGTTAAAGATCGTGATCGTATTATTGCTAACACAAGCAAAGACATTCACAGAGACCGACCCGCGTCTAATTCTACATACAGAATCACATTCATGCTTGGTGCTCCCAACCACCTTACCAGACCAACCTTTAGAGCCTAGAAAAGAAAAACTCATTCATGTGGAAAACTGGTTCTATTACGTATATAGGAATCAGATTAAATTTCAAAATATACTTGGTTTCATTTTAATTTCACATTTATACCACAATCTGTTGAAGAATGCCATGTACCTAATATGATCCTCAATGTTTTCTAACTTTCATTTACTACACCCAAATGTGACGAAAGAGTCAGGAAAAGATTTCACTGTGTTTTGTCCTCTGGAATCCAGCTACTTGTAGTTTTGTCGAAATAATTGAAGTTTACCTCCAAATCTAAATTCCAATTTATCGATTCATGGCTCTTTATAGCAGCAAAAGTACACCAATTTAACTTCTGCTTTCTTCTCTTTTTCGCTTTCATCCCCCATTTGGGCGTGATCGGATCTTGCATGTTAGTACTAGTAGTTATGGAGTGTAAGATGGGGCAGTATAGGATTCTTTAGTTGCGAAATGGTCAACTGGATCTTGAGTTGAGCCATGTTTTCCATAAAGGAAAAGAATACAATATAACATACATATACCAATATGCAGCTCATGTTGTGTTGTTTATATTTATAATACACCCTTCATATATATACATTCCGAATTTTTATCATCAGATTATATTGATAAATAATTTCATTTTTTTCTTTTTCCTTTTTTTGGTGGGGAAAGGGGGTGTAGCATGATGATTGCTGCCGTCAGAAGCAAAAACAAGTAGATGAATCTTATTATGTTCCAATAATAGTAAATTTCTGGGAAGAAGATAGGCACCTTTCAGTGGCATTTCTCTTCTTATTGACCCCCCATAGGCAACCATGTGAAATTCATTTACTTGGATTCCCTTCTTTTCGTTGTATTCTCCAGAAACCTCCTCACGGATTTGTTGTTTATCTCAAAGATGAATGCCATTTCCATAATCTGCATGTATGGCATCAACCAAAAACTAATTGTGACATCCAGAATACAGAAGATAATAGTCATTTCTGTGTATAGAATGGGAAGCGCTTTACCTCAATCAAACTACTAGAACTAAGACTCCTAAGCTGTCCGGTAGCAACTTCTTTGCCATTCAAAAAGATTGAACTCTTGCCAAGATTCTTTAGAATGAAAGAACCATTTATTTCCATCTTTATTAGAGCCTAGTGGATGCAGTGAGAACAAGTTATACGGATAGAATAATTCAGCTGATAAATATCAGAAATTTTAGAAAAAGGATGATAAATTAATAATAAAAGCTTTTATGTGTTTAAGTGAAAGTGGTTTCTAAAATATGGGCTGATGCATATAAAAAATATGATAGTGATCCCACCTAGAATCCTTATTCCTGATATTATAAGAAAAGAAATTTGAACGAGGCCCCATGAAAGCATCAAGCATTTCATGTATAAATGAGAATAATGTTGTTAAATTCATGAGTTGTGTAGCCGGGAATTTACCAATTACTATTAGGGACTCTGTTATAGGAAACAGCAAGTCATTCATTATAAGCATCAAATATCCAACCAAAACCCCAAAAGGACTAATAACCAAATTAACAAAAACAGTTTTTCAGAGTTTTATTAAATGTAACAACTTACGGAATAGCATCAGGATAAATACAAATGAATACCTGTCTTCTAGATATTTTGTTTGCACGCCCTTCTTTTCCCAAGTCAATATCAACTGCAATGTCATCTGCTGCTCTGCCAAGTAAAACCTGTGAAGTATAAGAGATAACACAAAATGAGAAATAATTCAACCAGGAATGACCCCATGACAATAGTGCCTATCTAATTAGGCAATCTTTTTAACTTCTTTTTTGTGTGTGAAAATTCTAACTTCTATTTTGCAGGTAGGATGATGATTGCATCAGATGTTATTGTTATTAGGCAGGCTGTGGGAATCTATATGATCAGTGTACCAACTGATAAGTCATACTGGCTATGGTTCACCATTCAGGAGACTCAGGACTGTCAACCTGCTCCCTCAAACTCACAAACATCCGGAGAAAATCTTTGAGGGTGACATAAAACAACATTATCAAATCTGAAGAACACTGAGGTTGGTCTGAAATTGACCTAGTAAAAGTCATTGTATGAGTATCAGTTTTATCAGAGTGCGACAGTCAAGACAATTACCACGCCTTATGGAATATCTAATCTAACAGATTCAGAAAGAGCAATAATAACAATAGAATTAAAAAACAGAATACATGAAACTGCTTGTTCCCTTATTTCAGGGAAAAAAAGAAAGAAAAAAAAGGATAGAGAAGAAGGGGCAGCATCCAGAAATGCACCTCCGTTTTCTTAATATATTGCTTCAGATAGCGTCCATACAATACAGCTAGTGCACCTTGAGATGCAATGGCTCTTTTTGTAAGAGATTGAGCACACTGCTCCAACCTCATGATTGTTCTGTTAGTATCCGCATGTTGATACCTTGAGACTGGAAAACCATGTAAAAGGTTAGATGACAATTACTGTAGTGTATTCGACTCCTGACAATAGGCATTAATTACAGTTCCACCTTGAACATTAAAGAAACAACTCAAGGTTCACTTAGGGTTGAATAAGTCCATATTCAAAAGAACAATCTACATAAAAATAACACAATACAGATACTGAAATATTGGAGCATGGAAATTAATTATATATGTGTCAACCACCATAAATTGTTGACATTCAAAACTTATTCAAAGACCAATAGATTATGAAGCACGTTGTTCAAACCCCTCCCCTCCCCCAGTCCAGTAGGTAAAGCATGGAAAGGGGGCAAATTAGGTTCAAACTTCAAACGATGGATTTGCACCACTGGTCTGAAACGTGAGTTTCAAACTCATAAAACTTCATAACTTTCTGTATATGAAACAACTTTCATAGTGTGAGCTAGATAACGAGCAGCAAGTTATCATCTTATTTAACCTAGATTACCTTCTTTACTAGTATGTAAATCCTGATCTGTTGGACATAAATCCATTTCAAGAATCTGAAAAGACAGCATTAAGAATTATGGAGCCAGAACCTTGAAATGATTAATGACGGGGAATCAAAAGAAACAAGCTAACTAATGTGGCAACTAGTACTCACCATTGCCTCAATATCAGAGAAGTAAGGAACATCATCGTCACCAGTAGAATCTTCCTGGTCTGGAATTGATGCATTTGTTTGTGATGCAAGAAAATCCTTATGTTTCTTTTCCTTCAGAAGTGCTTCTCTGACTGTAGCTGGAGCAGCAATTCCCTGTTTACAACAGAAACCTTGAGGGCCAGATTTTGATGGGAGCAGAACCAACAAAATGGTGCCCCTAAGAATTAAATTAATTCACAAAGTACATTTAAATTGACATTTGTAACCTCTCCATTTAGCAGTCCATCTGTGGCAGACTTAAGAGTTGCATGAGCTAATCTGCTTTGAATTGGGTTGGCATGGACACTGATACCCTGTCTTAAAACTGCAGCAAGACAGTTGCTAGTGGGAAACTCAGGCTTCATTCCAGTACCTAGTGGGTGGTTTAGACTAACATCGGTAACAAATTTTGGTTTTACAATCTGGAATGCTTTTGAAGACTGTGAAGTATTTTGGTCTTTCTTCAGCCTTATATCTGGTTCATTATATCTTTCATTACTTGAAGCAGATGCTAATGCACCAGCCTCTTTATAAGCTGGTGCTGTCTGAGAAGGAGGAAGTCTGGTAGGTGAGCCTATATTGTCATTGCATGGGATTTCAGGGTCCTCAGTGTTCAATGTGCAAGGTGTTAATTCATCCAAAAGTTCAGAATGACAAGGATTTTGTGTCTCCTTGGATGATTGCATATCTAATTCAGGCAATGAAATAGAATGCACATTAACTTGACCAGAGTCTGAGTTGTCAGCAATGACAGCCAACCCTGCAGTAGAGGAACCATCAAGGGTAGCAACTTCGTGTGTTTCTGAATCCAATTTCTGATGCTCAGAAACATTGGGTGCATCATCTTCCTGAATACCATTGGGAGAATTCAACAGAAGTCCATCAATGTTATCATCACAAGCCTTACCCATTCTGTCTTTTCCATCTACGTCATTTATGAAAAGGGGTGGAATATCAACTTCTGATATAGCAGATGAATCATTTAACACATCAGCAGTCTGTCTGTCCTTCAAAATTGTTTTGGAAGGGACAGCATCATATCTGTAGCAACTCATTTCCTTCACTTCCAAACCATGCTGAAGGATCAACATCTCTTCTGTGCTTCGATCGTTAGTTACAAGGCTCACATGGAGTGGCATTGTAGGTGGTAAGATATCCTTAAATGTTTTCCAGAGAGGTGTATCAGTTACTGCATGAGATGGTCCTACTTCATCAACACCTGTGCAATTCCCATAATCACATATATCATCCCCAAGGGTATGAGTTATATCTTTTTCTCCGTTCTTCTGTACCAGAGAATTTCCAGTATCACTTTTTCCCAATTCCATACTGGTTTCAGGACACTCAAACTTGTGCTGAGTATTACTACCGACCATCCAATTATTGAGGGAAGGCTCATCATACACTGTCATGTACTTTTGACAATTACCTTTATTTCCAAAAGGATCACCAATAAAGGGTTCATCATCTAGAGCTTCTAAACCTATATCAACAGAGTCTAAAAGTTGCCTACGAATTCTTTTACGCACTGCATAATACTGCCTGCATAGGCTATCAACTTTTCTCTTGGAAGGACATTCCACAATACTTCCTTTAATTCCATTTCGGTTTGACTTGGTTAGGTCATTGGTAGCGTAGAGCTCCAAATTAACCATACTAGCAGAAGCTTCAGCTGAAATATCAGGGTCATATAGAAGAGTTCTCCAACGATCTCGCAATTCCCTCACCGTATATTTCCTGGAGAACTGTACCGCACCTTTAGCAAGTGCTTCCAAAGAAGCACCTGCCTGTATACGATAATCAAGCTAGATAAGTTTTACACAAATAGTTGAATTACACTATATTCAAATTCTATCTCTGTTCAGGAAAAAGAAAAACGACATAAACAGATCGCAGGCAAAAAAAGAGCATATACAGCAAAAGAACACATAGACTAGGGTTTTAGTACAGATTTCGGAGCAGCAAAACGAAATTCGAAATTGAGAGAACCATGAGATCAAATTCTGAAAGTAATTGAGAGAATTGAGATTGAAATTTGCGAGAGTCATACCTCGATAGAATTCTTCAACAAAAGATCGTCTTCAGGAATCCATGGATTTTCTGAAGCAATGTCTACCATGAGCTCCATCCAGTATATTATATATAATTTGAACGAAAATCAATCCGTCTTTTCAAATTTGAAATTCAGAGACTACCTGTAAATTACTGAAAATTTCAAACTGAAAAGCTCAGAGTTGAGATGAAGAAGAGAAGTGAGTGAACGAGTGAACGAGTGAGCGAGTAGAATTGAGTCAATGGATGCACTGCAGCAAAAATGAAGGGTGTCAAAAACGCGGGTAACGTTTCTCGATTTTCCATCTCGTAAAAATTCAGCGCTTATTTTCGCCAGTGATGTTGACAAAACAAGGCTTCTGCTCTGTCACACCAGCCATTAGCACATTAGCCCCACTCTGCTAAGAATTAATTAAGTTTATTTTTTATTTTATTTTTATTCAAAAATTGAAATTGAAATTTAGGTTGTGAGTTATTATTATTATTTTTACTTTTTGGGTTCGGTCCTTTCACATAAATATTTTTTTATGGATTTAAATTTCTGATATTATAATATATTTTTACTTTATGTATCATTATCAGTTAAATCTTATTTTTACAATAGTTTATTTAATTTCTAATAATGGCAGCTGATAGAAATTGTCAATTTTCTCTGTTGCAAAACATCCAAACAAAAACAAGTACAATGTCTTTTTTATTTTTATAAAAAGATCATCATGTTCAGTAATAATTGAGACAGTTTTCATATGACGATGATACTTGATGATAAAAATCAAATAAAATGTAGTTCTTGGTGAAAATTCACGCTACCTCTGAATGCTACTGAGGATAAAAGAGTTCCTGAAATGCATGGACTATGGGAGAACAAGGAACACCAAATACAATGTATGAGACAATAGGATGTATCATGCTCACTGCTCAAATATATATAGAATCATTAGAATACAGAAGCAACTGAAACTCATTCTAGTTCCAGGGGACATAAATGTTCTCAAACACCATATACTAGACATTAATTCTTTGCCTAAATATGTAGAGCTTGAAGCAAATCATAGGGTTTAATGAGATAGGTAGCACATCTAGCTAATTAATTATATATAACACAGCTTCTGCAAATTAATATACAGGAAAGATTGACATCTGTTGTATCCCATTCAAGCAAGGCGCAGATCATGGCTTTTAACCTCTATTCCATGGTGAAGAGGATTCATATAATTATGGTGCAAGCGGAAGGAATAGAGATTGGAGGCTCCATTGGCAAGTGCAAGTGCTGATTCATAATCTCCATTGTCCACCACTCCATAGTGTGGATCAATCTCACACTTAGCTTCCTTTAAATTCAATAAAACAAACAGCAGAACAAGTTCACAAATCAGCTAGAAACTAGAATCATGTTAATATTTTACACAAAATTATAGCTCACTGAAAAAACTGGGAATTATACCAATTCCAGCAGGAGATTTCCATTCTTTTCCTCCAAGTGCCTAACCTGTATTTTTTCCAGAACAAAAAACAACAAGAACATTGATTCAAAAGCAAAAACTGGGATCATAATGGAGATGTAGTCAATTACAATTAAGGTTTAATTTGCTAACCTTTTTCTTAGTAGTGTCAGTCTGAGTTTTGATCACGTGAAACTGTTAAAGAACAAAGGAAGCTTAGCATGCTAGATTAACCAATAGAACCCCATTACTCATTTTGATTATTTCAATTCGTTTGGAAATTTCAGTATATTAGATCAACAGCCTAAGTAATAAGCAAAACTTTACATTAGCCTATATATGAATCTAGAAAAATAATAAGAAAAAACCAAAAAAAAATCCAACCTTTCGTTCACGTACGACCGCTACAGAAGAACATAGATGCTCCTCAAGAACGCATAGCTCCTGAAAATTCAGACCGCTCAAGTCTTCACCTATCCTCTGCCTGTCAAATTCATTTACCTTGTTCACGACTGAGAGCTTCACTCCAAATAAGATATGTACCCAGAAAAAGAAAAAGCACGTAAAAGCATTAAGTTTAGTTTATTACCCGATCTCTCTTCTGAGTTTATAGTTGGTCTCTTTAAATTTCTTGCAGGCTTTCTTGCATTCTCTGCACACATGAGAAACACAGCTAAACAACTTAAATATATAAAAAAATTGAAAAAATCGAAAAAATAAAACAAAAGTGAAGCCAAATAGTGCAGGGTTTATAACCTCGTAGTGGGTTTTCCACAGATCTATCTCTAAAGCTTTTTGGTACTGATCATAGATCTTCTTGGTCCTGCAGAGTTCAAAAAGACAACTCAAGTATCAAAACCCAGAAAAAAGACTACAAAGTTTTGATTTTTATGTTTTAGACATTGCAGATCGGGGAGAATAACATGTATACCAACACTTACGATATGTTAGGGCTAATATATTCATGCAATTTTGCACTACCAGAGTCGGAGAACATGATGAGGGAGACCTTGGCATCGCATAGAACAGTAAGCTCATGGGCTTTCTTGAAAATACCATTTCGTCGTTTGGAGTAGGTGACCTGCCTGTTGGTGGAGTTCTCAATAGGCTTGATCTCAATCTTTCCACGACCCATTTATTTTCTTCTTCTTCTTCAATCTTCAACCCCTTTCCCTCAAATATTATTACTATGCAAAGGAGGAGTTCTATGGGTGTGAATAAACAAAGAAGAAGAAGTAAGGCCTTAATGGAGGTTTCTAAATCGGGACAGGGAAAAAGAAAGTTGGATTGTAGTGTAACTGAAAATGAATTCCAAATTAGTGAAAGCCTGGAAAAGGATGAGTAATCTTAATGGAGTGATAACGTGGGATACTTGTGGTGTTACTGTTGTAATTGTCAGGTGTGCTTAATAGGACAATATATTGACATAGACAGGACATTGGTCTAATAGGATTATCCATTTCCTTAAACACAATCTTATCAATCAGGCCAGGTACTTATGCAGCCCTAGATAGAATAGGCAGACTTACTCTTTTATTTTTATTTTTTATTTTTTTTTGTAGTAACATAGATTTTTTCCCATCTCTCTCACACAAACACATACTCGCTATGACCTATTTACCTCTCTTGAGGGAATTAGATTGAAACTGCTTCTTCTTGTTTTTGCTAATTTCCCTGATAGAGGAACTTCTTTATTCCTTAGTTGCACTAATTAAGTTCATGTACAATTGAGAAATTGTGTTAACTAAAATGGTTACTGCTGGTAGGTGGCAAGTGTGTTTAGATTGGACATGGAAACATATCTACAGAAAAGCCCACCAAAATTCATCCCTTTCTTTCCAATTGGGTCATTGAGGCCCAAAGTTGAAGGTCAGGTTGCTTTGGTTAGCAGTTAGCACAACCAAGGATGAATTTGGTTTAGTTTTTGATTTGAGACCATGACTGTAAATATCAAATTATTTTTTCTAGTTTTGTTTGGATGACTTAAAAATTATGATTTGTAACTCTGATTTCACATAGTTTTATATATATATAAATTATCAAAAATGAACATACTAATTTAGAGAAAAAAAAAAAAAGTCATCAAGGATATTTTCTTTTGTTAATTTATGTAAATAAAAAAAAACTCAACAGTCATTTGAAAAAAGTTACAATTATTTATTCATTTGCAAAATAAAATAGTTTTAGGGATATATTTGCAAAAATAAATAAATTAAAATGCAGGTGCATTTTTCGTTTGCTGTTGAGAAACTACTCTCGGGTTGCTTCTGAAACACAAATGCCTCTGCTTTTAATTGATTTTTTTTAATAAATACTCTTGATGGTATTTTTTTTTATTTTTTTATTTTTTACTCTTTCAATATTTTTATAATATTATTCAAAAATTTCTTTTTTTTAATTTACATAAGAATATATATGTATATATATCAAATTATGAATTGTATAAGACCAAAAAGAGAGATACCTAAAATATTTTAATGAATTAGATAAAAATTTATCACATTAAAATAATATATTTATATTACAAGATTATATAAAATACAATTAAGTTAACTATATATAAATAAAAAAATTAATTTATGAATTAAGTTATTTGATATATAAATTAAGCTATCTATATTTACACTCTAACAATTTATAACTAATTTCGAAAAACACGAAAAATGAATTAGCATTTAGCATTTCTAAAAATATTTCAAACCACGATTACCTTTAAACGCCAAAGGACCCTAATTCAATTCAATCCTCAGACTGCCAAACGCGCCATGTTGGTACTTTCTCGTTCTTGTTACTTAAAGATCCCAAGTTAGTAGTTGGCAGAATTTAATGAAACGCGGCTATGAGTTAGACGCTACAAGTTGGGGGTGAGACACTCAGATACGGCATGGCATTTACTCTACTAGCGACCCTGCAATTAATCATCACTACACAGGAAGAAAATGTAAAGGAAAATTAGAACCAATTCCACATTATTTATATCTGAAAAAAAAAAACTGAAAGTGGAGAGATGGGTTTGGGTATTTACGAATAGTAGCAGAACTATTACCACCATGGAAACTATTGTGGAAGTAGAAAAAAGCTTGACTGAACTAAGGCAATACTTCAAGAGTGGAAAAACCCGTAGTGTTGCTTGGAGAAAAAACCAGCTTAGAGCCCTGCTTAATCTCATACATGAAAATGAAAATGCCATCTTTAAAGCCCTTCATCAAGATCTTGGAAAGCACCCAGTTGAAGCTTATCGAGACGAGGTAACTGAAAATCTAGTGTTTTTCATGGGCCCTACTTTATTTTCTCCACTTTTTATGTTTGGCTTATGACTACTCCCTTGTAGATTGGGGTTTTGGAAAAATCAGCTACCTATTCCTTGAACAATATAGAGGATTGGATGGCCCCCAAAAAGGTAGTTTTTTTTTTCTTTTTCTTCTCCCACTCTTGTTAGTTGGTTTCCCATTAGACCCTGACATATACAGTAAATTTATTTTCTTTTTTGCTGATTGGGGTTCTATTCTAATTTTGGCCTCCATTATTAAATTTTGTTTTCCTTTTTTTGGCTGATTGGGGTTGGGGTTTCTTGCAGGGGAATTTGCCTCTGCTTTTCTTTCCAGCAAGAGGAGAGGTGCTGCCAGAACCACTTGGCGTAGTTCTCATATTCTCTTCTTGGAACTTCCCCATCTGTGAGTTTTTGTTAAATTTGTGGTCTGTGTCTCATCTTATTGCTTTTGTTTCAACTTATATAATCACTTTCTTAATATTTGAGATCTCATATTTAGAAATTATTCTGCAAGTTGATGCAACACAAGTATGTGTAAAATTAAGTCGAAATCTTTGTAATTATTAGTTTATTGCTGAGATGAATTCATGACAAGTTGGTTTCTATGAAGCACGGGTACTGGTACTTCGGTACGGTACGATACGAGTACAGCGATTTGTTATTTTTCAAAAAATTACGATACCGTAATTGCTATTTTTCAAAAAATTACAATACCGGTACGGTAAGAGTATGTTAAATTAAATAATTAAAAATATAAATTATAAAAAATATATATATATATTTATACAAACAAAAAAGTAAAATTAAAAAAGAACAAAAAGAATAGCTATAAAAAAAAAAGTAGAAAGGAAATTAAAAGAAAACAAAAATAATAACTGTAAAAAAATAAAAAGAGGATAAAAAGGCTTTATATACATTAAAAACAAAAAAGTAGAATAAGGCATAGAAACACGGCTTTATATACAATAAAAGACAAAGAAAAAAATGTAGAATGAGGCAACTAGCAAGGAAGCAAGAAAAATATGAAAGGAAAAACAGAAACGTTGGGTTTCATTTTTTTATTTTTTTTCTTTAACGAAGCACCGGCTCAGATGTAAGCCGTCCTGAAGCCATCCCGAAGCCGTCTCGAAGCCACACCACAAATTTTTAGCCGCACCCAAAAATAAATAAATAAATAAAAAATTATGGTAATTCATGGGGACGTACTAGGGCGTCCCCCACGTGTCCCAGCACCCGGTATGCCCCTAGGGACCTGTTCTTTGAGGTTTTGGAGTACCCGTGCTTCATAGGTTGGTTCTTAAATAGCTTGTTAAACACTGAAAGAACTCTCTACAAATTATTCGAGTTCGTTTCCAATATATTGCAAATTGCAGTTTCTGTATACTTTTTTTGTTTACTTTCGGCTAATCTTAGGCACAGTTCAAATTAAGACAACCAAGCGGGGGATTTTGCTTACGGACAGTTTATGTTAAAAGTTCGAAGAAGATTGTATATATCTGTGTCTCAGAGTACTATATAGCTTTAGGTGCATGTATGTGAATTTAAAGCTATAGATGCTTCAATTAAAATCTCAGTTCCAATTGAAGTTCCACTTGTGATAGTTATCGATGTTTATTGTAAGATGTTGTTCATTAAGGCGATGTTCTTCATGCGTGCAGCCCTAGCACTGGACCCGTTAATAGGAGCGATATCTGCAGGAAATGCAGTGATTTTAAAACCTTCAGAGCAAGCCCCGGCATGCTCTTCATTTCTTGCTCATACCATCCCTCATTACTTGGACCTCAATGCCGTTAAGATCATTGAGGGTGGATCGGATGTCAAGTGAACAACTACTGCAGCATAAATGGGACAAGATATTCTTCACTGGTATCATTTTCCACAGTTGTCAAGTTGAAGTTTGTTTAATCTTTTGCGTAATCTTATACATGTGCCGTACAAATAGTGCATTGGTTGATTGGTTGCCTCGACAATTTCAATATTTGTGAACAATTCTTCAGGAAGCCCACAAGTGGGTCGCATTGTCATGTCTGCTGCTGCAAATCATTTAACACCTGTTACACTAGAGCTTGGTGGAAAATGCCCTACCATACTTGATTCCCTCTCCAATCCTTCAGATTTGAAGGTTTTTTTGGCATACTTCACTCTAATGCTTTAGAGATTTGAGTTCTAAATCTAATATATATACTTTGCTTCTGCTCATGTTTGTGCCTTAAGGTGGCAATCAAAAGAATTGTAGGAGGTAAGTGGGGGCCATGCAGTGGACAAGCATGTATAGGAATAGACTATGTGCTCGTTGAGGACAAGTTGAAAACTATTTTGGTATGAATGACAACATTAAACAAATACTATTTTCAACCTCATGTGTAGTGGATTTTTTATGTTGGTTGTTCATCTTATAAATGTAGGTTGTTAATTATCTTTTTTCTAGATTGAATCATTGAAGAGGACAATCAAGAAATTTTATGGTGAAAACCCAAAAGACTCTAAAGTCATTGCCAGAATTGTAAACAAGCAGCACTTCAAGAGATTGTGCAATCTTCTCAAGGACCCTCTTGTTGCAGCTTCCATTGTTCATGGTGGTTCAGTGGACGAAGAAAAACTGTAAAAACTTACCTCTGTTTCACTCTTCTTTCTTTTTTCTGTTTGTTTTTTTTTTTTTTTTTTTTTTTTTTTTTAAATTATAAAGAAAAACTGCATTGATGGTGATTCTTTTATCCCATCTGTCCCAAGAGCTTGCTTCATAAATATATTCATCTACTGCAAATCTTATATTCAGGTTTATTGAGCCCACAATCTTGTTAGATCCTCCACATGATGCTGAGATAATGATGGAAGAGATATTTGGCCCATTGCTTCCAATAATCACGGTGATAATCAATAATTCCTCTTCTCCGTTATCACAAAATTTCATAATTTCATCAAAGTTTATACTTGCAATTTCACAGTTGAATAAAATTCAAGAAAGCATTGATTTCATCAATTCAAGACCGAAACCTCTTGCAATTTATGCCTTCACCAAAGATGAAACATTCAAGAAACAGATTCTATCAGAAACATCCTCCGGAAGCGTCACATTCAATGACGTTTTGATGCAAGTACTGCTCTGCCTCTCTTCTCTAATTCCAGTTTCATTTTACTCCAGCAAAAAGTAAAATATCAGAAAATTTGATGTTTGCTAACTCTGTCATTTGGTTGCAGTTCTTATGTGATGCACTGCCATTTGGAGGTGTTGGTCAGAGTGGTTTTGGTAGGTATCATGGGAAGTACTCTTTTGATACTTTTAGCCATGAAAAAGCAGTTATGCAAAGACACCTTGTTCTTGAAATTGGGCCAAGGTACCCTCCATGGGATGAGTTTAAGCTGAAGTTTATGAGATTGGCATACAGACTGAACTACTTTGGACTAATACTACTCATTCTGGGGTTGAAGAAATAGCAAATGGATTCAAGTTCTTAAGTGAAGTATAGAGTTTAGTCTGAATTGCACCACATCTCCCAGTCTACAATAATAAGTTGATGGAAGCATAATAAGCTGTTATAGTATAATATAGGATTTCTGTTAAAATCAGTTTTTCTTGCATGCAACCAAATTCTAAGGAGCAGTTCATTATATTGTAAGAGATACATTTATTAAAGATTTACTCCTACTCTGAAATTGGATATTCCTACAGCCTTAATTAGGATTATACTTGTTAGCTTCAATAACTCAAAATACTGTTGATGGATAGTTCAACGGGCTAAGATAAGGTGATCAAGCATCCTCTCATAGGTATACATTCTCCCAACAAGGCTCCCTCTTTCCTTCCCTGTTATTATTATCATTCCTTCCTTGATCCTCATTCTCTCTTCTTCTATTCTCACCCCCACCCACACCCAAAAAAAAAAAAAAAAACTGCCTTTCTAACTTCTAAGACCTACCAATTGATCTATTATCAATAACCACAGAACCATTGTTCCAGCCATTCTCATTCTCTGCAACGTACCCTTAAATACAATTGTGATCCTGCCCATAACCTTCATTGACATTGTAATCCCCGTATTTGACGAAAAATTAATTTTACTAATAGTTTGTGTCGTTCTCCTGGACCCTCTCCTATTCTTCATGAAAAGGAAAGGATCCGATTGTTATAGTTATAGCCTCCATTATTATAGTAGTTGTAGTCATTCCTCTTAGAACCATCAAATCCACCTACCAAACCTTGATGTCTGCACGTTGCTTTTGGTTGAGAACCTTTACATCATGGAGTATTGTAATTGACATCTCAACCACGCTGCTGCTGAGACCGACCTTTCTTTTTCATCTTCTCGCTCCTCCTTTTCCTTCTCGTACTTCTCCATGTTGATCCCTTCTCCTAATCATCACTCAGAGTAAGAGAAAAGGAATTGGCCTGTGGTGGAGCCATGGTGATAACTGATAATGGCTTTAAATTAAGTAAAAGAAAACAAAGGAATACGATTTCAGCAACTTGGTTTTTTCCCAAACTCAATTGGTGAAAAATTGAAGCCTTGGGGAGAAAACATTGAGAACTTGCTGGAATTAATGGAAATGGAGTACTCTACAAGTAAAGCTTGGAGATCAAGTAAGTCAACACGAAGTGAGCTGTCAGTTGTAACTTCCTGTCCTCTGCCGTAATTATAAACTTTTATCTTATGGGCTTCACCGTGGGTCAAGCTCAATACATTTAATCAGCTGGTTTCAGAATTTTTTTTATAGAAGTATTGTCAGTTATCACCGAGTTTTAAGGTTTTTCCATTGAGAGAATTTAATCAGGAAATATTAGTTAACAACAATAAGAACAGTTTACCCAATCTATAACACCTTCTTATCCCAATAAACACAAGTACTTGAGTTTGTTTGCTCGTTTCACAGTTAAACTTGCTTCAGACACAAATTGTTCCTCTTCCTTTACAAATATCAGCCAGTGCCAATTTACAGCAGTTATTAAGCATTAAAATCAATCCTGGCTTTTCAGAATGCTTTTCCTCCCCTATTCTTCATTTTCCTTTTCAAAAGGAAAAACCATCTGCTCTATATTCTTGAAGTAATGCAAAGGAGATCAATCTTTACACCTTATCATCATGGAACCACCACCTTGTCTCCTTCGGAGATCTGCCATTTCTGCAATTCTTTACATAACGGTCATTATCTTCAGGGCGTTGCTGCAGGCAAGATTCGGACAAGTTGTTAGGAAAGTCAAGGGGGAAAGATAAAAAGAAAAATGACTAGTATACCCTCAAATACAATTATAAGAATCACCAAAGGTCATTAAATATATGGCAGAAGCATAGAAAATTAGTTGAATAACTTGCAAATGAAAGCGCTGGGGGGGGGGGGGGGGGGGAACAAAAGAAAAATCTGAGATTAAGTTTAGACCTTCACAGTTGAGCTTGATAGCATGGAGAGAATGCTGATGCAGATAGAACTAACAGTCATGGCTGGAGACCAAGAATCATAGAGTATATCTACAAAATGCAACATGATTTTTAATAAGCCGCCAAGGCACTCAGCAGAATTAAACTGAAATAGCTGGATTTATATATAATGCATGAGGTAGATTTCTCTGCTAGTTGTTACAAAGAACAATATGATGCCAAGTTAAACTTCTTTGAATTTCGATAATGAAAAGAAAATAAGTACTTTCAGATTGAAGGACCAGATGGTTCAAAAAGCAGTAACAATTGCCCTGTCACTCACTTTCTCCCACCCTGGTCTCAAAATGAAAACAAGGTTTTGGAGTAGAAAAACCAGAGGGGCTCTTCATAAAAAGGTTTGAATGGCAGAAAGTACAAAAATTGCATCCTGAACTTCCGTTCCCACACAAAAAACCAGAGGGGCTCATCATAAAAGGTTTGAATGGCAGAAAGTACAAAAAGTGCATCCTGAACCTCCTTTCCCACACTATTATATCCCTCAGTAGCCTCAGTCTATTGAATTGACACTAAGGATACCATCAGCTGCATATATTTATCAGTAATACGTAATATATGAGAATAACATCAGCTCCAAAGATTGAGTGAGTGAGTGAAACAAATGCAGGAAAAAAGAACAAGCAGAAAAAAGTGGTGCAAATAAAATTAATATTGCATAATTTTAATGAAAACTTGGGTACAATGATGTTAACCAAAGAACTATATTAGTTAAAACTTAACTCGGACAATTAAAGACACCATGGGAACATGTAGAATATTATAAAACCAGAAAATTACCTAAACAAATATGGCCATTGCTATATATATGAGGATGCAGCGGAGCGGGATGCAGAAATATAACCTGTTAAACACCATAATAAATCCCAGAAATAGAACATCATCACTACACATTATAAGTACCAATTAGTAGATATTGCGAGACAACTCAATTATTTTGGCAAACCTGTGGAGCCTCCATTGGGTAATGCTCAGGAAAGTCAACCTGGAGCTGGTAGATTTCATTGGCATAAAGTGTACCGGGAGCTCCATTGACTTCAATAACCCACCTTTGAATAGAAATCACAGAAAAAAATTTGTGAAACCAATGAATGTATATTAGAGAACCTCACCAAATCGATTACAACTTTACAACATAACAAGAGAAACTGCAGGGAAATCCCTTAATGGCCAATACAGTAAAAGACAACGATTAAAGTTTAAAAATTGAACCTGATATTTCGATCATTTAAACAGATAATTTCAACCCACTAACCAGAACCTGAAATCACTACCATTTCAGTGCAGTTTAGACTAGTATGGCAGTCTGTCACTCTACCAAACAAAAAACCCAAAATAACAAAAGGCCCAAAAACTCAAAATTTCCTTTCTCATAATTTCGCAGCAACCCAAAAAGATTAAAAAACAAAATTGATAAATGAAATAGAAGAAGAACCCTAAAAGAACAAACATACCTTTGGAGGTTATCGGTAGCTTTGTGTTTGAAACCAACTGGAGGATTGATCTGCCACTCAACAAGCTCCTTCTGAAGCCGATTGCAGGCAATCTTACTCAGAGCCTAAATACCAAAATCGAGATACAATTCAATTACAAGCAAAGAAAGAAAAAAAAAAAGACAAGTACGATTGAAAATTTTACGTTCCTATCAAATCATAGCATGGTTAGTGTTGTTTGGAAAGTGAGAAAATTGGGGCAAACCTTGCGTGCGGTAGCTGATGAACTGGTCATGCTTTTCTCTCCGTAATGGTGGAATGCTTGAGAGAGAGAGAGAGAGAGTAGTATGAAATAGGAATGGAAAATAGAGAACGAGTTTCTCGAAAGGGACAAAGGGTACCGGCGACGGTTAATGAGCTAGTTGACCACAAGAACGGTGTCGTATTCATAACCACAAGGTCCACCACCACTACCAAGATGAAAATAATAATTTTTTATTGTTTATTCTAGTATCCTTGGAATTCTTTATCTAATTACTGTGTCCAAAATGGTACTTGCATCGATAAAATTAATCTCTTTATACTCACAATCATCATTAAAATTTAAGTTCTTACGAATTAAAATATTAATTATTATGTTTTCTTTCTTGTAATTTAAAAATGAAGTTTACCTTAATCTTTCGACATATCTGATATTAAGATTAGCATATTCCAAACTTCATTAATCAAAATTTGCATTTGAAATTGTGTCCATGGGTCAAAACATCCAATTGGGGTGGGTTTGGAATTTTGATTATCAAAAACCTTTTCTTGCTTTGGTTAAAGTTTTGATTCTTTTTTCAAAAGGATGACATGAATGAAAAGTACTCTTAGATCCTACAATATAGTTTAATTCTCACATATTTTTTAAAGGAACTTTTTTTGGATAATAAAGCAAGAAATCATGTGAGCTTGTAAAGGAAAAAGAGAAAAAAAAAAAATCTAGCTTGCAATAGGTTTTGACATTGATTTTATTATCTTATCTGATGAGTCATGTTGCATGCAAGACTCAAAATAATATAATTAATTTACATAAAAGTGAAATGGTATATAATTTAATTATTTAGGTTAGATTATATTTTGATTGATTCGAAATAAATTTTGTGACTAATTAATTGATGAATTGTATTTAATTTAAATTAGATAAAATTTAGCTCATTTCTCATTTTGTATCTGCCTGTCCTTATACAAGAACTATACTAATCTTTTTGTATCGTCTCAATTTAATAACATGTCTTTCATATCAAAAATTAGATATATAACAATAAAATGGTATAGAATTCAACTTTTTAGGTTGGATTGTATTTCAATTGTTTATATGACTAATTGATTGATGAATTGTTTTTGATTTAAATCAGATAAAGTTTGGGTTGAGATTAATTCCTAAATATTTCAACTTTTATTAGTCTTAAAACTTCGAAATTTGTTGATTTAGTCCTAAAAGTTTTAGAAATAGACAGTTTAGTACTGAGCCTCTAACACCGTTAGACAGAAGGCCGTAAAAGTCATACGACAGGAACTAATGCGTTTTGAAAAATCTCGTGGATCTTCCTAATTCCATGGACTATGGACGCTATCCGACTGCCTCGAAGCGGCACACACAAATCACAATCCCTCTCACTCCTTGCCTTCAATGGCGTCGTCTCTGTCCTCCGTCATCACCCAGCATCACGGTGCTCTCCGCCTCAAGCTGCATAGCAGGTGCTGCTTCAGTCCTAGAATCTTCTCTGCAAAACACACAGCTACTGCCGCCCGTTGCAACCATTACCACACCTCAAGCTCACTGACAAGGAAAATCCAGAGGGATTTGACTCTGAGTCTCACCAGAAAATTCTCTCGTTCTCACACTTCTCACCCCAACAAGTTCGACGGTCCAAGCCTTCGGCCAATTCATTGTTCAAGCTACTCTTACTGCTTCAGAAGCCCAGCCCGAGTGAGTTCCTACAACACACACAGTTTCATTTTTTTGTGAATAAACAAAACCACATTTATATTAGCTGCTTAGTAGATTAAATTAATTTTAAAAAAATTTCTTGGGATATTTCTTTGTAGGTTCACTTCATTAATATGAATTGGAGATAAAGTTCAGTTTTTTCCCTTACTTGAATTTGAAACTTTTTGCATGATTTCTGATAAAAAAGAATCATTGACTAAGTATTTACACTGGCTAAACTTACATTCATCGATGTGCTCTGACATGACTTCAGCTTGTATTTCAAATTTTAATTGAATATGACTTCAGATTGTAGTTATCACTTACATTACTAACAAAGTTTCTGTAAGTATTGTTATTGTAACTGTTATATCTGACTTAGGAATTCAGGTACATATTGCAAGATATAAACTCAATACCTCAGTTGTTACAATTAAGTTTTGATGTTTTTTGTTATTCCCTTCTTGTTTTTGAAGAATCTTCATCTGATTAGTAGTTTTGCATGAGCTCTTTCTCTCACACGCTTGTGTGCCCAACACATACATTCGCTCCTAAGTAACACTAACGATATTATTTGCATCCTAATGTGCTATCCCGTTCTAAAGACTCCACACTTACATGATTGCCGCTTTTAGATATGAAACTTTTACGTCTGTCTTATATTTATTCGTTCATTGTCTAGCCTTGTAGCACCTTCTGAAGTTCCTTCGAAAGGGCGAATCTATCATGAGACGTACGGATGTCAAATGAATATCAATGATATGGAGATTGTCCTATCTATTATGAAAAATTCTGGCTACAGTGAAGTAGTGGATGTTCCTGAGAGTGCCGAGATAATTTTTATCAACACTTGTGCTATCAGGGACAATGCTGAGCAAAAAGTGTGGCAAAGGCTTAATTACTTTTGGTTTCTTAAGAGACATTGGAAGAGCAATGTTGCAACAGGAAGGTCGCAATCCCTGCACGCTCCAAAAGTAGTTGTATTGGGATGTATGGCTGAGAGGTTAAAGGACAAGATACTTGATGCGGACAAAATGGTTGATGTTGTATGTGGGCCAGATGCTTACAGAGACTTGCCGCGATTACTAGAAGAGGTGGATTATGGTCAGAAAGGGATCAATACTCTCCTTTCACTTGAAGAAACTTATGCTGATATTAATCCAGTTCGGATCTCCAAGAACTCAGTTTCTGCTTTTGTCTCAGTGATGAGAGGTTGCAATAATATGTGCTCTTTTTGCATTGTACCTTTCACTAGAGGCAGAGAACGCTCACGTCCTGTGGAATCAATAGTGAAGGAGGTGGCAGAACTTTGGAAAGAAGGTGTCAAAGAAGTAACACTTCTTGGCCAAAATGTAAACAGTTATAATGATGCATCTGGGTTGGAAAAAGACGTTGAACCAGGATCCAACTGGAGATTTAGTGAAGGCTTTTCCAGCATTGCTAAGGTCAAGAAGATGGGCTTACGATTTGCTGATCTATTGGATCGACTCTCCTTAGAATTTCCTGAGATGCGATTCAGATACACATCTCCACACCCAAAAGATTTTCCTGATGAATTGCTTTTTGTCATGCGAGACAGGCATAATATATGCAAATGCATACACTTACCTGCTCAAACGGGAAGTAGCACTATACTTGAACGAATGAGACGAGGATATACCCGTGAAGCGTACTTAGATCTTGTGCACAAGATACGGAGTATAATTCCAGATGTAGGAATAAGCAGTGATTTTATATCTGGTATTAGATCTTATCTTTGCTTAGCTTTTTATCTTATGTTCTTTTGATTTGGATTTTCTAAACTTCAACTAACAAATGATACAGCAGTACATTTATTAGTTCATTTGGTTGTTGCTATTTGGTTATTAGTACAATTCTAGACATCGAGCAGTTTCTAGACTACTTGATTCTTTCCAGTCAAAGGTCGAATCCCAATGTTACAAATTCAAAGAAACGTCCCCCTTTTTTTGGCCAGACAAATAATCCTTGTTGAACCTGAAAATTCAGTCCCATGTTATTGCAAATTTAAATTATGGCTATTATATAATTCTAACACCATTCTGCTAAACTCATGTTCAATCCATATTTGACCGCTTTGTATAGTGGTGGTCATTCTAGGGAACCTGTTTCTTATTTAATCATGCTTTCAACCAGCATGATATTCCATTTACACATTTCCTATTATATAGCATGCAGATTCCAGTAAATACATTTAATTTTGCTTTCGTCTAAATTTGCTGCTTTAGATATTCTTAATGGCGAAATTTATCTTCTATGTGATTGAGGGGTAGTAATTTCTGTTAGATGCAACAAATTCTTTTTCTTGAAATACTCAATAACTTTGAACCAAAAAAAGAAATAAAAGAAATTACTTGGTGAATATTTGGACATGCTGTCCCAAAACATGCTACTGATATATTCTTCATAATTTGTCTTTTCCCCATAGTTTCTTTTTAAATGTGCAAGCCAATTGACCATTGTTGATATGATCTTAACACTTGGAATTCTTTCTGACAGGTTTCTGTGGAGAAACAGAGGAGGACCATGCAGACACATTAAGCCTTTTAAAGGCTGTTGGTTTTGATATGGCATACATGTTTGCCTATAGCATGAGGGAGAAAACTCATGCCCATAGAAACTATGTTGATGATGTTCCTGAGGAGATCAAGCAGAGGAGGCTTACTGAACTTATTGAGACATTCCGCGAGAGCACAGGTCAGTGTTATGACTCTCAGATTGGAACCATACAGCTAGTATTAGTTGAAGGACCAAACAAGAGAGCTCCAGATACACAGCTTATGGGCAAGAGTGATAGAGGCCATCGGGTCTTATTTGCTAACCTGCCAATTCCAGATAGGGATGATGTTAACACTCAGCGGAATCCTGTGGTTGGTGATTACGTGGAAGTCCACATATCAAGATCTACAAGAGCATCACTATTTGGAGAAGCACTTGCTATAACCAAATTGAGTTCCTTTTACAATATTATGGATGAATAAACTGTTGCCTGTGGAAGTGGAGCTTAGTATCTCTGCTGCCTAGGAGCATCATTTCATGTGCATTTCTGGACGTAAATCATCACGGCTGTTTCTGTTCTTGTTTGTGATGATGGGTCATGGACTGTAAATCATCCGATCCTTTTATTGAGGCTGCAGAGCTACACTCAGCTGGATCTAAATGTTGAGCAACTGCGGAAAACCGCTCCAGGCTTCCAGCCAGGGAGTTTAACAGCACAAAGTATCTATTCAGATGTTACAGGCAACCTGTTAATTAAAAATTCTCTTATAGAGGCTGTTCAACATCTACTCTTACATTCAAAGTTAGCTCAAATGAATTATGTACAGAAGTTTTCTATTTTCATCCAATCTAGAGTTCTGAATGATGTTCCTTATATTTGATAATGTCTTGTATTGAATGCTTGGATTGTAGGAAATGAAATTTCGTTTTTTCTTTCTTTTCTGTCTCGAGCAAATTGTTGTTTTCACTTGGAAACAATTTATTTTTTTCCATTCGTTTCTCCAAGGAATTTCTATGTTCTCCATGGAAGTGTGGTTAACATTGAACCCTTGTTTACTGCCTTGACTACAATATCTAATTCTATATTCTCCAGGATGTTGACTGAACAAAAATATGTTAATTGGAATATCATTTGTAAATGATAACAATATGATCTATATCCTGTGTAATGCCAGTGACTGTACGATCCAACATGATGATGCATCATCATGGTGCAAAAGGCCATGTTGCATTATAAGGAATTGAAGCATTTATAATAGTGTAGTCAATTTACATCACTCATCCTGTCCTGCACGCACCTCCCCCATAACACTCACATGCAAGAAAAGGACCACTTGGTTTTACTTCTAGTTGTGGCACAACCAAAGCACATGGCAGCCATTGATTTTGTATAGTCAGAGAGAATAAAAAAGGCAAAAAAGAATAATAAAACCCATTTCAAAGATCGATATGTTTTGAGTCAAAAAACTGTTTAATTTCTTCCTCAAAAGATGGGGTGCATATGCTTGTAGAGGTTATAGTTTTAGTTAGTAAGAAGTCGGTGGTGGAGGCTCTGAAGACTGATCAACGATATAGACAAGACGATGGTTACTTCAAATGGAGAAGAAACAAGACAATTACTATTCCAGCACCTAATTCTAATGGCTCAGTGAGCTTCTCACACGTGCTTGCTGATTACTATTCCAGCACCCAATAGATCAAGGTAACTCTTTTAACAATATTACCTATGTGTTTGATATGATGTTATGTGTTTCTTCTTCTGAAAACCTAAATCTGAGCTTCAAAACTGAGAAAACCCATGAAAGATTAGGCCTTTCCACTACAAAAACTGAAAACTAAAATTCAGACTTTCCAGACATAACATCATGCTTGAACAATACATGTACAATGACTAATTTTCTTAATTCATTCTTCTTCAACATGGTGTGATTGAGGAATAATAAACTATCTTGGGCGTAGTTACTTACTCAATTGGTTAAAATTTGAATGATCCTAAATCTGATTAAAACTGATGTTATATCAACTTAATTAATAGTTATGCTATAAATATGAGAAGATACTCTCATTAGGATTTTTTTTTTTTTTTAATCTTAAAGAGGGTCATCGAATTTATTAGTTATACAATATGAGATAACTCTCATTTTTCATAAACTCTCAACCTAGGTGAAAGTCGAATTTAATTCCTCCTTAAACAATGCCAAAAAAAAAATATTAATTGAATTAACTTATATATTGGACTTATTAAAATATTAAATCATATATAAATTTTTCTAATGAGTGTATAAAGACACTTTTTAAATTTTTTTAAATAATCATAATTTAATTATTATTTGAATACATACATTGTTACTTAAAATATTTTAATTTTTAAAAACTATATTTATCATATATACCAAATACCCTATCAAAAATATTCAGAATAATATGCATGGAACATATAATTTGCAAAGGAGATAGACAGCCACCAACTTATTAATTTATTTTTTTTCCCTTGATTCGCATCTTTGACTTTGACTTAGCTGGTTGCGGTTGGCATTCTATAGAGACCCACTATCATAATCTTAAATAATTTTGTAGAAACCCACCAATTTTTTGGTTGATGAAAAATTAATTAAAATTTTATTCTAAATGTATACAAGCTATGTAGATATAGTAAGAATTAAATTGCATATTTCCTCATTCATTTGAATTATAACCTTCATGCATGCACCTATCTTCTATATCTCACAGATTTGTGTCAAGGAACAAGTGTACAGTAATAAATATATATATTTATTATATTATATTAAAATATTATTATTATTATTTTACAATAATAAATATTAACAAAATTCTATTTATATCATCCCAAAAAATTGATCAACAAAAACGCAAGCGTGGCAGGTTATGTGAACCCAAAATTTCATTGCCCACCTCATTTAATGATTGTTTCAAGCCCTAGATCTTCAGAACCTCCCACCTTACTCCTCTCTCTCTCTCTCTTTCTCTCTCTCTAAATATCATATCAATCCTCATTGAATTCTCTCCCCCAAAAGGACACACAACACAAAAAAGCAACTTTCTTTCAAACATCTATCACTCTAATTTCTCTCTCACAGCCTCATAGCTAGGGAACAGTGAAGTACAATTCACAGATGCATGAAACTGAAAGCTGATAACTTAATTACCCATATTCTATGATCTATATTTATGGGGAAGCTTTTGGTAGCTAGCTGATCTAGAAGAAGAAGAAGAGGAAGAAGATCAAGAAGAAAGAGGACATTAATTATGGAATGGAATATAGGAGTGTGGGTTGTGGTGGGTGTTGTTGTGGTTTGGTGGGTTTTGTGGAAGGAGAATAAGAAAAAGTGTGGAATTCCAAAAGGGAGCTCAGGTTGGCCTTTACTTGGAGAAACACTTGAATTCATTGCTTCTGGTTACACCTCTACACCAGTCAGCTTCATGGACAAGCGCAAGTCTCTGTAAGATCAATTTTCTCCTTTTTCTCTCTACATATATATATATTTGGATAATTATCAAATTTTTCATATTTTGTTTTTTATTACTTTTACATGATTGATTGGTATTCTTCTTCCTTATCTATACTATCACATACCATCCTCAATTATTAATCAAGTATATATAATATATTTATATTTATATTTATAATGGTTAGTCCATCAAACTCATCAATGTGTGTAGAACGTGATTATTTGTAATCAATTCTAAAATTTCAATTTACATCTATTTTGAAAATTTAATTCTTCAAGTTAATGAATAAGTGCTTACAACACCTCACAATATATAGGATATTGGTAGATATTTTTAATTATCAGACCCCATAGATTATACAATTTGTCCTAATTCTCAGGCCGCATAAGTTCAAGAATCAAAAGAATTAAATAGGAACAAGACACTTGTATTTTTTTAGAAATTACCATTTTCAACATGTGTACATAAGAGCATTTAAACATCATTTTTTTCTAAATCAAAGTATAAGAATTTATGTATAAATTTATTGTGTGGTATAAAATAAATTAAAATACTCCTTTACATGTATTAAATATTAAAATAAATAAAGTAGTTAAAGATTTTTTGAAAGACTGTTATTAATGTTTAACTGTACTGTAATAATAAACTATTATTAAAGTATTAAAAAAAAAAAAAATATTTGTCTAGCTAGGACTAGGACGGGAGCAAAGCAAAGCTAAGAAAAGAAAAAGGCTGGTATTGCAGCAACTAGAATAGAGTAATAGACATTGGACTCTGAAACTCTAATTGCTTGTTGAGGCAGTAACCACGGCCCTGTACAACAAACTCCTTTACGTAACTGTGATTATTCCAATAAAATCAAATCAATAACATGATCAAATCGAAACAAGAAAACAAAAAAGTTGTCTAACTTTGTCGTCTCTGATCTGTTTCTGTTTCTTTGCAGGTATGGGAAGGTGTTTAGAACAAGCATTTTAGGCACCCCAGTGATTGTGTCGACGGACCCAGATGTTAACAAGGCTGTTCTACAAAACCAGGGTAACATATTCATTCCTGCATATCCAAAATCAATCCAAGAATTAATGGGAAAACATTCAATCCTCCAAATGAATGGAAATCTCCATCGCAAAGTTCATGCACTCATTGGTGGCTTCCTTCGTTCCCCACAACTCAAAGCTCGAATTACTAAAGAAATTGAAAATTCCGTCAAACACTGTTTCTCTAATTGGAAAATTACTACTGCTGGTCACTCCCACCTAATTTATGTCCAAGATGAAGTCAAAAAGGTCTCTCTCTCTCTCTCTCAAAAACATAGCATAAACACAACGTGCCCTTATGATTTATATATATGTGATAACAGATTACATTTCCAATTTTGGTCAAAGTTCTGATGAGCGTTGGTCCTGGTGAAGATTTGGACTTTTTGAAGAAAGAGTTTGAAGAATTCATCAAAGGCTTGATTTGCTTACCCATCAAGCTTCCTGGAACTACCCTACATAAATCCTTGAAGGTCTTCAATTGATTCAACTAATTTACTTCTCTGATACAGTTAATTAAAGACATGTTATAATATTTTTTACTAGTTAATGAGATTTCATGCAGGCAAAGGAAAAAATGTTGAAGATGGTGCAGAAGATTATAACGGAGAGGAAAATGTTGATGGAGAAAGCAGATGAGAAGGGTGCAGTAATAGATGCAGTGGACGTGCTCTTACGGGATCGGAGTGACTCAGATGCAAAGCAATCCCTACCGTTGGATTTCATTAGTGGGAACATCATAGAGATGATGATCCCAGGAGAAGAAACCATGCCAACGGCTATGACTTTGGCTGTCAAATTTCTAAGTGACTGTCCTGTCGCTCTAAACAAGTTAGTGGTACGTCAACCTCAAATCTAACCTATACGTATATTTGATGTCGTCTTTCTCTTTGTATTTTTTTTTGTTTTCTTATCTCTTTTTAACGTAAGGCCATGATTTATCAGTGGGCCCCAAGGGTGTCTTTCTCTGTGTGTGTCTGGCCCATGACATACCGTAGAAGTGTTTGACTTTTCTAAGTAGTCCCTTTCATTAACGTGCACACGAGTGTGTGCGTGCGAGGTCCCACTTTCTTTTAAGCTAATTAAAATTAGTGTGAGGCCCACTATCAAAGATTGAATAGCTGTTGAGTTGGGACCATGGATTAGTTGCGTCTACTACTTGTTTTCTTGAATTTATAATCTTATTTAGTGTGTAATGCAATGATGGAAAAATTTATTTAAATTCAAAAACAAATAACATCTAAGTTGATAATTTGGTTACTTGTATCAAATCGTGATTAGATATCTAATCCAACCCGATCGGATTTTATATTTAATTTAATTTTATACTTTTAAATTACTTATATGTATAGATAACTATTTTTATCATATGATTAGGGTAGAAAACAATTTTAGTTTCATTTCATGGTATGCCCTACTAGAAATTTAATGATGTAGTATTGTCGGAGAAAGGTATCGTTATGTGTAGCGTGGTCACTTTCGTGGGAACTCAGGAAGTGTACCCAACAATGCAGTCTATATGGAAGGTGTTTCTATTCACATCCATGTAAAAAGCATTAAAGATTAAAGGCTGGATTCTTCTTGTGCCTTTTATTTCTTGTAGTTTTCAAGCATTTGTTCCAAAAGTTCATTTCCATATTTCCGTAACAGAAGTGGATGTTACTGTAAAAGCAAAGCAATGGTAATTGGTAAATGAATGGGTTGGCCTTAATTAATTAATTTATATCATTGTTTTTCTTGTTATGTAGGAGGAGAACATGGAATTAATGATCAAGAAGCAGAAGACTGATTCATTTGATGATTATTCATGGACTGACTACATGTCGTCCCTGCCATTTACTCAACATGTAAGTCTCAAATGTTAATTTCAAGTAGAGTAAAATGAATTCGGATTTTTACTACCTCCTTTCTTGCAACAACAGGTTATTAGTGAAACGCTTAGAATGGCAAACATCATCAATGCAATTTGGAGGAAATCTGTCCAAGATGTAAAAATTAAAGGGTATCTAATACCAAAGGGCTGGTGTGTTATGACGTCTCTTACTTCAGTTCACATGGATGAAAAGAACTACGAAAATTCATATCAGTTTGATCCATGGAGATGGGAGGTAACTCCTCCTTAGTCAATATGATTGTACATTGCTAATTCAATTGCAATCAATTTTGTTGTCTCACCGATGTCCTGGCCTTGATATTATCTGTTGTTTGCAGAAAATACCTGTGGTTAACAATAATTGCTTTACACCATTTGGTGGTGGGCAGAGGCTGTGTCCAGGACTTGAATTGTCCAGGCTCGAGCTCTCAATTTTCCTTCACCATCTTGTTACCAGTTACCGGTAATTAATATCGTTTACTCAAACTTTCACAAAACAAAAAATGCCATTGACATTTAACATTAGGATTAATCATGTGGCACAGTAGTAGAAATGGGTGATTGATCTAGTTTCCTTTGTAGATGGGTTGCTGAGAAGGATGAAATTGTCTACTTTCCAACAGTCAAGATGAAGAGGAAGATGCCCATCAGTGTCACACCCATAAGCAACCCTTGATTTTTGGTTTGATAAAGCAGCAAGCACTGTTGGATTAGCCCTTTAAGGAAATTATATACATTGTACGATGCATTTCTTTTTACATATATAGCTAGACAGAACAATAAGGTGGCCTTCTCGGCAGATGGGGGATCTGTATTATTGTGGTAGATCTGTTAGCTATGGTGTCATATCGTTTTTCACAGTGGAAGGTGTGGCTTTGGGCCCTCTTATCAATCTTCTGAAAATTGAATGCAAGTGGGGATGACTCAAGCTAACTCTGACATTCTAAGTCTCTATCTAATAAATTTCTTCTGTTTGATTCCATTGGGATATAATTGTGGTGGGTATTTATGAATTCCATGTCGGTTTCATAGTGCACTTGGTCCCGTGCCATGCCAAGGGTTTGTGCTCCATCCACTACCATCTCCATCTGCAATAATATTTCAATTAGTGGAGCTGGGGTTACGTATCTCATTCCAATTGCATGCTCCACAAACATGTCGGCCGGATGCTGAAAAAGATATACGATGAAGATGACACCATTAGTCTGAAAAACCATTGGTCAGAAACTTTATAGTCAATCGCCAAAATTTTTAAGAAATGAGCTGAATAAAACTGAACCCTCTCAATTTATAGGGCAACTTTAAATTAATGACAAAATTTGAGTCGTTTCATACATGGATTTCTGAGAATCTGAGAAAGTAGCTCGGCAGTTTCTCAGTAATTCAAGTATCAATTTGAACCCAACAGACACCAAAGTACATCTTATCGAATTGATATTCTCATTCAATATTACAGCTAAACAAGAATAGATCCTAGTCTCTGATCCCTGAAAACAAAGGAATTAATTAAGAATAATTATTGATGATAAACATGAAGAGATTGATAAGTAGCATAGTTATGAATTGCAAGCAGCAGCAAATGCTGAATTTCCTGCACTCTTGGGCTTTGCATGATCATGAAAAAATATGCCAGACTGATTAAACAATGAGAGCAAATGCAATAACTCCTCAATAGACAGCTTTGAAGGCCTCTTCTCTTCAAACCGGTCTGATTGAAGCACCCCAATGATCTTCTCCCTAAACGAACTCATTCCTTCTTCCAAGCAAGAAGACGAATGACCCTTCCCTTCATTTTCACTCTCTTCATCTTCAGTATTACAGGAGTTGGTGTTGCTGTAATTGGCAGCAATCTCTTTACTCAAACCTGTCATATTGGATAATCTAAATAACTCCATAACTTTTTTCTTCTGCTTAAATGTTGCGCCCAAAGTCTTATTCTTCTTACTGAAGCAACTTCTTGTGAAAGCCGACCACTCATTTAGATCCACATTTGGAACTTCAGCTTTTGGGCGGATTATAACCACGGAGGAGTCAACTTTTGGACATGGAAGAAAGTCCCTCTTGCTAACATCCATAATAAAATCCACTTCAGCCACTAGCTTCACATTTACAGCCAATCGGTTAAACTCAGAGTCACCGGGTTTAGCCAATAATCTCCGTGCAAACTCTTTTTGAAGTAGAAGTGTGGCGCTTCTAAATGGGTTTTCCCCATAAAACAATTTAACCACAAGAGGGGAAGATATTCCGTAAGGAATGTTAGCCACCACAAGATCAAATGGTGGAAACTCTGTTCTCAGTGCATCCTTCCTTATGACCTGCAAAACCCAAAATAATTTTTAAAAGTCCAAAACTTTCAATTAGGCATTTCATCAAACAGATAAGGACCCTTGGTTGGACTTACACTGAGCTTGTCTTCAAACCCAAACTCTGTTACTCGTCTCTGTAGAACTTCCACCATACGCTCGTCTATTTCGATGGCAACAACCTTCTTGGCAGCTTCTAGAAGCTTCAAAGTGAGATTACCGGTGCCGGGTCCGATCTCTAGGACTGTGTCGGTCGGCCTTATATGAGATTTTCGAACAATGGCATCAAGAACTCGCGGATTAGTGAGTATATGTTGGCCTATGCTCTTGTAAAAATACAAGTTCCCCCCATGATCCCTTTCTCTTTTTCGAACCATTTCATCGTCATATTCGCCGTCCCTGCTGGGGTAGCGACGACGATTGGGCCTAGTGTGGGCTCGTCGGAGTAATCGTAGACTGGGAATCAATCTGAGAAGATATTCTGGGTGGCGGAGCATGTTCTTTACTTCTTTCTTTTTTTTTAATTTGGGGTTCAGCTAATCGACGAATTGACCGTTAAGATTTGAATTTTCGTCACTGAAATTAAAATTTCGTCCTCTGTGATACCAGACCTCCACCGCGGTCCTTGGCAAAGATGGAACAGACCCTTGCTCGCAATCACAAGCTTATGAGATGGTTTTTCACAAGCCATGAGGCCCAACAGACCCAATTAGAGCAGAGCCCAAAAGTGTGACTCAATTTCACTTTTGGGTTTGTAATATGAGTTGGGCTATTCAAAAGCCCAAAACAAAACAAAATTCTTTTCCTAGAGATTACTAACTGTATTTAAACTTTTTGAAGAAAATTACAAATATCATTCAACATGGGACACAAAATGCCTTGAGATTAAATTGGTTCAAGTAGCTTGAACTAATACTTGTAGCTAGTTTTTAAAATTGTGTTTATTGATACATAGTCAAAGTTTTGGACACTCAAAATAAGATGGTAACAAAAAAAGAATTCATGTTCAGAGCATGTAGTAACTTAGATATAATTGATTCAGTTAGGATGACGTACCTTTTGGAGCATTTGGGACCAAAAATTATGACCTCTTGCTTTGGTTTGAAGGACTTATAACCTCATCTAATTATACATTATTATCTCAATTTGTTATTTGTTCATGTTAACCTTTTAAATGACAAATTAAACAAAATGAATTTAAAGCAAAAGCAAACTATTCTAGCTAGGGACCATTTGTAGGTAGAACTGGAACCTAAAATTTAGCGAAAAGTTTTGCCGAAGCCCTCCGAGACATGGTTTGAAACATATATAGACAAAAAAGAAGAAGAAATGTTTGTAAAATAATGAGTTTATGGCGTGGAAGAATAAGCAATATCAAACAGGGCCATGATCATGTACTGACAAAGGGGTATTAATGATGAACTAAGAAAGTGTGGTCTATTTGAGTAAATTTTATTTCTTATAAATGAAGCAATGTCTTTGCCTTTGGATAAATTTAGCAACTGCAAAATGCTAATGAATCCAATTCTCTTAGGGCTTATTTCATAAGATAATATAAAATTATATAGTTAGTTTATCTTATATGCATTTGACAAGAGCATGATATTATAAATTTATATAATTGATTTATTTTAATATTATATTTGACAATATAAATAATATAAAATAAATAAAATAATAATAATATAACCTATATATTAAATAATCCTAGCACTAGATAAGCTCTTATAATATTTTTTTTTAATGAGTGTTCTAACTTCTCTAGGACACGTTAAAAAAGCCTAATATATATCTATTTCCTCAAAGCTTGTTGGAGCTGTTTGGTATCACTCCCACTACATGCATGCCCTATGGGCTTAACTCTTGGTTTGTAATTGATGGAAGGCTAACTAATTGAGACAGTGGGGTATTAACGGTTATTAATTATATGGAGGAAAAGCATAGCATGTGCTAATTAATCATTGTCCAAACAATTCAGTCTTACCTAGTGAATCATTTATGTACATTTATTATTTACAAGAGAACGCTAAACCATAGGATCGATCAAAGATCCTCTATCATCTAGAAGTTTCTCGTAAATCTAAGACTGGTACAGTAGACGCGAAATTTACGAGCGTGACAGAAGCTTCCCTTTTTAATTTATTTGTTTGAGGAGTAAATCTTCACGACCTCGCATGTCGAGTAGGCTTTGCAGACAACTAATGGCAGTAAATTTAAGAACTAAGCATAACGGAATGGTTTTGCATTTTGCACCGACGTTAACGGAAGGAGGATAGAATTAGATTCATCGTTAGTCAATCAGAGTTGTGCATTAGATAACGGCGTAATAGCGGTGCTTTACTAGCAACCTTGTTAACGTTAATGATATTGTACGGTGTATGTTATTGGTCATAAAGAGCAATCAGCAGGACACGAGCACCGACACTCTTCTCGTGGGGGACCCACAGAGAACAACAGCCATCTTATTTCACGTGGACCATTACCTGCTAGCCAATCAGGATTTCCCGCGAGGCCACCTTTCATGATCTTCTTCTCTCATGAGGTGGCAGCTATTCACATATAATTCCAAAATCGCGTCATTACGATCACCTTCCTTCTATTCTATCTTCAAATGTTAATAATGTCAGAATTTATGACACATACACAAATATATATATATATGTTAAAAAAAAGTGAAAATAAATTTTTTTAATATTTTAAATAAGTTATGCAATAAGTTTATGTTCACTCTAAATTCTATTTTTAATTTTTTTTTATTAAGTCTTAAACTACTTTTCAAAAAATCACATAACAAAAAATAAAATTAATAAGAATATTAGAATTTGAAGTAACATTCTAATATTTTTGGTCGTGGTTTTTGTATGAGGTGGTAGTGGGTGACATATTTTTTTTGGTCTCAACGATAATATTGGAAGGTGAACTAATCATCACCAGAATTTTATGAGTCCGAGATATGCGCTAATTATGGAGTGGTTGACCAAAACACGAAAAGCTCCCGTCGGGTCCGGTCCGGTTCATATAATATTAATTAAGTTGATGAGGGCCCACAAGACGCTTATCCCACTGTCTTTAAGGTTCCACTCCTTTTTCCCTCCGTTCTTCCCGCCGTTGAAGGCTAAAGAAAGCAGGAAAATAAATAAATAATTAAGTTCCTTAATTTATGTTTCCATTACCTTTTATTAGCCAACTAAGCATGTCCATGTGGGGACTTATGTCACAGATTAATTATGACCATCCCAATCACTTTTTAATTAATATATTTTCTTCACTTAAAAATAAATTAACTAAATAATTTTATTTTTTTTTGTTGGTAGAATAAACGGACCTCACGGTCAAGAAAAAAAACAAAAAAAAATAAGGCAAAATAATACGATACTGGACTATTCTTAATAGGTTTCAAGTAAAAATAATTATAGATCTTCAAGAGGGTACACGAGATTATTAAAATCTATCTTATCATATACAGTATTTGTTATTAAACAGTCTGTACAAGTATTACATTTCTTATAAATATGTAAAACTTAAACACTCCAGTGTGTTATAATTTTTTTAAATTCTGAAAATTAACAATTTGTGTAAGCTTGCACCATTGTCTCATTTGACAAATAGGCAGCCACTGTCTTTGAAATAAATAAATAAAATAAAAAAGGGTAAAGGAACTTGTGGAATATTATGAAACGAGTGGATGGGAAGTGAAGAATACGGAGCTTCGGGTTTCACATACCCAGAATATCCCAAATAGGAAAGGGGTCGGGTTCACATTGGAATTGGTATTGTGGGTCATGGACTTTTTTAAGGGCCCCGGGAACGAGACAAACACAACGAATCAGGTATGGCGTTGGCGTATGCTATCTTTATACCTTTTTCTCTTTTGCCATATTTACCCTCTTGTCATAATCACATTCACAGGTCAAACCCCATGTAATTTAGTTGTTCGGAGTTTGGTTTCAGAAAGCTGTCGGTTACTTCAAGAATTTATGGAATTTTGGACCTTAATCAAAAATCCTTTAATTGCAAAAAAAAAAAAACAAAAAAAAAAAAAACAGGAATTTGGTAATGTAATTTTATGTACGCTAATAAATAAATGCGCAAGTAAAATTTACATTAGGAAGTTCTTCAATTCTAGTGTACTCTCTCTCTCTCTCCTCTTTTCCATATTCTGCCCGTTTGACAGGTCCATAGAGTTCGCACCAACTTCTTTTGTAGCTCGCAGCCACGCAGGGGTGCCCCCTTGACACTTGTGACTCTGAGTAAAAGCTGTATAAAAAGTACAAGTCTTTCTTATAAATTCCTTTGCTCAGGGTTCCAGACTGTGAGTGTGGTGTCTCAAAACACGGCTGGAACTTTTTTCTCTTGCTGCTCTATCTGCCACCCCACTATGATATAGAATAATAGAATACCCGTTTTCCTTTTCCCACTTTCACAGTCTGTTCCTGCTTTCGATTTTCCCTCTACATTGAAGAAAATCAAGTATTGGCAAGGGGAGGGAAAGAAGAAAAATGGAGATTAACTTGGTTTCCAAAATCTTGTTCCTATTTTGCTTGGGTATGTATATGGGTTCTCTGCTGATTCACTGTAGTGTGACCTATGATAGAAAGGCCATTATCATCAATGGGCAGAGAAGAATCCTCTTCTCTGGTTCCATACATTATCCTAGAAGCACCCCTGAGGTAAGCTGAAAAAAGACTTATTTTTTCCTCTTTAACTTCAATGGGTTGTTTCTGAATTTCTTGAGAAACGGGCTATATTGTAGATGTGGGAAGATCTGATACAGAAGGCAAAAGATGGAGGTCTAGATGTTGTTGAAACCTACGTATTTTGGAATGTTCACGAGCCTTCTCCTGGCAATGTACTTTATTTTCTCTTCATTTTACTTCCTAACTTGGTTCCTCTTCTTTTTTGAGCTCCATTCCTGCTTTCATATCTCTGAGCTGAGCTTATTCTCTGTGTTCCATGGTGTTCAGTACAATTTCGAAGGAAGATATGATCTAGTGAGATTCGTAAAGACTATACAGAAAGCGGGGCTTTATGCTCATCTTCGCATTGGCCCATATGTTTGTGCTGAATGGAATTTTGGGTACTTATCATCTTCCCAATCTCTTCCAATTAATTTCCCCCTCAAATAATCTGGGTTTCTTCTTGCATGTGTTTTTGGACTAAGGGAATTATAAGCCATTATTATGAATTTCCTATTTATGTTATTTGCAGAGGATTCCCTGTTTGGCTGAAGTATGTCCCAGGCATAAGCTTTAGAACAGATAATGAGCCTTTCAAGGTCTATTTTTTGTTTTGTTTTGATTGGCTTCATATTGTATAATTTCTTTGAAGGAAGTACATATCTGTAAAACTCCTTGGGATGGTCGCTATACTATATGGTTTTAATTATTACTCACTCCTGGTGTTGCAGAGGGCAATGCAAGGATTCACTGAAAAGATTGTGGGATTGATGAAGAGTGAAAATCTATTTGAGTCCCAGGGTGGCCCTATCATACTCTCCCAGGTATTTGGCTTTTCATTTTCACTTCCTATTCTTATTTGCTGCATTTTAGGCTACCAAAGTATGGAGCACTAGATTCTTCAGGATTTGTTATAATAATCTCTATTTTCTTAGCCAAGGGCATAAATGTTGTTAAAATTTTCAACCTAGATCTAGCTGAGTTCAATACCTACAACTTATGTTTTTCAGATTGAGAATGAGTATGGGGCACAGAGCAAGTTACTTGGAGCTGCTGGCCAAAATTATGTGAATTGGGCAGCAGACATGGCTGTTAAATTGGGCACCGGGGTTCCCTGGGTAATGTGCAAGGAAGAAGATGCACCAGATCCAGTGGTGAGTACTTTGATGCTCTTTATCCTGCAGATAATTTTAGTTGTCGTTTGTGTATGTTGAAAAGTTGTATACGATCTTCAATGTACGCTTAACATTTGTTAATGTTCTTATCTACCGTTCTTTCAAATCATATTCTCGCATCTAGTAAAGTGATTTCTGATTTAATCTGCTTCCTGGGTTACTGGTGATAGATAAACACATGCAATGGTTTCTACTGTGATCAATTTTCTCCGAACAGACCCTATAAGCCTACAATTTGGACAGAAGCTTGGAGTGGCTGGTATGCATTTTTCCAGACCTAAGAGTTTCCTATAGTATGAAAGACAAGTATTATCCTTGTTCTAATCATTTCTTTTCTCCAAACATGAAGGTTTACGGAGTTTGGTGGTCCCATTCACCAACGACCAGTTCAGGATTTGGCATTTGCAGTTGCTCGATTCATACAAAAAGGGGGATCCTTTGCTAACTATTACATGGTTAGTTTCCTTGACATAATATTCTAATAAACAGAAGTTGATGTTAATTGCAGTTCTAATAAAAGTAAGTTGCTTTGTTTCATCTGAAGTATCATGGAGGAACCAATTTTGGACGTACAGCTGGAGGTCCATTCCTCACTACAAGCTATGACTATGATGCTCCACTAGACGAATACGGTGAGAATTAAAATCATATCCTTGTTTTGAGCTATTCACATGGGAACTTTCCTGTAAAAGGGAAAATAAGGGGAACGATAACTCAACAAAATTTGAAGCTTGTGGTATACAAACCTTGCATTAGTATTTGACTTTTGTCTTCTTGTAGTTTTATCTTAAGAATTTTAAGTGATAGCAACCCTCAGTCTGCTACATTGAAAATAACTTAGTATGTCTGAAATGCTTTTGCAATTCGATTCTCATTTCACACCAATAACCTGCAAAATATCTTACTAAGGATTTACCAATTGCTGACTAATTTGTTTTGGACAAATAATAGGTTGATTGGGCAACCAAATAGCAACCCTCAGTCTGCTAGATTGAAAATAACTTTCTATATCTGAAATGCTTATGCAGTTTGCTACTTATTTCTTACCAGTAGCCTGCACTATTTATGACTGCGGATTTATCACTGACTACTTTGTGGTGGAAAAATAATAGGTTTGATCAGGCAACCAAAATATGGTCATGTAAAGGAGCTTCATAAGGCTATCAAGATGTGTGAGCGAGCTTTAGTTTCCGCTGATCCAATTGTTACTTCATTGGGGAGCTTCCAACAGGTACTTTCTTATACTCGCAAACTCCTTTGCCTTTTCTAGTTTTGTGGTTTACTTTTCTTTACTAACTCTGTTAAATATTTTCCATTTTCCAGGCACATGTTTACTCCACAGATTCAGGGGAGTGTGCTGCTTTTCTCTCAAACTACGATACAAAATCATCTGCTAGAGTGATGTTCAATAACATGCACTACAACCTGCCCCCTTGGTCTAGCAGCATCCTTCCAGATTGCAGAAATGTAGTTTTCAACACAGCGAAGGTATGCAACTTGAAAGTCTAAGATTTTGATATGGCACTTTTCTCATGCTTTCTAGGACACAGTTCCTTTCCCTTTTCATCCCAATTGTGATTGCAATATAGAGTTCTCATTCTCCCGTTTCAGGTTGGAGTTCAAACATCACACATGGAGATGTTGCCAACAAATTCTCAGCTGCTCTCATGGGAGAGTTTTGATGAAGATATTTCTTCCCTGGATGACAGCTCTACAATCAGTGCTCCTGGTCTCTTGGAACAAATAAATGTAACAAGAGACACAAGCGATTATCTGTGGTATATAACCAGGTGAGCTGATCCCCCTTGTATGGTGGATTTAGTACTTTCAAATTAGTTGTCACCTACCTAGGTTTGTTGGCATCATACATTTAATTATTCTCTTGGTGGAAAAGACTTGAATAGCACTCCTATACATTTTTATGGTATCCCACGATTCTTTCCGTGCTGTTAAATGAGGCTTACAGAAAGTACTATGGTCTTTACAATGTCTACAACATCTTTGTGTCTACAGTGTTGATATCGGTTCATCTGAATCTTTTCTCCGAGGAGGAGAACTTCCCACTCTGATCGTTCAGTCAACAGGCCATGCTGTGCATATCTTTATCAACGGAAAACTTTCAGGTATATATTTTACGTGCCGCTCTGTTGACTCTTCTTTCTGGATGAATAAAAACAAACTCAACTCCACTATCACAGCTTCTGCCTTTGGCACGAGGGAGAATCGGAGATTCACATTTACAGGCAAGGTTAATTTTCGTGCTGGCACAAATAGAATAGCCCTGCTGAGTGTTGCTGTTGGATTGCCAGTAAGTTCTCTTTCCCACATTAGTTGTTTTAAAATTCTTCCCTCATAAATGTTGGAATCTAGTAATAGTGATGGCTGGCTTATATTCAACTTCAGCCTGCAAGACACAAGGCAATTTTTCCAGTCTAGTCTTATGAAATCTCTTACCTAGGCCACCCAAACAAGAACTCTAATGTTGCTTTAAAAAGAGTAGCTCTTTATCTTAGTTTATAACTTGCTGACATTTCTGTTTCTTTTGAAGAATGTTGGAGGACATTTTGAGACATGGAACACAGGAATCCTGGGACCAGTTGCACTACATGGACTTGACCAGGGAAAGTGGGACTTGTCATCGCAGAAATGGACTTACCAGGTTTCTTTTTCTTGTATGTGAATTTCACCTGAAGTCAAGCTAAAGAAACTCTTCCTGACAGATTCCTCCTAAACAGGTTGGGCTGAAAGGAGAGACGATGAATCTTGTTTCTCCCAATGGTATCTCCTCTGTTGAATGGATGCAGTCATCACTTGCTACACAAAAGCAACAGCCATTGACATGGCATAAGGTAAAACAAAAGAAAGAAATCTGTAAGGTTAGATTGGAAACACGATATACCCTTTAAAATTTTAATTTTCCCCAATAAACTCTGCAGACTTATTTCAATGCTCCTCAAGGAGATGAACCATTGGCTTTGGACATGGAGGGTATGGGCAAAGGTCAAATATGGATTAACGGGCAGAGTATTGGAAGATACTGGACTGCATATGCTACTGGCAATTGCAATGACTGCAGCTATGCTGGGTCATATAGACCTCCAAAGTGTCAGCTTGGTTGTGGCCAGCCAACCCAGCGATGGTAACTTATAACATTGTTTATATAGTAATTACCATATTGGAAATAAAGAATAACTGTGTCAGTTTCACAATTGCTTCGTTTTCATCCTCTAAAAATATGCTTTTCAGGTACCATGTGCCTCGATCTTGGCTGAAGCCAACTGAAAATCTGTTGGTAATTTTTGAGGAACTTGGAGGGGATCCTTCAAGAATTTCTCTTGTAAAGAGATCAGTTACCACCGTTTGTGCTGATGTCTCTGAGTTTCACCCAACTATCAAGAATTGGCAAATTGAGAGCTATGGAAAGCCAGAAGAATTCCACAGACCCAAGGTCCACTTGCATTGTAGTTCTGGGCAAGCCATCTCTTCCTTTAAATTTGCAAGCTTTGGGACTCCTTTGGGAACTTGTGGTAGTTACCAGCAAGGAACCTGTCATGCTCCCACATCATATGCCATTTTAGAGAAGGTACTCAACCATCCACTCTTAATTTTGCATTCTACTGTCATTGAAATGTGTTTCATATTTCATTTTTTCACTTTCACAGAAGTGTATTGGAAAGCAAAGATGTGCAGTTGTTATAGCCAACAGCAACTTTGGCCAAGACCCATGTCCAAATGTGTTGAAGCGGTTATCAGTTGAAGCCATATGTTCCCCAACTACAACAAATTGGAGGAGCTAATTAGGTGAAAGGACTTTCACATATGCTGCACTAGTGACTTAACAACACTCCTATCAGCAAGAGAACAAAGAAGAATAATATAACGAGTACAGGTAAACATATTCTAGTTTAATAGGTGGCGTGCTATAGTTTTTTCAGAAAAGAAAGTAGCTTTGCACAGGAATCAGTAATGTTGGTGCCAAAAGGCAAGTAATTTTTTAATTTAAGTGGGGTTAATTTACTTGTGTAAAGTAAATTAGTCATTGCTAGGTAGGTAAGTGCAAACTCTTGGGGGTCTGCCATTTGGACCCCCATGGGAATAGTCCTGGTCCCCGACTTTTTAACCTGATATGGGCACTGGGAGGTAAATAACATTGGAGTGATTTATGTACTGTTTGTATCACTGGGGTAAATTAAACCCCAAATTAGGTTCATGTTGGGAGTGGATCCTGCTGTGACCATTGTTTTGTGTGCAGTTACTGATGAAACTTAAAAAGAGTCAAATGTTCTGTCTATTCTTTTATTGTGTACTGTATTACAATATTCATCGATGTCCAGTCATTATGTAATTCTTATTGTAAGGGAAAGTAGGAAATTGTTATGGATGGCAACCAGGAGAGATACAAATTGAGCTAGACTCAAACTGCCTTACCGTCTTTGGGCTACTCAGAAGTGTATTTCTTTCTTCTTCTCTGGTTGTAAAATATAGCAAAAGAAGCAAGGCACTATGTAACTGAGCTTATTTGAGAGCTCCTGAATCTAATACCTGTCATCTTCCCAACAAACACATTAATCCCGCATGTTAGACTTGTAAGCTCCCAAGGAGAGCCAGATAGAAAGCAGTACTTTCAAGCTCTCATTTAGGCACACCTAATTGACAAATTCCAACTTGGCATAAAAATGAAAGAGGAAAATAGGGGCAATGTCAAAACAGGGTATATCCCTTGTTAAAGAGAAGGATAAACCTTGCCAAGGTTTTCACCATATTCTGCAGGTGAATATAAGTGAACAGCCGGTATCCTGTCAGATATATGCACATTTCCTATCAAATTGTTAATACAACTCCACTCCCACCTGCCAAACCTTTTCTCCAGGGTGTCCAGCAATAATTGCAATGTTAACATAATAAAAAATAATAGGATGTTAAATTTAAACCGTTGATGTGGGGGTCAAATCTTCAACAGAGAAGATATTACCATACCATAAGTCATCAGTTACATAAAACTGTTACCAAATGCAGTAAAATGGCTAAAAATATTCAGCAGAAGATTCTAAGAACAGAGATAAAATTTAAACACTGAGGTGTGTGTCATCTTCCTAAGGAGATTAAGAAGTAGATGCAGCAGGTGCAGAAATGTGCTTTGCTATAGTCTGCTGCAGCTCCTCCTTCTTTGCTCCCACCACCTTGTCCACAATCTTCCCCTCTTTCAGTAACATGAAAGTTGGCATTGCCTCCACGGCCCAGTCTTGAGCAACTTGCTGGAGATGAGAAAAAAAAATTGTACTTATTTCCAAACAGAAAAATCTGGAGGGCTTTAGATATATCAAATTACTATTTTTACATACGTTCAGTTCATCCACATCCACTTTGAGAAATGTGACTCCTGGCAATTTCTTAGCTAGCTCAGCAAGGAATGGTGCAATAAAACGGCATGGTCCACACCAAGAAGCAGTGAAATCCACAACAATCTGCACAAGTAGAATGCCAAAATATTTTACTAAGAGTTACTTTCATAATCAACAGATTAAGATTCACTTTACTGCTTTGAAAGCAAACTAATCCATAAATATAGCCAAGAACTTGAAGAAAGAAACAAATAGAAACAGGGAAGAGGTGCAGGGCAGTCACAGTAAATCATAATAAGAAACAAATACCCCTTATTATATCAAATTGTTGACAGAACCCAAAATGAGAACTTTTTCCTTCTAACAAATGGATTTTTTTTAGGGGTGTCACTGCGCCCAACATGTTCTTTAGATTGGCTAAAGCTTCAAAAACGAATTCAATATTTTCATCTATGAAGCTCTTCAGATATTGAAGGTGAAGTTCATGTAAATCAATCTAGAGCACCACATAATTGTATATAGAACTCGTCCACCAATGATCCCAATCAAAATAAAACTGTGTAAAATTTAAAAAAAATACTAATCTCTAAGGCCTACCCATTATCCCATAAAATCAATTACCGGGCAGCCTGTGTTCTCATAATCAGATCGCCTATATCAATCAAAACAACAACACAATTACAAGTAACCCTCTTTTGTGTCCCAACAGAATCTCCCAAAAAGTACAAATTCTGAAAGCTTTGATCTCACCAAAACTCTAATTATTAATACGAGCAAGGTAAATTCAGATACACAATCCAAAAGCACGGATAAGCTCAATGAACTATAAACGCTCTATGAGTCAAAAACTACAAAAGTTAAACACTTTATACACTCAAACTACAAAAGATCATGGTCGTGGATATAAGAAAGGTCAGAGCATTATAACTACTAACATACAGGACAGACGCATATTCCATGTAAGCCCTTGAACAAAACTCCAGATTAACCAATTAAACATTAGATCTACAAAAAAAGAACTATCACCGATAATCACATTGTCTACAACCAATATAACCCTAATGTAAGATTAAAACCAACATAAATAGAACAAAAGAGAAGATCAACAGTGTAAGAAAAACCAAACGATACCAGTTTATTGGAGTCATTTCCTTTCTGGAGTTGCTCGTTCCAAGCCTCAATAGTGTGGCAACTGATAACCTGTCCTTCTTCTGCTGCCATCTCTCTTTTTCTCTGTCTTTCGATTTTCCTAGAAACCAAACAGATATACCCAGAAAAGAAAACGCTTGTGTTTTAGTTACGCCAACTTTTACTCCTTTAAATAAGCAGAACGAAACGGGAGCCAACCACGTGAAAGTGACCTTCTTTCTACGACGATATTTCAAATTTGCCATCAAACGTAAGGATCACGGAGATTCCCATGCAACGTGAGAGACAGAATAAAGCAGCACATAATGCGCCATAGACCCCATAACATTAGCCGTCCGATTAGTGGTATTTCATAACAATCAACCGAATGAAGGTCGTCTTCACCTTTAGGTTCAGATTCTTCTAAATCTAACGGCTGTTGTTTATTCTTTATATTTTACAGTTGTTCACCATTCACTTAAAATGTGTGAATCACTTATTTTTGATGTACCAAAAATGTGTGAATCACCATCCCATGAAAAGAAATATTCTTTATATTTTACAATTGATATATTTTTTTAAAGAAATATTCTAAAAACTGAGTAAAGATGTAATAAATAAAATATTTGATATTTGAGATATTTAAATTTTTTTAATGCATCTATTATACGTTACCAATCAGTATTAACCACAGCATTAAATGCAATATTTTTTTTTTTATTATAATGTTTTACACTTGCTCAAAGAAAAATCTTTACAGAAACACAACATTCAGTTACTTATAAAAATTGAGGCTATATTGGCCTTAATAGTTAATATTGCATTGATGGGGTTCTAAATGCGTTGAAATAATTAATTGACGTGATTGTTAAGGAAAGTTCATTCTTGACGAATTTTTTCTAGGAATTAAGTAAATTATAATTGGATTTTTTGTTTCTTAATTAGCAATGTTAACAAGATTAATGGAGATTATTACTCTTTTTGCTCGTTTGACAATTACATAGAAGAAAATGTTTGCACGACCCTGCTTTCACATGGCTAAAATGTTGTCAAGTATAATCCATTATGTTCATCATCTACACTATTGCAGGGCAATCAATGGCGCAGACATGGTAATTGACCAACCAACAAGAACAAATAAAGTTGACTGTAATGAATGAATATCTTATGGTTTTATACATGTAAACCCATGTATCAAGAAGGCTACAACTGAATCAAATTCTTGAAACAGTACGTACCAAGAAGAAACCAACCAACAAGAACAAAGGTGAAGAAAGCCAGAAAGGTTAGGAAGGTCCATCCCCCAAACATGATACCAAGACCAAACACTACAACAAATGGTAAGAAAGTTCCCACCATGGATGCTTTGCTGACCCAACGACCATTGAGGAAAATAAAAGCTGCTAAGTTCACCACGTTCCACCCACCAGATTGAAAGCCCAACCTGTTTAAGTTGTTGGCAACAAATGAGTGGCAGTTGCATGTAAAGAGATTGTAAGATTTATGTTGGAATTCTTGAGTGCTCTTCCGTAGTGCATCATCCCATGTGCATGCGTCTCTTCCTATTTCATCCTGCCCACATTGATCATCGGCATCGTATGCAGACTGTTGGGAATTAATGTGACACTGCTGTCAGACAATTTTTAAGAGCATTGGTGAAGAAAGTAAATGGCAGAAAACAATTGGAAAATAAGTTGAATAATGTAAATGTATGCCTTATACTAAAGGTGTTTAAATTGTCACGAGATGCCGGGTGGTAATGGTATGAATCATGGCAGCATGCAAACAGAGGTTAGAAGGGAGTGTTATAGGCATTTCAGAGAAACCATATGCACTAAGGTAATTATCTTTCTCCTTTATTTGTTGCTATGACAAAGAGTCTACCCAGCTCTTATTCTAGCCATTCTCCAGTACATTTCTGAAGGGACCAACAACCTTGGTTCTGATTTTTTTCAAAGGGAAAAAGAGAAACACACATGAGGCATACCTTTGCTTTGCTTATTTGGAGGTAGCGGGTCACTGGTCCAAATGCAAAATTGTCTACACACACAAAATTAGGCCCTGCAAAGTCCAATATCACTCCGTCCTCCCTGCAGATGCCAATATGACCAATGAAAGGAACCAACCACGAGATAACAGGAAGAGGTGTCCACACGATGCAGCAAGGGAATCGGGCGCTTCTGCGATCAATTTGTAGAGTTTGCGAACTTCCTTCCATCATCTGCTGGTTCTCAAGGTCCAAACTTGCCTCCATTGCAGAAGTTGGAGGTTGCCTAAACAAAATAGTTGGTTAGAAAAGAAAATGTTGTCTATCACATATCTACATTTATGAGGTCAAAGTTCACTGTGGAGAAGATAACATGCTTGAAGTTTAAACACATGTGCATCCCAAAGCTAATAAAATAAATCACTGCTTGAAGTTTTATCTGATAAAAGCAGCTAACTTCTATGCCAGTCAGCAACATAGGTGTTGCTAGATGGACGTGTGTGCATGTGTATGCGTAATTGTGTATTATTGGAAATGTTCAACAAGATGCTTTACATATGGGTAAAGCTTTAATCTAACTATCGAATTATGTACATGCAAGTCCTTAGTGGGTAACAATTCACCTGAAAATAAATAATCGTAGTACGACTCACGGTTATTTAAGAGAAGGAATATCAGTGGAGAAAATCCACATTCCGAAGCTAGATGCTAGATCATTATCAATTTTCTAATCTAGGATATAATTATTGCCATTTTCCAATCTAATTTCAGTTTTTTCCTTGGCTTCTCATAACCTTACTGAACGTCAGCATCTAAATGAGAAATAAACAAAAAGGTTATTCAGATTTCAGCAGGGGAACAAAGTTTAAAAGCTTGATGGCGCTTCAATTAAGCCCAACCATTACATTGTCTATGGACCAGATAACTGATCAATGGAAACAATCTCTCCACTTCAATTTACTCTGCCAATTGGTATCATACAACATTTTCAACCCTGCACTCTATTGTCAGGATCATAGTGAAATTGAATGGGGAGAACTGTACCCAAATGAGAACAAACCCAAATAGAACATTAAAGAAATAACAAATATTTCATTTTCATCCCCTCCGATTTTCACATCTACTAAGTTAAACTAAAATCCAGAAAACTAAAAGAATTAACCCATTAAACTTCCTAGCCAATTAAGGTTATAAAAGTCTCATCCATGCTCCGAGTGAAGAATAACACAAGACCAGAGGATTGTTAAATTCTAAAAATGGTCATACTGCCTACAAGACTCAAAATCAAAATATATTCTGAGTACAATACAAAGGATTTTAACACCCCTGTCACCAATTATCTAACAAAAACACAAAACCCTCAACCAGGCGAATAGAAACAGACCAGCAATCAATCATGGGTTCCGAATATAGAAATCCTATACGATGAGAATATAAAGCCCTAGTCTTTTTTCCCGACAAATACATATTTCACTACCGAACCACACCCAGACATACAAATGAAGAGAAATACAATACGAAAAGGAACAGGTAACAGAGCCATGTACCTAACGATTGAAAAGGTAGAAGAAAGATGCCCAACCAGTAAGATTCTGCGTTTACTGATGCAAGCTACTGCCCTCGCTGAAAAGGGGTGTGTGTGCGCCTTAGTTGACTTTGAGTTCGGCTCCTCTCCTATGGTTATGGGCCTTATGGCCTCGGCTTTGTGGGATTGTTTAAGAAATGGAAGGTCATAATTTATAGCCTGGTATAAAATTTCCCCTGTAAGTAAGTTGAGGTTACAACTTACAATAGTAATGCTGTTTTTTTTTTACTCTTCTCTCTGTAGATGATAATTTGATCCCTGGAATTGCATGAATGTACAAATCAGATTGACTTGGACTTAAAAATTATTTTGGTAGTTAGATTCTCAAAAATTAGTAAAAATTATAAAAGAGAATCGGTAAGAATTTTGTATAATTTAACTATTTTCTATTTGAGCTCAAATAAATTGGGTGTTTCTAAAACTCAACACATAAACAAACTAAAAAAAAAAGAAAAAATAAAACCTCCCAAAAGTTTTATTCTTATATTTTGATTTTCTTATGTAATTATATTAAGTATTAGTAAAATATTTATATTTTATATTGATGCTATTTTATTATTTTGGTGTATAAATTAAAACTTAAATATTATCTTATTAAATAAAAACTTGAATGTTATAATACACAATAAATTTATTTATTAATATATATAATGAATTTTGAATTATTATTTATAATATTTAAAATTAATTAAAAAATTTATATCTTGTGTATAATATTTAAAATACATAATATTAAAGAACCCAAACCAAGTTAAAAGAGCTGATAAAAAATTATTTGAGTAATTGATTATCAAATTAAGTTATAATTTTTGTTAATTTTTTTCATTTAAATAATAAAAAATTTATAAAAAATAAAAATAAATACAAGTTTAGTTTTTAAAAAAATTAAAATTGACTCATTTTATTAACAATCTCAAAATAGAACACAATCTAAACTCTTAATAAATAAGTCACTGAGTTATTTTACAAGAAGATTATACTCGATGTGTGGGAATATTCTTTAGAAATCTCCAAAAAAAAAAAAAAAAAAAGCCCCGGCCCGGTTTGTGTCAAATTTTCCCGAGTCGCGCGACATCCTGAATCCTGACGACGAACTGCTGGCTGCGTAGCCGTCCCTCTTATCACTCTGTAGAAGCTAAACACTGACCTGTTATGTGATTTGGGAATCGGCATAGGAGGAGGAAGAAGAAGAAGTAATATGAGGAAGCGGGATTTGGCCATTCTCATGCTCTCTGCTTTCGCTATTTTCTTCTCTCTTCAGGTTTCCTCTTCAATTTATCTTTCGCTTCTACAGCTTGTTATTATTTTTGATAACATAATCTGTCTTATAATTCGCTTAATACAGTTCGATAAACCCTACAAAGCCCAAACCTCAAGGAAACTAATTTAGCTGTCTCATTTGTGAATTTTGCTCATATGTGTTATTCGTTATAATCTATGTCATTTCTGGGTATTGTTTATCGTTATACTGTTCGATGGTGTGCTTGATTTTAATGGGTCATCTTTGAATTTCCAGCACGAGGGTGGTATTTCTTTTAAAGATGCGTGGATGCATCTGTCTGATGAATACCCAATTAAATATGAAGGTGAACGCCTTCCGCCGCCAATAGTTGCTGATCTAAACGGTGATGGAAAGAAGGAAGTTCTCGTGGCTACTCATGACGCCAAAATTCAGGTGATTTCAAACCCGTCTGTTGCTAGTCTAGCTGATTTAGTGATATAACTTTGTCATAAGTGGGAGAATTTGCATCCAGTTTCTTAAAACTATGTTGGGTATCTCAGGTTTTGGAGCCCCATGGTAGGCGTGCGGATGAAGGGTTTAGTGAGGCTCGTGTACTTGCTGAGGTGTCTCTGTTGCCTGATAAAATCCGTGTCTCAACTGGGAGGCGAGCTGTAGCAATGGCTGCAGGCTACATTGAACGTCATAGAGGGGGACAACCCCAGAAGCAGGTCCTGGTTGTGGTAACATCAGGATGGTCTGTGATGTGCTTTGATTCCAACCTGCGAAAGCTGTGGGAAAATAATTTACAGGTTGCTCGATATTATGATACTTCCCTTTCTCTAAGGGAAAGTCTCGTTTGATCTGTTTTTTGTCACCCAACTATGGTGTCCTGAGTTTGCTATTTCTTCTTGTTGACAGGAGGATTTTCCGCATAATGCTCACCATAGGGAAGTGTCGATCTCCATAAGCAATTATACACTTAAGCATGGAGATATAGGATTGGTTATTGTTGGAGGAAGGATGGAGATGCAGCCGCATGTATGTTTTTTTTTTGTTGTCCTTTTTCTTTTCTATTTGTTGCGAAGGGGGAGGGTGTCAAATAACGTGCCTACTTAGGATCATTTACAATTTATGGGTATGATGGTTGCAACCTTTTGTTTTAACTCCCACTGCCGTGGAAGTTTTTACGAAATTTGGGTTATAAATCGTAGTCTCTTTGTTTAATAATGTGTTTTTGCTTTTATCAAATTAATTCCAGTGACTACAAATTTTTGTACTGAGAACTCTTATTTTCCTAGTACCTTGACTTCTTCTATGTGTAAAATGTATGGAATCATGGTACTATAATACTTTCTTATTGTACAAATTCAGTCTTGCAGTGTAATTCCTATTAGTAAATTCCACATGTAATTTTTATGCCATTTTAGATTTTCATGGATCCTTTTGAAGAAATTGGGATGGCAGAGAAAAACTCTGAGCAGCATAGAAGAAGTGCTACTGAAAAGGAGGTAATGACATGTTATTGTTTATGTATGTTAAACCTGCTCTCTCTCTCTCTCTAGGTGGAGAACGCTTGTTACGGCTTCTGTTTTCTTTCCTGTGTAGGCTTCCGAAAACTCTGGAACTTTTGATTTACGTCATTTTGCATTTTATGCATTTGCTGGACGATCTGGCACACATCGGTGGAGTAGAAAGAATGAGGTTTGTTTAATCATATCTAATTTGCTTCCCCTGTTGGCGTTTACTATGCCCTATTACAGGGATAACATAATAATGTTAATTGTAACTGCTTTTCTTCAAAGATATATCAATTTGTTGGTTTCCTTTCCCTCCCCCCCCCCCCCCCCCCCCCCCCCATTTCTTGGTAGAGATTTAATAAACAAGAATCAACAAGAGTAAAATGAAATTTTCTTTATTATGAGCATCTCAAATAAAGCCATAGTAAACTAGAGCTTAGGTTTAGTGAACGGATATCAATAGAATAAGCAATCTCTAAAGTACCAATTTCAGCTTGTGAATCAGAATCGTGACCTGGAGCTATACTTGTATTTGATGGAACCACCTGTTAGTAGACATGAACCATATCCTTTTAGTTTACCCCTTTCCGGCTATAGATAGATTCTTCACTGACTTTGGAATCTCTTGACCTGGCTAGGTCTTGCCAAGATATTGTTCATCATTCTTCTAATGATGAGCTACAGCAAGCAATTAGTATTCTTCTTATCCCCTTATATTTGGATGGTCTTTCTTATAGGATTAATCCATCAAAGGAATCAGACTTCCAAATTTGCAATTACTCTTAATTTTTGGTTTGTATAAGGATTGAAACAAGGTACTAAGCCAACCAACAACGCAACTTCTATCAAAAACCACTCCAATAATCCTCACTTGAAGTCCCTCATCATCATCTAAATATAATAAATCCAGGAAGATATATACCTTTGAACAGCTTATTCCTGAAGCTCCAAAAAATTTTCAAGTCTGGGAAATGTGAAAATATGTTATGTCACCATGGAATTGGTTTCTAGTGATTCATGTTTTGATATAGTTCTCGTCTTTTCCACCAACTGATCTTGACTTTTTGGTCATTAAGAATATTGAAGCACGTTCTGCGGATGCATCAGAGTTAATTCCACAGCATAACTACAAGCTTGATGTTCATGCTTTGAATAGTCGTCATCCTGGAGAGGTATGCTTTTATGCTGTTAAGTGTATCCTTAAAGCATTGCAGTATTTAGTGTTGATACGTTCTGTATCTACTCTCTCTCTCACACACACGCACTCAAAAACTCAAACAGAGTTGAGCATTTAGCAGAATTCCTTATTATTATCATCATAAAATCTGTACATTAGGTTCTGATTTCTCTTTGTTTGAATATTTAAGATATCTTCTTAATGATAAGCTTCCTGATACATGTCAAATTATAGTTTGAGTGTAGGGAATTCAGAGAATCAATCCTGGGTGTTATGCCACATCATTGGGTATGATAAAATGATTAGTCTTTGCTGCCCTTTGTATGTTATTTGTAAAATTTAATTGGCAATCGTATTTAATGATATGATCTCTTTATCAGGACAGGAGAGAAGATACTTTGTTGAAGCTGGCACATTTTAGGCGGCACAAGAGGAAAACATTGAAGAAAACACCTGGAAAGACTACAAACTACCCTTTCCACAAACCTGAGGAAAATCATCCTCCAGGGAAGGATTCAACAAAGAAAATTTCAAACTTGATTGGAAAAGCTGCAAATTATGCTGGTTCAGCAAAACCTAAGAAGGTTAAATTAGTGAACCACATTTACTTAATTGGCAAGCATACTTTTTGGTTGATTTGCTATTGCATACATATTGAAATTGTGCTAGTAAAAAAGCATAAGTATGTCAATAAGTAGAAACATCGAACTACATTAATTTATTGTGGAAAAGATGGATGAATTGTTAAGTTTAGCAAACTTGGATTAAAGTCTAACTTTAGGATTCTTTTATAACATATTACATCCTGGAAAGTTTCTCTAGCTCAACAGTTTGATCATCACTATTATGCTGGTTTTTGGGGGCTAATTATTAGCAGCCTTACCCCTGTAAGCAGTGAGGAATTAAATGCTTAGTCAAGTTAAATTAGCTCAATCAATAAGTAATAAATCATTTCTTGAGATTCAAACATTTGATATGCAAAGTTTACTTTTAGTGGTTAGATATGTAAAAGAAGATAAACAATAGGAGCAGGTATCCATGGGTGCTTGAGACTTTTTTAAGCCTGTTCCCAAGTTGTAGTCTTTAAGCCTTGAATTGACTGGCATTTGCTTCTTCTTACTCTCCACTCTCCCGGCAAAGGATAAGACTGATACTGGAACAAGTGTACATAGGTCTAAGAAGCATGTTTCTTGATTGCTGTCTATCAAGTCAATCCCCTTAAGATGAAATGTGCCACCTGCAAGAGTGATGACTAGTAATATATCTCTAGGGATGTTGTCTTATCTTCTCTAATCTATTTTCTTGTTGGATGCAGCAATTACCTTATGTTCCAACCATAACAAACTACACTCAGGTTTGGTGGGTTCCTAATGTTGTAGTGGCTCATCAGAAGGAAGGGATAGAAGCTGTTCATCTGGCATCTGGTCGCACTTTATGTAAGGTAAACATCAATCCACACATCAGACTGAATTATATTACCTATGCTAGTAACTGTCCTCTTTTTCAGGCTATCAGGTTGGGAAATAGTCAGAAATGCTAAGACAAGAAGAACAAAGGAGAATATATTTCTTCTGAGATTATTATCTTTTACTTTCCAAAGCAACAGCTTTTTTATAGTCTTAACTCTCATGGTCTTCAAATGTTTATAACAGCTGAACGGGCTTGGTTCACTTTATGGTTGTTAAATTTCAATTGAGGTCTGTCATATTACTGTCATGCATACTTGAACTAGTTCAATGTGTAATGCTGAGTTCTTTGATCTTCCCAGCTACATCTTCAAGAAGGTGGTCTTCATGCTGATATTAATGGTGATGGAGTACTGGATCATGTTCAGGTGCATATTGGCTTCATTTTTCACACCTAGACTCCCACCATAAATGCATTGGGTTTTTAAAGGCCATATATGAATCAAAGTGCATCTGCTGGTGGTTTGTGGTTGATGTCCCAACAGTTGGTTACATTTTCTGTTTTGATTACCCTTTCTTGAGGTGCAACACACTCCATAATTCCATGTTCTGAACTTATAATATGGCCAATAACATGCTTCAACTTAATGTGCATAATAGAAAATAGAAGAGTCATGCACAAGACAGAAAAAAATGTTTTTAATGATAAATGCTTTCTTTTAGCATATATATTTTAACGCAGGATAATCTCCCAACAATCTAGGTTATTGGTGTTGAGGAGATGAGCCAATTACAGTTTACAGATAATTTGAATGAATTGCTTGCTTATATATGTATTCTCCTTTTCAGGCAGTTGGGGGAAACGGCGCTGAGCAGACTGTTGTGAGTGGGTCAATGGAAGTGTTACGACCTTGTTGGGCTGTCGCAACATCTGGTGTACCTGTACGAGAACAACTGTTTAATGTATCTATTTGTCATTATACCCCTTTTAACTTATTCCAACATGGAGAATTTTCTAGAAACTATCGACATTCAGATTTAGCTTCCATAGAGGTAGCAACACCCATACTCATCTCAAGAAGTGATGGTCATAATCATCGTAAAGGAAGCCATGGTGATGTTATCTTCTTGACGAATCGAGGAGAGGTATAATATTGTTGAGTCCCCTTCCTGTTTAGTTGATATTACATCACCTGTTTGTCTGGAAACCAGATTCAAACAAATTCTTCTGTCATTCATTGGGGGGTATTTGAAACAACAAATGTGGCTTCTTAAGTGGTGAGTTGGATGAAAATTTTCCCCAAAAATTGACTGAATCTGATAACAATAGCAGTAAGGTGGTCATCTACATGTTTTCTTGCATCTTATAAAGCAAGCATAAAATATATTTAAAAGAAGATGGCTTATAGGCCAACCAGAATAATACAATAGCATTAATGTCGAAATTAGAAAAATATCATGTATAATTAAATATGCTTATTATAATAGCTAATGCAGGATTCTTCATTGTTAATGGTAAAATTTGTGGCTATCTGCTGGTTGCAGGTTACATCATACTCCCCTGGCTTGCACGGTCATGATGCTGTTTGGCAATGGCAGCTCTCAACGGGTGTGACATGGTCAAATCTTCCATCTCCATCTGGGCTGATGGAAAGTGGAATGGTGATTCCTACACTGAAACCTCTATCCTTGCGTACACAAGATAATCAGGAAATGATTCTTGCTGCGGGAGAACAAGAAGCTGTAGTGATATCTCCTGGAGGGAGTCTATTAGCTTTGCTAGAACTCCCCGGCTCACCAACACATACCCTGATCAGTGAGGACTTCTCTAATGATGGGCTGACTGATCTTATTCTTGTCACATCTAGTGCAGTGTATGGCTTTGTCCAGACTAGGCAACCAGGTGCCCTCTTCTTTAGCACACTAGTTGGCTGCCTCATACTTGTGATGGCAGTTATATTTGTCACACAGCACTTGAATTCCATGAAGGGGAAACCCCGCGCATCATCTGCCGCTCGGTGAACTCAGGATCTTACTTTTACAGACTCTAAAAATTCTGCCTCTACTGAAGAGGAAATAGAATAGCATTGCCATGGAAGTTGCTTCTTTCTGGGGAAACTCTGGGGAAACTCAACAACACTAGGGAATTTAACAAGACTTTAAGAACGTGTTCTTCACTTCTGCCAGGGCTGTTATTTGTAAAATCTGTAACATGAGAGAGTGCACGTGCATGTTTGAAATTTTGTGATATGATGTTATAGAAGTGTGTATTTCCTTCAATGGCTGATTGGTTTATAGTTGCCATATTTTCCCCCTCCCTTTTTCTACAATTTGATGCCCAACGCAACGAGGTAAGAAAAAGAAAAAATGAAGTAGGGCATGTTCTAAGGCTCCTGAAATTTCTGGAATTGATATTATAGAATGATGAAAACTCTGGCTTGCAATTTAAACATATTGGTGAATTGGAAGTTTATGATGAGAGGACCATCTATAATAAAGAACTCTAGTGTCAGTGAATTTTCCAATTAAGCAAAGGCCATTATAACACTAAAAGCAGAAAATTCAGGTAAAGATTGGAACTTGCAATTTATTTTTTATTACTTATATAAATCTCAAAAAGGTGCTTAGGTGTCTGACAACTTTTTGAATCCCATGTGCCAATCACTTTCATGAATAGAATTTCAAGGACACATTCCTAATCAGTTTTCCTTTGAAGCAGAATTAAGTGCTTCTTCTGCTTCGAGAAAGCCCAGCATTCACAGACTGCGATATGGACGCATAGGCTATCAGTAGAAACCCCAGAACGATCAGAAATACCTAACTGTATCTGAGCCCCACATCCCACATGTCCCAATCTTCACCAATCTTCACGTTTCTAAGACTACGGAGCCTCATGCAGTGTGAGGAAGCTAGATTACCAATTTTGAATGTTTTTAGTGAAACTTTCTTCATGGTCAGTTGCAGCTTTCTTATATAAAAGAAAAAGAAAAAAGAAAAGAATCTTTTTCATAACCTATAAGGAATTGTTTGGGATTTCTTATCATAATTGTTACGTACTAAAATACAAAAGGTGAGTTGACAATTGAAGAGACAACTCAATGATTCATTAGGAACAAAGGGTAATATAAGTTCTACAATGTATATGTCACTCAACAACTCAAACAGCATTTTTCACAGCCTTACTTGTATCAACAGGCTCCCACTTTGTTTTTACCTGGAGCAAAGGGTTCCTTACACATGCTGTCTCCTACTTTACGAAGCAAATAAGGCTTTGCAACAGGAAATGGGAGCAAAGAAAGCATTGTAAGCTTTTGCAGGTGAGAGAGGCTGAGACATTACAAGCCAGCTGAGGGTTTTGTTGGGACCACATGCAACAGCTAAGCACACAGGCCACACGACAAGAGACAACTATTGTATGGTGCATTAGATTACACTCCTATCTACACAACTGGGCTCACCTACTACGGTACTACCTCCAACTTAATTGCCAACCCACATTTAGTACCAAACCCCTAGTGTTTCTTTTGACTGGCTTACATGGAAACCTCTTTGGATTCTTATTCATTGCTGTATGAGCCCCTCTTTTGCTACCTCTCTTCTCTTTCTCTATAATTTGAACATCAGAAGAAACCTTCCAATGTTATATACACTGCCAATATATAAGGCACGCCCAACCTAATTTTTGGGTTTTATGTTAAACTGTCAATCTGGGGCTAAGCAAAACATGGACTTGGAATTTGGGTTTTGCTGGCAGTGCATGCTTGTACCGTGATGCCCTTGAGGTGTTTGGCTATAGAGGGAGCCTACTGGTATGAAACAAGGTGTGCGCTTTTCTTTTCTAACTTGTTGGCTTATTTGATTAATTCATTAGTTTCTTAGGCATAACATTGGTCATGAAAGAATTATGCTTAATTTAGTACAAGTCAAACTGTTTTAAGCAGTTGAATTCACCACAGTAAGAATGAAGAATCTAACTTCAGGCAAGTTGATTATAGTTCGCGGTATAAGTAGCAAGTATATTTCCAGAATATTATTATTCTTTGTGTTGCTCAAGGAAGAATAAGAATCCAAGAAAGGTGGATGTTTAATTTAGGGGGTCAAACCTAACATGGGGTCATGGTCATCATCCTCCATGTTTCTGGTAAAGTAGTATCAATAATTTTCGCATTGGGAAAGGAAGAATTTTTTTGTGCTAATTCCCTTGGGCTCCATTGGAAACCTTTTCTTGGGAAAGATAAACCACCTACATCACATTATACTATTGTGAACATTCAAGTCCAAGGTTTAGAAATGCGGTGAATTCTTTTTCTCCTACTTATTTTACTCAAAAAAATAAAAAGCATCTGTGGAGATTATGAATGCAGGTTCTCCATATTATCTAGCTAACAAGCATGAATCATATAAATAGCAATTATTAGGACAAGATTAGCAGTAAGATTAAAGCAGCAAATGGTGAAATAACATTAATTGATGAAGACAACAATTGCAATATTGTAAATTGAAGCAGACAAGACAACAATTGCAATATACAGTAGCTAATTTCCATTGATGGTTTTCTCATCTACTAGTTTGACTCATGCATCAAGCAAGAAAGAAACCTCCCTCAAAGTGAAAGAAAGACCACACAGAACTGGCTTCAAAGTATATGCTGATCGAGTGGAAAAATTAAAAAACTCAAGTGGTTGATATGAACTGGAGATATTAAGTTGAAGTTAAGGTTCATCATATGTACACAGATGATTACATGAATAGGCAGATGTATAAGATTAAACCTGACATTAATAATAGAGCAGAATATAATAAGAATTTACAGTAGATGAGGGTGAATAATAACACCAATATATCCATCTATTAACTTATATATCTATTAAATTTTAAACATAATGATCAATTCCCTAGATAAACTTATTAAGGTTCACTGAATACCAAAATCTAAAAAAATACAGGCAGAAACAAACCAAGGAAGGCAAACTTATAAATAAGTGCCCTAAAAAGGTTAAGCAAGCTAAACATTAGAAGTCACTTGCAGGTAATAAATGCATTATAACTTCATCTAAAATTGACAATTAGCAATTCCGACTGGGATTTTTAAAACATCTGAAGAACGACCGGAAACCAATGAACATTATCCTTAAAATACATCCTAAGAGACTGACATCCACATACTAGGTGTATTAAAGACAAATAATCAATTTAATTAGAATTAGCATTCACTATACAAATATGTCCACTCTTCATTCAAATATGTCCACTCTTCACTGTGAACAAATTGAAGTTAGATAAATTATTTATAATTATACCAGGTACTTAACTAGAATTCTGAAGAGAAATTCATGTAATGCTTCTGATGTGTCATTTATATGTTGGTATGTCAGTGCTAAGGTTCTAGACCAGGAGTCATATTTCAAAGATATAATCTATTTTCATTACAATTCTCTCTTGTATTAATTTAGTTTAGAAAGTTCCTCCTTGTTTATTGAAAGAACTTTCGTCTGATTATATTGATGGGCAATTTAAATATAACATACTGTCTTGATGTCAATAAAACCCCACGAGTACAAGAAAACAAAGAAGCCATTTTCATCAGAAAAGGAGTTCCTTTACCTTGGGAATTGAGGACATTGAAGGGGACATTAATGTAAGGAAGTTATGAGAGAACATGTTGTCTTGGGTGGGATGGGTTATAGTATATTTCTTAACCTTTTCCAACGTTCCCTAAAGTCTAAACTTTCTTTGATCAAGAAACAATCTTGTGTTATGCTTAATACTACACTATATGCCATACGCTGCAACCCCCCACCTATATATACGTATACCTTTCCTGCTTTTGCATTAAACAACAGCAGAATGACAAGCAATATTACCCATTCTATCACCAAGTCACATCTATGCAAATTCATTTGAATATAAATAAGGGGAAAATAACTTTGCATTTTCACAAGGAGGGAAAGAAGGAGATAGAATCTAGAGAAAGATATTTTCACTTTTGGACTTGAATGCTCATGCAAGGCTGGACCTCTCTCCCATACCGGAATATGCAAAAAGAAGTTCTAATTTTAGTTTGTCCAAACAAACATGAAATCATTATTTTCTTTTTCCTATATTTCGTCCTATTTCAAACCGGCAAGCATACGACTTATCAGGGAAAAAGTAGCATCTAATTCGAAAACTAACCACAAAGTGTAATGGAATTCAACCCAGAAAAAGAGAAATACACATAGCCAGGCCATAAGCAAAAATATAAATACATAATTGAAAAAAGACATTAGATTAGACTAGACCAGGAGTACCACAACCAGAACTACATGACCATTATCTCGTACAAAGAAAAAATTGAACACCTTTACTTAGATTTCTTGGAGAAATTAAGAATAATATTATAGTAATATTAGTAAAAAAAGCATTGAGCTTTGCACAAAAACAAACATCTTCCACGTTTTCTCTCCGTACTCCTTTCTTATCTTTTTGAACAATTCTTTCTTTCCTCCTACTTCAATTGGTGTCAAATTTTAGTACTAACTACTACATTATATATCAAATATTGAAAGATATAGTCGGGGAATGGTGAGAGAGATGAACCATGAATGTTTGATTTCTTTTTCTTTTTCTGTTTGCTCTACTAAATATTTTCCTTTTCATCAGGATCGTGGGGGTGGGAAGAAATGCGTACCATCCATGAAGGCGTTAAGCGGAGCTGGATATAAAGAAGGGTCAAGAAGTGCACCGGTAGATGAAGCCACGGCAGCACCACCACCTGCACTTGTAGCTAATGTAGGTGTGCTGGTGGCGACTGCGGCAATGAGGTCAAGCGGTTGAACTATTCCTCCTCCACCACCAGAGGAGCTCTCGCCAGCCATGTAATTGTTGTCAGGGCCATGATCATATAGAATCCCTTTGAAAACATGGCCGCCAATGTTCACAGCCGTCTGATAAGCATATTGATCGTCAGTCTCATCAATGGGGCTAACGCGGACACAGCGAAACACCGCAGGAGAGCTCAACTCTGCTGGAAAATTCCCAAGTTCTAACCCTATACAAACAACAAAACAAAACCCCAATATTAGATTACACAAATTAGTATGCCTACTGCTACTTTTTATTAGAGGAAAAAGGCAAAGGAAAAGAAAAAGAAAAAGAAAATGGCACACACTCTTACACAGAAATCAACATAGAAAGAGAGACTGAGAGATTGTGTGTGACACTGTGTATGTGTGAGAGAGACACAAACAAAGAGGAAAAACAGTTTCTTCCCTATCAATGTATTCGTCAGGATTACTAAATAACAGTATTTTGAAAAAGAAAAAGGAAGAAAAAGCTGATAGGTGTATTAGATTACTATGGTGGTGGTATTCCTATCTATCACTCACAGTCACACGCAATTGATATGGCCCTTTTGTTTGTTTGGGCATACTTCCAAAAACCCTCTCTCACTGTTTCTTTTCAGAGAATTTCCTCTCTTAAATTCTTCTTTCCAATCACCGAAACTGTGACTAGAGAAGATTCGAAGCAAGACAAAACAAACTTATTCATGTATGTATGTTTACCCGACGGGTTAGTGGGCAAACGGGTAGTAGTAGTATTGCAGGCAAGGGCTGAAGTGCTTGGATTATTACTAGTATTAATGTCTCTTCGCCTTTTGGGATTCTCTCCATGAAGCTGAAGATGTTGTTGTAAAGCAGTGACTTGTTCTTGCCGCTCCCGACGCTTGGAAGCTGAAACCCAAGTGCTTTTGACATGGGTTTGGCACTCGTACCCTCTGCTTTTGCAGCAAGTTCTACATCGCATGTGAACACAATCCTTCTTTGCTTGGTTCCCACAATCTTGACAGCTTATTACTCCACTTCCTCCTCCAACACTGGACCTCATCATCATGAACGCCGATCTTGACGATGACTGATCATCGGAGATGTTGACTGGGCTTCGACTGGGTCCCACACCTAAGGCAGCCGCTGACGAGTAAAGATCTTGTTGTGGATGATGATGGAGAACTGGACGAGGTTGGAGAAGTTGTTGGTCTTGTTGCCATAGTTCGAAGCCACCTCTGTAAGATGAAACATCTTCGCTGTTCTTGTACCAAAACAAACTCTCTGGCGGAGGAATTTCAGTGGGTGGATTATCACTGCCTTGGTTTGTCGTTCCTCTTTCTCCTCCTCCACCTCCACCTAATGAGAAAAACCCAGCCATTCTTTTGCTACCTCTAAACCTGACACAGACCACAATTGTGACCAAAAATCCATATCAATAACTCGATCTCTCTTTTGGGTTTAGATTTGACAACCCAAAATTCAAACAATGGGTTTTTAGTACTACAACAGTACTATAACTTTTTGTGGAATTAAATTTTCTGGGTGTTGTGTTGTGCTTTGAATGTGGGGTTGGGAAAAGATAAGAGAGAAGAAAAAGAAAGAAAGAGATCAGCTTCTCCTCTGGGTCCTTTGTAATTTTGCTTCTTTTTTTTCCTTTGAAAATCTTGTCTCTTTGGTTTCTGTGTTATAGTATTTGTATGTATTTTTCTTCTGTTTTCTCAAAGAGTGTGTTGGTGTTTGCGGCAACTGTGTTTGTAGTTGGGAAAGGGGTAATTAGAGTTTCAGCTTTTTGGTTCAGGACATTCGTCGAACACTGTTGGGGAACGTTAACTTCGCCTTCAATTCCTTTCCTTCCCCACTTCACAGCGTTTATAAGCATTAAAAGAAACCAGAATTACAGCTCTCTCTGCAACGCCTCCATAGTCATACCTTTCTTTCTCTGATGCTCTGCTTCTCTGCTTCTACTACCATTTAAGGCTCCAGACCCATTTTTCTTTGCCTTCTCTCTGATTTCTTACAGTTGATGAGCTTTTAGTTCTGTTCTGTTTTGTTCTGAGCAGTTTCCCTTTGTGTCTCTCTTAGTTACACAAAACAAAAACACGTCTCTCTCTCTCTCTCTCTCTAAATGGTATGGATCTTATGATCCCATCTCAATTCTAATGATCTAACATCTGATTAAGAATTCGCATTCTTAACCAACGGTTTATTATGTGCCACGTGTCAAAGAATAAAACTTTTACATTTTTTTCTCCTTTGTACCGGAAAATCCGCTTGCTTTTTAGCATCTTAACAAATAAATATTATTATTTTATTATTGTTAGCTCCAATTATATCCAAACCTAAACTTGGATTTTCCCCTTTTAAATAAATAAAAAGATAAAAAATGTGAGTAAACCAGTTTTATTACTGTAAAGTGTAGCTGTAAAGCTATTCTTATCCATTTTTATTCTGACATCTGTCCTATAGGAGGGCAATTTCGTAGTTTCAAGTTTCTTTTTTTTCTTTTTCTTTTTTTCACATTTTCGTTTTCAAAGAAATTTGAACAAGCATAGTACTACTAATTACTAATAAGAGTTTGGTTTGTTTTGTTAATTTTATTTATTTTTTCCTCTTAAATGACGTGCAATTCTTGGGAGTGGGCTATTCACGAGAGGGTAATTTTGTCATTTTGAAGATAGGTTTGATAAATTATTAGGCATTTAATTATTGTTAGTATTAAGTTGAGGCAGTGATGGTTAATGTGGTACAGACTCCGCCGGCCTGCAAGACCGGCGCATGAGAGCTATGACAGGGATTTGAGCCGTACGAGTTTTTAGGGAAAAGGATGGCACCAACAACAACATGCAGTGGGGGTGTTCCCCTCCCTATAATAAATTGATTGATTCTCTAAAACTTGCATATTTCTAATATAATTATAATTAAAATTAAAATTAAATAGTTGAACCAAATTCCATTATAATATATATATATTTTTTTTTTCAAAAATAAATTATGTTTTTGACTTAGTTTATTATCTAAACTTAAGACAATATATATCTCCTCGTTTCACTAAGGGATGAGAAAGCATTAATTAAATAATATAAAAACAAGTATTTTCAAGATATACATTAATAAAATAATAATTTTAGGCTTACAAAGTACCCACAATTACAAAACATTTTTTTATTTTTAATAAATAAATTTCATACAGTTATATAACTAAAACAGTTGCAATATACACTATATACTTAAATTATGGTGTGTATATGTAACTGTAGATTGGTATTGGTAGAAGTAGTATAGGATGGTCCTCTGGACTTTTGTGTGACTAAGACGTGAACTATTTAACTGTATCAATCAGTTCCGATCAGTCCCATTCTGTAATATTGTGCATGATTCTTTCATGGCTTAATAAATTAATTATATAATAAAGTTTAAGTATATAGCTTTCATTTCACCGACTATATCTAAGAATATATATTTTTTCTTTTTATAATGTTGACTATATTCGCGACTAAAAAGACTGTGCAGCTCGTGTGTTTGATTCAAGTACGTTTTTTGGTCACAATTCTCATAGTCCTTTTATATTTTTACATTTAAAAAAAGAAAAAAAAAAAAAAGTTAACTATCAAACCTCAATTGAGATAATATATCAAAATAGACAATCATCCCTTTTTTTTTTCTTTTCTTTTTTTAATATTGTTTAAAGAACTAATTTTTTTTGTTTTATATCTTTTGAGATAATTAATCAAAAATAGTATTTTTAAACACTAAAAAAATTATAATATGATAATATTTTACACTTATTTTTTTCTCTTAATGTCAATTTTTACTATTTTCAACATTTAATTATTTAGCCCACACGTTAAATATTTGAGATGAATATTAAAAATATTAACTAACATGAAATTTTATTTTATTTTGCCTTTTAATCTTTATTTATTTCTATTATTACATATGAGATAAAACGTAAGACTTAATTTATTTCTTTACATTATCATAAATTTTTTTGCATCGTAGATAACCTTATAAAAACAAATTTTAAAAAAATCATGATATTCTACAATATGTATTTTAAAGATTTTGTAAAATAATCAAATTAATGTAAAATAACAATAATAATAATAATAAAAGGTATCAGTCATTTGATACTTATCAATAATAATTTTTAGAAGTAATTAGAGAAATAATGATAAAATAATATATAAAAAAAGAGAAAAAAATATTAGTGTGTACGAGAATTTTGATAACTCTACTCATCGATTTTTGGTGAAAATGTCTCAAATAATATTTAGAAAAAAAGATAAGTGTCTTAAATAATATAAAAAAATAATAATAATTACTTACTTTGACAATAAGTTAAAATTCTCAAACAATAATTAATTCTACATAATATATATATATAGATCTTGTATTTAATGACAATGAGTGCACAAATAATAGTGAAGTAATTCATATAAATATTCAGTTATAGATGACTTTCAGTTTTAATTATTTCATTAATGAGGTGTCTCAAATATGTACAAAACTAGGAAATTAATTTTTGGTATAAAAAAGAAGAAGTAAGTTTTATCGAATTACAAATATAAGATACCAAGTATTCAAATAATTTTAGGATTTGTGTATACCAAGTTTTGTCCCTGCAGTATTGTGTTTGAGCGGTATTTATCATGCACCATGTTCCGTAAAATATTTATCATTCCAAAAAAAGAGAAAATAGAGTCCTAGAAAAATACCTTAAGATAGAGCAGATGTGTACTATAACCTTTCAATAATGTTGTGTACACAGTAAAATTACTTTGTATACAAAAGTTGACTAACATAAAATTATATATTTGTGTATTTTAAATTCTCTTTCTTTCTTTTTACATAATAATAATTTATATATTTATAAAGAAATATTATTTATTTCTTAAAATAAAGAATAAGTGAGTCCTTGTGTGTTGAATTCCCAATAATTCTTGTACCTAGGCTTAGAGTACCTGTTTGTTTGTTTGTCTCTCCTTCTCGAGCCCTGCGTTTGTTCCCGTCGTTGACTACCACCTTCTTTAGTACTAGTCTACAGTCTATACCAAACAAAGGAGAGAAGGAATTCATCAGCGAGGAACTAGACAAATTAGGTGCTAATAATTTACAATCAAGAATGCAAATTTTAATTATCTAAAATTTATACATATATATGTTAACGATCGATTAGCCTTTAATATTTCCTAAGTCATTCATTTGGCTTAACTCATATAATTCTTTAAAAAATACCAAATAAATTATTGAAGGAAACTGGTGTGACAATATGATACCATTTTGATAAAAAAAAAAACCTAATATAATAATGTGTGAGACAATTGAAAAATGAAAATAATTTCTACTATATCATAAAAAAAATGAAAGAAATTTTAATCATTGCTAACAAGTTTTCTTTGTTTATATAGGAACCATTTCAAGTTATATTTTATTCATGATAATTAGATTATAAACAAATAGTTATTAGGTATATCCATTCTTAATTGCATCTTATCTTAGGGAAAAAAATTTCCTTAATTGTAATGTTACTTTTTGTTTTCGTCAAAAAGAAAAAGAAAAAAAGAAATCAATGTTACAACTATATTTGGTTGTAAAATTTCCTAAGATTATATTTTTATTGTCATTTTGTACCCCTCATACAAGTAACCAAAAGAGGAAAAGGAATATTAAAAAGAGAGAATGCATGTGAGGGAAATGAGGGATTAAAGAGCAGAGAGAAAGAGAGGAGTCACTGTCATGGCAATAAATGGGGAGGAGGATTGATGGGAATAGCTGAACAAGGCATGTGATTTTGGAAAAGAAAGAAACTGATCACTAACTCATAAATATTCATGCCCAAAAGATTTGGTTTGCTTACTCATGATCCAATCACTCCTTCACTTTGCTTGCTTCTTCAGTTTGCTCCTACATGGTTCCCTCTTCTCTCTCCTCCTCTCAAGTTATAAAATGTTTGCTCCTTTTAGGAATTCATATTTTATATAAACACATCAATTTACTTAATAAAACGAGTTATTATTTGATTCATCTATACAAATAACTCATTTTACTAAAATTTAGATAATTAATTTATATTAATAACATATGTCATCTTTTATTTATTAATGATTTAAAAAATAAATATCTTAATAATACATTAAATATGAATTCAAATTCAAATTATGAGTGATGATTAATGTTATTGACACATGAACATCAATCATCAATTAATATTTGATATAAGTATACACAAAATTATAATAAATCAATTCACATTATTACAAAAAATTATTTGATTCATTGTTAGTTTATATAAATTTATACAATGTCAGCAAACAACTCACTTTACTAAAATCAAGAGTGATAATTAGTGTTTAAAATATTAATGCACAAATATTAATTTGAATTAAAATGAATTATAATTGATGTTAAAGACACATGATACTCTTTAGTTTATTGACAATATAAAAATTAAGATCAATTCTATTTTATCTTCATAAATTACCATGCATGTTGCTATAACTTTCATAAACTATCAAATTAGACACGACGTCCTTATTTGATGCATAATTAGCAAATAACTCATAACTATCCAAATTAGTTATTTAATATAACAAATTAACTTTAAAAACAGAACTATCTTAGTTATAAGTCTTTTTTTAACGTTTACTTTTTATTTTTTATTTTTTATTTTTTAATAGTTGACTTCTCCATATTTATTCAATTTTAACTTAGTTTTTAAAAATTGTAATTCTATAATAAGAAAAAAAATTGATGAAAATATTATCATTAAAATACAATTTGAAACGATAACTTAAATGATTTCCATAAATCAAAAAAATAATATTAGTAAATGTATTCTAATTTAAATATTATGCAACAAAATAAAAAATATATATATAATGAATTCAAATTTTGTCCATTAAAATTGAATTAATGTATCTAATATTAATTTTGTGTATATATATATTATTTAGTTCAACGGTCTAGTATTGTTTGGGCTAATTTACGTACACGTATCTCTAACTAATTCATCTCTGACTAATTCATCTCCCGTCCAATTGAAGACATATCATAAGAATATGATAATTTTACTCTAAAGTTTTCAGAAATATTTAAACCCATAGTCATATCATAAGATTATGATAATTTTACTCTAAAAATTTCAAAGATATTTAAACCCATTAAATTATCCGAGAAAGCACCCATTCAACTAAATATCCCAAAGGGTTAAACATGTAAAACCTTGATTGGCTTAATAAGCTGAAATTAATTAATTGATTATCACGTTTACCATATCTTGCACGTGATCCAGGGATACCCAATCAATTTATTAATTTTACAATTATTTATTATATTTTGATAGTGAGGTCTTTCATATATACAGTATCATATATGGTCCTGTTAATTAAATTTGAAGCCTAGAAAGTATACAATAGGACCACAAACAAATGAAATTTTCATCGTATATGTAAGCCATGGCTAATTTCATAATTATCTTAGACTGGTCCAAATTCATGATATTGTGTGGGGATAAGACGTTCAGTCTGCTCAAGCCTATTTAATTTTAGTTATAAATCTTAATCATGAGAGAATGATACATATATATATATATATATATATATATATATATATATATTTAACATTGTATGATCTCAATTCTCATACCTTCATTAATTTTGAAATATACAGTTGTGCCAAACATATTTTTGACTTTCTTGTATATATTTTTTTTAACCGATAAATAGAAAATGTATTTTCTAATTTTAAATTTTGGGATTCTAACAGAATTTTGGGATTAATTTAATTAAACTTTATACTAATTGGTTAAACAATTAATATTAGTCATTGGAAAATTAATATTAAACAGGTCACATACGCAAATCAATTTAATGCTAGCAAGATCGATATATATAAATAGTACGAGGACATCTACAAATGAGAAAGCATGAACAATATTATAATTCTATAAAAAATCACATATTTTGGGCCTAACCTAAACTGCTTAGTATTAATATTTCTATCTTAATCAATTAAATTAATTAGATCTCATCGACTTGGTGGTATAGTATTTAATACTGAAACTACCTTCAAATTAAATCAGATGGAGCTTCAATACATGAAAGAGTAATAACATAAGCGCAAGAAAATCTTTTAGTATCATCGTTGTTTAAATTGTTTTTGTTACACCTAAAAATAAAAATCTTGAAGATAAAATAATTAGTTTTGTTGCTCTAAAAAATGAAAGTCTCGAAAATAAAACAGACTAGTTGCAACATAAATTAAGAGAAAACCATAGCTAGAGACGTTTTGGTGACACTAATAATTGAAAAGGATATATCAAAAACTGATTTAAAAGGTTAAAATTCCTCTCTTCGAATCAATATTTAACATACTTATATTTTGAGGGAAAAAAATCCCATATAATATAAGATTGAATAATATATATATATATATATATATATTAGTTAAATAATAATATTATTTATATTTTCTTTTATGTATTAATTATCATGTCGTTACCATACAATATAAGAATATAACTAAATAATTTTATATTATCTTATTATCTTTACCTAATATATTACAATAAACTAAAAAAAATTATTCAGTGCCCACACCAGAAAAAGGAAGCTTCAAAACTTCAATGAATTAGGCTCATTGACTTCCTAAACTTTGTGCCTAGCATTCCCTGAAGGAGCCACATAATGAATGCATTATTTTATGTTAAGGCCTAGAAATGTTAAACGTTAATCGCTTCCCTTTCTTTTATTGTTTGTCAAATAATTTATGTGTAACAATGACATCTTGACCTATTGATCAATTAATGGTGATGGATATGTATCAATAAATTATTATTATTATTATTATTATTAATTTTTATTTTTTTTGATTATGTGTTGCTTTCTTAACAAGATTTAATTGAAATAAAAATAGTGTTACTTTCCCAATAAGATCTAATTAAAATTGAAGTGATGTGATCGTAAAATCTTATGTTTAAACTTTTCAACAATTGGTATGTGAATATTTGTTTCCTCGATAAAAAATACAGTAATAAGTGTTGAAAATTGGTATTCTAATATAAAAGTGAAAATGAAAATAAGTGAAGAAAAAGAAAAGAAAGGAAGTGTTGTAAACATAGTAGTGGATGTTCACCTTTCACCTTTGGAATAATTATCATCATCTAGAGGTTGCTTTGATTGGACAAGCAAAGCATAAATACCAACCAAAAACAAGCCGATCTGAGTGCATGGTGAAAGCGATGCACCGCCCAAAATAGTAAAATGGCAAACATCGAACTTTTACATGCAGCTCTTTTGATTATTTTTTGAGATATGCTTATTTAAAATTATGAATAATGCCAATATGTAATCAAGCCTGCTCAACATTTTTCCTAGTGCTTTTTGTTGCATACTTTGCATTGGTTGCATGTTCTATATATACATTCTGTCACCAACTTGGCTCACTCAATCACGTGTCATCGTTCATGTGTGACAAAATACAATGACTAAAATTCATCCTAATTGGCTTCTTGTTTTTGAAGAATCTAAGTTGGAAGAAAATTCCAAAAGGTGAATACAATTCAGAATTTATATCACAAATAATAAGTGACTTTGATGATTGGTTTTTGATCTAAAACCATATCATATATATTATAACTATCTACTAGCTTTTATAGGTGGAATTAAGTGTTAAACTAAGTGTTTTTATTTAAAAATTATTATTTCATATGCTTCAAATTAATTAAATATACACTTTGAAATTCAGCATACATCAATTTTTACACATCACCAATCAAAATCAAAATCATAACTTAAGGCGTTAATAAGCGGCGTTACATGACATGCAACAACCTTATCAATATAAATATATAGAAAACAACCACGTTTTGATATCATGCGAAAACCTAGGTTCGGAGCTTATAACTAGGACAGATCAGGGCAGGTCCGTTAGCTGTTGCTGCATGGGGTTGACCCTCATGGCCTACTTCACCTGTGGCTGTAAGAGGATCCCACCGCGGATTATAATACTTCATTGGACCCATAAACATCGACTTGTTCTGGTGTCACAATTAAAAATTCTTCTATATATTATATATAGCTTTTTGTCTTTAATATGGGGACAAATATATTTTGTTATTATAACATATTTTTGTATATTTCAGCACGTGGCTACAGCACCTTGTGCACGTGATTTATGTTAGAAATAACAACAAACAAACATATTAACGAAAGAAAACATACTTGTTTAATTAGTAATTTTAAAACACAAAACTTCATTGTATGGAGCTAGCTAGGCTAGCAACTTTGTTTCATTGATTCCCACTGTTCATTTCCAAACAAACAAAACCCAACTCTTACAACTTTTTCTTCTTACCTATTTCTAAATTCAGTTGGATCAATTTTCTTGTGTTTTGAATTCAGCTTCTAATTTACTTTATTTTTTTTAGCAAGATTTTATGGCTTTTTTATCTCCAAACTTTCCCAAAGTCCAATAACGAATTCTTCAGGCCCAGATCAGCCCTCCATTTCTGTCTTCCAAGCCCACTGTCAAGCTCAAATGATGGGTTTGATCAGGCTTCTAATTAAACTTAAATGGGCCTTCCTTGTCTCCCGCTCAAATGGGAATGAGTCTCCTTCCATTATAGTCATGAGGTAATCTAGCTACAAAGATTCCTTCTTGTTGATTTCCTTAAGCAAAAACGCATGCATAAGAATGAATGAATGACAAACAAAGATGTCTTAACAGATTCCCTTCTCCTACTCTTTAGGATCTTAATAGTTTGATGCATTCCAACTTAGAATTTTTCCCTTGTCTTGTTTCATACCAATACCAATATTCTCACTTTTATCTTCCTCCACAAACATTACTCAAACCACTCTCAAAACACTCACTCCCATCATCTTCTTCTTCCACTATCTGTAATTCTCTTCTCAATTCCTTCTCCCAATCTCTCTATCTTTCTCACTCTGATAGTATCCCAATGGGTAAGTCAAGGAGTAACAAAAGGTCGTCATCAACATCTTATACATCTACCATAACAACTATAGTGTTCATTGCAGTATGCGTCCTTGGTGTTTGGATGCTAAATTCAAATTCTGTAGCACCACCAGAAACCACTTCCTCCATTGCCCGGACAGCCAGAGATACCAGTACTACCAAATCCATTGGCCAAAAAGATGCTTCTTCCTACGAAGACAATCCTGGTGATCTACCTGATGATGCCATCAAGCCTGATGATGGGAACTCCAACAATAAGCCTCAGGAAGACCAAAAAACAAACAATTTAGAGGTATCAAATGATGACCCAGATCAGAACAAGCAAAAAGAAAGTGAGGCTCAGATATCAGAGGAAAGCACATTGACTGCAAAACAACAAGCAGAGCAAACAACCCAAACTGAGGATATTAGCACAATGACAAGGAATCAACACAATCCTGAAAATGAACACAGCAGTTCTGAGTCTGAGGAAGCTCAGAAAATTATTGCTAATTCTAATAGTGAAGAGTCTGAAGGAAATAAAAAGGTTGAGGAACAGAATACTGATTCAGGTGAAAATCAAGAGAAGAGTATAATTCAGCAGCTTGTAGAAAATAACAAAGAAGCTCAAAAAGATGAAGAAGAACAAAACAAAAATCAACTGCAAGAAGACAAGGGTGAGATTCCGAAAGATACACAACAACCGCAATTACAACAAGAACATAATGAACCACAACAAGAAGAGGAGCAACATCAACAGAAACTAGAAGAGCATTCAGATAATGGCAGCAATTACAACGACGAAACCAAACCGTATCAGACATCAAAAGCTTCGCAGGATGAAACCCATCAAATGGAAGAGCCTAAAATTTCTACGAAAGCATCTGACAATCAACAAAACCAACAAAAAACCGAACTTGAAAATCAAGATGCCCAGAAACAAGAAACTGCACAGAAGGAAACAAATGGGGAAGACAAGGCTACTGGGTTGCACACGGGCGAGTCACTAGAGAACTCAGACATTCCCAAAGAATCTAAGGAGTCGAAGAAGTCATGGAAGACCCAAGCAGATCAATCGGACAACGAAAAAGAGAGACGGAAGGACGAATCAGGCGGCGGAGAGAGCATCTACGGTTACACGTGGCAACTCTGCAATGTGACGGCAGGTCCTGATTTTATCCCCTGTTTGGACAACGAGAAAGCTATTAGAAAATTGAAGACTACAAAACACTTCCAGCACAGGGAGAGGCATTGCCCTGAGGAGCCACCCACATGCTTAGTGCCTTTTCCGGAGGGTTACAAGAAACCCATCCAATGGCCTCAAAGCAGAGACAAGGTAAAGATTTGATTTTTAATTACATACTTCAACCTATAAAATTCAAAATATAAAATTGAATTTTGTTTTTGTTTTTTTGGGTAAACAAAATTGATTTGTTTTTGGCTGCACAGATATGGTACCACAACGTACCACACACATTGCTGGCAGAGGTGAAGGGACACCAAAATTGGGTTAAGGTGACTGGTGAATTCTTGACATTCCCTGGAGGTGGGACCCAGTTCATACATGGCGCCCTACACTATATTGATTTTCTTCAACAGGTAGGGTCTCCCTAATTCTAAATGGGGACTGGTTTTTGAAGTTTGATATTCTTTTGCTTTTGGATGTTATTACTGCAAATTTACTTGTTTCAACTTAATTTGTGTCGAAGCGGGCTTAGTTAGAGAGTTCCTATTTCCTCCATGATCTAATCTAGAAATTGACTGAAGCAAAAATTAAATGAACGTAATTTTTGTCCCAAATTAGTTTTCACCAATGGTGGAGGTGGGTTCTGAGTTCTGAGTTCTGAGTTCTGACTGAAAAACAAAAGAAATTGTTAATATCTGCAGTCAGTACCTGCTATAGCATGGGGGAAGCATACTCGGGTGATTTTGGATGTTGGGTGTGGGGTTGCCAGTTTTGGAGGTTTCCTATTTGACAGAGATGTTCTTGCAATTTCTTTTGCACCTAAAGATGAACATGAGGCCCAAGTGCAGTTTGCCCTTGAGAGGGGAATACCTGCAATATCCGCTGTAATGGGTTCTCAAAGGCTGCCATTTCCAAGCAGGGTCTTTGATCTTATACACTGTGCACGTTGTCGAGTACCTTGGCATGAAGAAGGTTCAAACTAGTACTATTTCGTTAATTTTATGTTTCAGTTTGCCTTGATTGATTGTTGCTTACAACATTAGAAATTTCTGCTAGGTGGCTTGCTCCTTTTGGAATTGAATCGTGTTCTAAGACCAGGTGGTTATTTTGTTTGGTCTGCTACTCCTGTCTACCAGAAGCTCAAAGAAGATGTGGACATATGGAAGGGTAGGATACCTAAACTCTTTGCTTGTTTTCTGTGATAAACAGTAGTACTGATCTTGAACATCAGTAGGCTAACATACAGTCAATTGCTAATTCTAGGAATGTCTTCACTAACGGCTTCAATGTGTTGGGAGCTAGTGACCACCAACAAAGATAAACTAAATCATATTGGCGCCGCAATTTACCGCAAACCCACTTCAAATGAATGCTATGACCAAAGGAGACAGAAGCGTCCTCCAATGTGCAAAACTGATGATGATCCAAATGCTGCCTGGTAGGTCTCTGGCCTCCAAGAAATCACAAATAGCATTTCAGACGTTCTTATCTAGTAATTTGGCTTTTAAATGTGGCATGTTCAGGTATGTGCCTTTGCAGACATGCATGCACAGAGTACCCGTTGGCGCGGCTGAAAGAGGAAACAAATGGCCTGAGGCTTGGCCTCACCGACTCCAGAGTCCTCCATACTGGTTAAACAGCTCTCAGATGGGAATCTATGGGAAACCAGCCCCTCAAGATTTTGCAGCAGACTATGAGCACTGGAAACGAGTTGTAGACAAGTATTATATGAGCAGCATGGGTATTACATGGTCTGATGTGAGAAATGTCATGGACATGAGAGCTGTCTATGGAGGGTATATATTGATACAACTCACACAAAAACCTCAATTCTCAATCATAAAGGGGATCTCATTCATAGTTATGCTATTTATCTCTGCAGGTTTGCAGCAGCTCTGAGGGATCATCCGGTTTGGGTGATGAATGTGGTTAACACAGATTCTCCAGATACACTTCCTATTATTTACGAGCGTGGCCTTTTTGGAATATACCATGACTGGTGTGAATCCTTCAGCACATACCCACGAACTTATGATCTATTGCATGCTGATCATCTTTTCTCAAAGCTGAAAAAGAGGTATATATGTAGTGACCTATATAACAGTCCACAGTCGTTTCTATGCAAAGCATTCATAATAATCAAGTTCTAATTGTTTTGATTCACAGGTGCAAACTTGTTCCTGTAATGGCAGAGGTTGATAGAATAGTCAGGCCAGGAGGTAAATTGATCGTGCGTGATGAATCCAGCACAATTGGAGAAGTGGAAAACTTGTTAAAATCTCTGCGTTGGGAAGTTCATTTAACTTTCTCTAAAAACCAAGAAGGGATGCTCAGCGCCCAAAAAGGTGAATGGCGGCCAGACACATACACTGATGCTTAATGAGATTGGCATGCGGTCCACTTTCACTAGCAGCATGGAAGTCATATTTTGCTGATTTTCAGCGTGTATTTCATACTGTTGTCAATTGTTTGTCAAACTGTGATATATGTCAGACATAAGGAATTAATGCTGTCATTCCCCAAATGCTAGATTAGGGCATATAACATAATAGAAATTACAATGAAATCAGTATTTTGATCGCAGCTATAGGTTCCTGTCAATATAGTTCTTTAAAAAAATATATGTCAAACAGTGTAGCCCTCCCCAAACCCAACCCAAGCGCAAATGACAATTTCAACGATTTAGGAACATTTTTCTTTGTCACGTTATCTGTTTTCAGAGCAAGGAAGACAATACAGTAAACATATGCAAAACCTGGCGTGATAGAAGTTGTATTGCCATGTTTTTGGAGGAAGAAAAGGAGGTCTGTGGAAATGCAGAATTCAGAAGAATGAAGGATGCTGCAATTTCTACAGCAAAAGTTTGATGACTTACAAATTAATATACACAGCCTCGGCAAATTCAAATACATTTAATTTAATCATAACAAAACATTCTAATTTAAGCCAATGGGTGGGGACAACTGATATGTTCAACAATCCAAATCTACATCCTACATAGTCTGTTGAAAGCTTGATTATCAATAATGCGAGCACAATTAGTATATACTATAATACTAACATACATTATGTAGATGAAAAGACATAATCTCACAGAAATTAGTTCAACATGAAAGGGTAAGCCTATCATTGCTACACTGATTCAGATTAGATGCCCGTGACCCTCAGTTTCCAGCACCTATCAACTTGTAGCGAGAAGTTTCTGCAACTGACCACTATCTACTGCAGCTCTGAGATCTGTAATGCAAAAGAAACCGAACAAAACGAGGAAAGACAAATGGTAAGTGGCATCCCAAGGCTACGAGAGAAGAAACACTAATCAAAAAGTTACACAGTCAGGAGCTAACCATCTGAGCCACCAATATGCTTGCCATTCACAAATACTTGAGGGACAGTTCTTCTACCAACAAGATCTAGAAGAGCACTCTGAAGCTGAAACCCATCATCTGCAGAAATTTTGGGATAAATGATCCATTTAAAACATTCTCACAAGAAAATTAACAAAAGATCCTACAGCTGTGGATACCTCGCAGATCAAGCTCTACAACAAAAGGTTTCTCATTCAGTTCACCGAATATGCGTTTGGCACGCAAACAATACCTAGAAACAGGGAAATTATGTAAGCAACAGAGTCTGCCATTCTACATATGGGTGACTATGAGAGTTGTGGTGAGAGGGAGAGAGAGAAACCAACATTTGCTACATGGATTTATACACTTCGCAAGATAAGTACTAATCAGTATATGCAGCCTATGACAAAAAGAAAAGAAAACAGTATATGAAGCTTTTGGTCAAAATATGTTATAGTAGATAATGAGTAAGATTTTAAGTCAGTTATCACCTCTTCAACATAAATTATGAAACATAGGATAATTTATGATCACATGGACATACATTTCGACGCAACTACATGCAAGAAATAGAAATTATTCAAAGCTATCAATACATAATCAAAACAGACGAACAGCGCTTGGGTTAATAGACAAGACTGGTCATTGCATCTTGTTAGACTTATTTAGTAAGATCAAGAAACTAAAGCTACGTAATATATTCAAATAATAAATCTAAAAAGGGTGAGAAATGAAAGATACTGAAGTTTATATAGCATAAGAAGTTAGGCCGTCCAGAATCCTTAAAACCTAAGAAAGTCTAGGGTTGCACTAGCAGAATAATAGATGAACTTAAATCAGGCCTTCTTCCTCAACACAATTAAGGACTTCAGATGTATCTGTATCATAGTTTACAAGATTATATTTTGAAAAACATTAGGTAATTACAAAATACAAAAAACTTTATAAGGTGTATCAATTATCATATTTAGCATTTCAGTTTCCAAACTACCCTAGTCCAAAACTTGCACTTAACACAAGTAATGCATCTCCCAACCGCATATTTGGCTGATTTCCTAACAGGTTTTGATTGTTGGAATGAACATAACCCATACTTGCAATAGATCTAAGACCCAAAATGTCAATACCAATCTGTTCGTGAAAAACTCAAAAGGATCTCCAAAATGCACACCACAATGATGAATTCCCACCAATATGTTAACTCAAGAATTCTTCTTATCCCACCTGAACATTTTTCATTACTTTTTAAGTTTAAAGTTTCTCAATTTATCACAGGGTTTCCCTTAATCGTCTTAATTCCGGAGAGCCTAACCATATTGAAAACCTTATTCTAACAATTCAACAAAACCCCCAAAAAATTAAATTTGCAATTCAAACAAACGCACGCACGCGGAGAGAGAATCAAACATACGGGCAATAGGATTTGGAGAAGATAGCAATCTTGTTGGAATATATGGCATTCTGTACGAACGCTGAAGCTGAATTAGAAGCTTCTACTTCCTTTGATCCTTCTCCCAGCAACAAGAAAACAAGAACAACAGCCACCGTAACAAGACTCGCCTCTAATCTCTGCATCTTTGCTTTTCGTGCGCCAGAGACGATTGCGCGTGGCCCTCTAGGTCTGTCTACGTGTATAATAGAGAGCTCTCCTCCTCCTACGTTTGGGTGTACAGCGCCATGTCCAACTGGGTTATAGGGCCGGTTAATAGAAAACGGGTTTAGCCCTTAAGATTATTTGGATCCGGACGCTATGAAGACCAAACCATTTATAATGGGCTGTGAGCTCGTTAGGTTCTGCTCTGCTGCCTTTGACAACATATTTGGTCCCTATACTATAACTCAGTTTGTCAAAAAATCTCTAAAAGGTTTTCATTTGATCAATTTTGTCCTAATTTGGGGATAAAGTTTTAATTTTTCCCTAGTTTTTGTTAATGGGTACGGATTACTTGGCCTGCTACGTTTTGCTCAACCGACTTACAGTCAAAAATTACTCTGTTTGCTCCCCTATAAAATCCAGCAGTTCCTCAGTGTTTTGGCAAGCGCCTAGGGTTTCTCAACCCAGAGCAGTGTCCTATTTCTTGGTCATCATCTTTTTCTTTGCCGTCACGGCATTGTGAATCAGTTGAGCAACCATGGCTCCGCCAAAACCCAACTCCTCTGCTGTTCTGAATGGTGATAAAAAGAAGGAGGAGAGTTCTAAACACAAGGAAATTGCTTGTAAAGAAGAGAAGGTGGCTGAGGTCAATTCCTTTTCTATTCTGAATGATGAAGAGGAAGAGGGATCAACAATCTTTGAGCGTGTTTCTGAAAAAGTGAGGGTGGAGGCTGAGCAAAAGAAGAAGGAAAAGAAGCAAGAAGGGTCTGGGAACGAGAAGAAGAAAGCACAGTCAAACAACAATTATGTTTCTGGGCACATGTTGCGGGCAAAAAATCTAGTACTCCCTCGACATGTTTTGAGGAGCCACATTGTTCTCAGAAAAGAGAAGCCTGCTGAAGAGAAAGCCTCATTGTCCTCAACCCCGAATCAGGGCACTTCAGATTCTGCTGCTTCTGTTGCCGCTGTCTCTGCTTCCCCTTTCCCTGCCCAAGTCCCTCCTGTCCGTGCCGCTGTGGAACGAAACCGTTATGGGGATCGGCCGAAGAACTATATTGATAGGAGTATGAGGAGCACCTTCTATGGAGGTTTCAATGGTCATAGGAGGAGTGGCGATTATTATCGGCGAGGCCATAGTCGTACTGGGTTTGATGGAACTCAAAAAAGCAATCTTTCAGATAAGGGAAGTATTAATGGGTCAGATTCGGTTGATGATGATGGGTGGCAGAGGGTGCCAAGTCGTGGGAAGGGATCAAAAAGCGTGGTGGGAGATCAAGAAAAGCCTCCATTGGTGAAACAACAATTGAATGATATTGGTCTTGATCTGCCGAAGCAAGGGCAAGGGAAGCAGAGGACTGGAAGCAACTTTACTGAAGGGTCCAAGTTGACTGGCGATAATGGAGGTTACTGGGGAAATCGCAATGATAATGGGTATTCCAACGAAGGTCAAGCTGTTGCTGCTGGCTATGTGAGTGGGGATAAGCAAGGGCAGAGTGCTTCTGGTCCAACAACTGATAAATCAGTTAGTGGGTCTGAGAATGGAAGTTATAATGATGAGAATAGAAGAAGAGGGAACGGGGATCGAGGAAGGAATAACTGTAATAATAATGGGGAAGGAAAGAGTGAGCCTTATAGGAGAACCTATACGTATGCACAGTATGAGAGGATGCTTGATAATAAAAAGAAGATTTCTTTGCAGGGTCAGCAAGAGAAGAGTGATACCAATGGGGGGATGAGGGTTAGTGGCAAAGGAGTTTGAGTCGATGCAAATTATCGGGAAGAAGAAATTAGACGAGGAAAAGGCAAAGCCAAAGCCAAAATCCAAGACTGTGAAGGATAAGAACAAGGAGAAGGAGGAACTGCAGAAAACTGCGACTGATGCTATCATGACTAAAGTATTGAAGCCAGCTAGGGGATTTCCTATTCCTCGTTTGTCACAGGAGTTGGCTGCCAAGTCTCAGCAGAAGACTGATGGGTCGGCTAATGGTGTTAAGCAGCAGACTCATGAGGATCCTATTGATGATTTTCCTATTCTTGGAGGAGTAGCCTGAATTCATTGATTTGGTGCTTTCCTCTATATTTTGTCCCTATTATGATTATTATCTAATCTAAAAGACTATGACTATTACTATTAATTTAGCTGTCTCTTTGATCTTTAACACAATGCTCCCAATTTCAATCCGCTTCAGTTTTTTCAAGCAAATATTATCACACTTACATCAAGTAGTTAATAATTTAAGCAAATATTATCACACTTACATCAAAGAGTTAATAACTATAATATTGCTTTTCTCTTTAAACTCCCATCAATGGTTCTAGCAGTAGTTATGTCATTATTAGTACTGTATGAATGCCCAAGCTTAGTAACCTGGCTGGTTTTTCTGTCTTGAATAACAACTATGTTTGGACATTGAACAGTTGATTGAAATTTGGCAGCATAGAGGAAATAAAATTGAAGGTTGAAAAGTTCCTTAAATAATATTAGTTCACTAATAAACAAGCTGTAGATCAAAACAATAAGATGCAAGAATTAGATGGCTTCAACATGGTAGCACTTTCTTATTATTTTTATGATTAGAACGAGTTGAAGCAGACAGTTAACAAATCCGGCTTGGAGGCTAGTCAAAAGACAGTACTGCTCTCTTTGCAGTGAGAGGACGAATCTCTTGCATCATAAGCAAATAACATAACATTGCGGTTTCACATTTCTTCAGGTTTCCCCAGTCATTGTCAAGTTTCTCATTTTGATTTGCACACCTTAATGATCACCACTAACTGGCATATTTTTGTGCCATATTCGAAAGGAACCTGGTGCTTTGCATAATAAACTTGCATCGTTGTAAGTTTGTGACATCTCAAACCTCAAAAATATATTAAAGAAAAATTAAGATTCAGAATAATGTGAATGGAATAATCAATGGTAAAAAAGACTTTAGTCTTTCCTTCGAGCCAGTTTCAGCAATTTTAAGACGTTTTCATACACAATAAATGTTATTGAAGCAGCAGGAACATTTTTCAGAATGTTTGGGGTAATCCCCCTGTAAAACCCTCGAACACCTTCAAGTCTGCACCAAAAAGAAGTACAGAAGTTGATAACGTGTTAGATTGTCTTTCACTTGAAATGAAAATGAACAGTGAATCCAGGTGACATTTATATTTACCTTGCAGTATCCTTCACAACATGCCAGCTATCCATATATCTAGGAATTCCATGAATACTAGGTCGTTGCTGTAGAGAAACAGAAATTTCAAGCCATATATAAGAAAGATAAATAAGTACAACGAAAAGCTATGGTGTATATCAGCCGAATGAGATTAAATGTAATCATGTTTCTGGATCCAGCATCATCATTGTTATTGTATAACCTCAAAATTTTGACAACAAATATTGAAACAAAAAGTAGCAAAGATTATCAGACCTGCAATCGAGACCGTATAACCTGAAAAAGCAAGTATGCCACGTAAGAAGAGATCTTTACAGATGAACTACTTGTACACTACAAGGGCTTTACCTCTTTCCTTCTCTTCACCTCCCCCATCTCCCAAACCAGTGGGCAATTGAGAATAGGAAATTTTTTTACCTGAAATGGATATGATAATAGAATGGCAGCAAGTTTTGAAGATGCTCCGAGAACAGCATAATCACCTGAATTCTGAGGGAAAAAGAATACTACAAATGTAAGTCTTTGACAGAGTTCTTAAGCAAGTAAAAATGAAAGAGATACAGATGAAAGCACTTAACTGCGCAAAAAGAAAAATGAAAAAAGAAGAAGAGAGGTCAGGACTTCATGCAAAGGCCTAGCTTGATTAGCCTTTAATTTCTAAAGGACAGACAGAGAAGAGAAACTAAGTAAATTACCATGTTTTCCAGACTATTATTCTGATTTGAAGTAGAAAGGCAGAAATTTTCATTTCTGAATACCTGACATTCTGAAGAAAGAAAAAAGAATAACTGCACATGCAACAACTTCAAATAATTAAGAATCTTTTACAAACTGGTCAGGGAGTTTGTGAGGAACTGCATAATGGTAATGTTGGGCGTTTGATTGGTAAGAAAGACATTCCTAAGATGACATGATCACACTGCTAAGTGGAACTTGTGGGCTACATCAACCCATATCAAGCAAAGAAACATAGGTGCCAAGAATGTGCAGTGCAATATCCAACCGTCATCCATAAAAGTGAACCAGGGAAGAATTATTCTATTATCAACCTGGAGTATCTCCTTGATCAAATGTATGAACATAGTTTTTATGGATGCAACAGACAGACAAATACTATGTTAAGGAAAATTACATCTCTTTGCCATCCTAGAACAAGAATTTGTCTAGTAGAGAAAATCTCAATCATGAGCTTACAGAAAGTTTCAGGCAGCCAAAAACGTACCCATTACAGTTCACTATTAGAAAAGTAAATGTTAAAGTGGATGCATATTCAGAGTTAAAAGTGGACACAAGTTCTCAACAAACAAAAAAAACTGTCATCTCACCAACAGTTTATCAGGATTTTGAGAATGCTTTCGAATTTCTTTACTCTTCAAGTCAACAATAACCTTACGAAGTTCCTCATACGCAGTGAACTGGATAGCACCATGAGAGACCTGCTGAAAAACACAAATACCTGTAAGCAGCAATCTTACAAAGCATACATAAAGCAAAATGTTACTTGCAAAAGGATGCATATACATTGCAATATATTGGTATAATTTTTCACGTCAAGAATTTTATTCTAAAATCACTTTTCAACTTTTTGCTTGCCATTTCAACCAACAGACAAATTGAACCATCACCTTACATCCACTAATACCCTTCTACATGAATCAGAGTTCTGACAACGGTTCCACTCTATTCTCTTGTAAAAATGAAAAATCTCTAAGTATTGTCTGCAGAGTCGTCCACATGGCATGACCACTCACAGGCACCCTTACTTTATTTTGTTCTCTCCTTTTGCCCTTTACCTGGCTAAGTACAACTTCAACTCAGATGAAAGGCTAGAAATCTATAAAAATGAAAGACTGGATACAGGAGTAGTTTTCCAGCTATCAGTTGTCCAAATCTTCTAATTTCCAGCAACAAATAAAAAATGGTTGTCTGATAAAAATAACAAATAATACAAAACACCTTTGATTTAGTTGAAGCACACATAACTTCCTCATTTTTTCAATAATACAAGTATCTCCTATCCAAACTACCTTTAAATGTTATTTTATGACTGTTATGTTGACATCAAACTAAATACATATGTCACAGTAGATCAATTTGTAAACACTGTTACGATGAATGTTCCCAACACTAATATTATACCAATAGTATTGGTAGATTCCATATAATTGAGCCCTAGAAAATGTTTTTTGAAGCCCTAACTTGAAAAAAAAATAAAAAAATTAATGCAATTTCCAAAGATTGGCGACTCTCTGTATTTCACTAAATTCTAGCAAATTTCCATTTATTTACTGAAACTATCCTGGGTCAAGGAGGATAGACAATGAAGCAGCATGCTTAGAAAAAGCCCAACAATTATTTTCTTTATTGGAAAACAGTAAAGAATATCAAACATAAAATCGATATGCTTTTAAAGAAAAAGGAAAAATCAAAAGGTAAAATAATAAAAGACAACAAGATACCAGAAGAAGACCAGGGAGAATCCCCTTATATAGTGCACGACATCCTTCTTCTCTGATTATGGTTCTTAACGCATCTAAAATTTTGTGTCAAACAAAAGGCAAAAAGCATAAATTATTATAGATAATTAATGACATAACAACCTTAAAACAAAATATTCATGAAAAAATCATGTCAAAAGGGATATCTCAGAATTAGAGTGAAGATTATCATAAGAGAGAATGCAGAGCAGACCATAAAACCCAGAATATGGTTGAGTTTGATGGAGAGGAGTTTGAAGCTGCAATCTTGTCTTTACAAGCCAAATAGGATTTGTACACAAGCAAACCTGACAAAGCCAGAAATTACATTGAGAAGGGAACCAAGCAGGCTAACTAACAGCACTTCTTAAATTACTGAAGGTCCAACATTCACCATATTCAAGGTGTTTCTTTAGTTGATATGCAACGAGATTGGCGAGCCTTATTGCATAAAGGTCGCTTTTTTTTTGTTTCATCTTAGGGGGAATTCTTGTTCTCTGTGTGCTTCTTCTCTATCTTAATAAAATTTATTTTCTATATAAAAAAAAATAAAAAAAAACTTTCACCAATTCAAATGAGTCCTATAACTGTTTCACACAACACATGGTATGCAATCATCTACATGTGGATACGTGCATGGCATCTTAATACCTTGCAAGCCCAAGACATAATTGACTTTGCCAGTTCCGTATCTACATAGTCTAAGACCATAATAATCTTATTTACATTAATTGTCTGATCTATAACATTAATATGTTCAAACACCACTTCTTTGGGTCCATGTAAGTACCATGATTGTAGAAGTACAAATTATTTGAAGTCAGAAGAAGCAAACACTCAAATCTACATGCCAAGCAACAACGGAATGCTATTTATGCATTTTAAGATGAAGGAGAAAGAATATCAAGCTAAACACTTATCAGTATATTATCTTCCAATTTTTCATATCATTAGAAGTTTGCATACTCACCAAAGCTCCTGCTTCTGCAGCCGAAGCAAGATGATGAGCAGGCCCCAGCTTCTCAACCCTATTCCTAGTATGCCTTTGTTTGGCTTTGTCGTAGCTACAATTGGAAGAAATAATTTATTTTGAACAAAGACAATCATATCAATTCAGAAATTAAAAAAAAAAAAAAAAAAAAAGTTTAAGAAATCCTACCAAATGTTTGAACAAAGAAGCAGGATTGCAACATATTTTCACAGGCAGAAAGGTAGAGAATGCATCCAAAATAAAATTTTCATTCAGTGAGAAATTTCAAATTTGATACTTAAGTTGAATGAATACATAAGTGTTCTACTAGTTTGTGGACAGAAGGAAATCTATCAAGCACAAAGTGGCAATAGAGGCTGCAGTTATCATATGATTAGCAGAGAAAATACATATGCCCAATCCAATTTGTAATTGCAATGTGTCTATATATACACTTAGATAGAGAATAGAAGAAATTATTCTCGAGTCTCAATATAGATGGAACACCTTCACGGCCCCCAAAAAATGAAACATAGTATAATATAATATAAAGGAGTAAAGGACCATCTAATACAAAACTCAGGAGATAAAATATGTTTGTTTAGAAAGTTAGCCAGCCAATAAATCATCCTTTTCTAGGTATTAGCCACACAAAAGAAAAAATTAATATAAACCTGGACTATACCCTCAAATTCTCAGAACTAAAAGGTTGTAACTCACAAAAAGAAGTATAAACCCCATGAAACGGTTGACCCAAGAACTGCTGGAAAAAATCCAGCATACAAACCTCTGATCCCCTGCAGCACAAAAAGATGGTCATAGCAGATTCATATTACAAAGAAATCCTAAAGTGAAAATTTGTTTTCTCATAAAATAGCTAACAAAATCAAACCTGCTAATTAGAAGGTGGGAGCAAACAACAATAAGCCATGGTTATATACATTAATGACAGTGAACATCTTCACTAAAGAGAGCAGAATGCAAAACTATGCACATGATGTACTAAGAAGTGTCATGAGTCTCGTGACAGAAGACACTTTTCCTTTACTTCAGTCAATGTTAACAATAAACTGTGAATGATAGGCATGAATTGAACTCAATGGGTGGCCTACTATAAAATCTGTGGCTCAATGACATGTTCAGAACTAAAGCCCAATTTCTTTTTTTAGCTTAGCAAAGACTGGAAACTATCCTTGGTACTAGCAACATTCTTCAGCTATCTCCTAACATCTTATTATTAATAAAGTAAAAAGCATCTTCTGATTCATTTGACTTCCTGAGATTTGGCAAAAAAAAAATAGCCTACGCATGGTAAGCAATCTAACTAGTTTCCCTCTTTTTTCTCAAGAGACAACAAGGATATATAATGAACAAAACTTTTCAATAGCACGTCTTCAAATGGATTGTTTTCCATTACATACGTATAATAATTAATAAGGAAGATCCATGTACACAATCCAAACAAAACATTTACGTCCGGAGATTCCCTAATTGTTCGAACCCCAATTATTATTTTTGTTATCATTTAGTTTATCTTTTACCGTAACCGAAATCACGAAACTTCACGAAAGGACCAAATATTGATAAATAGCAGTAGCAGAATACCAGTTAACGGGAAATCAATATTGTTGAGCTTTATATTATGATCAAATCGTGGGCTTTTTTTGTTTGTTTTTGTTTTAATACTAAACTTAATTGCCACAAGCAGAGCAGCAAAGCAAAGTTACAAGCTTGGAATTGCAAGAGCTGAACCAACAAACCTCAAAGCGAGCAATGGTGAAAATAGCGTTAGCAGTGTTCTTGTAACTCGGAAGATTGGAGACTCGGCCATCGTGAACTGCCATATCAAATTGATTCGGAGAAAAGTAACAAATAAATAATAAAACAAACATTACTCCCACAAGTGAGACCGAGAATGGTACCTTGAAACCTGGTACGAACAACGTCAAGGGGATGCACAACAGCGACTGTGGAAAATCCGGCGACCGCGCCGGCTGTGGCGTTTTCCCATTGCCACTGCTCAGGCTTGGTCGTCGACATATAAGAACTCCTTTTCCTTTCACAAATTTAGCTTTCTCGGAAATCTAATGATTCCTCCGACCATTTTGAGCGGGACTACAATGTGTCTTTGGAGTTGCCTTCAGACTTCATTCCCAGATTCTCCCTGCTTTAGATGGTCTGTAGACACAGATCAAACGGCGCCGTTTTAGCTGGACATCAACGAAGGGAGTTCCAAAAAGCCAATTCATTTTTTATGACTTTTGAAACAAAAAATTAATACTGTATTTTTAATTCTTTTTTACAGAAAAAAAAAAAACAGTAAAATCAATTTTTATTGTTCTTTAAATTTCAAAAAATTAGAGTTCATCTTTTAGAAAATTAAATTAAATGTATTTTAAGTCCTGACTTTCATTTTTCTATGAAAATAAAAATAGAAAACACTCCAACCAAATACAACCTAAATTGCCGAAAATATCCTTCTACCATAAAAAATAATTTGCTTACAATATCTTTTTATCTTTATTTTCTTAATAAGAGAAGTAATATAAGTAAGAGTTATAAAATTAAAAAAAAAATAAGAATAATTCTTTTTTTTTTTTTTTTTTTTTGACATTCCAAATAAGTTACATTTCCAATAACTCAAACTTTTTAACATATTTTTACAAATAAGTCACAAATTTTAGATTCAAACTTTTTATACTATTTTTAATTTTTAATTTAAAATATTCATTAAGTGAAATGATTTAAACTTAAAACTAAAGAATAAAAAAGATTTAAAAAATTTTAATCTAAATTTAAGACTTATTTAAAAGGAGATTTTTAAAAAATGAGTTATTAAAAATGTAAATTTATTATAAGATTTATTTAAAATAGCAATAAAAAAATAAGGCTGAAGAGGGAATGAGCAATAGATAAAATAAGGGTAATTTGATTTTTGATGATGAGTTGTTATATATATATATATTTTAATGTGAGTGAGTTGTTAAACTTAATTAGATATTTAGATGACTTGATTTTCATATTTTATAAAATATTACAAGACAGAATATGCTTGAATTAATAAAATAACACAGAAATTACAAATTGAATAATAATTTTTTAAAATTACAAGTGACCATAAATTTCAGAAATAAAAAGAAAAGAAAGGAAAAGCATAAGTTATACTTTTCTTTCAACATTCTAACTAAGTCTTATAATAAATTGACATTACTTATAAATTTTGAAAACAAAATTTATTTCTAAATAAGTCCTAAATTTTAAATTGTCCCATATTAATGTTGCCTTACTTAAGTGCAGCACATGCTGCATATATTGTCTGGCTGGTTTCAAATATTACCATCTATCAAGCTAACAACCACCAAAGACCTTTGAGGTGAAGGGAGATGGAGATACTATATAATAGCAGTTAATAAATTTCATCCATCATGGGAAAGCCAATGTACAACATGGGTTTTTAAGAATGATTAAGAAACTGCAAAAGGAAATAGGAATGCTAGGCATGACAAAAAAAGAAAAGGTGAGCATAAAAGCATAACTTGCTCATAAGCGTTACTTCTAATTCAAAGGAATATATTAAAGAAGTTAAAACAAAGATAACTCTGCCAAGGAGGCCTCATTTGGCTTCCATCTCCTGCTGATGGTGACTTCAATGGCGTGCACTAACTGCTACTCTTGAATGTAAGAATCCATATTTCCTAGCCTTGGACATCTTGTTTATCATTGTTTCTTCCTCCAAGCAAGTCTAAGCAAATATAAACAGATAAATTAGACAGGGGAAATTGCCCGATATCAATTTACCAGTATGGTAGTCTAGTGATTACAATAGTACTACATGCAATCTACCATAATTTCCTATGTGATTCATTTACATGCATCATCTAGTTTGCAGAAAAAATGGGAAGCTTGTCCTGCAACAAGACAAGCAAAACCTTTCCACATGGGGAAACATATAGATGACTGTCACTTCTATAAAGAAAAGAATGAAGATGGCTGTCAAGAACCCATGGAATGGTTAAACCCCATGCTCTTGACTCCAAAAAACCAGTCACAATTGGGGCTCCCTCGAATTGCTTATATAGCCTGGATCAAACCTAGTACACACCCAATGTTAGACTCAGCATACACTAACCCCACTCACATCACAAGCCCAAAGTTGAGGTTAGCATGTCTCAGTTCTACACAGTCCAGTCCGCTATCCCAATCTTTAAGATAGCTATCCTCATCTAACAATTTTGATTATCAATAAAAATATGGTTTACATAAATAGAGAAGATTATGCTGCTTAAGATTCAGTTGTCTACTGTCTTTTGCCTACAGGATACAGGATAGATATGATCATATCCCCAAAACCTAAGAGCTTCAAACTTTCATCTTGATGAAACACAGATACAGACCTCACAGTTTCTTGTCCTCTGCAACCAATAATTGTATAATTCACAACAACAGAGAGCCACAAACTTTTATTTTGGTAAGAAGGGTGTGTAGCCCCTCGATACCTCTGCTTTAATGGGTCTTTGTAATGTAAGTTTGACAAGTTTCCATTTCTTAAGGTTGTATTGTATAGTTCAGAAACAAGTCCACTTAAAGCTTACAATGATAAGTGACAAACTATCTGGAAGGATAACCAGTATCATATCAGTAAGGTGTGTTTAATAATTTGAACAAAGAACAACTTGTGGGCTAAATAGAAAAGGGTGACAAAATGATCAACATGACTACATAGAACAGATTAATAAGAACCTAATCATTACTCATTAGGATGCCAAACTCAACAACAATTTTAGACTTAACAGTTAGACTGCTTTACCTCACTCCATTGAAACTTTTGCGCCAACTTCCTTCATCTTGGCGATAATTGTTTCTGCCTCCTCCTTCGTTACACCTTTCTTTAGAAGGGTAGGCACCTTCTCCACCAAATCCTTAGCCTCCTTCAGTCCCAAACTAGTAAATGTTCTCACCTCCTTTATCACCTTAATCTTTGACGCAGCATCAAACTCTTCAAGCTTCACATCAAAAGCTGTCTTTTCGGCCTTCTTTTCTTCCCCTTTGGGTGCACCCTTTGGTCCACCCTTCAAGCTGCCGACCCCCATTCCAGGCATCATCATCATCATTATTGGAAGTTCATTTACGCCTCTTTTCTCACGCAAAATTTCAACAAGGTCCATTACTTCTAGCAGTGTCAGGCCCATGAGCTCGTCCACAATGGCCGAGACCTCCTCGGATTGAACTGGCTTTGATTCTTGTGCTTGAGTTGTGTAATTGCGCGAACATGGAGAGATTGAAGGTGAAGAAGATGGGATCTTTGAATTGTAAGTAGGTGAAAATTTAGGGTTTTGGATTGATGAGGCATTGAAGCTAAGGTTTTGAGGAAGGGGTTTTTGGATTCGTAGTAAATGTGAGGAAATGAATCGTAAATACCTCATCTTTCAGCCAAAAAGGTTTACTCTATTTGAATTCTTACATGAAAAGAAGCTAAAAGCATATGAACTTTCACTATTTCATTTAATTGGATCAAATCCAAGTAGAGAGCAAGACTGGTTTAGTGATTTTGCAGGCAAAAACCCTAGGCTGGACAGTGAAGAAGGGCTTTGACTCAAATTACGTTTATGCTCCTAATAATCTTGTTCATTGACTCGGCAATTTGTTGGGCCGGGTTCCTTTGATTGGCCAGTTGTCTGCAATGAAAGATGGAAGGCTGAACGAGGCATCCACAACACAAGCTAACAGCTTAACGAAGCAAACATTTGAAAAGAGAAAATGAAACATAATGGAAACAAATGAGATTAATAATATTCTACACCAATTGTTGTCATGTACCTCGTTTGATCCATTATAAAAGAGTAGATAATATAAATATTAAATATATAATTATAATTTATTACTGTTATCAAATATTGTATAAATAAAAATACATATTAGTTTTAATGTCAATAAATTGACTAAATGATAAAAAATATATATTTCATTATTTTTATAAGATTTGTCAAAATTAATTGTTTCTCTGTTTCGAAATAGGCAGGTAGACACAAAATATATTGTCCACACAGGCTCACTCATTACTTTGTGATTTGATATTTTTCAAAAAAAGAAAAAAAGAAAATACCCCTGTTTTATGTGGTTTAACTCATGATATATATAGTTTATGTCTTTATCAGCTTTAGGCAGCCATATAGCATATTGTTAGAGGATCATAAGAGTCTTAATATCCCCCATGGTCAATGTTAAGTATTGTTAAACTTGTACTAATTTAAACAACCTTCTCCATAGAATTAATATGACACATATCAATTACCATACTGACTACTATGATGCGTGACAATGTGAGCTGCACCAAAAAATTGAAATGTGGGCTTGAAAAATTTACCATTCTTTGATCCTTTCCTGCTTCTTTGTTTTAACTCCACTTAAAGCCCGTGACCCGCTGCAGTGACAAGCTATCAAAAAATGGCTGGGACAATTACCAAGGTGACCCTTTATTTCCTTCATCAGTGTAAGGACAAAAAGAGAACCATCCGTTCATATTTATTCGGACACGTCCATAAGACTCGCTTTTCCATCAAGCTTATGGTCTCTGCTTTTACTCTGGTCTGTGAGAGTGAGTCTGGTGTCCAGTTTCTTGTGTCACAAAATTTTCATGCCTCTTGTCAGTTGTCACATCCACCATTTCAGAAGGGCCCAGAAATCACCATGAGAAAACGACAATATGCAGAGGAAAACAGGGAGGAACAGCAATGGAGTAAAAAAGAAAGCAGGGAAAAACAGCAATGGAGTAAAAAAGATAGCTGGGAAGCAGCAAAGAGAGCCTCCGTTTGAGTATTCTACTCCAGCCCCTTCCTCCAAATCCACTTCCGGCAGCGACCCGGTAACTCAATCCCTCCTCATGCACATACTGGTTCTGCCTGTTGGGGTGAATGACTTAGTTAGCTTCTGTAGACTGGTTACATGAATTTTACATTTGGGTTTTGGGGTTTTTCCTGTGAAAAAAAAGAATAAGCTTTAGAAAAGTTCCAACTTTTGTTACAAAAATTGAAGCTTTTTGGGTAAAAATAGGGTCTTGAATCCAAAGTGAGATTGTACATGATAATCTATTGTTTCCGTTCTCAAGCATCTTCATATTAAGGTAACGGGTTTCTGTAGGGGTTATGACAGAGAAGAACATTCGGTTAGCAATCTGTTTTGTTTTCGTTAGTCAACACGGGGACTTGGTGGCTTCTGTCTTTATCCTTCATGTTACTCCTCTGGCAAAATTTCATGTTGCTTTACATTTTGTATCTCTGTGAATGTGCTTAGCTGTACCAGAAAGAAACAAATACCTAAAACAAAAAAGAAGACAATGAATAATAGGTGGCAGGCCTTTGAAAAATAAATTTGTTACTCTATTTGAATCTACTAGAAGCTGGTAATCTCTGGGCAGCATATTGGAGTTAGCTCTCCCTCTTTAATCTCCCATCCCTATATTTCTTATGATCTCAATCCGATGTATACCAAATAACTGATATATTAGCTGGACCACTTCATTTTATTATTCTGATAATTATAATATTATAAGAGTTTTACTCTTTACAAATTTCTGATGTATTTCTTTGTTCAAGAAATGTTCATATTGGAATCACTTACATACTTGGTTACAGATATTATGTCTGTAAGGATTGGGTTTCTTCTCATTTGATATAAGTTAGTTTGCAGTTTAAGATAGTGATTTTTACTGGTTACTTGTTCTTGTCCATTCCATCAGATAGTTGCATTATTTTATAATGGTTGAATATGAAAAAGATAATTTCAGTGAGAAATCCATTTTTAATTTCAGTATTCAATTTTTGTTTCTGATTTTCTTTCTAGCATTGGGAGATTGTTAATCTAGGGTACTCTTGACCATGTTCAAAGTGTTCATGACAATGTGCTCTACTGTTTGTGAATCTGCAGTCTTCACTAATTTTCTCAATTTTTAACTAGTTGGAACTGCAGTTGGCCATTATACTGTAGAGACTCGGTAGTGAACAACATGGTCCAGCATGCCATCTCTACATTTACATGGAAACATATCACACAATTTGTTATATCTGGCAGCCTGGCCATATAAACTCTCAGCATGATACATTAGGAGGGTAGGGCCGGAGAAAAATACCCATCTTGAAGCAATGTCTTTTAAAAATACCCATATTTGCTCTAACAACACAGAAAAAATTAAGATTGTTACTGACCCATTTTCTGAATTACATTCTCTCAAGGCTCGAATAGAGCCATAAAAAAATATTTATTCCTTTTATGGAGGGAGGGAGGAGGGAATAAAATTCAATTTCTCATTCGTCATTAACTCTAGCCATAGTTGCCTCTGTCAGAATGGCCTATTTGTTGAACTTTTATTATTCCATGGTCACAAATTGCTATCACTTGTTATTTAAACATGGTGTGACATGTACTTGGGAAATCTGTTGGGAGCTAATGTGCAGCTTGTGAGTGTGACTAATGCATTAACATCATACAGGATTATCCCCTCTCAGTGAATTCTCCTGCTTCCCTTGTTAAGAATTCGACTCCTGAGGCCACACTAGTCTCTTGTCGTCGTGCCACTTTAAGATCAGCAAAGAGACTTAAACAAACATCAAACATCAGTGAAACAAATGGAACCAGGACAGTGAAAGATTCCATTGCACCAACAGAGTGGGTAGCAGTATCTGAAAAGTCTACTTCAAAACTTCCATCGCATGATAAGAAATCAAAAGGAAGTCAAATTTCTGCTACTTCTTACTCTGGACAGCTCAATGCTATAGTTGATGATATTGTTGTCTCGGTAGGAATTTCTTTCTTGCTATATGGATGTAATCTTTTTTCTGTTTCTTATATCCTAGTATGCATATGTGTGCATGTGTTTGTGTATTATATAAATATATATACATGCATATATTTCAGTGAGTCACTATGCTTTTATATATATATACGTGCATTGTCTTGGAATTGTTTCTCTAGGTTTCTCAAACTCCAGCATCTCACCTAAGGAACAAAAGTGAACACACACAAACTGATCCATTTATCTTGAGACCAGCAAAGAACTCTGAAAATATTGAAAAAGTTGGTGAATCTTTTCTGCCAGAGAGATTCATCGCAAAGATGCCACCATCTCACAAGGTAGCAGAGGCTGAAAGGTCGACATCAAAGTTCTTTACTCAAATGGAAGGACCAGAGCCATCCCACCAAGCTGCTTCTCCCCTACAGCAGGCTGACAATTTTGAGACTTCTTATCTCTCACTTCCTTCTAACATTATTGCTAATGAACAGACACCTTTAAGGAAAGCAACAGTGATGTCAAACACTATTGCTAATGAACAGACATCTTTAGGGGAAGCCACAATGCCAATAAATATCATGGAGGAAACTGAGAAAGAGAGTGAGCCCAGAGCTAACTCAATGGGTGGGCATTTGCGACGATCTGTCAGTTTTAACCTGACTGAAATGGCCAGCATGTGGGAGAATGAAGCATCAAATAATGAAGAAGTCAATTTCCTTGGTTTTGATTCTACCTTGGTAACAGTTCAGGGATATCAGATGAAAGAAGCATCAGCGCCAATGCTAAGTGCCATTTTGAGTAAGCATGGAGATATTGCTATGAACTGTTCTTTGTTGAGAGTGGAGTACCGTTCAAGTTTATTGGAGGCTGTGTGTGACATTCTCAAACGATTGCAAGAAGCTGAGATCACACATTTCACACCAGTTGATGTCAAGGACATGCTTGAACTTGTTGGGGATCTCAGAAATGTAAACATTGAAGTTGAGTGGCTCCATGACAGGTTGAAGCAGATACTTGAAGTAATGGAGCTTCTCAAACAATCTCGCACCTTGAAGGAAGCAAAGGAAACGTATGGACAAAATGTTAAGGATACAAAGGCAGAGTGGGAAGCCAATGAGTTAGAAATCAAAGCATATGAGTCAGAAATCAGAGCATATGAATAAGAAATCAAGTCTCGGCAAGAAAAGATCCACTTGATCCAAGGAAACAGCACACTTATCAATAACAAGCTGGCTATGGCAATGGAAGAGTATAAGAGGATCAACAAAACTATATTGGATGCAAAAGCCAAAGTTAGACGCTTTCATGAAGGATCGCTGGTTGATGGTTTGCTTTAATCCAGTTTTTTGCTCTTCTATGCACAAATGAGGATGCTGCATAGTTATTTCGTAGTAATGTATTGGGAATCGTTATCCTTTGCTAAGTTTGGTTCTTCCCTTTCTACTTTATAATTTATATCTCTAGTTGGGACCAAAGCCTTTTGATTCTATCAAACAATTATTCTTGACCAATGGCAATTGTAGTGTTTCTTTGGAAGCAATGTCAAACCTGATACCCATTTTGATGAGTGCATCATGTAGTAAACTATTCTCCTATGGGATGTAATTGAAGAGAGGCTGTATTATGGCTTAATATGAAAATAGAATAACTCAATCTCAAATCTTCTAACTCATTATTTACACTGTCTTGAAGCTATTTGTTATTATTGTCATAAATCTTCAAACATTATCCTTGTAACTACATAATTTCTCGAGATATGCAATGTTATTGCACTTGGTGCTTTACTCAAGATGGTTTTGCTTGTCTGGGTTGTTGATGCATATATGAGAGTCAGAGAAACCCTTGACAGGAGGTTACTGGATTAGCTATGCAATAGCCCACAAATCACTAGAAGTTTTCGTCCCAAGTCTATCTCAATCATAGATAACTAATGCTGAAACTAGATTAACATACTAATTCACCAAAGACGAAGGATCATGGAGGCTTCCATGACTGATGTAGAAATATTGGCTGGACCAAACTTTTCCTATAGGATTCAACTGTGGACCTCTTGTTCCTGTCGATGTAATCAAGGAAGATTATAACTGAAGGAGAACCAGTGTTTTTCCTAAGGTATTGTTTACTGGTACCAGCCTAAAGAACAATAATTGAATATCTTTTTCTGATAGACGAGGATAGATGACAGCAGCTCCAATGGATTACTAAAGGTTAGTGTAACATCTTTTTTATGCCTCAAGTTTGTAAGAAAGAAAGCTAAATCACAGACTTGTTACTTTGTATTTTAAAATAGAAATATTGCATGAACAAACTCCAAGAGCCTAATGGTCCAGGACATACTGCCCACACCAATGTAGAAAGTATTGGATTTTCTCAGAAAACAAACAGAAAGAAGAAGATATAGTTGCAATGAGGCACTGCATTTTATTGTCCTCTTAAGAGTTGATCTTCCTGCAGTTCTTTCTAATCTCTCCACTGGAAACTGTTAAAGGAGAAATGTTCCCCATTTTAATCATGGACTTGGCAAATTGGTCAAAGAAGAGTTCGTTGTTTTCAGCATATTTCTTCACCAAGTCTGCTGATGCTTCATTCTTTGTCAAGAGGACTTGATCAGAATTTAACAGACCCTTTGAAGCCAACAAGTTCTTAAAGTAGCTGTTGTCGAACGTTGTGGGACTAACAAAGTCTAGGAAGAACAGATTCTGGTCACCTCCGGTTCTTGGGCAGCCACTGCGCAATTGAGCAGCATAGGATTGGTCCAGAGTAAAATCTGCTATCCCATTCCCAGTCTGGTTGTAAAGTCTCTGCCTGAAGCTGGTGCACCGGGCATTCCCAATTGTGTGACTCCCTGTATAATAATTGTAGAAAATTTAGTTATGCAAGTACGAAAATCCCAAATGGATAAACATGGTAGGAAAACTATAATGGCTTCTAAAGCACATAGAAGGCTAGCAAGTATACCAGATAAAGCAACTAGATCAACAATGTCAAGCCCCTGGCGCTTGAACTTGTTTAAAATAGTCTGGAATGTATTGTTTGGGGCAGGAATGTTGTTGTTGGAGCCACTCAAGCTTGCTACTCTGGAGTCTCTTCTACCTAGTGGTACCTCCCATCTTGGTCCACCAGTCTGGACATGAAGAAAAAGATTGGTCAGCTTGTAAATAGTTGGTGATGACAGATTAAGACAAGGGTAATAGGCACAAAAGGTAAACTCACAAGAACAGTGGAATCTCTAGCAGCTAGAGCCAGTATATCAGCACAAGACACTGTATGGGGGCACTCTTTCTCTAATGCAGACTTAATTTCATCAAGGACTTCAAATCGTCTGGCTGAATTTTTGTTGGGGACTGACTGCTTCTCACTGATAATGCTCCCACTGCTATCTAATAATATTGATGCATCACAACCCTGCAACATTGACAATGTGTTATGTACTTCAATCCATGATTATTTATGATATTATCAAAAGCGTAATAAACTCCAAATACTAAAATGAAACTTCGTTATTATTTTTGGACTGAACTCAGGAGGTTACTAATGCGGTATGGTTGGCCTGTTACAGACCTGAACAAAACAATCATGGAAATGGAGTCTAAGCAATGAAGCAGCTGTACGAGCTTCCCTTGCGACGGCCTTGGCAACGATAGACTTGACTATCTCTTGGGCTTTTGGACAAGAATGGTCATAAAACTGTGGGTAGAGGTAACCTCCACTGGTCCTGAAACAGAAGCAACAAGGAGCAATGGCAAGGAAAGACACAAGAAGTGTAAGAAAACTCATAGACTTGGCCATTATTGTTTAATACTTGATTACTTTCAAAAGCAAGTTTTCAATAGAAGAAAACTTGAGAGAAAATTTTCAAACTGGTTAGTTATGATGAAAGATGTGATGGCTAGTTGATGGGTATTTGTAGAGAACAATTTGTGAAAAAGTCTTGCATGAGATAGAAAGAAAGAGCAAGGCAAGGAAGGAAAGAAAAAAAAGAAGTTGTAGTTGGTATATATCTAGCTTAACAGCTTAACATCACTAGCAAGGGTTAGAGAAAAAGAAAAGCAATAACTTAAGCTCTAAGCTGACTACATTGAAGCAAACCTTTTACTAATTAGGATATAAAATTGTCACTCGATCATTGCTTTCTTCATTTTGAAATTAATTTTTAATAAAAAGTAAGTTACATGTGTTTCAGGATCTCATCTAGAAACTTACTTTTTTGTTAGAATGATTCAGTGTCATATTCATTTTCATGTTGATCCATATGCAGGTACTTTTAACAAATTGCCTATAGATGAACACATGGGAAAAGATGGGAGGCTTCTAAGTCAAGGTGGACTTACCTGCTCTAGGGAAAAGAATCAAAGATGGGGACTTCTAAGTGAAGGTGGACTTACCTGCTCTGTTGACAAACTGAATGATCTCAAGATTATTGACACAAATAATCCTACGAAAAATGCTCTTTGATCTTGTCCATTTCAATTTTTAAATCTGACCAATGTTTACTTAATTATCTTTCATAAAGGATTAGTTAATTTCTTAATCTTAGAAGCAAAAAGCCCCCAATAGGTAAGAAATGAATCCCATTTAGAACCTATTTCTTTTATTAGAGAGCTCCGTACGTGTTGATGGTACTATCATTATGTTGGTGACATTGTTTGTCATCTTAATCAATTTAGAATTGAAAATTTGAAAGATTTTTTTTTTTTTTTTTTGGAGAAGTTTTACATAGAAATGTCATTCTAGTTCAATGTTATCAAAAAACAAAGTAGGTGTACCTTTGTTGTAGATGTCCAAACAGAGATTAAAGCAACATACAATACATTATCGAAAGAAAAATGAGAATATTAGATTAATCTCATCCAACCAATAATATGATAAAGGTATAGGTGTGGTTGGGGAACTGCTCCGTTTTTAATTTCAAATTTAAACGATCTCACTCTTGATTTAATTCTTATTCAAACTTAAGAGCAAAAATTTAGTAGACTGTTTGACTTAGTATTTGAAAGGCCACAAGTAGCTACCAAACCTATCAACTAGTTGTATTCTACCACAAACATTATTTGTCCAGTATTCTACTAAGCAATTTGAATGCTTAACAGCTCCACTACCTCGAATGCAGTCAATCCTTCAAACCTTAATATAAACTTTTGGACAGAATGGTCCAAGTTCTAAAATTTTTATATAAAATGATAAATTTATTACTTTAATAACTAAAATAGGATAAATATTAAAACCGTATTTTTAAAATACGGTTTCTAGGTTCGACAGGTGAAAAAAAGAAGAAGTTGAAACCGACTTTTGAAAAGCCGGTTTCAACAAAACTTTGTCCCCCACAGGTGGGCCCGCGAGGGACAAAATTTTGATGACGGCCAAAGAAAAACCTTATTTAATGAACAAATGTCTAAACGACAAAATTTTGATGGCAGCCAAAATTTTGATGGCAACAAAATTGTTTTTCAATCTAAACGATAATTAATGAACAAATGTCTTATTTAGTGAGGAAATAAATATTAAAATTGTCAAATAGGCATTAATTTAATTTGTAAATTGTTGAGATGTTATAGGAATGGATTTACCTAACATTGTTAATTTTTTATAAATATAAATTTTGTAATATTTATTATAGTAAATGATTATGATTTCAATGTTATTTATCACATAAATTATTACTTATAGAAAATTTTATTTTTAATAATTAATATTTATTGTAGTTTAATAAATGTTATTAGGATATCTATTAGAAAAAGTCTTCCAAGAAAAGAGAAAGCTTCAAAGAAGCTGTGACTGTGAGATGGAAATTGGCAATGCCCTTATTAAGGAGATGAATAAGAATCAGTAACCACGCGGTATTGGGCAGAGTTTATTTCTTACAAGTTACTTAGTACTAATTAAAAAATAAAATCGAAAAAAAGTCAAAAGTTCAATTTTTTTTCTCACTTTTCTTTTTCTTTTTTTATAAAATTTTTCAAGAATTATATATATATATATTTGATTTGGTTTTTCAAGAATTATATTAAGGTTTAGTTTTTGATGTCAAAAATAGAATTTATAATGAAGAATTATATTAAGGTTTAGTTTCACCTTAATTTTCTTTACAAATTAAATTAATGCCTATTTGACAATTTTAATATTTATTTCCTCACTAAATAAGACATTTGTTCATTAATTGTCGTTTAAATTGGAAAACAATTTTGTTGCCATCAAAATTTTGTCATTTAGACATTTGTCCATTAAATAAGGCTTTTATTTGGCTGCCATCAAAATTTTGTCCCCCGCGAGCCCACCTGTGGGGGATAAATTTTTTTTTTTCACGCGCTGCCCCCATGAGGTATGTGTTGTGAGGTCTGTGGGTGACATGGCATGTCATGTCAGACCCAGAAACCGTGTTTTGAAAATACGGTTTCAGCATTTACTTCATTTTAGCTATTAAAATAATAAATTTACCATTTTGTACAAAAATTTTTAAATTTGGACCCTTATATCCAAAAGTCCAATGAATATGTAGCAAAGGACATTGTGATACTTTTTTATTTTTTTATTTTTAATAACATGTACAATGTGATAATTTCAAAAAGCAAGAGAAACAAAATCAATTTCAGAGACTAGTTTTACAAATTTGTGCTATGAAATTTGTCTGCAAAATGAATTGTGAAAATCTAACAGATCTTGAAGCTGCAAAATTCACGTATTCTTTGTATTGATTCATCTCAACTTTTATGTGAACAATATTTCCAAAAAATAATAACTTGGTTGTTCACGTTTTAAATGGACCCATAATTTCTTTCTGTAGGTCTCCTTGTTGCTTCAGCAGAAATAGAAGGGCGCTCCCAAGAGGCTTCACTGGCAAAGGCACTGTTGAGGTCTTCAGGACGAGAGTAGCCTTGGCCTGCTCCGCTCACCTATGTTCATAATCCAGATTTAAAGAACTATAAGAAACATAATGAACTTGGCAAGTTGAGTTGGAATCTGCAAGTTTTTGTATTGCTAAGTGCCATTGTCATCCTAAAACAAAAACTTTTAGAATGACCCTGTTATGTGCCAAATATCTTGAGCCACACAGTTTCATTGGGAAAAAAAAAAAGAGATCAGATTAGCAAATCATAAGATAAATGTACATGAACACCATTACATAGTCAGCAGTGTTGATCAAGAGATCACATCCGTTGCTTGACAGAGTACTAACTGAAGCTTTGCGAAATGCTGTCTCCCCTATAATAATTATTTTATACAGAACACGAAAGAACTTAAAACCTATTTATTTTTAGATGCACGACACAGGACATGAAAAATCCTAAACCTACAATAATAATTTTAGGCTTTATCTGATTTGTACAGGCCATGCTAATACTATCTGGATGAAAATTAAAACTAAAAATATATTATATACAGGTCTGGGATCTCAGAAAACCATGTCATGTCTAATAGTGAATGCAGGCAGGTCCATGTCAAACCATTATGTTTCAGCACAACCTAACTATCCCCACATAAATCCTTCCAAGGCATAAGCTAAATTGGCCTGTCAATATTTAACCTTTATCTCTTATTTGCAATAGAATCAATTTGATTTACGATTAATCATGAATTGTGTCAAGAGTTCCAATGGAACATATTTGCATAAAGTGCTCCAAACTTACAGTTTCTATGCAGGCAGATAGTATTGTCATGCCCGGCAATGCATCAATTCCATGCTGCATGTTAATTAAGATTACGAAAAAATGATCAAAGCAATGTAAATTGAAAAGGCGAAAAATTGATCAAAGCAAAAATGTCCCACCTGGCGTTCTACTCGAATCTTGTAAATGAACCCTCCACAACAAAACAGTGTTGACAATACAAAGAATCTGCTCAGTAACAAAATGAAAGTTTGTTGAAAATGTAGACATATACATTAAGAAGTACTTATAATCAGCTAATGAAAGGGAAGTTTTTTTTAAACGGTATATGATACCAAATTTCAAACTTGACCTACATGCAGGAAAGCACTCCAAATATCGCCCATCCTCTTGTTGTGCCTCCCCCTTGATCCTGCCTGTATTCTGCAGAATTGAACAAAATAGCCAAGCTACGCGTTAATTTGGAAGAAGAAAAAAGAAAAGCAGATACCATCTGCACAAGTCCCAATATATATTATCCTCTCGTTTTTTTAGTGGAAGGTAAAAATATGAGTCAAATCTTAAAAAACTTCATGGAAGTATTTGGACTCATTGATTTGTAGAGTTGGTTAGAGAATGCTTCACAAGTGACTTCTTTTGCAAGAAAAAGTCTATTCAGCAGACTTAATGTCTCTCATCACACAACTTGAGCCGTAGGAAAGGTTCTTCTAACAGGCCATTGTAGCCGTGCAGTGTGGCTTCATCCCTAAGAAGGGTGAGATCCCAGTTCAAACCATGGATGCTGCACGGATTGATTTAGGAGGGGAAACTACACCACCATTTGAGTAGCATATACTTCTCATATGCTATTTTATTTAACAATAAATAAATTCTTAAAAAATTTTAAAAACAGAAAGTTCAATAGAATTAATATACTTCCAGCCTTTTCTTTCTTTTGGGGAGGGATTGAGGGGACACCAAGAGAATGAAGAAAGACTGGGAGCAGGTTGCTTAGTGAAAATACCATGACTCACCACACATTTTTGTCAACATAAACTGAATTGGCTCATAACCTTCAACTGGGATTGTGATATTAACTACATATGGAGTATCCGTTGCCACCTTCACCTGGAAATAGAGACAAAAATTGATAAGATGACATATTTTACAAGACATTATTACTTCTACAAGAAAGTAACATTCATACATTTCCAATTTACAATCAACACTGTGGGCGATAAAGTTGTAGGGGGCTTCCCACTTGCCCCAGATCCTGATAACCTAACCTCCAAGCCATTTTCTGGAAAAACCTAAATAGGCACAGAGTCAAACAAAGACAATGAATCAAGTAATGTTATCCAATAGTAACAGGATTCCAATGGACTGAGTGTTACAAATAAAGTACCTTAAAAATAGGCTTTTGAACCAGAGTTGAGAGCGAAGCAACTGCAGTCAAATAAAGAGCTACATGATTTTGCTCGGTCAGAAAGCTGCAAAATGCAAACTTAACACCTAAATTATTTGTAACAACATTTGGAAAAAAAATATTTGATTGATATGAGGAGATATGCTTTACCAATAATAAAAACAACCATTCAAAGGAAATAAACATTTAAAACGCAGCAGTAGAGATCCTGTACCTAAAATCACAGTGGGATTTATCAAAACCGAATTGAGTCATGCCATTATAAACCTACAAGTTCATAGAAGGTGAATCCCATTAAACACTATTTATTTTGGGGATTGTGTGTATCGTCTTTGAGCAAACAACTTCATAAGCAGCAGTGAGAATGGCAGACTTTCTTACAAGTTCCCATGATCGTGGATGAAGGCCAACTGTGAAGCCTTGAAAAACTCGTGGACCTGGTTTCTCACATGGAATGGCAAGTTCAACAAAAACTCTGAGACAGAAGAGACATACCCACAATTTGACATGTTTAAACATCATATTTCAACTGGTAACATGGAATAGAGAGTAATTCTGAAAAGGATCATCCATTTTTTAAAGCAATAAAATACAGCATTTTGAAACTGTCCCAGTGCTGATAAAATGATAACATAAACAAAGGATGTATATAAGACCTGCAATTCGATTCATATGTAACATTGCATATGCATCCAAGACCACCTGGAAGAGAACGGAAAAAAAATAAAGGCATAAGTCATGAATTTAAAATTATATCTGGATATGAGATAGGAAATAAATTAGAATGTCATGGGACATAGTTAGCCTTTTGAATGATAGTACTACATGTTAACTGGGACAGGATCACAAGCATACAAAAAATTTGCTTTTTCTTTTCAACCTCTGATAAAGAACTTATTAGGAATAAAAGATGCGAGAGAATTTAGGATTGAAAACCTTCACATGAAATTTCAATAGGCAGGGACTGTTTACTTTAAAACTCAACAAATCTATTTATAACTAGACAATCTATCAAGAAGAATATACAACAGAAAAATAAAAAATGTACCATGCATTATGTACATCATTCACTTCTACTAAAATTTTACAAAAAATGTTTTCTCACCATTCCGGTTAGTTATAACAAGTGTTATAAATTGAAGTTTTATCTTTATTCTTTGTTTACTATCCTGCAAGTTTTACCAATGAAGTCTTCTACCAGGCTAGGGTTTCAGGACAATACATAACCTAGTACCTAGTATAGAAACTAAACATTGAAACAAAATATAAATACAAATAGAAAAGAATTAAAGTGCACACAAACCTTTACAATAGCCATTTAAACAATTTCCACATACGATATTTACCTGGAATTACATAAAAGAATACAATGAGAAAGTTGGTTGCACAAGATGAATTTTTTTCTTCAGAAGTCTGAACTATATTGTGCATTTCATTTTCAACTTATACATGTAAAAGAAAGGTGAGATAATTGCAAAGCATCATCAACCTGGGCAGTACGTCCCATTTTGTCATAACTTTTTTCGCAGTTCGCCAGGTCACCATTGTAAAACCCCTAATACATGCAGAGAATTGAGAAAAAGTAACAATCAATCATTTCAGAACTTCTCCTGGCATTAAGAAGAAAAATCAGCATCAAGGAATTCCATGTTAAAGAAAGAGGAGGCGGAGATATAGAGGGTAAAGGCAATAAGTTTTAAGCAGACATTACCTTTACATTACAAATATATTCTTTATTCCAAGTGGGCTACTGAAAGACTAGCAATATTAACTATAAAATTCTCCACATCTACTAATTTCTTGAGGGAACCAAAGAGAGTAATGCATTAGCCACCAAAAAGGTAGCGAATTCTCAAAAGGTCCCTTCATTGAGTAATAATATTGTCAGCTTTTATTACAAACCTGAAGATGTTCCTTCTTTCAGTTATTACTTCAATAAATTTAAAATCCCAATATGCTTTCCTCTTGTTGATAGTCCTCCCGAAAAAAATAGACAAAGCAAACGTTTTTTTCTAAATTCACAAAAGAAAATAGCATGCCAAAGAAAATGCTTCCCTTCCTAACTGTTGCTTTTGGTTATGTGATAAACACTATCTGACAGAAGTATACTCACTTGAACAAAGTCAATGTGGCCCGAACCAGCAACAAAGTAGTTGAAGTTAACAAATCGGCCAAAATCAACATATCCCTAAATAATTGTGAGCACCAACAAAATGTTGTGAATGATACTTGCACTAAAGAAAAGCAATTTGGATAAAAATGTAATTTGTAGCGAAGATAAAATCATGACAGGAGACAACAAGCAAATCCTAGTAGGTACAAATATTTATATACAACTAGATTGGGTTTGAGATCCAGGGTGCCAAGCATTCCATGTCAGGTTGTCTTCAGCCCCTTTCCAGTTAGTTCCTTGAGCATAATTCCATATTCAGATAGTTCAAGGATTAACTTAAATAATCCCTTTGTTGCCATATTCAGTTGATTGTCATACCTTACAGTTTAGAACTTCATTGTCTGTAAATCAACAGAAATACTAAGAATTGAAAAACACAGACCACACAGTTAAAAATGATTCAAAGGTACAGAAAAGAATGAATGCAATTGAACACTGCTTCTTGATTTACTTATTATAGAAGTGAAGCCTCGGTTGAAGAGATAGTAACTAAATGAGTTGATTAGTAGAGATAGTATCGGTCAAGCAAAGACATGCCAAAAAAAAAAACACAGGTACAAAGTACTTGAAAGTTGAAAGGATGGTGGTGATAACTACCGTTTGTGATCTGGTCTCCACATCTTTGCAAAATCGAATCACCAAATCATTGTCCTGCATGTAGTGCCAACTTATGACTGAGAAACCTTATGATAAAAGAATTATGAACAGCAACATTTAGACTCCACAAAAGCCGCAACTCTTTGAGAGCATTACCTTCCCATCATACTCAAAAGGGTGCCCAATCCAGCTACTCTGGTTAGCGGGTTAAGAATAACAACTTCATCAGAGTTTTAATTTTAATAAACAAAATAAAAAAAATTTATGCATTTTAACTATGAATACTACTTGATTGTTGAACTTTCAAAAGCCTGTAAGAATTTAGGATACGAAATCAACTATACGACTAGAATTATCAAAAGCATAGCAATTAGATTTCGGCACAACAACCGAGGCTGCCCATAGTGCTTCTGAAAGAACAGCTGAAACAAAACAAAACAAAAAACCTAATTAGACAACTTTTACCACAATTTAGGAAAGATATCTATAATTCACAACTGAAATTACCCAAAAAAAAAAAAGGAGAGGAAGAATCAGATTGCAACGAACCAGTGGTTATAATGATTAACACAGAAAGAGGATGCATTTCTTGAGGTATATATCCGACTCTCGGTGTCGCTATAGGTCTGCAGGAATACCCAGTACTCAGGCAATGAAACTACACCAGTTTGTTTGACATTGTAAATGAACCGAAGCTAGGGGAAGTGAAAGTGATCCTACAGTTTCTGAATGTTAGTCTGAATCTGGAGAGAGGCAACGACGAGTACCTCTTCCCAGCCATCCCTACTCAATACTCATGTCGTTTACTATCGGCTCCTCTATTCTCTCTCGAAAGACCAAGTCGTTTTAGTTTTAGTTTTAGCTCCTTAAAGATTTCCCTCTCCTTGGACTGTCAATACGCTAGTCGTTTGCAGTTGCAAATATACATTTGGCGACGAAAGAAAAATTGATTACAACCAGATTTAAGACAATCTTCCATTTAAAAAGTAAATCATTCTCAGATGGAGAGATGATTAAACTTTCAGCGACAAAATAGACACTTAATACATTTTTCATAACTAAATTAAGTTAGTAGGTCACTATTTCTTTGGCCGCCCTGAGCCTTGAATATACTCTACCTTAACAGGATTTCGTGTTCACTTTCTTATCACTAGCGTGCAAAGTTAGATCCAGCTTGATTTAAATACCAGACATTCTGCTCCACTGAAACGAGCACAAACCAGACTAAAAGATTTCAATTGTATGTCCGGACTCAATTTTTATCAGCTTTACCATAACAACTACGATTTTATTCAAAACAAATTAAGAAAAGAAGAACTGCATAGCTTCTTAAAATTGGTTTGGCCTCATCCACATAATAAAAACTATCATCAATCACTTTTCCTTTTGCAATCAACATCTACTCTTTTTCGTGGACCTCTACAGATTACAGATACACAGAAGATACAGTAATTCAGAAGAGTATACTTCTACAGTTCTACTATCTCGGCATAGATGACAGAGATAAACCCTGTAGGGAAGCATATGATGGTGGGTAGATACACTTTCTTGACGTCAGAGACTCCATCAATTCTTCCATTTGACTAGCAAGCATAAAAACTTCATCAGCCATGTTCTTTGTTGTCCAATCCTCTATCATCCTGCATAAGTTTCAGTTGCAAATTAATATACATCTACTAAAACCACCGTCCTGCACTATAGTTTAACTTCTAGAGGGCAACTAAAACAGAAGATGTACAAATTCCATTTTTTGTCTCAAGTTCTGATGATAGGCAGTGTTAATGTTATTTTTTAGTCTCATATAGTACGGCAACTTCCTACCATGAAGTCAGAATTTTCTTCATGGAGTTGAAGATTTCCTTTTCCTTTCCTTTTTTAACTTACAAATGCCCTTGAGCCTCAACATACCAACACTTTAAAAGAAAGTGCAATCTAACATGAGATCCATAGTTTATGATTTAATTTCTTATGGTAACAGAGATCAGTAGATATACTAACCTTGATTGAGATTCCGTGCCACTTCGTGAGTCAGAGAAAAGCACCTTGACAACAGGGTGTAGATTTATCTTAGGAACTACTTCTATAGGGTCCTTGGTGCCCGCACAATAACCAGTACAGGACCAGGAATCTGGATTTATAAGCACAATTTGCAGAACTAGAGAACTGGTTTTCAGATCTCTAACCACAGTCCGAAACGATGATTCATCATTTGCACTTTCCATTAGCTGATTCGCAAACATTCTTTCCATTGTATACTTCCTGCTAAAGGAGAAAATCGATCAGTTTGCAAAACATCATCACTTAATAAACAAAAGCCAGAGCTTGATTTTTTTTTTTCCTCCGCAATCCTAAGTATTCTGGATAGTTATGTTCAAAGTTGAATTGTGAATGTTTTGCTTCCTATGGTCCAACAGAAAGAAGTAACATTCACTCTTCCCATGCGTCTCTACAGATAATATTCTTACTAATAAAACATATATTCACCAAGTTTTCTTACAATTTATTGATTAAAATAAGTCAGCTACTCGTCAAACTATCTTTCTACTTAACCAACAACCAGAATCATAAATTCTTGCCAGCAGCTATGTTAAACAAAATAATGCAAAAAGGATACTAGTAAAAAAAGCAGAGCCATTATTTGTTAACCTGAATAAATCCCCTGATCCTCCGACTGGCAAACAAGTGGAAATGTAACATTTGAAAAATCGTACTCCGCCATCTACAGGTGCACAACCCTTAGCACATGGGTAGGCTCCAAGTAGAGAAGAACATTGAGGACACAAGAATTCAAACCACTCAATATCTTCTGAAAGATAGGAAGATCTAACCATGAATACATTTCCAAGAAAGCCATTGAGGAAAGACTTCTGATTAGCCAGAACTTCTATGGTTGTCGTTGGTCCTTTTTCCTGTCTACAACAATCATGTGCTAATGCCACATCTTCAGATATATCTAAATACGAGGGCAAAGGAGATAAGCCATCATGATTAAATTTTTCCTTAGAAACACCAGAATCTAAGTTTGCAGAAAGGTTTTCATTCTCAGCATGTGCAAACCTTGAGCTCTCATCAGAAGCAAGGATATCTCCACTAGGGTCACAACAGTTTGTGGCTTGTAGCTGATTACCTTCAGAATTTGTTTTAATATTGCTAAAATCATCATCACCAATCATATTTGGTACAGAATTATACTCTTGGTGTCCGTCACTCTTGCAGAAATTATAATCCACAACATCGTCCTTGCAAAGAGTGATAGATGTAGAGCTCAGCAGGCATTTGCTTTGCGCACATCTATACGAATTTGCATATTGTACCACTAGCTTTTCACTTATACCTCCGAATGAACAACAACAAGCCCCAAACCAGTTATCAGCCACCTCCCGCCAATCGACTGATGGCATTTCGATGAAATACCTGCAAAAGTGCAGAAGAAGAATGAGAAACAAAAAGAAGTGAGGTCACCATAAAATGATGAACACAGGTTATCAACATAGCAGTATATCGAAGAGACCTGTACCTCTTAAAACTAACATATACCCGATTTTCCTTTCTCTGAATATTTTTCAAGCAAACATATTGATAGGATTAGGGCTTAACAGACACCAATACCACACAAACACGCATCTCATCACCTATGTGGCACGCATATAAGAATCTACCTTTTAGGGTGGTCTCATAAAAAAAAAAAAAACCCACATATTTTTATTGTTATAGCACATTAAATAGTAAAAGTAGCTTGCACAAAACAAAACCCATATGGAAAATTGCTGTGATAACCCTGTAACAGCCATGCATCTATAGCGATTAACAATTTTATATCCCCTGAAATATGATTAATATTAATGTTGTTGTCGGGTCATAGTACTTAGGGATTACCAATTAAGCTATGGGCAAGTAAGTTTTACTCCAAAGTAACCAAGAGGTAAACAATCAACGATGATAAAAGGAAAAAAAAAAAAAAAGAGTAAAAATATTACCTGATAGGACTTCTGGTTAACTTAAATGAGCAACTTCGGCAGTAAAAGTCAACTCCCCCTTCAGAAGATAGGATTTTAACATCTGAAATGAACAACCATGGTAAAAAATATAAGAATTCTCATTATGCCAATAAAACATGAAAGAATCAGTAACTTACAAGCTAAATAATATAATAGGCAAACAACAGAAATATAAATGTTCGTCTAAATTATATTGTGTCTAGTCAAATACAAACGTCAACTTAAGTAAATTATTCAGTAAAACGAATTGATAAAATGTTTAAAATTGTCAAAACAGCCCCAAGTTTCCAAATTTTAATCGATTTAATTGGGTTCTGGATCTGAATAATCAAAATACTCAACCCATTTATTAAAGTACCAGGCATAATTTTCACAACCACCCGATCATTCGGTAAAATAAATAGAACGATAGATTTTTATTACCAGAGTCCATTACCAGAGGCTTGGTAAAAGCGTTTTCTTGGTCTTCAGAAAGATTTAGCGCAGAATCGAAGCTTGAAACAATTGGATGGTCGACTGGCAGAAGGAGAACCAGTTTCACCTCGATGTGATCTTCCAATGCTCGAAAAATCACCGGAGATTCAGTATCAACCAAAACCCTAGGAATCGGAATCGAAAGTGAGACTTGACTGTCTTCAAACCAGCTAACTATAACCGAAGACCGTGAGGGATCAAGATGAATCTCGAGGTTCCGGCATTGAATGGAGGGATTAGTGTGTGAATCGAAAAGCAACAATCTAAGGGTTGGGATGTGGGATTGGGCTTCCCAAGTGAACCGCCATTTTTTAGGGTAAAACAAGGAAGCCATTGTTCATTTCGCGCGCTATGCTGCTGTTGAGGCAGTGACTCGTTGAGTTTTGACCTTCCCGGCTTAATTTATTGAAACGGATAGGTCAAATATATGTATTTCCGAAAAAGTCCCTCATTTGTAAATGTTGCGTACAAACAAACTTACGTAGGGAGCCGAAGATCCGCATTCCGGCCCACTGTGTTTTCTGTTTGAGTGGGGGCCCATGGGCTTATAGGAAACTAAATAAACCTTTTAAGCAAAAAATAGACACTGTGGCTGCTGGGATTCGAGGCCAGGTCTCCACGGCCACAACGTGGAATTCTTACCACTAAACTACAGCCACATCATATGAGCAAAGAAACTCATTTTATATTATATTTTACTGGCCTCAATATTCAAGCTTAATGGTCCTTAGGTATAAAAACTTGAAGATTCATTGTGCTTAGCTAAGACTAGTTAATCACAAAATAACCAGGGTAACATATTCAGGCTCAGTTCCTCTATTTTTGTTAATTGGACTACTTTATGATTGGTACATAGCTTGAGTAAATAACCAGGGTAACATATTCAGGCTCAGTTCCTCTATTTTTTTTAATTGGACTACTTTATGATTGGTACATAGCTGCCATTTTTTGAATGACTGCCTAGGTTTAGTTAAACAACCTTGAGCTATAGCAATGTGACTTAAAATAAATAAGTAATTGACGTTTTATGTCTGAATTTCCCTGAGAATGATGGGGTTTGAGAAATAGGAAAACTACTTCCTATTATGTAACTTAAGGAGTTTAGTGTCAAGACCCTGTAGATGAACATACATAATAAACCAATGACATTTGCCAGACACAACAAAAACTCTAAAACAAGCTCTTTCATCCGTGCCTGCAGACATTGAGCACCCTTACATGAAGCCATTGCGCAGTCGGTAAGATTATTTGTCATTCAATATTCTTTTGGCCAGGCATTCCTTTCTCTAATGTAAAGCAAGAAGTACTATTCCCTTTGAACTAGCACAAGATCATATCTTAGTGCATGTGTGCGGGGAAGCCAGGAAGAGGAGGACGGGAAGAATCACAGCGACACCTTAGAAGCAGAGGGCTGTGTCTTGTGCCCCTTCTTATGCGTCATATATTAATGGTTGTGCTTAATGATAAAACAGGCAATCCAAGTTATTCATATTCAGTGTAAATAAAAGTAAAAAAAACATTTAAAACAAAAAGCCTACAGCTTTTGAGCTTGCCTACTAGCTATTTCTGCAGAGGTCATTACCATTGATATCTCATTCTTTCCATAAATTGATGTATTATGCACACCAGCTCTTATCAAAATCATTATCGTATATCAAGCCACCCAAATATTTCCATCATGGTTAGCTAAGACAACAATGGAGGTCAGGCAACAGCCCCGAAGTACATGTTACTGCTGTGACGACGAATGTACATTGTGATAATGGTGAAACAAAACTGGAAAATGATATTTCAAACCAAAATTTTGATAAGCATAGTTTGTATATTGAACATTATGTAAGAGGGTAGATTTCCAGGAACAGAAAGCAACCCACTTTTAGCATATTTAGCATATCTCCGCCTTTGTGGTTTCTTCCTTACCAGCTGAACTGCATTAGCCAAAAAATTTAGAGCATGAGATGAATTCCAGTTAACTTATAAAGGAACTGAAAATAAGCTATGTGGCAATGTAATGGTATTAATAGTATACCAATTTCTTCTTCTTCTTCTTTTTGTCAAGATAAGCTACAAGCTCCTCTTGTCGGCTAAGTGAGTCCTCCAAAGCCTAAAGAAACAAACGTATTCAGTAAGGAGTTAAATTAGTAAAATGTTATATATAATAAATTCAGGTCATATGTGTAATTATTTTTCAAGTAAATGTTATAGCTTTGAGTTTGCTGTCTAAATCACAAAAGTGCTATAGATTTTGACTGTTCTATGTTTTGTGTAAGTGTTTCCCTGTTGTGGACTGAATATAGAAGGAAATCAGAAGCCAATAGTAGATACCTTTCTGGTTGCCATAAGTTCTTGCTCCAACATATCGACTCGGCTTATAGCAGCATTCAGCATTTCCTCCTTCTCAGCTGGCATGGCAGCAGGTTGCATGCTTAAAACAGTAGCTTTCTCTTCCAATTCAGCTATGCGTTTCATGACAGACATGTACTCAGCAACAGAGACGGTAGGAGTGGACCCTTTGTACATGGTATCATTGCAGTAAGCTGTACTGGAATAGAGGGAGGCATCAGTGAGCTTCCTGGGCATGTTGCGTGTCATTCTAACCATGGTGACAATGCCCATAACAAATGCCATGACGCCAGTGAAAATCTGGGAATTGACACCTTCTTGAATCTTGCAGGGGTCATTATGCATGGAGTAACAATCTTCTGCCAATCAGAAGTTACGAAAATGTAAATTATACAAGGTGTAGTAAAAAAGGTAAGGAAGACAAGAATATTATGGGGGTTGGTTAGACAAACATTTAGGTAAAGTAATAATTCAACTAAAATTTTTTCGCAACAGAGCAGATACATACAGTAGTATTTCATGTAGGAACTAATCATATCCATAAATATTTGACATCATAACTTCTTATAAGAAACTGACATAATAAGAATAGGGTATAGAAACAATTTTACTGCTATCCACCCACATCCTCATCAATCAAAGCTGAGGGGGTGGGGGAATTGTTCAACATACTAGGGGTATTATGATGATCTTTTTTCTGCACTCCAGGGCTTCCATCCAATCAGACAAGATTCCATCCAATCAGACAAGAAGTCCAAACGACACTCTCAACTTCAAACATTAGTGGTTGTTATCAATTATCATTGACCATTGGTTCATTGTATTTAGCTGTTGACATGTTGCTAGATACTTTACATCTGTGCTATAAAGGCATCAAATATGAAAATAACAGAATCTTTGATATAATAAATTACATTGAAGAACATGTTGAACAAACTGACTCAATTTCTTCCATATGATATCCCAAAGATAAATTTGAAAAAGGAACACATTTATAAGTACGACATACCTTTTGAGACAGCAAACCTGTCATTCTCTGCCAACTTTTTCCAATTTGATTCCATAGGTTTATCAACCACTGCAACTAAGTTCTCATAATTGTAATGTTCTTGGCAATTTTTAGTTGTGGAATACTGTGGAGTTTATGTTTTACATAAAGTTAGGACTGACATGGAAAGAAGGAAAAATACATCACCTCAAAGAAAGAAAAGAAAAAGAGAAGAAAAGAAGAGAAGAATTGCTAATTACTAAGCACAAAAATTAAAAAGCCCAGCCTGGCCTATATGCAACAAGAGCTCGCAGATAATTTATCAGGGTAAAGATAATTTATCAGGGTAAGGCATTGCTGTGCATGTGCGTAAAAATCACAAAAACCAGTCTATCCATACCTATATAATGATGCAAAAAAAAAAAAAATCAGAAGAAGAGGGAAATATCAAGGTCAAATTACATATCATAAAACATAGAAAACATTGTGCTCTTAATCAAGCACTGTACAGTGCAGTGACGAATTATTTTTGGAATTGTGAGAAAATAGGTTGTGTATGTGGCAATGATGTGTTCTTCACAAGTTGGCTATACAACCTATATGCATAGTATCTTGGTTTCCAGAATCATTCTGTTTTCATGACAGAATATAAATGTAAGTGAGATAAAATCAGGCATTATAAATTCCATAACCCGGCTGTTGATTAAACTTGAGAGGTTCTGATTGCTGACAAAACTATACATGAAGACCATCATACTTTTTCAGATGGCATGTCTTCGACATCTGGAGCTTCCTCAACATTGGAATCATCATATCCCTGGAAAGATTCTATCTGAAGTTAGGAAATTCATCAGTTAATAAAAGGCAGCGGCTATCAATAGTCATCAGAAAATCTATTGATTCAGAATGGAGACAATAGTGAGAAATCAGAGGCATGGCCAAAGTAAAGGCAGAGCATTTCAGAGACCAATAAAGACCTCAGAAGTTGTCTTCTCATCAGCAACTTGAGAATCACATCTTTTTGAACATTTATGATCACCATTTTGAACCATCTGCAAGTCCATTATATCAGTTATAAAAGATTAACGCTAGATGTAGACTACATAAAATTATCAATAAGAAAAGTAACAAAGAAAAGATTGCAAATCACCTTCAATATTTCTTGGTCCTTCCATGGGCCCTTTTCAGAACGCATACAGCCACCTTGATCTGCACAAGTACAAGTACCTCCTAGAAACTCCGGTAACTCACTAGCAAAGCAAAGGAAAATAAAATTTATCTGATGCAGCTTCTTAGAAATCATCAAATTGACCATGGTTATAGTAAAATTTGAAGATATATCTTATTAAAGAGAGGGTAATACAGGTAGGGATTACTTCTGAAGTAAGGCAAACCAGAAACTGCAATATTTGCCACTCTTCACAAACTTACCTATCATCAATTATTTCAAGCAACTTGCTCTGGTACTTGTTGCCAAGAACCTGATAGATTATAAATTGTAAGTCATAACAAATTAATTTTACTTCCACTCATATAGAAGCAAATTCAGCACTATGAGCACGCTTACATTGATCTTTGCTGTGGTCTTAGGGTCAAGGAAAGACTTCACAGTGCTCCACAACATTCTAAAACCAGAACCAGCATTGATGATGAACATGCGATTCAGGGTCTGCAGTCAAGTAACAAATTTTGTCATTAGGAAAAAAAAAAAAAAAAAAAGAGAGAGATAAAAAAAAAGAAAAAAGAAAAGGAGAATGAGAACTTTGTCTGCGAAATTTAACAAAACAAAGAAAAGAACATACTTCAGGAAAATTGTCAGAATCAATCTTCTGAAGGCGAGTAATAAGGTCCCTGGCAGCTTTGTTGAAGTTCTTGAGTCCCTGCGGCATTAATGCGATAATATAATGTCATTTCTATTTTCATGTTCCATGACATTTTTCTAAAAATAAAAAATAAAAAATTGATTGACATCACTGATAAACTACCTTGCAGCACATAATGCAAAACTTAGTGCACCTTGCACAGATTAATTTAATTGTCATTTTCGACGAATTATAATGACCTTAGCTTAGCTCATTAAAAGTATGACAAAACTAATTTGCAATACAATTAAATAATTTTCTCACATACCACTCCTTGCACATCCAGGATGGTAGTACTTTGGTCAATGTGCTTCTTTGCAGCAATTGAACAAGCTGGGAACTTCGAATCAAATAACCTCTCAAACTCTTGTACATGATATTTGACATAGCGGTCCATGGTTGTGACTTGCATCAACTTGGTCGAGTCAACTTGTCCCAGTCTCTCAATGTAAACTGGTCGTCCATCCTTGTCTACTCCATGATAGCATTGGGGATAATGTTGCAAGACTTCATCAAGTTCCTTGAATTCAAAATCCTAAAACAAAGAGCAGAAAACGAAAGGAACATCACTCAGTAGAAGTACATCTTAGGAATATAAAATCTCAGGGAAACAACAGTGGAAAGAAACAAAATGAAAAGAAGCATATGGCAGAGTGTCTCTAAAGTCTAAAGCCTTGGTCACACTTTGTTATGATGAATACCTGCAGAATTGTGTCAGAACCGAATTCCTTCCTCCACTGAAGCATGTCTGACCACATTTGCTTTGATTTCTCAATATCAAATTTTCTGGCCTTCAAGAATCTGTATCATCGAATTGACATGAGTTCTTCTAATACAGACTCTGATATATTCAGATAGACACAGGCATGTGGTAAGAATGACACCTAAGTATAACTTTCAGACCTGACAGAAATACAAATATGTGCAATATACTTCTAAACTTTACTTCACAGAAAGTTGTCAAAAAGGTTTCAATTCAGACTTTTTTCTGCAGACTTTTGATAGACAATTCCAGACCATATGGCAGAACTGGAACCATAATGTTGTTTAGAAAACTGAACGGGAGCAAGAAAAGTAACCTGAGCATCATATGATAATCATCGTGCTTTGCAGGCAGTAGTTCCTCCAACATAAGTGCTTGACGGAATGCATCAACAGCCTTCAACTCCTCCGCATCATGCACATCCTCAATTTCAACAGACGCGACTTTACTACTTCTCCTGCCCCTTCTTGTCAAAGAATGCCTCAACTTGGTGGACGCATTGATTGCTTTCTTCTTGAAAGACCCCATTTTAGTCTTCCTCTCATCTTCAAAGTTTTCAATATCATATCTTTCAAGAGCTGTATGCATGATAAGATAAACTATAGCTTACAACCAAACAAAATGAAATCTATTCATATTATTCCCAATTGCAATTTGTATCACATCAAACAAAAGATCATACGTGTGATAATCAAATACCAATTATTTATTCTTCTTTCTATGTTTGTAATAATCAAATACCAAATATATTTGAAACCATAATAGTCCAAAATAATTCCCTATTCTGCAGCAAATATGTTCCAATTGACATCAAGAAAGGATTTACTTTCTACCATGTTTACATTGGAAAGTTTCCTGACCTATCCAAAATAATTCCCTATTCTGCAGCAGATATGTTCTAATTGACATCAAGAAAGGATGTACTTTCTACCATGTTTTCATTGGAAAGTTTCCTGACATATCCAAAATAATTCCCTATTCTGCAGCAAATATGTTCCGATTGACATCCAGAAAGGATGTACTTTCTACCATGTTTTCATTGGAAAGTTTCTTGACATGTCTAAAATAATTCCCTATTCTGCAGCAAATATGTTCCAATTGATATCCAGAAAGGATGTACTTTCTACCATGTTTTCATCGGAAAATTTCCTGACATATCCAAAATAATTCCCTTTTCTGTAGCAAATATGTTCCAATTGACATCCAGAAAGGATGTATTCATTGGAAAGTTTCCTGACAGATCCAAAATAATTCCTTATTCTGCAGCAAATATGTTCCAATTGACATCCAGAAAGGATGTACTTTCTACATTGTTTTCATTGGAAAGTTTCTTGACATATCCAAAATAATTCCCTATTCTGCAGCAAATATGTTCCAATTGACATCCAGAAAGGATGTACTTTCTACCATGTTTGTTTCCTGACATATCCCTGTATAGAATAATATCAATGTATTTAATACACATTTGAAACAATTAGCATCATTTTTGGTCTTCATGGTCTGTGCACAGCATTTATGATAGATAAACTTGATAAAGATGCAATTGATGCTATCATGAAAATTTAGAAATAATAATGAAAAAAAATAGCAGGAAGACACTTGATTTGACTTAGTTTACCTGGCTTGGTAGATCCAGACATTGTGTTGCTGGTGTTGATTGTGCTTTTTCTGGTTTAAGAGGTGACAAAGTAAAGGGAGAATTAAGCACTCATATCATATGAGCCCCTCAACCAGAAACGACCCTTGCCAAATGCCTGCACACAGACACAAACATAAGTTTCAGAAAAAGAAAAAAAAAAAAAAAAAAATCCTTTCAAGATTGGATTTTTAATATATAAAGAACAAACGGAGAATATAATGTTGCTTAAAACTAGCTTCTACAAAGAACCAAACAAAAAAAAAAAAAGAGAAACTTTTTGAAAATTGTGGTAGGAGCAGAAAAATTACATACACTCAATGGGACAGTTTGCAATAGAAAACAAAGAAAGAGAGAGAGAGAGAAAAAAAAATAATAAGAACTTCGAAAATTTCTGAAGGGGAAAAAGGAAGAGGTAAAGGGTTTGAATTTACCTCGTGAAAGAGGAATGGAGTTTGGGAAGCGCAAGGCAATGAGTATAAAAAGCCGACCAATTCTCAGCAATTGAACTTTTTTTAGAAAATGGCGGACAGAGACTGTTAGGGTTCCACGACGTAGAATGTAAGAGAGAGGACCCAACACCAAGTGTATTGGGTCTTGACTGTTGACAAAGTCTCGGCGCCTCCATGCCCGTCTAGCTGTCTGTTATTTTCTAAATTAAGAGAATACCAGAGAGAAACAGAGATTTTCAGCGAAATGCAGGGCTATATTTCCCGCCAAAATAATCCTCTGCTTTGCGGCATATATTTTTTCTCCTCTTGGCCCTCTATTTCAAGAATCAGAAACGACAACGTATTTGTGCATTATATATATATATATATATATATATATATGCATACGGTGCCACACCTCCTATCCATTATATATACTTTGCATTTAGTTTTTCCATTAAAATCAATTTTTCTTTATTTTTGGTTACAAACAACTTTATGTTCATCAAAAATAAAAAATAGGAGGAAAACATAATAAAATAATTCGGCACTGTTTTGTGAACAGATTTTGGAATTAAGTGTAATTTCAAAATGTGTAAATTACTCCAATCTCTACTAAATTATACAAATCCAAACTTTGAAAAATAGAACTAAACTGTGTATCACTATTTTCACTTTTCAGTTTGGATTTCAGAGTAGAAACTAAATATAAAATTTAATTACTTTACATTTACCAAAAAATTATTAAAATTTAAAGACAACTTGCTTCCAAAAATTATTATATATATTTAATGAATGCCCTCATCCAGACCATCAAATACAGCCTTAACAAACTTCTTTACTCCTTAAAAAAAAAAGCTGTCTTTGTTAAACAAAATTGCAATAAATTGGCAAAATATAGATCTGAGCATAATGATACAAGCCGGATATCCAGAAAAATACATGATTATAAGATAGAAAGCTGCATATTTCTTCAAAACTTAATCAGAATCAGAATCAGGGTTCACGGAGGATCTAATTTTTCTGTTCTGATTTTCAAGATATTCATCATCTTCGTCATTGTGGCCTTTCTTCTCACTAATTATACCTGTAAATAGTAATTCAATAAATTGCCATTCATCAAGAAATGAAATATACACAAGATAAATCATTACCTTTCTTTATCAGAAGAACCTCAAGCATCTTTGTGCTATAATCATCCTTCCCTCCAAGATCTTGAAACCCAACCAGCCTATCTACCGCAATACCCTTTCTGGTATAGAGGAGAAAAAAAAGTGACCCTAATAATTTGATACGATAACTTTAAATATAACAGGCTCACATGGCAAATCTTATAGCACTTTAGCTTAATGAATCACAGTTTTTCCTCGGTTAACCTCTTCCACGAGGAAAAAAATACCTCACGTGCACGATCATTATTTTGCAAGAAGCAGAGTAGAAGAAAAATATGTGTAAAACTGGCTGGTATTGAAAATACCAAGACAAGTTTTCCTCCCTCTCACTTTTGAGGCCCAAGTGACCAAATTGACATGGCCCAAGTGTACTGAATGGACATAATTTTAGGAGGGGGAAGGAGAAAAAGGAAAACACAGATATGAACCTCACCTGAAAAGAATGACGCAAGGCAAAGTTTTAATTGCCAGTTTTGCAACAAAGAATGGTGCATTCTGCAATTCACATTCAATCATTAACATTAATTCCCATCACAACTTCTTTACGAAATAACGGATAAACAAAACAAAACAAAAATTTCCCTCCAGCAATCAAATTGACTCAACAAATAGCAGACACTATATCATCTCTGTTGCATGTTAAGCCAATAGAACACATTTATGCTGACCTCTGCATCCAGCTTGATAAACTTTGTATCAACATGGCTCGGTGCAAGGGACCTCAAATGTTTGTCCATTATCCTAGAAGAATCCATTTAAAACACAACATCAATTATGCAACTTATGAGAGAAGTGAGTGTCACAGACAAGGAGATAAAGGGAGACATAGTTCAAAGTCAACGAGTGAAAAAATTGAAGTCAAAACTGTACTTGCATCTATAGAACTCCTTATGGTAGAAGTGGCATATCACTTTTTCACTCCCAGTGACTTCAGCCAAGAAATCCCCCTCAGTTACCTCCCTGTATTCTCCATGACCTTGCCTCTTGAATACTTCTCGTTTTTCAGCTTCTTTCTGTTTAAAACATATCCTATAGTGATTATAATGTGAATGAAACAAACCGTAACACAAATACAATGTATCATAAAGCATCCTGGTTGATATAGAGCACTCAAATTCGGACCTTGAGGGCTGCAATCCTATCGGCATGCAACTTTTCCAGCTCAGGATCCTGCCACCACAAATGGAAGTAGACCATTTAAATAAAATGTACATGCAGCTTATTACATATATACATTAATAAGTTGGATGCAAAAGATGTTGAGCATACATCCATCAACTCGTCTAAGTCGACCTCATGATTGACAGAAGTTGATGCCTGCACCTTCTCTTGGGCAAGCACTTCCTGCAAATACCATAGCATAAGAATTAAGAAACCACAATTATTACACCTTATGTTGATTTCTTGGAGTCAAAACAAATAACTTATGCTCATGGAAGGTAAAATGCTGGGAAGGCAAAAATAAGAAGAAGGATGTTAGTGAAATTGACAAATAGAACAAAGACAATGTCAATCTCAGTGGAGTTGGCAAATGCAGCAATGATCAGAGATTATAAATTTTAAGGCAGACAGGCGATTGCAGTCTGCAGACTGTGAATCTTCAGGTTAATGCTACAGCAACAGCTTAAAGCTAAGTAACTCCTACATTTGACTGACTGAGTAGTTTGAAAAACAAAAAATATTTGGACTAAGGTGGCAATTAAGTAACAGAGGTCTAAAACTCAATAATGGGCATGTCGAACAGGGAAAAAATTTCACGCATAGGTAAGTGTAGAAATTTATCATTAGCAGTATGAAAAAGGAAGGTTTCATTGTCACTTCAAACTCATGACCTGAACTAAGAACAAAATTCGAGGTTCAAGGATAGAGGTGAATTTTGTCTGGGTCTAGAGGATGCATAAAGAAATCAAGGAAATATCACGAAAAAAAAAAAACAATTCAGCTACATGTACTGTGTATAAACATCAAAGTAATTGAAAAAAGTTTTCTTTTTCTAGGGTGTGATTAATTTACTCATTTTCATACAATTCCAGCTCTGCTAAGCAAAAACTTCAAGCGTAAACTTCGCAGACATAATGAACTCACAGCAGTTCTAGCTAGTTGTTACACACATATCCCCAAGAGTAAAACCCATATCAGACTTGTACCAAAATAAATAAACAAAACGCATATCAGACACATTCATTACGTTATTCCAACCATCAAGATCCACATAACAATCGTCGAATGAAAATACAGTAACAAAAGTTTTTACATAGAGAAAGTAAATTCCTGGAAAATAAGTAAGTTTCACCTTTTGATAATCACGAGCAGCTGCCGCCATTACATTTCCAAATGCCAAATTAGACAGAGTCGACTTAACTGAATCTGGATCCATCTGAACAAGTTGAATTCCTTTCAAATACAGAGAAGATTTGGGAGCGTTATCTCTGTTATGCTACGAGAAATCAGAGAAAAAGAGAGCAAAAGGTACGAAATTATGCAAGACAGCTCTTTGCGAAGTCGATCTGAGCATAGAAAATGAATCAGAAAGTGAAAAGGGCTTTTTGAGAGGTGGTGAATAGCGATGAGCCAAACAAAGCCCAACCCGATTTAGTTCCTACCAAATACCAAAAAAAAAAAAGAAAAACAAATTTTAACTATAGCTAGAAAGGAGAACAGTGCTGCTATACGACCCCAATTTTTTTTTTATTATCAACAATGCTGGAGGAGAAGCTATTAGTCATTGCTTACTGAAAATTAGGATTTGCTTTTTAGTTTGAGCACACCAATTATTTGAGAGTTGGAGGTATTGTAGTTATGGTGTAAGTTATTCACAACTTAAAATTTGTAAAATTTAACGTATCATGTATTATTGTATAATATAAATTATATGATGTATTATACTATATTAAATTTATATGACTATATTATATTATGTTTGATCTCAAAAAGATAATAGACTTAGCAGGATAAAATTATATTATCAATTAAAATTAAATATGATATGGTAAATTAAACAAAATTAAAGAAATACAATATATTTGTTCCATTCATATCCATATCAAAGATTATTATTATTTTTTTCGTAAGCCCATTCTATAATACAAACAAGCAAGACCAATGACCAAAAAAAAAAAAAAAATACTGTGCAACAGCAAGAAACCTCTTTTGCAATTCTTAATATAGACATGCATGAAATTAAGAAAGATTAAAATTTGTTTTCTAGTGACTAAAATTAATCCATTCAATAGTTAATGTGTCTAAGTTCTTTCTCTTATGGAAAGACAGACTGCCAGCTTTCATTGTTTTTTAGTAAATTGATTGATGTCTTTATATCAATAATTTTAGCACTGTCCTTAGGATCCAAAGAACAACAACCAATAGTTAATGTGGATGAAATCTTTCCCTGTGAGAGAGGCTAGAGATTGACATCTCAAACACAACATTTCAAGTTCAACCACAATTAATTTTTACTAGTCATGTGACATAATTTTGACTGGAACAAAATCTTTCTCAAATCATTAACAAACATGGATATTACTGTAATTGATTTTATTTTATTTTACAAGCATTTAATTAACTGAAGAAGTCGGTGGTAGGTTGAAAAGCTAGATATCAGAAGAGTAAACATGGCATATGGTCCTGAAAATGAACAATATCCCCAAGCTATATAGTCAAAAACAACCACTGAGTCTAGTTTTAGTAATGAAATTTTGAAATTTCAAGAAGCCACACAAGTTTGCTCTTTCTGACATTGTAAACAAAAAAAAAAAAACAACTTGAAGGAAGTTATTAGTCTTTCTTAAAAAAATGAAACAGAAAAAATAAATTTTACATGTTACACACGTTTACTTCTACGAAGGGAGATGCCTTTGGATCTGACAGATCTTCCCCTAACTGTCTTTACAATTCTATTGAAATTGTTACCTTAAGTTTTTAGTCTCTTTGCTTCTTGAACTTCAATTTGGTCACCCCCTTTATCCTTGACTGTGTTCTCTTCAATCTTCTTACGTTTGAGGAATCTAGCAAGTCCTTCAAGAGCAACATCAGCATCATCACTCTTCATTAGTTCCTCTGCAACCTCTGCTGGGGTTACCTCTGTACTGTCTATTAGCCCTTGGACTTCCTCATAGAGTTGATTCTGACAATGGTCATGAATCCCAAGGTAATTAGAGGCCAAGATTTTGAACCCATTACCAGAACAATAGGACATGTTAATGTGTACATCCATTCGTCCAGGCCTCAGCAATGCTGGGTCAAGCTTCTCTTTATGGTTGGTGGTGAAGACGATGATTCTCTCATCCCCACAGCTTGACCACAACCCATCAATGAAATTCAATAGACTCGATAGTGTCAACTGTTACAAAAAATAAAAAGGAAAACTTTTTGAGACCCAATTACTTAATTAAGCTTGAAATCAATGATTTAAGGAAAAGAAAAATCAGCTGCTGATACTGACCTTGGTGTGACTATCTGGGTCATGCTGATTCTGGTTTTCCCTATCTTGCATCTCCACACTGCAATCTATGTCCTCAATCACCAAAATAGAGCGATTTGCTGTGGACAACAAGATCCACCTCAACTCAGAGTCGGAATAAATACTGGAAAGTTCTAAATCATAAATATCAAACTTGAGATAATTAGCCATGGCAGCAATCAAACTGGATTTTCCAGTACCAGGTGGACCGTACAACAAATACCCTCTTTTCCATGCCTTGCCAACTTTCTTGTAAAAGTCTCTTCTTCTCACAAACCGATCCAAATCGTCTTTGATTGTTTTTTTAAGATCTGGGTCCATGGCTAAGGTGTCGAATGTAGATGGATGCTCCAGATTAATCGAACCCCAATCTCCTTGACCTTCCTCGTCGGAATAGTAGGGCCGTGCACGGTTATAGATCTTAACCACCTTATCGCTTTCTTTGATTTCCTTTGCCCTGAGCAGAACGTACGGCAAGTAAGATTCCAAAACTTGTTCTTTGAATTTCTTGTGAAAGGTAAGTTCAAAAGAGCGCCTTTCCTGTCTATGTTCAGATTCAGTACAGAGAAACCGCCATTTAAGCAGAAAGTTATCGAATTTGTCATTGATTTCTTCATCTTTATGGATAGTGACAGTGATGTTTTTCTGGCGTTGGGTTTTACTGACACGGAGGCGCTGGGTGGAGGGGCTGATTTTGGTCCTGAGGTAGACCTCGGCGGCGTTGTAGACCTGATTGCTAGTCATGCCGCACTTCTCGTCGATGACTATTGTGAGGTTGGAGGAAAGAGGAGTGAAGAGATAGTGCAGGGCAGAGGTTAGGTAAGAGCGAAGAGGGTGGGGTATGAGCTGGTCGGCCATGGAACGGACCAACATCATTGAGGCGGTGAAAGAAGCATAAGCAGAGAACAAGGCGGTTGTCGAAGGCATTTCATTCAGGGAAAACATTCTGAATTTGTGTCGGTGTTTGATAATTGTGATTGTTGTCAATTTTGAATTCAGAATTCAGATTGGTAGGAGTAGGAATTGGGTGTAAGGCAATCGTTCGTTTTATATAGAACCCAGATTACAGTGTCTCCTCATTCCACAGGGAGATAGAATTAAGGAATAGTTGCTCGGCCTCCAAGCATTTGACTTTTGGCACAAGCAAAAATAGGCATAATAAATATTGTTATTAAAATTTAAAATGTTCAAAAATTAGTAATTATTACATAATACTAAAACTATTATTAATTATTACAATAAATATTAAGTAATTTATATATTCTGTACTATATTAATATATACTTTAAAAATACTCGTTAAAAAATTTATTTTATCTGTAAAGAAATTCAACTAAATTCAAATTCGCTAAATCAACAAATTTAAACCCATAGAAGTCTCAACCGACTATAAATCTGTTTTGCGGGTCAAGTTATTATTGAGTCTACTCTCAGTGTATAAATCTATAATTTTTAACAAAATAATAATTATTTGTAAAATTATTCACTATCTAAAATATTCATAACGCTTACTTAACCATGATGGAGTGGAGACTCCGCCAAAGACATCTGCTTGAATGAGCTGGTCAACTTCTCCCCAAAATGCACGAAGAATGTCTTGGTATCTATTACTTTACCGAACCTGTGAAAAATTATATAAAAATTGACTTTCTTTCTACATTAGATGGAAACAAGTTTGTGCCATGTAAAAAAGAGGTGGGAAGCCGACAACAAGTCACATTTACATTACGTGGAATTCACTGTTACTATACCATATAATCCACCCCACTTGTTCATGTCAGTGGTTTAACCCGATCTTACGGAATTCTAGATGGAATTATGCTCGATGGCTGGTTGGTGATGCATGAATCTAGTCCTGCCAACCCATTGGTTCATTCTGATCTAAGAACTACTTAATCCCCAGGGGCACTCATGGATCTCTAACTTCTGAGCATCCACAAGTTGTTTTTGATCAGGGGTTTAATAAGCTAGATGATGGAGGACCTTGTGCAATAGAGTTGTTTACTCAGATATGAAGGATTATCCATATATTTCTAACGCCGTCGTACATGTCACGCCATAAACAAACCGAAACTACTAGAATAGCTGTTTTTGGATCCAAGGGTTGGTGGTGAACTTGATAATAGTGCTAGTGCTTAAGAAAGCAATCAAATGCAAACTAATTTTGCCTACCCTATTAAGTTTGCAAAGCAGTCAAATGCAAACTGAAACTACTGGAATAGCAGGTTTTTTGATCCAAGGGTTGGTGGTGAACTTGTTAATAGTGATAGTGCTTAATAAAGCAATCAAATGCAAACTAATTTTGCCTACCCTGTTAAGTTTGCAGAGCAGTCAAATGCAAACTATTACAGTGTAACAATACTAAATTGATGGCCATAACGGTGCAGAACTACACAGTAAATAGCAAGAGAGTATCGAAGTGATAATTACAAGAAAAAATCACCCCCAAAAGTACATCCACATTCTTCACCCCAACCTTAAAGGCTCCTTCATTTCTGCAAATAGACATTTTCTCCTGCAGCCTGCATATCCCTTTTCCTCCTTCAGCTTCCGTTTCATCACCTTTTCTGCTGCAACCTTGATACAACCTTGCAATCCCCTCCAAGAGCAATGCCACCTTCCTCACTTCATCAACTCCTCAGCCACTTATTTAGTGGTGACCTGTGTTATTTTCTCCAGTAGACCTTCAATTTGTCCAAAGAATGGATGATTGCTAAGAATCAGAAACCATGATCCTCACAAAACTAAAAGTTAATTTCAACCAAGAGTAAAAATGCGGGGTTTGAGCTTTTGTCCAAGTGTTTACCAGTGAAGTTGATGATTTCTTTCCTCCCACAGCATACACACAATCCATTGATCTAGTCTAGCAGGTGGCAGAGTGAATGTTTTGTTGTTTCAGAATAGCATCCTCACTACTGATTCTTATGTTGTATACAGTTTCCCATACTATATGGTAGAAATACGTATTAAATTTACAAAATATGACAACAAACTGAAGTTTCATGCTTCTCAGTAAATTGAAGACATGGTTGAAAGTCTATGGGCATTCAGATACTGCACTACTTTCAAACAGAAACACTGAAGAGATTTCAAGAGAGAATCAATGAATCATCGTATTTCTAACATATTCCATAGCAAGGGAACCTGATAGGGCCTATGTCTAGCATAATTATATGTGAAACAGTGAAAGGAAACATTAAGAAACTACTTAAACTTTTTTTTCCCTTGAGCCATCGGGTGCTGAAACCTGAAAGACACTGAGTGAGATCATTAAAGCTATAAAGTGTGCATTATGTTCTAAAAAAAGCATTTAAGAGGTCATCCCCAAATAAAAGAAGAAACCACAGGAAAGTTTCAAATATATATCATCCTTTCCTTCTAATATATTCCATAACAAGCAAATCCACGAGGACTACGTCTCATATAAGTATTACAAACTAGGAAGAACAATAGAAAGGCCTACAAGTTATCTTCTTATCCATCAGAAGAGAAGTCATCTTCCTCTTGAGTAAACGATTGCTGAATCCCTTGAACATGCGGAGTGAAATTATTAATGGTATCTTGACTTCCAGGGGCCTTCTCTTCCTCTTTGATGTAAATATCACCGCCTTCTATCTTCTTCCGCTTAAGCAAATTACACAGTCCTTGGAGAGCAACATCAGGATCCTCACTCCTCATTAACTCTTCTGCCACAGTGGCAGGCGTGACCTCAATTTCCTCCATTAGGCTCTCAATTTCTTCAAACAGCGGATGATGTCCATGAATGTCAAGGTAATTAGAAGCCAAGAATCGGAATGCATGACCCTTGCAGAAGGACAAGTGAATGTGCATGTCCATTCTACCAGGACGCAACAATGCTGGGTCTAATCTGTCTATGTGATTGGTAGTGAATATGATAAAGCGCTCCTCCCCGCAGGTTGACCATAAACCGTCTATGTAGTTCAGCAGGCCCGAAAGAGTGAACTTCTTAGGAAACTTTGAAAAGAATAAGCACAAATTATGAGAAAGAGTAACAATAAGTCTTATAATAACTAAGAAAAGAAACTAATCTATATCCCATTGTTATTTCCACCTTTTGAAGCTAGTGCAATTAGATTTGACAGAGAAGATCTTGGGTGAAGTTGCATTGTGAAATCAACTAATTAGTCAATGCGAATATGGGTAATGGTCTAGTACCAACTTTGAGTATCTAATCTGATCTAATGGTTCTGGTGGTAATACCCACTTACATAAAAAATGCAAAACTTGGGATTTGAATTAAAACTATTTCTAAACCTGATTTGTTTTGGATTTCACTGAATTTAGAATCTTCTATAGTGGTGATACCCACACATCGCCATTGAGATATTCACTCAAATATACACACATTAATTAAGATTTCGAAGAAAAGGTTCAACAATTTATGATGATTAAAGCTCAAACTTTTCTCTTGGGCATATTAACAGTTACCTGGTCGGGATGCATGGGCACGGGCATGGGCATGGCAGGATGATAGAGTTTTTTAGAATCATCAAGCTCCACTTTTGATCGATCATGCACCTCTTTGTTGCAATCTATGTCTTCAATTACAAGTATGGATCGGTTAGACGTATTTCTCACAGCCCTCATCAGATCTGAATTAGAGTAAACACTAGAGAGCTCCAAATCATAGATGTCAAACTTCAAATAATTAGCAATAGCTGCTATGAGGGTAGATTTCCCTGTCCCAGGAGGACCGTACAATAAATACCCACGCTTCCAAGCTTTGCCCACTTTCTTATAGAACTCCTTCCTTCTCAGAAACCGGTCTAAATCATCAATAATAGCTTTCTTTAGCTCAGGCTCCATGGCAAGCGTTTCAAATGTAGCTGGGTGCTTTAGTTCACTTGCTTGCCATATGTTGCCTCTATCAGGCCACTTCGTATGGATTTTCAGAACCTTCTTCCCAGACTTTATAGTTTTGTATGCGCTTAAAACATGGGGTAAATAACTCTCCATTACTTTTTCTCGATGCTTCTCGTCAAACGTCAACACAAACATATTCTTCTCATCAAGGTTAACAGAATTCTTTTGTTGTTGAGAAGCAGAAGGAGGACTACTTTTCCTGTATGTCCATGTGAGCTTGATGTCTTCAAAAATATCCTTCACTTTTTGACCTCCATCTAAAGCAGTAGCAAAATGGTTCTGTTTCTCCAACTTACCCACTTTGAGTACTTTGAAATCGTGGATTATCTTTGTTGGAAGGTACTCTTTAGCCGCATAATAAAGCTCGTTCCGGTCCATATCCCAATACTCATTGATATGGAGTGAAACCTTATTAGATGAGCGATCCAAGAAATGGGCTCTGAACTTTGAGATGATGAACGATCGGACTTGAATGGGTATGAGTTCGTTGATTGCGGTTCGCAAAAGCATCATGAATGTGGAGAAAGCAGCATAGAGCTCGAACCATGATGATGCAGAACGAAAGCTTGAAAAAGAAGAATTAAAGTGCTGTGGAGAAGTTCTCATGGTGAATTTGGGTTTGGCTAGGCAACAAAGTGGTCAAGAATCACAGAAGAAAAAAAAACCCAGAAGTTAGAAATCACAATATCAAGCTAAACACCAAAAAGTATGAACCTTTGTGAAAGAAAACCCCAAACCCAAAATCCAAGCTATCCAACTTCCCAGAAAGTATGAACCTTTGTGAAAAAAATTTCCACATTCACCTCTGACAAAAGTTGTCAATGGAAAGAACGAGGAAGAAAGGATTGGCTACTTTAAAAGAAGAAAATGAAAATACCGAAAGTGTCCCAGAGAAAAACAGAAAAGATAAGAAAATAGAAACGGCCAAACTAGAGTCTTACACTTGGACAACTTAATGAGTAAGGCATCCTGTACCAAAAAATAAAATAAAATGAGTAAGGCATCAAAGGAATTGTATATATATATATATATTTATAAAAGATAAATTGTATTTAATATCATAGTCCTAATCACCATCAACAAAAGACCATTTTTGTATATTTTATATGAAATCAATTTAATAGTATGTTGTATTTATTTCAATTATGTTAGTGTGAGTTTAAAAAAATTAAATAAAGCTCATGACTCAGTTTGCTGTTTAAGATGCCACACTTCAAACTTGGATAATTTTAATTTAGTCGACAAATTTGGAGTGACCCTCATGCCTCTTATCTTCAATTTCTAACTATATAATATAATTTTTTTCCCTTATATTTTTTTAATAAAAAGACATTAACAATTTGATGAATAAAAGTGGGTCTTATTATTTGTTGAAATTATCAATTTTTTACCATTTTCTACATATATAACTTTTTATATACCTAACTTTTTATACACCTAACAAACCTTGTAGTCTTATAAAAAAAAAAAAAAAAAAAAAATTTTTTGTTCAGTCTATGTGTCCTCTGCTCCCTCAAAATAGCTGATTTTGGCATTTACATGAATCCCGATGTGGAATTCTCTGTTTTTTTGTTTTTTTATACATGTATTACTTTCTTTTATTATTGAAAGTCCATTGAATTACATAATTAAAAGTAACATTTTCTCTCCATCATAAAATTAATCAGTTGAACCAATAACACTTTTATTTTATTATTAGAATAAGAGACATTTTATTACGTAGTACTAGCTAGTTCTACAGCTCTTGATAATACAGTTTTGGCTTGGCCAATTAGCATCTGCTTCTTTTTTCGCTGCTAATTCTGCTACTAATCCTAACAGATTTCTTCTGCTTGTCACCAATTCTCTCTTTTGTTGAACAGCAGCTCTTTCTGCAGCATCATTCTCACATACATCACCTTCAATTTTCTTCCTCTTGAGAAGTTCTACAAGTTCTTAAAGTGCAATTTCAGCATCTTCACTCTTCATCAACTCCTCTGCTACTTGAGCAGGGGTTATCTGTGTGTCCTCTGTTAAGCCTTCTTTTCTCCAAACAATTGGTGGTGACCTGAGAATCCTAAGTAATTTAAGGCCAAAAGCTTGAATCCATGATGGGAGCAATAAGACATATGACTATGCATGTCCATTCGTCCCGGTCAAAGCAGAGCTGGGTCTAGCCTTTCCTTGTGGTTGGTGGTGAATATATGATGATTCTGTCATCTCCACAACTAGACCTTAATCCATATATGAAGTTCAGTAATCCAGGTAATGCAACTGCATTGCATATATACATCCACCAAATACATGAAGTCAAATTTTGAACCATTTTGTCGGTTTGGGACCAAAAACAAGCAGCTAGTGACTGATTTTGAACCATTCTGAAAGTTCATGTGGAAAAATTGAAAACCAAACTATGGTAATTAAAAGGTCATTGTCATAGAATAGCTTCACAAGAAGGAAAGCCCTTCTGTGGAACCCAACAGATGCACTATTTTCTCTTGCTTAGTCATCAGACACAAAACAAGAAGTATATAAAGCATAAAATTGGGGTTGGAAAAGTGGTTGAAAGCGTTCATTAGAATGTCTAAGGATGGCGTTTTGATGCTTTTGACAATCCAAACGTGGATTTGTATAATTTCTAAAATCAGATAGCATGGCAGTCTACTTTGTCCCACACATGTGATAGATTGTATTCAATGGTAAAGAATTGAACCCGTGAAGGAATCAGACAAAGGAGTTCTAGAACCACAGAAAATTTTGGATGCATATAAATTCAACTCGGGTCGGTATAGATCGATTCACAGAATTATCACAAGATTATGTGAAAGTAAAAAGAAATGAAGACATAATTTTTCTTCACAAATTTTTATAACTTTGGAATTTCACTACCATTCCAAACTACTCACAAAAGCCCAACTGATAAGTGTTTCTTTCCCTGCAAGAGGAAAGCTCTAAGCGTTGGGCCTTCATAGTCCTTACGCCCACTTAAACAAGTAAAACTAAACCCAAATGGCTTTAACAACTTTAACATATTGCTGCATAAAAACATCCAATTATTTTAGTAATTGACATTCTCCAACCCATGAAAATGGAAGAATCTAAACCCAAACCATGGCTGGCCCTCACTCAATATATTCATCAATTCCATCACCATATGCTGCTTTCTCACTCACCACTTCTTTCTCACTTGGCCCTTCTTCACTAATTGATGCTGCTTTACCCTTTTCAGCTTGGGCCTTCTCATTTTCTTCCTTCTTCACTTTAAGAAATTCAATTAGGTCCCTAAGAGTAGCTTCATGGTCATCACCCTTCATTTGCTGCTCTGCCACTTCAGCTGGAGTCACTGGAGTTGTCTGAATTGCCTCCGCAATCTCTCCAAACAGAATATGTTCTTTAATTCCAGGGCAATTCCCAGCTAGCTGCCTGAATCCACATGGGCTACAACAGGACATGTGAATATCAACATCCATTCGACCAGGGCGCAACAATGCAGGGTCAAGCTTGTCTTTGTGGTTGGTTGTGAACACTATGATACGCTCATCACCACAACTTGACCATAACCCATCTATAAAATTGTATAGAGCAACCCTGACAATGTCACCTGCAGCAGCAGCAGCAGCAATTTTTTTTATTTATTTTTTGTAATTTAGTATTAAGAAAAAAGTTAGAGGCTAAGTGGCAAGTGCATATAAACATGAAACAGAGTAAACGAAAAAACAGATAAATATAATAAGGCATAGAGAAAGCTAACCTGTTTACTTTTGGCACCCCGTGAAGCAGCTCTGAATTCTGCCATGCGACCATGGAATTCAATAGTGCAGTCAATGTCCTCCACCACAAGTATGGACCTATTAGCCATTGAGATCAGCAATCTCCTAAGCTCTGAATTGGAATTCAGCTCTGTAAGCTCCAGATCATAGACATCAAACTTCAAGCAATTTGCCATTGCAGCAATCAAACTAGATTTTCCAGTACCAGGTGGCCCATAATGCAAATACCCTCTCTTCCAAGCTTCCCAACTTGTCTATAATACTCCTTCCTCCTCACAAACTTTTGAAGATCTTCCAATACAAAATTCTTAATCTCTGTGTCCAATGAAAGCGTATCAAACGTTGATGGATGGTCTAAATTCGTTGATGTCCAAGAATCTTTCAGGTTTCCATAGAGGCTCTCATAAACAACGGTGAAAATCCTCAGGGTCTTTATCTCTTGCTTCTTGGACTTTGATTCATTAAGAACAAATGGCACGTGTTCAAAGCCAAGTCTTTGTAATTCTTATGGAAAGTAAGCTGGAAAGCTCTGACTTCGGATCGTAGAGTTGAGTTCAGGTCTCTGAGATTATGGAACATTTTTTACTCAACCTGCCTACTTTTGAGAACCCAATTGAATTTTACGCCATTGAAGATATCTACAATTTCTTCATTGCGTTCCATGCGGACATTGAAATTATTTTCCTTGTTGGGTTTGCTGACTCTGAGTCTCTGAGTAGTGGGTGAGATTTTGTTACCCAAGTAAGTATCTGCAGCTTCATAGATTTGGTCATTGACGAGGCCATCAAATTCTTCAATCACCAAAGTGAGTTGGGACGAGAAGCGATTCAACAAATTACGGATGCCAGAAAAAATGTAAACTTGGATGTCAAACGGCAAAAAGTCTTGGGCAATTGAGCTTAAAAGGTCATTGCCGTGGCGGCGGCTGAAGCAGCTGCTGACAGAACAGTCTTTGCGGCGGTGAGTGTGGAATCAGGTGAAGAAGGCTTTGCCATTGCTTGCTTGAGTTTGTGAAATGAGAAATCTTTCAATGGGAGTTGGTGGGTCTGTTGGAAATTAATGCAGAGCTTCAAAATTCAGAGAACCATTGGAGGTCTTTCTTCAGAATCTGCCAAAGGTTGAAAAGAATCAGAATTTCTTGGCGTGGGTGATAAATCAAAACGTGCCCTTGTGTAAAAATACAATATTTCTATGTTCTAAAGAAATGAATAAATAAAAAAGAGTTATTAGGACACTATTTTTTATAAAATAAAAATATAGTTAATGAAATCTAAAATAAATATATATAAATGATTAAAGATTAAGAGGTTAATTCTACCTGCTTATTCGCTTAGAAAATCAACCATTTCAGTCAACTGGAAATATTAGGGCTCTATTTTCTCAAAAATTAAAAATTAAAAATAGGGATCTGGAATGAAATCTAAGAAGAAAAAAAATTTGAGAATATGATGTGTTAAAGAAAAAAATAAGCAATTGAGCATATCTCACCTGAGTTTGAAGATGGCTAGGATTGGATTAAATGGTGCAAGGACTTCTGATATGTGATGTGTCTCTCATGATTTTTCAAATTTTAGAACATAGTCTTTCAATTTAATGAAAGATTAAGTGAATTATAATCGAAAACAGAGAATTTTTCAGTAATAGAGGCGATGATTTTAGCAAAATAATAAAAGCATTAGTTTTATAGTGTATTGGTAAAGCAAAATAATCATTAATACAATACGAAATTCACGTGAATGTACATAAAATTTAATTTTAAATGCCGATATTCATAATTTTCTTTTTGGCCGAATTCTTTCTTTAAAAGTATACAAAAAGTTTTTTTTTTTTTTTTTTGATACAAAAAAAGTAGACAAAAAAGTATTTTATAACATGTAATAATTACAATAGTCAATCCTCTCCAATATACGTTTATACGTTATAAACGTGTACTGTATAGTCTATAACCAATAAACAAACTTGTTCATGTCAAATTAATATGATAATTAATTTTAAAATATTTCAAAAACAATTATTAAGGAATTATAAGAGCATTCATTGAAAAATCTTTAAATTGTCCAAAAACAAGTGCTTATAAATTACTCAAATTAAGTTAAATTACTGAATAACACTTTATAAATAAAGTTTTATTTCTCTTAACTCTCTATCTGAAATTTTTTATCTTTTTTATTTTTTTATTAAATATATTATATCTTTTGTAATTTTTTTTATGCTCGCGACTAAAATAACTCTTTCAATATCACTATAATATAATATAATATAATATATTATATATTATATAAACTTATATTATTTAGTCAAAAAACATAATTTTAATCCAGTTTTAAGAATATGCACGTGCAAACTCAAAAGTGAATTGCATATTTGCCTCAGTAAGTGATAAATCAACTGGGTTTTGTCTATAGGAAACATATGCCTTTTATCTAAATGATGATTGGATCTCCTCTAGCTGGTTTAGCTGGTACTTGACGCGTAAGACTGATGACAGGCCACACCACTCCAAGCTGTCATTTTAGTTCTCAACTTATTTTCATAGGTTAGTGGATGTGGTTTGCATCAAGTTGGTTCCATTTCTTTTCTAATCATAGACCAATTTGATCAAAAATATCCTTAAACCCTTCGAAGTGGGTCCTTGAATTTCCATTATGAATCGAACCCACTATTATTCCACTGTGACCTGACATTTTCCATCTGTTTCTTGCACTTTCTGAAAACGTTTCTATTCTTTTAGAATGATAGCTCGGTCACAGATTTTGGGGTCACCATATAGGCATAATGGACCTGAGCAATATGCACCATTTTTATGAAAAGCTGTTTTCAAATATGACCATAGCAAGCATTTAACTCTTCAGAAAAATAAATTCCATTTCTCATTTCTGCATCCATATTTTGAAAACCACTAGTCAATTTCAAAGGGATGATATAATTTTTTTTGCTTTTCTATTTTTGTGCGTGCCAACGGTAGAGAAGGAGATTAGGAAAGAAAACGGGAAACAAATCATCGGTGAACACTCCCGAGATTCAATCCTATGAACGTCAAGAATTAAATGATGTTGTTTCATTGAGCTATGTTCATGGTGGTAAGGAACGATATAAGTTTGCCTCGTTAATTTTATTATTATTTTTATATTCAAAAAGTTAATTTAAGATTGTCTTTTGCTAATATGAATCTTGCTGAATTTGTTTAAGCATCTTTACCTCATAAGAAGCTCCACATTAAAAAATCAGTGAAGAAAGACTCTCTTGTCTTTTGCAACACCATCTTCTACCTTTAAATACTAATTAAGCCTCATCTGAACCATGTTCAAGAAAAGCAAAAGAATGTGGAGTCTATCAAAGCAGGAGCTTCTCTTCCTTGTTCAGAGCTACCACCAGGTTTTCATGGTTGCAATGTTTGCAATAGTAGTAACCTTTTTTGTCTCAAAAGCTTGCAAAAGAGTAATACCTGAGAAAAGTGACATCCCTGGCCGGCTTGGAATACCTTTTCTTGGTGAAACTTTCTCATTTCTTTCAGCCACTAATAGTACAAAAGGCTGCTATAATTTTGTCAGACTCCGACGATTATGGTAAGTGATTTTCTTCCATCTGCTGTAACTTTGGAACATTTTTAGTTGATTTCAGACCATAGAACACATATAATTTGCTAGCTTTGGTGAAATCAGGCATGGAAAATGGTTCAAGACACGGTTATTCGGGAAAATCCATGTGTTTGTTCCAAGTAATGAGGGTGCAAGAATGATCTTTGCTAGTGATTTTGTCCAATTCAATAAGGGCTATGTAAAATCTATGGCTGATGCAGTAGGAAAGAAAAGCTTGCTATGTGTACCACATGAAAGCCACAAACGAATAAGGCGTCTTCTCTCTGATCCATTCTCTATGAATTCATTAGCTAAGTTTGTGGAGAACTTCGACAAAGTCTTAAGTGAAAGGCTGAGAAATTTAGAAACAAGTAGGAAAAGCTTCGTGGTGCTGGATTTCAGTATGAGGGTAACATGACTTCTCTTTAGTTTAGTTTGTTTTCTATTTTGTGATAGTATTCACAGTGCGATAATTCAATGATGTCAACTAGTTAAATACTAAGGAATGTGTACCTGGATTTTAGCTCCTGAAGTCTTTGAAAATGTCTGAGATACATACAGATCACATTTGATGCAATGTGCAACATGCTAATGAGCGTCACAGAGGACTCCTTGCTAAGACAGATTGAGAAAGACTGCACTGCTGTTTCCGACGCCATGTTATCATTGCCTGTCATGATTCCTGGAACCAGATACTATAAAGGCATTGAGGTAAGAGAACTGGCCTTACCTTAAAGCTTTACAATTTACTTCGAAACCTTATTATGGTTGTACTAAAAGCAATAGTCCAAGCAGGCACGTAAAAGGCTCATGGAAACCTTCAGAGAGATCATTAAGAGACGAAGAAGTGGAAGAGAGTCTTCAGAAGACTTCCTGGAGTCTATGTTACAGCGAGATTCATACCCTTCCAACGAAAAGCTCGATGATTTAGAGATTTTGGACAACATATTGACATTGATAATTGCAGGGCAAACCACCACTGCAGCAGCAATGATGTGGAGTGTCAAGTTTCTAGATGAGAACAGAGAAGCACAGGACTTGCTCAGGGTGAGGTTCAGTACAATGGATTCAACAGAACTATAATTCAGTGTTTCACTGCTTATTTTGAGTAAATAGTTCGGCATATTGTGTAGAAAACAACATGCTATTCATGACTGGTACTGTGAACATGACTTTTAATTGTCTGAATCAACAGGAAGAACAATTGGCAATAACCAAAAAGAAGCCAGGAGGAGCTTATCTCACCCTTGAAGATGTCAACAGGATGTCTTATGGCTCCAAGGCAAGGAATTCAAAACTGCCGATGATCAATGTTGCAAATTATATTTGAAGATTATGCAGCTTTTAAGCCATCTCCATTCTGTAAATCAAGCTTAAAATGGCATTGATGTCTTACTTCATGCATGTCCAGGTTGTCAAAGAAACATTGAGAATGTCCAATGTCTTGTTGTGGTATCCTCGTGTTGCACTTAATGACTGCAAAATTGAAGGTGGCTTTCTGCACTTAAGAACTTCATCATTTTAACTTTCACCCTTGATGGTGATTCTGACTTCTATCTTTCATCCTTGATGATGATTCTGACTTCTATGGGTGGGCTATGTCGATGGCAGGTTATGAAATAAAGAAAGGATGGCATGTGAACATTGATGCTACATGTATACATTTCGATCCAGAACTGTATCAGAACCCCATGAAATTCAATCCTTCAAGATTTGATGTAATAGACCTTCTCTTTATGTCTCTTGTTAATGTCGCTATTAGATCGATGTTACAGTGTAGAATAAGTGATTCAACGATGTTCTTTATCTCCAGGGAATGCAGAAGCCATACAGCTTCATACCCTTTGGATCAGGACCCAGAACATGCTTAGGAATCAATATGGCAAAAGTCACAATGTTAGTATTTTTACACCGACTGACAAGGGGCTACACGTAAGTAAATACTGCTTATATACCATGATTTTGTTACTCTAATTTCTCGTACTGACAAGAATTACACTTCCCCTGTTTAGGTGGACCGTTGATGATATGGATACCAGCCTTGAAAAGAAGGCCCACATACCTAGACTAAGGAGTGGCTGTCCCATAACTTTGAAGGCAATAAAGGTTACATAAAAAGCATTGATGAAGGGTGAAGAAACATAAACCAACCAGACAACTCTTTTCCCTTTGTAAAAGGTTGACTTTTAAGAACTGCCCAGTGGCTCCAGCATGGTAATAAACTGATAATGCAACAATTTCTTATTTCCAGATGGCATACATTATTAGGATGTAATTTTATGACCAAGTAGTGAGGACTACTAGCACATACATAAAGCATCTACTCAAGTGCTTAGTACAAAGGCATTGAGCATTTATTCGATAGAAATTGACTTGTACTGTTTCACTGTGCTTGTTATAGCCTGTTCGACTGGTAGTCTTTCCATACTCGATGCCCCATAAAAACCATGAACACCCTTGGTTCTCTTCAATATGAATTCTGCCTCTGTTGGACCAGATATCGGACCTGTGAATTTTACCAGATGGCCTTAGTACATCATTTTTTGTCAAGGGACCCAACATGCTAAAGGAATACTTATAGATATCAATTCAGTTATATGTTCCTTTTTTCTGTTTCAAAAAGAAAAAAGAAGAAATAAGAAAGAAATACCTCCATGACATAGCACAATAGCACCTGGGTTGATCCTATGTGCAGCATCTGCAATAGCTTGTACACGAACTGCACTTTCCTCTATTGAGACAGCTGTCTTTGCGCCTATAGATCCTGCTGTAGTGAGACCCATATGGGCCACTATGATATCTGCCCCGGCTTTTGCCATTTCAACAGCTTCATCTTCACTGAAAGCATATGGGGTTGTCAAGAGACCCAGTTTATGTGCTTTCCGGATCATCTCAACCTCCAAGCTGGTCATTGATATGAAAATATACATATGTTATGAGAGGCATAATCGACCTACCAATGTGATATTACAATCTTTCTTTAGACCAACCTATATCCCATTCCTGTTTCTTCAAGATTTTGTCTAAAATTGCCGTCAAATAGCCCAACAGTTGGAAAATTCTGCACCCCAGAGAATCCAATTGACTCAACCTGCTTAAGGAAGTAATCCATTCGACGGAAGGGATCTGTTGCACATACACCCGCCAAAACTGGTACCTTCTTTACCACCTATATTCCAGAGTTTTCAAAATGCAAGCAAATTTTTCAGTTGTACTCTTATATCAAATATAAATTATTAAGATCAAAGAAAAATACACTTAAAGAAAACCAAAACAGAGTGAAACTTATCAAGCCTGACTTGTAATTTCGAAGTTCCACCAACAAAGGTTCAGAATCTTTGCAGTATATAAATAAGATATGGAGCTAGTGGTAATTTTCTTAAGTACTTAAATTCATAATCATGAAATTGAGATCCATTTGATGACTGTGGTTGGTACAAATCCACTCCAAGGTTTTTGAAACTGAAGTCTATAGTTTTATTGCAAGTTTTTGTTGACTCCCATGCCGTGCATCAAACATTGGCTTTAAAGCCCATAAGTAACAACTTGCAAAAAAAAATAAAAAAATCAACTGCTTCCTCCTCCTTTGCTTGCTTGAAACCAGACTTAACATACAACTGTAGTAGCATTTTCAAAAATCAATTACTAAGTGTATAGATCATAATTTGAAGCTAAAAGTAGGACAATGTTCTAAAAACTGTTAGAACAACCAAGCACTGGAAACTTACTGGCAACACTTCATTGGCCATGTCAAGCACTACAGCATTTGCATCAGCAAAAGGCAATAACCCAGCCAATGAACCTCTCCCGGCCATCCGAAAACGCCCGGAATTGTACAGTACTATCAAGTCAACACCTCCAGCTTCTTCAAACTTGGCAGATATGCCTGTACCTGCACCAGCACCTACTATAGGAATTCCTTTGATTATCTGATCTTTCAGTTGATGCAATATCTCCTGAGTCTTCTGCAGAGTTTCTGCTACCATGGAAAATGGTTAGGTTTGGTCCACTTAAATGTTAATAAGCCCTTCTAATAAAAAGAAGATAAGGGCCAAATGCAGCTGGGGAAAAGACAACTTGAGGTATAACACATGTAATCAGGTATTCAAACTACAACCTGGTTTTGCATCTGGGAAATCACTTGGTCTGTAGAGAATGGCCTCAAAGCTGGATGAGTTTAACTTGGAACCTGAATCCTCTTGAAGGTAATGTTCTGGAAGAGCCACATGGGGAGGACTAGAAGCCTTAAATGTGTTCTTACTAATCTCTAAAAATGAGTCAACCAATGCATTTGCGAACTCAGGGTCATTAATATGATAAGGATACAGCTTTACCTATGAAACACACAGCTTATAACTTTAGAAAATTGTAGAAAATTTTGAAGGAAAAATTGTGATACACACCACTAACTACTGATTGTTGTACCTGTCTATCATCATTTGTCTGAATAAGCCTCTGCAACTCAGTAATAAGAGTACCAGTTGCCTCAATATCATAAAAGGGCTTCCCTGGTGCATCCAATGCAGAGATGCCCTTTTCTGGCAGGCAAACACAGATCTTAGATGATGACTTGTTCAGTTTATTTGATATGAACTCAGCAATTTTTTTGTTCTCATTTACCGTGGTACGCATGAGTGAAACCTGGAAACAACAAAAGTTAAGAGAGGAAAAACCAAATTTTCCAGCAAGAAAGCACGGATGAGACTGCTATGCTTGGAATTGTATAAGATGAGAAAATTAATTAAATTTTCCACCTCTATAGAATGGAAATGAGGCAATACAGTATGAACTGCAAATCTGCAAGGATAGCATGCCAAAGATTGAAAAAATAATCCGAGTCCATATAGGGTAATCACCTGCATATTATGTTCAAATAAGTTTCTCTGCTGAAAGTTATGAGGTATGGTATCTTTAGCTCCAAAGTTCACCATGTCCAATGCTCCCACACTCAGGACTAGAGGGATTTTCTTCTCTATGATGGCATCAAAGCGAGAGCTGTCACAGGCCATGACACCTCCAACCACATAGTCTGCAACCTCTGTTGTTGTTACATCCAAAACACCCTAAGCATAATTAACAGAAGGGGGTCAGCATGAAGCCATGAACACTAATAGCAACAGAAGACATTAGAATTAGACAGTCTGAATCTTTCTCAAATGCAAATAGATTACAGGCACATATACGGATATACCTGTATGAATCCTTCTAGAACCAAAGACTCCATCGCCCTACCCCCTACACCAGTTGCATGAAAAACTAGGGACTCATAACCTTCCTTAAGCAATCTTTCTTGGACAGCATTAACACAAGGAGTAGTAACCCCAAACATGGTTACACCAACTGTAGACTTTTCATCTACACAAGTAGAATCTTCTAGTCTCTTAACCCTTCCAATCACCATTCCAGCAAAAGCAGATCCAGCATTGGATAAGATGACCCTGCTCACACTATTGATCCCAGAAATATCCACAATTGATGGAAACAATATCAAATCCGAAGTTCCAACATAAGGTTCTGTTTGACCACTGGCTACGGTAGATACAATCACCTTAGGAATTCCAATTGAAAGAGATCTAAAGGCGGATGATATTAGAGACGTCCCTCCGCTTCCCCCAACACCAATAACTCCAGCAAGAACATGATCATCAAGAGCCTTTTTTAAAAACTTTTCGAGCGCTTTACTCATTATAGCAACAGCTTTGCCTCTGTCATCTGGAAGCAAGGTTGGGGTGTGCACAGATGTGTTGCAAGAGAGAACATCCTTTCTAGATACAAAAATAAAATCCTCAAAACTCTCAATCTCCTTCTGACCAGCAGAAACATCAACCACCACTACCTCTATCTGTCATTTCAATGAACAAATAGTTTACTTAACATTGTTCATGTAGAAATTAGAGACTGAACTCCTAAAACATCTACATGAATTACACTGTAAAACTACCACACTCACATACACACACACCGAAAAAAAAAATCCAGGGCAAAAGGTTGTATACAATATGATCTGAATCCTAATCTAATTCATTATATCTTTTTTTGCCTTACATAAATAAAATCAATGAGAAAAACCTTTTTTTTTATATTATGCTTCTGAGTGAAAGTAAACTCCAGTAAGAGCTATAAATGGATTTAAAATAAGAACAAAAAGAAAAAGTGAATGGGTATGTTTCTGAGTTCCATTAAATTGCAAGTTTTGAACTTTTAAAACCTACTCATGTCTCATAATCCACCATAAACTGGTCATAGATTGTCCCCAGAATCATCACAAAAGAGGGGTGGGGACTATGCTTATACATAAACATAATGGAAGAATGTACTGTAGCCTGTAGGGTACCTTCAAAGAAGAATCCTTGGAGAAGTACTTAAAATTGGAACGAACTGAATCGGATAGGAACCGGAGCTCCTGGAACTTGGTATCCACCGTTCCAATGCAGAAAACTCGACGAGTTTTGTTACGGTCCGCCATTTTTGTGTTCCCAAGTTTGGAAAAGCAAAATCAGAGTGTGAAACCCAGCTGTTTACAGAATTACAGAAGGAAATTGAAGTGAATAGAGAGAGCGCTTCATATCGGAACCCATTTCTACACTCAACTCCAGACTCGATGGCGGTGGGTGAATTGCATATACAAATATCAAATACAAAATATATATTTACGATATCATTTCGCTATAACTTCAATTTCAAGCAAAAATAAAAATTGATTGTTAGCCATTATCTCTCATTAATTTCATTATTTTTTTTTAATTCATAGGAAAATTCTCATTAATTTCATTAGTAAAATAGTTGCTATGCTATAAGGTTTTTCTAAGTGATCATATATGTATAAGATAATTGTTGAATTTTATTATTTTTATAGGCTTGGGTTTATTTTTATATTTTCTAATTTAATAATTATTTATGTCTGAATCAATTTAGCTACCTCTATACACATGACCAAATTGTTAAAGTACCTATTCAATTCTTTTAGTATTCATTTCACTATAAAAAGGAGTTTAGCCAATTATATATAGAATATTAAAAAGTGAAAATTATAATTTTTAAATAATGTCTTATTTACCATTGCATATAGATTAGATTAACCTTTTTAAATAGATTTTTCTAAAATGATTAATTATAGCAATGTAGGATTTTAACAACATTAATTTGCCAGTATCACTAATAATATTTGATAAACACTCTTTCTTTTTTTCTGTAGCACATTAGGAATTAATATTAGATATATAATTAAATTGCACTAAAAAAATTCCATTCGTTAGTATTAGATATATATTGTACAAATTTATACTTTAATATACATATATGATAAACAAGTTTTTTAATTTTAGTGTTTATAATGATCAATTACATTATAATGGGGTCTTTTAATAATTAACAAATAATTTCAAAGAACACACAAAGATTAAATAGTAAAAAGATCTAGCAAAGACTTCTAATAATGGAAATAATAAAAAAAAAAAAAACCAAAAAAAAATTATTATTATTATTTTTTCCCTTGGGTCACAGTTTGTTCACATAATTGAGCATAACGGGTTGGGCTCGAGTTCCTCCCACCGGGCCACTTGTACCAAAGTCAGTCTCTCGCATACCGAACAGGAGTGAGGGGTTTGTATCTGGGCTTTCAGTTCGGGCTTCTTCTCTTCAGGCTTCTTTGGAGGATCCGGTTTTGGTGGAGCGGGTGGTGCTCCAATACTCACTACTTCTGCATATTTGGTAGCTTTCCTTGTACGGACTATAATTTCATATGGGTCTGCATTCCCTGTTACTGTCAATGTTCCCTTGGCTTCATCAACTTCAATTTTGTCTACCCCTGCAATTAGAAGCTTAATTAACAAATACAATAAAAAGAAAGAGTCAATCATTTGCCCAAGATCGTTTAGACAAGTAAGAAATAAGATCCAGTTAAAATTCATAATCTAACTTGATAGATCAAATTGTCATCCCTAATCATTTTGATAATTCAAACATGATTTTTAATTTCAAGATTTTAGGTTCTATTTGCATCTTTTCCATCACAACCAATTAATTACTAAAGAAAAAAAACAACAAAGAGAAATTTGTTTGTTCTATTGATTAAAGTACATACCTTGAAGGGAAGACACAGCTTTAAGAAGCTTCTTTTTGCATTTTAGGCATGAAATATCAACCTTCAAGACTGTCTTCTGAACCATAAGGAGAAACAGTCACTCAATTCTCAAACTTAAGAAAACAATACTGGGCTTCTATGATTCATATGGTTTTTAACGTAAAGTTCTTACTTAACAAGGGAAAATTGAACTTTGGGTTGTTCACCCTCCTCAGCAAACCTTCTAAACCAAACACTAATTTAATTAATATTAATCTTAATTGCAGTTTCAACTCTCAACATCTATATGCATGTGTTTGTAATTTGTATATATGTTTGACTTGGATCAGCTTCTTAGAATTCGGCTCTAGCTCAGTTGCTTGAGGCTTGGCAACATAATTTGACTAAAAAGATATTGGAAATTACACAAATAAATTATTCCTTGGAAAATAAAACATTTAAAACTAACCATTAAATAATTTAGAATTTTTTTTTTTTTTACTAATATATAATATAATTACACCTAAATCATAATTTAACTTTTAGTTGTTATATTTGTTGAACGTTTAAGATTCTATTGCAGCTAATTGGTGATCCATCAAGTGATTTAAATTATGTTTGTTCATCAGTTTGTGCATTAAGTCAACTAAACAAGGTTAAAAATGTTATAACGATGTAACAAAATTGAATTTATATTATAACATGTGACATCACATGATGTTGGATCAATGTATGTATCCTCTTTCTTATATACTCCTTTGTTAAGGTTTTTGCTATTTTAAGTGTGCTGATGAGGTATAAATTTATTTAATAATTAAATTGAAGTGTTGAGATTATGATCAATTACTATAAATCATTAATTGTTATATAAATCGACAACTAATCATATAATTTATCCGAGTATCTTGAAATTATTAAGCTTAATATGTAATTAATGATGTGGATGATTTATTTGTACATATATAACACAATAATATATAGAAAATTTATTTCGAATTAAGCTTAATATGTAATTAATGATGTGGATGATTTATTTGTACATATATAACACAATAATATATAGAGAGAAATAGATGGTGATACAATTATATAAACAAATAATATGAAATTAAAAAATAATTTAATTTGGACCAAATCCCATCTTTATTTACTGTTTACATATATAACATCAACATTAATAATTTTTTTTTTTTGGAGATAAACTTCAATTATAGCTGGGGCCATACAATTATATCAAATCAAGAGCATGAACTTAAAATATGATTTAATTTGGACCAAAACCTAGTCTAAACATCGTAATTTATTATATTCATTGCAAGGCCTCAAGCGTAATTAATTTCTTAATCAATAAATGTGTTGCACATTTTAAATTGAAAAAAAAAAATTATAATAAATATGATTTTTGAAACTTGAAACTTTTAAAAAATAATAATTTATGTATTAAATATCATTAAAATTATGATCAATTACCATAATAAATATTATAAATTTTTTATTTATATAATTTTAACAAATGTCACACAGTAAAAATTTCTTTAAAAAAAAATAATAAAATCGTCAGTTTTGCCATATCATATGAGAACTCTTACCTAATTATTGTTTTCAAGTACAATTATTGCATTAAATAATATTGTAATTCTATGGCAGCAAGAAACATGTGAACAAGTTAATTATAACTTGCTGACAAGTTTGGTGTTGCCAGCCAAAAAAATGCACCTCCAAAAAGTTAATTATAACAGGTGCTTTCCTTGCTCATTTCGTTAGAAATATTGGTTAGGGAATTACTGTGGCAGCAGAACTTTGGAGTCTAAGAGATGGCCTTATACTTTGTTAAGACGTGGTATATTAAATTTGGAAATTGTTGTTGATGTTTTGCTTGTTATTTATACTATAATACATACTGTTGTTCGATATCACATCTTATAGAATTTTTAATTGATAATTATAAAGCTCTGTTTAAGAGATTCTAACAAGTGAAGTTTTACTATACCTATCGAGAGAAGAATCGAACAGCAGACAAGATAAGATGATCAAGAAACACAAAATTAATCTATTTATAATGCTATGCCTTCTTTTATGTTCAATACTATCAAGTATGATGCTATAAGAATTACTATCCCAAGACTTCTAAACTTGGACTAATTTCTTCTATTGTACCTCTTCTTTCATAATAATAATAAAAATGAAAAAATAAATAAATTAAAAAAAACTTACCCATGTGAACAAGTTAATTATAATTTGCAAACAAGTTTGGTGCAGCCAGTCAAAAAAATGCACCTTCAAAAAGAGACACTACTGGTCTAATATATTGAGAAGTTGATGATCACTATTTATATATATAATCTTCACAAATAATTTTTATATTGTCTTAATTAGGATGTGTTTTTCATCATCTTTGAATACGACAAAAGGATGTTTGTTAGACTGAACATAGTATGACATATATGTTGATGTCAATCTTCATCGTAACACATCAAATAAAAATAGAAGGAAACCATTTGATTATATTCAACATCAAACGTAAATGTTTTCTAGATCCTTATAATTAAGAAACTAGCTTTCAATTTGATTAAGCGATAACCATTAAGTAATAATTAAATAATAATACATATGATAAAGGTGTGAATGGATTCAGCTTTTGTCTTATTTTAACAATAAGAAATTTAATTTTGCATTCCCCAAGAATATAATATTTATATGAAAAAGAAGAGAATAACCAAAAATAAAAAATAAAATTATAATCAGAAATTGGGAGATAAAAAACCAAAAATACTAACTACATTTGTATTTCAAAGAAAAATTCTTTTTAAAAAAAAAAGATGTATTTTTTGTTTGTACTTATTTTCTATGATTAAAATGATGTAGTAACAAAAACATGTTATTCTAGCCGTTAAGTGCTAGTTAGTTTGGCATTTGCAAAATAGTGTTTTAAAAAAATGATTTTGTCAAAAGTGATTATTGGAATATTGATTTTGACACAATCTGTTTTCATGTTTGATTACTTTATTTGAAATATGATTTTATCCTTGAGTAAAGTATTTGGTTACATAATTTCTTAAGTATTTTTGTTGGTGTAAAAGACATAAAAAGACTACTAAAAGTGATTTTTGTGAATATTTTTTTTTACAAAAGTACTTTTTAAGTTTTGTATTTACTATTTATTAATATATTTTTTAAATAATAATTTTTATTATAATATTTTAAATATTTTTTTTTTTAAATTTGTTTTTCAACAAAGAGAGTGCATAGAAGAGGATAAGAAATATCTTTAAAGAGAAGAAAAATAAAGAATAGAAAATCTATTACCTCAACAACTCAGAACATTTTTGTTAAAATGTTTTAAAATTTAGAAAGCAAGCAACTAGCTTTATTAATATCTATTATACTTAAAAAAAATATTAAGCCTAAACATTGTTTTAAGAATTTAAAATTAAAGAAAATGAAAATTTATAAAAGGATGGAGACTCGAGAGAATTATAATAAAATTTAGCAATAAATTTATAACCAGAAAGATAAAAGCCCAAAAATATGAAGTAAATTTTGTATTTAAAGAAAAGTTCTTCTCACAAAAATGTTTGCACTTATTTTTTATGATTAAAAAGAGTGCAGTGACTAACAACGGATTTAACATCTAGTAGTTATGACAATACTTAAGAAATGCTCTCTCTGTAAAGTTAAAAATTTGAGTCATCTATGTCTCACCCTCACACAAAATGTATAACATATTAACTTATTTTAATTAAAATAATTAAGAGTCTAATATAGTTAATAAGCTAGTGTCATGCTAATGAGTAATGTCCTCATAATTATGGGTATAACGTATTAATTCAAATGTTTATCTTGTTTTAATTTAAATAATTAAAGGTCTAATATACGTAATAAGCTAGTGTCATGCTAATGATCTCATAATTACTATGAACAAATTATTAGTTTGTAAAAATTTGAATTTAGTACTATGTACTATGTCTGTCATACGTAATAAAATATATATTCTTTTTTTTTTAACCATGGGAATCTTATTAATCAATAAATAATGTATTAGAGCTTGACCCACCGACAAAGAAAAAGCTGCTCTCCAAGTTATTGTTATTTTTTTTATTTTTTTTATTTTTTTTTAGGAATAAAAAATAGCAAGAAAGAGAAAAGGCTGCAATTCATCTATAAATAGGTTGTAGAGTGATAAACGAAACATCTACCAAGAAGCTTGAGAGAGTAGAGTAGTAGTTCCACACACACAAACTAATTAAGAGAGAAATAGAAATGGAAGTATTTCAAGTACTCCACATGAATGGAGGAAATGGAGAAACAAGTTATGCAAACAACTCACTTCTCCAGGTAATTAACATTACATACGTCAATAACGTTCAATTCTACCTTGAATAGCATATTCAATTTGAAATCATATCAGAATCATCGAAAATCTTAAACTTTCAAATTTTTTTTATAAAATAAATTTTAATCTCTTACATATTAATATGCATTTTGTAATTAAATTACTAGATTCTTGTTTTCATTATATGCTTGCACGTGGATATAAAATAATGTAAGAACTCGTTATGGATCTATCAATTAATTATTGGTTCGAACAATGAACAGAACAACGTGATATCATTGACAAAGCCCATAACAGAGGAGGCCATTACAGACTTGTACTGCAGAAAATGTCCCACCAACCTAATAATTGCAGACATGGGTTGCTCTTCTGGGCCAAACACACTTTTTGCTGTCTCTGAACTTATCAAAGTAGTGGAAAAGCTTTGCCAAAAGCTAAACCATCAATCTCCTGAGTATCAAGTTTTCTTGAATGATCTTCCTGGGAATGACTTCAACACCATTTTCAATTCCTTGCAAGGCTTCAAAGACAAATTCAGAACCGAAATGGGGGAGAGCTTTGGTCCGTGTTATTTTAATGGAGTTCCTGGTTCTTTTTATGGAAGGATTTTTCCTAGCAAGAGCTTGCATTTTGTTCATTCCTCTTATAGCCTTCAATGGTTGTCTAAGGTAATTTAAACTACCGTAAGAATTTATTGTTGTTTATTAATGTAACGCTCCGAGTTGTGATCAGATTTTTGGAGATTGGCATATATACTCCAAGTTGTGTTGAGATCTATGAAGATTTGCATGTGTACATGCTCAGTAAGACTGTGCCAAGGACACGAGATAAACGAACCAAAAATTCAATTAGGTTCAATTTGAATTCTTTCATAACTCGTTTTTGTTTTGAATAGACAAATTTAAAATCTAAATTTTTTGGTTCGATTACTGTATTGAGATAAAATATCTGTAATTACCTAAACAGAACTAAGATGTTAATAAATATATATTAATTAATATAATTTACTATTTTTTAAATATTATTTTTAATATACATATTGTGTTAATTTATGATTTTAATTATATTTATTTATTTATGTTGAATATTTTGATTATATCTTTTTTATGTTAATTTAAAATTATCAATTTTTGGTTCGATTAAAGATAGTGAAATAAAATATCATTGATTACCTGAACTAAATCAAAATATTAATAAATCTATTAATTTATATAATATACATGTTGTGTTAATATTATATATACATATTAATGTATATCTATTATTAATATACATGTTGTTATGTTAATTTAAAATTCGAAATTTTTTGTTCGATTACAGTTAGTGAGATAAATTATCCGTAATTACCTAGTACATGTAAACTAATTATTGTGTACTGTTGATCAATTAGGTTCCTTTGGGGATAGAAAACAACGTAAGGGAACATTTACATGGCAAGCAGCAGCCCAAAAAACGTGCTTAAGGCGTACTACCAGCAATTTCAAACAGATTTCTCGTTGTTTTTGAAGTGTCGTGCGGAGGAACTTGTGGAAGGTGGACGCGTGGTTCTAACATTCTTGGGAAGAAGAAGTGAGGATCCATCTAGCAAAGAGTGTTGTTACATTTGGGAGCTTTTGGCCATGGCTCTTAATGACATGGTCTTGGAGGTGCACATTATATATTGCTATAACATCCTTAAAAAACATAAAAAATCTCATTGTTTATAGAATTTGCAGTAATTAATTTTATCAACTTGTTGCTAGAAAACGTAATAATATATTAGATGAAACCAAACCAATATGTTTTAATTTTTCAACGTGAAAATGACTTCATTGTTTATAGAATTTGCAGTAATTAATTTATCAAATTTTTGTCAGAAAAGTTAATATATTTAGATGAGATCACACTATTGTAGACAGAATCTTGAGTGGTCCAACGGAACTTGTTATCTCTGTCGATCACACAAAATTAAATGATATTAATTAGGCGAGATATGTGAAGTAATGGTTTTTATCTCTTACACTTGTTTGATGTAGGGACTCATTGAAGAAGAGCCAGTGGACTCCTTCAACATTCCTCAATATACACCATCACCATCCGAAGTAAAATTAGAGGTTTTAAAAGAAGGATCTTTTGTTATCAATCACTTAGTTGCATCTGAAGCTAATTGGAATGCATATGACAGTGATTTGAACGTGTCTGAATCATTCAATGATGGTGGATACAATGTAGCCAAGTGCATGAGGGCTGTAGCTGAACCTATGCTTGTTAGTCATTTTGGTGAAGGTATCATCGAAGAGGTTTTCGTTAGATACCGGAAAAACTTAGTTGATTGTATGGCAAGGGAGAAAACGAAGTTCATCAATGTGGTTGTTTCCATGACCAAAAAAGTATAAGCAAGAACATTATATCATACGTTTATGTAATTATGTCTCTACTTTAAATAAGTGGCATGTTATTCTCTGTACTTGGTAATAAAAATATATTTTCAAAATGCTTTTGATTTTTAATTATTCTGTACCAAATTATGTTTGTATGATTATGTTATTTTGATATGTCGAATAAATAGAAACTTCATTTTTAAGTAAATTAGAAAAAAAGAAAAAGAAAAATGGAATAAGCAAATCATACCAGTATAGGTATATGCATAAAGCTCATGAAATCAATGTTAAATCATTTGTTATTGTGTAAATGTGTAATTAGAAGAATAATATTAAGCAATATATTTTTGAGTTTTCAAATAACTCATTAATTAGTACTAAAATGAAGCATATCACGAGGTGATAATACTATTAAATATAACTAATTAATTGACAAGTTGGTCAACAAACTTAAATTTAACTAAAATGATCAATGGCTGAATTGGCTAATATAGCCAAATCAACTGACATGTGAACAAGTTAATTATAATTTGCTGACAAGTTTGGTGTTGCCAGCCAAAAAATTCACCTCCAAAAAGTTAATTATAACATATTAACATGTGCTCCTATTGCTGGTTTCATTAGAAATATTAGTTGGGGAATTACTGTAGAAGCAGAAGTTTGGGCTCTTAGAGATGACCTTACACTTAGCTTATGACAGGAGTATATCAAATTTAGAAATTGTTATTGATGTTTTGTTTTTTATTCATATTATACATACTGCTGTTTCGATATCAAATCTGTTATGGTCTCTAATCGGTGATTATAGAGCACTGCTCAGGAGATTTTAGCAAGTGAAATTCTACCACACCTATTGAGAGGAGAATCCAGCAACAGACAAGATGGCCAAGGAAGCATACCAGAGGACTAAAAATTAATCTATTTAAATGCTATGCCTTTCTTTATGTTTAATGCTATCATGCTATGGGGATTACTACCCCAAGACTTTTAAACTTGAACTAATTTCTTTTATTGTACCTTTTTTAACCAAAAAAAATAAAATGTGAACAAGTTAATTAAAATTTGCTGACAAGTTTGGTGTAGCCAGCCAAAAAAATGTACCTCCAAAAAGGAGCACTGATGGTCTAATATATTAAGAAGTTGATGATCACTATTTATATATATAATCTTCACAAATAATTTTTATATTGTCTTATTTAGTATGTGTTTTTCATCATCTTTGAATACGACAAAATGATGGTTGTTAGACTGAACATATATATGTATAACATGTTGATGTCATTCTTCATCATAACACATCAGATAAACATAGAAGAAAACCATTTGATTATATTCAATGTGAAACGTATGCTTTCTAGATCCTTATAATTAAGAAAATAACTTTCAATGTGATTAAGCGATAACCATTAAGTACCAATTAAATAATAATACATATGATGAAGGTCTGGATTCAGCTTTTTTCTTATTTTAAGAATAAGAAATTTAATTTCATCTTCACCAAGAATATAATATTTATCTGAAAAAGAAGAGAGCAACAGCAATAAAATAATAATAATAAATAACAATTAAATTATAATCAGAAAGTGGGAAATAAAAACCCAAAAATAGAAGTACATTTATATTTTAAATAAAAGTTCTTATCACAAAAGTATGAAATAGTTTTTATCTGTACTTATTTCCTATGATTAAAAAGATATAGTGACTAATAACAGATTTATCATCTAACAGTTAAAACAATAATTAAAAAATTCTTCTGTATGAGGTTGAAAATTTGAGTCCTTTATTTTCTCGCGCAAAGGGTGCAAAGCATTAACTAAAGTGTTTTTCTTATTTTCATTCAAATAATTAAAAATCAAATATTATAGCTAATAGGCTAGCGTCATGCTAATGACCTCATAATTTCATGTGTAATCGTATTAATGCAAATGTTTATCTTATTCTAATTCAAATAATTAAAAGTCCAATATACGTAATAAGCTAGTGTCATGCTAATGACCTCATAATTACTATGAACAAATTATTAATTTGAAAATTTGACTGAAGTCCTAATGTTTGTCATACGTAATAAAATGTATATTCTAGCTAGCAACTACGTTTTAAAAATCTTGATTAATTGAAAGTCTAAATGTCAATTAATTATATTAATGCTTGCCAAAATATTTTTTTTTTAAATTTAGAAAACAAGCAACTAGCTAGCTTTGTTAATTATTATAGTTAAAAAATATTAAGCCTTCAAATGATAATTTTTTTTAATATCATTTTAAGAAATAAAAATAAATTTTTTTAAAAAAAGATAGTGACTCGAGAGAATTATAATATTTTTTCTCTTTAACCACGAGAATCTGATTAATCAATAAATAATGTACTAGAGCTTGACCCACCGACAAAGAAAAAGCTGTTTTCCAAGGTATTTCGTTATAGGAATAAGAAAAGGTTGCAACATCTACAAATTGGAGGTTATAGCGATAAAAGAAAATTCGTACCAATAAGCTTTGAGAGAGTACAGTAGTAGTTTCACACACACGCACACAAATTAATTAAGAGAGAAATAGAAATATGGAAGTATTTCAAGTACTCCACATGAATGGAGGAATAGGAGAAACAAGTTATACAAACAACTCACTTCTCCAGGTACTTAACATTACATACATCTATGACGTCCAATTCTAGCTTGAATATCACATTCAATTTGAAATCCTATTGAAAATATGTAATTTTAAAGTTATTCTTGTAAAATGAATTTTAATTTTTTACATGTAATTGTTGCGTATTTTGAAATTATCTAAATATATTAGTAGATTTTTTATTTTTTTTTATATGCTTGCCTGTGGATATAAAATAATATAAGAACTCGTTATAGATCTATTAATTAATTATTGGTTTGATCAATGAACAACAGCAAAACGTGATATCATCGACAAAGCCCATAACAGAGGAAGCCATTACAGACTTGTACTGCAGCAAACGTCCCACCAACCTAATAATTGCAGACATGGGTTTCTCTTCAGGGCCAAACACATTTTTTGCTGTCTCTGAACTTATCAAAGTAGTCGAAAAGCTTTGCCAAAAGCTAAACCATCAATCTCCTGAGTATCAAGTCTTCTTGAATGATCTTCCTGGGAATGACTTCAACACCATTTTCAATTCCTTGCAAGGCTTCAAAGAAAAATTCAGAACCGAAATGGGGGAGAGCTTTGGTCAGTGTTATTTTAATGGAGTTCCTGGTTCTTTTTATGGAAGGATTTTTCCTAGCACGAGCTTACATTTTGTTCATTTCCCTTATAGCCTTCAATGGTTGTCTAAGGTAACTTAAAACTACCATGGATATTGGCATGTTTGCTCCTGAGTTGTGTTGAGATGTTCGAACATTTGCATGTGTGCTCAGTAGAACTGTGCAAAACTGTGCAAAGGACACGAGATAATTGAACGACAATTCAATTCGGTTTAATTTGAATTTTTTATATTTTGTTTTTGTTTTGAATAATTAAATTTAAAATCCAAAATTTTATGGTCGATTACGGATATTATGGTATAGAATCAAAATATTATATATATATATATATATATATATATATATTAATTGATATAATATACTTTTCTATTTTGTTAAAGAAAAGTTATTTTTAATATACATATTGTGTTAATTTATGATTTTAATTATATTAATTTCTTTATTTTTGTTGAATATTTTAATTATAATTTTTTTTGTTAATTTAAAATTTGAAATTTTCAGTTCAATTATGAATAGTGAGATAAAATACTTGTGATTACCTAAATCGAATCAAAATATTAATAAATATATGTTAATCTATATAATATACATGTTGTATAAATAATTACATTCTATTTTCAATATACATGTTGTATTAATTTAAAATCTGAAATTTTTTGCTTGATTAGGGATAGTGAGATAAAATTCCCGTGATTACCTAATACGTGTAAACTAATTATTGTGTACTGTTGATCAATTAGGTTCCTTTGGGGATAGAAAACAGCAAGGGGAACATTTACATGGCAAGCAGCAGCCCAAAAAACGTGCTTAAGGCGTACTACCAGCAATTTCAAACAGATTTCTCGTTGTTTTTGAAGTGTCGTGCGGAGGAACTTGTGGAAGGTGGACGCGTGGTTCTAACATTCTTGGGAAGAAGAAGTGAGGATCCATCTAGCAAAGAGTGTTGTTACATTTGGGAGCTTTTGGCCATGGCTCTTAATGACATGGTCTTGGAGGTGCACATTATATATTGCTATAACATCCTTAAAAAACATGAAAAATCTCATTGTTTATAGAATTTACAGGTAATTAATTTATCAACTTATTGCTAGAAAACTTAATAATATATTAGATGAGACCACACCAATATGTTTTAATTTTTAAACATGAAAAAGACCTCATTATTTATTTAGATGAGACCACACTTTTGTGGACAGGACCTTGAGTGGTTCATTGGTACTTGTCGTCCTTATTAATCACATAAAAATTAAGTGATATTAATTAGGCGAGGTTTGTGAAGTAATGGTTTTAATCTCTTACACTTGTTTGATGTAGGGACTCGTTGAAGAAGAGCAAGCGGACTCCTTCAACATTCCTCATATACACCATCACCATCTGAAGTAAAATTAGAGGTTTTAAAAGAAGGATCTTTTGTTATCAATCCCTTAGTGGCATCTGAAGCTAATCAGAATGGATATGACAGTGATTTTAACGTGTCTGAATCATTCAATGATGGTGAATACAATGTAGCCAAGTGCATGAGGGCTGTAGCTGAACCTATGCTTGTTAGTCACTTTTGGTGAAAGTATCATCGAAGTGGTTTTCGTTAGATACCGGAAAAACTTAGTTGATTGTATGGCAAGGGAGAAAACAAAGTTCATCAATGTGGCTGTTTCCATGACCAAAAAAGTGTAAGCAAGAACATTATATCATACGTTCATGTAATTATGTCTCTATTTTAAATAAATGGCATGTTATTCTCTGTACTTGCTAATAAAATATATTTTCAAAATTCTTTGATTTTTAATTATTCAGTACCAAATTATGTTTGACTGTCAAAACTTAATTCCGTATGATTATGGTATTTTGATATGTCGAATAAATAGAAACTTCTTTTTTTAAGTAAATTCGAAAAATGAATAAGCATAATCATACAAGTATAGATAGGTATATACATAAAGCTCTTGAAATCAATGTTAAATCCTTTGTTATTGTGTAAATGTGTAATTAGAAGTATAATATTAAGTAATATGTTTTTGAATTTTCAAATAACTAATTATTTAGCACTAAAATGAAGCATATCATAAGTTAATTATAAATATAACTAGTTAATTGACAATATAGGTCAAAAGACTTACATTTAACTAAAATCGTCAATAGCTGAATTGGCTATTATAGCCAAAATCAAATGACATAAGTGAAATATTGAACACTTACAAATAAGCCATACTAATTAACTTATAAAATTGGTAATAAAAAAAAATAAAAAATAAAAACCAATTTTATAATATTGATAAAATTGACCAATAAACCAAATGAGTGACGAATTTGATATTCAATTTTTAACCGAAATAGATTACGAGCAAATTGTATTATTGGTGGCCAAAATCAGTCATATAACCAAATTAAATTGTGGCCAAATGACCAAACAACCAAACGGTCAAATTTTGTGACTAAATTGCCAAACTTTGGTTAATTAAAACGGCCAAATAACCAATTTGCAGGGGGTTGAATGAGCTAAACTTTGGCCAACACCCAAATGGTGATCGAAAAGGTTGAAATTGAAGATTTGGACAAATCTTACTGCCCAATTAATTAATGCTTTGTATTGATTCTTCTGTTCCTTGCAAAAGGGATGACTGAGAAGCATCTATTTAATAATATGCAAAATGATGCACTCCGCAGCATTCCAACGTTTTGCACGTTCATGTCCTCATGTTTCTGTTTATAGGAGCATGAGCATACCATGGATGAGTCTCATTCAGGACCACCATTTCTTATTTGTATATATATGTTAAATAGGTAAAGTGCCATTGGAACAAGATGTTTAATAACTTAAAGTTGCTATGAACAATCTTTTATATATAACCACTGCTTAATTTGTAACGCTTAACTGCTGGCTTGTTAGAGGAGATTGATCAGGTTGCATTTCAAGTAGGTATTAATTAGGGTGCTGTGATAGTGCTGGGAAAATTAGGTCGACGATCACATCATTAAAGTACTGCATAATATGGGCTAAGCTCATGTACTTATCCACATTGAGCTATTAAAGTTGAGGCTACAAAGATTGCTTCTAATTTTGGAGCATTTTTTTAATTATTCCAACATTTAATCATTTATATTTTATATGTTAAAACATGTTTTTTACGTTGTACATGCAAAATGTGCAGGATACCGTACAATGATTATTAATGCTTTGGAGTTATCCTTCTGTTCCTTGCAAAAGAGGTGACCTACAAGCACCTATTTAAATAGCATACATTACTTGATCACACACAAATTTCATGTAGAGGGTGAAGGAGAGAGAAATCCATAGATATGGAAGTAGGTCAAGCGCTCCGCATGAATGCAGGAATAGGAGAAAGCAGTTATGCAGAAAACTCCTTACTGCAGGTAACATAAAAGGCACCAAAGGCAAAAACTTAGTAAACCGCATTGGTAACTTAAAACGACATCAACAAACAACTACAACTTAACTCAGTCTTAAATCTAAAACTAGCTACTTGAGGTACAAATTTATAATTATATGATTATATGAGATAGTTGTTAATTTGTTGTGTGCTGTTCCTTTTGGAGAACGTGTTTTTATTTTTCATTTGATGCTGTTAAGTGTTAATTAATTAGATACTACTTCATACTAACTGTTTAAGAACATGATGTACAGAAAAATGTGATATCTTTGACTAAGGGCGTTGCAGAGGAAGCTATAAGTGACTTGTATTGCGGCACATTGCCAACTAGCTTGGCAATTGCAGATTTGGGCTGTTCTTCAGGGCCTAATACATTGTTTTTAGTTTCTGAACTTATCAAGGCAGTGGAGAAGCTTTGTCAAAAGCTGAACCACGAGTCTCATGAATACCAAGTGTTCTTGAATGATCTTCCTGGAAATGACTTTAACACTGTCTTCCAATTCCTAGGAAGTTTCAAACAGGAATTAAGAAATGAAATGGAGGGCAGTAGTGGTAGTCCATGTTATTTCAGTGGAGTTCCCGGTTCTTTCTATGGCCGGATTTTTCGTAACAAGAGCTTGCATTTTGTCCATTCCTCTTACAGCCTTCATTGGCTATCTCAGGTACTTCCTTAACTCTTAATTTTCAAAGTGTAACTTCGTTTAATATTATTTTTGTTGATTAGGTTCCTGAAGGGATAGAGAACAACAAAGAGAACATTTATATGGCCAGTACAAGCCTACCAAACGTCTTGAGGGCTTACTACGAACAATTTCAAAAAGATTTTTCATGCTTTCTGAGGTGTCGTGCAGAGGAACTTGTGGGAGAGGGACGTATGGTTCTAACATTCTTGGGAAGAAGAAGCGAGGATCCTTCTAGCAAGGAGTGTTACTACATTTGGGAGCTATTAGCTACTGCTCTGAGTGACATGGTTTTGGAGGTACATGTTCTAGCTGTTCTTTGAGGCTAAATAAAGCTTCCTAGAAAATCCTAAAAAATAGATCTATGTTCATGATCGTTATGTCATAGTGGAATAACTATATTCTATATATATCAACCTCTTTATGCAGGGACTCATTAAAGAAGGGCAATTGGATCCTTCAACCTTCCTCATTATACACCATCTCCATCTGAAGTAGAATTGGAAGTCATAAAAGAAGGCTCATTCAACATCAATTCCCTAGAGACATCTGAAGTGTACTGGAAGCCTTCTAGCAAGGAGTGTTGCTACATTTGGGAGCTATTAGCTACTGCTCTGAGTGACATGGTTTTGAAGGTACATGTTCTTGCTGTTCTTTGAGGCTAAATAAAGCTTCCTAGAAAATCCCAAAAAATATACCTATGTTCATGATAGTTATGCCATAGTGGAATAACTATAGTCTATATATATCAACCTCTTTATGCAGGGACTCATTAAAGAAGGGCAATTGGATCCTTCAACCTTCCTCATTATACACCATCTCCATCTGAAGTAGAATTGGAAGTCATAAAAGAAGGCTCATTCAACATCAATTCCCTAGAGACATCTGAAGTGTACTGGAACCCTTCAGCATTGAATGCTGGTGAATAAAATGTTGCCAAGTTGGTGAGGGCCACGGTTGAACCTTTGCTTGTTACAAGTTTTGGTGAAGGTATCATCAATGAGGTTTTTTGCAGATACCAGAAAATTTTAGCTGATCGTATGTCTAAGGAGGAAATTGAGTTCATCAATGTGACTGTTTCTCTGATCAAAAAAGTTGATCAACCTTGTATCTACACCATGAGTTATAGTGTAATAATTGTGCGCCGATAGAAAACACTGGGCTGTAAGAAACACATAATCTCTCAATAAAAAGGTATGAAATATTATGTATTTGTCTATATATTCCTTGATGGAGCCCCCAGGCTGCGATGAGTAGATGACCATAGAAAAACGAAAACTTAAAATTTCAGCAAGTTCTACACTTGCAGTTTAAGTAGATAATATAGTTTTCAATCGTCGGAGTCAGTAGCGATTCATGTACTATGAAGTGAAACTCGGTAATTTATACCATTGATGATTTTTTTTCTCTTTCAATATGTAGCATCTAGCATATGTATATATGGTAAAAGTAAAAAAAATTAAAATGAAAATAAAATTTTAAAATACATATAAGTTTATCAGAGTCAGAACAGAGTATAAAACTGCATGGTTTTGCTCCTTTTAAGAGAAAAAAGAAAAGACCAAGCGTGCAAATTGTTAGTTAGGCAGTTTGATCGACATTCTATTCCACTACGCTCTGTACAGAGAAGGTTCATATTCTCTCATGGTGTCTTCTCTCTTTATCCATCACCGCTCCATATCAGTTCTATCTTTCCCTCTCTCTCTCTCACACTGTTTCAAAATGTGTTTTTAGGGTTCAATGTGATAGAGACCAAAATAAATAAAGAGCTAAATTGTAATTTTAGTTGTTTAAGCAGCGGTATAATTGTATTTTTGTATTTTCCAAATGGGCTACTTAGGCTAGCTCCCCTGTATATCTGATATAGTCCATGATGAACATGGAAACTGCTCCTCCTTCCTCTAATTTCTCTGATTTCTCTTCTTCTCTATGATTCTTTCTCTTTCTTTTGCTAATTTCCTCAAATAACCATAAATACCAAAAAGAATATATCACAATGTTACAATGTAAATGTTTAATATACTGTATAAGTTTATTTCTGTTTTTGAATCATTGATATAGGATGTTTGAAAATCAGTAGCTATTCACAAATTTATAGAATTTTAATGGGATGTTATTGAAGATTTTACAGTAGTTGAGGAATTTGATTAGTCTTTGTATGTAAGACTATGACATATAGAACAGTACAAGTAAAATATTTTTCATTGAAGGTTCTATATGATCCATCCAGGTTAGGTAGATCTGCATTTTGTAATGGGTAATTATAAAGACATTGTTTGCTACAATGATCTTCAATGTACCATTATGCCCAAAACCATTTTCAATGGAATATATATCTATTACAATGTTCCTACTTCTATTTGAACAAGATTGAGCTATTGTCTGCTTAACCATTAACCAAACCCATCAAGAATTGCATCTGTTTGTGAACCTAGTGAAGTTTTCAATCAATTGCTTATGATAAATATTATTAATCATTCAACAGTAGTTATTTATTATTTAATAATATTATTAATTATTTACTAAATTGAATATTAACAATATTCATTATTAAGTATTAAATATTATTTAACAATTAATATATATTAAAATAAAATATTTGAAATTATTAATTATTAAATAATATCTAACATTAAATAATATATATTGATAAATATTAGTAAAATTTCAACATAAATCGTTATAGTCTCTGACGATTCACGTTGAAATTTTACCAAAACTTGAATCGTTAGAAATTCTGGCGATTTATGTTAAAATTTTAACAAAACGTTAATCGTTGGAGATTCTAACGATTTATGTTAAAATTTTACTACAACATGAATCTTTGATAATTTATGTTGAAATTTTACTAATATTTATCAATATATATTATTTAATATTATATATTATTCAATAATTAATACTTTCAAATATTTTATTTTAATAAATATTAATTTTTCTGTTACAAGTCACTTACGCCATTCGGTTCTGTGTTCACTAGTTAAGTTTATCATATTAAATTTAATTTCTTTTTAAGTTAATGTCATACGTGCTCTTTTTTCGGTTTCCCTTGTCATATTTATCATAGAAAACTATAAATTTTTTAAGCTCCTTACAATTACATCTATTTTTTGACATATGTAGCAGCGGACAAGATTTTGGTGAAAATAAAACTCAACAGCCACAAAAATTATGCTTCAATCAGCGGCAACAGTCACAAAGGCTAAGTTCCAATTATTTACACTAGTTCACCAGGTCATACACCTTGTTGATTCCATGTAATAAGACAGGTAATGCTTCAGTGGTAGGAGTTATTTATTTTGGCCATTGAGAACTTGAGAGCCATTACAAGAGAAACTAAACTAAAGAAAGTCAGTAAAATTATTTAAACTGACTCCTCAACAAATTTTAGAAGTCATCTTACCTGGAATTCCAGAAATGAATGTGCAACTTCAGAACTTTGGGCTCGTTCTATTCAGTCTTCTGAAAAGGTTATTGCAGAGGCTTTAGCTGCAAGGATGGAAGCTTTGGGCTCGTTCTACAAGATGTGTGCCAACTTCTCTCATCTTGTACTTCGTGGTCCCCTTCATGGCTTCCTAGAGGAAAATAAGGTTTCCCTTCAAGCAGGAACTAGGCTGATAGAAGCAATTTATGTTAACTCTTCAACGTAGTGTGGCCTCTCTACATCCTGTCATGCAGAGGGTGTGCCTGTCTTGATATGTGAATTGATGTGAATGAAACTGCTGGTCATTTTTTCCTTGTGCTTGTTGTGATTTTGCTAGAAATGAAGGTTGACCTTCATAGTTTTATATAAAAGATGAGAGAAAATCATAAAAGGAAATGAGAACATCATCAGCCTGCATGCTTAAAGAGGGCTTGAATAAAATTTTTGTTGGTGTGTAATGTGGTTGCAACTAGAATAAGGAAGGATAACCTGAAAAAATGACATGATGTAGAAGAAGGAACATAATAGAAAAGAAAGAAATTATATGGTGTTCAGTCGGATGACTTTTTTCGTCTGTTTAAAGATGGGTGATTTATTATTTTCACTTAGTTTCTGCTGTGTGTGTGAGTGTTTTGCCATATCTTTGGTTATTAAGTTTTCTCAGCATTTTTTTATTTTTTTTTATCAATCTTCTCAGGTACTTAAATCATATAGGAGTAGTTTGGATGGCTTACACTCAGAGTGGTCGCCTGCATTCAACTTAATTACTTTTGTGAGGTTCAACTTAATAAGGTAGACATCAAACTGAGTTCTAGTTTTATTTCTAGGTACTATTTCTTCTAGGTAATGTTATGTATTTTTTATATTTTATTATTAGTCTTTTAATGTTATACCAAGCTATTGCGTTAAATGCAGTAAGATTTATGAAGCAAGAATATCCAATCATGAATCTTATGGTTTGTAGACTCTAGCTCAAATATTTTCTTTTTTGTCCATTCTTGGGAAGAAGAAGTGAGGATCCTTCTTGCAAGGAGTATTGCTACATTTGGGAGCTATTAGCTGCTGCTCTGAGTGACTTGGTTTTGAAGGTACCTGTTCTGTTCTTGGAGGCTAAAAGTTTCTTACTAAACCCAAAAAAGAAAAAAAGTTAATTTTTCCATATTTCTATACCATGGGGGATTCAGCAACCCATGATTGTTAAGCCATTGGGGGATTCAGCAACACTAGGTTATAGTTTATACCAATTGCTATTTCCTTTCTCCATTTAGTAAGAGGAAACTTTTCAAACACTAGGCAATGCCATTTTGAATTAGTAAAATTTTAACTGGAGAATAAGACATCAAATATCTATGTAGGAACTCGTTGAAGAAGAGCTATTGGACTCCTTCAACATTCCTCGATACACACCAACGCCATCTGAAGTACAATTGGATGTCATAAAAGAAGGCTCATTCGCCATAAATCGCCTAGAGACTTCTGAATTGAACTGGAATGTTTATGACAGTGAATTTAGCTTGCCTGAAGCAATGAACGATGGTGGATACAATGTTGCAAAGTACATGAGAGCAGTAGCTGAACCATTGCTTGTTAGCCATTTTGGTGAAGGTATCATTGATGAGGTTTTCTGCAGATAATGGGAATTATTGCTGATCGTATGTCTAAGGAGAAAACTGAGTTCATCAATGTGACTGTTTCTCTGACCAAAAAAAATATGAGCAAGCCTGTATTAATATTATGAGTAATCTTGCCAATCACTTAATTGTGTGACTAGTTCTTTGAATTAATGGAACATGTTCTATATTATCAATTTTCAAGTATTTTTAATGAAAACCTTGAATATTTTTAATGAACAAATTGAAGTGTTATGTTCAAGTTATAAGAAGGACATACTCTAAATATAATCTTTTAAAATGTATGTATTATTTATTTTTATTTTTTTGTCAAATAATTATTTTATCCAACAACTTAGACTTGAAATAAGTTATGATCTTGTATAAGTTTTTACATATTGTAAAAATAAAACTTTAATATTATGTAAAAGAATTATATTTTATCCTATAATTTAAATAGTGAGAAAACCCCAAGAATTACTTCTATGATGGGAGGCCCTAAGCTTAGATGAGTAGATGAACATGGAAATACATGATTGGCATACCATTGTATAGGAAGAAGAGAAAGGTAAGGAAAAGCTAGAGTTTGAGAAAGTGAAGTTATATATAAATATATGATCATGTATGATGGGCCATGTTAATTTACCATCGTGCCAACATATCCTGTTGCTTTTCGTTCCCCTGTAATTATTTAGTTCTTGGTAGCTCCTCTTTGTGCGGTGCATATGCCCGTAATGGTCGTAATGGAAGTTTGACAAAAACATAAATGGATTTGGAAAATTAAGTCTATCACTTCCCTCTCAAATCTCAAGCATGCAATGCAGGGGACCAGCTTGTTTATGTAATCTTCTTCTTTCTCTTTCTTACTTTTTTTTGTCCCTGATAGTCACGTCTGTGCTTTCTTACGTGTATGCATATGCTTTTGTAGGTTTGCTAATGAAATTGTATGATCAAGATCTATTATCTAAACTTTACTTAATATTAGCAAATTTCATTATAAACAATTATTTAGATCAAAACTTACCACCAATAGTATTTCATTTGGACAATGAAAAATCATAATATATTTTAAATATTTTCACATATTAATTAAAGTGACATATAATATTCTCAATATCCCCGATTACTTTTATAATTATTAACACGTAACTTATGAAAATTCATTAGACCCACAAAAATTCAATCAAAATAAAAGTTATTTTTGTAAATCCTCCAATTTCCCTTACACTCACATATATTTGCTAACTTAGGCTTCCGTGACAAATTCGGATACCGATTGACCTCGTCTTTCTCTTTGAATATTTCAAGTACAGAACCACGTAGAAGCAAACTCACAGGCACATAATTTTCACATAATTGCTCTAACAGTTTCCTTATTATCAGTTATAATTAGGTAATAATCCATTTTATTTGTACTTCAGAGACAGACAAAATAGCCAACTATGATTTGATTGCTTGTACATGTCTCAGAAGTAGAACTAACCTCTCCTCCATCGTTTCAAAGGGGAAGGCTACCCCACTATTGGCTCTCCCACAGGCCACAACTTGGATGACACGCGTAAAGCACCCATAACTTCTGTTTTTGCCAACAAGACATCATTCATGTACTCTGACAAATTATTATTGAACCCAAGTTTGATTTGATAGACTCAAATTGCTTCGCTTCAATTCAGTTCAACGCAAATCCCATCAATGAGTTTCAGCTCAACACAACACTTTAGGCTGCTCAACTTTTTGAATAGCTTTGCTTATATATTTGCACGGACCAAACCAACTAAAGAAATTTATACCAGAAAAAAAAAAGAAAAATTAAGTGATTCTCCGAAATGCTAAATATACGGACCAAACTTTTTCATGAATAAACATCTCATAATACGATTTGGATCACATATGTTAAAATAATGTATACTTTTCAGCGTTACTTTCTGTAAATAGCTCATCTATTATCCTTTTAATTAGTTCTTTTGGCCATAAATTTATTAATTTCTTAATTATAACTTTGATTAACTCCTAAACTATAATTTATAACAGTTATTTTATATTATAAATATATATTCTTGGTATAAGAAATATTCCTTCAATTCACTCACAATTTTCTTGAATTTTTTCCTTTCTCTTTGAAGTTTTACATAATATCATAGCGGGTTTGATCTAAATTCAAGTCCAATCTTGAGCTGCTTAGCAGAAGTTCAAACCTCAACTTTATTATTATCTCTTTTTTTTTCTCTAGCCATAATTATCTATTTTCTCATTCTAGTTATTTACTCACTATTTTCTTTATCCCTAATTACTTATTTCATTTAATGAATAGCTCAATCTCTCTCCTCTTCTTCAAGCCTCTTTTGTTATAAGATTTGATGGCTCAAAGGGTTTGACAGCTCAAATATATTCATGTGAATTATCTCACTGTGTCTCTTTCTAGCGATGTTACTTTTATTTTTCTAGAAAATTTAGTTGTCCTTTTTTCTAGAGATGCTTGTTTTATTTTTCTAGCAAGAATATTGTTCAGAAGTACTATTCAAGGGTCCCGTTGCTATAGCCTCTTTTTTTTCACATCTAATCCAGGCTGCATGAATATATTAGTTGATGTTCGTCAAACGGATTGAAACTTGAACTATAACTTCTCATGTTGTTGTAAGTGAGGGAGAGTTTTGAGATTGTTAATTCAATTTTACTTGTAACAAGCTTGGAACATATTATCTATATGCTCCAGCTTGAGGGAAAGTATTAGAATAATAAATAGTTTTTAGCATTCATTTTCTTGATTAGCTCCTTGACTATTTTCTTAATTAGCTATTTTAACTATAAATTTGTTAGTTTATTGATTATAACCTTGATTGACTTTTAAATTGCAGCTTGTAATAGTTATTTTACACTATAAATATATGTTCATGGTGTGAGGAATACTCACTCAATTCACCCATAATTCTTTTCAATTTCTCTCTTTCTCTCTAAAGTTTTACAACATACATTATTTAAGATCTAATTTTAAGATTTGAATCACACACATGATTTAAGATTTAACTTTTCCTCGTTAAGTCAAATTATAATTTTTTTTCTTTTTGAAATAATAACATAAAACATAACTGATAAATATGACATAAATAAATAAAATATAATTTTTTTTCACGAGACACTCACAAGAATAAAAAATAAACACGAATCATATTAAAGATAAAATAAAAATTATATATATTTTTTATTCTAGATCATGGAAGGACTCTTATCAGGAAGAATTTTTAAAACAAAAATTAGGTTATAATAAAAATTAAGATTAGAGTTAAGATTATAGTTTGAGTTAGCAATAAGATACAAATATGATATATTTTAAAAAAATATTGAAAATTAATTAAAATTTAAAAAATGTACATGATAAGGATTCTAAAAAAATGGGTCACTGGGGGAGAGAGAAGTCAGGGAAGAGAGAGAAAAAAAGTTAACAAACTTTTCTTTTTTATTTAAATTTTTTATCTTTATTTAATAAATCAAAAATATTTTTTAATTTTATATAACACTACTTATTAATTTTTATTTGAAAATCTTTGAATAAATTTTTAACTTCAAGTCTGACATATAAATATGACGTAAATTCTTCAAATATAAGACCATAATAATATGAGTTCATGTCAAAAGATTATAAGATATTTTACCTATATTTTAATTTTTTCTTCTTCATAAAAAAATAAAATGTATCGGGCACCGTGCACGTAATAAATGACATCAACTCCTCACAAAGTAGAAAGTAGAAATGATTTGTGTTTTAGTAATTAAAATGTAAGAATGCAATAAAGAAATTGCAGTTGGATTGACTTGTCATGAGGATAGCACTAACATCCCCAGTTCTGACTTCTGATATAGGCTTACTGGCTAGCTAGCTTTTCTTTTCCACCACTCACACCATAATCATAACCAAGACACTCATATGTAATGTAAATGCATTCTGAACTACCATTATATCCAATCTATTATTTCTTATTAATAAAAAAGGACATCATACAGGATAAGTACTGTTTGGTTAGTGGTCACATTATAAAAGGTGATTCTTAAAATGAAAAGGTTAAAAGAAAAGAAAAAAAAACTAACCCAATTGTTAATAATTAATCTAATAAATATTACAAATGTATTTTTTTTTTTTTAAAAAAAGAAGAAGAAGAAGAACTATTGAAAATTTCCTTTAAAAGGAGACCATATATACCTTCACCAAGTAGAAAGTCACATTCCAACCAAGATGGATGTTGAGAAAGTGTTCCACATGACTGGAGGAATTGGCAAAACTAGCTATGCAAATAATTCCACTCTGCAGGTTCTCTTCTTACAATTATACTGTTCCTAATAATTTTTCTGATTATATGTACTGTACTTGTATGAGTATTCATATTTTCCCTTTCTTTCATTTTTTATACAGAAGAAGGCATCTGACAAGGTGAAGCACATAATTATAGAAACAATTCAGGAGCTTTACATTACAACAACTCCAAAAAGCTTAGGCATTGCTGATTTAGGCTGTTCTTCTGGACCCAACACCTTGTCAATCATCAAAGATATTTTTGAAGCTATTGAAGAAACAAGCCATAAAATCCTGCACCCAGTTCAAGAATACAGATTCTACCTTAATGACCTTCCAACAAATGACTTCAATTCAATCTTCAAGGCCTTGCCAGAATTTCATAGAATTCTCAAGCAAGAAAGAAATGGTATTAATGGGAGTCCCACAATTTTCATGGGAGGTTACCCTGGTTCTTTCTATGGAAGACTTTTCCCAGATAGTACTTCCTTGCACTTTGTCCATTCTTCCTATAGTCTGCACTGGCTTTCCAGGGTAAATTAAAAGACATAAATGAGACCCATCAATTTCTATTTGCTTTTGCATGTATTTGTAGGGCCTTGTTGAATTATGTCACATATATTTGCAGGTTCCTCTGGGTCTCTTTGATGAGCAGGGCAAGCCAATAAATAAAGGCTGCATTTACATCTCAAAATCCAGTCCTCCAGTTGTGTCCCAAGAATACTCTAAGCAATTTAAGGAGGACTTTTCCATGTTCCTTCGGTCCCGGTCTGAGGAAATTGTTTTGGGAGGAAGAATGGCTTTGGTTTTGTTAGGGAGAAGAGGGCCAGAACATGTTGACAGAGGCAACTCTTTCTTCTGGGAACTCCTTTCTCGATCCTTTGCCATTTTGGTTTCAAAGGTACTTTTTTTTTAACATAATAACTAATCAGTATAAGAGTAAAACTAAAGTTGAACGCAGAAGAATATCTTTTGCAGAAGCATTCAACTTAGTTGTCACAGAACAAAATTTGCACTTTTAAAAGAACTGCATGAAACATCACCATACATTGACATTGTTATTTTCTTTTTCTAAGGGAGAGATTGAACAGGACAAGGTTGATTCTTATGATGTACATTTCTATGCACCATCCAGAGATGAAATTGAAGATGAAGTGAGAAAAGAGGGAAGTTTTGTATTAGACAAGTTAGAGATGTTTGAGATTGACAGAGAAGACAAAGGCAGTGAGAGCTATGGCACTTTGGTTGCAATGACAGTTAGGGCCATCCAAGAATCAATGATTTCTGAACACTTTGGAGATGGAATTTTAGACACTTTATTTGACAACTTTGCCAAATTAGTGGATGAAGAAATGGATAAGGATGAGATCAAGCCCATCACTTTTGTTTTGGTTCTAAGAAAAAAATATATTTGAATGTCAAAAATAATCACTTAATGATTCTCAACCATTTGTGAACCATTTGTGAGCTATGGCACTTTAATTTTGCATTTTGGATACAGGCTGCAATTTCATGAGCCGAGCAGCCCACTACTATTTGGATATTGATAAAATTAATTATAACATTTATTGGAGGTGGCCCCATAGTTTGGATAAACGGCTCAAATCAACTATTTGTGTTTTTCTTTTTCAGTATCAAAATAAATAAATATTGTTCCGTACACATAAACATTATAGTAATTGCGTGTGTTGTTTTATGCACACAAGGGCTCAAGAGCAATATTTTTTTTCTGTTTTTATTAATGCACGTATACTTATAATATATATGTATGTGTGATAAAGATCTTCTCATGTTCGAGAAAATCATGTAAGAAAGAGAAATTTTTTCATGAAATCTAATGAATTGGTCCAAAAAAAAACACAATCAATTTTGTCAAAATTTGCCTTGATACTAGGAATAAATTAAGTGAAGAGACAATAGTTATTAAACTTAACCTTTCAATGTACATTTTGTTTGTTAGTGATCATATTTTTGAATAAGTTAATTTTAGAGATTTCTGTGATTTTATTCTTCAGATTAGATAACAAAAGTTTTAACAAATCGTCACTAAAAGACATTAATCAAGAAGAAAACTAATATCTGTGCTGCTACTTTACAGGCATGGTCGATTTCTGAATCGGCTTAATTACCAAAGATTTGTTATAATAAACATGAGGTGGCCACTTTTAAACTACTTAATCAAATTTACAAGTAAGTTGATCTTATCCCATTTCAAGTTTAGAGTTGTATATATCTATGTAGCTTTCACGTTGCAAATCCTACCCAATCTATTGTTAGTCAACAATTAAATGTTTTAATACAAACCGCCCTAGTTTTCTATGTTTTTCCTTCTCTCCAAGCTTTCTGAAAAATAATAATAATAATAATAATTGGGTGGGCGGAGAATGCCATCATGCCATTTCTTGGCAGCAGCCCCCCCAATCTAGCTATTTTCTCTTTTTTGTTTCTTTTTTTGTTTTTTGAATTTTTGAATAAATTGATCTCATATGTGTATTATTATTATAGCCGATTTTGAGTTTCTTGTCATATATAGAATGAACATTTTTTTTCTCCCTCTTTGGGAGTCTATGGTTCTCATGAAGGGAGGCCAATTTTTACTTACAAATTTTTTATTTATTAAATTTAATAAATATTTTTTAGACACCCGTTAAATATATTTTTTTACTTATATCTCTGAATGCTGATATTTGAAAGTAACTTTGATATTCATTATTTTTCACTTAATAATAGATAAGTGTTACGTATCCTTTTCATTTTATCCGAACCAATCATAAAATAAATTAGATTAATACAATATATATTTTTATGATTGGAAAGGAAATCGAGAAGTTTTTCATGAATAGTAGAGTCGAGCAAAAAGACTAAAGATCAAAAGACATGTTTTCTTAAAGAATTGTCTTATGCAGGGGGGAGTTTACAACAGAATTGCCAATTATGATTATAAAAATAAAGCAATCCCAATGATGTACATTTACCAACCTGAATAATACTTATACCAAACTACCAAGCAGTTTGAAGTTTTGAATTTTCATTCAGTATCAGGCAACTTATTCCCAATAAAGTGGATGACAAAACCTATATATATATATATGTGTGTGTGTTTAGCATGCTCTGTTTTCGTTCTTGTCAGTAAATCCACGTTGCTGTACCCAGGGACCCCTACTTACTTGATATGGCATAGTTTTCAGCTGGCACATGGTTTTGTACAATATTAAGCATTTCTTTTTCAAGTCTGCTATTATTGATTTCCTGTCCTTTTTTTTTTCTTTTTAATTGGGTTCCTGTTAGAGCAACTTGGTTTCTTGTCAATCACACAAAACTAAACATTGGGACTTACAAACCTTTGAAACAGAGACAGACAATTTATGTTCCAAGTTTTCCATAACAGTGTGATCTGTGACTGTGCTGTAAAATAAGCAAGGATTTCTTTTTGTCCTACACCCTGTTTTCCTCTGTTTCTATTGGCTTAGAATGTACATATATCTGGCAGTGTGGCATTATCTCCTCCTATGATTGTTGTTCGTTTGCATATCAAAGTACCATCTTGAAAAAGGATAACATCTTTACAATTATGGGTTATTGTGAAAACTATCAGTTTTGGGATCCCAGTCTTCCTTCTCTTTTTGTACTTTAATTTGGGTTAGGAAGCAAAAATTATCAGCATTATAAAGCTCCAACATGCATAATTCTGCAGGCAAATTTTTTTGAATTTGCTCATGTTCCACTTCTCAAATGGGGCCAGTAAAGCACAAGAAACCGATTGATCAATCTAGCAAATTCTAATATTACATTAGGTTTTTGATTTTGCAATATTCTTATTTTAATCAAATTTGAGAATTGTGAGCTGACTTAAGGGAATAAACTCACTAACCATATAAGAGACCATGTATAACTTAGAGCCTTAGAATATAAATTAGATTTGAAGTTAATGGATAAGAGAATCTAATGGTTGAACCAAATTTTGTCTGGTTCCTAAAACATAGTTATAACTAGGTCTTTTTTTTCTGTAATTTAATAAAAAAGAAGTGGATTTTGGAATAGCTTTTCAAGCAAGTAGGACCCTAATATAGACATATTAAAGCTGGTTAGTAGTAGACAGATGGGAAAAAAGCCAAATACTGTGAAAGTGTTGGCTCTCAATTATTCTTCTCAAAGTTAAAGACCTTCCGCAAAACAACAAATTATGAGAAATAACATTTCATTTTTCATCATCATCATCAACGCATATAATTGAAGGTCTTCAACTTTGGAGAATAATGCAGGGCTATTATCTAACAAAAGGCTGTCTTTTTGCAAACACCTCTCCAACTAATGGATTAAGAGCAGCAACCAGCTGCTAGATTAAATTTAACACTCAAACTTTGAAGATGTAAATTCCTTCAATAAAGCAAGTGTTTGTTGATAACCACTACCACTATATGCACCATACACAACATGCCTAACTATGTTCCTTCTGCAAACAATAGAGGAAAATTACACCGACAAAAATGAAAGGAATGAAGGCAAAGAAATGGGCTAGAAGGTGTTTGATAATGTTCCTCATTGAAGGTTAATGAAAGCAAAAGTTGCTATATAAGTTGGGTTATATAGTTTATATAATCCCATGAGATAACTAATCAACCACCCCAATAGTCATTCATTGTGGAAATAATGATGACTACCCCAATATAAGGGTATTGTGAAAAGGAGAGGAAAAGTTTGGTAGGCCTATTGTCTAATAAACAAAGGTCATAAAAATCAAGATTCTAAACTTGAGAATGATCTTATAGGACAGTGAAAGTTTAAAGGACAATCTGAAAAATTATCATCATACAAAGTTTACAATGATTTTATCAAAAAAAAAATTTACAATGTTTAGCTAGTGTTAATTATCCACTAGAACTTCCTTTTGCTTGAGAAAAAGCACATCAAAACTTTATAAGAAGGACAATGCTATCATGCTTTTCCTTTCTCAAGAAAATCAAGCTTATAGTTTGATAATCATTATGCTTATAATTTTGAAATTTGATAGTTTAACAAGTCATTTATAGATTGAATACACACAGTGATAGTACTGCATAAAAAGATTAGTATTCTCTCTCTCAGAAAATTAAAAGCTGTACATGACAGTGGAATTGGTGGCATTAACTCAAAAAGATTATAAAAGAAATAGCTACCATTCTTTTTTTTTAAAATTAACTGCAATAGTGCAATATCCTCTTACAATTTTTCTTCTTCTTTTTTTTTTTTTTTCTTTTTTCATAAACTAATTAGTTCGGCGATTCAGCTCTGGCTTTTGACAACAATGGCTAACGACTCCTCCCGGAGAAACTTCATTTGCTTTGCGATGAAATCTTCTATTGTACGCTGAAACTCCTCGTTGCTCAGATTATCTTCCGGATACAGATTTTCCGGTGGATTGTGTCCGGAGTTGGCATTGTTCAGGAATTTCTCTGTTTCCGATCGTCGGAGTTCTCTTTTAGACTCCATTGTGTTGTTTGGCTTGAATTTCTCCGATTGAGTCCTGCGATAGACTTTAGGAAAGTCCAAATCAATTTCCGTTTCTCTATCCTTAACCGTACACGTGTCGATTTCAGCTTGATCCTCAAGCATATGAGAAGTCACATTCAAATTCAACTCTGAGATAATTTGTTTGTCGTGATACTCGAACTCCTCTGGCTCACGCGACGGATTATCAGTCTCTGATGGAGACTTGGTAGCATCTCCTCCGCTATTCTTTAAAAATTCTTCGTAGATTTCCGTCTCCGCATTGTCGCTGCCGGAGGTTTCACCGTTTACTAGACCGGATTTGGCCACCAGAGTAATAATGATCGCGTTGCCAATTATAAAAACGAAGAGAGGACTTCCGATGAGGCCGTAAAGTCTCCTAGCGTATTCGCCGGAGATTTTGACGGCCAAAGGAAGCAGAGTGAAGATCCACGAGAGAATAACCACCGCGATGCAGATTTCTACGGTGCGAAACAACTTGGCGATGGTTTGCAAGAGATTGTACCTTCTCATAGCACTTGCCTTCTCTGCTTTAACGTTGTCGAAGTCAAATGCATCCATGGCGGCAGAGAGAACGAGATGCACTTTCTGAATTTAAAGAGGTAAATTATTAATTTAAGGAAAGATAGTGTGGTCTGTTTACAAAGTTTGGCTGTTTGGCAGGGACTGATTTTCCTGGAAAGTTGAGAGGAAAATTAACAAAAAGGAAATAGAAATGAAATTGAGATCTAGGAGTGAACGGAGAATAGGTCTCTGTCTGTCTCAATCTCTGGGTTTCCGTCTGTGTTTACAAACAATTACTCCAATTTCAGAGAACTGAGCCTGTGCTGTACAACATATCTTAGTCTTATATAGACTTCTCCTGCTCTCAAAATTCAAAAACATAAACTAATTAAAGGACAATTATACCCCAAAATTTCAGTATATGTTAATGACATTAAAGGGACATTTTAGTTTTTTTACATTTTTAAAGGAATACTTATATAATAAAACTAAAAACATGCATTATGTTTTAATTAAATATTAAACTTCAATAATGAATCAATTGAAATGTACTTTAAATGTATTCGAACATTATTTAGTGTTTAAATTAAAAAAATACTTTTAACAAAATTATACTCCATGATGGTTTTAGTGGGAAAAGGCTTAAGGAGTCATTAGAATCTGCGTGAAGGTTTGATGAGATAAGAGATGCGGCATTTCACGTGAGTCCGGGGCATCAGTACTCACTACTCAGTTTTCAGTATTAAGTACAAAGTAGGAACCCTCCCTCGTGCTGGTCCCTTCATTGGTTAGAAAGGAGTGAGGGGACTCTTCCATGGAGTATACCAATTCAACACCTCCTACCTATAACCCTCTAACCCTATCATTCTATAACATCTGATTTTGACACTGTCATAATTCATGAGTCCAAAAATAAAAAAATTAAATACTTGAAGTAAAAATAATAATTTTATTTACAAATTGTAAAAATTAAGTTAATTTATGCATTAAAAATTTGAGATACACATTATATAATTCATATTCTTTTCAAGATTATTTAGGAATTTTAATTTTTTTGGGTAGAACTTATATTCATGGAGCCACTTGCTTGTGTGTTCACATGTCCCTGAATGTTATTGTAGGGTAAATTTATCCTTTTAATTTTTAATTATTCATTTTTTGATAAAATAAATTATTTCATATTTTTCTCTACATTGTATTCCTGTATGATTAGAAAAATAACCCATCCAATTCAATTATGAATTATGTAAGTTTTTTAAATGAATGCAGAATTTTAAATCAGATTTTTTTTTTTTTTTTAAAAAGTGAAGATGTATCAGCACATTTTTCATTAGTTATTTAATTGTAACTATCAATTTGTTAGTTTATTTTATTTTCATTAATTATTAAATATATTTTATTAACTTATTGTCAACATTTGAAGATTTAAAGATATCAGCTAATTTAATTGTTAAAATCATTATATTATATATATTAAGAATATGAAATTAAATCTAATAGTTATATGGGATATGAGATTTACATAGGACATAATTATTTTTTGTTATCTTATCTGGTCCAAAGAACGAAAAAAAAAAAATAGTCAGAAAAGTAAATATAATCCCAAGTTGTGACTAATCTGTTCCATAATTTCTTGACTGATCTACATGTACGTAGTTTAGGTACCAGCTAGGCTATTTAAAATACCTTCTGCCCACAAGCCCGTAGCAGGACTATCCTTCTATATCAGCAAGTGCCAAGCTGGCCCTTTGACTTGGTTTTTGATGTCCTTTGTTTTCATTTGTCCCACATGATCGTGGACGCCCCACTTCCAATGTACGTAGGGTACATCCATGTCCGCCAATTTTATTTTTTTTATTCTGTAGATAAAGTACAGTGGTAGGATCGAACCCGAGATTGAAGGATGTTTGTTGCCATTTTTCTTGGCTAGCTAGAGAGAATTTTTGTTTAGAGCTAAATTTTGAATCAAAACTTAAATGATTCGAATTTATATAGTGATACAAATTTAAACTGAAATTTGAATTTAATTACAATTTTAAATAGTCTAATTCGATAAATTTGAATTGTTGCAAGTGATTAGAGTGTATAACTCTTCTAAGGTTTTCGATCTTCACTTTCAAGTTTAGATGATAATTTCATCAATCATATAGAATATTTGTTTAGGAAACTTTCAAGTTGTGTTCGGGTTTAACTCAACCTTATTTGTTATTCTTACCTATAATTTTAGTAACACATATATATAAAATAAAATAAATTGATATATGCACACAAGTCGTTTAGTTTTTGAAAAGAAAATATTTTTAAATGTCTAGTAATTCATAAGTAACTGTTAGTAAAAACAATCACTTACTGTCAAATATTTATTTATTTTAATATAATCCCAAATTGATACATGGTCTCCATCATTATTCTCTATGAATTTAATACTTTTAGGCTTTTATTCTCTTTTCATATTCTAGATGTCCCTTATAATTATTTCAATAATAAAAATGTATTTTTTTTTTTCAAAGTTTATTTATCCTAAAAGAATAATTACTAACAATAGAAAGAAAAAGAAAAAAATTAATTAGAAATTAAATGAAAAACTAAAAGGTAAATTCGAGGCTTAAAATTTGAATGGTGGAAATTTGCGTCACTGGCATCATAGAATATAACGCCGTGGTTCTCGCATCAGTGACTAAAAAGAGAGACAAAGAAGATAATGAAATTTTGAGCATTATGATCTCTCAAAGTGATTTTGTTTTCAAAGCACAAGCTTTCTTTATCAAATCCATGTGACTTTCTTGCCTGTAAAGCTCTAAGCTGGAATATTTATTTATAGATGTTGTTCTAGATACTTTACTTTAGTCTTTTACATTTTAAACTCTAATATATTACTCTCTCTTAGTTTAAGTATATGAATCCTTTCACTCTATGTGTGGTGATCTTTTTAGCTCATAATATATGTACAAGGAAACAATAGTAAGACAATAATAAAATTATATATATTAATATATTATATATTATTATACTACACAATATTATTATATGATGCATCAAATAAATCTTAATTGTTCTATGTAAAAATATTATCACACCTGATGATATATTAATTTAACTAGTTAAAACAAAACTATCAAGATATCTAATTTATTTTATATTAAAATTTTACATCGGCAAATATATTGATTATTTTTGTCAATTTAATTGCCATAATAATGGTTGATAAAAAAAGAAACAAAGTCTTATATTCAAGCAATAGTCACGTAAAAAAAAAAAAACATTAAAAACATTATCCCTTTAATTTTGTTATTAAATATTGTGAAGTGGATTAATTGTATGGTGTACATGGACTCTACTAAAAGAATGACATTGACTGATGTTGGTTCCTATTTTCTTAGATATTCGGAATATTGCACATATTAAAGTTTTGATATCAAGGGCAGGCATATGCTACTTCTATTTATTGATATGAAATTTATTACATTGCTGCATCTGTTGAGACATACCTAAAAAAAAAAATCTACTTTCTATTTTTTTCACTCCCCATTTATTCCATTTTTAATAAAAGAAAAATATATATATTTATTGACTATGTATAAATTTATACATTAGCAATATATTAAATAATAACTCAAAAAATAAATAATTAATATTAATTTACCATCAATATATAAGTTTTGTATATGATCAGTAAACAAGAAAGTATAATGTATTTCTGCTATCAATAACGATAGATATGTGGGCTATGTATATATTAGTGTACTGCCTTTCTGATATGTGGGCTGCATTGCAGGAATCAAATTATTAATGGTCATGTTGGAGCCCACTACTTGGTTCACATTTTAGTTTGGGCTATACAGTTAACAGAATAATACAAAATCCTGGGCTGAACTTTGTCACATATTTTTCTATATCTCTTCATTTTTTATTTATTTTTTTTACTTGGACTCATTTTTATTCTTTATTACTTTTGTGTAAAAATAGCTCAATCCTCCAATCCTACAAACAAAAACCAAAGCAATAAGATTGCAAACATTGTTCAATAGAGCTTAAAAGTGAGTTATCAGAACAATTTTAAATTTAATTTTATTAGTTAACATATTATAGTTTAAGAATTAATGTTTGATTAAGTAAGTTAACGAGTTATATATATTCAATTAATTAAATTATAAATCATTTAAAGAAAATAAAAATGTTATACCAAACTCATTTTGGTAACTATAGAACAAAATTTTTATCATTTCTTCAATATTAATTTAAAAGATAACAAATTTTGAGAATTAGTGTTAGTATAGGATACATGATAACCTTCAAAATGAAATATTTTTTTTTATTTTTTTGTTGCTACCACTATTAATCGCCACCACCAGGAAAAATCCCACTATACCAAACCCCAGAATGTAAGGTGGGAAACCATGTGCCATAATCGCCTTCATAAATAAGTCACCTATGGAGGACTTGGTTTCTTCTGGCATGAGTCAATGTTCCCAGCCCCAGTTTGACCACGATGTCTATAACCAGCACCACCAGTATTATATCCTGTAATCCCTCTTCCTGGTTTCCTGGAATCCATTCCCGTAAGCACAATAACTACTTAAAACCCAATTTATTTGCAGCCAATATTCCTGCTTCAAAACCATTTTTCCCTGGTGGTTTTGTCCCGAAGATTGTTGCTACTAACAGAAAGAGAGTCTGGGGTCCAATCATCATGAACGATTTAATCCAAACCTCCGCTTTAAGGAATACTGATGACGGTGATGAAGGCGTTCATGCGCTTGAACAAGAAGCTTTAATTAATGGGTCATCCAAATTTCCATCTAAGTTTGTCGGTTATAACCTGGAATCTACCCTCAATCGACTGGTTGGTAATCCTAACTTCTCAATTCATGTGTATGACTGTTGAGTTTATCAAATTTATCTGTCATTAAAGTTTTGGGTCTTTATGGTTTAATTTACTGGATCTTTCTTTTTATAGCATCAACGGGAAAAGAAAAATACAAATGAGATTGTTTTTTTCTTTTATCTCTCTGAATTTTATATTTCCATTTGTTATTATCTAAAAAAGTGTCCCAAATATTTGTTCCAGGTCTATACAGATAATGTTGCTGATCAAAATGAACTCCCATGTTCTGTCTTATCCCTTTTTTTTTTGTTGGTTCAATTGATTGCAAGCGAGAAATATTCATGTTATAACTACCTTAAGGAAGGAAATTTTGTAACTTGAAGTTACCTGACGTGATTGTAATTGCACAAACCTTCAATGTGAAAACAAATAGAAGGAATAGGATGGGAGCAATATGCCTGCTTAGACAATCATATCAGTTTAGTAGCCATTGGAAGTCATTATTTCTTTAAACACTCATAGAAGCATCCTCTTTACTGGTACTTTGTTCGATTGTGGGATATTGAGATGCTTATTTTGCTATTGTTAAATTGGGACAACAGAGTAAATATAGATATCTGTTGCACTCACTTAGTCCTTTTCTTATTTGCTAATTATTTCGATACTTAAGCATCCCAGGTATACCCATTTTTTTTCTTTCTTTCCCTCTTATGTTAATGGGTTTGCTTACATAAAAAGACTAAGAAAAAGGCATCATGGTTTCTGTTTCTAAAGAGAAACTGCAATTAGTATTTCAGAACATGATTTAACATTTCCAATCTTAAGCTGTTCAGTACCCTCATGTTGTCAAATTTCCCATTTCTATAGACATCATGAATTCTTAGCTTTATAAATGTTTATGTATAAATTAAATCAGCATTTACAGACAAGACTTTTCTGTAAGTAATAGCTCAACTTGTATTGGTAACAGAGCAAGTGGCTTGTATCTGGTTTTTTTGTTGCTGTCATTCTTTGGAGACATGATGCAGAAGCCTCATGGATTGTTACGGGGTCTATTATAAATGCTATACTTTCTTTAGCACTCAAACGAATACTGAAACAAGAGCGACCTGTTTCTGCAATAAGTTCTGGTCATGGAATGCCATCCTCACATGCTCAAGGCATCTTCTACACTGTCGTGGTCATTATTTTCTCAAGTAATTTTTCCCCAGTTTGCTCTTGACTTTGTGTTCACTTATGAATGGAAATGTTTTCCGCAATTTTAATTACACAAGGACAATATATGTAGCTAAGCACCAATGGGTTTAAATATTCCATTGGCCATTTACATCACACCAGCAATAACTTTTGGTCTAATAGCATCTCCTTCCCATGCAAGAACATGGGCAAAGGAAGAGAACATGAGTTCAAACTCCACAAGGTTTATATGTGTGACTTATGTATCAATAGAAAGAATAGTTAGAGAAAGTGCAGCATTTTTCAATATATGCTACATGTTCCTCAAACTTCAAAAAATGTGATTGTTTATACCATAAAAGAAACGTGAACTAGAACTCTGGATTCTGAAAAAAAAACTAATACAAACAAGTTACGTGAGAACAGGCATAGCATGTCCATAACTGAAATAAATTGAAAACTGTAGTTGACGTGGCGGTTAATTTCTCTGTTGGAGAATACTTCTTAGGAAACCCCTGAAATGATGTTCACTGGTGATTATGATGTCCAATACCTATACCTAAAGTTCTTCTGATGTGTATTTTTCCTCCTGTGCACCTTTGCTTGTGTTAATGTGTAATTTCTTTGTTCTCTTTAGAATAATATTGTAGTGGCACCAAAATTATTTAATGATTTCCCCTTCATGCTGCTGCAGTTCTGGAATGGCTAGGGTTTAATACAGTGACTGTAACCATTAGTGGGCTTTCCTTGGCATTTGGTTCTTATCTTGTAAGTGACTGTCCCAGCTCCTTATCTAGTCTGTATATTGTCCAATGCATTTTACATACAATATTTATAAGTAAGATTCGTCGTTTTGTCTAAAAATTTGCAGTGGGCTCCTTGAATATGCGCTATCTTACTTTCCACTCTTCCATTTTGTCTATATTAGCAGTGTAACGAATGGTTCCATTATTGCATATAGCACAAATGCACAATATTGTTGCAAGATTTTCTGGTCTACTGCTGGTGGTTGGTTTTTGGCATGATACATGAAATGTTGTGATTGCAAAATTGGAATCAACTGTTTGCTCATATTTATTACTATCATGTGTTGCAGTCATGGCTACGGGTTTCTCAGCAATATCACACAGCGAGCCAAGTGGTCATAGGTGCCTTAGTCGGGTCCATTTTCTCCATTTTGTGGTATTGGTCATGGAAAGCTTTAGTGCAGGAAGCATTTAATTCCTCTTTATGGGTCCAGATATTTGTTATTTCAGCATCTGTTGGATTTTACGTAGGCTTTCTTGTATATGTGGTTCGTCATTGGCTTAAAGATGAGAGTTGAGATTTGTAATAGGTATTATAATTATAAGATAAGCTGCAATTCCTTATATTTCTGTAACAACTAGAACTAACTAAAATGAGTTAATGGACGCAAAGATTTCTGATTTCTGGTATGCATAGTTGTACAGGGACTTGTGAGCTTCGAGTATCCAAGCAGCAAAACTATTGCGCCTATTAAGATGTTTCACGTGCTGCTAACCTGTTATCTCTTCCTTTTCCCTTTTTTTTTTATTTTTTGGTTTCTTCTGTAATCAGTTATTGCTTTTGCTGCATCATAATCCGAAAATTTTGTTGAAATGCCTAGAATGTGAAGCGTTCTTTAGTATTGGATCTATGGATTCTGCAACTTCAGTTATAGTTTTTACTTGAAAACTACGAAACCTTTTCCTCACTGAGGTTATGATTTCCTTCTTGGTTGAAGTTACAACCTTTTTACTGGATTAAACGCAAGAAAATCAGTAACCGTGGGCACGTTTGGTATTTGTGTGCTGTAAATAGACCCTTGCAGCCAACTTACAGTGATTTGCTCTGTTGAGAATCCTTCTTTCCTGTTCTAATATTTGGTTCGGTAAAGTTAAAAACTTGGAATGAAGAACAAATGGTTGAACAGGTTATTGTAGAACAATTTGAATAGAACTGACTCATTACTAACAGGGACGGGACGACAGTCTTGAGATAATCTAACACCCAATAAAGGATTGTCATCATACTTGTTGGAAATTGAACATAACACGCAAGCCCATCCATCTTTTTATAAAGAACACGAAGCAAAACTACGGAACTACATCTCTACCCATCCAAATGAAGGTATGGAGCCAATCTTTAGAAGTACCGCCAGAAAATTAACTGTTATACACTCTGATATCACCAACCAGAAAGTTTAAGTTGAACTGCTAGAATGGAAGGTTTGCGGAGGAGACAATTCCTTTCAAACGGTTAACCATCAATGAACACATTTCTCCTAAACATGGTCACCTTCCTCAACAGGGTGATTATGAGCATATTTGCAGTGCCTCCAATATACTTGCAGCAATGAATTCCATAACCCATTGAAGCAACATAGGAGAGTTTTGTCCGTGTATTGTGATACCGCAGCCTGCAGCAAAGACATTCTCTGTAAACACATGAATTTTCCTTTTGGAAGGAATTGCAGTTTATCCAGAGTCTACTGGAGTTGGAGCATTGAACAATGTCATCTCCTTCACAGAAGAGCAGAAGAAAAACCATATTAAACAACTTGATGTCCTTCTTGTCACTTAACAGTCTTTGTGGCTCTAACAATTCTCATTCATAGTTCAATATCAATTCTGTCCATACGAAGAATAGCTTTCCTTTTCAATAATTATTGTAATAATGTCTTTCATAAAAAAGGATAGGTTTGTAGGCATTCTTTAAAATTCTCTGATTCGCTGGCTGGTGGTCATCTCAATCCTGTTCTTGGTTAACATATATAATAGATAACCACACGTTGCCTTGCATTATGAAGCATGACTGGTTCCTCTATTAATCTTCAAAGTCATCCAGAACAGAACCTACTTCTTGACAGGCCAATTCTGTTGTTGAAGTTAGTAATTCCAAAATGCTCAATATATTTTCACTTTGAGAATGAGAGCGATCCCCAGCAACAAATGCATTTATCCACTCATTAACTTTAATCCAAGACCATCCTGGCTCCTTCACCACCCCCTTTGATTTCATCATCTTCCTTACAAATGCTACTTCCTTCCACATCGCTTTGGTAGCATATATGTTTGCCAGGGTAATGTGAGCCCCTGTAGAATTTGGATCTATCCGGAGTATTTCTTCCACGGTGCGCATTCCACACTCAACATCACCACGGATCCTACATGCTCTGAGTAAAGAAGACCAAACAACATCATCCTGCTGAAATGGCATAGTTCGGATCATGTGCTCTGCATCACTTAAACGTCCTGCTCTGCAAAGGATATCAATCATACAACCATAGTGTTCTTTTGAAGGATAGATCCGATACTTATCACTCATCATATTAAAGTAGTAGAAACCAAGATCAACCAGTCCAGCATGACTACAAGCATTAAGAACTCCAATGAAAGCCACAGAATCTGGTTCTAAACCTACCCCGGGAATCTTCTCAAACAAATCAATGGCCTCTTTGCTGTATCCATGTTCAGCATACCCATTGATCATGGCTGTCCATGACACAATGTCATCAGTTTTTACTACATCAAAATTTTTCCAAGCTTCTTTTAGACTTCCACATTTTGAATACATATTAATTAGAGCACTCCGTATCATAACTTCATGTTCCATGCCGATGGACAAGACATGAGCATGGACTTGCATCCCTAGCTCGAGAAGTGCCATGCTTCCACATACACTCAACACACTAGCAAGAGCAAATTCATTTGGTTTTGGCCATTCCCTTCTCATCCATGATAGATACTGGAAAGCTTCTTTTCCATGGCCTCCTTGAGAAAACCCTGCAATTATTGTGCTCCATGAAACAATATCTCTTCCAGTCAAGCCGTGAAATACTACTGAAGCCGAAGTTAACTCCCCACATTTTGAATAAAGGGTCATGATGGAATTGGCCACTGATAAATAATCTACAAGACCTTGACGTATTACATGGGCATGTAGTTGTATACCCCATTCAAGTCTAGCAAGATTTGCACAAGCAGAGATGACTGTCGCAAAAGTGTATTCATTGGGACTGACATATGATTTTGTCATTCTTTTATACGCTTCAACTGCATGCTCTTCTTGACCCATTTGTACATATCTTGTAATGATAGTTGTCCATGAAACCACATCTGGATTCCTCATTCTTTCAAACAATCGCAAGCCATAGTCTAGTTTCCCACATTTATTGTACATGGAGGCAAGCGAATTAACCACAAATGAGCTCTCATCAAACCCTTTCATCATTGTTTGAGCATGCACTGCTCTTCCATAATTTAGAGAACCCGAATCAGCACATGCTTTCAGTGCAATAGCAAATATATATGAATCATAGTCCACCTTTGATCTCCACATTTTAGAAAAGTAAAACAATCCCTCCATATTATAACCAGCATGAACAAGCCCTGTTATGATGGCAGTCCATGATACTACATTTTTATTTGTCATTTCAGTGAAATACTCTGCAACCTAGCTCGACTGCTCCAATTTTCATGTACATGTCTAGCAGTGAACTACCAACAAATACTGAGTTCACCAAACCGGATTTTACTGAATACCCGTGCAATACCTCACCAAAATGTATGTTCCTCTCAAGTGCACTAGCTTTGAGTGCAACGCTAATCATGAAGGGGTCCACCCTAATTTCGGTCTGAACCCACATAGTTGAGAAGAAGACCAATGCTTTGAACGAGTGTGAGGCATTGACATAACCAGATAGCATCGTGGTCCATGAAATCTCATCTCTATGAGGCATTTTATTGAACATCTTCTGAGCTTCAGACAGTTGACCCATTTTCACAAGCTGCTTAAGTTGAGAGTTAAGTTCAAGCATATTCACATTACTAACGAAACAGATTCTCTCAGATATCTGTTCTGGTTTTGTCTGTAAAACTAGAAGCTCCCTACCAGTGATGGCACTTGTAAATATCCTTCTTACACTAGTCCTGATTGGTAGAACCATGCTTGTCTTGAAGCGGCCAATGCGTAGCTCTTAGCTGAATAAGTTTGAAGCCGTATTTACATTTATTCTCAATTTAACTGCCCTCCGGTCCTGGCCAAGTTGGGTCAAGCATGATTATCATAAGGGTGACTGAAGGCATTAAATATCGTAAAATTATATAATAATAATGGAATTTTACATGATAGACTTGGATCACAGAAATGGCTTCCTATGTGAAGTCAATAGAAAAATAACTACCATTTTCTTTAACTTCTTTTCTTATTCAAAATGCAATTACATGACACTGTCATAGCATAAACTGTTTTAAAATCCCCAGACAAGGTTCTGTAAACTGATTTCTCTCTTAGAGATGTATGTTTTTCATCCATCCAGGAGGGTAACTAAGATAAAATGCTTTAACAAAGACCATTCTAATGGCTTAGAGAGATGAACAGGAGGTAGCCAACCATAAGACCTGAAAACAAGGAAAGTATTATCCGTGTTATATTACAATTAGTTCATGCATATAAAAGAGTTCATGCATATTAGTATTAAAGTTACAGCATTGAAACATTCAGATGTAAATTACAGCCTACAATTTATGCAAAACCCAAATGAAATTAAAGGCAAGCTCGCGATCCATATAAGCTCAGCTATAATAAAAATATGCCTCTTTTCATTCTAGCATATTGTCAAGCATCTTATAGACATTCTATCTAGAAATTCAATAATGGTAAAAGTTAAACCAAAACAACAATTGTAATAAAATTTGAATATAAATACGGAGATTGGTTTAATGATCACGTATTACCAGAGAAGAAACGGCAGATGCTGTAGTGAGCTAGCATGGTTTGGGATTGTTAATGGTGGGTTGGTAATATAAGACTAGGTAAAATGCAAGACAACCCACAGAGACAGAGAGAGTTTGCTAATGGTGAACCAAAGTGTGAACAAGCTGAAATTGAGAAGGCGAATCCTGCTGCAACCGAAAAGTATTCTCTCATTAACATCCCTGATGAGATGCTGAACCCAGAGCAGGTGTGTTTTTTATACCGAACAGGTGCTTCTTGTAAAAGAATGAGTAATATTTTTTTTACTGAGCTGTCACCTTTCTCTCTTTTTTTTTTGGTTCTGTTACATAGAAGGACAAACTGTGTATTTTTTGGACTCAACGCCCTTTTACTACACATTTCTCTCAATATTTTTAAATACACACCTAGATGGCTAACATATACATTATTAATATTTAATTAGAATAAAAATTCTAATTAACTTAAATTGGGACTCTTTAATGAAACTAGGACTCTTTTAATTTTCTTTCTGATACAAGAAAGGAAACCAGTCCTCCAAGACCTACAAATAGTCGCTTTTGAGAAAGTTAAACATATACAATAATAGGATTGCGGGTTCTCTTTCATGAGTTTGGAAACTTGTCATGTTGAGTTTGTCGCCTACTACAACAATCTCACTTTACCTTATTTTCTTGAGAATCTTAAAAGAGTCTGAAAACTTTTATAATTGGTGGATGTAAGAGCTTAGAATACTTTAATATCACCCAAAACTACATAGTAAGGGAAATACCAAGCGAAATTGGGATGCTTGAAAAATTAACAACTCTACTTTTATGAGATAATCATCTACCAGGTTTTATTCCAGAGGGGATCAAAAACTGCACTAACCTTAACAATTCTAACTATTAGATATTAATAATACACATCACTCACCTAGAACTTAAAAGTATTAGAAGAAATGTATAATGGAGCTCTCAATTTTTACAATTTTTTTTTGTTGGCAAATATATTTCAGCAAACAAGACATTGGCTAACTATACATATTAAGAACAAAACATGAATGAATAAGTTGCAACAAACAAGACGTTGGCTTTGTAATTTCCTTAGGTACAACACAAAGTTCGAAATTAAGGCAGCTTAATGAACAACAAAATCACCCGACGCAAACAATGTAACATAGTAATATCTTAGTTACCCTCTTGGATGGAAGAAAAACATTCATCTCTAGGAGAGAAATCAGTTTACAGAACCTTGTCTGGAGATTTTAGAACAGTTTATACTATGACAGTGTGATGTAATTGCATTTTGAATAAGAAGAGAAGTTATTTTTTTCAGTTTCCAATCTGCCTTCCTCTGTTTCCACTAAACCTTTGACCCCTTCTAATGCTTCTTGCCCTTTTCCACCTTTTAATATTTCTCATCCTTTGCAAAAATCTTCCGAATTAGGTACAGCTTTGTGGGACTGCTGAGCAATCACATTTGCTGTGGAGGAACCTTGACTCAGAACTATCTCATACCCATCTCCGAAATTGTCCATGCCTTCAGTAAGAAGCTGCCAGAATAGGCCCCCCGGCAGCTGGTCCTCCTCTTTTAGCAGATGAGTATATTTTGTAGGTATACAGTATTGAACAACAGATCTCTCTGGTAGGAGCTGAAACCTGGATCTTTCGATGATTTTCCAAATTCCGTGAGAAGTATTGGCTTCCGGAGAGCATATTGTGCATCTAGGATGTGAGAGTTGCAGCCAGTTATTCAAGAATGAAAGCTGAGCTTGGTCATTTGAGCTGGACACCCTATTCATTGTAATTAACAAATGCGGAAATCAATCAATGAACTAAGGCTATCTCAGTAATGCTTATTACTGTAGGCAATAAACTCAGTTGCCATGCAATCAGGCTAGAAGAGTTGCTAGAATGACCCTCTGAATTGATTTTATTGGTGATGGTTATTGAAAGCTTAAGTGGACCAGTATTAGCATCAATTAGTGTAAATTTCCATAGTAAAAGTTAGATCCTAGACTTACTATTCTCTAATTGAGCTCATACCTAATTATGTGAATTTTTATTTTATTTTGCTTTTATGTGCATTCTTAAAGGCAATTACCACTGATCAGGATAACAGTGAGCTGTTGCAAAGTCAATGCCAGGGATCCGATTATTTGCCGATGAAGTCAGGTTCCTATATCAAAACCAGGATTCAGTCTCTTCCTCTGTGGTGTTGATTGTCCATAAAATCCTTCTAACCCAGCTTCCAGTAGGTGATTCCTGTCTATTGACTTCACATACGAAGCCATTTCTGTTATCCAAGCCTATCATGCAAGTAACAGAAAGTAAAGAGTTAATTCTTGAAAAATGTGATGAAGTCTAAACCAGAATCGTAAATAGAAATAATTATATTCCACGTTGTGAGGTATGGGACCAATAAGAAAGATAGCTAAGATTTTAAAACCACTTTGCTTGACATTGGATCAAACCTAAAGGAGAGCAAGATATCAGTTTTTTCTTGACTATTACCTTTCCATTCTAATATGCAATAGGCTAAATCTTTGAGGCAATATTTGTAAGGGAAAAGGATTATGAAAAAGAAAGAAGTAGAAGGAAGAAATAAATGTTGAACTAACCTGAATTGTCCCTCCAGAAGGATCTGATGTGCATCTAGGCTCATTCATAAGCTCCCAGGCCATGATAGTTGGGTCATCTTTGTAATGAATCCCGGTAAAGCTGTTATATCTGCTAAGAACAGTCTGTAAAAAAGAAGTGAATAAATCAGAACTGGAAATTGTACGTGTCCATGAAAAGGCTCAGTAGCTCTCTGTTAGTATTAACTGTTGATAACCCTTAATTTCCATTTCATAACATGAAGTGTTTATAGCTACAAAGCAATATGTATTTTACTAACCCTTATATGGTTTCTGTAGTAACCCTTAGCAATAGGGTTTCTGAAGAAATCATCATCTGATGTCAGGTACTGCCCCTGATTTCTAGCCCAGTTCACATACTGTTTTTTTCCTCCAAAACTCTCATAGTTGTTCACCAAGCTCAGTATGAGCTTAATCCCATACTTCCTGGCCTCAGATATAACAAAATCCAACCCCTTCAAACAAACAGAAAGAGAGGATTAGGAAAAAGGGAAAGGAAGCAGAATCCATCATTATGAGTTTTAATGGTGGCAAATTATAAGAGAAAAACAATGTTGTCAGCCATATATACCTTAAACATTTCCTCATTATAGGAGCCAGGAGAATACTGTAAGGGTCTGTAACCACCATCACTGAAAGCCCAAGTTCTAGCAACAGTGAGGCCATGGCTAGTGGCTTCACGGAAGGCAGTTGAAACTTTGAATCTCTCAGAAGGGTCAGCAGCCACATACATTAACCAGTAGGCATTGAAGCCATTTGCATAGTAAGGGCTACCATTTAACATAAAATGAACTCTCCTAGTTCTTATAAAACCGTCCCCTGCTTTAACAAAGACATTAGAACATTGTTGGTGGATCAAAGTGGCCAAAAGAAGAGCCAAAGCCAAATGCTTCATCTCTCTCTCACAATATGTGGAAGCAGATACCTCACTACTGATATTTAAATGCTTACCATCAAGATATGAAACCTATTGAGGCTATTTAAGCAATTTTTGTTCCCTGAAAATTTATTTAGTCTCATGGCCTTTATGTGCTGTTTAGTCCTTAGTTGTACTTACTAATATCATCAATCCGACCACTTTTTCATTTTCTTTTCTTTTTTTATATAGAAATTTCAGATTTTATTTACATTTCTGGGTTTTTTCTTTTCAAATATAGATTCATTCTTAAGAGCTGAGGTAAATTGTGCAGTTACTGAGCTATAATGTTTTTCACCCAATTCTTGCAAAATTGTCCACCGACACTCGGAGGACAGTCAGTACCAAGTACTAGCAAAATAGAATCAATAGCTTATTTTACTGCAGCCATAGGATGCCAACAACCATAACCAGTCAAAAAAGCTAAAGGGCACAAGTGGAGGCCATTATAAAAGTACTCAAGTGGCACCACAACAAAAAGGAAAAGAGATTAATGAAAAAAAAAAAAAAAACTTATTAATGACGTTTTTCTTTATATTGATATGAAACAGAGACAGCAGCTGATTACTCTGAATATGCAGGGTTTGGCTTGCTCACTACAAAAAAGGCCGAAAGGGTTCTATTACCAATTTTTTCCGTGAATCTGCATTGCTTTATGTCTCTATCAAATCCACTACGCGGCGTTAAATTGTGAATTCTAGAGTCGAGTCCCATGTGAGCAGCAGCTCAGGCTTCCATTCCATGTCTCATTTCCCATCAACAACCTAATCTAATAAGAAATAACTCTCACGAAACCTAGTTCTTATCCGAAAGTTAAATACATGATCTTCTTATTGTCTGTCAACTTCTTACTTTCTTGCCAGAAATATTTGAAAACTTGCATTCTCATTCTACCCTCTGCTACTGCTGATTTTGTACTCTCAAAGAATTATCAAAAAGTTATTAGTTATTGCTTCTTTTCTCGTTTTTCATTTCTGATTTTTACACTACTTTTTTTTGGTCATATTTTTTTTTACACTACTGCCCATTGGAAATGAGAGTTTTCCATAACATAGTAGTACATTAGTGTTTGGCATCCGTATAGGCAGCAACTAACATAAACGTACTCGTTGGCCCACTTTACCACAAGCATCATGGGCTGTCTCCTATCTCGTCCCAATCTTCATGGAAGAAAATAGTCAAACAGCTTCTTTATTTTTTAACGACTTGACAAAATTTTTCTCTTTCTTTGGTTTCCTTCCCCTCAACGATTTGGTTCTCCTTATGGTCTTGGAACAGTTTTTAAGGTTAAGGAAAAAAAGAGTTGAGAGGGGTAATAATCCTCCAGCAGCTGCTAGGAAATCTTCAAAATTTTATGACAAAAGTTGACAATTAAGCTACAAGCCCACCGACCTTGGGCTCAGAAGTTCAGAATCAAAATACAAAGCAAGCCCAGGAGAGGAGAAGCTGCATGAGCTTAAGCACAAGTACAAGCAAGTAGGCACAAAAACACTCAAATAAATCTGTACCTCAACAAAATAAATATATTCTCCTTCAAATCAATACCTCAACTTTTTACCCTCCTGTGCCCAAGCATGTTAGTGTTATGCTCCCGTCACTGATGGAAAATTATAGGACCAACTGGAGAGATGAGAGTACTCAAGTGATCACTGACCAATCTTTTTCTTCTGCAAGGTTTCTTTGTCATAGAAACTTGCACAGTATGGTCGATAGGGAAGCAGGATGAAAGACATCATAGTGCACGTATCTGCCCCCCATAGCCATAGTACTTAAGAAGTCCTTCGTCTTGTCGCCAATTCTCCTTCACCTTTACTTCAACCTGTTCCAACTTCAAAATCAGTTCCTCCCGGTGAATATAATTCCAAGTAACAATTTAAGAAAATGCAAACTGTATCACTTAATCACTTTAAGTCAAAGTATTATCAATTTCAGATCCAGTTAAACAGTAATAACTTAAATCATACAAAATGTAGAGGGGGCAAGTGTTGCAAGTTGAAACCTCAAGATATACTTTCTTCTGTAAAAAATCTTCAATGTCAAGCCGGGCAGCTGTTGCGAGTAGTTTCAAAGCCTTTCCATCCTGCAGTAGTTGAGTACAAATAAAACCACAAAACCGTATTGGTCTATATCAGTTTACATTCTGAGGCCTGTACAGGGGAAGGTTGAAGGGGCATAGCTAAGCTGTATGGTTGTTTCTTATTGCAAGCTAGGCAGCAGTGCAAGCAATTCCAAACTTTGTCTCCTATCACAATGTTCCTACTGTCGTGTCAGACACATCCAGGCTCCAGGGAACTTCAGAGAGGACCAAAAATTTAACAAATACTATCTATGTACATGCTATAATGAAAGTAATATATACCTTTCCAATCAGGATAATCTTCTGGGAGTTTTTCTCAACAACGACTTCCACTTGTATAAAATCTTTTGCAGTTGGCCTAGCTTTGTAGCTTACAACATTCACCTGGAAAATCCAAAAGAATAAGATATTTGTTAGTTTTTACAGGTAAATCCCAAAGTTGAAGAAGAATACAAGGAACTGCACTTTAGTTATTCCGTTCATTTCAGTTATCCCTTTTTCGTGCCTTATATTTCTTCTTCTTTATTAGGTGGGTGGGGGGTGGAAGTTTGTTCTGATATTGCATAGGGAACTTGATCACGATACTGCACAAAGATCTTAGTGTCATACCTGACATGCATAGGGAACTTCATCACGATATTGCATAAAGATCTTTTCTCTAACGATTTCAGCTACGAAAAATCTTTCCGGGTGTTCACTAACAATATCCTGTGATGTTGTAAACAGCAGAGTGACAAGAAGCAGTGTTGAACCCAAGGGAGAAGAGATGAAAGAAAAAAAAATCACATCACTGGATCATAAATAACACAACATCGATGTGATTTCTCTTGAAGCAGAACCAATATGTGATTCATTGCCAGTGAAAGTAAACTAGATGGACCAGACATTAATGTCATCATATTTCAACAACCAAGTTTAGATCAAAATTTCTGATTTCACTGTGTAGAGTGTACATCACAATCTTTTTACTGTCAACAAAATCAGTGAGAAATCAATGGTGAATTTACATATCTGCCATCTGGTTGTGCAACAATGATAATGCTGGTTCAATCTTAATGATACTCTGCTAATAGCAACATCACTCAAATGTTGTTTCAACTTTATGATCACATATTCCACTTAAAGCTTTTGAAAAGGGAGTTCCAATTGAAGGAATTGGGCATTACAAGAAAGCTTTAGAAATTTTGTGACCATCACTAGCCTAATGCAAACCCCCTGCTGACAGGTAGAAATGTAATAATACTAGTAGATATTATTTTTTCCCTTCCTGATGGTACGAACTATTGTTTTATATTCATAACAAGGATCACTGCATTTAAGGATACACATGCTACAATAAAGATGGATGACTATAAAAAAATGAATAAACTTTTTGAATTTTAACATGCCTTAGGATAATAAGCTGGTCCATTGGGAAGTTTTGAAAGTATCCATTCCTTCACATCTTCCACCCCATGACCATATTTTGCACTCACAGGTATAACCTCATCAACATCAGTAAATTTCTGATACCACTGCAAGGGATATGAATTTTTTTAGGACAAAGCACTGGAAATATCATACCCACATTAATAATTTTACTTTTCTGTGCCAATTAAATACCAAACTAACAGGCTCTGAATCTTCTGACCTCAAGTTTCTTCGCAATTTCACCAGGTTTGATAAGATCTTTCTTATTTATAATCAGTAAAGTGGGCACCCTATCTTTGAGGCTTCCAGAACCTTCTTCCAATACTTCATCAATCTAGAATAAGAAACTGGATTCAGAGCAAAGGGAAAAGATTATGAAAACAGTTCAACTAACCAAGAATCATACTTTTTGAGGCACTTTACATGCATCAACAAGAACTAGTACACAATCCGCATTAACTGCAGCACTGCGAACAGTTCTTCATCATCATTGAGTCCAACTTGTGCATTTTTTTCTCGATAACGCCAGGGTGTGTCATAAAGTATCATCTGCAAGTAAATCCTTAGATCAGATAAATAAAAAAATGCAGCCATAAAGTGTTAGAATCTGTCAACACTATTAATACTCGTAGCAAATTAATTGTAGATTCTAGACTCAGTCTTTCATTAAGTGCAATTATTGACCTCTATTTATCACCAAAAAGTGAGTAACAGAATGTCTTCATGAACTATACATTTATCACCAACCAACTAGACATGTTACTCAAACTAAACAAAAGAGTTAACTACAAATAAGATCAAACCTGATAATCTGGGCCAGAACAGATACCAAGAATTCTGTGTCTTGTAGTTTGAGGTTTATCTGTCACTATTGACAACTTTTGGCCAATCATCTGGTTTGCCAGTGTACTTTTTCCAACATTTGGCTTGCCAAGTACAGCCACATATCCTGCAATTTAAATCATTCAAATTAAGTATCACAAGGACACAAACCCTAAGATTCCCGAAAAACACTTACAGAACTCATGGCGTAAATCATTACAACAAGCTGCTGGAAAGACTACCAGAGCGAAGCCTCTAAATGGAGACTAAGTTCTTGAAGGAAAAAAAAGAAAGAAAGAAGAAAAGTTAAGACAACATGTTCAAACTCTATAAACGTTTATGTACCAGAGTACTTGATAACATGCTTGTTGGCATTATAAATCAGAATATCATTATGTGAAGTATATTTTTCCATATGGCGAATCAGAATTAATCTTCATTAACATTGATATGCTTCAGAACAGTGAAACTGTTAAAGACAATTTTTCACAATATTGACTTTTAGACTTAACATAATAAGCTTTTGCAAAATACAAGTTTCATGTAAAGTTCTATGAAACTAAATGACACTAACAATGAGTCATGGGGTTGCAATTATGAAATGTATGGTTACTAAATGAGTTGGATTGAGGACAACTGGATAGTGAAATATTAGTACTGGGAAAATTTCCAGAGTCATACTCTATCATTGCAGGAAAGTTTCATAGTTAAGTTGATTCCAATAGTTGAAAAAAATATATATATATATATCCATCAAAGCCAAAAATGCCATCAATCTCGCACATTTGATAACGAAGCCATCAAAATGCGCCAGAAAATTGTTAATTACCCACTTCAAAAATTACCCTTTACGAATTACTTTATAAAGAATTCCACTTGATGTTGAGCACATACAGCTGGAAACCCAAAATCCAAAGAAACTGAGAATGAAAACCCATACTGTTTTCTCGGGAAATAGAAGAGACCAACCGCTACGATGGTTAGGGTGGGAGCCATAATCAAGCTCCTCTGCTTCAGTAGTCGTCCAGCAAAGGCGATATTCCTGTCTGGTTTTTCGCTGAGAGACAAGAAAGATGCTTCATCCTCAGAATAAGATGCTAGTCTCCGCTTCCTCGTTTTCTTCTACATGTCTGTTATCATATTCTTGTTCACTAACCCAAAGCTGCTGTTGTTTAGTATTTGATAAAACCACAAAGAAACGGTTCCTACTTGGACGAGTAACTTGCGCTTGGGATTCCCGAACTGGATGTCTGGTAAAACGAGTGAGACAAGAGTGATGGAGTGGGCTTGGAAGCAATGTTTCTCGGGGAAGACTCCCAGGTCTCTGTAAAGCTAGCTCCATCATCCGGAGCTTCGCGGTTGCAGAGATTAATTACTCTTTTCCTCATATTTATCCAAATTTCTTCAAGCCCTTCGCCCGGCGTCGTTTTTGTCCCATCAATGTAATGATCTGGCCTGCTTGCTAGGCTTTTTTTTTTTTTTTTTCCCTACTAAACTATCTACTATTTTTTATTGAATTAAACAGATTTTACCCTATAATTCAACTAAATTTACAAATATCTAAATTCATCCAAAGTTCATAACTAATTTTAAGAAATCATCATCTAAAAAGACAGAATTACCCTCATCTTCTTACCAATAACATTTATTTATATGATTATCCAAAGTTAGAAATAGTATTTATAAAATAAGATTTGCATGTGGAGCTTGAAATGAAAGAGCCAACTTCAAATGGTATTGTCTCTTAAATAAACAAAAAAAACTAGCAAAATAATGGCCTCTAGTTTTACAAGTCATGATAGATTTTTTATAAACAAAAAAACTATAAAAAAACGAGACAAATCTCATATAGGGTCTGTGCAATAGAAAATTGAATCATAAATCCACAAGAATTGAAACCAAATTATCTCAACTCCTAAATTAAATTATTAAAGACTATACACAGCAGAAGAAATTCTCCCCCAAGATTTATTCGTATACAAATAGTTGAGATATATACTTGTTCCCTTTTACTGTTCGATTGCTTAGTAAAGAGTCATTGGCTAGTTCGTTGCACACATTACTTGAGCAAACAGAAAAAAACAATGATTGATGGTTGCCCCTGCGTGAAAACATTGAACTTACAAGCTTTATAATTCATAAAAAGGCTAAATAATATTATCTCAACGCCACCAAACGATCCAATGCAGTAACTATTGATTTCCACAGGAAGGCATAAGTATTATTTCAGTAGAACTGTATGTCCTCTGAATGCCAGAAAAATTGCAACTCAAAGGTGAGGAAGTTTTCACACTGAGAAACAGTGCATATACAGCTTTTATTGTTCTTTCCTACCATGGTATGATATCATAGTGTGGATTGAATGTATCACTAGGCGCTATTATCATGCTCAGGAGCCTCAGAATGGTCAGCAGAGGATGTTCCTCTTCCGGCAGGGACGTAGGACCATGCTATAGCTGCTGTACCAAGGGCAATTGCTGTAGCCATTGAGCCCCAAATCCACCTCTGCCTCCTGCGCCTTCGTTGCCTCTCACGTCGAGCCATCTCTGAAACAAAGACAATAAACAGCATAAATCAGATAGGTAATTGAGGGAAGACACATGAACTATGAACAATGTATTCCTGCCAACAAAAAAGTAGACAATTTTCCAGAATGCATGTGAACAAGGTGTGTGCCTTGCCCAGACAAAAAATATCATGATATCCACTCAAGTTAATATACTTCTCTAAACGAGACCCCTTGAATCCAAAAATTCAGATATGTTTAGCTTAATAGATCCAGCAAATTTGTGTAATTTATAACATACATGATCTTGAAATAATTGTTAATTTTCAACTTTCATGCAATCAACTAAAAAAGGTGAACGTTTTACAAGCTTTTTTGTATTTTGACACGTTAAGTCTTGAGGTAAGAACCCTTTTTCTGTTGTCTACTTATTAGCCTGTACTTCTTTTTCCTTTTTCTTGAGGTAAAATGAAGTTATTACTGTTGTTGTTTACTTGTTAGTGTTAACTATCATTAGTATTATTTTTGTTCCCAGTCAACAATAATGAGCACCAGTTCCTGATATTCTGTTTTCTAAGGTGCCCATTGTAATTGCCATTCTAAATGGCAGAGCAGCACAATAGTTTGATAAGAGCCAAACAGAACTTTTCCTAAAATGCACAGATAAGATGGGCCCGACATAGTTAATTACATGAAAGGATGAAAATAAGATATTTACAGATATAGCAAGTATCTTTTTTAAAATATCAAACCACGACGGAATCATCTTCTAACTAAAAGAAGTACACGTGCATGAACATGTATGTATGCATTTCTCAATAAATAGAAGATATAAAACAATTGGACAAGAGTCATATGTACTCAACAAAACAGCTACTGAAAGCAAGTATAACCATAGACAAAGATATAAATAGCATGAGTGCCAGAGGTCTCACCAACTGCTTCTTGGTTCCTCTGAGACATTTCCTGATTCACGGTCTCATAAAAATGGAGTCGGTCCAACAATCGAGCAATCTCAAAGTTCTTTGACTCAATTTGAGCTTCCATCTCCATCTCAACCTCAGCCCTTGCAGTTCCCCTACCAATGATGTCAGTAACGAACCTAGCAACATTAACTTGTTCGCAAAGGTCTTCCACAGGATCAGAATTCAGCTGGATGCTCTCTACAGCAGTGGTAGGGTCCGCAGGGAAAGTGAGTCCCACATGAGATAATCGTTGCCTGATCCTCTCCCACTGGCTACTCATTTTATTCAGGGCTTCTTCAGCCTGCTTTCGCTTTTCTACTTCCATCAATAGACCCAACCTTATTTCACGCAGTTCAGCTTCCACATCATATATAGAAGTTTGACTTCCACCCTCAGAAGATAGTTCTACAAGAAAGAAAGGAGTAAATGTTGTCAATCAGACTGACCTATCCACAAACTGGTTAATGATTATATACCAATGCTTAACTCCAGACTTTTTAGCAAGTTATATATTTGTCAGACAAACTTATCAGCAAGAAAAAGCTATATCACTTCTTATATTACCAAAAATCTATTCATCACATATACAGGAACAGACATAGGGATGCCCACATAGTGCACACAGAAGTACACAGGACTCCATAATTAAGCTTCAGCTGCCAAAAATCCTAATCAGATACTCTAAACTATATTGATCGATGAGGTTTTTCTTTCTTGATTCACAAATTGATCTAAGTAAATTTGAACGCCTCGATTTGATAAAAAACTGCAAACAAGAAAATCAAAAGAAATTGAAGAGGAGATGCTGTCCTATAAACACGCTTTGGACTAGAAATGATTATCAGTAAAATGAGAACTGGACAGGTTGTTTCTAACATGGAGAAAATTCCCACAATTCCATTTGGTGGTTCTGGATGATTTTTTTTCTTCGAAACCATTACATATAAGTAATAACCAAATAACCAAGCCCAATTACCTTCGCAAGCATCAAAAAACTCCCCACCAGAAGTAGTAAGCGCCATAGAACGTGCTGTCCACATATTATCTTCTGCATCAATACTACTTGTGATACTCATTGAGTCCTGTGGATCAAGGAAGTCTTCGTTCTCTCCTTCTCTTTCCAAATCCAATTCAACAACTTGGGGAGAATTATTTTCTCTGGTTAATCCATTTGTAATGCTACCTCTTCCCATGCTCTCACTACCAAACCCAAGGTCAGCATTACTGCTACTAAGTTCACAGTCATGGACGCCATTGACTTGCTTCTCTTCAGCAGGTTGAGAGATGGTGAAAGTAACTGAAGCCTCACCAGTTGAATTGACATCTGCAATGTCAAAGTTCTTCTCTTTACCAGTGACCTTTTCATCATCCAAAGCTTTTTTGTTGGATGATACATTGGCTTCAGAAGAACTCTTGAGGAGGCGTGGCCCTCGCCGCTTGTGATTGATGATGTATGGTGACGGAGGGAATGAAGAGGGTGAATCTGGAAGGGGGGCCACCTCTGGAGTGGCATAGAGTGCTGGTGTTATTTGAGGCCGATGAACCTTCCTTTCTGTAGTAGATGAACTATTTCTTCTCTCCAGATTTCTGTTAGGAATAGGCTTTGGCGGATGAGCAGACTTATCGACAGATTTGGAAGCTCCAGGTTCTAACAACCTATCCAGAGCTATAGCAGAAAAAGTCGGCATGACTCTGCAACATCAAAAAGTTAAATAAATGTGAATATTTTGAAACTTAGATAATGATTCTTCTCTATTACACTTTCTAATGAAAAATCACCTCAAGTAAGCTAGTACACATATAATTTCAGTCACGAATATTTTTCATTCCTAAAGCGAGTATTCTAGGTATTCGCCTTCTATATGGCTACAGAAAGTTTGTTAGAACCAATCACAAAGATCAGAAACCAAATTTTAAAAAAAAATCAAAATCAAAAACCAAAAGAAAAAAATAAAGAAAATAAAACTATGCTGCAAACTCTAATACAATACTAACTATCCAGGCACAAACCAATATAGCAGTAAGAAATCGATAAGATAATTCATATTTGTTTCCTCAATTTTCCTAGCAACCAAATTCTGTGGCAAGAAGATAATTCAAAATAGTATAGGTCAGGAAATTCAGAAGATATGGGAATCCTGAATTTGCAAAGTTCAATCAAGTAGTAAATCCTAAACTAAAAAACAGGATTTTTTTTTTTTTTTTTTGATCCAAACCTACGGGCCCCCTTTCATTCAAAAGAAACGGTAAAAAAATAAAAAAAACCAGAATCCTCACGCAATTTAGCTAAATAACATACCAATTCAGCTTAAAACGTTCGAAATTCCAATAACCTATTTCTCCCTCTCACTAGAACTTTCTCAGCAACCAGACAGTTAGCAAAATCAAATTCAAAAACAATAAATCAGATAATCAAACAGAAACCGATAACTGAAACGAAAATTAGGTAGCGACAAAAAAAGAAAAAGAGAAGCAGTAATTACCTGCTTGAGAGGATGGAAATGTAAAACCCTAAGCGCGAGAGAGGAGGAGAGACCAAGTTGTAGCCGAGAACGGAGGCGTTCGAAGCTGCTGCATATTTTGTATGTGTATGTTCTCGTCCTTTCCCTTACCTTCGGAAATAAACACAGGACCCCAGGTCTCAAATTTTATTTATTTATTATTTTTTTCAGTTTTTATAGCAACGACCATCTCTCGCTCTGTCTTTCTAGTAACCTCAGCCTGGTCGCGCAAGGACAAGTCTCATCCTCCGCAAATGTTTGATTCGCTAATTTTCCATAGTTGGGTCAATTAGCGGCCGAACGAAAACTATAGTCTTAAACGTAAATTATGAATTTTGTCTCGTCTTATTTTTTTGATAAGAAGAGATGGGCCCGCATCCATTGCACGTCCCAGGCAGCTCCCCAAACGTGGCCTTAGAAGATACTACTTTAATTTTTTATTTATTTTTTTCTTTTTCTTTTTGGGCCTTTGAATACTATACTGGCATAACCCTCGTGCTCCATGTGTCCCCCAACAACCATGGGTCCATGTGGTTATGGGCTTTAAATAATTAAATTAAATATACTGAAAGTCAAAATTAGCCTCTTGACTAGAAGAAAGGAAATAGAAAAGTAGTATAAGGACAACATTGACTTTTTGAATGCTGGTCTTCTAGAAATAATTTAATGTAAGATATCTTTCCTTTTTTTTTTTTTTAGGGAAAGGAGGAAATAAACTTAATTATTTTAGACATTCATAAATAGTTTAAAAAATAAATATTTTAAAAATAATAAATTATTTATTGTCACAAATTATAATCAGTTTTTTTATTAATGATAAAAAGCTCTCTAGATATGATATTTATTACTTCTAATATCTTTTTCTCTTATGTATTAAAAATAAAATGAGGATGAATTGGTTTTGGCTTTTAAAAAAAAATAAAAAAAATCTTAATGCCTATGCCTTGAGAAACAAGCAAAAATGATAACTTAATGGTTATGACAACGTGGCAATCTAGAATGACTGAGCAGAGACATTTCATTATGTGCGCTTATTAGGTGGGAAATAGGAATTGGATTTCAATTATGTTATAGTTTCTCTCACCTGGCCAAGTCAGTTCATTCTTTTCTCTTCTTGCAGTATTGTTATTTTTAATAATAACTTTTGTATTACAAGAGTAAATTTTATTTATAAATATACTTAAATTTGACATCTCGCAATCCTAGCACATTTATCTTAATTATACTGTTATTATATCTATTAACTTTTTATTATAAATAATTATCTATTTCTTTTAGTTCCTGCGTTAGCTTTAATAATAAGAGTTCATACACACAAAATTACCTGTCATGTCCAGCTTCCTGTAATGAAGAAATTGATCATGCCAATAATATATTGTCTAAAAGCAGAGGGCAATTCAAACTGCACCATCTCTGACAGCACTTACAATTCAAAGAATCAGGAGAATAGAAACATAACAGCTCATAACAGTTAACTATTTATATCTCTGTTAATTTCTTCAACTGCATCTTTGACAAAAAACTACAGGTGAGATCAAATTCTGAATTGAAATAAGATAATATTTATATGGGAAATGGACAGCCAGTCCTATTTTGTAAAATGAACATTAAATGAAGCCATAATTTGAAAAGTTTACACATAGATAAACAAAAGAATTAATGAAGTAAAACTCTTTTGTATTTAGCAAAGCCAATTAGACGAATACACTTCATCTTCTCAAAGTAGTCTTGTGTGAAAACTCAGCTAATTCTCACAAAATATCATAGTAATACAACAACAAAAGTGAAAACACTTAAAGAATTTTCATTTGTAGTAGATTACAGGCATATTGGACTTTGAATCCCACATCCCTCCCTCCTTCAGATACTCAATGTACCTAGCAAATTCAGGTTTGGCAGTCATCTTCTTCTTATGTCGAAGATCAAAGATATTGAAGAGAGGGTGACTCTTTTCTTTGGTAACCTTCTTGTCAGGTTTTACTTGTTTCTTCTCAACAGCTGCTGGCTCCGGCCTTGATTTTCTTGATGAATTAAATATTCGAGCAGGCAAACTTGCTGTCCTCTTATACTCAATCCCCAAAACTCCGATGCTAGGTTCCTCTCCTAGCCGTTCATATTTCCCATAGCTTTTTCGGGTACTTAAGGCTCTAAACATAGCTTAATCCTGAAAGAAGAAAAGCTAGCACATAATGATATCAAAGCACTGCCTGGAGATGAGAGGAAATGGGGGGTGAAGAGGATTTTTGGATAAGAGTAGTTTGTAGCAGAACCATTATGGAGGGTATTTATGTATCTATGTATATGTTAGTTGTCAAGTACAATTTGTGGTCGTATTTAGTTTGCTACTTGTTAATTTGTGTACTATTTTCTACTTTGGCCAGCATGTTTTAAATTTCATCGCCGCTGTTCAGCTTGAAACAAGACAAATATATTATTGAGTTTACTATTGACTTTTTGTTACTCACCCCAACAACCATAAGAAAAAAATTGAGCATCCTTGAAAGTTGAACCAATAGAAAATGAAAATTAAAGGGAAAATGGAGCGTCTGTACTCCAAATTCAGGAGTAAGATTTATGAACCTTCTTGTATCATTTTTTTTTATATTTAGTAAAGTGGGATAACACCATGGTCCTTTTTCAAAATAAAATAAAATAAAATATTATAGGGAAATTCAGAGGGGATGGTGAGCACACCAATTTTGAATTTTCAGTCAAACAAATCCCAAACCTGCAATCTCCTTTACCGCCCAGTACCTCACACCTCATGCTCTAAATCTGGTTGAGGGTTGGGAATCAGTTATGTACTATACCTAAGGATGGATATCACTTCACTTGTACAATAATGTGTTCAAATACAGCAACAATATAGGCTCCGCAGCAAGACATCAGCTGAAGATGTTACAATTGCGACATACCGAACCAATGCAATTAGAAGAGTAAAAGGAATCTTATATGATAATATGCTTTTGCCACCAAGTTCTATCCTTGGCTGCAAAAGGGTTCCTATTTTATACATCTGACCATTTTTTTTGTGAGAAAATTTTGTCAAACAAAAATCAATAAATGCATACAATATTTGCTTCAGCGAACGGCAGAATGACTTACCTCAATGCATTTACTCCCCTCTCCTGTGGACAACGAAGTGCACATCTTCATATGACGTGTACATTAGTCATGGATGTAACCAAGATCTAATCTTGTTTACAGTTGTTGACTACTTCCTGTTCCCCTTTAACTGTCTGATCTATATCAGGAAATAATTTCTTCTGTGACCTTGTGACACTTGAGTCTAGATGTTACCCAGAGATTGTTGTACATTCCTTGCCTCGGATTAATAAATCTTTGTTAATTCTTGGGGGGCACTAGGTAGTTACTAGTTAGTCATTTGTTTAAGCTGGAAGCCATGAAAACCCAGCTCAAATAAGTAACAATACATTTAGAGGATGAGACTAATGCCAAGGAAATGCAGCTCTTCAATCCCGCAGACATACTAATCAGATGATTCATGGGTTGATAAGCTATCTTCTCTGCATGACATGGAAAACTTGATAAACCTCATACAGTAGAAATTTCTGTCCTTTTCATTAATCAACCAAATTAAATTTCTTTTCTTCCATGGAAGTGTAGGACAGTGATCCAGCTATTCCCAGGTTCCTTAGCCTGCCTTTTCGTCCTCATAATGTTTTTCTCAGTTCATCAACACAATCCACCTTCCAGTGGCAGGCTGGCAGCATAATAATTTGATAGAAGAACATGATTGCTGGCTTTCTCAGGTTCTAACTTCAAGAGGATCTTCGCAGCAAACTCACCCGTCGAGACATCCAGATTAAGACTGCAAGCATTCAACAATGCTGTCCATACTGCTCCAGTAGGCCTTGTGCCCTGCTTAATTAATCATACTATGACATAGACACCATGCTTCCTCTATTTTACCTGCCTAGCCAAGGATATCTATGAAGCAGGCGTAGTGTTCTTGACCCAGTTCCAACTTCATAGCCATACTTCTCCCTCGCCAAATTAAAACATTCTCGACCTTGCTCTACCAGTCCAGAATGCCCACAAGCAGATAAAAGAGCTAGAAATGTCAGGAATTCGGCAAGACTCCAGTCTCTCCCTCTCTCATAATCCTAAACAGATCAAGAGCTTCGAGTCCATGACCATGACTTCCAAATACATCTATCATAGTTGTCCAGGAAACCACGTCTTTGTTACAAATTATATCAAGCAAGAATAGTGCATGCAAAACTTTCCCACATTTGGCATACATATCCAACTGAACATTGCATAATTGGGTGTCAGAGGGAATCCCTGACGTTCTGCTACACAGTGTATCTACTTCCCAATCCACAAATCAGAATCTCAGAGCAAGCTGCAAGTGCACTGGTAAGCGCAATGACATTGGGTTTCACCAGACACATAATTGAGAATACCTCTCTGTATCTTTGATTCCGTATGCATCCAAAAACCAACGAATTATGCATCACATTGTCCATCCTGCAATTCAAACTAGAGAACACTGTCACAGCTTCATCAATGCGCCCAACACTGGAGTAGAAGTCAATAAAGGCAGTACCCAGAACCACCAAATCACGTCCCACTAAAACCACCAGTCCATGAACTTGCTTACCCTGTTTAAATGTCTTTAAAGAAACACAAGTTTAAAGCATAGAACACAAAGTAAACTCTCTAAATTCGACTTTCTCCCTCCTCATTGCTTCAAAAACTGCATGCGCCTCACCAGCAAGACCATGTTGTACAAAGTTCGAAGCCAAAGCATTCCAAGTAACTAAATCCTTGAATTCCATCTCTTCAAAGACCCTTAACAAGTCACCCAAACGACCATACTTAGAGTACATGCCCATGAGAGGAATTGAGCTCACAATTCTGGCGCCCATACCTGTTTTAATCATCAAACCATGAACTTGTTTGCCACGTTCAGGTTCATGCAACATAGAGCAGGCACCCTAGACGAGTGTGAATGTGTATGCATCGAGGTCTGAATGCAAACAATGCACATGACGGAACACGTCCCACGCAGCAAAAGCGTCACCATTGAGAATATACGAGGCAATAAGAGAGATAAGCGAATAAAGATCTTTGTGGAGCAATTCATCGAACGGGTAGTGAGTGTGCACACTGCATTTTGAGAAACTAGTAATTTTGGCGTAGCAATGAAGCGAACGTTTTAAAGGCCTAAACCTTGGCATGAATTTCTTGGGCGACTATTTTTTTTTTCGTTCTCCCGATGGTTTTTGACTTTGCCACTCTTTTCTTTTTGTCTCGCAGCCTCTTTTGACGAAATGCTAAATGGCAGTTTGGTCCCCTCCTTTTTTGCCACCAAGTATGAATGGTATTTTGGTGACTGCTATTCTCCAAGCTTTAACCCCTTTTCTTCTATCCCATTCTACTTTCTACAAGAGAAAAGAAAAAGGGAAATGACTTTGATTTTTCGTCCTATACCCCGGCAAGGCTTATCTGTTTTTAAAATTTCTTGTTGGACAAACGGAGTTCAATTTCTTTTCTCTTTTTTTTTTTTGTCCAATTATTGCCTTAACAAACAAGAGTCAGATAGTATCCTTCATATACATATAATAAGCTTTTGGTTAATAAATTTATATCAGTAACGACATGATTCCCTGACCCAGTCATGATTAGACAATGGCGTGCGGATCTAAGAGCCAATTTTACTCCATTACTAATGATTCCACTACCACAGTCAAGAAAAACTACGGCTTTCTAAATCTCAACTTTGATTTTCTTTTTCCTGCGAGTAATGCTATAAACAGAAGCAAAATAAAAAACATTATTATATGATATTCCATACTTATATGTAAAAGTTCTACGTACAAATACTGTTTCTAACAATAAGATTCAAGATTCTGAAAACAGCAATCTAATTCCTCTTGATACCTGCACTTACCTAAATACTTCCGAACTTGGGAGCTTACATGCAGAAATAGCATAAAATTTGAAAACTGCGCCCAAGTATAGATATATACTTGAGGCAAGCAATATATTACAGAATGTGAAATGTAACTGCAAATAAGTACCAGTGTAGGAGGGGGCACTGCACTTGTCAAGGTAACTAGTTGGAGAGAAACTCTATATGCCTTTGTCAGTGGAAAACCAAAATAAATAAATTATGCAGCATACACAGAAATGTCTGGCTACCTCTCTTCTGAATTGAATTTGTTCCAAGCTTCCTGAAAATTCAATAAAAATAGTGATAGACAAAAAGACATGGATCTTAGAGAAGTGTCAAATGCCAAGTAATGAGGAATGCCATAGACGAGCAAATATGCCTATGTATATCATTAAAACAAAAATGCACCTGCATAAGATAAAATGCCAACTGGGGGAATTAGATGCATGCAAATCGAGGTACTGCACTTTGGTAAGGGTTGCGTTCACATTTCAGATGCTAAATACTAACATCCCAAACGTGTGGGTGTGTTTTGGGTATGTATGTTTCAACAGAGAGATTATAGTAGCTGCTACAACAATATTGGGTGAAATGTTGCAGGTACTTGCTAATGACGAAACCATAAAACAACTTGTTTAAAATATTACAACACATGTAAATCCTAAAATGTGTAAATAGTACAAGTATAATAAAATGTGAATGGTGGCATGCCCATAACATACCTTCAGAAGATCGAAGACCTTTTCACATATGTACTTATGTTGAATACTAGCACCCCGTTGTTGTAATTTGTCAGGATGTACACAAAGAGTGGCCTTCCTGTAAGCTTTCTTGACAGCAGCAGAAGTTATGACCCCTGTTAATGGGGTTGGTTGCCACCCACTATCGGGCCCAAGGATCTGCCATTGTAGAGTATTGAGGATAAGAAATCGCGGGTTCCTCAAGTTCAAGAAAATATTAAGTTTATGTACTTTAGCTGCCCCCCGGTTTGAACTTGCCACAAGCAGAAAAAACCAGCAAAGAATAGTTGACTTTTTTATTATCAAGGTAATATCAATCAAATTACACAATCACGGCTGTCAGAGACTCATTACTACACCTTTCACTATCCCTTATAAGGCACATTAAAGACACAATACTCATCTTCAAAGTTCGAACAGTTTAGGCAATCTTCTTAACATACAATTTCACATAAAATCCAATCACTTTGGTGGTTTAAAATGGTTTTTATGCTTAAGGAGGGTATAGGCCCTGTCATGCAAAAATATAACACATACGTATTGCAGAGTTGAAAGCAATGCACGCAGGTTTCCTTCTTTCCCGCTTGACCACCTCCTAACCTCAGCATCCAGAGTCTCTGCTAACCTCTGCAAACAGCATACAGTTCATAGCAATCAATGAAAAATGCAAAAACAGGTGTATAAATTCCAGAAACTACTGTAAATATACATTTCTTTCTGCTTGCTCCTTCTGAGCAAGAAGATCGCGCATGTTCCTTTCAGCCAAAGCTTTCGCCTGAAACATTGCCAAAGAAGTAGAGGTTATTTTGTTAGATGTGAAAGTGATCAATCCATTCATTATTTGTTGCCAAAGAATGAGTATCTTACCGCCCGTTCAGCTGTTCGGCGGTACCTCTCCAACCTAGCTCTACACCTCTGAGCTGATTCAACTTCAAGGCCTTCAGATCTCTCTCCAAAGGAGGAAGCTTCAAGTAAAATACATTTGGTTAAAATGAAAGCAAGAAGTATGCAGTAAAATGTCAAATAAGAACTTAATATATATATAAAACTACAGCAGGTGCAACCAGGTTACATACCACCATGAACTGATGAATATATATATCTTGAACCAGCTGTTGAACCAACACCCTGAAACTGTGGGTCCTGCATATCCTGCCATTTACCATCCATTAAAATTCTTTTGATGATCGTGCACCTTATTACAAGCAGAAATTTGAGAGGATTACTCACAGTGGATGAATAGCTCTGTCTCATAACACCACTTCTGGAAGAATCAGTAAATTTGTCAGAAACAGATCTTTCTAACCGTTCTCTGGCCTCATAAGCAGCCCTCTCAGCCATTGCTTTTTCCACGGCACGCTCTCGAGCCTCTGCAGTAGCTCTTTCAACAGCAGCACGTTCTGCTCTAAGCCTAGCCTCTGTAGTTGTCTTATCAGACTTCTCCCTGGCATCAGCACATGCTTTCTCAAGTCTTTCCCGAGCCTCTGCCAGCGTTCTTTGCCGAGCTTCAGCAGTAGCTCTCTCCAAAGCAGCCCGTTCTGTCCTCTCACGGGCTTCAACAAATGCCCTTTCACGAGCCTCAAGTGTTGCTCTGTCAACAGCCATCCTATCCTTTTCTCTTTCCCTTTCCCTCTCCCACTCTTCTTCTAGCTTTCTAATGCGAACTTTTTCCAGCTCCCCTTCTCTTCTCACCCTCTCAGTGTCTTCTGACACGAGAGTTCCATTAAGATTCTTCTCTTTCCTTTCTGTGGGTTGCCTTACATTAAGCCGTGGAGCAGCCCTCTGGGAGCTTTTGTTTCCTTTCCCTTCCAAGGTAGCTGGCTCAGCTGCTTCAATTTGCCTCCCATTTTCAACGCATACTTTGGAATGACTTGACACAAAATTTTCCTTGCTTTCTTCCTGATTCAAGGAAACTTGAGCATTCTGGTTACTCTTCACTCTCTGTCCAGAACTAATGCTAGGTTCACCTACCTTATCCACACTTTCATCCAAAGGAAGTAATTTTTTTGCACCTTGCTTTCTGAACTGGTTCTCTTCATGTACTACATCTCCTGGGACCATGCCAGGTTCTTTCAATCTTCTGTCAGTTGGTAGATTTTTCCCTCCCACTTGTTCCAAATTGCTTTCTCGTGCCCCTGATTCAGTTCCGGTCTTGCCACTTTCCTTGTCAGCCATGGAGTCTTGAGCTCCTTCCAGTTTTTCTTTGTTTTCTTCATGTGCGCAGGCTGAATGAGTTGCTTGAAGATTCTCATTACCCTCTGCATTCCGTGTCCCAACAGGCAGCTTGATTTCCTCACCCTCCACATGCAAACGAGTTTGTTTATCACATTTCAGTTTCTTCCAATCTTCATCCCTCTTAATATGCTCCAAAACTCGACCCTTCTCTTTTTGCCTCCCACTAGAGTCTGAAAGAAAATTCTCAGCATGTTCTGAGCAGCTGCCCTCCTTTGATGTGTTTTCACTTCCTTCTACAGAAAATGCTTGTTTTCCAAGGCTGTTATTGCCTTTTTCTATTTGAGCCTGAAATTTCTCAGCATGTTCTGAGCAGCTGCCCTCCTTTGATGTGTTTTCACTTCCTTCTACAGAAAACACTTGTTTTCCAAGGCTGTTATTTCCTTTTTCTATTTGAGCTTCTTTTAGTCTTCCACTATTCTTTTTCTTCTCTAAATCTTCATTCAGACAGTTGTAAATCCCTTTGCTGTGGTCTGATACTTTACATCTCTCTTCATTTTCATCTACTTCAAGAGCCTCTTTTAGTACTTTTTCATTCTCTTCGAGATCAACATGTTGTTTTAGTCTTCTCTCATTCTCTTCCAGCTCAAGAGCCTCTTCTAGTCCTTTCCTGATATCTTCCTTTTGGAAAGCATCCTTTAGACCCTTCCCTTGTTCTTCTCTTTCATGAGCCTCTTTTTGTTTCTTGTCATTGTTCTCCTGTTTGAGAGCCTCTTTCCGCCCCTTCTCATTCCGTTTTTGCTCCTGAATCTGTCTCAATCTCTCTCCATCTTTTCCTGTTGTGCAAGCCTGTTTCTGTTTCTTTTCATCTTCTTCCTTCTGTAAGGCCTCCTTAAATCTCACATTTTCCTCGGGCTCCACAACATCCATAAGTCTTTTCTCAACTTCTGACTCTCCCACTGCAAAAACATCTCTTTGTCTTTTCTCATTGTCTTTCCTTGTGCCAGACTCTGTAAGTCTACTAATACCTCCCATTTGTTTGTTTGTTTCATTTAGTTTCTTCTCATGTCCCTTGGGCTTCAATAACTGCTCGGCTTCACTTTGTTTTTTGACCTCTCTCAGTTTCTCACTATCTAGTTGTTTATAATCTTTCTGCCTACTCTCAACCATGTTGTCTAGGTTTCGTGATTGATCAGCTCCAGTTTCTACATGCAAGTGCGACATTCTAACACCCTTCTCTTTCTCTCTCCGATCAGATACATGGGACAAATTTTTCTTCTTTGCAAGCTCTCTTTCCCTGCATGCCTTGTCAGCCACCTTTGATCTTCCATCGTCTTCCTCCTGTTCACAAGTCTCTTTTGCTGCCTTAGCTTTCTTGTCATACTGCTCTGGCTGATAATCTTCCACTACTGCTTTCACTTTTTCATTTTTTGCTTCCTGTAGCTCAAATGACTCCATGGATTCCCTTCTTCCCTTCTTGCCACGCTCATGAAATTTTGTATTGTGCACTAATATCTTTGCATTGTTTTCTGGCTCAATTGGCTTTCCAGAATTTTCTGTTCTGATCAAGTCAAAAAATTCAGTTGCTTCTTCCCATTTTCCATCTCCAGTACTTCTAGCAGACCCTTGATATGATCCTGATTCTTTAATACGCTTTTCCTCTGCAGACTTTCGGGACAAGTTGAAAAGTCTTTCTCCTTCTAACAGCTGTGGAGTAGCCTCCATTGGGGTAGCATTTTTCCTTTCATCTGCGAAAGCAGTCTTCATTTTGGTAATTTCCCCACTGAAAGTGCTCCCTGCTCTCTCATCTTTCAAAATATCTGATCTATCTACTGTCTCCATCACCCTTCCCTCATTATTTCGTACATCATTTTTTGGACCTAGTTTGCTACGACTTTCAAACCCCTCCTTCTTCTTCTCCATTAATTCTTTGGCACACTTGAGTTTTTCTTGAGCTTTCTCCATTGCTTCTTTCATAGCAGCAGCAGAAGCAACAGCAGATGAGCTCATATCGATCTCCACATCAAAGAAAGGTGGTGAATCATCACCAGGAGTCCCTTTGGAAGCAATTTGTTCACTATTGTTCAACATATTAGAATATCCCTTCTTCACATCTAGTACAGGTGGTGGCCTAGAGGGGGGTGCCAATTGAGAGGGCTGAGTTCTCAGGCTGATGTCAGAGACTGAGATGAATGCCTCATTGCAACAAGAACTATTTCTGCTATATCCTTTTTGAGATTTAAGATCATTTCCAAATGTCTTTTCATCGGAAAGATGATTAGGCAGGTGAGACATAGTTTTCTTGAGATGGTTTCCCTTCACCATTCCTGAAGTAAAATCCATATTGAGATTGATATCATCAGATGCATGCAAGTATGGATCTGATTTATGCAACAAAGTGGTTTCATCATATAATTGAGTAAATCCAGGAACAACATGTAACTGAGTCATGTGTGTTTTCCCATGCGACATATCTTCATTGCTTGTTTGATTAACCTTATGATACAAAACGCTGAACTCTGTATTACCATCAATCAACTGATACGGGTCTTCATTTGACAAGCTTTGATTATTTCCAGAATGATCTGATTCTTCTGACAATGATTCAGATTCTGCCGGAGTCCTATAAAATGATGACAAAATATTTAGAGATCATATTGAAATCAATAACTAGGCATATTTCCTTTTTATCTTTTTTAATTTCACTCAATTAGGAAAAGGATGGATGAATGAAAACAGTCCAAACATGGGCAGAAGCAGTTGGTGTTAAATAAAAGCATCACAAATTTTTAGGTTGATGAATACTTCTAACTATTACGCTTTTCCACATGTGGAAAGCCATGTCCACTTATTTTCAGAGAAGCAAGAGGAAAAATCATCAAGGGCCAAGAAAGTTGAAAGCCATCATAATATTCAGACTCCAAACTCCAAAATGTTTAGTAGTTAAGCTTACAATTTAAAAAAACACCGATTCCCTTTACAGTTAGATGAAATAAACTAAAACATTGTAGCAAAACCCTGAATCTGAAAGCAGCCTAATTTTAACTTAGTAATTTTTTTGAACCATAACTGGGAGACAGTCATGCACATTCATATGGTTATGGCAAAAAACAATATGACAAAGCCACAAGTTTATCAAGGACCAAGGGAAGTTGGAAGCCAGCACAATATTCAGACTCCAAAAGGTTCACTAGATAAGCTTACAGAAATCTAATTCCCTTTTACAGTTAGATATGAAATAAGATTTGAAAGAAATCCAAATAGTTAGAGCAAAATCCCGAATTTTGAAGCAGATTAATTTCCCCAAGCAGACCCAGAAATTATATTGAACCACGACTGGAGCCACCGCGCAGCATTCATATGGTTAAGGGTGAATAAATTTGGCATACAATCAAGTACTTAAAATACATTAGCACCAATCTCAATCTTTTACTTCTTAGCAACGACTCGCTATAATTAGCACACCTATCTCCACCTACAAGGTCAGCCTCCCCATTTTCGGTTCAACACCCATAAAAGTAAAAAAAATTAAAGAGCTCAAAGTCACATATAGCAGCCTTGTAAGCTTAAAACTCAAACAAAAAGTCACGTGTATCAGCATGATAAATTACACACACATTTCGCAGAAAATCAAAAATTAAAGTGCCAAAAAGCCTAAGTTTATGCAGGACAAAAAGAATTGTTCGTAGTCATACCAAGCTTCGTCAGAGGAATCAACATCCCGACCATTGGATGGTTCAACCAAGTCTTCATACGACACAGCAAAATCTGTGCCATCAAAACCTCCAAAAACTTCAGCATAATCAAAAGTGGAGCTCCGGACATCAAAGAAAACCTCGGTTTCGTCGACAGCCGGAAGATCCAGTACTGGAATAGAAGAAGCGCGTGCAGTGTGAAAGCTACTGAAAATTTCACTGTAGTCTTCAATTCGTGGCGAGAGACTCGTAACGCCGAACTTCGGTGGACCTCCATATACGTCATCGTATAAATTTTTACCTGGCAAGCCTCCATTGTTACCACTGCTAATTTTCTTGGAAAAAGTAGCTGAGGTTCTGTTTGTTTGCCGAGAATGTGCGACACTATCCATCGAAATGGAACTTCTAGGGTTTGTTTTTCTGAGACTCCGTGTTTCTCTCTCTATGTCTCTCTATTTTCCCTCTGCCTCTGTCTGAGTGCAGAGACTGTTCTGCGTCAGAAGGAGGACGACGAAAGAAATAAAATGAATAAAATAAATAATTGTAAAGGGAAAATGAAATGACGAAAGAGGGCTTTGTATAATTGGCCTAAAGAATTTGCAAATAAAAAAAATATATATATGTGGATAATCAAAGTATTATTAGAATAAGAGGAATGACAGGTGTAGCTGGTGACAACGCGGGAAAGGTTGAGGTGGGACCGTGGGACGTGGGTGGGGCTCACTGACAAGAATAAAAATTTGATTACTTGGGTATCTTAGAAGTCCTACAACACAACAAAGTACAAATAATATTTGAGCAAAACCGTTTGGAGAATAAAGACAAACATCATTGAGAATTTGTTTGAAGGCATTTGGGTTAGATTGTAAATTCATCAAACTTGATTTTCTAAATAATTAATTCAGATTTTTTTTAATTCCACTTAATGTTCGAATTTGGCTATACGTTACAAATTAGCAATCCAACATGCACGTTTAATATTTATGTTTTATTATTTTTTTAGAATAATATATTTTTCAAAATAAAACATTTATTATTTTAAACTTTCACTTCATTTTGGTAGAGACATTTTCAATTCTTTAATATCCAATAAAATGGAGAAGGTAGGAATAAAATTTAAATAACAAATTAGGTGGGTGACATATGATTGTAAAAGAAATTCAAAAGCCTGAAAAGTGAAATGTGAAGACAAACAAATCGTATATCTTACAATTGATGAATTATTAATTTTTAATTGAAAAAATAATTTAAATGTTTAGAATATTTTATTTTGTAAATGAGTATAAAAAAATTATCATTTTTCGTACAATATCTTCTAATTTATTTGAGTGACTTCAATTCTTTTTGTTTGGAATTCTCTGGCATGGAGTACAAGACTAACAGTAAAAAGAGTAAAAAGTTCCAAATATATGTGTTAAAAGGCAATGGCTATAGTTGATGAACGGGTCTTTGTCTGAAAATGGAAGCTCTGAATTGACCTAAACATTACTTTGGGGACCAATAAACTCATTGATTTTCACTTTTTCTTTCTCCTAGATTTTATTCAATTCTTTTTTGTTTTTCTCCATGTTCAAAGATTCAAAAAGATTATAAACTATATATTTATTTTAAAGGAAACAAAAAAAAAAAAAAAAAAACAAAGAAAGAAAGTGTCCTTAAGATTCATACGGTTTCACTAATTCCTTTTTGTGATACAGCTTCTTTGATTGGAGAGCGGAGACTCTCTTTTGCATGAAGGGGTGATTAAGTAATTTTAAGCTTGAAAATAATTGAGTTTTTTTGAAAAATTTGAAGGGAAATTCATAGGCCAGGCCCTTATACTTCAAGCTTCATACAATATTTGCCAAATTCAAAAACTAAAGGAGTTCTGGGACCCTTGTGTTGGCCACTTTATATTCAATCACACCTCGCAAAGCTCAAAATCTCATCATTCTTGCACTTAATAATAATCAATTTGTTGGTTTAATAATGAAAAATACCAATAAATACGCATCACATAATTAAGTTCTTTGTACAAGGAAAAGAGACAACTGTGTTATCTACTGGTTCCATTTCCAGTACATAATTTAAGTCTTTTTTATACCAAACTAAATTATATTAATAGTGTCTCTATGATTAGATATAGAAATTAATTCGTTAAAAACTTGCGTGACTATGTAAGCTTACCTGTAATAGAATTATTTATTTCCGATGTATTAAAAAATAAATCAAACAAAACGAGATATTCGTGACTAGACAACTACGGTGGGTAAGTTGGAGTGTACTTCCGAATGAGGAGGGCTTACAGAGAACAAAGACTTTGGGCTTCGGCCCATTGTTGACCAATGAGAAAAAGTTTTAATTGGAAAAAAAATAAAAATCCTTTAAACTAATATAACAAAACAAGCAAATAAATTCATCCATTGTCGTCCAGTGGTTAGGATATCTGGCTTTTCACCCAGGAGACCCGGGTTCAATTCCCGGCAATGGAATATTTTTTAATTTATTATTTTATTTTCAATCAAATTTATCTAAAATTGAATTGATTTTTATTTTTATTTTAATCCAACTTATTAAGCATACTGATTTGGATAGACTGTGCAACAAACATAAACAGAGGTACTTCCAGAGGATTGATTGCTCAAATCAAAAGATCCTAAGAGGACGGCAATGGAATATTTTTTAATTTATTATTTTATTTCAATCAAATTTATCTAAAATTGAATTGATTTTTATTTTTATTTTAATCCAACTTATTAAGCATACTGATTTGGTAGACTGTGCAACAAACATAAACAGAGGTACTTCCAGAGGATTGATTGCTCAGATCAAAAGATCCTAAGAAGGACGAGTTTAGGTTAACCAATTAACCTGAGAAGTTAACTGGAATACTAAGTGTCATGAGCATACATTAAATTTTCTTTCATCGTCATGACAGAAAAAACATAGGAATAAAATATATGAAACTGTGGAGAGACAAGAGCAACTGAATGATCATTAATCGGAGACAATTTCCGTTGTTTTTCATCATCATCATCATAATCTTGCATGTAGCTAAAAGCATCTTAGGTTTTTAGTACATAAAAGAAAAACATAAAATCTCCTTTTTCTTCTGTGCAAATTAAAGGAGATAAAAGATCATAACGTTGCGTCTCTACTGCAAACATAGCAAAGGTGTTGCATAGAGTGCAATCTACAGTGAGGTATTACAAGCTGTGCCTGAAGCAAAGTAGCAATAAGTCTCGCTGTCATTCACTGGTGCAAGTCACTGCCTCAAGCCTTGAACTATGTAAGATGCGTACAGGTACCTGCAACACAGGAAGCATCCATCTAAGAAAGCAAGGATCGTAAGCTTCAGAGTTGAGATAGCCAAGGAAAAGTAAATGACAAAGTGAACTTGCACAAAGGCAAACTTCATTCTAATTTTATACAGACTAGTAACTCACTGGGAGTTCTTGATAGCTTCAACAGCAGCTTCAGCTGGCATAAAGTCCTCGACATCAACTTTCTTGTTCTCATTCTTTTTGTCTAGCATATGCTGTTAAGGATATGCAGAACTCATAGGTGACATGGTATGGATAACAGGAAGTATGAAAGCAGATGTACCACCTCCCCTCCTTCTCTTTCTAGCTTGAAGCTTGTGTAACATGCTTATCAAGGCATATAATTTAGAAAAGAAGAGCGGTAAAAGATATTTGGTGAAGTTCAGGTTTGTTTGGGAGAGTACAACTTAATACTGAGTGTAATCTAGAGACATTAACTAACATAAATAAGTGAGATATAAATTGGCATATTTGAGTACTAAATACAAGTAACAGGATACAGTCCTCAAAGAATTGACGGATTTCAGCTAAGCGGTGTGGAGGAAGCTCCTTAATGTCCTTGTAATGACGGAACTCAGGGTCATCAGCACAAACAGCTATAATTTTGTCATCCTTTTCACCCTGCACAAGTGTTCAAGATGTACGTCAATACTTTCTTTTCCAAACATCTAGAATCATACTTTCCTAACATTCTAATTAAAAGCTGGTTGTGATCATGGGAAGGAAAAAAAGAAGTGGAAATAAGTTTCATTGATTAAGTGATCCCTACTGTTCTAATACCACCAACCTGCCTAAGGAAAATATTTTTTTTGTTCTAACTAAACAAACCATCATGTCAATTACATTACCCCTAAGCAAATATTGAATAGGTTATTTAAATATTTACAGAGATGGATCTATTTACCTGGTCAATCATAGGCATTAATCCAATAGCACGGGCACGAAGGAAAGAACCAGGTATAACAGGCTCCTATCCAAGGCAAAAAATTAAAAAAAATAAGTTAGTTTCAGTTGAATAGAAGAAATCAGTGTCTGGAGAATTTCCAAATGACTCCACCTGCATCAGTACCAAGACGTCAAGGGGATCGCTGTCTTCACAAAGGGTTCTTGGGATGAAACCATAGTTGTGAGGGTAGACAACTGATGAGTAAAGAACACGATCAACCTATTAATCAATTTATGCATTGTTAATCTTCAATTGTAATAAATAAATATATCAAGGTTTTTAGACATTGAAAAGGGAGGATCTACCTTTATAAGTCCACTTTTCTTGTCGAGCTCATACTTAACCTTGCTGCCTTTGCCAATTTCAACCACCTGCCATACAAATTCACATTTGGAATGAGACTTCACCAGAATCTAATGGGTGCTATTTTAGAGTCAGTTCCAGGCTCCTCCTAAAGTGATCAGTAAGATTACCTTGTTCCACCCGGTGTTATTTTTCTATTGCATTCATTAGAATAATACATAAACTCAATTTCCAAGGTTGATGGAAGAATAGAAGATACTAGGCATGCCACAGATATGGCCCTAGCAATATGCCCCCCGGAAGTTCATAAAATTGATTATGACAATTATCTAAAAAAATTAAAATCTTACGCAGTTGAAAACTGCTGGAGCTCCTGGTCCTGCACAGATCAATCATTGAGAGTTTTCAGCTAAGTATTGATATATTATATATAAGATTTTTTAACAGTCCAACAAATCCTCATTTCAAAGAGGTTACAAGTGAAATTGAGAGTGACACTGGTTCTACAGGCACAAGGTTCTGCAAACAGATCATCATTATCTATATCAAAAAGTTATAGGAAACCCACAAAATTGCCGTACCAATCTCCAAATCATGCCAGGGATGAGCAGCCACAGTTTTGTGTGACATTGACGAAAGTATCCTCTCATTGAGGACTACTCCAGGGAATCCGGACAAATTTCCGCTTGCTTCTCCATTGTTAGCCATACTGACTTCTTCAGAAAAACTAAAAAGCATAAAAAACATTATCATTCTGTCATTCCAAACTATAAAAAGTAGCTTATTTCGATTAAATTTCATATAAAGCAGAAGCCACTTCGGTATAAGCAGAAGAGTTTGCAAAGAACTAAGATCTTTCTCAAGACATACATTCATATTTCTTTGATAATTCAAGCACCTTCTCCACCCTTTGCATACAACACAAGGTTCAAATTTATGAAGCAAAATATGTTAGGGCACACCCACAGCAAGCATTTTGTACAAAGAACCTATATGAATATGACTACGGGAAATTATCAAGAAAGGGCGCAGATTTGCTAATCACAACGAAGCGGGTCGAGAGAATAAAGGGCCATGAGTAATAAAGTAGGATAGTGACATGTCAACTTTTATAACCTGAGGAACTCAGTCAATATGAAACTTAAAAAATATCCCTAACATTTATTTTACAAGTATCATTTTCAAGAAGATGATAGTATTTGAACGCTAATTATATACATATTGTAAAATCACCATTGTTAATCTAGAATTTCAACCATGAACAAAACTACCAACCAATTAGACCGAGAAAGACAACGATAAACCGTGATATATAATAATTATAAATAAAAAAATAAAAAAAATCAACAAAATAACTCATTGGCGCTAATTCAAACACATAAACACATGGAAATCTACAAGCAGACCATCGAAAAAGCAATAATCCATAGAGCAAACAAAACCCATTCACTGAGACAAACCCTTTTAAAATATATCTAATTATTCTAAAAAAAATTCGTCTTGATGAAGATACTAAATGAGATTGATGAAATGGGTTGCTCTTCCAAGATGGACAACATGAACAACACAATACACTGCCAAGAAATTGATTCCCGAATAAAAAGAAAATAAATAAAAGATTGGCATTGAGAAGGAGATAAGAGAGACTTACAGAGAACCACTGACTTTAAAATAATTCTATGGATTGTGATTTGTGAGGTAAGAGGCTGCTTATATAGTGAGTGATAGAGTTATTGGCGAATTTATGGAGGGACGAAGAAGACGGATGTGTCACTATTCGGGCATATTTCTCAGCGTTAGTCATAAGTCAATAAGCGTCGTTGGATTGAAATTCCGACGGTTGTTGATTGAGTTGTGTGTAAGTTCCTGGATTTTCTCACAATTGGGAAACTTTCGGAATTTGCAGTGGACAGCGGGTAGTAAACGAGAGCTGATACGGTCACCGAGATCTATGAGACGGGAGAATCTCACATCGATGAGAGTCAACTTGAAAGTTGAAAGTCCATGTCAGCCTCTAAGAATCTCCCACGTGTCTGAACTATTCCAACTTTTTTTTGGATAATTATTCCTACTTATTTTAAGTAGAAAAAAGATAAAATGGTAGGTGAATATCTTTATTTTAGGAAATACCAAAAATCATGCCTCCATCTTAATTATCTCAATAATTTTCGGAAAATAAAATAAATAAAAAGCCCTGTCATTTCTAATATAAAAAAAGTAACTTTTTTACCAATCAGAGTTTTCTTTCCGAATATCATATTGTAAAATTTAAGGAAATATAATATAAGAACACAAAAAAAAAAATTATTATATATTTCACTTTACTTATTTTTTATTAAAATACAATTCATTCACTTGTGAGCCTTAACCTATTCCCTTTTCCACGTATTCCCACTTTTCTACTCCCTACCCCAAGTGTTGTCTCCTGTCATGCTAAATAATTACTTGTCTTGTGTACATACACACATATATATATATATATATATAGAAAGCTGTAGAGGCGAAGAGCCTGATTGGTTTGTCATTTAAAATGAGCATTTAGCATTTTACATGGGCGTTTGTGTTCATTTGTGTTTGGTTGGGACTTGGGTTGATGTTTGGGTCATCATATTTGCATCTGGGCCGCGTTTTAAAAACAACCCTTGAACTACTTCTCAAAAGCTAACGATCTATTTAATATTTATTTCTTTTTTTAATGCCTGCCAATACCCCACAGTCATACTCAACTATTGAATATTTAATAATTATAAAATATTGTTATATAGATTACCAATTTTGTTAAGTGTATTATAAATACACTAGAAGATAAAATAAAATTACTATCTCTTTTTATTTATAATTTACTTAACAACATTAAATAGTGCATATAACACCACTCTAATTATATTACCTTGACTAATTATTATATTTAATTTTTTAATAATTTTTTTACTAATTAATATTAATAAAAAAAACTGTAAAACATATATATATTTGAATTGCTTAGCTTTATAATATTATCACGAATTTCGTTTTTATAATTTATATAAGAAAAAAAAAAAAAAAACAAAAACAAAAAGTTGCCATCAAAATACATTTCAAACTCGACCAACTAACTAACTAACGGCACGCACTCCTCGTAAATACAATTTTACCCTTACCTTTTGGATTTATTACCGAAAGAAACATCATTTAAAGCCTCCATCACGCTTTTTCTTGTTTCTTGTTGGCATTCGTCCCGCTTCTTTTGGGATGAGCCAAAATTTGAATCGATCTCCATGGAATCCAAATCAAGCACTCACCGCCTAAGTCCGACTCTAAATCCATAATCTTCCTTGTCTAGTTTAATTCTAAACCCTAACTCGGGCGATTCTCGAAGATTATCTGGTTAAAGGCTTATAGCATTTCGTCTTTCGTTGTTCGCAAGTTTCATCTGTCAAATCTGGTAATTCTTTTAGCATTTTTTTTTTTTTTTTTGTTTTCTGTTTATTATTACATTCTAATTTTTTATTTTTTTTTATATGTTCTCAACTGAAAATTTTGGTAATTCTTTGTTTGGTTGCTGGGATTTTGTAAAATGATTTAGCGCGTAAGTTCTTAGTGATGGATTCCCTCAAATTAATTTCAAGAAGTTATTCAAGGTTTTCTTACGGTTGGGTTAGACACTTTTAGGTTTCGTTGGAAACTTTCAGGTTCCTTTGAGTATCGTTTTGCGACCTCTTTGAATAATCTGTATGGTTGCCAAGAAAGTGCAGGAAAAGAAAAGAGTGAGGAAAATTGTTTTTTTCTCGGTTCAATCACTTTTTCTTTGTCATTGGAGTACTTTCATCGATAATTTTTGGGTATTTTTGGAGTTCTGCAGTACAGAACCTAATGAACATGGAAGAGCAGGGAATTGATGGAGCCACAGCGGTGCCTTTTGCGACACGAAGAAGCGATTTTTCTAGGGTTTTCCAATACTATTTGGATCGATCCACTCCTCACCGGGTTCAGAGGTGGATGGGAAGCGTTGCTGTAGCCATGATATATGTTCTTCGCATTTACTATCTTCGAGGGTTTTATGTTGTCTCTTACTGTTTGGGTATTTACATCTTAAATCTTTTAATCGGGTTTCTGTCGCCTAAGGTTGATCCGGAGCTTCAAGCTTTAGATGGGCCTCGGTTGCCAACACAAGGTACTGACGAGTTTAAGCCTTTCATTCGCCGCCTCCCTGAATTTAAGTTCTGGTAATTGACTATTATCCTTAATTTCCAGTTGATATTTACTTGCTTCTTGTTTTCCTTTTTTTTCAGTTTTAGTTCCCAGGCCCACTTTCTGTTAGTTGTACTCTCCTGTTTGACACAATTAACTTCAAGCTTTACAGTTCCCTACACATTTGGAAGAAGAATCTAGTGGATTACTTGAGGTCTTTGTCATCCATCAGTGGGTTGAACTGTTGTATATTTAATCGATGTGCTGTTTAACATCATACAGTTTTATTACGAAGAGAAAAAAGCTCAAAACAATTCTAAGTGGCATTCAATTTTCATTTAGTTTCTTTTTTATATGTAAAACTGATGGTAAAGACTAATGTGCTTACAAGTCCAACCAACAATTTGTAGAAGACTACTCTGGACGTTATTTCAGAATTTTTTCCACCAGGCAGTATAATCTTATGATTATAGACTTATAGTGCTTAAATAATTTTTCTTCAACCTGTGTGTTGATCTTAATTGGTCATCCACTTGGGTGTAGGAAACTTGAGGTTTTTGAATAGAATGAAGTCTTTAGGATGACAGTCTCATTATGACACTCTTATATCCTGCATGAATAGGTTTCCTACAGGTTATTGTCCTTTAAGAGTTAAGACTTTCTGTTGAGTTGGTAAAACATATAATAACCAAGAGTGTGAATGATCTTGGAGTATTATGGCAACCCCTTCCTCTGTAAATTCAAAGGTGGAAGTCAACTTCAAATCATGTTTTCAAACTTAAAAGCCCGGAGTATCCATCCCTTTGTGTGACTTAGTAATCGAAAAAGCTTTTCCCCCTTTTAATGATGAGAACAACAAATGCATACATACACGATGCATGAATAGGAGTTTCTTACGTGGTGACTTTTTAATGTCAAATTTTTTAATACATTGCAAGTGGAACCCACATATTGCCACCTGCTCTCTAGTTGAAACTGTCCTTCTGATTATCTTAACTCTTCCAATATACTGACATCTAATAGGGTTTAACTTATATCTGCTTGATAGCCTTTCAAACGGGTGTGTGAACACCATTCTCCATTTTTATTGTCCAATTTACGTTGACCTTCTTTTCACTGTTGGACATATCTGTTTTTGGCAAATATCACTGTGCTGTAGGATTGTTCCATATGTTCAATTCATTGGGTTTTCATTTTTTTCTCTCCCAATTCTCATCAGGTATTCCATCACAAAGGCCTTTATTGTTGCATTTGTCTTGACCTTCTTTCCAATATTGGACATACCTGTTTTCTGGCCAATATTGTTGTTCTATTGGATTCTTTTGGTAACTCTCACGATGAAGCGTCAAATACTACACATGATCAAGTACAAGTATGTCCCATTTGATGTAGGGAAGCAGGTTTGTTCACTTACCTAACATTCAAATCAGTTTCGAGAGTCAGAATTTGTGAATCTTGTTTTTGCGGCTGGTCTTCCTGTTTCGGGGTGCTTGCTCCTATGTTGGAATTTATATTACCTTCATTCATTTGGGCAGAGGTACAATGGTAAGAAGTCAGGTGGCAGCCCTACCAATTTGCCTGGAGACTGGAAGCTACAGAGGTGCTGACTAAGGGACCAAAAATGGAAAAAAGGTTTGCTGTGGACTTGTATGTAAGTAGTCGAGCAAAATGTAAAATTTGTGGAATGGAATACAATTTTAGATTTGAAATCCATGCTGAACATGCATGCAATGACTGAATTTTAATACCATTTAGAACATCATATGTGGAAACAAAGATATTCCCTCCTTTGCTCCCCTCAGTAGTTTGAGATGGGTTGGCAGGGTAAAATTTATTTGGAAAGATTACTAGTAATGTCAAGCTCCTCTTGTTTTCTTAGTAGAATTGAAATAAAACCAAAAGAAAAAGTATGACAATTTGCAGACAGTTGCAGTGCAATGTGATCTTAACCAAGTTGAAAATAGATCGACGGATCAACCTGCATATACTTCCATTCTAGACTAAAAACGCTGCTGATAGCCCGAGCACTTTCTGTATATGCTCATGAACTTGGCCACAAATTCTGCAGAAAGTGGAATCCAAAACATTACATAGTATCAATTTTCTACATATTCAGCAAAGAAGTGCATATTAACCCACTAAGTATTCAATAATTGTTTGTTGCCTTATAAATGTTTTCAGGAAAATTGGGTTATGCTAGATGGGGTTTTCAGTTTTGATGCATCTTTAAATTTCTAATTGGCTTTATATGTTCATATATGGTACACTTTGTAAGTTTTTTTTTTGGGTATATATTACCTTCTAGTTTCAATAAAGCAGTCGTCCCAGTAGGAAGTCTCTTTTCCTGTTAATAATAACCTCATTTAGTAAGCATAATCGCCTTCTAAACAACACCAAAAATAATTTTTTTTTTTAAAACAGAAATTTGAAAGTTGGAAGAAGTAGAAGAGAGGCGTAGGACTTCCATGGCTAACCTGGCTGCAGGATTTCATCTTTGAGCTGGTATGAATTTGTTAGTTAGATAAACATAGAAAGGGAGGACAGAACTCACATAATAAGCATGCCAATAGAAAAGCTCCCTTCTTAAGTTGGAGTCAACTCTCTTGATGAACTGTTCCACCAGCTTCTGCATATGAAACACAGTCAAACTATAGTGGTTTGATAAAATAAAAAAAGATTCTTCTGAAAAGTCATTAAAACGATCACCTGGAGAATTAGTTTGGGGGAAACAAAATCCACAAGAAGCTTTTGAAATTTCCCTCGTACAGAAAATAATCTGATAAAACATTAGGAAATATTAAAAATTACAGTTTTATTGAATGGTTCAAGCAAGATCTATATGGTAAGTTTTACAAACTATTTCTACCTTTTCTGCAAGAACTAGATGATGTATTCAACAGCATGAAGAGTACTAATATGGTTATGTTCTGAGAAGTTTATCATTTATAGTTATATTTATACCATTATCAGGAAACAAGACTCATGAATGAGAGTTAACTAAGAAAGTTAACTCTCATTCACGAGTTAACTAGGAATATAAAACTTCCTCAAACTAAAAAGCTCCCTTAATCTCTGCTATTTTAGTGTCTAAATTAGCTAGCTAGCCTTCAGAAATAGCAGTGAAGATTGAATACTTACCTCTAAACAAAATAACCAAAGCAGGTAAAACCCCTACCTGGTGTGTGATGGATCGGATAGGATCTCTGCAGCAAGTTCTATCAGGATCTCTTCCCATCTAAGTGAAATTGGTTGGTCATCTAAGAATGGATAGCTGAGAAGACACAATCATCAGGTTAGTATACATAGACACTTCAAAGGAAAAGCCAAAACACTTTTTCCTCATTTGTACTTACTTGTGAGCTTTGCATGCTTCGAGAGCCATGATTGCTTTCCTAAGGTTCTGCTTTGATTTTGTGGCAATCTTAGCTGCAAAGTTCATAGGTAGATCGATTTCTTCCTTCCTTGCTATCTGAATAAGAACCTCCATAATCTGGAAATTAAAAGATTTTGAAGGGAGTTTAGTACTAAGAAAACAAATGGAAGCACAAGTATCTATGTTTTACAAAAATGGTCTTTAAAAACCAAAAATCAAAAGGTTTGGACATTTTAGACTTCCTTTGGAATAAATCATCTGTAGAGATAATAAACATAATCATACCACTGTATAACTACAAGTGATAGGTATGTCAATAAATTGCACTGAAACAAGAAAGCAAACCAACATCAGTGTAATGCTTACTTCATTAGTTGAAGGTGCATCAACCTTGATAATTTCGCAGCTGTTTTTCACCGATTCAAGGATGTCTTCATCATCTTCACAACAGAGTATGAGTTTACATACATCTGAATAGCATTCTATAATCCATTTTATCAAGTGCTGCATGCTCTCTGCTGCTTTGTCAACCTCGTAAAGAACTATGACTGAAATCATGAGGATTAACCACGTCAACTTCAGTATTATAGGCAATACTATTTTTTTGGAGAAAATACATGCATTCAAAAGATGGACCTTTATGATCTGCCTTCAAACCCATATTGCTGACTTCAGGGGTAATTGCATATTCACTGCTTATTTCCTTGACTAATCCCATTAATGCATATTTAGCATTTGGTTCCAACTTCAAATTGAGCTCCACGTGATTCGAACTGGATGTTATCGGAACAATTACTTGCATAGGCCTTCTTTGCTGTTAGTATAGCTACTATGAGCCCCAGCAATTTATATGGGAGGTAAAATTTTGAAATTACTAAATTCAGCTAATTTTAGCTGGTTTGATAGTAATGATAGTTAGATAGATATTATCAACTTTTAGACATGACCAAAATTAACACGAATCTGCATATAATATCCCCTGAAACAGCTAGAAAACTCTACCTGAATATGGAAGTATCTTAAATCATTCGATAGCTGCAAAAGAGTTTGATATAGTCAGCTTAATGGACATCAAAAAGAGCGTATGTCAGTCTAACTTGTGATAATAAATATACATTCCAACAGGCGTCACCATATAGCTCCCGTAGAAGAGCCATTGTTAACGCTCTTTTCCCATAACCACAGGATCCCTTGAACAAAATATGAGGGCATACATCCTGGGATACCTAAAGATTAACACGGTGTGAGTTAGAAACTAAATATGATATACAGAATGCACCACATTCAAGAAGAAAATTGAACATCTTGAAAAAACTTACTAGTTGCTTTAGAAGTTGAGCTTCTTGTTTGTGGGAAGTGAAACCATCCAGGGAGGCCGGTTGATGCTTATCTGCCCAAAATTGTCTCATGTTTTCAACCACAAATGCATTCTCAATGTATGAAGATTCATCAAATGGTCGATTTTCAGGCGATTTTGAAGTCCTGCAAGATCCTTTTCTCATACAAGCAAACCATGTTTCTGTTTGGCTCTTCTTTCTATTTGCTGTGAATTTTCTCATGCTTTGAGTTGTTCTCCCACTAGCATCACTCATCTTACTATTTCCCGTGCTTAGCTTACCACTCCTTTTCCTGCTTGCAGCAGAGCTGGAGACTGATGTTATTCTTGATAAACCAGTACTGGATGAATTACCTCTGTTATTATTAAGACCATTGTTTGCTAATAAAATATTTTGTCTTGGTAAGGCACCTAATTCACGAGAAAAGAAGATATCACCATTTGTACTTAAGTCTGTACTGTCAATTACTAGATTATTGGGTTTAAAACCTTTAGCAAGCGTTGCCTTGGCAACCATTTCATTGATTTCTCCAACTGAAGGTGATTTCAAGTGGGAAGGTTGTGTTTGTTTTGAATCAAAGCCTTTAGACAACGGTGAGGCAGTTCTCTCCCTTCTGTGCAGTGTTTGGGGATAATTGTTTGGGGGGTCCATCTCCCTCACCCTTTGTCTTGGAGCAGTCACTGATCTCCTGCTGTAGTTTGGTTTTGCTCTATTCAATTCAGGAAGCCTCATATTTGCTTCCTCTTCCTCTTCCTCTGGTATTCTGTGATTTTGGTTTCTGTTAGTACTTACTGTGCCATCAATAGCACCATTGAGCTCCTTTCTCCCCTGTTGATAAGGAGATTTATGTCTTCGTTTCGACAAGGGACTGATGTTTCTTTGCATATCCAAACCTGTTTTAGGTGCAAAAGCATTATTATCATAATCATCATTAGCACTGCGAGGCTTATATGGCGACTTGCTGTTGTGTCTTCTTCGTGTTGAGCTGGCAACTGAGACTTCATTTTCGAACCTCGAAGAATTCCTTCTGTGAAGTGTCAACGGGCTTATATTTCTTGGTGACAAAGTTTTTGCCACTTCAGAAATCAAAGTTGCATTCTTTCTATCTCGTTCATGCCTTGGAGTCTCTTGCCAATCAGTCTCTGTATCTGAAGGTTCATAGCCACTTCGTCTCTGTTTTCCTGAGAATGTGGAATTAAGAGGCTGAGAAACTCTGTTCTTTCTAGTTGACTTCTCCATTTCCCTGAATAAGAAAATCTCAAACCTCAGCTAGCCCAAGATTTTTCAAATATAACCCAATTGAATTTTCAGTGAAACAATGGTTTTCAGATGGGATAAAAATGAACCCAGAATTAAAAAAACAAAAGCTTTTTATGTGTTGGGGAAGTGAGAATTTCAGAATCTGAAGGAGTGGGATAAGGTATATTACACAATTTAAAGGGTATCTCCAAGAAAGTAGAATTAAGGAGTGACAGAGCGATGGTTTCGAAGGGAGACGCTTTGTTGACGATGAAGACAATGTCGGTTCTGTGTTGGGAAGTAGAGGAATGTTTCACCAGCGAATATACAGCCACCAAAATTGTTAGTTTTTTCTTTGCTTTCTAAGCTTGCTACAATGTTCTATCTGTAATTTTGTCCTCTCTCTATTTGGCTGCTGCCCAATACAAAAGGAATATTGGCTTTGAAGACATCAACTAACTTATTGTGTCTATCAGGGACATAATGCGGTAATTCCCTGTCCCATGCTGTCAGCTGTTCATATAAAGATTGAATCCCATTTGAAAATTCATTTCAAATTATTCGGCGGGTAAAGCCAAATTTTCCCAACACTTAAACAGCTACAATTATTAACTAATCTTTTTGGCTATTTAATTCTGCAGAACGTTAAACATTCTGTGATACAATGTACTAAAACTTCCCACATTCTGTGATACAATGTACTAAAACTTCCCACGTATGAGCCTTTTACATAATTGAGGGATTTACATAACAAACACAAGCACAAGACAAAAGTAAGAAGTGCAAGCAGCCAAGGGCTAAGGAGGTGCTGATCTGGCCAGAGGTAAAGTAGTGAAACACGTAGCCAGAAACTCATGCCTCAGATTTCAGACAAACTGATTCAAGTACTCATCAACGGTTCTGTATTTAACCTCTGGGTAAAGCTCAGAAGCCTCCACTCCCAAAGATGCTTCAATTTCAAAGTTAATAGCATCACCCTTCACAAACACACAGTGACTCCCTGAGAGGAGAAAGTTTGAAAGGAAACGAGGAATTTTGGACAGATGGTTCAATTTTTAATTTTTTTGGATTATATAATATGATTTATAATTAAATAGTCAAAATAGAATAAGTCTAAATCCGGTTTATGGATCTATCTCACCCGTCCATATCACCACTTGGGCTCACCATCTCTGTACAAAAGAGACTCACAACCTGCACAAACTAAAACTGAATTTTAAAAATTCGGTTTCACTCTACACTAAAAAAATATTATACATTTTAAATTTAAAAAATATCATATAAATTTAAAAATTACCTACACTTTTAAATTTAAAAAATATCATAAATTTTAACATATTATACACTATTATAATAAAAAAATGATGCTGATATGTGAACGACTTAAAAAAATTATTGTGTGAATGAAACTGAGTCCCATTATTTGACAAAAAGAAAAATCACTTTGCTTTATCTGACTTTTCATTTTCTCTTATCTTAATTCTCATTTTTGTCATTTTCTCTCTTGTTTCTTTGACCTTAAAATCATCTATGGCATCCCTCTTCGTTTAAGTCTCTGCTAAGCTCACTTCAAGCACTAAGTTGGGTGCTCAGAGCTTAGATAAACCTAAAAAATTGTTCATTTTCTCCTCTATCACTTTATTCTTTAATTTTTCATTGTAGCTTATCTCTTTATTTTTTGGGAAGACTGATTTTGATTTTCTTTTCCTTAAAGATTGCAATTTTCTGCTTCGGATGAGTTCGATGTCGACAAAGATGACCATCTCATTTCAATTGGATAATGATAGTCTAGTAGTAAAGCTCAAAGATAGGTTCGATCGATCCTGACGTGAAAGCATTGTTGCCGAGATCGGTGCATTAGACTATGATAAAATGGTACAATCTTGCTCGATAAGATATAGTGCCTACCAATCTACTTCTAAAACTCAGAACAAGTTATGCCAAGGGTTTTGCAAGCATTAACTTAGACCTTGGCGTAGTATTTGGTAATCTTTTGCTACTAATTTCACTCTTGGTTGCTAAGTTTCAATGATAAAGTGAAAGAGGTGATAAACCCAAATGCTAAGAGTTCTGCAACCAATTGTGATTTTGTTGAATTTAATACATTAAGACACTTCCTTTCCTACTGTATATTTCGTTCACTCAACAATTTTATGTCGTTCACATAACAGCACCCTAAAAATATATATATCATACAATATAAATTTAAAATTATTATACATTTTAAATTTTAAAAATATCATACACTATAAATTTAAAATCTATCATAAACTCTAAATATACAAAATGTCATACACTCTAAAATTAAAAATTATCACGCACTATAAATTTAAAAATTATTATATTCTTTAAATTTAAAAATACCATACACTATAATAAAAAAAAAAAAATTTATCATACACTAAAAATTTAAAATTTGTTATACATTTTAAAAATATTATACATTAAAAATTTAAAAATTATCATAAATTTAAATTTTTAAAATTATCATAATTTTAAAATTTTAAAAATATCATAAATTTTAAATTTTAAATTATCATAAACTTTAAATTTATAAAATATCATACACGATAAATTTATAAATTATCATATGTTTTAAAATTTATAAATATCATATTTTAAAAGTATCATACATTTTAAATTTTTAAAATTATCAAAATTCGTGAGACCATATTTTAAAATTATTAAAATTCGTAGGGCAGAGAGTGAAACTTGACTTTCAAAATCCAGTTTCAGTTTGTATAGGTGGGAGGCCTCTTTTGTGCAAAGGATGATGCAGACGGTGGGCCCACGTAGTGACATAGGCTTGTGATTTGGACCCAGAAACTCTAGACTTATCCCATTTTGGCTATTTATTTGTAAATCCTACCATATTGTCCAAAAATATTGAAGATTGGACTCTTGCGTCCAAAACCCCCACCACATTTAATTGGAGTGTGCTATACTAAGAACTAAAACCAGATACATCTGAATGACTAATCAATTTTCTTTCTACCGTACTATCTATTATTGTAATGTGTAAAATTGTACTGTATAAAAATACAGGTTTTATATAGATCAATCTACAATATGTATCTTCATATTTATATAAATATAAATAAATATATATATATATAATGTATATAACATCCTAGTTTTATTTATTTGTTTAATCTACTTGATTTGTATTGGTTTCAATCAATATGAAATAATCACAACTCTTATTCTTCCAATTCTAATTTCTAGATTTTGGATTCTTTTCAAGACGAATTTTAATATCATACAATCTCAATAACTGAAAATATTCTCACTGACCCTGAATTTTCTTGAAAATTTGATCATCTGAAAGATAAATCCTTTCAAGGGTCTTGTTGTTCCTCTTTTCCCACAAAGAAATTAGCTGCTACATTGAACGACAAAACATTAGCAGGGGGTCTTAGGTAGAGTGATTTGTTTAAGGTTCTTGGGCTGCTTGATTGTATAAGTTGCTACATCTTCCTCCACAACATAAACTCCTAAAACACATAATCATCAATAATAGGTACAACGGAAACAGAACTGTTGGAGGGATAACATAGTAAAAGACTGTGATGTTATATCTTAGTGTCTATTTGGGAGTTTGAGAGTTTGAGTGGGGAAAAGAGATAAGAGTAAATAGACGGAGAGGAGAGAAAAGAAGAGCGGAGAAAAATTGATATTTATTATTTCTCTTCTTTGAAAGTTAAAAAAAAATAGAGAGGAGATGAAATGATAGTGTACATCTCTCGTTTGAAAGCTGGAAGAAAATAAAATATATTTTTACTATTTTTTCTTTAAAATATTTAATTAGATATTAGTAGATATTTTATAAAAATGATAGAGTTATATTTGGTACTACAATAAAAACTTACCAAGTACTTGTTGGAGAAATTAAAATTTTGAAGTTTGGAGGAATACATGTATCCTTTTAAAAAAAACTCTCAAAACAATAGAAAATATATATTTCTCTCTCTCCTACCCTCTCCCTCCATTCCCCTTCATCCAAATCCAAATGGACCCATAAGCTATAACCTTTGACATTTCCATCTCCTAAAATGTCTACTTCGTCTTTAGGAGGACCTGTGGCATTTTCCTGTCCCAAGTTAGGCAAGAAGTATCCAGCAAAGGCATTGGATATGATGCAAGTGTAAGGAACCCCTTCAGCTTCGATTGCTCTTCTGAAATTCACTTTAATCTGAAAAAAGCTTGCTGCTGGCTCAACCGCATGGTGACGATCTATATCTAGGCTAAATTCTGACGGGCGGAATCTCTGTAGTGAAACCCATTTTTTATTACATCACAAAATTTTCGTAAATCATATAAACACGAGGAATTGTTGCATATTTTTCAAAAGTTGTTCATTAGAAGGGCTTGCCTTGATGTTTCCAGCTTCTTTTATCGCAGCAATGATCTTCACCTGATCAGCTACCTGTTGTCCCCCTACTGTAGAAATTACCACATCTACATGTTTGATTGCCTTCACCAAACTTTCATGATCATGGATATCACCCTTTAAGAAAGGGAAAAAAGAAAGAAAGTGAAATTAAATTCACAAAGACAAAAATAAGATAATTAATTCTGAAACTTGCATGGAGTAGTGTAACCCCATAGCTCTTGAAGTTTTTCTTTGAGTTTTGACTTCTCAGGATTAGAGACTGTGCTCTCCCTGACTAATGCAAAAGTGGGGTGTCCTTCTTTTGCACTTGCCTCTATTATAAATCTCCCTATGTATCAAGTGGCTCCAATTATCAAAATTTTACTTTTTGCAGCCATTAGAGAGGATTTTTCAAGTGAAAAGAATGAAGCAGAGGGTTTGTGCAAAGCAAATATACTAGTGGAAATCTATATAGTTGTATTTGACAATTGTGGAAATATCCCAAGTGTGCTTATATTGGTAATTAACTTGCAAAGTCAACTCAGATTTTTATATTATGATGATGATGATGATGCTGATCCCACTTAAATTATCATTTTACTAGAAGAAACATCATGGATGCCATCCTTAGATTTGAAATATTCAAGATAAAGACCATGTAATGTTTAAATGAATCAGAATAAATACTTAACATGATTGGCCTTTAATTTGTAGTAAAAAATCTTGATTAACAAATTCATCAGGTTAGAACTTAGAATCGGTCTTAACATCGTATTAACTTGAATTCTTGTGCAGTCATTATTATTGTTTGTCAATAGATAGAGGAGAAATTCTTCATTTAGGAGAAAAAAATATGAATTCAAACCAAGAATGCTGAATTTTATTTTTTGGTACCTCTATAGATATTTTATGATAAATCACCAATGATTTCAACAATACATGTATTGAATATTTCAATTGTCATTAACGGTTTGTGACATAAACATATTTCACTATAAATCACTATATCATATGCCAATTTATATGCAAATAATCCAAAATTTGTTGTTTACCAACTATGTTCATCCATCTCATTCCCTAACAAGATAGTCCCTGGATTGCATAAAAGAGAAGGTAGGGACTGCGTGCAGTGTGCGCAGTGCACCATAGTCACAAACATAATATATTAGTAAGCCCTACATGGCATAAACAATATATTTCACTTATAAACATTGAACATGGCAGTAATCTTGTCTAGGTTCAGATTTCATTTTTCAGCAGTACCTTTTTTATTTTTATTTTTATTTTATATTCTGTATGTACATAAAGGTCATCCATAAGAAGAGAAGAATTGATAAACAACAAAACCTAGTACATACTATATATATATATAGAAATATTTATTAATTACATGAGGAGCAAGTAATACATTTACTGAAAATAACAGTTAAGGCCAAGAATAAGATGGGGTAATGTGGACAATAAGTTTCCAGATTTTGAAAGAGTCAACGCAGTAACTATGCAATCCAGAGGCAGTGACTTTTTTTGTCAATGTTACAATTCCATGGGGCCACTAATAAAAATAACTTAAAATAAGGGCAAAACTTTAAACTTCTACAGTCAAGGAGCCATGGCCCTTCCCAGGCTCTTGAAGCTCTCAATGAGTTTTGAGGTCCCCGACCAATGCAAAAATGGGGTGTCCTGCTTTTGTGGTTGCTTCCATTATGAATTTTCCTATATACCCAGTAGCTCATTGAGAGATGGTAATTAATTTGGACTAGAAAAAAAATAGATTTTTTTCCTCTTTTGAAAAGAATTGGCATTTCTAAAGAAAATAGTCATTTTTTTTACTCAAATAACACGAAGAGTTGTATAGAGAAGCCTGAGAGATAAAATTCATAGATAGTTATCTCACGATCGATCAATGGACCTGAAATTTTTTATGAATTTAAACTCAATCCAATTGAACTGTCGATGCTAAAAACACGTGTTAGATACTTCTCTGACATTTGTTATGAATTATGAAGGGGTAACAAGAAAGTCATGATACAATAATAAATCATTGCTTGCCTCATGAGCATTTCAGTACAAATGAATCGCCAATATCTTTTCTATATCTGTAGTTTAATAAAAATGACATTCATGAACATGAATAATAGAAAAGGATCTTGTGGTTGTGATGGTTTGGGTTCATATTTCATTTTCATATCAGATCTGACCATATTATATTTGCACTCCTTTTCTTTTCTTTTTTCTCCATATAAAATTTTCTGTGGAGATGTGATTTTTTTTTTTTTTTCAGCAATGATCTATGAGACTGTTACTCTTTTTTGGTTCACTAAAAGGTGCAATAGATTATTGACCCAGGTGTAATTATTTGTAGTTTTGTATTTAATATCTTCAACTTGAAAGTCTCTCGAGTTTTAAAAGATGATCATTTGTTAAGAAAAAAGTATTGGTCTTGGCATTGTCTAAGTCTTTCCAAATTAGTGTAAAGGTACCTTCTGACCTAAAAATTTATTGACAACCAGGGTGATTACTTGGGACAATAGAAGGGCATTCTTTTAGAATGAGAATAATGACTTGCAATACAAGGAGATAAACATTTCATGCTACAAAGTGACAAGTAAATACACACATTTCAACTACAAAAAACTCACACAGACAACGCCAACTTCACAAAGTGGCGTCTAATTTTTATTGCTAGATGTAAATCGGTAGTAGACAAAAGAAGACTAGAAACCATATCTCAGATTCAGACAACCTGATTCAAATATTCATCAACTGTGGTGTATTTAATTTCTGGATAAAGCTCTGAAGCCTCCACACCAAAAGATGCTTCAATCTCGAAGTTAGTAGTATCACCCTTTACCAAAATAGAGTGGACAAGTGCCAAGATAAAGTTTGAAGGAAAAGGGGACTCTGCAGAAAAGGCAAGAAATAACAGATATCAAGAAATGCTTAATTTCTATAACCATTTAAATGAAGTGTTACACTAAATATAAATGCACAATTTCAAAGGAGATTCTTAAGCTCTCTGTTCAACATCAAATTGTATAGTCATGGCTTACATAGAATATGGATAGGGATGATCAATAGCTACATTTCTATATAATTTGAATATTAGACCTATTGTTGTTTAGATTAATAAATGTAATATATCTGAACGAGATCATTAATTTAAGATGAGCAAGTGCATAGAGTAAAATATTCGTGCATGCCATCCGTAGTCGAAAATGTTCCCTTAATCTATTATGAACATTGACATACTGACAGACATTACCTTTTTCATTTGAAAAACGAATCAAATAGCAATTAAATGTCAAAACTGAAGTTGTTCTTACTGACCCTGGATGTTCTTTAAGATTTGATCTTCTGCTATATAAATCTTTTCGAGGGTCTTGCCAATCTTCTTCTCCCACAAGGAAACTATCTCGTTGAAGGACACAACATTGTGAGGGGGTTTTAGATACAGGACTTTGTTCAAGGTTCTTGGGTCTTCCACTGCTTTGATGGTATAAGTTCCTACATCTTCCTCCGTGACATAAACTCCTGAAACACAGAAATTAACAATTACACTTCATAACCTAACCTTCCGTTAGCCATTACTACTTAGAAAGGATAAAGAAAACAGAACTCTTTGATGAGGGATTAGGTAATAGATTGTTGTATTGTAATTTATGATATTACCTTTGACATTACCATCCCCTAGAATAACTACTTTATCTCTAGGAGGAGCTGTGACATTTTGCTGTCCCAAATTATGCAAAAAGTACTTAGCAAAGGCATTGGATGCTACATAAGTGTAGGGAATCCCTTCAGCTTCGATTGCTCGTCGGATTTGCACTTTGATCCCCAAAAAGCTTGCAGCTGGTTCAACTACATGGTGACGGTCCACATCCAACCCAAATTCCGATGGGAGGAATCTCTGAATCCCACATTTGTTTCATAGCATGAGTTTCACCACCCGTAATTGATTCAAGCATTTTGACTAACAATTGAAATGCATAGCAAATTTGTTTTTTGAAAAGCATACGGTTAAATTGACTTTACCTTGATGTTTCCAGCTTCTTTTATAGCAGCAATGATCTTCACCTGATCAGCTACCTGTTGTCCCCCTACTGTGGAAATTACCACATCTACTTGTTTGATTGCCTTCACCAAACTTTCATGATCATGGATATCACCCTTTAAGAAAGGGGAAAACAGAAAGTGAGATTAAAATCTTATTTCCAATTCACAAAGACAAAAAATAAAATTGAAATTGTTAATTCTGAAACTTACATAAAGTAGTGTAACCCCAGAGCTCTTGAAGCTCTCTATGAGTTTTGATTTCTCAGGATTAGAGACTGTGCTCTCCCTGACTAATGCAAAAGTGGGGTGTCCTTCTTTTGCACTTGCCTCAACTACAAATTTCCCAATGTACCCAGTGGCTCCAATTATCAAAATTTTGCTTTTTGCAGCCATTAGAGAGGATTTTTCAAGCGAAAAGAAAAGCGAAGAGACTAGTGGAAATCTAAGTAGTAATATTTGACATTTGTGGAGCTTTCCTAAGTCTGCTCATATTGGTAACTTATAGTACAAGTCCACTCAGATTTGTATATAATGGTGATGATGATCCCAATTAAATTATCATTTTCCTAAAGAAACGTCATGGATGACAACCTTAATTTTTGAAATATTCAAGATAAGAACTGATTAACAAATGCAACAGGCTAGAATTGGTCTTAACATTGTATTTACTTGAATTCTTGTGCAGTGATTATTATTGTATGTCGATAGATGTAGAAGAAATTCTTCGAGAAAAAAAATATGAATTCAAACCATAATATTTAAAAGTTAAAAAAGAATACAAGAATGCTGATTTGATTTTTCTGCAAATTACATTCTCTTTCTTGAGATTTGTTAAATATAACACTAAGATCAAAAGTTTGGGATATAAAATAATTTGGATAATATACTGAAAAATCATGTTTATATATCCAAAATACTAAAATGTCTTATTTTTATTTTTTGTCTTTTCAAATGAGTCTTAATATTTATTTTTTTATATCATCCTCTATTTTTTTTAAATAATATATATATATAAAGTTACATAAATTTGAATATTAAATAAAATAAGGTTCGACTTTTTCGAACTTAAAAAAATTTAAATGGAAGAATCGTAATTTTTTTATTTATTATAAGTCTTTATTTGTTTGTGAAGGCCAAGATGGTGTAAGGTGGACAACAAGTTTTTAGATTTTGAAAGAGTCAATGCAGTAACTATGCAATCCAGAGGCAGTGACTTTTTTGTCCATGTTACAATTCCATAGGGCCACTAATAAAAATAACTTAAAATAAGGACAAAATTTTAAACTTCAACAGTCAAGAAGCCATGGCCTCTCCCAAGCTCTTGAAGCTCTCAATGAGTTTTGACTTCCCTGACCAATGCAAATATGGGGTGTCCTGCTTTTGTGCTTGAGTTGCTTCGATTATGAATTTTCCTACATACCCAGTTGCTCAAATGAGTAAAAGTTGCTTATATATACAAGTAACTAATTGTGAATGAGAAAGATTATAGGAGAATTAATGTAACTTCCTAGGATAGATTTATTTAGAGATGGTAATTAATTTGGACTAAAAAAAATAGTTTTTTTCCTTCCTTGGAAAAGAATTGTGATTTATAAAGAAAATAATCATTTTGTCTTTGACCTGACCGGAGAGGTGATTAGTCGAGGTGCTGACCCAGATACCTGATTGCTAAATAATAAAACAATTAAAATCTTTCTTTTCTTTTCTTTTCTTTTTTTTACTCAAACAATATAAAGAGTTGTATAAAGAAGTCTGAGAAATAAAATTCATACAGTTATCTAATGATCTATCCTAATGGATTGAAATTTTTTATAAATCTAAACTTGATTTGAACTAGCAATTATCCATACTAAAAATACTCGTTAGACAATTTTATAACAGTTGTTATGAATTATGAAGCGGGTGATAAGAAAGTCATGATTTTTAATACACAATAACAAATCAATATTGCTTGCCCTTGAGCATTTCAGTAGAAATGAATCGCCAATATCAATTCCTAGTTTAATAAAAATGACATTCATGATCATGAAAAATAAACAAGTTTAATAAAAATGACATTCATGATCATGAAAAATAAACAAGGATCTCGTGGTTGTGATTGTTTGAATTCATATTTCATTTTTATATCAAATCTGATCAGATCATATTTGTGCTCCTCTTTCTTTTCGTTTCTTTTCTTTTTTCTTCATATAATTTTTTTTCAAGCGAAAAAGAACGAAGCAGTGGGTTTGTGCAAAGCAAAGAGAGCCAGTGGAAATCTTATATTTGACATTTGTGGAGCTTTCCTAAGTCTGCTCAAATTGGTAAGTAACTTATATAATACAAATCCACTCAGATTTTTATATGAGATTGAGATTGATGATGATCCCACTTAAATTATCATTGTCCTAGAAGAAACATCATGGATGACATCCATAATTTTGAAATATTCAAGAACTAGTAATGTTTAATTGAATCAGAATTACTCATCCTTTGTATCATGTTATGTGTAAATTTTTTACATTGAAACTTGGTTGAAATATTTACCAACAAAAAAAGAGAGACTAAATTTATGATTAGAAAAGACTGGTTTCTTTAATAGAAAAATGTTAATATCTTTTTTTAATCTACTTTCTTAAGTAACAAGAAAATAGTTCATATGGCAAATCCAAAAGGAACATTATATATCCATCTCTCTCTTTTTTAGGTTATTTAATTTTATTTTCAAAGTCTGGCTTAATCAATATAATGACAATTTATAAATAATGAACATGGTAGTGATCTTATCTAGATCCAGATTTCATTTTCAGGTGCACTACCATGTTCATCCATAAGAGAAGAATAGGAAAACAACAATGTTAAGGAGAGAATTTCAATAGGAATATTGATTCATTCAGTGAGGAGGACATAATGTAGTTGAGTAATACCTTCAACATTAGGATTTTTCTTATTTTTATTTTATTTTGGATAAGAACATCTTCTCAATGATTGGATTACTGAAAGTAACACTTAAGGCCAAGATGGTGTAATGTGAACATTAAGCATCCAATTTTGAAAGAGTCAATGTTGTAACGTGTAGGAATTATACGAAATTCTCTTTTAATATTTAATGAGTTATAATAAGAATAACAAGTAATAATAACTGCAAAATATAAGTAGAAGTGAAGAGAACGAAACAATCAATAATAAGAATTATGTGATTCGGCCACTACCTATATCTACTAATGGGAAAATAATTTACTAATATTTCAAAAAAAAAGTTATATAAAAAGAGTAACTACTCTTTATAGTGTTCTCACCATTCTTCTCATATCTCTACCAATCTCTATTTCACTCCTCCCTCATAGTGAACTGACAAATATTAAATTATTCTTTTCTGGTACTTACAACTCTCACAAATTTACATATTTATATTACATGGGATTTGTCCAACAAATAAATTTTTTCTCCACTTTATAGAAACTCTACAATCATCTAATTAAAATTAATTAGATACCAAGATAACTCTCATTACAAAATTTCAATTAACATCTAATTAGTTTTTTTTCTTATTCACAAAGAATACACTAATTAGGAAACTACTAAATAACAATTTAGATCAAATATCTAACATAATGCAATTCATACAATAATTCTAGAACCGGGTGCCAATTTTGTAATATCACAATTTCAGAAGGCCAAAATAATAACTTAAAATAAAGAGCGGAATTTTTATTTTTTTTTTAAAGAAGAGTAAATCTTATTTTTTTCTTTTACATTTCAAATAAGTCTTACAATAAATTAATTTACATTCTTTATAATTCCTACTTTTAACTTTTTTTTCCAAAATAAGCCTTAAATATTATATTAATACTTTTTATACCACCTTTTTTTTTTAAGTTTAAAATATTAATTAAGTGAAATAATTTTAAAAAATTACATAATACAAAATTAGAAAACACATTTATTATATATTGAATAAAAAATATCTCATTATCACCTTCATATTTTTTTCTAAAATTATTTTTAGAAAAATATTGTTAATTTAAACTTGAATTACTATATTTTTTCATGATTAATTAGAACTAAAAATAAATAAATTTAGATTCATTTTGTAAAAAAATAACAAAAAAAAAGTGACATGTATATGAGTCTAAATTTACTTATGAATAATTTTTTAAAATTTTTTAAAAATATTAAAGGAATTATGAAAAAATCACTAATTTTTAAAAGATTTATTCTTATTTTAATTATTAAATAATATATTTTAATTTGTGTGTTTTTTGAAAAATTAGTGTACTTAATCAATATTTTAAATTTAAATTTAAAACTAAAACTAAAAATAAAAATAAGGGTAAAAATGACATTAAAAATACCAACATAAACTTAAAACTTATTTATAAAGAAAATTTAAAAGCAAGAGTTCTTAAAAATATAAATTTATCGTAACTTATTTGGGTTATTAAACAAAAAATAGGATTTTTCCCTACATTATATGATAATGATTATATTCTGATAATTTTGTGTTTCTATTCATATTCAAGGAATTATTATGGAAGTACTGAGCACTGCCAACTTGCACAGCAAAACTTAGTCTATTACAAGTAATCTTCTTGTAGTGTGGATGTAAAACTATACATGTTAACGGAGAGCCGCTTCAGGTTTGAGAGTAGACAACCAATCCAATAAAGCACTATTGACAAGCTCTGGAACTTCATCATGTGGACAATGCCCAGCCTGTAAGTTTACTAGAGATGTGTTTGGATAGAACTCTTTGATTAGATTAGCCTTGGCAGGACCTACCCATGGGTCTAAGTCACCCCAGAGCAGTAACAATGGGCAAGAGAGTTTGCTTAAGACACTGTCAAGAGTGTACTTGCTCTGATTTGTCATGAAGCGCATCATTAATCTGTGGTAACAAAGGAATGGATGGTATAAACATACAAAGAGGAAGGTTTGAGGGGGAAGATAAATAATGGAAACATTGTTCAGTCAATGCTGAAGGCCAATGTGTTGAATCAGAGTAGAGTCGTTCCTCTTGTAGTCTGCATTGCTTGGTAAGTAGACCTAGAGCTCTAAACTCTAGGAAAGATTATTTATCTGCACCTACATCGAGGCCAACATAGAAGTTTTTGAATATGGACAGGAAGGAGAAATCTATTGTTAATCAACATACCTGTAATAAACTTCTCCAGCATTGGGATCTGCTGCTGGCTGTGTTATTGATTCCACTAGATAGTCATCCACATTGGAAGTATTTTTATACACCTGTATTGGTAACAAAATGTAACTGACATTGGCACAAATCCATTTAACTAAAAACGAACACAATTTTAGTCAGATATAACTTCAGAAAATCTCAATACACTAAACAATTTGGAAAAAAAGTTAGAAAATGGGAAGAATCTGTTGACGCACCAACAGAGGAAAGGTGTCCTATGTGTCTGTCATAAATTTGATCCTCAAAGCAAGGACAACTGTATTTTATGTTTTTTTTTGTTGTGGTAATGCAAGACTACTTTTATGACTTACGAGTCATGGCATTGAGCATTTTGGTGTTTTACAAATGAAAATCCTGCTCAATTTTTCCGATGTCTCCAGAGGAACAAAAACCATGCTCCATTGTTCATGCTTATATTCTTTAGCTTCTTCTTTAGAGGCCTGATGCTTTTCAAAATAAGTCCTAGTTATCTTTTGGTGGCAAGTGACTTACGCTTTTTAAGACAGATTCAATGCGAGCTGGCTGCTTTGCCTGCCAGAACAAAAATCCGAGAACTACACGCTGGAATACTTCTTTCATTGGCTTTAGGATAAACTTCTGTAGGGGTGTCTCTTCAGACTTAGTTTCACTACCTGCATTCCCAAACTGTCCTGCAGAATTTAGTAGGGCAACTCCAGTAACACGATCAGGCAATGCAGTTGCTGTAACCAAAGCAGTAAACCCTCCAAGGCTGAAAATCATGATTAAATATTTTTTTCAAATATTAGAGAGCAGATATACACATAAGATAACGAGCAACAGATTTTTCTACCACAAAGTTTTGTAGGGATGTGGACTCCATGCTAAAGATCTCACCACTCATATAACAAGGACAAACAAAGAAAATCTACAACAAGGATAAAGGTTCCCTAAAAATTAATTTTCTTTGGGCCTTAACTATAGATTCACATATGACGAAACATAAATCGGGAAGTCGAGATTCTCTAATAATTACAACTCAGAATAATCTATCAACGATTTTAAGTTATATGTTACCTGCTAGAACTGTGTTCTGTAAGGAGAAAAATTGCATCTACCACAAAAAATATTGTAGAATATGGATCTTCGTGCTGTATAAATAATCATTTATTTGACAAGGATGAAAAAGAGAAAACCACACAATCAACAAAGATAATGTGAAATACAAAATTACATTGATATTTTTTGGCCTTAGCTTACATATAAAGATGACAACTGAGAATTATCTTTCAGCCATTTTATGTATATATGTTGCTTGCAAATACTTGTGCATCCATAGGTAAATAAAACAATTATTGGGGCATGCCTTAGAATAGGCAACATAACAAGCGTATGAAATAGCAGTATCTCCAGTAAAACATCTTACTTCAGTGTGTAAGGCATGCACTGCACTTAGATGGCAGGTTTTGAGTTGTGAGTCTTGTGACATCACACGGATGAGGCATAAGATACTAACAAAATCTAGATTCTAGAAAGAGTGAGGAAAAGAGGGACAGTAATGAATTGAGCTCTGAAAATATGGAAATAAAACAAGCACTCAGGAGGAGAGCTCTTCTGAAAATAGAGGAAAAGTAATCAGCTACCACAGAACTGCATTTACACGGATATTACCAGAGATGGAAATAGACTGTGCAATTCAATTATATAATTTATCTTTTCCCAACAGAAAAACTTAATACTTCTGTCTCATTGTGTGAACATCAAGCCAAGAACACCACAGATCTCCAATATACATCAAAAATTTGGGTTAAAAGAAGCTCCAAGTACCAGTAACATACACATTCTAACTAAAGGACTGTTTATTTCCCTTTTGGTTGGGGAGGGGGGAACTAGTAACTTATGGAGTTATAAGCCTTTTACAGATCTTATTTGGCAAAAAGTCCTCTTTGGGAGATGTTTAAGATATCTTGAGTAACTTCTGAAAAATGAAATTAGAATATAAGGCATTTAAAGTTATGAAGTTTCATTGGCAAAATCCGATTGATTAGTTTCCAGTAGAACTTCATCAAACAACCACTTCTACTTGGTTATTACCTTGCATGGCACAGACCTCACAACATATGATTCAGGAATGGTGTGTGATGTAAATATTACCTGTTTCCAACTAAAACAGCAGGATCTTCTACTATTTCCTTCAAGAAATCCACAACTTGATCCCTCCACACCATGGCGTCATATTCAATAAGTGCTTTATCGCTCCACCCAAACCCTAGCAGGTCCAAGGCATAAACCTTGTGTCTCTTGGCCAATTCTGGTATATTATATCTGCAAACATGGGAAATATATGATTGAGGCTGATACATATATAAGCATCTACAAATAAGGAGTAAGGCACATACGAATTGAATCGTTTAGACACCAAGACAAATGGTGCAGTATAATAACAAGCATTAGGTTCAGCAAAAAATATGTATCACAATTCGACAACTTGAATTAAAAAGGGGTCTCTCCAGCTGATTTACAAAGCAAATAAACTAGACCATCCCCATTCTCTGATAGTTTCCAAAAGTCCTGCCAAATTAGAGGTTGGGATAACAAGCAAATACACAATTCTTAAGGTTTTACAGAGATCTGGAATATGTGCACTTAAGAACAAACCTCCAGTGAAATGCCGAAGCCCCAAAACCATGAATTAGAACAACTGGAGATCCTTCTCCTTGCACTACGTAGTGTATTTTATGACCCCTCCACATCCAATAATTATATCCCTCTGGTTTGTATGGTAATCTCTGAACACCTAGAATTCAACTTAACCAAAAGCCACTCATGTAAGCATATAGTTACATTAAGAACAAAGAAACATAAGCCCATTAAAGTATACTTGAAACAGAATGGAGGAAACTAAAACTATTAAACATATATGATAAATTCTTCAATAAAGTTGATGCCTTTTCTAAGCCAGTACCAAAGAGTGGAGAAGATCAAAGGTGAGAACTAACCTTGAACTGATTCAGCTGTCAATGGGGAACCCATTAGCGAAACTCCAGAAGCTACAATTCCCTTCAACGCAAAACCCCCCCTGTTCATTTCACATTTGCTTCCTTCAAATACACAAAGTATAAAAAATAAAAAATAAAATCAGAGATAAATATTTTTAAAATAAGTAAAAGAAAATAAAGGTTCTAACTTACGGCGCTGATATAAATGCACAGGAGCAATGAATCTAGTTTTTAAGAGCTCCAATCGAACTGAAGGTGGTTGGGCATATACAGAAGACATTTAGAGACTCGTTACACTAACAAATTCTTCGAGAAAATACAGAATGTTCAAATAAATAATAATGGCCCAGAGCGAGGCTTTTCTAACAAGAAAGTTTGAAGCTTTGATGATTTTTCTGTGGCTGGTGTACGTTACTGTTGTGGCGGACTCCAAGCCAGAGCCCTGATGAGATTTTTCATTTTTGTCTTGTTTGCCATTACATTTTGTAAAAATAGCGCAAACGACATGCCAGCTTTTCATTTTTCTCTTGCTTGCTTTACCGTCGTTTCAAGTATTAACGCGTTTTGCTACTACATGCTTCAGTCGCTACAAGTCAAAAACAGGACCTTTATTGACTCGTTGTCGGATCATCGAGCTAGTAGCTGAGTTTTCAGCCATGGAAGCTCGTGCGATCTTCAAGTCCTCCATCTTGATGCGCTGTGTGTTCCTCAAAACGACGTCACCTGCTCCTCTGTTACGTCTAGCACCTCATCAGTCCTTGCCCCCGTTACTCTCTTCCGCTTCACGCCAACGTGCTGCTCCGAGAACCACTTGCTCTCTCAGTCTCGGCCACTCTTCGCATTTACCCATTTCAGATCCCTTCAAATCCTTCTTCTCTCTCTCGTCTTACAGTAATTTCAATTCTTCTATTCCCACGAATAATTTCGGCCCGGTTCGCTTTCATTCAGAAGGCAGCGGATTTGTGTGGAACCGGGCTTCGGAGAATAGTATTAATGGAAATGTGGGGGTTTTTGGAGACAAGGAGAGGGTTGCTACGGTGGTTTTATGTGGTTGGCTAGGAGCGAAGACGAAGCACCTGAAAAGGTACGTGGAGTGGTACAACTCGATGGGAATTCACGCGGTTACGTTCGTTGTTGATGTGAAAGAGCTGTTTTGGTTTGATGTTGGGCGGAGAATTGAGAGGCGAGTCTCGGCGTTAGCTGAAGAGCTCATCTCGTGGGTATCAGAGAAGGAAGATGATGGCAGAGAACGGAGCTTGATTTTTCACAATTTTAGCAATACGGGTTGGTTTGTGTAGGTCGATTGAGTGGACTCTTTGCTAGACCTCATGGATTTTCAATTCAAATTGAGTGATATATAATACATAAAAAGTAATTGTAAGAGAGATTTTTTGTGACTCTAATACTTAGTTGTTTCTTCTTCTTTTTTACAGCTATGGTTCCATTCTCGACATTTTGTTGCAGGGTAGACAGGATTTGATGGAGAAAATCAAAGCATGCGTTATTGATTCAGGGGGAGGTGACCCTTTTAACCCCCAGGTTCAGAATATGGAGAATTGTATAGTTGAATTTGTTTAATTTCTCTTTTGGTTCTTGCTAAATTATAAACAAGTATTAAAGTTGATATATTTATCCCATTCAATTAAGATACATGATTTTTTATAATTGTGTTCTTCTCGTACATTTTCCCATTGTAATAGAGAGGATCGAAAGGGGAAGGTTAGGAAGTGGGTCTTGTTTAGTAAGTTGTTGACAGTAGTTTTTCATTTTCTACCTCCTTGTTCAAATTTGATATTTTCTGATGAAAAAAATTAGAAACAAGGTTGTCCATATGGAGACTCCTGTTCATTTGTTGTACCCTGTGGTTGTGCATTTTATTTGTATGCTGGATTTGGTTACTTAAGATATAAGTCGATCTGTATGAAATTGTAAACCTGGGTTCTGAATTTTGTCACTCATTTGCTTAGTTGTCTGGAAAAGGCTTCTCTTGTACTTCTGCTGTCTATGATAGTCCATAAAAGAGAAAATGTGCTTTTGAGCTTTTTTGGAAGAAAAATTCGTCAATTAAACTCAAATAAACATCACATCGCTGCTACTATTATTCAAATAACAAACATGTGCAGCTAAAATAGAACTGAGATGGGGAGGGGGGAATGTGAAACAAGAGAATTGAATAGTGCCCATGTCTCCCATCCTAGCAAGCATGTCTGCCACCTTGTTTACCTCTCTCGAAATTTGGCTGATGAAACTTGTGTATACATTTTAAAACCTAGGCAGGAAAAAAACTTGTTTCTAAATTTAAGATTCAGATCCCTGCAGCAGCAACAAAGGTTTGTATTTTACATAATGCTTTCTTATAAGGAATGAGTTACTTCATGTCACTTTTCTTGACATTTATAGTTCTCTCTTTTAGTCCTGTTTGATGTTTATTGGATTTTGCATGATAGAAAAGGCTTAAGATTATCATTTCACTTTTCTTCTCATGAACTAAGCATTCTTTGTCCTGAGTAACTTTCCATTTGTCATAATCATGAATGCTGGTCTGTAAAACTTCTGGAATAGAGTTGTAGCTCAGTCTATTGAACCTTGGAAGCAATTTCTTAGATGGACTTGTAACTAATTAAGCTCATTTAAGCCTCCAAATTGTCCTGGCTTTGAAAATGGACTTTGACCTGGTCCTGCCCTTGATGAAGCTTATGTTGTGCCTGGGCTCTGTTGGGATTACAGTGAAAGATGTTGCGTATAATACACTTACTATGTGATTGCAACTGTAAATCATGATTAACTTAGATCCATGTAAGGCGTGTTAATTCTAACTTATTTTATGAACCTTGAAGATAGAAAAAACCATATGACTAGTGGAAAAGATATAATTTATTTAGCTATTATAAGATACACCATTTTCAATAAAAGAAGGAATACCGAACAAAATTTTAAAATAAATTTTGAACTTGTAGTGGATGCAAGCAAATATGTTAATATAAGTAGGAGAGTGATTAATCATGTAACTTCATTGGTTGGCCATAGGTAACAAATTTAGTTCTCTTTGTCAAACTACGAGAAGACTGTCTTGATTTGTTGCGATTTCACTTGAGCATCAAAATTTTGTCAATGCTTGAATTGGCAGGAACACGGGTTTTTATATGGGGACACATGAAAATGATTGTCCCTTTGGTGTTGCAAAAATCTGCTAGGATCTCAGATTCTAAACATCTATTTTAAAACCTAGGCACTCTGGTACAGGATTGCTGATTGCAGAACTTTTCTTTTTTGAGTAATTAATGTACAGCCCACTGCATTGTTCTGTAATAAGGGACAAAAGATTCTATTAGACCCAATAGCAGATTGTAGTCAACTTTGGCAATTTGGCTCCATTTTGTTATTTCCTTACCACGATTTTGTAGGTGCTTTTTTTTGAACTGATCATAAACTTCTGCACTTATATTCTTTATCATTGTCATTGTTGTAAGGGACTAAGCATAATCTATGATACCTTATCTGGCAGGTCTGGGCAGCAGGATTTTCTGCTGCTATACTGAAAAAACGCAACTCCGTAGCACAGCCAGGAGTTGAAGCCCGAGAAATACACAAGTCAGAAAGTGAAGTGAGCTCATCAGAGATGCAAGAAAAGGAACCTTTTATAATTGAAACAGTAGTTCTGGTACTATTAGAGAAGTTCTTCTCAGCTATATTAAAGTTGCCTGATGTGTATCGGTAATTATTTGTTTACACTCTTTGTTTGCTCTATAATCTTCATGAAATCATTGATTTCTAAATATTATGTGTTCAATATTATTCCAATTTCATTAGTAGTTATCAAAATACCAGAGCACACGCAAGTAATTTATGAAAGTTTGACAGTTGCCAATAATTCTTGCTTGTTCCACAGGAGGATAACAAAGATTGTTTCTATCCTGGCAAAGTACCAGCCTTGTCCTCAGCTTTACATGTATAGTACAGCCGATCAAATTGTTCCATTTCAGTCGGTAGAACTGTTAATTGAGGAGCAGAGGAGGATGGGGAAAAGAGTAAGGTCCTTTAACTTCGGCTCATCCCCCCACGTGGACCACTACAGGAGTTTTCCCAACATATATTTGTCAGAGCTTCAGGATTTTTTGCAGGAGTGTTTTGCTACAGTTAAGCAGACCTGACTCTTGCTATTGCATTGACCACCTTAAAAATGTTGTTTTTGTAGCCTCTGAAGCCAATTGTCTCCCCTAAAATGATGATACTGTAGATTTTACATTCAGATTTGTGGAATCTTCCTCCCAGATTCTATTCAACAAAACTAGACTCCTTTTTCTGTTTTGAAATCAATAAAATAGTTGTCTGTGCTACTTTCCAAAATTACCTTGTTGAGATTGCTTAGATGTTCATCTTTTCCTCATTTCTTGTTGATGACCATTAGATGTGTGGATGAATTGTGATTGTGTGGTTCTATCTAGGGATTAAAAATTGTCATACATGGCCCTGCTAAAGTCCCAAAGGCCAGTCAAATTCACACCCTTTCTTTCAAAATTGCTTCTCGAGTCCTGTTTTCAGTATGGAAATGATAGTCACACAAAGTCACAAGCAGTTTCACAAACTGCATTGACAAAAGGTTTTTGAGGGTTGTGCAAACAGCTTGTGGCCAACAGTTTTTCAGAGTTGTGCATATATTAATTTGGTTATTTGTTTTGTTATAATAACTTGTGCAAAACGCAAACTATCATTATTCTTCAAGCTGAGACTAAATTTGATTACAATTTTGCTATAATAATTTGACTTAGATTAACTAGTAATTCATGTGAATGATAATAAACTCTTAAATAGTTTTGTGAAAATTCATGTAATATATATATCCTTAATGATTTGAGGTTATTACTGTTAATGATTAATTATCTGGAATCTACATTCAGATGTTAAAATCATATGTATTCGATTTTCGTGAGATATTTTAAATTTATTTTTATTTTATTTTATGAGATTTATTAATAACAATATTATTAACATACCTATTATTTTATTGTAAAAGTGTTAGTTTGAAAGACAAAAATAAAATTGATGTAATATTAAAATATTAATTTATGTATCAATCTATCTTATTACATGTCATTGTGCCATAATATTGTTATCTTAACAATCATAGCATATACTGTTAATTTTTAGTTTATAAAGAAATATTTTGTTATATAAATTTGTACATAAGCAGATATTTTTTTTTTTACAAAAAAAATTGATATTTGGCATTAATATTAATTAATGACTTGATTTAAATGTAAATTTTCTTAATTTTTTTTCCACAATTGATAAACTCTAATAAGTAGTAAAGAAATTATTTAAAAAAAGTAGTCATTATAATATATATATATATATATATATATATATATATATTATATATATTTTTTTTTAAATATTTTTTTATTGAAATGAAGTCTTTTTTGTTTATAAATGAAAACAAATTAAATTCATTTATGTACCTCTAAGTTATATTATTATTTGTAAAGTATAGAAAGTGAGTATAAATTAAGAATATTTTGTTTAGGGAAAAATTATTTTAAAACATACCAAACATAATTGTGAAGAATATGAGAAAGATTAAAGAGAAACGATAAAATCTCCACCTAACAAAATATGTGAGAAAAGATAATAGAAATTAGATTGGAAAATAAAATTTATATTTTACATAATTTTTTTTTTTTAAGAAGATATATTTTACATAATTAACTTAAGAGATATGTGAAAAAATTAATAGGTGTTTTGATGAAATAATATAATTTAAGAGATATTAAAGATCATTAATAAATAAAGTGATAAGATTATTTATTAAGATATTAAAAAATGTATAAATTACCATATTATTTATTAAAATATTAGATAAATTTATTAATTATCATAATTTTTTTCCTAACTCTTAAATATTAAGTATATTATATCATATGTTTTACATGTACCCAACCTTAGACAAATCATTAAATCAGATGTTACAATCATTAATATCATACCCTTTTTTTTAATAAAAGCTTCCCTTTTAGGCTTTTGCCCCAAAAAAAGAAAAATCAAACTTCAGCCAAAACTGTCTAGGTACATTGTATCTTAACATCACAGCCGCATCCAAAAATGGGTAATCTTAATTTTAAGTTCTTAATTCCATTCCAGCCGTTGGATTGGATCCTGACATATCCTCCTTGATCCAACAGATGACAGTGCATTCCTCGATACGGACGAATATTCCGTAACACTACCCTCAAGAATATAAAATTCAATGAACATGTAGCTCTCTTGAACTGAAGTGAAGGCCCACGAATGCAAGTCTGCCAGTGCAACTGTGCAAGAGCCCACGAGAGTAGGAGGAGGCTCCAGCTGCTTGGACGCTGAGGGGAAGTGCAGAAAGAGACAAACTGCGCCTTTCGTTTTTGCACATGGCGACTCAAGATGATTCGGTGGTGATTTTCAAGCTGTCTCCGCCAAATACATATGGAGCTGTGGTTATTGGCGGTACATTTGACCGATTGCACGACGGCCACCGTCTTTTTCTCAAGGTCTCTCTTTGTCTTTGTGGGTCTGTCCCACTCGCTCCCTCGCCTGTCTTTTCTCTCAACTGTAATGGGTTTGAATTTGTAACCTTTTTATTTTTATTTTTTATGTGAATTGGTGAAACATCATTGCAGGCATCGGCAGAGTTGGCAAGGCACGGGATTGTAGTTGGAGTTTGCGACGGGCCAATGTTGACAAAGAAACAGGCAAGTTTACCTTCTGGATGAGAGGCATTAATATGTCAATTTTGTTAATAATGATCAATTAGCTGCTTATTATGGCTGAAATGAAATTGAAGGCACTTTTATAATTTAGTCTGCTATATCTTTATCCGGTTTGCCGTTTAAGATTGGTATGAATGTGTAATTTTAGCAATTATAATTGCAGTTGCTTCTCCTATTAATTCATCTATTACTTTTATTAAAAAGCTTAAGCTCAGTGTGCATCAAGATGATTAAGCCAGTCTCATCTAATGGGTATTCTAGGCATGGTTGTCACATTTTGTTTGAAAGAGAAACAAGTATGCGAAACACACTGTATTGTTTCATTGAAGTTATCGGATTAGAAGGACTGCCTATTTCATCTGATCTGGTCGGCATATTCAATTTTGTATCCTTAGTTTGACTCATTGAGGTGGCATTAGTATGGTGAGGACCGAAACAACATTGACAAAGAATTATAGACTATATCAACCCCCCTCCCACACAAGGCTTCATTCTTAGTCTCGCAATTGTCTACCTCAAATCACTCTTCAACCTCCCCATGATTCAAAATGTATTCAAACAAAAAAGGGAAAAAATAAAAAGATAAATATACAAAAAGAAGAGATAAGATGTTCGACACATCTTTTCATCTTGTTTCTCAATATTTGGAGTTTATAATTGAATACAGTTTTGGTGTGTTCTCCTATTCACTTCCCTCTTTTTCCATGTTTCTTATCTCCTTCTATTTCTCATTCTCCACATCTTCTAATCCTGCAGCAAGGAGGATCCAAATTTCTAAAGGTGCAGAACTTTCTTTTTTTCTTTCTCTCAATATCATGGCTGGTTCTCATTACTTCATAGCCTGGTTCATCAAGAAAGATTGGCTTTCTTAATCATATTACTTTTGCTACCACATGTATTAACTTAGTTGTGTCAAGGTGGATAAACATCATCTCAGAACAATTAGTTCCGGTGTCCATTGTGGAGTTTGCTTGTCACAGCCACGTCTTTGGTAAAACAATGACCATATTGAGGAAATCACATTTAGAAGTTTTCAGGTACTTAATTTCTTTCAAATATGGTTATTATAAAGAAGTTGATAGCAGTATACTGCACAACTTTTGACGAGTGCCCACCATCAGAGGTTATCTAGTCAATGATATAGGAGCACCCTGCTTGTTGCCTTATGCCATGGTACTCAGATCCCCTGGTTTGTGGATGGCTAATTTGTTCTTATTATTTATTTACCCATAAATAGACATAATTATCTTTTCCTTCACTTTGCAGTTTGCTGATTTAATACAGCCCATCGAGGAAAGAATGTGTAATGTTGAAAATTACATAAAGGTAAATTTGCAAGCAAAAGCTGTTAGTTTCTGCTTTTATACTGAAATGTAGAGAAAGATTATTCCGTCTCTTGTTTCTTCTATTCAATATGTTCAATTATTTGTTGGTCGAATTGAAACTTGACACGTGAAGATTTTCAACACTAGCTTGACACGTGAAGATTTTCAACACTAGCAAATGGATCTATCCATGCAATGGTGTGGTCTTCAACATGTCTTTATCTCTGCCAGTTAGCGGGACATCTATTTTAAAATATAAGGGCCATGTATTTTTCTGAAGGATCTAATTTGGAAGATATATTAAGTGAAGAAGAGCATGACCAGAAACCTTAAATATTCAGTGCACAAATTTTCTTTAGTCACCTATAGAGTATTGCTGAAAATCTTCTTTTCCCATTTATTGGATAGAATGATTAATGTTCATATAAAATATATGCAGTCTATTAAGCCTGAGCTGGAAGTGCAAGTTGTACCAATCACAGATCCCTATGGCCCTTCAATCATAGATGAAAATCTGGAAGCTATCATCGTCAGGTTTGTTATTAATTAGTGTGGTGCCTCCATCATTGTTGTAAGGTATTTCTATGGAGTCTAGCTGCTATATAGATGTGTATTACAACTTTATTGGGTTATCACACTTTTCATTTCTCTTTAAAATTCAATGGCAAAATTGTCTTGGACTAACTGAAGGTGGTTCTCTTGCAGCAAGGAGACACTACCAGGTGGACTTTCAGTTAATAAGAAGAGAGTTGACAGAGGCCTTTCACTGCTAAAGGTCTGAGTTATCTGTGTCTGCCTGTTCCGTTTAAAGTTTCCTCATATAAAGATGCATCAAATCTGGAGAGGCTATCTTTGTATGTTTGGAGATAGATTGTCTAATCTTAGGCCTTATTTTGTCATGGATCTTCTGCAGATTGAAGTTGTCGATTTAGTTACTGGAGAAGCAAGTGAAGCTAAGCTGAGTTCGTCAACATTAAGGAAGCTTGAGGCTGAAAAGGCCAAGAAACAAAACACGGCATAAAAGAGATCTAGTCACCTATCACCTATGGATTTGTTCAATTCATCTAATGAACTAAAGACTGAGGATGCTAAGAAACAACTGAAGTGTGGGCATATCTGTTTAAAAGTTGCAACAGAATATTGGAAAAGTTTGTATCTGATTCTGATGTTCATTTCGTTAGAAAAGCTAATGAAACTATGTACATAAAAACTGTACCATACAAACCCAACATCCATGGAATAAAGGTATATTTTTGTATGTATCTAATATTTCAAATTTTACAGGCGTAAGTAAATAACAGGGGAAAGAATATCTACTATGTGATTAGTTGGCTGACTGTAGCACATTATTTAGTTCCTAGCTATAGTTAGTTAAAATGTTCGAACTCTTTGTGTGGTTTGAGGTTAGGCGTGACAATGAGCCAAGCTAACTCGTAAACAGCTCATGAATTACTCGTTAAGGATTCCGATCAAGCTCGGCTCATTTTTTAAACGAGTCGATTTTGACCTTTATTTTAAACTTATTTAGTAAAACTAGTCGAGCTTAATCTTTACAACATTTGGCTCGTGAGTTCGTGAACTGACTCGTTTAATATTATTTAATAAATTTTTTATTATTTATGTATACATTTATAATAAATTTATTTATATACAAAAAACTAGCGTAAGTTGTTGCTTGATTTAGTAAAAATTTGTACAAATACTTACTAAGTGTTCTTGGGTTTAACTCTCTTTACCAATAAAATTTTTTTAGAATTTTAAAAAAAAATTCACGAGTCCTTAGCAAGCCAAGCCTGAGCTTGAATATTTAATCACGAGCTTAAGCTTGCAAGCTTAAAATGAGTTCGAGCTGAGTTAGAACTTGCCTAAAATGAGACGAGTTGAGCCGAGCTCGTTGACAGCTCTATTTGAGGTCTGAAGTTTGAGAAGAGCAAATTTTTATTTACTTTCTGGCGACAGCAATCTTATGTCTTATAGTTTGCAACCTGTGTGCCACATAAGCATTGACCATGGATTTGACTAATGAGGAGGGTGGGAAAAATTAATTAAAAACTTCGGGGACAAAAATGAAATTGCCGCAAGGCAAAATTGAAGGTATTACCAATCAAGGCCGAAATCCAATCTCTATTTGATCTTCAACACCTAAATGAAGATACTAAATCAACCCACAGTTCCAAAGTTCTTTGTGGGCTAAGAGACAGGATGGAGTCTGACATGGTTGCTGTACTTCACAAAGCCAATATTCTGAAGACAAGGCTAAAAGCACTTGACAGATCCAATTCAAGCAATCGCAGAACATCAGAAGCTTATCAAGAAGGAACTCCCTTTTGATAGAACGAGGATATCAATTACAAATGGTCCTAAGAGTCAAGCTTAGGGACTTAATGAGTGAGTTCCAGTATTTGAGAAAAAGGATTCTTCTTGATCACAAGGAAGATCTGAAAAGGAGGTACCACACTGCAACAGGTGAGGTACCCAGTGAGGATGTGATGGATAAGATGATTACAAGTGGTTTGAAAGTTGAATTCTTTGATGGGAAAACAGAGTCAGATATAGAGGATAAAGCTAGGCACAATGCTGTGATGGATATACAGAGAAGTTTGAATAAGCTTCACCAGGTGTTACTTGATATGGCTGTTCTGGTTGAGACTCGAGGAGAAGATGGATGACATTGAAGAGAATGTAGCCAATGCGGGTAACTTCATCAGTGGTGGAACTAATAGTCTATGCCAATCAGATGAAGAAAAGAACAAGAAATTGGTTTACTTGGTTTGGGCTATGATTATTATTGGTCTGTTTCATTGCGATGTTGGCTTCTTGAACCAACCAAATTTAGAAAATCATTAGGGGGAGCTTTGTGTTCTGTAATCTAACCGAGCTTTTCTAAGCTCACTGAGGAGTTTTTTTTTTTTTTTTTTACTGCCTCAATGGCCCTTTGGGCCTACTAGGTACTGTTCTGATGATTAAGACCAGTTGTTCATGAGAATCAAGTTTGCTTAATTCGGTCGATTGCTTGGAGAGACTTTGTCTGTTTCATTTTTACTTTTTGCTTGTGGGTTTTGGCCAATTGGCCTTCCGGTGAAAGTGACACCAAATAAAGGTAAATCAGCAAAAAAAACAACGATTTTTATACTTCTATTATTTTTGTTTTCATCTGAAAAAGGATGTTCTGTCAAATATCAAGTATCTTATCCCCTCCCAATTCCTAAGAAGAACTCAGAGCCATAGAAACAATTGGTTTCCTCCTCCCACAGCCATTTCTCTTAGCATTCGGCATCCTTAAAACTTGAAAGTTGAAACACTTCAATGGCAACTGTCCTGCTAAGTCCAACAAATCAACTGGCTCTTCAATCCAATGTGGAACAGACCCTGTTTCTGCTTGAAAGATGTTCAAGTATAGAAGAGCTAAAGCAGATTCATGCTCAAATTTACAAAACAGGCCTAGTGATGGACACGGTCCCAGTAAGCAGATTCTTAGCCTTGTGCGCCTCAAAAGATTTTGGCAACTTAGCATATGCGCATGAGGTTTTTGACAGAATTAAGTCACCAAGTACTCTCATGTGGAACATCATGATCAGAGGATACTCGAACAGCAAGGACCCTGATGCAGCCCTGCTTTTGTACTTTCAAATGCTCAATCATTCAGTCCCTCAAAATGCTTACACATTTCCTTTCCTGCTTAAAGCATGTTCTAGACTCTCAGCCTTAGAAGAAACCCATCAAATTCATGCTCACATCATCAAAACAGGGTTTTGGCTTTGAGGTCTATACCACAAATTCCCTCCTTCATGTTTATGCAAGTTCTGGCTGCATCAAATCAGCACGTATCCTATTTGATTGGTTTCCCAGGCGAGATAGTGTGTCTTGGAACACTATGATTGATGGGTATATAAAATTTGGTAATGTAGATATGGCATATGAACTGTTCGAAGCCATGCCAGTGAAGAATGTCGTCTCATGGACAGCCATAATTTCTGGCTTTGTTAAGGAGGGCCTGCATAAGGAAGCTCTGACCCTTTTCCATGAAATGCTGCTCGCTGGTGTCAAACCTGACAGTGTATCCCTGGCAAGCTCCCTTGCAGCGTGTGCACGCCTTGGAGCATTGGATCAAGGAAGATGGATTCACATCTATATTGACAAAAATGGAATTCAAATTGATCCCATATTGGGTTGTGTTCTTGTCGACATGTATGTCAAGTGTGGTGTCATGGAAGAAGGTCTAGACGTATTTCGCAAGTTGGAGAAAAAATGTCTTTGTGCATGGACGGCAATAATTGCAGGCTTTGCAATCCACGGACGGGGAAGAGAAGCACTTGATTGGTTTACTCAAATGCAGAAAGCAGGAATCAAGCCAAATCAAATCACCTTTGTAGCAGTTTTGACTGCATGTAGTCATGCGGGTCTGATTAAAGAGGGAAAGTCACTGTTTGAGGGAATGATGACTGTCCATAAGTTGAAACCTTCAATAGAGCATTATGGTTGCATGGTAGACCTTCTAGGCCGAGCCGGGTTGTTGAAGGAAGCGAAGGAATTTACAGAGAAAATGCCCTTAAAGCCAAATGCTGTAATATGGGGAGCACTGCTCAATGCCTGCAGGATACACGGACATCTCGAGTATGGCAAACAGATAGGGAAACTCCTAATTGAACTGGACCCTAAACATGGTGGACGGTATATTCACTTGGCAAGCATGCATGCTGCAGCTGGGGAATGGGACCAAGCAGTTCAAGTTAGAAGCCAGATGACACACCGGGGAGTCTTAAAACTTCCAGGGTGCAGTACTATCAGCTTGAATGGAGCAGTCCATGAGTTATTTGCTGGGGCTGTATCCCACCCACAGATTAAAGAGATTTATGACATGTGGGATCGGATTGCAGAGAGACTAACAGAAGAAGGGTATGAGCCCGTAACAGGGGATTTATTGCTTGATCTAGAGGATGGGGAGAAAGAAATAGCAATTCAGCATCATAGTGAGAAGCTGGCTATTGCATTGGGGCTACTTACAACTAAACCAGGAACAGCAATTCGGATTTTTAAAAATCTTCGGGTGTGCAAGGACTGTCACACAGCAACAAAGCTCATTTCAAAGATTTATTCTAGGGATATTTTAGTCCGAGATAGAACACGTTTCCATTTTATCAGTGAAGGGAAATGTTCATGTGGAGATTACTGGTGAGGGGGACTGCATAACCCACTAAATGTGGCGTTTTGGATTAAATAGATGTACCAACTCTGTTTATAGTTAGAACAAGAAGAAATACTTTATTAACACATTGACTAAAAAAGCAATCAATTTGAAAGACAAAGGATTTCCGCGTTCTAGACAAATTCCACATCACTTGGTCTAGGCGGTTCATTCCTTAGTGATTCCAATAACAAACAGAAGCTAAAGGAAACAACCAGTTATCATATCGAATCTGTTGATATTTATTACATTTTTCAGTCTCAATAAATCTTCTAAAGCTTTTCTTTTTACATTTCCCCCTCCGAGTTTTTCCCTCATGGAACCTCCATCAACTTTTGCAGGAAGATTAAGCAGACAATGATAATTAGCACACTTGCACACGAAAGCCTTTTTTTAAAATATACTTCTTACGAAGTTAGCACGGTGGAAGATCCTTAGGTGGAGGCAGAACAGATTGATCCTGTCCGGGTCCATCTTCTACAACAAAGGCTGTTTTCAATCCCCAACCAGTATGGAGTTCTAAATGACAATGCATGAACCAAACACCTACATAATCACAAAAAGAGAGACACATCAATAGAGATATATGTTGTTAGCTAATAAATTAAAAGATATATGCTATGGTTCAACTCTCAAACTTTATATACCATTATGATTGCAATTTGAAATTTGGCACTAACTTTTAAACTAGGTTCATAAATACCTGGATTATCAGCCCTGAACCGAAAAGCTGTCCAACCACCAGTTGGTACCCCAACTGTGTTTCTCTCTATAGGATCGACCAAGTTGTATTTAGCTGGGTCTTTAGCAGGATCAAAGTTTCCAATACCCGTTCCAACAACAAAGAAGTTATACCCATGAAGATGGAACGGGTGAGACTCAACTGTCAAAAGATTTGTGTCTTGTAGAACTAACTCAACCGTAGAATTAAAGGCTATCTTGCTAAGCCTTGTGCCTGCAGAAGTGCGAAGATTGGCTGTCAATGGTGCACCAGTGTAGTTGAAAGGAGTTGGTGGCCTGTCCGGAAAATCAGTTCTAAAAACCCCTTTGATGTTGAAGTAGTGAGCTTGAAGAAGCGCAGTTTGAGGCATTACAAAAGAGATATTGTTTAAAGAAGCAAGTAACCGGGTTCCATTGATACATGTTGGGCAAGAACCCCGGGCAAGACCAACAGTGTAAAAGAGGTTTCTATCAACTTTGAGGGGAACATTAGCAGGAAAGTTAGCAGAGTTTAAGCTCCGGAGCTTCTTATTGTAGCTCAGTGCAAACGCTGAGTCGTTGGATGCAGGCAATTGAGGAAGGACAGGAAGAACAGTATTTGGGATGCCTTTGTATTGTAATATAGCTGTGGCAGTTTTGTTGTCTACAGGAATTGGGGCATCCATAAATGGCCTTGTAGCCATGAAGTATCTGCTTGGTACTTGGTTGGCTTGTACCAAAACGTTTGTTGTCTGTCCAGGTGCAATTAGTATAGCTTGAGTGGTGAATGGTTTTGTGTAAACTGCATCGACCTCCACTACTGTCAAGTTATGACCAGCAATGCCAAAGAAAAGCTCGTCATTGAGGGCAGCATTGATGATTCTCAAGAGGTATGTCTTCCCTGGTTCAACCTCCATGGCAAAAGTATCTGAAACATTTAAAATTTGTCATTGATTAGAACAAAGTTTTCTAGCTTCGTAGCCAGGTAAGTTTCTATCTATAACATGCTTACGTTTCTCAGAGCAAGGAAAAAGAGGCCCAGGCTTCCCGTTTATTGTATGAGCATCTGACATATTTGGTGGCAAGCCCAAGTTGGTTCCTTGTTTGACAACTGCTTCTACATCAGTGTTCCACCATTCTCCTATTGCAGAATTGTAAGTCATAGCATAAGATTAATTAAACTTACAATGAGATTTTGGAAAAGAAAATCCTTAATGAATATAATTCACCTAGCAGTATTTCAGATTCCCTGGCTGGCTGTGGGAAAGGAAATGTGATTCCTTGTTTAGGCATGATCACAATTGCACCATAGACAGTGGCTCTAAGCCAGCGAATGTGTGCATGCCACCATAATGTTCCTCTTTGCCCTGTTACATTGAAGTCGTAAGAGTAGCTATTCCCAGTCTGGATTGGACATTGTGTAACATACGCTGGTCCATCCGCCCAACCGTTACGATATTGCTTCAATCCATGCCTAAATATAATTGAATTACCAAATAGAGATTTTAAAAATAACCCATTTGTGTAAACATTAACTATAATGTCACCTTTATGTCTGATATGAAAATTGTGTCTTACCAGTGAATTGACATGTTATATTGTGCATGGTTTGTAACATTGATCAAAACTCTATCCCCTTCTCTGACATAAATAGTAGGACCTGGGAATCTCCCATTTACAGTTACAATGGGTTTTGCATGGCACAACCTACTCACATTCTTAACTTGAATCTGTGGGAATAAAAATATCATCAACAAAGTTTGAAGTCAAGTAACTAATTCAATTGAAGAATAATGTATATGATTATTGCATTGAAACTCACATCAAATTGGTATTTCCTTATGGCAGCTTCAGCTGGAAAAGAGACTAAGCAAAGAAATCCAAAGAGAAATGTCAACCCAGATAAGAAACCAGCCATTTTGTATGCTTTTCAGATTTCTGTTGCTATGATTATGTGAATGAGATATGGAGGTGAAGAGGTCTAAGTATTTATATGAATTGTATAAAGGTAAGGCTGAGATATCAGTTTGTTAAAGGAGTAGTAGGTAGATTTTGTGAAGGGGTTGTACATCAAAGCTTGTAAGCAAAATGCTGATACAGACTTCAAGGACTTTTGTCTGCCTTAGAGGCTGAGATTGCTAGCCAATAACAAGATTCAGAAACATTATAGTATTGTTCCTTATGTATTTTGAAACACTTTTTTTTTAAAGAAAATTTGAGTTAAAAGTGAGAACACATAGGACCAACCTAACCTTAATTGTACACTGGATAAGCTTTACCGTTAAGGAAAAGGAATGGCTTTAGGGTAATGGTATTGCCAAGGATTCCCTTAACCATCAAAGAGAAGCTGTTCCGTCCTGTAAATGATCCTCTATACAATTCAATTGCTTCCACTAATCACTGCTTTGATGCCTTATGGGTAGCATGTCATTGTAAGGAGAGGATTTATTACTGGGGTTTGCCCACTGAATCCTTGGCAAAAGCAGAATCTTGCTGTTACCATTGTTGAGTCCAAAAATTAACTCAGAAGAGGTTGCTTCTAAGCTTGTCTTCTCAACCTAATTTCATTTTTGCCAAATTCTAGGCTGTTTTTGCTTGTTTTAGGCCGTACGTACAATCCTTAATGAGAGTGTTCATTCATGGATTTTCTTTTGCTTAGGACCAGACTCATTTTTTATGAAATTACAAAAGACTCTCAATCACAGACAATAAAATGGGCCTGGACCAATAATGTAAAGTGGGTACATCAGTCAATGTTATGCTGCATAGGCCTTTGAAATTGAGCCCATTCATGTTGTACTCTGGCTTATTGGGCCAGAAGCTACCCTTACCCATCATAGCTGGGAAACAGGGAATGCCTTCAACCTTTTACGTGGCTTCTACTTCTAGTGTTATTGAGGTCCCAATAAGGCATTATCTTTATTTATTTTCTCGCTTACACTTTTGATCCTTAAATTTGACACATAATTCACTTTAGTTTTTATATTTCACTTTGTTACAGTTAAGTCCTGTTAAATTATATTTTAATTAGATTCTACTTGTCACATTTTGTTCAAATTTATTTAACAAAAAATAATAATTAATAATGTGTCTAACTATAAAATATGTATATAGATATATATATAATAAATAAATACTTCGCCAAAATTAACAAATTTAATCAATAAAAAAAAAAAAACTAAAATTTAAAATTCTCGTCAGTCACAAGAAGAGACTACAGCTATTGATACCTTGCTATCCCACGTATTTCTTTTGTCAACATGCCCTGCTTTGAAGTTCTAAGGTTGTTTATTCCTAGCAACAACCGTTAGGTCCCGCGCTACCTAGTACTTGCAGAGCAGCACAACAGACATGTTACATCATCAAGCCATGACAATATCCATTACCCAACTCCACTATATAGGTTACAATGAACAATAATATGAAAACTTTGCACCCATAAAAAAAAAAAGAACAATAATATGAAAACTAGAAGCAATTCTGTATATTATTCTTTAATAATCTTTTTCTAAATTTTATTATTAATAATTTTATCAACTATGATTAAATGTACCAAATATTTAGCTCACCAAAAACAAACAAAAAACCTCAAAGTTCGGGTACTCAATAGAGATTGGGCTGCATATTTTAATGAATTTTTATAAAGAGTATATTTAGGGTATTTATTAAAATATATATAATTTTTTATAGTTCTTTGTTATTGTAGTTAATAAAATTATGTTTCTAAATATTTTAATATTTAAATGTTACATTTTTACAAATACTTTTAGATCACTTATTAAAAATACTATTTATAAAACCAAATTATAATACAAAATAGGATTGCCAGCTTGCTCTTACAATACTTTTAAAAAATGATTAACTATTATTTTGTTCTCTTAAAATTATTAGTTTTCAATTGAGTGATTTAGAACTTTTGGTCAATTAACCCTTTCTTAAGATTTAATTATTATCTTTTGATATAGATAATATTTATATTACTTATACGTTTACTGTGGGTCTCCCAATTCAGCAATTAATAAATTATAAAGAATCACACTGTGATGAAGAAACAAATTACAATTTTAAAAAACCAAACTGTAGTGAAGAAACAAATTACAATTATACAGAAAACAACTACACATCAGTAGATTATGAAAATTAAACATGGGACACGTTCCAACACCTCCACCAATTAAACTAAATTAAAAAATTTCAATCAACTTTCATTAATTCATTTATCCAAATAAATTTACTTAACATAAAAGATACTAACATGTTAATTTTTTTTATGCTTTGAAAAATATTTTCATTCATTTATCGTTAAGCTATTCAAAATTAATTCCGTTATAAATAAGATGATATAATTTGATTAAAAAAATTTGAATTTAAAAGATGAAAATAACCAAAATATTTTTTTTTGAGAACAAAATAAAAATTAAGAAAATTTTAACATGCAAAACAATATAGAAGTCAAAAATGATTTTAATTTATCAAATAATATATATATATATATATATATATATATAATTATAGTATTTATTACAATTTTAATATTATGTAATAACTCAGTTATTACAGCTTGTGCTTATAGGGCATCCAATAGAAAACCCTTAATCAAAACTAAATTATAAACAAAATAGTAGGATTGCCAAGTGTCACGTTGCAATATTAGAGCAAGAAGTTATGAGGCACTAGATTCCCTCCATTTTAATGGTTCACTTTTTGCAAACGGATTTTATTACTAAAATACTGCAAAGAAAATATAGTGAAAAAAGCACGCCTTGGATCCAATTTAAGGGAGAGAATTTCGGGGGCTAATTGGAGCTTTGCCGGTAGAGACGGTGGCACTGAAATCGGCGCCGTCTGGGTTGGGCTAGACGGCGGCGAGCGCTATGCTTCGACGATCTAGGTTTTTAGGCTTAGACAGTCGGAGAGCATGGTCAGCTTTTATTGGGTTTGGTCGTGTTTCTCCCATTTGATATCTCTATATCTTTGTTGATCCTGACTCCAAAGGGTTCTACTTCTACATTTATCCCTCGCAGTTTCTCTGATAATATTTGGTTACAAGGTTCTGGGTTTCTGAGCTTCTTTGGTGCGATTAATCTGTTGTTCTTCGCTATTGTAGCACAGGTTAGGTTTTCTCTTTCTTTCTTTCTTTTTTTTCTTTTTCTTTTTTTTTGCAGAATGATTATATTTAATTACGTTAAACTAGAAATGTGCGAATGCTTTTTGGACATTTTGTTAATGGGGAATAGGTAGTGAATTTGAAAGCTTTTTGGACATTTTGTTATTGGTGAATAGCTAATGAATTTGAAACATTTCCTTGATGAACTATATATTTTTTTATTGTTGATGGTTGAATATGAAGATGTTTGGCGAGTTATAGTATTCCATCATGAATGTGTGCAAATCATTCACAAATCCGAAGGAGTTAAATAACTAGAAAAATAAGCTTCTTTTGAATTTTGTGTTTGAATTTCCAATCTCTTTTTCTTTTTTTCGTCTGTCAGCTATCCATTTCTGATGTCTGTGTCTTTGGTTAAGTACTTGGTGATACTGGCAAGTTTGATACTTTGATACATAGCTCGTGAGCACTATCTAGGTTTATGTATATATTTAATGGAAATAATTTCGTACATTTACTTCTTCTTTTTTCTTTTTCTTTTTCTTTTTTCCAAAATTGTGTTCTTTAAGAATGTTTCAGCATGTGTGTAATTTTTACTTGGTACATTTTATTTTATTTTTTCTTCCTATTTCTTATGTAATATATAGTTTGGCCACTTGGTATGTGTATATTATTGCTTTCTTCTTCTCTTTCACAGTGTCATACATACATGGGCTAAATAAGTAAGTCATCTATTTTATGAAGAGGAAGTTTTTGTATTTAGGAAAATTCCACCACATCTATATTACTCAACTAAACTGTAATCCCAAACTACTTGGGGTCAGCTACTGGCTTAATCACAAACTAAGCTGTAACCCATGCTTTTGAAAATATAATACACTATTAGGCTGTTAAGCATGAAATTCCTTTAGGAGCTTCAAAATAGAAAGTTCCACATCCAGCTTGCCTGCTCCTACCAGACAAAAACAAAGAGTACAGATACAGGACTTATTTTGATTTTTATTTAATTTATGCATGTGGTGTTTCTACCATTGCAGCTGCTTGTTGAAGGGCAGATTGATATGCTACATAAAGATGTCGTTGAAAAGCATAGTTCGTGAACTCAAGGAAATGAAAGATGGAATCAGCAGCACATCAAAGAGAGGTGGAGAAAGCAAGCAATCACACAGTTGGAGAAAGTCACACATCGCGCCTGATCTTCCTCAAAACTTATTGGGACCTATTGAACAGGGTCAATGGGCAAATCTACCTCATGAGCTGCTTTTGGACATAATTCAGAGGGTGGAAGACTGTGAGGCATCTTGGCCTGCACGAGCCGCCATTGTCTCTTGTGCTTCAGTATGTAAATCATGGAGGGCAATTGTGAAAGAGATTGTTAAGACTCCCGAGCAATGTGGAAGGATCACATTTCCAATCTCATTGAAGCAGGTAACATCTCTTGTTATTCTTCTTAGCCAGTCCTTCTACTTCCCCACCCTGGTGCCGCTTTGGGATTCTGATTCTAAAAATCTTCTTTTGTGTTTATGATTAGCCCGGGCCTCGTGATTCTCCAATACAGTGCTTTATAAGAAGGAATAGAGAAACTTCTACATATCTTCTGTACTTCGGCCTGGTGCCTTGTAAGTAGCATTCATCACTTTCATAGTTCTCATCTTCAAGCTACTCTTTGAAGATTGCCATTAATGCTTGAAATGTTGAAGCAAGCACCTTTCATGTAATATCCGGATGTCTCCATATTTTAATGTTAGATGGTGTACTCTTCCAGTCCTATTTGTCATTATTATTATTACCTTTATAATATGTTCTTCAATAATTTCAATAAGATCCTTGCCTTGGAAGTCTGAGGAAGAGAATTTTATATTTCCCTTTTAGTACTTAAATTTTTTTTGGATCTGACAGAAATTGGCAAGAGTCCTTGTATTACCCTGTTTTGGGTTCTGTGTCCTTCTTAAATCCTTTCCTCTTAGTTTTTTTTTATTAATTTATTTAAAAAAAGTTTAATTGAGTAAGTTGCTAAAGTATTATATTACATATTTGTTCTCTTTTTTGCTTTTCATGATACAGCCGAAAATGGGAGTGATAAGTTGTTGCTAGCAGCTAAAAGGATAAGACGGGCTACAGGCACAGACTTCATTATATCTTTGGTTGCAGATGATTTTTCCAGGGCCAGCAATGCATATGTTGGTAAATTAAGGCAAGTTTTAGTTGTTGGAAGTTCTATTTCAGTTTTTTACTTATCTTCTCTTTCTATGTCCTCAATAACTTGTTTAAAATTTAATGGCCAGGTCGAATTTTTTGGGCACCAAGTTTAACATTTATGACAGCCAACCTCCACGTGATGTTGGAGTTAAAACAAATGCTCGGTCGAGTCGGAGATTTCACTCTAAGCAAGTTTCTCCAAGAGTTCCAGCCTATAACTACAATATGGGCTCTATTGCATATGAGCTCAATATTCTCCGGACAAGAGGGCCAAGAAGAATGCACTGTATAATGAACTCCATACCCATTGCTTCTATTCAGGAAGGGGGCACCGCCCCAACACCAACATCATTTCCACACAACTTTGATGAACCATTTTCTCCCTCACCAGCTTTGAATGGAAAAGAACTAGTTACTGATTCCAGCTCCATAAACCTCTCATGGCCACCAGTGTTGGACCAGGGTTCCGGAGAGTCACTAGTCCTTAAAAACAAGGCTCCAAGATGGCACGAGCAGCTTCAGTGTTGGTGCCTAAACTTTAAGGGGCGAGTTACAGTGGCTTCTGTTAAGAATTTCCAACTTGTTGCTGCTGTTGATCCTTCCCACAACGTTTCTGATGAAGAACGAGAAAAGGTGATATTACAGTTTGGAAAGATTGGAAAGGACATCTTTACCATGGATTATCGCTACCCAATTTCTGCCTTTCATGCCTTTGCTCTATGCTTGAGCAGCTTTGACACTAAACCAGCATGTGAGTGAGAGAGTCAGTGATATAATTGTTTACCTGGGCTTGTTCCTTTGATTTGGAACTATATTTTCATATGCTTGCACGGTTCATCAAGCATGGGAAATGCAGCCAAAGATCTTAGATGTGCGAGCACTAATATTTTTCCCATTAGTTGTTGATTGTTGTATTTATCTTTTATCTTGTTCCATAATCTTGTCAATGCTACAACTAATTTAAATGAAGTTTAACGAATTCTATATACCGTGCAATGTAATTCTTGGTATTTTAAATCTTTTCATTCAAATGTGGATTCATTTAATTGAATTTGCTGGAGATCAAGATTTTCAATCTTATGACGAGTTTATTTTGAATCATACAATCTAACAAAATAGTGAGTACTAATATACCAAGTTTAGTTGGAAGAACACTAAGATGCAAAACCATAGGTAAATCGATTTATGTTACAATTACAGAAAGAAGTCAAATTGTGGGTGAATTGGCATAGCTATGACGATTTATGATAGAATTACGAAAACAATCAAAATGGTGAGTGAATCAACATAGACTATGACGAACCTAGTTCATAATTACACAAACAAGCAAAATTGTGAGTCAGGTTGCTGATTTCATTACCATTTTAAGTTATAATCTATATTCCCATGTTTTTTCTTTCCCTTTGCTAATTGTATCTAATTGTAACGAGATCAAATGCAACTGAAAGTTGGAGCTAAAAGAAAACGAAAAAATTTGAATTGTAGACTCTACAGTTTTCATCCTTTCAACAAAATTCTTGAAGTTACTTGCAGTATAAAACACACTGCAGAACCCTGAATTATTTCCTGCAATATTAGCTTGTACCATAGTCCTCCTCATTTTGGACCACTCAGCAAAAGGAAATTTCATTGAATTAAAAGTTTTGATGGACTTAATGTCCACAAAGCAGTATCATGATCTTCACTTGACCGGTTGATTTGTGATGTAATGACAACAAATAAACAATACTTCTACCAAATACCAATATTAATATGCAAAATACCCTCATTGTTTTGAGATTATAAAATCACTTGGCATTGCATGCCTTGACCTAACAAACTTTGATACAAGGTCCACCTCTTCTGATTTCATCTTACAGACGAGTAGGTTATGAACTTCCTAGAAGTAAATTGAAATGGTTGATGTGGAATAGGGTTCCTGCGACAAGAATTTGTATATCAAAAGAACATCAATTAAGAAACCAAGGTACTGAAGCTAGAAAATATATGAGTAGAATACACACGGTTGAGGGCCATAAACTTTAATCTGGCGCATATTAGTGTCCCTTCCATTGAGGTGGTTTGACAACACAGCAATTTGCAACATAAAAGTGTTCACAAAAGTTTCCCTGCAAAAATATTGGTTAAATTTAAAAATAAGATGAACAGATCGATATTGGAAAATAAAAATCTTTCTTGGATATGACAATGCAAAAGAACTAAGCAAGCAAATTAAGTTACGAGCTAATTTATTTCACTGAACAATCTGCAGCAGCATATGTCATTCCCATCTTTAATCACAAAAAGCATTTACGCAAATAATGTACAGCAAAAGCTTTACTTAAAGTACTTTGTCAAACAATCACTAACTGGTTGAAATTTTTCTCGACATATTTATGAAGATGGAAATAACAAGATAGAAGTGATCCCAAACTAATTTTTCCCAGGTAATTCACTGGAAAATTTTGAAACTAACAGGAGATATTAATGAATATAACACAAACAGAGGCTACTTACCGAGGATCGTTTCCCGGTAGTGATAGATAAACCCAACCAGTTGGCTTGGCAAGATCCCCAGTTTTTATTATTTCCTAAAAGGGGTTATGGGCATGACGAAATTAACCAAATAAATATTGAAGAAAAATAGGTACTCCATAGATAACAAATATTATTTTTCACTACAATGTGGATTCTATTATAAATACAACACTCCTAACATCATTACACTATTACAGTAACAAATTGGAGAAAGTACCTTCAAATTGTGGAAACCATCACCAGCACGAATAGATATTTTTCTTGGTGTATAGCTCTCGTCAAGCTTGAAATCCACATAAAGAACAACTAACTGTAAGAAGCAAAACAAAGCTATCAATTATAAAATGGGCCAAATTCAGGGGAAAAAGAAAGAACAGACCGCCGAGAGCTTAGCTGATACGGTTAGTCATCGTGCCGAGTTCGAGCACCCCAATGTATAAAAAAAAAAAAAAAAGAGTTTGGGGGAATTTTCCAATACTACAAGATGAATTTGTTTATACATACTTGCAACTTAACTTTCTTCTGGAATTGAATATTAACAAAATGAGGCAGTGCTCCATCTGATCTGAAATCAAATATAGCAACTTTTGCACTACGTTTGGAACAAGCGAGAAAAAGACCATGACAAATTTCCTAACCCTAAACCCACTTTTCTATCTCTCCCTTACACTCACATACGATGACAGAAAGATTGGGCTTACTGCCAATAGGTTTCGACATTGTCGCCCCGAAGAGAAGAGACGCCATTTCCAGGCTTGCAAGAGCTGACACTCCCAAGAGGCCTTCTTTCCCATTTCTCTGAGGTCTTCGTCTACAATTAGAATTTGATTCCCTCGTGTAAGCTTTACTTCTTCTTCTCCCACCGACGATTCAGCTGCCATTTTTCTACTATCTCCGATCATCCCAAATTTCTGCAGACTATGAAAACAAAGACCCAGCCTTTTAAATTGAAAACTCTACTCTCAAAACCAACACAAAATGCCACTCTCGCGGTAGTGGCCGATTGCTGGCAGAGCGAACGATTGAGAGCTCGAGTCAGTTTCTGTTCGAAGACAAGTGACTGAGTGAGGTCCGAGTCCAAGTTTCGGTGTGCGTTTAGAAAATTCTTCATTTCCTTTTCCCATAAATTATCAGTAGTCACTCTTAAAAGATCCTAAACTAAAATGGTTGTGACTTTATCCTTCTATTTTTGTAAAAAGAAAAAAAAATGACCTGTTTTAAATTTTGATTGCTTCATCAAACAAGAAGTAAATTTGAAAGAGATCATAATAAAATCTTATAGAAGAAAGCTGAATCTAAACAAACAATGTAAAGAGTCTAGAAGAAATTTAACACTCAATTCAACTACAATTAAATCACATATTAATTAGCTGTATGGATTCTCTTTTTTTTATTAGTATTGATTTAAAATATTATTTTTAATGGTTCAAAAAATAATTATATTATTCTTAAACATTTCTGTCTATATAATTTTTGGCCTCTCTATCATCTAATCCAAATAAAGATTTTTAATTTTTTAGTGCATTTTCAAGGACAACTCCCTAACTTTGTGTGATTAAATTAGTCCAAATCTATACTTATTTTTTTTTTACTAGTATAAAACTAGAAATCTTTTTTTAATATCCTTTTAATTAAAAATAAAATGTAGGTACCTTACCCAAAAATAAATTAAATGAATAAAAAAAAAGTACTACTTAACCTAAAGGCTTCATCCAATAAAATGGAGAGAGAGAAAATGATTTTATTTAAAAAAAGAAAAAGAAGGGAGAGGAAACCCCTCCAAATCCCTATATTTTAATTTCTTACATTACAAATTAATATGTGATGACAAATATAATCTTAATATTTTAAGTAAATACTTACTAATACAATAAAACATTTAAGGATAAAATTATATTATATAAATTCTAACATATTCTTTTCTTTTTTTTTTTAGCATTTTTCTCCCTCCCATATAGACGTGAAGGGGAAGGCATGAATTACAGACTACAGAGCACCTTCGTTTTGCATGAAAGGGGATGCATAAATGGTTTGCGTATGTCTATGTATCTAAATAAGCATACATGCGAGTAAGCTTATCTGGACTGATAAAATAAAATACAAAACCTCTCAAAGCCGAAACGAAAATATGTAATCACTAGTTTTAAAAGAGAAATTTCAAAAGAATTGCATCCAATAATTTTTACAAATTTACACTAGCCTACAGCTCAAAATTAAGCAGCACATACATTGTTAATGAATAATTACAGCTCAGAAGAGCTACAAGTTGAGAATTAGTATGAAGAAGGGAAAAGACACTACCTACATTTACACTTTTTTTTTCAATCCAGACAAACAGATAAGCTCGGCCAAAAAAATAGCAGGCAAATTCTCACTTAGGTGCCATAATAAGAAATCATGTTGGGTCGCCACAAGTTGAACAACTCTGAAGATCTTGGCTTCATCTCATCCATTTCTTCGAAACAAGTGAACTAGGTCTTGAGAACACTGACATTCTCATCCCAAGAAATCCGGATACCTTTGATGATTTATTTTCTTTAGAATGGTTGATAGTGTCTCCAGAAGCACTGTGATCTGATCCAAAGAGTTGTTTATCTCCGTAATTGATATCTCGCAAGAGACGGAGCAATTCCAGTGCAGTCACATTAGCATTCTCACTTCCATTAATGGATATATTAACAAGGGGAGGAATCACACCCTCATCCATGACCAATTGACAATATTGAACACGTTGAGAGCACAAAGAGAGTAGAATAGCCACTGCACTTTCTTGCTCCTCCAGACTCCCAGTCTCAAGTCTCTCAGAAACACAAGATATGCATCCCTTAGTTTCGACAACAGAAACCATACCCTCTTCAGTATTGCACAGATTTTCCATTATATATAAACAGTTTCCCGCTAGATAACTGTCATTGAAGAATGGCACCAATTTAGGGATGCCTTCCAAAGATACTATCTGGGAACAAATTTCACTGTTTAAGGACAAGTTACACAAAATCTGAATAACTTGTTGCTGGAACTCTATGCTCGGAGAATCAAGGATCTTCAGAATGGTACCAACAGCAGCATTTGATGCGCCAATTTTATCTCTACAATACTGGTGAGTGGATAAAACTTCTGTTATGGCCAGAGCTTCTTCTTTTACTTCCGAGTCAAGAAAATTTGCTAACATACTAAATGCATCTTCCTTTAAATATAGTAGACCATTTCTGCATTAAGCCATATTATGTCAAGAACATTAAAAACAGGTTAACACATAAAAGAAGCATCACTGGATTTTAAGTTGAGAAGAAAGTAAACCCAGTAAACATGGACCAGACAACCAATAATCAAGAAATTCGGCTGAGATATAACAATCTAGTGAACAGGAGCACCTAGAGATTGACATCTGACAAATTATTATTGTTTTAGAAGGAAATAAATATCATTTTTAATTTCAACACAACTCTTCAGCAAAACTAAACTCAAATAAGTTAACTAGTAATTTCACAAAAACCCAAGAAAATTGTACCTGCAATTGCTCACAAATTCCAACAGCAACTTAGCTCCAGCTCTCTGAGCTTTTACATCATGAAGGTCATTTGCATCCATGAGAAATTTAATAAGTGGATCGACAAAATTATCAGACGAAACAAAATGATAAGCTTGATCATTCCCTTTCAAACAGTTTTTGACATCTTCAATGACCTGACATTGAGAATCCCATTGAAGGTCAGGGAGTTTAGACAGAAGCACCCAATCTGCATCATGCATAGCTGCATGAGAGTTGTCACTAGTCCTCATCAGCATCAAATTTAAGCCATCTGCAGTCTTAGCTTGAGAGGATTCAGAACCATAACTAGTATCTAAAGATCCAAATGACATGGTACTAAGATCCACTTGCAGATGTAAATCATTCATAGGACTTCCAAAGCTTGCAATGGAATTTGAGGAAGCTTCCCATGAGTGAAGATCTTTTTGTTGCACAGTTGGATCTAGAATGCTGACCCCATATTTTGTACACCACTTCGATATTAAGTCTTTCATGGCAACATTTGGAGTCAATGACAGATGGGCCAGTTTTATTTTAGTTTTAGGACATGTATCATTACCCTCGTCAAACCACTTCTGTATCCACATCCTTTCATATGTTTGTCCAGAAGCAATGACAACAGGATCATACATCAATCTCAAAGATATAGGGCACCTAAGTTCCTCTGGGGGTACACCTCTACTCAAGTCAACTGTGTGAGGTTCATACTGTCCATGTACCATCCGCAATTCCGATCCAACAGATTGGTTTTCTAGAGAATTATGAGTATACTTCTGAATTCCATATGATCTTTCGCCATGAGCAGTGCCTTTCTCCATTTGTTCTCCCATGATTGAATTTCCATGCTTCTTCAATAAATACAAAAGGTACTTCAAGATCTTCTTTTTTGTTGGGTCATTCTCACTAACTTTATCTAGCAACTTCTTAATAGATCGTTTCTCTATTAAGATTGCCTTCGGGGATGTGATACAAAGTAGTGATGCTGCCAGATGAAGAGTTTTAATTTCAGAGTTTTCCATTGTATCTGAAGTCAATGAATATTGCTGGAGCAACTGCCTCACAATCCTCCCAGCCTCTTCTTCAGCTGAGTCCAGGATAAATGTTGCACACCTAAGATCATCAATTCTTCGAGAGATCTGCAAATTACCTTTCATTATCAATTACCCAAGTTCTGAGCATACACACAAACACATAATATCATTAAAAATAGAGGGGGAAAGAACAAAATTATGGTAAACCAAGAAAAATTGATTCCCACTCTGTGTCTGAAACAACAATAGCTTCTATTCAGAAAATGATATCCACCAAACAAGCAGCTAGAAGAAGTACATTTCAACATTTCCGAGTTTGTGCTACTTGCCAATCACCATTTAATGTGACATTTAAATTAAATGAATTGGATAACTCAGTAGTCCCAGCAACCCAACTGCTCAGTCAGAAATATCTCATTGAGGGGAGAGTGCAGGGGACGTACTGGGAAGAAGAGAGGACACAATAGTAGAAAAGGTAAGAAGAACTGGGCAGGTAATTGACTAACCTCTACAGCCAACATAACCGGAACCATATTCTGAATTTCACTCAAGCTTTGCTCCAACAAATCCCTTGATTTTTTAAATCTGGAGAGTATAACATCCCCCGTTATAGCCTGAAACCATGCAATTGATTTCAGAGCTGAGAAAGTATAAAACTGTTTTACAGAAGAGGCAACTTGTTAAAAAAAATTAATTTTGTAAAGAATATGTGACGATCCCATTTTACGATATGTAATATATTTGTTTTAGTGAGACTATTCTCATGCATAACATTTTTTTAGCCAACATATTCAGAAATTACAAACCAGATAGAGTCTACTAGACTCGCAGCAATATTGCAGATGTAGTTTGGCTTTGTCAAGTGTTTGGTTTAACAAGCACAGTGATTGTAGTCCTGAGGAGCATCGAGGTCGAGCTGCTTCAATGTTTGGCAATATCCTTGAGACACTATCAACTAATTTCATAAGTTCTGTGCACATTATACGATGTACCTGAAATCACAAATAAGGATATAATATATGAGAAGAATAGACAAAGGCAGGGATGAAAACAACCCAGGCCACATCAGTTCAGTTTTCAAGTTCCAACAGATAAACCCAGAGAAATTAATTTCTCCATCATGTCTACCACTACTAAGAAAATATGGACGCTCCTTTCCCATTTTTGTGAAACAGATGATCTTAGTCCACTATACAAGCAGTAATAAGGATAACAATATAGATTTGTTTTCATCAGAGATAGAAGCTTTTTCATGACTACTGCTACTCCTGTAATTTCACACCATAAAGGAACAAAGACAGAAAATTTAGTAAATTAGTAAAGAGATTTTAATTTCTTTTATTACATGAGTCCATTTAATCAAACATATTAGTGCTGCAAATACACCGTGATTGCAAATTAATTGCCAAAGATTCCAATTAAAGCAGAAATAATAAACTCCATTGCATACTTGTACCTTAAAGGAGCAAGGATTTTGAACTGTCTCTACTACCTCGGTAACATCAGTCCCCATTCAACGGAATTACCCAAAGCTGCATATTAATAAACATTAATTGAGTTATATGCATTTCTTGCACAGAATCTACACCAACTACCAAATGATGAAAATTAACAATCGTATATGATGTCAAGCTTCTTCAAATGTAATGTTTCAATATGCAAGATGATGGCTGCAGGAATCAAATCGCTGACAATTGACTTACTTCAAAGATTTCATCTTAAAGCAGCAGCAATGAGCTTGAAATAGTAAATAGAATGATTAAGTATTCATCTCAAAAACAACTAGATGTAAGTAAAATTATATCAATACTGCTTATTGATCAAGTAGCATATGCACGGATTTTTTTTAAGGTTGCTTATAGAAAGTACGAGTGCAGCATACTAAAGTTGGATACTCAGAAGGGACAACTTCCACTCTAGTAAAACAAACTATATAGGCAAGCTACAGGGAATGTGGTGATATTACACTATTTTCATAGTGCAACACTAATTTTTTCAGTTGCAAGTAGTTGATTTTCAAACAATCACTTCAATACACCAAAAGAATATTCCAGAATTGATCATTGCACAAGTGTCCAGCTCATATGAGAAAACTAATCCTGGTTTTTACAACAAGCATTCTTGTCATATCCATCACTCTTTCTTCCTCCTAAGGATTGCTTATTTCTCAACTACAATTTGTATGTCGAAGTAGCAAAGCTACATCCTGATTAAGTTTGCATTCAGTTCACATTATGAACTGTTTTTAAATGAAGCTTGTAAGCTATAGCATAGAAAATTTTCTCAATTCTTAATTGTCATTATAGAATGTGGTCGATGTAATTGATGACATATAATTGTTATCCAATACCACATAAAGGGAGCAACACAATTTCACCAAACAGTAAGAACTAAGTATACTAGTCATGTCAACGTCGCTCATGACTCTTGAGAACATGATATTATATTCTGAATCTAAAGATAACAGGGCTAAACTTGGCTCTCTCTTTTTTCTCTTGAACTAATTCTAAGTTTAATTATAACTCACCAAGGAGAACACAATAACTTACCCAGTGATGCTGAAACCAGAATAATTATGAGAAGTACCCTCCTCGGGTTACTGTGAAAAAAATAACGGCACAATCCCAGCCTCGTATCTGCTATTCAACCATATACAAGTAATCCACCAGGTAACTATGAATATTCCATAAACCCCAGAAGCCAATAATTTACCACTGAGATTTGTATTCAATATGGTAAAGAAAATTAGTTTCTAATAAGATCTTCCGAACCACCACAGACTGCAGGAACAAGCAACTGCCCAAACATATAACTTAAAAAAAGACTGCTGCAGGTAGGTTTAGAATCTCAAAACAAAGACAATTATCCATAAAACCAAAGGTAAAATGGTCATCAGAGAAAACAAAGAATGCCCAAAAACAGATAAAATAGTTGTTTTCGAACAACTAAAGTCTCCCTCGAAGGCAGAGGAAAGAGAAAGATTATCTAATTTAAATATTTAACTGCTCAGTTTCAGTCAGAGTCAACAAAAAATGATCAGCAGAAAACAATATTGGCAACAGGTTTTCTCGTTTAGTCTTTAACTTCTTGGTGGGAAAGAAGGACGGGCAAGAAATGCTATGGGTCCCAATCTCTCACTGACGGAGACAAGCAACAAACCCTTAACCCCTTCATTCGCATGATTGTGATGGTTGTGATCATTCTCCACCGTTAAAATAGAGCGGCTACACAGTCCCACTTTACAATCATACCATGTTTAAACGGGCCGTGACGAAGTTTACTTTCCTGTGAGATGGGCAAAAGAGTAATAGGACATTTCAATCAGCAGACTCTCTTGAACAATCAAAGGGCAATACCGTAATACTAAGGTCAAAATGAAAAGTAACCATTGTAAAAATCGCAGCTTTCCCGCCCGCGTATTCATTTGCCAAGTACCTTCTACAGCTTCCACTAACTTTGAGCCTTCGAGACTTTCCATTAAATTTTTATAGTATTAAAAGAGTTTTAATTGTGTAGTTGAAGAAGCCAAAAGAAAAAAATAAATTAAGCGACACTAGATGTTTCTATAACAATGTTAAGACTAGAATACAATAGGAAATTACTACGATTTAGACAGGTGAGAATTGGTATTTTTGTGTATTTGTTTAATCTGTCTCTGATGATTTGGATCCATGTAGTCCTATTTAATGGTGAAATTACAACCAAGGCCAAGTCAGCTCTCCAAATTAAAGAATCTGAAAATCATGTCATCCACTTTAGCATGATGGAGACAAATACCATTTGTCTTTTTCATTCCCTCCAATAAAAACAATTCAGAAAAATTCCCACAATAACCATGGTCGCCGCTTGTATTTCATTTGCTGACACAGATATTAGAATGATCATAAGGACTCGGTCATAAAGGCCCAATAGGCAGAGAGTTACTTGAGAACTTAGATATTTGACTGCAGATTCATAGTTTAAGACTCGGTCAAAATTCATAGAGGCCCAATAGCACGTTACTCAAGAACTCGGACATTTGACTGCAGATTCATAGTAAAAGTTTATTACCTGCTCCACAACGCGGCCATGGGGGACTAATTGACGTAATCAAACTTAACCTCAAAAACCAAAAGGCCATGTGTCATAAAAAACATGAACTGGTAAACTGGTGAGCAATTGTTTTATGTACATTCTCTTCTGCCTAGACAATTCTCTCAAGAAAGTTTTTTGAAGAAATGAAGACTCGTGGACAGAATACAATTCTAGTAATTTTCATTGTATCTTATCCAACAAATTCAATCCACAGGGCAGTTATTCTTTTTCTTTGGGTACACTGGCAGGCCCAAGCCCAACATAGCAGTTATCCTTCAAGAGCAAGTTTTTATGGTTAGCAATTATTAGGCGAAAGAACAGTGGTACTTCTGTCCAGCTTCAACAGTATGGGTTCACAAATCTCTCAAGCATAGTTAGGTTTGTAAAATAGTTTCTTCAATTTCTCGTGTTTAAAAGATTCAATGACAACGGATTGTATTTATAAGCTAGTAGATGTGTGCACAAACCAGGTAAAGGTAATGACCACAGAGAAAGTTGAAGTTTCATGGTATGCTTACCCATTTTCAGTGGGACAAGGAAGCTTCAACCCTCAAAAGATCTAAATCTAAAGAACCATCGCTGTTGCAGTGAAATTGCCTATATGGACGTACTATTGTCCTATCAATCTCATTGAATTGGGCAGCAATTCCATACTAGGACAGTCTTTACAAGAGGAAAGGAAAAAGAATAGTGGGCATTACTTTCAAAGAAGTGGGCATAAGGTGATAAGAATTCCAAATCAACAAGATTATGTTCAAAAAGGACCACGCAGGTAAAGATTCCTTACACATTTTCACATGTATCTCTCATCAATGATATTTTCCTTCCACACCAACCCTTTTATTTTCAGAAAACAGAACTGAATACAGTTTAACGTTTATAGCAGTGTCAATAGTAAAAGATTAAGTAGTTCAGATGGGAGTAGGGGAAAACTAATACTGGTTTGCATAATAATAGATAGTTATGCTGATGTCAATTGTGTACTGACGAATCATTTTGACCAAAACCTTTTTCCAAAACAGGTCATTTGCATTTAAAATATAACCAACAAGGCTTATTGTGAATAGATTTTTATTCCCAATTCTCATACTTGATTTGATCTTTTAATCCAGAAAGCAATCTCTTGATTCCTAGCAGCATAACATGGAAATGGAAAAATTCCACTTGAAAAAGGTTAGTTGCTTGGTAGGCAAATGAGCATTTGGTATCTGCCAAAACAATATCTCAATCTGAGAATCTACATACAAGTTACAAAATTTACAATCCAGTAGCTATTAACTTTCTGACAAAAATTGCAGTCCACATCGTAGTTGGAATAATCGTCAGTGGAAGAATCATGTCAAGTATATACCTTTTTTTTTTTTTTTTTTTACAAGCTTCCGTTCATTTTCATATATGAAAAAGAGCCACAACACAGCAAAGTTCTTGTTGACTAGATCTATCTGTTGTCAAATTGAATGCACATTGATTAGCATGAATTCCCATTACTATAAACTTCCTTGTAAATGAAAGAAGCAGATTATAACAGTAGAATAATCCATACTCTTGTCTTTGATTCAAATTATATCAGAACCCATACACAATCAAGACAAAAGCTAAATAATATTTACTATCAAAAGTAGGTCAATGGACATAGCTATAGTCTACCCAACTTTTCATTCAAATAAACAGTGTAAAGAAATAAAGAAGGTAGGATGTAAGTAATGATTTGTCAAAAAGAAGAAAGAAATGCAGTAATCAACAAAAGGAAAAACTGCAACATCTTTCTGCTGCTCTGTTCGAAAACACCAACGAGTAGTTACATAGAAGACATCTATAGAGAAAGAGACAAATAAGTAATAACAAATGGAGACTATAATTGGATTTAACTCTACACTGCATGATAAACTTTATTTTTTTTTTTGGTAAGTGATTGTTAATATAGTAATAATATAGTAAAATGAAACCCAATGAGAGCATGCCACGTGGCGGTTGCCTATCACTTGCTAACTTGAACAGTTCTGGTAGCCTGTGCTAGTGTTCTTCTACTCTATATATACATGTCATGTTCCTCAAGAGGGTAAGAAAAACCAAAGGTGAAAGTCTTTTTTAAGTTATCCCTTCTCTTCTTACTATTTACTGAGCTCTCCCCTTTCTAACTTACTCATCGGAGGATCTTAGGAGTTCACCCCGACTCGGCTCCGTCCTCTATTTTGCAAGGACACGAGAACGCCGAACACGAGAACACCAGGAATCCAGGTCGCCACGACACGTTAAAACACTTCAGCCACAAAAGATCATCCAAATGCTACTTTCGAGACCAGTTTATTCCCGTAACCCGTGCAGGTTTACTTTAACATTAACAGTGATAAACTTGATTTTTCTCAGATAGAACAATATATGAAAAAGTCTTTTCTCTTGGATAAACTCTGTCAAGCAAATGATTCTTTATGACACAATCCTCCCATGTGCCCTAGTTCTAACTCTAAGAAAGTGAAGATTAATAGTACTATGACAGTATCTATAATATGGTCATTGTAGTTTTTCCCCTTCAATAGTTGTACATATTCAATCATGTGTCCTAAATTACACAAGAATTTGGCAAAATGAGTTGAAGCTTTGAAAGGAAACACAAAAGGCAGGATGTCTACATCTAATCTTTGGCATACTAGTTACAAAGGTCTCTCTCTACCAAATTTCTGAGTGTATCAATGATTAGGACATGAAGAAATTTTATATGCATAGGATTTTTATTTTATTTTTTCACTTTTAACATACATCCTCTTGTTTGATTAAGCGATATGAACTCTTCTTTCACTAGTCCTTTTTTTTTTTCTGCAGTCATTTTCAAGTAATCACGAGTTGTTTATACAAAAGTCTTATTTGCATGAGATAGTTCCAAGAACTATTGTTAATCAGTAATATTTCTTTATATTGCTAACTTTAACCAATATCTCCCAGAGGAAGATGTAGTTTTTCAATGTCAGCTGATGCAGTAAATTGTACAAGATTTGATAAATGATAATTATATGCAGCCACACACGCATAGATTGAGGCAGAGTACCCCTCCAAGAAAGCAAATTGGGTTTCCTTTACCAAATTGTTCAACAACTCAGCAAATTCCAGGTTGCATTGATACACTGAGCCCGCTGCATAATGAAAAGCAAACCAGAGCCAGAAAATCCAAAATTAGATCAAAGGTTATGCAGTAAGCACATATGTGGAAAAAGGAATATCCCATCCAGTTGATAGGTGCGAGATCATTAGGACAGTCTGTTACCAGCTACAGCATACAGGTTCCTAAGATCATTTGAATTGTGTGGCCATGAGGTTTTATTAAACGATCCATCCTGTTCCGACTATGAAGTTGACCACTTATTTCTGTTTTTCTGCACTTCTAAGTTTTAATTATGCTGTTATAATTTAAGCACATTGTCCTTCTTCCAGCCATTAGCACAGTAGTAATCCACCGACTTGCCACTGACAAAGAAAAATCTAACTTGACAGCGCCATAATCAAGGAGTATCGTTCGAAAAACAATAAGGACCTGTCCTTTGATACTGATTCTCTTCTTTCACTTTCTGTGCATTGTCCTGCAGCATCTAGTGGTTCCTAATGGAACGGGTCACTTTATATTCAATCCTTTTGGAAGATATATCCCTCCAACTGGCATAACCCCACAACCACTTTTCTTCCTGCTTATAAGGAGCTCACTTGGTTATCCCTTTCCCATACCAGCCCTTGACTTTGTGCCATCTTCCTTCACTAAACCATTATTTTCTTTCCCCTTCTTCCTTTCTTTGTGAGATATAATTCAGGTCACTCTTCCATATATTTTTAGGTTTTTTGGCATTTTCCTGTGCCATCCAAGTTAACAGTTCCCCTCGCTAACTTAGTTCTTGAAGTTCACTTAGAAATATATCTACCAATGGCATCCAACTCTATTAGTTCTTCACGTAGTTCTGGCTCCTCTTGGACACCTGAGCAAAATAAACTATTCGAGAAAGCCCTGGCTTTATATGATACCGACACCCCTGACCGCTGGCAGAAAATTGCAAAAGCAGTGAGAGGAAAGTCTGCGGATGAAATTAAGAGGCACTATGAGATCCTCATAGAGGATGTCAAGCACATTGAGTCTGGTAGAGTCCCTTTCCCCAATTACAGATGCAGCAATAACAACAGCTGTGGCTTTGAAGACCAAAGGTAGTGCACCACTTTCTTCTACTACCTGACTCAAATAATTGCACCTGATTTTCCAAACTACTTTCCTCAATCCTCATGCATTTGACAGTGCCATTTTAATAATATTGTTTCATAATCCATAAGCAGCACGTTAGTAAGGACTAAGGAATAAAATATAGACCTGCTCTATTGTGCTCCCTGTTTCAAAGGACTTGACGATTAAACTTGCAAAATTAATTGTGAAAGTACTCTCTAGTAGATTAAAAAGGATCAGTAATAATGTAACCGAACTATAACTAGAGCAGGGTTACTTACATCTGTGATCTAGTGTACCATGGGATGCCTCAGTTTGTCTACCCCATTGTCCTGCACACTAGAGTAATGGTACTTGCTGAAGGGCCCATGAAATAATACGGAAAAGTAGAAACTGGGGGCCACGAAGTGCTAGTTTTATGTGGCCCTTGAACTTTTACTTGAGACTCCAACATTCTGTTTCGCCTAACTGCTTATCATCATTTATAAAATGATGAAAAGGCGATTGCTTGAACACACTACAGGCAACCCTTATCCTGTCCCTTGAGGCAAAGTAAGCCCATATGATTTCTAATCCAAGTCCCTTCTGGATAACATGCCAGTGGTCCTGTACTCCTATCATCCTATGCTTACTAGTTTAAACGACTTCATGTCCCATGGAGGCAGAAAGCATTAACCTCTCTCTTTTTTTTAAATATATCTACGAGGATTCTATTGCTCTATAGCTTCTACACTCTGTTCAAATCTTTCAATCTTTTATATTCATCATATTGTCTTTACTCTGTGGACCAGATCTTTTCTATTGAATCTGAACTTTTGGCAGCATTAGAAACTGCAAGAAACTTTTTTCGCTGAAATTATGCATTAATTAATTATGTGCTGATTAATGTTAATTTTCTTGATTCTCTATTTGGCAGGTCTTGATGTATCCGAAATTCCAGTAAAAAATAGTACCACCATCAGCGCACTTTTAAGAGTCCAACTGCCCTTTACAATATAATTTCGTATTCTTCTAGTGTTTCCCCTCCTTCTACAAAACAAGCTTATTCTGTGTTGTTGTCTTGTCAAACGTTGTAAGTAAAGTGGCATTATTTATTCAGTGTTAATGAAACCTATTATCTATCTAAGCAATAACCTGTTCCTCTAGCAGTCTAGCCTAGATAAAAAGAAGCACCCAAGAGAACAAATCTCATATTAACAAAATTAAAAGGAACTACTGTAAGTCTGTAACTAAATAAGCATAATACTCTTCGATGAATTCTACAGTTGCAGAACACATCCTGCTTGTCCCAGATACATATAGAAATGCATATAAGACAGCAAAAGCTTAATCGTTTATTGAAAGAGCAGGTACATCAATAAAAAAAAATGCCAATAATAATAGTTATAGGTAATTATTCACGAACAGTAATCGCATTTTCACGGTGAGGAACGAAAAGTAATAAAAAGCTGTGCGTGGATTGAATCACTAACCTCATAAGAGTCATAGATTCTGGATTCTGGCAAAGCATCCGCCAAAACCCATAAACAATACGGAGAATCTGAATTCAAAATATATTATGCCAGAGCGATTCTAGCAGATTATCCGTATTATCAAAATGTCGAGCACCATGGGAACGAGTACAAGAAGAGAATCTCTACGAGTATTGCCAGAACGATTCGAGCAGATCAAGTTAACAAAAGGTCCAGCAGCATACGGACGAGTTCAAGAGAATCACTACGATAACGCAGGGAAAAGGAAATCACTTCCATGGAACATGGAATCTGTCTGGGGAAAGGAAAAACAGGAGAGCAGAATTTGGAATTTGAAACTGAAAGTGAAAGAATTGGTTGCTAAAAGCAGTAAACATGGTTTGGTTTTGGTCCTTGCGACTGAAGGGCGGGAATTTTGTTCAATCTTGAATCAATTTCGTCTACATCTACAAATGTACAATTTAATTTTGCTGTTTGGCCCCTATTTTAGAATTAGAAAATTTTTAACTCAATTTTCAAGAATTGAAAAAACAATTTTAAAATCTTCAATTTTTAGGGTGCTGGTACGAGCACAACAATTTTTTTATAGGTGAACGAAAGCAAACTGAAAAAAGACAAAACTGTCATCATTCTTTACCTTTACTTTTATTAATATTTCTTTTGGTTCACCTATAAAAAAAATAAAATGATAATGTACATATTAATACCCAATTTTTTTATAGATAAAACTTAAAATTTATAATTGTTCACATGTGTTATCCACTTATAATAATACATCATACTGTATTATTAGTCCCCATTTTTGATAACCTCCTCTACCCACAGTTGATTCTTACTCGTTGAAATCTTTGTCCACTTGTTATTGACCATTACCAGCCACTATTGACTCGTCGAATATAATGTTAACCACCGTCGAAACCTATCAAATATGACAATGACTATCATCACTCACTATCGAGATAAACAAAGAAGAAAGCAACCAACACAAAGACCAATCAAAAATAATGAAAACTACCATTGAATTAGTAGGAACAACTACAATCATTGTCATAACCAGTTAAATACGATGATAATAGTCATCAGAATTAGTCAAAAAAGATAAAATACCTCCATCAAAAGTCACTGAAGACTGCAATAACCACCGCCTTAAGGTTATTTAGATGTTGAATTAGAATTGAAATCTGAAATTAGACTATTCAATTTTAGTTTTTTTTAATTTGGTATACACTTTATAATTAAAATTGAGATTTCAACTCAATTCACAAGGATAAATTATAAATAATTACAATTTTAAATAAATTTTTATATTGAAAGCCACTTATTTATTGCAACACGTCATAATATTTCATTGGCTACCACCCACCTATAACCTACTTCACTCGTAACAAAATGTCAACTACAACAACTCATTCATATGTCTTTAGGCGCCATCCACCTTCACCATCAACTTGTCAGCACATGCTAAAGATGCTGAACATCACCATTGAGGCATGTCAGAGATGACAATAAACACTATCGCAATTTATTATAAATGATAAATCATCATCAGATACTACCATCACTATCGAGACACGATAAAGACTTAAAGCATAATCGAAAACAACAACAATTATCATCAAGAGTTGAGAGAAACTATCGCCACTATCAAGACATGCCAAAATGACGACAATCTCCATTGAGACCTACTAAAAATCACTACACAATGATAAATTGGTTGTATATTTTTATGTAATTCAGCTCATAACTATAAGATAATGTTGCCGTTTACCCAAACTATAAAACGGTTGTCGTTTGTATTAAAGAGTGGACTGAACTCTGAATTGCTTTGCACGAAAAGCCCCTCCTTTTTTTCCATGGAGGTTTCTTTTCCGTTTAAACCCTAAGGAAGAGGGTTTATAATTTATGCTCGCGCCACACATTAAACTCCTCTCTGCTCCAACAACAACGTTTTACTAACTTTCATTCAATTCTTTAACTAGCTAACCTTGATTTTTCTTCTACTCTTCACAGGTAGCCATGGCTGCCTCCAGGTTATCCACCTGCGTTGCGATGGCCGCTGCAATGGCTTCCGTGTCCACATTCTCCAACCACGCGTACGCCGATTCTCCATTTCGCTTCCCTTCTTTCTCTTCTTCACCTTCACCTACGACTGCTCAGGCGGAGCAGACTTCTAATGCCAAATCAGAATCCCAGCAGGCCGACGAGCCGAAAGGGTCGGGTTTTGATCCGGAGTCATTAGAAAGAGGTGCCAAGGCTCTCCGTGAAATCAATAGCTCTCTCCAGGCGAAACAGGTCTGTTATTAGTGAAATTCAATCTGATTTGTTTGATAAATAAAAACAAACACACACACACACGCACGTATATATATATATAATTTGAGATAATCAAAATAGGATTTGTCATACTGTACCATTCAGTGGCTGTAGAAATGCAATAGAAGTAGAAAGATTTATATTTAGTTTAATGACTTTTCTTAATTGATTTGGGTTTATAATATTATCTAACTACATTTATGGTTGACTGTGTATTTCGTGAATTTTGTCAGACCAAAGGAATAATACTTGAATTTCTAACAACATTTTTGGCATTTTCTTTGCTTAAGTAACTATGAGATTTTCCTGATATGGCATTGTGCTGCTTTCCAGGTTTTTGATTTGATGAGGAAGCAGGAACAAACTCGACTTGCTGAGTTAGCTGCTGAGAAGGCCCATTACGAAGCTATTCAGTCTCAAGCTGATGTTGTGAGTGATGGAGCATGCTTTTAGAACTTCCATAGTCATTTTTTTTAGGCCAGATAGCTCTGTTGTTTATGTTTTCCTTGTAATTCGTGCAAGTCAGTACAGTTTTGCCCTAGAAGGTCGTTGGTTAATATGTCTGAATGCAAATTTGAGTTAATATGACACTTCAACCTTCACTTACAGGCTACATCAACCTACCATTTTCTTTCTGTCATCCCCTCTTTAAGACCCAACTTGTAGCCATCTTGTATGTTTCTACTTGTAGGTGCTCTGTTAGTTTGTCTAGTAACTATCTTGTTTTCTAGTTTTTCGTACCTGATACCTTCTCTCTTTTAGCCTTGAAATTTTCATCTCAAGCAACATTGCGATCTATCTACATGGGAAATCTTTCAAGTGGTTGCTTATGTCTTATTTTCAAACATCGCAGGAAAAGCAGCAGAAAATGGCTGAAGAACAACGCAATCTAGTACAGCAACAAGCTCAAGCAAAGGCGCAGATGCTGCGATATGAAGATGAGTTGGCAAGGAAAAGGATGCAGGTGCAAGCAAAAACATTTCTTGTTTATTTATCCATTGAAAGAGCCACAATAGCTTCACACTGTATGAGTTTTATAGAGATACAATTTTAAGCATGTTGAGTTGAAGAGCTTGTACTCCTCACCCTACTATTATTTCTTTTAGCACTAAGGGATTGGAATATGCTTTTTCTTAATGAGACATAAAACTTCTTTCTCAAGAAACAAAATATACCTCTCTTATTGAGAAATCTTGGTCAAGTCAATGAGTGGCTTGACTTTTCTGGTGATCAAAACAAGTTTGAGTAGATTAGGCTTTTTGTTAAGTCATAGATCAAAAATCTTTACCATTTTCAAATGAGTTCATGTTTGAAATGAAAGCTTCTTTCACAATAGAATATGCTCATGATTGGAGAATCTAATGCATAAAACTGAAGACTTTGATCAAGTTGTTACATACATGTTCTCACTTTTGCAGACAGACCATGAAGCTCAGAGGCATCATAATGTTGAATTGGTTAAGATGCAAGAGGAGTCTTCTATACGTAAAGAACAAGCAAGACGGGCTACTGAGGAGCAAATCCAAGCTCAGCAGCGTCAAACTGAGAAAGAGAGAGCTGAAATAGAAAGAGAAACCATAAGAGTTAAGGCCATGGCAGAGGCTGAAGGGCGGGCCCATGAAGCAAAATTAACTGAGGACCATAACAGGAGAATGCTTATAGAACGGTTGCATGGTGAACGGGAGAAATGGCTTGCGGCTATCAATACAACTTTCAGTCACATTGAAGGTATGCTCAAAGTTAAGCATGCCTAGTATTAAAGTTGTTTCATTTGCAGATGTTGTCCACTTATATGGTATTTTCTATTAGGACTTCTACTGTGCAATTTAGCTATTTCTGGGTTTTTTTCTTTCTTTTCATTTCTCTACTTTTCTTGTATTGAGGCTTATTGTTGCATTTTGTTAAATGTATTTGGTGAATATTAGTGTGAATGCTTGTATGCAACATTAATGTTAGGCTTTAATACTTTCTTTAGAGGGTTTCATAGTCATTAGCCAAACTGGCTGTTACTATTAGTTAATTATGCACAATGTACCAACAAAACTATATGATGACATGTAGCATGTGTATAATATGTGTTTGTGTCTTGACCATTCCTTTTCATACATCACGGAAGAACATAGATGTCAAACATGTAACACATCGAATGGGTACCAATTATTAAAGGGAGCCGTTGCTGGTATGCTTTTACTGAAATGTTAACCTCCTAACGCTGATATGTATCATAAACCCGAAATTGCCATTCTAAAGATTTTAAGTTATGGAAGCTTGGAGTTTAATTTGTCAAGTATACCTCTGGTTTGTTTGAAGAATTCTATGAGATTATAGAGTCCCACCCTTGTAAAATAACTAAACCAAAACCTTATCTTCTAAAACCATATCTTACAACTAAAGGTCAATTTTTTGTATCTTTAAGTACTTTTTTTTTCACTGAAAAGAGCTGGGTTTTGTAAGACTGTAATTCTCTTGGGACTGTGGTTTCTTTTTACTTGAGCTAACTGGTTAGCATGTATTTTTATGTCTAACAAATGGCATGTATTTGGTTGTATTTATTGCTTTTGCACTTGCAAATTACTTCAATATTCATGGGAATAAAATGTGGTTGACCTCGGTGCTGCTTTTAAGTTCAAAGTAATGAAATATTATATTAAAACAATAATTTGCAAATGCAATTGCAGGAGGTTTCAGGGTATTACTGAATGATAGAGATAAATTGATCATGACTGTAGGAGGAGCTACCGCATTAGCTGCTGGTGTGTATACAACTAGGTATGTTCACTGTTTCTCTTCCTATATCTAATGCAATTGCTAGTCACTGCAGTGAATGCATATACTTGAATTGGGTTTCCCCCCTTTTCTTGGCAAACGTCAATATTGTGAAGAGGGAAATGGTTTTTCTATATGGTTGTTGTGTTATTAACCAATGCTGACTATTTATCTACTCAATTTAAATAGTAAGACAAAGTGTGACAGGCCATAGCCAACATGTATTACTAAGACCAATGTTGTACTTTATTATGGTTTTGGATGTGACACCAACTTTGGATGTAGGGGCAGAGTCTTGGTAGCATCTAACTCATGAGACCTTCTGGGAAGGGGCATGTTCTTCTTTCTTTTTTTTGGTTTTTGGTTTGGGGGGAGTGACCAAAAAAAAAAGGAAAATGCAAGTAAGCCGCATTGCACTTTGACACCACAGATGACACAACTACCTCCGGTTCCGCCACCATCTCTCTCCACCTTCTTTGTTTTCAAACCTTTCATATTGATTCTTGAACCAATTGCAATAGTCTTGAGCAATATTGAAATCCCTATTTAAGCAGAAAAGGTCTTTTTGCCCATCCCTCGGTAACTGGAAGTAGGATAGGTCAAGGCTTTGGTTTAAATTTACTAACCCACCTGGGTTGAAGAGAAAGAGTAAGTTTGAGTAGAATACTGGTCGCTTTTACCTTTTAGCTGAGAGTCTTTTTATGCTTTGTTTGATATGTGCAGAGATATTAAGCCTGTGGGTCCATGACTTATCAGGATATTGCTGTTTATTACTATAAATGTATCTCATTGTCTATGATTTCCATTTTGTGCTTGCAGAGAAGGTGCTAAAGTTATATGGGGTTATGTTAATCGGATATTGGGGCAGCCATCACTTATCCGGGAATCATCCATTGCAAAGATTCCAGGGTCAAGAATTTTATCTCAAGCTAAAAATAAAGTTTTGAATAGTACAGTGGCTGGGGCAGTGAAATCTATGCAGAGTAAAAATGGTCTTGCAAATGTTGTCCTCCATCCGTCATTGCATAGAAGAATAGAGCATCTTGCTCGGGCTACATCTAATACCAAGACTCACCAGGCACCCTTTCGTAACATGTTATTTTATGGGCCTCCTGGCACTGGTAAAACGATGGTTGCAAGGGAGATAGCTCGAAAATCGGTATGATAGTATCTTCATTCCATTGTCTTTCATACCTACTGCTGAATTGTATTCGCCTTGTAGGACTCTTATGGTCTATTAAGTTGCTGGGAGTCTGGGACTGACACATTTCTGGAGACTTGTAGTTGCCTGATATATGAACTAAATTAATAAACCTAGATTAACTAATTAGGTTGCTCAAACTTGTCTCTTATATATACACGATGAATTTCGTTTGGATTTTAAGCCTTTTCCTTGATTTCTCCAGTAACTTTCTTGACGATTGCTTTGAATGACAAAATGGTGTATGAGGTTTTTTTTTTTTTTTCTTCCAGTATTTTGATTCTGACGTCTTCCTTTGCAGGGTTTGGATTATGCAATGATGACGGGAGGAGATGTTGCACCACTGGGACCACAGGCCTGTTACCAAAATTCATGAGATATTTGACTGGGCTAAGAAATCAAGAAAAGGTTTACTCCTATTTATTGATGAAGCAGATGCTTTCCTATGCGAGTAAGTTTTTATGAGGTTACAATGCACTCTGCAATTGAGTTATGAATAGACTTGTTTAGAAGTAACAAAAAGAATAGTGTGATGGAGAAGCCGAATGCTAACTTAGGTAGATGTGATTTGGCGGTTCATGTGAAAAATTCAAATGTAGTGGTGGAAACTTTCTTCAGTTCCTCTACAATTTTGTCCAAAATGACACTAATGCAAATATCTTATATTCCTATTTGAACTGGCATTTTGCAGATCACACTGTTTTCTCTTCCACCTTTTGTACTGAGGCTAAGCTTTATAAAAGAAATACGATGACATATTCTAGTTTCTTTGAAGTTTTAACCTTTTTTTTTTTTAATTTTTTCTAAGAAATAGTTGTTTCTTCTTTGTAGGCAATTATTTAAATTCTTCAACAAACTGTATTTGTCCTGGACTGCAGGCACACTTTTAGGGTGATATCATAATTTTTTTTTTCTCTCTAATGGAGCAAATAATTTTATGTTGCCAAATGTAGGCGTAACAGTATACACATGAGTGAAGCACAACGAAGTGCTCTGAATGCATTACTGTTCCGAACTGGTGACCAGTCAAGAGACATAGTGCTTGTCCTTGCAACGAACAGACCAGGTGATCTTGACAGTGCCATTACTGACCGCATTGATGAAGTCATTGAATTCCCATTGCCTGGAGAAGAGGAACGTTTTAAACTATTGAAAGTCTATCTGAACAAATACCTTTCCGAGGAAACTAGCAATGTATCCAAGTGGGGCTCGTTATTCAAAACACAACCTCAGAAAATTACTATAGAAGATTTGCCTGACAATGTGCTCCGAGAAGCTGCCAGGAAAACAGAAGGATTCTCTGGCCGTGAGATAGCCAAGCTCATGGCCAGTGTCCAAGCAGCTGTCTATGGGCGCCCAAACTGTGTATTGGATTCCCAACTGCTTCAAGAAATTGTAGATTACAAAGTGGCGGAGCATCATCAGCGCATAAAACTGGCAGCTGAAGGTGGTTTGCCTGTTTGATGAGCAACTTGCTCGAGGATTTACTCGAAAGTAGAATAGGCTCCCTAAACCCCGCAGCACTGGCAATTTTGGTTTCTGGTGATTGTCCTATAAATTCTACATTGAATTATTTATGCAGGTATTCTTGGCAATAAAAATTCAAATATCAAATGTAATTTGTTTGGATTCATATGCAATTGAAACCCTTGTTGGCGTTAAGTTGATGCCCAAAATAGAACCAGGGTCTGCGTTTTCCCTTGTCGTTTTGCTGCATAATTTGTCGCATGCTATTGGAGTTTACGGACGGAAAGTCAAGCTTAATATGCCTAATTTCTCTTCAAGGTCCTTGCTGGTTCAGTGGAGCAAGACCCGTAAACCCGATTAGAATCATTCGTGGTGCGGGCCAAGTGGCCAACATTCTCTTGCCCATCCAACACGTGTCGTGAGGTTAGCTATTCTACTTTCATGACTCCTCCCATGGAGAGCCACGTAGACCCAGTCTAAACCATAACAGCAACCGTCTCCACCATTTCTCACACAAATCAGAGTTAACGAAAGAAAAGAAGATCTGTCTGAATTAGACCCAGTTTTTCTTTGACAAAGGGAAAGAAAAGATAAAGAAAGATGGTGAAGAAGACGGCTTTGTTGGTGGTGTGGCTGACACTGTGGTTGGGAATGTGCTGGTGTTCAATGCTAAAGAGCGAATGAATTTAGCAGCAGGAAATGCAAAGGTGAAAGCAGAGGAGGCCAAACAGAGCGCTTCAGAAGCCATGAAAGATGCTAAAGAAACCACCGGCTCTTGGGTTGATCGGGCATCTGAGTAATTCCTGCCTCCGCACTCATAGTTTCATATAACTAATCAAAAAGTTTCATTTATATCATCCTCTTTTAGATGTTTATTAGTTCCGTGTTAGTGTTCCACGAAAGTACCTATTTCTTATGAGAGAATGGACAGACATATCAGACTCAATTTGTTAATAATGGGGAGTGATCGATGGATAGGTCTTTATTTTGCTCAAGCTAAATTACATTTTAAAGTAAGTCTTTATAATTTGATTGAGAATTCAGTTTTGCCTTTATATTTTAAAAAGTGTAAATCTCATAAAAGTTTCGAAAACCTTAAATTTAACTGGAGACATCACGACACGTGATAAGTCAATATCCACAATAGATCGTCAAGCATGGAATGACTGCCTTGTTGATTCCGTTGAATGGCCAATCTTTCTTATGTTCAATGATTATCTGGGGTGAAAAATAAAAGTAAAAGAAAGGGGTACCCGGGTTGCACAATTTCTAGTTGTATTGAGTAGATAATTAGCATGTGGGTAGTTGGGTATCTTAAATAAGTTGCACTCTTGGGTTGGGGTATTACTCGTTAATTTTCATCAAAATCGTTAATGGCTGTCGGGTGACTTAGATCAAGCAAGTGCATCTTCCTTGGGTTTTGGCTGTTCCTTTCTATTAAACTAGACATTATGGCTTGATACTTCTACGTGAGTGCACGGTGCTTATGCATATCAATGGGTGTAATTGTTAATCATTAATCTGTATTGTTGGTGTCAAGAGGTCTTGGGTTCAACCAGGAAAATGCAAGGGAGGTGAGTAACAACATGATGAATTAAGCTGGGGATGCTGCCTCAAGAGCTACTCAGAGAATGAAATCTGCAGCATCCGGTAATTGTTTGTTCTTTCGATTTCTCTGATTGTGGTTTTCAAATCTCACGGAAGACCTCACTTTGATCACTGCTTCTACAGGAGCTTCAGATTATGCTTCGGAAAAGGCTAGTGGGGCAACGGGATATGCCAAAGATAAAGCAGGCAATGCTTATGAAGAAGCTAAGGATAAAATGAAGGGCATGACTTCAGAGAAGGCTTATGATGCCAAAGAGACAATGTCAGGTGCTGTGGATCATGCAAAAGAGAAAGCAGGCAATGCTTATGGTGATGCTAAGCAGAAAATGAAGGATATGGCTTCAGAGAAGGCTTATGATGCCAAAGAGAAAATTCCAGGTGCTATGGGCTATGCAAAAGAGAAATCATCCCCGGCTTATGATGAAGCTAAGCAGAAAATGAACATGGCCTCAAATATGGCTGAAGATAAGGCCTATGATGCCAAAGATATGATGGAAGGGGCTATGGGAAGTGGTAAAGACAAAGTGGGAAGTGCTTTTATCCAAGCTAAACAAAAGGTGGGAGAGTCATACTTGTCAGCAAAGGATACCATGACCGAACAAGCTAAGGTTAAGTATGAGACTGCCAAGGAGAAGGCTTTACAGGCCACAGGCGATCTTGGAGATAAGATGAGGAAGAACAGCGCAGAGCTATGAGGGATTTAGCAGTTTACCACTTTTTCCATGCTATACATTAATTCAAGCTTCTGTGAGTTCAATATTTTAGCTTATATTTTTCCATGGTTGCATAGATATAGCTAGATAGTTTTATTTTACCTTATGGGGCTTGTCTATAAGAAATGCACATTAGGTTATGCTGAATAAATCAAGATGGCCACTTTTGTATGGTGGCTGATTTATAATGCAGTATGGGAAGCCACCGTTGTAATTTGTATATAAACTACTTGTCTTTTGTATATACTATATCTTTATTTGTGGTTTGTGTTTCAATATTTTCATGATCATGCGTAAGTGCATAGTCATTTGTATAGATGATTTCATGGTTTGTGTTTTACCAGTTGGTGTGGTTGTACTTTCAAGATAATACTCTCTTTCTCCCCTTCACCCCATTGATATGAATGTGTGTGGCTAGGCTTTTTGTTGTCAGTGGCTCGGTGCAAATTAACATCTTTGCTATTATATTGTAGAGTTTGCTAAAAAATATTTTCCTATGTGGTTTTTTATTTATTTATCGAAAGTGATTTTATACGAGGTGAAAAAATATCACATTGGAAATACCGCCATATATTTCTTCAATATTTTCCTACTTTTTATATGGCCAAAACATTTTAGAAATTACTTATAAATATATGCAAAGTCTAATATTATGATGATGCTACTCTACATGACTTCTTTAAAAAGGGATAAATGGTTCAAACCTTGGTATTAGAGGGACATACATAGCGATCTTGGAACAAAATTAGTAATTAAGAATAAAAGCGGTAAGAGAATCTTCAAAAAAAGAAAGAAATTAATTGCATGGGTTTACATTTTTTACAGAATCAAATTTCATTATACATAGATGAAACTGGTTAATTAGGTTAGGCCAGCATTGCAGAAACTTTCATCGTATGTACAAATGGATTTCTCATCTTTTCTTTCTTTTGTGCAGCAAAAGAAACTATAATCATAAACCTAAATAGTTGACTTCAGGAAAGCATGGAAAAATTGTCTGCAACTTCATGTGTGGCTATGACTTGTCCTAAGAGAACAAATTATTGTGCATGGTAGGGCTGGTTCCTATGTACTCGGACTTGCTCATTGAGCAAGTGGAATAGGAGCATGCTAGCTATAGCCTATAGTTTTATACTTCAAATTTAGAGGAACCAAGGCTTCTGTGACTAAAGGTATTACTGAGATGGGAATTAGGAAAGATCTTCAGGAAACTATGCATGAAATATTATTTCAGCTACCCAGAATTATCAATAAACATTCCTTTCATGTTCAGCATAATCACCACGACCAAAAGTTGCATTCATCTTTCTTTCTTTTTTCTTGTTCCTTCTCTTTGCCATTTAAATTCTTCCCATTGAGAGAAATACTCTCATGATGTGAAAAAAGGATGAAATTTTACATAAATGGCTTTTAGCCAAATATGTTTATGAACTATACATCAGAGCTCAAAAGCATAAAAGATTACAGATTGATTTTATTAACTTATGTTAAAATCAAAAAAATGAGAAATTGATTAGAACTCAGAAACAATGGCTAGCTGCTTTTAAGTTGGATCTATCTAGCTCTTCCTTGTCTATATTCATGACTATGCACACACCTAAGTCTAATCTACTTATTCACTGAAATCTGGTGGATTTCTCAAACAAGAACAACAAATCTTACAGAATTGAGAGTCAAGGCTTACAATTGCTTCTTCTTAATAGCTTGCTTGTTATTGTGCATCCATACTTTGAAAACCTGCCTTTTTACACCCACTTCAGAACAAAACTGGTGTACTTCTTGGTCATCTTGTTTCTGAATCTTCCATCCCAACTTTTCAGCAAATTCCATCATCTTATCCTTCTGTTCTTGACTGAACTTAGTCCTGAATCTCTTCTTTGATAGAGGTGGGTGCACTGATGTTTGCCCTCCAACATTAGATTGGAAAAGGTTAAGATCTTCGCTGGAAGACCCAGCAGGCCCTCCACTGCGACCGCCACCGAAAGTCATCATTATGGGCGGAATTAGCCCTGCTGAAGGAGTACTGGTGAGACCATGTGTAGTGAATTTATGATGCTGGTGATGAAGATAAAGCGGTGGAGGAAATTGAGTATGAGAAGAATGTATCCTATTATCTGTTTGAGTAATGTTGTAGTTTTTGCTGGGGAAATATTGTTGGGGTGGTTCACCTTCAATTTCTTTTCGATGAAAATTGCGATGGCATTCACAAGCTGCACATTTTAAGTCTTCTGGGGTGACTTCTTCTCCACTTGGCATGAACTCTCCACAGCCATCTACAACATGAGACCCCATGCTCGCCGCATGATTCTTCAAACATTCTCGGTATCGAATGGAAGGGATGGTGGTGGTGGAGGTTGTTGCTCTTGGTGGGGGTGGTGGGGTGGTGGTGGTGATGATGGTTTTGAGTTTGGTGTGCTTGTTACACTAGCAGTGGCAATCGGAGATGTGATTGCTGGATCTGGATCTTTTCTGGGTTTGTTTGATTGGTGAGGAAGGTTAGGAGGATACAGATGGTGGTCTAACTTATGGAAGACTGTATGAGTCTGAGGAGGTTGAATATCACTTGCTTGGCCTACAGTTGGAGAAGACTGCAGCTTGGAGATGGAAGAATCCCTATTGGGTTGATTATAACCCAAAGTGTTTGGCATCCCTATTCCCTTTTCCTGACCTCTAAGTTCCATTAAATCTGATTTCTCTAATGAAGTCTAAGATCTAAGACTTGATCTCAGCCCCTTTTTTTTCTTTATTATATTTTAAACCTCCATCATCCTTCTTTACGATCTTTTTTTAAAGAAATTATGGAGATGTGGATCTTTCTGTTGAGTTAAACTCTTCAACCCTAATTATCCCATTTAATCCAAACAAGAATAATTTAATCAAAGAAATAATTAAGTACTAGCACATCCAATGAGCCAAATTTTATTCTTTTCCTCTCTTTATTATTCTGACATTGACATTCTGGGTGCTAAACCCACCAACTAATTTCTCCACTACTCTCAAATCTCAAAGACGTAAGCAAGTGATTGAAAAAAGAAAAAGAAAAAAAAAGGGTTTAAGAAGAAGGAATGGTAAAAAAAAATAGGATAGAAGAAATTTTGCTAATATGAGAGTTAACTAGCTGGGTCCCTAATCCCTTCATAGGCTAAACAAAATTCACATTGCTAATACCAGAGTACCTTGAGAGGAGAAGAGAGAGGGAATGCAAATAGCTAGAAACAGAGGGCCTGAGGAGAGTTCTAAACAGGGATTGAAAGAAACATTTTTTAGATCTTAATCTTAATTTATCAGAAAAGGGATATGAAAAGGAAGAAAGAAACTGGAATATAATAGTAGGGAGAAGAGGCTCATGTTTCCTACCACCCATCCAGCCCCAATAAAACCATCTAAGAAAGGAACAGGTGGGTTGGTTTGCACTCAAACTGAGTGATGACTACACTGTGAGACTTGTCTCTAGTTGAACAACCGACAAGGTCATGTTAGTCCTCTACCTCAGCCTGCAACCCTGGTCCAGTTAATTATTGCCCATCTGTGCCACTTCGTCTCACTGAAAACCCTAATTCCAACACCACACAAATACTAATTCAATGTATTATGTTTCTTTGGCTTAATGCTTTGTGGGTTTCTTGGAACCTTCCTGCAATCTCAAATTGCTAGATTTATTGGGTTTTCACACATGCTTATCATACGCAAAACCCAGTTTAAGAAGCTATCAAGGAAGGGTTTAACCTAAGATAATCACTATGAAGCAGGAAAGAGAATGAGAGGAAGACCTTCTTTTGTGGGTGTTAAGGAACTAAAGTGAAAGAATGCTGGTCCACTGCACACCACCTGTTTGTTTTATGTCAGATTCTCTCTCTCTCTCTCTCTCTACTCGAGGAGGCAGAGAGATGCTAGTGTTTTTGGCTTTGTGCGCCTGCTACAATTACTTTAGCACTCACCACCTCTCCAATTCACCGTCTATCGCATCGCAATTGATGCTATTTGGCTTTGCTACCGTTATTGGCATCTTTCTCTGTTTCACGCTTCGTTTTTTGCTCTGCCTAAATTTAGACTTTTGTTTCGTTACTTATATTGCTTTGTGGTACTTTGTCACGTTAGGCACTGTACAAATAGGGGAAAAAGCCTAATTTCAACACTATCATTTGACTCTCTTTAAAACCTTCGTTTTTATTTGCCATTTGGGAAAAAAAAGCATTAGAAGAACTCCTTATATGTTAATGTCGACTACTTTCAATTTTTTATTTAACGATAAGGACAGTGTTTGAACTAATTTACACGGATCCAAATCCTCTTTTGCTATTATAACATGAGTAAGTCATGTATAAAAAGATCCAAATCTTAATTTACACACACCTAAATTAAATTACTTCTATTCAATTCTCCATTTTAATTAAAAATAAATTATTTAGAGTTACAAATTAATCTCAAATTCAATTAGTATTAATTTGGGTGGCCTTAATACTACAGCCAAAACGTTTAGGGCCACAGCCTCATAATTACAAAAGATGCTTATTAGACTAAATTGCCCTCACCCAATATTTTTTGAATTATGAGCAAAAAATTGTTTAATTTGATAAATCAATTATATAATAAAAATTAGAAACCCAATAAACTAATACACTCTTCCCATCCTATTGTCTTCCTTTATGATGAAACTCATTGCCTAGTCTAACACATCTCATTCCAAACTTCAACTTTCTCTGCGAAAGAAACTGTATGGGATTGAGGTTCTGAAACTTCAATAAAAAAAAATAAAAAATGAGACGTGGAGGATGAGAGAAAGAAATGTCTAGCAGGCAGAACCAAAGTTATTAATTATTGATTAATAAATATATATTTTGTAACTATATATCAGTATTTATTGCGATAATTCTAAAAAATTAGCAAAGTAATTTAGTCAATTTATTATTCTATATTTAAAAAACTGTACCCTTAAATATTTTGATTGTGACAATAACGTCGCCTAATTAATCAGCCTTTGTTAATTATGCCAATAGACTGTATTAGATTAATAAATTAGTACCCACAAGATAAGGCTTCTTAGCTGAGATATCAAAAGACTATATTCTTGTCGTTTTTTGTTTCCCTCTTTCTTTTGTGCATCCTCTCCTGGGTTTGCCTCCTAAAATTAACATCATCCATTCAATAAATACATATACCATTAAATATAATATATGCAACTCAAATACATGAAATCGCATACCAATATTATTTGTAGCTTAAACAGTTTGTCTTCTCTTTTTTATTTTATGATCTAGTGAGTTTTAGTTTATTCTTTCATAGATCTTAACCACCAATTATTTCAATTTTAAAGTTGTAATTTAAATCATACCATTTGAATAATTAATAGAAAAAAGATTCATTGATTAAGGACTACTTCTTATCATGTACGCCTACTTGAAATTTTGGTTAATAAACGATAGTACTATTGTACTATTCGTCTCATAAATATGAATTGATATATAAATTTAATTTACTCAACATACCAATCCATAATATTTAGTTATGATTCAAAATAAATTATAATTAAAATTTGAATTTTTATTCAAAATAATTAGTTTTGATTTAGTTATAAATTTATCATCAGTTAATCTAAACCAAATCGAATTATAATATATTATTATTATTAATTTAATATATAAGATTGTTATTCTATTATTTTTATTCCATCTAATATTATTTTTGTAAAAACATATTTATAATCAATTGTAAATTATTTTTTTAAGTGTCTTTTAGATTAAAAATATGATTTTATAAGATGACATTTTAGACTTGATAACCCAACTAAAAAATCTAGCAACCGAAATTAACCAATAATCAAATCCATTCAAAGTGTTGGCTTGCTTTTGAAAATCATACATTTAGTAATTTAAATTAATTAATCAAAAATAATAATCGAATCTCTCATTTAGATTAAAACAATTTCAATAATCAATAAGAATCGAATTATACACACCCCTAAATATGCACATATCTTATCGTTTTGCATGAAACAACTAAATAAAATTAATTTTTTTTTATGACAAATGAGGAAAGTAAGCGTCGGCGAAACTCTTCTAGCTTTATTTTAATTGCCATATGACATAACTAATGGTTGTGAATAAGACTCAAAGGATATCTCGTGGCCTACTTGAACTTTCTAGAAGTTCAATATTTTAAGTTATCAAAAATCAAATGCTCTAACTTTTTATGTGTTTGAGGGAACAATTTCCAAGTAATCAATCTAAGAATTATTATTAATAAATAAAATATTCTTTAATTAATTAAATAATATAAGTTGCTGCTTGCCTGCTTAAACTAATCAGACAATATCTATATTTCTCAATTAATGCATGATCAAACTTATTGTTACTAGGATTCTCAGACGTGGCAAATGCCCAGCCCAAGTGTTTACTAAGTATTACCCTGTTTTCTTCTTTAATTTGTTTGATATTATTATTAATAATTTAATTATAAATTATAAAATCTAAATCCAACTGTCTTTCTAATTATGGGATGTATATATAGTCTAAATACATGGAACCTACGAGTAATATTATTTGGTCAAAGAAAATTAAAAAAATCAGTAATTAATAAATAACTTTTGTACATAAATTAGTTTTGCAAAAAAAAATTAGTCTTGCAAGTATTTAATTAAATCTCGAGGAAGGGATCGAATAGGTCCATATTGACAGCTACAAGCCATATTCTAAGCTCTATGTAATTATGTACGTGGAATTCATTAAAATTGGTGGTGCACTTAGTCGGGGCGTGAAATAATAGTGTTAACAAATGGTATACCACGTCAATTATGGTTTTCTTTTCTTTCCTTTTTTATCATAAACTTAACTAAATTTTGAGTTATTATATTAGATAATATTATTTTAAGACTTGTCAGATTATCAAGAAAGAGTGGTGTTTTCATTTATGAATTCAAATCTTGTTAAAAATGTCGTAAAGAGTAAAATTATCATTATTTTTATAGTTTTAGCATAAATGATATTTTTTTACAGAATATAAAATTAATTAATCGAAATATACATAAATTAATCCAGACTCAGGTCAAAAAAAAAAAAATATTTACAAATCTAACTATTTACTGCAAATAGCTCTTTTTTCATAAATTCCATCCTTGGTGAAGACCTCGAACTCCAACTAACATATTTGAAAATCACCTTAAAGATCTAGAAGTACATATGGTATTTTATTTTGTTGGGTGCATTACAAATTAAAGCAAGCAGAGGAAGAAGAACTGACACTCAAAATTCACACCGAGTACATATTTTAATAGATAAACCTATAATGAAACATAGGGATTGTCCGATATTGTGACCCTCTTATTCACGTTATCATCTTCATCAAATGGTTCCTTTCTGAACTTCATGAATAGGTTCTGCATATTTTGGTCAAATTTGGATAGTAGCTATAATTAAGCTGTAGGGCAGCAAATGACATGAATTTCTGTGGAAAAATGATCTTGGACCCTCCACGGTGGCACATTATTCACAGGGTACTCAAATCCAATGTCAATTGTTTTCGGCTTCTATGAAAATTCCCCAGGTGGGGAAGATGGAAAATAATTTCCACATTATCCTAAACTTTCGGTACCAATAATGCTACATGCGCACGAGTTGATCAGTCACTTACTACCCTTGCAATATTGTATATTTGTATTATGTATGGCTAGATTCATTATCTATAAGGTCTGGAATGCTAAACCAGTGTGTTCATAGAGAGGACTTTAGTAAAACCAATATATAAGTTTGCGCATAAGACTGCCAGAGGCCAGGATACTGGATGAATATAACCTGCAACAAGTCAAAGCTTCATTTCTGATTTCCTTTTACACAGTTTTGGAAACATTATTCGAACTGTCAACATAGCATAATATGATCAATCTGATTCATGCAGAAAAAACCAGTTCGTTTAAGTTCTCACAATGAATTTGACTTCTTTATTGAGTATGCATGGCAAACAACATCCAATAAATGACTGAAACATGAATTGAATTAATAAGTGAAAGCATGACATAACAGTAATATTATGGACCTAGCAAATATCACTCTGATAATAATTTCCATATTCAAGCATACCTTATGGCATTACAACAATTAAGATTTAACACTTACCAAGAATCCATGATGTAACATAGTTAAAAGCAAAGCAAGAGTGGGACGACCAGAGCTTTGACATAATAAGATGCAATTTTAAAACCTAAACAGAAGCAGTTAACAATATGTCTATTAGGAATCTGTTATCAAATGATGCTTACACCCTTGAAAAATATATTCATGTACCAAAAGCAGAAAGGAAAAAAAAACTATCAATGGTTCTATGAAGGTTTGCAATGCTCTCCATTGAATCAGTATCAGATCTACAAGATGAATTGCTGCAGAAGGACAAAGACTGCATACTTCAACGACAAACTAAAATACTCTTGACTTTGGCCACAACCATATGATTCAGTAGTATCCATTCAGTAGCCAGTATAATAGGGCTAAGGACTAAGATTTGAAATCACACAGATAATACACTTGCAAGATGCAGTAACAGAGCTCCTCAGTCAAGTTTGACTCCCATGAGAACTGACCAACCTTAGCCACATTGCTAGAGATAGTAGTGTATATAGTTATATATATAAGATAATCTACATGCCACCAGCCCTGATAGCAGAAATTCTAGCAGAAAGGAAGTCTATTGAAGATACAAGTGAAAATCTCTAAGCCTGAAGTAATAGCAAGTCTTTGAAATTTTTTATTTACTTTTGTTAATGAAAGATTATGTCTTTATTAGCTTCCAAACTCAGAGCTTAAACATTTATTTGTATGATCATCCGCAATCTGAATATTCTATAAAGAGGTGCACCAGCTCAGAGTACGAGGATTAATCAAGACTCAAGAGGATACATTTTTTCCAAAATATTTATATCTCATTTGGTATCTCTCTAAAACTATACACCTCAACAAATATAAAGTACCTACGGGAGACTCTGCAAGTTTCCCCAATTTAGAACCAGATACAGGCAGAAAGTTAAACCATAAAATACTAAATAGCAAGCATCATACAAATCAACTCCATAAACAACAAATAATTTGGAAAGGTCAATTATCCAAGGTTTAAAATCCATCATGAAATTCAAAAGCCCCAACTAAATAATGCGGCTATAGTATCTGTTGGTTAAGTAAGATCCCATTCAACCCAGAAGCCTATACATAAACAAAGTACCAACGGACCTGAAAGGCTTCCATTTAGCGCATAATTCCTCCATTTGGGGAGGTTTGGGCAATTCCTTTAGGCCATACAAACGCTGGACACCTCTCCTAACAACAAGATCACCCACAGGAAGAACATCCGGCCTGTGAAGCGTGAAGATCATGAACATGTGAACAGACCAAGGCCCAATTCCCTTAACCATAGTAAGTTTACTAAAGAGAGTTTTATCATCCATTTCAAGTATTGAAGAATCTGATAGAGTCCCATCTATGTATTTGCTTGCCAGGTCATGGATGTAATTTGCTTTCGCTCCGGAGAGTCCAACTTCCCGAAGCTGCTGAACAGAGAGTCCCAGCACTATTTCAGGCATAACTGAAGCTTCGCCTCCGCAGAGCGTGACAAAACGGTTGTGTATGCTTTTGGCCGCCTTATCGGAAAGTTGCTGGCTGACAATCATCCTTGTGAGGAATAAGAAAGGTGGAAAATTAGAAATTAACTCCGGAAGCTCGTGAGAATCAATTAAAGTCGCTAGGACTGAATCGGACTTGCGCAAATGCTGAATAGCCAGATCAATTTCGCCTTCAAAAGTCAACGGCTTTACGACCACGGGCAAAACTGTTGCAGACCCAGATGGGATTCCCTTATCGGAAGTTGCCTTTTTGTCACTGGAAATTATTTTGGTTTTAGACCAGTCTGCGGTAAGAATTTGTGGGTCTTCGTTGTTTGGGGTGTCGGATGTGAGCCTACGAATTTTTCGGGCCCGGAATGAGATTTTGGAAGAAGAGGGGTTTAGAGATACGGTGGTGGTGGATTTGATGGAAATGGTGGTAGATTGAAAATCTGGAAGCTGAGACTGTGACGGAGAAATGGGTTTGGTTTGCGATCGAGTTAGTACCATTGTATTGTAAATTTGTAATTTCAAAAAGAGTGAGCGCGATAAGGGAACCAGAGAGAGGGGCAACAGGGAAAGGGTACTGGTTGACCAAATGTTTCACTTTGATCAATTTCTCGTTTGATCTAAGGTTTAAAATGAAAATATTAAAAATAATAGACTTAACTATAATTTTAATCACAGACTTAATTTTTTAATTAATTATTTAAAATATTTTCCATCAATTTCGTTAATGTATCTTATTATTTTTAATCAACAAACTTGTTTTACATAAATAAAACAATCAAAAACTAATTTAAAAAGTTTTTTTTTTTTTTTAAAGTAAGAATAATGTATTTTATATTAAGTGTGATTATTTTATAAATTTATAATATATAAATGATAAAATAAAATTTAATTAACAAATTTTGAATTTTAAATTATAAAGTGATCAACAAAATTATTAAAGAATCGAGCTAAAAATAATTATAATTTTAAAGAATCAGAACAGTACCAAAACAATAAGTTAGAAAACATTCGGTATGAGAATGCTTTTGTAAAAGTCGGTAATGGTGAAGACTGAAGAGGCGTGGCCAAACGGTCGAAGGCGGGAGTGACAGCTTCTAAGGTCAATTCTTTTCGTAAGAAAAAATAAAAACAAAAGAAAATAAATTCTCCCACCAAGCGGCGCTGCCGTCCGTTCAGCAAAGAGTTCTTTAAATTTATTTCTCCTACTTTGTTTTAATGTGAATTTTTTAATTTTTATTGGCTTGCATAAAGTATTTTTATCTCTTATATCTTTAATATTTAAATTTTGTTGAATGAGGCGTTTAATCAAACAACAATTTAATAGGCCTGTTAAATATAAGAGACGCCACCATGACTAGTGCCTGTTTTAAATTTTGGTCTAAATTATAGGCCTCATTCTTTGACTAGAAGGTGTTTAAGAGACCCATATAGCATTTTAGTAATACTAATCCTTTCAAAGATTTTCTTCTTAATTTCTTTATAATATTGTGGTTCTAATCAAACCACAACAGCAGTATGAAGTCATATGCGTTTAACTTTCACTTTTTAAAAATATTTGTTTTTTTATTGGGTAGATTAGTAATTTCCTCGTGTTCATCATGTGGCGTGCACCCCATTATCAATTATTGGTTGCTTAAAATTAACTTAGGATTGCATTAAAAAGGGGAGAAGAGTGTTTTTTGCTTGATTAACAAAGACAAAAATAAAAATAAAAATAGTTTGATATAAGATTTAGACACTTTATCGTACATTTACTTAAAGATAAATAATTATACCTCGTTGATATGATAGTCAATAATATATTCTTACTTTCCATTATTGACTCTTGAGTTTAAATTTCTTATAAATATTGTTTGACTATAATCATAATAAATATTTTAATTTCGACATAGATAGATAATAAAATTATGACTAGAAAAATAATTAGTCGATGTATTTATAAACTGTTTGGACACAGTTGACAATTAAATAAAATAATAAATTAATTATAATTATTAATTTAGCATATTGTAATGAATTTTTTTCTACAAATTGTTGAAATAATAACAACATAATATATCTGAAATTTAAGATACGTGCATATTAAATATAGATGTGAATTTAATCAAATTATAGGTTTTGTGAAAAATGGGTACTAAAAATTTAAATTTTTTTTGGGTACAAATTAAGCAAATGGATAGATAAATAGAGTGGAATGGTTGATAGGGTAACTCATGTACTAAAATGTTTTAATAACATTAATCATCACTCATCAAATAAAAAAATTAAAGTAAAATGCATTTACAGTTCTAAAATAACATATTTTTGTTAATTTTGATTCAAATATTATTTTTTTCTGTCAATTTCATCTCAAAATTTTTAAAATATTTATAATATTTTCTTTAAATCTAACACCATTAATATTTTGAATGAAAAATAATAATGTGACTCAAATATCTTATTTGGTGCCACACGTATATTGATTTGGGAAAACAAATATAAATAATTGTCCATAAGATATGATTTTTAGTCAATTTCGTAATAAAATTATTTTGGAATCATACTCTATCTCATTCGTTTCTCTTTACTCTCTCTCTCAAAAAATTTAAAAATATTATCAAATTACTTAATTTTAAAAAATATTATAATCCTCATAAACTTTAATGTACCTGATCTTTAGATATAAATAATGAAAATAAGAGTGAAAGGAGCAGTGTATAAGATCAGTAAAAAATTAATTTTTGTTTTGAGAAAAAATATTTAAAATATTTAAGAAAAAGATTGACCAAAAAAAAGAAAAAAATAGGGCTAAAACTGGCAAAAATATGACATTTAAAAATGGTAAATGACATTTTACAAAAAAAATTAAATTAATTTGAATTTATCTAACTTGTGTCTAAAACAGTACTTGTTAAGTTTTTATAATAGAAAATAGAAAATTTATAATATTTATTACGATAGTTGATTATGATTTTAGTGTTACTTATTATATAAATTACTATTTGTAAAAAAATTTAATTTTTAATAATTATAACTTAACAATTACATTTAAACACCCTTAAAAAAAGAAATCCTAATTAAGTTATTTTCATTTTTTTGTTTTTTTTTTGGGTATAGTCCATTATTATGTGACGTCCCTCTGACCGCAAAACTACAAAAGGACAGAGTAGCGCTCGGACACCGCCAAACACTCTTGTCCGTCCGCTTACGGACCTTCAAATCATCTTCTTCTTAATATCCTAATAATCTTATAAGCGATCCTTCGTTGTCAGCATCACCGAGCCTCAACATCTTAATCTTATAATCCATCCTTCATTGTCAGCATCACCGACCTCATCACACAAACATTTTCGCAAACAGATTGAGTTTGGGAAAACCTTTGAATTCGCTTAGGGCTCGTAGGTCGAATAAGAAAGAGGCCACCATGAGTTTCAGAGACGAAAGCGACGATGGAAATCTTAGGAAACCGTTCCTCCATACCGGCAGCTGGTATAGAATGGGCTCAAGGCAATCCAGCATCATGGGCTCCTCAGCCCATGCCCTTCGAGATGGTTCCATCTCAGTGGTTCTCTGTGTGCTCATCGTCGCCTTGGGACCTATCCAATTCGGTTTCACGGTAATGGAAATTCTTGTCACGTCCATCGTTGCAATTCTTGGGCACGTGCTTTTATTGATTTATTTTCTCTCTCCATCTTTTGTTTGAATGATACTATACAGTGTGGATATTCTTCTCCTACTCAAGCAGATATAATCAGCGATCTAAATTTATCTATCTCAGAGGTTTGCTTTTAATTTTTATTAGATCTATTTGATGGAAATTTCTCATCTTTTTTTTTTTTATGGCTCTCTCATTGTTTTTATTAAGTTTACTTTGCTAAATGGTCTTATTGGGACAGTTCTCTCTTTTTGGGTCTTTATCCAATGTGGGTGCGATGGTTGGAGCAATAGCCAGTGGTCAAATTGCAGAATATATTGGGCGTAAAGGGGTATTGAAGTTTGTTAAGTGCTTTTCTCAGTCGCTGAAAAATAGTGTGATTACAGAAAAGATATCTTATTTGGAATGCTCACATATGAATTCATGAATACTGTTTTGGCATGTTGAATTGCAGTCATTAATGATTGCCGCAATCCCCAATATAATAGGATGGCTCGCCATTTCTTTTGCCAAAGTAAGTATTACGCTGATTCTGAATTCAGTACGTCCCGTCACGTGGAAGTCTCTTGCTTACTTTAATTTTTACTTTTTGTAGGATTCTTCATTTCTATTCATGGGCAGGTTATTAGAAGGGTTTGGTGTGGGTATAATCTCCTACGTGGTAATCTTGGGTGCCCCTTTTGCATTTTTAGAATATTATGGACCAGTAGGAACAATGCTGAAAAAAAAAAATATCTCTGAGCGTCTCTATTGTGTTTAGGTGCCTGTATACATAGCTGAGATAGCACCACAAAACATGAGAGGCAGCCTTGGATCTGTGAACCAGGTTGGTGGCTAACTGTTGCTTGTGCAATGAAATCTTCTATTTTAGCGACTATAACTATTATGCATTTTCTTTTTCCTTTTTTCCTTGAAGCTCTCCGTTACAATTGGAATAATGCTGGCTTATCTGTTGGGTCTCTTTGTCCCCTGGAGAGTGCTTGCAGTTCTAGGCAAGTTCCTAATAAATTACTTTGTTGATGCTTCATTATTGGAAAACGGTATTTTATAATGTCATCAAGGTAACAAATCAAAAGCATTCTTTTCAATTTGAGTACTTGAAGACAATTTTCGAAAGAAAAACAGGATCATTTTTTTCTTTTGTTTTGTGTGTGTGTGAGAGAGAGAGAGAGAGGGTCTGTAGAAACTACAGAATATACAAGGATGCAGTCAACTCTCCATGTGGAAAAACCTTTGAAAGACTCCAACAACGTTCAACATCTTAAAGAACTATTGCCCACATTGTTTCTAATAAAGTTTTTTCACTATTCATAATTGACATAATATGCTACTGGGGAAGAAAAGAAAAAGTTAAACAATTAACGAGTTTAAGTACCACATAGGTTCTTCAATATATTGTTTGAGTTGTGGACCATATTTGTTCCAGGAAAAGAAAAAACATTGACATTTTCTCTTCCATTGCAGGAGTTTTGCCTTGTACGATATTAATACCTGCCTTATTTTTCATACCAGAATCTCCTAGATGGTTGGTATGGATTATACACTTACCATTGAAGTGATCTCTGTATCTTTCCATCTTAAAACCCTTGTATCTTGCTGTCAAGAAAAGGGGAGGGGCGGGGGGAGGGGGGAACAAAAGTAGAGTCCCCTCCTTTTTGCCTCATACATAGTTTTAATTCTCTCTTTTTGGGTGTTGGGGTGTTCCAGGCCAAAATGGGAATGACAGAAGAGTTTGAAACTTCTTTGCAAGTTTTACGAGGATTTGACACTGATATATCTGTCGAAGTACATGACATTAAGGTATTGAGGTCATCTTTATTTATAATTTTCCCATAAATCTTGGCGAACCAGGCATTTACAAGAAAAAATGGATGGTTATTAAGAAACGCCAGATGCTGAACATATGCAGAGAGTTGCATTGCTTAGGTGCACCTATATGTATCCATATTGTTTTACCAACATTCCTAATGATTATACTTTTCATAGCGAGCTGTGGCATCAACAAGCAGAAGAAGTACTATCCGTTTTGCAGATCTGAGGAGAAAAAGATATTGGTTTCCTTTAATGGTACACAAGCTTAGTTTGGACTTTCTTTGTAATTTGCTTTTTGTCCCATTCTTTTTTTTTTTCCCTAGAGCTCCTCTTGTATTATCTTTATCTCGTTGAAAGTTCCGAAAACTTCTCATTTAGGGGCAATGGATTACCTTGCAGGTTGGGATCGGATTACTTGTGCTCCAGCAACTGAGTGGTATCAATGCTGTTTTGTTCTATTCCAGCAACATCTTTGCAAATGCTGGTAAGATCTATCTTTTAACTTAAAATAGCCTGCTTTTTCACCAAATTGGTTTTTTGTGTGTGTGGGGTGGGGTGGGGGTGGGGTGGGGTTGGGGGGGATTTGGTTGACTATGCATGGATTTGGGTACAACATATCAGTTGACTTCATTCTCTCAGCTATAAAAGACATCCTCCTCAGAGGGAAAAAACATAGTACAAAAGTGGGAAACTAAAAAGGAAACACTTGATAATCGCTCTTTGTAGTATATTGGACGGTGTATATCCATCATTTTCATAATACATCCATGTCTTGCCGAAGTATTCCAAAGTGAATGCACTCTCCTGGAGCTTCACCTGTTTTATTAATTTTTATTTGAAGGTTAAAAAACAAAACTCAGGTTACTTCTCTTCTATCTTTGCAATCCCATCTTGACTACCCTTGATAAGGTGAATGATGGAAATCAATTTATGGTTGTTTGGGTAATAACTGTTATGGATGTAGGATCATCATCTCCTCTGTTTTACTACATGGTTGATGTTTATTCAGTTTCTGTAAATTTGGAACAGGAATTTCAAACAGCAATGTTGCAACTTTTGGACTTGGGGCTATTCAGGTCAAATGCAATGCACTTTAGTTGTTATATTACTTCAGGATGCTGTCTAGAGATAGCAAAATAAATTCTCATCGTCAATTAATTTATCAGGTCATAGCAACTGGAATCACTACTTGGTTGGTGGACAAAACGGGCCGCAGGCTGCTTCTGATAGTGTGTTAGCTAAATTATTCTGTACACAATTATCCATTAATGTATATTTCTAAAATATGCATACTGGAAGAACAAAATCTGAAAGATTTTATTACTTCTGCAGGTGTCCTCAGCTGGAATGACACTTAGTCTCCTCCTTGTTTCAGTAGCCTTTTATATGGAGGTTGCTATTTATAAATTCTAACAACAACGTATTGAAATTTCAACATTTACTGTTCGGGAGATATCCTTGTGATCCCCCTCCCCAACTACTTTTAATGCTTGTTTTTTTATCTATACCAGGGATTCTTAGCTGTGGATTCTCCTCTATACAGCTTATCAGGAATACTTTCACTTGTTGGGCTTGTGGTATGCTCTCCTAAGTAACCATGGTTTGGCATCTTCTTTGGGTACTTTGAAATTGTTAAGTAATTATATGTTTGTCCAACTGTTTCTATCTAGACTTTGGTGATCGCTTTCTCATTGGGAATGGGACCTATTCCTTGGATTATAATGTCTGAGGTATGTCAAGTTCTCTCTATCCATTTTTCTTTTAACATATATGGCTCATGAAGGACGACGTTGTTGTGTTATCCGTTTGTGATAATCTAAGGCACTTTCTCTCTTCTGATATCTTGCTCAATACTCCTCAGAACTTGCATATATAAGTTTTTGCTGGAACACGTAAAGTTGCTCACTGAATGTAATCGTTTCAGATACTTCCGGTGAATATCAAGGGCCTTGCTGGCAGTATAGCCACCTTAGCAAATTGGCTCATTTCCTGGTTGATCACGATGACTGCAAACTTACTTTTGAATTGGAGCAATGGAGGTCTGTCTCTCTCTATCTCTATCTGTGGCTGTCCGAGCACGTATGCTCATGTATCCCGTCATTTAACGTTTCTTTATTTCTTTTTTCTTTTTTCTTTTTCTTTTTTTACTGTGAACAGGAACTTTCACTATTTACACAATAGTAAGTGCTTTTACCGTTGCTTTTGTGACACTTTGGGTCCCAGAGACCAAGGGAAGAACTTTGGAAGAGATTCAATCGTCTTTTAGATGATTATGGCTGCCCAAGTATCTATAGACCATTCTTGCTTTGGTTCTTGATATACCTGTTATGTACCTCTACATGTAATTAAAACGTATCATATTTTGAATGCAAACAGGACAGCATTTTTGTATTCATAAAAGGAGAAATAATCAAAAGAATTGGCAAATTTGCCCTGGTTGAGTCAACGACAATCTTCAAGTTATTAGTCATCCCCTCCACGCGCACACACACACACACACACACAAAAGAAAGAAAAAGAAAACAAAGCCAATCCATCTATGAAAAGTAATGTTTGCTATTTAAATTAGACCTAGAGATCATTTCTATTAGCATGACTGGTGACAACAGAGTAAAGGTTCAAGGCATTACGCTTGCATCAGACTTGATTTTGTGAACTAGGAATTGGTCAAATTTTACCCTCCTAGCTGCAGAGAAGGGAAAAATTGGTTGTGACGCCTATCAGTAGACAGGTTGCTCAAGGTGAACGAGGTGACCAGCCTTCTTAATCACTTAAAATGTTGCACTTATTGCTAGTTACTTGTGATGACATTAAACCATGACCATGTAAGTATGTAACACTACTTGAGAGTTAATATCATTATGTCCTGCGCAAGCTCCATTTTGAATGTCCGAGAGTTTCATAAAACAGTGCAAGTTACCAGTGGAATTGTGGAAATGCAACCCGGATTATAACCACCACGGGCTCGTTTGGTTTGGATATCAGGTTGGGGTTTTGGTCTTAACTTTCTCTTTGAGCTTGGAGATGATCTTTAATGGTTTAGAAATTTTTGGTAAAAATATTGTAACATAGGGCTCGTGTCATGCAACTAGAGGACTGGAATAGCGAAGAACAGGACAGCATAGGAACGGTAGAACCGGACAGTGTTGCTAATAATTTAGTTTCAAAATTTTTTCTAAGCTGACCACTCATTGCATATAAGATATATGCCATAAGAGAGAAATAAAAAAAGTTATCCACGCAATTAAACGATTCAAACTCATCATTCCGACTAGTGACAGAAGTCTCTGGCTAACCCGACAACGAGCACGGACATGGACAAGGCTCAGATTCCCAATGAAAAAACGAGAGTTAGTATTTATTAATTTCTGTAAAAATAATAATGTTGTTAAATAAATATGATGTAATAATATAATTTGTCATGGTGATCATCGATGAGTGCAAGTAGGAGTGTGATGTATCATTTGGGAAAGGATATGCTACAAGGTCCGATGAGGAAGGATTTGGTGGAACCTTGAGTGAAAACCTGTTCCTTCCTAATAAGATTCAGCGGGACCAACTTATCCATGAGAATCACCCAACTGATATATTTCTCAATTACATTTCTTTTTTTAATTACTGTGTTCGATATATAACAATTTTAGTTATATATATATATTTGTGTCATATGAATATTGTCGTTTGACAAAACACAAGGAAGTGAAGTGAAAGAGAAAGGACAAGCATGATGCCAGACCAAAGACTTCCTGATCAAAAACTACTTATATGTCAATATGATAACTCCTACATTATTTAGATGTAAAAGTTTAACATTACATATAAATATATGAGCTCACATTTTTGAATATAATTTAAAAAATATAGGTTCTTAACATGATATCAGAACTAATAAAAATATAAATATATAAGCTCACATATCCTAAAGTTAGTCTTATTTTATCTTTCCTTCTTATCAAAAAAAAAAAAAAGTCTTCCCATTTTTTATAAAATTGATGCATGAAATTATCTTCTCTTTAGGGGTTGCATTTTCTGATGTCAAATATGTTTTTTTTTTTTTTTTTAACCAATACATTATGTAGAGTCTTGTCAGTCTAAGTATGCCTTAATATTTGTAATATGCTTAATAAGTTTCTAAAATATATTATTTTTTTAATAAGTATTTTCTGCAATCTTCTTAAAAAATATCAACTAACAATAATAAAATAAAGAGAAAAATCACATTAGTAGTTTACAAAAGTAGTAATTACTAAACTCAACTTCTCACTGGAATATCATACGGCACCTGACTGAACTACCCAATATTGCCAGATACTGTAATGATAACACCATTCATGGGCAAAGTCTATAGAGAGCATAGAGAGCGTAGATCTGGAGCCCCTGACCACCTGCATAGAGTTTTCAAAGAGATTCCAAGTTTGCATAAGGAGAAATTCTAACGTGAAAAAGGCAAAGTTTGGGGAAAGGTCGTGTCATATAACAAAACTTGTGTACCAAAAAAGAAATAACAAAGAGATAAATAAAATAAAATAAGAAGAATTGGATCTGGCCGAGCCATGTCATTTTTGTCTGCTTGTGCGGGATTAAACTCAAAAAAAAGAGAAGACCAAGTATTATTTTTACTTGATATATTTACTATTTGAACGATATATACATTATATAATTATACAAAATCTAAATCTAAAACAAACTATTTGTAATTAATCAATTTTTTATCTTACAATAGTTTAATTATATAAGTTATAACAATTATTCATAAGTGAAAAAATAAATAAAAATACACCTGATTAAATATTTGAATTTTATTCTTATTATATATGTAAATATATATATATATATATATACATAAACAAAAGATCATCCTGTTAAAAAAATAAAATGGTGATGACTTGAAATAGTCTTTTGTGAAATGTGAGAATTTTTTATTACATAAATCAAATATATTTTGAGCTGATTTAATAATAAAAAGATGTGTGTTATATCTAATTTATGAAATTTTATAATCACGATATAAATAACATGTATTTGATCAAGTAAAAAATAGAATTATTATTTATATAAATATAAATTTATTCAGATACACTATATTGCTAGAATAAAAAATATTGTTGTGACTTATAAATTGGATTAGGTATCCTTAGAGAGAATTAGAGGTTCACAATTTTTCCTTAGATCCTGTGATACTGACAAGAATCTAACTTTATTAGAGTTTCCTCTTCGTACAACTACTAACTTTTTCTAAATATTGGTCCACCGTCCACTGCCTCACCTTCTTCCTCATTTTACTACTTTTAAGTTTTTCTTACTCCCTAGCTCTATATATTCTTCAGTTTGCTAGCTAAGGTACTTTCTTTTTCACTATGCTGCCTATAGGCAAAGAAGAACCAGTCAACAACAAAATCACTAGACCAATCCAAATCCACCTTAACTCAAAAAAAAAGTTTTGAAGAGAAAAAAGAAAAAGAGAAAAACATTCCAGTTGGATCTTGTTGCTTTTGAGGAATGTACTCTTTTATGTGTTCCCAACGTCTTTTACATGATTACCAATAATTATAATTAATTAATTTTTGAAAAACTACATCTAATTTTAAAATATGTATGGCTCCTCTAGTCTAGGGCTTGCTTCACACATTTGCATGCATGCATGCAACTAGATCTCTCCACGATACCCACGTGGCATCTTGATTAACGATGCTCATTTAAATTTTTATTATTAAATCACAGATTTCGTAGGGTTAGGCAATGAGCTAGATACGGATTTCGTAATTATCACAATTATATCGCGTATTTTACCTAGGAAAAGTGGGAACTAAATGGGTCCCACGTAATCTAATGAGTCACGTAACATCATAAATAACCCGCGCATTACATGTAAGGCCGTGTACTTTATATCAATAATTAGCTGTTTTAGTGAGGCGGGGAGGAAACGACACATTCCACGTTCGTTTTGATTTGGCAAATCCCAGAGTTCCATTAAAGAGAGCACAAAATCAGATTCTCAATTATATTTACTCCGACTTTACTCATAGACATTCCAACAAAACGCACCCAAATTGGTTTCTCTATCACTTTCACTCTTACAAAGCGCGTGAACGCACGCCTCATTTAATAGAAGAGCTTTTAAGAGATTGAATGATATCACGGCACCTCTCAAATTTTTAAACAAACATTAATAAGATACTTCAACTTTAATTTTTATTTTTTTATTTTTTTCTTATTTAATATTATAGTCTCAAACTTTCATTCTTTGTTGTAACTTATAAATTTTATTATATTTTACTAACTATTAAGTTTTATATATGTTCTTTTATTTTATTATAATTGAATATGTTTATATAAAAATTTAAATCTAACTTAATAAAAATAAATATGTAAATCCATCACCCAAATTATACCTACATGCATATAATATGGTCTAATTACATGAGTACCCAAACTAATCCAATCAACCAAATGAAACCATACCAGCTCAGAAGGTGATATTTCAATTTCATTAACTGCATTAATTGGTTTGGTTACCTTCAAATTATTTTTTTCATATTTTTAATGAGTAGGGATCGATTTAGTTTAAGACGTCATACTTTATTGATCTTATAATTCGATACAATCTATTATTATATATATTTTTAAAGAAAATAAAACTATGCCCTTAACAAAAACTCATCCCTTATAAATATGAGCCTAAATTTCCAACTACTCCTGTGCCAGATATAACCAATCCGGCCTAATGTACATCGATGAGGACATTTACCTCAAAATTTCAAATTATCTTATATACAAACTACAAACGTTAGTCACGTTAGGATGAAATTGCGTGGGGATCGATGTGTGAAATGCATATGTAATGACAATGTAACGCTTAGTGTCTTGGGCTAATCGTAGTTTACAAAGCGAATAGAGAGCATCTTTTGGAAAGCTGTGGTCGTCCCGTTTGTCGTACTGCGTTTCATCAATATCTAGACGACCTGATTCTCTTCTTAGTTCTCCCTCTTTCCGTGAACGTTTTTGAATCTTTTGATCGAACGGGGACGACATTCCAGAGAACTTTGCTTGGGCTTGCCTATCATCAATATTGTGGGGTCGACGGTCATACTCTTGTTTTTTTTAATTTCATTTTAGTTTTATTATCTTTGACCCAAAAGTGGAGAAATAAAAACACATTTATCTATATTTATTTATATTATTACAAAATCAAAATATTTTTATGATGTTCTATTACATTACATACATATATTTAAATTATTTAAAAAATAAATTTAATTAATATAATCTACCAATTCACTTAATAACTATTAAATAATAATCTTCCTCATTAGTCTTTTTCTTTTTCACCTTTCCACTTTCCTACTCTCTCTCACCCTCTCACTATCTCATCATCTCACTCTTTTAATATATAAATATTTTTTAGCGTATTAAATTAATTAAAATACAATAATATATACAAGTCACTAGCTATTATAAAAGTAAAAAAGAGTCTTGTGATCTCTTACTTTAAAATATACAATAAAACATAAATTCAATTAATAAAATCTATCAAATCACTTAATAACTACTAAATAATAACTTTTCACTTTTTTACTCTCTCAGTCTCCTACACTCTCCCACTATTTTAATAATAAATATTTTTTTATCAAATTAAATTAAGATACAATATATATATATAATGCATGTATAAAAATAACATATAACACTAAGCCAAGGAAGAATATAGAGGTTGCTTTTAGGATGTTTATGGCCTATCCAATTTGAACAAATTGATTAAACTAATTCAATTCAAGTAAGTCACGTGTAAAATAATAAATTTAAATAAAAAGTCTAACTCAAATTAATCTAATTGAATTCGCCAATTTATGAATTTGACTATGCTGCTTTCAAATATTATATGAATTATGTTAATTTCAAAAAATAAAAATTGAATCAAGTAAATTAAGATTTGGTTTAGTAATATTATAATTTTTCGAGAATTGTAGTACTTTTCTAGTTCTCTTAGAGTTATTTGTATAAAATTATAACAGTGATATTTGATAAAATAATATAAAAATTATTATTAAGTAAATATAGGCTACAAAATTAAGCTTGACTTTTTTATTAAAAAGATAAGATTATTTTAGTTTTAAGTGCAATCTTAAAAAATATTACCAAAAAAGCCTACATTAGTTCAGAATTAATTTTAAAATTAAACTAATTCAATTCATGAACACCCTAATTACACCTAATTACTTTAATGATTGTAGAGTGTCACATTTGGGATATCTTTATTCCTTTTAGCTTCTTTCTAAAAATTAAAATAAAAATTCTGATAAAAATCTGGTGAACAGTCTTGTTCCACAATTGCAATGACTGCTACGATGACTACTACTCCTCCATAAGTTGAGGTTGTTATGATTACGAAATTCGCTTTGTTTTTGGTTTCACGTGATTCTTACGGTACGGCTACTGATTTGTAATGTGCTTCGAAAATTGGTTGTTGTTGTAGATTTGACGGATTGGAGTTAGACGGCCTATAACTACTAAACAATGTGGGGGATGATAAAAAATAACTGGAGCAGTGGTCGTTGTTCTGATTGAAATCAAAATACTACTATTTACTTCATTGTTGTGTCCCACACCACCCCCACTCTAATCTAAGCGCGTGACACACAAATTTTATAGTTTTTATTTTAATGGTCCCTGCAGACAGAATAATTTATTCGTTTACTAATAATTATATAATAAATAATTAATTTCATAAGAAGTATATATTTTATCTATTCATGACATGTGTATAACTCTTGTTAATCATATTAATTCATTTTAATTTGAATTTACTGGCATTTGATAATTTATTCATTAGTCCTATATATAGTACTTATATATAAACTTTTTGAATAGATTCACCAAATTGCTAAACAAACAAGATATGATAATTATGGCCATGCAATTTTATACTTAATTATAATTTTTTTTATCAATATCTCTATTTGACAAATATATATCACTCCAATGAATATATTTGTGAAATTAAACAATTTTGTATTTAGACCTACTCTATTAATTTTGAGAGATAATTGACACTAATTATCTTACTTAGAATTAATTATCTAATGCATGGTGATTACCAAGAATAGGAATAAAGGATTAGGAAATTGAACATAACAGCTGGATTAGATACACTATATTCCCTAGATATAATAGTACTAGCTAGCAGATTAATGTTTTAGTGGTTGGTATATGTGATTGGGATTTGAGCGCAGGGTTAAAAGGCCGCGAGAAGCGGTGAGAGAGAAGGAGCGTGGGTATTAAATTAAAGAGCAACAGTGAAATTATTCCATTTTCCTTGGGAGGCTAGCAGCGACAGAGGCTGAGACAGACATACGGATACAGACAGAGCTGGTTTTTGATGTAGTATTTGGTTTTCTGATTAAAACTAAGCCTCGTGATCGGAGAAGGCAGATCCATGGAAGACTGTTCCATCTAGTCACGTGGGCTCTCTTGACTACCCCTGACCAAACCCTCTGCCTCCAACTCCCTCTCTCTCTCTCTCTCTCTCTCTCTCTCCCTCCCCTTTCTTTCCCAATGGTCATATATATATATAATTCATTAAAAAAATTAATGGTACTATAAATTGCAATCCGCATTGGTCCCACTTACTGTCTTTGACTCTTCCCTTCCCTCCCTATATACACACACGTAGGGTATATGTAAAATGTGTATGGATTCCCAACTTCAACTTGCATTTGACGACAACGTAGACTGCAGGTGCTGACTGGTATTTCCCCGTTTTCTTAGCTTATAAAGCTAACAGACACACCTCCTTTCTCATTTCTCATTCTCTATTCCTCCTCCTTCTACATCATTTTCTCAGTCAAGCCCTCAAGATGCACCATTGCAGTACTTCTACTCACCAAGAAAACATGGTGGGACCCTGTTCATGTGGTCTGCTTCATCAAAGCAATTCCTTCTCCATGTATTCCTTCATGACGCCGTCTGTTGATTGCACACTCTCTTTAGGAACTCCGTCAACTCGTTTAACCGAAGTCGAAGATGAGAATCAAAGAAGCCGTCACAAAACTGGAGGAGGCAGCTCTACCTATGTCTCCAATTTTTGCTGGGATTTTTTAAAGTCCAAACAATCCCACAGTGAATCTAATAATAACTATAACAGTTCTTCTTCCAATGTTGACCCTCTCCTCGCTCGTCGCTGTGCAAACTGTGACACAACTTCTACTCCTCTCTGGAGAAACGGTCCTAGGGGCCCTAAGGTAATTCTCTATTAGCTTATTTATTCTTTCTAAGGTTAATTTAAAGGAATTAGTTTAATTATTATTTTGCAATAAATTTGTAGTCACTATGCAATGCTTGTGGGATAAGATTCAAGAAAGAAGAAAGACGAGCTAGTGCTACAGCGGCCACTACTAATATAGGTGAGACGTCAGGAGGCGTAATGGAGTCGCAGCATGTGTTCGGCCACCATAACAGTACTTCGTGGTATCCACAATACTCACAAAACCAGAAAATCCCGTGTCTGTCTCCGACAAGGAGCAACGAGTTTCGGTTTGTCGACAACAACGATCGGGACGACAATGGTATTCCATTTCTTTCTTGGCGACTCAACGTCACCGACAGACCCAGCCTCGTCCATAACTTTACAAGATGAATAAGTAAATTTACATTGAACCGGTTAAGATCACGTATGTATTCAGTTATACGGCAACGTTTTACGATGACGATGGTGAAGATGTTCTTTTGGATGGCATCGAATAATTTTTCTCATTCTATTACACAGGTGGAGTGAGAATGAGATAATTCTATGTTGGTAGTTTGCTTTTTCTTTCAGTTCTACTTCTTTAACTTTGTTGAGCTATATAAACCTAGCTAAACCTTTCGAATAATATGGTGTAACATATTAACCTACAACTGATTGTAGGATATTATAATCGTATAAACGGCAATGCAATCTCACCCGATTCCCCGTAACTTTCATTTTGATTCGTTTTGTTTTCATGGATTTTACCAAACAGAAAGAGAGACAAAGAGAGAGAAGCCAACATGCATACATACAAAAACGACATTTATGAATTCTGGTGATGCAATGTAATTTTTTTCTGTGATCGTCCAATGAGCCAAGTTGGATTACTATGTTCTTTCGATCGGAATCGGACAATGTGCGGTTCAGAACAGTAAAACTGATGTGGACTGAATCAATTCTAACCGTCCAATTGACCCACCCCAATAGCTGGACTGATCGTCGGGCACTTTTATAAATCATACCTTATGTTTATTTAGGTACAAACAGTTAATTAATTAGTTACTTTTTAAACTAAAGTTCACAACTTCATAATACCACTAAGGATTTTTGAGTTGTCAAAATGATAATATTTATAAATTTGATCCAATTTAATTCTGGGTTGGATATAGGATAATTTAGATTTTTGTTAAGGATTCATTTAATCTCGTATATTCGTTGTATCTTTAAATAAATAAATATTCGTAAAACACTTGCGAGAAACTTTTTTTTATTTTTATATATTTTCAATCCATTCACTGTATATGTAAATTAAGCTTCCAAAGTTAATTTTTGCTTCCTTTTACACATCATTAATGAGAATTTTCGAATGAGAGAGACTATGAATTCATGCCCTCACTATTAATTCAAAGAAGTATCTCTATATATAAGATAAAAATACTAACCAATAATGGATTGGTTTAACCAAAAATAAAAAATAAATAAATTCAGAAGTGCTTCATGAGAAGTAAAGAATTTGAGTCTTGACTGCGACTTGTGGTTGATGAAAATAAATAAATTCCATTCCTTGCCGTGTACTGTGGTACCCTATCTACTCTTCCTTATCTCTCTCTTTTTTTTATTTATATTTTTTTTCTTTTGGACTTCCCTAATGATTCCATCCTTGCCGTGTACTGTGGTACCCTATCAACTTTTCCTTATCTCTCTTCTTTTTTATTTATATATTTTTTTCTTTTGGACTTCACTAATGATTCAAAGCTCGACCCACAAGAGTCTATGATCCTTAGACCTCATAATGTTTGGCTTGAATTTGTCAGTCTGACACTCTGTTATGGCTCTTATATGTTAGCAATTTCACAAGTTCAAGCAACAACCTATAACAACAGGCTCGTCATGGGCTTATAGGCCCATAAGAGTTTGATTGCGTTATTACCATGGGCTTTGTGATCGATTTCCTTCCCTTGTTTGGTTTCTTGTAAACTTTCCAGCGTCCCTGCAGCTGAATAGCCGAACAGCCAAACAGCCCCTAAGTTAGGTTCTCTCTTCGTATTCAGTTCATCTCCTCTATTTCAGTGAAGATCTCGCTCGAGGACCTGACTCGGCCGGATAAACAAGTTTGGAGGGCTGAGATTTTGATTTTTTAAGACATTTGATCGGAAGAGTGGAAGTGTTTTCTGGATCTAAATGGGGCTTCTAAGCATCATTCGGAAAATCAAGAAGAAAGAGAAGGAAATGCGCATCCTCATGGTGTAAGCAACCCCTCCTCAGCTCATTCAAATAAGTTCCTCTTTTATTAATGTAATTCCATTCTTAATATGTGGCAGTGGGTTGGACAATTCTGGGAAAACTACGATTGTCTTGAAGATTAATGGGGAGGACACAAGCGTAATTAGTCCTACACTCGGTTTCAACATCAAAACCATTACTTATCAAAAGTAAAGTACCTGTTTTTTCTTTTCCCTTATTGCAATTTATGAGCAATGAATGTAGTTTCTTAGTTTTCTAAGGTGCAATTCATCATACACTTAGAGTGAGATGAAAGCAATAAGAAACATTGAAATTAGTTATGATTATTACAATGCTGTAGTAATAATCATAACTAATTTCTAAGGGCTAGATTGGGATATTTGTTGTTGATGGCCTAAAATGAGTTTCAAACTGTAAATGGTTTTGGGCAATTTTTTTATTTTTAAAAGATTTGTAAATTGATTGACACTGTGCTAAACTGACTTGGGTGGTATTGTTTGTATCAATGTTAATGTGATTGGAAATTCTTTCCAACAATATGAGTTTTTTTTTTTTTTTTTCTCTTTAATTTGAAACCATTAACAGCATTTTTTCTTCTCTTTTTATAATGCATTCTTCTTTTTTATCAGCCTTTGATTCAATATGTATGAATGTTTTAAGCCATTTTTTGCAACCCAGAATGTTGAGATGTCTGTCTACTGGTGCTTTTGGTAGGTATACTCTTAATATATGGGATGTTGGTGGACAAAAAACAATAAGATCTTATTGGAGAAACTACTTTGAGCAGACTGATGGTTTGGTTTGGGTGGTTGATAGTTCAGACCTGAGAAGGTTGGACGATTGCAAAATGGAACTCGATAATCTCCTAAAGGAAGAGGTACTTTCAATCCCAACAACTTACCCTGATGTAGGAACGGGAATTCAAAGTGTGCATATCATCCTGTCAGAAGTTGCTTGGGTTCCTAATAGAATTTTTGCTCATTACCATTTTAGGATGAAGATTTACAGACTTACAGTTATATACACACCCAAAAATTGATCCTTTATTCACTTTTTCGCTTTTGTTTTTTCATTTGGGTTGTTCCATATTGTTTTTCTGTCTTAGATTTGTGGTCACATTTTCTTTTCTTTGCTAAGCTGTTTGTCCCTATGGCAGAGACTATCAGGAGCATCCTTACTAATATTCGCAAATAAGCAAGACATAAAAGGTGCCCTTACACCAGGAGAAATTGCCAAGGTGAGAGCCTGCTGTATGGAATAAACATTTCCATGGCAGAATATTCAACTGTCTTCTGTTCTCAATATGTTTTTTCTGAAATTGTCTGTACTGTACAGGTTCTGAACTTGGAATCCATGGATAGATCAAGGCACTGGGAAATAATAGGCTGTAGTGCATATACTGGGGAAGGCCTACTTGAGGGATTTGATTGGCTGGTCCAGGACATAGCCTCCAGAATCTATGTGCTCGATTGATGTGGCTTGAGTCATACTCCATTGTATAAGATAAAGCCTAGATGTCTTCTTATTGTACACAATTGTCAATGCTTTTACATATAACGGATGCTATTTGGGAAACAGTCTGGCTACTTGTGTCATTGACAGGATGGATCATTAATTTGATGCAGAAATACAAATTTTTGAATGCAACACCTCAAGATGGCATTATCAGAAAATTTGGCGCAAGTTTTTTTCTTGAATGCAACCATACTGCAAGATGCTGACATGTCTATCAAATATTTGCGAATCTTTGAAGCAGCATATTGCTAGCATCCATATCTTGAAGCTTTAATCATGGATATGAAAGCATTATTGCGTGTGACATAATAACTAGACCATCAATATATGCTTGGTAGATTGAACTTGTTAGGTTCAAGTAGATATGGCTTAGTCATTTTCAACGGCTTTACTTGTGAAAATGTAGAAGTAAGAAAAGAAAAAGAAGATGAAGTAATAGTTTCTCTCAGTTTCTATATACAAATAACAAGCATATTGGGATCTATAATATACTTTAGTTTTATTTTCGTTGCTTTGAATTCGGAGATCAAAAGAACTTGTATGATGCATGTGAAGTATGAACTTTGAACTTGGACATATTTTAGGTGATGTTTACTATGACTATCAGTTTGTGCAAAAAAATAAAGGCACAACGAAGACTAACAAAGCATTATCCAGAATAATCGTAAATTTCGCACACTTTTTGAATTCTTTTGATAAGAAGGTAGAGCCATGAAATTAAAACAAGGTCCAAGTTTACGGCAATACAAAACACTACATTGTACACAGGCACACTTCTCTGACGAGCTAGACCTTGCAAATGCTATAACAGGCCTTGTGAAAATATTATAAAATCTATGGTGTCAAGATGCTAGAGTTCAAGCTCAAACTCAGTGATCATTGTTCAATAATAATGATTTTTGGTACTCAAACATGATATAAATTAGAACATTAGTAAGTATACAACTCAACTGTAGCGGCTGTAGGGCTTCCAATAGGAGTTTATGTGTGAAGGTTTTAGCCAATATTACAAAATCTGCAGTATCAAAATACAGAGTTCCAAACTTCGATAATGATTTGATATATGAAAAATTCTTCAGCTCCCACATAATACTAATCCGAACATAATAATTGTAGCAGCTACAGAGCTTCCAATATGAGTCTTTCGGTGAGATCTGTAGAAAGTCCCATGACGGTATCAATTGTCCCTATCTGCCAAAGATTCAGATTGAGCTCATCTTAGCCAAAAAAAAAAAAAAAAAAAAAAAGGACGGATAGATAAAAACCAATCTGCACTTTAAGGGGAAAGTAGTTCCAGTAATTCTAGTCCATAGATATCTGATATAAAATACAACAAGGCCAGACTGCCATTGGTGTGTAGCAAAGAAAACAGAAAGATTCAAAAACTCATTTATGGAGGTGGATATGAAAGGGGAGGAAAGAGAAAGCCAAGTCTGGTTAGTGATTTTCTTTTCTTTCTTGATCAGTGACTGGGATGCCTAATGTTCTGAATATCCTCCGTAGATATTGTTCTAGGGACTGGATCTTCTGAACTGCATGGTTGTCATGCAGTCCTGCACACAGATCTGTGTGTGAGTGCTCAAGTGAGAGTGAAATAGCTAACCACTGCATCGACAAAGGGAAACGTCAGTGGATGTTCCAGCATCAAACCCCCAGCAACATTGAGTGTAATTCCCTCATCAATCTGAGAATTTCCCAATCAAAAACAAATGCTACAGAATTCAGCAAGAATTGGCTAGAAGAAAATATCAAATATTTTGAAAATTTGGCTAAAGTACTCTTTTCACCTTCGAACTTCTCTCAGTGCCAGGGTGAAAAGAGTACTTCTTAAAGTTTTACCAGGTTATCAATGACCTCATCTGGTATGTCGAGGAAATATACCTGTCATAGGAACAGGAACTGCAGTAAGAGTTTCTGGGAACAGAGTACGGAATTCACTAAACTCAGATGCTCAAATAACAATTATTAATCAATAGATTTGGTTCTAAAATAAAATAATATTGCAGGGGCTTTGAACTGAAAATTTGACAGGCACAGGGTAAGGAAATATGTATGAAGTGGCTTCTTTATGTGAAGATGAACACACCTCTCTGCGAGGACATTTTCTAATAGGCAAACTCAAATGAATGCCCTTAGGGCACTTGTTAAGAAGTAACACTTCTATTATCTCTTCTAGTTTGACTAAGAGCATTCATTAGAAGGGCCCTTTTCAATAAGTTGTGGCAACAAAAGTCATTTGCAGCCTCAAAAGGATTTAATACTTTCTGAATTTTGAATAAATTTGCAATTCTTGATACAGCAAAAGATCACGGGCTTGAAACATTTTTTATGTTTACTGTTTCAGAAGATCAGGCTACAAGCAGGTAGTACCTCAGCTCTGTCCCATCCTCCTTTCCTTTTCCCGGTCTTGAGATTTGTTACAAGAACTGATCCTACCACCTCTGCATGACCACCAGAATATCCTGCAATTTATATGCCCGAGAATGTCAAAATACACTTAGATTTGTAATGATAAAAGATGAGACTGAATACCATCAGCAAACCTTTGATAAATTCCCTTGCTTCTTCTTTGCTAGTTGGTTTTTCCCTGATCATCCCTTCATAGACCACTACCTGTGAAATATAAGTGGGAATGCATAAATTTAGAGAAAAGAAAAAGGAAAAGGAAGAATACTTATTACCCATATGCTCTAAATTTCAACTGATGGAAAACAATGGAAAGGCAAGGACACTATATATAAAAGCTAATAGAATGCCACATATAACCATTAAAGCAACAGTATGTAGGTTATGACTTCTTACTCATGACAAAAATGTCAACCCAATGCACAGCAAGATATATTAGGAATGAGATGAATTTATACAGAAAACAATTTTTCTTACACAATTTCTAAATCTGTAGCGTTAACTGAATTTATAGAATATTAAACCCAAACCAATCCTAAGTTATCATAGTTCTTTGTATTTGTCACTATCAATGTAAGTGCTCCAACAACTGTTTGTGTTTTTTGCAGGTTATCCTGCTTTACTCTTTACTTTCTATCTGTGTTTTTTGGTGAATCAACAGTCAGATTCATACAGAATAGGAAAAAACAAGTCTGGCAATATTATATGACTTGGAAATATGTTTGGTTCTTTGAATCAATGATTCTCAAATCCAGAAAACAAATTGCTTGGTAAAATATGATAAAGACCAATAGATTGGTGGATTGGGGAAACTGCACCACTGACATCGGAAAGGTAGCTAACTTCTTGAGAAAAATAAAATAAAATGATTGGTTCTTTGAGTTAATGATTCTCAGAATCCAGAACTGAGGTCTGAGGGTCATGAAACAATCATACAGCCATACAGGTATTATATGAGGGAGGGCAACCAACTACTTTAGAATTGTACACTCTGGATGCAGAAAGAACAATTGTGTCCTACAACGCAGAAAGGTGTCTGTAAAGTAAAATGAGGAAGAAAGTGTAGTAGCTTGAATGAATCCAAAACTACACCATAACCTTTATTTATATTAGAATACTAACACAAGACTACCACATCTACACAACGTGGGACTTAACTCTTAACACATATACTCTAACAGTGTCTACTCTGATATCATTAAAAAACCGATTAAATGCGGCAAGATAAAGTATTAAGGCATACAGTGTCTGCAGTAATTAACAGTGTTGCAGGTGCATCTTCCTCCAATTGACCTGCACTTGATAATCTTGGTATGATGGCATCTGCCTAAGAAGAATATCAAGATAGGACCAGTGAATAACATTTAGCAGCATTACACACGAGGAGGAAAAAGCATACAAGTTCAGTAATAGGCCAAAGAAACAACAAACGTCTCATGACTGGGGCAAACAAACCAAATATGCTTGTCTTCAGTGTCTTTTAGTATCTCTTAAATTTTGAGACCCACTAGTTAGTACCAGGGATATCTTGAAACCGCATTCGACTCAACAATTCTAGTTCGAGAATGAAAAAGTTTTCTTTGCTCTTCCCTATTTGAAAATGCATTATTAACCATTATAGTTTCTCGCAAGCACTTTTTTTTCAAGTTGCTTGTGCACAATACTGAATATTATTTCTTTATATAAACTATAGAGACCTAGGGTACAAATTTCTGAGTTATTGATTCAGATAATTTCATCAGAACATTGCAACTAATGCATCAACAAATGTAGTTCAACAAAGTGAAGAAGGAACTGAGAGTTAATGCTCCTTAAGTCTGAAATCATAAATTCCACTCAAAACAACCGATTACAACTGAAGTAATAATCAGAAGTGAAGTATGTTAAAAATGTATTATAGTTCATATATGTGATGGCCAGTTCAGGGGTTGGGGCTGGGAGGGGATGCTTTTGGCAGCAAAATGAAGAATCTAAATGTCATACCTTAGCCTCAGCTAAAGCCACTACCAATTCTTCTGGCTGTTTCCTCCTAATACCTTTCTCATCAATGTCTGCAGTCTAAATCCTAAGCCAAGTTAATGTGTCAACATTCACTACAATAAAAAAAGACAGAAACGTCTAGATACACAAGTACCACTATTGTGAACTCATATCCCATCTCAGCAAGAATTTTCTGTCGTGCCATTGATGAGGAACCCAAAATAATCTGTTTAAAGCATTTGGAAATCACAAGAAGGAGATAAGAATTTATTGATTAACCCAAAATGGACAAATGAGCTTGCATGTCTAATTTTATTGTGAATCCCCTTAAAGCATAAGCCTTTCTTTGGGAACAAATTGAGACTCAGAGGAAAGAAAATGGAAGAGAGAAAATGGGGTGAAAGATTTTGAATTTCTCTCATCTTATTTGGGAAAGTAATGAAGTAGAAAGGAGAAAAAAATGGAAGGAAAGATAATTATAATGTATAAAATTACATGATACTTTCATTATCCATCTGGAACAAATCATTAGTAAGGGTAAATTGTGTTTGACAAGACCTCTACGACTAAAAATTCAATTTTCTCTCAACTTGTGAAGAGAAAAAGTTTTGGTCCCAACATCAAGATTTTCTCTCCAAAATCTTTCCTCTCATTTTGCCCTCCCAAATAGGAGAAAATGAGATTCTCCACCAAATTTCTTACTTTTCATTTCTTTCCCTTCCATTTTCACCTCCTCATATACAGCATAATAGTTAAATTTACATGACATTACATGAAAACAAGGTCACATTGGATATAAACAGACTCAGCAAAGTGGGAAAGTGAGGCAAGAAAAAAAGAAAAAAGAGGTATGTCCAGAAATTTAAAGATTACCCAGCAAATGTTCATCAGTTACACAGTATGGTGCAATTCACTCATTGAAATATCGTAGAAACAGTATACATTTTCCATCATTAACAGTCAACAGTGATGCTAACTAATATTCCATGGCAAAGGAGGTTGTAAGGAACAAAAAGATTACGTAATAGAACCTTAAATGGCGGATTGCCGGTAGCCATCTCTGTGCCTTATCTCTGTGCCTTTGTTTATTTGAAGCCCAGCTTGTAGATAAGCTGCGCCTGCAACTACGACTATTACGTAAAAACTGAACGGCCATTGATAGAACAGGAAGTTTAGTTTTAATAGATGGGGAAAGGAAATTCAATTGCACGAGTGGACAGCAGACAGTGGAGCACTTTCTGGTGGATCTGTCTTCACTTTCCAAGATCTATACTTCTCATAGAAACAGCAAAACAACATTCGCTTTCAAATGGACATTTCATAACAGCTCATCACAAACCCGATAATGAAAGCGTAAAAAGAACATTCGACTTTAGTGATAGCTTTCCCATAGGAATATGTAAGCGGATGTGGTCTTTGGGCCTAGGTATATGGTCTCTGGCCCATTCTATACGCACTAGGCTTAGTGGGCCGTTTTATCGAAAAATAAACCGACAAAGCGTCGGAGTCTCAAAGGAATGAAACGACAGCGTTACTGTATTTTCCCTCTGCTTACTTCACTAGTTCCTCCCAAACCCAAGAAGTTTCCTTCAGTTTTTGCCGCGCAAAGCGATTGGAGCTTAAATACACCAAAGCTATTCTCTGCAAATATTTATTGCTCATTTTCCTTCACTCTCTTTCTCGTTTCTACTTCTGCTTCTGATTCTTGTTTGTCTTGCTCAAGGTAAGCTAACTCACTGTTATTTCTCTTAGGATTTCTTAGTGTTTTCTAAAGGAAGTATGTAATTTTCTTATCGAAATTAGGTAGCAACCGGATTATTTTTTCTTAGTTTGCTGCTTTTTTTTTAGTAGTTTTTTTCTGCTGAGAGTTGTTCCTCTTCGACTTGGTTATTGGATTCTATTTGATTAAATATAATCCTTGACCCTGTATATTATGATTTTTTTTTTGTTGATCTGTATCTGCCTGAAATAAGGAAGAAATATTTTGTAGTTTAATTATACTTAATTCTTATTTTTAGCAGTGGGGTTCATATATCCATGTATATTTTATTGTTGTCTGAGTAATCTTGTGCTATGTTCAATCCGCGTGACTAGAAGGGACATTTGATTTTGACTACTTTCTATTGTTGCTCTAGTCTCAATAAGTCCTTTGTCTAGATCTCTTGTCGATTTGCTTTCATAAAGAAGTATGAGAAAGGGAGAGTCTACTATCTGGAATATTACAATCAAATAGTCTGGTACATTATTTTTGGATGTTTAGATAAATGAACTAAAATTCGCTTTGTTTTCACTTAAACGGGTGAATCGTGTTGGAAGCGAAACAACCCTTCCGAAACGAAACATAAAATTTTGGTAGAAAGGGTGTTGTTTCCATAGTTTCTATAGGAAAGGTGTAGTTTTTGGTTTGAAACAGATGGATATGATAGAAAAAACATAAATTTCTTGTTAAGTGAAATTCTTGTTTAATATAATTATTTTACATAAATTATATACTTTTATATAATATATAAGCTTCCTCAGCACGCCTAATATTAGGGGTTTGATGAGATTGTAATTTTATTATTATTATTTTTTCAATTCGTATGTCTATGTTAAGGTTTTTATTTTGGTATGTATTTATGATCTATATACTATATTAAATTAATCATGTTGGAAACTTATAGATACTATAGTATGCGACTTATTATATGTTTTCGTACATTTTCACCGTTTTCAAATAATTTACTATTTTCATGTCATTTCACGATTCCTTTCTATTTTCTGACTTACCGAAATTGCACATCAAAACTAATTCTAGTACCTTGGAGATAGCATTTTAATATTGTTCACAGTTGACAAAAGGAGAAATATAAAATTAGTTGTTGGGTAGTTCATGTTGATGAGTTTAAAGTCCAGCATAACCTCTATTAAAGAAGTTTTAGGGGAAGAGGCTTGGCAATAAAACCAAAGGAAATTGGCATTTGTAATGCAGATGCCAAAAGTTTGTGACAGTTTGTTGGATTACAAGGAACCAGATGAAATGTTACATATATATGTTGCTACTGGTTTAGTTTTCTATACCTTCATGTCAGGTGCTAACAAGGATGAGATCCAAAAATAGCAAGAGGGTAAGTGATTCTTCAACTGCCCCTCCGCCAACGGGAGAATTCAGAGAATGGAAATTTTGTGGATAATTTAAGGACCTGGTTTCATGAAATTATCCATGCTTCTGTACATGACCACAAGACTTGCTAGAGAAACACCATTCAAAATGTAAATTTTTGTGACAATTTTTTATTTCTTTTTACATTTGAAATGCAAATAATTTATGAATTATTAGTTTGTTGTTTACTGTCTAGTGCCAACTGTGTTATTCAGAATCAGTGCTTTCTGCAGTGTGTCAACCATGCTGATATCTTCTCCTTTTCTCACCATATACATTGTGTATGAGTTGCAAACAAATGAGATATAGCTTTAGGTTCCATATACAAGATACTCTGTGATTTATCATTTACGGGTCTGCTGTTAGAATTGATCCTGAACCAACAGTAAATTTTGTTTTAAGCAGCATTTGTGTTCTTCTCTAATCTCTTCAGAGAATTTGACTCCAGTAAAATTCCTGTCCATTTATATGAATGTTCTAAAATGAAATCTTGAGTCTGTTGAAGTAACGCACAGTTAAATATTTCAAAACTCCTCGTGTGAAAAGGTGATCCCAGGTACATGTGTAACATGAGAAAATAGTTCTTCTCACACAAACAAAAAAGAGGAAAACCAGTACTCTTGATCACTGCCCCTTATGCTAGATTCAGTTCTAGGAAAATAATACTAGTCTTTCACTGATCGAGGTCATTCTTCATTGGAGTTTTAAATATTTCAGCCTGTTGAAAATGAAAAGGAAATGCATCAACATTAGGGCAAGCAGGAGGTACCAGTTTCAAGAATTGTGTATTTAATTTAAATAGACATCATAACTTAAAGATTTGATCATGGATGCTTCTACAGTAAAGGATTGCAGATATGAGAAATAAGCAATCCCCATTTTTCTGAGTTTTGTCTATTTCGGTTAGCATAAGGGTTAAGATGAATTCTAAATAATGTCATCTGCCGATGTAATGGTACTGATGTTGGAGTTAGAACATGCCAGTCAACAGATAGAAGCTTCTAGTGTATTAAAATTGTGATTGTTGTGGTTAGATACATAAGACAATCTTGGCCTTTGGGGCTAAAACGGATAACTTTTAATTTGAGTATGCCCAGCTAGGAGATTGGAATGCCAATGATGACACTAAAGTAAATTTAGGGGTATTGTTCTATGTTGGCATTGCTGTGGCCAAACAACTGTCTACTGCACAGACTACCTAGTAAGATGACAGCACAAAAAATAATTGACATTTCTTGATTTGGGTATGCCTACAATAGCAAACTCATTCTTGCTTTCTTGCTGCAGATGGTTATTTTGAGAGGTATATCTGAGACTTCAATGTGGCTAATATATGTAGTTCAAAATATATTGGGCTTGATTGCATCATTTTGTTAGCGGAGGAAGAATACTCATTCCGGTAGGTTTATCTTGATTTGCGTATGGCTAAAAAAGGAAACTCATTCTTGCTTTGCTGCAGATGGTTATTTGGATAGGTATATGTGAGACTTCAAATCTAGCTAATAGCCTAATATAGATAGTTCAAAATATTTTCTTCAGGATTGCATCATTTTGTCAATGAAGGAAGAATTGCATTACCTCTGCTCTTTGTTGTTGATGTCTCCTCTACTGCTTCCACCATTTGGCTTGTAACTAGGAAGGGGCACTTTTCCTGACTCAATGTTCTTGATATCCTCTAAAAGGATCTCATACTGTCTCTTCACTTCCTCTTCACTTGTTCCCCCTATGAACATGGCTATTTTGTGCCAACGTTCAGGGCTTTCCTTATCATAAATTGCCAAGGCATTTTCAAACTCTGTGTTTTTCTTGGCTGTCCAAGTCAAGTTGGAGTTGGGAGAAGAAAGTGGTTCTGATGCCATATTTTCACCGGAATATCAGAATGAGGACTTGAATTGAATTGATGGGTGGAATGAAGTACTAGTCTATACAGTCAGTTACTAATGGAGGAAGATGATTTTTTTGGTTATGGAAGGAAGAAAATGAAAGGGAAAGCAAGGGGCAGGGGAGGGTGGTGGGAAGGAAGCATGGAAGTATATGTAGGTAAAGACTGAAGTCAATGGAGTATGAGCAAAGAAGTAGTGATTGGAGCCCCATTTAAAGTTCATATGGAAATTGTGCAAGTTGCCAAAAATAGTACGTATTATACAATGCTTGATTAATTAAAATATTAACGTGAATGGGAGGAGGAGATCAGTATTCATTTGCTTCTTTTTAAAGTTGTTGCCTCGTGTCTTGTAGTATATAGGCATGTGCATTTAGCCTAGTGTTATTCCTGTAGTTTATTGGTAGTGTTAGGTTTCCTCAGAAAAATAACCTTTAAACACTGTCGAAAGAAACAAACCCACTAATCTGATTTGAATTTTGTCAAGTATCTTTTCATTTTTAAATCTTCTGCATAGCAGAATAAACTTGTGTGATTAACAAGATGACTGCAGGAAATTAATCAAAATTGTATGTACACGAGGACATAGATGGTGATGCTGCAATTAGCAGAACCAACAAGCACCTGACACGTCCTAGAAGGGCGCATGAATTTTTGATGCAATACTTACAGTAACATGCATTCGGAAGATAAAAGAGCTAAGTATTTACAATTCTTCATATTTGCCTTACTTAAAGCTTATATTTTATTTTTCCTCCTTTGAAATTCAATCTATTGGAATGGTGCTTTTCTTTATTTTTCCTACAAGAATATGAGCTCCCTTCTAGTAACAGTTATAAATTGCAATTACATTTACTCATTTTTCTTTTCTTTTGGTTTGTCACGTAAATTGGAACTTTGAGTCATTCTTAATATATTGTTTACTGTAATATTAGTCACCGTCCCATGATATTGCGCTGAAGCGGCCATAGAAAAGAAACCATTGGCCAACTTGTATTAATCTAATAATCTATCTATTTAAGGGTAGCAAGCATTAGCTATTTATTACATTGGTTTTGGCCCCTAATCCCTAGATTAGCTCAGAATTTTAAGTTAAATGTGGAGCATTATGCGGAGTCTTATAACGTAACTGTAAGGGTTCTCATATTGGGGCGTCTCTATGACTTAATTGACTTGGAGCTATGAAATACAAAAACATGACACATAATTGCACATAGAAATCTCTTTTATCATTATCTTGTTAACTCAGTTATATATATTGTGATAAATAGTTTTATTATTTATTTGTCTCGTGTGTGATATGACTAGTATATGTTTAGGTTTTTTATTTTTTTATAATTAAAAAGATACTATGAGTTAGAGCTTAGTTCACTTGACATGATATCGAATTTAAGGTCATGTATTTAGACTTTAAAACATGATAACGACGTATAAGATAATAATAAGAACAGATGACAGTAAAATCCATCTACTTTGTTTCTTTTGGGGTCCTAAAGGCTAAAATCCAATGTACAAGTAGTACAATTAATCATAGATATTATGTATGGGGAATCCTAGACAAATGAGCTCGGCCTTCAAATCTGGGATTGGGCTTGCCTGATCCTAGACTTTGTTTTTGTCATGTGCACAAACTTGAGGACACGTTCTACAGCATTAAATGTCCAACCTCGCTAGCTCAGTGATTCATATATTACACTATACAATGTTTAGGAGAATAGATCATATAGAAACTGATAATCCATTAGTTGAAAACCATTCTGTTTTGTGGCAGGAAAAGTAAGCAGGAAAAAATAGAGAAAAAGGTCCCACCGAGATTTGAACTCGGGTTACTGGATTCAGAGTCCAATGTCCTGACCACTAGACCATGGGACCTTTGTGCGTTCATATGGGTCATAAAAAGTAACTAACGTTTTCTGTTTGTGGTAGGGGATCAATTCCAATGGAAATACAACTAAAAATCTTGCCATTTAAAAGGTTGTACGTTCAGAACTTCAGTTGCTAGAATATATGGGAATAGAAAATTATTTATGAAATAGGGAATTAGGTCACACTAGTTCAATATGAAAAAGTATGGAAAATAATAATAATAAAGTTTTTGGCGGGATTCGATCAGTTATTCTACGTGTAACTTGTCATTTTATGGTAACACAGTTCAATAAAGCGCCGGACACGTGGATTCTGCCGTCCTGAATCTGCCTCGGCGTCAATAAACTGCCCTGTAAATATCGTGGAAAGCTAGCAGTGCCGGACACGTGGATTCTACCGAGCACACGCTCACTAACCCACAAAGTACACTTTGCACTTGTTTATTAAATATTCTACTATACTATTTAATCACTGAGTCAGACTCCGCCAGACTGCTTGGTGCTTCACTGAAAGCCGAGTGCCGAGTGCCGAGGGAAGAGAAATGTGGCGAAGGAGCTTTAATAGCACTGCCGGTAGTGCTACGAGCACTTTGAAGGATAAGAAATGGGATGCCCTGGTCATTGGTGGCGGCCACAACGGCCTCACTGCCGCAGCGTACCTCGCACGCGGTGGCCTCTCCGCGGCGGTACTCGAGCGCCGCCATGTCATCGGCGGAGCCGCAGTTACAGAGGAGCTCATTCCAGGCTTTAAATTCTCCCGCTGCAGTTACCTCCAAAGCCTTCTTCGTCCATCCGTCATCAGGTTTGCACGGTTTTACCATCTGTGTACTTAGGGTGCTTCGTCGTGTTTGTTCTTTGCTTTGCTTATTCTAGTTTGGGATTAATTAACAGGGAATTACAGTTGGGGAAACACGGATTGAAGTTGTTGAAGAGGAATCCGTCGTCGTTTACACCCTGTCTCGACGGACGATATCTTCTTTTGGGGCCTGATAAGGACCTTAATTACTCTGAGATTTCCAAATTTTCCAAGCGAGACGCTGATGCTTATCCAAGGTTCTGTAGATTTCTTTCCCTTTTTGTTTTCTCTCACTTAGGCTGTATGTGCGAGGGTCGATCCACTACCTTGTTTGGGAGACATTCTGTGACAGTTTCAATTATATAATAAGAAAGCTATTAAAACTGATAAAAAAAGAGCTGGATTAAATCTATATTTATGTGATAACCATTTAGTTAGATTGGTTGTTTCGGTATTCAATTCAATCAAACTGTAGAGAGTGGTAAAATCAAAATTTGAACTGATTAAAAAATTGCAAGAGCTAATTGGTTCAGCATTTGTCTTCCTCCTGAATACTTAGCCACAAATGTTTGTATTGATTGTTGATTAATATACTTGATTTTAACTAGTTTTGTCTGCAATGTTATTCTTTTCATTATGTTAACATAATTTTAAATACTTTCATCTGCATCCATATACAGATATGAACATCAGCTAGAGAATTTCTGCAAATTTGTGGATCCACTTTTGGATTCACCACCTCCTGAATCTTTGCATGACATATCATCACTTAGTGATCGGGTGAAGAATAAAATACAAAAATCAGTATTTTGGGCACGTTGTCTGCGGCAGGCCATCTCCTTAGGGCAAAAAGATATGGTGTAAGGGCTTATTGTTATCCCCTGATATGAAGCTATTTTCTCTATCTGTTAACATATTTTGTTTGTTGTTGTTGTTAGAATAGCATCAGCAACAAGTCCATCCAAAGCTCATAGCTGGTAGTTTAGTAATTATGAATTGTGGTCTCTGCCTTTAATGATACATATTTATTGATTTTGACAGGGACTTTATGGACCTTTTACTATCCCCAGCTTCAAAGGTTTTGAATAACTGGTTTGAGGTTGTCTTGTAACCTTGAGATATCATATGTAGTTGTAGATCTTCTTGGATTGTCAATTTCAGAACAATATATATACTCCTATCCATCTTGAATGTCAAATTGAATTTTGTTATTCTTTTTAGCTTTAAATTTAATTATTTACAACGAATGACTTACCTCTAGTTTGAGGTCAAAGAATACTATGGAACTTCTAAATAGGGTTGCTATTTTAAGTTTTTCTTGAAATAGTAGAAATATGGACACTGTTCCCAGGTCTCTTTATTAAGATTGTAACTTATCTTAGTTTTTCTAGTTTTTTTATACATCTTAATATGTACTTCTGTTCATGCTACTTCACCTTCTCAAATTATACCAGAATATGTTTTATCTGAATTCAATATTTTCTCCTAAGTCATTGGCCATCACATCTAATTTTCTTTGTCTCCTTGATTATTTAATTACATATTAAAATCTGATATCATTTTTCGTCTATAAAACTATTTAGGCATGTAGTGGTTCTACCTTCCCCTTATCTTCTCTGTTGCAAAACTTATTTTTGTGGCTTTCATTTCTGCAGGCAGATGTGCTGAAGGCAACCCTTGCAACAGATGCTGTTATAGGAACTACAGTGAGTTTAATTAGTATTATATAATATAAATGCATTAATTTCATATCTAATCAATTCTTTGTGACTAAAACAGACATGCTTTGCTTAAGTTTATGGTGCACTTATGCTATTATGTTTTTGGTAATGACATGGCAGAAATTTCATGACAAGTTTTACATAAAAAAAAATAAAAAAATTAGATGCTTCTGCTATTTCATAAGCGTTGGTGAATCATTTTGTGCTCATATCTGTAATACAGGCCAGTGTCCACACACCTGGAAGTGGATATGTTCTGCTACATCACGTGATGGGTGAAACTGATGGTGAACGTGGGATTTGGTCGTATGTATTTACATAGCTGCTTGATGTATATATTGTGTGTCACAAGAATGCCATACTGTAATTTTTCTGTTATATAGTAATTTGAAATCTATTATGTGGAAATAACTGTGTATTACAGGGATGTTGATCTTCAGAAAACAATCAGTGTGATGTGTGGTGAAATCTTTATGTTAGTGTGACGCTTGAAATATCTAATTTTGGACTTAGCTTTTGGGCCAATTCGTAATCTAACATGGAAGAGAGTGCCATCAATAGATCCTATCCTAGATCTCCCTGTCATGTGAACCTGTTAAAAATACCCCAATCCATACTAATGAATAGAGATTTCATGTATTTTTCCAGATTATTATTGCCCATTATATGTCCAGATACATTAATCTGAAATTGCTTTCCTAACAAAAAATTCTGTTTTTTGGCATTGAAACTGATAACAATGAGTTAACCACTCTGACTTGTTTTGTATAAATATGCGACATCATAATCTGAACTCTCTGAGACAATAGGTGTACCATTATTCCTTGTAGATATGTTGAAGGTGGGATGGGCTCAGTATCTACAGCTATTGGTAATGCAGCTAGTGAAGCAGGGGCTCATATTGTAACTAATGCTGAGGTATGTATTTAAAGCATCCTTCCAGTTGACTCAACATTGTCTTGAGCTGCATTTTGTGGGACAGCAACAACAATAAATGCTGTATCTGTGCTGATGCATATTATGATGGTTGGTAATGAACGAGCAGAAATGGGGAAGGTGTAATTTGTGATTAATTGAACTATTTTCCATCTTGATTACTTATTCAAATCTTGTCAAAGCCCTTTGGTCCCTCCTGGTAGTCACCCCATCAACTTTTTCCTTGGTTGTGTCTGTTTAGTCTCAGCTAGCCATGTAGCAAACAAAACCCTCCACTAGTTGGTAGCTTTGAGTTTCAGATAGTTTGTAAAGTAAAGCTCATGATTTTCAGATGATTAAATGGCTTGCTGGGATGCATTTCTCTTATCTTCTTAACCTGAGGTTACAAATGCCAGCTTTCTGGATGGAATGTCACCTAGTGCTTTCAAGTCATTTTCTTTTGGTTAACATATCATTTTCTTTTTAATACATGTTGAGTAAGTGTGCATCAAGTCTCTTTTTCAATTTCTGGAATGTGCAATTATATGAATTCTCTTGCAATATTGACTAAATGATTTTATTTCATGAAAAACCTTGAATTTATGATGCTCCAGTGATTGCCCTAGCACTTCCGGGATTTGGCTTTAATCATCATTTATTTTTGTATAGGTGTCAGAGTTGTTACTTGAAAACTCTAGCACCGTCAGTGGGGTTAGTATACTTTTGATTTACCCCTTTCAAGATAAGATCATATGAATTAGATAATGAGGACATGGCTTATATTATGTAGGTAATGCTAGCAGATGGTACAAGGGTGTATGCTTCAGTTGTCTTATCCAATGCTACCCCGTACAAAACTTTTATGGTAAATTCCTTTACCTGCTTTGTTATTTTATATTTACTAGGAGGAACGTGCAGGATGATGTATTAAAAGTTAATCAAGAGAAACATGTAGAGACTAAAATGATTTTATAGATTCTGGTATTAATACTAGGTTTTTGCTAATCTGACACAGGAACTAGTGCCTAATAATGTTCTTGCTGATGATTTTACTCGTGCGATCAAGTTCTCTGACTACAGCTCTGTAAGCCCCTTTATTACTTTTTATTTGGCTATCATCAATCTTCTGTCACTGAGTTAAGTAGATATCTAAAATTAAAATGTGTAGGAAGCAGACCTATACTTTAATGCCCATTTTGCACTATAGGCCATCCTTGAGGAATGTTGACACAAATGATGAAAAATCACATCAACAAAAGAAACTTGATTTAAAATAATCAGGTGAGAAAGCTGTCTTAATATAAACAACAGAAGACAACAAACTGCCTTCAGCAATTTATCTTTTTACTTTAGTCAACCAAATTTTAATAGATCATGAGAGATGGAAGTTCTATACTACTCATCTACTTACCAAACCCTCCATGTAACAAAAGACAGCACAAGAATTTGATAGTATATTTCTGGTGTGGGAAATCTTACTGATTTTCAGACTAAGGCTTAGTTGAGTTGAGTATTTCTGGTGTGGGAATCTACAGACTGAGGACAAAGCTATAATCATGAATGTGACTGGGAGGAAAAGCGGAAAAAGTAATTTCTTGGGGTGCTTCTTTTTCTAAGTACTATTGCTTAATTACTTTCTTGTATGTTATTATCAACTTGAACAGGGCACGACGAAAATAAATGTAGCAGTTGATAAACTACCTGAATTTCAGTGCTGCAAGTTAAGTCATCCGAACTCTGGTCCACAGCATGTTGGCACAATTCATATAGGTTCAGAGAGGTAGACTATGATTTCATCATTAATTTATCTTCCAGATTCCTTTTTTTTTTTTTTTTTTTTGGTGGTAAAAACCGGGCCAAAGCCCATCTTTTAGGATGTATGCCCTCTTGTTAAAGTGTATATTCCTTGAGAATAAAGTGGGTGAGCATAGGGACGTGAAATCAAAATTTGTTATTCTGAGCCCTAAGAACTGGTAAGCTGTACCTCAGTAGTCATTCTGCATCTAGAGGAGTTTGCTGAGGCCTTTTCCAACCTTTTACCTCATTTTTGAGCCTTGGAAACTGCAAAGGGTTTTATCACCCCTCCTTCCCCTCACTCTATTCCCTGGCTTGTGCCTGGGGTTCTTCCATCTGACCAGGAAAAGAAAGTTGGGGCATAATAGTCCTACCCTGAAAGAGAGTTCACAAACTCAACTCAAAAGGGAAAATCGCTGCAAAAATGCGTGTCATTTGTTTCGAATGATAGTGCAGGGCATAGGCTAAACTTAAAATGATAATTGAAATATAAATTACAGGAGTGTATGTGTTAAAAGTTTAGAGGCATATTTAAGTTTCTTTACTGTGTCATATAACCTGTTTAGTTTCTTTCTGCTTCTTTTTTATTTGGTATTGCTTTGGCTGAAGCATGTAGTTTACCACCTTTTTGTGTCAATATAATGCTCTTTGCCCTTCACAAGCTACATCATTTCTTAACTTTACCTTGAATGTTAAATATACTGGATTCTGGTAAATTCCATCAGTTTTCCCTATTCATTTAAAATTCGTTTTGGGACAATAAACAAATTTTATTTTTGTTGCCTTGCATGCGTTCTGTCACTCCTTTTTAAGTATGGAAGAGATTGACTCTGCTTGTCAAGATGCTGTCAATGGAATACCATCACGAAGACCAGTTATCGAGATGACAATTCCCTCTGTGCTGGACAAAACTATTTCTCCACCCGGTAGTCAACTTCACCTTTGATGCTTGACATGTTTTTACAAAACTTAAAACTTTACATTTAATTTATTTGCTGTTACAATTTTGTTTAATTCATTTGCTGTTACAATATGATCTATGATCACTATATATTGTTAATAAAGTTTATTGTTTTCCTTATAGGTAAACATGTGATCAACTTGTTTGTGCAATACACACCCTATAAACCATTAAATGGTGGCTGGGAAGATCCTGCTTATAGAGTGAGTTTTATTTTGGAATTTGTAGTCGTCTGTTATAACTTCTAGATGATTATTACTTTTATTCATTTATATCATTTTTCAGCAATCAGAATTTCTTATTTTAATGAATTCCTTGGCTTGTTCCACACCGGGACCTGAATTACTTCTGACTTTTTTACTTTACTAATACATGAATTTTTATGTGAAGTTGTGCATTTATTCTAATTGATCCTCATTTGCAGGAATCATTTGCCAAAAAATGCTTCAGTTTGATTGATGAATACGCCTCTGGCTTCAGCACATCAGTTATTGGTTATGACATGCTGACTCCGCCAGACCTTGAAAGGGAAATCGGTTTGACAGGTATTTCATTGACTAATCATTGCATCAAAAGTCCTCAAGTCAATGTTTTTTTTTTTTTTTCATTTTCTTTTGGGTGGGGGAGAAGAAAATGAAGTTCATTTCTCTGGCAACTGCTACAGAACTCAGAAAGTCCCTGATTCTTAAATTATGGAAATATCATTAAAGTTGCCACAAATCCTGATTCTCATTGACTTGACAGGTGGCAACATCTTTCATGGTGCTATGGGATTGGATTCCCTCTTCCTCATGCGGCCTGTAAAAGGATGGTAATGTTTACAATTTCCAAGCATAGAACCCCCTCTCCGTCTCTTATAACATGTAAGTTACAAATAATCTGAGTATGATTTTGGCATGTTGGATTTAAAGGTCAAACTATAAGACTCCACTTAAAGGGCTGTACTTGTGTGGAAGTGGAGCGCATCCTGGAGGTGGAGTGATGGGTGCACCAGGACGTAACGCTGCACATTTAGTTCTTAAGAATGTCAACAAGCCACTAAATGACATTTCCATATAGCTCTGCCGCCCTCACTGTTTGGAAAATCTTGTTCTTGTGTAGGCTGTACCTACGATGCTCCATTTAGGGATTGGTCTGCAATTTTGCATCTTTATAAAAAGTATCAGAAATTCAATAGGAAACTGGTTCGGAATCTATAGATACAAATTGTATGCCTCGTGTCCTGAAGCAGTTAATTACATAGCCAGATAGAGATGATTAGGCCTGGGGGTGTGGTATTCATTCTGGTCTTTTTTCCTTTTTGGTGCTGGAAAAATATTCCTATTGCTTTGAATTTGAGATTTTTACAATTGTTGATGCTGTTATGGATTACGAAGGAATATTATCCGGTAGCAATGAAAGTACCAACCAAGGGGCTTCAAAAATCAAATTGATAATGTTGCACGTCACCTGTTAGTAGAGCCAAATCAGGGCTGTCTCTAACCACATTACCGAGTATTATGCAGAGCGTTCCAAACAGTTCAATTGAAACCACATTACCGAGTCCCCCAACCAGAAACAGACTTTGGGACAAGGTTGATGGCATTTGAGGTTGTCTCTAACCTGCATCATGCATAAGCAGCACCCAGAATAAATGTATATCCACATCAACAAACATAAAAGAATTACAGAATACCAATCAAACAACTATAATAAGGACAAAATTGCACGAGAGAGAGTGTACTTCGATATTTCTTCAATAGCCTTCATAACCTCAGTTGAACTTACTTCCAACACTTGGCCCCCAAAGACAATTTCGTCTAGGACAGTGTGGATCTGCAGAGAATTATGCCAAGGTTAGTTAAACGTAAATTACAGGATGCACATGCTGAAATGCAAAATCTGCAGCTTATGCAAGCATCCACATTTCCCCCCTATATGCCAGCTTTGGTAGAGCAAACTCTAATGCCTGAAGAGCAACATTGACAAACATAGTTGTCCAAATAGATCAGAAGTATAAGATAAATTAAAGACATGCTCCAAAGTTAACGATATAATAGTGATGTGATTACGGGGACATAAAAGGCCCCTTAAAAACAAGTAGTATTTCCAGATACAACCTCCAATATATAAACTTATCACTTCTCCTGCATGCCAGTAAACACCTTATTACAAGCAGATATTTTGGGCTCAAAGTTCAGAGCAAGAAAATACAGATGAAATACTCAATTTGTTGAGTTAACTAGGAAAAATGAAGAATTGACTTGAAGTAGAGTCAAATATAATGCCTCATAATAGTAAAGTAATATGTCAACCTTGCAGCAGAATCAAACAATTCCCCACAAGTACAGGAACATGTTCACCAGAGCATCAGCTAGTGTTTAAAAATTGTTGAGCATTTTTCTATACAAACTATCCAAAAGTGCTGCAGTTATAAGAAACATCACCCATCCATGCACCATAGCTTCAATATAAACAAAAATATATATACTTATCAAAAGAATTATAAGTTACAAGTAAATTTTAACCAGTGAATTAAGGACAGTTATTGTAAGTGAATAGCAAAATTTTACAACCTTGCTATAATTGAACACTACGTCAAGCTCGCATACATTTTTGAAGCATTTGTCCAACGTTTCCACAAAAACTGAAGGCAGAAAAGCCCAATGTTAGTAAATTGTCCAACCAAAGCAGCAATCCAAGCAAGAGATATAAAGGAACTACGCACTGTTAGCAGAAGTGTGCTGTATCAGGTCTATCTCATCATAAGAAGCAATAAAAATTAAGATGGGCCAATAAATCATGGATTTATATGCTTTAAGAAAAACCATTTACACTAGTGACTCATGCATTGGGACCTTCTATGAAAGATTTTACAGAATCTGGGCAGAATAAAACTTCAAACTCCAAATCATCACAAAGACATTAAACTTGATACTTAATACCAAAAAAACTTTGCAGATTTTCTCACATAAGATTTTGGCAGTAGTAGTCAATACCAAAAAATACCATCATGTTAGTTGTCTTCATTCATAGTATTTGGGAAGTGATGCCATATTAGGATGACCAGTTCATATTACTTTTTAAAATCTCATGTCAGTTAATGTTTACTTCACTTTAATTGAATGTTGCAGGAAGCTGTCAACCTTGTATTATAGCACTTAAGTAGATAGTGAGTAGGGACTACAACCTACTGGTTCTTCCTCAGTCTTGCATCTTAATATTTTATACTTTACATGCATTTTCAGGTTATCTGCAAACATCTCTAAGAAATAACATTAAATTCATTGAAATTTATCATTTAAAAGGATTTTAAAAAAATTCCTCCAGGTTAGTACATGAGCATAACTGTCTAGCACATACCACTTAATACTTTTTCCCAGTAACATCTCTTACTTAGTGCTTATCTTGTTTGATTCCCCCACCCACACCGATCTCCCAAAGAAAAATCAAAACAAGAAAAGACGCATAAATACTCCCTATTTTGAGATCAACCAAATCAAATACGTTAGTTTGTTCAGTATCCTACAACATGCAATATATACGTGTGTGTGCATGTATATTAATTTGTACCCAACAAATTCGCAGTAATCATACCACTAAAAAAGTTGCTGGATCTTCTCGCTTTGAACACTTCCATTGGATCCCAAAGATATTTTAGGGACACAAATGACAACAGAATTGGTAATTGAGGAATTACCTTGTATTAAGTCGAGCATAGCAAGCTCATTTTCGGAACTATCAAATACAACCGCAAAATATAAAGTTGCAAAGTGCTTGTAGACGAGGCGTGTATCCTGCAGGAGCAAGAAACATAAGATTTCATTTATTACAACAAAGAAGCGAAAAGTTTCTTAGACAAATCTCTAGCATGTAATAATATAGAAGTTCCAATAGTTATTCATCACTTATCAAATTAACTAAACTGTTACATACACCACCCAAAATCAACAAAATGTGGCAAGTCATGTACTGAAAGCAACTAAGTCTTTACCAAAAAGGAAATGGAATTTTTAGCAAGCTACATAGCCACAATAATCTCTTTATCTCCACCAAAATCTTTTACACTTATATAATAGTGTAACGTAACTAGATACCTGAGAAGTAGGGCTTGTACAGAATTTAGAAAAACATTGAAATTAGAGAACGAAAGCTAGAAGGCAATACCTGACCGAATATAGACTCAGTATCCACGAAATCGCTTACGTTCTCAGCTCTACTGCATATGACTGTAACAACCATCAAAACCAGAAAATTCAATGAATATAAAAATTAAAAGAAATCCCTAGTAACGAATTGAAGTGTTATAGATTTCAAATATCAGTTAAAACTTCAACCAAAAAGTGTGATTCAGTGCAGAAACTATAAAATTATCAGCAATCTAAAGACTAGACGACCTGAGAAAACACTTCGTATAAGCTCCTGTTGCTTCTCCACAGGCTGACCTCGCAGAACCAAAACTCAGGCCGATGATCGAATAAAATGAAAGCAAAATCGTGAAGACAATGAAATAAAAATTCCAACCTGAAAATCGTAGAATTTGGCGAGGCGAGGCTTTCCTTGCGTGTTCATCACCAACACTGCCTGTATCATCCTTGATCTCTTTCCTTCCTCTCAAATCTCAATGGCTCCTGACGACGCTCAAGAAGTGTCGTCAAAGAAAGTCTCTTAACACAGAGCTAGCAGGGGCCTCTTTATGGATGAATGGATAACTAAAATTTGTTGTGAACCGGGTCACGAAATCACCAAGAAACAAACCGGGTTATGGACTACTATGACGTCATAATTTTTCTTTGGTCTTTAAAATTTCCTCAAATTTCGATTTAGTCCTAATAGTATGAGCTGAAGCGGGGGTGGAAAAGTAAATTTACTAGCTCTCTATATAAATTCCGTGCCAAACAAGCCCTAACATAACAAAGCAACTAAACAGAGTGGAAAGGATTGGACATGGCGACGGAGACGGCGTATCCTTAGAGTCAAAGTTATTGATAATGGCCGCTCAAGATGACAATGACGAAGACATAAACCCTATCACTATGATCTTACCTGATGGCCATAACGATGTTGGAGCAAACAGCTTGTCTTCCATAATACAAGAAGGTAAACAGGAGCAACAGAAGCACTTCCTCCCTTCGATTAACTCAACGGTTGTGATTCGACAGCTCCCATCTGAAGGCATAGGCTTCCAGCTTTGGCCTGCAGCCACCACTCTCGTTTCTCTCCTCGATCAATACCGTTGTGACGTAGCTGGCAGCACTCCACTCTCTCCCGCCCTCTCCGCCTTATCCAACGGCTCGAATAGTCGTCCTCTCTGCATCCTCGAGCTCGGTTCCGGCACAGGCATGGTAGGAATCGCCGCCGCCATCACTCTCGGCGCGAATGTCACGGTCACAGACCTTCCTCACGTGGTTCCCAATCTCCAATTCAACGCGGATGCGAACGCTAGCATTTTGGCTGAAAACGGTGGTACAGTCTATGTGGCACCACTTAGGTGGGGACATGCTGAGGACGTGGAGCTGATTGGGCGGGAATTTGATTTTATTCTAGCATCGGATGTAGTGTATCACGACCACCTTTTTGATCCTTTGCTCCAGACGTTACGCTTGCTGTTATCGGACGGAGTTGGAGTTAGAGTTGCAGAGAGAAAGACTGGTGTTTGTGATGGCCCATTTGAAAAGATGGAAAAAGGAGTCGGTGTTTTTCAAGAAGGCGAAGAAGCTTTTTGAAGTTGAGGTTTTACACGTTGATAGGCCCAGCCAAGGGTCAAGGACTGGAGTGGTTATTTACCGTTTTGTTGGGAAGGGTCAGAAGAAGTCAATCCATCCTTAACAAATGTGGTAGATTTGACGGTCTTTGTAGATTTTTGGGGTTTTAAGTTTTTGCTGTTTTATGTTTCGGATTTTTTCTTACCAATGGTTTTTGGAAGAATTCCAAACAGCCTGCCTTTTTCATCGTTTAGGGACATGTTGTTTCCATTCCTGTGCGGTCCATAGCTAAATTCAAACAAAAATTGTACTTGTACAGCTTTCCAATGAGATTCCTTGCTTGGATTGGCTTTCCGTAAATAGAAATAAGTTTCCAAGGAAATACTTACTTCGTTCAACACTTGCAATAAACAGGGCGTGAGCCTCACGAACACTTTCCAATATATTTACAAACACACAAAAAGAAAGAAAGAAAAAGTTACAGGGAAGAGAAATCAAGCCCTTCACAAACAAAAACAAGAATATTACAAAAAAGTAAAAGAAATAAAGGCCTGGTAGCTCGATTATGCTGGAGGTAGAAAAATCTCAATTGTTTACCGGGCTTAACTGTAAGTTCAGCTCCCAACCTGGATATTACTGTAAATCCCAAATCTATGCATCATTGCTGTGTTGTCCAGATTTTTATGCTGAACTTTTTTATTTCATCAATTATGAATTATCGCTTCCTTAGAGCAGAGCCTTTGCCGACAGCTTTCATACTCTGAGAATCTCTAAAGCAAACAAAGTGCACAAGAGTTTTCCCGTTGGGATAGACTGCAAAAACGCTGGTCCCTATTTTCTTATTGCAGAGAGAGCACATGCTATCACTGGTAACCTTAACTACCGCTTTCCTCTGATTGTAGAGTTCATCCTTCACCTGTTTCACACAATGATATTTCATAATTTGGGTAAAGTGAGAAACCCTGTTTCACACACTTCCGGACTTAAACACAAGCTAAGAAAACAAAGCTGAATCATCACTTGAGCCTTGAATTAACAAAGTACAAGAATAAGAAAGTACTTGAAAGTAAGAGTACAGTCACACTCAATTGAGTCAGTTGATTAGCAACAAGTTTTAGCTAAAAATATTTACTGTACAACACCCACCCACACTAAAAAAAAAAAAAAAGGAACAAGAACAAAAATTCATGATATATGCATACCTGAAGGTTCTCACTCTGTCTCAAACTCTTGATCACTGAACAATTCCTGTACGCTTCACTAGATTTTCGCAGAAGAGGGTCCAAGAAAAGGAAGCAAGTTCTGCATATAATTTATGAAATGACAAACTTTAAAGTAGAGAAACATAACAGAAGTCGATTAACTAGAAAAACACTAGGCGCATAAAAAGTATGTTTTTTTCCATTCACAAACATCCACAAAAGAATAAGTTGTGCCACAGAAACACAAGTCTTACTTTGGTAGATCAAACATCAATATCAAGAACAGACACAATGATCTAGACATGAGAGCCCATTATACTTACAAGAAGCCTGCTTAGACCAGGTTATGCATTTAATCCCTATTATATCATGTTATAACAAAAGCTACAATAAAATATATACCACATTCCCCCTCCCACCACACCACCCCCCCCCCCCCCCCACCCCCCAAAAAAAAGGCAATATAATGCCAACATAACTGATACCTGTAGTTTGGTTTCTCTTGGTAAAAGTTTCAGGGCCTGAGCACCATTTATTCTATCCCACCTGCTACTCAACAAATCAAGGACCTCATCAAGCATGATTGCAGTCCCTCCTTCCTCAATTGGTTCATCCGCATCACCATCACTCTTGCTACTATCAGTACTGCTCAGACTGACTCGCATGTCCTCAGCACCCTCTATAGCAGCAATTTTCTTGGCTCCACGGCCTCCTTTAGTTTTGACTGACACCACTGAGCCAACCTTTGGAATGGGCGGATTCTGAGGTGATAATAGATTTGTAATTCTCTTTTCAAAATTATTGGTTGTCCTCCGAGGATTCAAATAGATTTGCAGAAGAGTTAAGTATATATTGCCAGTAGATTTTACAGATGGCTGATGAATTGCAGTCTCATAGACCCGATCACAATAAGACAAAGCCAGCTCAGGAACATGAAGCTACAAAGGAATGTATATTCATTTACTCACAGAGAATTGACTTGCATTATGAAAATTTACAGAGTAAGATAATGAAAACCTCATTGAACATATCTCAAAAAAATTGGGAAAGAGGATAACTTGTACCAAAAATACCTTATGAACATACAGAGATAAGGCTAGCTCATGTTGGTTCATTTTTCCCAACAATATTGCACGCTCTTCATATAAAGCATCAGCCGGAAGACGTTTCAACAAAGCCTCTGGATTATATCCTGAAATACCCTCTAAAGCAGACAACAATTTTTTCCTCGCTGGGCAGTGAACTTTCTCGTCCCATTTAAGTTGAGAACTTAAATCTGCATGCCAATCAAGAACTTCGGAGAGATAGATATGTACCTAGAATTGCACCACATTAAAAAGTGAATACAGACTACATAATTGATTTAAAATTGAACACTTTCAACCATGTTGACCACAAAGCAGTAGGGATTGGTGTTCAGAATGTTTTGACCGAGTATTGAGAACCATTGAATTTAGATGCAATAGATCTTCACCATTTCATTTTGCAAATTCCCAGAGATCCCATTCTCATCCATTGCTAGCATAAGTTCTAGATATCTGCCCTGCATGCTTGGAGCATGTTGCTTCAAATATGAGTTCACCAAGTCTGCATGGAATATTTCCAGACAGAAAGAGCTCAATAGTTTGTGTAGGACAGCTTTCGAGAACAAGCATTGAGAACTCCAGCACAAGCATGGGGTCAGTCCCACAAAGAGGCTGCATCAGAAAATCAGCAAACCAATAAAATTTCAACTTCTGAAGATCACCAACATGAAATTTTGCCCAAGTACAAGTAAACGATGAAATTGGATGCTATTAGACATTATAAAAAAAATTATTTAATTAGCCAGAAGCAACACCTTTTACAACATCATCCACTATTAGGATAAGTCAGTACATGAGCAAAATACAAAAAAGGTGAAACATTGGAAGGCCCTCTAGAGAAATTGATGTCACCACTCACCACTTCACTGCTACAGAACAAAGTTAAGCTGATAGCAGCACTTACAACATCTCCCAGTGAAGGCTGTCAAGTAAAGCAGACTACAAATCCCTTTCCATAGACTTTATAGAGTTAGCAGCTACATGTTGTAAATTATCATTCATAATAAGCACATCAAGAATAATGTGTTTGTCTTGTATCTGGTTGGGCCAAAGGTTCATGGTGCGACCCGTTATATAATTACGACCTGAAAAATAAGTTTTAGTTCACGAAACGGAAGAATAGTTAGCTTTAGGGTTTGATATATTTTTTTAGAGTTTTCGAGTCATACACTTATATTTTCTCCAAAAATAGAATAGTGAATTTTGATATCTCCAATGAGGACATAAGCTAGATTGAGCCGAACAGTCAGTACATCTTGTGTTCTTTCTTTTGCTTGTTTTTGTTTTTCAGTTTTAGATGCCATCATATTCTCACATCTGTTTTAACAAATTATCATACAGCTACTATCTGATAACCAATTCTAGCATGGCAAATACTCAGGTAAACTAATAAGTCCCAACTACTAACCTATATAAAGTATAAACAACTCTGATGAAACTTATCTACCAAATAAGTATACCTTGAGATATTCGATAATCAACTCAGGCTTAAACCTGTGTGTATTGTCAGATAGTGATCGGTTTGATCTCAACTCTTCCACTAATTTATGAAGAAGTTCAAGAGCTTCTCGGTGCATTGAGTTGCATCTATAAAGTTCTAATAAAGCGACATGATGGTTGCTTTTCATAAGAATCTCCTCGCATATCTTTAGATCACAGTAGTTAAGACCTCTCAGTAATTCTACAGCCGAGGAAGACTGCCCAGTAAGAAGAAGAGCTTGGATTAGTGCTGTATCCAGTATTGCTGCCATCTCCTGAGCACCTGAGCTAACAGGAAGGCTACCACGCCCCTGACAAACAATAATAAACTGAGTAAACTAACTATGACATCAAAAGGGGCTAGCAGGATTTCCAGACCACAACATATCAATCAGAATATTGAGATAGTAAGTGGTGCCAAAGTAGACACATATACGATGAAACATCCAAGTACTTGTTTTTGGAGAATAACAACTAATAAGCATGTTATGTTTAAATGCCAGGTATATCACCAATAAATATTGGCAATTTTTATATATGATGAACATAAATATCAATAAACAAATCCAATAAGAATGAACACTTTTCCTTATTTTTTGCCCTCCAATTGGCGCATGGCTTGCAAGTTTTAGCAAAGATGAACTAACAAGAATAGTAAAACAGAAATTCGGTTACCTTGTTTGTTTTCTTAAACCTGCTAGTGTTATATGATGCAAAGTTATCACCAACAGCATCTAAGACAACCTCCTCGGTTCTCTCAGCAGTGGCCTTCTCAACAACACTATATCTCTTCTTTTGCAAAAATTTTACAAGAGCCATCAGCGTATTATGGTTCATTTTCTTGGACTCGAGTGCGGAACCCTCATCAGATTCTGGCATATGTTGGGGTGATGATTCCATATCATCTGACATCCCAGATGAACCTCTGGAGAGGTATGAAGCATCCCAAGAAACGTCCATCAACTTCTCTGGCTCATGGATCACAGTTGTTTTTGGAAGGATAATTGATGGATATAAGGACAGCACATAAGTTATATCTACTTGAGATGCCAGAAAATGTTCCATGCTCTCCTCGTAGCTCCCATTATCAAAAAGATAGTGAGCATATCTGCAAAGTATTGAAATAACCTCATTAACTAAAGCATACCACTTAAGCATGCAGATCATGCATATATGAGAAATTAAACTAAACCACTTTTTACAAAGAATACGTAATAAAATTTACAAGTTTTTCACAACAAAAGGCTGGACAATGTTATTACCATGATCCCAAACCCAGACCAATTTATTTTCACAGTATAAAAACTAAGTTCCATAAAGATGATATCATACCCCCAAGAGTTCCCCAATGATCAACCCTTCCAACATTTCCATCCTTGAATCTAAGAACTTTTAAGACCTAAACTTCTACAGTTGTGATGCAAGACTGCAGACAACAACATCAACCATGGAGGAATATGATGAACTCAATATACAAGGGTATGATATTTATAGATGGAAACCTGATCTGCAAGAAACTCGACATTCCAAAAAGAAAATTGAATTTAAAAAAAATGAATGAAGGAAATTAGACATTAAATTAGTGACTTGTCCATATTTTTCTTTTATAGGAAATTACAACATAATGCTACATATTTACCTTATATGGATTGACCCCTCCTTTGCTGCTCGAAGACTTGAATCTTCTGGTGGAAGGAGCTTGCATAATGACAAAGCTTCTTCAAAGTTGCCAGATGCAGTCAATTGTACAATCTGCATGCAATTACAAATTTCTTACTTCAGGATAACACCTAAAGTAACTAGATAATAAGCAATGAAGTGACATCCAAATACAATCATATCGGCTGACCAAATAGTAGAGTAGCAATTTTTATTTTTCTTTAAAACTATAAACAACTAGGTTTTGTTAAAACATACCAAAATGATTAATCTGCTTTGCCAAGACAGCAATTCAACTACACTCTACTAAAACGTACTATGGGATAAGATTAGCACAAATACCTGGGCACCAAGAGGAATGGGGAAGAGGCCATAAACAGAATTTTCCAATGCAACTATCACAGTGTTTTTGCTTTGGCGAAGATGACGAACATTACGAAGAACAACAGTCTGTATCAATGAATACGGATCTCGGAGAGATCGAATCTGCAAAATCCAAATGTTATAAAATGAATAGTTTATAACTTCTTCGACAAACAAAACAGGCGGAATTTGTTATACCAACCAGTTAATTACCTCAACAAATCTCGGCAGTAGAGCTAAAGCATAGGGCTTCTGAATTACGACATTTGCAGGGGCCTCTGACCAACAAAGCCTACCTTCTGGAAGAAGCTTCCCATTTTGGTCTACAAAAACCCCAATGTTCTCCTAGGTGCAGAAAGAAGCACAGGTAACTTAACTAAATCAAGAAAGAACACATTCGATAGAAAAAATTAAATTTGGGAGCTTTCAACATTGAATGTTTTCAATAGAACATAACCAATTACATAAAAGAGCTCTTCCTCGTGATATCTGATTGACAACATCAGGAGGAGCCCCTGGTGAAAAACACCTACCATCCCAAAAGAACTTCTAACTTGGCCTACAGATTCTTCAATAGCAAAAAAGGAAGGACGGGTGATAAATTCTATCAAGTCACTGGTGTTTAAATTATGAAGGAATTAAGCGTGGTTCTTACAGAGGTTTCTAGTGTTGTAATAGCTAAGTACACAGGCATTATCAAACTCAACTAAATCTTGAAAAAAATGCCTGACACAATTTTTAGATCGATTATGCAAAAATGGTCTTTGTTATCGTGTATTGATGTGCCAAAATTATTGTCTAGAACACTACAATACATGTTCCAAGGAACATAATCATTGGAGAAACTATTGACATGAATATTCGAGCATCAAATAAACAACCCCTAAAACAAGCTTTGTACTAGTACATTTGTTTTATTCTATCCTTCATAATATCTCCTATTTATTATGCAAATGGTTACAACACATAATTGAAAGAATAAAATGGACTAAGGCACCAAGCTTCCAATATGTATGGACATTCACAAGTATGTGACTACTATCACATATGGAAACAAGGTTCCTGTTCAACAAGATGAGTAGGAAAGTTAAAGACCCCAAAAGAACCGGCCAAGAAGAGGAAACCTTTCCAAGTAGAAGTTCTCCAGAAGGAAGAGAGACCACTAAAGGTGGGGCTACTCTCCCAGGAAGTAAAGACCTCAGACAATGCACCATTTGTACAATTCAGTATTACATACTCTCTTCTGATTCCTACACATATATTTTCACCACACCAAGACATCGACTTCACCGTATCCGGAACACCAAATTCTTTCACCTCGACGAATCCCCTTCCACCTAGAAAAAAAAGTTCATTCGCAGCAGACATTTACAAAGTTGATATTGCACTGGAAAAAGCATGAAGAACTTAACCAGGTGACTGCTACCACAATTATCACCCAAAAATGGAAAAAAATAAAAATTAGGTGAATTCATGGAATTACTTACCGTCGTGTCTAAAAATACAGACCCTCTTTTGCCTCGCAAAGCACAAGTAGCCTCTTCTATCGTCCCAAGAGAACACATTGGCGCCCTTAGCTTTCGTGATGACAGCTATAGTTTCAAAACTAGGGATCCTATGAAACGCGATGGATTCAGAAAGTGACAGAAGTAGCTCTCTCGAATCCAAGACCTCCATTGACACCACAGGCTTTCCTCGAAAACCCAGACAAGTTTCTCTCAAGCACGTACGTTTCCTTCTGCAACTCCTCCGATTGTGTGCGGTAATCGGCAGTTGGGGACCGATCAGCGTCGGAGGAGTCTGGAGCATAGATTCGAAGAGATCCATCGGAACAGCCCAGAAGGAGCTTTGAGCCGTACGATTCGACAGCCTCGATCTTAGCCGGGCAAGCACTAAGGAGTTCGAATGAATCATAGGCGCTATGCACCATTTTGTCGTCCTTCCGCTTCCAACTTCTCTGATCGGTGAGTTTGAAGCAAAAGGTTGATGGGAAGGCCAATCATTTCATACGACGCCGTTTCATGCCTCAATCAGACATTTCACTCACCGGAACCACGTCCCGCGGTTTTTTGCGAAGGGGCTACGCTTCCATTACCCGTGTAACTGTGACTCTGACTGTAATTTACTGATAGTACAAAATTGAAACTATTGAGAATGAAATATTGTGAATTGGATAAATTATTAATTTTTATTATTTGATAGGCCAATGACAATAGTTATTTTAATTATTTCTTCATTTGAGATAATTTTTTCAAATATAAATTGATATAAAAATTATATTAAAATAATAAAAATATCTCTAAATAAGTAGTTGGTTAAGTAATAAAAATTTAATTTAATCTACAAAATTTATATATTTTTTAATATTTTATTAGCTAATTTTTAAATTTAATATATTTTTTAATTATTTATTTATCACTAATATTATTTATTATATTTTTTATTATTATTTCTTATTGTTATATTTTTTATTGATCTTTTATTTTTATTTTAATATTTTATGTTATTTAATTAATGATTTGTATATATTATATTTTATTATTTAATGTGATATGGAGAATATTTGTTCATTTGATTAAAATTAATTTATTTATAATATATTTTATTCAATATAAATTTTTTGTATTATATTTTTATTATTTAATTTATTATGAAGAGTGTTTTTTTCTATTGAATTCATTGACTTATTTACTTATTTATTTATTTACAAATTATACATTATTTTTATTTCATTATTTATTTTATGTAATATATAAATTATTTTTTATATTTGATTGAATTTAACTGATTTATTTGAACTATGAATGAGAAATTGCACCTCTATGTAGGTTTAATAATTTATATTTTATGAAATAAAAATATTAAAATGTAATGAGTACTCCGATATTGAATTCGTGTCAAATAAATAAATAATTATTTTGTGAACTTGTGTATAAAATATAATAATCATTATGGAGTACCAAATAACCCCTAAATGATTGGTTTGATAGTAAAAAAAAATGTGTAATTTATTTATTAATTTTTTGGATTCTAATTTTATTGAAAAGACAATGATAAGTAAATTTTTTAGTCCTTAGGTAGCTATTATAAGAGTGAAAAGCAATTCTTTTGTGGTCATTTAGGAGTTGTGAGAAATTAATAATAACATGAAGGGAGAAGAAAATAAAAGAAATTATTACAATTATTTTGTTGAGGTAGATACAAAATATTTTTTATTTAAGTGATAAATAAAAATAAAATATATATTTTTATAAATAAATTTTTAATTAAAATTAACAAATATTTAGTATAAACGATAAGAATATATTTATCATCATAAATAAAAATTATAAACAATAATATATTTTTTTTCTAACCAAATGCTTCCAATGTAGATGAATAATAAATAAACCTATTTAGAAAATTCCTACTTCAAAATATTTCCCAAACTAAAAGTACAGTATCTTTTCAAGAAATTAGATAATAAAATATGAAAAATTATTCGTATAGATTAATTCATATCAGATGTCAACTTTTTTTTTTATTTTTTTGTTAAAAGATGTCAACTTTGTTCGGGCATTGATTACAAATTTTTGTCGCTTGCAAACTGGACGGTGTCGTTATGTGTGAAACTGCGCACCCAAGTAGGAAAAAGAATACTACAAACTTTGAAGTGAGGACAATATCTGGACTCAGAGTCCGTGAGAGAAAAAAAAGAAAGAGCGAGAGAATGACGCTGGGTCTGATCAATGCGAACCCCGTGGTTCACGCTAAGAAGGAGAGAGTTGCTCGAACAGAAGATCCTCATGGCGACGATGCCGTTGATCCTCTTGATATTTATGATATCCTTTTTCTTTTCTTTTCTTTTTCACTCTTATTGATCCCTTTGGGCTGAGAAATTTGATGGTCATAAATTAAGTGAAGTTTTTAGTTTTATTAACTTTCTACTTGTAAATTTTCACACGCTTTCTCAGAAACCAAACGGGGTGATCTTCTTGTTGGTAGTTATTCATTTTCATATTGAAAAACTTTGTGATCCTTGACTTAATTAGTTAAATTTCGTGAGGGATATTAGGGATCCGGAGCACCCTTATTCATTAGAACAGCTCAGTGTTCTGTCTGAGGAATCAATTACTGTGGATGACAAGCTCGGCCGCATTCTGTAAGTCTTGCTGAGCTTTTTTTTTTTTTTTTTTTTAGAGCATAATTCAATTTCAATTCATTAAGAAACTACAGTACTAATTGATTTTAGATGCAGGGCTGGTGATTGAATTTTTATTTTTATTTTTTTTTCCTATTTGGGTGCTTAATTATCATTGGGTTTTGTTTAGGATTACTTTTACACCGACCATCCAGCATTGCAGTATGGCTACAGTAATTGGTCTTTGTCTAAGAGCTAAACTGAAACATTGTTTTCCTCCACATTATAAGGTCGGTTAATGCATTTTCGAGTGATAATCTTAAATTATCTTCTTTTTAATCTGCTACTTTTCTATTTGTTCAGTCATTCACTCATTTGGTGCATTTTTTATTCTCAATCATTAATCAATCAACCCCCAGTGGCCAGTTCTTCCCTTATATTTTAAGTTTGTTGTCTGGATAATAAGGTGAATATAATTAAAGAATGTATTATTGTTTTAATGTGTATGAACACAAGAAGCATATGCTTTTACAGTACTATATCTGGTGCCAGACTGCACAATCACCTTAGATTCAAGCATCTGTTATTTACTTCATTTGCTCTAGTTATTTAAATCCGCTTCCTGGGCTACGTTGATCCTTTTGCCTCGTGTTAATATCTTTATTTGTGATCTTGCTGTACAATAAAGAAGACCGTTTCTTTAAAATAGTTGAATTGCATCACTACAATTTCACTGCACTGTGTGAGAACTCTCTCCATCCAATAGCCTTTCCTTTTGTACGTTTGAATTTTGTGCATTGACATCCCTGTCTGTACTGATTGCCTTCTCATTATCTGATGTGTAGTTATTTTTTCATCCACTGTCTAAGCTATTCCGTTTTGTAGGTGGATATCAAAGTATCTCCCGGATCTCATGCAAATGAGGAATCAGGTAAAGTTAAACTAATCCTAGAAGACCATCTAAACTTAGAAATAATGCTTCTTCCCCTCCTAAGGGAAACTACTGTATACTTTTTATGCAAAATTAGAGGGGGCTCCGTTCACTTGGCATTGGAATGCTGAAACACAGTTCTTCTGAATTCTGATGCCAACTTGCCCAGGCCATATCAGGGAAAATCTCCACTTCTCTATACATCACCATTTTAACTAGAGCCAAGCACCCAATCTGAGAAGCTGAGTCGATTCCTTCTTTCTTGGGCTCAAGTTTAATGAGGATAAAAAAAGCATGACCATGCTTCATCAACGAAATGTTCATTTTCTTCTCCAGTTTCCCCCTACTCATGTCTCACATTCATAATCGATTCCCATCAATTTGTTTGATCATATTCGTTGCAGTTGGAAAAATATTTCTCCCCGTCTAGATTTTTGCAATCAGGCAACAATAGGAAAACATGATACTTGGTGATAGTTCATAATATTTATTGCAAGTTGATAGGATGCTAGAGGACCATAGGCACTGTTCCATGTGGTGATTCTGCAGTAACTACAAATAGGAATGTCTAGATTTTGTTATGCCATCATTAATGAACTAATGGTTTTCTGGTGGGAATTTCGTTGGCTAACTATTGTTGATTCCCATCAATCAATTGGTGGCCAACTAAGACTAAAGTTTCATTTTTTTTATTTTTTGTTTTCTTAATAGTTGAGTTTCCATTATATTATACATATGACCTCCTTAGCTTTACCCATCTTAATGTCAACCCAAACTAAGATATTCTGCAAATTTTCCTTCTTGTAGTTAATAAGCAGTTAAATGATAAAGAAAGAGTTGCTGCTGCCTTGGAGAATCCCAATCTTCGCCAACTCGTGGATGAGTGCCTCTACTCCAACGAACTGTGAAGAAGTACATATGTTTGCTTAGTTGGTTAATACCTATTGTAAAGGTTGTTGAGAAAATGCACTATGAAATAACTGTATTATTATGACCTTGTTATACTGGATCTAATTTGCTTTCCCCCCCTTTCACCCAGAAAAGAGCATAAAGAAGAAAAAAGGTGATTCGCTCTACAATCTTTGCGATGCTGAATTTCTTCTTTGACATAGACGTGGAGCTATTATGTAGAAAATTATATCATTTGAGAAATACTATGTATGCCATTATATATGCACATATATGTAAGTCTGTTGGTAGCTAATATCAAATTTTCGGTAAGATATTCCATCTTTCTGATACCGATCCAACTATACCACTACTGGAGTTGAAATTAGGCCTGCATTTATAATTTTACAATTTTATCTGTAGGTGCTGAATCTGGATGACGCAAAATAACAAAATAATCGACTAACTTCTCTTCAAAAATCAAGTCAGGTGACATCAAAAAATGCATTAGTTCAAACCGCAAGAATTCTCCACTAAATGCAGCTCAACAAATTTATTAACGGATGACAGAAAAAGAAGGTTAATAATGTACACTTTCCTTGAAGTTGAGGTACATACAGTTTCTACTTGTGGTTTGTTGGTTTCAAGGTTTGGTTGCTAACCAAATTAACACAATCCAAGTTCAAAACTACCAGCGACCTAAGAGCTACATACAAAACAACTACGATGATTGAAAAAGGACGAAACATAATGGTTAGCTGGGCACATAAGCACTGAATGTTTGTTACCCTAATCAATTAGCCACCAGAATATTAACTGTCCAGGCTGCAGTATACATTTTCTATAGCTTCTTACCAACTATGTTAGGAAGACTTGCTTAGCTAGCTACAGGCGCAAGGGGTATTGGTTCTGGCACCACCTCTTCTCCGTAATGCCCATTCAAATTGTGGAAGGTCTGCTCATCAACTCCCCAGAACTTGGCAGTTTTCACATCGTCCTCAGCCATCAATCGTGAGAACTCCTCATGGTCATATTTCATGGTGGCTTTTCCCCCAAATTCATTGGGAAGATTTTCAATGTCGAAGAATGATTTCATGATCTCGATGCTGTCCTTGTCTTTAGGGTAAACAAACTTCACCTTCTGGGATGTTTTTGGGTCCAGAAAGTACCTGACAGCCTATGAATATGAAACTAGAAGGTTAGTCAGATGAAGTGGATTGCTGTTAAAGCTATACCTATAACTCAAATTTGTCTGCAGTTTATGGAAAATTGCAAAGATAATACAACCAGTAACATAGCCAGTTGACTTAAATGCACAAGAGGACAGAAGAGAACTCGTCCCAGATTCTATCCACTTCTCTACTATTACCTCTATCCCCTGACCTTCAAAATGCTTGATGATTAGGGAATTTCTACTAAAACATTTTCATAGTAAAAGCAGAATAGATAAAGCTTGTGTGGCTAGAGAACAAACCTTCCAGAAAGCCTGAAAAAATCTTGGTGGATTATAGAGAAATGCAGCACCAAGCCTCTCAGGGTAGTGGTTCTGTAAAATGTAAATTATGTCACGGGCTGTTTTTACTGAGACATTTGTGTTCAGTGAAAATCCAGTGTAGTCTATCAACCATGCCATTTGTTCTTGACCTTCAGGAAGATTTAAGATAGCATTTTCCATAAGGTAGACTAAATGCCTAATATTGTTTTCTGGTGATGCTGTGTTCTGACAAATTGGTCAAACGAAAAACGGCAAAGGGAGTTAAAAGGTTGAATTACATGACTTCTAATGACCGCGTATAAAGCTAATAAAAGAAAATCTTAGCAGTAACCTGCATCGCTGGCCTCATTATAAGCACAGTCCTCCCAAGTTGATCATGAAACTCTGCCCTGGAGACTTTGCCTGTTTCACCTTCATGTGCTACTTCATGCTGGAATATATGGGATATTATCCAGTTGCAAGTACAGACCTTAAGGGGCTTTCTTTTGTGTGTGTGTGTGTGGGGGGGGGGGGGGGGGTGGTTGTTTGGAATTGGTAGAAAAAAAAAAAAGACAAAGTCATCATCAGGTGATAACCTCAGATATGGGCCACATGGCATGCTACTATGCTGATGGTGAAAGAATGCTGAAATATAGGATATTATTTTATTTAATTGTAAGTGCAGACATAAAGTTTTTCTTTTACTAGAAATAAACAAATATAAGCATCACCAGATAATAACCTCAGATATCATATGCATATTAAATTTGAAAATGGTGAAAGAATAAAGATAAATTGGAGCTAACATACAAAATTTCAAAACAAAACCAAAAAAAATTGAAATAATTGTGTTTGCCTCTCAATTGTGATCCTTTTTGGAACTTAGATGCATCATAATGTTGACCTGTTATTCTACTGAATACTAGCAAGTATACCAACTGATCTGAGAATCATCTTACGCGAATGAAATGCCATATTTAAAGGTGAAAAATAAGATAGAGGAAAAATGTGTTACGTAAATGGAGTGTCTTCCATGAGAATAAGAGGAATCAACAATAAAGTGATGCATTAGCCTAACACCAGTTATATTTGGGTTAGAAAAGATGATGTACTCAATAACCTTTGGAAGATTATGAATTCATATGCGCCCCAATGAAGTAAAAATGAAAGCCAAAGATGAATAATTTTGGCATACCCAACGAATTTCCTCAGGTTTATAACTTGACCTCCACTTTAGTGTCTCTTCTATCATCTTCTTGGACTTGTCAACATTCCAGTTGCGTGCTTCTAGATATCTCCTCAAGCATGCATCCATGCAATACTTTGAACCACGTCCTGACAAGGGCCCGAGAGCAGCTCTGAGTTCGGTCACCTGCTTGGCAATGCGGCTCACTTAGTGCCCATTTCTTTCTAATACAATATAAAACATTGTCCTAAACACATTGAATACAAGATTCATGAATGTATAAATTGTGTTAAACATGAAAATTGTAGCTTTCAAGACATTGCTGTCTGAACATCCTTCCACAATGACAAACTAAGTCTCTTCCCATCATTCTTGCAAGATGCACAGAAGACAAGATGGCATATGCTCAGATGTTACCAGCTACTATAATGTGTAGCATTTGTCAACATTCAGTAACCAAGCTCAGGGCTGCTAACTGGAAACTGACTATAACAAAGAGGGCATCCAAGATGCAATAAGTGTTTTACCTTTGCATCCTGTTGAGAAGAGTCATTCTCCTGATGATTCTGGGTGTGCCTTCTTAAAAGGAACATGTTGACAGCCAATATGGTTTAACCTGCAGCAAAAACCTCCCCATAATTATATCTTAGGTAATTCCAAAAATAAATCTTCATTTTTTTTTTCTCCTTTGTGATTTTATCTTTTAAAAATATTTGTAATGACAATATTTACAATTCATAGAATCATGAATGGTGTCTTACAAATTGTCGACTAAATTGAGGTTGAATTGAAATATAAAGTAAGCACAAAGCTGAGAAGTTAACAAATCCATAAACAATATGCTGAGTGCTCTGTATAATGAGGAACTCTTGACTAATAAAGTAATTAGATTTTCCAATCAAAATCAAGACTTTTAACTGTTCCATCAAAACAACAAAAAAAATTTGAGTCTAAGACAGTTTGTAGCAATGCTTCTCAGTTTCCACATAATAACAACAGTAACACATGGCATTTATTCGTTCGAGCTTGATGAAGTCTACAATGATGATGCATCTTGAATACTGGCCACCAATCGTGATTCGTGACCAGGTGCCAGAGTTCACTTCTCAAAGGTCAACCACTGAATGTCAATTTCCTCCCAGGAAATGATCCATTGCACTTATCACTAAAACAATGAGTGGATACTGAAACTTGGATAAGATCCTAAAATTGGGGTTTTTTATTTGTTAATAACAACAGAGTAAGAGGTTAAAAGCTCTGAAACTTGAGATTGTGCTGTCGTTGACCAATGGATGATGATCTTAAAAATGACAGCAACCTTACATTATCGGTCTAAATGTGAAAACCAGCTAAGATTCCAAGCATTGGGGTCGGATGAGAATTACTTAAAGAATAATTATCGTGCAAACTGAAACCCTAAGTAAGATTTCAATATTAGCCAGCAAACACATAATTTTAAGCATAAAAAGACAAACACGAAAGTCTTACAAGGTTCCCAACATTTCCATGCTCCAAATAAGCAAAATTCTTAGATTTCTCATAGGAAACAATGAAACCCAGAAAGGGAAAAAGATATCAATGGAGAAAAGACTTGAAGAGTGACAGATTCACTCAAAAAATTCATACAACAGTCTATGCGTGTAGAGGAAAAGTGTGTGTGTGCTGCGCGCTTTTTCCTTTGGGATTAAAATATGCAATTATTAGAATTAAAAAGCTACATTTTATTTTTCCTGGAAATGAAACAACAAAGTACCTGATGAAGCACAGAAGATAAAGGTGTTTACTCAGCAAAGCTCAGTTTTTGGGCTTCTAGACGTACCCGGAGAGAAAGTGTGCGTACGCTTTTTCCTTTGGGAACTCTTTTAGCTTTTTCAGCGAACATATCAATTATGCAACGTCCTCATTGAACAACAATTTTGGGAGAGAGGAAGTTTTCGTATTTATATATTCGATTCTCAGATTTATTTATAGTGGGAAATTGAGAAAAGCAAGAGATTGAGCAGCGGTAAATGCTTCGATATAGCTTCAAACGTAGAGTAGGCCCTAATATGATGTTTGCCTCGTTACCCCGGGGAAAGATGCTGAAATTTGCTGTCCACCTAACTAGTAACTACTCTGCTACTCTCTAATGTGGGTGCAGAATGGGATAGCCATTTTGCTTTACTTTCTTTTTCTCACTTAATACTAAAATATGAGTGCAGGTTGGTAATGATGGACAGGAGTTCCATGCACTTAGAAAAATAAGTAAATCTGGAATTATGGAAAGTTTATACTTTATAAGAAAATAAGAACTATTTTTTTATTGAGTGCTCGTAAATTCAATAAATTTTCTTAAAAAATAGTATAATTATATTCATTAATTGACTGTGTGAAATTTGGAAAAAATAAAAATTTATCGAAGATTGAGTTTTATATTAGTTGTAAGATCTACTCATTTTGTGTACCTAAAAATTATTATGCATATATAATCACAGCCTTTATTAATTTTTGTTATAATTGACAATTAAAAAATATATATATGTTCCATTATTAGGACAAGATACAAAGTGTGGTCCTTGTTGTATAAAAAAACAGAATATGTCAATGCACGCATATGTGCCATTACCATATGCTAATTAAATTGGGCATTCAACATCACAATGCAAAATTTAATACCTATGCTTATATTCACAGTTCACTCACGATCATTCCACAAACTTCTGAGTTGGCATCAAATTCCGATTTTATATATTAAAATTTTGTTTTTTTAGGTCACAAAATGAATGATATTTTGTGTAAAATCTGGATCTTTTCCTTTCTTTTTTTTTTGAAAGATTCGTCGTAATACTGTTTGTTTAACACATTTTTTTAGCATAATGGAATACTAATAATTTGAGATAATTTTACAAAAGTTGAATAAACGAGAAGATTAATGACATTTTTTAACTTAATTTTTATTGAGAAATTTAATTTTTTGAACAAAATTTGTAACGTGTGTCATAAGAACACTTGTTAATGTATAATAAATATGATTCTTGAAATTTAACAAATAAGCAATTATTATTTATTACATAATACTAAAATCAACGCCAACAACTATAATAAATAAATAATACAAAATTTCTATAATTATCACACAAGTGCATTAGATCCTAGTTAGAAAAATCTTTTAACAAATAATTTTTTTTTTTAATTCTCTAAATTTATCTTTTAGTCAACTCCCTTAATTTTCTCCTAATTTAATGTTAAAAAATTTAATTTATTAAATTAAAAGAAATTATGATATGTAAATACAAATTTCAATCTTATCCTTTAGTCAAATTCCTTAATTTTTTCATAATTAGTACTTAAAAATTTGAATTTCTATATTTAAGAGAAATTATGATTCGTAAATATTTTTTTAGTTTTTTTTTTTTTTTTTTTTTGGTTAACTCTCTTAATTTTACCAATCATAATTTCTTATATTGCTGTATTTCATTTTTCTAAATTAAGAGAGTTGACTAAACCAAGAAATTATGAGCTAGAAATACCATTATTTAATTCCCTATGACAACCCTATCAAATTTATTCATATTAATTTACGAAAATTTGCAAAATATATATTTATATAAATTTCTAATGTGAACAAATAAAACATAATAAATTATGAATAATTTAAGAATATTAAATGAATTTACTAATTTTGAAAATTAAAACAATTTATTATCTATCATTAACTTCTATGTAATTTCTTTCTTTAATTTAGAAAATTGATTTTAATTTTTTTTTAAATGTTATTTACATGACATGTAGCCAAAAATTATCATTATAAGAAAAAAAATTCAAGAGTCTGACAAGTTGATCAAGGCAAATCAAACTCACATATGAGAAAATAATAAATCGTATCTTGTCGTCTTGATCCAATTTATTTCCTAACTCCAAATAAACTAATAAACAAAACCATTTATAAAGTAATTTTTTAGATGTGATTTGACTTAAAAGATATTCGTGAAAAAAATGAAAGAAAAATAAAAAATATGGCCACCTCTGTGGAACGTGGGTTCGTTTTAGCTTTGAATGGAGGTGTTTTGAAAACTGAAAACGACAACAATGGGCGTTATTGTATGTCGTACAGCGGATGGAGACACGTCTGTTTATGTAAACGCGGTGAAAAGTCAACGACAAATAAAAATATTATCCAAATTTTACTTGCACTGCAATCCTTCATGCGAAGCTTGACTGTCGGCTTTCAAGTACAGGAATCTCAAACCCAACCAACCACCACTTCATTTCTTTTCTTTCTTTCAAAAATCGGAAAAAACGAAAATTTTAAAATCAGAAGGAAGCAAATGGAATTGGGAGGAAGTTTCCGATTGCAAAGAGGATCTTCGTTGAGGCTTTGGAGATCACACAGCTCACGGTTCCTATCTGAATCTATTACTTCGGAATGTTCCAGAATCACCCGTTATGAAAGGGTCTCTGAATCCGTGAGGCCAACCAACGAGTATGATTTCAGAGAAGCCGAAGGTGGCCGCAAGAGAAACAACAGGGCTTTTGAGATTCTGAGCAAAGTCTTCACCTTGAGAAGAATCTCAGTCCAGGAAGAAATCAAACAACGGAGACCAGTGGCGGCGGCGGCAGACAAGGAGGAGAAGAAGAAAAAGAAAAGGTCTTCTTGGCTACCGGATCCAGATAAGCGGTGGCCAATTCAAGGGTGGTGATTGATTTCAATTTTCAGCTGTCAATTCTGTAATTGTAAATTGAAATTAAAGAAAGAAAAATACATGCTATTCATTTTTTAGTCAAGGTTTCATTTCTAATTGCATTTCGGACATTCCACTTGTAGATAGGGTCTGTATTCTGTAACTTCCAATCCTTATTTACACGCAATACCTTTTTGGAAAAAAAATAAAATTCAGAAAATGAGTATTCAGAAAAGAAAAAAAAAAAAAAAATGGATGTTCGGGCATTGAACAAAGGCGGAACAAAAACGGGGATTGAAGTGGAAATTAAGCTAAGAAATTATTGTTATAAATCGGACTAGTATGAGAAATATTCTGAAACAGAATGTATTTGCATAACCTGATAGATTTAAGAACCTCAACTTTAATTTAAATTTTATCTTTGGGACTAACTCTTTTTTATATTATATGAGGTATTCTAATAAAACATTTAATTATTCACTCTCTCCTGATATGTTAAATAAATATAAACTTTCAATTGCCCAATTACTAATATTAAGTTTTTCAATACCATTTAATAGAGTTTTAATAAATAAAAAGATTCTTTACAAATTATAACTAAAAATACTAGTGTATATATTAAAAAAATACCCCTCTTGTATTAATCTCTTTTTTTCCTGCTAATTTGTGTTATTCTTCTTATTTTTCCATTCCTTATTTTTAATATTCTTTTATTTAACTTTTTTCTTTCTTTGTTTTCATGTTTGGTTGGTTTAACAAAGAAAGAATGGTTGAAAAATTTATGTAAAAGTTTAACCGAAAAAGCATACATATAAGCAAGTTCATTATATGAATCATTAACATATTGTTTATTACTACCTTTTGGTAGGAACAATTCCAGCACTTAGAATACCAACTTAAAACTTGGGAAGAGATAATATCGGAAAAATTTAGGGAATACCAGAAAATTTCAGTTCAAATATCATGAATGTTATCTCTTCTCTTACAAGAGGACACGAGGATTGTAGATATTTACATCTTAAAAACACAATTGTAACATGTCGGAAACTTGAAATCTTCAAATATCCACCGAGATCGAGGAGGTAGAGTCTATATGATGAGATTGTGAAAATGACCGTAGTATTACTCTACCGCTAGAAAAGCGATCTCCAGGCTTCAGCATTTTGAGAAGACATCATTTCATAGTGTTCCCTAGTTGAGATTAGTAACAGTTCCACGTTTATAGTAAACGTCACATTGGGAAAATAGCCACATAGAATTTATTTTTATTTGTTGATATATATATATTTTTAATATACGTTTATGAAACTTTTTATATGATTCTAGCACAAAATCCTCTCAGCACAAATTATTCATAGATCCGAGTGGAGTCGAACCACTATCCTCTCAAAGCACATTCGCATTGAGCGCTCTTCCTTTTTGAGCTTACGGATCTTCTTGCGACAAGTAGGCATAATTGAAATTTGCCTCCATTAAGCTTAATCTATAATATATTATAAGTTGCATCCGAAACTATAATAGCCAAAAATGTTTCAAAATTTAACATACTTCCATTTCAGTTAATTATTGTATTGTCTTGGTAACATTCAAGACGCTGTTAAATAAACTAGTGTGGCAAAAATATAGTGCAAATTCTTTATAACAAAACCTACTTATAATTCTTTATAAACAATTTACGGTTTAATGGTAAATAAGAAGGTACGTATCCTAATGGTGGATGCATAGCCTTCCTTTTTAAGAATAGAACACTCGCCAAGCATATTTGAAATTACCCACCAATTATAAAAATCATTTCATTTTTCGAACTCTACAAAAATCCATTTTTGAAATTTTAAAATCTTTAAATTGTCAGATAAAATAAGCTTTTAAAACAAATAAAATTTCTAATATATTTTAATAAATTTAGAAAATAATTCTATTTAAACAATTATAACCATAACATTTATAAATAATAACTTTTGACTTATTCAATAGATATTTAAAAATATAACATAGAATATTTATATATCTCAATATCTTTACATTCAAGTCATCCAAAATAATTTCTAGAAAATTCACTTTTTCAGCTTTTATTACAGTGCTAACCAGGCCCAATATCCAATACAAAATAAAATAAAATTTTCCTAAATGTACTTTTACTACCACAGGATTTCTGACAAATTGAATACACAAGAATAAATTGCCATTGAATTATGTTACCAAAAGTTACTCCACAAGAAAAATAAATAAATACCCTGGAACTAAAAACACTTGCTATCCAAAGTGTCATAGCCTTAAAATTATCAATAAGACGTAGGAATATATCAATTGATAACTAGAAATGGTAAATTAATCACCTCAACGCTTGAACAGCAATAACAGCTTCCCGCAAAATTCACACAGTTGGCCACAACGGGCAATTCCAAGGGTTGATGCTCCTCCAGCTCGATTAGTTTGCCACAAACGAGCTAATAACTTTCAAGCGATTTCTCACATGAATTTACATCGTCTACAAATTACACGTGGAGCCTACACAATTACTGAAACTACCATACAGTAAAAACCACTTGCTAATGAATCCAGTATTCAAGTCTGTTGAAAAAACATTAAAATACATACGAAACAAACGATACATAAATAATAGGGACACGTATTACGAGTCCATACAAATTTGTAAGAATTAATGGTGAGAACCAGAAAATATAATATGTTTTAACATCGATAAAAGTTCGACATTTATAATATGTTTGACATAAAATAAAAGTTAGACCTGAATGGATGTTACTAAGACATGTATCGTTGACGCAGTAAAAGACAGTGATTGTAATCGGACTTGGCAAATCTGACGGAAGCCCTCCTAAATTGAGTGTAAACTAGATTAGTGATCTAACTGATGTCAAATATAGTTTTATTTATGAATTACCTTGGAAGATAATTTTTTTGCAAACCATCATATAGTAGAATATGAAATTCTGTATATAAATTTTTTTTGAAATTACCCATTAAAAATCCTTTTCATCTTTGTAATTATAATTATTGAAGATAACAAATGGAGAGCAGTAACTGGAAAAATTATAAACATGCTTGGATATTGGATTTTGATTTTAGACATAACTTTGACCGGATAACATATTTGCTCAACTATAATATGAATTTACTAGCTTTAACAATTTTAGATTTTCAATAAAGAATTATTGTTAAGGGGAAATTGAATAACCTGTTGAATTTAAATTGAGAAATAATATGGTAGATAATACCTTGGAGATTTGCATGATTGAGAGCTCTGCCGGCTGACTTATCCCTTGGCGTCCAATTGTTTTTGCAGCAAGAAATAGTGAAAATAATAAACAGAACGAAAGGGAGCAGACACACGACACCAGGGGAGATCCCGGGCAAACCCCCGTGCGATCTCCCCAAAAACCAAAAAATATTTTCTTTTATTAACAATTGAGTGACCTGCCATGCAAGCGCACCTGTCATGGCAAAGGTCGGATGACAATGATAGACTCAGACCCCATCAAATTGAGGACTTCGTCCAGAAGTCTCATACATCCACATCATAGAACCAGATCCAGATCCAGATCCAGATCCAGATCCCAATCCCAGCTTCCCAGCAAGATTACATGATATTGTTTCCAAAGACAGCTACAATTCATCCATTCCAAGTCGCCATTAGCCACCTAGTAGAATCATATCCGGAAGGCCAAACCCAGTCTCCACGGCCATCGATTGATTACAGGATAGGCTGCAAATTCAAGGCCTAGCACCAGGTACATCGCCTTATCTGTTATATACAAACCAAAGAAATTGCTAGAGAACACCAAATCTGAAGCAAGAAAAGATCCAGTAATACTTTACAATTCATAAGGCCACAAAACCCTAAATCAAGAAGTTGACCGACCTCGATACCCAATCGATGTTAGAATTCGAGCCAATAATAAGCGGACCTATCGCATACCTAAGAAGAGAACAATTACATCAGAATAATCAAATCAAAAACCTAATTACATAATAAATTCAGATCGAATCTCAAATATAAGATGGCAGAAAGCAGAAATTCGAACATGAAAATAGCTCGTACCAGTACAAAATCACCATCATCATGAAGAACTGGAAGAGATCTACAAGAACAAGATACCGAGAAGTAACTAAGAAATATCGGAATTACAAGATCTTATAAAATAGATAGAGGAAATTAACGAACAACAAGAAGAGGCGTGGAAAGAGAGATGAGGAACACTTATAACCTATCCTTGTTATATAGAAGGCCTGTGAGGAAAGGACGGTGGAGATTAATTGCTAAAAAATATGATAGACGGTCGATGAAAGACTACGTGGAAGGGTATGTATCACATTTGTTGCTGAGGCGGTGGTATCTAAAATTGAAAATTGGACGGTAAATATTGACCTTGTCAAACACGGCGCTATTAGACACTTCCATCATGTTCCATTTCATCATGCATGACGCCCTTTGATCTTTGACAGCTTAGCTTCCCCCTTTTCTGGGTAACGGGAAATGAGGAAGCCCAACTCTATTTTCACCAAAATAATAAGACCTGAATCTGAGGCCCAGGACTTGTTTACACAAACAGAAAGCCCAATTGTGAAATACGAGTACTAAAAAATCATCATACTTCTTTTTGAAATAATATTAAAAGAATGTGACATACTTTTGTTCTTCAATTTAAAATAAAATAAAATGAATTAAAACTTATTTTATTGTTCTTAAACAAGCCAAACAACACCTAAATTGAAACGCACTTAGAGAAATCTTGCAATTAATTTTTCCTTCTTTTTGTTATGAAAAATGAGTGAAAGAAACCAAATACAAGTTTGATTGCAACCTTGGTTTTCTAATTTTTTTTAAGACTCTGACCGAATTAATTTAATAATACTGTAATTTTCATAATATAAAAATAACTGGCAAAAAATTATAATAATTTTGTTTGATAAAATTTATACAAATAATTCTGAACAATAAAAACAAGTAAACAAAGTATTTTGATAAATTGAATCATAAACTATTATAAAAGTATAAAATCTCAAAAATAAACACAAATATATATTTAATAACAAAAATTATTAATTTATAAATTAATTAAAAATATCTTTAATAATTTTCTAAACTTAATAATATAATTTTTATACTTTTAAATACCATAATTAACTTTTCAAAAATATTACTTAAAGTGCTTCTAAAAAAGATTCTGAACCAAAACACTCTATCTAACTTTGCCTTGCTCTACAAATAGCAAAAGGCCTTACTCTACAAATAGCAACTTCTTGGGGGTTAAATTAATTTTACTGATAATGAATGATCCATCAGTGTATAATTTAAAATGAGAAAGGAGAAAGTATATTCTGCAATTTGATTAGTTATACATCCAAACGGCTTAGTAGATCTAAAATGAAATCCAATATAGCAGGTTATTGCTTACAAGAAACATCTGGAATCAAATTTGATTGATATTGCTACATGCCACATAATTAAAATGGACATCAAAACATTTAACCTTATTAAATCATCGAAAACTAAAATACATATATATAACAGAAACATGCTAAATAAAAGAAGACAAGAAACACTGTTGGTGGACTTTCATAAATGAACCAGCCATGGCAGATGGTGGCTCTAAACAACACATAATTACACTAACTAAGTAAATCTAATTTAGTTAGCCCTCTATTCCACTTTGGTCTGGTGTCGTCCTTTTTCCTTCTCCTTTACTTCACTGCCCTGGGTTTTATCATAAGCTTAACACCACCAAAAAAATAATAATAATAATTAATAACTAATACGGATTTTTAGTATTTATTTGGATTAATAAATAATAAAAATATAAAATGAAAAAAATATTTTGTACTAATAGTGAAACAAATTGCCTGGGTGATTCTCGTGGATACGATCAAGCTCATCCTTGTCCTTGTTGGAAATGAACTGGTTGCCACCGTAAATCCCACCAAATCCTTCCTCATCGGACCTCGTAGCATATCCTTCCCCGAATGAATGATACATCACGTCCCTATAAAGATCGACCACCATCACAAACATCAATTTTAACCAAAATTACTTGTAATAAACATGAATTGGTTACTTTAAAAATCACAAACCCATTTTTGTGATCATCGGGGTTCTGTTCCTGCTTTTCCATCTCGTCAGCTCTATGATCAGGTTGGTTAGAGAATGTTTTCAACTGTTGGAATCTAACTTCAGACACTCTCCAGCCAAAATTTGATGGCAAATTATAGGTTGTAAACAGTTTAGATGGATAAGATCGAACAGTTTTGGTGGCATGAATCATCTTTCTGGTTTCTTCAACTGTCTTCGCCACTTATATACACCAGGTCATCGTCCAGTAAATTTCCGTCAGTTAATTGGTAAAAAGCTAGAGTCTGCAACAATGTCTGGTTCAATCATATTCTTTGTGGCGTTTCTAGTGTCATGCAGTGACACGTGCAGTATATCCATACACGCGTCTCATAAACCTGTGTTACGTGTCCAAACTGGGTATTCATTATTCAACCTCTTATGTAAGGGAAGAGGGACGTGGTATTATTTATTATTAAAAGAGATAAAAATTAGGAGGGACATGAATCACAAGTAGAAAAGTTGCAAAACATTATTCAAGACTTATTACAGAGAGATCTAGAAAAAAGCATGATGCCTAATAAAATTCTTTTATATGTATGTATGAGTAAAAATTGCTAAACGGACCAAGGAGATTCTTTTATTTGTATGCATATGTATGAGTAAAAATTGCTAAACGGTCCGCAAGAAAATTCCTTTATGTAAATATGAGATAAGCGACATTTATTTCTGTGTCATCCAAAAAGGTCTGGCAGCATATGCTATTTCTACGGGTCCAAAAATTGAATTTTTTTTAAATTTATATATATACACGCCCACCAACAGAAGCCAACAATCGTAATATATTATTTTAACAAGACTAAGTATATGAGTTGGTCTAAATCTTCTTAGTTTGAATTGGATCCGATTGAATGTAATAAGATCTTATTTTGTGTAAGTTTTCTAATATTTACAGTGAATCGAACTATCAAATAGGACTAAGCATTTTAACAAAACAACTGTCAAATCAATATGAATCTAATTGAAATCAACAGAGAAGAGAAAATATTTAACTTCCACATCAATCCACAAAAAAAAAAAAAAAAGATCAAAGATATAACTACGGTTGAACCAAAATTAATAAATATATTAGTAAAATAATTACTAAACAATTAATTTTAGTGAAAAAGTTTATTTGAATATAGAATTTTCATCTATATATAATTTAAGTTATTAATAATATAATTAAATAAGTTGGTACAATGGTTGTTAGCCTCTTACCTCATTCAAGATGTCTCTTGTTCAAATCCTACAACACCTTTATCAAATCGCCCTAACAAATTTCAGTAACCGATGGTCTTGTTGCTCACCCCTTATTTTTGATAAAGCCGAAAAGATTACTTATGGGCTTAATGTGTTTTGAACATGGGCTACCATGAGAAAGAACCATTGCCTCTGATTATGCCTCCAGGCTTTTAAATATTGGACCATGGGCTTAGATTTTCATATTTCTTTTCTATTAATTCTTCCAATTTCATGTAATAAAAAAATAAAAGAAAAAGTTAATAGAGGAAAAAGTTATCTGAAGCTTTCTGGACCGTCAGACTTGAGAAAGAAAGGCCCACTGTTCCCCATTGCCTGTCACTGTATAGATGACACGTCACGTTTTTTTATCTCACTTCTAACCTAATGACTATTGAAAGTGGGACCACCCGACCGTTACTGCAGTATAGTCTATACTCTACACGTCATCACGCACAACTATGAAAAGATACGGGAGCCGTGATAAAATTACCAGTCATTCAGTCAAATCGCCGAATACGTCCAAAGACGTTAGGCTGCTGCCTGTTGTGGAGCCGGTTACCAATTTATTCAAGCTTCGGTGGTGACGTTATAATTACTCTTCGTGAAAACCCACGTCGACAACTGGTGCTTGGTCTTTGCAAGGACAGTCAAGTTACTGTTCAAGGCTTGAAGCTATTATGCAAAAGGCACAGAGGAACAGACGAGGTCGCAGAGGCACGTCGTACCGTATTGATTTTACTGGCAAACTGAAATTTCCTTTTTTCCTGTGTAATAACTGTACTGGCGTCGGTTTCCCTGCGTTATTTTGAGTCTGCTTCGGTGTATCTTTTGGTACGAAACAAAAGCACAGCTTAGATTTGACGAATATTGCTATGTTAACCACTGACGAGTTGTGTAAAAAGGTAACTACTTAAAAAGTTACTGAAGTATGTAATACTTGTGAATGAGTAACCATTTCGATCTGTAGCCTGAAGTAACCCTTGAACTGGTTTTATTTATTTTATTTTTTTCTACAAGATAGCTCAGTTATGAAGCCTAAAGCAACTCGGTGTCAATTTTCTAGCTATTAGTAGTGAAGCTCTCTTGCGATCAGGAGAAGTAGTAGATGGGTTTGTGAACTACAAGCATAGAGTTAGAATAGGACGCGTACCGAACCTCACACAGTGCATTTTAGATCCATGGGATTGGGACCCATTTTGAAATCAAGTTCCTAAAGGCTGCAACGTCCATTTCGCAACGACCACGAATGGTCACAATCTCTTGGACCATAAACAGAAATATCAAGCAGTTCCACCTTCTTCCCTGTCAGGCTTTGGCCCTTTGATTCATTTAAGCCTCGAAAGAGGCTGGTTTCTTTTTCCCAGTTATCTCTGTCATTGCCAATTAGAATGGGAATTTGAATTGCTATATGAAAGAGACAGCCATCAAAGCCGAGACAAGGAGACGATTTTGGCCCATAGATTTCAAGAAGGGGCAAAAGGTTTCTCCTACACTAGTTTGGTAATTTAGACACCAAGAAAAGAGACTGTTCAACTATACACATGTGAATGACATAGGTGGTCTGTCTCACCAATCAAATTAGATAATTTCGACAAAGCATGGCATAGCTCCCTGTCATATTTGTCATAAAACCAATTACAGAACGCAAAATCTGACGGACAATGACATTATCATTTCTATTGAACATCATTAATAATTCATTGAGAAAATTACGCTTATGAGTCCAAGCAAAGCCGTAGGGATCTTCCCCAATTGAGTTTAAGACTTTAGACTGAGACTAGTTTTGATTCATATCACAAAATTCAAATTTACAGAAGCTACAAACAGCATAAAGGGGAAAGAAGTTTTGCATTTTCCTTTCCCTTTGATTTCTTTCCATCCCCATTTGTACAACTTTTCATGGTCAAATTTCAAACATGTAGCATACCCTAAATAAAGGCTAAACAGAAAAAAAGGAACAAGATGAAGAAGGGGATGGTGTGGAACTAAGATCAAACTGCACAAACAATGGCCAAATTAGTACTACAAATTGTCCCAAAAAGCTTCCATTTTGGTGATGAATAATATAACAAACTCTATAAACTTCACTAAGCTAAGTTCAATATCTGATCAAGTAGTACCGAGTAGCAAGCAGGACCATCAATGGGATATTATAGACAACAAATTGTTCCACACCAGAGAAAAAAGACCAGGTGGAAATCCATGCATTTCAGGCAAAGAAACCATTAACGCCATGAAGAAACAGTCAAAAGAGGGACATCTTTCCACGCTAGAGACAGAAAACCTGGTTGAGATTCAATAAGTGAATACAGCGTGCTGTAGTTGTAATTCCATAAAAGAATCTTTGCTTGACTCACAGCGTAATGGCTGAGCGATACGGATTCAAAACCCGAATTTTCCATCAAAACCTTCCATTGTTCTTTGTCTTCCATATGCTCTCTTGGGATTCCAGGTTCCTCTGGCCCAATAACACCAGCAATTCGACGACCAAGCAAAAGATTCTCGATTTGGAGTCTTTCTGGCGAGTCTCGGGCTAAATTTGGCTCAAGCGACTCAAAAAAAGCCGAGTAATACTTCAATGCAGATTTGAATCGGTCCACGAATCCAAAGCGGGTCAAGCTCGCTTCGTACTCACCAAGAGTAACAATTTCGGGGTTCAACGATTTGGCTAATTGGAGAGCCGCCTGTAATGCCGTTGGAGGCTCGTCCAATAGGTTGTACAATTGGAGCATGAAATTCACGGCCAAGGATTCGTCCGGTTCGATATCGAAGTGAGACTCATCCAGCTCATGAATTGGGATCAGAACTGGTTTGAATTCAAAATTCAATCCGAGAAGTTTGGCGAACTCAAGGAGACGATTACCTGTAGCAAACAGAGAAGGTCCAGGAGCTGTTCCAAGAACCGGGGCGGGTATACCAGAGATCCGAATACTTGTAGGCTTGCCAGTGGATCGAGTGGCAAAAGCTTGTAGAAGAGCTGCCCATTGAACACCTTGAACAATACCAAAATCCACTACGTGAATCTTAGTAGCTCCTTCAGTAGCTTCGAGTATAGCTTGGTTTGCTGTTAAATGTGCAAACTTGGAATACGGGCAGGCATCGTTCAGAGCTTTGTAAGTGAGTGTAAATTCCTCGGAAGTAGTCTCGACCGTAGATGATTTCTTCTCTGCTTTCAATGATAATCTGCTACTTAAAGCCTCAGAGAAGTAAAAGGAAACTCTTTCAATCGGATCTCCGTGCTCCGTTACTGATTCTTTTAGTTGAATAAGTGATTTCACGGCTCGATCGGGTTCGGACTCGGTGAAGCGAGCACAATCAAGTAATGCTTTTAGAAGGGGTGGTGCAGATTCGATTTCAGGTAAGCTAGATGAGCTACGAACGGTGTCGTTTCTGTGCAGTGTATGTGGTGGAGAAGTGGCTGTTTTGGGGCCTTCCACCGACGCTGGAGGAGACTGAGGTGGTGGTAAGGTCCATGAAGCGTGTACCTGAGTAGGTTGAAGAGGGATAGCACTCGTCTGAGAATCCGAGAATATCACTGGGTTGAGATCGGACGGAGGTGAGACACGAGTCGGGCAGCTGGAAAATGGGTCGGCGGCATGGAGACCAAAATCAGGATTTTTCTGCCACGCGTCACGTGAAGATGGCAGATTTGAACTATCTGTTGAATCTCCACCACCCATTAAACTATCCATCCACTCGTCGGAATCGAACTCACCGCCAGTACAAGCTCCACTACCATCACCGACGAAATCCGAGAACCTGAACCCAGTTGAATGGTGTTCCAACTGAGGAAACTGAAATCCAGGCTCCCCAGTATCTGAGCCTCCACAGACTTGAAACGGGTCGTAAAATACAGAACCAGTGAGCCCATAACCCAGAGGAGGAGTATTGCTCCATGGGTTTAGAGAAAGGGGACTAATTCCCAACTGTTGCTGTTGCTGTTGTTGGTGGTGGTGTTGCTGTTGTTCCTGCTGTTGTTTTTGTTTGATAACTTGCTGTGCAATTGCCATTAGGTTCCCACTGTCTGCGCACATATATGCCATTCTCCGGCCAAATCTCGCCGGGAAAAGACTGCACTCACATTAAAACGACGAAATCCACAAATAAAAGTTAATAGAGTGAGACTTGTACGCTCAATATTATATATTTATATATATAATCACTCCAGAAATAAAAGTTAATACTTAATATAGTGAGACTTGTACGCTCAATATCATAAATTTATATATATAATCAAACGAGCAAGTGACTGTGTGTAAAACAGAGAGAGAGCGTACAGGACTGGAGGCCCCAGATCAGATGCAACGGTATCACGACTTTGTTAGCTTGAGGGAGTGAGAGGGGGCGGCGGAGGTGAAGTGGAGATTGATTTGGTAAGTCTATTCGCCTTAATAGTCAGAAAAGAAGGTGGTAACCAAAAAAAAAAAAAAAAAGGTCCCACATGCTCCAAGCCTCCCTACCCAAGAACGCGAGTTAAAAAAAAAGAAAAAAAAGCGAGGAAAATAAAATATATCTTAACGGTAAATTTCCTTTTATTTTATTCACCTGCTCTAAGCCAGTTACTTTTCGCAGTAAAAACTTTCATAAATTATTTTCTTTCTCAAAAGTTTGTTTTTAAAATAAATCTTGACCAGTACAAAAAAATAAAATAAAAAATAATAAAAATTGTGAGTTTCTTATCACACCAACTAAATCTGATTTGACAAAAGATAGTAAGTTTATATGATTTTAGTTTAATTTTTTGGTAAAAAAGATAGGCATTATAATGAACATTGCATTCATAATATCACAATAATTTATCTATAAAAGCCATCACTGTATTTATACGTCTTGTTTATAGGTTGAATTGGTTTACTAGTTTTGAACCAATGTAATATAATTGGTTTTAATTTTTTTTAGACCAATTCAATTCTTATGACATGAAACCATTATAGATCCATGAACCACAAATTAAACGGGGCTCATCATATTAAATTTTTATGTTAGGCTTATTACTTTATATCACTTGCTTAAGTAATCCCTAGTGTTTACTATACCAATCACTCTGTTTAAGTAATATCTTGTTTTACTTTACAAATCATTTGCTTGAGTAATATCTTGTTTTAAAATAATAATACAATGTTGTAACATATTTTAAAGAATAATAACACATTTTAAATATTTAATAATTAAGAATATATTTCAAAGATTATAATTAAATTGTCAGTAATAACCTACTTTAATTTATAATTTTTTATCAACATAAACACACAAAGTAAAATTTTAACTCTTTATGACAAAATGAGTTTAAAACGAGAATTACAATGGACAAAAAATTTAGTTAAACAAATATAGGAACTATTAGTTAGTTGCTTGTTTATTAAATAATTATAAATTTTATGATTTTATCATATTATTAACTTTCTAAATTATAAATCAATCAAATCCAATCTAATAATACTTGTAAAAATTCATACAAATTCAATCTAATGATCAGTTCATGAATATTTCTAATTTATGAGACTGTACATTTATATCAATTACATAATATAGTTAATAAAACTCGAACTCCCAACTTGTTGGGAGAACTTCCTAAATCCATTTTGTTATGTTAATTATTGGGTGATTAACTTAATTTAAATAATATTACATAATTATATAAAAATAACCATTTTTTGGTTTTGTCCTATGATTACTATCTTGTGAATTTTATAACTGGACAATAAAATTTTGGAAATATCAAAATTGGTAATCTTCTCCAAGTTTTTTACCTTTTCTTTGGTGACGTTTTTCACCCTACTATGGTAGGTTATCTCTCAGTCGGCTGATCAGCTGTCCTAGATATGACGTGGCGCTAATAGACCATGGGTCCCATTTTCTTCAATTTCGCACACTAGGTCGCTAGCATCCACGTGTACCAGTTTCCCTAACCTTCCCGTTCTCTCTGTACTCATTTCAACACTGGAATCAGGTCCCACAAAAACTCTCACATTCAGTATACGGATCGTTGCTGTCGTATTCAATAATATAACGTCATCGTTCGTGATCTTTTTGGGAAGTGTTAGGCATTAAGAAGCACACCGCTGATAATCACCGCCATTTTGGTCATCGAGCCCTCCCTCGTATACAACAGACTCTGCACTGCTTCTTCCGCTGCCCATACTCGCAACCTTCCACTCACTTTGTTTACTCAACACGTGTCCATTCAATTTTAATATGTTCAAATTTTTTCACTGTATGAATCTAATTTAGTATAAAATTTCAATAAAATTTTTTATGTCGACATAAACGAAAAAAAATAATATTAATTACAATACACAAAAACTAATTCAAATATATTTTATCTCAAAACAAAGAAAAAAAATATGTTAGTCTATTAGTCTCTATAGCTGCAGGCCACATTTAAGTGGTGGCAAGGCCATGTTTACTAAGGTCCCTTCTTTTTGGGCGGTTAATGGGCCTTTTATGGTTCAGGTGGGCCCCGTATTGCCTAAGCTTAAGAGGAAAAGGTACTGGTTACACAAAGTGGGGACCACATTTGTGTACTCTTGGGCCAACTGTAATGGCAAATGTAAGAAAGATAAAGCAACGGTGGAGGTATTTGATGAGGCAAATACACAATAGACTGTCCCCCACTGAAAACAACCTTACGTCAGTATGAATCGGCGGCCCTGAGTCAACTCGCTATCAGTTGATCAATTGGGCAATGCTCCCTTTCATTTTTCTTTTCTTTTCTTTTCTTTTCAGTAGAAACAAACAAGAAAAATAGAGGAAGAAAAAGCTAGAAATAAATAATAAAACTTTCATTAATTAGTTGGAGAGTTCGAATTTGGAGGGAAGAAAAAAAATATATAAAAGGGTTAAATTTTAATATTTGATATAAAGAAAGCTAAGCAGACAAAATTTCGTCTTAATCACCTTGTCAAGGGTAGGATGATAGGACAAGAAATTAAAGCAATCCATTCTTTACTTATCTCTTTCAATCCTAAGAGGACCACTAATGCATCTTAGATTAACTTATTTAAATTTTTCTTTCACACTTCTGTCATTAAGGAGTTGGATTTTTGACATTATTTATCTTTTCCTTTTTTCTCTTTGTCAGAGAACATATTTCTTGGTTGATTGTGACCCTTAATTTGTATCTTAATTTTTAATCTTCAGTGACACTTGGCTAATATTAATCTTTATTGCTTTTATATCCACATCAAAAGTGACGAAACGGTGACATAGTTATTATAAAAAAATTTAAACGAGATAAGATTTACAATATTTTTATTTATTTGATTATTTCTATAACGTTTGCAAAGGAGGTAACTAAATAAACTAAATATAGACTAGGTTATAGCCATTTCTAGAAAGAAAAGGAAAATATCTGTGGTCAAAGAATGGAGGGTTTTTTTTAAGAACGTATTTAATAGTGGTTTATTTGGATTGTTAGGCGCAACTAGTAGAGTAATTATGAGCGGCTCACATATATGTCAAACTAATTGAGCTAGCTCCCCACTAAATAGGTTCAGTGCCATTAAATTTTGTTAATTTAAGCCATGCAGCGAAATATTTATTGGTTAAACCCGGAAACTTCAATGGTTTTGGAAAAGCTTAATTTCTTCCACATGCTAATGAACATGAACATGTACATATACATTGTACATTATAAATCATAATCAAATAAATGGATATGCAAGAACTTATAGATTGTTTGTTTGTAAATGATGGAAACTGAACTCTCTTTAGTTAAAAGTGTTTTATTTTTTATTTTTTTAAATATTGTTTTCTTCTTCAGTCAAACTTGCAATGAGGTGCTTTATGGAATAAAGGACTGCATTGTTGGAAAATGCTATAGCTGCATATAATCGTTGTTGCTTTTAGTTGGACTTTGGAAGAAGAAAGACGTTACTACGTTATAGTGGTAGTCACTGTTACTTTGACAAAATCAGATAATCAACTCATTAGTTTCTTTACCAATTCAATTTTATAATATCGTTATAATGATGGTTTCTCTCAATTATAAGTCCCACTTGAAGCTGATGTTTGATCTTTGTTTTCTCACGGTGGTCTCGGATAACTGAAGTGGCCTTTTCGTTTTTCAGCCAAACAGCGAAGAAGATAAAATAAAATCTCTAGGCAATGTTTTATATGAAAGATGCTTGAGCTTTATTAAAAGGGGCTCCCATTCAAAAATCAATAAAATAGTGGAACCAAAGTAGGAAGGTAGAATTTAAAGGACATGTAAAAGATTTAGTGCAAATCCCTCGTTAATTCAATGAGAAAAAAAAAGGGCTTTTGTTTACTTTTCTTTCGTTTTTCTATGAATTTGAAGAACGTTCATTGACCTACAAGCCACACAACCTATGAGCAAATTGTAATATAACACATTTTTCCATCCTTTTCATAATTGAGTAATGAGATATATGCATAGTACTGCTTAGTAAAATATAGGGACTAAAAATAAATCCAGAAAATTTTTTGTGGGGGTGGGGGGGTTATTATAATGGAAGTTCTTGTTTCCTTTCCTTGCAAAGTTAAGCTGCCTCGTGCCAAACAAGCAAAAATGACACGAGAAGGTTATTACCATTCACTACCACCATCACAAATCTTATTCCCCTGTAAGGTAATGATTTCCGGAACAAGCCTCATTTCCAAATACTAACTACTCTTTACCAGCACTAATTCAAAGAAAAAACATAATTCTCTGCTTGGAAGTCCAGGGACAGTTATAAATCAACGAGTACATGACCTGGATCAGTATTCAGTTCACAAGGCAAAAAATCGAATCTATGACTTCAATTACCAAGTCATAGCATACAACTGATTTATAAACTAACAATCATGTCGTCTTATTTTGCTGCTGCAAATACAGAAGTCGAATCTGAAGATATGTTAGAAGATGTCAGTTTTCAAGACTGATGAATGCAACAATTATTGCCAAAATGCTTTAACTACTAGCAATTTATTGCATCTTTTGTGTACTTACTGTGATCTCCATGAGCCACCCCTTTTTTCAAGATAAAATTTTCTAATACACACGAGCTTTAGGAGGGAACGTCTCAATCTCATCGTCCAATGTGTTCATGTGGACAGGCCTGTAGTCAAGCCAAACCTTCTCATCCTCCCAGTGTCTGCAAGCCAGAGCACATATCTCAGCAAACAGAAAGGCCAAAAAAAAGACACCTCTTCCTCTCCTCCCAAAAGAAGAAATAAGAAATAAAATAAAACAACCAAAAGGAGTTTTTGTGGATCCAAGATTCCAAGCAACTATGATAATCTCACTTTATGACCTGACACAGATCAGACTCTGAAGCCAAAGAAAAACCAAAATCCTTAAACCATGCCAACTTTATTCTTGCAGGAGGCTGACGGTGAACATTACTTACCCCAAAGTGTGCTTCATCCAATTCTCATCGTCTCTTTTCTGCAGAAACAGAACAACGTATGTATTCAGTAATCATTCTTTAGGAAAATATGAATGCCATAATGGTAATCCAAAAATGAATCAATACTAACAGTGAAATCTTCACGGGCATGTGCTCCTCTACTCTCTTTCCTGGCTTCCGCAGAATGCATGGTGATACATGCATTTATCAAAAGGTTTTCCAGCTCAATGGTCTCAATCAAGTCAGAGTTCCTGTCAATATTTATCAACTTAGCTCTTGAAATAAGGAAGCAGATTTTGTAAAAAACATTAAATCTCACAACTTTACCATATCAAACTTCGGTCTTCCAGCTTAACATCATGAAAGCTCTCCCATGCCTTGTCAATTAATTGACAACCTGCCAAGCAGCGAAGGGTAAAGAGGAAAGGAAGAGGTAATATGGTGATCATATAGTGGAAGGGCTCGCAACTGAAACGTAAGGTATGTAGGGTGCAGTGGTGGGCTACTAGTGTTTGATAAAAAGTGGACTAGTACCTTCTTCTAATGTTTCTTGTGTACGGAACACGGCAGCATTGCTTTGCATTATCCGTTGCATATTCAACCTAATTTTTGAGGTTGGTAGTGAGCCATTCGAATTCCTCAGTTTATCCAGCCATGCAATTGTCTTCTCACCAGCGTCCTTCTCCAAAGGCTTTTGTTTCTCCCCTGCACAATAACAAATGGAGGCAATTTCTCATACCTCAACTCATTTCATTAGCAATCTATATCCGTATCTGGAAAAAAAACTTGCCTGGCTTTTGGATTTCTGCAACTCTATTTGCACAAGCTCTACCAAAAACAACTATGTCCAGAAGTGAATTCGCACCAAGCCTATTAGCCCCATGAACTGATGCACAGGCTGCTTCTCCAGCAGCCATCAGTCCAGGAACCACTGCATCTGGATCATCACCTTTAACAGTAATAACCTGAGTAACAAATTGCCATTCTGGTTAATGATTCCTTTCTTTGAAGGACAAAGAAGGAAGACAGACATCTAAAAGAAAAGGCATATATATTATACTCCTCCCATGTCACCTTCATGAGCAGAGGTATGTTCAACAAAGGTGACAAGAAGATTAAGAACAGTGAGGAGCCTTAAAAGTTAAAGGATATCTTGCTTATAATCATTACATTATAAAGTCAATTAGAGTAAACAGAAAACAGAGACTTACATGGCGTCATTACAGCAGCACCACAGAACCCATCAATGAATAAAATACAGGAGTAATTATTAATGAATGTCATGCCACCATTTATAGAAGGGCTTATTTTGCAAGACATTTTTTTTCTCATACCTCTCCATGGTAGTTTGTGGGAATACCACCCATGTTATAGTGCACAGTTGGTAAAACAGGGATGGGCTCTTTTGTAACGTCGACACCAGCAAAAATGGCAGCAGTTTCAGAGATACCAGGAAGCCTCTCCTTGAGCACATCTGGAGGTAAGTGATTCAAGTGGAGATAAATATGGTCCTTCAGAGGTCCTGCAGATTATACAACAAGGAAGGAACTATATGAATGCATGCATATTTATCTTGAAAAATATAAAAATAAAATGCACATATGATAAAAACAACATATATATCTTCCTATATATGTAACACAAGGCATTAGGGACACAGAAGTCAATTGTTTTCAGGTGAAAAAAGCCAGAATTTACATGTATCTATAAAATCAAAATTCACATTATAGAATTTCTTCACTCGCAGACTGGTTCAACTCGGCACTATTACTAATGGCTCCAGACCTCATATTCCCCATTAATGGATTAAAACAAATCTTTAAATGTGTATCACAATGATGGAAAAAACATGTAAGCCACCATACCTACACCACGACCTTCTCGAATTTCCATGGTCATTGATCTTGAAACAACATCTCTTGATGCAAGATCCTTTGCAGTAGGGGCATATCGTTCCATGAATCGCTCACCTTCACTATTTCTTAGAATACCACCTTCTCCACGAGAACCTACAAGTTCCAAATAAAATTTATAATATAATAGTTTCAAGTTAACCTGAGCAGGATTTGGAAGAAATGGAATCAACTCTGATTATGTGTTAGATAAAAGTTTGAGGAACCAACCTTCTGTAATAAGGCAACCAGCTCCATATATACCTGTTGGGTGAAATTGCACAAACTCCAAATCCTACAGAAATGAATCACAATGAAATGAGAAGAATAACAAATCATTTCACGGTAATCCATATCAAGATAGAGAAGCAACAATATAAACCTCGAGCGGAAGCCCAGCACGAGCAACCATAGCATTACCATCTCCAGTGCATGTATGGGCTGAGGTTGCAGAAAAGTAGGTCCTACCATAACCCTGAAAGAAAAAAAAGGTGGATATAGGCATATCAATGCGTAACAGAAGTCTAACAAAACTTCAATCCCAGATATCCTGCCGAAAGATTTCAAGATTCTGTACCCCTGTGGCCAAAATTGTTGAAGCAGCACGGAAACGATGTAATGTCCCATCCTCCATATTCAAGGCAATTACTCCTTGGCAAGTGCCTGAATATCCGAATATCAAGAATTAGTTAACTTTCTCACAAATTCTCCAGAAGCTAACAGCCATTGCTTTCACATTCCCAACCATGTTTACATACGAATGCTACCATCACAGAAATGAGACAACAAAGTTGTGACATGGCTAGGAAAATAGAATATAATACTCAGAGAGAACAGCAAGCAACTCACCATCACTGTTCATTATAAGATCCAATGCAAAATATTCCACAAAAAATTGTGTATTATGTTTCATAGCTTGGCCATAGAGAGTATGCAACAAAGCATGACCAGTTCGGTCGGCAGCACAAGCACAACGGTATGCCTGTCCACCTGTAGCATAGCAATACAGGAAGCCAAGTCAGATCTCTTTTTCAAATAAAACCTTTTTGTGACATTCCTACTTCAATACTTAGTTCTTTTACCTTTTCCAAAATTCAGACTTTGACCACCAAATGCCCGCTGATATATTCTTCCATCCTCAGTTCGTGAGAATGGTAATCCGTAATTCTCAAGCTCAATGACTGCTTTTGGTGCTTCCCTGCACATATATTGAATAGCATCCTGATCTCCTGTAGAACAAATAAATCTTGCCTTTTAACATCCAACTCAAAGAACAAGTCTAAAAATGTAATTTATATATTTGAAAAGGAAAAGGTAAAAACATTTTATGTGTGCTTAAGGCATGCACAAGAACCTGTTAAGTCTTTAGACCTAAGGCGAAAGCTACATGGTTTCACCTTGGGGAAATACTTCAAGTTAGCACTCTTTTCAATGTAAATGCTCATAAGCCGTAGGCCCTCATAATGTAAAATGTTTTAGAATGACTCGGAATCTAATTGTCATGAGTCTCATGTCATTCTCATGGAAAACTAATTTCTATAAATTAATATAACAAATAATGTGTGGTCCAAATGTATTGTGAATAAGGTAAAGCAGGTGCTCACCTAGCCAATCACTTCCCTTAACTGTGTCGTACATGTGCCACCTCCAGTCATCTTCTGTCATATTTCCCAACGCAGCATTTATACCACCCTGTACAGAGTTATGTGATCACAAATGAGCAACAATTCCAGCCCCTTAACAAAAAAAAAATTTGTGATAAAATTCAACCCCTTAATTCGTCTGATGCTACAAAATATTATATATGCAGAACGAGGGCCAATCATCATAAATTCATTTTTTCAAGAATTTTGTGTATCCATTCCATTTGACGTAACAGCAGAACAACCAGATGACATGCGCTTGATTAGTAGATGGGATAATTGCAAAACTTGATGATTGTTTTAGCATCATGAATGGTATGTTTGAACAAGAAATAGTTAGACTATCACTCAATCATGGTAAAAAGGAAGACAGAGAGAGAGAGATTATCCAGAGTCAGTTTTGAATACTCAAACAAAAAGTGGAAAAGCTGGTGTATAACGTGTTAAAACATCAAACTAATGAGTCAATTGTAACAAATGAACAGTTGCAGTTTAAGAGATTAACGGAAGGTATATTCCCATATCCTATGAAATTATTTTGCATGATTGTTGTAGAGATTAATAGGGATCACATGAACCATAATTCTGTAGGCCAGTAGAGGCTCGAACCATCATATAAATCCATTTGAAAATTAGATATCCCCAATCTCTGTTGGTTCTTGTATGGGGGGAACTTTTATCCTAATGGTTCATAATTCAATTTTTCTCCTAAAGTTCTATTTCAATCCTTCATCAGTTTACACGCTATTGAGAGTCCCATCTTACAAGTAGGAGTAAACAAAGAAGATGGACCCATTAGGAATAACATGCATAAAGAAGCACTAAACTAATTATAACTATTGCATGCAGTAAGAAAGCCAAATTACCAATTGAATGTTCTCAAAGTATGTAAGCAATATGCTTATAATACTTGTTCAATGGTATAAAAACGGCACTGTATCTCTCTCACCTGAGCTGCAACAGTGTGTGAACGAGTTGGGAAAAGCTTGGTGATGCAAGCAGTATTAAACCCATGTTCTGAAAGCCCTATAGCAGCTCTAAGTCCTGCACCTCCAGCACCTACCACAACTGCATCATAAGTATGATCAACCACGGTGTATGATGGTTGGCCCTCAGTCTGCAGAAGGAAAATAATGTACATACTATCAGTAAAAGCTAGCATTGAACATTATAAGTTGCTTTTGCTTCCACTGTTGGGGTTTCAACAAAACAAAAAGAATTCATATAAATCTAAAGTAGCTGTTTTGAGCTCACTGGTAGCTGCTTGCTTTTACCTTTTCCCGACTTCCATGAATTGAGGAATCAACTACCTATAATAATATATGCTTATTCCTCGACATGTACGCTCCAAACCAAACAAACAATTATAAAATTCATTACGAAGGAACTTAGAGGAAACAAAAATTATATCCAGTAATGAATCAAAACCGATCAGAAATTTCTTTTTATCAGGAAAAACAAATACGAATTGAAATTCAAACTAAGTTCATTCTTCGCCATGCGGAAAATGATCAAACAGGTAAGATGCTTCAAATGAAATTCGATCAACATTTCCAACTAAGAGTAGCAACAAGTACAGAATTGATGTAGGAAATGAAATTGAATTAACGCGAAGAAAATTGAAAACCCTAAGATTAAAATTACAAGAAAATAAGAAGAAGACAAAGATCGCACCGAGAAAAATCTTGAAATGTAAGATCTAAAGGAGTCATTAATGGAGTTCGATCTCTTGGAAGCAGGGACACGAAGTCCACGAGCAACACACCGCCACATCTCGCCCTAACACACCTCTGTGGAATTCGCAGCTGCTCTATCAGTCTCCTCTATATTTATCTCAGTGGAGCTGGAGGTATTGTCAATATCTTAAGGTTAGTTTTCGCTGAGTTTTCTCTTAATATTTTATTTATCCGTGGCGTGGAGGCTGTACGAGGATGGAGCTAAAAATACAAAGGTTGTAGGAAATTGGATTGGATATGAATATAATCCTCCAAATGGTAATTGGACCTATTAGCTAAAAATAAATTAAAAAGTAACTGGAGCAAACCTAATATTTGATTATTTTATTTAATTATCTACCAAAATGCCACTTTCTAATTCCAATTTTTTTTTTTTTTTTTACTTTTCTTCATTTCCTAAAATAAACACTGAAAAGTGCTCATAATTTTTTTTTATTTTGCATGTTGTGATTCACGGGAACGATTAGTGCACTTTGTATTATGCAAATTACTGTGCTAATTCAAATATAGAAGGAAAAAGTTTCCTGCAAATAAAAGAAAAAAATTAATAAAACTATTATAAAAAAAAAACTAGTTAAAACATAAACTGGTACGTATATATCGAAGAAACAGTCAAATTAAAAGAAAAAAATTGAAAAGTTAAACAACTAAAATTTTTGGCTAAAAGGTTGAAGTATTCCATTTCTTTTTTGTTCTTCTTAATTGTTCTCTATATATTTATTAGCCATCGAACTTTTCTATTTTCATGACTTTTAGACTAAGTTTGGTAATCTTATTTAAAGATATTATTTTATTATTTAAAAAGTTACAATCCTCAAAAATTATTTGATTAATTTTTTTAAAGAATACTTGTTTTATTATTTTTAAAAAGTCATAATAGTGTCAAAAGCAAATCAAGTGATGTGTTTACAATTTTAAAAAAATAAATCTTATTAACTTTAAAAATTATTAATATATCTTTAATTAATTAATAAACTATTTAAGTTATCTCTCTAAATATATTCTAATAAATTATGATTATTTTGTTATTTTATACATTCACAATAACTTATAATTTATTTTATCAAACATCTTACTTATTATTTTTACTATCCATGTCAACTTTTATAAATAATTTATTAAACATGGTTAATATAATTTTTTTACAACATAAAAATCAAAACATTACTAAATTCAATCTCAATAAGAATACGTTTAAATGCCAACAAGAACACGTGGCAAGGGCAGGATGGATTCCCACCACCAGCCGCCAAAGGATTCCTACTTTGATTTTCCTTCAATTCAGCATAATGCTTTGAAATTACAATTATCAACAAAAATCTTTTTATACACGAAAAACAACATTATAAAAAAACATAAATATTTAGCTAGAATACACCCAACTACATATACTTTGTTTTTTTTCATTTAAGGATCGAGATCTGTTAGAACCTATTTATACTATAGAGAACAACATTATTTAGGTTATAGAATAAACCATGTGCTTGGCACAGCATCTGCAGTAAAAGTAAACACTGGTCTGATTGGTTGGATTTCTTGTTCAAGCCCAAAATAAAAATTGAAGAGGACTTTATGGATGTGTGTAGATGGGACGTTGGGCTTACATATAGTAAAGATAAATGATATTCATTTTGGTACTTTAATTGGGCTTGTGAAAGGTTTAGCCCAGGAAGCAAACATATTGGACAAATACCAAAGGTCCATAAATAACAAAACGGAGAAAGAAAAACCAAAGGAATCACCATTTTCCTCGTCTTATTGAGAAACTTATATGCCGTTGCAAACGACGTCCTAAGCCCAAAAGAATAAGAAAGAAAACGACGGATTATGAATAAAGATGGTTGTGAATTGTGATAAACAATGTTATTTACCTTTTTTTGTTAAGTAAGAACAAAACGATTTAAATATATTAGTAATGCTAGTTCGTATATTTATGTATGAAAGAAATAGTATTATTTTAATAAATCGTGGAAGAATAGACAATTTATGTGCAATTTATAACAAGTCCTTTACAATTAACAATTTTATGTATAAACAAATATTTTACAGTAAATTGTCACTCCAACTATCGTTTTATGTGTTATTAATCGGTTTATAGTAAAGCATCATGATAATTAATTTGTATTTAAGACAAATGAATTTGAATAATAATAATAATAAAATATTGCATAAGAAAGAAAACAAGTAAACTTTAGAATGGAATATTATAAGGTGTGAAGAGTGAAGAGTGAAGATGAAGAGGAAGATAAAGTGGTCCTAATTAACATATTCTTATTTCCTTTTGTTCATGTTGTGCCACATATTAAAATCAAAAGGAGGAGCTCAATCTTCACGTACAAGTACAAATGAGCTAGCCTAGCATGCATGGCTGATTAAGTTGAGGTTGAGGTTGGAGATTTTCAAAGAGTAGTTTTCTTACAAATATATATTAGATTCTGATTGTTCAAAAGGCTAACCAAATACTTAATTTATAGCAAAGAGTGGCGTTGGACCCTGATAGGTAGGCCTTTTGGAAATTCAACATAAGGGTGTGCAAAAGCTTGATCAGCATCAGCTATTTCCCAGTGGAAATTGAGTATGAGATGGTGAATGAAAATGGCCATTTCCAGTTTTGCTAATTCAGATCCAGAACAAAGTCGTGGTCCTCCCCCGAATGGCATGAAATTATTGTCGTTTGTTGTCACGCTTGCGCAGTTAGAAGAAGGTCCACGACTACCATTAGTCTGCACAAGACAAAACAAGTCAGTTTTGAATATAACTAATCCATGTCATGAGATCAAAATAATTGTTAGAAATCTTTATTATTTTTAAACATGAAATTATTATTTTTAAATAATAATAATAATAAATAAAATAAAAATTTGAAAAAATTTATAGCCGAAATTGATATAACAAGGTACAAGTAAGTATGCCATTAAAATTCTTCTCAATGAATACATATTTTTTTTTAATTTATTAAAATAATTATTTTATCAAAACATTAAATATTTCACACAATTTTCTCTTTTATATATGAAATTTACATGACGAGCGAATTGAAAATTATTTTACAACTTGTATTGCAATGTGGTTTATATATCTTAGCACCAATTATTTTATTTTATTTTTTATAAAATTCTTAGCACCAATTTGAATGGGAATATTGACCACAAGCAAAATGCACGTGAGAAGCCACAACTACTGTCACATGCTTCGGGCCTTTAATGACCTCGAAAACCCAGGCCCCTCCTACTCGAGAGAGATGGCGATTGATGCTCATCACATCTAGGTGGGACCTACATCTGTACGATGAAGAACATACTCCACTGATGATGATAGATCATCTACAGATGTATATGTCCTACCTCGCTTATCCTACGACGCGACATACTTGAACAGGATCTAATGGAAATTTGGAATGTCCACTTGGTTCTCCCAAGTCCCAGCCAGTAGATCCGCATCTAAAGAAAGATTTTAATTTTTTTATCCACAATTAATATAGAAAATTTAATAGAAGTTATAGTAATAATTATAGAAGGGGCATGCATGGTGTCTAAAGTTAGTTATGAAAACTGACCTGCCATCTCCATGGATCGAAGTGTTGAGGTTGGTCAAAACGTAAAGGATCCAAATGCCCCGCTGCAATCACCGGAAGCACTTTCCATCCGCATGGAATATCATAGCCTTTCATTTTTCAAACACAAATAATATTTTCAAACTAGTTACCAAAAATTAAATTAAATTAATTAAAATTTACACCAACTTAAAAAAAGTTCCTACCTTGAAAGTGAACATCTTTAATAGCCTTTCTGTGAAGAAACCTTACGACATTTCCAAGCCGAAGTGTCTCATTTATAACCTTCACAAAATAAAGAGAAAAAGAAAAACCAAAACTTATCAGTGTACGAATTTTAATATAGAAGAGTTTGTGCTCCATCATGGGGCAGATCTATAAATAAATAAAAAATAAAAAAATCTGCATCACTATATCAAAATTTTAATAATAATTTTATTTTTTAATTACTATTGGAGAGAGAGGACTTACACACTGGGTAAATTCCATTCTTTTGTAGTCATCCCAAGTCAATTCAATCTCCCCTGATTTCTTCTTAGCTCTGGCAATTTCAATGTGTTCGTCCTGTTTTTAAAACCCCAAAATGCAAACACACAAAAAAGTGATAAATATATTAATAATTTAAAATATGTAGCTAAAATTCCATGCAATACTTGTAATTGATGCTTACCTGTAATTCTTGTATAGCAAGAGGACAACCTGGCAAGAAGTAAATAGCTAAAGCTATGGCCACCGATGAAGTTTCATGGCCAGCAAAAAGCAAGCTTAATATCAAGTCAAGAATTTGCTCTGTTGTAAGATTAGAATGCTTCAGAACCCAATTTAGAAGATCCTCTTCCCCAAAGTTCTCATTTCCCTCTATCATTTTTCGCATTCTTTCCTCCATTTTACACTCAATGAACTTCAAAATGCTGGACCGAGACTGTGAAACACAGTATTAAACAAAATTCCAAATTCAAAAAGAAAAAAAAACTAATGCTAATAATTTGAAAATTTTGGGAAATTTAATTTTCATCCTGGTATTAATAAATTATTACCTTTAAGGCCCTTCTATATGCTGTTCCTGGCAAATTTAAAGGAGGGGATATTACTCCCTTCATGAAAGTGACATACTCTTTCTTAAGCTGCTCTGTTTCATGCTTCCCAGGATCCATGCTCATGATGTGCTTTGCCATCAAATTGAAGGTAAACTGCAATTTAACGTTACTGCCTTAGTGAAATTACTTATTATAATTGGGTAAAGAAAATGAAAATTTTACCTTTTTTGCTTCATCTTGAGCTGAGAATGTGGAATTTTCCTTCCAAGAGTTAAGAACAAGCAGAGTATGCTTTTCTACCTCACTAAATAGATGTGTCCTAAGCCTGGCATGGCTAAGAAAATTGAGTGATATAACCCTCATGTCTCTATGCATGTCACCCACTAGAACCAACATAGACCATTTTCCAAGAATTCCACCAATGCTTCTAGGATAACTGCATTCGAAAAATTTCCCTTCATTCTGTAATATGAACCTATTGAGCCCTGGATCCGCAGAGACTATCGTCGGCTCGCCAAACAAATTTGACTTGTAAATTTTACCATACCTGCAAATTAAGTGGAAGCTCAAGTTCTTAACGTAAAACAGAATATGGGTTTGTTATTTAAGGTGTTTTGGTTAGTGGGTGTTGGTGAATATTTTACCTTTCTATGTGTTCCTGCATGAATTTCCCTAGTGTAGTAGCAGAGTAAGGCTTCAAATAGCCCAAAGTTTCACCTAGAAAGGGCCAGCCCATGTTGCCTGGAGGAAGATTAAAATTGGAATATTGCTTTGTCTTGATGAAAATGAAGATTAGAAGAAAGGCTGTGATGGATGAAATAGAAAAGAGAATTAGCTCTGAGTCAGACATGGAGGCTGATGCTTCACTTTCTTTCTCAGCTATTTCTCACAGTTCTAAGCAAAATGTTGTTTATCAGGTTTTCAATAAAATAAAGAAAAGGGGTTCTACTTGTATTGAAAAGGAATTTTGATTTTCTGCTGCAATAAAAACACTAAAGCAGGTTTCAAAATGACAACCAAACGTAATGAAACCTTGAAACCAATAGGTTGCCTTTTATAAGCTTCTCCTCTGTCTTTAAGCATGAACAGCGGAAAGTAGCAAAGAAATTGGCTTTTACACTAGAAAAAAGCCACACCTTCCAAGTAAAATTTAATTTAAGTCCCATTAATTTCTTAGATTTCCCACACTTTGTTTAACCTCTCACTCTCATTTTAAACTCTAAAGGTCATAAAGCCATTCTAATCTTCTGTATTAACAAATTATTATGGTAAATTGCTGATTATTTAACTTGTTACTCAGAATTAAGACTAATTAAGTGTTACTAGGAAAGAGAAAATGTTGTCCTTTCGGAAATTTCACGGCAATAGCTTTACTAAGGATAGAAATTCAGTGCTTATTATAATTATTTAATTAGGTAAGTTTACGAGTTGAAGTGGTTCGATTTCAAAATAAAATCTGAGCTAATACAATTTAATGGATTTTAATTCATATTTTAAAATAAATTCAGTTCAATTCATGAATTAGATTGAATTGATCATATTATATTTCTTTATTTACACTTAATATTTTAAAATAAACCGATGTACATCTCAGACTTGGGTACACACCCAGTTCAAGGCTCGGCGTGCAAAATGTCAAAATTGAGCCATGATGATGGAAAAGTTTCCATGCCAATGGACCATGCACGACTGATCATGATTCATGAGTGTACTTTTTGTTGACTATTTTCATCTCCTTAGGCTGCTGAGGCTTGGGAATTGGATTGCAATGTCTTCTTGATCTTAAAATCGAATAAGTTCCACTGAAGTTGCTTCTTCCCTTTTGTTTTGTTTCGTAAAAGTCAATAAGAATGTGTTCTGTGCTGTAAAAGACTACGTGCCAGATATTAATGACAGAATTTAAGCTTAATTAGGCCAATTCAATTAGTACTATAATTTGGTGAAATAGGGGTAATCAGTATTCAATTATATATGTCATTATGTTACAACTTACAAGAACACTTACAATCACAGTGAACTTAGCTGTGAGATTTCAAATTAAATTATGTTCTCGTACATATATAATTAATGATGATTATGACTAATGGTGGCCAATCATCTTCATCATTAATCAATATTTTTATCTAAATTAATTGTAACAATCATGGAAAGGATACCGATCTCATGTCTAAATTTACTGCCCCTTTCCTGTCTCTCAAATAAAAACTTGACATATCGTTAAAACTAAAACCTATTATATATATATAACGTTATAGGTTAGAAGAACAAAATAACAATAATAACGGTATTATTCCTCTTAAGAAAGAAAAAGGTGTCATGTTAAAGAGTTTCAACTCCAATTTAATACCTATGTTGATTCTAATTCCCAAATTTTTATTTCAGATGGACTGAATCAAGAGCCTGATGATATCAACTTTCTAACAATTTATAAAAAAAGTAATATGTATCAAAGAATTTGTTAAAGATACGCATAGAATTTGTGTCTTTAATATTTTTTGATGAGTGATTCCCCTTAAAAGGTACATGCAAAGATTTTGATTGATTTGTGAAGACCATGGGTGATGATTCTCTTAAATAAATATCAAAATTTTAATAAGAATGTTCCACTTGCACTTAATTGTGAAGGAGATCTGTATCCTGTCATTCTTATTCAAAATTTGATCTTTCTTTCTGAATCATCACCCATGACCTTAACAAATCAATCAACATCTTTATATGCACCTTATATAAGGAGAATCACTCATTAGAAAGTTATTAAGGATATGAATTCTATGCGTGTGTTTAACAAATTCTTTTATTTGTATTACTTTATGCCTCTTGGTTCAGTCAATCTGAGTTGAAAATTAAAATTACCATGGATATTATTTTGGAGTTGAAACTGCATTTTTTATTTTTTTTCCTTAAGAGGAGTAACGGTATTATCGTTATTTTTTTTTTTCTGTCACGTTTGTAACACCGTTTATATAATGTGTCCAGTTTTTATTACTCATTATAGTTTTAATGATAATGTAAAGTTTTTATTGCAGCGACAGAAAAGGAGACATCAAATTAGGATAGCTGTATCGAGAATGACCGGCCAAATCCGAGGGTGGAAAATGAAGGAAAGAAAGCGAGTTTTGGGTATGCGTTTCAACCGTTAAAGCGTATGGGTTTCGTAGCATAAAGGAATGATTCATATTCTTCCACGTGGCCCGACGACCTTTGTTTGTACTGTGTTATTTTTTGGGTTAAAGAACAGCACAGAACGGAGCCCGTACCAAAACCACTCGTGCGGGTGAGAACATGGCCAATCATTGCAACCACAAGGTGATGATAATGAGCCACGTGGATATTTTGCAAGTGTAAGTGACAAGACGTGCCATTAGTAAGAATTTATTGCGCACCAACCGTTTACTTTTATTCATTGTATTTTAGTGTAGGCCTTCTGTCCTTTACAGCACGATCTGATTAGACTGGGATTTTGCAGGGAACCGCAGTTAAAGCCAAGGATGTAAATTTTAAAATTTTATTTTTTTCTCCCTCACAAAATATGTACCAAGCAGAGAATTTGAATCCAAGAAATTAATCATAAGTCATCATTATTTATGTTTGGACAATTTTGTTTGCCCGATCGGTAGAGTTCGAGCTTGAAAAATATTCAATTTATTTAATCTCAAATACAAAATAATCTGATTATATAAAATTATTATATTTTCTATTCATTATTCTCCTGTAATTCATGATTTTAGTTGTATAATTACCAAAATAATTTTTCAATTCTATTTGATTTATGTTTCGGGAACATTGATCTAAATACACTCACCTAAAACAGAAGAATGACTAGGTGCCTTATAAGGAGAAAGAAGAAAATTAGGTGCCTTATAAGAAGAAAGAAGACAATCTAGAAAGAAAATAATAAGAGATTTTTATTCCTTTTGCTGGGAAAGGGCAAACACGCATGCCATAACTATAATGGATACGGATTTATTAGGCATATGGCTGAATTTTTCGACAGTAGATTCTAGAGTCAAAGGGATGGACCAAGACTTTAAGTACTGATAAAAACATTTATGTATAGACCATGGATTAGTCGTGAAATTTCGTCACTCTCTTCCGTTTTAAGTTATACCAACCAAATTCTCAATATCATAAAAGTTACTAAGATTTTATAAAGCAAAATAATATTTACTATCATAACTGTTTATGATTTTAATATTATATCAATAAATATTAAATTTAAATTGTTAGATTTTTATTATTTTTATCTTAATTAATTAAAATACATTAGCTTTATTAAAAATGTTAAATGAAGTTTTATTAAAGATGAAGAGTTTGACTAAATAGTTTGCATACCTTTTTATTTTATCCTAAATACTAGTAATTAATATTAGGCAAAAATCTGGGAGACAAGAGAGGGAGACATTTGTCTGCATTAGACTACTATCATTATCTTGAGAGCTACATTTGGCTTATGACGGTTTCACTTCTTAATGAGAAAGATACACTACATCAGAAAAATCTACAGAATAGGGATAAGAGATTTTGCACACTACACAAGCCCACTGCTTCATGCAGCCTTCCGACACCAACAATTAGTCAGTCTTTTAACTCATTCACACAAACGAGGTGTTGGTTTTTGTTACAGATCTACAAACACAGGTCCCTAAAATTTGACTTAGAAAGCAAAATTAAAGCTTTAGTTGTGTTTGCATAGGAGGGGTGACGAGAATAATAATATTTATCTGATTATATTTTTAATTAGCTTGTTTACAACTTGTAGTTTGTAATTAAATTCTGAAAAATATATTTGTGATTTGTGATTATAGTTTAAAAGATATATTTGTATGTAAATTACTAAAAAATAACATTTATTTATTATCTTATAAAATTAAATACTAAAATAGTTAGAAAGATAAAAATTTAAAGAAAATGAATCAGTTTCAAATGATGTGAAGAAAATGATGGTATTTATAGAGTTGGAAATATGAACAAAAAATTATAAAATTCAAAGTTTTGGGAATAAGAACACAATTATAAAATTCAAATTTTGATCGACGGTGCAGAGACAAAAATAGAATAAATTCAAAAAACAAAAAGGCGAGCCCATGACCTGGGACGATACGCGACCAAGAAGCGTTCTCTGGATTGCTTCTCAAATGCAAGGCTTGGGACGCGTGACAAATCTGTCGTGACGTGCTAAATAAGATGCGTCTGCAGCCCAAACAGCACAAGATGCAAAATGACGTCCTTGTCTTCAATGCAAATGGAGCTTTACAGGGGACAAATTTGTGGTTGAATATGAAAATGAAGTTTTTTCTTAATATATATTATTTGTTGAGTTTTTTTTAAACGTATATATTTCCTTTCGTAAATCTTCAAATGACTTGTTGAGATATATGTTAGCATACATTAAATTATATTGTGTTATTTGTAGTATATACCAGTTTCCTTGCCTATTTTATTAGTGTGTTAAATTCGCTAGGAAATTGATATTGTCATTAGTTTAATTGTTGAGTTAATCGTGATATCATAATTATAAAAATTTTATTTTATATAAATATTTCATGCACATGTGATAATTTAATATGAAACAAAAAATTGTAAGAAACTCTAAAAATATTAATAAAAATAATAAACGACAACAATATATTACAAATTCTCTTTTTTATCTTTTTTTATATAAAAAAATAAATAGGTCATTAGATTATCACTGTATCAATTAAGTTAAATAAGTTAATAAAGACAATCAACGTTGACAACTATTTTAAATTTTAAAAATAATACTTTTCAGAATAAAACCCGATCCGACCATTTCAAAGGCCACATTAGTTCCATCATAAAACAATACTATTTATTTATTTTTTGCTAAAAAACCCTGCTATTTATTTATCATATACATTTCACACAAATTGGTCTTCGGTTTTAGACGAAGATGGGGGGCAACCTTTAGGAGCCCCATCATGATTGAGTAAACCAAGAGGGGTCTCAATCATTGGTCACGCGCGGGTTTGGCTAATAAACGAGGCCCCACCATGGTCTGCAATTTTGTCAGCTGCAATGATAGCTCTCTGAAGACTCGTCTTTCCAAGTCACAATCTTTGACCACTTCCACTTGGTGTGTAAAATTTTATCCATTTCTGAAGTCTGATTGGGTTTTGTTATTTTTCTTTCTCCCATTATAATTTAGTTTTAAATGATAAATTTTATGACACTATTTTAAGAATTTGTGATTAGATTTTGGATAATTATTCTGTGATATTTTTTTTAGAGAAAAAAACTTTAATTTACTATATTAATTCCGCTACATTATAAGAATAATGTATTTTTAAAAAATAAAAAACGTATAATGAAATAGAAAACAATATCAAGGAAATTAGTTAAATAAAAGAAAAATCAACGGAGTTGACTAAGAAATTTAAATTTGAATTTTTTTTTTTGGCATGAAATTAAGGAATTTCATTATTTAAATTTATTTAAGAATTTAAACTTTAAAATTAAGATTTAATTAGATAATTAAAATTTTAATATCATGATTTAATTAGATAAATAAAGAAAATTAGGAAGTTTATTTAGGTAATATCGTATGCAGTTTTAATTGTAATGTTTTTTATTAATATAATATAGATTTTTTGTTTCAAATCATTGATTTTGACAAAAAAAATAAAATTGGCTCACAACCTTTTTGGTTGGTGATGGAGTAATTTAAATTTTAGATTGTTATTGAATAAGGTCGGGTAACGACCCGATCCATTCCATAACCAGATTATGTTTTTATCATGGTGGGACAAGTATAATCAGACTAATAAATCTCTTGTCCACAAAAAAATAAATTCTTTGCTTTCAATAAATTTTAGGATATTAAATGTGGAACCAAGACTCACCTTTAATCCCATAATATAGAAACAACCCTTCACTTAACGAAATTATTGTCATCTTAATTTTATTTTATCTTTTTTTGTCTTTTTAGCCGGTCATTCTAGTGATCAAAATTTATGAATTAAAAATTAAAAATTCAAAAATCACATTAAAATAAGAAGATTAAGTTCATAAAAATGGAAAAGTTACCCCACACAACCTTCTTAATTATAAACCAAAAAATAAATAAAAATTGGAAAAATAAGTTTTTTTAAAACAACTTATGTTTATGTTATTTTTTCAATAGTTAAACTAAACACAAACCATTCTACTTGTGCTGAACTTTCAATGATTTACCAACAAAGATTTTATTATTTATGCTATAACTTTTGAGTGAGTTATAATTGATTTGCACCGACTAGCCACTTGCTTTGGCGGAGCCTTCTGAATACACACAAACAATAGGAAGATAATACTCTAAAATAAAATCTTCAAATAAGACAATTAAGTTTCATAGATTAATACAGAGATAGGCATGGGCAATTTAATTTATGGGTCAAACAGTTGTCTGACTTAATTAGATATAGTTTTTATATATTTAAACAATTCACATACCATATATCTAATTACGATAATTATTAGAATATATTAAATTTCAATCGATTCTGACCCAATAGAATTGGAATATATTTATATTTCTGTATCAATAAGCAAAAAATCATATAAGTAGTCCAAGTAGAAAATATAAAATCAATCTAATTTAAGTTCTATAAGATCAAATTAATTTCGGGTTGTATCACAGATTTGTTCAGTGTCATGCCTTCACATAAAAAGAGCAATTGTAAGAGAGCATAAAAAAAAAAATATTACATATATATGTAATATCTATTTTTATAAGCAAGATAAGCCCAACTGGTGATGGACTTTTCAGCTTATTAGGTTTAAATGGTATTCAATGCTTTAGGCTTTCCTCTCCAAATATAAAATTAACCTTTTACAACACAAAATAATAAATAAATAAATAAAAAGGCAAATATATATATATTGGGCTTAAAAGAAAAGGATGAACTTAAAGCCTTCAAAACTTGAGGTTGTGAAAACCAATTCGAGAGGCTAATTCACTTTTGCTTTCGGCTATTTGAGGGTCAGGATTCATGCTTTAATCTATGTTAGGGGTTAAGGCAACATAAACATCACATCAAATTATTCTTAAATCTAATTTCTATAACAATAACAACTAAAAGTTTTCTATAATGGCATTAGGCAAATACAACTCAAAAGCTCAATCAATGCAAAGAAAACAATTTATTTAAACTTAGTGGGAATATACCAATTTGCCGAGAATTTCGCCTTTTAAACCATTCTAAGTTCTAACTAAGTATTCCTGTGTGTCTTATCAACAAGAATCAAAGGAGAAACTAATTATATTACGACAACTAGACCTATTATGTGTTCTTATGGAGCTTACTTATTAGTTAAGAATATGAATTTTTCCTTTACAAGTAATTTCTTTTTAATGGTAGATTACCTATCACCATCTTAAAAGTGTGGACAAAGATGTTCCCTTCAACTTATGACAAACACTTATTTAGTGGAGTGAGCTTCATCTAAAATGTAATCTATAGTTCTCTATTGAATAATGACAGCTGTTAATTACTTTCTCACACAATCAAAAAATCACATAAATTCAGTGGATAAACTTATGAAAAATAATTGATAAATTTATCAATTAGTTGACATGAATTTCTTATTATGCAAAAAAATAACATAAAAATTAAAGTGTTATTCCCTACTCAATGCATCCATAAATTTGATCTTGCTAAAAACTATAAAACAAACTCAACCTGAATTTACATCACCATCAAGGCGAATTCTAAAACGACACAGGCAATTGTCGTATTCGATTTGTCCACAACCAAAATTGCGGTTCATGTGGGTGTTTCCTCTCAAGGTACTTTCTAGTTTCTATGACACCACCTTTACCTTTTGGATACTAGAAACACATGCAATGCGTATCATGAATCCAAATATCCAATATTATAATGTACCATTATAGAGTATATGCAGCTATGAGCACCTATAATATGCTTTACGCTAAACCCACTAACTCCAAAGGATAACTGCATTTTGCAGTTGACATCTCAACTGCTACCAGAAATTTAAAGATAAACCGGCTTGGATACACCCACAGAAAGAGGACCCTATCAGATCAAAAGAGAAAGCATATGAATGGCTTTAAATTATTAAAGAGGAGAAAGCAGTTGGAGATACAGGTAGACACAGAAATGATTTATCTTATCCAGTGCTCAACTAAGCATATGTGATGTTATGAAGGGGAAACAGTAAGTGTGTTATGTAGCAATAATTTCCAAATATCATTCACAAGGATCTATTATCTGCAGGAGGCCCTGACCCTGCATACTCATCATGTCTATTGTATGCCATAAATTGCAAACAAATTTCATTATATTTTTCTAACTTTTCTTCTTCTCTAGCCAGCTTGGCCTCCCTCTGATAATCAATACTTTGAACCATGTTTAAAACTTAAAAAGGCATATAACAAAAATGGACCCCTGGGGGACCATGAAATCACTTGCAAACCATGAAAATTATAAACAAAGGATGCAACTACTTATAGACTTTCTTATATCAAGATTTCTTTCTTAAAGAGAGAAACATAATAAATTAGGAATTTGCAGAGTACCAATTCAGATATTGAAAGTGGCAGCAATAATCGAAAACATTATGAGTAAGCTGACCTTCATTTGTGTGTGTGGGTATGTGATCCTGGGCCAATAGTCTCATCCACTAAACAGCAGTCTTAACTCTTAACAATTTTCAGTTGTGTTATCATAGACAGATTGGGACCCTTGATTAGATTTCAAAAGGAAAAAGAGGAGGAAAATAAAAGGACTCCTTTCACACATATAACTTTCTCAATAAAAGAAAAAAAGGAAAGCTGAAAAAAAATAATAAAAAACAAAAGAATCATTTTCATATATTAAAGAATGACTACCAAAATCCAATTGTATCAATCCCCTATCCCTAGATAAGAAGGTATAAGGAGTTAATTTCAAATCAAACTATACTTCAGTCTAGCTTTGAACATGTCATTAACCTTCTAAACTAAACCTCTTATACTGCTCAGAATAGATCCTTTCCCCCCACACGTCCCCTATAGTCTCTGATTTAGCAGTTCCTACATAGCTTGCTTAACTTCTGGAGGTTAGAGCACACCGGAAGCAATTTCTTGGCCACCCACATAAACACATCAACTACCAAATATAAAAATAAAGATGAAAAGTCAAAAGACGAAAGCCAAGGGGAAGTGCATTAGGAAGCCCCTTATCATGTTAAGCCAACAGCCAGCTGACAAAATTCCAGAGAAAATTGGAATTTTTTTCATACTTATTTCTTTGTGAGCAATTCCTAAATTTTTACATCTGCAAATTGTTAACACCTATAATGTGTCACCCCTGAAGTTAATAATGTAACAGCTCACAGAACATGGCATAAATTCCTTAAACTTACCAAAATTTACAAGCCGGTGAAGGTAAAAATGAACAGGAAATTGCCTCTTGACTTGAATCATATATATGGTGTTTACATGTAACAAAAGCATGATGTGACAAATTACCATGGCTCCTCTATATGGGTTACGATGATGAATAAAAAATAAGCGTACCATCTATCTCAAAAGAGGTAGAAAAGAGTCCTCCCTGACCAAGAGCAGTAGTCCAAGCACCAGTAACATTAGCGGAAAAAAAAAATTAATTGAAAGCTGAGAAAAAAAAAAATTCCTCTCTTGCTGACGTATATGGCCACAAGATTGCACTGCAACAGAAGTTCACATTGACAATGGCAGTAATAATCTTCTTTCCCTCTTCCTAGTTAATGCTTGTCTAGACATTCTCAGGCGTATAGGGAGAAATATCCCGAGGCATATAATGACCAAGGAAAGCCAAAAATGCCTGAAGTACAGGGTAAGATAAGATGACAGAACCAGCACAAAAAACACTACAGCAAAGAAGACAGCCACAACAACATCAGACCTGCAAGAAGTTAAGAGGCCTGTCACATATAATGGCATCAATGGCACACCACATCTTCATGCACTACAAACATTTGTGAATTAACTATCCCAAACAATTCAGTATAGTTAACTGCTAATGGATCGGCCTTACAAACAAGCATAACAAAATACAAGACTGAAGTTGTTCATGAACAATCAAACCCATCCTCCCCCCATTATCATAAATCCTTTCCAGTTTACTAGCCAAGTACTTTCCTGGCTGAGCTCTCATCCCCTGTAAATCTGATCAAGATGTCCAGCACTCTGTTAAATATTAGTAAATCCCCAGTGGGCGTGTATCTCCCAAGAGATTTAACAATAGGTTTCTGCTGATATAAACAATATTTGTACTTCCAAAGTACCATAGTTTAACACATTCCCAAAGACATAGACACAGTGTGCAATGAGATAGATGGAACGTAGTTTTTTAAGCAAACTCAGAGCACCTCCTATGATCCCCAAGCAAAAACTTGGAAAGGTGTTGAGTGGAATGAAAATTTTGACATGTTTTTTCAAACCATGTAGGTTGATTTTAGGAAAATCAAACCACTCTTTTAAGGGTTCCTTCTTGCACCCACAGGAGTGTTGATATTAGGTTTATGGAATGTTAAAAAAGGTAATCAGACACTAAATTGTTAGATAATTGAGAATAAATTCCACAAGATGGAAACATAAATCTTTTCAATGCACGTGTTATGATGTACAATAACCAAGAACCATCAACACTCGAGGGAATGATGTAGCACATAGAAACGGGAATAGTTAGGTTGTATATTGTTTCACTTGACTATCTAAACTACAGTAACTTCTCCAAGTGAACTTCAGGGTACATTTAACTTACTGCATGATATTTACTCTTTTCTCGAGCCACCTACTCCATTTGACCTAATTGTTCCTAGGTTCAACTCCCATTTATTAGTGAATGTCAGTGCCACTACACTATAAGATTATCTATTGTTTAGGGTAATATATCGATCTGTATATAATTAATCGTTTACACATTTAGGAACAAACAGTTATTTGATTGTCTCTAGGTCCCATGTGGTATGAATGGCAAATACATATATCTTACCAAGTAATCATGTTATAGATCTTTACATCATGCCTACGTATATTTTGTTTACATCTTAGCTCAGAAGTAAATTTGTGTTGCACTTTCAGACTTGGGATCAAAATGCTATAAGAGGTACAAGATGCCTATAAAAGTCATCATAGCATGTAAATTCTACAGAGAATAATGCAATTTTTTCAGTGTACTGTCCAGTTTGCTTAATTTGCACAGAAAAATCTACCTTTAATTGCTTCCGGTTTATTCTGAGGATCATTGGAATCAGCTATTTTGGTTGTTGGAATCCTAACTCCAATATCTGACCCAATCCAGGTTTCCCCTCAGTCAGTGTTTCTACATCCAACTATAGCATTCAACCCCAAATATATAGAGCTGAACTCAACAACAGCAGCGAGCTCATTCATTCTAACTAATAAGACTAAGTTACTCGACTAGAGATATTTACACAAGTAACATGAGCATCCTGTTCTCAGAAAAAAAGAAAAAGAAAAAGTAACCACTAACCTGGGCATTGAGTAGATAGGACCAGAAAATCCAAGAGATATGAAAACGTAGAACTACTACTGAATTTCAATGAATATATAGAAAAACATACACACCAAATCCATCACTAATACAGCTTTCAATCAAATAGTGCAAAATTCGAATGCTAAAAGTCATCATCATCAACAAATAAAAGTGCCACAAACTTAAATTACATAATAAAATACAGAACTTTGCATGGCATAGAAATGTTGAGATGAACATAAAAATGAAAAAGGAGAATAACAGTTTAAAGGGTACCAGGTACTGAGATGGGGTCTGGGAGAGAAGACAGTGAGAGCAGGGCACTTGTGCTGCGATCGGATCTGGTAGTCTCTGAGTTGTTCGACGAGTTTAGACCGGGTTATCATTTCTCGAATTGGGTTCTGCTTCTCACCCTCACTCGGAAAGACAAAGAATATTTTCAAGTCAAAGTGGTAAATTGGCAAGAAGCTATACTCCTCAAGCCATAGTGTCTGTTACTCGATCTGAAAGCAAACTGGTACCAAACCCTTTAGCGAGAGGGGACTCTGGTTCCAATTCGGACTTCCGGTACCAAACGTCTGAACCACAAGTGGAAGAGACAATCTGTAGGTTTTAGAAGGTTAACGGGTGAACCCAGGATGTAGTACTAGTAATAATTGATTTGGGTTTTGGAAAGGGAAAATCTTATTAGTAATAAACTAATAATAAGAAGAAAAAAATAAACAAGCTAAAGAAAATATCCTGTCTACTACCGAAAAAAGAAGAAAATATCCTGTCAGTTTTGGCATGTTAGTTGATGTTGAATCTTCATGGGAATTTATATGGCTGCTCAGTACAATATATGAAGTTATACAATGTTAAATAGATGGTAATATGTGTCCCATATTAGAAAATATAAGTAAAATCGATTAGGTTTGATTTGATGTTTAAATTATTTAGAAATAAATTATGTTTTTAGTTTATAATTGGCTTTGGTTTTTTCAATGATAATGTGTATGTATTACTTGAACTGAGTTGAAATTAAGAGATTTGATTTAATTTCATGAGTTTTTAAGAATTAATATCGTATTTATAATTATTTTTTTCAGTTGAAGATGTGAGTACATTGTTTCTAATATTTTTAAGATAAAAAACATAGAAATTATTGACAAGATATTTTGTAAATTTAATTATAATTTGTTTTAGAAAGTTAATTGAGTTGCTATTAGTTAATTTTTTTTAATTGTTAATATGAAAAATCTAAATATTTATATTTATGAAATATATAAATTTTCCGTAAATAAGAAATTATAAGTCTCTTATTTTTCGTATAGTATAGATATGTGGTAATATTATAACACTTTGGTCAAAAAATGGTCAAATAATTTATAGTTTAAAAAATATAATTAAAATTACTATGCAGTACTAGTAATAATTGATTTGGGTTTTGGAAAGGGACGGTCTGTCGGTTTTAGAAGGTCTACGGTGAACCCAGGATGTAGTACTAGTAATAATAGATGGTAATATGTGTCCCATATTAGAAAATAGAAGTAAAACCGATTCGGTTTGATATTGATGTTTAAATTATTTAGAAAGAAATTATGTTTTTAGTTTGTAATTGGCTTTGGTTTTTTCAATGTTAATGTGTATGTATTAATTGAAACGAATTGAAATTAAGAGATTTTGTTTGATTTCGTGAGTTTTTAAAGACTAATCTCATCACAAATTGCGTACTTATAATATTTTTATTTTTTTTCAGTTGAAGATGTGAGTACATCTTTTTGTAATTAAGATAAAAACATAGTAATTATTGAAAATATATTTTGTAAATTTAATTATAGTTTGTTTTAGAAAGTTATTTGAGTTGCGATTAGTTAAATTTTTTTAATTGTTAAGATTGAAAAATCTAAATAGTTATATTTATGTAATATATAAATTTAACATAAAATAATAAATCATAAGTCTCTTATTTTAGTATAGTTCATATATGGTAATATTATAACACTTTGGTCAAAAATAATTTATTTTTTTAAAATATAATTAAAATTAGTAAACATTGCCTATAAAATAAGGCCCTGACTACCTCAAATCACATTAAATTGAGGTGTTTGGACCTTGGGTTGGGTATGTTACTTGAGTATTGTAATATAGTTATTATACTATTTTGGTTTCGGTTAAAATAGAAGAAGATTAGTAATCAAATTGATAACTTTTTGGTTAATAATAAAAATAACTAAGATTTGGTTTGATTTTTAGATTAGAATCGATTTGGACCTACTTCTATTAGAAAGTCATAAAGTTTTGAAATCAATAATACACATTCTTCACCACCAAATCAACTCTTTTATGTCAATAATAATAATTCATTTTATGATTGGTGGTTCATCAAAACTATCATACTATTATATTTTTTTACAATCCTATAGATTCGAACAAAAATAATAAAGATTATCCATTTTAATTTATCTAAGTTATTCAATCACTATATGCTATACGGATAAAAATTCATATACAATACCATATCATTTATAATATTTATTTTATTAATAATCAAATGGTTCAAAAGCTGTTTTTGTGAATACAAGTTACTGAGAAAAAGTAGTTCTCAATCTCCTTTTTTTAAGTTCAGTCAGTTATCTTCATATTGTAATGTATAAGAGCATAATGATGAATGATATATTGTGAAAATGTTTCTTAAAATATTAAATTATTTATTATGAGAATTAATGTATAAATCGTCATCAAGATTGGTGTTTCATCAATATTTTTATTTCACATTTTTAATGTAGAAACATGCATAATGGTACTTATTAATTTTTAGAAGTTAATTGCAAGGTGTTAGTATTTATTTATTTTGCTCTTCCTCGCAATCGCGATAGATTTATTCTTATCATTATATCCGTAAAATAAAAATTAAAAAATTAAAATTCTAAGAATTAATTTTTGTAATCCACTCTACCAGGAAAAGGAAAAAATAAATAAAAAAGGAAATAATCCAAGCGAGTCAAAAGAGAGCGAAAATTGTGTAGAGACTAGAGAGAGAGAGAAGAAACTCGAAAGAGAGGAAAAGTCCAAAAGTTGGTTCCTCACTGATGGTCTTTGTAGCTTGCCAAACACACACAACAGAGACAGACTGAAAGAGATGTGGCAGAAGGAAAGAGAAAGAGAGGTGGAGCGTCTGATTTCAATTGTAGGAGACAGAAACCCTAACAGCTATGGAGTCTCTAAATCCTACACTTCTACTACGCTTTCCGCTTCTTCATGTTCTTCTTCTTCTTCGTATCAACATTCCAGCAAAGAGGTTAGCTTGCTTTCATCCTCACACTCTCTTTCCGATTAATTTTTTCTCTTCAGTTGGTTCGGTTTCTTTCTGTAGATTTCGTAGAAATGGAACACTGTTGCAACTGTTACTAATAGTGCTTGCTTTTCATTTACATACAATGAAATTTGTTAATGAGTTACTGTCTAGACAGCTGATTGTTGTTAAATTTCTCACATATTATGACATTTTTTTAATTCGACAGTAACAAAATTGTCTGCGATGATTAATTCTGCCAAAGGACTAGCTAATGGATCTTCAACACAATTTGTATTGATCAAAAACTTGGAAATTTTCTCGTTGGTACTTTGGTTGTTGAATTTTTATAAAAAGTAATTAAAAAAAAAAAAAAAAAACTATTTTTAGTGTCAAGTAAATTATAAGGAATGTTATCCTACTTGAGTTTTGGGACTTTCTCACTGGAAACTCAATAAGCAATCATATTCATTTCCTGCCTCAGGCGATTTCCAAAGTCATTCGTAGCTGGGCTTCAAGAAAGTTTATGACAGGATGGTTAGTTTTCGACTTAATTTTCTGTCATTTCAGAGTTTCTGATTTGCTTTTATTCTAATTTTGTCATTTGAGGATGGTTAGTAATTTACTGAATCGCTGTCTCCAAAGCAGGCATAGTTTGGATTTGTTTATATTACTTTAAAGGTGTTTAAATTAGTTCCTTGAAAACACATACTGGCACCTGACCTTAAGTATAAATAACTTATTATTTTGATATATGATTGTCTGGCCATTTCTGAAAATAAAAGAGAAAAAACATGATAAACAAATTTATTCTTCAGTGGGCTCTCAATTACACAACTTTGTTTGCTTTCTCTTGGTCTCTCTAAACAGTAGGTCATTTTTCCTATCAGAAACTAGTCCATACTCCATTGTCGTGATCCTTTGAACTGCTGTGAGAAGCGTATGTAATTTGATGTCAGAATACTCTCCTGACTTCCTTAGCTTTTCACTCTAATTTATGGTGCAACTTATTAAAGATCTGACAGAGCAATGATTTCAGTTTTGTCCATCCTATTATATAGTCTCCCTGCATTACTAGGCAATCAATTATATATAGTATATAATTCACAATATTAGTTGATTTTCTTAAAAATGAAGATCGATTTATCAAGTTACTCTTTCTTTTTGGATTGCTAAAGAGTAAAGACCCTGTTTTTTAATTCCAAGTTGGAATATCTCCGTCTACTCCACGACTCACAGCACGTGTGACCTAAACCTAGCCTGGAGAAAAATATGGTCTGTAATTCTGTAAGATACAGCACTTTCACCCTACGGAGCAGAGTCTTCATTAGGTTTGAAGATTTTGTTGCAATGCCCTGTAAATGTCAGTAATCATTTTCATTGATTCTGTACTGGTCTATTTATCCCACCTACTAAGAAAGAAGTCATGAAAACTAAACGATTACATTGTGACCTGGTACAGCCCTCAAGTTGTGTTTAACCTTCTAAAACGAAATTCAAAACTTGAGGTACACACAACAGGGTCTGCTACTTAATATTTGAAGGTTTTAGTCTGGTTTTGTATCTTCCTCTCATATTGTATAAAAAATGTTTAAGTTCGGAGTTGTCCGAGCTCATGTGTCAAGGTTGTTTGGTCAGGTTGAATTCGTATGGGAGTTGACTTTCAGCTGGTCTGGGGGTGACCTGGGATGATATGAGTAAAGATGTGAAAAGAGAACTGCGGCACAGGCCCGGGGTGAGCTCCCGGGGTCACTCTGATGGCAAAGTCAGTACTGGCATAGAACATCATAGAATATTTAGTAAGGACAGAGAAGGTAGGCAGTTAGTGTGTCATTACCTTGTCATGTGTGCAGTAACAATATTTATAGTGATGGCTCTCCCATGAGGTTCTGCCACGTGTCTTCCTCCAGTTGGAGGTTTACAATTCAGGGAAATCCACGTGTCAGTGTTGGATTGATCAGTTTAATCCCATACTAGCAGTATCAAATTAATATTGGGTATTTGTTTTGTACATAATGATGGGTTGTTGATAGATAACACAACCACCAAATGATTGTATATGAGATAAAGATGTGAAGGTCGATGAGTGGTGACATGAATAGATAGGGTAACTAATGAGGAAATGTATAGAGGTAAGGCTAGATTCTTTTCAGGATGAGATAAGGAGGAAGATTCACCTAAGATGTTGAACAATGTATTTTATATAGTTACAAATTTTCAGTTATAAAGGGCGAGAAGCTGCAATTCCAAGTAGGAGAGTCAGAAAGGATAAGAGGGGGACCGAGTGTGATATGGATGCAAGAAGGGTAGTGAAGTTATAGCTGACATGCTGAAACCTAAATTTGGAAAAAAAAAAAAAAAAAAGGCTAGTTGTTATGGCGCTTCAGATACTGATGAAAATGAGTACAATGAAATAAAGAGCATTATTATGGACTATACATATGTTTCAGTATATAACCTGCATTATCATCAAGAGATAACCATATTTTACCAAGGATAAAGAAGATGATTACTACATTACCAGAGGCAAGAGGAGTCCATGTCGAAGATAATCATGAAAATGAGGGATACTGTTTCTACCATTTCACCTTATAATGCTTGATGATACTTGCATAACTAACTTCCTACTAACATACTCCAAAAATGAAAGCATGAGATATTTACTGTTTTGCAGTGTCATTCTACTTCCAATAGCAATTACATTCTACATCACCTGGTGGTTCATTCATTTTATGGATGGGTTCTTCTCCCCCATCTATACTCAACTCGGGATCCATATATTTGGTCAGTATACTACCTTTCTGATTCAACATTAATTGCTTGGGTGTAAAATGCTTTTGTTGTAACTTGTAACACACATTTATAAGGTTCATTTCTAGTGCAAGTATCACCTAGGCTCGTGCAGAATTTAAAACTGCAACATACAAGAACATATTTTATTAATGGCATAGGGTCCTGAGTCCTGAGTCCTGATCTTTTTTTTGGAAATTTCTTTTTATACTAGTTGTAATTGGTCTTTTTTTTTTCTTCTTTCTTTTTCTCAGAAGGCCAATGATACATAATCCTGACTTTCTGAGTAAGCGGAAAGAAGTATTCAGATGGTTAGAGATAATTATTTAGCTAGAACCATTACCATCAACTGTTGATACTACTAGTTCTAGTCATGCAAATCCTTGATGATTAATTCTATCTGAAGCTATTATTTGAAAAAATTACTGAGAAACAAGTCAATTTCCATTTCAAACCATACTAATGATGATATATCAGATGGAATTTCAGCTGCATATCAGGGAAAAAAACAAAAAACTCCTTGTAACTTGTTATGTGAACAATTGCCATGCTTTGCATGAATTATGTTGAACGTAATGATCTTATTCGGTTTCATCTGTAAATGCATCATAGGCTGCAAACAAATTAAGTGTTCATCAGATACACGCTGTTCAAGATGCTAAATATCTATGTCTGGTCACTTTGAGCAAGGCTAATCAAGCTACATTTGGAATAATAATCTGAAGCCATTTTCTGCTTTTGACAAAATAGCCTCTTTGGTTTCCATAATTTGCAGGTCTTGGATTTGTGACTTCCATCACATTTCATCTTCCTTCTTGGTGTTTTGATGTCCTCATGGATGGGAACTTCTGTTCTTAGCTTGGGAGAATGGTTTATTAAGAAAATGCCCCTCATTAACTACATTTATTCTGCTTCAAAACAAATCAGTACAGCAATATCTCCAGGTGAATATAATCAAGCTTTCCTGATATCTTGTGTCGTCAAATTTTCAACATGCTCTTATTGCAGATCAGAGTACCCATGCCTTCAAGGAAGTGGCAATCATAAAGCATCCACGTATTGGGGAATATGCATTTGGTTTCATCACATCCAGTGTTATTTTACATACAAGTTTGGGTGCAGAGGAATTGTGCTCTGTTTACATGCCATCCAACCATCCTATACATAGGAGACATAATCCTCATTAGCTCAAGGGATATTATTAGGCCGAATCTCTCAGTTCGAGAAGGGATTGGTGGGAGTTTATCACTAATCTCAACTACAATTTCTGTTGCTAGTTTTTCCGGTATTGTTTTAACTTGTTTTCTGGTTGCCATGTGTCACAGAAATTGTTATCTCAGGAGGCATGTCAATACCTCAGATCTTGACTACGAATCCACAAGCTATTCGTATGGCATGACTGGGAAAAATTGGTGTAGGTATGCCTGCTTTGGTCTTCATAGATAAGAGAACTGTCTGACTGATGCCTTTCACAAATCATTGGTCGCTAATTGACATAGTAGAATTCTAATTGCTAATGATACCAGCTGATAGGTCATCTAATATACATGGAACTGTTCTATTCAGGAAGTTTATTGCCCGTGCTTATGAGAACCCAAGACAGATTATCCCCGGTAAAATCGCAAGATATCTTCATCTCTGCCATAATATTTATTAATATATATAGACTTCTTTTTCTGCCAAGGGACTCTTTTAGACAAATACTTGTATGAGCGCCTTTCAAGTACCAACTGTGACGTTGTGATTTATCTATTCTGTGCCCACTGGGCACAGAATAGATAAATCTTTTCTTTAAAGTCTAGTAACCTCAAAAATAGCGAAGCTCAACAATTAACCATATGTTATCTTCAACCATCCCCAACAAAGATCACCACCGATTTTTGACAAAGAAGTGGAAGCAATGGACTTCCACTCTCCTCTTTCTGCTTGAACCTTTGATTGCTCCCATGGATTCTAATCAAAACATGCAACCACACTGGCGGTAGAATCCCAATTTCTTTTCAAACCATACTATCCTTTCGCAAAGCCACAGGCAAAAGCCACGGCTTATTTTAGAAAAAACCTTCCTTCCCCCTTCTAATTTTCTTGGAAATTCATTAATGGAATATGAAAAATAAAGGTGAGAGACGAGTGCTGGGATTGCCTTCAGAGAAATGCGAGGCCATGCTGCCTTGTGTTTGGATTTCAGGACTCACCTGCTTATTACGTGGATTTTTGTCCCGTTAACTCCACTGAGCGATCCACTTGGTGGATTATTGTTTTATCATAGATTTAGGAATCCATTGTCGTCCAGTGGTTAGGATATCTGGCTTTCACCCAGGAGACCCGGGTTCAATTCCCGGCAATGGAAAATTATTTTTATTAAAATTTTAAAAAATAATATTTATTCATTTTTTTATTCAAATAAAATTCATTTGGTTATACTATATTTATAATTTTAAAATTTAAAATATTAATTAAATAAATCAATTTTTAAAATTTTCATAATACAAAATTAATAAATTCATGATATACTCCAAGTCTTCATCACTGATATCTGTCTGTATCATTTTGTAAGCAGAGCCAACAGCCAACAGACCTTCTTCCTGAAATTAATGAGTATCAGGCACGAGCCAGGAGTCAAAATATGGTGAACTACAAAAAGAAAGAATAGAAGAAAATGGACACATCCATATTTTCCCAACTCTGCAAAAAGCATGATCCCCAACCTCAAGTCCAACAAAGACAAAAATATATCAACAGACATTCAAATAATAAACTATGCAATTGGAAAGGGATTATACTGATATAACCCAACACACCCATATTCTCAGGCTTGGCTCTTTCTTGATGAAACTGCCCTTTCCCAATCACCACATGCTCAAGCTTTAACTTATAAAAGCTCTTTTAATAATCCATCCCTGTAAACGAGATTTCTAAGAAGCATTCCAATAAAACAATCCCCCACTCAAATGCTTTCTTAGTAAGATAACATCACGTATACAACATACAAAACAAAATACTAAGGCCATCGACTTGCCAATAGATTGAGCCGTTGCAAGTCTGTAAACATAGGATTTCTGATTTGTAATATGATAACATCCATTCATAACATGTATACCAAGCTACTGAAATAAAGAAGACAGTATAACTATCTGTTCTTACATTATTGTAATTTGCAGCAACGACCTCATTTAACTTGGTGAACTGTTTGTCATTCAAATGGGGTGCCTCCTTTGGTTCCTCTTCCAGTTCTTCAACCTCTTCCTTGGCCCTAGCTTCCAGTAGCTTTTCTTCCTCTTCTGCCATTGCTCTTGTTATAAGGGAGGATTCCTCTATTTTTGCACTCATAAAGAAAATCTTCTTCTGACTTAACATCAATTTTATCCGTGCACATATCCTTAACATTTGGGAGAAAAAAAGGGAAAAACAAATAAGCACAAAAATACATAACATAGAGATAGTTTTCCTATAAAATTAACAACTGGATAGGAAAAACTAAATGCAATGTTTTTGTGCCTGTTGATGCACACTCAATCTGAAATATACACTCACGTGCAAACATTACGTCGTGACAGAACGAACAAATGATGTACCATTCTATTGTCAATCAATGTGTTACAACCGTTAAACTTTGCAAGCCACTGTTTCGTAATAATCAAATATAACGTTAAAGGGACTCTTTGCAAATCATTCAACAATGCCGGAACCACGTTGGGGTTGAAGAGGAACCTGGATAATATGACGAGGAAGATCGCGTTTGAGACCACCGGAGGGGCTCGCCCGATCGACTGGTAAAATTTCGTGCCATCTATTTTCATATGAATTATGAAGTAAATGTTTCTTACGATGAAAAACTTTTGCTGAGAAATTTAATTTACCTCGTTAAATATGGATTGTAGTCCTGCGTATGAATGTTTGACATGATTTTGCATAGAGATCGTTAGCCTGTATTTTTGCCTTTGTGATTGATATTTGAGAGGTAGGAAAGTGATCTATGGCAGCACATTCTATGTACGAATTAGGACCAGTCATGATTGTGAATTTTAGTGGTTGTTACTTGTGGAAACCTAACTCTACAACCAGAGTCATCCAGCTGGCCGAGAGTATTGTATTTTGCCAAAATTGATTTTTGCAATAATCGGTGAATTATGATACAATTACACCCATATAGGCTATTTGAATTTGACTTTCAATAATCTGTAAGATAATAGATCTGCAAGCCCTAAAATTTACCAACTATTAATCAATTCTTTGTATCAAATGCACCAATATATCACTCACCTTATGATAAGAAATTATAGTTCCTTATTCTTCATCTCGAACTTTAATTAGCAGATTGATGACCATACGAAATTATAAAATTTTGACATACTGTATTATTCTGCCCAATACCATTCAACATAGAAAACAGTTAAAAACTGAGATAATAGATAATATAGAATATGCTGCAGCAACGCCGTGAAGCTTCAGACTCCAGGGAGACTTTTTAAGTAGATGACCCATGATCTTTTACTTTGCTTAAAAATAAATGGACAAATTGGTGATTGTGTGAGCAGATTGTAATAATAGAAGAACATACTTAAGATGGATGACAGAGATTTTCAAACCCCATGTATTCTTGATTTTCCATCTTGTCAACCATATTTGCTATGCCCACCCCACCTGTAATACAAAGTGGAAAAATCACATATTGAACGTCTTAGGATGAAAGTAATAAATAGAAAATGCTGATATGCATTGCTACTGAGTTATGAATTCCATTTTAGGTCATGGACAGTACCTAAGCTGATTGCGCTCACAAAAATTGTCAAAGCTAGTATGAAGATGATGATCGATGCTCTGCCAAGGAGTGCAATTATCTTTCTCACAACATGCTGACCAGTGAAGGCAGCAATAGTTGCTACCAAAACAAAATAAGCAGCTGCAGCAATGAATAAGTCTTAAAATATAAGGTGTTGAATAGGATAATTTTGATGTTTAACTTAGTAAAAATACGGAAGTATGAGTTTCCTTGTTTTTCCAGAAATCCACTATTGTATTCAGGATTTATTCTAGTTTATTGTGAGTACTACTTACCGTACGGGACAGGGAAACGCTTTAGAAGGTAGTATTGCACCACTGACATGGAGGATGAGAATACCATTGCAAATGTTGATGTAGCACTTGCCACCTGAAAAAAGGTACAGATTTATCAAGGTCATTTCAACTTTCTCTGCTTGTTTTGTTTGAGTTATATGTCTATTTTTCTTTACTGATCCTTATAATTTCTGTAGCTTTTATTTCTATTGTAAAGACGCTCTACCCTGCCCCTTTCAATTCAACTGAGTTAGAGAATAATACCGTTGCTAGGTCTATATCGGTAGTTAAAGGATGCTTAGAAATAGCAAGTGAAGAAAATAGTTAGATATACCTGAGGAGGAATTCCCAGTTCCAGAAAAAGCGGTCCCAAGATAAAGCCGCCTCCTAGGCCTAGCAGTCCACCAACCATACCAGCTACTATACCGCAAAAACAACAGAGAAATAGATGATGCAGCTTCCAAGATGTTATTTCCTTTCCCTTTGATGCAATCATCCGGGTTCCTTTGTACAGGCATATGGCTTCAAAAAGCGTAACAGAGACCGCAATAGGCACCTAGCAATGAGTCAATGTCAGAATGTTATTTCAAATCGGATCCTTTGGTTAACATATAATTTTAAAAACTGGGCTGAACTTTTTACATCTAATCTAGAGCTATTGCACTGACTTGATTCTAGGGCAACTAGGATGAATTGGTACATATAATGTAGACTAGGCTGACTTCCTGTTATCAGGAACTAAAATTTGTGAAGAGATAAGTGCCTATCACTCCTATATTGGCTTGACTGTCTTCTCCCTCTGCACCATGTCACACCTGCAAAATTCTGGGGATCTATGTAGCTTTTCTATCTTCAATTACAAACCATCTGATCACTACTTATCTTCAGCAATTTGTCCCTGTCTTGAGTTCTCATCTTCCCTACAACCGATTACTTTTTATTCTATCCACGCACATGATGTGAATAATTTTTGTGAAATTTAAGGCAAATTCTTTTGTTAGTCTTCTGATTTATTAACTTCTATTACTGATGTGTGAAAATCAAAGAAGTAGAAATCTATTACTGGAACCCATTTCCTACATGTGATTTGGTACTGCCCCGAAAATAACTGAGGTGGTGACTTTACCTGCAAGGAATTAAGAATCCAGTACTTGATGGAGCAGGTTTCAGCATATGTCTGCAAACAGATACATAAAGATGCATACTCGCTATCATTAAGAACAAGGGGAAGCAGTTGAATTGGCAGATTAGTTGGAGAGACTGATCCCAAAATGTCACAACTTACCTTAACAATCTGAACGGCAAGGAAAGCCACCCAGACATACACAAGCAGTAATAATTCTTTCCAGTATATGTTCTGAAATAGGGGGACCTGGATAATATGATGAGATTTCAACAAAATGGCTGAACAATAGAGAATTGCTGTGAAGAAACTGAGATATTCATCAAAGTTACCTCCCCATCATTTGAAGCAGCTGGACCACTTGGTAATGATTTGTAGTCTTCAACCTCTGCATTTCAGGGAATTAGCGCAAACTTTCTAAAATACAAAATTTAATACAAGTTTTCAACTGTTTTTAGATTTCCTTGCAATTGCTATTTTATCTTTGGAAGGTTAGTGGGTAATTTTTTTGGGCTTGGTTTCGTAATTTCATAATTAGAAGGCGGAGAAGATTATTCTCTTTAAGCAAAATTTTCGAATAGTTACTAAAACACTTCCAATTTTTATAGGCAGGTTTTTCTTGGAGAGGACCATTAGGGACTTACCACCTAGTTTGCACTCTGATTCCAACACCTTGGCTGCTTCCTGAAAATCAAGTAGGATCTCTAACTCTTTATCAACAAGTTAGATACCAAGGAGATTCCATGATGATTCTAGAGACAGAATGACCTACCTTCTTCATTATTGTTTCTTTTTTCCATGCATCTATGCCTTTGAGTAAAGCTTTTGTTGATGTACCTGCCGCAATTATTTTCATGTCAATTGCATTACTTTCTTTCATTATGGAAGACATGAGAAAGATGTGATCTTGTCTGGGAAAAAATTGATCTCAAGATAATGCAAAAGAATTTTAAGTAAGCAGAGTATATCTAAGCAAGATAAATGATAGAAATATATTTAAATACTAAATGTAAATATTTGAAGTTTATTCGAGGTGAAAAAGGAAAAGAAGAGATAAAACAGCTGAGAATAATAACATATAAGTTATGTTCATTACTCCCCCCGTGTTCAATAGAACTAGCAGGTAAAGGTGATATCTTTTTGATTGTTATTACCCAAGAATAGAATTATGAGAAGAACTGTGACCATCCAATCAGCGAACATGACACTGAATGCAACTCCAATGCTGATTCCCAGCATGAGCATGGGCTGAAAGAGCAAGGCAAGGTTATAATCTATCAGTGGCATGCCTAATGTTGGGTGTCTAAGTCTCAGATTGTAGTATACACTTGATCCTGCTGCACCCATAATCATACCTGCAAGAGGAAACTACAGCTATTTATATAAAAATCTAAAAGTTGAGTAGATGTGTGTGTGGTTTTTTGGGTAATAAGGAACCTTCTTCATCTCCTTTAAATGGTAGGAGTGAACCCTAAAGAGGGAGAGTACATTAGATGGGCTCGAGGCTCAAAAGTTTGACACTGAATCAGAATTCAAAGTGCTCATTAGTCGAGTGCTCAACTGCTCAGAGTGTATTGCAATGGAAACCAAGCTTGTAGGAGATGCATGCTGTTTTAGTGTCCATTATAGACACTATATTAGTAATAATTGTCATTTTTTGCTGGACTTGGTAAAGAAGATTATGATGTCCCTACATGTCATCTCTGGACCAAACTAGAGCTGGTTGAGCGCCCGGTACTTTTTCAAAGAACGAATTTGAAAATTGTTGGTTATTTTATGTCAAGTCTGTTATGTTGAAATGAAATGAATACAGCAGTACTAACACTTGGAGATGGCTGTGGAAGACTTGGGATCAAAACCAATAATCAAAGTGAGCATAGGGACGAAAATTCCTCCACCTCCAACCCCTCCCACACTGCCCAATGCTGCACCAAAGAATCCGACTATGGTTCCTACTACAATCCTCCAACCAAAGTTCATCTCCTGCTCAACCAGTAAAGTGGTATTTCAGAATGGAGATACTGAAATTGTAGATGTATTAAAGAAACTGTTATGATATATACATATATATATATATATATATATATTTGTATTGTTGACTAAGTTTCACATGATGTGCATGTAAGCTACGATCAAGGCAAACGAAAACTCACTGGCCAAACATGTTTATAAGAAGACTTCTCACTCTGCCAGAAAAAATCAATCAATTTAATTAGAATTCCCTGTCCTTCTTTCTCAACAAAATGTTCTGATGTCTTGTCTTTCAACACTCTCTCTGCAAAACTGACATTGCTCATCATAATTAGGCTCCAAGACACAAGCGATGCTGCTGCTGCTGATATTCTTAAAGCTCTTTGGTTCACCTCACTGTGAGCCATGTAGGCAGTATCTGAAATCAGAGGCAATGGAAGCTTGAAGCTATTATGCGAGACTTTTGGTATGTATATGTTTGTTCCTTGCTCAATTGGATTTCTTTCTCTTCAATATTTCTACAAGCAGGTGAGTAAACACATGAAAACTTGAGGAGTACATTCTTCGGTATCAATCTCCTGCATGTTTATTTATACCCCTAACATTTTTCTCAATCTGCGTCTCTCTCCATTGTTCCCCTTTGTCTGGCTTGTGATTAATTATATTTTTCAGAAAAATAACTATAAACTGTTGAGGGCGCTTTATTTTTTTCATTTTTGGGTTGGGGTGGGTACAAATGATTTACTTGTCTTAGACCATCTTTAAGAGTGTTAATCCCTACTTTATATTTCATATTACTATATACAGTCCACCTCTGTTGTTGAATAGGTATTGAAGTTTACATCTATCTAAACCAATTCACTTTATTTACTGTATTTTCATTAAAAAAAATTGAGTCTTTGGAAGACTTATTTTATTATAAACACGTTTGGTCTGCTAATTAATTTGGTGGTTTTCTTAGATTTAATGGAGATTTATTTTTTTGTACTGATGTTGTCATCATAGAGTTGTACTCCACAACATTCCCCAAATATTCTTAATGCTTTCAAATCTAAGTAATTTCTGACCTGCCACTAGTTTCAAGTGGATTGTTTTGTTGATTTTTCTTTAGTAGTCATAATCATAAAAAACAGACATGTAACATTGCTTCCAGATTTTGCATCTGCATTGCTCCCTTAGTATTAATATATTCCCACGAAAAATGAAATTTTGATTTTTGGAATATTAGATTTCATAAGGGAGCAGGGTATTGTCTCTTAGGCAATTTATGCCACCCATTCTCTCTTGAAGTTTCCCGGAAGGTCAAGTGGTATCTGTTAGTTAACTTGAAACACCGACCCAGAGTATTACTGCTATTGCCACATCCCTTTGTTCCCCATTTAATGATATTTCATTCACCTTTTTGAGAAAGTAAAATATGGAAGAAAAAGAAAATAGGATTCTATGGGAGAGCTATCTCCACTCACCCCACGTAGAGAGTTTTTTGGCATGGAGCAAATCAAGAAAAATTTGTGAATCATCCATAATTTTGTGCATCAAGCAATTCCTTGCGATATATTTTACTCCAAATTCTTTTTATTTTTTGTACTTTGTCTGCTTTTCTTTCTTGTTTTCATTCCTTAAATGGCAAAAAATTGCTGTCAACTTCGTAGTTTGCAATCTGCATCATTTGAAACTGACAAGGAATCAAGCCGACGATTCTTCTTGGAAATTTCTTGGAAGATGCAGGAAGATTTCGAAACAGTGCGGTATGGATATTATTTGTTCAAACATATCCTGTCAAAATTAATCGAGTAATAGCCAACTTAGGAAGCTTCATGGTTACTGTTATTAATTTTGGATTTTTCTTCGTTATTCACATTTGCAAAAAAAATAAAATATTAATAAAATAAAAATAAAAATAAACAGAAAGAAAGCCTTGCATCAGTACTTTTTTTTATTGATTTTACTGAATCGCGTCAAGTTTATCCCAAATATGTCAGTTTTAGTTTAATTGAATTAATTTTCTTAGAGGTCTTATTTGTTAGTATTATCTAAGATACTTGTGCTCATCCTGGACTACTGGTATCATATAAAAGAAAATTCACTATTTTATATTTTATATGATAAATTGGGACTTAAACGGGCAGAGAAATCCATTATTAATAAAGATTATCCTTCTTTACAAGATACAGCACTGATAATTATACTTTTAAACTTGTACTTAATGAACTTCTGATACTTCATAATTCCTATGATGTTAATGCAATTCAACAAACATATCAACAAAAACTGATGATGCACAGCTTGTAAACGAAAAAATTTATTCTAGTTATTCAAATTTATAAGAATTACTAGCACTTAATCTAAGGTATTTGTTGGATTAAAAACTTAAACGGAAGATAAGCAGGCCTAACTGGGCTCAAAATTTCCAGTCCGACGCACCTTAAGCAGCACACTCTCTGGTGCAGATACGGCCCCAAACACTAAGTTGGCAAGAAATTTGGCGCCATTACCAATCCCAACCAAGGGTTCATCAGCACTCTCACCATTATTACTGTTACTATTAAGGCTGAGACGCATTTTTTATTTAACCCATATTAATTGCTAACACATTTTGTAAACTGAAAATACCATTTTGCAAGTTGGAAAATCAACTGTAGAAACAACACCAATACAACCAACTCGGTCTTTTAAAAGTTCCACAACTGAACAAAACACGTTAATATCACCAGTAAGTTGTCTCACTGCATCCAAAACAGATTGAGAAACACCAAAGAAAAAAAAAAAACAAAATGTCCTCAAGAAGCATTAAGTAAAGACCTTCCACTAGGCGGGACCACAAGAGTTCAACGGTTAAAGGAAACTGCCGGAGCATCCCTTCTGGTTTCTGGATATGCCATACCTGATATCATCATTATTTAAGATCAAATCAGGAATATATAGCAAGTTTCAAATCATGGTGCACCAGAAATAAACATGAACAAACATAAGGAAATTAGTACCAGGGGACTATCAAATCTTACAGCAAAGCTTAGATACTAGGTTTGGAGTCCTAGTAATCATACTCCCGAGAGTGAGACCTCTCAGCCCGGTGATAGTCACGGTCCAGATCGCGATTTCTCTCCCTTTCACGTGATTCAGATTTTGCTCGCTCTCTAGGGTAGTCTTCTTCCATTCGATCACCATCACCATCAGGATATTGATTGTAGTGATCATGATCATTTAAGTCGTCATACTGCCCTCTATGCCCTCTTCCTCGACGGAGCTCAAGGTGATCATATTCCTTAGGATCATGGTCAAGTTCAGCATGCCTGTGTCCATGCTCAGGTTGATCATACCTCCCACTATCATCGTCTGGTTCATAATCTCGCTCCCTTTCACTGCGTCGGTCCTTCTCGTGCTTTGATTCAACGCGATCATAATCAGACTCCCTGTCACGTGAGCGCCTGGGATCATGGTCCTCCCTTTCACGGTGGTGGCGATCACGGTCCCTCTCTCGATCCCGGTCACGATCTCGACCACGATCCCGCTCACGTGCACGGTCTCGATCACGTCCGCGGTCTCTATCTCTTTCCCTTTCCTTCTCTCGATTTCTATCCCGATCTTTGTGATGTCTATCCTCCCTATGATCACGATCCCTGACCCTATCATGGGAGCGCTCACGCGATTTCTCCCGCTCTTTCTCCATGTCCCTACCCCTTTCCCGTGATTTTTCCCTATCACTGAGATGTTGTCTTCCAAAATCAGTATATTACAAAATGCTTTAGAAACATAGGATGAAATAGAAATTGAATAACTGCCAATATTCTATTCTACATAAGCCAACAGAAGTATTTCAAAATGACTGTTGAGATGCCAAACCCTTTGCTCATTAAATGCTACCCCCTAAAAACAAACAAAATTGTCGGTACAAACAATTTAGATCACTCTTACCGATCATCATGTCTTTCATCCCGTACCCTCGGCTCCTCAGACTGAGAAGGTCCTGACTGCGGTTGCTCCCTGAGAAGTTAAGGTGTATTACAATTTCCCACCAGATAAAAGAAACAAGAGAAAGCATGCTTTTAATCCATTGTATGGTATGAATACTTTAAAAGTAAACACCAAAACCAAGTTTAGAACAACAGAGAGCTTGTTCACAAAAGAAGCCAAAGTAATACTCAACAAGGTATTGCACTTCAGCAGGCATGATAGGAAATAATAAATAAATAAAATCGACGAATGAATTGCTACAAGGGACAAAACATTGAGTCTCCCTTAAATACCATCAAAACTGAATAAAGTCGCAATTGAACAAATTACCTCCCAGAATATCGCTGGTTAACTTCTTCGCCCCCAACTCTAGTAGTTCCCAACCCACCACCTAGTCTGCGAGGTCGCCAATTTGGAACAGTTCTACCACGTTCCACATCCACAAGTACCCTTCTACCTTCAATTTTTCTCCCATCAGCTTGCTTATAAGCAGCTGCATAATTAATACAAGTGCTTACATAAGTCTGGCCTCTGGAATACTGAAAACTCCAAGACTAATCATTATATCATACTATATCAAACCTTTCATGTCCCTTGTATGCATATACTCAATGAAAGCATAACCTTTTGGCTTGTTTGTTTCCTTGTCAGTAACCAAGCGAACCTGAAAATCATAAGAAAATTGTGGGGAAAAGGAATATAAGGAAACACTAGTCAAGAACAAAGATTTCGGTAGCACACTTTTTTTTTTCTTTTTTTTCTTTCTTGGAAAAGCACAGATTTATTTTAAGTAACTGATGGTACTACAACAAAGGCTAATAGCAAAATCCTAAATTGCACGGCAGACAGGCACTATGCCTAATTAGCCGTGCTCACCTTTAAATCACACAGCTCCCATCGCGAGATACATCACCACCAGCAATAGTTGGAGAAAAACTGATGCATTTGGGCGAATTTACCAGTTGTTGAACTCACTAACCTCCCCTTACCAGGGAATATTTTTTTAAAAAAATAACAAAAATCATAGATAATATAGTAAATACCAGGATATCTTCTCAACTGCTGATTTGTTTATTGTAGCCTTTAAAGCCAAAAGTAAATTTTTAGCAATATCAAAAGCACATACTAAAATAAAAATCTAGAACAAAAGAGGGAGAGATGCTAATACTCCCAAAATATTTTACCCAGTGCAGGAAAAGAACAGAATTTGCCAGTCTCCAATAGGCAAAAAGCATCACTTCTCTGCTCAACTATAATACTCAGCTGTGACGTGCAGGTTGAAGAATTACTTGGAATTGAGACAAGTGTCATAGAAATTTAACAAAAAGGATATTGCTTTACCACAAAATTAACCCCTTACCAAGGATACTCACTGAGATGTTAAACTAATACTACCAGTCCCATGTAGAACTCTTACCCAAATAACTCAAGGCATCTAAGTGGAAGATCATGAAACCAACCCATCAGCCGTTAGAGTAAACTAGTGGTGTCATCAGTACTAATGGCACTAGTCCACAGACATCCACCAAAGATAATAAAATCAGCAGATGCCTAATATTAAACTCTCGAAAACTCAGAAACACGGTGAACAGAATAAGTACTGTGCATCATTGGTTATCCTAGCTGCTGAAGAAAAAACATCACAACCATTAATTGCAATCCAGTTAGCCATGAGGAACCACTCTTGTTGTACGAAAAATTAGGTGTTAGAAAACCAGTTTCTTTGGTGCAAACATAAAAAAGTATGTGTCTAACAATTTAGGATAGAAAATTTGTGAATGCTAAAGAAAGGCACCTCTAAAATTTTAAATGCTTGGCCTTTTATAATAAGAAATAGAAAAAAAAATAAAAAATTAAACTACATCATTTCAAGGATTAGGGTTCAAGAGAATATATGATCAATAATTCAAGATAGAAATTAGGGGGGTAGGGGGCTAGAAGAAAAAATGCACCATGCAGTGAAACTCTTACCGAACCCCATTTAGGACACTCAAAAGATACCTACCCTCTTGATTGGACCATATGACTCAAACTCCCTCTTGATTCTGCTCTCAGTTGTCTCATAACTCTGCCAGGAGACAATATCGCCAATAAGACAAGAAAGAATTGGTAAATGAGTGAAATTGATATTCATAGGAACATATAACTTACAAGTCTGGCCACGAACAATGTCTTGTAGGGGTCTCCGGCTATATTTGGGTCATTATTTGGATCATCTGCAAACTAGCACATATTAGATACACATACACTACTAAGCTACAAATGAAAGGAATTATATGATAACAGGAATCATCACATTTCTGCAACTCCTCAGCAGCCTTCTCTGCTCCCTTTTCTAGTCTTAGATTATGTATTCTGGCTCTTCGTTGTGCCTGAACCAACAAAAACATATAAAAATACATGGATCATGGAACTAATATATCATAAAGCTTCAAAAGAAGCTACTACAATGCTAAATCTTTTTCTCTGGATTTTTTTTTTTTTTTTTGTTGCCATTTTACAGCCCTCTTAGTAGCTAGAGACCTTGAGGTCCCTATTTTATTATATATTTTACCTTTTTCTCCCCTCCCTGCAGGTGAACAAGACCACAAATCCATGGGGAGAAGTAGGATGACTATCAACTCCCAAATGGTTTTCAAAAGAGGATGAAAGGAAAAGGGCAGAGAATAAGGATTTGTACATTTCCCAATAGAGTGTTCTACATACAGACAAAAAGTGTAGAAAAAGAAAGTGATGATCTATCATTTCCACAAATTTGGTCTAACAATAAATGAAAAAAAAGTGATAATGACAGTTGGATTAACATTATCTCACACCCATATCTCAAGCCAGGGAATTTCGTGCATACGAATTTAGTATCTAGAATTAACTCAATGGACTCTTGCTGAAGAAAAGGCACAAATCATGAATGAAGGAAAAAGGAGCTTCTTGGATAGTCCTTCACGTTTACACAATTTGAATCATTAGAAGCACGAGGGAGTAATTATAATCATCAGATATCCATACAATACTGTGATTTTGCAAAATTAAAACCATGCCAAGTAACTATCTAAGTAAAACTGTAAAAGAGAAAATCTTACCGGAGTTTCACCTTTTTGGACAGGTGGAGCATACTCAGGATCTTCAGGCTCAGCAAACTTACTCACAAATTGTGCCATACCTACAAAAAGCAAGAAAGAAATCTCAACAATTAGAACATAAATCATTATGCAAATCAGAAAACAAACAATTCTATAAATTAATTGAACCTGTTAATGGTGGACATTTTCTTTTCTCTGGAGGCGGTTTGTACTCTAATGGTGGCCGAGGCTCAAATAGCTTTAAAAGGTTGGCTGTGAGACCAGTTGGGTGAGCCTGTCCCATCTACATTACAAACAGAGAACCAATAACCACCCGTGAATTCCAGTTTCTTAGCAAATAAGATCAAAGGCCACGAAGTTATCAAACTACAAAGATCATATAGCTCCCAAAGCAAGAAAAACATAAATAATCGACGAAAATTTCATCAAATTGTTCGAGCACTTCCAATTAATTGGAAGAACAAAATACAATTTGAAAGGATTCAATAAACTCGAAGCTAACAACCAAATATCAACTAAGTCGAAGAAGGCATAGGCTCAAAATTTTGCAGACGTAGCTGAAAAGATCGAATATCTATTACCAAAATATTGATCAAGGTAAAGTTTACATAAGAACCGAAACTTTCAAGAACACTAAAGAAAGAAGAACCCTAGGTATGAACAACGAAAAGTTTTTAGGGCTAGAGTTTTCTGAAACAGTAGAAATAAATCGAGACTGAGGGCAAACCAGCTTAAGCTGAAGGACATTAGCACGATTCTGGGCTTTGGTGCGGGCCTGAACGGCGGCGTTCTGGTTGCGCATGAAGGCATCGTTGAAGTCTCCCATGGCGAAGCTATTGTGGCCGTGGCCAGAGCCGGAGCTGTGCTAGAGTTTATGAATGAATTGACCGTCAATTACAAGTGGATCAGAAAGTCAGGTACGGAGCAACGGATGAGACTCAATGCGGCAAGCGAAGTTTTTGAGAGCAAAAGAATTTTCGATAGGGTAATTATAAAAGGAGACGAGTTGGAGCACAGTTAGAGAAATTTTCGGGTCGGATCTTGGAGTCATCCAATGTAAAGATTATTTACATTTTGTGTGTTTTCTAATTGATGTTTATTATAACAATACACAGTAGACATGTCAAATCGAAAAACACAGACATTTATCTTTGGTGGAAGTTTTTTGCAATTGGCAAAGAAAAAAATAAAACAAAGTGTTTCCCAAGGTGACAAGGAAAGTAATACTACGAGATATCATATTTTAAAATGGGTAAATTTATTTTTTGCATACTCTAATTTTTATTTATTTCATACAAGTGATGAATTTACCATTTCATTAATTATAACGAAATAGTACTTTGATAACTAAATCTTCATATTTACTTGAAAGTTGAAATCAGAAATATTTGTCTTCCTTCAATAAATGTCTTACAAAAAATTAACAATTAATTACACATACCGTAGTTATATATTAAAATTTCATCTACTTTATATATAATTTAAATTTGACAAAAAATTCTAAGCTTCAGCCTCAAGTTATTTTAGAGATAGGATAGTAGTGACATGAACCTAATATTTGTTGTAAAGTGTGTGATAACTTAAAAGAAGATATTTCCTTTCTAGCAGCATCAAGTTTTTTAGTTTTGATTCATTTTTGCTAATGAGAAAATTAATTTAAAAAAGCTGGACAAGGTAAAATACCAGATGATTGTGTACAAGTCATTCCCTAGCCTAGCCAGCGCAGCTAGCACAAAGCCTGAGTAATTTCGGTGAAGCTTAGATTTCTTCTGCATTGCTGGATGAAGACTCGTATTGGCAGAATCAAAGGCTGGGACTTACAGTAGCAGACAACAGTACTCACTCTTTGGCAACATCAACACGAGGAAAGAAAGAAGCTAGCATGGGAAAGCAAGACGGAGATAAAAGGGTGGAAACTAGGCAGATAGGGGGGAAAAAACTTATCTGCTACTTCTTTCATGTAATAAATGCAATAGAAATAGAACTTACACTTGTGTCCATGACTTCATTCCAAGGTATATTTGTGTCCATGACATCAAAGCATAGTACAAATCCATGCATATTACAAAAGAATATAAAACAGTTGGCCAAAGATGGCCACATTGATTGGCACGTTGTATTTCACGAATGCACTTAGACGCACTGATGGTGCCCCAAAATCTTTAATCTCACCACTTTCAGAATAATAACAGACAGCAACCTGTTATTATGCTTATACATTTTCCCCGTGTGTGATCTCCAAAATGGCTATATCAGAGGATTGTCCAAGCTGTTTCATGCATTGTAGTTAATGAGGCCGCTCAAAACTACTTTTCAATCTCGTAGTGGACTAACTCGCGGGAGTCACCACTAGAAGTCTTGCTGAAGTTATATTCTTTACTTGACAATGCCACCTGTCTAAGCCTCTGCATGTCAGACTGGTATGTACTTGCATCATAGTCTGAGCTCCCATCTGAGGAGGTGTAAATGGAGCTCTGACCGGACCTAGTCCCTTCGTTCAAGTCGTCCAAAGACACATCAGCTTCCAATGCCCTTACTATCTGTTTTTCAAAGTTATAAAATTAATGAATGGGATACTCATCCAATAGCCTTTTCAACATTTCATCCAAAAATATACTTCCAAAGCAGAGGCTTTTACTTTGAATAATCATTCTCTCATTTTCAATCTCCCAATTAACATGCAAATATACAACTTTAGCAGTGTCTTTAGCTAGCAAGGCTTTTTCTAAATTGCATCTCTCTCAAGCAATACAGGGGGTTCAGATATTTATCAGGGAGCTCTATAATCTATATAAACCTGGCTCATTTTTGGGCGCTTTGCTAGCAGAATGACGAATGCTGGCAGCAGCGCAGGCCACCATGTGTGCCATTTCTTGAACATTGTAATTGTTCTCCAGAAATGGATCCACCAGCTCAATGTAATTGCCCTCCTCTAGCGCATGATTCATAAGCGGTCGAGCCTATTAGATACCACATCCACAAAAATATCAGAGGGATAGTTCATAGTTTGAGCTAAGAAAAAGATGCACTAAAAGTTTTGAATGACTTTGTGTCAGGATTTTCATTCCACAGTTCAAGATATTCAAATTTGCAAAAGAACAAAGTATAAACCCAGTCCACTAAAACTATTGTACTCCATTGTATTAGAATCTACAGGTAGCTTCCCAGTTATGAGTTCCAAGAGCATGACCCCAAATGAGAAAACATCAGATTTTTCTGTTAGTTTTCCACTTGAAGCATACTTTTGTGCCAGGTACCTGCATTGGCATATAAACAAAGGCTTCAAGGTGGATAGATCAAGTGGAACCTAAAGTTGGAACATGTTTCAACTTTTTAATACCTTCAAACTGTTTATTCTTTATCTGTTTTATCATAGTTTTGTTGGGGGAAAGATGATAGCTTGATAATGAAGTTGTTTCATGCATGTTCAGCACCTTAATCAATAATTTCTATCATAATGTAATTATCACCTAAATCTTCATCTTTCTACATCAAGGTTATTTACCTAAAGAGTGTGGTAATTATCTAGTGTTGTGGATCACATATCTACTAAGATGTTATAAACATTAGTGTCTGCATCATCTATTATGCCATTGCATGAGTTGATTGAGGTAACTATAGAAGTTGTTATTAACTAAATACCCGAAAGTTCCATGACACTTGTTGAGACATGAGTGTAATTGTCGGAAGACAGCTTAGCCAATCCAAAATCAGCCACCTGATCATTTAGAAGCATTTTAGGCATGATCAATTTTCTTCGGTAACATAAGCATTGGCAATATGACTGATGTTAACACTATACCTTGGCTTCAAAGTTATCATCAAGTAGAATATTGGCAGATTTGATATCGTGATGGATTATCCTAGGACAACCTGAGTGTGTTTGTCAATGAAGCACCATGAGAGTGACAAAAATCACATGCACAGAGAGAAGGGGGGTTGTCACTTACAATCTTCATGAAGGTATGCAAGCCCTTTGGCAGATCCCATTGCAATGCATAGTCTGGTACCCCAATCCACAGTTGGAAGGCCCTTTCCTGCAACCATATAACGAAGCAGTTTTGATAGCTCACACTAGTCACCAAAAATATCAGAAAGTTCTTCCCTCTTCTCGGTGCACACTGGAATTATATTTTAATCCGGCATCTGTAGTTTCTAGATCATGCAAAATTTCTTCATGATAATTATTCGAAAGTCCCGTCAATTAAAGCTTGCCAAAAGCATACTTCATGTCAATCAGATACAGAAGGAAAATGAAGTCAGAAAACTTACCATGTAGGTGATACTCCATGGTCTTGTTGGGAACAAATTCATAAACCAACATTCTCTGCCCACCAGCAATACAATATCCAACAAGTGTCACAAGATACCGATGATAAACACGGCTAATGATATCAACCTCAGCCTGGAATTCCCGCTCTCCTTGACCACTACCTGACTTGAGACTCTTGACTGCAACTTCCTTCCCATTAGGCAACACCCCCTTATGCACATAACCAAACCCACCCTGACCCAACAAATTGGCCTGGGCAAACCCGCCTGTGGCAGCTGCTAGTTCATCATAGGTGAAGGTACCCTGGTTGAAACCTAGATCAATGTTAGGTGAGGGAGGAGGCAAAGGAGGTTGGGAGAAATTGGTGATGTCACCGCTTCATTAGATGAGGTGAAGGTGGAGCAGGCCAACCTCCAGCTGAGGGCATTCCATTTGGTTGTTGGGGTAGCCTAACGACAAGAGCGCTGCCCGCATGGTGGCCATTCTGCCAACTAGAGTGCTTCCCGCTGTTGTAATAGCCATTCCCTGTGCATTAATTAGAAACTAGTACTAATAATCGAAGAATTTCTAGAATTTACTTGTCATGCAACATATTCAAATTATTCTATTGATCAAATTACAATCATGAGAAAGTATAGCAAATGAGAATCATGGGCATTAAGGCATTGGATTTAGGCATGCACCTTTAGAAGGCTCTCCATAATACTGCATATGATCATTCTTTCTTTTCTTCCTCCTCTAGTAAATTACACAAATGATGATCATGGCAATAACAAATAACCCTACCCCAAGCACTACTCCTACAAACGCTTGATTGACTTTATTCCCTGCGCCCCCACTTTCTGTTGCCGGAGTTGATGTATCCGGCGATTTATGTGATGACGGTGGGGATTTGTGTCCCACTAGAGGCGGAGGTGAAAATACTTCAGAGCTGTTGGAAGAATGGGGCGATGGAGAGGACTGATTGGGTGATGGGGGTGTTGAACTGTTGTTTTTTGAAGGCTGTAGGAGGGGGGGAGCCATTAGTGGAAGGAGCTGGCGGTGAAGATGAGCTTTGGGGTGGAGGTGATGGCGAGGGAGGAGATGTGGACTTCTCCGGGGGGGGCGGTGCAGCTGGTGAAGGTGGCGATGGTGACGAAGACGATTTCTGTGGCGGTGGAGCGTTCGGAGAAGATGGAGAGTCCGGGGACGGAGTGGTTTGAGGGGTCTAAGACATCCTAAATTATAGGTCACTAAGTCCTTAAGACCAAGGTTCACGTCAAAAACGTGCACGCCGGAAACTCCACCATTCCCAACTGCTGACCACTCAACTATTCGGTACCCCAGAAGAAGAAGAAGAAAGATTTTTGAAAAGGAATACGTAACAAGTTAAATGATGGAATCAAATCAATATTATACTTTTCTTTTAATAATTCAAACTAAAAAGTTTGAGACTTCATGAACTAGAATTACTGCAAATTTTCTGGGACACTGTAACTCCCCGTTGTAAAAATTGTAAAGAGAAAAATGTTATGCATGGAGGAAATGTACCTGTATTGAGAAAATAGTAGGGATATCAAAAGGAAAAGAGGGAAAAGTTTATGCATAGTGAAGATTCCATGGTAGAAAGGGCCAAAGGGGACTTTCCTGTCCCATTGCACTCCTTCAAAGGAGGATATCTCTTCTCTATCTATCAGCCTTTTTGTCCTTGCCCTCCTTAATTTGTTCAAGTTAATTATAGCTTTTACCAATTTTTGGCTGGGATTTATTTGATAAATTATCACATAATCATCCTTACCTTGGACACCTATAATTTAGAGGCCACAAGTTTGTAAAGACAATAAAATCTCGAGATTTGAGGCGAGTCCTTTTCATGCATACTCAGTATAAATAATCACAAAATGGATGAAGTGATGATCAGCCAAGTGAAGATACTAGTTCAAAGCATCAGAAAAAAGTGAAGAAACCAGTAGTTGGTTCAAAGATCAATTGGATATTTAAGGCGAAGAGATTATGCTTCATGATTTTTTTAAGCAGATTCGCAGAGGCTCCATAAGGTGATATTTAGAGGCTATATAAACACATCAAAACCAACTTCTCACCAAGCAATAGAGAAAACAAGTTTTTACATTATGACACTGATCAAATTCTGCAGCTACAAACAATACTCAATGGCCCTAACAAGATCTAAAGGGTGTACACCCAAGACAAGTAGGAATTTCCATCAATTTATGGTTTTGAATTGAAACTTCGAGACAATCATCTTAAACTAGCATTCAGTTTGGCAGAAAAAAAATTATCCAGCACACAGAGAAAGACAGAGCTAGTAATCTCCCAAAAGGAAAAGGCTGGACAAAAATACTACAGTCATCAAACACCAAGGTGCCACAGAAACAGTTTCTAACTAAACATCTCAGTAAGCAACAGCTGACGATTCAGCGGAACAAGGCTGTTAACATATGGCAGAAACCTTGCAAACCCATCAGTTCTTAACATACTTATTGATGTTGCCTTCTGTTCTTTGAGATGATATGCTATTAACCTTCTATCATTGTAGAATATCAATAAATCATCACTCCCATAAGGCAAGGCTCGCAGCAATCCCCCTGTATCATGATGGAAATCTCCAAGATGGCAAGAAATCCTATGCTTCAGACTCATACTCACATGAATCACATCCCCATATATGTCTATTATCCATTGATTCTCTTGTTTATGAGGTAGAATGTAACACAATTCTCCATGCATCTCTGTCAATACACCCTGTGGCCCACTGTTGGAAGGGAGTGGAAAGATCCCATATTCTTCATTCTTCAGATCAAAGGCCAATACTGCAGCAGATACAATTTCCCAGTAGCGAATCCCCTTCAATGAGAATCCATCAGCACACATTTTCAACCCATCCAGCTCATAGCATATGGTATCAACAATCCTCCACGTCCTTGAACGCGAGGAGTATATATGAAAGAAGACAAAGGGCTGATCAATCAGAGGAATGGCACAAACCAGCTCAAAGTTTGCTGCAAAATTAAAAATTTCAGGTTCAAACACCAGCGCCACGACTGACTCAGGTCCATGATAGAACGTTGGCTTGGGAAGCACCTCATACTGCTTGTTAACAGGATTGCAGATAAAGTAGGAATCGTTTCCATTTTGGCCTTGGCAGCAGAGTAGACCATTGCAGACAGCCCTTATTGTAACTGCTTCAGGCAAGAAACTGAGGGAGGGACTAGGAATTCCATAAGCAGGTGAATTATGTGAGATGAAGCATGGGTTGTCACCGGGGAGTTGACAGAAGAAACCAGAGATGCTCCAGAAGCAGTTAGCTTGCCTGTGGGAAAAGATAGGAGTACTGATATACTGATTCCACCCTTTGGAAACAGTTTTGAACCTGCAAAGTGATTTGGCTGGGAGAAATGGAAGAGAGTGCTCCTTTGTGATAGCTTCAATGTGCCTCTCCTCCTTCATTTCAGGTTTAAAACAGTCATGTCCAGCATACTAGCTTTCGCTTTCTGTTGATATCCAGGAAACTGCAATCACATAAAGATTTTTTGAAGTGATAAATTAGTTAAGTATTTCAGGTAACATTCAACTAGAAAACAGCCTTATTCTTTCTATTACTTCACCAGTAATTTGTTACGTGTTGTAATCTCAAATAGTAACATGGCCCTAACAATTTAATTCTCGGCATAACAAAAACAGGAAGGCAAGAGTATTGGAAATTCATCTCTACAGTACGAGAGATAAAAAGGCACTTCTAGCATGTTTGTCTCTCAGCAATTCAAGAGCAGACATAAAGGCAGGAGTAACCAAGAACATGGAAAATCCTCACCAAATTAGAGATAAAGTAACTTTCAAGGTACTTCTAATAAACACATAAACAAGAAGAACTATAAGAAAAGCCAACTTTTCAAAAATATCAATCTCACAGTAATTTCAAGCTGTTATGCTCTGTTAAAACTAAATTCCTGGAAACTATTATTGTTCATGGGCTTTGGACACTAGGTCTTACACTCCAATGTTTGAATGTCAGCCTGCAACAACCACTTGCACACCAATAACTAGTAAAATAACTAACTTTTGTCTATCTTAGAGCAATTAATTGATTACCAACAAATTCGTAAAGTGAAGTGTCTTTTCAACCAACTCCACATGTATAATCAGAGCAATTAATTGATTACCAATTTAATCTGAAATGCAAAAGCGAATTAACATATAATTTATGTCAACATTTCGGGGGAAAAAAAGAAGAAGCAATCCTCAACATACAGCATTGGAACAATCTTCAATGCTCAACTTAGTAGAAGTTCTACTGTTCATGTAATCAACATAAGGATCTTCGTCAGAGTCAGTTTCTACGTAATCATCAAAGTCCATGATCTCTGGATTATTCTCCTTGAAAACCACCGTTGTCCTGAAAATAAAACAACTAGTCAGTTAGATGACAATTTGCTTCAATAAACATGAAGATGGAAAAAAAGAGGATTTTAAGCATATAATAAAAGAAATACATAAAAGGGAAACCATATGCTTTCATAAAATTTAAAAAGGAAGATAACCAATATGATGTAAAGGACAGTGAAATTGACAACATAACTGGCTCTCGAATAATAGCTTTCTTCTGTGTGTGTGTTTTTCTTAATGTTTTCTTTTGTTTTTTCCTGTCCCCTTGTTCTCTGATCACCATATTCCCATCTGAATTAGGTATAGTTGCAAAACAAAACTAGACAAACCAGGTACTTTGTAAACATCCTCTCAAAAGCCAACACTATTCTTCAGAATGATATAGATATCACTATACTTGGTGTAAATACAATACCTTTATCATCTATTAAATTGAATTTACTTTTTATTTGTAAAGAACACAAGCATACCCGGTGCATAGCATGCATGTAGAAACTATATCTCTGGTGAAACCATTGTTTTAAAGCACAGGAGGCGCCATTTCCACTAGGCCCAAAAAGCATTCAATTATTTTATTTTTATCCTCTTAAATCTTATTCAAACCAGTGAGTAGTCAAAGCACATTATTATAAAACAATAGGGAAACAGAATGAATTTTTTTTTAAAAAAGAACTATTACTGATTGAATAGAACGAGTGAACTCAACTCCAAAGAGAAACAATAATGTGAGGGAAGTTGAAACAAAATCTACTACATAAGCTATCAAAGATTAGTAACTACATGATACAGCAATGAACCTACTATAAGTGGAAAAGATTGGATCAATGGGGTTAGAAAACAGAAAAACACAAAAACGGAAAGGAAAACAATTGACCTAACATTAAAGGGGGAAAAGTAATCAGTAATATTTTTTTAGAAAGAAAAAAAAATACTGTGGCATGAAATTCCATTATCGTTCATATTTCTTTAATTTCATTTCTTTCCTGCAATTTCCCAGCAACCAATCAGGGTATAAGGAAGACAGAAGAAAACAAATAAACACACCTTCAATCTAAAAAGACTAAATAGAATATAAATAGGAAAAAGAGTATTAAAATGTGGGGTTTCTAAAATAAGTAGTGAGGAAGAAGAGGGTCAAAAGAAAAAAGATTTCTTCTTTGAAGAAGATGAAAGGTCGTAATTCAATGAGACGCATAGTCACATTCAAGATGGTATAAAATAAGGCCGTAAAGAAACAGTAATACAAGAGAAAAAACTCAGAAAGGGAAAAAAAGAGAGTAGAAAAGTCACAAAAAGAAAAACAGAGTGAGATTCTAAGCGCTTCGATTACTTAGAAACTAAAAGCTACCGGCACAGAAGGATCCAAATTGATAGAGGCAAACAAAATAACACAACGAATATGAAAATTGAACACCAAGAAACAATGAAACTCAAAGAGCACAGAGGGGCGCGGAACAGAGAGGAGAGATGGCCATGCCTGAGTAGCCCTAGAGCTAGAAGACTGTAAACCGCTGAGAAAACGAGGGAGGGCGAGAGAGACTGATAGCGTGTTCGATAAGTATCAGAGGTAAGTTTTGTGTAAATGACTTTTTTTTTTTTTTTTTTAAATTACTTTTTAGAGATTTTCTAATGTTTATTACTCGTTTCAGGTTTGAAAAATAACATTTTTTCAAATTCATGAAACAGTTATTGCACACTATATCTTGTAAATATACTTTTTATTTTTCTTTATCCCAATTATTTAAAAATTAAAATTAAAATGTTTTCAACAGTCATTCACTCTTAATTGAAATTTTGAATTATGTGAGAAAATCCATTTGATTTTTGTTTTTTTTTAATTTTAACGGTAAATTAAAGGGAAATCCATCAAGATTAACTAACAAAATTATTTTTGGTCATTTTCTTAATATTTGATGGCGTGCTTGGTAAGTATCAGAGGGAGTTTTGTGTAAAATGACTTCTTCTTTTTTTTGGCCATTTTATTATATTTGAAGATGAAAATTATTTTTAATAACTAACAAAACAATTTTTTATATATTTATTGTTTTTAATATTCTAAGAATTTAGAAACCACTTTTCAGAGATTTTCTAATGTTTATTACTCGTTTCAGGTTTGAAAAATAAATTGTTTTTTCAAATTCATAAAACAGTTATTGCACATTATATCTAGTGAATATACTATTTATTAATCACAATAAATGGTTTTACTTCTCATATAATTACAATTTACATTGACAAATAGATGATATTGAACAATAAATAAATTTTAGTTTTTACTCTATTATTATTGTGAAATTATCAATTTATTTTGAAAAAAGTTAAGTAATTTTTGAGTTAATAGCTTACAGAAAGTATAATTAGCACTATTACTTATGTGCAAGTTATCCACATTATTTTGTTCAAATCAATGTTTTGAAATTTGATTAAGAGGCTGATCTGGACAAGCATTGGGTCTTGGATTTCTTAGTCAACTGTCAGGTCAACTCGCTAACTTCGTCATTAAAAATATGTATTTCTTATGTAAAAATATAAATATTTTATGTATATATAATTAAAAAAAGTATAAATAAAAATTAAAAAAATAATTATTTATTTATTTTTAAATTGAACCAAGTTTCCAAATTATGATCATTAAATATGGATTGACCCCTAATTCAATATCTTATAATTAATTGAATATGAAATAATACTTGAACGTTCGATCCGACTAATTTGACTGGTCAAACTAATACCCATCTCAAAACATTTATCAAATTGTAAGAAAAATCTTTCTCCTATGAATTGAAACGTATCATTTGAAGAATTTAATAGGACGGTTAATTTGGAAAAAAAACAAGTTATACTCTTGTTAAAATAGACAAAACAATATGGAAGCAATCTATTACACTTTATAATTTCCTTCCAACCTTCTTACATGGTGGAATAATTGATGTTTCTAAAGCTTTTTAATTTCTACCATTTTGAAACTTCTAAGCCATTTCCTAGAGAATATTGTCAAAAAGTGTTTGGTGTAAGATCGATAAAATGGAACAATGTCGAGGACAATATAGAATAATATATATCCATTCCATGGGCTATTCGTGAATAATCCACAAATATGTTACTAATGAGAATATTAAGTTTATAGACTTGTAGCATGGAGAAACATGACAGCTTGGACCAACCATGTCCACGCAGGTGCAAGATAGAATTATAGTGGTCATACCACATTATCCTGTGGGCTGTAGCTAGAGGGGAAAACAAGATCAGAGAAGCAGTCAACCAAAGCATTGATCTGCTGGGAGAGGACCAGGAACGTAACCCTGCTCAAAGTACTGCAATCCAATGGTCCATAAGGGCCATTAGGCAGACCCGAGCCTGTTTTGGTTTTAGTGTACAAGGACCAAGCCACAATTACCACAACAACTAGATAGCTCACACCTTCCAGGGCACCAATTGAGCCTCCTGGACCAGGCGGGAGGCCACAGCCGGTTGTTTTGAGGGTGTAAAGAGACTAAGCAATCACCGGGGTTGAGACAAATCCACTCACTATGGCTGCCTTCTCTGTAATGCCCTCGCTGATATCGCTGCCTTCCTTTGGCATGCCCAATATTAGTGGCACATGCGACCTAGTCCTTCTTTGTGTGCGATTGAAATGATTGGGACGAGTTGGGGTTGAGGCTGGCGAGAGTAGCAACATCCTTGAGGCTTCCATACTTGATTTCTCTTATGACTTTGTAAATATTGTCACGCTTTTGGGAGAGAGAGAGAGAGAGAGAGGGGAGTTCTAGCTAGTAGTACAATTCTAGAAAAACCCAAATTGAGATGTTTAGTGTAGTTAGCTCATAAAACGAATCTAAATTTCAGATTTAGGTTGTATGTGTGCTTATGGTTTGTTTTTTGTTTGTCTTTTCTTTTCAAATTTTCTTTATGATTGCACCCGCTACAGAAGATTAGAATTTTGTAAACTACTTCATCACGAATTTCTAAAACAAATTCAGATTCAATAGTGTATAACTTCGATTTTTTCTGTTAAGTCAAACTCTCATTTTCTTTTCTTGTTTAAGGAAGAGAGATGAGAGACGTTGTTCAAGTTTCGTAAGAGAGGGGTCATTACTTATTAGCAGTGTGTCCCAGCTTGCCTTGGCGAGCGCCTATTTTTTTAATTCACAGGTTCAGCCCTCCAACGCGTTTATTCCGCGGGCTGAATAAACATATTAGTCTTTTAACCGTTCGATCAAATATAGGATACCTTACAACTGGACACGTGTCACATTATTCCACAATTCCGTAGAGTATTAGGCAGAATCACTTTCTGTGACCCTTTGTCATCCACCACACACCAAATAAGCCACATGGCCAGCACCCTGCAATAATTGAAGATAGCAAACTGAGATAATTCCACGCAACAAATGTAGTTATAATTTAAAGTACCCGCCACGTCAAGACAATAGAGGCTCATTTTGATTGAACGACATTTCAAGGACAAAATTATCTACATTCTACAATGAGTTTTACAAGTCCCATTTTCACAAAAAAAAAAAAAAAAAAAAAACGCACGGATAGACAAGGCAATTAAATAATTTTAAAGATTTTTTTCCCTCGCTTTTGTTCCCTCCAATTAGTCCCCCTTTACAAACTGTCTCCTGTATAGAACTTAGGCGGCAAACAACTCTTAACTGCCATTTGAATATAACAAGTGACAGCTACATATCAAAGGCAAGCTAAGAAAAAGATACTAACGACTTTTTGAACATACAATTCCTTCCCTCCTAATATATTCTGTCCAGGAAGATAACTAAAATCACTACCAGACTAACCAGTTTCTATCTAAAGTGAGACTCCCGTTTCCAACACTAAGAAGACATTAACAGAACAACCACATCTGATCCTCAGATCAGGGTGGCGCATCAGTGATGCTTCTTTGATGACTTGGCGTATGAACCATCACCACCGTCTTCATTGTCTCCACCATCCTCATCCTCATCGACATCTTCATCTCTCTTCCTCTTGAGTTGGGAAGGAGGGGTAGGCAACACCTGAACATCATCGTCATCATCATCAACTTCCTCCTCCTCTTCACCATCATCTTCATTTCCTGCATCCATGTCATCTGCCACAGCATTATCTGCTTCATGCTGCCCCACAGGCTGCACTAGATATCCTGCACCATAGTCTTCTTCCTGCAATTCCATAAACATTCCCTTCAGTCAATAAAATTACCCAAAAAAGTTACGCTTACAGAAGAAAAAAGACCATATATATATATATATTTTAATAACAAAACTTAAAAATTTATTTTTCAGACATTAATAAGTAAAATCCAAGGATTCCATATAAGAGCCACATCAGAACAGAACTAATTCTGACATTATTTATAGGAAAAGAACATACATAGAACATAAAGCACAGAATTTGTTGTAAGAATAATCTGAAATACAAGTACAAATAGAAAAATTTCCAAACGAACCAGACATCCAGATCTTAAATTAAAGAAATCTATTGTAGACGAAGTATAGTACAACAGCAACATAGAAGATGTAATGGTACCAGACACGTGCAAGACAAAAAAATAAAAACACAAGTAAATCAGAACCAAAGACAGCTCTACACCAAAAACTACAGCCATATGCATAAAAGGTTGGGATACCTCTACACATATTCATAGGACATCAGATAAGATCAACAGCTACTAGGTACTATCTGTAGCACAAAGGAAAACAGAGATACATCGAGTACATATCCGGATGGCAGAAATCAGACAAAAAATCACAACTTGATTCTGTAACATAGTTCAAATAAGGCACATCATATCTTACTCCTAAAAGAGCATATAAGCTTTACTTAAACACCTCATGTTTACTAGATGAAATTCAAATCATTGCCTCAGTCATTGCTGAAACCACAAAATTAATAGCAAGGCTCAAAGTAAAATGTACAAAGAGACAAAACCATCATCCAGAACAGTATGGCAAGATGAATAAGATTATATAAATAAACAATTGACTGAACCATGGAACTCACAAGTATAACTTAGCAACATTTGAAGCATTCAAGAAAAATACTTTAACACACAAATATGGAATAAAAAAATTGCAAATAAAACCACATGCAAATTCCAAAACCAATAGTTATATATCCTTTGCAAAGACGATATTTAAATCAGAAACCTTGCATTCAGAAGAAACAAATACACCAAGAACACATCAATAACTCATAGGTGTATGCATTAAATAAAGGAGAAAGAAAAAACCATTTTCCATATACCAAAGCCATAAACGACCTGTGCTCAAGAACTTCAGAAAAATCATGAGGCAAGGTTAAAATTTCCATTTTTAAGTTTTGTTGGAGAGAGGGAGAAAGTTGAGGAATATTGGAGAACAAGAGATTCAGCTATCGCATCACAGTGCAAGTATTTTATCACATTCACAATATGATGTAGAAAAATGCACCAGTTTCTTAAATAACGTTGACCATATAATGTATTATTGACAACCTAATGTCAAAGGCAAGAATTTAACTTAGGGCCTCCATTTTTTTGCCAAATACTCCTGAATCCAGAAACCCAGTAGCAACCTCAAACCAACAACCTACTTTTGTAAGATCACGATAGACATGCCAGAGAAGTCACACTAAAAGCAAATATGAAGCCCCTTTTAAAGAAGAAAAATAATTCTTCATAAAATCAGACATCAATTTGGCAACCACTCATTTTAGAGCAGCCAATAAATATTATAAACATCAGAGCGACCATGTATACACTCTGTCATCGACAATCTGAAAACATTCCCAGCAAATACACCAAAAGTAGAGTTAAACGGGAAGTTAATAGACAATTGAACGTATAAATTGCAAACACAAAGGTAAAAAAAGTGTAACAGAAGTGTAACTTACTTCTTCATCATCTTCATACTCTCCATCTTCTTCAACTCCTTGTTCTTCTTCCCCAGTCTCTCCATTATCATCTTCGTCCCCATCATCCTCCCCTTGCTCATGCCCATCAATCTCCCCTTCTGTGCTCCTTAATAGGCTTGTACTCTCTGGTGCTGCAAAATCCCCTTCATCATTATCCACTTCTTCATCCTCCTCATCATCCTCATCCTCATCATCTTCATCATATTCAACTCCATCCTCCTCGTCACTGTCTTCAATTTCATGAACCTCAACCACATCGTCATCGTCACCCTCCTCTTCATCAATTTCCTCTCCAGAGTCATTCTCATCATCATCATCGCCTTCATCTTCATCCTCATCTCCATCATCAGCCCCCACAGGAGCAACTCGAAACCCATTTGCTTGATGGCTTAGCCCATTTGTCCTCCTTGAGGTTTCTGTCTCCTCCTCATCAGCATCACTCTCCTCGTCCTCATCAACATCTACAACCCCATCAGCAGCCTCAGTGTGCCCATTGCTTATTCCATGGGGACGATCTTCCCCATCAATTTCTCCACTCCCAGGATCATCCTCATCATCCTCATCCTCTTCTTCCTCGTCATCCGACTCTGGTCTCTCATTCTCTTCAGCATCCATCTTATCCAAGTATTTCAGAGATTTAATCAACCCAAATACCCTAGATCGATAATCCTTGACTCGAGTAACAGGGCACTCATAGAGATCCAGTGAAACAAGCTTCAGCTGAGCTAGCGGTGCAAGATCCTCAATATACTGAATCCGATTATTTGAAAGATCAAGGTCTCTAAGCGACTCAAGGCCCGCTTGAACAAGGAATTCAAGACCACCAGCGATCCGATTGTCAGAGAGGATTAGTTTCAGAAGGTTCCGGAGCCTCGGGAACTGCTCGAGCGACGAAACACCAATATTCGCAATAGATAGGTGTTGAAGATTCTGAAATCGCTCTAAAAGGCTCGGTGGAGGTAACCGACCTTGAACGCACTTAACTGCACCGTCTAGTGTTAGGTTTCGAGCCGAAGCGTGGTCTGTTTCGCCGTCGAGCGCAGTCTCCACTGCTCTTTCCCAGATCTCATCCATCAAATAGGAAACCCTATATCTCATACAAAAAGATAACCAGATGAGACAAAACCTATATAAGACTAGACCAGTGCCTGTATAAATTAAGCATAAGCCATAAATTGGCTCAAAGCATAGAGAGCAGAAATCTGACTGTAAACATAGGAATTTTGTATTCAGAAATGAACTTCCTTGAAGCAAAAACTTAACCCTAAATTGATAACCAATATGAGATTCAGTGGCTATCCCTAAGAAAATCTTAAAACCCTAATTTTTGCAGATGTACGGACCATCCTCTACAATTCGAAATACTTACGAGAGGAAAAACCCAGAATTACACACACTCTCTTTCTCTCTCCATATTTATCTGTCCTTCTTCTATTGGTTAATTGTTCTATCTTCATAGGCCAAACGGCTTGCGGGTTCCAGTATGGGGTAACGAAGACTAAAGCCATGTGGTTTCGGGGTCCATTAATCGTTGGGGTTTCATAAGCCGTTGGATTGTTAATGCCACGGATTGATGACATGGACACTATCAATGGCTGTGATTAATGTTTCTGTGTTTGTTTTCTAGAAGCCAGAAGGGTGGATGAGCATAACCAAAAGCAGGGATCGGGCTGGCCATGTTAGACACGTCACAGAGGTGTTAATATTGTGTCGATTAGCGATATGCCTTAGCTTTTTGAGAAATTTACTCAAATGCCACTGCATCTATGAATTATTGGATTTACTAAAAATTAGTTTGGAATCATACAAATTATAAAATTTAATTTATTATAAATAAATATTGATTAAAATTTTGTATTAGGTATTTATATCTTATAAGAATTTAATTTATTCTAAATCATATTTTTATTAATTTTTTTTATTTTCAATTCTTATCAAAATTGATATGATTTATTAAGAATTTAATTCAATTAGACTAAAAATACATATCTATTATTTATTTTTACATCTTCTCATATTCAAATCCCAAAAACCACAATCCTTTATTCTTCCTATCCCATTTCTCATCTCTTTCCTTCTTTCTTTCCCCTTCCCTTCCCCTTATTTATCTTTCCTTCTTATATTATATTAGACCTATATCAATGATTCAAGTATTTTTGTAGGAAAGCAAATCTTTTATTAATGTAAGGATAATTTTATCAAAGTATTAAAATGAATTAAATTCTATTAGTTATAATAATATTTCAAATATTGTAATCAATTTAATTCATTTAATTCTATCACTTAAATAATTTATTCTAAATACTGAAAAATAATTTAAATTAAAATGAATTAAAATAAAATGAATTAAATTGAATTGAACTCTTATAAAAATTTATTCCAAACTCACCCTAAATACGGGTTTGTATTTTATTTCTTAATAATATGGTCAAACATTAAATAATTTAGATGTTTAATATTTTGTTAGAGATATTTTACAATAAATGAGTCATACTTTTAATTATTTTTTTCAAAATAAGTTGTCATATGGTATCAATTTTACCTTTGATAAACTCATTAAATTTTAGTTTTGAAATATATAATTATTTTTCAATACAAACAGAAGAGTTGAACTCATTTTTAATATAGTTTTTTTTTTATTTTATAAAATATCATTTAGTCTTAAATTAATTGAAATACAACCCTAATAAAAATATAACTTATATTCACTCACTTTTAAAAAATAAAAATTTATTTCTAAAAATATTATTTTTTGAAATTTAATTATCAGAAAAAAATATTAATCTTTCTAAGTTAAAAAATAATAATTATAAGAATCGTTTGTCAATTAAAAAAAAAAAATATATATATATATATATATAAACTTAATTCAAAATAAATTAAAATGGTAGAAGTTACGAAGAAAAAATAATATAAAATAAAATAAATAAGAAATACAAATATGTGAGTTACAAATATTTAGGACTCTTTACAAGTTATAAGCTTTTATAGATTTTTTAAAATTTTGAGTCTTTTACATTCAAGATTTATTATAATTAAATTTAATAAAAATATTTTTAGGAAAAACTGTATTTTTAAGTAAAGGGTTATTTTTTGACTTTTAGAAAGTGAGTCTAAGTTAGAGAGATATTAAAATTTTGATGGCATATTTGTTAAGGGTAAAGTTAGTATTATATTTATTGTTATGGGTAAATTTATTTATTTTAATGAAAAAAAATGAAAATAAGAATTCCAGTGTGTTTAAAACACCTAAAAAATGTAAAAGTTAGATCATTTCAAATGAATTTTACGTTTTTTAGTTTGGAATAGTAAAAATAGTGTAGATTTTAAATGAAATTCATTTGAAATTTATATTTTATTCAATTATAAATTTTATACCAAATAGGTTAAATTTTATTTTATAAAATTTATTTGAAATAAATTATTATTTTGTTTATCTCGAATAACATTTTTATAGTTAATATTACAAATATATTTTTTATTTACATAAATCAATAAAGAGCCACTACCACTTTATCTCAAATTTTTATCTAACTAACTACAATTTTTTTTCTCTTAATTTTCTTTTGCTAATTAAACAACAATTATTTTTTTTGTTTTTATATTTTTTTAGTTGATCAATTTTAGTATTGATTAAAAAATTTGATGGTAGTATCAAAAAAAATACTTAAATTAAAATAAATTTTTATTTGTTCTAAATATGATAATTAAGCTGAATTCTATAAATGTAATTTTTATTTTTAAATAAGAAAATTCATTTTAAATAAATTGAATTATAAAATTCATTAAAACTTAAATAGATTTTATATTTTATTTTGTTCCAAACACACCATTGTTCATATAAATTTATTGCATGACTATTCTAAAATCTGAAACATAAAACATGATTTTTTTTCTTACTTTTCTAATATTCTTAATACACCACCTAAAAAGTAGCTAATGTTGAATCTATATTTTTATTTTCACGAGGTTAATGAATAATAATTAAATTATAAACATACTTATTTAAATTATCAAAACTTAGTAAATGATTGTAATTTTTTTAATACTCTTTAAAAGATTTTAATTAAATAAGTCTTAATTATTTTTTCTTTTCAAAATAGATATATGTCAAATTAAATATAACATATTATTCACTATCTATTTTTGTATTTTTAACATAAAATATTCTATTAAGTAATTAATTTTTTGGCATAACTTTTAATTAATTATGCCATCAATTATATGTTTCAACGATTATCTAACTTATAACCACAATATAAAAACAATTCACGTATATTATTATTTTTATGTCAATTATAGTTATTTCATTAATTTATGACATATAAATAGAAAAATATAACTTAATTAAAAAAATTTAATCTTAAAAGATAAAAATTGACAAAAAAATAAATCTATATCTTGAAAGAACAAAATATTAAATACGTCAATAAATTACTTTCTAAATATAGTATCATCATTATTAAATTTATTATAAGTATTGCATATCATGTACTTGTATATTAAATAGTTTGGTCCATAGGATTTTGGAATAAAGACAAACTCGAAATTGAGTAGGTAGGAGGCTATTAATCAACTACTCCACATGTATGAATAATGAATATGATACATCAGTCCAAATTTCTACATTCCAGATTCCACATGTGCCTTTTCAAGAAAAAACTATCATTTGATTGACGTATAACAAGAAAAATTAGACGTGAAAGATATCCACACCTATCTTGCATTATGTATTACAATATTCTTTCACAGTGGCTAGTAGAAGATTCATGGACAGGAGACAAAAATATATACCACAGTTCCATGTTTATTAAGAGAACAAAACAGGTGTTAAACGATTGAAATGCAATTGTTTTTTTGGCATACTGCTATTCTTTACCCCCCAAAGAAAGAAGAAGAATAGCAGTATGCCAATCACATGCCTCTTCAAGACTGAACAATGCTACCATGATACAATCATACAAATCAAACAGGACTACATCTACGATATTATACAAAAACAATTGCACTTCCAATGTTAGATATCCAAATAATGACTGACAATTTCTTACCATTAAGGTTTGTAGTACCGGAATCTGGGTTTCACATTCGGTGGTGACTTCACTAATCAAACATTTGGAGGAGTCCCTGACGAAGGACTGAGAAAGACATCGTTACATAAGTGCAGTTGAAGCAGGAAGGCTAGAAAGTTGGGTTGGTTTCAGAGAACTAGCAGCAAGATTTGTATCCTCCGCCATATGCTCAGGCTGGTGGTGGTTAGGGTGCACTTTATCAATGTCCATGGCACGTGCTACGTTCTGATTCTTTTCTCCCGGTTTTCTAAGGCCAGCTGATCGAAGGAGGAACTGAGGCGGCCATAAAGTTGGTTAGCGGTTTAATGTGGCAGGGGCTCCTCCATGATTGGTTTTACCTTGAACATCCTCTTTCCCTCTTGGCCGATGTCCAATGTCTGAGACCTCGTTCAGTTTGCTGGGTTTGATTTATCACTGCTTTTCTCTGTCCAAAGAGGAGGTAACCTCAACAGAATCAACCTTCGGCGCTGAAGAACAGCCTGAAGCAATTACAGTTGTAGGGAATGCCCTCTCTGGAGGAACAGCTGGTGTGCAATTAGAGGGAAGCAAATCATCCCAGTTCTCCAACAGTTCCTTATATACTTTACGGAGAGTAACCTCAGTCAGACCTGTCACCTTGCAAATTTCTGCCTGGGTTTTGCGTTTGTCTTCCAGTTGGCAGGCCAAATAAATAGCTGCAGCTGAGATGCTAATGGGATTTTTGCGAGTGCAGAAGCATTTGTTGATCACAACCTCCCCAATGTGAGTGGCCAGTTCCTGAAAAGTACTGAAGGTAATGTACCATCAATTTTATAGAATGCTGGGAACAAATAAAAAGAAATTTCTTACAAGTATGAACTATTACAAATTTACAATAATAAATATAGGCAATGCCTTCAACACTACCAACTTTTATCCTGTCATCATGGACCTCCCTCAACAATTAAAATGCCTAAGTAAACCATATCCAACAAGGAAAAAACAATATCCAAACTCATTGGTTACTAATAAAATGGAAACCTGGCAACTATTTCATTAAAATACTTGGTCTGGGATCCCTTCCTTTATATAGTTTAATTTATTATTTCCTCCAATTATCTTTACCCAGATAAATAAATCTTACAATTCCTTCCTAAATGGTTGATTTATGTGTCTCTATAATTTCAAGCTCTTGCAGTGATGCAAGATCACGTCTCTAAGATTTTCAATTGACATGATCAGACTCAATTACTGAATATTGTACTCAAAGTGGAGGTACCTGAGCAGATTTATTGAGTTGGAGGTGATTACAAGATCTCGGCATATGGACCCATATTGAATTGCTGTTTATAGGTTGACTTAGTTGCAGAGCTTCTCCAAGTATCTTAATGTATTTTCCGCTTTCCTTCTGTGGCACATTGGCTGCAGTAGAGATTTCCTGTCATTTGAGATATGAAGTCAGACTAGACAGAAAGAGTAATACTTTATAGAGTTGAAACACCCAACTCAAATGTGGTTTCAGTTACATGGGTGGCATTAAGAAGAGGCACCTTTTTCACATACAAGCAAGCACTTGGTTTCATCAACAAAACAAAAATTCTAAGGAGTCATTCTCAGCCAGATAAAATTCCGAAGGACTTTGACTGTCAGCCAAACAAAATCTGGAAGGACATTTTTAAAAACAAAACATCTAAGTGTGGAAGTTGGTGTCTGGATTTGCAAACTAAACAAAATCCTTATATCCAGTATCTGGGCTCTTGTGTGAAAAGCAACTTGAGTATTATGAATAAGTGGTCGCTAATTCTAGCACAAAGAAACTAAAATGCTGCTTGTTGGGGAAAACAGTGACTGATTCGCACTATTTGCAAATGAAACAAGTTCCATATACCAAGTTTAGAATGAGCAATGTGCCTTGTTATATTAAATCTTTTTAATATGACAGAGTAGTTTAGAAATTAAAAGAACAACAACATCATGCTAGATACACTGGAAAACAAATTTCAATTTTTTTTTTAACAAGGCCCTTCATGCAGGCTCAAAACCAGACTGATGCAAAGAAAGTTGAGAAATAAGGTTTTGTGCTTCTCAGTTTCTAATTAACCAACCCAACCCAACATCGGTGTTGCTTTGTTCACCAGTTTATGGCTATCATTAACTTACACAGATAATGACAGAAAAATCAACTGCTACTCAACTGAAAGTTTCCTCCTTGATTTCCTAGGAAAACAATAACTGCACATAGACCTGACTTTCTAAACCCAATTTTCACGAGGACATTATGTCCAATAAAAAATCCCACCTTGGCTCCTTGTCAGTAGGAAAGGCCATGGCTATGTATGTGCAACTCAACCATGATTCTCCCATCAACTCTCGGAGGTCGAGCAACACATAAGCATATACTGAAAAGTAAAAAGAAAATTTATTAACTGCTACTCAATAAATAAACTGAAAGTTTCCAGCTTGATTTCCACTATATCATAAATTATTACCAAGCACATTTTATACTAAGTTTTAAACGCCACATTTGTTATTCTCTTGTACTTGAAATTGTGAAACAAAAAATAATACGATTTCCTGACTCGGAATGTGATTAGAAAGCAAATTTCAAATTCAAAGCTCGAAATAAACCAATTACTATTCCCGAAGTCCAAACAAACAATTTAAAAAAAAAAAAGTAGAAAGGAAACATAAAACCTGAAGGTTTCTGGGCTCTTGAGCCTCCTAATGGCTTGAACAAGAGCAACAGTAGCAAGTGCTTCGATGCTTTGGTTCCTCAAGCAAGTAGCCCAGCAACAATCCCTGAACAACTGCAACGGTCGATAATCTGCATGTAAGCCCTCAAATTATCAACCGCAACAGTCGAAGATGACGATTCAAGTGTGCGCTCCAGCGCCGCGAGGTGGCCAGAGAAGGATACGCATGATTGAAGGAAGAGCGGGCTGCGTTCAAGGGACCAGGTTGAGAAGGCGGTAATGAATCCCGTAGGCTCAAATGGGTCTTCGCCTCGTGAGTTTGATGGTGCGGTTTGAGAGTCGGGAGGTCGGAGGTAATGAGGCAGAGAGAGTTGTCCGGGGAACGGAGGTGAGGATTCGATTGGCGTTCTTCAACGACACGGCCGCAAGACGTGCACTCCGTGATAAAACGGCCGGAGTTGGTGGTGGCGCAACGCCCCTGAGCCGCCGAGTAGTACGGGCACTTCATTTTAGTTCCACGGTAGACTGTGGCTGTGGGAAAATATCATAAATAAATTATTTTTGTAATAAATTTTGAAAATAACCAAATTCACCGCCGTCACGCCATCCCATCACAAAACAAAAATAACAATAACACAGAATTACTGTTTATTAAACAGTAATTTTGTGAGTCGAACTCACAAAATTATTGTTTATATTTTTTCAGTAAAATATTTTTTTATTATTTTAAAAATAAAAAATTATTTATAAATAGTAATTTCGTGAGTTACTGTTTATTATTTTTTTTTTAATTTCGTATTTTGTTATAATATTGTTTAAGTGGGAGGAATTTTTTTTTCTTTAAGTAAGAAATTTATTTTTATCATTTTTAAAAATTAAAAAAATATAAATAGTAATTTCGTGAGTATAATTCATGAATAGAGCTTTTTTTTTGTAATTTTTATTTATCTTGAAAAATTTATCCCAAAATTACAACCATAAAAAAATTAAAATGAACACTAACTCGTGATCCTAATACACGAAAATACTGTTATTTGTTTTGTAATTTTTTTTAGTTAATTTAAAAATTTTACTATGTTTAAAAAAAAAAACATATAAACAGTGAGCCCAACACACGAAGTTACTATTTATTTATTTTAATTTTATTTTGCCCCTCTTATTTATTTAATCTATATATTTAGTAAGACAATAATGGATAAATTAATCATTTTTTCTTGATAAAACCATTTATTGGTAAAATTTTCTAGCAAATTGTTAATTTATTTGCTAAAAAGAAAGAAAAAAAAAATACTCACTAATAAAGAGAATATTATTTTACCAATAAATGGTTTTATCAAGAAAAAATTATTAATTTATCTATTATTGTCTTACTAAATATATAGATTTAATAAATAAAAGAGAGAAAATAAAATTAAAATAAATAAATAGTAACTTCTTGTATTGGGCTCACTGTTTATATGTTTTTTTTTTAAACATGATAAAATTTTTAAATCAATTAAAAAAAAATACAAAACAAACAACAGTAACTTCGTGTATTGAGATCTCGAAGTTAGTGTTAAATTTTTTTTTTTTGTTGTAATTTTGGGGTAAATTTTTTCAAGATAAATAAAAAATACAAAAAAAAAAAAAACTATCCATGAATTGAACTCACGAAATTACTATTCATATTTTAAAAAAATTTTAAAATGATAAAAAAATTAAAAAATTTCTTCCTACTTAAACAAAATTATAACAAAATACGAAATAAAAAAAAAAATAGTAAACAGTAACTCAAGAAATTACTATTTATGAATAGTTTTTTTAATTTAAAAATGATAAAAAAAATTTCTTACTTAAAAATAAATAATTTTTTCCTTCTTCCCACTCAAACAAAATTAACGAAGTATGAAATTAAAAAAAAAAAAATTAAACAGTAATTGTATGAGTTGGACTCACAAAGTCACTGTTTAGTAAATAATAATTTCGTGAGTTCGAAGTTACTATTATTTTTATTTTTTGGTCGCTGATGTGACTAAATGATGTGGCACTGATATGATAAATTTGATCTATTTTTAATATTAATTTTAAAAATAATCTATTGTAAAATTATGTGTTAAATATTAATTTTAAAAATAATTTATTATAAAATTATGTGTTAAAAAGTGGTCTATTTTATGGTTTTTTTCGTAGCTGTGGCTACCAACCCGGGATTCTTTAAATCAAGTCAAGCAGTTACTCCGTTACTTTTCAGATCTCGTAATACGGACTATATTGGGCCAGTGGGCGCTGTTTGCCTATTGGGAACGGGGGATTCTTGCACGCAAGTCCTATATAGAAAGGGAGGAATAAAAGGAATATTCCTTCACTTGTTTGATTGAGGAGTGAGAAAAGAAAATGATATAGAAAATTATTTATAAGGGTTTATACTTTATAATATAAAGCATTGTTAACATTATGTGACACCTAAAGCTTCAAGCCAAATGAGAAAATGTGCTCCGCAATTGTAGTGTTCATGAATCATGGCCAACTTATTACTCTGCACTTCCTACAGGCTCATAAATGAGTAACCTCGAAGATAGAGCCTCGGCCAAAATAAAAAGAAAATCCTACAAGATAACAATTGAATGCCACTTCAAGTAATGAGAAATATGATGTTCAAAAATTGCTTTTCCTTGAATCTGTAAGAAATGAATACTATGGAAAATTCTTACACTTCCCAAAAAGATCGTTTCAATCTACTACAGCTGACATTGCAGGACTGTGAATTTGTGACAGCAAAAATTTGGAAGAATCATAACCTAATTAATGCATAAATGTCCCTGTTATAAAAACATGAAATGAGTATGCCTTGCCCATCACTACCTTCTCACAAACTTCCGCCAGCAAATAAGCATTTTCATCAAGTACAAAACTGAGAGCTGAACCCTGGATAATTAACATGTTCCCTTCATCAACTATGCTTTGAGGTTGTGGATTCTCTGCTTTCTTTAACTTGCTTCAAATTCTGACTGAACTCTCGTGCCCTCTGATATAACACATAATGAAAACAGACGGTCATAACACATGCATTAGAATTTCTGAGATAATGCTAAAGAGACCTGTAACAACAAAAAATTCTATTCCACACCCCCTTCTAAACTCTACAATGTTGATCGGAAATTTTAGCCCTATGGATATCAGAATCAAAACCAATACATGTACACAATCTTATGAAAATTTATGTACGATGGGAATCTTTAAAAGAATGAGTATGAGAAATTGCAGAAGAATGGCATACATTTCACTACAATTATATGGATTCTCATCAACAATACCTACCCACAATGCTTCTGGAGAAACAATCTAGGATTTGAAACAGACTAATTTACCATTGTTTTTGCAAAAAGAATCCATTTCGCACTTCTCACCGAAAAAAAAGAATGAACAAATAGGAAGCCAAAAAAAAAAAAAAAAAAACAAAGGCAATCTTCCAGTTTACTAAAATGCAATTAGCAATAATTTCAATTTTGCGAAACCTGAACAAACTTGCAGTTGCATGATATGAATAACCTCTATAAAGCTTAATAACTAATATTGCCAGACAACTCCATAACATAGTACATCTGTAGTCAAGGTCAAGGTAATCTATCTGATGACTATAATACCAAGAACTAGATACTACAATGGTTGAATATTGGAAGAATTTAACTACTTTTGTGCTACAAATAATTCATATCAAGATACTAAAGTATGTTATAAAGAAGCCAGACTATTGATATTCTCAAGTCAGATAAGCTTTTCAAGTTAAAGGAATACAGATAGTTTAGCCCTTGTTCCACTTTAATGGTCAAGGGGTCATCTATTGTCATGCCTCGGCACTCTAGAGTCATGTAGTGATCATCTGAGAATATAGCTCCAGATTTAGCATTGTGACTGAGAAATGAAAAGAGAAAACAACAGAAAATTAAAAGGGTCTAAAAGTAACTTACCAACATTGGAAACCTAACCTCAGATGCTTCTCATCAAAAAAAAAAAAAAAAGAAAGAAAGAAAGAAAGAAGAAATTTTTAGATGCTCAATCACCGTTTTATCCTTTTGTTTCCTTCATTTTTTGGTGAACGATCCATACCAAGTGTCCTACCTAAGGACATAAGCATCTAGCAGTCTCGCACATCTCCACTTATATAAACTGGAAGTGAGTACAATAGCATGTTCATCAGTCATCACTTTTCCTAAGTTCGATAGTTGAGTAATCCCTTCAAAATAGAAATAAAACTGCACTAAAAGGTTGACTCAAATGAGAAGTTTCTAATTGAACAGAACTGCGGAGACTCATCTCAATGAGTCATAATGGGACATCTAATATTGGAGTTTAACCATGTCTTCTTTAACTTAAACTCCAAGTAGGTTAGTAGAAATAATGATGGGGAGAATGTGAATTGAGGAGAAGAAGTGATGAAGAAGAAACAACATGACGCCGTTTATTCTGAACTAGTGAACAAAATCCGTGCTTTTCACTAACTTGATCTTACACAAGAAGCACAATGCTGTTCGATATGCTCGCTTTTCTGCATTTGCCTTGCCTAAACACAAAAAAGCACACAACTCATCCTTCCTTTTGCCTTGAGACTAGCTCCAATTCAATACCACTGGTAACACATCTCCAGAGGATTGCGGTACAGGTGGAGAGCTAGATAACAAACAGATTCCAGTTCTTCTGAAATGGCCTTCTCCTCGTCTAGAAATAATGCTTTTAATGAATTAACTTACTGGCTCATCCATATGCTTACAGAAGAAGTATCTAATTCTATCCATATTCCATATTTAAGGGAAAATGGACATTACATCCTACTCATATCTATCACCAGAGAATGCAAGTATTTGAGAGGAGTTACTAGACAATCCAGGAGAATGCACGTATTTGCATGAAAGAGTTTAACCTGCTTTTGTTCCGAGATAGATCAAAAGTCAAAACTAATTTGCCATGTTTTAGCCGCAAGCCATAAATTGTATAAAAGTTTGTTTTCATAATTCCAATATGCTTAAAGGAAATTCATAGAATTATATTATCAGATGATAACAACAGAATAAACACATAAGCAGATTATAGTTTCCATATTATAAATGCTACATAAGCCATATTTCTGAGCCAGCTCCTAATTGTTCTGCAGTTCCGTTGATAAAAAACTAACTGCCCAACCTTTATGAAATTAATTGGAACACTTTCCCTTGTGGCAACACCCAGAACTGCACAGCTTAAAGAGCACGATATTACTTTTCCCACTAGTATTTTAAACTTTGAACAGCATAGCTACATGTGAGTGTAGCTGCCAAAAAAGGGAAGTAATTACTTCTTTCTTACAATCAAAATCCAAAGTCTTAAACTCAATTTTTGAAATTGACGGCAGAAAAATGAAGAATCTACTGAGTCAAATAATCAACTGGAAAAAGCAGAACAAACATGGAACTTAACTATCATTGTCCAACAAAGCTGTAAATCAGCACTCAATATCATTAAATAAGCGAGCAGAAACTAACTTCCACCAACAGGAACTTACCACGAATAACAATGTTCCAAGAGCAGCCCATTAAAGAACTGAGAACAATAATTAAAAGGAAGGAAACATAAAGATCCACGTGAAGAAGACAAAGATTACCAACCGTGGATTGGACTGGAGGTGGATCAAAATCAATGGAGCGTACAGACATTTTAGCGATCTCTGTGATGGCTTCCTCTCTGACCCCAGGTACATCACTGGTTAATTCCTCGTAAGCAGCCTCAAAAGCCTCCTGCCAGAACCGTGGTAACCTGATCCGACTGCTATGGGTGTAGACATCCCACATGTGCTTAACCACCTTCTCTCTCTCCTCCATTTCCTACTCCCAACCAAATTTCCAGTCAATCAAAACAGACCCATCAGAAAAGCATCAAATTTCAACAAAGATCTCACTCAAACACCAATTCAGATATACCCACAAAGAGATAGCATGTACATGTAAACCGACATTGAAAAAAAAAACTTACAAGGACGTCGAGATCATCATGGATAGGAATATCGAGGTCATTGGATAAACTGTTGAGACTGCCAGACCACCGAAGAGATACAGTACCGGTAAACATTGACCAAAATGCGAGAAGCAAAATGGCAGCTAATGCCCAAAATTTATACCTGCCTTTACCAAATAACCCAAAATCTGAACTTTCCTTCTTGGTACTTGCCGTTGTTGTCGTTGTTGGAAGGGCATCATCATCCTTCATTTCGATCAGAGCAACTGGCAAGTGAGATAAAGATAGTGATTCGCGGAAGATTATATAATCTGAGATAAATACAGCTGCATCACTCTCATGAGGTGGACTCGGATTCAGAAAGAAAATGAGTCCGATCTGATAATGTGTGCGTGTGAGTGAGTGAGATACAGAGAGATTTCTTTTCTGAATTTGGTGTTTCGGCGAAGAGGAAGAGAAGTATAAATTATTAATTAACTTAATTATAAATAGTGATGTTACATAGGTCTTGCGGGCCACCACATTTATATTGTAGATTAGGTTGACTTTAATCGTCACTGACACTGTTCTCATCGTTGATTCGAGAAAACCATAAGCCAACCGACTAACAACGACGTCGTATGAGCTTCCTTTCCAATTATTCATTAACAAAATTATCAGAAGTAATAAAGTGTCATTTAAGATTTAGATTTTAAAAAAAATATAGGTAAAATTTTTATTTAAGGTGACAAATTAGTAAGGATAAAAGTAAGTAATAAAAAATAATAAGGAGAAAATTATGCTTTATGGTGTATTAAATAATACGAATTAAAGAGCAAATAATTATAAGAGTAAAACATTGTGACCATTATTTACACTCATAAATTTTATAAAATGAAATTCAACATATTTTGATTTTAAATTTATTTTATTTAAATTTTACAGTAATTCATCTCTTTTAAACATAAAAAATATATAATTTATTTTAAATTAACTTAATGTTATATTTTTTTGAGATTACAAACTCATTGTAAAATATTGTGAAAAATAAGATTTATTTCTAAATCAATAGAAATTTGATTTAAACTTACTCCCATGTCATGTCTTTATTTTATTATCACATTGTCTTTGTTTGTTAAAGAAAAGATTGTTTTATTTTTTCTAGAATAAATTTTTATTTTTTTCCTCACTGCTAGTGAATATTCCAACATTTTCTTTTTTTATTAATCCAGTCAGCTTCCACCCATTTTGTTTTTATTAATCCGGGATTATCGTTTGTTATGAGTTTAATATATTAAATAATTTCATTCTGCATACAATAAAATTATTAAATTTTATTATGTTATATAAGATTTTGAAATTGAAATGTTTTCATTTCTTCATCAATGGTGACTATAAATTAAAATTTTATTTTCTCTGATTTTCTGCATGTTATGAATTTCCAAAACCTTAATTATGAAATATAAAATTATAAAACATATTTAAATAGTTTTAGGTAATGTTTAATTATTCAAAAACTAATTAACTTGTCAAAATTTTACTAATTTCTTATTTTTATTTGAAATAGATTTTTTTTTTTCTTTTTACAATTAATCAAACAATATTTTATTAATTTTTATGTAATTTTTAAAATTCGGTGAACCAGCTGATTGCATATCAATATCCACGAAGTAGTAGAGTGCACCAAATTTCCCTTATTCAAAATGCTTTGCAATTTACAAGTATATATTTACACACCTCAAAATCAGCATATATTATACACCCTCGTCTCTTTTTCTTTTTTTTTTGTGTGTGTGTGTGTACAAGACCTGATCTTAATTAACTTGAACTAACTCTCTTGTTTCTTCATTACATCCGAAGGTGGCAAGAAGCTCTCTGCTGACAAACCCCAAACATTAAAATCAACATCTTCAATTTTCCATGTCTCCTCCATTTCCCTCTTGTGGTTAGCCGATTGCTCGCCGTATCTGAAAACTGAGACCCGAGTTTTCCCACTGTGAGCAATATTTACACCATCAACATATTTATAATCTTCCATTACTGACTCTGTGCTTGTCTCCCAGAAAACGTCGTCGTCGGTTTTGGTTCTCATCCTGAGTAGCCTGGAGTCTTCAAATTGAATTAAGAGCCCGGAGCGTTGGCTGAAATAGCCCCATATAGTGTGGTGGATGATTTCATAATCTGGACCACTTTGGGCTTCCCGTATTGCTGGGCTGGTCTCTAGCTTCAGTATGAAGCAATCTTCGTCATTTATAATCTTCTCTCCAATGCACATTGCGTCCAAAAATAAATTTGCTGTGGCTCTTGGATCCAAACCCTGTCAAGTTGATTAAGTTAAACCCCTATTTTTGGAAAAATCACAACAATATTTTTTTAGATCTTAATGGCATGTAACTTTAATAAGTTTACAATCTAGTTTGTGACATTGGAGGACATGGTAGGATTATAACAATGTAAGAGTAAGACAGACATTAGTATTTAGTAATTACTAGTAACGATTACCTGAAGGAAACGGCGCAGAGGTCTGGGAGGACCCGTTGAAACGGGTGTTTGTTGATTGGAAGAATGGCGCCATGAGATTTTACCATTACTGCCACAACAGGCCTTGCAACCGGAGATGATAAGCTCAATGCACCACAAATCAGGGTTGTTTTGCCATAACACAAACCCACCTATCTCTTCGGTGCTTTTTTTCACCTCTATGTTGTCATCAGTCTGATGAAATTCGGATGCACTAATTTTCACTTGCCCTGTTACGCACATACTCTGCACTGCGTTTAATGCAGGTTGTCCTCCTGTTGCCGCTATATATTGTTGCACTATGTATTTGGCCGTTGATGCTTCCTGTAAAAGAGTGGTTCATATTCCATTAATCTTATTCTTAACTCAACCAACCAATTAATGTTGTTGGCTACTTGGCTGGTTTTAGAATTGTTGATTCATTCAAATTTTCTTCCTTTTCCAATTATTGGGTTTCTTACTTAGTTACTTACAATGGAACAATCTCTGACAGGACGGTGGATGGAGTGGCCCAATTGCACCTGAAGTGGGATAAGGGGAGACCCAACAAGGTAAAGCAGAAATCTTAGCTCATTAAAGCGTGCTGCGATAATGGGTGACGCTAATTTGTCTGCAGTTTGTGCCTTCATCCAAGTTAACATGTTTTGCCACCTTAAAGCTACGTTGCTTCCCATGCCTGTGAACATTTCTTCTGGTATTGGGACCTCAAGAACTGTCTCCAGGCCATCTTCTTTATCAATGTTGGGACAGAGCCTCCTCATGCACGGTAGTGTAGATAAATGCTTCATCTAATTTGTTTCTGTATCAAATGTTTGTGAAAATGACTGAGAGAGAAAGAGAGGTTTAAAGGAAGAAATTGGTTGGATAGACAAGAGGGAGAGATAGAGAGAGGAAGAGGGTTACAGTCAAAGGATGAAGGACCTTTGTCTTTCCCTCAAGCCTCTACCTGTGGAGGGGAATGGTGGGAGTGGGTGTGAATTTGCCAAAGGCTCTCCTTGCTTGTAGGTGTTGTATGGGCATGATTTATAGCTGCATTTAGTTGGTTATGCTTCTAATTTAAGAGTTTAATCCATAATTATGCAAATTCCTGTAAGAGGTTATTTAATCTATGTCGGTCTGGCCCAGATTTTCATTGACCAATGGATGGGAATTTTAGGAAGTATGTCTATATAGGAACAGTTTTAGACTTGGTCCAAACTCCAAACTAAGACCTTATCATGTCAAGACCCGTATATAATTGTGTACTTTTTTGGCAATTATTTGGCTACTTGGCAAGCCCCAAAATAAAATTAGACTATTCTAAGCATGCCACAAGTTTTATTTGTAGAACATACAAGCGACAGTGTGCTCTGAATTGCACGTTTCTCATTTATGAAAGTACAATTACAATCTCTCGGGCATCATTTCTGAGCGAATCTTCCATACATAACATGCATTCTACCTAGGATTGGGAATGGGTGGTAGCTGTTGGATTAGTATTTTTGCTGAACAGCTTCTCCATTTCTTCCAAAGATTTTCCCTTGGTCTCTGGCAAGAAAAAGAAGAAGAACAACCAAGCCACTACAGCAATCCCAGCAAACATAAAGAATGCCCCTCCAATCGTAATTGCATGATAGATTGAAATAAAAGACATAGAAACTGCAGCATTAGTGATCCTATTGACTGCTACCCCAATGCTAGCTCCTTGTGCCCTTAGCTTCAAAGGGAATATCTCAGAGCTGTAGACCCAAGCAATGGGTCCAAGCCCTGTATCAAAGAAAGCAACAAATGTATAAGTAGAAACGATGCTCAAGCACAATGCCCATAAAAGCTCTCCTTTGAGATGGACCATTGTCAAACAAAAACCTAACAATGACAAAGCCAAAATCATCCCTCCTACACTTATTTGCAACAGGCGCCTTCTTCCAGCTCTGTCAACCAAAAAGGTACCAACTAATATAAAAATAGTCTTTGTTACCCCAACTCCAACTGTTGCAAGCAAGAGCTTATCCTTACGTGTAACTCCAGCCTTCTTAAAAATCCTTGGCCCATATAAAATAACAGCTTCTATTCCAGTTGCATGTTGGAAAAAATGAATACCAACGACCGCTAGCAACATTCGTCGAACAGTTGGTGTGGGTCTCACAATCAACTCTTTCCAGACCCCTTCACCACGATTCTTATTTTCGGGCAACTTTACTACTTCATCCTGGCAATTTTCGTCGATCCCAGCTGCAATTTTGATTTCCTGGAAACGGGTTTCAGCTTCTTCTTTAGAATTAGAAACTTTCACTAGTATTTTCTTTGCCTCTCCTAAACGTCCTTGCAATACCAACCATCTTGGAGACTCTGGCATTTTCAGAACCCCAAAAGCCAAAGCAAGTGAAGGAATTGCTGCAACACCAAGCATTAACCTCCATCCAAGTTTTAAGGCCAATTTTCCAAAGAAGTAATTTGCTACATACCCAATTAAAATCCCAATACTAATACAAAGGTGAGGTAGAGAAGTGAGGAAACCACGTGAGGAAGGAGAAGAAATCTCAGCAGAGTAGACTGGGGCTATCATAAGTGCAAAACCCACACCAACCCCAGCAGTGCACCTTCCTACAAATAAAACGGCATAGTTCGGAGAATAGCCCATGAGAACTGAACCAAGTAAGAAGATGATGGCTGCCACGACAATTGTGTAGCGTCGACCTATGTAATCAGATGTTCTTCCAGCAAGTAAGGAACCAATGAGAGCCCACAGGTTTATGATACCAGCAAGGATCTCAACTTGGGTCTCACTAATTTTGAGCTCCTCCTTTATGAATATCATGGCTCCGCTCATGACACCAGTATCTGAAACAAATTTCAGGTGCATGTTTAAAACCTAGACATTATCAGAAAATAAATTTAAAAAATAAATTATTTATATGAGGACAAAACAGAATATGCTATGCTGAGCTATTGAAAAGTTTAAAATGATAGCTAATATTATAACAGAAGAGACAAGAACTCATTTAAGAGTTGTCCCAAAATTAAATTTCACTTTCATGTGTAATCGATGGGTATTAAGAGAAGTAATTTGTAGTTTTTTATGTTATTGTTTTGTTAAGCCCTTAACCATAACGATGTGAGATTTTACATCGATACTATAATAATATTTTAAAATATATAAAAATGAAAAGTGATTGTATATATTAGGCTCATGCTTCCTTCATCAACACAGAAAGTTTAAAAATAGCATATTTTACCATCTGTAATACCTCCAAGGGGACAATAAACAATATGTTTAACTTTTGAATTTTATACACATCAAACAGAAAGAGAATATGGAATATGAACAAGAATCGCTTGTTATAAAATTTAATCTGTAAATGTATATAAACATATATGAGAAAGAGCAAAAGAGATCGAGATTGAATTACCATAACCAAATATGATGGAGATGATAGAAGCCACAAGAGCACAAGCACAAGCATAGATATTAAACTTTGTGTTCTGGACATTATGTCCAAGACCATCCTCCTCCAATATTCCAGCAGAAACCATTATCAATGGCTATCTGATATTTCTCTCCTTGCTTGCTAAGACTGTCTGTCTGTCTGATATATATATATATATATATATATAGGGAAAGTATTTTAATTTTTTCTAAACCACCAAGTTTGCTTCCTCCAAGTACTGATTAATTTTGAACAGTTCTGGTGGTGGCACAGAAGTGGACAGCTAGCACGTGTACTGCAGGCACAGGCTTTAGCTCTCACATTTGATCGATGCTCTGTAAATTTATGAAATGAAAATCCTTTGAAGGCCTATCCTATCCAGTATCCATCTAGAAAATTAAATGAGATTGAATATTAATCCCGTCAATGTCGTATACATTTTGACCTAGAAGCAGATCCCAGCCTGATTATTTGTCTTATCCGTCCGTTAGATTTGCTGCTGACCAGGCTTTGCCACACGCACAAAAAAAAAAAAAAGTGTCCTTTATGGTCTTCCCTAACAATTTGGAATTATGTATCAATTTTCATTTATTTAATATCAACAAATGGATAAGATTATTCCAACTCATTAATTTTAATATTAAAAAAAAGATCATACTCAGTATTTCATTAAATAGTTTTATCTTTTATAATTTTATTTCTTAATTGATAAATTCAGATTTTCTGCACGTGGACTCAATTGCAAAATTATAGCAAAAATGCAAATAACGTGAACAAATTGATTACCCTCGATTTTTCAAAATAATTATGAGTTTCCATTAGTGGAGCAAGCCTAAGATGGCAAACTTCATAAATCCCTATGTATTTTTCTTTGTTCAAATTGAAATTCAGATTAGCAATTACCTCCGTTACTGAAATTATATTTTATTTTTTATCAGGTAATGAATATATTTTCATTTAAATAAAAAATAAAAATAAAATTTATTAAAGGTAAAGTTATTTGACAAAATGTTGAATATGATGAAATATATAATAATAGGAAGTGAAATGATTTTGTTTATAAAACTTCCTGGGTTCTATTGAGACTAGAGACTCTCCCAACTTATTCTAATTAAGATTTAAATATGTGTTCTTATCTTGAAAACACAATTCACTTATCACTTTGTCAATATATGTGATGACATCTTAATCATTTATTATTATTATTTTTATACAAATATGAATCATTTATTGATATTTAATAAGTTAAAATGAACTTTTGGAATGAATTTAAAACTTTAGATAATATCTACATCTAAATTGTAAACCAATTCATAGTTTTTCCCCCTAAAACATATAATTATTTAATAATAATCGAATTATAAGCCAATTCTTCAAATAAATAAATCATACCTAAGAATTGGCTTGCTTTTAGGTAATGTTAGTTCGTAAACCTAATTGAATATTTTAGAGCGAACACTCTGTAATCCATTATCTAAGTGGGTGGACAGTGTGATAGGGATATATCGCGGTCTAGGACAAAAGGCAACCCATAAGCCAACAAGAACACCACGAAATGATGGTTTTACAGAAAGGATGGTACTGAAAAAGGGCAATATATATATCCCATGGCACAATTGCACAAACCCAAAAAATTATTTTCTGGTTATTTATAACAAAATGAGATGTAATTCAAAAATTTATTGATATCTTAAGGGAGTCGACGATTAAAAAGTTGCATTTCTTTTACTTCTTGATTTGAAACTCATAAAACAGCCGTAAAAATAAAATTTTATAATTTTTTTTAATTCAGCATGATGTATGCATTTTATTTATTCTTTCACTCAGTTAGTCAATTTCTTTTTTGATACTGCTAAAATCGCAATTGTCTTTTTGGTAGGTTATAACTGGACCGGGATCATTTGTTGACTCTTTCTATACAAACTCAAAACGTTTACTTCTATCAGATAGTGCATCTTAAGGACCTTCACCAATATAAAGTTAGGCATTATGGTAGCCATCAATTATTTTTGGAACTGTGACATGGTGGGTTCATTTCACATAAAACTTTTGACAAATCTTTTAACATAGTCGTGCAATAAACAGGAGACATCATGCTTTTTCTTAACCTAGAATGTGCTTTTCTTATCCATCAAAAGGGTCGATTGAGTTCTTTGGTAACTTTTCGTTTGATAAAAGTTCGCTTTATTGACAAGATCGAAAGGACCCAGGTTGGGCTGGTGCAGGTTATATTTTCTTTCGGGGTCGGCGAAAGAAGAAAGAAGAAAAACGTGGGTTTTCTTTGGGTATAAAGTGGGGTTTATATGCATTGAATATATTATTTTTGAGGTAATAATTTTAGAGCCAAGGCTCTCTGACTCCCTGTAGTTGTTGCTTGCTCAGGGAATATCAACTTTGCTTTCTCTGTAGTCAATGTTCTCAGTAGTATTGGCTCTATTCCTCTCTTTGTTATTACTTTTTTTCCTCTAGAGCTACAATACTTGAACCACATTGTAAGTGATGTAACCAATGGCAGCTAGTGTGGGCTTCAAGTGCATTTCTAGATTTTGAGTGCTACTTTTCTTGCCAGAAATAGTATGCATCTCTCCCAAGGACCCTCTTTGGTCTCTTGCAAGGAGAAATAGGACCAGCAAGCCACTACAAATATACCAGTAAACATGAAGAAATAGTAAATCCATTTTCAGCCACAAAAAAATTAAAAATAGCAAGTCTTTATTTTCATAAGCTTAAACTGACACTGCACTAAAGAACTATCCAAAATTTGACGTCCTTGGAACTGTTATGCAATTCTTGCATAAAACGTCACATTAGGTATTTCTCAGATAATATTATCTGCATGCTGCAGTTCGCAAAAGGAAAAAGAGAAAGAAACCCTAAACAGCTCTGATTCAGTGTACGTGCCAAAATTTTGATACTGCAATGGAAATATAAACTTTCCCTTACAGGAGCTTAGTTGTTCAGATGTCCAAACATCATCTAAAACTTTGAACATTTAAGCTTACTGTAGTGTTACACGAATTTGAAGCACCTCTATTTTCTTTGGTTCTCCTGATGTTGATACTTGAGAATATGCAATTTGATGATTAGGAAACATAGCAAGTGTCCTATAACTAGCAAAAAAGCAGGGTACAGGAGATGAGAATAATAGTTACTGACACAGCTTATAAGGATAGGACCCCTTCAACTTGAAGGAGCTGGAGGATTATTGGGAGGATGCATTGATTGCTGAGGAAATGAAGGGGGCCTCCCAACTTGTTGCTGATGGGGAGGTGGTGGTCGCCAAACATTTGGTGGAGCTGCCATCCCAGTTGGTGGTGGAAGATGCCTCGGAGATGCAGGAAAAACATGTGGAGGTGGGGCCGGAGCCATACCAGGGTGAGGTGGCCTGAAATGCTGAACTTGAGGTGGAGGAGGCATCAGTATTTGACCTGGTTGTGGTTGCTGCCATGGTTGGCCAGGCACCTGCATGGGTGGGAAGGCCAGACCTTGAGTGGGTGGTGGCCGGAGAGTAGGAATAGGACCTGGAGTAACACCATTTGCAAAGGGGCGAGGAGGCACTGGAGCCGTGATGGTTCCATTAGCCTGAGAAACAGTGGGAGGACCGCTGGCAAACAATGTGTGAGGCCTGCTCTTCTGGGTAGCTGGATTGCTAGCAGCCAAAACTCTCTCTGTATCGCAGCTAGCACATAAGCAAGCATTCTTAATTACAACAGTAATCCAAAAAATGCACGGGGCAAGCAAAGGCCATACCTGCAACAGTGCCGTGCCGCTCTCCTTTAGTGTCTTTCTTGTATGCATATGACACTGTTATTTGACGATTGCAAAGATATTGTCCATTCATTGCCTGTCATGTAAGGAAGATTAGGGCCAATAAACATAATAAATGTTAAGTGATACTGCTAAATCACATTTTGCAGTTCACCAGCTTGGTATAGCTAGGTCTTAATTTCTATTATCTCTCGTTTGCACCTACATTATTATAGGTTTATATTTCTACAACTAACTAATCGTCTGGAGACCTGGACTATAAACCCTACAGCCAGACAGAATCCATAGTGTGTTACGAGCCTAAGTTTATCACCAATGGAAATGACATAGACTGGACAATTTTACAGACTCCTCACAGATCCTTCCACAAAGAAGGCCAGGCTCGAAAAACAAATTGTAAATTAGTTTTTATCTACATTCAAGTAATGTCTCATCTCAGCTCTTAAATTTTTTTCTCAGGCTTCTGATGACAAGAAATGGATGAATCTGCAATGCATACCTCAATAGCTGAATCAGATGCCTCAAACGAATCATAGCTAATGAAACCAAAACCACGGGAATTTCCCGTGTCAGGATCTCTCATGATCTGAAGAAAACATGTCCTCAACATCAGATCAACTGCAAAAAAGTATTACATTTGGGACCAATAGAATCTCCTCCTCCTTTAAGAACATGCACCCGGGACAGAGAAAGCTGCATATAATTGCTTCGACCAGTATGTCTAAAACTATATATTAGCAACTGGTATCTTCGAATAATGTTGCTTTAGCAACATATAACATAATCTATAGTTAGATGCAATGAAACAGAAACTATAATAACTACCTTGGGATTTGTAACAATGACTCCGAATGCACTGAAAGTATCATACAAAAGCTTCTCATCAACATCCTGCAAAGGTTATCCAAGTTAGTCATGAAGACAAATCCCAAGTCTAGCATGTGTTCTACCACTAGCAAAGCAAATGACTTACAGGATCAAGGTTTCCAATGAAAAGGTTTGCACCAACATCCAAGCTTTTCTTATCTTGGGATGCCTGGAAACAGAAAGTATGTTAACATCACTGGCAGTACAAAATGCAATTGTATGAAACTATACATGCTTTTAGCTTTTGGGGTCCACTTAAAGTCTTAGATGGGAACAAAGTTTCCTATAGTTTGAAATTTATCATTAACACTCAAAACGACAGAAAGCATTGACTTTCATAAACATTCACAAGAAAAGAATACGAAGTTCACATAGAGAAAGAAAAAAGAATCGGAGACAGAAAAATCAGTGAAGTAGTGTTATCTAAGGTGTTACATCTGTAACACTGTTTTTACTTTTTATTACTACAAATAAGACCCATGATTTGCCAATGCAGAAATCTGAAGGAACTTTTAAGTATTGTATACTTTTTATTGGGTTTATCAGAGGCCCAACTGGCCTTTGGGACACATAGCAGGGGGTAGCCCATCCCCTTTCACGTAACCACGCCTTCCAAAATCCCCAGGGAATTTAAGGTTCAATTACATACTTAATTAGGAGTTTAAGTGCTTAACCCACAAATTCTCTATCATAAGATGAAGGAGTAGACAGAAGAGTCAAGGCCATTATACATTGGCCATTCTGTAGAATATATTAAGATACATCTAGAAAAGTGTATAGCACCATAATTGCAGAATAACTTTTATTTCTCTCACTAAAAAAATACTTTCCATTGAAGCAAATTGAAATACAGAAGATAGGTTGAGTTATAAAGTTTATTTGATGATATATTGATATCTCATCAGTTCCTACATAGTACAAACAATACTGTAAGGGGAAAAAGAAAATAACAAGAAAAAGGAAGCAAATTTGGTAGGCTCAGATATGAGCTTCCATACCTTATTTACACGTATTGGTTTACCGTAAAGTTTAATCATATTAAGCACCTTGATTGCCTGCATTCATGTAAAGGAAAAGAAATGAAAATAAAATAAATGAAACACTACAGAGATAATAGTAACCTTGCTGTACTTGCATGTATAATATGCAGAAACATGGACAAAGTCACGAGTAAAACTTACATAGTCAGCATCCTCTTCACTCCGGAATTCAATGAATCCATATCCTTGATGCAGGTTTGTCACTCTATCCTTAGGAACATAGACATTAACTGGAAAATAAATAAACCCAAGGAAAAGGTTATAATGAATTCTTATAATTTTTGGACGAGAACAGTAAGGAGAAATATCTGATAAATTAATTTTATTAGAAAAATAAATTATTTAATCAATTGACAAAGCTGAAATACAGTAGCTATCTAAACCCAAGCTCGGAGGATTGGGGTGGGGGGGGGAGGGGGTAGCTTTTTGAAATGGTTAAAGGGAAATAACACAGTTTTTCACATTTAGTTAATTTGATAAACATCATTGTTTAGTAACCATACCAACATGGACAAGGAGAAGTCTTCTACAAAATAATACATGACCATGAGCAAAAAGTAAAGGAATAACTATTGATTAGAGCTTCTTTCATGGTTATGTTAAACCCAATCTCAAGTTTGGTCATTTCTCTATACTTTAACTACCAAGTCAACTGACAGATGCCGTATAATTCTTGGGAGACTTCTGAAATAACCCTATCCACATACTCATTTCATATCTTCTTCCACTTTTCTTCCAAGTCCTTTACTCGACCCCGGAAACAAAATAAATCATGGAAACCCAGTGACTCCCTTTGAGAAATTCTTGCATACTAATGTTATTATTTATAAAAGCAACATATTTTTCCCTAAAAAAATAAATTGACAGAAATATATAATCAACACAAACTTCCAAAATCTGAGGCTCAATAGTTCTCATTTGAGACCAAAAAATAAGCATCTTAGAAGGTAAACAAACATCCAAAAGAAGACATTTTCACTCCCTGTTCCACTCCCAGAAAGAAGATAAGAAAAAATATGCCAAAATCATGTAGAACTACTTAGAAGGTGACCACTAAAAGTTCTACTTACTTTCAGAACTGTAGAATTTTCACAAATCTTTCCAGTTACCTAACCATTAAAGAGAAAATGATTTCAATGAATTTCACAGCAAGGGATGAAAAATATAAATCTTAACATCACAAAAAAAACCAAGTATTGAATCACAGGCCTAAGTTTTTAACTTATGAGAGATAACATAGTACTGACTCAGAAACAACCAAATAATCAAAAGACAATTCAGTTGAATTTATTTTCGTAAATTAAAAAAAAAAAAAGGAAAATTGAACATACCCACAGGACCTGCCTGAACAAATAACTCCCATAATAACTCCTCGGATACCTGAGAGTAGCACACCAGAAGAAATCAGCTTCATATCCAAAATTTTAAAACCAGCATAAACACAAGCCAAAGTTTAAAAATTCGTGTCGAAATGGTCGAAACGTTTCTATTTCCACACTATCTGAAACAAAACTTACTTGAAAAACGCAACTACTGTTTTCACACGAAACGAGATCATTTTCACACAAAAAGGGGGCATTTCCACAATAAACGATGGCGTTTCTACACGTTTTCACACAAAACGGGTCGACACAAAGAATTTATAAATCTATAATTTTGGCTCTAGTTTTTTTCATATTTTAGGATTTCAATTTTTTTTAATCTTATTTGATGTACATTCAGATAATATAATTTAGCGATGATTATTCTTTTTAAGATTTTACCGATTTCTTGGACTTTTCTTTTTTTAATTTTTTTTAAACAAATATTTTGTATTAACTTAGTTTAATTTACAGTGTGTTTGTAACACCTAAAAAATTAATAATTCAGTTTATTTCAAATGAATTCTACTTTTTTTATATTTGAAACAAATAAAATTATGTAGATTTTAAATGAAATTCATATTTTATTCAATTATGAACTCTATACCAAATAAGTTAAATTTTATTTTGTGAAATTCATTTAAGATAAATTATTATTTTGTCCATCTCAAATAACATATTGACCCTTAATATTATAGATGCTTTTTATTTAAATAAATCGATAAAGATTCACCACCACTTCAACTCAAATATTTTCGAATCAAATATAAATTTTTTCCTCTAAACTTATTTTTTGTTCATTGAACAATAATTAATCTTTCAGTATTTATATTTTTTATTGATTAATGCTAGTTTTAATCAAAAATTTTGAGGGTGGTATCGAAAAAATACTTAAATCAAAATGAATTTTTCATTTTTTCCAAATAAGAAATTTTTTATAAATCTAGTTTTCATTTCAGATAAGATAATTCATTTAAAATGAAATAAATTATAGAATTCATTTAAAATAAAATAAATTCTATTTTTTATCTTGTTCCAAATACACTGTTAGTGATGAATAATATTAAATTTTCATAAATATATATATTAGTTCAAATTAAAAAAATTTCATTAAATATGGGTAAAGGAACTGCTAGCCACTGGTTAGACGTGATTATAATTTGATTTTTTTTTCTAATTTATATGTTTATGTTTAGAATTTTTTATTTAGTATGTATTTAATAGTATTTTATATACTAAATTAATAATGTTGGATTCCGTTTATTATTATAATATATATATTTTATTATATAATTTTATACATTTCCACAAAAATTAACATTTTCATAACAAGACGGCCACACAAAAAACCCTAACTTCAAAGAGATTCATATTTTTACTCAGACTTAGCTAGATATAGAAAACTGAAAGTAAAGGAACCTTGTGGACTCATAAGAAACATCAGTGCCAAGAGAAATATTTCAAGGAAGAAGGAAAAAATAGCAATACTGAACTCAGAAGAAGAAGAAGAAAGGAAATGGAACCTGAGCGTCGAGATTTCCGACATATGCAGTAGCGTCTTGGTTCCTCTCCGCCGCATGTTGCCCCAGTAAATTTGCTCCGACTCCCGGCGCTATTCGAGTCGTCATCGTCTCCGGACACAACTGCTTGCTGTCTTAGTAGACTAGCAGCTTCGTGAAAGAGACAGTTACTATTTCTACTTTCTTCATAGTTCACGTGATGCGTATGGGCCAGGAAATTAATGGGCCATGATCCGGACCCGACCCTGACATATCCGGGGTTGGGCGAGGTCTTCGTCTCACATAGCCCGTATAGAATTTCTTGCGAGACATTGGACCATACCCATGTGATTTTCTTTCCCTTTTCTTCTTTTTGCCTAAAATAAAATTTTCTGACAGCAACAAGGATAAAAAGCTTTGAGAAAAAAAAGTAGAATTAATATTTAATCTTATCAAATAATAACCCTACAAAATTAATTTATCTTGATGATAATTATAACGAAATGCTGCCTTGTTATTTTAAAAAAAAAATTACAAAAATTGGAAGAATTAATTCCAACTTGGGACTTCCAATTTCACTGGAAGGTGGTATGCCGTATGGTGCCTCAATTGTTCGCCATGTCTACAACACTTTCAAACATGCTTGGAAGCAGGATAGGATAGATAGCATAAAACAACACTACATAATATGAAATGGAGAATACTCTGGTAATAGTTGGAAAAGAGCATAGAAATGCACATTTTGTGCGAATCAGAATTGCAATATAATTTTTATTTTTATTTTTATTTTTTTGTATGTTTAGCAAGTTAGAATTAAACACAAGTTGTTCTTAGATGAAACGGCCAGTATAATAAAGAAGGAACGAACTTAAACACGTTGTGCAGGTCTTGGTCCCTTGGAGGGTACTTTCAGCAGTCGTAGGATAACTAAGAGAGGAATGACCGAATGGCATACTGGAACAACAATGATTCTGTGCAGTGAAGCATGATGGTTCAGGGAAGTTTCAATTTTCTGGTATCTAAACATACACTTCCCTGGAAGACTAGAACCCATTTCTTCGAGGAGTCCCACACAGACTGCGCCATCAGCAAAAATGTGTGTGCACTGTCCATATTGTTTAGATGCCATTCAGCAATACCATAATGCACAGAATAGTACTTCGATTAAACCAGAATCACCATAACAGAGCTGTGACAGCAGACAACCCACAAAGCATCTACAAGTTCATCATACAAAATGCAAAATGCGTTCTCTAGAACCCTGATGTCAAAAGTAACAAGTAGAGAGCAACTACAACGAATTAACAAGCAGATAGGAAGGACAAAAATATCACCAAAAGTAGACAAAGAGTATTGTCAACCATATTGCCATTAATGAAAGAGAAAGGCTTGATTTGGAAAAGCAAACTAAGCAGAAGTGCAAAATAAAGGGCTGGACATAAGTCACAAGACAACAAATGCCAGAAAACGGGAAGTATTGTATAACAATGTTTAAGCTGTTACACCTTCAAGCTGAAAAATAGCTTCTTTCTGAGCTCCAATTTTAATTTCCAGTGCCAAGAAACAACTTTGTTGACCCGGATGGCACTTACAAAAAGATTTGATCAACATCCCAACCACAGGAAACCAGGTATTCAGTGATGATAGCCCACCAAGGATATTTAGAATGCAGCCTCTTGGTCCTCATTAGGATCAGCATCATTAGAAGTCAATTTAAGATTTTCCTCAATCTTCCTCCAAGCGTTTAACATATTAGGAGGAAACTTTTTCTTAATGGTTCGATTCAATCCTTTTGCCTCCTTTATTTTCTTTTTATTCACTAGCCCTTCTACCAAATGCTTCATTGTGTTGAAATCCGGAATCTTGTGCATCTTCACACTCTCCTTGAAAATTTTATACCCTTTCTCAAAATCCCCATTCTTACTCAAATAAAACACCAATGTTCTGAATGTTGCGGCATTCGGTTTACACCCATTTTCTTCCAGTCCCTCATAAACCTTCTGAGCTTCATATACCATCCCCAACTCCAAATAACAAGTCATCAAGTAATTGTAACTAATGGTATCGGGTTTCAGCCCAGCATTGCTCATTTCTTCAATTAAAGCTTTAATAGTTTCAGGCTTGCCACCGTGCTCAAACATAATTTTAACATTATAGGCAGCGGCGTCTATACACTCCTCTTTACTCATCAAATTCCACAAGTTCTCAGCTTCCTCGCTCTTTCCCTGCTTGTACAAAGTTTCCAATATCGTAGTGTATGTAATAGCAGTTATCTTCACACCTTTTTGCTCCACCTCTTTCACAATCTCGAGGGCCTTCTCAGGCGTACCGACTTGACAAAATGACTTTGCCAAAATACCATATGAAACCTCATCCGGTACTACACCATATTTATTGGGAATTTCATCAAACAATACCGGCACTTTATCACACAGCTTCGAATTAATGCAGGCAGACAGAAGAGCATTGAAGGAAATAGCCGATCTGGGAGTACCCAACTGGTCCATTTGATCATAGGTTCTCAAAGCCTGGTCGAACATACTAGCTCGACCGTAAGAACGAATCAAAGTTGATAAGAATGGTTCCTGGGTAATTTTGGGATCATTTTTCTGTGACTCGATAAGGTTTTCGATGTCAGAAAATCGGTGGGACTTAGCGAGCCGCCGAACTGTAAGGTCCTGAGCATAGCGAGAGGAGAGAGGGGAAGAATAATGTTTCGAGACGGAGGAGTAGATTTCTAAGGCTTTGTCTGGGTCGTGTTCGTACCTGAGCTTTGATTTTGCTTGAGAGACAGAGATTGCAGAGGAAGTGGTGGAGTAGAGTCGACGAATATGGCGGATCGGAACAGAAGAATACGACATTTCTAGGGTTTTAGGTTTTAGCTAAGTTCCGGGCTTCAGCTTTCATGGATTGCTGTAATTACAGAATGAGTGATAGGAAAAGGGCTTGGGAGACTATTGGTAACTAAGTAAGCTTAATATCTCTTCCGGAATTCGGAGGATTATCGAAATTTTCAGGTCCAAGTATGCATAATTGGCAAATCAGATTTGATTTTCTGATAATAATTAGTAATAACAGATTCCGGCATATTTCTTATAATATTGACGCTGTAAACTAAATTTATAACTTAATTAAAAAAAACAAAATAACAGCGTTTATCAACTGTTTTAAAATGGACTAAATCCGTTACAATTTCTTTTTAGTTTAATTCCTTATTTTTTTGAATAAATTCTAAACTCAATCATTCAAAATTATGAAGAGTGACACTCAAATTATTTTTAGGTGAAAATATGAATCTCTCATCCAAATATACAGAGTGAAATGAAAATAATTATACTTTGTTTAAGTTATTATTTGATCAATTTATATCCGTGTTGGTAATATAGATTATGGAAGGATTGAAACAAAATAATACTGAATATCATGGACAGTTACTTAGAAACACATAAAATGCCTGACAATATTTCTCAGGTCTTAGACAAAAGAGTGACTATCAGTTCACTTACTTTAGGCATTGGCAGCATTTGTATCTGAAAGAGATCAATTGATTACCATTATCTTGAAATGAACATAATATCTTAATCTCCAAATCAACATTCAAAACTAAATTTTAAATCATCTGCCCATTTAAACTCCACTAGAAACCATACATTTTCCATCCAAAAGTTTGCTAGAATACATGTTATAACAGGAAGACCTTCATCAGTCATTTCTGTCTAAAGCTAACAAAGAAAAAAAAAATTATAAAATCAACCTGAAGAAATCACAGAACGTACAAGCTGAAATCTAATAACCAACAAAGTGAACATTCAAGATTACCAACTAGCCTTCATAGTCCCCCTGAGCAAATTTGTTTTCTTGATAATATACAGCCGCAACTTGATTCCCACCGAATTTTCTACCATTCAAACCAGCACGAGCTTTTGTAGCACCATCAATATCAGCATACTCCAGGAAGACCTGCAATCAGAAAAAACTTGCTTCAACTAATTGTTTCCTACAATTAAACAACTTTGCAAAAAAAATAACGAAGACATACAGTTACTGAAAAATATTGATTCAAAAATTTAACTAGACATCCTCTTCCTTGTTACCATATAAAAACTAAACATCCTTTCTCAACAACCATATTGAACCGACTGTATAAATTAACAAAAGAAAACCTAGGAATATAAGTAAAAAAAGTTTGCAACAGAATTAATTCAGACCTTCCCAACTCCAGCTGATTGTTCCCCATTGGGTTGTGGACGAGGAATCACAACATTCACCAAAGTACCTGCAAATTGTGTTAGAAAATTGAAATCTGTAAAAGCAGTCAGAATATACAATGAAATAATTTCAGATCAGCACAGGTATAATGTTAGGAGGCTTCTGTCAGTATGTTAGTCGTGGTTCTTTATAGCAGAATGCAGGACTAGTAAAGGATGTACAGAAATATTTTTTTGATAGAAATACAGGAAATTAATATGCATGATGAAACTTAGCAAGTAATCAAAAGTACGATTGGCAAACATCAATATTTAGCCCATGATTTTACCAAATTTTCCGCATTCCTGTCTCATGTCATCCAAAATCTCTTCATAATCCTCATCATCTTTCAGCTCGTCCTCAGAAACTGCCTGAGTTAAACATACCACCTTAGTTGCAACTACAGCAGGTTGTAGCATGAGCTTCTACAGAACAAAGTACCACAGTAGTTAGAACTTACAAAATGGCATAAAAAATTCTGCCAATTAACAAAATAATAACATTTTATCTCATTCACCTGCAGAGCAATCTGCTGCTGGGCATGCATTAGTACACTCTCCTGCTCGGGTTTAGGCTGGGTGGTACCTTGATTAGCACGTCTAACAGTAAGAGTTTTATCTCCCATTTTTATTCCGTTCAGAGCTGCACAAGCAATATCAGTTACTGTAAGATCTTGGTAAACACAAAATGCATAGCCCTTTGAGTTTCCTGTTTCTCTGTCTTTAACTAGATCGAAACCCCGAAGTGGCCCAAAAGTCTCTAACAATTCCCTGATCTGTGTTTCTGTGAAATAATAGGGTAGTCCACCCACAAAAATGCGATCAGGACCTTCCAGCCCACCAGCAGAACCAGGTGTCAACCCAACAGCACCCAGGTTGAGATTAGGATTAGGTTGACTTGGACCAAGAGTTGCAGCCAAAGAAGGGTTGTAGTCACTAGGCCTCCTCACCTTAACAGGCGCACCCTGAATTTGGATTGGCAAAAGAATAAAAACTCAATACAATCAATACCACTAGTATACTTTCAAGACCCACACTTATAGCTGGTGATCTAGAAAAATGATACCTCAAAAATAATCCCGTCTAATGCCATTGCATTACTAGCTTCTTCAACAGATCTCATCTCAACAAAAGCAAATTTCTTTTCGTGGTTAATGTAAACATTCACAACAGCATCTCCTGCAGAAACAAAAAAGACTTCAACTATATTAGCAATTGAGAGGCAGCTCAGAATTGCAAAATCGACACAAGACATTTAGGTACCTGGACCGGCAGTATTTCCTCCAATCTTAGCCATAACAATGCTGAAATATGTTGCAACAGACTGCAGTAGAACAAGAAAAGCAAGGCCATCATGAGGATACATTGAACTAAAATTGTTGCAAACAACTAGGTAACACAAATGTAATATTGCACGTACTTATGTATGGAAAAAAAATAAAACAAAGTAAAAGGACAACCTAGCAGTGCTTCTTAACATTCAATGGATATGCAAGCTTCAGAAGATAAAGACAAAATGTACTGAACATGCATGCATAAACTATAACACACTCCTCAGTCAAATGAAGAACCCCACATACACACAAATCAGTCACTTGGAAAAAACACTTGGTTAATAATCCAAATTGTTATGCTAATCACAATGCTCATAAGATTGATTTTTTAAATTCAAAATGAATCACAATTGAAATTGCAACAAAATGTCATGATGTATAATAACTAGGAGCACTTAAAAACTAGAACCATAATGTCATAGAGCCAGGATAGATTAAATACACACCTACAGACCCCTCCTTAAAAAAAAAAAAAAATCAACACTCAAACAAGAGAAGGGGGGGGGGGGGGACCCAGTAGATTTCTAATAACTCCTACTGGATGTAACAATCCATAGTACATCCAAAAGACCACCAAGAGAATGAATACATATTATATAATGTTGCCAAATAAATGACATTTGGGGTAAACCTGTTCATTTGCTGTAGGCGGAAGTCCTCCAACATACACTCGCCTTGCGTGCCTAGTCGCCTGCATGATGGACAGAACTGAAGTGTATACTACAAAAGAGAAGGTATATAGCCCCGAAATGAGCAAAATATCATTCTTACCTGTTGAGTCATTGCTTGAACCGGCATAACTGGGAGAGTTCCAAATTGCTGCATGTTGACAAAGAAAAAATGTAATATATGAAATTAAGATATCCTCTTTATGCTGCACAAACAAAGGGGGGACAGAAGGAAACATACCTGGCCAGTAGCCAACGGAAACATGCTTGGAAACATTCCAGGAATTGTAGGGTTTCCCGAAGGAATCTGACCTGCAGACAAGGAATTACACCTCAGGACAATTTCATAACATAAATTTATCACTTCTATGTAGTAAGCACTGGACAACTTCTACTGCTTCAATTTCCACGAGAACATAAGCATACCGTAACCCCGTTCGTAATATCAAAGCAGATGAAAGGAATAGTTATATACAAGTTCTAGAGGTAATATTCGTAAGACTACCAAAACAGGTAAAAGCTTCCAGTTGAAGACGAACAAGACCCACCAAAACTGGTGCATTGGTTCCTCCGTGAACATAAAAGCTACAGAAGTCGGCTCACGCCCATTGTCAGCAGAGTGGGACAAGTAGCCCAACATTGCCTTCTAAGAACTTACAACAAGACATAGAAACAAAACAAACAAACACCAAACACAAGAACAAAACCAAACATCTTTCAGTTCCAGAATAATTTCACTAAGTAAACAGAATAAAAAATGGAATAACAGACCATTCAGAGACTACAGCCTTAAAAGCTATATGCTCAGATGAAAACAGAATATAGCTTACCAAATTGACACACCATGCAATTTGGTACGGACTTTCCACACTATATCCATCAAAGAAAAAAGCAGTTAAGAGATATGAACATGTAAAGATATAAGAGGAATGTACCTGCAGCAACAGCAACGGGGTTGACTAACATTGCAGTAGCAGGGGGGGCCATATCAAAACCACTAATCCGTTTGCTGTAAGTAATTACAGTTAGTGTCCTGATGAAAAAGTTAAGGACATCGACTACACAAATGTTCTGACACACACTGTCAGATAAGCAGAAAGACAAACACTGTGACCAGGAATTAAAGGACACATGATAACCGAAAACAGAGGACTCGCTTCATAATTGCAACAAGACATGCAGAATGATTTAAACTGAGTTAGTTATGTCAACAAGTGACTTAACAGCATCCAAAACTGGTTGATATAACTTTAGGTAGCGGATGCTTGGTGACTTTCTGGTATTCAGTATTTATTACAACATAGCACAACAATAAGAAATGTTAAATAAACAGTCCAGAACCTCATAGTGCTGTTCTATAACAAAAAAAGAATTCAAATTCATTTTGCGGTTTCACCATTAACTTGGTCCAGAAGCGCTTTAAAAGAAACATGGAATCCACTAAAGCCAAAACTTGCTAAAAAAACTAAAGACATGACAAAAATTGGCTTGAAGTGCAAACTTCAGAAATTAAATAACACACAGACATGATTAAAGCCTACAGTGAAGGAACATATTCGAAGACCTACCTCTTTGAGCGTGAACGGGAACGTGACCTTGATCTGTGCTCAGACCTAGCTCGTGATCGAGAACGAGACTTACGCCTGTGCCTCTCCTCTCTATCCCTGTCATGATCCCTTCTTCTGTAATACCAAGCAAATATAGGTAAAATTGAAAAGGAACATTAATAGAAACCGACCAGTAAAAAGAAGGGCTGTTGCTCCTTTCATGTAAATATGCATACTGGTTCAAATAAGAAGATTGATTATAGTACTAATGTTTTTTTGGTGAAATACTACTAATGATTTTCATTCAATCACTTGTCCTACCAGGCTGAAGGCAATTGCTATAAAAAATGCAGGCATTAGCAAGCAGTGCAGATGCATATTTTTTTACCTGTCACAGTCCCGGCTCCGACGATGATCACCATCATCTCTATCCCTGCCTCGTTCCCTTCTGTCACTACGATCCCTGTGCCGATCTCTATGATGGCGATCACGATCCCTCTCTCGGTCTCTCTCCCTATCCCTGCTTTTCTCCCTGTCTTTGTCCTTATCTCCACTTCTCTCCCTGTCTTTATCTGGCCCTTTTTCTCGTTCCTTTTCCCTACTTTTGGAGGATTCTCTTTCATAATCACCGGATCCATGCTGCATGAACATGAAGAAAAATTATATGTTAATCTGTAAAAAAAAAAAAAAAAAACATTATAGTATACCAATAGTTGTATGTAGCACAGCATCATCAATTCCATCATACAGTGTAATATCAAGAAAATATAGATACTCAATAACAAATGTATGTAGCACAGCATCATCAATTCCATCATACAGTGTATAAAGAATAGAAGTAAAAATTGCACTCCTCCACCTCCTGTTTTAGTTTGACAGTGTAATATCAACTGGCTTTACCTTATAACATATCTGGATTTCCAGAACCTAGATGCACACACCAAAAAAGAACAGATCCTCGAGACAAACATGTAATGCATATGTACAAGTTCAAAAAATTCCTCAAGTTCGATGTAGAGGCAATCAAGAAAGCCAGAATTTGTAGAATACTGAAGTGCGTAGTGACGATATTGATGCTTTTTCACAATTCTTGGTGAACCGTATGCATCAAAAGGGCTCACACTAACCCGTCAATTTGGCATCCAATTCGGGATTTTCCTTGGGAGGTATCGGGAAGGGATAAGGAATAAACAAACCATGGATAAATCTAAGCAATTTTTTCTTAGATACGTTATTTGGACCTTCTGATCAGAACCCTAGTGAAGTACCACTTAGACTAAAATTAGAACAAAAGCATACATATTCAATAAAAGCAGAATGGTTAGCAACTGAAGTTCTTCACAGAAAGGATTTGACAAACATACTTGAAATTTGGAATCACTATGATCATCGGGACCGCCATGGCTCCTACCACGAGGTTGGGGAGGGGAGCCACTGCCGTAGTTATCAACGTCCTCTCCGTTTCCCTCGTATCTCTCTTCGTAGTCAGCCATCTTCGTCAATCTTCCCTCCGCCCCTCTGTATCTCGCTGTTATTCTGCGCTTGATCGCTTCCCGTTACTATAACTAAATGGATTTGCCTGCGAAACCTCAGAACGAAACTCCGAGTGACGAGAAATCTAGGGCTCTCCAAATTAGGATTTTCTCTTTTTATGCAAAACGCTAACAGAGGACATGTTACTGTGAATTGTGAAATATATTATGGGCATAACAGTAAAAGCTCAATTATTTTTCTTTTTCCTTTTGTGAAAAACTAATAAATGGTATTTTAGTTTTTAGGTGAATAAATAAATTGTTGAAACTTTTTTTTTGCTGTAAAAATTATTGAAACTTGTGTAAGGGTTTTTCAGTTCGGAAATGGCAGGCAGTAGTACTGGTAGTTAAACTTAAAAGGGTTTCATCCATGGAATCAGACAAACGTTGGAAAGCAGCAAAAATAGGTGGAAAATGGAAAAACAGATTTTAGGTACCTAGTATTTGTATGGTTGATACTCCTTATCTCCCACCCCCACGTGTTTTGCGTTTTAGGTTTTTATGCGAACCTGAATGCTAAAACGCAAGAAGCAGAGGGAGGAGGATAGACAGAGAGAAAGAAACTCCGGAGGTCAAAACCGGGCCACCTTCGGAGTTCATTGAGAAATTTCTAATTTTGATCGGGTTTCTCGTTTCTCTAGCTCAATCGATTCCTCAGCTAGTCAGCTAGCATTTCTGCGACGAGCACAATCTGTTAGAAATGGTAAGGAATCTTCAAATTTAAAGCTTTTTTTATATTTTCTATGCTATTTTGATTTATTTTCTAAGTTCCACAACATTATCGAATTCATCTGACTAACTAGTTTGTTTTTTCCTTTATATGCAAAAGGAAAATAGAAACTTTCGTTGGATTTGCAGCAATGATAAAAATTTCTGCCGTATTTGCATTTTTAGAAGTGTTTCTGCACTGAGTTTGAAGTTCCTCATTGTAATATATCCAAATTGTGTTCACATTACAGGATTCTGAGTCAGTACGTTTTATTTGAGAGAAAGCTTATTGGGAAACTGCTTGTTAAAATACTTGGGTAAGGAATGAAATATTACCTTCTGCTTAATATCCAAGATTTGGTATTCTCAGAAAGAGTAATTGAATTAAGGGTATTTTACAAAAGAAGTTAAGATGCCATCTGGCATTCTCTCAAGGTTTAACACTACAATTTACAATAGTTTTCGAAAAGCAATAGCTCAGCAACACGGAGGGTCAAAGAGCTCAATAAATCTACTAATTGGACGACAAAGATCTGTGCTTACAAATTCATTTCTGTCTCTTTCATATTCAAGGTCTCTTTTATGCGCTACAAATCAATTTTCATCAAACCACGCATTTAACAGAAGATCAATGGCTGCATCAACTTCCAAAGCTGTATTAGGGGATGTCTATGTTGATGAGTTCGTCACGAGTTGTGGCAGTGCATTAGACTTGTCAAAGCCTACTGGTGTTTTCTTCAATGCTAGAAGTCATAGCAGATGCCAGAAAGCTAGCATGAGTTTGAGAAATCAGCAACCATTGATTAGTCAGCTGATATGTAGCGGATATTCTAATACTGATGCAATACTGAGGAACCAGAGCTCCAGTTTGCTTCATGGAACATGGATGAGGCATTGTTATAACTCATCCTTGGCTTGCTACTCTTCTGGGGCTGCACATGATGTTTCATTTGATGGAAATTCTCACAACAAACAGCTTTCAAATTCTTCTGTTTTGTCTGAACAGTATGTGGTTACTTCCCCCTCCCCCTGGCCTTTACTTTGATTATTTCTGTTTTATACATCTTTCGAAGATATGTTCATAATTTATTTGTAGACCTAATTTGGTATCGAATCCATTGAAACAGATCCGTTATTTGCTTTTTATTTACTATAAAAAGAATCCTTGTAGTGCAGATATTAATTGCCTAGAAAAAACAATGCCATTTTCACATGATTCTACTTTTCTTTATTTTGTTACCCTTTTTTCTTCTTCTTTTACTTTCTCCTGTTTCTTTCCCCTTGCTTTTTCAGCATAACAAGTTGATAGAGACAGAGGGTTTTTGTAACATTACAACGAGCTACTTGCACAAAGTATCTTTCTCAGAGCTTCAACTTATGTGTCATCTGGTTTACTTGCAGAGCTATATTAGGTGGAAAAACCTTAAAGCTATTTTCAGGATCCTCTTACCTTCCACATCCTGATAAGGAGGAGACAGGTGGAGAGGATGCTCATTTTATTTGCACAGATCAACAAGTGATTGGTGTTGCAGATGGTGTGGGTGGCTGGGCGGATGTTGGTGTTGACGCAGGAAAGTTTGCTCGTGAACTTATGTCCAATTCAGTAAGAGCTATCCAAAAGGAGGGAAAAAGTTTCATTGATCCAGCAAGGGTGTTAGAAAAGGCTCATTTAACCACAAAGGCAAAGGGTTCCTCAACAGCTTGCATTATTGCTCTTACAGAAAAGGTTTGTTTTGTTTCCAATTCTCTCTAGCCTAATATATTGATATGTCTAATTTCTTTTGTGTACAACAAATTAATGAATCTCTAGATGGGGTTCAACTGAGTTTATGGGCGTTGTTATTGTCCTTTGCCCAATGGTTAATTTTCTCAATTATGCTTGGGATTCTGCACCATTTTCTGTGTTTCAAACTGGATGGCTGATATAGTTGTTTGCCTATTCAACAACAATAAGAGGTTATGACATTAAGATTACATTCAATAAGTCCTGTATATGGAGGAATTAACACTAATTTGACAAACAGAACTTCGATGGAATTTATTAATTATATGCATGGGTGTAGTCCATGTGTTCAAGCCCCCTCTCCCCCAAAAGAAAAAAAAAATTCACCCATGCTTGGAGTGTTGTATTATTGATGGTTGATGTGCCTCTTGATTAACTGAAGTGTCTTTGTTGAGTCTAAAAAAATTACCTGATATGGTTTTTAATATACACTTGGGTAGTTTGCTACTTTGCTATCTTGACTTTGAAAGAATTAACTTTAACCAGTTAAACTTACATGCGTTCATCTGTTTTGCATGTTTGTTTGGGGCAGGGACTACGTGCTATTAATCTGGGTGACAGTGGATTCATAGTGGTTCGAGATGGATGTACAGTGTTGCGGTCCCCTGTTCAACAGCATAGCTTCAATTTTACATATCAATTAGAGAGTGGCAATGGAGGTGATCTACCTAGCTCTGGAGATGTAAGTTCAGGCCCTAACACCTCTCACCAGATATGATGCGCTTCTTTTGAGTTTGGACACCTATTATTAGTTTTGCTTTTTTTATTTGTATTCATTCTTTGCATATGAATAAACAGAAAGTTTTCAGATACTACTTGTGTTCTAGTATTTGGAATTTATAGTGGAGTCGCTTTCGCTTCTTATAAATCAGCATCAAAACCTTGTGCAAACTTGAATCCACTGCTATGAACTAAGCATTCCTTTTGAAAAATGTGCCAGATCTTTACAATTCCGGTTGCTCCAGGAGACGTTATCATTGCTGGAACAGATGGATTATTTGACAACTTGTACAGTAATGAAATTACAACAATTGTGGTACATGCAATTAGAGCTGGGTTTGAACCCCAAGTAACTGCTCAGAAAATAGCGGCATTATCACGTCAGCGAGCACAGGACAGGAATCGACAGACACCATTTTCTACAGCTGCCCAAGAGGCTGGCTTCCGTTATTATGGTGGTAAGCTTGATGACATAACAGTCGTGGTGTCTTACATAACTAGCTTCAGCCGGTGCATGAGGCTTCTTTTACCATCTTAGCCATGCCTTTTTTGATTGTATATTCATATTTGTTCTCCGGCTGCTGTGGAGCTGGCTGGCTGTAGCTTACATTTTTTGACCTGAATACTGAACTCTTGAAGATTGCAATTCAATCCTTTCTAATTAAAATCTGAGTTGCTTCAGTGAAGTAATTTCTGTTCAATTCAAGAGGGTAAACAGGTCTTTCACATACCCACTTCTTTCTCTCTATTTCAATCATTGTTAAATACTACCTCATTTCATTTAATCATTGTTAAAGACTACCTTGGATTCAAGTCCTCTGCTGTTCCTCTGTGTGTGAGAGAAAGAAACAAAAAAGAAAAATTTACATTAAATAAACTTAAAGAAAGAGAACAGATCCTTTCCAATTCCCGACATGAGGTGATTCATAATCCATACCATCCGCAAACTCCAACTTCTTGTTCCATATTCAAGCTTTACACGAGAAAGATTCCTCGTTTGCTCAATGATTTTAAGATAAAGCTTCAAGCCCATAGGTTTTAAACTCTTCGTGTATTCTCATGGTTGTATATTTTATTTTATTCTTTTGGTAGAATTCGCATGCTTGTATTTCATTTGCTACTCTACTCTGACGAAGTTCTACGCAAATTACGTCTCAAGGCAGAAACAATAGATTAAGCCAGCTGCTTGAGTTGGATTCGGAGTTGGGGAGTAAAGTTAGAATCAAATGAAATCTAGTATGCCTGTATTGTGTCCAATGATGTGCCTACAAAATTTTTAATTTGAACCATGTGTTCTGGACTTCTGATGCATTTTTGAAAACAAAAGTGGCTCTGGCCATTTTAAATTTGAAATTTGCGGCACACCTAGTAATCCAAAAAAAAAAAAACTTAACAGTAAGTTCTGGAAAAAACATTATATAGTGATACAGTTATTACACCAACAAGCATCACAAAGCATAAACAAGGAAAGGAGCATAAACGAAAAAAGTCCTTATTATTCAACCAACACTTAAGTACCAGAAGGAGTTAAAAGAGAATCAAATGTTCCATATCCTCGGAACAATTATTCCCTCATTGGCGCTTTCATTCTTTAGCTCTGTTGTAGTATTCTGCTCTTCTGATTCTTTCATCTGGTTCTTGCCCTTGTCCTTCTTGTCTTGCTTGTTCTTCCTCTTTTTCTCTCTTTCGTTGCCTCTCTTCTTGTTGTCTTCTGGCCTCTTCTTGCTCCTGCTCTGCTTCTCTCTGTCTTCTCTCTTCCTCTTCCCCCCGCTTCTCTTCTTGTTGTCCTTCCCCCCTTTTTTCTTCCTCTTGCGTCCTCTTTCTTTCCCTTTCTTTTTGTTGCCTTCTACCCTCTTCTTGCTCCCTCTCTGCTGCTGCTTCTTCTTCTTCTCTCCTCCTTTCTTCCTCTTGTCGTCTCTTTTCTTTCCTTTCCTTCTTGTTGTCTCCCGAGTCCTCCTCTTGCTCCCTCTGTGCCTCTTCTTCTTCTTCTCTCCTCTTCTCTTCCTCCTGTCGTTTACTTTCTCTCTCTCTTTCTCTAGCTGCCTCCTCTTCTTGTCTCTTTTCTTCCCTTTCCTTTTGTTGTCTCCGAGCCTCCTCTTGCTCCCTCTGTGCCTCTTCTTCTTCTTCTCTCCTCTTCTCTTCCTCCTGCCGTTTCCTTTCTTTCTCTCTTTCTCTAGCTGCCTCCTCTTCTTGTCGTCTCTTTTCTTCCCTTTCTTCTTCTTGTCTCCGAGCATCCTCTTGCTCTCTCTGTGCCTCTTCTTCTTCTCTTCTCTTCTCTTCCTCCTGTCGCTTCCTTTCTTTCTCTCTTTCTCCAGCCGCCTCCTCTTCTCTCCTTGCTTCCTCCTCCTGCTCTCTCTTCCTCTCCTCTTCCTCCCTACTTCTGGCTTCTTCTTCTTTTCTCTTTCTGGCTTCCTCCTCCTGCTCTCTCTTCCTTTCCTCTTCCTCCCTCCTTCTGGCTTCTTCTTCTTCTCTCCTTCTTGCTTCCTCCTCTTCTTGCTCTCTCTTCCTTTCCTCTTCCTCTCTCCTTTTGGCTTCTTCTTCTTCTCTCTTTCGAGCCTCTTCCTCCTCCTTTTCCCTCTCAATTTCTTCTTGCATTTTCCTTTCCTCTTCCTCAGCACAGGAAATGCATTCAAATATGACAGAATCATCCTGAGAAGCCAAAAGCTGGTCAATTGTTGTGTTACTAACATTGAAGGACATAGCCAAGACCTGTTTGTCTAGAGTTTGAAGCACCGAACTTTTTCCTGCCAGAATTTGAGGGTGGTTCTTTCTTGATGTTGTGCTGAAACCCACAAAAACTAGAGAGTCACTGTTGTATGACATCTGAGCCATTGGATGAAACCTAGGCACTGCAAAAACATCTCCTTGCTGGACCTTAAACCTCATGTTTCTGCATTCTTGTTTCTTAGAGTTGCTAGAACACACTACTCGAACCATTCCTTCCCCTTGCAACACTATTGCTATCTCACTTGCCATTGGATTCCAATGCGGCCCCATCATCGCTCCCTTTCATTAATTTGAAAAAAAAGATTAACATCACAAAATTAGAACCAATTAGCATAAGCAAGACACGAATACATTGTAATGATTTTCTGATGACTAACCCTGGTCAAGTTCACCATGAAAAGTCCAATGTTGGAACCCTTCAATAATTTCCACTTCTTGTTTGTCACTGTAACGCTCCTGCCGTTACAGTTTTCGAAATCGGGGTCTGCATGAAGAATGTTAAATGTTCTGGTTTTCTTCTTGTTGGATACCATTTGCCCTTCGCTTCCTAGTAGAGCTTTCAGAAACCGAGCTTCAAATTGCCAGAAAGTAGGTTCTTCCTTGGAAACTGCATGTACTATAGCTGGAGACTTGGTTCCGCTAGTAATTTCTTTGATCAATTCCTCAGGCGCCTTGAAAAAATCAGTTTCCATTAACATTTGCTACAGCACAAACTCATGGAGTAACAAACACAGTACCTAAAAGCCTAGATAAACATTGACTCCTTACGATACTATCAAAGTCCCCATTCTAAATCTGCAATGTCTCTGACAGAATGACTTCTACAGACATTGCAAAAATCAGACAGCATTTTGTGTTTAATGTCTGCTGCATATATAGCATATCACAAACTCTGCTAAAAAGTTGGTTAGACTAAGAAGAATGTTGTAAAACAATTAGTAAAAGATGATAGCTATCATCGTACCTTAAAAGCTGCTTGCAGGACCTTTTTGTCAAAGCTTCTAACTAGGTCAGCGATGCTCGAGTATGCCCCGATAGATGGCTCCTGCAATAGGGTTTGCAATGAAAAAACAACTAACAAGCTGAGGAATTGAATTCCACATAACTTTAAAATGTTTGACAAATTTGGGGAAAAAATATCGATTATATGAGATTTTGAGAAGCACATACGTATAAGTCATCATCTGTATTAGCAAAAATTGCAGTAATCCGAAGCTTTTGTCTCTCAGGCTCCAAGCTGCTGTGTAAATGGAAAACAGAACCTGCTCGCACCATATAGATGTCTCCTTGCTGTAGTTCCACCCTAACAATGTCCTCCCCATCTGCCCAACTCAACCTTCCACTCCCTACACATAGATAATAATTAATAAGCTAGATTATTATCATTATTCTTATATGCCTTGAAATTGATTAATTGGCAACAAAACTGATTATGAAAAATTCCTTAATAAGTGAGTGTGCTTCTGCATGTTGGATTCGGATCCTGGACTATTCATCTGAATCTGATGGGTTTGAATCCTTGTCTAATCACCTAGAGTTATTACATGAAATTAAAGGGGTCTCACCTCCTAAGGTTTACTTAATGGGGTTCCCAAAGGAGTTGATGAATTGGGTTTTCACAATGAATGAGAATGAGGTACAGTAAACTCAGAACATACCAGTTTGGACATAAAAGATCATATCTGCATGCAGAAGCACTGGAAGAAACAAGGAGTTTGGCTCCAATGTGAAGAATTGAAGATGGTAAGGCCCTTTGTATCCATCATGAATGTCAATGGCTGAGATTTCTCCATACCCAGTGGCAACTAATGATCTCCTTTGATCACTCTTCACTACAGGCCCCACACCAGCTGAAATATCCTCCTCACTGAAAGCCTTCACATTCGGAAGAATTGAAAGAAACAATACCAGTAAGAAGAATGAGAATGTTGAAAATAAGAGAGATTTGAGAATTAGCATTTTGCAGTTTTATTGCAGGAAGAGACTGTTGATGGTGATGAGGTAAAAGCCTCAAACCAGAGCTCTCTGTTGTAACAAGGGTGGGTTCCTTAGTTCTAAATAGGAGAGCATGATTAGGGGCTCAAGAGCTACGTGTCTATTGTTGTGAAACACTTGCATGTAAATTGAACATGTGGAAGTTTACCAAAAAAATTGGACATGTGGAAGCTGATTAGGTCCAAGTCTTGACCGCAAAACTCCAAGCAGTTAGAGATTGTTCTGATCTTGGATGTAGGTTTACAAAATATTATTATTATTGTTTAAGCATAAATAAATAAAAGAAGGTATAGAAAGAGGTAAGAAATTTCACCCAAAAAAAAAAATGAATTACCCGATTGTAGATGTATAAGCTGCTCTGCACTTAACTCGGTCAGTTTGACTTAGATTATAAAAGGTAGATTAAAAATAAGTGAGATTGTATAGACTTCGCTTCTGTGTACAAAGCCCTTTAAAGGTGGGGCCCAGCACATTGATCTTCCCCATAAGATATTAGTTTCGGCGTAAAGTCGGAGCGGTGAGCCCATTTGGGCCAATTTTTGACTTCCTAGCATGGGCTCATTTTTCAGCCGGAGGGCATAGATATAAGGGTTGTTTGGCCCATTAACTTTTAAGCCCATATTGCTTTTTTAAAGATGCTTTTGTACGTTTGATTTTTCTTGGAATATTTTTTCCGAATACATTGACTTTGTATGGGGTCTGCCTTCTACAATAGTAAATCATCCATCCCTGAATCATAACACCCATCAATTCCAACAATTTGTGACCCTGACGCCAAAAATTCCTTTTCCAAGTGGACCATCTGAGTTGGTCATATCATTCATTCAAGTGGCAGGAAAAAGAAAAAAAAACTATCTAAGTAATTCACTCATATTTTGATAGAGAGAGAGAGGCGACGTAGAAAATGTGGAGGGAATCATATGGAAAAAGGAAATAATTATGGTGGCAAAGAAAACTAATTGAATCAAAGGGTATTTTTCTCAAAGCAAAACCAACATATCCTTGTGGATCATCCCCATGTTGTAAAAGGACCCCCAAGTTTATAAATTATGATTTTTGTACAATTATACATAGAAGATAGAAGATCCGCCACTATTACTCTATTATGGGCCAAAAATGAAATCTCCACCACCACTCATGTGTATACTGCTTCTACACCCAACCCTTGCACCTTTTTTCTTTTAGAAGAAGAGTGGATGATCGAATGGAGACTATCTTTATTGGGTGACCAATTAAGTTGCTTAGAATCTTATGAAAATTCATCTTTTGTGCCCTAGAAGCTATCTTCTTGTAACGCGTGCCTCCCGTGTACTTAAATATTTGTAACTTAATCGCTAAGCATATGCATGAAATTTAGTAAGGTGAGTCATATATATCATTTGTCTTCTTTCCCCTCTCTCTCTAAAGTTTAGTCTCTCAAAAATCATCTTTGCAACATGCATGTATTCTTACTATTTTCATTCAAAGTGAATTTCAGGTGCAGGAAGAAATATTTCTACACAGTTTTCTTTATCACGAAATCAGTCATATAATTTTTTTTTATTCGATCCAGAAAGACTTTTACATAGACACCAAATGAACAATAGATTTGATTAACACGTGTAATTATAGGATGGAATGATTTTACAACATGAGGATGCAATTAGCCTAATTCTAATCTTTTTTTAGAGTAATGTTTTTTGAATGTTAACATAGATGTCATGCTTTTAACTTAATTAAAAATATAATTAGTCAATGTGAGTGTAAATTTATTTAGATACACTTAATTGCTAAATAAACAAAATAACATTGGATTCTTGATAAGATGCAATGTGTTTAATTAGACCCTAAGCAACATATTATAAAACAAAATAAAAAGACGGCACAAAAGAATAGTCGTCAAAAAATGAATAATCAAACATATAAACTTGATTAGACGTGTGCCTCATTGCGTCATATAATGAATTATAAATTATGCTCTTCTTTTCCTATGGTGAAATATAAATTATGCTTTAGTGGCAAAAGGACTTGAAAAGTTTAAACAGCTTTATTAATATGATTTTTTTTATTTTTTTTTTTTGCGAAAATAATTGAAGCTCATAGAAAGCGTTATTATGGTGGTTTCTTTCTAGTACGTAAAATGAACGGACGGATTTCATTTAATAAACGGCAACGCACTATCAGTCTATCAATCACGTATCACACCAGTTAGAGAACATATTCCTTTTACTCTTCTATATCTCGTGGCCGCAATCCTATGTGCGTGTTCTTTACGCGCTGGCTTATTATGTCTTGAACCTTTGATTTGATAATGATAATCCATGCATATCCGACAAAAAGCCTCCAGGTGGGGTCCTACATTGCGTCATCTTCCGCCTAAACAGGCTATTATTCCACGTCATATGGTAGGACCCAATTTTCTTGTCAACAAGAAAAACTTTCTGTAACAAATTCCTTTTTCCTAGTGTGAACACAAACGGGGATCCTTGAGGAGGACGGCTATGGTTGCTCCTTTGTCCGTCAATTATGTTAGTTAAAATAACTCATGGTCAAAAGTTTCATGAACGATGAAGATATTGGTTCCAAAAATTGGGTAGTTAAGAGCTGATTAATTAATTATATATTTATTTGGAGCTCTCAAAGTAATTAATCATGGCACTTTCCCAAGCTTTATTAAGGGACGTCTATGTTTGTCTTTGGGTTCATTTTGAATTTTTGTGGGTCCACTATGCCGAAGTCACAACAAATATATAGAGATTTAACTCGCGTTATTTGACACTCTTGTCGTTTGAAGAAGAATTTTTTCAAATTGTATTATGCTTTCAAGAATTTTTTTAATATATACACGAAATGTGATAGACGAATTATAAAGCGTCATGTAACGCTTCCTGCCCAATGAGAAAATGACACTTGACACATCTTCATTCGTCAACAGTCTCTACAAATATAAATATTTAAAACCTCCAAAAGAGATATTAGATTGACTGTATCTTTTGTAATTAATATTCTCTTCGATGATTAACTTCGCCATCGAAGGACCTGGGGAACTCACTAAAAGTCAACCTTAATACATGAACCTGGATAATTGTTGTTGTAATTACAGACTGTGTTTTTTAACTCACCATCAAGTCATCATTCTTTCCTTTATAATTTAGTCAAAATATTGAATTTATTGCCTTTAAAATCAATTTCAAACATTAACGAACCTTGAAAATCAATTCAATCATTAAACGAATTTTAAACCCACAAAATATGATAAGTTAATGGTGATAATATGCAATAGTTCTAAATAAAGTCAAGATGTTGCAAATACTAATTTTATACGCTGAGCCAATTTTAATAATAAGTAGTTAATAATTAAACAAATATCTTAAGGCAAGTCGATAACATCTTAATAGGATAAAATTATAATATTTATGTCAACAAAATAAAATCTTAAAGTCATTAATAAATTTTAAAATTTATCCATGGCTTAAAGTGAATGTTTCCTCTCTTGTTTTATTAATCAAAATATTAAATTATTAATAAATTTATTAACTTGATTTAGATTTTGGCTCCAAACAGGAGATTACGGTGTGAGCTGCAAAGAGTGCAGCAACGAATCAAACAAAAGCTAAAACAAAAGCATGGAAAGCAAATGTCTTCAATTGCAAGCTTCAATGAGATTTTATTTTTTTTTATAAAAAAAAAGGGTCCTCTGAATCATGTCGATCATGCAACGGTCCTTCATGTGCATACATATGCCATACATCCATAGCCAATTCAATTTGCATGCATATTTGTAAATTGCATGCACACACGCAAAGATAAAAAGCCAACAATCATAACCACCAAAAGCCCCCTTCCACAACTTTCCACCTCCATTAACAAGCCAAGAAGCTACCTCCACCACGGTTTAGAAACAGAGACACGGATTTTTCTGTAAGTTCTCTATTTCAGACTTTTTTCTAGGCTAATTCGCTTAGCGATGAGAGTTCCCATTTCATCCCCTCAAACCAACAACTCCCCAAACCCAAAAACCAATCTCTGTAACAACAGCACAGGCCGGAATATCAGTCTTCATAGCCCTTCCAGTAATCCAAATTTGTGTTACGAACCTACCTCTGTTCTGGACCTTCGTCGGAGCCCGAGCCCTGTGCCTGAAAAACAAGCAGAATTGTCCTCTATTACGAACACACTGTCAAAGCCAGAGGACCCACTTGAATTGGACGACCATGTATATAATCTGGATTGGGATTCGATTATGAGGGATTTGGGTTTACATGACGACTCAACCACCCCTGTTTCGAAGAGTATTTACCCCCACTCCAATTCCTGCGAACCGCAGGTGCCACACCTGCCGGAGTACCCACCGGCTCATGATCATCCATTTGATCACACTGATTTGAATCTCTCTGATGTTTATTCGAATCAAAATCTGGCTTACAATTATATTCCTTCTGATTATTTGGGTAATGAATTTCACCACAACAACAATTGGAACAACGGGTTTGATTTTATTGAAGATCTAATCCGAGCAGCTGATTGCTTTGACACAAACGATTTACAACTCGCCCAAGTGATATTGGAGCGGCTCAATCAACGGCTACGATCTCCAACGGGAAAACCCCTTCAAAGAGCTGCGTTTTACTTCAAAGAATCTCTTCAATCCCTTCTATCTGGTTCGAACCCAACTCCATGGCTCTCTTCCTGGTCGCAAATTGTCCAAACCATCAGAACCTACAAGGCTTTCTCCGGCATATCTCCGATACCCATGTTCTCCCACTTCACCACCAACCAAGCTCTCCTTGAAGCTCTTTACGGGTCATCCTTTATTCATATCATCGACTTTGATATCGGACTCGGTGGCCAATACGCCTCCCTCATGAAAGAAATTGCTGAGAAGGCCGAGTCCTGTAAAATCAACACGCCCGTATTTCGAATCACTGCCGTTGTACCGGAAGAATTCGCCGTCGAAAGCAGACTGGTTAAGGAAAATCTCTCTCAGTTCGCTCAAGAACTCAGAATCAGGTTCCAAGTTGAGTTCGTGCATTTGCAAGCTTTTGAAACGATGTCGTTTAAGTCAATCCAGTTCATTGACGGAGAGAGGTCCGCTCTTCTCTTATCTCCAACAATTTTCCGTCGTCTCGGTTCAACCAACAGCATCACCACGTTTCTCGGGGAAATCCGGAGGGTTTCACCAAGCGTCATCGTTTTTGTAGATAGTGAAGGCTGGGCGGATGCTGCCGGAGCTACGTCGTTTCGGCGGAATTTCGTTAGTGAGCTTGAATTCTACTCGATGATGTTGGAGTCGTTGGATGCGTCTACGGCAGGAGGTGGTGGTGATTGGACAAGAAGAATTGAGATGTTTCTGTTGCGTCCTAAGATATTGGCGGCGATAGAAGGGGCCGGAAGGCGGGTCTCGCCGTGGAGGGAGATGTTTTATGGAGCTGGGATGAGGCAGGTACAGTTGAGCCAGTTCGCGGATTTCCAAGCGGAATGTTTGTTGGAGAAGTTACAGGTTAGGGGTTTCCACGTGGCAAAGCGGCAGGCTGAGTTGGTGCTTTATTGGCATGATAGGGCCATGGTTTCCATGTCAGCATGGAGGTGCTAGAATTAGGAAAAAAGATTATGGTGTTGGGTCCTATTAATTTTTTATAGTTTACTTGCTTAATGGATTTAGACTTCTCGTTTGTAATAACTTTGGATTAAGGAACCTTTAAAAGGGCTTAGCATAAAAAAAAAAGAAAAAAAAAAGAGCAATTAGGGAACTGGGGAGTACAGAAACTGTATTTATCCCAACCATTTTGTTGTGTTGTTTATGTTGGTGTTTCTGTTGTAATGGAATTAAGAAAGTGTTTGACCTCTCTTCCTATCTTCATTTTTTCTTTGTTTTTCAGGAAAATGGGAGAATAAATCCCATGTAGACATACAGAGTTGACATTTGGCCTCTCTTCCTATCTTACTATCATCTACTTTCACAAATTATGTTGGTCTCAACACTCCAATCATCGTATGCTTCACTTTGACTAATAAAAAAAAAAAAATCATAAATTCAAGACATTCATCAAAATTATTTTCCATAATTTTATATTTCTGATTTTTTTTACACAAAATAAATAAGTAATTTATATATATATACATTAACATCATCGCACTCGCTCAAAAGCATGTTTATAATTTTTTTATAAAAACAATATATAAAATTATTTTCAAGTGTATTCCTCTATCAACCAAATCATTTTCATATGTATTATTCTGCAAGTGTGTAAAATTCTTTTTGGGTGTACATTCTATTAGCAATGTGTAAATTTTTACACATGACAAACTCTTTATTTAGCGTGCACTATTATCTAAAAAATTAAGAGTTTGTTATTTTTAGAATTTACATGTTAATGACACTTACACTTTAAAAAAGAGCTTACAAACTTTAGAGAAGCACATCCACAAAAAACTTTACACATTTTTAGCAAAGGTTTACTAAAAAAGAATTTTACATGTTGATAGATGAATACAACTAAATTTTTTTATATATATTTTTCATGACCACGTGTAGTGATACTAATATATATATATATAATAGAAGATAAAATATATATATAAACACACTAAATTTTTAAATTATAGGTACAATTATTTCAAAGCTGTTCTAACATTTTAAAATTAAAAAGAAAAATTATATTGCATGTGTCTGTGAAAGAAAATGAAAAGGAAAAAGAAAAAAGAAGAACATATAAAATATCATCAAATTTCAAATATATACAGTAAAAAATTAAAGTTTATGTACAACTAATAAAATTAAAGTTTACTATTTTGAACGCGAAATTATTGGCAAATGATTTCTCAACCACAATTACAGTTGTAGACCATTAGATAAAAAAGAAAGGAAAGTATGCACAAAGTTCTCCCAAACCAAGCGATTGAGTTATAATCAAAAGAACACTCAAAACCTAATGTAAAAAAGTAAATGAAAATACTCAAAAACTATCTCATTCCAAATAAGTATAGAATCTATAATAAGCTTTAGTCTCTGAGAGGGACCTAAAATTATAAAATAGGAAAGTAGTTATAATCAAAACAACTCCCATCTCAACAATCAATGTCAATATTTCTTAAAAAATAACACGCACCTCTGGATCCGAAGTCTCACAACATAATGTTAGAGTGATGAATGCATTGTATGATTCGTACCTCTTCTTCTCCTTTGACACCTACCAATTTTTAAAATAGCTAAAACTGAAGGGGTGCAAGTGTAATTCCCCCTAAGGATAGCACTTTGAAAACGCAGTCGTAGCATGACCTTTTCATTTCTCTTTCTTTTATGATCTCCCCCCGCGTGTTAATACTGAGCACTGGAGCGTGTATTAACGCTCGAATCAAAATTCAACCGATTATGGCGGCTACTGGAATTGGTTGCAACTGATAGCGTTGGTTTTCCATCTGCTATGGCTCTTCTCGGATCAAACATAACAGGCGAGGTCAGCGACGATCTTCTTCTTCTTCGCTCTATTTCTGCTCTATTTTTATTTAGCTAGGGTTTAGATCTGCATCTCATTGTCTCTTCCTTGTATGCAGGCTAAACCATAGAATTCAACACATATACAAGTATCAAATTTCTGATTGATTTTTGTTTCCTTGAATTGAAATATTTTACATTCAAATTTTGGTGTTTTCGTTCATTTATGGCAGCAACTCTGAATTTTCTTGCATAAGTATATTGCATTTTGAGTCAAGTTGTTCCAATCGGATTCATTGTGTTGCATAATACGTAATTCTTCTGTTTAGGTCCTTACATCTCAATGTCTTGCAGAAGTACCACTTCAGAACCTTACCTAAGAGTGGTAACTGAAATGGTCTTAATGGTTTGTTTCACCTTTGCAGTGTGACTTCTCGAATTAAAAAGTGTATACAGATATTTTTTTCTTTTCTGTTTCCAGGGTTGTGCAAAGAATAAGTTTCTTCTTATGCCATAGGGATTTGGTTGATTTTCTTTCTTTGTAGATTACATGTTTACCTTTATTCATATTCTCCACAATAGATGTGAACTTCATTAAATCGCCATTGATATCAGGATTATTATTTGGTGTCATTATCCCATAGGAAAGAACAGTATCATTATCTCCTGTGCCGTTGGAATTTTCTAACTTTTTATTAAATGCTCACTTACTTGATTGAAATATCTGATGCAGGTTGGGTTGCGGTTGCTCCTTTGTCCTCTTGGCTCTAAAATTGTAATTCGAACAGCATGGTGAGCTTTGATTAATGTGTTTTTGCCATTCTTATGTTGGTGTAGTTTCAGGATCTGTTGCTTGATATACCTTTTTTTTTTTTTAATTGTAAACACAGGCAAGGCTTGGATAAGCATTCAAACATTTGATTAGCATAGTTCTTGACTTCATTTTAACTATTTTCTTAATGCTTGATAGAAGGATGTTCATTCAAGATTTCAAGCTGTGCATCTGAACTGTTTATTGTGATATGTGCTTATTCTTAAGCCTACTAAAACCAGATTATTTTGTTGGTATCCTAATATAAATTTTGTGCAGCTGTTCCGTGGGAATTGCTTTACCTGTGTACTCGACATTCAAGGCAATAGAAACAAAAGATCAAGATGCACAACAAAGGTGTCTTATATATTGGGCAGGTAGTAAATTTATGTGCTTTTCCTTTTTTATTCTCTAAATTCTATTGAGATCTTATTTTCCCCTCCTCAGATGTTTCCTTTGCTTTCAATTAATCCTTGAGTTGTATAATGCATGTGGAGATAATGTAAAGATGAATATATCACATAAACAACAATTAACTTCATGATGATACTTATGCACTTTTTTTTTACTGCACATGGTGATTTGTTTTGCATTCTTCTTCTGTGGGATACAAATTTTATTAAGTATCTTTGTCATCTTGAAGCATGAAGTAACTACGTATCAGGAGAACCCATATGTTTGTGGCTTAAAATCTGTTTGTGACTGTTAAATCATATATGTGGCAGCATTCCCTCTATCATTGACTATTATTAATTCCTACTGTTTAACATAGAGTTATAACACCCCATGGTGGATCTATTTCTTTCTTTTTCTTTATGATATATGAGTTCAGTTAGTTGAATGACTTTACTAAAATAGGCCTCTGGTCTCTAATTTGCAACTATGAGTAATTCACTTTTCGTTGCCCTTCTTACAATTGCAGCTTATGGATCTTTCAGCCTCTTTGAAGTGTTCTCAGACAAACTTCTTTGTTGGTATTGTTCTATCCTGTAGATTCCATTCAACCCATTTTTCCCCCAGAACCATTAGGATCTAACTTCTATTTTCTATACATGTCTGATTATATTTGCCCAGTTTTCTTCATTCTTAATAATCTGTCATTCTTTTATTATTTTATTCTGTGAGTCTGTCTTGATGGTTTAATGGGATAAACAATGAGTATGCTTACTTACATATGCCAGTCAAAAAGTCATGGTTTCAATAATTTCAAATCCCTAACAATAGCAAAGCTCAGTACTTTGGGTACTTTTCTGTCTTGTGGGTTCCTTGGGCTTTGGTGTTTGTAGAGATTCATTATTCTGTCGCTGCCTGCGAGGAGATTCTTTAAACAATATTTTATTCATCTTTTGATCCCTTTGCTCTTTGTTTTGCACAACTCTAATGTAAAGAATTTGATTGCCCAAGCTTTTGTGTATCATTTTTGAGAAATGGGAACACTTGGGAATTGTTAAATCTGTGGCACCCGTGGCTGTATCCACGCTTAGGGTCCACACCTACAACTCTCATGCATATGTGCTCCAATGCCATGGATTTAAGCATATCCATGCACTTGTTCGCTTGCATGTAGCAAAGCTCAACAATACCTTGGCCCTTTTTCACTATATGCAGGTTCCCAATTTACTATCACGTGAAGTTTGCATTTCTTGTGTGGCTTCAACTTCCATGTGCTGATGTGAGTTACATTTGGAGTTGGCTTCTAAGATTTGATTGCTTTGACCAAGGATAGCCAATAATTTAGACATGGTGTAAAGTTAAGCCTTTTCATTTTTACTCTTTCCTCTTGAGCAGGGAGCAAAACTGTTATACACAAAGCACCTGCGCCCCTTCTTCTCGAGGCATCAAGCTAGAGTTGATCAAGTTCTGGGATTCGCATACAGGTGAGGTGGTATGTACACTATAAAATATCTTTTGGACCTGTCAATACTCAATATACCTTGTATGATTTACACTGTAGTGTCAGATACTCAAATAAATTATTGTTGATATGCCAAGTCCTGGCAGCTGGAAACTTCTTTCAATTTCTTATTTCAAGTGTGTTGCTTGCCTTCCATCCTTAGTTTGTAAATGAAGAGTCTGAGAGGTATTTGACCTGATTGAATTTGCAGGTCAAACTTATAAGTGCACACCAAGCAGAAATTCAGATTACTAGGAACATAGTTATGAAGATAACGGCATCAGGTGAGGACAGTTTTAGGATTGTGTTAGTTTTGTGAATTCATGCATATCACCAGTTTGATATTTTGATACTCTCATTCTGTACAGCGGAACAAATGTTGAGGGGTGCTGTCCAACCAGATAGATCACAACGTCGTAGGACAATTGAGGGTCCAAGGATAACAAATTCTGATGATGAGTCTGATCATAATGATTAGACCTGATCAACCAGTGCCATAGCGCACTTCTTGGGCCAACAAGAATCACGTTGATGATGAATTTGATCACATAATTGATACCTCGTCTGCTGTGTCCATGAGTGACTGTAACCAATTTTTTTTCTTGCTCTCCAACCTTCTTTATTTATTTAATTTTGGGAACTCAAGTGAAACTCTTCTTTTTAGAAATGTATTCTTTCTAGTATAGATGGTTGTCAAAGTTGTTGACAATCATATCTGTAGTTTTGGTACAGCCATGCTTTGAAGAAGACCTTTTTAACCCTTTCTGTATGCCCCGTTTTTTCCCCAAAAACTGCATGTACTTCTGATTGGGTGAACGTCTCTACGCAATGATATGTACTATTGATCTTGCAGATAAAGCACCACATCAAAATTTAGTTGGTAGTGTAAATGCAGTTCACATTAAGCCAGAAGATGCCATATGCCTAAACGTACAAAAGGAACCCCAAGAGATAAATTCCATGGTGGTCTGTGTCATGGTCAATGCCGATTCTAATTTTTTCTCTCTCAATTCGACAGTGATGGAAATCGCATTGCCAATTTTTGTTTATTATGTCTATGGCAACTAACCTAAAGAAAAAAATACCGGTAGCCTTGTCTCCGTTTTAGTCAACTTGTATAGAAATGTTAGCAGACAGAACAGAGCAGCTGGGGGAGCATGAGGTCTCAAGGTAGCAAGCGTAAGGTGTACACAAATTTAAGTGATATCCCAAAAATCCATTCAAATACAGATCACATACAATATATTAATATATTGCCGAGTTACAAAGAACTGTTAATGATATAAATTAGTAACGAAAAATAATTGTTCTATGCTCAATAAAGAGCCAGGCCAGTAATTTTCTACTCTGCTTGCAAAGTTATCTCTTCTAAGGGTTTATCAATTTTAACTAATAGCCATCAATCAGTAACTGAGACTCTGGAAAGTGGAAACTAATGAAGATGCTCTATTCAAGGTTAGCAACTGCATCTGGTCCGCACAGCCGCTCCAACTCTTCCTGTTACAGCAGAAAATCAGTAAATAAATTGATAAAAGAAACTGAGCTAAGACTCAAAAGAATGATCTCTAGCAAAAAAATAATAAAGGAAGTGGTAGTAATTGGTGATAAAACATATATTTAGAGAGACAACATTATTGGTAATGGAAATAATATTAATCACAATAACCTTGATGGAGTTATTTTCGGATGTAAGCTTCCCACATTCATCAGAAAGCCTCTGCAGCTCTTCTTTGAGAGTTCGATTCTCACTGCCGAGTGCCTCCACCCTCTGTTGTAACTCTTCACATTCAGCCTAGTACAGAAAAGAAAGGCAAAAGTGGGGTTTGAATTTGTAGAATATCAAATAATGGCTGCTTCTCAGTTTTCTTTTTCGTTTTTTCCCCTTCAAAAATACAACACAACGTAACAATTGGAGTCCTAGAAGGTAAAACTCATGTATCTGAAAGATGACTGAGTAGTGAGCACAATCCATGTGAACTCTGAAGCAGTAAGAAACTGGTTAGCAGTTTGTTCCAACTAGTTGGCACAAGATTAAGTACCTGCTTGCGTAACCTTGACCTCCTAGCCGACTCTCTATTAGACTGCTTTCTCTTCTGTCTCTTCAGTTCACGTTCATCCTGCCAAAATCAAGAGCTCTGCTAAGGACAAAGTAGTTTAAAATAAAATGGGCGGTCTAGCAGAAACAACTGACGTAGGGACAGATAACATCACAATCACACTAAGAGATGTGATATCTCTTAGTGTAACCAAGATGCACTCTATCAACAAAAGGGTTATTCTTTCTATTTCTGCCTTTCCTACTTCGTTTTTTGCTTATTCTTGAGGCAATGGGGAGTTTTAAGTGTAACTATATCTGATGTTGAAAAGGAAAAGTTACACATGCTCAAGAACATCAGTAAGAAAAATAACCATCGGGCACATACTTGTACCCACTGGTCGTTCATCATAGTTGAAGGAGCAACTCCTGATGAGGCACCGGATGGATTTTGTCTCAATTTTGCAGCTCCAGAGCCAGCAGGAGATGCATTCCATAAATCCATTCCAATATTCAGGTTAGTTGCAGGCATAGAAATAACAGGCTTTCCAGGCACTGAAACAGCTCCAGAAGAATTATTCTGTGCATTGGCTGCTATGAAAGTTTCTGTGAGTATAAAATTGTTACAGACACTGCCTAACAGCAGGATGATAATAGTTGAGGGTGAGACTCATACCATCAGCAAGCATCTGGTTGAAGCTTCCCTTTCTGCTTCCACCATAATCCTACAGTAAGATAGCATACATGGTCAACTAGACCAATATAAAATAAAATAATCGAAGACCAGTTCGATATGAGAGATTAGAATATCTTTTCTTATAAGTATCTGAATGACAAGCACGCAAGCATAAGATTGGCTTCTTTTTCCAACATAAGTTGCAAAGGTTGTAGCAGGTATCTAAATGGCTCAATGATAACACACAAGTTCTGATAATAAAGAGTGACATACCTGTTGGTTTGTATTCTCATCACTAGCATCTGATGAACCCTCACTACCACTTTCAGCACTGTTACATTAGCAAATTTCCGATCAGATAATCCATAGTAACATAGAAATCTTAATCCATGTTAAGGAAGGAAAGTGATCAGAAAAGAAGACAAAAAAAAAATTCCTATAATTAAACTTTGGCTTGCCGCACCTTTGTGAGATGCCATCATTTCCTGACCCTGAAGCTGCCTTTCCAGTTTCTGCTGCCTTGCCACCACTGTTTCCTGAAGATCCCTTGGATTTTTTGGCTGGAGGCCGATCCTTTCCATTAGGTCCCTTCCCTTCCAAGTCTGTATTTGCATGTACTGCGCTTGGAGTCTACCAAAATGACAGAAACAATAAGGATAACCTATTGAACGTAAATTGTTCATTGTGCAATTCAAAATGACTTTTTGTTGCTGCATGCAGGATTATGCTGTAAAAGCAAGTATGTTGAAAGAAATATGGGAGGACCCGCACTCTTTTCTTTTCTTTAAGGTGGAATTTGAATTGAAAATTAAAACAAAGGAAAATATTGTGAGAAGTTTACCGTGGCCATACTAGGATGAGCATAGACACCTCCTGCAGGATATATAGCTGGGTATGGAACTGGGGTCCCATATGGATGCATCAAAGGGTGCTGGAAAAGATCAAAAGCATTGCACATAAGAACATTTGCTCCCGTGGAGAATCCATTCCACTATTTAATCCTAAAGAAGAAGATGATATTCACCTGGCCTCCCCACATATACGGGTGAGGTGCTGGAGAAGAGGCAAAATATGGAGGTGGAGTGGCTCCAGGAGCATAATAAGCCTATACAATATAAGAAGCTGAGGTGTTAGACATTAATGTCATATGTCTGCACAGAAGTTGATAAAATAAGTCTTAACTGCAAAATCTAGTAAACACATCTAACATATGTTCACCATGAACCTGCATAGAGCTTGACCAATCAGGATATGAAGGTGTTGTTGGTATTTCCTATAAATATAAAAAAGAATTAGAGTAGAGAGAGTGATTGAGAAGGAGGATGTGGAGACAAATAGGAAGTGAAGAAAAATAAAGGAAGATACCTGAGCTGAAGAAGCTGGTTTTGAAGATTTAGCTGAGCTCTCTTCCCCAGTCCCCATTTGTATCACTTCAGGAAAAATAACTTCCTTTATGGCCCTACCCGTTAGATACTTAAATATTGCTTAGGATCTGATCACGTATAGATGTCTATGAAGGTCCTGATAAGATGAGCAACCACACATGTCAGATGAAGCATCTTTTGAAATTTATTTAGCATTAACACCATTGAAGTAAAAAGTAGCAATCCCACAAATCTCAAATCAAATGCAAGTGTGTGAAGCAAATGCCACCAGAAAAAAATTATGAAATAAATTTTTCTTTGAAGGAAAATGTCATAGAGCACTTCTCTATAAATTGAACAGATTGCTATCATACCAAAGAGTAACATTCAGTTTCAGAACCAGGATGGACCATGTGCTGAGTAAGAAGATGCATAAAATTCTAAGTAGGTTAGAAAGCTCATAATTCATAACTGTATCCTGTATGTCATAGAACTATATGCACTACAAGAGCAAAATGATGGCAGCAACTCTGAAAGCAGTTTTGCCTATCAGGTTTTTTAATTATAATTTGCACAAGTCACGTGCCATCTAAATCTATGGAATCTTGAGTGTTGCTCACGGTATTAACTCAGTCTAGCACAACTCCATTGGTTCAAGAATTCACTAGAGTCAAGTTTTTAGCTGACAAACTCAGAAAATGACAAATATGAATAATTTTTTATATCTTCCATTTAGAGAACTTATGATTTGTGAATTACACAAACATTTCTTGGATATACTCATATCCCAAGCAAATAGGAGAGAAAACAGTCCTGCATCAATCTTAACAGGTGTTACAGGGCTACCTTCTAACTATAAGATAACAAAATTGCCCACTTAGTGCAACTCTAGAAACTCATTTCAATTTTTTGAGCATTAAATCCAATAAGACATACAAAATATCATTTCCCTTTTATATTTAGCCTCTGTTTTTTGTACATTACTGTTGCTGAGCTCTGCCAGCCAGTGGGAACGGGATCTCTAATTGGCTAAAACCTAAAAGAACCTAAGATCAGAATGTCGTCCTCCCATGAGCAATCGCTGAATTCCTCATGGAAAAGAAACCATTAAGGCCATATTCAGTTGTAGTTTTCATGTTCAAATGCAATATTTTCTATCACAAACTTGAAGAACAAGTTTTTCAAATGGAAAACACCAGCTGATGTTTTATGGGTATTGGAAAACACCACAACACACGTTCGCATATTTTCCATGGTCATGAAATCCAGAGCTAAATACGGCTAACTCCTACATTAAAACAGGGGTTAAATTCTTCATTTCATCTCTCTGTTTTCCTGTCTCTCCATATAACCAAACAAAAGAAAGAACAAAATGTTTTCATTTTCCTTTTATAAAGTGGCCGTTACAATTTTGATTGACCCATAAATTTTAGCTAATCCGACTCTTAATCTATAACGTATTCATGTCTTTAAATGAATTGGATTTTGGGACGCTAGGTCAATTGTCAACGAGTCCACGTAACAAGTGGAAGATCAAAATATGGAAGCAGACGAGCAGTAATTAATTGTTCATCAGAATGACAGTGTCATATGGAAGCAGCAATTACAATTGAAAGATTATTGGATTCTACAAACTTTTTCCTTTATTTGATGTATTCCTTTATTACTTACAAAAGCTCAAGACTAGTTGGAATTTTGCAAATAAACAACAAACAAACTTACAGAACGGTTTCAGTTACATCAATAGGACAAGAGAGTTAGAAAGCACGACAGATCATACTATAACAAATTCGAATTCCCTAAGAATAACAGAAAACATATACTAAATCAAACACAGTTTCACAGAACCACTAAAAACATTATCCAAACCAAATCCAACTCTGCAATAGAATCCAAAGCAGAGAAGGTTTAAGATCCCGAATCAATCGCAAGGATTAAACCCATAAAGAAAATAAATAAAAACTAAGCTTTAACATTAGGCCCAAACTAATGCTATAAGACAAGTAGAATAGGAAAATTAGGAGCAAGAGAGAGAGAAACTAACCCGCTTTCATGGCGTTCAGCGAGGGGGAGAGAGAAGGTGAGGTGGAAGTCCAACTGGGATGGGCAAGACGAGGTGTGTTTGAATCTATCTAAATCAAACACGCCCCTCTTGTGTTTATTCTGGTAGCCTTTTTTTACTGAAAGATCAACGGCTGAGAATTTCAGGACATTGAAGCTTTTGAATCCAATCTTTGCGGCCCACAATTTTCACACGCACACAGACCAACCAATACCCACAAAGACCACCGAATGTAAAGGAAGAAGGTTAACAACAACAATTCCTTCAGTTTCAGTGTCTGTTTCTCGCTCCTCCACTGTTGAAGTTGAATGCGAAACTGAACACTAGCAGTTGAATCGTTGGTTGTGTCTGTTCTTCTGGTTCGGATGACTGGACTAAATGGATGTGTAAAATTGGAAAGCGTACGAACTAATCTGGTGTGGCGGTTCCCACAGGAATAGAATCGCAGATCGAGTTCGTGGGCAACTTGTGTTTTAAGTTGGGTTAGGGCTTCGCAGGCGACACGTGCGAGGAAGAGGATTACAGCTGTCCACGTTTTACTGGATATGGTTGTGACAATGCAAACACACGATGACTCATATGACAGCTATGTGTGGATAACCTTAATTAATGATATTTTCTATTTGAACCACTGTTTATTTACTTTTTGTGCCCCTACTCTTGTCCGGCACTTCCGCCCCCGGTTTCTCCTTCCTCTGGTCGGCCAATCAGCCCTTTTATTTTAACATTGTTTTTTCAAGGAATTTTTAGAAAATAATTATAAAATCTAAAAGGAAATTTCTTTAGTCTCAAAGCCAAGGTCCAAGGTCCAAGGTCCAAACTCCAAATTTTGGCTGTTGCCTGTTGTAGGACATTAAACAAGTACAAACCAAATATAAATAATTATTTAATATTTGATTTTCTCATCCGAAGAAGAAAATTGTAATTATTATAAAAATGTAGACTATATTATTTGTTAGTTTAATGTTTCGTATTAATTCGTAAGAGAATTTGATGATTTACAAGAAAAGATAATTTAGAATAAATCAGCTTACAATATGATATATGATGACTTATGTCTTATCAAAGTTTTTTTTTTGTTAGTATAAAATGTATATTATTTGTTACTTGTGTGCCAATAAATGTTTTTATGTCCTATAAATCATTTCAAATTAAATTGTAGTAGTGTTTAATAATTTACACGTATGTAAATTATTTCATGATGAATCGTGTCTTAGTGTATAACGATTTATATTTTATAAAGCAATAGTGGCTTTTGTGATAATACAAAATATTTTGAAAACTGTAAATCACTTATTAGTTTGACTAAATTATTCATATTTTAATATAATTTGTCAGAGTTTGTAGTTATTAAGAATCATTATAAAATACACTGTCCTAGCGTCAAATGATTTATGTATTATGAAACAATTTGCAATAAATCATTTAGAGTCCACAATTTATGGCTTATATAAGACTTCATTTTCATGCCAAGCTTTATACATTAATAAGTTTTAAAATTAAAACTTGAGAATTAATTAGAAACGAATTTTATACGTGTATATTTTAAATTGTTGAAACGTAGATGTGTCACATTAGCTTTTGTGGATTAATGAGATTATGTGACACAATAGTAACTATATGGTAATTGTTGATGTGAAATCATCTTCTTCTTTTTTTCTAATTTTTGAATATTAATTATATTATACAGTATAAAATGTTGCATATACTATATGTTCTCACATAATGATAAATTTAATAAACTCAGTGACAAATTTTTGTAAAGTGATTGATAAATTTATTGCGCACGGATTCTCTTTATCGCACGTTTATGAATCATTTTAAATAATTTCAATAATGAATTTATCATCTTATGATAAAATCATGTACAGAAATAATACGGATGTAAAAAGCAAGAAAGTGAATATTGGGAGTTTTGGAACAAAGAAGGGAGATAACATGTCTTCTCATCAATATTGCGAAATTGATCAAATGTAATTGAGATGATTTGTGAAAAGAACTTACTAGTGCAATAAACTATAACTTAATTTTCTTTGCAAGGTAAAAATGGGAAAAATAACCTCAATATCGAATGGGAAGGGGCTGAGGGACCCTGCCAATGACTAGTTGACTACGGGTTAGAATCATTGGCACGCCAATGTGCATGTATATTTTTTTTCTTCTAAACTAAACATTCAAACTGGAATTAAAATCACATGCAACACAGCCAATAACAATTGCAATGGAACTCAATAATTTATGACACAGTTTCACTCAGAAAAAGGAGAAACAGAGGACTAGAGTTCTTCTCCATCCTTAATTCTTTTTTCTCCTTTCCTATGATTTCTGTTTAAATCATAACTTTCTGAGTTCTATACACTAAAAAGAGAAATGGGTGGCCCAGAATTCACTGTGTTGGAGCCTGGAGGCAATGTCTTAAAAAAAAAAAAAAACAGAGAAATAAACGGATCAATGTATCTCTATTTCCAACCCACCTGTGTGTGAGTCACTGAGTCCTTCGAGACATGCAAGACTTGCATAACTTAAAGAATTTGAGGAACCTGAGAGACGACCACTTAAGCTTTCTAGACTTGTTGTCTACTTTGGATTCTGCCTTCTCAGTGTCAGCGCTTGGAGACTCTTCCAGCTCCATGGTGTTCCTGGGATTATCGATCTCAATCATGTCGGAGGGTGGAATCACAGGTTTGCACTTATTGCGGAAAAAGGTTGTAAGAGATTCTGTAATCTCGACGAATTCAGGACGGTCCCTTGGATCAGCTGCCCAGCAGGATTCCACCAGGGGGATAATATCACTTGGAAGCTCATCCACACTAGGCCTTTGATTCTGCAAGAATTAAACAATGAATGTAATATTACTTGTAGAAGAAATCCTAACCAAACCAAAAATAACAACAACAACAACAATAACAAAAGAGCAAAATTTGTTGACTCACGTTTGCCATAGCAAATGCTGCAATAATGCTGTAACTTCCTCTGAAAGGAATTTTATTTGTAAGCAATGTCCACAGAACTATAGAGAAGCTGTAGATATCTGCCTTGTGATCATAGAACTTCGTTGCTTTAGTTGCCTTTGGAGTTGGTTCTCGATTGAATAACTGGTGCACATAAGAGAATACATCAAATTAGACATGCAGCTTAGATAAAATAAGGTATTTGGAGGGTACATATGAATAGACTATTATGAAACCATATAAATTACCTCAGGAGCCATCCACCGGTAAGTACCGGCTTCACAGGTCATCTCACCCGATACCATCTCTCTAGCCAGCCCAAAGTCAGCTAGCTTAACCCGCTTCTTGTCTTCTGAGAGAAGTATATTTCCTGAAAGAAGACATGGATAGTCCCAGAATTAATTAGATTGCAACTAAGTCTTGAACAATTTGAAATTGTTCAAGGTTTAGAATTAAATGGTGAGGAAGAAACAAATGAAGCCACATATAATATGTGTTATAGTAGATTTTCAAACAAGTTGTCATTAACTCCTTGTATTGTTTGTAATAGAGCTCCTTAGAGAGTACATTGTGTTTAAGCATACCATTTTAAGTATCTTAGCAATACAAGCAATGAGAGAGTACATTGTGTTTTCATAAACTGAAATAGAAATGTATCTATAAATCAATTTACATGCATGACCTAGTAGAGCTAATCAGATTGAATAAACATTAGAAATTGAAAGAAATATAAAGATACCAGGCTTCAGATCACGGTGAATGATGCCATGTCCATGCAAATACTCCATGACTCGAGAAATATCCAGAGCAAAACTTATAGAAAGGTCCAGATCTAGCCTAGCTGGACTGATGCTCCTCAAGTAATGCTGAAGTGTACCACCCCCCATAAGCTCAGTAATGATCATCATATATGGTTCCACAGTGGAGCCAACGAACTGCAAAACCAACTTATGTAATGTGTACTTCATGTGCATTGTAAAAATCATGATATGCCAACACTGAAAGATTACTAAAAACATCAGGCAATTCAAGTGTAGAAGCTTTTTCTGTTGCTGATCAGTCCAAGTTTTCATGAAAAAAGAATTTCATCTAAGGTGAAGATTAGCACAAAATCAAGGGACAAAATAATTCAAGTTATTAAGGAGTTTATCGTACAACAAATTTCTCCAAAAAAAAAAAACCTTTTAGGCCACAATTTTTATGAGTCCAAATCTCAGAATCTGCATCATGTTTTAGCATTATGTCAGTTGAAGGAGATCTGGAGCATATTCAGAACACCATTATCAGCACTGATGCATTATCTGTATCTCTTAAGGAAAGACCAATTACTTAAGAAAAGGTTTTCCTCCCACCACCCATGATTTGGAAGCCAGAAACATATCAAAGAGGCAAAAAGGATAAAGTAACAGAACAGAGAATTTAACCAATCAGAAAAGGGTTAAAAGCACATCCATCACAGATTTCCACATTATGGTCAACAGAAAGCTATAGTTGTAATGTGAGTAATTGATACAACATAACTCATAATAGCACTAGATGTTCACTTACTCTGCATCCCCAGGTTCTAGGATGAGTTCAAAATCCTCCTACCTTAGTCCACTTTTACAGTCCAGAGAAGGACTGAACAAGAATTCTTGCTTTCTCATATGCATACATTTTGTTAATTATATGGTAAAGCAGATCATTCACTTTAACAAATAATTATAACCGATCAATTCTTTTAATAAAAGTAACTAGTTTTATACTGCACAGACTGCCGTTGATCAGTCAGAAAGCTACTGCAGTAGCAGATAACATGTTCCTTGCCATCAATTTTTTTCTAATACTGACATGCTGTAAACTTTTCTAATTATTATCATAATTTTGGTAATACTCCCAACCTTAATTCAAGACTTCCTCAGTTCTGTTTTGACAAATTAAATAATGGTTGTCATTAGAAACATTAATCTTATTTGTAATGAATCTAATTTATATTTATAATGAATGAGGCGACTTTATTCGCAGTGGCAAGATTTGATCATAGTCATGTCCATATCATGTATTCCATGACATGCATACTTCATAGCTTCCAAACAGGAAGCTAATAACCTAAAATTTAGTTGATCATATAGACAACTTAATCATTAGGGAAATCCAAAAAATAAATGCAAATACAGATTTCATACTGTCTCCTGGAAAGGAAATCTGATATTCTATCCACTACGAGATTGTAAAGATAGGAATGAAGAAGACAATGTAATTCAGTAAGCAACCCCTACTATATAAATAAAGATTTCTTACTATAAACAGACATATATAATTTACTTTTCGGATAATATGAGCAAACTGTATCCAAATCAACTATGACTTGTGACAGATAATAATCCTATTGCATAGGTACAATTACTTAAAAGTGATTATATTTCTTTGCAGCAGAAAAGATAAGAAAGTCATACGAAAATCTTGAGAGGCGTAGTTATATATATATATATATATATATGCATGCTTAGAAGAGAAGATAATGCAACATACCTTCACAATATTTTCATGTTCTATCCTGGCTAGCAAATTAACCTCCCTCTCAAAATTCTCCTTGAGGTCACGACTTGCTTCTGATGTTCTGGGTTCTATAATCTTCACAGCAACAGGCTGCATCTCAAACCTAAACATACAAGAATCAATATCAAAAGATCTAAGACGAGAGTATTAAAAGCACTCCAAACCTATGTGGATACCATTAGAACAATCATTTACACCATGAAAACTGTATATTTTAATTCTTCCAAAGCAAGAAAACTTATACTTCTTTTTTGTATGTATATAATTTTTTATTTTTTCCATGTATGATATCTAATATTATTTGGGAATGTAAAGTTAGATTTGCATATAATTAACATTTTGCCACAAATAACTTGGACTCAAAATATAGACGGGTGAAAGAAACAAAATTGGTCAGAAACTCATGGTCCAGTGTCCTGTCAGCGACCTGTATTACAATGCAAGAAAGGTTTAACATATATACATCAAATGCATACCTTTGATAGAAACTCTGCAACAGTCTGCAATAGTAATGTTTAAACTATACAAAACCTGCAACAATCTTATATAAAAATGGATCCTTCAATAACTAGAGGATCAGGTCCTTCTGTCTAAAATAAACAACAATAACGTCTTATTTTCTTTTCACATTTCTTGTTCTGGATAGAAAGAAAAATATTATTAATAGGGGAGGGAAAAGCAAAGTCCAATATAATCATTAGAAGTTTTTCCTCATACTCTTTATAATCTTCCTTTCATCAACCTGCACTTCCATCAATATGTCATGCATATGAATGGACCTATCTTTTGAGTTAAGATTTATCCTATCCTGCAGTAATCCTGCCTATAACTTCTCCAAACTACATTTATATCAAATGCATACCCTTCTTATTTTGCCAGTCATCTAACTAAAAGCCCTATTCAAGTTATGCTGATAACTTGGGGAGTTCAGTTGACTGCCTAGGATTTGAAACTACAAACAACAACTACCTTTATATAAAACACATACTTGACACCTTTCTTACTAGATAGTTACATAGATTATGTACAATTCGCCAAAAGAATTACTTACTGAGTTCTACTTCTCACTCTTCAAAAAAAATTCTCTAGTCTTACTTCTTCCTTCATTTCTCAATTAGTTGGGAGAAGATCAAACTGACATGTAAGTATGCTATGTGTATATTGATGGTCCAACTATACACAAGAATTTTTGCAACACAAATCAGATTGAAGAAAGGGACAATTGCAAGTGTGCAGACCGACACTCTCATGCACACAGGAAAGGACAGCGGGTTTTGGTAGGAGAAAAATAGGCATAAGGATCAATTAAACAATGGATGATCTGCTTGAAAGTTCCCATAATTGTGAACAAAAATAAGTTAAAAGAAATCAACAAAGGAGGAATGCTAAAGAATTACCATTACAAACGTATATACTTTATTTACGGTTGAAGATGCACAAATTTCTATATTGAACATTGGTCTACAGCACAGTACATGAGGGTGTTATCAACAACTACATTGTCTAAGTAGAAAAATAAGACAAAACAACAAATGACAGGGTAGTGATCCTTGTATTAAGATAGGGATGCATCAGCTGTGTATGATTCACAATTACCTATTTAAGACATACTAAATATGTCTAGATTTCTATAAGCCAACTAATTTAGGGCTAGGATTACTCGAAAATCGATAATTTAGAATCCGCAGAGTGGTTGATTAAACTATTTTGGTATGTGCATATGCAAATGAATGCATTACTGATCAACCAAAGTTATATCTAGTTTTCCGTATATGGTGATAAACTTTTGCCACTATTTATCACTCAAAAGTACAGAATACTACTAGATTGTCACCTTGCAATTTCCATGCATTCGATTTAGTACGAAACTTACATTCAACTCACCACATTCGCAGTTTGCAGAAAATAAGACAAATTGAGAAACCCTTGCTTAAAAGCGGAAAATTACAATTCAGCTTGAGCACTAATTTTTTTCAGATGAAAAACCATCTTACGATGTCAAGAACTGAACTCCAATTATAAAACTACAAAATTTATCAGTAAATGTATTTTAACCTGTGTGAATTCCAAGTACCCTTAATCAATGTTGTCTTGCTATATGTCTATTTGCAAGGATGCCATGGACTAGTATTACAGTATATGCAGGTACTCATATGCACACAAAATACATGAAAGGACAATTGCTGCAGTAAATTATTTAATTAAAATATTGGAAGTTAAGCAAAGAATATAGAAGACAGGAATATATAAATAGCAAAACACACTGTATCAGGCCATCCACTTCTTTTCCTTAAGACACTATAAATTCATCCCAGAATACAAAGATCTCACGTCAACAAGCTCATGCTAAAATGATACGATAATAACAATAACAAGATAAGAACCATAGTAATAAGCTAAAGGAAGAAAACAATACTATTCTTATTAAGAGCACAAAAGGCGGAGAATATGATTAAGGAGTTGAATTTGCACAAAAATTCACACGTAGCACCTCAGAAACGAAGATTCAAAAAAGCCACACTCCATTCCACATAAAAGGGTCTGGTTTAGCAAGAAGTAGAAATTCAGCAAGCATTTATATTAACATCAAAACTGAGGAGCCATAAAAGAATGATGAAAATTGCAACCGAAATTCTAGAAACGGTTCTAAACCCATATAATTAAACACAGCCTACAGGGAAAAAATCAAATCAAGTGAACCAGATGTTAAAGCAGGACCATTCCAGAAATGCAAGCAAATGAAATTATGCGAGTAACCCAATTTTAATAAATAAAAAATCAACAAAGCCATCAAAATAAGCACTTTCAAGTTACAAAGAAGGACACTCACAGTCCTTCATAGACAGTGGAGTGAGACCCTTCTCCGATCCTTTCGCCAATGAGTAATTTTCTACAGTCTACTAGAAAACTAGGATCAATGTCGAAGACAAATTCTTCGACCAAGTTATCAGCGTCTTTGTCCATCATAAGTCTGTAACCATTCCACATGTTCTGGTAGCTATTAGGGAGTGCCATGTCTAAGATATCGTTGTATGAATTGATCACTGCATGTTCTTCCGCCATTGCTGGAGCTTATTGTACTTCTGTAGTCTGTAGTACACTAAAAAGAGACAAAAGAGCGTAATCAATTTGGGTTTTGGAGAAATGTATATAATAATATATAATATAAAAGGCAAAACAATTAGACTACTGCCTTTAATGCTATTCTTCTGGCAAACATTTAAAAAACAATTAACATGAAGGAAACGAGAGGGAAAACTGGGAAACCTTTCATTCATTTTTTAGAAATGCATTTAATTCGAAATGAGTAATTAATGAAGTCTTTTATTATTGTGAAACGCTGGAGCTTCATAAAATGGGTTGTAGTTCTATTCCTGCATTATGTCATTGCCCAATTCATCGGCTTAGCTTAACCTTAGCTGGTAAGTGCTAAGGCAGTTGGGGCCACCTGCTCTCACAAACATTCCGACCAAATCTTGAAGTTCATCGTATAATTGTCTTCTTTATTTTCCTAATATCTTAAAAATTGCCCCTATTTATTCTTCCTTGTTTGTCTTTAAGCTTCAATAAGTACGAGAGTATAATATTAATTAGTATAAAGGCGAAATAAGTTTGTCTAAAATCAAAGATAAGATTGCAGTGAAGGATTAATTAGTCATTTTGACACTGGTAATTAAGTAGCTCACATACTATTAGAATAAATTAAAGATACTTATAAAAAATTAATATAATTTGTTTTTTTTGTTTGAGCTATTATTTAATTTAATTATTGTCAATAAATATGATTATAATAGACACAATCATCAAATTTGATCAAAATCAAATGCGGTGGTTAGTGTTAGAATAGTTAATGTTAGTGACACATATTACTATTTTATTTACGTAAAAATTAAAAACAATTGACAGCATGTCAAATAGAATTTCACGACATTTATAACATAACATATATTATCTGTTTGATCTTTTCAAATGTATAAAAAATGCAATAATTTTTTTTTTTATAACTCATTGTTCTCATAGTTTCACATACTGCTAGACAAATATATATTTATATATATATATATATATTAAATTATTATATACTTTTATCCTTACTTTATCATGCAATCTGAGATTGTCATTACTTGAACAAAAGACTAAAAATCTCAAACAAATTGTGACATGTAAAGTTTGCATAATATTACTTATAAATACGAATCTTTAATTCATTAGTTAAAATTTCTAATTAATAAGCCATAAATTTTGTTTAGTAACTAATTCTTCCATAGTAATAGTAGCACTAGTAAATATGGATGAGAGAAAGACACAAAGTGAAGGAAAAAAATTTTATTGATCAATTTTCTAAAATGTAAGTATATCTACTGGAAAATTAAAACTACCCAGCCCAATCTGAATATTAAAGCCCATTGATTGAGTTTCAAAAACAATACCAGCCCAAAGGACCGAAACGAACCAAGATACTGAAGCCGTTTACTATAAGCAGCAGCTGGCACAAATCACACCCTTGGGGAAGGCCCTCAAGGGTGTATAAATATTCGAGGGTTTCAAATTAATGTTCAGATAAGGCTGTATAAATGAATTCCCAAAACTAGTAATGTTTTATCTAACTTCGCTATGAAAAATAATGTCTTTATCTATAATGTCCATTTTGGCATATAAATTTGAAACTTTATCTACAAGGGTACATTATTGCCCATTACCAAGAGGCATTATCCTCCCACAAATATTTCCCCAAAATTGTAATTAAGGACTCTCTTTTCGTGTTGTATACTAAGAAGATATAATTTAATTTTACATTCACCTATGACCAGAGATTTAGGAGAACGTAAAGAGTTATTTCAAGTTGTATAGCTTATAGACCCAATAGGTATAAAAGAATCATGTTGAAAAAAGTAACGACATTGTCAATTTTTATTTTTAAATTTAAAAATAAATCCTAAAATAATTTTACACTGAAGAATAAATTTTAATTTTAATTTTTTTCAAAATAAATTCGTTCAACCATAATAATATAAAAAATATATATATAGTAATTATCAAGTCATCAAAGTTTAGTATCTCTCCAAAATCAAACTCAATTTTAAAAATGTTAAAATTTTATTTATTTTTAAATAAAATAACTAGTTTTCTAATATTTGATATTTTTTTAATTATTGTTGTGGTGAATAAATTTGATACCTTTTTTTTAATTATTATTATTGCTAGTCATGAGGTATAACAGTTCCAAAAACGCTGAAAAAAAGAGCTAGAGAGCATAGGGTAGAATGACACAATTAAGAAGCTATATATAGAGTATACCTTACATTTGTTTGAAAGGAATAAAACTTATCCAATAAGTTGTTTTCATAATTAATCTTAATTCTGTACTAGATAACATCAACGAACTCTATGAGTACGTAATGTGAATAACTAAGATACTATATTAATTTAGGAACTGATTTATAAAGTTAATAACATTTGCAAATTATAGTTAAATACACACTAGCTAACTAGCCAAAACACAAAATTAAATGAAAGGAAATAATATTTAATTTACATTAGATTCACACTATCTACAGAATTACCCCCTAAAATTAATTTAGTAGTTTCACATGTATAGGTTCATCCATCCCATTCCATTGACATAGGTTGGCTCTGCCATGTAGAAGACGTCATCGTCATATCCTTCAATTCCAAATTCACCAAAAAACGGAGGGTCTATAGCTCCTACGGACTGAGATGAACTGGGACTGTGGCTTGAAATCCCATCAACACGTTCTGAAAGCCTTTGAATATCTTTTTCTGCTTCTGCAAGTAGATCCTTAAGCTTTAACACCTGCAATATTTAATTGGTGACAGAAATTATAAGGTTAAAACAATATTTGACCTCACAATGAAAACGAGGTGTACATGTTTGTGGATAATGATATTTTCACGTGAAAACTGATAACATATATATATACGTGGGTCTATTAAGCAAAGGTCGCTCTTTAAACAACGTTGTACGGACACTTGTGAACTTGAAGACAGCTTGCCTTTTGTTGTCTACTTGTAAGGTGGCAGTTCACTGTTCCTTGTCAATGCCATTACAAAACGGCATGGCTTTCTTCGAGCCAAGAGCTAGTTCATTTTTATTTTTATTTTATCTTTATTTTTGGTAGAGCCCTTCCATTGTTTTAAGTTTTTAATTTACAAAAATAATAATAATGTTAGCTTACATTGTACTCACTATTTTGTTTATTAACAATATAATAATTAAAATAACAGATCTAAATATAAAATGTTAATTCTTTTTAAAATCAGATTCGTGGAAATATGCTTTGCCTAAAATTGACGTTACTGCTAATAAAAATGGCAGTGTTATAGGTAATCTGTTTGAGTACAAAAAATTCATGATAAAATTAACTATAAATATCAAACTTTCTAGCTAAAGTGACAGCTGGTTGGTGCTTCGAGAAACTCAAAAGGAAATTTTGTGAAACAATTAAGCTATGATGGTGTACTTACTTTCTCATTTCCAAGAATTTCAGAGAACATGAGTATGAATAATGATATAAAGATTACATAAGCTAGATTGTGAAGCAATTCATACTTCAAAAATAGTTTTAATTAATAATTTCTAGCTAGTTTGTTTCAGACCTTTTTTTGTTCAGGACTTGCTTTCTTCTGTTTTTTCTCTTTCCCCAAACAGAGAAAAAGAACTCCAAGAAATTTATTCGCATACCCTCTGTAATCAAACTATCTAAACTCAAACAACACAGCAAGAGACACATACCTCGGACTCAAGGCAGCATTTCTCAACAATTGTGGTTTCATGGATTTTCTTAAGGTTGGAGTATTCTTCCTCCAACTTCTTGTTCCTCCAACGAGCCCTTCGGTTTTGGAACCAAACCGCTACTTGACGTGGGTCCAGACCCAATTCAGAAGCCAACCTGTCTTTTCTTTCGGACTCTAATTTGTGTTCGTCACCAAAGTTCCGCTCAAGAAGATTTACTTGCTCTTCACTAAGCTTTCTCTTCTTGAACCCCAAAGAGCCGTTCTCTCCAGCGGATTTACTCTTCTTACGACGTCGTCTTGACTTTGACTCTCCTAAGTATAACAAAATCAACCCAATTAATTAATTAAGGAACACTTGAAGAAGATAATCAAAAAATGCAACAAAAGAAATTAAGAATTCATATTTTAAAGCACACACAAACCTTGTTGAGGTACAGTTTGGGTATATGCACCAGGGTATAGCTGAGAGATAAGTGCCATATGCTCCTCAATAGGATGATTCATGGTGCTTTTGGTTCTCCTTCTCTGCTTCTCTTCTCTTTGTCTCTAACTATGCTTCTGTATTTCCCTTCCTTCACTTTCTCTAATTTCTCTGGGTGATTAGTGTGTTTGGAGGAACAACAATGTTCTTTACTTATAAGGGAATGGAAAATGGACATGTATGTAATGCCCTCTTGCAAGCTACAGCTTTTTTTTTTCCCCTTTTCTTTTTTGTGCCCACAAGAAAATTGATAAGTGATATTCATAAAGTAGTGTCACTAATTATTAATTTGCAATAAATGAGTCATATATTAGCAAATAATTTACAGAACGATTTATTCTTTTTTACATTTCTTCCAAATCCAAACCCAAAGAGTTATAAGGGAAAAAAATATCTTTCTCCACCAAAATCTCTTAATTATTAGCTTATTACCTGCCCCAATGGAAGAAGGGTTGGGATAGGCTTTCCTAATTAGGTAATTAATGAAGATAGAGAGGGTCATTAACAAAAGCCACACAAACACAAGCAAACAGAGTTTAGTGAATAGTAAATAGTATTACATGGGTTGGGATCCCAAACCTGACCACCTCGACGTTAGTAAACAAAATGGTATGATGGTATGGTTGGCCTCTGGACTTGGAGATGCAAGTTGCTTTTGTTCCAATTGGGTGGTATTCTCTTATTTCAATGTATTCTTTCTAGCCAAGCCGTGAAGCCGACATTATATTAATTAGCTCATAGCTAGGCTTATTACTTATGGCTTTTGGAGACCAATTTTATTTTTCTTTAATTTGCTAAAAACAATGGCCTCTACTAATTTAGATTTCATGGCCCCATGCGCGGCTCGAGATGAGTGAAGGTGGGAAGACTTCTATGCTATGCAATGGTGTTTTATTGTAGGTAAATCAAGGCCCCTCGAGATGTCGTCATCAATGACATACATTGAGACTTAATAAATCATAGACCACAACTTTTTTATTACAAATTTTAGACGTACTTATACTTTGATAAAAATTCAGATTACTTTATATAATTCATAAAATCAAAATTTTATTTAATAGTTTTGAAATTATATAATGTTGTCCTTATTAATATCTACTGTCATATTTATTAACAAAAAATAACATGACAAATATGTGTTAATATAATTCATAATTATATAGTCTCATGTTATTTTTATACAAGTTAAATTCAATAATAGATAATGACATGAATTATATTATTTCGTTTTAAAATTATAAGATTGTATTGTGAAAGGTTAAATTAGATTGAATAAACTGAATTTAATGATTAAATTATAAAAATTGAAATATAATTTAAACTAAATTTTGCATTTGATTCTCTTACAAAACAATTATTCAAAAAAAAGTCAGTCAACTTGTATAAAATTACAATTTTGATGTAGAAATTAAAAAATTATACTAAAATTAAATAATCTAAATGGCACGTTCAGTAAATGTCTAATCCATTAATTAGTTACTCTATGTTTATCCACAAAATGATCTAAATAGACACAAAATTGAAATTCATGAGTGGCAACGACTTGATAGACTCTTAAGCGGAATATTCAAAGTTGGATAGTAAATAAAGCATGTCCACTTTTTCCATTGAAAAGTGTTTCTCTGCCCAAATGAGCCAAAGACACTACTGCCTACAAGAATTGAGAATAATGTTGACATCCGACACCGATACATTTTGGCTTCCTCTTCGTTTTATTGGTTATAATAAATATATAATTGCTATCCACTCATTTCAGGGATAATGTTGAATGTATATTCAAAGTAGGGTTTTCTTGATTACCAACAAAGAAAAATGGTATGGTTTTCTTGGACCAAAAGGGGCTGGGTTTTGCTACCTAATTAAGGCATGGAATAAATATTGTTAGGTACTTTGGATACCCCATTTGAGGGGATGGAACAGAGTTGGAGGGGATTAGGCAAACTTCATCTCATAGAAGATAATGTTCCAAACTTCCATTAATACACCAAAAAAAAAAAAAACTATTTATATGTATATCAAACAAAATTGCTTCCTCTATATAATATCACAATAATATATTAATACGAGTGTGGGGAGAAAAAAAATATTTTATGCAAGGTTGTGCTTTTTAGTTATTTATAAAATAAATTTTTAACAAATGTTCTCAAGGTCACTTGTTAAGCTGTAATAAATTTATTTATTTATTTAAAAAATTTAACGAATATTCTAATATCACTTTTTAAGTTGTAATAGATATATTTTTAAAAATTAATTTAAAAATAATAATTAATATATTAAATAACACTAAAATTATTATAACTATAGTAATAAATTATATATTTTTTTTATTTATATAATATTAATAAATATTCTTTGAACATTAGTTAAATTTTAAAAAAAAAAATACTGTAATGATTAAGAGAAAGGTTTTAGTCCAATTAATTATTAATTGGGGATGAAAATTAAATTAGAAATTTAAAAAGGTCAAAATTTTCAGTTTTCATAATTGAATGCGAATAAAAATCACTCCAATTCTTTTTCTTTTTTTTTTAAGTTTCAAACACTTAAAAAAATAAAGAAACAGACTTTGAAGAAGGGGAAGTTTGAAGCCGAATGAGGATGCAGGGGGCTCAAGCTGAAGCCAAGTCAAAAAGGAAAAGAAGGATGAGCTAAAAGTTGTTGCATAGAGAATGGTTAATCAATCAAGTGAAAAAGACATGTTCCAGGCAAGGAAGGGCACATGGGTGCAACCTAAATTTTTTTACACGTGTGATCACCCCATAAGTATCTATGGGGACCATGGATTCTTTCCATTGCCCACGTGTTAATTTTCTATTGACATAGACAGTTATCAGACCTGTCCACTACCAACCAATAAGGACTCAAGCGTTAAGGTTAATTTTAGTCATTGTTACTGTAGCCGTCATATTTAACCTCTACGTTTACTCCATTCCATTGAAGATTCAAACTCTTTTTTTTTTTCTTTTCTTATGACGGAGTTAGATTCAAACTTATATGTTTGTAGCCACGTCATTTTAAATTGTCGTTAACCATAGAATTGTTTTACTAGGTAAAAGTTTCTTATGAATTACAATTAGATACTTTTACTAACTAAAATAATAAATAATAATTCACGATTATACTTTTTCAATGCATTTTAGATTTTATTATTTATTTTTTAAATTAGATTTCAGTGCATATTAATTTGGCTCATCAAAATATTTAAAACCTAATTCAATTCAATTTTTTAGATTTAAAAAAAACATCACCTAAATTAAAATTAATTTTGAAACGTAGAATTCTCTTATCTTATATTATTTTCTTTATATATTTTATATAATCAAACTATTAAAATGGTTTTATAATTGAAATCATCCAAATGTCATATGAGTAACAGTTTAACTGGTAAAATCGTTTAATTTATTTTTATTTTTAATTACTTTAATTAATTAATTTACACACAATAAGTTATAAATGAAATAGCAATTTTGAAATACAAATAATGTTATTTACAGAATTATTTTATTTGCATATCGTACGTATGAATAGTTTCCAAGATTTATTTTCCCAAATTGTGCATGAATTAAAGTGGTAAAGATAATACTCTTTGTCCATATAAGCATAGCCTACTCCGACATTCTATCTATATAGGTATATCCTATCACGAAGCGTGGATGGGTGTTATTAGCAGATACTGGACCAGATACATCTCAAGGTGGATGCTTGCATGGAGTTGTCAGGGAAAGTTAGAGCTGGAATTTGGTACGAGTGCCGTCGTGACGAAGTTCTTATCAATGGTGTGTGTCCACGTTTCAACTCTCATTCGCAGGAGCATATGTTTTTCAAAGGGAACAAAATGTACTTGAGCAATGGTGATATGACAACATGTGTTGTGTGTGTTTTTATTTCATTTTTTATACATGTGGATTACAAAAATTATGAAATATAAACTAAATTGAAAGACAACAATAATCAGATATATCATCTTTACTATATTTTGGTTCACGTGCACATATCACTACTCTCTTTTTTCTAACCTAAATATGGATGATAATGTAATATATGGGTAAGTTATTTTATTAAATTCAATTGGAGATTACTTACAATTTGAGAATTTTAATTTAAAAATTATTCTTAAAATAGATATTTATCTTTTTTTTATACTATTTGAAGTACTCATTTTTTTATATATAATTTGAGATACTTCACCAAAAATTGATGTGTATAGTCACTAGAAAATAGGACTATATTTACTAATTTTAAGTTTATTGTCTCAAACGATATAAAAAAAAAATAATGTTTACTTTGATAATACTATTGAGTTGAAGTGTTTAAATGATAGTTAACTCAGCCGAATTGGATTAAACAAATCATAGGTCATATTTAATTTGAATTACTATTGAGTTAAAAATATATAATGTGTATAAAAATTGACATGTTATCAATGTTGGGCAATTATTCTCACTAGTTTTTGGTTAAGTGCCTCAAATAATATAAAAAAATAAATATTAGTGCCTCAAACAATATAAAAAAATAAAATAAGTGTCTATTTTGAGAATAACTTATAAGTCAAAATTCTTAAAAAAGAGTTAATTCAATTAAATATTAGTTTGAAGTCTAATTTATTAAAGACATAAGTTTACATACAATAAAATTATTTAATTTTTATTATATAATATAAGATTTTGAAATTGAAATATTTTTAATTTTTTGGGTACATTAGGAGTGCTCAAATTCGGGACTGGGAGGTGGGAGACAGGTATCAATTATTTGAGCTAAACTATTAGAGGTAATATTTTTATTTTTATTATTAATAGTGACTAAAAATTCAAAATTTATTTTCTACACACAAATTCAATATTCGAAACTTCATAATTCAATTTAGTATATTATGAAATTTATTTAAATATTTTTAGGCAATGTTTAATTATTTAAAAACTAATTAGCTTGTTAAATTTTATTAATCTCTTATTTTTCCCCTTTTATAGTGCATTTGAATACAAAATCATAAATAAATTGTTAGTTACTTAAATAACTAAATCTAGTTTTTTTAAATTAAGATTAAATATATAATTACGTTTTGTTGGAGTTAATGTAACAAATATTTAAGTGATAATTATTTTATTATTTCATTTGAATGATTCTAATGTTCAAATCTTTTCATTATAGTTTGTTTTTTCAATGATAATATATTAGTTGATGTGTCATCAAAATATTAGGTGCCAAATTTCAGATTAGAATGATTAGTTGTCATGTCATTATCTCAATTATCTAACTCTTCCATAAACTGTAATAAATATATTATTTGAAATAATTTATATATCAAAAAATATTAAAATTATAATTAATTATCATAATATACGGTAAAAAAAATTTATGTTAATAATTTTAACAAATTACTTAGATTACCCGTCAGAGAAATTCAAATAAAGATAAGGTGTAACAATGGATAAGGATGAAAATCAAAGCATGACTGAGAGAGAAAAAGATTCTCTTGTAATTAAGATAGGCCGCTTAAGTTAGTTGAGTAACAATCTTTCTCTTTTTTTAATAAAAGAAAATATCAGATTTGCGCATGATAGAAGGGATTCCCTTGTTATGCTTTTGACTTAAAAAATTAAACTAAAAGGCTTAAACAACTGTGTGTCATGTTTATCCCGACATTTAGAACCATTGTTTCCCATCTTCCAACTTTCATTAATTTAGTCGGTAGCTAAATGATAATTGGTGATTCAGATTTTCACTTAAAAATTTGGCTAATCATATTTATTCCCTTCATCATTATGAATTAACAAATACATAAAGAAACTATAAGCCCCGTTGGATCCACCTAGGCACCTAGCTAGCATGTGCCAACAAAATCTAAACTTTAATTTGATCATGGTTTGCAAAAGCAATATGTTGTGGTCCTAATTCTCCCTCTATTTGAAACAACTTATTGGCCTTATAGATTTGAATATTAACGCTTGGCTCCCTTAACTAATTAAATGTAATTAAGTAACTGATTCTTCAATCGCCTCTTCCAGAAGAGAATTTCTTTCATTTATTTTATTTGAAAAGCAAATCCTTTTTCCTTTCAAGGCGGCGATCTATTTTTTGTGATAAAAACCATGCATGTATATGTACCTATACATGACCCTTCATTATTCTGAATTTTTTTTTTTTTAATTCAACTCAATTCATTCTTTAATTCTTTTAAATTAATTTTGACTCAAATATTGTAGAAATAGATTTCATTTTTCATTTTCAACGTCACCCATAACAATTATATTAATTTAAAAAAAACATTTGTATATAATTTTGATTTTCTTCTACATGATCTTTCGAATTCTTTCATTTATACCAAATTACATTTTCTAAATACAGTATCAACCGACCTACAATGTATGTTTTAAGTTTCTGGTATTTAATTAAATTAAGCATGTAATCTATATAGGACCTATATATGTGTGTGTCTCCATGTCTGATTAAGTATAAAGCTGCATGTATGGATAGGGAAAGATGGTGAAAATGTCATCGATCCAACCATCTATATAGGGTACCTTATCTCCTTCAAGTCAATTTTGTTTGTGTTGTATGTGCCACAAACAGTACACTTCCATGTTTCCCTCCTTCCATGCGATATCCTGCAAGCAAAAATGTGCTTAAGTTTCATTATCTTTGTAAAAATATTATTCTATTATTTAAACCACTCTTGGTTGGACAACGTAAGCAATGAGCTAGTCTCTTTCAAATTATATCCTATAGATTTCACCAACCCTTGAATTACGCCTTAATTTTGGGGAATTATCTAGTTGGGTAATAACTTTAAGTATAATTAATTAGATCCAACTTCAAGATTTATGACAATGGCTCACGCACTATATCTATGACGGGCAAATCATGCAACCATCCAACCATGTATTCTGTATAATAAAAAATATAAATAAAAAACAAAAAAGTGTCAGAGCATTATATTGAATGAGAGTTAAATTAAAGCTATGCTTGATCATTTGTTGAATTTTTGGATTTAGAATCTCATAATAAATCGTGAAGAGTAAATATTAGAATTATTTCTTAATTCTTACATAAAATATTTTTCTTTTAACAAATTAGATTGTGCAAATTAATTAATGAGCAGTAAAATGATTTAAACATCATTTAAGTACCTCTCACATCTCACTTTTATTGAATGAAAAATATGCAATAGGAGTCAAATACTAAAAAGTTAATCTAGAGAGAAGGAAGTAGAGCTTTTTAATCTTTGTATTGGAAGGAAAAGCCCTAGCTGGTCACTTTCACATGCATATCAAATCCTAAAAGATTAAACACTAGAGAGTGAAAGTCCTCCCCCACAAAAGCAACAAACACATACATCCACACAAACATGTCCATCTTTACACTTAAAAGCAACAAATTAATTATCTCCACACACAGCTAAGCTAAGTCGTGTCTTTGACAGATTTACCCTCAATTAATTAAACAAAGAACTCATACGAGACGTGAATGGTGGACTAGTAGTGGGGATGTGGCATCTTCCTTAATTTTGGTTCCAATTCCAAGCTAGCTTGCTTTCATTCTATAATTAAATTACTGCAACTATCTAGGGATTTGTCACATGGAAACCACTGTTTTTTTCTTGGACACGTGTTAAGCTCCTATTGCGGCTGGGTTTTGATCAGGTAGATGCAGATTCTCAGATCATATAAGATTTTTCTAGATGTCTATCTCAGATGTCATTTGATCCGTAGACAATGGTAAGTGAACCTGTTCTTATTTCTTTGTGATGAGCTTTTGGATGGCAATACATATATAATATAATTACATATTTATATTATGGTCGTGGTCCTTCACTCTTTTACTCTTTTTCTTCACGGTTTGGCAACTTTGGCTCAGTTATAAAAATACGAGTAAAAAAGTGTGCTATTGTCAACTATATGTCTTTAATTCTACTCAGTTTACTTAGTTCCGATTGGGAGAAGGGATCAAAGTTGGACTTAGAAAAATGTGAAAGGGACCATTTTTATTTCAGAAAGTGGGAAATTTGGTAAGCCTTTTTAAACATGCTACCTGATATTCTTTATAGTTTTATGTATAAATTAAAAAATAAATTAATGTTGCTTCTAGTAATTTGTGTGTTAATATATATTTCACATAAATCATTCAAATATAAGTCGATTTGTGTAGTTAGTATACACTAAAACATAAATTGTCATAATTCAAGACAATTAGTGTTATTAAATATGTTCAGTAAATCACATTAATATCCACCGATTTATGTGTTAGTAAACATATATTACTAAAATCTTAGCAGATTTATATGTTAATACATATTTTAACACTTCATTAATAGTTATATTTATTTGTATCTTGTTACACATTCATAGCCTAATTTTTAAAAATCAATAACTCATCCATATATAATAACTAAGTAAATAAAATATTATTATATTATATATTAATGAGATTTTATTAATAAATTATAAATTTTTACAAAAAGTTATTGGTGCACCTCATTTAAAACATCAATAGCAAGATACTTTTCAACGTGACACACGTTGTAACATTATTAAACAAATCTTGTTTTACAATAATTTCTTGATTTATTCTTTTTTCAATTTAAGTTTTATTTGTTCACAAAAAAAAAAAAGTTTATGGTGACTGCTTAAATTACAGGCGTTAACTGTGACACTGCTTACATAAGAGATGAAAGCCCGTCGGCCATAAGACAACCATAAAAGAAATATGCTTAATCTGACAGGCCCGATAGATAGACTTGGACCTTTGCCCTTCCCTTTGAGCCTAACTTGCTCAACAAAATGCTTCAAAATAATCATATTCATATCCAATCAATTTCCGGGCCGAATTTAAACAAAACCCTAACGGGCTTTGGTATCTGGACTAATCAATTCACTGTGGTCTTTTGTTTTATATGTATCCAAAAATAAAAAAATAACGTACTATGGAAGTGAAATGACTCGAATGAGTAATCAATCTGTGCCTCCACTCTCCAATATAGATTATGCTGAATGTTGGTTGTGGTATAAACTATTAATAATGTGGTCACTCTTCGTGATATGTCGTGAAAGCTCTTGTTTTTCTTATAAAAAATTGGTACAGAAAAGCTGCATAGGTTGCACCAAGAAACACTTCAAATTTGCAATCATCAAAATTTGGTGACTCATCCGTTGTGAGCAATCAACAGATGCACTTAGAAATAATTAATATATGTTCAATATAATTTCAACAATGTGCCAAAAAGACTCAATCAACTAGTGTTTAAAAATGTTTATAACACCTAAGGGGTTGTCGGTTGGTGGTGAATATATATTTTATTTATTAATTGTATGTGTTTGAACACTTGTAAGAAAATCGTAAGCATTAAAATTCTCATAAAATTTTAAATTTCAATGTGAGTTGTCTATTTTTTGCTAAATGGACCCAAACTCCACTAACCACTAAACAAAAAAAAACATCTCTTACTTGTTAATAATTGACATTTCAGAACTATAAATTTTTCAATTGCTTCTCTAAACTAATATAACATTAATGAAATGATAGTTTGATACAACTGTTAAATATTTGTGTGTTGTATATCAATAACATTTAATTGAATTCGACACGAAAGATTTATATAAAAAAAGTAGCTATCTCGTGTTATATAATTCATAAGCTCAATGAGTTTCTTAAAAAATAAATAAAACTATTACACTAATCATAATACCTCAAAGGCCGACATTGAAATTGAGATACATTAGTAATGTGTTTATAATTATAACCTCTAAGTCTCCAAATACCTAATATTTTTGGGCCATTTATTTTGAGCAATGTGGTTTGGTGGTGGACCTTTTTTCAAAAAAAAAGTTATGTAGACCAATTAGGTTTGAGACGTTCCGAATGATATGAGGATATTAATTTCTCAGGTTGTGTGGACCACGTCAACAAAGTATGCATTCTCAGTTCTATCCTTGGGCAATGGCAGCAAAAGAGTATTTTTTTAATTTTTTTTTCTTTTACTATTAACAACCTTTTTTATCTTAAAATTAAAAACAATTGAGTTTATTTCTTTTAGTGAACGCGGTTATACAATAAACTGAGGCATGAGCAGCAATCAGCTTACTGTCGTAGAAATGCAGCAAGCGTCGTTTTAATTAGAGTTGGCACGTGTCTTAATTTGGAAACCTTTATTTCGTTCCAGCTCGCAGGTGACATCATCATTTGGTATATACTTCACCCGTCTTCACTGCGTGTCCTACTTGGAAGTTTGTGAAACTTCGATTCCTCAATTCGGATCTATAGTCATACCTTTCAAAATTCCACCATTGTTAGGCCAAGTACGACCTATTTTGGACTTATAAACTTCACGCTCATTGTAGTAGTTCAATTTGTCAGTATAATTTTTGATTGAATTGAACCCAATTCTAGTTGAGAATTTGGGTAGGAATTTTTTTTTCTATAATTTTTTATTCTTGATGGGGAAAGGAGGAGGTTGTGTTCCGAGCAAGAAGAAGATACCATCAGCTGTCATCGACGATTCCCAGCACGATCGCGGATTGAGGAATGTCGAGGAGAACACCCATGAGGCCGATATAAGTAATTCTACAGCAATTGAGAACCCGGAATCGCAGTCCATCTCGAAATTGAAGATTTTTATAGTGTTCTATTCGATGTATGGGCACGTTGAAGGATTGGCGAAGAGGATGAAGAAGGGTGTGGATGGTGTTGATGGAATCGAGGGGGTTTTGTATAGGGTGCCAGAGACATTACCAATTGAGGTATTGGATCAGATGAAAGCGCCGCCCAAGGATGACGAGATTCCAGAGATAACGGCGGCAGAGTTGGTGGCGGCGGATGGGTTATTGTTTGGATTTCCTACAAGGTATGGATGCATGGCTGCGCAAATGAAGGCATTTTTTGACTCAACGGGGCAGTTGTGGAAGGAACAAAAGCTCGCGGGGAAACCTGCTGGGTTTTTTGTGAGCACGGGGACTCAAGGAGGTGGACAAGAAACCACTGCGTAAGTCTGCTTCTGACCAGTTCCACCTATTTAGTACTTTTGTATAAAAAATCTGTTTATTGAATCTGATTAGGAGTTGCATAATGGTTATTTAATACTGCACGATAATTCCTTCCACAGTCTCTTCATACGAAATGAATGATATAAAGTGCTAAAAGACGAAACATAGGGAAGGAGTTCTGATTTCTGAAGTCTAAAATAGCTCATAATTGCATAAAATGTCATTTTTATTCCTAATCAATAAACATGTCAATTCTTGTATGATGAACTTTGGGATTTGTTTCACAGTCATGAAGAGAAGGAAGGTAGAAAGTGGTATTTCAAGACAATCTGAATATTGAATGTTAAGAAGCATTTCTCAAGTGTGGGAATTCTGAGTTGGCATGGTTTGGTACCCTTCATATGGGGAATTGAATAACATGTAAAGTGAGAAGATTGAAGTATGGCTATGACGGGAGGGAGAGATTGAGGGTAGATCACAATAGAAATTTGACATCTCATTTCGAATCAGAGTTGTATGATTATGATGGACACATGCTCTTCAAGGGAAATCAATTTTTTTGAAGACACGAATATGTATGCTGTTGAGTATGAATATGAGCTTCTAAAAGGAATGATGACAATTTTTAAGTGTGTTAAGCTTGGTTTACATAGTTGTCCTCTGGAAGGTTGTCACTTGTCAGTTTTTATGCGTTAGGCAATAGGCATTACTTCTAAGCAGGGTCCCTAGTTGTAATTTAAATTCTTTCTATGGTATGTTCATCTTGGAGCTTCCTTAGCTGCGTCGCAGTTTTTAGGTAAATGGAAATTTTTTTTTCTTTCATTGTTTTGCCTATTTGTTTCTGTAAACCCTTATAAAGGCAATCTGGAGTTTACTTTGCCCCAATGTCAAAATGAGAAAATGGTATTTGTATCAGGTATTCAAATGCATTTTATCTGTTTAGGGGAAATTACTTGTATCTGCAGAGGTCAATGCAACATTGGCAATGAAGGTGTCATTTTACTGATTTAACATTTTATGCTAATGCGAATTATTGGGGTTTAGAAAAAAAAAAAACTTGTGTGAAGTCTGGAAACAGGGCAACAAGGGGATTGAAACATTGGCAATTAATTCTGTATTGCATGCTTATAATAGAAATGCTATTTAGTACAAGTGCCCTAGCTCAATATTCATCACTTTATGATTTTTAGTAAAGTTTGTGCACACTAGATCCTGTCCCTGTAAAGGGTAATAATGTGGTTTTGTCTACAAGACAATCAAATATACATGATGAGAGTTTCAGCATGTTTTATCGAAAACAAAAGAAGAAGAAAATAGAATTACTATTGTCTGTTGCCTTCCCTTAGTACTAGTCTGTGCGGTGATCATCTCAGTAATTCAGCTTCACATGAAGAGTAAAATTACGCATATTCCAATTTTTTGAAGCCTCATAGTCAGAATTGATTTCTAATGATCTATACTAAATTGCTATCTTATTTCTCACAATTTCTGATGGTCTCCAGCTACTGCTGCAAGTGATATAAAAGTATGCATCTGATGTCAGGGTGCCAGTGACTGCAAAATTATGCTTGTCAGAGGATATTCAAACTAAGATGGATTTCTTTACATTAGTACCTCTATATTTCCATGAAGATGTATTTGCAGTGCTACAATATGCACTTTTTCCATGTAAATCTATAAGATGGTTCTTTTGTGCATGACTAAGGTGCTTTTCTGCTTATTTTGAAATGTAGAAATGTCAGTTGTGATTCTTCTCATTTTCATCTTCTTCTTATTTATGATGACTGTAGTAGACAAGGAAATAGATTATGCATAAAGTTGTCGGCTGAAGTCTATGTGTGTTTATCTAATATATATATTTTTTTCAGAAATTAAGATTATGGTATTACAGTGAAAAAGGTTAATTGCTGTTTGGAAGGCGTCTTTAAATAGTTTAGCTTGTGCTTTTTTTCTTGCAGTTGGACGGCAATCACACAACTAACACACCACGGAATGTTGTTTGTTCCTATTGGATACACTTTTGGTGCTGGTATGTTCAAGATGGATTCCATTCGAGGGGGGTCTCCATATGGTGCAGGAGTCTTTGCTGGCGATGGCACGAGAGAGCCAAGTGAGACTGAGTTAGCGCTTGCAGAGCATCAAGGAAAGTATATGGCTGCAGTAGTCAAGAGGCTTGCCCAAACATGATAGCGAGTTCTTGATTTCATTTCAATCCTTGCTTGTCATCCAGTAATTGTCTTTCTCTTGTGTTTGTCGAAGATTGATCTTGTCATTTACCAAATGCAGTTGGATGGAACTATATATACTACCTCGATCCATTGTCAATTCCCATTCATTGTTTTCTTTGGCTCTATATTGTGGATGCTGTAGATGTTTTACAAATTTTATCAAATAATCAAATTATGAGAAGTTGTGTATGTTTCTGTTTTTCTTTTGATACTTTATTTCTACGAGTAATTTACTCGGAACTTGATTTTAGTAAATTTCTTCTCTTTCTTGGCAAGAACTTTGAATTATTCATGTTTTATTTATATTTTTATAAATGCCACCCATGCTTCATTAATCACCAATTTGGTTGTTTTTGCTTATCCCACTAGTTTACTTCTGAAAAGAAAGACAAAATAAGCTTCCTCACAAAACTGAATCGAACAGCATCACCAAACAAAGAAAATACTAGAAATAAGGACTTGATATGATAACACCTTCCTAAGGTTTGAAGTTTGAACATTTCGTTCAAATTATTAGATGCTAAAAGCTCATTGATATGAGTAGCATTCTAATTTCAATGAACAATTTATTCATTCATAAAATTTAATAAAATTCATTTTTAGTTTCTACTTAAGGAACTTTTTTGATGTAGTCTTTCGGATTGTTTTGAGTGATATTATTTGTATAAATAAAATTATTTATGTATTCTCAATAAAATAAAAGTTTTGCGGTCTAAATCTCATATTTTGTATTTTTATTTTTTTATGTATCAAAAAAGATTTAAATTTTAACACATTAATCAAAAAATTTGCAAAGATGATTACACGGGCTGGATTTAGTTACACCCTAATATGCTCCAAAAAAAATTTGACAGCTAATGTACTTCCAAAATTTTTATTTTAATAAGTTTTTATACTATTTTAAGTAAGAGAAAGCCTTAACGTATATTATATATTAAAATAAATTATTTTAAATTTTAATCTTCTACTAGCCGCTAGATTTATCTTTTACTCTCCTAGTTACTCTCTCACTACCTCATTATCTTCTTATAATTATATTAATAATTATTTAATAAAATAAAATAAAATAGGCTTCACTCCTATTTTACTTCTCATTTTCCCAGGAATCTACCTGAAGACTAATACTCTTCTTCTTCTTCTCCAATATAAGTTGGAGGTTCTGATTTCTCGGTCTCAGTGAAAGTCATCAAAATCACAGAAAGCAAAACTCGGAAACAGAGAGAAAGGAAGCATGGACAACAAACTCTATGCTTTGAGGTCTCTAATGGCTTCTCACAATCCTCCTCTCGATGCCTTAATCGTACCTTCTGAAGATTATCATCAGGTAACCCTCTCCCTCTCAACATGCTTTCGGATTCTTAATTACTTCTATATTCTACTTATTTGAGTAGATGATCAATTTTGATCGCGCAATTTTTCTTTTTCTTTGTATTGCAGAGTGAGTATGTCTCTGCACGGGACAAAAGGCGCGAATTCGTTTCTGGATTCACTGGAAGTGCTGGTCAGTATTTCACCAACACATTCTTCTGCTACAATATACTTTTGTTTTCGTAAATTGGAGCTTAGATTTTGTTATATTATTATTATATAAGTGTATATTTATTTTTGAGTATGAGCTACCGAGTGAGATTGTAACATACTGTTGACTATAATGTTCATCCAGCTTGTGATTTAAGTACTATCAAATTTGCTCATTGTTTTTTGTCTTGCTTTATTTCAATATCTGTAATGTACTTTAACTGAATTCAGGTTTGGCGCTTATAACAAAGAAAGAAGCACTGCTTTGGACCGATGGACGCTATTTTTTGCAGGCAACACAAGAACTTAGTGATCAGTGGAATCTCATGCGGATTGGTGAAGATCCTGCTATAGATATCTGGATGGCTGATGTGAGTCAACCTCTTTCTGGAAAAGAATTTTGAAAGTCATTTCTATTTGAGAATTTATAGTGTAGAATTTTTGTAAAGAATATTTTTAAATGTTTTTCTCTGTCTAATGTCCCTGCACCAACTTTAGATTCGTAGAATTTTTATTTGTAGTAGTTATGCTAAAGCATGAGATGTCAAGATCTTGTTCATGATGATAGGGTTCACATGTATGTGACTTTGTTCTGATGCTGGCTCGTGTTCGTTGATAGTGTTTTCCGGATCATTCTTATAAATTATGATCACTTCTAACATGATCTGCTTTATATTGGCATTGTACAATGGCAATGTTGTATATTGAACAAAGATGTGCTGTACTAATTGGATATTGCCAATTTTCTTTGATTAGAATCTGCCAATAGAAGCATCCATTGGAGTGGACCCTTGGTGCATTTCAATTGACACGGCTCAAAGATGGGAGCGTGCTTGTGCCAAGATGCAGCAGAAGCTGGTCCAAACTACCAAAAATTTGGTAGATGAAGTATGGACAAATCGGCCACCTGCAGAGATTAATGCTGTTAACATACAACCTTTAGAATTTGCTGGCCGTTCTGTTGCAGATAAGCTGAAGGATCTGAGAGAAAAGCTGGTGCAGGAGAAAGCCTGTGGCATTATTGTCACAGCACTTGATGAGGTGGATTTTCTTCGATTATTTGAGCTTTTACCATCTTGAGCTCGAGTATCTCTTTCTCCTAGGTTCCTGCGTCTGTGAGATTTGCTACCTGATCATATGCTTTATTATGGTAATATAGGTTGCTTGGTTGTACAACATCCGTGGAAACGATGTGGCTTATAGTCCTGTTGTTCATGCATTCGCCATTGTAACATCCAATTCAGCCTTCTTATATGTGGACAAGCAAAAGGTCTCTTTTGAGGTCAGTTTGATTGTATAAACCATTGGGAAAATTAATTCCATTCATATTTTTAAATTCTTACTAGAATAAGAGGGTACGTGAATGTAGTTTCTGATCAAATTTAGTGAGAGAAAATAATTGTCTCAGACAAGTGGTATATGCCTCTGCTTGACCAAATTTTCCCTAAGTACTGCTTGTGCTTATTCACACGGTACAGCCCATGAGATTATTTTGGTCACAATTTGAGCTTCATTCTTTGCGGTGGATATCCATACAATATGAACTTAAACATAACAGATTAAAAGTTGAGATTAATTGATAACTATGTCCTTTTGCTAGTAAAGCACTCAACTAAAAAGTATGTATTTTTGCAGGTAAATGCTCATTTAGAAAAGAATGGAATTGAAATTCGAGAGTATAATGCAGCGAGCTCAGATGTGGTCTTGCTTGGATGTAGCAAGCTTGAATCTCTGTCTACTGATGGAAATGTAAGTGGAAAAGATGAAGCAGACAAAAGTAATAATGACCTTATATGGGCTGACCCCAGTACATGCTGCTATGCTTTGTACTCAAAACTGAATGCTGATCAGGTTATCCTGCATCAATCACCTTTGGCGCTTGCGAAAGCCATAAAGGTAGTTACACAAGCTCAAGTCCAAGTCTTTTGTTGTATGGTGCAGCATCCCAAATTTGCGTAGATGTGAAATAGAGATTTTTTATGATACTCCATGGATATAACTATATATGAAAGCAAATTGTATCTGAGAGAACCAACAAATATAAAGACCCTTCTCGATGAGCTTTCCTAGAAGAAGAAAACTTGAAGGCTATCAAGTCCACTTTTAGACACAGTCTCAAATCCACTGTAATTTAATTTACCGGACGACACAGAAATTTTGGTTGACATCTGTTTCATGTTTGTATCTTAAGCATCATTTGGCGTAATAGATACTCTAAGAGTGGGGGCAGAGATACTATCTTAGCTTTTCTTGTTTATATCATGATGGTTGATCTAATATATCTTGAGCTATTGTTTTAATGTTTAAGCTCTGTAGTAATTTATGTAATCAAGTGTTCAACATTCTTGCTACCATTCTATTGGGTTTCTTATGATTGGCTATTTTTTGTTCTGACATGGTTAGAATTCAGTTGAGTTGAATGGGTTAAGAAAGGCACACATTCGGGATGGTGCAGCTGTTGTGCAATATCTTGCGTGGTTGGATAAGCAGGTAAGCATTTAGGCCTAGCATTTCCTGTACATAGTTTATTATTTGCAGTACTTATGAATTAGATGTATCTATTCATTTTTCTGTTTCTTCAATCTCATTCATAATTTTTTGGTGTGCTGACATTAATAACACAAGCCCTCTGACTAAGCCTACCATAAATATTAGCAATAGCACTGAAAAATAGACATCTCTATTAGTGGGAAATTAGTATTCCAGATGAGTACTTGTTAAGAGAAATCAATGAAAGGCCATATTATCTGCACTTGTCATCAAACTTGATTTACATAAGCATTAACCTAAAGCACACAACAGCATACAAAAAATTGAATCACTTTTGATTTTGATATACTTGACGGTATCAGATTATTCAGCACTGAACTATACATATGACATTTCGAATGTTGACATGTAAATTTGTGATTATTATGCAGATGCAGGAGATTTATGGGGCTTCTGGTTACTTCTTGGAGAGAGATACAGTGAAAAAGGACAAATATTCGTATGATTTTCGCGGTTTCATTTTTGTTTTTGGCTATATATTGAGTTAGCTGTCAGTAACTAGCACTCACACCATTTATCATCTGGTGGTTGATAATTAGATGTATCCTGAACCTATTTCTTTATTTTTGTTTGTGGACAAACTTTGGCAGGGAATCCTTGAAACTGACAGAGGTGACAGCAAGTGACAAGTTGGAAGGCTTTCGAGCTTCAAAAGAGGTAGATTCAATTTTATATGAAACGTGTACAGTAAGAAGTCTTGGTAAGTTTGTTAGAAACACATTATCTTCTTTTAACATTTGTGAAGCAGCAAAATCCATCTCTGAAGTGGGTATACTGGTTTAGTTCTTTTCTTTTTCTTTCTTTCCTTTCTGATAGGAAAATAAGTTTTATTTATAGAAAGAAGGAAAATAGTACATAAAGGAGGATGGTGAATGTCTATCAAGTAAAACATAAACCTTTTTTTTTTTTTGACTAAAAAGGTACCAGCATAAGCTTAGTGGTGAGGTTTGATAAATGTTTATTGTATTGGTATGTGTTATATCATATGTGATAGGATGTAACACATGTGGACAGCATGGCTCTAAAGGTAAAATGTTTGAGCCTTCCAATGAACAAAAATAGAAGGAAAAAAGTTTCATTGATGCATATTTATGAAGTAAAATATGGACTTACTAGTCTGGTTTTATAGATAGTTATGCTAATAGTATGTGATACTGCTACATGATAAGATTTCTTTACATAATAGTATGCAACTAAGCATTTTTATGGTGCAATTCGATATATGTTATTGATAAGGATCTTTTTTGTTTATATTTGCAGCATTTCAGAGGCTTAAGTTTCCCCACTATTTCCTCCGTCGGTCCAAATGCGGCGATCATTCATTATAAACCACGGGCAGACACATGTGCCGAGTTAGATCCAAACAAAATCTATCTTTGCGATTCAGGAGCACAAGTATGTTAACTGTTATAGATAACTTGAATATAACCATTTACTGAAATTACTAAAGAATGTCATGAGTTTTTTGCTTGCTGGTGCAACTATGAAACATCTTATTGATAAGATTACTGGTGTCTTTGAAGTATCTAGATGGAACAACTGATATAACGCGAACAATTCATTTTGGAAAACCAACAGCACATGAGAAAGCATGCTATACAGCTGTAAGTACCTTTTTCACATGTCACAAACTTCATTAACTAAATATTCTCGACTCTTAATTGCCAACTTCTTGTTCTTTGTGAATTTAAAGTGAGGGGTAAGTCATTGACTTTTCTGGTGTTTTTTTTTTTTTGGCTGGAAAAGGGAATGCATGAAAGCAAAATAATATTTGTTTGCAAATGATATACTCAGTAGTTCTTATGGTGGAATATGGTATGCCCATCCTACCAAAATTGACACTAATTTGGAAATGAAGAAATGAACTGGTCTCATTATATTTGCTTCATTCATCACTGCTGCCTTTGGTGGTCAATCATAGCAAATGATCATCACCGTAGTATCTATAACTAGTTGTTACTAATGCTACCTTCTCTATCTGTATAAAATGTTTACTACTAATACCATCTTGATATTACTTTTGCTGATCAATTACCACTATGCGTCTTTGCCCATAGTAGTACAAGCCATGAGCTACTCGTTTATCACAACTGCAGTCCTTGTGTGTTAGCACCATGTTTATAAGAAACTGTATCACTTTGCCACTAATTGGTCTATGTCATTTCAGAGCCGTACCCTATTATTTCACCCCAAGTAGCTGCTTTTAGCCACATTTTAATAATTTGAATCTGTTTTAGAAGATCATTTCCAGTTCCTTGAACCTATGGAAACAGGTTACACAACTTGTGGAATCTCACATTTTATATCTCAAGAATATGGGTTTTTATGTATTCAAAATTCTTGAGTCAAATGAATTGATACTTGAACCCATTAGTTGCGATGAGATTCTTTTACGAGAAGGTGCTCTAATCTAATTTGTTTTCTTTCTTTCTCTTTTTTTGTTAGCTCTTATTTGTGTACCTAATTCTCTGCATTATTTTATTTACCCACGTAGATAAATGTATGTCAAACAGTAAATGCCTTTTAAGAAATCCTCTATGTGTTCCTCTATTTCTGTCCTATTCATGGTCATGGTGTTGACAGAATTACTTTTTTGCTGTATTTTTATTTTTGTAGGTCCTTAAGGGTCATTTTTCTCTGGGAAATGCTCGATTCCCTAATGGAACAAATGGTATGATAACACTTATCTTTGTCATTCTGTATGTTTAATTTGATTACTCCTTGAGCCTGTTTCTGTTTTCCATGTATACTTGTAAGATCTACCTGGTTTTTGCAGGTCATGCCCTCGATATCCTTGCTCGGATTCCACTGTGGAAGAATGGCCTTGATTACCTACATGGTACTGGTCATGGAATTGGGTCTTATCTGAATGTTCATGAAGGCAAGTTGTGAAGTGCACCTGCTCCATTTTTGCTATAATTTGTTTTCAGTTTTAGGCCAAGTCATTGATTAAATCTTGATTTACATGAAATGAATTGAGCAGGACCACATTTAATTAGTTTCAGACCACACGCCCGGAATGTACCTCTACACGCTTCCATGACTGTGACAGATGGTTAGTCTCTCAAAATCATTGCCTTATTTTGTTACTTTGTACAAGTTATAGTATTGTAGCCTGGATACTGGGAACAGAAGGACAGCCACGAGTTGTCCCTTCTCATTCTTCTATCCGATATGGGGACATATTTTCTGTTAATCTAGGCAGATGCATGTTGTTATGCTTAGGAAGTTTTATCTTTCCTTTGTTTATTTGGTTCCTCGTCTTAATGTATCTTCCAATGGGCACGTTTCGCAGAATTGATGCTCTTGCTACATTTTTGCTTTCTTTAGAAGTTAAACTCATTATGAGCTAGCTCACATTTGGTCCCAGTTATTAGGATGCTAAACCCTACAAAGTGGATTTGTTAAGGATACAGCTATTACATTTCAAATTTAATCCAATGCCGTTGTTGCTTCAGTGTTCATATGGTGTGAGTATTTTAAATATATTGGTTGGGAAAGACACCTGTTCAATTAATGAGGGTATTCATAAACCAAAAGTGTTTATCTATTTGAATTCGTATTTTCAGAACCTGGTTACTATGAGGATGGGAATTTTGGTATAAGATTGGAGAATGTGCTTATAGTCAATGAGGCTGATACGGAATTCAATTTTGGTGAGAAGGGTTACTTATCATTTGAGCACATTACATGGGTAAGTTTCTATTATATATATAGTTTTAACTAGTTATTATATTTCCTTGTTACTTTTCATTATGTCAACTCAGTCCTTTTTAAAAAATTAGTTCATCCAGAAAGATTTCTCAGCTTGGGCTCACAAGATCTACGTGCAATTTGAATTGCATGAATAAGGCTTGCCATGTTGACATAGTTGCCTCTAATCCTTGCTCTTGCTCTCCAGAGGCCAAGTAATCTGATGGCTTTTTGTTATGGAAGCTCATTTAATATCGAGCTTTCATTTGACTTTGCACCTTTTGAACTTTCTCTTGATTTTTGAGATATTCTTTCATCAATCTATCTTTTTTTTTTTCCTTTGCTCCATCAACCTGTCATGACGGTTGAAGCTGATAAAACCTGATAGCATGGCTATCTTAAGTTTCACTAGCATATCTTACACAGAAGGCAAGCAGATAAGGTTACCCTTTCCAACAAATTGTGACCCGTCTAGACATTTAATTGACTGTTGTTTTAGACAATTCCCATAACTTTTATACATACAGTGGTGTGTTGGATACTTGAGTTTAAATATTTGCTTATTGCTGTTAAAAAAATTGGCTGTTGGACTTTCTAACTTCTCGTTTTTCATCTTGTCCAGGCTCCATATCAGAGAAAGTTGATCGACTTAAGTCTTCTTATGACCGATGAAATAGACTGGTTGAACTCCTACCACTCCAAATGTAGGGATCTTCTGGCCCCTTACTTGAATGAAGCTGAAAATGCATGGCTGAAGAAAGCCACTGAAGTTTTAAGTTGATCGGTTATGTATTGGGGGGGTGAAAAGTTGAGAACTTTTAGCCTTTACTTATTATGTGCTTGTGCCTGTTGTCTACCATTGATATGTCTTGTTCTAGAATGAGCGATAAACAGGTTCTGATTGGTAAGATGATAAATTAACTAGTATCTTCCCTTGAATTTGTTGGACCGTTAACCAGCGCATACATCATGCCATTGGCTCAAACAAGAGTAGGAAGACAATCATAAGTTCAAAGCAAACTGAAACTGAAGCCTAATTTCAAGGGGAAAGAAGAATATGTACTTCAAATTCAATTGCTATAGTCGTCCCCAAATTTAGATTCTAGACAAAGGAGATACATGAATCTTGCTTGGAGTGCCTCTCTTAAACATGCAATCCAATAGGTTTAGATTTATATAACAGCTGCTAGAGAATGAGAACTGTACATACGATGAAAGCAAGACATTAATTAAAACAATGCTTCACTGGCAGAGAGATCCAAGGCTCCAAGCAACCAAAACCTTATACTCTGGTTACCGCTGGAAATTCATGATTTTTTTTTTTTTTTTTCCACTCATATATCTATTTTCAACGTAGCTCTTGATATTACATATTTCCATGCTTAACCACTGGCCTTCCCACTCCCTAGAGTAAGCTCCAATTCATCCATTCCTACCTCATGTATTCTCTCACCCTCCCATGCTCTCACCCTGCCACTCTCAAATTCAAACTCTGATCCCCGGCCCCTCTCTGTTGAAGTGCCCCATTGTATGCTTCCATTCAAATCAACTGCATCTAGTAGAGAACTCTGCTGAACTACCTGTTTCATAAGATTAAAAGTAGGAGACGGAGGAGCTACCGAGGGTACTGCTGTCTGAAAACTGACCCAGCGACCAGAGTCAACAGTAGAAGCATCAGACTCATCACATTCTGGTATTGTGGAAGGTGCACAATGGTGGCGGCGTGTAGGGCTTACAGGGGCAGAGGCAGCGAAATATGTATGGTGGAAGGAGCTGAGGGAGCCATTGTAAAGGGACTCCAGATCCAATTTTCGCTTTGAACTTCTAGATGTTGGTGAAGATAGAGGTGGAGTGACAGGAGCACTATTGGATATTCTGAGTGGTGGGAGATTTGTAGGAATAGAAGCTATGTTCCGGATGAATGGGAGGAGAAACTCAGAGGGGTTTACATCGAAACGAGTGGGACTTGGAAAGTAAGACGAGGTGGGGCTAGCATGGTAGGATGGTATAGGGCTTGGAAATGATGAGGATTGGGGGCTTGGTTGAACTAAGGAACAAGCACTGATGTTTGTGGAGGTGCCTGCAATCTCAGTTGAAGGTGGCTTCAATCCCTGCGTAGGAAAGTTGAGAGAGTTATTTATGAAACTATGGTATTCAGGAATTATTACTTACAAATTCGTAGTTATTCCCAAAGACAAGAAGAGAATGCTAGGAAGAAAAGAATGTCAGCAATATTGAGACTAAAAGACTCAAATTCAATATCGTTTCAAGTTGCCAAAAACTCGGGGGACAAATGAAACTAAACAACCCATTAAAGAAACAAATTCTATTATCACCGTTTCGTGCAGATCTATTAAAACAGAATGAGGAACCGACCGACAGACACACGAAGTTAGCAGAAAATGCCCATTAAAGAAGAAAATGAATCTGGAAAAATACCAATGAAACACACGAAGTCAGCAGAAAATGCCCATTAAAGAAGGAAATGAATCTGGAAAAATACCAATGAAACAGGTGCAAACCTTTCGATAACTAGTGCCATCGTCTTCGACAATCCAACCGGCTTCAGCACAGAGAGCCTTCAAGACCTCGTTGTTGTCACAGTGTTTGGGAAGTTTATAGTTTCCCTGAGCTCTAAGACCCGAATAGATCTTGGCAGCAATGGCTCTTCTTTTTCTTTCCCTCTTCTTATTGTTTTCCCTCTCCTTCCATGTAGGCAATCTTCCTGAGGAGCCCCCGCCTGTCATCGTTCCGGTAACACCTAACTCACCCTCTCTCTCTCTCTAGCAGTCTAGACTCTAGATATTTTGTTTCTCTCTGGAATCTCTTTTTTTCTCTACTATTCTTCTTTCTGAAGAAGAGAGTGCAGCACCCACCGCAGCAGACCACTCTCTCTCACGAGGCCAACGCCTCTCTGTTGAAGTTTCTGCAGAAGAAATACTACTTCCCTTTTAGATTCTTCTATTTCTTTCCTTCTCTCTCTCTCTTCTTCTCACGCTATTTTCATTACTGTCCCACCACTTGAAATAAAATAAAATTAAAAAGAAAAAGAAAAAATAGAAAGAAGTCTCACTTTTTCTCTTCATATTACTAATAAATCCTAACATAATTTAACAAAAATAAGTTATAAACTTAAGATTGAGATATTTTATATCATTTTTATCTTTTATTTTTTTTTACTTGAAAATATTTAGTTGATCAATTTTTAAAAAAATAAATAACATAAATTAATTTTATAATATTATTATGAAAAACTTTTAAAAATTAAAAAGATGTTTTTTATCATTATTTTCGTATTTTTTTTTTAAAAAAAATATAGAAAAATATTATTTTCATGAATTTTAATAGGTAATTAAAACTCAAACTATTTGTATATGTGTCACATCATGAAGACATGGGAAAAAAATTCTAAATTATTTTATTTAATTTTCAAACTTCATTTTATGTATATATATTCAGTAAAATATTTTCTTTTTAATTTTTTTATAAATTGTTTGAAAAAAATATATTTCTAAACATGTATTTTTTTTTTTAAATGCTTACAAAAATTTTATAATAAAAAAATACATTTCTAAACTTATATTATTTTTTTAATTGATATGGATTATTATATTATTTGTCTGTTAAATAATTAAATAGAGGTAAAAATAAAATAAAATAATTGAATAGAACATATGGAGTGTCGTGTACATAACATAAATAGGTTCTTCCTCAAGGGCACATGATCTGTTGGTTAGTATATACATAAAATCGCTTGGTCACCTTTACTTCGGTCTAAATTCTCCGGCAGCCACAGAGGAGAAGAGAGCCACCCAGGTACCACAGTCCACAGCACTTAGAATCAGTTAGCAGAGAACAGAGACAAAAAATGGCAGAGAAAAAGTACATGCATGTGATGGCAGGGTTGGGGGAATCTATGACCTCACAACTATTACAAAAATGATTCAGTAAAAACTGAAAATTACAAAGCTGACATGCAGTGAATGTTTGTAATATTATAATGATGTACCAATAAAGTGGTTCGTGATTTTTTATTTATTTTTATTTATTTTCACAAATATTTTTATTTTTTTTGGATGCAAACATATTGAAATATACAAGGATTTTTTTACAAGTTTAAATTTGTAATATTATAGAAATTATTCAACTATTAAGTTAAGTACACCTTATCATTTAAGCGTATCCTATAGCAACAAAACCCAGTCAAATTGTCCACATGCTAATACTGTTGTTGCTAAACTGGGACCAGTGATCACGATTCACGATCCGGGCAGCTCCATTATTATTGACCATTTTTGGTTTCATTTATATTTGGGAACCCATGGCAAGTTGTAAAAGCTACATTGGTAGGCCTAATGAATAGCCCTCCCATGAGATGACCATGTTGTATTTAAAGTTTTCTTATCCCTTGCATGGTGATTGAAAATTATATTCCTCTTCCATGAGTTCTATGAATTAAAATTGTGGAAGAATTTATGGAGAATAATTTTTCTTTATTGATTTATTTTTTATTGGTTCAATAACAAGTAAATATAATGGGGCTTGACAAATTTTATTAATTTTTTCTTATTTATCATAACTTTAGGGGCACAATAGACAATGAACTTTCACTAGTACTGTGTACCATGCAACCTTATAGCACCTAATCATTAATAAGAATAAGTTTGGAGTTTGAGAAAACAAGAGTGGCTTTGGGCAGCAGGTAGAAAATGCACGAGCTGAAACTAATGGACGATTATCAGCCGTAGGTTGATATGAAGTTTGACCAAGTCAACCCGTAAGAATTTGATCTGTGGCTTCAACAAAGGACTTCGATGAAACACAGGTTACATACAATCCACATGGCCCGTTCTCCCGCATTTGGGGTTTGCTATGGACAAGCAACGAGCTAAGATTGTGGGGTCCACAGTCCCTCTCACACACGGCGCTCAAAGCATGACTCCCCGGCTGTGCTTAAAAACACTTCTCGGTACTTTTATAAGTTAAGCCGGCTCAACACGTGTGACGCAGAAAACAATAACTTAAGACACCGGGTCCTACTGTAAGGGACCATCCAACTCTTGACACGTAAACGTGGTCCCTACAATTTACAAAAGGTATTCGCACGGCTTGACTCGGCTCAGCTTTACTTATTCTTTGGGTTATCTTTTTCTAAATTTATTATAAAAAAACAAGTTGTGTTTTAATTTATTTTATTAATTAAGTTTAACAAAAAAAAAAAAACTAATTTAGAAAATAAATCGAATCATTCTGAACCCTCAACCAAAGAGCTAAACTCAAGGGTGGCGGGACACAACTTGGAGCAACTGAGGAGGACCTTTCCACACGAGAGGAGGAGTGGCAGAGAGAAACGTGCTTCACAATTGCGCCCTGTGGGGAGTGGGGACCAATGGCTGTATTCCTGTCTTTCCAGGCTGGAAGTTACTCCTTGGTTTTCATTGGTTGGAGAGACCACGTGGGGGGTACGGTCCTTTGATGGTTTATCCGTTATTCCAAACATTTGAGTTGATTTTTTATTTAGAGGAAGGATAATGTGGGGTTAATAAGACTTATTAATTAATTCTCAGCAAAAAAAAAAACTTATTACTTGGACAACTTTTTTTTCTCTTTCTTTCTTCCTAATTTAGGGTAAAGGGAAAAACTCCAACTATGATCGACCTTCTAATTTGTAGATTTTTTAAATTTTTTAAATTTTTTTACTTAAAAACTCTTTTACATGCATAACATTATAGTTGAAGCTTGATTTAATTACAAAAATTATTTGTGGCGTATCTACTTATTTTTTATTTCTAAATTAAAAAAAAATTTAAACAATTACACGTGATAGAAAAAAAAAAATTATAGTTTAGACTCCAAAAAGACTCAAATATCTGAGTCATTAATTTGAGAGAGCATAATGTATTAACAATATTACGAGGCTCAGAAAGAAATAAACGCCCTCTTCTTCTTTTTTTCCTTCTAAATCTCATGCTAATTAAAACCAACAATTTTTTTTTAAAGGATTTGAAACTCAATATTTATAAAATGAAAATAGAAAGGGAAAAATTGTAATCATTTTCGGTATCTAATTAATGAAGTAATCTTACAATCTGAAGGATTAAGGGCTTGCATAGCCCTTATTAACCAAAATTAAAGATTTGGCCCACTTGTCTTTGGGCTTCTTAGCCTGATCTAACACTTGGACAAAAATTAATAATCGCTAATTCACCCAGCAAATTATAGAAAGAATATGACTACAATCTTTATTTCTACATCAATGTTCATTTAATTTTCAATATAGTAGGACCAATCGGTTGCATCATTTTAGTCCTGAAAGATCAAAACAAATTAACAATGATGCAAAATGTAAATCCAGTCTAAGCTCGCTCCGCATGAAATATATAGTGAACATACAAACAGTGGGACAGTTTACAATTACATACCACTTTTTTTTGTGGCTCTCAGAGTTTTAGTTGCTTGGTTCTTAAGGAACTAATGCACTTCGTTCCACCAAGAGAACTAACCCATAAAAGATGACAGAAAATGTAATTTGCAAATAAATTATGCAATCCATGAGCATTCGAGAATTCGATGATACATTCAAACGAGAATTGGTGATACCGTGAAAAAAGGTTACATACAGCGTGTGAAAAAGGTTTGCCCCACATAACCACCAGCCATAGCCCTTCTAACATTAGACTCAAACATCTTTGGGTTCTCTCTCAACACAGCAGCAGCATCATGATTGAGAGGATCCTCATAATTAGGTTCCTGCACACAAAATTGAAGAACAAAATGAACACATTTAGTGTCAAAAAAATAAAATCACACATAATACACAAGAATGTCACAATCCTTCAGCAATACCGTGAAAAGATGATACAATCCATAGATGACGGTGTTTATATTGAGAACAGGTTTCCAATCTTCTCGTAAGATGTTGAGGCAGACATTTCCTTCCAAGTCAATATTAGGATGGTAGACCTGCAAATAGAACCTACAGTGTGAGAAGAACCAAAATACTGCAAACATAATTGTATAAAAATAAAAGTTAAAAAAAGGTTACTAAATGAGAATGGAAAGGATGAAGGTGTCCTTCCATACCTTGGTCTTGCACTTAACTTTTGGCGCTTCATGTGGATAGATGGGAGATACTTGGAAGGTAAACAAAAATGTTCCACCTCTGTAACCAAAAGGGAAAAAGAAAAGATTAAGCAACTCAGGAACATCTGGGAAGTGTGTTTGGAGGGTGGACTGAAAGGGGGAGAAAATAGATTTAATGATTTTGCCTTTTAGTAATAGAAGAGACATGGTAAAGAAACATATCTGCCTTCACCAAAAGCGTCACATATCAACCTTCTTTATACAGCATTACTACATGTTTGAATGATCTATGTGGACAACAGAGGAAAAATCCTTACAAGTAATATCCTTCATCAGGGTCGAATTGAAACTTCAAAGTTCATCAGATCATCCTTGCCATTGGGAAATGATATGGTACAAGATTTGGGCAGATTTAGCTCACTTATATCTGCAAGACATGAAAATCCAATATGATAGCAAACTCCTTTGACAGAATTTTTCGTACACACGAGGAAGATGAGGTGATTTGAGTATAAAACATAATTTATGGAGAAGTTGTGATTGGCATTCCCATACAGAGCAGTTTCAAAAGTTTTGGATTTGATACAGGATATCAGTTTCCACAATTAATCATGCATAAAAAAATATGCAGAAGTTAGAATATATGTTGCCTGTGTGCAATCCCCCCCCTGCCCCTCTCTCTTCCAGGAGAATAAAAAAACAGGGAAAATGGTTCTCCCCACTTCAAAAAAAAAAGGCCTACTATTGAAGTATGGGGCCCATTGTTATTAGTTAGTTAACAGCAAGAAACACCACATTGACCTAAAAACTCTCATTGCTTACTTAATTCATTAAGGACCATGCTTCAAGCAGATGTAATAAGGGAAACCCAAAGAACCATGATACAGTCAGCTAAATTTGACATATGAAAGGTTTTAAAGTTTTTTACATCTCTTCTAAGACTATGATCTCAAGCCACCATAAACCAAGATATCATAATATGTGTTCTACTCAAAGATGCTTGAGGCAAAATTGATAATATGCTTAGAAATTGATACCAACTTAACTGACATGAAAATCTCAAAAACCATGATTTGAATAAATTCATTACACAATGAACAGTCGTCAATGACAAGACCTCGATTCTCCATCCTCTTCAGACTTGCTAAATTTCCAGACCAGGATTTTCACAACATTATATGACCTTGGAAAATGCATCCTCCAAATGCTGTTACAAGCTTAAAAGGGATTTATGGTTTAAAGCCTGCTGTATCAAATTGTCCTTAAAACAAGACCATTCGTATCTACCACGAAATAGACTTCTCTCTCTCTCATTTGCCTATATACTTCCAACAAAAGAGAAGTAAATGAGATTTACCATATAAGTACCAGGACAAGCCTATAAAGCACTACTTATTGCTCCTGAACACAGCACTCCTACTTTACATAATGAGATCTGATCATCACGGAATCTTTTTGAAGACAATAATGGTATGAAGGAGAAGAACCCTTCCAATTCAGCCACTAGTATAAATATACTGTTATCCCACTTCACTATCAGAACTACCTGAGATGTGTGATAACATGCACTAGAATGACCTCAGATGGTGCAGGTCCTATAACCTCATGTGTAATGAAAGATCTTCAGCCTATTTACACCTAGCCTCTTAAGCTCACAATTGAAACAGGAATCCCAAACTACTTTTCTAAATCATCTTACAACTTTCAACAAAGGCCTAGATTAACTCAAACATTCACCAAAGGACCCTTTATTAGGGTTTCCAATAAGTCACTCCACTTCTTCAAGTCATCTATTTCCACATTGTAGCAACCCACCCTCCCCCCCCCCCCCCCAAAAAAAAAAAAAAAAGTCTCCTGAAACCTGAACATTCAAAAAAACAACCACTAGTCATGAAAAAAAAAGATAAGAAAGGAAATCTTCTATCACTAAATAAAAGAAAGAGACCTTTGTGAAGACGCAGCTCTCCAGCACTTTGCTTCTTAATGGGTGCTCCGCCACTTGCATTCTCAGCAAGTTCTCTCTGCTTTTCCTTTACTTTGAATAGTCTAATCATACTCCTAGAAGAAAAGATTATCTTCAGCATAAATGCACGTGAATAATGCAGCAGAAAAACAAATAACAACATTGTAAAAAGTACTTTATTTAGAATATAGTACATCTGCACTCTTTGAAAGAGAATAGCAAGTCAATTTTGAAACACAAATAAGCAGATATTAAAAAGAAAATGGCTTTGCAGAGGAAACAAGATGATAAATCTACCTCCTTTAAAATGCAGTTTTTTTTAATGGTTTTACAGCATAAGAAGAATTAACACCTAGCAGAACAGAACTGCCGAACTTTGAAAGAACATATACATTTCATTTCTAACAAGGAATACTTGGTTTCTTTCTGCATGCATAACATGAAAACCCCAATAGAAATCTTAGCATTTTTAGGGTAGCTAAAACTTAACTGGAGAAATTAACTAGTTGTTTTTCCAGACCAATTGTCATTTCAGCATTCTCTTATTACCTTAAGTTCCCAGATTCTAACATATACTGTTAGCAGATTAGTATAACAATCTCTGAAGGTAGGACTATGACAGATTCAAATATTGCAGTACCGTAGAAAAGGGTTTTATTACCTAAACCAATTTACTGGCTGAATGAATGGATGACAACATAATCTTAGGGAAAAATCCTCAACTTTCCCTACCAAATTATACAGACTTAATCACGAATTAATTTTCATGTATAGATCATGTTTGAAAAAGGCATTTAAAGGGTTAAACAATTTGCTAATACCATTTTTATTACCAAAAAAATTAAGCAAGAAACCCTAAAAAGGATCCCTAATTTTAATCATCGGATAGGAAGGGGAGAATGAAAAATTAAGGAATCTGAAGTCCTGAATCAGGTTGAATTATTGAATTATGAGATTACAAACAAATCAAATCTGAAACGAATAAGGAAATTAATAATTAGCCATAGTATAGTAATAAAAATATAAAAACGAAAAGGACTTATAAGCAGAAAAACCTGCTTGAGAAAAAGTCGGCGGAGATAAACAGGGAGATAGATGCCAACAGTGATCGGAGGGTCACGGAGCTGTGCAGAAGTAAGCACTTAGCTTTGCTTTTATTTCGATTTCGATAGAGAAAGGGATATAGATTTTGCTGACAAATAATGTTTGCTTTTTCCATACGCTGAATGAATTATATATTTTCACTTTTTTATACTTTTTTATATTATATAAGAAAGATAGGAGAAGCTGTATTTGCAGCCTTTGAAGCAAACCACGCTGGTATCCAATTCAATGATGAAGTTCACAAGGCCCAAATAGTGGCGAAGAAAAGGCCATCGATTAGGCCCAAATTTATCTTCTAAGTGTTTGAAGCAAACTACGCCTCCTTTTATAACCATTAATCCAACCACCATTGCTTTCAAAGTTGAAATCGGCTGCCAAAGTGAGTTAGTTGGCATTGTAAGAAGCGTTTCATTTTATGGCTAGATCAAAGGTTCTAGCTTCTCAGTCTCTACTTGGAGTGAGAGATAAACCTTTAACTCTCTAATTTTTTAAACAATTCAGATCGAATTGAAAATTATATAATAAGAATTAGTTAAATAACAACTATTTATTTTACATAAAAGAGCATGAAATGCATGATTTAAGAACGTGATTATGATGCCATCTCATGTTACTATAGACAAATGATTGTGACAATGTGATAATAATGGTTAAGCTTGTTTCTGTCATCACAATGTGATAATAAGGTTTTACTTTAGCATTATTGTTTTTAACTATCTTTATTAAAATACAATAAATATAATCATTGAAAATTATGCTTTTTAAAAATATAATATTAAAAATATTGCCAACTATTACAATAAAATACTATAAAACATTTTGTATATATTACTTTAATAAGTGCCATAATTAGAAAAACCCAAATTATTATTTTGTATAAAAGCTATTTTTATTTTATTATTTTTTATTAATAAATTTTTAATAATAAACTTATTTACTATTTTGATTTTAAAGATTATATTATTTTTATTTTGGTCATTGAGAAATTATTTTTCCAACTAAATCATCCTAAATTCAATTGTCTCTTTTTAATCATTCAATGTTTAATTTTTTTTCAATCAATCAAAAATTATTAAATTTAGATAAAACACAACATACTTAGTTGAAATGGTTAAGAATGTATGAAAAGTACTTTATGATCTATGAAAAAAATTATTTTTTGAAAAATTAAAATTCGATTTTAATATTTAAAATTAAAGAAATAACTTTGTCTAATTATTAAATCAATATTCAAACTGTTTTTTCTTTCATGTATTAAAATTAATTTTTTTATCATCACTTAAAAAATATGTTAGCTTAATTTCATTAGTTTTTATTTTATTTTAATAATTTTTACTTGATGAAGAACTTATTTAAAATAATATAATCATAGGACTAAAAATATATATATATAAATGAATTTCTTCTTCCAAAAGTGGGCAAGAGAAATAAAGAGAATTTCATCTTCCCTTCTTATATTTTTATATATAATTCCAATTCATAAAATATAGACATAGAGTCTTGCAACAATTCCTCACTCTCTTATTCATTTGTAACAAGATGTTTTCTTTGTGCGGGAATTACCAAAAAAAAAAGAAAGGAAAAAGAAGGTTTTTATTGGAGGGACTGCTCCTTTCCTCAACTGGAGCGGATCTTGCAAAAAAGGGGCGGTCTTTATCCTCAATCCAAATTAAACAAAGTAACAGCACAGTAAACATAAATAAATTTTAAAAATATTAATAATGTTTCTTCTCCAAATCAGAAGCTGAGTTGAATGTCACGCCTTCATACATCACATCGACGAGCGTATTTATATTAAGAAGGTCAGAGCCACAAAAACGACACAAAAGCCAAACGGAGGGATGTAATAGCTTCCATTAGCTCATCCAATCGTACAGGCTTTGTCATCTATTGGACATGAGTGTATTTATATTAACAAGGTCAGAGCCACAAAAACGACACAAGAGCCGAACGAAGGGATGTAATAGATTCCATTAGCTCATCCAATCGTACAGGCTTTGTCCTCTATTGGATATTATCGCTAATGCTCTAAGCACACAAAATTTCCATTTCCCAGCCACCTCTAATATCCTTCCGTTTGTGGGTTGCTTATCTGTCTTACTCAGTGTCTGAAATCATTTAAGAAATAAGAACGATGGGCATTGTTAGGGACGACTTATAACTCACGTCTCAAACTGTCAAATTTATCGCTGGAGATTACTCAGAAATTTCGGTACCGATTACTCTGTTTACCAAACTACTAGTAATGGCTTGAGATAAGAGGCATTAGCATTTAGCCGAATAGTTCTAGTGCAAGTGGGGGAGTTTATGATTGATAGCAGCTAGCAGGTAAACTTTTCCAATTTCCGTTCCGTGAGAAAGTAAATTCTTTTCCTATAAAGAAAGTAGCAGAAAGATGAATTGTGTAAATCTTGGTACATGTGCTCAAACCCGGTCTGTGTTATACCAAGGGGGTAGATACAGATCCCCAACTCTTAACATCTTTCATTGTTTGAGAAAGGTGCCAATTTCCCTCATTACTGTTAAACGGAGACGACAACCCATATCTTCTTTCTCGGCTCTCTGCGTTTCTGCGGTGCTCACCAAAGAAGAGGCAGTCAAAGATGAAGAGGAAGAAAAACCCACCTTTAATTTCAAGACCTACATCGTCCAAAAGGCTAATACTGTGAATCAAGCCTTAGACGCAGTTGTTACCCTCAGAGAACCCCAGAAGATCCACGAGGCCATGAGATACTCACTCCTTGCTGGTGGCAAGCGCGTCCGCCCAGTCCTCTGTATTGCTGCATGTGAGCTCGTTGGTGGTCACGAATCTATGGCTATGCCTGCTGCATGTGCTGTGGAGATGATTCATACTATGTCTCTGATCCACGACGATCTACCCTGTATGGATAATGATGATCTACGGCGAGGAAAACCCACGAATCACAAGGTTTTTGGTGAAGATGTTGCAGTGCTAGCTGGCGATGCTCTTCTATCCTATGCATTTGAGCACATAGCAGTGTCCACTGTGGGTGTCTCGGCCGCAAGGATTGTCCGCGCAATTGGTGAGTTAGCGAAGTCGATTGGTTCTGAAGGCCTCGTTGCTGGGCAAGTTGTGGATATATGTTCTGAAGGATTATCCAATGTGGGATTGGAACAATTAGAATTTATTCATGTCCACAAGACTGCTGCATTGCTGGAAGGATCAGTTGTCCTGGGGGCGATTTTGGGAGGTGGGTCAAATGAGGAAGTTGAGAAATTAAGGAAATTCGCAAGATATATAGGATTGTTGTTTCAAGTTGTGGATGATATTCTTGACGTTACCAAATCGTCCGAGGAATTGGGAAAGACAGCAGGTAAAGACTTGGTTGCTGATAAAGTTACATATCCGAAACTTTTGGGGATTGAGAAATCCAGGGAGTTTGCCGAGAAACTGAACAAGGACGCCCAGGATCAGCTTTCTGGTTTTGATCAAGAGAAGGCAGCTCCATTAATAGCTTTGGCAAATTACATTGGACACAGGCAAAACTAGATTGACTGAAGTATCAAATTCTGAAATTAGTTGAAGAAGTTCAGTGCATATAAAGTTCAAATTTTGCAATGTTCTCAAGGGAGCGGATCAGATAATTCTGTTTATAAGGCTATGCCCCCTCGTGCTACAGCCTTTGTTCAGTTTAATGCATTGGGTAAACCTGTTCTTTTTTTTCTTTATTGTTTGCTTTTGAATTTCTTCATATGACATTCTGGTCTGTACTGAATCCACTTAAGTAATTTATAGTTTGAAATCAGCTGCATTCAATAGAATAAAGCATTTATTTGAATCATTGGAGTGGCTCAAAAGCCACACGTTTAGAAGGATCCAGTAGGTTGTGTAAGTAGCCTATATATGCTCATGCAGTTGATGAATCTTCTTTATGCTATTCACTCGTGTTATATTGCTCCGTGATGGTAGAGGATATTAAATTATCACAATAATCATACTGCTGGTTCCGAAGCGTGAGTTAACTTCCCCTGCCATACGTGGTAGATTTATATATCTACACTTGTACAGCCTGTATTCAATTTTGTTGAAACAGTGAAGTACTTCATAGGAAACACAGGGTATTTCAAATCAGTAGGGTATGCATTGTTTAATGCTTAGATATAAATTGATCAAGAAATGACAGAGAGGGTGAAGTTGGTCTGGTCAAGGCTTTCTAAAAATAATCTTCCTCACGCAGGTTTTTCTTTTCATTTGCTTCAAGCTGTATTTCATTGAACAGATATGTTTGTGACTGATTCATTTGTTAAGTTGTGCTGAAGGCTGAAGCTTCACCGTTTGTCTGGCTCAATGGTTGATCATTCACTATTTAATTTGCGTTTTGGACTGCTGTATCATGCATAACCTCTGTTTATATGATAACAAGGAAAGAAAAGAGACTATTCTCTAATTCTTTGGCAGATTTCTTATTTTAAGTTCTCTATGTCTCCCAATTACTTCCAGTCTGATGGTCACTCAAAGGCTCCTTTATAGGGGCTTGGCAGATTGGGGATTGAACAAATTTATCAAAATAAACTTTCCTTTGGTCCAACCAATCTGTCTATGCTATTATTCTCCAACAGCTTAAACTAATAACCGACTAATAATTTTACAATGCAATACAATTGTCCATGAATGGGATATTTTAATTAATATTTAATTTTCTTATTCCAAGTGCTTGATGAAAATAATTTTATTTGGAGATGCTGTATCTCTATTATAATGATTGAACCTTTGAACCAATTTTGATTCTCCAATTAGAGTTGAATTGTGCCCTTTTTTATTTTTGTTAATCCATCAAGGTGTCAACTATCAAGGGGCATTGTGGTCATTATGACAAACATCTTAGACTTTTCCGCCCTTCTGTCTCATATTTCTGTCTTTTACCCTATATAGTATAACCTAGAGTCTGGACTAGAAAAACGAAAAATCAACGACACGCGTAGTCGCATGGTTTGAACTTGAAGCTTGGAAAAACTGGGAGTGGACCAAACAAAATTGACCACAAATGCTCAGTGCTCATTTCCTTACTGTTTCTCTCTGTCTTCCTCCACATCTTCTGCAAGCTTGTGTTCTCATAGGCGATGTCGTTTTTAATTCTTGGCGAAAATTGTAGTGTCGTTTAGCATCACTACCTGGGGCTTATCAAGATCTTGGCTCTCAGGCTTGATTTCTGGGTTGGTGGGTTTTGCTGGAGTTTGAGGATATTTGCTAGTTACGGAGGAGCTGAAGTGAGATAAACCATCTTCACGTTGCGATTTCAGCTGAATTTCAGGTACCCAAAAGGCCAAGACTTATATAGGGAAAGAAATTAGAAATCATATAATCAGGAAAGATTTCAACTTTATTTTGCTTTCTTAGTATTTATTTGTTCCTTATTTGTCTTCCAAATTTCTGTTGGGTTCTTAATTAGATCTTAGACCGATTGAAAACATTATAGTCTAGTCTCAGCATTCAAGCTCGTAACCGAGTTAAGTCGGCTTACTTTTGTGAAATAAAGAATATCTGTCTTCGAGAATTGTACCATGGATACTTGAATTAAAACCATTTAGATTTGAGAATATTTCGTATTTTTTAAGATTGGGGACGAGAGAGAGTGTGTGAGAGAAAGAGAAAGAATCCTGAACCAATCATCTTGTACTCTAAATTCAGGATGATAAAGATCATATAAAAATTAGAATTTTTATCATGTTGGTTGCTCTACCTATTATTTTGACCAAAACCTGAAGTGATGGGAGGACAATCCAGCAAGACCAGGGGTAGTGATGTCCCACAAAACCCCAAAATGGATACCAATTCCAAGTACACCTTAGATTTGAGCTCTTATGAGGCCGCATGTAAGCATGATCCGGACTTGCAAACCTTCGATGCTACCATCCTAGAGCACACCAATAGAGCTATCGGCTCCCTCGCAACAGGGGTTGATGTACGGTCTCTATCTCTTGACTCACTTAGAGAGGTCACTGATAGTCTACTTGAAATGAACCAGGAAGTGGTCAAAGTCATTTTAGAATGCAAGAAAGATATATGGAACAATCAGGAGTTGTTCTCCTTGGTGGAGGATTACTTTGAATTTAGCATCCACACGTTGGACTTCTGTACTGCTCTTGACAAATGCTTGAGGCGAACACGTGACAACCAATTGTTCATTCAAATTGCACTTAAGTACTTTGAGGAAGAAGTTGAAATTGCCACTGAAGGGACAAGGTATTCAAAGACATTGCAAGAATTAAAGAGATATAAAGAGGCTGGAGATCCTTTTACCGAAGAGTTTTTTGTATTATTCCAATCAGTTTATAAACAGCAGGTAGGAATGTTGGAGAAATTGCAACTTAGAAAGAGAAAGCTTGATAAGAAAATGAAGTCCCTTAAGACTTGGAGAAGGGTGTCAAATGTTATTTTTGTTGCTGCTTTTGCGTCAGTTTTGATTTTTTCAGTGGTGGCGGCTGCAATTTCTGCACCACCTGTTGTAATAGCTCTGGCCGGAGCACTGGCTGTCCCTTTAGGTTCAGTGGGAAAATGGTGTAACTCACTCTGGAAGAGCTATGAGAATGCTGTGAGAGGGCAAAGAGAAGTCATCAGCTCAATGCAAGTTGGCACTTATGTTACATTAAAAGACTTGGATAGCCTTAGGGTGCTTGTCAACAAATTGGAAATCGAGATTGGGTCACTATTACAAAATGCTGATTTTGCTCTTAGAGAAGAGGGGGCTGTAAAGTTTGCGATGGATGAGATCAAGAAGAAGCTGGAGGTGTTTACAGAGACCATTGAGAATTTAAGTCAACATGCTGATAAGTTTAGTCGGGATGTGAGGAGGGCAAGAACAGTAGTTGTTCGGAGGATAATGAAGCATCCCACAACTGAATCCTTTTGAATGTTTAGTATGTCTAGTGATACCTGAAGAGTATTATTTGTTTATGTGAATTTCATGCAGCAATTAAAGAAGTCTAACCGGCAGCAAAGGTTAATGGACCTTTCTGAGGCCCGTGATCTTGTGGAGGACAATTAGGCATTCCAACAATTGAAGCCTTTTACAGATTACTGTTCTTGTTGATATATAATATGAATTCTGGCAACAAATCTTGTTTGATAGACTCTAATGAGGTCATTATAAAAGATATTGAACGATAAACTTTGCTACATATCAGGTGTATTCACTGAGAGATTCTTGGCAATAATTTTGAAAGTAAACAATAACTGTCTTCTGGGTATTATCCATTATCATCAATGATCTCCTTTTGGATTCATGGTCACTGGGATTAGATTTAAGTTTATGTTGCTTTCATCCCAATGTGTTTAAAGTAGTAAGACACTGTAAGCAGTGGAAGCTGATCATTAAGATAATGGATGGCAGAAAATAATCTTTTTGGAGGCATTTCAGTTAGTTGTGTTTAAGGCTTCCTGTACCTGATCCAGATTTTTAGGATTAACTCTTGTTTTTATTTTTATTTTTATGAATAAGCTTATTCCATACATACTTGCATACATATATACTCTCAATCATGCATGCAACTTTCATGTACTTGACTTTGACATCATAGTATATATTGTTCCTATAAATTGTGGAAGCATTTGAAAATGATGCTTATTTGATAAGTCGAAAAGGGAGTCTGTTTGTAAAGGGTATAGCCTTGTTTGGCACTCGACCTTCTCTTCGTGCTCAGGGTGGAGTTCCCCTCGGTTTATGTCCCTGGTTCTATCTCTCAAAAGTAGTCGTGGAAATAATGAGGAAGGGAAACACAAGCGTACACGTACTAGAAACCTTAATAATATATAGGACTACTTAATTTTGTTCCCTTACGATTCAATTGTCTTTGTCTGGTCGTTTGTAACACTATATTTTTTATTCTTTACGTCATGCATCCTAAGATTTTTAAACTTTTCATAGCATGCCAAATTGCACACATATTTATAGAGGGGGAAACTTGTGATTCTTATCCATTAGTGCGAAAATCCGAGATCTAAACCATACTTATAAACAAAACATTTGATTAACCAGCTCATGGGCATGACTTGGTGCTGAGTCAATTTACATGCAACAGAAACAGATGCAGAGGTAAATGGGGTCTGTATCTTGGATAATATATGTTTTATTGTATTTACATGCGACAAAATAGAGAATAAAATTAAGAGCAGCAAGTCGCGCAATTGTAGGGCAATAATGCCATAGAATAGAATATCAGATATATAGAAGGGAGGTGCAATTTTCAATAAGAAAAGCAGAGGTTCCATGTATTTTGTCCTTCGTTTGGGTCACCGAAATTCATAAACAAAAGATTATGAAATCAGGTTAGATTCTCTAAAATGTGGGGTTCAGCTTCACTTGTCTCCAAAATTTATTTACTTTTACCATCAAGATTTGCATAATTGTATGTATGATAAGAGAAACTTTAATTGATTAAAAGTTCTCGTACGAGTAAGATTTTCCTATATAATGAAATGATATTTTTCTTTTCTTTTTTAAATGAAATTATGAATGAATTAAAATGATATATTTTGATTTTAAGTACATATTTTGTGATTTTGATTCTAAAACTAATTGTTTGAAAATAAAATATTAACAAACCTATGGAATATGTGTTGATGTTTTAAAGGATAACAAACCTCACTATTTCAATGAAAATTGAAAATGATCACCAAGAGTTTGTTCATAGTCAACTAATATTAATTTAAACATGCATATATGTGGCACCTGACTATATAATAAGTTATTGAATTTATTTTCAATGTACAAAAATTGATTTATTTTATTATAAAAAAAGAACGTGTTCTTTTCTCTTAAAAAATGCTGTGAGAAAAAAAAATCAAACTACTAAATACAAATCATTTAGATCTCATGGCTATTTATATATTGACAAAAGGTGAATAATCTTTTAAGAATATTAAGATTTGTATCTAGTTTTATCTATTCATATTTGAGGTTGCTATATATGACAAAATAGGAATTTTGGATGATCAATTTGAGGATTTTATCATTAATAAAATAATCAATATTAAAAATTTGTGAAAATGCTATGTTCATATCCTGATAATAAATTTTAAAAAATGTGATTCACATAATATTTATTATTGAATGAGTTCCGTGTACATATTTACTCTTTTTATTTAATTTAATTGGATAATTAAAGGTGTTAATTAATTTAATTAGTAAAATCGTTCTACATGTGATTAATTTTTGCTTTCACTTAAATCGGGATTCATAGAGAATGAGAGAAATATAAGATTCAATGGCCGCCGTTCAACAAAAAGAACAAAAGTGTGTGGGCTTGCACCTATAACCGGTCGGTGGTGAACTGGTGGAGGCCTCATCCAAATTCTGAATGAAAATCAAATTACTTAATTAGTTACGTGGAAAAATATGGAAAATTAGCCAATTTTAATTTCCATGTTTTTATTTTGCAAGTAATTAAATTTCTAAGGGAAAATTTCGTAAATGGCAACTAACTATATGTGGCGACACGTTTGCGTAAACGCAATCAAACTTTCTACGTTTATTGTTAGCTGTCAAATTCCAATTTTCTCGTTGTTTTACCAAACCAAATACCATTACAGGTTTAAAGCAAACAAGAAAAGAGAAGGAGATTGCCATATTCCTATGTAGCCGTCACTATTATAAACTGTGACTACTTGGATAACGACCGGACTAGTCTGTTCCACGTGTTAAAATTCTACCCCTCCATGCTCACCACCAAGAACTCAACTAACTTTATTCATATGAACCAACGGTAATGATGGACTTCGTCTTTATGACCTATCCAACCACGTGTACGGTGATTACCATTTTATCCCTCGTGAACCCGTCTTTCAATTTCACGCGAGATTTAATGCCCTTAGGAATATCTCTATGCTGGAATATTCGTAAGCGTGGGGCAGCAATCAATTTTCGCTTCTCAAACTTCTCGTTCTAATCTCAAAATATCGCGTCTTTTTGAGAGAGTTTGTCCAATCACTGATCTCCTTCCTCTATTGTGGGACAATAAATAGCGAGGTCCAAAACACTTCCGTTGCTTCAAGCGACTAACTTCGCCGTGAAATTAACTCAGTGCGTATCTTTCTTTCTATTCTGTTCATCAATGGCGTTCAAGAAAACCCTAGCTGAACGCCTATTCAATATAACCAAATCAACGCAGAGGCGGACGAACAGCAGGATTTCGTCGTCATCAGTTCAAAACCGTATTCCTCCGAGTACTAGTAAGCCTAGCATTGCTCCTGATCCCGGAGAAAATGGAATTTTCCGGAGATTCCTTCACAAGAGGGCGATGTTACCGTCGGAGGTCCGTTCTCTTCCAGTCCGGGAAAACCTCATTGAGAAGCTGAGAGGGATAGACATTGCCAGGAGTCGGGTTCGTTTGGACGGACTGAGTCCGCCGGATGAGAAATCGAATGTGACGCAGGGTTTGACGATTCAGGACGCCAGGAAATTGCTGACGGTGGCGCAGTTGGAATTAGTGAAATCGAGGCTGAAGGAGATCCAAAAGAGCTGTATACCGTACTCGGAATTTTTTCGTATATGCAATGAGAGTTGCTCGGATCCGGATCAAGCTGTAAAGATTGCAAAGACGCTTGATGAGTCTGCAACCGTTATTATCTTGGGAAACGTCGTGTTTCTCAGACCTGATCAGGTAACTTTTGCAATTTCTCCTTACTTCTTTAATTTTTCTTTATTCCTATAGTTAAATATATTTATCTATTTTTTATTTTGGAGTTTCTACAGAAAAACATGGACCTGAACAGAAATAGGATTCAGATACTTTGGATTTACGAAAATTTCTAATTAAATTTTTACACTCTTTGATTTGGAGAAGACTACCGAGAACTGATAAAAATTTTATGATTATTTCGACAGGAAATTGAAACTTTGTTGTTTCGCCAGATCTTAAACGTGTAAAGGATTCAACTTTGCTAAGGGCTTTTGAAGGACCGTAAAAGCCCTTTACTTTCTTCGGGGAACAAAGATTGAAACACAAAATTTTTCAGTTTTGATCCAAAGACGAAATTTTTATTTTTGGCAACAAGAAAGATTGAAATATAAATTAGAAACTAGATCTTTATTGCGGGTCTTTTTTTCCCTTAAAATTGATTTTTGTGATTATTCCTCAAAAAATGTGATTTTTTTTTTTCTAAAAGTATTTTATTTTATCGAACTGTCATATTCTGGGAGTTGAAGATTGGAGATTCCAGGATTTGAGTCATTAGGTAGGATCAGTATAGTTTTCTAGCATTTTAGGAATAAAATTAATTATTATATGGGTTGTTATGTGTTAAAGGATGTGTAGAAACCCCATTTCATCTCTGTTTTTGGAGTGAAAACCTTTCTTTTTCAACTAATTCTTCTCTTTGTTTTGATACTAGTGCATTTCAGCTATCATAGTGGAACTTAGACAGGAAAATTGTGAACCAATTCCTCCATTATTGTTGGATTTTTGTTTTCTTTCGAAAAACAGAACTTGCTGAAAAAAAAAATGAAAAAAAAGCGTTTTGGTTTGGATGTTGATTTAGTTACCAATTGTAGAATCCCGAATTTTGTTTTTCATAAAGTGAGAATGGTAAGGTTGAGTCATACTTTACCAAACATTCAACAATTTTTTATTACAGATAGCAAAAGCAATCCAGGGCTTACTTCCTGTGCATGGAGCCAAGCCATCCGGCCAAAGAATAGCAGAACTAGAAGAGATGGAGAAACAGAAGGCAGCCATAGACACAAAGGCTGATTCCTTGGTGCGTCGTGAGCTTTGGTGCGGGCTGGGCCTTCTGGTTACTCAAACAGCCGCATTCATGAGGCTTACATTTTGGGAGCTGACATGGGATGTGATGGAGCCTATATGCTTCTATGTCACATCAATGTATTTCATGGCTGGCTATGCCTTCTTCCTCAGAACCTCAAAAGAGCCTTCTTTTGAAGGATTCTATGAAAGTCGTTTCAGCGCCAAGCAGAAGAGACTTATGAAGCTTCACAATTTTGACATTGAAAGGTACAATGAGCTCAGAAAAGCTTGTTATCGCTACTCATTGGACCCAGATGATTCAGCTGTGTCAACCTTGGATGATTCTGCTCTAAATCATAATTAGTTGTACTGTAGAATTGAATACACAGTTTTAATTATACACTGACATAAAAAAAAAACGGCTTTATGTAAAATGTGGGGAGTACTATCTTTCATATCAAGAAAGATTTAAAAATAATGGACTTTAGCTGGAGGCCAATACCTCAAAATAATGATCAAATCTTATGCATTCATTTCTGATTCTTAGGGAATGCCATATGGCTAAGTCTATACTTCCATGAGTTGAGTCGGTAATACTAGCTAGTAGGCTAGTAGCTACAGCATTGTCATCCAATTAAATAGTCCAAAATGTACCTACAAAGACAGCTGTAATGGCAAATTAATGTCCTGCTTAATGACAAACTATCGGAGCAAAAGATCTCCAGAAAGGAACCCACCAAAAAAGGGTTGGGTTGGATGGATGGAACTATTTTATATCACAACAACTTTATACAAATCCAGTGTCAAGTTATCTACGGAAAGAGCTCACTAACCAGAACATGTTATTATTGGAAATCTAGTAGCTTTAATGAAAAGTTAGAACGCCTGACAACAAATTAATAAGGGTTTTTTTTTTTTTTTTTTCCTTCTATCTTTGGGGGGAGGGAAAAAAAGAGGTGTTTTTCTAACTACAAATTAACAAAGTTTTGTAACTGTAATATGACACGTAATTTGGAAAAAAGACTTAAGAAGAGAGATTTGAATCTTATCTTAGACCTCAAGATGAAAAATTCACCAGTGGTAAAAGAAAAAGAACAATAGCTTATTTAAGAAAAAATAAAATAATTATTTTCTTTAACAATAATTAGATTTTGAACTGGGCCTGGTAATTTGATCGGGTAAGCCCTAGATTTTGAAGCCCACGAATGTTGTGTTTATTAATTCAGTCCTAACAGAGTTAGAGACGTGGAGAGAGAAAATATCGAAAAACACATGAAATTCTTCTACCTGATTTTCGGTATACTCGACAATTTGAGGACTAGCAGTAGACGGAGACGTAGTTATTGACTTGTTGTGGGGAACCTTACTTGTAATCGTAATCGTTCAGTTTCGTGAATCGTAAGCTGGAATATCTGGGGATGATTATTGTTGATATTGATCTGACCTTTCTATAATTCTGTATTTATTATGTTGGAGAGTTCTATGATCCCCTTGTTTATGGTTAGGACTATAATCTATGCTTTAATTTCATATACCGAGTCTCTCTTTATGTGATCTGATTTTGTTTTTTCCTGAGGATCTTGTTATTAATATTCTGAGGAAACTGTTCTGAATCTGATTTTCCTGTCTGTATATGATCCATGTTTGATATTTATTTTTTAAAGTTTCGATTTTCTTTGTTTTTTTGATGATCATATAAGAGCATTTTTCTGGGTTTCTAAACAGACACGTTATATGTGGTGCTGAGTTTATGAATTTCTTTCTTATTTAATTATTATTTACAGGCATTTGTGTGCTTTTGATGCTGGGGTTTGGAAATGGATAGTGGTATGGAAAAATCAACGAGTTCGGCAACACCGACCCGGTCTTGCTCGGGGAATGGTGACAATGATGCGGGTGATTTTGAATGCAACATTTGCTTGGATTTAGCTCTGGACCCAATTATCACTCTCTGTGGTCACCTCTTCTGTTGGCCATGCTTGTATAGATGGCTCCGTTATCACTCACATTCTCAAGAATGCCCTGTTTGTAAGTCTCTTGTACAGGAGGAGAAATTGGTTCCTCTATATGGAAGGGGGCAAACAAGTGACTGATCCGAGATCAAAATCATATCGTGGAATGGAAATTCCTAACCGCCCGGCTGGACAGAGACCTCAAACAGCTCCTCCTCCACAACCCAATCAATTTGGCAGTTCTGGGTTTGGACTAATTGGTCTAATCCCATCTCTGTTTAACATTCAATTCCATGGGTTCCCCGATGCCACTGTGTATGGAACAACTTCTGGTTTTCCATATGGATTTAATACATTTCACGGAGGGCATGCTCATGGTATTGGTATCCCTCAATCAACCCAGGGAGGGCAGCAGAATGCTGATAATGTGTTGAAGAATGTACTTTTGTTAATTGGAATATTTATCATCCTTGCGCTAATTTGTTGGTAAATTATTTTTCTGGAACATTTGAGCTCATAATGTTTCCCTATACTTATTGTCAGTTGTCAAGTGTGTAAATGCCTTAGCTGCCTTCAAGAAACATTATGCTTGAGAATGTTGACTGTATCCTAGTAGTCGTCAACTGTAGTAAGCACATGCAGTGACTTGATTGTGGCTCAGATTCTCTCTTTCTCTTCTTTTCTTGTTTCTATGAGTCTGTGCAAAATGTTCTTCCTCTCATGATGATTTTGTGCAGCATTTTAAGGTTATATTATACTTTGTTATTTTAGTATGATCTTAGAGTCTGTCATTCTTTTGAAAACCAAGAACATCAGTAACTTTTGTAAATTAGAGGAAGTTCTCAGTGTGTTTTTACATGGGAACTGCCTGTTTTCTGTATAGTATAATGAATAATTCCCCTCACGGCCTCGCCTCTCTTTCCTCCACTCCTTATCTTACAGTTAGCAGGTGCATACCAAGAGTAGAGTTTCTGGGAACATTGAATTTGATTATATTAATATATAATGCCTGTTGTAAGGCCACATTGAACAGTTAGCAGGTTAGCTAACATTTGGCTTGTCATTGAGGCATGCATAACTTTTTTGCGGCTGATTTTTTGATCAGCATATGAATAATGAATTGGCTGCACAAGAGATATATTCTGATACATAGTATATTTTGCTATTTTGTTTTAGTCATTGCCTGTGAGAGTAACAGTTGTTGGTACTGGTTATTTGTCAATCTTTTTCTATCATTTGTAAAAACGAAAATCATATTACATATGTTATTCTAATCAATGTCTTCTAGGCTGTCCTTGTTACATTTATGGTGCTTGTCGTCGGAACCCATTAGGTATTGCTCCATTGCCACTTTTAGGTCCTAAAATTTGGTAATAGGGCATTACATTCTTGTTTTGGTTCAAAGTTATTAGGCTTTGGTCTGTTTTCCCCGTTCTTCAGGCTTCTAAGATTTCTTAATCTAACTATCCAATCTGGTGAGATAAACATAGGCTACTACAGTCGTACTTGGTGGGAGCAATGTCATCATTTATGTTGACTAGAAGACCCATTACTAAATTCCCATCATTAGATTCAATTTTTGCTGCCACTTGTGTGGAGACTAGTCTAAAATCTGAGGAAATTTCTCACTGGACATGTCCTTGTGTACCATATGGAATTGATGCCATTGACAAGGGAAAGACTATGGACTTGGTCCTTTTTTTATTTTATTATTATTTTAAAATAGAAGGACTTCAATTTAATTATGCATTCATAAAGTGGAGGACTAACTACTAGTATTATTTTGCTGAAACCCCTAACCAAAATATATTAATTTTACTTTTGCAGCAGATCTCTTCTATTTTGTCTTTGCCCACATCACAAGATTGCTAATGATTAGAAAGCGAATAATTTGAAAAAAAGAAAAAGAAGAAAAAAGGTATTTCAATGAATGTTTACTTACTATTCTATAATTGAAAATTTCATAAGATGGGAATACAAAATTGACAACAAAAATAAAAGGGAGAAAAAGATAAATCACAGGCACCCAAATAATTGGTAAGTGGCACATGGGTGTGTGCCAATTTGTATACAATTGCATCATTAAAACCTAATAATAGAAGATGTATTCTCGACTTTTGCTGTTAGAAAGGCAAACAATGTGATAAATGATCAGCATGTGAGGTGCACATGCTGCACCAATATTCAATCATACATACTAAGAAATGGAAATGGCATTTTGGGAAACGTCCAAATATAGTTCTAAAAGAAATACAAATACCCCCATTTGCAAAAGAAAAGGAATTGATACAAAAAAAAATATATATATACATATATCTTATTCAAGCGTTTATCATTTCACTAAGACTACGTCCCACCAATTTTTCTTGTTTAGTTGTTGTCCATGTCAAATTAGTGAAATTAACCATCGAACCTGTAAACCTTTTTTCCGTTTCCATTAAGTTGATCCACCCGGGTGACAAACCTTTGGGTCCCACCTACAGTTTCTCCATGTCAATTCTTGAGGGTCACATACAACCAGCCAATAAATTTAGTGAAAAAACACACACACACACAAAGGATCCTAACACAAATTACGGATACTTAAATTACTGAACTGCTCCCATCAGATATCTTGGATGAGCATAAATAGACACGAGGGACAGTTACCCCTTGCATTAAATGTTTCCCACGATATATTCCCCAATTAAAGGGATTGTTCTGCCTATTTAACCCTAAATTTAGCCTTCCTTTCCTTTCCATATATTGTGATTGTGTTCATTGGGTTAAATAGTAAAATTAATGCAAACTACGAGATTTTAGTAACTAATATTATTATAATTTATTTTTTTTGGGTAAACTATGTCTATAATCATGCACAGTGATTCCCGGTTAATTTATAATAGTAAATGACAAAAAGATTTCCATCCCTTCGGCTTTAAGCAACGCCACGTTTAAATTTAGTAGCACTATGAATTTGATAGATGAAGGTTTCTAATTACTTGTAAGAGAAATAGATAGAAGCTAAGCTAGCTAGAGCTTTCCTTGGAGGTTGATGGCTCAACTTCACCAAGGGAAATGATATAGACCAAACCTCAGGCCTTGTTTGGTGGTTAGAAAACAAGAAAAAAAATACATTACATAGTAATATGATCTGTCTTTCTGTAAATTTTATAGAAATTAGATTAGATGGTCATGATCAAATTTCCTTTCATTTATAATAAAATAAGGGAATACATAAACATAGGGAAATTACGTACAGATTGAGAATGTACAGCTTTTCTTGATTTATTACGGTCCAAAAACAAATAAATTAGACATGCATGTAGTAAATATTATGTGATTTAGCTAATTAGCCGTACATTAATGGAGTATTCACCTTTTGGTAAGTACCACATAGTAAGTAATGCCTGTCAGAGCAAATCTGGATATACCATTTCCGTGTGAATATTTAAACCGATTAACCAACTAACATATTTCATATTTATGATGATATATTCATCTATCTACCAAATACATTCCAATTATGTATGTATCTATGATAATAAAACTTTGCCAATAGAGTATTACCTGGATAATAATCTCAGAATTCTAGAGAGAGAGAGATACAGGGTAGGGGTTTCTTAATTTGGACTTGTTTTTTAGTTTTTAAAATAAAGCAAAATAAATCAATGACATAGTTGAAAATCATTGACTTGGCTTTCAGGCAGCTACTTTGAACCAACGTGGGTTCAAACCCACTCTCTCTCCTTAAATCAAAAGCCCTCTCCCTCTCTTAATTTTCCACATCCAAAACACAGACTATGCATCCATATTCTTTACCCGCATCACCCTTCCTCCTCCTAGTTTTCCTTTTCACTATCACCAATGCCGCTACCACTCTCCGATTCCGGGAAGCCCCAAAATTCTACAACTCACCCAACTGCCCCACCATCAAAGCCAACAACTTTCTTCAAATACAGTCCTCCACCGACAACATGTGTTCGACCGGTGAGGATGAGGCAGTCCACGTGGCAATGACCCTAGACGCTACTTACATCCGTGGGTGCATGGCCGCCATACTTTCCGTCCTACAACACTCCTCTTGTCCAGAAAATGTAATCTTCCATTTTGTCTCCTCCAAATCCTCTTCCTCCGCCACTTTCCTTAACCACACCCTATCAATTTCTTTCCCTTACTTGAAATTCCAAATCTACCCTTTTGACGACACCACCGTCTCCGGCCTCATCTCTACCTCCATTCGCTCCGCCTTGGACTGCCCTCTCAACTACGCCCGTAACTATCTCGCCGATCTCCTCCCTCCGTGTGTCACCAAAGTCGTCTACCTAGACTCCGACTTGGTCCTCGTTGACGACATTGCCAAACTGGCAGCCACTCCACTTGGTCCCCACTCCGTCCTCGCCGCTCCCGAATATTGCAACGCCAATTTCACAAACTATTTCACGCCGACGTTTTGGTCAAATCCGTCTCTATCACTCACCTTCGCGGGCCGGAAGGCTTGTTATTTCAACACCGGGGTTATGGTCATTGATTTGGAGCAATGGCGGGTGGAGGATTATACAACTAAAATTGAGGAATGGATGGAGCTCCAGAAGAGAATGCGGATCTATGAACTGGGTTCTTTGCCGCCGTTTTTGTTGGTTTTCGCCGGGAATATTGCTCCGGTGGATCACAAGTGGAATCAACATGGGCTCGGCGGAGACAATTTTCGTGGGCTTTGTAGAGATTTGCATCCGGGCCCAGTGAGTCTATTGCATTGGAGTGGAAAAGGTAAGCCGTGGGCTCGATTGGATGCCAACCGGCCATGCCCATTGGATGCTTTATGGGCTCCGTATGATCTTTTACAGACACCTTCTGCTCTAGAGTCTTAGATTTGACATCTTAATTCAGAATTCTATTTTTATTTTTATTTTCTGAAATAAAGTTTTTTTTTTTTTTTTAACCTCTGGAATTTTGATGTGTTATAGTCTTATTATTGATGAATGATGATGGAGATGGCGCTGTAGTCTCTCATTTTACTTGTTAATTGCCGGATGTTTTTGATTTTGTCATTTTGATGAGAGGAATTAAGTCGGTGGTCAAGTTGTACATTTTACAGCCAGGTACAGACTGTACTCTGTAGTATAATTTTTCTATTTTTATTCCAATTTTCTGTGCTTATTTTCTTTACCAATCTATATTGTTTGATTTCTGTTTGACAGTAATTAAATTAGTTATGACATCTGTATCAAAGAATTAATAATTAATATAAGAAAACTAAGGGCCAAGAAATTGCATTCTAATCATAATTTTTGAATGAATAGGAAATTTGCTAAGTATGGTTAGATACTATATATATATATATATCACATTATAAAATATAATATAGAAAAAGGCAATATGGTGAATCGAGCAATTTGGGCTAAATCTTGTAATGGAAAGGCATTGCCGACTATAATATGAAAACTGGAAAGGAATAAAGAAAAAGAAACATTATATTGTCCGTCCTGAATTAAAGGTTCTATTATTGTATGGCGAAAGACTAACATTACTTTCCGTGGCTTTTGACCAAATTATGGGTTTTGTTTTATAATTTTTTCGGAAAAAAATAAGTGTCAAATTATATTTAAAAGTAGCAATTTATAAAGAATAGCAAAACTCTGAATTCATTATCATTCAATGATGAAAAATTTATATATAACTAGTGTTTAAGATTATTTTAATTAATAATTTTATTAACAAATTTTTAAGGGTATTATTAGGTATAATAAATATTTTTTTATTATTATAAAATAATAATTCATTAATTGTATGCACTAAAATTATTTACAAACCATTATAATAAATTGTATTAGTTATTTTTATCAAAAAGTTATTATTTCAGCTTTATAAATAAAAAGACAGGTAGATTGTCCTACAAGAAATATCTTGGCCGTGTCAGACTATTAAAAAAAAAATTAATTTTATTAATAATTATCTTATTAAAATATCACCTTTGCTAAAAAGGATACATGATAATTAAAGCCAAAACGTGTGATCATTCATGCCTACCTATAAGAAGAACCCTCTAATTCATTGTACAGCTCATTTATTTTTCCTATTATTATTATTATTATTATTATTAATTTTATTTTTTTCATATTGCTTCAGAATTTTAACTTGTATTTATATAACTCGCTTTTTACTTTACCTAACGATTGTTGATCTCTCTTCTTCTTTTACCTAACATTGAGTGCTAACTTTTCTTTTCTTCTTTCTTTTTTCTTTATCCTTTCTTGTGAGACGGTGATAGGTAATAATTAATTTTCAAATTAAGTTTGGTGGAATAGAACTTAAAATCTCAATTTTGGGGATCACAAGATTTTATAATAACAAAATATTTTCTCATGAGCAAATGTGGACGACATATGTAGCCCAACTAATTTATGTTTCATAAGCAGCCCGATCATAATCCTTTATGTAATTTTTATGCACTGACATAGGTTGAAGACCTAAAGAAAGAAACAAAGAAGGTATAGGAAAACAATGAAGCCCAAATAGCCACCAAGTTTAGTCCAGCAGATCAGGATCATAAAGTTAAATGAATATTGAAAAAATAAAATCAATACAGTAATTAATAATCACTGAAAATAGACTAAGAACAAAACGCCATTAGATAATTATATCTATAACATCACTTCCATCAATCTGCCTCTTAAAATGAGACATATTGATTGATGGGTTTTTACTTGCTTCCTTTTTGCCAACAGTAATCCCCATAAAAATTTAGCAACGGTTCACAGTTCAAACACTGACCTTTGATTAATAGGCACTGAAATGAGCCTACATAAAGTCAGATTCACACAGTACGTAGTACAAAATTAATTAAGTGATTTAAAACCACCTTTAATATAAAACACCTTTACTAGTTTCCACGTATTCTCCATATCGATCTTCATTCAGTGCCCTCCGTAAGTATCTGTAATACACGTACTGCAATATTATCTGTTCAATTATTTATTTGCTTGTTAAGGAGATTACTTTCACTTCTTCTTCTTCTTTTTTTACCCAACAAAAAAATTAAGAAAATTAATTAAAAATGGATTTATATTGTTAAGGATACAAATAAGTCAAGTGCCACACACACTGCTGCATCCAAAAGCCATGGCATGTTGGCTTTAATGCTTTCCCATTCACTACTTCTTACAAGAATACTGCAAGAATTAATCACACAAGTTTTTAATACAAAATTCACATGGATTTAATTTGTTGAGATTTGTTGTGTGTGTGTGTATGTGTTAGAGAGAGAGATGAACCTGGCCAAATAAGTTGCATTGGCCACCAATGCAAAGATGAACATTAGAGGATTCAAGCCCTAAATTAATTAACAAAATGTGTAAATTAATAAATGAATGATCGCAAAATTAATAAACTGCTAGTTAAAATTAATTAATTACCTCCACACTCCCTCTTTTTATCTGCCCAACATATGAAACAACTTTATAATTAGAAACAAAAAATATATATAAAAAAAAGATCGATTTAGTTATAAATCGGATTAAGTCGCATATAATATATGCACTTACATTTAACCAAATTTGAGGGAGTCGGCCTCCCATATAAATAGCAGCCATCAACCATCCCAACCATTGACCATAAACATTTTCTGTTCTATGCTCCTGTGCGCATACAGTCATTAATAAGTAATAGTGCAATTGTACGTGTGTGTGTGTGTATACCCTATATATATATATATAGTATATGTGTAAATACCTGTAAAAGTTTTCTACCAGTAAATCTTACGTATGCTTGTGCTAAAGCATCACTTTTTAGAGGCAAATTAACTGATGCTGCTAAAAATGTTCCATAACCAGCCTGATTGATATTTGACAAATCATATTAATATTTATAGTAAATTTTTAATTATACTGAAAGAATTAATTAACAGAGACTTACAGATCGTGGAATGGGCCTGGGCTGGGTCATATACGTGTTGGATGAAACTGGACCCGCTTCATCCTCTGAAGATGAGTCGTCGTTCAATTCCATGGCTGAAGGCCCACTTTTAGTAACCCTCATGTACGTTCTGAAGGGTGGAGTGCCACTGCCAGCCAATGATCTTGCTGACCTGTATATATATATATATAGAGAGAGAAAGAGAGAGATAGTAATTAGGGAATAGCTAGGTCCTAATTAATATGATAATTTGAAAAGAAAAAGAAAAAAGAATGGAATACATACGTATAGTAGAAGTCTCTGCGAGGTGTAGCTTTGGGTGTAGATTTAGGGACTGGAATCCCAGAACCATGAGTTGACTTTGGTCTTAATGGTGTTTTCTCTTCTCCAGCCTAATGAATATCACAATGAATCACATTACCATTTTTATTACTCTAATTACTTAAAAGGGAGAGAGGAAATGATTCAAAACTCAATTAAGGAACATCAAATAATTACGTACCTCACTGTTAACTGTCATGTTACGACATTTCCACCATTTGCAAGTGTAATCATAGTACAAGCTTTGCAGTACCAATATTACTGTACTGATTGTGTACAACTGAAAACATTATGTCATAATTCTAATTTAAAAGGCTTTTGATTTAAAAAAAAAAAAAAGAATAAGAAAAGAGAAGTTAACTTTGATGTGTGACAGGATTAGACTGATGGACGCGTACCAAAATCTTTGGGTTGTCCAATCCAGTATCTCTCAGTTTCTATATTTTTCAACCTAGCCATGACTTGCCTCAAGTTGCAACCTTATCCGATTCAGGTCTCGTTAAATGCAACACTCTCTTTCGCTATAAGTACATCTTCAGGAACCAATTATAATTATTTAAGGGTAGAGCACTACCCACTTTTTATAGGTAAATAAAAATATAAAAAAAGTAAGTGCATTTTATTTTGTCTTTTAGACTAATTTTTGCCTATTTATATATTTTTATTGTCTACCTAACATCACTCTTATTTAAATTCAGATACATTTCTTTAATACTATTCATCATAAAAATGAAAAATAACATCTTCTGCTTAATTAATATACACTAGAACAGAGGCAATATTTTAATGTGTAATTACCAGAGCTGTATAGAATTGGGTTGGTAACTGCATCCATATCCATCCAAAGCAATTGATCATAGCATTTCAAAGAGAAGAAAAAGAGTCACAGAAATAAATAAATTAGTACAAGTTGTGTTACACAAATATATATATATATATAAATAAAATAGCTGAATGGAAGAGAAATAAATAGTCAACAAATTTTGGACATAATCAAGCTTAGTCTGTTAAAAACAATCAAGAGGTCTCAACCCAGGACATACTTAAAAATTATTTAACAAATTTATCACCATATTAAATTTTAATTAATATTAATTTTGTAGATAAATATACTTACTTAAAATTTATATTTAAATAATAAAATTTATATTAAATATTATTAAACAAATTAAAAATTTACAAGACAAGATTTTAAAAAAATAAATTTGACCCATTTTACTAAATGAAAAAAATATAAAATTCAAAAACGATATAAATTCTTGACAAGTCACACAAATTGTTCACGAGTCAGTGGTTGTTGCTCCAAACTAGAGCCGAGCCAACATCCTTAACTCAGGTCTACTCTACCCCTAGTGATAGCTAGTAAGGACCGCCAGGCTAGCTAGTGGCTGCCAAACAAAGGGACCAAACAAGCCACTAATTAATATTTATATTTCACTTTATATATGTATGAAATGGCTGATCAGAGTCTCAAAATCAATAGCCTTGGTATTCTTACCGTTGCTGGTTCCAGAAGGCAACCCAGAAGATTAAATACATCACTGCATCAAAATAAAATAGAACTAATATTGGTAAAGAAATTAAATAAAAATAAGACAGAGAAATTAATTGGCGGAAATATCTGTGTTTGAATATTATATACTGAGGGTGAATTAATTAAAGAGGGAGATGAAACAAACCCAGCAACCCAAGTGAGAAGAAAGGTAAGGGAGACTCCATGGCTAGACTTTGTGCGAAAGTTGGTGATAATCTGAGGGATTTCTGCGACACCCCAACAGACGAGACTAATGAGTCCAAAACCGAATGAGAAATCGTCTTTTAAATTGCAAAGGCAGTCTTTAAAATATTTCTGAACCCATCCCACACAGGGTTTCATCTCTTTAACACAATAGGAAGGCGCCATTCTCTCTCTCTCTCTCTCTCTGTCTTTGTGTCTCAGTGTCTGTTTATGTTTTGAAGCTGAGCAAGCAAGTGTTGTGGTCGGAGAGGTTTAAGACGGTGGTTTTAAAGGAAAAATGAAAAGCTAGCTAGCAAATAGTAAGTAGAAGGAGATGGATTCTTCTGACATCTTTGTCCTTATTGAGGTTAAATTGTAATTACCAGTCTAGCATATTCTCTCATTCGACGCTTACATTTAATATATATATTTTTTTTTCTTTTTCAGAAACGCAAACTTTAGTCTACCAAACTCAGTACATCCTAACTCAGTACATCCAAGGATATGTGTAATTGTGATCCGCATATTCTCGATGAAATTGAGGCCACTTGCTAGACTCACATGCAATGACTACTGACAATATTTCCCAACCTGGACGGTTCAGATCGATTTGTTACTATAAGCACAGATGTAAGAGTCACAACATAAAGAAATGTCAAGAAAATGTTGACATATATTTTTGTTTTCATTTTTCAGTTGTGGACAGGTACTTTGTCGATCAGTTTCTTAATTATTTATATTTGTTTTGACAGCAATATATATCTATCAAGTGTCAATTGCTTTATGTCACCGCTTTATTTTGTCGTTCCATGCTTCGTTTCACCGCGGCTTACACGATGTAAACTGATTTCTAATTGTTATTACAATAAAGGGAAAATGCCACATATAGCTGAAGGGCAAGAAAACTATTCTTTAATTTGTGGTCATCAACTATATATAAATAACATTATGTTACAATATCTCACATTAATTTGTCTTCTAGTGACAATTTGATCTTAAATTAAAAAATAATGTTACAATATCTCATATATAATTTGTCTTTTAGTGACAGTTTGATCTTAAATTAAAAACTAACATGGGGTGATATTGATATTTGATTTAATTATAGTTCTGCTTTACTCATTTAAGGTTATCTTAATTTTTAAGTTAGTTATTTAAAAATACTTTCGATCAATTTTATTATTTAAAATTCAAAATTTTTCAATCAATTTACATTCTCTCATTCTCATATTATACATAAGTACAGTAATTCAATATAATTTAATAACAAATTGACAAAAAAAGTTTTGCAACATATAAAAACTATTATGTATATTATTCTCTTTATATCAAATGTGGTTATTTTGTTAATTCATAACATGCACATGGAAGAATGAAACTCGATTGAGATATTTTAAATCTTGAAGGATAAAATTAATTAAAAAAAATTATTAGATATGAATTCTGAATTGAAAATTAATATAATCTTACAATATTAAAATAATAGATAAGCTTTGAAATTAATAATATTTTATATGTCCATAGTGTAATTGTTATGTCAATCATATTGAATTCATATCAAATCATAATAATATATGTATAAATATATTTTGATATCACAACCGGTCGAGTTATCTTTGGATTGATTTTGTAAATAAACAAAATATTAGGAAAAAACCTATAGAATAAATGTAAATAAGAATATCAAATCATAATAAGATAGGTATTGACTGAAATTAGAGAGCTGTGATTTTATTTTTTTAAAATACAAGCTTATCTTGTTGTGTTGTGTACTTGAAGATTTAATTTAATTTTTTTTATTTACCCTTTTTGTGCTGGAAGCCATCATGTATAAAACAAAATTGCACCAATACGGTCGTGGATTGGATTGAAAACTTTTCCTCATTAGCTACAAATAAAGGTAAATAAAATTTCAAACCTACTCTTTATGGAGGCTAGGAAGATTAATGTTCTATGGCTTAATTATTTCTCTTTTCTGTTTGGATTTTAAACCTAACTCTAATGAGTGCCCTCGATTTTATACACATAATTGATTATTGAGTTACTCAAGATTTTAATACTATTTAATATATAAATTATTATTTTATAAAATTATATTTTAATAAATATCTTAAAATACTCATAAGAAATTCGTAAGACTTTTTTTTTGGTCGGAGCAACTAGAGATTACATTCAGCTCCATCATAATTTAATTAACAATGAATTGACGCATGCAATGGGAGCAGTACATGCACTACCATTCTGCCAATAAAGATGCATGAACCCATCCTCCTATGTTGGCCAAATTCAACTGTAGAGAAAGGACAAAGTTTAGCTGCATTATAATCATTGTACTGGGGTTCCGTTCCATTTCTGTTTGGGAATCTGGCCTCTATAGTGCTCATGGTTCATTCTTCAGGTTCCGAACTGACAGTTTTATCAGGATCGATCATATGGATGGGTTTCTGTAATTATGAATAAGTTAGGGCACGAATTTTAATATAGACAAAGTTGGTACCCCTTTTGTGGCAATTTACGTAATAATTAAGCTGGCTAGGAAATGTCAAAGACGTGTTCGAATTCGGATCATCACTACGATGGAAGATAATAATAAAAAAATAGAAGCAGAAAATAAAACCAGAATCTAATCCTTAAAGTACACAAATCGACAAAAGAAACGGCGACGATGCGCTGCAATTTGGTCAATCAAATGTAATCACACGTGTTCTTCATTCATCATTGCTGTCACTCTGCCCTTCTTCTATATTCTACAATCTACGTATACCTATCTTCATGTTTATCTCTTCTCAATTTTCCGAGACCACTAAGCACGCAGGTAACGTTTTCTCATTCAAGCTCGGACATGTAAATAATTTATATTTTTTTGCTTCAAAAGAATATAATACTCTTTCTAGTTTTTCTTATCTTAAAACAAAGAAAAAATAATACTTGTATAGCTAATTAACAAATGGGGATTATTGGATTAACCACGATTCCCAATTATCATACACACGCAAAACACATTTAGACGGTGTCGTACTTCTGCAAACTTTTTGGAATTAAAATTGAACCAAAACACATGCTAAAGCTATTAATTGAGTGAAGGGCCTGTGGATCATGAGCTTTGTTGAATATGGGCTTTTAACACCTTTTCCCAGGCCCGTTTAAGATATTTAAAGGCTCAGTTTAAAGGATCCAAGTTTGTGAGCGTTTTGGGCCTTTTGCCACATAGGCTTCATAAGGTCTTACCAACATTTTGGACCGCAAAATTCTTATTCTATTTTGAAATTTCTAACTTGCTGTTTGGTATACATGTCTGGTATATACCCAAAACAGGGGGAAACTATCCACCAAAAAAATGTCGGTTAGGCATTTAGGCTGTCATATCCGCTTCACCTACACTGCCAAGGCACCAATCTAACATCCCAATTTATGATATAAACAAATATAGGCCATATTTATTGATGAGCTTGCTTACAAATGAGAGAACCAAGTGTTATCAGAAGAAACTCAAAATTTTCATATAATTCAGACATATGCAATGAAATAGATAGTAACACACACAACAACAAAAGTAGTAGGAATCAGAAGATTGGCCATATGTACAAAATATATTTCAGATATCATGTTTCAGTTTCTATAAAGCATCCAGTGCCCGCGCTGAAACTCTGGTATCCTGACATGTTTGACATTTCCCATGTTAAGGTGGTGTTCAAAGTTCTTGACAGAGACTGCACAATATCATCCATTGAAGGACGACAAGATGGATCTTTCTTTAAGCAACTTTCGATCAGTCTGACCAGAAATACGGCAAGTCCCATTGGATAATTTCCTTGCAAAGATGGATCAACGAAATTCCTCAGTCTCTCTTGTACATTTTCCTCACTAAAGATGGCACTTGAAACATTTGACAAGTTTATATTTTCCTCGGTATACAAAGCAGCCACCTCTTTCCCCGTAAGCATTTCCAACATGAGAACCCCAAATGCATAGACATCAAGTTTTGTAGATACTAAACCATTTTCCAAGTACTCAGGAGCCATGTAACCTCTTGTCCCAACAATATGCCTTGTCAAGGAAAATTCTCCATCCTGTCCCTCTGCTGATCTTGCAAGGCCCAAGTTTGCAATTTTTCCTCTGAGATCACTGTCAAGAAGAATGTTAGTACTCTTTAGATCCTTGTGGACATGTGCAGGAGTAGTAAAACTGTGGAGATAGTTAAGCCCTGTGGCCACATCCAATGCAATCTGTATTCTCTGCATCCAATTCAAGAACTTCCCATCTATGTTATTGGAGTAGATCCAGTCACTCAAGGGTCCATTGACAGCATACTCATAAACAAGATACCAATGTCCATCATTAAAACTGACCCCAGAGAGGCGTATGAGATTAGAGTGGTTAACCTTGTTCAACAAACTGATCTCTTTTGACACATCCCCATCGATTTTCTTAATTGCAGCCAAATCGCCATTAATTGTACCCTGATAAACAGATCCTTTAATCCAACAACTTGGACTAAAATTATCTGTCGCAACCTCTAGTTCCTTAAATTTGTAAACTTTGAGGGATTGAGCAACAGTAGATATCATCTCAGAGAAGTCTCCAGGTTCTTCCTCCAACTTCTTCACTTCTGGTTTTTCATATGCCTCAAAGCTGTCAGAAACAATTACAGGTTCTTTTTCCTTTCTAATTTTCCGATAGAATAAGTAGGAAGTAATGGCAACAATGATCGAAACGAAAGCAGTACCTCCAAGAACTCCAATAACAACATAAATCCATGTTTTGTTTGACTTTTTATCAGGGGAGGGGATGGGAGGTGATGGTGATGGTGGTGGTGGTGGTGGTGGTGGTGGTGGAGGCGGCACAATAGTTTCAGAACTCGAAGGTGGGTTTTGCAGAGGGACTAAGAGCGTGGTAAAGGGATAAATGACGGATTTTTCTGAAAGGGTATTAGCTTCAAGAGTTCTCTCTGTGACAGCACCAAAACGTGTACTAATGCTCGAAACTTCATTACCCCATGTAATCAAGTAACTTAAAAGGTACCTGAAACCCACCTCAGTTTGATTCTTTGTGACACAAGCACATCTAAGAGGAACAGTTAACTTGTTGCCTGGGAATATATCATCAGAGGGATCAATATTATTCTGTTTCCTAAGAGCATGACAAGTTGAGAGGCCTTGAAATGTGTCGTTGGCAATCAAGAATAAAGTGTCTTGTGGCCGAATCAAGTAGGATGCGTTTGCCTGATAATACTGACCCGAACAAGAGCATTTGACTGGAACAATCACCAACTTATTTGTTGGAAAAATTGCATTTGCAGAAACTGAATTTATGTCAGAGAGCTGAGATGGATCAGAACCCAACAAAGTAGAGATTGAAGAGACAGAGTTGTAAGGGGGTTGGGATCTGAAGGTAAGGTAAGCTTGGCAACTTCGATTTTGGCCATTACATTCGTAACCAAGAACAGAACTTGAATTGATTCTGGGAGCACAATTAGTTGTAAGCTTAGCCACATATGGCTGCTGCGCCTGAATTACAGAAAAGCTACATAATATGACAAAGGTGAAGACAGTGATGAGAGGAAGCAAATCCATTGGGGTTGGGGCAGATGGAATGGAAGGACAAAGGAGAACACGCAAAATAGAAAACGGGGCTGCTAAGAAATGGGTTCCATTTCAATAAAACGCGTATCGGGGGTGTGGGTTGTAGGCTCCTACTAGTTGGAGATGAATTTTCCAAGTAGGAAATTTCGAGGAAGTAGAAGACTTCGTTCTTTTCATTGTGAATGGGGTAATCCCGTAATTCTCGCAGAAATGGATGGGTTGACTTGGACAGTATTGTATGGTTGACCAAATATCAATTATTTAAGAATCGTGCTGTATGCTTTTGCTTGCTATCTACCTTATCGTTTGATTAAAAATATTTAATAATGAAATTGAAAGGAGTAAATCTGGACGAATTTGAAAACGGAGCGTCGTTGAACTATTATTATAAAATTACTAATTAAAATATATTTATAATTTTAACAAAATTATTATTTATTCTAAACTCACCCCTTATAATAAAATCTCTAATTTCAATAAAATTTATAATTTTAACATATAATACTTAAATTCTTAATTTTAAATTAATAATCACCATATAATCACTAATTATAAGAAAATTTTCTGAAACACCTTTCTTAACAAAGTCACCGAGTTCTTATCTTAGGACGCATGAACTCTCCCGTTCAACTCCCCAACTCTGCTTTTACACCTTTCTTCAAATATGTTTTCAAAACGCCCAATTTTTAGAATATGCTCCAAATTTTACACTCTTTTTGGGGGTTTTCCCAAATCCCAGCTTTCAATGGGGTGGAACCATCTTTGCCCAATTGCTCTGTGAGTACGTTGTCTCTTAATTGAATCATTCCCTACTCACACTCTTGGGCTTCGTATATTTCTACACCCACAACTCTGCCATTGCGCATGTGAATTTATTGCATAAATTTAAAGTCAATTAGGGGTATTTAAAACTGAATTGAAATAAGAAATTTTCTGAAAAAGGGTCTTGAAGATCCGATTTTTCTTGCACAATCGGCACGTCCCTGTTGCCACATGGAGAATATGAAGGGGCTATTATTGCCACTTCACTGCCACATGGATTTATAATTCGCTATTCACATAATTCAAGGAGAATATGAAGGGGCTATTACTGTAAAAGGATCAAATTGCACATGGAAATTTCTAGGTCAATAAAGTAGTAGTCCTACCTTGTCTCTTATTCTTGTCAAAAGAATTAAATACAAATTCTGGGGATGGTTCCCCAATTAAGCAGTTATGTCAACTAGTTCTTTTGATAAGTCAATTAAATTTATTGTGTCACTATTTAATAGTAAATTTGTAGCTGAAATGGTTTGGTTGCTGAGTTTCGCATCCCACAATGTAATTTGTAATTTCATGTTTTCCTTAAAATGATAGAATCCATGAGCTGCAATGTGGTAGCCGAAAATATAATAAAAAATAAAGAAAGATAAAAAGCACCCACCTTCCTTTAAAAATTCATGGTATCATAGTTGGGAAAAAAAAAAAAAAAACCTGTAACAGAAACCTTCCTTTTCATTGTAAAAACAATATTTGACATCTAGAACTCAGCGGATCATCATAAAGCAATGGGAACACTTGAGTTTCAGTTGCTTTCTAATTGCAACTGCAATCTGCACCATGAAATCCCGTTCCCTTGGGCACTCCACACCACATAAAAAATAAGATTGAAGAAAAAAGACAATTAGATATAATATTGCTTATGTTGTTCTACTGATAGCAAGAAATGCCTGCTATCTCTAACATCCTAAACACAGACAAAAGGGGCTCCTCCGTGGGGCAGTTTCAAATTCCCAATATATACTTAATATAGCATACGCCACCCAAACCAATCTGTGCTCTTTCTCTGCAAAAAAGAGCCCAACTTGTCCCTATTTTACAAAAACCATTCCTAACTCAATTGGGAACATATCATCATTGCAATGGTTGAACTTGAGCAATAACAGTCTTCAGGGAGAGCTTTCGTTAGCGTTGAAAAATTGCAGAGTCTGAAACAGGTGTCTGAAACCGGGTCTTCAAGACCTGTTTCAGACTTTCGTCATTTCATGTGACAGTGAAGTGGCAGGGAGCTGCTGATTGTGCGGGACATCAAGATCCGGTTTTAGAGAATCCTTATTTCGACAATTCAATTTTAAATACTCCTAATCAACTTTTAGCTTTTTTTCTCACCCCTTTCAGCCATTTTCCCTCGCTGTGGACTACATGGTTCTAATATGCAAATGATATATATCATTATAATTTAAATTTCCAAATAATTATTTTGTTCCTTGTAGCTTGTAAGACTTGTGAATGTGATGAGGTACTTGATTATTTTTCCCAAAGGAGCCAAGGTAGACAAATTTCCCAAGGAGGGGCATTATCCAACAGCTAGAGGGAAGATTCTTTAATGGAGTGAAGGAAATTGGCCGAGTAATGCTTAGTGCTTACCCTCCAAATCCTTCAAAATCAATTCTTTTATTATACTCTCCGAGTATACATTTAATCAATGTTTGGAAATTTGGACTGGCCAGCTAATCAGATCGTGACTTGGATTAATTTGAATTGACCCAAATTACCTGGACAAAACTTCCAGGCCTAGCTCGGATTTACAAAATATATAAAATTACAAAACAAAAAAATTAAATAAAAGAAACTACTAATAAAATATTTTTATTTTCTTTTTAATTTTCATTTATACTTTTCTTATTTATTGTTTTTTATGTTTTATTTGAAATTAAATTACTATATGTTCATAATGTATATATATATATATATATACACTAGTTTACGTGCCACGCTCAACTCGTGTGAATTATATTTATAATATATATATATATATATGTTCATCAATATATTTATCAACAATTGTTGTCAATATCTAAAAATTATTTTAAAAAAAAATTAATTTAGACATATAATTATTTTTTAAAAATTCTAAAGATGGAAGAATAATTAACACAATAATATTATAATCATAAAAACAATACTTTAATATTTCTTTTCATTCATAACATTTTAAAAGAAAATTAATTTATAATATTACAATTACTTGTAATTTATTAAATTAAAAAATTGAGAAATTCAATATTAATTACTATCGATATATAGCTATTGAAAAATTATAGATTTATTAATATTGAAAATAATTATGATAAAAAAAAATCAATAGTCATAAAATAATTATAATTATATTAATATTAAAATAGTAAAAAATTATGAAAGTAGTAAAGTAAAAAAATAGAATATTTGAAACAAAATAACAATTAAAAAGTATTTATGTAATAGTAAAAATTCATAGGGTATTTAAGAAAATAAAATTTATTCCATTAAAAATTAAAACAACAAAATATAATCATGAAAACTATACTCTAAATATTTTTTAATTCATAATATTTTAAAAAAAATTATTTCATAAATTTGAGAAGAACTAAAAGATATTATAATTATTATGAATTTATTAAATAAAAATTTGAAAAAATAAAATTTTTTTATGATACAAAGGTTAAATAATAATATTATAATTATGATAGTTATACTCTTCATATTTCTTTTAATTCATAGTAATTTTTTTAATTTCAATTCTTAAATTGGAGAAGAGTTACAAAAATTAAGTTTATTAGGACTTATTAAATTTTAAAATAATTAGAAATTCAATTTGAATTACTGTTGACAAATAATTATTAAAAAATTATATATTTACTAATATTGAGAAGAATTATTAAAAAAAATTAATAGTCCTAAAATAATTTCAATTCTTAAATTAGAGAAGAGTTACAAAAATTAAGTTTATTAGGACTTATTAAATTTTAAAATAATTAGAAATTTAATTTTAATTGCTATTGACAAATAATTATTAAAAAAAATTAATAGTCCTAAAATAATTACAATTCTATTAATATTAAAATAAATAAATAAAGAAAAATAATAGTCTAAAATAAAATCATAACTAAATATAACTATGTAATAATATAAATATAAAAAAATCAATAATTTCTATCATTAACAATTTTTATATATAATATAAATATTTATTTTAAATAAATTAATATGGATTAACCTGACGGTTGACTCAGCAACCCAGGACCGAACGCAGTCAACTCTCGATCGAGTTTTAAAACACTGCATTTAACCTGCAAGGCTTTAAAAAGTAAAACGCTGTTGCTTAGGCGGGCCCTACTTGGAATTTTCTGCTTCATGTCCAGAGTCAAATAGGGCGGCGTTATATGTATTTTCATTTTTTAAACAAATGCTAGTATGCTACGGCATAACATATATTAATATTATGAATGATATGATTGATCTTGGAAATAAATAAACAAGCCCTAAACCAGAGAGACAAAGTCAGATTTCTCTCTCTGAGCACGATCGTTAATAATAAAAGACTTGGTCAACCCAAATATGTAGTCCAAGTCAACCCTTTTCTGCCAGAACTAACACCCTTCAAACTAAAAGGATGCAGTTTTCCTTGAACTTTGGTCAAGTCTACAACCCACACCCTGTTTTATTGAAATTTTAATCCATTTCTTAACAAACATTCTTCCCCTTTCGGCCTTCTGCCCTTCTCCTTCCCTTCCATCTGTGATCTGCCCCAAACCCAATGGATTACCTTCCTCTCATCACTGTCATCAGCATGGCCATTTTCTCTGTCATTCAGGCGCAGCAGCCTTACGTGGGTACGGCCATAAATAATTGTTCAAGTTCAAGCACTTCAAATTCTATTCTTGGTTACGAATGTAATGGCCAAAATCGAACTTGCCAAGCTTACCTTACTTTCAGGTCCCAAACCCCTTACAACTCTGTTTCCGCCATCTCTGCGCTGTTGGGTTCTGACCCTTCTCAGCTCTCTGCCATAAATTCAGTTTCTGGAAATGCAATTTTTGCTACAAATAAGTTGGTGATTGTTCCCGTCAAATGTTCTTGTTCAGGTCAGTATTATCAGATAAACACATCCTACTTGGTTCGCCAAAATGACACATTATTATTAATTGCCAGCGTTCCCTTTCAAGGCCTCTCAACTTGTCAATCTATTAGGAAACAGAATAATATTGATCCCTCTGATGATATATACCCAGGCAACAAGTTAACTGTTCCTCTTAGATGTGCTTGTGTCACAAAAAATCAAAGTGAGGTAGGTTTCAGGTACCTTTTAAGTTACACGGTTGCTGTGGGTGATTTTGTTGCGAGCGTTAGTACAAGATTTGGTGCCGACACTGGGAGGACTCTTGAAGCTAATAACCTTTCAGAAGAACAACCCACCATTTATCCCAATTCCACACTCTTAGTCCCTCTGCAAAACCCACCTTCAAGTTCTCAAACAATTGTGCCACCTCCACCGCCTCCACCACCACCATCAACTCCCATCTCCCCCCCTGATAAAAAGTCAAACAAAACTTGGGTTTTTGTTGTTGTTGGAATTCTTGTAGGTACTGCTTTTGCCTCCATTATATTCTGTTTACTCTATCGCAAAAGTAAAAAGAAAAAAGAATCTGACAGCTTGGAGGCATTTGAGAAACCAGAAGCGAAGAAGTTGGAGGAAGAACCTGAAGAATTCTCTGAGATGATTTCTACTGTTGCTCAATCCCTCAAAGTCTACAAATTTAAAGAACTACAGGTCGCGACAGATAATTTTAGTGCAAGTTGCTGCATCAAAGGATCTGTTTATCGGGGTACAATTAATGGCGATTGGGCTGCAATTAAGAAAATCAATGGGGATGTGTCAAAAGAGATCAATTTGTTGAACAAGGTTAACCATTCTAATCTCATACGCCTATCTGGGGTCAGTTTTAATGATGGACATTGGTATCTTGTTTTTGAGTTTGCTGTCAATGGACCCTTGAGTGACTGGATCTACTCCAATAACATAGATGGGAAGTTCTTGAATTGGACGCAGAGAATACAGATTGCATTGGATGTGGCCACAGGGCTTAACTATCTCCACAGTTTTACTACTCCTGCACATGTCCACAAGGATCTAAAGAGCAGTAACATTCTTCTTGACAGTGATCTCAGAGGAAAAATTGCAAACTTAGGCCTTGCAAGGTCAGCAGAGGGACAGGATGGCGAATTTTCCTTGACAAGGCATATTGTTGGGACAAGAGGTTACATGGCCCCTGAGTATTTGGAGAATGGTTTAGTATCTACAAAACTTGATGTCTATACATTTGGGGTTCTCCTGTTGGAAATACTCACAGGGAAAGAGGTGGCTGCTTTGTACACGGAGGAAAACATGAACTTGTCAAATGTTTTAAGTTCCTTCCTTAGTGAGGAAAATGGACAAGAGAGACTGAGGAATTTCATTGATCCATCTATGCAAGGAAATTATCCTTTGGGACTTGCGGTATTTTTGGTCAGACTTATTGACAGTTGCTTAAACAAGGATCCATCTTATCGTCCCACAATGGATGATATTGTGCAGTCATTGTCAAGAACCCTGAACACTTCGTTAACATGGGAAATGTCAAACAACATCTCAGGATACCAGAGTTTCAGCACGGGCTCTTAATGCTATAAAAACATGATAAGTTTGTTTGGCAAATATGCCAATCTTCATATTCCAATTACTTGTTTTTTTTTGGTATCTATTTCATTGCATAGCTATGAATTATATTAATATTTTGAGTTTCTTCTGGCATCATTTGGTTCTCTCGTAATCTCATTTACAAGCAAATCTGTAAATTTTCTTATATTTCTATCCTAAATTGGGATGTGATATTAGATGTGTGCTTTGGCAGTAGCCCAGCGGATATGACAGACCAAATGCCTCGCCAGCATATGTTGGTGCCTTAATTGGTTTTATTTTCTCTCCTTTTTGGGTGCAAAGGGGCGGAAGCCCTCTAAACAGGAAGAGATCCAGGGATACCAATTCCCATAACATCCTGATTGAGATTATATTCCATGCCTTCGGGGGAGGGGGGTGGCGTATTTTATAGTTCCTGGTTCATAACGTTTCATCATATCCCTGGGTACGCCAACCATTCTGCCTAGAAGTTGCTTTCTCGGACAGAATGTCATTGGACATGGATTTTTTTTTTTCACTCCTTTTTATTAATTCTCGCTTCAGGTATCAGCCATTTTGCTGCAATAGGACATCGGGAGTTCTCTCCATTGTCGAGTGTTTTTGTGGATTGTTACTGCAAAGTTCTAAGATTTAATAAATTAGAAGCAGCAGGCTGTATTTGAAGACCTTCTTTCCTTCTGGTAGGCAAACCACTCTAGGGTAGGAATGTTCAACTGTCATAGCAATGGAAGGAAAAATCTGAAGCTTATCATTCATTGTGCTGCAGGTGCCAAAAATAAAAGGCACCGGACTCTCAACACCTGAGCTTGATTTATATGCCGTTGTAAACTGATAATGGAAAAGGAAGCTGTTTCTTTTATAAGATGGAGGAGTTTTCTGCAGATAAATACAATTATTTCAGTTAAGGTTACTGTGAGAGCTGGACTGGTTTCTCTGGAGACTAACCCTATCTGCAAGTAAGTAGCAGAGTGAATTACCTTTGCTACTGTGCTGCTAGGCAGGAAGCAGGAAGCAGACTAAGGATGGTCTGGAGGAGGGTCATCCCAATTAATAATACAATTTGATAAAATGAAACCAGAGTTTTGTTTCTATAATAATCCTCACGAAAAAATTATACTGCAGATAAAGTATCTAGGAGCAAATATTTCTATCTTGCTGCAATTATCTTCCACTTGTCATTGATATGTATGATTGTAAGAATGTGGAGGCAGATACATCATGTGAGGCATGATTTATTTGCATGTCAAGTAAATTTACCATTGACTAAATCGCAACCGGAAAAGCAAAAAAATTGGTAGATTGCAGTAATAATCAAACGAGAATATTGGTACTACATAGGTGATTATTAACCAAAAATCTAAATGAGAGATTTACTTGGACCAGGAAAGTCAATCAATTTCTCTACTAAATTAGCGAGCTTTGATAGGACTGATCATCTGATTAACTTCTGCATCTGACCCAGTAGTGGAGAACCGAGAGGCCAAAAACAATACCTACCAAACTTGGTCTTGACGAAGACTTATCCACTGTGCAGGCCACTGCCAAGGTTGCCAAGCTGAAAGCATCATCAATGGGGTAAGAGCCTCCCAAATTTGGATCTAGCCATCTTCTCGGTCTCTCCTACTTCTTCTCTTCAAACTCAAAGATGGCCTTTACATCCTTCCACAGCATAACAACCTCACCATTTTCTTTCGTTGTCATAGCTCTCTTTCCTGAAAGGAACTCCAACAGAAGAACCCCAAAAGCAAAAACATCAACTTTTGGCATCACAGGATTAGAAGAACGTCCAGCCATGGAGAAATTCGCTACATGTGCTGATGTCCCTGTGGACTATGCTTGGATGAGTGTGGTCATGCATATATAGTAGACCCATAGCCACATCTAGTGCTATGTGTACCCTCTGACTCCATGTGAGGAAGGCTGCAGAACTTGAAGAGGCTGAAGCCTTGGAGTGCAGCCACTTATACAGAGACCCATTTTCAGCATATTCATTAACCAAGAAGTAATTTCCATCATTATCAGACGACATGCCCATTAATTTCACCAGATTTGCATGATTTACTTTCTCTAGAATTCCTAACTCCTCTGTAAACCGATCCCCCAATCCTAGAGAGTTCATTTAGGTTCATGGTAGCTTCCATGATCACATTAATATCATACACTTTTGGCTTGCTTGCATAGCCTGAAACTCCAGAAATCAGCTTATCAGCAGTCCCCGGAGAAGTATTATTCACACCCAAAGTCTTCTTTTCCTTCCTCAGACGACAAACGTATACCAGTAATACTAGTGAAAGGGTAATTAGAAGATAATATCCTAGGCTAATACCAACAATGGTCCAGAGGTGTTTGGATTCCTTGCTATTGTGAACAGATGGAGTTGAAGTTGAGGTTGAGCAAGAGTTGGCACTGGCAGCCAAGATACAGGGACCAAAAATTGGACTGTAGACTGCAGAGCTAAAGTTGTTTTGGAAGTTGTTTACAGCCAATATGTTCACAACCGATCCATTAAACTTGGAACTCAAATGGAAAACATCATCAGATGGTTGCCATTCAAAAGTAATAAGGTATATAATCCCTTTGGCAAAATGGGGCACCTGCAGAACAAAGGAAATATTACTTTGGTGCCAATTGGCAAGGAAAGTGGAATCAAATAGGGATCCAGATCTCTCACTGCATACCAATTGTAGAAGTTCCATCTCATAGTTTATGTTGGAGAAGAACGGGTGCAACCACAAGTGATAGGTATCAGTAAGAGTTGGCCTAGAATCAGCTTGATTTCATCGGAGACTTAATTACTGGCTCTTGCAATTGATGAAGGATTGACATCAAATATATGATATGTTTCCTAGGCTCAAAAGATTCGGAGACTGCGCAAAATATGTGACATAGGTATCACATAAAGGTGGTGAATCTGCAGTGCATGAAAAGTCTGTAACTTTCTGTGGCGGTTGAGCTGCAATAAAGGCGACTGTAAACAACATGGACAGGAGAAAAAAGGGTTTGACAGGAAGGAAGAAGATTGCCATTGTTATGATCTTTGGACATCAAGGCTGTAAATTGATTAAGTTATATGTTCTCAATGGATGAAGGTAGGTTTTAATAAATAATAACACCATTAGTGTAAAGCTTTCATTGCCAATAAAATAGTTTCGGGGGATATACGCCCCTTGCTATAACTCGAAGATTCTCTGTCTTTTCTACCCTTCGTTGGGACATCAAACAGTACCATGTAATGTTCGAAAAGTAAGAATATACATAAAAAATAAAAAAATAAAAAAATAAAAACAATCATATCTCTTTCCCCATTTTCAAATTCAAACTAAATGCCCTTTTTGCGTAGGAAACTTTGAAGCAAGCGTATTTTAATGCCAAACGTGACTAGTTGAGAGGGGAGAGTTGGGCCAACAATGATTGCCCAAATGAAGTCAACGATGCTATGTCAAGAATGTTAAAATTCTTCCGGACGTTTATAAAGGAAAAATAATGCAATATATTTGTAAGACAACACGTACTGTGTGCTGCATGTACGGCTCAATGAACATAATTATTATTCCTCACAACAAATTTCTTCTCAATAGTTGAGTACTGACGTCCTGATAGCACTAAACAAATAAATTAAAATAATAATAATTAAACCTTCTATAGAACAAATCCGATCCTTTTCAATTCATTACCAGATAAATCTAGAGTTGAAAGGGAATAACGGGATATACCAAGTCATCCCACAGAAAATAGAGCTAAGCCTGCAAGAAGCTTGCATACTTTGCACCAAGGAAAAGCCTCTGAATGCAGAGTAGCGCATTTTTGGTAACCTCAGCACTCTCATGGTTCATTAGTTTCATCACTCTCTCCTTTGCTTTGAGGTCTGTCACTATGATTCGCCCAGCTGGATGGTGCTGAATGAATTGGGAAAGGTCAAAGCAAGCAACCGCTAGAGCCCTTGGATCACTGGATGTGTCCAAGATTGTAATTAGGACCCTTAGGATCTGCAACAGTGGATGATAGTATTATTAGTAATTGCCATATCAAGTAATGGCAAAAGATTATATACAATAGAATTCTATCATCAATTTCACAGAAAAGGATCCTTCTATTAGTACAGAGGGTAAAGTTAAATAACATTTCTTCTTTTTACCCTTCCTTCTTGGTCCCGTGAGTGCCTGCTCTAAGAAAAATTGAAAACCGATAGATAAAATTGAAGAAACAGACTAAAAGATACCTGAAAGTCATTCTCTTCGAAGTGGGTAATATTTTCCCGCCAGAATATGGGATCTTTATGCATGGGAGACCAATCTAGATGGCCAAGGAGAACTTCTTGCTTATACTTATCAAAAGAACTTAATTTCTTAATGCTTTCCTTCAGCCCTTCTTCTAGCTGATTCAGCACCTCCAACAGGTCCTACAGCAAAAGTTCTACTCAATAAAGGAGGCAAGGGAAGTAGGAATTACATTTTCACAACAGAATTTGCAGAATTCATCCATGCACCAGTCTCTGACTTCTGGGAAAAAATTGTATGTATAAGCAGTAAATTGGAAGTCAACCAATTCAGGCTGCTTGCAGAAAGTTTTATAAGCACTGATGGATTCAGAATTAAATCTTGAGGTAAAGATTTTGATCCATCTATCTAAATGCATAAAATAGAGAAGTATATTCTACTTTTATACTGAAAAAGTAGGATGATACAGTAGATAATTGCACATAATGTGTGTGTGATATGATTACAGCTACTGTTGAAACTAAAAATGCAAAGGTTGCATGACGAGTACAAATAAAATACTGACAGTGACTTGATAAAAAGTAGGTGTTGGAAAGAATGAAATCAATGGTACATAAGAATAGATAGGATAAAAAAGGATTTTGTAAATGAACCTAAGAATAGAGATGAGGATGCCTTCTGAATTTTATTACTATGTGGTCATGACCCAAAAGATGATGACAACCATAATTAGACCTATACAATAATAGGTAACAGTCAACAGCTATATGTATGTTTTCAGGATTATATAGTCTTACAAATGCGATGTAAATCAAGTTATCAATCACATAAATAAGGAATCTCTGCATGATCTCACTTCCTTTTACTCCACAAAGCACACTTGACAAGTGAACTTTCAGCTGGAAAAGACAAGTTTGTGGCTTTTCAATTATCTCACCTCATCACTCCATGCTTGCGCTTTCAAACTTTGAACAACTTGTGGCACTTGAAGGTCAACCATCTGAGCTCCCAGCGTTCCTTTGGAGAGCAAGTTTTTGAGGGTCAAGACAACAACTCTAACAACCTAACAAAAGTGGTGCCCAAACTCTATCAATATTTATAATGACAAATAAATCATTCATAAGGATAAAACACAACTAGTAGGTAAAAAAAGACATGGATTGTTAAGAATAATCAACATGAGAAAGATAAAAATTAAGAATATTGAATGAGGCAAACATAATCCAAAGCTGATATAAATGAAGCCGCTAATAAATACATATTTATAGAATAAACAATGATGTCCTAAACAGAAAAAAAATGACATGACTACATTAACTCAAGGTGTCAAAGGGAAAGACTTAACCTTCTCCTTTGTGGAACTCTTGGCGACCTCAATAAGTCGCGGGAGAGTTCTAGAAGTAGCCAAGTACTCAATTGCAGGTTCATAGTAAGATAAGAGCCAGACACAGAGACATGTCTCATAAAGGAGCTGCAACAAAGAATCAGCAATTAATTCATTTTTTCTTTAATTGGAATAAGCAAATAATTTTGAAGCCAGCATTCAATATTAATTTTTCCAATAGGTATATCACATGTACAAGTGAAAAGTTTGGAACTCCTGATCTCACTTTCCGCATGTGTTTGTGGTACAATTAGAAGCACCAAAATGCTAATCCAGCCAGCAATGGCAGGATTTGTGCTTTACAAACTTGGATAAAGTACATTATTAAAATTCTTAAAAAAAATCAGATTACAATAAATTTACCTGAATAGATTGTTGGGTGGATGCTGGAGAGATTAAAGGTACAAGCAACTTCACCCCATCTGCTTGAACAAAGGAAGATCTGACCACGGGCTCCTTAAGCAAAGTTGCAAGGGAGTTGATAGCAGTTGGGACCCCACGACTAGGATGGGAAGGATTCTTCAGCTACATATGACAATAAAATAATAAAACAGAAATTCAATATCTATAAAAATATTGGTTTGTGTTGCATGGGAAAAAATTATGTAAATCTCAAACAGCTTTCTTATCCATACAAATGTTCCATTTACTAGAAACGTACTCATCTACTCAATACCTATTGCTGGAAACTCTACTCATTTCATATTAGTTACCAATCACCATTTTTATTTTTATTTTAATTTTGATAATAGCAAATTGCACATAAAATTCTTGTACCTTTATAAAATTCTCACTCCAATCATCCATTGGCATTAGATAAAAGTATAAAACCTTCTAAGTTTCATCTTTATTGTCTGATTTTATCACTTTGAAAGTGTAATTCCATTTGTTAGGAAATAGTGGGTTTTCAGCTTCATCCCTCAGAAATAAGCACATTCATCTCTTAGAAAGATGTCTATACCTCAAAACAATATTTATCTTCTAAAATATATGTTTAAATATCTCAAAAAAAAATTTTGCCAAATGTAATATGCCAAGTTTCTAATTTAGGTTATGGCTATTCTGATGTATCATGTATGTATGTTAAGGTAAGGCAGGAAACAAGAATTTTTTTGTAGAACATACCTGCGCACACAACCATTCTACTAGTCCTTTCAACACATCATCGATACTAATCAATTTTTGCTTTGAATTTGAGGCTTCTCCATTTGCAACAATTCCATTTTGACTTCTTGGCCTGGCACTATTGTTACAAAAAGGTGGAAAATAGTGCAAAATAGTGCAAATTGAGCAAAATATAATATATCATACAGCCAACATGCAAATTGAGTAATATATAGTTCAACGTGAAGATGGATCATGTTTGAATTACCTAACTATTAAACCAAGTATCTTACAACTCTTCTCTTGTATGAACCAGTTTCCCTTCCAAAGCAATCTGAAAGAAAACAAGATTTTGTTTTTCTTTCGTTAATTCTCATAAATTAATAAAGAAGAAATGCTAGACAGAGCAAATATATAAAAATCAAAATGACACCATCTAGCCAGATGCCTCCTTTTCTCTTTTTATAAGGATATATAGAAAATGGCCTCCCTTCTCCTGAATTTGTCTCCTTGATATTATAATTCTTTCATTTCATGTACAAAGTTATATAAACTACAACAATTATATCACATGCATGTGATTGTGTAAGAATATAAGGAAATTTATTACTTCTTCGAATTTTTTTACACATGTTTATAACTTTTTTCTATTGCCCTCCTCCAAACCAAAATTTATAGTTTTGCCCCAGTAAACACAGACACTCTACAGAGCATTACTAGTTAAGGCATTAGAACTACAGCTTGCACTAACTCACCGGGGGGGGGGGGGGGGGGGGAATTGCAGTTGGAAATAGACCATAACAAACACAATCAAAGGGTATGATTCCACAACTTCAAAAGGAACATGAATAAATAACAAAGATTTGTAAGTTTTTTGAATAAATACTTAACTTAAGAAAGGTTCGTAGGTGTCTTCATTTGCAAGTGACTTATCATGAAACAATCTTGCTCTCTTTGGGTTTGCTGCCAAAAAGAATAAGAAACAGGTTGATTTCACATAATAAAAAAGTAACTGGAAGGCCCATTTCCTCACATTACCTGTAAGCATCTCATCAATCAAAGCCAGGACATATTCCACTGTATCTTCTTTGAAAATATAGCGTAAAATGCTAACAAACACACGTACATAAGCTGGACCATCCTGCCACATTGGAATTTCACTTTCGAATACCATTAGATAATAAACTCAATAATCATTCCCATAGTCTACTTTATGCCGATATCTCTTAGAGTGAGTTTGGAATAAATTCATGTGAGAGTTCAATTCAATTTAAATTATTTCTCAATATTTGGAAACAAATCATTTAAATGATAGAATTCAAATGAATTATATTATTTGGAATATTATTATAACTAACAGAAGTCATTTCATTTTAATACTTTCACAAAATTACCCTTGCATTAGTAAAAAATAAAAAAAATTCCTACAAAAGCAATTTAAATCATTGGTACAGGTCTAATTCATTATAAAGATGGAAGAGAAATCAGGGGAAGGGGAGGGGAAAGAAAGAAGGAAAGAGATGAGATGAGAAATGGGGTAAGAAGAAGAAGAAGGAGAGATTGTGGTTTTTGAGACGTGGATACGAGAAGAAGTAAAAATAAAGGATATACATGTATTTTTAATTTAATTGAATTAAATTCTTTAACAAATCATATCAATTTTGATGAGAATTCAAAATGAACAAAATATTATAAAGTATGATTTAGAATGAATTCTCGTAAAAGATAAATACCAATTACAAGATTTTAATCAAAGTTCATTTAGAATGAATTGAATTGCACAATTTTTGTGGTTCCAAACACACTCTCAAGGAATTATGATGGTGTTGGGGGCATGAAATAACAACAGATTTTGAGTACTGAAAAAAGAAAATAACTTGGCTACAAGCTCAAATGAAAATTTGAGAAAGAGCAAGAGAAAAAGACATTACATCATCCAGCAACTGGGCTCGGTAACTCTCTGGTCTATTATCATAACGCCTCAACAGCTGAAGACAAGTCCCTGAGATTAGCTTAGTCGTCATGTACGTCTCCCATGGGATATCCCTCTTCAAAACCTTCGAAAATTTAACAGATATTGTTAATGGAAACAGGACTAGTGTCCCCACTTAAGAGAACCAACCCAACTCGAATTTATCAGAAAAATGCGTATCAATGTCGAAACCCATTTTATTCAACAATCGAATAAACCGAAATTCTCAATCACATCGAACAATGGCAATAAATAACTAAACGGGTAAATAAAGAGCAAAAGAAGTGAATGGATCACCAACCTGTTCAGTGTTTAACTCTGCTTGGTCCATGATTAATCAAAACCCTAGAAATCACAAACTTCACTTGAAATTGTATCTTGGAGTCACGATTGCCGGCAGAGATCACGAAATCAGATCAAACTACGTGAACTACGTTCAGATTGAAATCGAATTAACACAATTCAGAGAACAACATGGAAGAAGGGAAACAAAGAAAGAAAATCAAGGACGGAAGTGAGTCTGGTACGGTTGTTTTTCCGGCGAGTGCTTTGGCTCTGAGGGAAAAAGAAACAGATCAATCATCAATGTGGAAGAAACGACCGGTGCGTTTCCTCTGCCACTCACAATTATATCCGTGACACCCAGTATTTGAAATTACTATTATACCCTCCTGCCCGATCAGATATAACGACTGGCGGGTCCTTTTTTATTTTTCCCACTTCCTTCCAGATTATTTACGAGCATTGAAAATAGAAATAGTACCCTTCCCAGTTACCATTTCATTTATTTATTTATTTTCTGTGGTGTCAAATTAAAAAAATAAATCATTTTATCTTTTTTATTTAAATATTATAGCCATATAAGGTTAATTGGGAATCATACATTCACTCTTAGGAAGTGATTTATTTTAAATTTTCAACAATGAAAACAGTAAGTAGAAATACTCTCTTTTTATAAATAATTTGTTTGACTCCAAAAATATTAATTACATTTCTAAAACAAACCTGGAATCCCTGTTTCAGTGACGTAATAAATAACTTACTTTCATAATATTTTAAATATCAATTAGTCAATTTATTGCACCCTCAGCCAAATAAATTTTTTAAGATCATGGCTTTTTAAATGAGATTAATTTTTTCTTCAAAATACTCTCATTTACCCCTGTTTTCATTAATTACTATTCATTCAAATTCTCTCTCCTCCAAGGCTCATCATATGAAACCTCTTAGTGAAACAGTTCCCCAGTATATTTTGTTTTCCTCACTTAAACCAAAACGTTATATTTCATTTAGTCAATTTCTATTTTATTCTTCCTTCTAAAAGAAAGGAAAGAGCTTTTGGAAATGCTTTTTAGGACGAAATTTTTTCAAGCTATAGCAACTAAAAGTTACTTAATAGATCTGAACCATTTCGTGGAAAAATCATAACTTTATTATAAGACAAATTAGAGTAGCTAATTTTTTATTTTTATTTTCAAAATTTATATAGTATTTTTTGGTCGGGACTCTGATAGTCACCTAAAGCTTAATTTTTCCTCTATCTAACTATTTAGAATCCTTCTAATTAGAAACTGCAACATTTACAGAGTCCTAATTCAAGAAAACTTGACATAACTAGAACAAATAAAATAAAGTAATAAATCAAAACACGGGGATAGATCTAATTCTAATAAGATTACCTATTTTATTGATGAATAACCGCGAAACCTTCAATCTCTTTCATGGGTACCCTAAGAGTTGAAACCAATAGCCAAGACATGGAGAGCTTATAGATCTTGCACGGATGCCCTTTTCAATCAAATTGAGTGGCAAGTAATCAATTACAAATCAGAGAAAATCTGTCGATCAAAAAGCAATAAGAATGATGCTATTGCCATATTCAATCCGATAGTGTATAATATACCTTATTTGTAGAGTTCATCGCTCCACCTGCTAGATTTCTCAAATTTTCAGTTTTTCATTAGTTTGATTCATGTGAATTTATACGAGAAACAATAAAGTAGTACTCCAATCTAATGAATGAAAAAAAAAAAAAAAAAAAAAAAGAGAGAAAGAAGAGACAGTAATTCACCAGTCCATGGTATACGAGGATATTTTGAAAAGAAAAAATTAATCTCATTAAGAGACTCTGAACAACCAAAAGTAAATAAATATAAATAGTTCTATATTTTCATTGGTTCTTCTTTCTTTCAATTATTTTTCTAAACAACTGCAAAAGTATTATTTGGTACTTACTGAAAAAAAGATGGGATACCTACAGTTAACAGGGGATTGCAGGGACTGCATACTAAAATACCATTTTGCATAGCTTATTTTCTCTCAAGACTTGTTAAATTATATGGATTTGGGTCCTGTAAAACTTATAAACAGGGCTGACTGAGGTATGGAACAATCAACCATGGCAGAGGTAAGAAAGTATATTGCTCTGTAAAAATCATCATGGAAAGCTTCCTGTCATTCGGATATGATCAAGGGTTCTCCTGAGCCCATACTTGAGCACTGCTTGGTTTCCCAACCTAAATCCTTCTCCATAGGCTGATGACGTATCTGACTCAATTTGGTGCTTAAAAAACTCACCAAGTTTCTTTTCAAAGTCGGACCGTTTACCCTTCTTTGATGATTGGTTAGAAGTGGACGCTGATGCTGATGACGATGATGCTGCAGCATTACTCCCAGAACCTGCATATATTTCTGAATCCAACCACATATGTGCCAACACTTGGCAAATACCTTCTTCGACCTCTGGACTCAGATTAGGATAACCTGCCAAATTATTTGTCCATCATTAATACCATCAACAATTTAAAGATGGGTAGCGAGACATGCTGACCAAAGAACACAAATGTATCTTTTATGCACGCGATGTTGGCTACAGGATAGCTGAACACCTTTAAGTCTGAGCCATGCATGCATCATCTCATGTGCCAAGATTGATCCTGTCAACAACCTGAAATTGTAGAAAGTCTTGCATTATATATGGAAATACTCATAAGCAAGTACTATGGCGTACGGAATACATGAGTAAAAGGAAACATACCTAGGAAGGCCATACAAAACCAGAATGGCTGTCACTTCACAACGACGTGTCAGCCTATAAGGTTCAGTTATCATGTCCATGATCCTGCCTGCCCCAATTCTTGGTCTCCTCAAAATCTGGTATTAGATTAAGTAAAATATAGACCTCTAATCAAATTCATAAATATATCTTCAGAAATATTACTTTCAGTAAAAAGTTGGAAATGCAGGTAAGAAATCCTTACAGTGGTAACAGTCTGCTCTTCTGACAAGCAGAGTCCTCTAGTCTCAGGTAAGTGGTGATGACCCTGTACCCAACAGGTGAAGAAAAAACAAAATCCATATGAACATGATATAAGTGAAAGAAATGAACCGAGTATAGAAAAGTATCCGCCTTTACATTTTTCTCTCCCTCCATTGCCTCATTAAGTGCTTGTCTCTCAACCAACAGCATAGGAACTTGCTGCTCCACTTTCATATTTAAACCTTCATAAAATTCTTGTATCTCAAGGTAAAGAGGTTGGCATTCGTGAGTATCCATAATGGCAGAGTCTAGACACTCCAGACATAGCTTTCGACCATCATCGAGCAAAAGATATTTCGTGTCCCTTGGCTGCACAGATTGGAAGGTTTGACATCATGTAAAGTATTAAAGAGATGGAAGGAAAAACAGTCACAACTGTATTGCGGTCGGTAACAAGAGATGTCTTTCAAGAGGTGATATAACTGACCTCCATTCTTTCACAACTACAACAACGAGGAGTACCATCACGTTCATGTGATGGACAGTATTTTTGAAGCCAGAAAGGATGTGCCCTATACTCAATAAGGCCAGCTGAATTTGTTGGGATCTGTGAGGAGAGAATAAAAATTTCTCAAGCTGTCCATAGTTCACATGATTTACAGAAAGAAATATTATATATAACATGGAATACTTCATTTAAAGGAATATAGAGAAAACTTAAATCACCAAACATGCAAAACCCTATTTGACAATTAGACAGATGAAAGACAAAACAAGACTGAGATGTATTGTGTTCTTCAAATTAAAAAAGAACTAAAAGATGCCAAATGATATGTATGACACTGCCTAGATGCTAAATAATCATAGATTCAAAAAGGAAAAACACTTACAAAGTTATTGCAAACATCACATCTTGGGTGATGCTGATTTCTGTAGCAGGATTTATGGTAAGGATGTTTGCCAGACATAGAATACTGCAATCAAAGTGAATTTACAAATTAACCAATATCAGAAGACCCACCAATAGTGAAAGGGAAATCAATTGAGAATTCAATCACTTCATTAGCCAATTTATGAAAGTTTTGTTTCATTTTCATCAAATGTAGCTTAGTGGAGAAATAGTTGAACAACGATTTTTCATTGGGTGGGAGATTCTGACCTCATAATCAGTGATGGGTAGATTGCAAGCATGGCAACGGAAACATTCTGGATGCCAGACTGCACCCATGCAACTTAAAAATCTGCCATGTCCAATCTCTGCATTGCAGCCAGCACAGATCCTACACCATGAAAAATAAATCATAATGTTACATAGGAGAGTTTTCAATTTCTGTTGCAGATAAGAATTTATGATGTTGCAGGATGATGCTCAAGAAACTCCAAATGTTTTGTCTTCACCTGTTACTGTAGAGATGCAACTTAAATTGCAGAAAACAAGTATCAACTTCCTGTCTGAAGGGGTTAACATAAGATCACATATTTCAACTCTAACAAGTTAGTTAATCGCTCAGAAGCCCAAGTTATTTACTTTTTAACTATAATGAGAACTATAAGGTACAGAGACAAAGAACCTTATTTTGTAATACAATGAAAGAGATGGCAGTCTTAGCCAAAAGAATAATGAAAAAAATGTCATGAAGTCCTACTGGCATCACTCCTTATCAGTTATCAGAATCTGTGGCTTCTCTCTGTCCAGATATGATTTTACATGAAAGAATATGGCATTCTGGAGCACCAGAAACACATCACATCCTCATGCAAAAGTTTTTGTCTTAATCTATTTTGTAGATAGGGCTGTATGGAAAGGATATTCAGAAAATTCCAGCTGCTATTCAAAACTTCAGAAGTAGACAATTTTATATATATATATATATATATATACCATATATATAAGAGAGGTGAGAGGGGGAAAAACAAAGAAATAAAAGAAACAGTCTACAAATACAAGGTTATGCTGTTAGTCTTGGCACTGAATAGTAATGATTATAATCAAAGTGGGAAATCTACTGGTTTGGAAACTTGTTAATTGTATCCTTATTTATATTTAGTTAGCAGGTGTCTCATTATACATCTTTATTCATAGGGGAAATTATTTATTTATCCATGATAACCAATTGACACAACTTCTCAAAATTATAAACAGTACTTGACTCATGCACCATTGCATAATAATCACAATACCTGTACCCAGGTGAAAATGATGGAAAAGGTTGAAAGATAGATCCACTGTCAAATCGGGGAGGAGACTCTATGTTCAAACTTTCTTGAAGTGCCTTGGCAAGTTGTTCATCTTCCTCAAGTTGAACTTTAGCAAGTTGTTCATCATCCTCAAATTCAACTTTACCAAGTTGTTCATCTTCCTCCAGTTGAATTTTGTCATGATGTTCTTCGTCTTCCTCCTGTTGAATTTTGGAATGTTCTTCATCTTCATCTGATTCAGATTCATCAACTAGGATATCATAGAAAAGAAAGTGAGATTTGGATAGAAGCATCTGCTTCATGTGTAAAATTTATAAATCAACATTTACAAATCAAAACTTTTGAAAATGCCAATTCTATGAACCCTATTAGATTTGATCTTGTCCTGTTTACGGGTTGTGTTATATTAGCTATTAATGAATACAAGTTCAGAACCTTCAGCAGCAGGTTCCACGTCTTAAGCATGTTGTGCATTTGCGTAAGTGGATTTTTCAAATTCTATTTTCAGGGTAGAAGTTACAAACCAAAGAAACATAACCAGTAATTTCTCAAATTCCTTTTCGTATTACCACCGTATCAGCATACAATTTACGAAGAATTGATCCTACCAACATACTTTTTACTAATTGAACAGGAAAGAAGAAAACCGATAAAGCTACAAGGCAGGATCTGTACAAGAAGCTACAAAATTACTGTTAAATAACTAATGAGAATTTCATTATTTCACTTCAATGTTTGTTTAGGTATCTTGTATAATGAATCACTGATCATAGTTGACAAGAGTCAGATTGACCTTGAAATGAATGTAAACTACCAATAGCCATAAATCTTACCAATTATTTTTTTCCCCTTTTGATCCTCCTCCGAAAGAGAGAGTGCAATTGCACAATCAAGTTCTTCTTTCTCTAACTCTGTCAATTCATCCTGCATGCAGGTTTCCCAATATTAAGATTTCGGAGCATCTTCTTATGTCGTAGAGGAACTTGCACTAAGTTAGTTTCATACACCCACATAGTATTAGAAAGAGGCTGGCCTAATGATATATCATAAGGTAGCAGTTGCAACATGTAGTGTCTATTGGAAGCAGAAGCTGTGATTACCTCTGAATTACGATGTCCATCCCAAATTCTGTCATCTCCATATCTCCCATGATATTGCCCTCCTGAAATTTTATGGCTGGAACCCTTAAGAATCTTGGTCAGCCAACCCATATCACGAAATGTTATTCGCCTGTGGGTTGGCAAATATTTTGCAGCACCAAGTTGTTCAATTAGGAAAGAGAATCTGTATACTGATTCAAATTTAGGGATATGGAGAGGCAAATAAAACATCTTGAACAACTGCAGATGACTTTCCAAATCCAACATCAACAATATAAAAGAAATACACTACGTGTAAACTAGAGTGAGAAAGCAGGAATATGGTGGTGTTCATTATCAAATACTTAATTACAGTAACTTGCAACAAACATCAGAATAGGTGAAATGTATACGAGATAATAGATATTGCAAAACAGGCAATAACAACAGCAGTCAGATTAGGGAATGCATAGATACCGTGAAACATCTTCTACAATATAAGGCAGCAGTTCCATTGAGTATACATGCTATATTTAGAGAGGGAAGAGACCGAAAGGGGAAGGGAAAATTACTACAAAACGTGAATAAAGGAGAGAATTCCCAGGAACTGATTTCAATTTTTTGAATTTCTCAAACCTCAGAGAAAAAAGTTCAATAAAATATATAATCAAAATGATTATTGTAAGTAGTCAAGACGATTAAAAAAAAGTTAATTTTTTATTTTGTTTCATCTGAATTCGGGTGATAAAATAGAGCGTCTCAACTCTCAATCCAATCCAATCAATAAAAAAAAAAAAATTTCTTTCCCAGCACCAAAAGCCACAGCCAATTTCCTATCAGTTACACTGCTTTAGCTCAAATTTCTTCTGCTACTCAAAGCCCAAAACTGGCATGGAAAGTACTGGAACTAATTCAAACTGCTATTAAAAACAATATCAGTTATTATGTAAATTGATATATATGAAAGGAATACCCTCCACCAACCCATTTAGAAATGATTATAAACGAGGCAAGAGCAGTATTCCAAATTGATAATCTGGTGAAATAATTCGATTAAGGTGATAAAGAAGGAAACAACGCAATGATTGAAGTGTCAGAAACTCACCAGAAACAGATTAAGAATCTGCAGAGACAATAGAATCTGATGAATCCCGGCTTAGGTAAAATTTCCAATTCCAGTCAAAGCATAGTCATCAAAGAAGAACTAGAAAGACCCAAATGGAATTTCCCCTCCTACCACCCCCAAACCCTGAATTGCTTTTCCACCCCGAAAATGACTAATCTTTTCACCCTTTCAGAGGGACAAACAAGTTGGATGAAGAATTTGATAAGAAAATGATAAAGAGTGAATGGAAGAGACCTTGAATCCTACGCAAATCCAGACCAAAAGGGCTAAAAATGCAAACAGTGGAATTTCTTAGGAAAGGAGAAGCTGTTTTATCAACCTTCCTTAAAACCGCCAAAAAGACGGATTGAAGATTGAGAGAATCAGACCCAGTTGAATTCAACGCTTTCTCCTTTAGCATGTGGGTCATTTACCCATTTTCCACCACACTCCACTAAATGTCAATAAACTCCATGACCCTTCTGGTTGAAAAATTGTCATGGGAGAGAGAAAATTTTGATGTTCCACAAAATTGTAGTTAGTGACAAGCAGAGTGAAGCCTGTAGTCACTTATATTTCTTTCAAACAAGAGCCACTTTGCCCCATTGGTTAACCCACTATGACATTTCGCCAACCAACCGCTCCTTCTACATTTTTGTTTGCTTTTGAATCTTGATTACATTGCTTTAATAATGGTTAATGGAAAAAAATATTTGGTTAAGATTTTCATTTTCAACTAAAAAGTGTGAAAAAAAATAATTTGCTTAAATTGATCTAAACCATACTTTACAACTAAATCACAAAAAAATATTAACAGAAGTACTAGTTACAATCGAGTTGACTTTTCTCTATTTTTTAAATAATTAAGTTCTACCTTCCAACTAAATAAAACGAATTTGTCATATACCTTGGTCTTTGTTTAATCAGAGGCACAACAAAATGGTTAATTTTTTTATCCTTGCAGTCATAAATTTCTAATAGGGCATAAGGTGACAGTCCATTTATTTATTTATGGAAGTTGTTAGGTGCCTACTGGATTGTGAACAAGAGAGTGAACAACCGCACCCACATGCCTTGGTATCTATTGGTACCTTAGGGCGAACGTAATCATACCTTTATCATATGAAAATTCTTTAACAATTTGTTGTCACTCACTTGAAAAGGATTAGCTACCTACTTGACATGGTTCTCCCAGTGTACATAATATGGCTGAATACTCCTTGGTATATATACTCCATCGGTGATGCATCTAAACATTTTTCTCAGGTCAAACTAAAAGGAATATATATATTGATAAAATAAAATCACTTACAAATTAATTATAAAAAAACTCAACTAATTTGTTATAATTTCTTTCTTTATTTTTCTATAACAAAAGTATTCAACTGAAGTACCCTTGTGTGTCAATAACGTCGATAAAATATAATAGACTTTTGAGATTGTAAGATTTTCGAATGATTAGAATTAAAAAATTAAGAAAATAAAAATAATTTGAGAGATATAATATGTACGAGGACAATATAATATATTTTTCCATAATTATAAAGTCTACTCACTCACATTTTACAATAGTAAAATCTTCATTTTATAATTATTTTTGTAATTATGTCTTAATTTAATCAATTATAATACTCAACATACATGATTATCATAATTGAAGTTAATTGATGATGCGATTGGGATAGCCAATTTTATGTTAATAAGTCATAATAAATTATTTTTAACAAAATTGAGATGATCAAGTATGAACCTGAACGTGTGAGAATACGATTTCTTCAATTAGAAACAAATTTTATTTTTTTTTAGTTTTGGAGCTATTCAAATGATATGAGTTTAAATAAGTAAGAAAAAAAGTTTCTTATAAAGGTCATTATGAAGGAGAAAAAAAAAATCAATACAAATTATAAATTTTTCTAACAGGTACCTCAATGATATCTATTAAACTGTACTAACGTGATTTTTAAAAATGAAAAATTTAAAATAATAGTTTATGTGTTAAATAATATTAAATTATGATGAATAAAAATAATTTATTTTAAATTAAGCACATACAAAGTCTCTTATCGCCTATCATTTCATGGTACCAAATTGGCAAATTGTAGATCTAATATATGAAACTTGCTCTTCATGACCCATATCAGAAGGATCTAGATGACATTGATGGGCTAAACAAATCAACAGGGAAAGGGATTTTTTGGTAATTAATTAAGATGTTTTCTGTGGGTGGTGATGGTGAAATCAACTTTTTTCCAAAAGAAAACGAGCACTCTTAGCCGACCATCTTTTTTTTTATTTTGACACATCTGTATTGCCATTGCTACATATCTTTCCAAAAAAAGTCATTAATTATATAGTTTTTTCTTAATCAAATCCAAACTTCATTATATATATATATTTTTTTTTATTCCTTGCTAATATGCAAATTTCATTATATTAGTATTTTATTTTGATTTCCTACTTTTATGGGTAGCAACTGTGAAGTTAGATAAGTGCTCACATGGGTTAGAGATCGAGTTAGGAGTCATTTTATTCAATCCCAAATTGATGTAATTGACCATTTTTTGGAACCAAACCCATGCTGGATTCTTACGTCATTTAAATTGTTGTTATACAGAAAATGATGGTTTAAGTTCTATTTGTCACTTACCTTTGATAGCGCTATTTAAGTTTTATAATACCAAACAAATTAAGACTATTTTATTAACTTTTGAGTACCTTTCTACTTTTCTACATTCAAGCCAATACTTGTTAAAAAAAAAAGGTATATAATCTATACTATATATAAAGAGTATTAGAAACATACATTTTTCATTATTTTTTATATCTTTATGAGTTTGTAATATTACATAATTATGTTTTATTGTTATTTTGTTTCAAATATATTACTAATTTTATTTATTTATTTTTTACTTTTTTCTTATTTTTTTATATTTTAATATGAATAGAATCGTAATTATTTTAGGACTATTAATTTTGTTTTTACTAATTCTTGTAATTTTTCAATAATTATATGTAAATAAAAATTAAAATTGAATTTTTATTTATTTAATAAGTACATAATAATCTTAATTTGACATTTTTCTCTAATTCAATAATTAAAAATTTAAAAATTAATTTGAATTAAAATAAATATTAAGAGTATAGTTTTCATGATTATAATATTATTTTTTAACTTTTATATCATAAAAAATATTTTTTTTCGATAATTATATGTCAATATTAGTTAATATTAAAATTTTCAAAATTGTCATTTAATAAGTTCCTAATAATTATAATATCTTTCAATACTTCTTTTTTTTTTAAATGCTAAGAATTAAAAAAATATTTAGAATAGTTTCCATGATTATATATTGTTCATGGAAGAAATTTTATTTTCTTAAATATCCTATGAGTTTTTACTATTGCATAAATACTTTTTAATTGTTAATTTGCTTCAAATATTTTATTTTTTATTTTACTATTTTTCATAATTTTTTTCTATTTTAATATTAATTTCCCTATAATAGTTTTCATGATTACATATATATATATTTATTTATTTTTACTTTTTTCCTATTATTTCTTTATTTTAATATTAATATAATTGTAATTATTTGATGACTATTTATATTTTTTATCCTAATTCTTTTCAATATTAATAAACTTGTAATTTGTAAATAACTATATATCAATATCAACAGTAATTAATATTGATTTTCTTAATCTTTAAATTTAATGAGTTACAAATAATTATAATATTATAAACTAGTTTTCTTAAAAGAAATATTAAGAATCTAGTTTTTATGATTATAATACTATTGTATTAATTATTCCTTCCTCTTTATTTTTTTTAAATAATTATACATTAAATTATATTGTAAAAATGATTTCTTAATATTTATATCAATTCTCGATGAATATACATGCATATATCATAAATATGATTCACGCGTATTGCGTGTGCCACGAAAGCTAGTATATAAATAATTGTGTAATTGATTTTAAGTTTATGTATTTCATAAATAAAAAATATATGGGGTTAAATAACTCGTCACCCATAATTTGCACTATAATTTAATTTAATTATTATAATTTAAAAACTTAAAATCAATGAATCATAATTTTAAAATTGAGTCAATACGGTCAATAACGTCATTTTTCATCCAAATTAAGTTAACAAAATATGTCATATACTATATTTGAGACATATGTATTAACATCATAGTTTAAAATTACTGACCCACAATTTTATTTTTTTATTTTTTTATAAATAAAAAATATTTTATTTGAGATAGATGTATTGACATTTCACATTTTATTTGGTAATATAAAATTATGTTGGTCCACGTCATTTTTTATTAAGTCAATTTGAATAAAAAATAACTACAGAGACCTTGTATTAACTCATATATATTATATTATTATTATTATTATAAAATGTGAAATCCTTTATGATCCCTCATTATATAATATACACTTATTTAAATTATTTTAAAAATAAATTTAATACTTAAATTTCATCCTATCACTTACTAACTATCATTTATTTTAATGAACATGATCTTCCCTCCACTCATGCAAAACATATAACTTTATTTCAATCAAAAAATATTTATAAGTTTCTCACGTAATTTGTACTCGCACGATAACTCATTTTTTATTAAATTATTATTGTATATATTTTTAAAAAATTATTCAATATTTACGTAAGCACACGTGGCTAATATATTAAAAATGAGTTTGATTGAGTCACAAAGGACGAGATGCTAATTTGCTAACAGCTAACCAGGCCCCGCAAAAAAGCTATTTTGATACTAGCGCCAACCAGTTACCTACCGCAGCCGCAGCAAAGCTTTGTCATCAGCCACATCACTATTTAAAAGTCCTTAAAACTATCAGTTTAATTATGAAACTTAAAAATAGGGATCAAACCTCACCCTGTTGAGTCATTTCCATGGAGGATTGGGCTGGACTTCATTGCAGGCCTCCCCTAGTATTTGGTGGGTTTGGGCCCATTTCAAAATCTACGGTAATAATGGGCTCGCCCAATATAATAGATGGTCCAAAAACATAAAAGATGGAAAGATGGAGGGCATACATGCCTATTACTAGAGAGGAAATATTACGAGCAAGGTATCAAAAAAGAGAGTTGGTTATATTATAAGAACTATATTTTCTTGGAATGTCTGTCCCTATTCCAATCCAATCTGTTAGGTTCACTCACATTACTTTCTAAGGCTTCCAACGTACCTATAAACATACTATTTTCAAACTCTATTAATTTTTTCATTATCTCAACCTATAAATTAATTATAACGAGTCACAAAAGAATAATTCCTAGTCAGTTAAGGAAAGACAATTCAATTTATATGGGATTAGGGTTAAATATGTGTCCTTTAATCCTAGCAAAAATAGGAATTAAAACTCCTTGTAGAAGAAGGAGAAGGAGAAAGAGAAGAGCTAGTCTACATATTATATATATATATATGTATATTTTGTAACAGGCTCTTGGATTAAAAAGCTACAGAGAAATTAATTGAGATAGAAGGTGAAGAGAAGATGACGAGAAGTTCAGTGTGTGTAGAAAGTTGCTTAAAAGCTCAAAGCCCAGTTAAGTTAAGGTCTGTGAAGCTTGATAAGGGTCCAGAAGCAGACGCAGAGTTCTTGAGGAATTTAATAATGAAGAAGAAAGATCAACGAGATCATGGAGATGGAGATGGAGATTCTTCTAATTTTAAATTTGGTTTTGTAAATAGTGCTTGTTCTTCTTCTGAAAGGTACTACTCTCCCTACCCAGAGCGTTTTAAGTCCCGGGAAAGATACCTTAAAAGCTATCCCTTTAGCAAGGACAATGGTCAAGAGAAAGAGAGTAGCCACAAAACAAACAAGTGCTTCATGCACAACCGGAAGATTAACAACGTTAACAAATATAACAAGGATCGTGATCATGATCATGGCTCAAACAAAGTTGTTGGTCCCATTCATGCAGGTTGCCCTAATTTTCTCAAATTCTTGCTCTTATGCGTCAAACTGGATGTTCATGAATGAAGATTCAAGAATGACATGCTCCTGTATCTGCTGCCATGGCTGCTTTCTTTGCTACTAATTTACTTCGATCAGAATGGAGGTCAAAAGCTCCCCCGTCCGGTTCAAACTTCAAACCTCATAGGTTTTTTTTTTTTTTTTATTTATTTTTTTTATAAATATATTTTAAATTTAAAGGAAACTTAAAAAGCAAGAAATTGAAAAAGAGTTGGTTGTATCAAATGTAATTGTAGTTTATGCGAGTTTGTGATATTAATTAACATGATTATTAAAATTGCAGCAATATATCTATAATAGCACAAATCACCTATAAAGATTTTAATTATTAGTCACATGCTCACATGGCTAACCCTACCTAACTGGGCCAAGATAAAGCCAACCTATTGAGCTTCTTCATCATCGGGCCAATTCAAAGATTAATCTAATTCATCAAAGACAATGGCCCAGTTGAGCAATGTGCAAATAAATTTAATCCCAAACTCGGAAGCAAAATACTTTTCAAGCAAGATTCTTCATCTCACACTGATATTTGACATGTAGAGGATAAAGATATTCTTTTAGCATGTAGTTGAAAAATGTAGTGGCAGTCCTCTTCTATGATCTATCATAAACTTGGAGGAACCAAAATCCAAGAATATGGTCCATCCAAGAACAGCAAAAACACCAAAAAAGAAGTGTTTGTATTAGTAGTCTATTTAATCTTTGACCATAAGATCCCCACCTTGCATCATGGCTGCACTGCAAAACATACAGTCCCCCAACTCCTAAGTAAGTCCCACCATGTGGCCGGGGCCACCCTTTGCCGGCTGTGTAGAGGACCACCTTTATACATATACATCAGCATTCAGCATACACAGAAATGCATTCAATAATTTCAAGTCGTTTTCATATGTGGGCCATGGGCCCATGTCAAATTAAAAGGCCTACTCTAAGCCCAAGACTCCCACCCATAATTTTTTCTTTTGTTAATCAACTAAATTGGTGTGCAATTAACAAAAAAGAAAAGTGAGAGGGTGGACTGGAGTGGAGGAATAGTAGTAGTATACACTATACCATATTACCATGTCCATGAGAATGTTGGTGTGGTCCCTTTATTTTATTTGATGTTATCATCTCTGAGAAGTGACTATAACTTTGAGGAGGACATGGGTTGTTAATTAGCTACTCTATAATCAACTAATTATATATATATACTTCTTAGTTATATAACAGTTCAAAATGAACTCTTGGCAATTTCTTCTGAGCTTCAATATTACTTTTATGAAGCAAGATGGCTACAAGACAAGCCATTCCATGTAGTGTATATCCTTAGCCTGCATCCTCAACTTTTATTCCTCGGTTTAAGCTAATTGGGTGTTTAATTGATTGAAAGTGATTAAAATTAGCTATCTAGAAAATTTAATTGAATTATTCGTGTGCTTCGAGAGGTGTCCCATCTATAATATTATACTTAATCGTGTCTCATTAATTAATATATTTTGCTTACTCAGTCCATGTACACATCATACTCATTAGCTAATCGATTACTTAAATTTGTTTCATTTAATTAGTACCCAAAACTATAACATAAATACATAAAATCTATTGAAGATCATATAGTTAATTGATTAATTTGTACCATATATAAGACTATATATATATATATATATATATATATATATATATATATATATATGTATATAGCTAGGTAGACTTATAGTAATTAATATGTATGTAACAATCAAAATTCCAAGACCCGTCCCCATGGAAAAGCATCAGCTCCTACGTTTCTTGCTTGTTTTTTTCTAAATACCACGACTTGTTTCTTTCTCTAAAATAATTAACACTAAATCAATTAATTAGGTCTGAACAACTTGCGTGACATGAATGGAACCATTGAATACACAATATTTTTAGCATATTCTAATTCTAATGATTTTTTCCATAGTATAAGGAAATTTCAACCTTTTGAACCAATGAATGTGGTGGCCAAATATTTCCTTTAGAATAAAAACTAGGGTTTGGTGGTGTGAAAGAGTCGCGAGGCTTAATTTTTAAGCAATTTATATATGGAAGATTTTTGGTTGCTTAACATCATAGAATATCTAAGGCTATATAATATATACATAAATACCTCATTTGAGGAAAAGGGTTGGTTGGTGCTTAACATCAGTAGGTAAGGTTTACAATACTTAATTTTACGACTACTTGACTATCATGTATGTAAAATTAAATATAACAAACAAATTAGATGTAATTAATTACAATTTGATTTTCTATTTGAAGATAAAATAGTATTAAAAATAAAATTGTAAGTTTGACTGGACCATTAGTAATAACAATCTATTAGTCTAAATTAACCATTATAATTAGGGGTCAATCTAATTACAAAAACACTGACAATAATTTTGACTAATCAAAACAACTTTCTGATCTATCCAATGAACATTATATATGTTAGAAAATCAAAGAACATTGAAGAATTTAGCAGCATTATTTACCTCAAAACCTAAAGAAGAGCGCAACATTGTGGTTGTGGTCACACCCCAAAACAAGAGCTACCAATTCGACGTAAAATGAAATAATTTAAGTGTGCTGAAAAGCAAAGAAAAAAGGGGAAGCACCCAGAAAAGGAATGGAATAATTTCATTGCCATATATACAAAGACAAAAGAAAAACAGGGACCATCCACTTTCAATTTCAAATATATAGTCTGGCAATTGGCATTGCATGCGTTTTATCAACAATTTTATTTGAGGAAAAAGTGGGCTATATGACTTATGTGAACTAGTAATTTTCTTCTATTTCTTTTTACGAAAGGGAGAGAGAGGGTCTATTTTATTCTCCATTCATCCTGCTATGGATCACTTTTGCTTTGCATACATAGTAAGCAATTTTCCTTTTCCATCTCCATGTATGTATATACTATATTGTGAGCAAAAGAGACTGTTTCAAGTTGGCGTTGACACTTCCTCGTACGCCAATTTTTTTTTTTTTTCTTCCTATGAATTATTAAATAAACTAAAAATAAAAGATAAAATTCATTTATTAATTATAGGTGAGGTTGAATTTGACAAAGGCCTCTTCCCTCTGGGCTCTGTTATTAAATTTCTCTAATGGAAAATTAATACAAGATTAATAAAATAGGATTTTTTTTTCTGAGAAATTGTCGGTTGTGAATTGAGATAGAAGACCCGCAAAGTCATTGTCTATTCTTGCAATTTGCTAAGATAAGACAACGATAGACAAATATATGACTTGTTTTTTCCAAAAAAAATAGTGACATATTTCATATATGAGCAAAAGTATACAGGGCAGTTTCTTGGACATGTTTGGCATGCAATAATTAATTCAAAAAAAAAAATCAGAATAAAATCAATAGGTTAAAATTAAAAGGAAAAAAATGGAAAAAAGAGTTAACGAGATTGTGTCCGGTATCGATTGGCATAAGTTAACCAACAATACGCATGCAGCTTAAACTATTAGCTATAGGCATGGGAGTTAATTAAACTATTATGCATTGTGTATCCCCAAATTTTCAATTAACAGGCTCTGAAAGGATTCCAAAAGCCATTTAAATAAACCTTTTGGCCCGGATGAAAGCAAAAAATAATTAAATTAACTTGCCCCTCTTAGTAAATTGTTGTTGTGCATCCACATTTATCATGATATATATTATATACCTGCTATTCATATTGTCGATGTATTTGCTAAGGTTAAAGAGCTTAACACTATATATATGACTACGACTCATATTATATTCTTCAGGTACTTTGTTATAAATTGAAACTTAGAAAGACATCCCCGCATGTAGGAATGTACATATATACTTGAAAATTTAGCAAAACCGTTTATTTTTTGGCCCCTTGCAAGAAAGTAGATCGATGAAGAACTTGAAAATGTACATGTGTGGTGCAAGTTGTGAATGGATGCTGGCTTTTCTCCATCCAAGCAACCAACTTAGGTGGTTGATGTGTGATGCAAAAAGGTTTAGGGGTTGTTGCTTGAGCAAAAGAACCAAAGCCAAAGCCAAAGCCAAAGCCAAAGCACTAAAATATAAGCTTGCATGCTATCCATCCTCCTTCTTCTCCTTTATATTGATTAAAAGTACTTTTAGTGATTAGTGTGAACCTCCCATGCACGCAACACATTGTAATTGTAACTACTTAAAAACAAGCTGGGTGGTTCCTGTTCATTTTGATTAACTTTCTCATCTTGCTCAGACGTATCCACTTAAACCGTGAATTACTTCAAAAATGTTTAAAAAGGAGAGGACACGTGCGTAGCCGACTTTGGCACGTGAGTGCGGATCAACTATGAAAGATACGTACGAATTAGGGTTTTGCAGATTTTAGTTTTTACAATGATATGAACTCTGAAGTGGGGCCTGCCTCTAATTTGAAAAGGCCAAAGCGTACGTGTGAGGGCTGAGGAGGGAGAGCGGGGAGAGTGGGATTCACGTGACATCACTCCAAAGGCGACAGTTGATGGGAGAGATGAAGAAGGTTGGGCTGTCAATCATCAATTCTGTTCGCAGTTGAACAAGACAAGTGTTTTATTTCTCTCTCTTTATTTCAAGTACCACCATTGTTGTTGAGTAATGAGTAGCAGAAGGGAAAAAAAAAAAATTAAAAAAAAAGTATGGAAGAGGACAACACCAACTTTTTCTCATTTCCTTGTTTTACAATCCTACTTGCATTTTAAGGAAGCAAACAAATTCGCACTGCCATAATTTTATAATTTAATCTTTAAATAGTTAGAGTTTTATTAGCTAGTAAGAAATTTTCTTTTTTGTAATCACAAACAAAGATATTTGAATTGATTACTAATTATTTATAGTTAAAATTGGTATAGATAAGAGAAGAAAAGTTAACTGCGAAAGCTAGTTTTATATTATATTAAATATAGAATCATTTGCTCTCATATTTATATAAATCACTGCTTTTATAACTTTATGAATCACCTATATCTTAATTAGAATTAGATGACTTAATGAATTAGATACCTATTCTTGTGGAAGTCAAATTAAAGAATTTATATTAAAGGTTGTTGATACACGTCATGGCCTATAGTTAATATAGAATAATGATTTCATTATTAAAAAAAAGGGATCATGTTATGTGTTTTCCATCTCCCATATAATTTATAACTTTCTTATGCCATTGCTTGTTTTTTATGTGAATCTTCCACGAAATTGTTTATGCATGCCAATAAAGAAAAAAGTCAGGTTGATGACGTGGAGGATTAGGCTAAATTAAATATATGATATTGGAAATTAATACTCATTATACAAATTAATCTCATACAATCTTTTAATTTCGGATCAAATTAGATATAGAGAGTGATGAATTCTATGTTACTAATCCCAGGATTCACTAAAATATTTGATACTGTCTCTCGATGCCCACACGATAGAAACACTTAATTTGTGAACGAGACACTAAACGAAATAGCTTTCACACTTAATATTTGATACTGGAAAATTTCACATTTTGATATGGTGAAAGCGATATTTGATTCCATGTCCTTGGTATCAATAACAAGTTACATTGAGTCATTAGGATATATTTTTATATACATAATAGATATTTAAAAACAATATTAGGATAGAATTTTGGAAAAGTCATGTACTCGGTGTTTGAAATTTGCTTCACCCAGTAATCAAACTAGCCCGATATAAAATCTCCCCTTGAGCCATGTTGTGAGGATTCGGTTTGATTATTCCCGGGAATTGTCCTAATCCCAAGTATGTTCAACATTCCTAGAGGTCCTTAAATATTCACAAAGATTTTAATAAGTAGGGGGTGTTTGTGGGCTGAATTAGTTCGTAAGTGATACTATTGGTTCGGTTTCAGGATTAATTCTGAACTAATTTAACCTAATCGGTTTCAATTATTTTTAAATCAATCCAATTAATATAGGACTTGAAACAAGTCCTGTCCAATCCATGTTTCATGAATCATGGATTGGATTGATCAAATTAGACTTTTATTTAGACTTATTATTTTGTAAGTTACAAAATAATAAGTCTTTTAAGTCTTTCAATTAGACTTTTAAGTATGTTATTATTGTTACAAACAATAATAACATACTTACAAGAGTATTAACATATTTTAAATCTTTAATTATGAGTAATATATGTTTTAAAAAGTACAATGAGTTGTTGACTTAATATTTTAAAAAAATTTATAATTTTATAAGAGTATATTATTTTGAAACAAAATGGATATAAATTATTAAATTAGATCAGGTTACTTATTTGAAAATTCTAAATCACTATAATCCAATAATATTAGTGAAAAAAATTAAACCAATCTAATTCAAGTAATAATATCTCCAATCCAATTAGGTCAGATTAATTTGGTTTACTTGGATTGAATCAGGCATTGAACACCACTAAGTTTAGTTTACAGGAAACAAAAAATACAGTTAAAATTAAGAAGTAATGAATATATATTGTCATAGGGCAAACACAAAAACACCTGTAAAAATCAAATCCTACACCAAAAGGCAAATTTATCGTCCTCCCAAAGCAATCAACCTAACTTATCCTACGGCACGTGCCATCTATCCATTGCCGTGTAGGATTCCGTTATTTATAAACTATATCTTACTGTGGTTGGGGCTATTAATGAAATTTGGGAGACATTAATAAATTGACCAAAATAGCCTTTCCAACGAAAGAGATTGCATATTCGCGACAATGATTAACAAGGGTGTTATGGTCATCCAGACAAATCAAAAGATGGTGGTAGTTTGGATCGTTGAGATGACTTTGTACTGACCTTATCTTTATTCTATTCCGTAGTTTGCGTTGCTTTCCAAATGGACGTATGCAAATGACAATAGTAGCCAACATCATAATGCGATGGCATTTGTGTCATTCCACATCCACAAAATATTTACTATTTTTTTTGGCAAGATGACATATACAATCGTTAATATACCATAATTTTGCCTATTTTGTACTAAAAATATTTTCCGACCAATTTTATGCAAAATTTTTCAAAATATATGCAATGTCTTCTTCAAATCTAACACTATTAATATTTGGAACAAAAAATATTGATGTGGCTTAAAATATTAGATGACACATGAATGTTGAGTTGAAAAAAATAAATATAAATAACTATCCATAAAGTATCAATTTTTGTCAATTTCATCCTAAAATTATTATGCAATCTTACTCTTATATATTTCTCACCATCATATCTCTCATAAAATTTAAAAAATATTATCAACTTGCTGAATTTTTTTATAATGTTATAATTATCACAAATTGTAATTTGCATAATTGTCACTGAGATATGATGAAAATATTGATAAGAGAGGCATAAATGAGAGGAGTAAAAAAAAAGAAAAAAAAATTTGGCAACACACATATGTGACAATAAATTATATTTTAAATCACATTAACAATTTTATCCAAAATATTAATAGTGTTAGAGTGAGGGAAGACATTACAAATGTTTTAAAACTTTGGAGATGAAATTGATGTAAAAAAATATTTTTGAACAAACTTAGCAAAATGGTGATTTTTAAGATATTTTATCTATTTTTTATTTACTAATCAAATTTATATGACTGTATAATTTTATTTATTTCTAATAGATTAAATAATCATTTAGTTACTAAATTTATACTTTTGCTAAAATGTCAATTTGGACATAATTATGTCTTTAAGCTTAAATAATTCTTGGTGTCGAGAAAAGGTCATTGTCGTCATTTCAACATTTTTTAATATTTCTATCCTAGCATTTAATAGCTGATCTTTGCTCATTTATTTTTAAATTGAAGAATATAAAAAATATGTATATATAAAAGCATTATTGGTGGGTAAAAACTAAAAACTAAAGGAGGAGGTTATGCCTTACGAGAAAGAACAGCGACCGCTTCCCTTTCCTCTCTTCTCTTTCTTGGGCTGTTTTTGTTTTGAGACAGATACCAGTGCCTCCCTTCCAAAACCAAAGCCTCCATTTTTCTCAATTTTATATTGCAGTATATAACTTCCACCTTTCTTTTTCCAGAAGGTGATTGAAAAAGCACTTACTGCAACGAGCAACAAAGAGAAAGAAAAGGAGAGAAAGAGAAAGATTACAGACAGACAAAGCAACGACAACACAGAAGAGAAATAGAAAGAGAAAGGAAGATCAGTAAGTGTGTATGATAGTATTATATTTATGTCTGTGAGAGATAGAGGGAAAGAGAAGAAGGAATTGAAGAAGCTTTCAACACTACAGAAAGGAAAACGATGTCCAAGAGCTTTACATCCTTTCATGCTCTGCACTCTAATAGGTACTTATATATTTATAGATACATGATGATGATGATGAAGAACAAAGCTGAAAATGATAAAAAGAATCTTTCTTTAACAATTAAACAAGAAAAAAAAAGTCGAATCATTTCATTCTCTTTTTCTTACTTTCTTATCCCTCTATCTCTTTAATCTGCTTATAATTTTCTCTTATTTTTCCTATTTTTGCCACTATCATAATATTATAAATTGACTTGAATTACATGGTGGGTGTTCTTTGATTTGCTTATTCTGGCACTAAATTGAATAACTGATGAATGAACAGTTGGTAGAAATTAAGGCAAAGAGAGTAGTAATTGGTGCTGGCAAGGCCAAAGGGTAGAAGATGATGAGGATGAAGAAGAATAAGATTTTAATATGGGAATAGCAACAACTCCAAACACCACCACTTCGTTCAATATTTTCTCATCATTCAAAGACAACCCACTATTATTCAACCAATTCTATGTCCCAAGATTACCACCAAGGAATTTTTAACTTCTCGAATGGGTTCGAGAGATCAAACACAGCACAGCAAGAACATCATCAACAGCAGCAGCATCACATAGCCCAACAGATCAGGAGAGACAAAGTGAGGCTGCAAGGATTTGAGGCACCGCCACAACCTTTAGTGGGTATAGAGGAAGAGGAATCTGGAGGCCTTCCTGTCTATGATCATACAGCAGCCGGGATGTTATCAGAGATGTTCAATTTCCCTCCTGGCGGTGCCACTGCCACTGAATTGTTGGACCAACCTATGACGATAGCCAATTATAGGTCCCCGAGGCCACAAGTAGCTCCGGTGGGCAATAACGAGTGGTATGGAAGCAGACAAGGGATGATGATAGGTGGGTTGGGACCGTTGAGAGATTCAAAAAACCCAAACAGCGTAATCAACAGCCGTGAATCTAGTACTGGTATAGCTCATCATCATCATCAACATCAGATTTCAAGTATTAATGCAGACTCAGCAGCTGCCATGCAGCTTTTTCTGATGAACCCACAAACAAGATCGCCTTCCCCTCCTCAAAATCACACTCCTCCTGCTGCCACTTCTTCAACGCTTCACATGTTGCTTCCCAATTCCAATCCAGTCTCCAGTGCTACTTATCTCCAAGGGTCTGGACCAGGAGGAGGAGGAGGTTTTGGTCAATTCACATGGATTCCAGATCACAGTGCTGCCACTACTGCTACTGGTCATGAAATTGGAGGAGTTGTGGAAGGTCAAGGTCTTTCACTATCTTTGTCATCTTCATTACAACACTTGGATGCGGCAAAAGCCGAGGAACTAAGGATGGAAGAGAGTGGGTTCTTGTACCCATATAATCAAACACCTGGCGGAGGTGGCGGGTCATATAAGAATTTGGGTAGTGCTAGTACTAGTCATCATCAAAACCCAGCATTGCATTTACAAGGGACGGTGGCTGGAATACCTGGATTGACACAGAATCATCACGTACATGTTGGGTTTGGAACATCATCCTTAGGTGTAGTAAATGTGTTGAGGAATTCAAAGTATGTGAAAGTTGCACAAGAATTGTTAGAAGAATTCTGTAGTGTCGGAAGAAGTCAATTCAAGAAGAACAAATTTGGTAGGCAAAACACAAACCCTAATTCAAATCCTAATGATCCTGCCGGTGGTTCTTCATCTTCATCAAAGGATATCCCTCCTTTATCAGCAGCTGATAGGATTGAGCATCAGAGAAGGAAGGTCAAACTCCTGTCTATGCTTGACGAGGTATGTAATTTCTCTCTCTCTCTTACCCTCTCTCTTGCTCAAGAGTCAATAAATTAAAACCCATTAATCTTTTCCTTCCAATTGGTTAACTAGTCCATTATTTATATCAAAACTACAAATTGGACAAACAAAATATCCCCAAATTTGATTAATTTTTCGATTGTATATAAAACCCAGATAGAGAAATGCCGGCTAGTATAGTAGGTTTCTATAGGAGGATCAAGTTGGTACCTATGGGATTTATTTTATTAACCAATATTTTATTTCACTGATTATTGAATTGGATTGTATTTGTGGGAGAGAATACGTTCATCAAGAAGCGACGTTCCTCCTAATTAGTGAGAAGATTGACCAAAATGTAAGCAACGCACCGTATTATGCAGCAAAGTTGTTAGGAATGTTACTGCCTCCAAGAGATTCATGCCCATCATTGTAATATTGCAGAGAAAGCTAGTTCTAGATATAGCCATTGCCATATTACATCTCAGTTGACCTCATAGAGAGAGAATCAAAGGGGCTTGTTTCTTTTTAAAATTCAGAATTATTTTTTTATTACCCTTTTTGGTCTTTTGTATTCGTAATTATTTATGCATACAAGGCTGTCAATTGGAGCAAGTATACTCTTTGTTCCCGTTTGAAAATCATTTTACTGTACTCCCAATTGCCAATCCTTTGATTCATTCAAGCATCTATTCTCTATATTCAAATTTTATTATCTTACTCGCAATTAATTAATTGCCTATGGTTTTATTACTAAGATTTAAAAATTATTTATTAGGACGTGCTAAACATGCATTGTTAATTTGTTGCAGGTGGACCGACGATACAATCACTATTGTGAACAAATGCAAATGGTAATGAACTCACTTGACTTGGTGCTGGGTTTTGGCTCAGCAGCACCTTACACGGTTCTAGCACAGAAAGCAATGTCGCGACATTTTCGGTGTTTAAAGGATGCAATATCAGCACAATTGAAGCAAAGCTATGAATTACTTGGAGACAAAGACGGGGCTGGTTCCTCAGGTTTAACCAAAGGAGAGACACCAAGACTGAAACAATTAGAGCAAAGTTTAAGACAACAAAGAGCCTTCCATCAAATGGGGATGATGGAACAAGAAGCTTGGAGACCACAAAGAGGTTTGCCTGAAAGATCTGTGAACATTTTGAGAGCCTGGCTTTTCGAGCATTTCCTTCATCCGTACGTTCACTACCTAGCTTTTACTTACTTTGACCTCATTTCCATTAATTAAGTACAAGTACATTTTTTATTTTTAATTAACGTTTAGAGAAACAGTGATGCAGTGACCTTGGGATTTGGTCTCACCAGCGAAAAGCTGTAAAGAGAACACTATTTTAATCAATTAAGTAGTATCCAATTGTTTGTCAATTTCTCTTTTTCTCTTAGAGAACATACCACAGTATAATAAAATAGTATTAGATAAGTTAATAAAATGAGACAAAAAGCCAGCAGTGTGTACAGTGTTTAACTATACTATACGTACAGAACCGGAGCTGGTATACATAGCGATAGATGAGGATGACAGATAGAGCTTTCTTTCTTTTTCTCTTAGATTCTCACGCCCAAATGAAAGGAAAAAAAAAGGAAAGTTTGTATCCAAAATAGTGTAGGGTACAGAAAGCTTGGTGTCTCTTTACACAGTTAAGGGAAGAGGAAGCTCTGTAGAAAGGAAAGGATTCTGATATGATGTCGTTTTCTGGTCTCTTTCTCAGGTACCCAAGTGATGCAGATAAGCATCTGTTAGCTAGGCAGACTGGTTTATCGAGAAATCAGGTTCGTCCTTCTCTCTGATGCTTAACCATCTTTATATAGTTTGTTTCTTAGCTTTCCTTCTCCAAAACATGCATAGCAGCAGTGTTACAGTAGAAAGAGAGAGAGAGAGACTATTTCATAACTAGCTAGCTATGTAGGCTCTGTAAGTAAATATTAAATGCTACATGGCCCTCCCCGGCCCACATCGTATGGTATTACATAGCGACTGATGACGACGAAGTAAAATAAAAAAGATAACCCTATTATAGACGAGAGGGGACCCTAAGCAAGTTCAGAGAGACTAAGCTTGCATGGGTGATGACTTTCCGTTGTTTTCTTTTTCTTGGTTTCTTTTGTGACAATCTATGTGAATTTAATTTTCTTATGACAAAGATATATTCCTCTTTCCTCTAATCTTTTACTGCTTCTTTGGATTCTTTTTCCTGCATGACATAAATTCTGAAAATAATAGCGCAGAGGTAAGTACACAAAGAGAGGAGACATGAGTGTTTCCTGCTTTTGATTACCATCTCTCTCTCTCTCTCTCTCTCATTTCAAATATCAAATATTAAATATCAAACTGGGTACCATATATTCAACCACACAATATGAAACATAATTATTACACGGAATAAATGTGTGCCATCTTTTAGATATAGTAATTAAAAGTACAATATTCCTAGTGTCATTTTTCTTTAAATACTCAAGCTATAACCTATGTCTTTTTATCCTTTCGTAGTGTTGAATCTTGAAAGCAGCACTTTATATTTATTATTACTTATGTATTATATACTTACGTGACCATCATGCAAGTTCCTTCGGTTATTCATTGTTGTACATTAAGAAAATCATCAAGCTCTTCCTTAATTACGTTCCTAATGATATTAACCAAGAGTGGTCATTGCCTCTAATCATCATTTATTGGTTTCAGGTTTCAAATTGGTTCATTAATGCCAGGGTTCGATTGTGGAAGCCCATGGTTGAAGAGATGTACCAACAAGAAAATAAAGAAGCAGAGGCTACAGCAGAAGATAGAGAAATGAGGAACCAAAACGAAAGCAACAGTGGCCAGCTCGCACAAACTTCAATGCCCACAACCACAGCTGCCACACAAACAGCATCCACGACAACTTGGCCAACGGGCAAAAGATCTAATATCAATGCTGCCAAAAGCGACCCTTCACTCGTTGCAATGAATAGACAATGCTTATTGGAAAACCAAGCCAAGCAGCAACAGCTACAACAGGCTACCTCTAACACCACCACCTCCGAGGTGGCGCCACTTGTGTCACAGTCATTTGCAACCACGCACGACGTCTCCGACATGCAAACTCACAGATCAATGGCTATGGATGACACGTGTCGGAATGACAGCATGATGACAGCTGACTATGGGACCACCACCTCTGGTGGTGGTGCTGCTGCTGATATTGGGTCCACTGTGATTAGATTTGGGACCACAGCTGGTGATGTGTCACTCACTCTGGGGCTACGCCATGCCGGGAACATGCCCGAGAAGACTAGTCATTTCTCTCTTAGAGAATTTGGAGGCATTTAATTATTAAACTTAATGCCCTATTTTCATGTATTTAGTTTAATTCATTCTATATATTAAGGAAAAGAGAAATTACAATACAATATGAGAAGAAATGTAGCATTACGTACATTAGGTAGCCAGGTGTATGAGATGGTATATTGTAATTGTATAGTACGTAGATACAATATTGTTTTTTCATCTAATTCCTCTTAATTATGTAATATGTACTTAGCTAAGGTTTTGTATTTTGATCCTTGATATGTAGGAGTATTAACTGCTAGACCAAACTCAAAATCGGATTCCCAGAACCATATTGGAGGAGAGTTTTTTTTTTTTTTTTTTCACCGCATGTGATATCAGATAAATTAATTTTTTCCAAAATCTTCATTTACTACCAAATATGCGAATTTGCTAAAGATCCCACTCTTATATAATAACTTATATATTTTCACTAACATTTTCTTTATTAAGAATATTATACTTTTAAATCCACTTCTATAAAGAAATTGGATTTTGTTTCGTTCCAAATCTTATCACAAGTATGTCCAAAACAAGCCAGCTAGTTTGAACCTTTAAAAATAAAAATAGACAAACAGGCAACTTTTTAATTAAAAGCGCGGGGATATACGGGACTTATTAAGAACAAAAATATTGGATTTTAGATATGTAATCCAAAAATTGTAAATTGTTGTTTTGTAAACAAAACCAAATGAAATGGATCTGAATAGCTTGTAAACCTGTTCTACCTTAAAGCACAAAACAAGAAGTTGCAAAGCAACAACTACTACTGACCTAATATATTGCTTGTTTTATGGGAAAACATTACAAAAGACTAATCGAAACTGTTCTACCACAACGATCAGTCATGTTGTTCTTAGTTAGAATCAAGTTGGGGTTTACGTTGTATATTTCTGATCATTAATTACTCTCCCTTACTTAATTAGCTAAGATCTGAATTGCAGAATTTATTTATCTCATGTAATGAAACTCCTAAAAGTGCAAATATTTATGAGATTCGAATATTGGTTTAGCTCTGAATAGATATAGGGACTGAGACATTGTTGATCATTAACAGTAGCCATGACTGAGGCTGAGAAGTAGGTGGGATGGGCTCCAAACCCTAATACTAATGAATGAATGGAAGATTGTTTCTCTGTCTTGTTTGGGGTCACATAATGATGATCTTCATATTTAATAGGCGAAGAAACTGACGAAAATTTGATACGAGGGAAGGCGACTTCAATTCTACTCATATTTTTTATTTTATATTAAAGCACCCCACTCACAACAAATTGCGGTTGGACCCCACCTATTTTGTTATGTAGAAAGCTACTCCTCGGTAGGACTGTCTACCAACCAGATGAGGCGCATGATTACATTTTTGGGCCTGGGCCCACCTGCAGACCAACAAAATAAACAAACGGAACTGATCGGGTACAGAGCTTACTGTCAATAGGATATGAGAGGATATTTAGGAATTAGGATACGTGGTGATACATATTCCACGGCCATGGCCCCAACCTTGTAATCACTTTATTTATCAATAAAAAGAGTTTCTGAACCATAAATTATCAAATTATGTGTTTCTCAATTTGTATTTTATATAAACAAAAAAAAAATTATATATATATATCAGAAAGATGGTCCTGCCACCGCGACATACGCCGGCAAATATAAATATGAATTGAAAAGATCAACATTATGATTCAAAACCTGCAATTTATAGGATGCCTCAGTGCTACACTGCTACTAATAAAAGGCTTAGAATTCGGTACTACTTCAGAGTTCAGTGCAAAGTTCATAAATGTATATTTCAAAATTGATTTTGGATAAATGCAATTATCACTTTCAAACTGCCCCTTTTTCAAAAATTAAATGCATCAAATCTTCATGCATATCTGATTGTGGGGACTGAAGGGAATGTCATGCTCCAGCTGCAGTAGCTCCAAAATTAAGAACAGAATCAAACACAGATTGAATTAAGATCAATTTTGCGTGACTGCATACATAAAATCTGCAAGTGATCAGATGTATCATAAAGCATCACATGTATGTTTGAAGTTGGAATCGTATGGAACATTCATCTACAAGTCATCAGATGTATCATTAAGCATCAGTTACCCAAATGATCGGAACAATATTATTATGAGTTTTTTCATAGAATTATTGAAATATTAAAAAATAACCTTATACACTTTCTTAACTATGCATTTAGGGTCCCTATTTAGCATAGGATTGCATGTGACCTATCTTAACTTGGGATCTCGTGTATTCATAGGTTCTTATATTGCTTCCAACAATAGAAGAATACTGGTATTAGAGTCACACTCTTGAGACAAATTAATTGACATTAAGGGATGTAAGTTTATATTATTATATATTATGTTATAGCTCCACTTCTAAAGAATATGTGATTTACCATATTGACACTCTCACGTGAAACTTGTAGTTCTAACACGATTCAGGTTGTAGCTGTAACACACTAATTCTTTAATTCCTTACTTAATCTACTAATAAACTCTTAAGCCAATTTAATCGGTAATACTTTTGTTAGTTGTATTTTCTAGCAAGTAACCTATATTTTATCATTTTTTTTCTATACGTATATATATATATGTACATAATATTCTTATACTAATACGCATCATATATGTATTTTGATATGTATTTTATACTCACATGTACTATTTCTATACATGAAATAATACGTATAAACTTGATATTAAATTTTAAATCCTATTTAGCTTTTAAAATAATTACTTATCCTATCATTAATTTGGGGATGTTAAAGTGTCATCTTGGCCCTAAGTGTTGGAGCGCTGTGTTTAGTATTAACACAACTTTAAAGCCAATTAGGGCACATTAGAGGGGCCTAGAATCCAGCTTTTAATGAGGCCCATTTTATAAAATTAACTATGATACCATGTTAGAGGGGCCTAGAACTCAGCTTTTATTGAGACCCATTTTACAAAATTAGCTCTGATACCATGTTAGAATAACTCCCTTACAACTCACCAATCAATTGATTTTAAGGGATGTCAGCCCATATTATATATATTATGTTATATAATAATATATGGAAAAATGTATTATTATTTTATGTGATGTTATTATATAAAATTAGAATTCACAAAATTATTCATTTACTACTATATTTTTAAATTGTATTTTACTTACAATTTTGTCCTAATATTTTATGCAAAATCTATATAAAAATTTAGTATGCATTTATTTAAGGATCTTTTGACAAATTAAAAATTAAAATTGAATGACATGCTTTCCAAACCATAATTTTGTTTAATTCTCTCTCCCTTTCTTTTCCTATCTATTTCTCATATCCACTCTCTATCATTTTCTCCTAGCATCACTTTAACTTGGGCTATCTTTTCTTTTTCTTTTTTTTCCAAAGGTACAATATATAATTGTGTGACAGGATGTATTGCTATCGATTGAACTGTGAACACCAAATGGCGCAACGGGAATCCAGAATTTGGATCTTATTGGAATTAGGGAATGGTGGAATTTTTGTGAATTAAAGGTACTGTACTTGTTCTAGCCCAGCCAATCGACCCGAGAATGAACCGAAAAGAAAATATCAATGGGCTGGGCTGACATCTCAGAAAATTGAACAAACATATATGTCTGAGGAAGAGTAAGCAGGCCACTAAATGACAGGTTGGTATTGAACTAGTTCCAGGATAAAAAGAGACGCAACTTCAGTGCACTCTGTGGCTTCCATTTAATCATCAAAATTCAAAACACATGAAATCATGTATGAAATGCATCTTGCAGAAACAGTAAATTTTCCAATGTAGACTATTGGAAGATCTGCAGTGGTATGAACTCAACCAAGTACCAACTTTAATAAAAATTCCATTCATTTGAAGAACTCTTACAGAAACCAATTGAACCAAATTCAATAATTCAAACAAGTTTTACACAACCTTTTATCATTCAGTTGGCTCTTCTTGGGCCCATTACTTTGATGTCATTGAGCTATCTGGCTGGAGTCTATTGTTATCTTGTGATTCCATGCGAGGTCTAATGAAAGTTCTGCGCCACCAGACTTCAAAGGCTTTCTGAAGATTTGGACAGTTATCACCAGCCTTCAGGAAACTGTCCAACCATCCTAACAAAATACTCCGTTGATCTTCTAGAGGCAGAGTGAGGATTGTCCTACCAATTCCTTCCTCCACAACTTTACGATCAAACGACCTGCACCCATGCTGTAACCAGCTGTAGTCATTGATTAGGGGCTGTAGCCATGTCTGTAACAATAGCTGGCGTGTATCCTTCGATGGCAACAACTCCCCTCTTCCAATGCCAACAAACAGTCTAGCTGAAATGCAGCTAATATGGTAACGATACACAATGCACAGCTTTGAGTGCAGGACAGCAAACTCGTGCTGGTTAGCCCACATCATTGCAAACTCGTCTGCTGCTTGCTTGTCAGATAAAATCTCAAGCAACCATGAGAGATTATCTGCTTCAAGAGCTATTTTCTTTACCACAGGTTCTCTGCTGTCATTAGGTTTATCAGCAAAGTCTTGTTCTGCAGCCTGCTTGAATTGAGATGTTAGTGAACTCAAGCAGCTCCTGCATGAGCTGTAAATTGTTTCACAACAGAAGCCAGCTGAAAAAGCATTGCTTGGAAGAGAATTATGCTCCCTAAGGAGCTTTAGTACTATGGCTTTCATCTCGCGTCGTCCTCTCTCCTCATTGCTCTTCAGAACAAGTTCAATTATGTGGGAAAGAGTATCTTTTGGGGGTTCAGAAATGTTGGAAGAAACCCGTTTTAATACAGGGTTGACCCCAATGACCTCATCTTGGAGTTGTAGGACTGTTGAGACCACCTCTTCTTCTTCTTCCCCAACCCAGGGGACAGCCTCCAAGTATTCCAAACATGAATGGATACATGAGTTGAAGCCAAGGAGTTCTGCAACCTGCAGGTAGGTTTCCCAAATTAATATTCACATTCCTTTTTGTAATTTATAAAAAATAAAAAAAAATTGACAAGAAAAGTTATAAAAAAGGAAATCATATATAGAAAATTAACAACCATTATAGGCAAAGCTGCTAATATATTTATCATAATACTACAAGTCATAGAAACTTCCAAGTTCTTTGGAGGCGCCTTATCTTCTATGCCTAATCTATTCAACCATCAAAGTACAATACAATATGGTTATTGAAAGCACGAAGACATGTGAAACAAATAGTAATCTGGAACCAAAAACTACTGAAATTAGATGTTAATCATGGGTGTCAATTAATAAATTTTAGTTTCTAAATGATCAAAATGATTTTTTTTTTAATATCGCCTCCATATTGAGTTTCCATAACAGATACAGACTGCATTCTAATGTAACATTATTCTCTATTGCTACATAAACAAAACTAAAGAAGTGCAATCACTTTTACATGCAAAAGAAATATGTGGTTAAATAACGACACAATGTCCCATGGTGAGAGAGAGAGATTTTAATTCAAGGATCCACCACAGAGCTCCATGAATGATCTCAATATGGAAATAATTCCCCTATCAGTATCTTAATTGAAATTTTCCTTTACAAAGTTATAGCATACACTTATGCATGAAAGTAAACCAATCACCAAAAAGTATAAAGAGGTGATAAATAACATCTGTAAAAATTAAAAAAAGATAAAAAAAATCAATAAATATTCTCCACACACTGCTGCAACTTTATTAAATAATAACAGAAGTAGCAGAACATACGAGGTGTAATTGCAGTTGAAGTTCATAATCAGTAGGGACTCATTACACAGTTTGCAAATTACCTTGAGAATACGAAGTATCCGAGGAACACCTTGCTTGATAAGCCGCTGCTTCATTTCCTTGCAGTACATCAGTCCCACGGTTTCAACATATATTTCGACATCCTCACAATCATCAATCTCAAGATAGGACAAGCTAGATTGATCAGATAGTTTGTTGGTGAAGAAACTGCTCTTCTCTACTAGAACATCCTTGTGAACACTCAACTTCACACAAAACCCTTGCTTTCCAAGTAAAATCATCTTCATATCACAGGTTCCAGGTTCACCAAACTCAATTGCTACCTTTCTTGGCAAATTTTCAATTTTGGGTCTCGGTGCTCTCTCTGTAACTACAGAATTACTAACTGGAGGTCTTTCAGGGCCAAAATTTTGTTGATCCTCAGAAACAACTGCTGATCTTGATGGCGGAGGACTTAATTTCCTCTCTATTACTGAGAACTGCTTTTTCTGATGGGTGGTTTTTGAAGGTGGTGAGGACGTTTTAGGTTTATTTAGAGGATTTTGAGCTTTGAGTGTTTTCTGAAACACAACAGGAGAAGGACAACACCAAAAACCTTCTGGAGTGACAGCAATAGGAACATTTCTAATCTTGGTTTGGCCTTGTTCTACCCGTGTAAGCCTAATTTCTGCCATATCTAACAGGAGAATGATAACGCCAAAAGCCTTCAGGCTGTCTCTACTTTTTCCTATATAAGAACCAATTGAGTTTCCTAAAAAGCTAGAAAGGAAATAACTTATGGAAAATTTGGGTATGCTTTTTTCCAAAATGTAAGTCTCATACCGCTTCTACTCTGTCCTTTTCCTCATAAACGCAAAACTATAGAAAATGAACATCTGGGATTTTCATGTTGATCTACTTTTTCACCAGAATAATAACTGCATTTGCACACCAAGAGCATGAGAGAATGAGAAAACTATAACTAGAAAACCCAGCCACTGAAAATTTGGATAAACCCTAATTCAATATGTCTGTTATTGAAAGAAAACAGAGAAATTGTAGTCCACGCAGAATGCAGAACGATATAATCTCGTAGTTAAGAACAAAAAAAAACTAAATTTTCACCGATCAGCTGCCGGAGAAAATTCGAACACCAAAGGAAAACTGAAAAGCGCAGAGGAAAAGAAAAGCGATGAAATTTAAAAGCACCAAACAGCAGAAAACTCACCAAGAACTGGGCATCTGAAAGCTCTCTGTAAACCCATGTCTTATCTAACATTTCTAAGCCCACAGACTGCCTGAAATGATTGAACGGGAGCTCCATTGTCAAGCATCAAGGGAACCAGCGAAAGAAACTTGCAGAGAGGAATAATTTGTTGTCCCTCTTTAATTTGTAAAGTAAAGAACACCCACAATACCCGAAAAAAGCAAGAGGGTGATGGTTCAAGGGTTGTGTTTCTACTGTACCAAGTTTTGTCCATCCATGCTTTTGATTATTGTATCTATGTGGGTCTCAGAAATTGCATGCCTTTTCCTCTGCTAATTATTCCATCTTCTCTCCCAAAAAAAATAAAAAATAAAAAAACTTTTATCGTCTAATGCTAAAAACTTTCTTAGTAATCAAACAGACAGCCGGCATCAAGCATGCCTCATTCTCTCTCTGTTTCATTCTGTTATCGTTTTTAATGAATTCTTTTGTGTCTTCTTTGCTTTTGTTGACTGTCACTAGATTTTCTAGGCTGGAGTGACGGTCACCATCACGTAGAGTGATGGTTAAGTATGCAATACCGCAATGACTGAAACACCCTCATGTGGTTTATTGTTGGTATTCTACTCTTCCTTTGGTGTGTGTGGTTAAATTAATTTAATAAATAATCATTTCCAAGAAAAATAAGAATAAAATATTAGAATAAACAGATTCACTAACAAACATATTAATGGGGCGGAGTGTTAATTACCCCAATGTTTAGAGTTAGATGTTATTTCCGAAAAAAAAACATTTTAGTTGACTGTATTTACTCTTAGTTTTTAATTAGCAAACAAAAAAAAAAATTACAATTTATGAAAATTCTAGTTTTATTTCTTCTGCTCTGTTCATTGTTAAGCTGCTGTTTGCTTTTATAAAAAGAGTGGACAACTTCACCATCAAGTGTCATAATTTCATGTAAGATCAGACATCAAGCAATTTTGAACTTTTGACTTGAACCTTTTAAAATTTTTTTTAGGTTTTTATATGAAATTACAGAAAGCTACGTATGGACCATGCATAACTCGGACTGCAATAATGGAAGTTGATGCTTGCAAAAAGAATAAGAGAGAAAACACGTTTTCATCATCAGTGGTATCAGGAAAAGGAAAAAAAAATCGCACGCCAAGATGGCATCTGCTGGAAAATTTGGCCCACCTTGAAGTCACTGTGCGAGCTCATAGCGTAGGTTGGGGGGCTTGTGTGAGATTTGATGTCATTAATGAACACTCTGCCGTGTATGTGCAAGTTTGAGCTAGTTAATGATTATACGGTGTGTTTAACTGTTTATCCTCTGCACCATGATTTTGCTGTGTAAAAAGATGGATCTATTTTGAGAGGAAAAAGGGAACTGTTGGATAGGAACATATCATTCAAGGATAAATACGTAAAAAGAAAGAAACATACAGAGAGCTTGATATTGCTGTAGAAATTTCTTTTTAAAGGCTATGATTGTAGGATCTAAATGTACATTACTGCAATAATCTGATTATAAGCTTTGATGGACAAGAAGGCAATGAAATTCATATATAGCTAGCAGCCTGAAAAGATTAATATAAGGTCAACCCAAGCAGCTTCAGTTTTTATATATTGAACATTGAAGAAAATTTATTGCACAATTTTTATAGATAATAAAGAAGAGGAAGAACAGGTGTCTCCTAAACGTGCAAAAATCAAATAACACAGGTACAATATACAGGAAATGGAAGGCAATTTCCTCCATATATTTGTCTATATGAGCAAGCCAACAGTTAGAAAACTACTACTTAAATAATTAAATACCTTCAACCAATTATGCAATCTCTTCCATATCCATATCCATATCCATATCCATCCCAATTCAATTAAATTATTTTAGTACCAATTTAGAAAAATATATGCATCCTGTACTCCCAAGTGTCATGGATGGTGGTACTTATTTGAATGGAAGTAGCCAAGTAGGTATACAAGAGAGAATGCTTACATCCCGACTTGCATACAGACCAAAAAAATTAAAGCATTACTTTTTGCTCTGATTTAAAGACTTCCAATTTAACTCGTACTCCGTTCTGCAAAACTCTGTTTGGACAGGTCCTATTGCAGCTGCACATGTGATTACACTCATAGACAAGGTAACCTTCCTGCATAGTTTCAGAGGACAATCCCCGAGTGGAACAAGAAGTGATCCTTAAACAAATAAACCGGAAAAGGAGAAAGGGAAAGGAAGAAAAACCTATTTTTGTGTACCTTAAAATAAGAAGTGGAGGGAGTTTTTGCGCGAAGATCACTCCCTTTATTTAATTTATTATTTTCTCCTGTGTCTATTAGGGTGGGTGAAATTCTTGTGGGTATGTCTAATTTTTGTGTCTGCTTCTCTTATTAGCTTTCAAGTTTCCATCGCTCTCTCACTGTGGCCATTGGCTAGTAATAGATTATCTCCCATAGTGTATTTGTGCTAATTGCATAAGTTTGAGTGTGAAATTACTCCGGAAGGCATGCATAAATTAGGACATTCGGTAAACAAATTGTATGAGCTAAATTTATTTTAAAACATTCTTCAATTATTAATGTATTATTTTAAAAAATTTATTAAAATTTTAATTCTCCACTAATTTAAAATTTAAAGTTTAGTTGAGTTGAGTATAAAATATTATATTATAAAATTATTATTTAAAACTTATTTATAGTATATAACTATTTATAATATAATCAATACATAAAAATGAAATAATTTGATTGATATGAGTGGTAAAGATAGGGTGAGGATTAGGAAGGAGTGTTGTTATTTTATAAGTTTAAAGGTATATAAGACATTTTACTCTTACATATCACAAATGATTCATAAATTGGTAAAAAAGTATTTATGTCAATTTGTTCGATTGAGATTGAGCCCAATTGTCTAATTGGGACATTGCGCCCAATTGTCTAATTGGGACATTGCGCCCTACCAATCGATTGATTTTTCGGTTTAACAATCAGTTTCTGTCTCAATACCAAACATAATCTAAAACTTCACTCATAATGAGATAAATTTTCTGAAATTACATTTTGAAAATAGTATTGTAATCATGACAATATCTTCAAGTTGATTTTGTAATAAAAGATTATTTCCTCCCTCCTCTTCCTCTTCCTCTTCCTCATCCAATTTTTTCCCTAGCACTCTTGGATTTTCTCATCACATAAGTGCAGTCCAATTAATGTAGATCCAAAATAGTATAGAAAAAAATCAATTTAATTGAGTTCCAACCCATTTAAACATATTATCAGCCTAAGGCCTATTACATATTTACATGGCCCATCGTTGTTTATAGAGGGTCGGGATAGTACAAAACCATTCATAACCCAAACAGAAAATGTTATAGGGGACTGGGCTTGGTATGTTTATGTATGCAAGTAACAAGGCCCATTTCTTATTGCCAACATAATTTTTAATAAAATTATTTATTTCATTTAAGAGTTTAAATTTATAGATAAAATAAAATAAAAATGAATCTTTAATTATTTGTATATTTTAATAAACTTTGTTATAGGTGGATTAAGAACAACACTAATCATTATTAGAATCATATATTGCTGGCTTTGGCTCAGTGAATTAGGTTTGTAGTCAACACAATTTTGAGTCAAAATTGAAATGAGTAGATGGAACAAAACCAATATAATATACGGTTAATAATTTAGTGATAAGGACCGGGTCAAAGTCTATGTGTGAGTACTAAAAAAAAAATTCAAAAAAAATCTATAGTTGGTGTTTTGAAAATCTAAAACAATATCAATTTAAACAGTATAATACCGTAGTGTTTAGATTTTTCCTCATCTCATATTACCGGTTCGACTTCTAACTTTTTCTAAAAATAAAAAAATTCAAACTATATATGAAGTGAAATATGAATTAGGCAAGAGAAACAACCACATCATGTGTCCTTTTTGGGGAACCCGGCCTTTATTCCAATTACCTCCTTCGGCTTCCAGAAAGTTAAAAAGTTAAAACTGAAGAGAGGCTGGAAAAGCCATTATCTGCTTAAAAAGGGTTGAAAGTTTGAAAGATGTTATTCTGCTTCTTAAAAAATTTAATATGAGCTTTGTATTTGCTTAAGGTTTTGTAACCATTTCCATTTATTTTCAAGGAAAAAAAAAAAAAAAAACCAAAGGAAGAAAGAAAAGGGTTGATTTCTTGTTCATCAAGTTTACTGGCTATTTCTTTTGTTTTGAATTGCCAGGTGCTAAACTGATTCAGTATAAAAAAATAGTACACATAAATCGGTTAACGCTTTAGCGACTTCCAGTGCATACTATTGCTATTTTTTAATTTTATTGGGTATCTTACAGTTTTTAATCATGAGAAGCTAAATTGATTTTAGTACCTGCTCATGAGGATACAATATAAATAAAATTATTATTTTTATTGGCCTATTTTTAATATTGAATCCTCACATACTAAATTATTTTTATTTTAATAAATAGAAAGTCTCACCATACGAATGACTTGTTTTTAATCAAACTAGGAAATGTGATTAATCAAAATACATATAAATTGATATGAACACATCTTACCCGTAAATTAAAAAAAAAAAAAAATTATCTTGTTTAATTGCATGCCATTTGCTAGTCTGGCACTACAATTTTGCTCTCTGGTTCATATCTCAGCTGAACTTCATTCTGGTCTATTTAATTTCGTTAATTACATCTATAACAACATTACATCATAGACTACAATTCCTCAATGCCCAATTTTTTTCTCAAATGTGTGATTGAAAAACATTAATCGATCTCATCATATTTCTTGTAACTTGTGGTTAAGTTTACTCATTTTCTTCAATGAAACGTTGAAGGATATTCTTAAAATTAATTAATTAAAGCCCCTGTCATATAGAGTTTATTATAATGAGATAAAAAGGTTTAATTGATATGTGGTGTAAAGTGCCATTAAAGTTCATTTTTTCTATTAAGAATCTCTCAAGCTTTTGATAAAGTTATCATCTTTTAAAAGAAGTAAACATAATCATATAGTTCTTGGAGATTGGTGTAATTTGAGCGCAATAAACCATTTCAAAATCTTACATATGCAACTAATTAGGTTAATAATTAGTTTTTTATGATGTGATAATCAAGTAAATATTTAGGTTATGATCCTTGGAACTTTGATTGAGATTTGAGGTATGCATAAGCTAAGCTATGAAGGAGATGAGGGAGAGAGAGGTGGGCAAGTGGGGACAGAAATTAAAGGAAGAGGGAGAGGTACATTTTCCTGGTTATGATTGGCATTGACTGGCTTGTCCAAATGCCTTTGGAAAGTTCTCTTTTTCTGTCCCAAAATTGGGATTCTACGCCTTTCTAACCCCAAAACCAAAACTAATACTATCCATAGGACCATACCATACATCTCTACCTAGCTATGAACCTCTTTCCCATCAACTTTCCACTGCAGCATACGACATAATAATTTGTAGTATATAACACACTGCCCACAAACACCCATATGCTACAAAATGTTTCTCTCCCATAAGCTCACCTAACGGACACATTTTGTGAATTTAGGGTTTTGACAACTCCAAGCACAGTCCCCCACTTTTTATCTTTTAGGAGATCATATACAAATTCTGATACACGTTTTTGGAACCTCTGATTTATGCATTTGATCATTATAACTTTGAAGTAACATTTCCCTAGAAAAGTCATTGTCTACTTTCAGTTAGTTATAATTAGCACCTACACGATTTGAATTTGTTAAAATTCAATTCAATCTGAATCTAAGTTATAATTATTGTTTTATTGTAACAGATACGATCTGTTTAATCAAATTGTTATTCTTAACTGTATATTATGTGTAACCAAAATATATGAAGCCGTCCTCAATCAAATATTTATGTTGAAGTTTAAAGTTTAAACACTAAAGCAATGTTAAAAATGATGAACTTCCCAAAACATAATTATATAAAGACTGTTTTGTTTTCTCCCTAAAAAAAAAGATTTGTTCTCATATAGAAACAAACATAAATATAAATATGATATATTTGCAAGAAGGACAAAACATCACAAATTTCAAGTACTAATCTTCAAAACTGGTTTCGAAGCCTTACATGCTTCTTAATTTGAATTTACATGCATATGAAATAACTTCCAATTTGTCATCTTTTATCAATTTATTCAAACAAGTTTCATGATCTCTTTAAAAATGTATTTTGCAGCAATAGGAACCTTGGTGCACGTTGTCACCAACTTGTGTTATGTATTCCAAAAGGTTCTTAGAGTATCTTAGCGTTGTATCCATAACTACTACAGGTTTTATAATGGATTTAAAAACAGAGAAACATGGGCACCTAACCTAATCTTGTGTTTCTAAACTGACAATATTTTGAAAGAAATCTGAGTGTTATGGAACTCTGTAAACAATGTGCTTTAGATCCTTGTTATAGGGATGTCATTTTTTGCAATCCACAATTAAAGAATATCATTAAATGTACAGATTGATAATTTCATGGTTCCACAAAGCATGTCTGTCAGATTCGTTTGAATATCGATGCCTTCATTTGCTCTAAGAATCGTAGATTAATCTTATATTTTTGGCATTGAAAAGTATCCATCTGACTTAATATTTTGATAATAAGATAAATTAGAAGTTTCATTTGTTTATTTCTGGGGACTAGCTGCTACACAATAGACATTTCAACACTGTCATGGAAATTAAAATATGTGATGGGTCCAAAAAATGAACCACGCATTATTTTACAAAGCCTGCAAGCCATGCTAATTTTACTTAACCATTATAGCTTACTCCAATATTAATTAACAATCGTTATCTAAATCCCAATGTTTTTGGTAACTAATTTCTAAACCTCCATCCCTCTGTATCTCTGTGTGGTCTGCAGCTGTGCAGCTGTGCACAGCAAAAAAGAAGCTCTTTTTTTCTCAGAAAATGAGTATCACGACAAAATGGGAGACCTAGCCACTGCACTCTTATCTTTTCTTTTGTATAGGTCTTGGAAAAGGTCAAGCCCCAAATTAAACGTATTAAATTTTTGTGGATTCTGTGACAAACGATTAGTCTCCTGGATACTGAAGGACAATATGGGTATCCCCAATTATTTCCTCCAAAAGACATTTTGACGAAGAGAAACCCCACAAAACCTCAAATTCCTTTTAAGCATCCAATGCCTTCATTCGCCTTTCAGCTTTCATACCTTTTGAGGTAATCCTTGCTATCTTCACTTTCTTCTAACCCAAAGTTTGTTAGCTAGTTACTTGTTCTGTAATTAGTTGTTATTATCTCTGTGATCTGGATGGTCTAACTCCAAGGACTCCAAGACCGCATTTATCTATATAATAAATTTTTATTATTAAGAAATACAAAAAGAAATTAAAAAAAATTACTTTTTATGTTTTTCCATGATATGTGACATTGGCATTTCCTTTTCTCTGTTTTTTTATTTTATTTCTTGAGTCTAATCACCAATTGATTATGTTAGTCTACTTTTAGAGAAAGGGAGAGATGTATTTTAAAAAAAGGGTGACAAGCGGTCACCAACTCCCACTTGATTTGCATCCAACAAGAGAAGAGAATGTTAAAATTGAGATGTTATTTATTAGTTATGGCATCTATCATTAATAAATAGTTTTCCCTCCTAATTGTCCCAGCCACAGTTTAGCTTCCTCTACCTTTGTCCCTTTGGATCTCTGGTTGAGTGAAATTTTTCCACTTTTGGACGTGTTGACATTTAGGGGTCTCCAATTCCTAGCATTAGTCTATGAAAACTTTCTTCTTCAATTAAAAGGCCACGAACTGATTTTCTTCTTTTAATGCAAAAAGGCCATCCTTTGCAAAAGGCAGCAGATTATAGCGTGAGAGGTCTTCAAGAAGAAGGCTCATTGGTCAAAAGACTCATCTTTTCTCAGCCGTAGTTGTGGGTTTTGTGCATCCATTTCGCCTCTGGTTGACTGGTTATGTTCAGATTCTTTTAGCTGCAAATGATCATTTTGTGGGTGTTTACTAGAAGCTCTACTCTGCTGAACTACAAGTAGACAAGTGAAGTCTTCTAATTTAATTAGTGGTCACGCACCCTTAGAACTTCTTTGGTCTTTTAGAAGTGTAGTAGTGGGGTTGGTTCATCTCCCAATCGCTCCATCAAAGTTCTTGCTTATTTTGTTCTGGGTGTAAGGGTAAGTCTTTGCTCTGTTTTCTCATGTTGCTGTTTTTAAATTTAGGAAATTTTCCTTTTTCAGTGAAATAATTGTCATTTGGATGTTTTTCAGGAATGGGGTTTGAAGGGGTGGGAGATAATAAAATGCTGGGACTAAGATTCACCTCAAGGCACAAGCGTTCAAAGAGGTTGCTCTGTAATTTCTTCGTTTTTTCCACTCTCTTGCTTAGTTATTTATTTCATTTGTTGGTTTGCATCCTTCTGTTGTAATTTCTTTCCTGATTTTGGAATTTATACGTGCTTGAAATTGAAATACTTCTAAAGGGTTTATCTGGGAAAATGGTAACCGGAGCTTTCCCAGTAACCACTAGTTTTGCAAGAATGGCCTTGGGATTACGTAATTATTCATCCTTTTCTCCCGGCCCCTCCCAATTGGGTAAAATCCTGGAGGGTTTCTGGTTGAATCTAACCGACAGTTGGGGCCTATAAGATAGGGTTTACAGAATTCTGAATAATAGAAGTCTTTCTTCTCCTCTTTAGGCCTGGTAGTTCTCCTCCATTTCTCTCCATGTCTAAATTTAGAAGAGGTTTATATTGATTAGTAATATCGTATTTGTATGTTATTAAAGACATGATTTGGAGTTGACCCTAAGGAAATTTATCACTAGGACCTGAATGTAAAAGGGGTGGAGATAGAGCAGTATGTCTGATTTTTCTTCTTACGTGTTGAGTGATTGCAGCTTGAATTGGTACTTAGGTAGTAACAAAATAGTAGACCTCAAGTCTAGCTATACACTATATCTCTTTCTGATAATTCTGTACTTGCTCTGGACATTGCAGCCTTCCTGATAAGAAAAGAGTTGAGGAAACTAACCCAGAAAAACAGCTTTCAGCCTCAGACGGTATAGAGCTGGTATGTTTATGCTTTCTGTTTTACTCGAAGAAATACTCACTCCTTTCTTTTGGCCTTAATTTTTTAACATTTTTTTTTTTACTTATAAGCCAATGTAGATAAAGACATAGACAATGCAAAAATGTATTATGGGGAAAAGAGATTTCAGGATTCTGATATTCCATTTGTTTGGCTACCATTTATTATGTATTTCAAGCTCTTAAGTACTTTGCCAGACAGAACATTAGTACATTGCTGATTACTATATCCTCAAAAAGTTGGTCGGAATGGATGAAAAAATATTTTAACTGGAAGAGTGAGTGCATTTTTAACATATATGATCTTAAGAAACTCATCAGAATTGCTTCTATAATACTATATACAGGAAACAATTGGAAGCCTAAATTATAGGTTTGATCTGGTTGCAGGGTAGGGAGCATGTTGAGGACCATGCTAAAACCAAGAAAAATCAATCCCCTACAAGTGAAGTTCAAAGTTCTTTGAAGCAAGAGGTGTGCTACCATATTCTTTGCATTGTACCTATTATGTTGCATGTATTATTTCTAACATTTTTGGTGCATCAGAGCTCAATCTACTGTTACCCTGTGAATTCTGGTTCCACTCCATCTTTCTGTAGCTATTATTACTTTGGCCAAACCCAAATTGATGTCCATGGATCTTGAGTAATTACGAATGTTTGAAATACATTGTTGATGCAGATTTTTCAACTTGAGAAAAGACTGCAGAACCAATTTGAGGTCCGCTGTGCAATAGAAAAGGCATTGGGATTCAAGTCTTCCTCTCATGTCAATCCCGATGACAGCATAATGCCCAAGGTAGCACCTTGTTCTTCTTTTTCTGGTTTTGGTTTTGAGGGTGATGGTAGGGTTACAAAGCCTAAGGTAGCACCTTCAGTGAATATTGTGGCGACAGTGTTTATTGTGTCACAGGTCCTCTTCTTCTTGAATATCTTCATATATGCATCATCAAATATAGATACCAATGCTTCACATTGCAGCTTTTTATGTGTTTTTAGCTGTTCCGACTGTCATAAGCAATGTATGTTGAGTGTTGACTGCTTCAGTAAAGTTTACGTTTAATTTTGTCTAGTATATGTTGACTAATGGTACATTGTTTGTTGGCTTAATCCTGCTCCATTTTAGGTTTTAATGCACTGTATATATGACCCTTGCTAGTCATGGTTTATCTTGCATTCTGCAAATTATAGTTCTCTCTACTTATTTTAATATTGCTTTTCAACACTCCAGCCAGCTACAGAATTAATTAAGGAAATTGCAGGTATTAGAGTTGGAAGTTGTGTATTTGGAACAGCATCTTCTTTCCTTGTACCGTACAGCATTTGATCAACAATTATCTTCTGTATCTCCATCAACCAAGGAGAAGAGAGTAAAATCACCTGTGACGACTCCAAGGGTAAGATTTCTGGATGTTTCTAAACCCGATGTCACATCAAAGACCAGATATTCAGCAGCACCCTCCGGTTGTCAGGAAGTTGACACTCCATGGAAGGAATCTAATGTAAGTGGGGCAGAAGAAAAGTCATTAGATTCAAGCGTTCATCGATGCCAGTCCTCATTATCCCAACATTCAGCATTTACAACTAGAACTTCTCGTCCAGTAGACTCTTTAGCTAAAGCTCTTCGTGCATGTCACTCTCAACCTTTGTCCATGATGGAGGTAACTTAAGTTTCATTTAACAATTTTTAACTGTATTTATGTGGAGTCTGGCTCCCTTACAATTTCCAGTTTCACAATGACTGAATGTGTTATCTACATAGAGGAGGACACGGTTCATTGTGCAACTTTGTCCTCTCTTTTGATATGTCAGATATCTCTATACTCATGCTGAATTCTGGTATTGGCAGTCTACATGCGTTTAAAAATATGATAGTTATAGTCGCAGAAATTGTTCTATTTGGAGGCCTTCTTTTGATTATGACTTTTGATTCCCTACAGTACGCCCAGAATGCTTCTTCAAATATTATCAGTCTGGCAGAACATCTAGGTACCTGCATCTCTGATCACGTTCCAGAGACACCTAACCGGCTTTCTGAGGAGATGGTCAAATGCATGTCAACTATTTACTACAAGCTTGCAGACCCACCTCTGACACATGCTGGCCTTTCATCTCCCAGTTCATCCATGTCATCAATAAGTGGATTTTCTCCACCAGATCAGCATGACATGTGGAGCTCTCAATTTGGGAATAATTCGTCTTTTGATGTACGACTAGACAATCCTTTCCATGTGGAGGGGCTAAAAGAGTTTAGTGGACCATATAGTACCATGGTTGAAGTGCCATGGATTTATAAAGATAGCCTAAAATTGGGTGATATAGAGGGCTTGCTCCAAAATTTTAGGTGTGCTACGTCTATCTCATTATTTCATCAAAGATACACCTTGTAGCAAGCATACATGTTTGGTGTTTTGGGGCTTCAATGTCCTTGTCCTTTTGTCTTGTTTCAGGTCTCTTATTTCTCGACTAGAAGAAGTAGATCTTCGGAAGTTGAAACATGAGGAGAAAATAGCATTCTGGATCAACATACATAATTCCTTGGTGATGCATGTAAGAGTTCTTATCAGAAAATATGTCTGCTTCATTTCATATATTTTCATCTCTGATGATGTAAACCAGTTTAATTGGTTCTTTGATTTCCAATAGGCGTTTTTGGCTTATGGGATCCCTCAAAACAATGTCAAAAGAGTCTTTCTTCTCTTGAAGGTAAGAATTAATTAGAGAGCCTTAATTTGGCATGTTTCAAACAACTTTAATGAATTATCTGCTTGCTCAGAGTCCTGCATATAATGTTGGGGGTCAGACAGTCAGTGCAGACACAATACAGAGTACTATCCTTGGGTGTCGCATGTCTCGTCCTGGACAGGTAGACCCTTTGACTTGTGCTCCCCCAAAACATACAAACACAAAAGACAGATTTTATAACAAAAAGGAAAACCCAAAACAAATTATCTGAAAAATAGTCATCAAGGCGCAAGAGAGCAGTTTACATCCTGTCAGTTTCTGATGTACACAGGAGCATAATCTGACTTCTTGTGTTCTCTTTTCTAGTGGCTCCGTGTGTTGCTTTCTTCAAAAACAAAATTCAAAACTGGAGATGAAAGACGAGCATTCACAATTGAGCAATCAGAACCTCTGTTACACTTTGCCCTCTGCTCAGGAAACCATTCTGATCCAGCGGTATAGTCCTATCTGTTTTGGTTTTTTTTTTTTATAACCTCCGAAACATTTTTTCCAATGGCCCTCTATACTATCTGTTTGGGCAATACATACTGCCTTTGGCAAAGGAAAAATGTCAAACGAAAAAGGCAACACATTGTAATCTAATCTTGACATGCTTAGTGTCCGTGCACATATCTTTGGATTTAAAAGGCTACAGTGATGGCTGCATTTGAGAACACTAGTGAATCGATTGTCAAGTGACATTTGACGTAATTAAAACAGTTCATTTTTGCATGGTTTGATTGAACAAGTGAGTAATATTACTTTATTTCCTGAAAGATCAAATAAATGGTAATATAGAACTAAAGGTAGAAATCAGCAAGATAGAGAAAATATACTGGTATCATTTTACCATGTCTTGTTACTGAAGCTGTATCTATCTATCTACTGATCTTTGACAGGTTCGAGTGTATACACCGAAAAGATTGTTTCAAGAGCTAGAAGTTGCAAAAGAAGAGTACATTCGAGCTTCCTTTGGGGTACGGAAAGACAAGAAAATCCTTTTGCCAAAGATTGTTGAGTCATTTGCTAAGGATTCAGGTTTATGTCCAGCTGGTCTAATGGAGATGATACAACAGTCTTTGCCTGAATCCCTTAGAAAGAGTATTAAGAAATATCAGCTCAGTAAACCCCGCAAGAGTATTGAATGGATTCCCCACAATTTCACTTTCCGGTATCTAATCTCAAAGGAGTTGGTGAAATGATTACTTGCTATGATTACCTTATAATATCAAAAGGTAACCCTGCATTGTTTGTAAGTTCTCTGTAATCCTATATTCTTCATTAATTTGTACAAAGTAGAAGGTGAAGCCAGGAATGTGAAAATTAAAAATAGAATAGTGCAATGACTTGCATCTAATCTGCCTTCCAATGCTGGATAGATATAACAATGACTGCTGTAGTGTTTTGAAAGAAATGACAAAGAGTCTGCATTCAGCAGTGTAAATAATCTGGTGCTATACTCAATTCTGAAATGAACTGTGCAACTCACTAACCCATTTATTATTATTATTTCAGAGTTTTTATGTACTTAGCAGTTGGTGTGAAATTTTGTATTTTTGGTCCCCCTTTTTGTGATTTTTTTTTTTCTTTCTAAATTCAACCTGTATTGGTTTTATTAATTAATATGTGCTTGCTCACATCTCAATAGGCAATGTCTAGTTGCTCTTACATCAAATCTATCTTTTTTTTTATGTCCTACGTACACTTCCAGAGTCACTCTCACTCAGTATGGCTTCACCCCCGCGAAGTTCCCAGGAGGATTATAGAAACATATGGTCAAGGTAGCCCTGTCGTTGATACAAATGGCTTGTGTGCAACCCAATTCCAATGATGTATTCCACACCACCTGTGTGTAAAGCCCACACATGAGGTTGGGCACGCAGATGTTGTCAGTGTGGTTGTAGTAATTCTTCTCTTCAACCCACGAATCAACGACCATCCTTGGTGTCACGGTCTTCCAGCCAGTCCAGAACTGATTCCAACCGTACTTCTTGGTGCCAATGGGTAATTTTGCCAACTTGCAGCCCTTATGGTCTCTTTGGAATCCAATTAGTCGGCTGGTGGCACTAGCTAGCTTCTCGCTCCAACTGAGGGGTAAGACACCCACTGCTGCTCTGGCTTGGTTGTGTAAATATAAGAACTCTCTGCCTGCACTTGATAGCACTGTTGCTGTTGCAGCCTCATGGTCTGTGAAGTAGAAGATGGCTAGAGCAGCCATGAGTACCAGCAAGGCTTGGTTCATTTTCTCGTCTTTCTTTTTTTCCTATCTGATATGCTTGCTAGATGTGATGTCAAAGAAAGAAAGAAAGATTATATTTATAGAGGATCCCAGTTTGGCATAGGTGGTAAGGGTCAAGAGAATTTAGTGTTGAGAAGCGTACAAGTGCTCATTCTGGACACCAAATTTAGTTACCAATTCTAAATGCAACAAAGATGTTACCACTAAAATTTCACAGAAACCCATAATCTCCATCCCTCATTAAGCTGACAAACCACAAGCTTCCATCCCAAACCCATGTGATGCATTTATATAAGTTTGGTTACACACACGACATTACATAAGCTTAATTAACAAGCCTACCTTATTTTCTGTGTTTGTGAGAGTAAAACTTTTATGGATTTTTTAGTAAATTACTGCTGGCATGGATTGGCCCTTTTGTCAATGGACAAAATTGGTCCGTATGCTCTAGGGAGAGAGTATTTTGAATACGCTGGGCTTTTGGATTTCAATCTCATTCCAAAATACTAGACCAATAGATTCCATCAAGTACTTGAATTTCATACATAATTTTATTTTGAAATCCTCTTGTTTTTTATGTACTAAAATTTTACTTAAATTATGGCAGATTGAATAATACAAATGATTAAAACAAGTAAATAAATCAATGATATGCTAATATATGGAAAAGTAACGCTTCTAATTTAATATTATTATTAACAATTAATTGGGTTGACAAACATTAAAAATAAAAGATACCTATCATTATCAATTACCCAAAGTCCCAGGCTCCAGGCTTGAGGCGGTGATTTCTACAGTCATGGCAACCGGAAAATTGAAGATATATAGGGAGAGACAAAAAGAAAGGTGAGGATCTGAGGGATCGACTACCGAACTAGTGCAGCGGTGGCTTTAACGGCGAGTTCACAGAGGTGAGGGAGGGATAATGGTTCACGGGCTTGAGAGAGTGGGAGGAGGAAATAGATTTGACCTGGCCTTAACTCTTCTTCGTCGGGAACGCGTGGAATGCACATGCCTAGAATCATAGACTCTGAGTTGCACAGGAAAGAATCGGGTTCGGTCTGAGAAGTGATGAACTTGGCCTGAATTGGCTGCTTGAACTCTTGCTTCCGACCATCCGAGTGGATCACCATGATCGTTGATGGCCTTCTAAACGATTCCTCTCCTCCTTTAATAATTCCTCTTTTTGAATTAGCTTTACTGAGTATAGGGATTGATTTTGTTGCTATGTGAGAGGAAGCGCAGGCACCCATTTCAATTTTTTTAGAGAGGGAAAATTGGTATGATCTCCTATTCTCCTTTGCTTACTCTCTTGCTATTTTTTAATTTATATCTAAGTTTCGTTCCACCGCAATTGTCATTTATTATATATTGACTCTGAATCAATTCTAGTATTTATTATTTTTTATCAAAAGAGGAAACTTTACCATTATATTAACTTTTCATGGGATAATTAATCACCAACTAGTATATAGTCATATTAATATAAACATGTAAACTTTATTAAATAGGAAGACATACATGTCACATCTTCTTTGTCATATACAGTCCAAAATATTTATAAGGTGGAAGTTCAAGTAGTAAAATGGACAAATTGTTGTAATGTCAATATATATATATTGTTTTATTTATAAGATATAATTTAAATAATAAGATATACTTGAGTTTAATAATTGTTAAATTATTATAATGTTAATATATATAATGTTAACATATTTATAATATATAATTTAAATAGTAAGATATATTTAAATTTACTGTTGATAAGCAGTAGTTGAGAAATTGGATCAAAAAGTTTACATGGAAAAGTTGAAGAAGGAAACTACAGAGGTGGTGCAGGCATTCAGGGCTGCTTCACTTTTTACTTTAATTCCTCTTTTTTACAGGAACTTTCCTTTTAAATGGACTATAAAACTATAAAAGTAACACCATCTTCCTTTTCCGGTACAATTAAATAGTATAATTTTCTTGACGACTAAGGATTCTATGAATTACCTTTCTTATCATAAAAATAAAAATAAAAATTCTTCAAATTAATTAGAGCTCCTTTTAACCCTTATTTAATATTTAATTACCATTGTTAGTCAACAAATTAAAAAGAAAAACATAGGCATGTATTATTTCAAATGGTACTATAAATTTTTTATAATATTGGTTGCCATTAATGATTACACGGTAACATTTGAATATAAAATCTTACGTTATACATATTTAGGTATATAAATTAAAATAATAATAATCATAAATGAACTTAATAATATCCACTAGCTAGATCTAGATAATCTAAATCTGTTTATGTGACAGCTGGATTCACAAGCTCTACTACCAAGATATAAATAAAGTGTATATCAAAATTATTAGCTAATTAATTTCTGCTAAATAAAATAAAATTATAAAATAATAAATTGTTTTTAACCGCCATGTTTTCCATGGACGTGATATAATATAATGTGTAATAAATAAATTAATTAATTATGTGTTACTGTTTCGTGTGCTAATTAACTTTACAGATGGATGATGAAGTATGCACTACATCTACTACATTGCAATGTCATTTTGTAATTTTTCTTTATTGAAATTAATTGCAACTTTATCTAATATTAATTTCTCAAAGTTTTCTAATAAATGAGTTTAAATTTAGACGGCTATGCATTTCTAAAATCATATATCATTGACTAATTAACAAATTAATATCTACGACTTTAAATGCCCAAAAATTATATTAGCATCCAACTCATTTTATCATTCATGCAATCAAATTTATGAAAAGCTTCTTAAAAATTACATTCATATATCACTTGAGCAATAGCTCGTTGGTGCAGGGACACTCTCCAATGTTAAATGTCTCATACTCAAATAGAGATGTATACGAAAAAATTTATTATTGCGCATCATTAATCTGATTTAAAACATATCATCTGACAACTTTTCCTAAAAATATTCGAAACAAAAAAATGAAAAACAATGAATGACCAATAGAATAACAGGCATTTCAGTCGTAGCTTGGGCTAGTCAAGTTGTAGTATAAGTATTGTTATTTATGTCTATTGTTTGGATTCATTATCCTTTCCGAGTTGTTTTTTGATATATCACGTGCAAAGTAAGTTCGCACTCGCAGATATCCTTAGTTTGGGTTCTTGTACCAAGGTAAATCCGAAGGCTCTGGTTGATTGTTAGGACCCTTCTTTTAGGCTGAAATTATTGGCATCGGATTCCAAGTTCCAACAGCTGGCTTTCACAATGAATGGTTCAAAATCTCCTGGACTTGATGAACTTCAATTAGTTTTTAGGAAAAAGTAAAAAAAATAATAAAAATGAAGCTGAGTTGTAAACAAAAAAAGAAAAAGAGAAAGAATATTTGATGAGCCTTTGTTTGGTTAAGCTTTTGACTGTTTTTAGAGCTGAGTTATAATAGGTAAGCACTGATATAGTAAGAATTATTGAGGCCAAGCAATCAGGCATGCATGTAGTTGATTTGAATGGTTCAAGACTATTGATTGTTGTATATTTTAGATCGGTAGTCATCAAATCGTGACAGCTGTCAATATAGTACGAGTTATACAGAGCCTAACTGGCAAAACAAAATTGTGTATACTATTTTTACCAACTCTTACTGACCTCACTCTCTGGAGTGCAGACCGGAATGGCCAACATCCATGCGTATTTCGTTGCAACAAGAGAAATGGCCCAAAGCCAATAATACCAAACAAGGCACCAACCAGTAACTTGTTCGTGACACGTCTAATAAAAAAATTATCTTTATATGTTCAAGTTTACTTTAAGATGCAGTCAATAACTTGGTTCTATGACGGTCCCGCTAGATCAAGCCACAACATCATAGTTGTCATTCACCTCAAATTACAGGCTTACAGCTAACTGTACAGAAATTCCTTCTCACGGACAACGACCTCCTTCTTCCTTATGTTTATGTAATCCATCCACAACGCATTGATTTGTGAGCTAGCTGCGATCCCTTGCTTATTTTGGTAGCTAGTGTAGTAACTAGCCTTGCCATGCGTGCTGCCAATTTCCCATTACGTCGAAACTAAGTCCCTCTTTTTTTTTTTTGGGGCCGAGTCCCTCTCTCATTTTCATCTTCTAGTCTCACTGCTCCCTAATATATATAATTCTCTGTCCCTAATATTATATTTCTCTGTCCTTTATACTAAATTTGCACAAACCGATTTCAGTTAATGGTTTTAATTAGCCATGTGAAAGATAGAACAGGCCAATAATTAAGATAAGAATTTTATATATAAATATAATTCTGTGAGTGCATTTGGAACATGCATGGAAGAGTATACCTTCGGCAACGATTCTAATTATTTTATTTTCTTCAAATGTGCATGTTCATTCTAGCTATCAGACTAACTAGCTAGCTACTGTACATGCTTGTTATTACGAATTATATTTGTCTTAAAAAGTAATTATTTCCAAATTAATTAAGGAATAATTAAGTACTTTCAAGGACTCATGGCCACCAAGAATCCAAAGGCTATAGGCCAGAGGCCAGAGGAGGTAGGTGAAATTTTATATGACCTCCACTCATATGGGTGACAGCCAAATCCAGGAGTAACGCCCCCACCAACATTGCCTTAATTATACCACTAATTACTCACTAATCACGATGAATTCAAACTTCAAATTTTCATCTTTCCTTGTCACTAAAAAATTAAGGAAAATTAATTATGTACAACAAAAAAGAAAACATACGATATTCTTTTGTTTTTACGAAATTACCCTATTCCGGAATTGCACTCAATATCGCCGGAGTAAACCTTTTTCCTACCGCCACCCCTCCTCCCTCTCCTTAACCCACCACCAACTCCATCTCCCGGAACCACCCTTCGGTAAGATTTTACATCATCTTCGCCGGAGAACATGGAACTTTTCCCACAACACACACGTTTCTGATAACCACCTGCACCACTTTTCATCAACGCCGAGCTGGCTTTCACCGCCAATGCGGCCATTTCCTCCGCCTGCAACCGATGCTGTAACCGACTCAATGGCAACGCGAAATATAATTGACCCGGTTGCAATTCCTGATCCTCATCGATTGCAGATACGACGTCGTCGAAGTCCATCTCGTCCGAGTTACATATAAAACACATGGGGTATTTCTGCAATACATAAGAAACTCTAACCGGGTAAGGGTACTCTTGTAGCCTCCCGTCTTGTAGAATAAGCTTTGCCGTTGACACCTGAGTAGAACCGGACGATTTGCAATTACCCATCTGGCGTCTGAGTCAAATTCTATGAAACTCAGAAGCTGGTACAAAAGGCTTGAGGTTGAGGCCTCTGAGGGAGGTGTATATATATGAAAAGAATTATTGCTTCTTAGTCTGAATTCTCAATGCCATGTCAAATCTGTCATTTTATTAAAAAGTTTTTGAATCAGTGGGGACATGGTATGGCTTTCCAGCCTGTAAGTTAGTGTTGACAGGCTGTAAGCGTTCCAATGCAGTTTCTTATATATATTGACCCTCCTTTCAAGGTGATATTACGGAGACAGGGACTGAGCCTTTGAGCCTTTGAGCCTTTGAGCCTTTGAGCCTTTGAGCCTTTAAAACTTGGATTTTGTTAACGATTGTACTTAGACACTTCTTTATAAATATAAAAATTGAAGAGTATTTAATTTTTATATTAGTACTTTTAAAAAAATTAATTATAAAAAATAATATTTATTATAATTCAATAAGTTAATAATGTAATTTTGCACTATTAATGTAAATAAGAGTGGGAACCAATTATGGAAGTTGATGTACACGTGGCATGAAAGCGGAGGGCAGGGTGCTTCGCTGCAAGCCAAGTGGGAATCCACGTGGTATATATAATAAAAGGCTTTTGGGAAACATAAATTAGAGAGTTAATAATATATATATATATATAGTAAACCCCCAAGTCCAACAATCCGACAGGAGATGGCGTTATGTGATCTGGGTCTGCCGGGTTGAACCCCGAACCTGCAGAAGAGCCCATGCATCCCGGTGCCCATATTTCTTTAATCTTGGTGGCACTACTTGCATTGCCCCCAAATCAAACCAAACAATGCCGCCCTTTGCCATCTAATTATTGTCGAGTTTGACTATGTTTTATTCAGATTGTAAATTTCTAAAAAGGTTTTTTTAATAGGTATTTAATGATATCTTTTGAAAATTAAAATTATCTAAAATTAATTATTTTTACATTAAATAGCATTCAAATTATTATCAAATATAATAAATATTATAATCTTTTTATTTAAAAAATCGTTAACAAACTGTTTTAAATATATTCGTTAGAAAAATAAAAATTTTAATAGTAGAAATGATTGTTTTGTTAATGCTTAATTTTTTTATTTATACCAAAAAATATGTATAATGAATTTTAAGTCTATTTTCCTTTCTCTAATCCATACTCTTTGGTACTGTACCTAGCGCATGGAAATTCTTCAATACTAAGCAAAGGGAAGTACAACTCCTTTTCCTCTTTTATATATTATATATATACATATATAAATGTCTTTTTAATTTAAAGGTGGGGTTGGTTAGGGGGAGAGTGGGGAACAAAGTAAGTCTTTGTTAGTGTATTATTATTCAAATAGATTGATGCACGGTTTTGTGTGGAAAGTTTGTTTATCATTGTTGAGAGTGAATGAATGATGAGATTGAGAGACCCCAAAACTTCCTATGAAGCTTCCCTTTTCCTTCCATTCAATCATGGTCTTTTTGATTAAATGGACCACCGACCATTACTGAATGTCTTTTAGGTTATATACACACATTAGATATAAGAAGACACATCAATTCCCTTCTAGAAATGTATTTAAGTTATAAATAAATTTTTATTAAGTCTTTCTCTTTTATACATGACTTTTGAATCATATTTGAATTCATTTAAATCTTTCTTTCTAACACAATTTTTTTTCCCCAGTAAACTAAGCAGAATTCAGTTCCATATTAGATTTCCTTTCTCATTATTTCATCTTTTATATTTATTTATCTATTTTATTTTTCTTGGCAGAATTCAGTTTGATGTTGGATTTCCTTTCTCATTATTCCATCTTTACATTTATTTATTTTATTTTTCTATTATTACTTCACATGGAGAGCAAACAAAGGCCTTTTCCTATTTACTTATTGTTTTCTTATTTCTTTTTCTCTTTTACTCTGCAAATTAATGATAAGAACGTTATAATTGCTTATCAATTTATCATTATGAATTAGAGCCCTCTTATAATGTTGTTGAATAATGGAGTCTATAATCTTGAAGGCATGTTGATGTTTGTTGGCTAAATGAATTGGACTATGAAGCACATAGTGTTGGCTAGCTAAGCAAACAAATCAACCTCACCAACAGGCAATAACACATTGCAACCAATAATTAGAATCTTGGACTCACTTTAAAAACTAATCTTCCTCTAAATGAAAGAGGACAGTATTAAATATTTGATAGTATCTTTGATCAAAACTGATGTGCATAATAAAGCTAATATTGAAATTTCCTTCGTCCTCATAACTTTTGTGCAAGTAGGTTGTCATGTCCAATTTTGGTCCCCACAGGCCACAATATATCTAAGACATTACCATGGTCAAACCTATCAGCTTCTCACTTATTTAGTGCATGGTACCTGCCACATCCATGAATATGATCCATAGACCATCATGGCTGCCAGCTATTTCAGATGAGCGGTGCCATAATCCTAAATAGAATAGGTAATGTGTTCAATGAATCATAGGCTCACATGCTTATTCATCAGATTCGTAGATATGAATTATTAAATTAACAAGGACAAATGGACAATGATCTTTTAAGCACACGAGCAAGCAGTCAGCACTCTAATTCCTAGCTACTCGTATTTTAATTGAAAAGGTAACTGTACTGTTCATAACAAATAATTAAGCAGTGAATTAGCATAAATTATTTAGGTACATGAAACTTCAAATTCTTTTGATCATCAACAATATTAATAAATTCATAAAAGCAAGTCTAAAATAGAGGAGATCTTTTTGGTATCCCTTTTCTTCTTCTTTTCTCAACAGATTGATCTTCAAGCTCAGTACTTGCCTGCATGTTGTTAACAGATTCATCTTCAAGATATGCTTGAATATCATTCATCTTTGTTGCTTTTGATGAGCAACTTGATTCTTGATCAACAACTTCATATCTCTCTTCATGATCCAACTCCCACGATAGAAACCTCGCCTGCAATGTTCAGGAGAATAACCACTTTCAATGAAATTTATTTATATAAAAAAATATATTGAAAACAAATTCTTAAATTTTACTAAACTTACTTTGCACTCAATTGAGCAAAACTTGGAGTGTTTTTGTTGTAGACCCTTAGAGTCTTTTTGTAGTAGATTCCATCTACACATCACACAGTACTTGATATCACCAATATTTTTAGTGCCAGGCCTAGATTTAGTACGTTGTCCACGTCTTGTATTAATATACACTATTCGCTTAGAATTGATGATATAAGTGTGTATATTTGAGATGTCCAACAACTGCGACACCTTTGCAATTCGTAAACCAGGCTCATGAGAAGCTCTAAATATTTGGATTGTTTGGTGGCCTTTGTGTGTGCTGTTCTTGTTGTTTCTTATTTCATCGTTGCAAATTTTACAAAAACCTTGAGAAAACGTGCAATCTATGCAGAAGTATGAAACAGGGTTTGATCTGTGTTTAATACAAGGCACATAAAACTCTGTATGTAACAATGGTGTTAACCATTGTGGATTATGCCCATAATTCTTGAGATCCATGGTGACTGTTGACGATGAAGTCTCCAAACTTTCAATTTATTTAATCCTTGATGTTACTACCCATTTATATATATAGGTGCTTGCTCCATGGTTTTCCTTTTCGGTTTAGGAAAGTGATTCCTATTTCAACAAGGTTTAATATATTTTTCTTTCCTTTTCCTTCTCTAATTCCGAGTCTACTTTTAATGATTTTTTTGTTTTTTCTTTTCCTTTTCCTTCCATAATTCCAAGTTTACTATTTCTTGGGAAGAAGAAGAAGAAGAAAACTGTATATAAAGAGTCAAGAGTCATTGATATCAATGGCTGAAGTAATATGCATGTAGATTGTAGAAGAAAAGGAAAAGTATTTTTACACAGCCTTTGATTTCAATGAAACTAATTGCCCTGCACTTTTTAATCCCATCATTATCCACCACGTGTCTGATCTTCAAATCTTCATATCTTTGCGAGGCATTAGTGGCATTACAAATAACCAAAAAAAATAAGATAACGATTTTTTTGTTATTATCGTATATCATTTTACACAAAATTTACAGATGGAAGGAAAGATAGCTTACATTGTTGACTATGATAATCAGAATTTTATTCACTAAAAAAATTAGACCAAGAGCAAATATGACTTTGTCACATTTTACCCTTTTCATTGCTATACATGGCAGCAGTCAGACGTTTCATAGAGAAGGAAGAAGCCAAAGATTGAAGAGGGACGAAGCTAATGAAAGAAACCAAGATAAGAAAGCCATGGCAGCAGACAACTGATACCTGCTACATAACTTTACTGGGCAAAAGGATGCACCAGCATTGAGCAGCAGATCCGTGACACTAGCCGTTGAGCAGGCCGCAGCTAAGGAGAGATAGGATAAAACCTGAGATGGAGAAATCACTTCCATTAGTTAAGTATGAGAACAGGGATACTTGAAGTCCTACTTCCTTCAATTGGAAATTGCACATACCATGTCTCCGAAAAAGATGATCAATATCATTCTTGGTTGATGGACTAAACATTTGACAAAGACAGAATATGCATCCACCACTAACAATGTTATGCTCCACGGAATTATCAAACCCATAACTGTTACCAAATAGCTGCAGAGTCAACATAAGCAACAAAGATGTTACAGAGATGAAAAAAGAATCCAGCTACTTATTTTAACATGATGTGGGTAGTTAAAATGAAACCGCATTGCATGAAAATTGCTGTTATTGGACCACATTCATAGGTTAACTAAAGCAAAATACCCACTACTGTCAGTCAAGGTTATTAAGTGGGTATTACTCCCAGGAAATGGAAATTTTTCTGACCAATTACAACTGACTGCAACTCTGATTCTCCGAAAGTTCCGAAAAGGCACAAGTCCAGGAGTGAGTACTCATGAAGTTTACATGACCTTTACTTACATCTTGTTATTAGAGTACAAAAAATAGTAGTCACCGAATTATAACATAAAAATGTTTTTGTAAGTCAAACTTAGTAATTAGAGCATAAAACTGAGCATTGACATATTTGATTTCCTCACCATCAAATTAAACTGTCCCTTCCCCAAAATTCCCCGAAGAACGTTTATTCTGGGAGTGTATACAAATGTCATGTTGAAGTTTGTTGACCATATTTGATCAAAACTGAGGGATTCTAGTATATAGTCAAACTAGAATGTTTTTTTCCTTTTCTTTTTACGAAGAATCATCTTCGCATCCCAGCATCTGTTAAGGCTTAAATGAAATATGATCCTAGTAATTTAATTGAAATAAAGTCTCTAAGACCACAATATTATCCTTGTCCCAGCATCTGTCAAGGATTAAATGAAATATGATACTGTTAATATAATCGAAACCAACAGATTTGAAACAATTTTCAAAGCCACTTAAAATAAAAGCTAATCTAGTTAAAACAGCTGTGTGGATTACAAGTTGTACTCTGTATCTTTTGGCTAAATAAAGTTGAAAGCTTGGATCAGAAGCATACCAATAATTATTCACCCTTCCAAATGTTATTTTACCGTTACTAAGATCACATCACGAGAATTACAATTTGTGCATAGATAAAAATAAGAATGCAGCCCCTGCAAATTTAAGATCACTGTTCGTTCCTTCTGTCCACTCAAAAAAGAAAAAATAAATGATAATTCTTCCTTCAGCGACTAATATTTCCACCTTAGTTTCTTTCCTTAGCCCCCCAAGTCGTTTCTTTCCTAAGCCCCCCAAGTCCAACCGTAATCCCTCTTCCTCATCCCAAGGAACCACTCCCAGAAACAAAAGATTAATATTAGAAGCCATCAATATGTATTCTTTCTGCAAAACAAATCTGTATTGCCAGTCACACCTTCACCAGCCCCAACAGAATTAACACTTTTTTTATCCCGAAATATCTTTGCAAAAGTGCAAAACATGAAACCAAGCAATTACTTGTTAGTTGTTATCTCACCCCACCCCACAAAGAAAAGGGGTCAAGTGTTTCCCCGTAGCAGCCTCAAGGTAAGACTAAGAACTTTACTCAAAGTTGAAAACAAAGAAATGGGTTCCAAATAATATGATTAGATATAAATTAATCAGTAATCACACACTAGTACAGATTAATAAGGTAAAGAAAATAGGAATATACCAGAAGGCAGTGTAGCTGTAGAACTCAACATCCAAACACATGAAGAGAAGGGAAGCTGTGGAGAAGACGGTCTGTCCCAATCGCAGAGCCAGGCCTGCGCTTGTGCCCAAAGCCCCAGGCACTTCGTCCATGCTTGCATGCAAGTTCTTGTCATGGTAATTCAATCCTCAGACTCATTAGTCACAGTCTCTCTTTAATCAGACAGTCAAACTGAAACTGCGAAATGAAAAATTCTACCCAAGTTCGGAAATTGACACAGAAATGGTAATTGGAAACAGAGAAAGGAAATTGGGCGTAATGCGGACGCGAATTTTCTCATCCTCTCTTTCTGTTCTCTGTGGAATTTGTTTTCCCTTTCTGTCGGTGGAATTATGGAATATGGGTCGGATTCGGATTCAGCGCGTCTGTATCGAAAGGGACCCGAAGGCTTGATGACTCACTCAAAACTCAAGTGATTTACGGAATTTATAAAACCGCACAAGACTAATGTAGGGTAAGCAATGGAATAAGCACTGCCCAATGGCCCAATGGCCCAATAGAATGGTGAAGCTATCTCCATTAACTGGACTTCAAGGGAAAATTCATTTGTGAAAAGGGTGGTAGGATCAAACATGTTGGGATTGTAGGTGAGGGGTGATAGGACACTGTGATACCTACAGCCTTCAATGTTTGAGCTTAATTCTTTCTTGATGGCCCAAGAAGCTATTGGTGCAAGGCTCAGCTAATAATAGAGTTGGACTTTTGAGTAATATAAGAATATTTATACGGATCATGTCCACAAGAAATGATGGCCTCTCATTTTGTTGATTATCTTACAAGAAGTCCAAGCTAGTGACAACTGGCAACACACTTACGTATCACGCTCCTAGAGTTCTTTCAAAACCATTGCCCTTCTTTTCTTTTGCATAATTTACAATAAACACAGCCTACGTGATATATTGCCGGAGCTCAACTAGCTTTAAGAAAAAACTAGTGAAAATGGATAAACGTTCATGATAAAACCTGCGTTTAGTCTATTGGCATTTCTGGTTTGTGAGATTTGCCTAGGTACGAACATCTTTTTATCCAGTCATCACAATCATTTACATTGATTTTGCAATTTATAAGTTCTCCAGATTAATCCCAACCCCAAATTATGCCTTCGACTTTTGAATTTACAATTGAAGTCATTGTTTATGTAATATGTATATAAACATGATAATCTCACAGCTCAGCCAATTGGGTCACAGGATAGTGTAGCAGCATTCAAGTAACAACAAAATCTTCACCAACAATAAGTACAATTAACTAGAAAAACAAAAACAGTCTATTATTCAAGCTGAGCATACCAGATGCCCTGGATTTTCACCTCCTTTGGGGTCTTGGCTCCCAAATCAGTATCAGATGGTTGAATGCTCTCAAACACTCCAATAACCTCACCAGTATCAGGCTTGGTCTTGGTGACACTTAGGGTGATTTTCCCTGTGGATGATGCAACATTTTTGATGTTTTCCTTGGCAAGTTCTTCCTCGTCACCTCTGCCACCAGCAGGCAATGCAATTGCATTGTCATAACCAGTTGAGCCACCTCTCCCCTTTGGGTCCAAGAAAGACGAGCCACGGTAAGATGGTACTAGAAACTCTCCTCCAAAATTATTTGGTTTGCCTGATGCTACCAACTGTTTGACGGTGAAAAGGAAAGGCACACGCTCTCCACCAGGTAGCTGGACAGTCACTGCAGCATAATCAATCCCATCTTTCTCCTCAAATTTCACGGTGCCATCAGGAGAAACTTCAAAAGGTCCTTCAATTTCATCAAGAGTGTATGTCAAACGGGTCATGAGCTTGGTATTTTGGAACTCAAGTGGGGAATTCTTGTTCACGCCCTCAGCCTTGACAGTGAATGAAGTGGGCTCAAAACAGAATTTCTTCGCGTTGTATTTGCCTGGCTTGATGGCAAATGAGTCTGATCCACCATCAATGGTTGGGCACTGGTTAGCTGTTCCTGTTCCCTTAACTTCCAAGTATGTCTTGCTCTGAATTTCATCATAGGTCAACCGCTTTGGAACACCTTCAGCACTAGCTCCCTGAAAAGTTTTGTGATTCTTATTAATGTTATTTGCACAGCATAATGATCCCACTAATCACTGACCCCATTTTCAAAGTTTCAAACTCTGGCATAAATGATAAATGCAAACAAGAGAAAAAACAATGAATATCACAGATATTCTCAAACAACAATGAATCTACTTTTCTACATGACTACTGTTCAAAATGAGAAAGTAAAAATTATGCTATTTAAGAACAAGAATGAATTGGAATCAACATACGGATACAACAAGAGCAGAGGTGGCAAGAGCGAAGCCAGCTATCTTTGCAGCATCCGCACACTTTTGAGTCAAGTCCTTGAAATCAGCTTGAAGAGAGCAAGTGAGTCTAGCTCCAGCAGATTCAAAGCCAAATGCCTTGGAAATAGACTGGCTAGACCTCAGCTGGACGGTGCTATTTCTAGAGGGCATGCCCATCTTAGTGGGTTGCTGCATGAGGGTGGCAGCTGGTTGTAGTGAGGCTGCCATTGTTGTTTCTCACAGTTGCTCACTCTGTCCAATGAAACTAACAAGCAGAATGCGTTTTTGTGGACAATTATTTGGTGTGAATTAGATACTGGATAGGATAAGGTGATCTCTTATTGGTTAATTGAGGGTAATGCCTCTGTTTCCTTGGTTGCCACGTGGCCAGTTTCTCCTTAGGGATAAAGATGCAATCAGTAATACGAACGAATCAAAAAAATGAATGCATGGCCCATGTAGGTCTCGAACCTGCTACCTCCGCTTCTGAGCTAATAGGCCATTTCATCTGTTACGTAATCTTGAGTTTTAGATGGAAGTAAAAACCTGTAATCCAAATAAATCAAAACTACAGCCAGACACAATATTAGTGGGCTTGGCTCCACAACTCTCCTTTCAAAACCCAATCCATAATTATTATTATTATTTTTTTGGGCCAGAATCCATAATCATTGTTTACTTATCAAATTGTTATTCAAAAATTGGGCTTCGGCAGGCTTACCAACGCAATATACATAAAACTATTTAGAAATTTCCAAAATTGAATTTATTTAAATTTTTACAAAAATCTCTTTGTTTTTAGCATTGGGTATAGATATCAATAATTCTTAGGTTTTTTCTCTCTTCTCTCTGTATTATTAGGTTCTTGTTTTATGATACTACACATTCATATCCATCTTTAAAATCACCAAGTGTTAAAATAATTGGGTCCAACAAACTCCACCTTACTTCCATATTCAATTTAAAATATCATTTAACCATTAACCACCGTATGTTCATTGAATAAATTTTTTTCTTCAAAATCAATAGGTGCACAGCCCTGTGAATTTCGACACAGCTTAATGTCTATTTCAGCAGCGAACCCAGAAATATGCAAATAAGCATTCAACAAATACTTTGTTTTAAACGAGGAAGGAAGACAGAAAACAGCTCAAAAGTGCTTGAAAGACAATCATCGGAACCTCATTAAAATATAAGAGATTGTTCTTATCATCACAGCCGTATAATCATCTTCCTGCCTCGTTATTACTTTTAGATAGTAAAAAAAAAAAAAAAAAAAAAATCCAAAAAGAATTATTTGACAATAATACAAATTTTGCATCATTTTACTAAAAAATTCCGTAACCAAATTGGATTTCGGATTGAAATAATATATAAAAAAAAGGCATTCAGAATGAGTAGGAGGTTTTATTCATCAAATATTTCAGATGAAAATTAAGTTATCCTCATCATGCCTATTTGAAATTCTAAACTTAAACCAAATAATAGGAAATTAAATATAAAGATTTATATTTATTTTTGAAAGAAATTTATAGAAATAAAACACAAAACCAATAAACAAAACCAAAGAAAGAAAAAATAAATAAATGAAGAAGTGGATTGCTCTCAGACAAATGCCTCAATTGTCATCACTATTTGTTTAGAATGGAAAGATCAGACTCGTCATCATATGATCATCACCGAGAAAACCACCTTTGATTCATCAACCGACGTTTAAAATCAAAATCAAAAAGCTAAAAGAGAATTTGAAATAATAATAAAAGAAAAGCCAATCAGAGACTAATAAGAACCTTAAGCTGTGGTGAAGATTAAATCTTGTGCAACCTTTGACGGTGTGGCCGCTATCTGTGGAATTGTCACTCTCCAGTTCTAATTTTATAGGCGAACGGGATGCGTTAGGGTTTTGCTCTTAGGTTTCTCTCGACCTTGAAATACCAAAATCACCCTTGGCGGCGGTGCACGGGATCATGGAATAAATATGGGCCGGGTCAAATTGGTCGCACCTCCTTACTCCTTGAAAATTTCGGGTTTACAAATATTATGGACCATACCATGTGGGCCTCAAACGTATATTGACTCACTGACCCTGCCTGGCGCCTAAATTACACAAATACACTATTTCCAAACCAAATAAATAGTCAATTGCTTAATATTAAAGGGGGGTGGGGGTGATATTTATTAAAAATAAATAGTACAGAACTGTATCATCATCATTCATATTAGAAGGCCTTAGACAAAGTAGACAACCAGTGACCAAACAGGGTACACTATCAGAAAGATAATGCCAAGAGTGTTAGATATGCCATGGGTCTGTGTGAAAGAATTTCTGAATCCACCAGATGCCCTAATATGTTCTTGCAGCAGGTAACAACCAATTACAAGGTCTATCACAATACCAACCCAACTGTCCCTCATTTTTTGAGCAAACAAGTTGGGTGCCACCACCAGCAAAAGGATCAAGGACCCTGCCATCTCCAGCCAATCTGCATTTACATTTTAGAGCATATCAGGAAGACTAAGGAAATATTCTAGTCGTCTGAAGAATAGCTACACTAAAGAATGTTGCAGGGACAGCTTAAAATCAAGTTACTAACTTGAGCATTTGAGTTCGTACCTGGGAAATGTCGTGGGAAGAAAAGCCTCATCACAACAGCGATAAATGCAATCCATTTTCCTGTCTCTCCCCTGAATGATTTTGTGGTGAAATTAAAATCGATTGTAGCTAGCTGAAATAATAATATGAGAAAAATCTAAAGAGTTTTAATGAACAAAAGTGAAAGCAATGGTCTTACCTTAGCCAGTTGAATAGTGAATGAGGAAAACTAAAGAAAATGTAAGGGACTAAAAGGGAAGTCAGCATATTCGTCCTCCAGTTTGTTCGATCCAATATCAGTAAATAACTGAAATTAACATCTTAAACAAAGTTAATATAATGTTGATTAGTGGTTTCAACAAATGTGTCACTGCCCTGCTTCTTCATGCTATGAAACAAGTTGAATTTCTCAATTATGTGAGGAATTTGAGCAAACAGATAAACTGAAGTGAAGAGTACTTACATGGCAGCAAAAGAAGCAAGCCATTTAAAAAAAGAAGTGCCAAACCCCAAGCCTCCAAGCTTAGTTGCATCATTGATAAGCTTCTTAGCTGCAATCCTGAGCTCATTTATATCAGAACTGATCAAATCCCCTGTAGCCGGATCAGTTTTCATAGCCAAATATTCCATCCTTCCCATTTTTCCTTCTTATCTGGAACTCACAAATACACAAACTTAGTGTTCCTGATCACACACAAATATTAGAACAAAACAAAGAAATGAGTACAATGAGGGTCTATCCAGTGTCCGTTCAATCTAACCAATTGTGGCTTTCTTACTTCGTTTGAATTGAATTATTTATACCAGTTTGTAATGTAACGGTATGGAGGGGACTTTCAGAGTTTCAGTTTTCACTGTCCCGGAGAGAAGGCCCTTGGTTTCAGGTAAGGCCAAGGAATGTAAAACGGTGCGAAGTTTCGGATCCCAACTATTTTCTGGGCTTTTGACTGCTGGTTGAATTCAATCATCACCATGTGCTTGTGCGCCGTTTAAGGACAACGAGTGCACGTTGGATAACCCATTCACCACCTTCTTGGTCCATATGGGCCTTTTTTATTCATGGCACAGAAAAGGCCCAATGCTTATTTAACTTACATAGTATCGGAATCTCTTCACTAAAGACTGGGTCATTTTCTAACCAAAAACGCTTTATTGAGAGTGGTTGGTGTGGGTGGGATTTGGTAGAATTTTTGTCCTCGATGCTGGATAATGCAGTGGACTATTCCACAAGTAATCATCATTGCTAAGCAAATTTGGAACACTATCTGCGTCATGCTTGTCTTACTACGACCTCCTTTAGAAAATCGAATCACAAGAAGCAAATGGAAAAGTACAAACAAGTAAAGGGAAGTAACAATTGTCTATCGCTACTAAGTTCTAAAACTCAGAAAGAGTTCCTGAAGTTGCACCCACTCACCTTATGCAAATCATAAGCCGTACTTTTCTCACAAACAACATTTTGTTAGAAAGATTAATGATTAAACAAAAGTTTTTTTTATTTTTATTTTTTATTTTATAATCTACTTTTAGAAAATAATATAACACACAAGTTTCAGCATAGATATCAAGAATAACCCCCAGAGGAATAGGATTGAGAATATATACGCCATTTACACCTCATGTTACGTGTAGGAAGGAGTAGAACCCAACCCACATCTACTCCATTCATGATTACCACCATGTGATCTCATCTCATCTGATGTGAGTGATTATTGATTAAGCATAAATGGTCTACACCCCTATTCATGATGAGGATGGTGGTGTCGTCCTCTGCGCGCATCAGCAACCGTTGGTTCATGCGAATCACATACTTGGGTCCTAAACTTGCACCCAAATTTCCTCGTCAGAGATACCCTCCAGCTAGCGCGACCATGTGGGTCCCCTTCATCAATTTTTTCGATCACTTTCTTCATTGAGGAACACTCGCGCTCCAGTTGATGCACCCGCGTCCTCATGCTATCCATGTCCAGGCGCAACACCTGATTCTCCCTAACCGCAGCTCTCCACGTGTTGCTACTACTGTGGGCAGCAGCAGCTACAGCTACCTCTTCTCCTTCTTCCTCCTCTTCCCGTCCCAATACCGGTGACGGCAGTCCCGGAGCCACCTCCGCTGCCATTAGAGTCCCCGCGATGGCGTGTCGTAGCTGAAGCTGCTCGAAGAACAGTACTTGAACGACTGCTCGCAGTGGTAGTCTTTCATTTTGGGTTGCGTGCGTGCACGCCTCCAAGGTTAACTTCTGACAGTCCATTACGCCACAGATCTGTTCGCGATCCGCCTCCGATATCAATGGATGTGCCTGCATAGCACTCAAATAGAGTTAATTTTCCTCTAAAGCTGTTTGTGAAAATGCTTATGAGATAATTCTTATCCGTGGATTCCCCTGTACATTTTCCTTTGTTTTTTTATTAGATAGATGTGAATGTGTTTGTGAAAATGCCCACAAGAGAATTCCGTAAAAGAATGGCTTTAAAACTACCTTGAGATAGACATCCACGGCCCGGTAGAGGCCATCGTCGAAGAGTCTGGCTTGTTCAGGAAGAGAGGTAGCAAAACTACAGAACTTCTCCGGCTTGAGGTTTGCATCGGAAGCTATCTCGGAGAGGTAACCGTCAATCAATTTGCCTACAAGCATCAGTGCCGGAGACCTAATCACACCTTCATCTCCTTCAATTCCAGCAGCGTTTCTCTCTTGCAGTCCATCCAAGGAGTAGACTAAAATCCTCTCCACACAATCAACATCATATAGAGTCTCATTCAGATACGAATAACTTGGAATTAAAAGGTCATCCAATGTAGCTTCCTCCAACTGTGAACCTATCTTCTTCTCCAAAGTAGCTCTGCAAGCTTCCGAAGCGTTCAATATATTCGCCGTTCTCAACAACCCAAACAGAAACATTGTTGCTGTTGAAGATCTCGAGCTCTTCTCCAATGGAAGATTCGAAATTATAGTCTCCAACATCTCTTTCTGTTCAGACTCTGAAGTTACAGACACAGATGATGATGACGTTGATGGCTTCCGATTCGACCTTGACACACCTGGGATGTATTTCTGTGCATAATGCATCACGCAACTCTCTATTATTTCTGGGCTCACATCTCGTTCTCTCATTGTATGAATCAAAACCTTAAAGAGAGGCAACCTCAGAAGAGACAATTCCTCAAACCATGATTCACCGTTCGTGACGCCTCTGGTCCCACCTTTTCTTCTTCTTCCACCAGTCTCAATTCCATTCCACAGTATCTGCTTAGATGCAGAACTTCCTGTCGTCGATTCATTGGCAGTTGGGTCGTTCACCGGCCAACTGAACAGTGCCGGATTAGCGGACGACGCTCTGGACACGATGGAATTGATGCATAGCTGCGTAATGCTTAAACTCTCTGCTAGAGGCATCAAGCGCTCACATGATTTAAGGGTTTTGATCGAATCCTTAATGCTTTTGAGCACAGATTGAGAGAGAAACCTCTCAGTCTTGGAGATGAGGTTGTCTTCGGAGTATTCTTCAGTCATTTCCAGATACTCGCCGGCACAACGGAGCGAAGCCACATTGGAAGAGGACAAATCAATCTTGACGCCATAGCAAAACTTGGTAGCCATCTCGAAGGATTCAGAGCCGCCTGGGAAGTCTGTGAAAGCTATGTGACAGTGTTCCTCCACAATTTCATCTTCTTCTTCCTCTTCCTCTGCTTCTGTGGTGACAATGATCGTGTCTGATGCAGCTGTTCGGATTTTAGTAGCAGAGGAAGGGTTTGCTTCATGCTCTGTTATCAGCTGGTAAAGCTTTCGACTCTTGGACATCAGGGGGAACTGAAACATAAATAGACAATCTTCAGAGAAGAGGGTATACAAAATCCCAGGAAAATTAGACTGTGTATGCAGATTCTAATTAAGCTGACCTTGTGAAGATTGAAGTTCATATCTTCCACTTCAATCACAATGTCGCTTGGCAACCCAGTAGTGCAAAACCTGCAAAAGAAATTGTGAGTAAAAATCTAGCTTTTGTAAAAAATTTTGAATCATAAAGGATGGATTTTTCTCACACCATGCTTGCCCTTTGGAGCTTGGTTTCATTGTTGCTGACATTTTTCCTAGGAAAATTTGACTTCTCTGATGTCCTGGGAAACAGGGATTTCAGGAAGGAGCTTTTCACAAAGGTATTATAGTGAGTGAAACCGACTTGACTACCAGACTTGATTGAAGAATAATGGAAGTAGTTTTCTTGTGCTTTAGCTGTTGAGATTTTGTTATACAACAACAAAAGGGAAAAACTAAAAACGTTAAGAGTGAAACGAAAGGGGAATCTAGAACTCAGACCAGACAAATGGAGCTTGAACAAATTCCTAAAAAGGAGAACGTCCTCTTTTTCTTTTTGTTGAATCAAGCCCACTCTCTCCGAGTCTCTCTCTCCTTAATGTGATGTAAAGAAAAGAAATGAAGTGGAACAATAAAAAGGGCATCATGTCTTTAATGAACTTTTTTATTTTTTATTTTTACTGTGATGATGAATTCTTTCTTAAAAGCATTAGAAAGACACCCTCCCCCCATTAGCCCAAAATTCCACTGGGTTGTCTTGCTTTTTGCGTAAATGATGGAATATTATATTTAATTCTCGTCTTCTGATTATTGACTTGCCTATACTTTAAAATAAAATTTTATAACTTTTGTAATAAAATAATATTGTCCTAAATCATTAGTAAAATTGCTCGGTCTACACAAGCTGTTGATGTATATTGATTTCATGAAGTGCACAAAATTATTAGCGGGGGAGTTTGGAGACTTATCATTACCAGCTCATAGGGGACGATTATTATGGCTTTGAATTGCAGGCCATATCCATTTACAATGAAAGGTCACATGTACCACATGACTCATAAAAGAAAGAAAGCTCCATAAAATGCATTCAGATTGTAAAGTTTTTGAAATCTCCAATTACATGATCCTTGTACATCATATCCTTCACCCCAAGAAGAAAGAAAAATAAAATAAAGGTTGTAAATTTATCTAACAAAATTGCTAAAGAGCATTTAATTTATCAATGGTATAAATATGATATTTGTAAGATACAAGTTCCAACTTGGGAAATCTTATTTTAAATTTTTGACTAAAGAGATGTGGCATTTGCACCATCTCAAGCTTTTCCTCATTAATAAAGTTAGCATATCTAACATGTGTCCTTTCTTCCCACGAATTTATGGCCTCCTTAAATGAGCTGAGAAGAAAGGCTTGGTACCGTCATCCAATCATGCATACGAACTGAAACCGTGAAAGGGTGTTTTCAAAATTTCAAATAATGTCATCCAATCATCCTTTCATATTGAGTTGATTAATGTTTAAGTAATCAAGTGTTATAAAGATGATGAATGTTAGAAGAAAGATAATGGTGCCCATAACAGAGAGGGGCAATGACGAAACAAAGAGGCCAGCACCTAATCCTTCTATTTGTTTTGGATGAGATTTAAATTATTTTTCAAAAGATAGAGGTATGGAGTATTTGAAATTATAGAGATGCTTGTTTCCCATTCTTAATCGAGAGACAATAAAATGCCAAATCACCAAAAAACAAAATTTCTCAAAGTCAGACAATGAGTTGATGAATTCTTAGTGCCAAAAATTTCAAATTTCCCTCTCTTGCCCATATGCATTCAAAAAAAACAATGTTAAGTGGGTGTAAAAGAAGAGGGTGCACAAATACCACGACAAGGCATTCCAAAGAAACATCAAAACCCATGACTATTGTGGCAATTTGAAGCATTTGAGCACCCTGCACGAGGTGAGAGGAGTTGATTCTTTATTAATTGATCCATAACATTAACAAACATAGAAAAGTAGTAATTGCAGGTTGATGTTTGGTCGATATAACTTGACCACACCAACATCACATTATTATATTATTATAATACTGTTCCTAAACAAACAGTCCTAGTAAGATACGATGGTATCCACTATCCAACAATCCCCAACTAACCCCTCCCTCTCCAACTCTTTCTATGCATTATTTTATCCCAAATGAACAACAACTGCAGACCAGCATCCGAGGCATCTTCAAGATTTTCCATTACCTGCACAAAGCAATGTCATATTAATATATTATAATTGAGAACTAATCAAATTCCTTGTACGAAAAAGCCTTTTTTTTTTTCCCACTTTCATCTGGTTTTTTCCTCTTCCTAAATATGACCCAGATGGATTCTGTCATGCAGATATGTCGGTCATATTTTTTAGATCATCTTGCCAATTGATTAAATAGTATTTGATGTCAATTTTTGGCAAGTCATACCTGTGTTAGTTTCCGATTGTTGCCCACTGGATGAAGTTGAACCCTGAGAGTCAGAAGGAATAGCAACACCAGGCCACGACCGGCACATGCAATGCTTTCCCTTATCGATGCGGGCATAGAGAGTGGTCAAGTGCTTTCCGCACCCACCCCATGAGTACTTCCCACATGTCTTGCACTCAACCTTATAACACATACTTTGCGAACCCTATTGACAAATAAGATTAAGATCTGTGTCCTCTGCCTCACAATTAGACCAATTTCATTCAGCAGCTATATAACATCACTACCACTTCGTAGTCATAAAACATTCATTATTTCTCTGTCGCATAGGCCCACCACCCATCGAAACAGCCAATTACTTATCGCTTTGCATTGTAACTCACGGCAGGGCCTACTCCAAAGCTGTATTACACTGTCTCCGTTGGCTTTCCAACTCTACAGGGGTCTACAGTGAGAGGATTTGGGCATAATGCTTGGACAATTCGATGAAAAAATATCCTTCAGAATTGATAACTTCAATTAGCTTCCAAGTCAAGAACAATCTTATTCTGATGGAGAAAGGTATATTACGATATCAAGCTTGCCACCACAAAAGTTTCGGCAGCCACAACCACAATTTTAACGAACCAAGACAAACTCTCAATTACAAATCCAATCAAATATATTTGAGAAGAATGCGGCCCACAAAAATTACGTTAGTTAACTAAACCAGTATGGAACTTTCTATTCAAGCTCTTGTCAACTAGACCAGATTCAGTTGCTGCATCACGAAATGTAAATAATTAATTAGACCACTGAATGAACCCAGAAAACAAAAGTTAAATTCCTAGGATGAGTCCGCCAATACATTATGCACACTCTTCCAGAAAACCACTTTCTTGTTCCCTGAAAAATTTTACATCTAATGACCAGGATTTCTCATTTGAATTCTTGCAAAATGTAACCATTTGAGCTGAATTAGAGCCTACTGTAGAAACAAACATAACATCCTATTCCAGTAAATGCTGCCAAAATGTTTTATGCTAGGACTATTTTGCAGCAAATGCTTAACAACCAAAATAAGAAACTCACTAAGCATTATCACCAACTAGTGGTCAATCACGTGGTATTTTCATCATCCTTATCCTTTGGAGATTCTAGTGCAGGTTTCTTCTGTGAGCCTGATTCTGTAGCACCCAAGTCCATCAAAACTCGCTTGACTCCTCTTCCTACCACACCAAGATGTGTGACTCCAGCAGACCCATTTGAGAAAGTAGTGGACACAGTTGGACAGCCAAAACCTCCATCACTGTTACCAGTACCAATCCTTGAAGAGCTCATAGCAGTGCCCATTTGTAAAGAGCCTATTGCTCCTGGTGTTGAGGTCTTCTCATTACCTCCTAACTTGGCAGATGCCATACCCAGGATCTCAGAGAGGATTGACTTTGGGTTTGAGGCCAGCTGTTGCAGATCTTCAAGCTGGAATACAAACAAGCCCATGTTTCTTATTAAAAGAAAAAAGGGTTAAGCTTAACAATTTTAAGTTTCTTAATGCTTTGTCAAAACTACCTTCTTTTCCAGCTCACTTGAGAGACCAGAGAGAGTTTCTATCTCTGCTTGTTTATCTGTGACTGAGTTATCACATTGGGACGCATTGGCACACTGCTGGAGACCTTGATCTATTCTGGAAGCAGAAGACTCTGAGTCTGATAAACTCTTCACTTCATTTGTGAGTCGTTGAACTCGTGCATTGCAAACTGAAATAGCCTTCTGACAGAATAGAATTGCTTCCTGGGGCTTAGAGTCTATCTCCAGACACAAGCATATGCGAAAATTTCTGTGTTCTCCAATTAAGGCAGTAAAACATTCCACAATGCTAACATTTCAGGACCACAATTGATCAATACATTCAGCAATATATGTTCATCCACAACTTCTTGTATTTTTGTTTTCATTTTGAGTAATAAAATATGATGCAGTGTGTCTAAGCCATTTCAGAATTTCAATATAAGGATGTGTTGCAGTAATCAAAAGGATACAATTCAGCTATCTGTCGATGATCTGGTTCTACCAGCTGTTCCAAAATGGATAGTGCCTTCTGGTAGTCACTGAGAGAAGTTTCCATGTCCTCTATTTGGAACATAAAGAACAATAATGTATATTTAAATATGTAATGAAGTTTTCACGCATTAGAAAAAGGAAATTAAGAAAGAGGCAATTCAATAAAAATAAAAACAAGGGAAAGAAAAGACCTCTTTCTAAAGCTACTTCTGCCAACACTGACAATATGTCCACTGCTTCTATTGTGTTGCCAGAGTGTTTTTCAACAATTGCTCTTGCAACATCTAGCATTTTCCATGCTAAATCAAGGTCAGACTCATCTTCATCAGCTTCAGCCAGGTCTTCATCATCACTGTCCTCATCCTCTTCATCTTTCCTAGTTGAAACTGTTCCACATTTCAGAAAGCACAAGTGGCAATGAAAAACTATTGAAATTAGCAGACATATCTCACGTGATAATGACAGTTGCATCACTGTAATAGCCTTGACATTATCAAAAATAGTGATGAACCTAGTTCTATGACAACAATAATTATAAATTTATAATACCAAAATGGCTGATGTAGTACTAGATCTTAATGAAAAATTGTCAACAACATTATTTTAGTCTCCAATAACAACCGTAGGAAACCCTACATATCTATGTCCACAAGTTCAAACCTTTTGTCTAAAAAGGATAATAGATTGCATGTTTCCAGCCATATTGGGCATGAATATAGCAATCTCCTTTATAGGAATTATGTTGTCAATTTAGTTGTTGGATTTGAATAATTAAATACACCTGGAGACACAATATTAAGAGACTAAGGTGTCTACTTTTGCATATAACCAAACCTAACATGCATTTTGCAATGTGGATTATATAATTCTATTAAAGTTCAATCAATTTTATGTCCATGTGAAGAATGCATATTGAAGCTAGGCAAAAGTGAATAATAAAATCTAATGGTGTATGTATTAGATGTTCTGGTCTATAAAACTTGACCTACACCCCCACCATTCTCCAATTGAAAGAACCAAATGCAAATGGAAATTCTCAAATAAGGGCATTGTTTTGGCTGTTAGTGATTGTGTGCATCATATCTGATTTTATAAGTGTTGTCAACTTGGCATGCAAAGTTGTCAAATTCGGTTTTGATACTTTTCACCACAGCAGAATCCAAAGCTCATATTTCATTTTCAGTAAGTTCAAGGTGAAGACGGGCTTTCATCTTCTTATTAAGCACAAAAAAGTAACAAATCCGTAAAATTAGATGAGATTACATAAAATATGCCTATGTGCATAGATGCTTGAACTTAGCTCTACAAATATATTATGACAGACTATTCATCAATGTACATTATGATCTGTATACTAACCATCATCTATTGCTGCATCATGATGATTTGCAGTCACATCCTGTCCAGCATTACTTGAAGTAGATTCCGTGGAAGAATGACCATTTACAGCATTCTTAGCAGATCTATCTTCATCAGAGCCTTGATGAGATGCACCCTCCTTCTTGGGCACATCACCCAAAGGATCAGCTTCCTCCTGAGCTTTGCACAGTAGCGTGCAACCATATTTGTAGTATGCATGGACGCACTCAGGAGCAAGCTCACCATAATGAGAAACCCTATTTTGATTAGAACAATTCCACATATAGGTGTAAGTGAACTATCTCTATGCAACTACAAACACATAACACTTATATGAAAACAAAAGCAAGCTATCTCAACATATGGATGGAGTCAGACGAATGGATATGATAAGGTAGAAAGGCACATTTAACAAGAAAGCTAGATACCGACTTATATCCACCGAATACAGAAAATGAAATTCCTACAGTTGATAGTACATACAAGGTACAGTTGCAAAATATGCTCCAAGTTCAATATTTTCTTTTCTTTTCTTGTCCCTTTAACTACCAAGTACTACATATTTTGCGAAGCAAGACATGAGTAGTTCAACAATGCACGCAAACCATGCTAAAGGGGCTAAAACCAGAGGGGATTAATGTAAGCTATTAGATGCTTGAACTTAGCTCCACAAATAACCTAAAAAGAAACCAATTAGAGGTACAATAAGGGTGCCCTCCTTTTTTCTCAATTCTTTCCCGAAACCTAGTTGGAACATGGACACAAAAATAATATGAACTTTCTCCTCTAGCTTAAACTTTAGGAGTAGCTCGCATCTAAATATATTAGTAGAGCAGAAGGTCTTGCTGGGGTTCAAACCCTCATGCTCCTTCAAATTCAAACGTAACAGGAGAAAGTATCCAAATGGACGTACCACTCATAAGTCATTGGGAGAGATCGGTTTCTCAATACCTTAAAAACCCTAAACCTTCAAATACAAATTCTAGTCAACGGAAACATACGCATTCAGTAATTACTACCAGAGCCCGTATAGACTGCTCCATCGGAAGTAAACAATGAAAACCACAAACGCATTTCAGCTCGAAAAACACTGAAAAGAGCATTGAGTAAGGGTCCAGAACCTCACACTTTTCAGTAATTTATCAACAACTTACATTTAAATGCAACACCACAAAGTAGAACCCTAACCTGATTTCTAGGGCACGGCTGAAGTAGTCCGTGGCCTCACTATAATCGCTATCTTTCATGGCTTTGGATCCCTTATCCATCAACTCATTCCGCGTATACCAACGACTTCTGGTGATCTCCATCGGAGGCAAGAGAAGAAGTTTCAGGGGCATTATTGTTGCTGGTGGACTCTGTACCTCCTTGAGTATTGGATTCAATGGTTGCCTCGATCGAGGTTTGGCTTTTCTCGAGGTTTGGGGTTTCGTCAACTCCGAGGGCTTCGGTTGGTTCTGGCATTGTGACCGAGGTTTGTGATACTGCAGCTTTCGTTTCGGAGAAATGAGGGTTTCCTTCCCGCTTTTCTGTACTTCTAAAAGCCTCTTTGGCGGAGAAAAAGAAAAAAATTCTGAAAATTTAAATTATAATATTTTTGTAATTACTGAGTTGCCCTCGAGATTTCATGAATTCTTCTGTCTACGTGTCGCTCGAGTCTTTGAAATGGAGACGGCAACGTTTCGTTTCTACTTAAAAGTTCAACACTGACCAACGCAAAAAATCTTCCCGGTAGCTACGCTAGAAAATCTCTTCCTCTCTTGAATTGTGGAATGGCTCGCGTGGCTTCAACTCCCGTTGGTCTCCATCGATTCCGGCCACACCTCCAAATTCCTCAACCCTCAAAATTCATCAGATCCTCCCTCATCTTCCATAACAAGACTCGCAAATTCAAAAGAGTAGCTTGCCAAACAGATCCTACTCCCACCGAAACCTCTACAACGGTGAGTTCCAATTTTCATTCGTATAAGAATCTATTCGGTCTCTTCAATTGCTAATTTACAATTTGCATCTGGGCTCAGGAGAGGTTGGCCGCTGAGCCTGGCGGAGTCAATGGTGAGAACGACCAAGCAACAACTTCCCCTCTAGACTCTTCTGGGTTTGCAGAATTTCCTAACAAAGATATCAATAGGAGGACTGCAGCAGCTTCTACCTTGGCAGCTCTGGGACTTTTCTTATCCACAAGATTGGATTTCGGTGTTTCTCTGAAGGACCTCGCTGCTGCTGCATTACCTTATGAAGAGGTGTAATTTTATTTATTGCTTATCCTAAACTTAATAACCATTTAGAATTAGTATCATAGGAAAGTTGTTTCATTTTATCTGCTCTATGTTTGCCTACAGTTCTTTAATCTTTACCTTTGTTGGCTGATTCTATAGGCTCTTTCGAATGGGAAGCCTACTGTAGTGGAGTTCTATGCAGACTGGTGTGAAGTATGCAGGGAATTAGCTCCTGATGTGTACAAAGTAGAGCAGAAATACAAGTATTTATCTCATAGTTCTCACATTTTACTTGATAGTCATGATTTCATGTCTCTATATTGTTACTGTATTACTTTGCCATCTTAACCTCCGCTGTTACCACTTTTTTCAAGCAGGGACCGAGTGAACTTTGTTTTGTTGAATGTTGACAATACAAAGTGGGAACAAGAGCTTGACGAGTTTGGTGTCGAGGGTATTCCACATTTTGCATTCCTTGATAGAGATGGGAATGAAGAGGGCAATGTAGTTGGGAGGCTTCCACAACAATACCTTGTTGAGAATGTGGATGCCCTTTCACGTGGAGAATCATCTATACCTCATGCCCGTGTTGTGGGGCAGTATTCCAGTACTGAAGCCAGGAAGGTGCACCAAGTTGTTGATCCCAGAAGTCATGCTTAGATGACATCTTACCATCTTTTGCAGAAGCAAACCATTTTATATGTTATGGTTACATGATAAAAGCAACGAGCTTCTTGTATTATTCAAATTATGAATGCATTGCAGTGAATTTAAGCATCAACTTTTTGTGTAAAAAGATACTCATCAATTGTGCACGTCAAGAAACTCCATTATGTTAGAACATTAGTTATAAATGTCCAAAAACAATCTGAGAAATATTCTCACCTGTAACTAACAACTCTCTACAATTTTACAGTGGAAAAACACAAACGCCTCAACTGGTTTCGGCGACCATAAGTAAAATGGCAAAAATCATTGTCTTACCGGTCAAATCACAGCATGGTCGTAACTCGATGAAATCTTGGACATCGTGCATGTGCTTTCAAAACTTTAAGCTTTTGCAAGGCTCCTACTAGATACACCATGCAACAATTTGACGAACCCAAGGAAGCTCAACTTCCCATCAGTGTGCCTAATCCAATCATGAAGAACGGCATGAACAGGAATAGATGGACCAAGGCCAAGCTCCTGAATTTTTTTTGCACATAACCCAAATCAGTCTGTATTCATAGATTTACATTTCAAACTGACCAAGAAAAAGGTAGCTAGGATAATGAAATTTCAATTTAATTATAAGAAAACATACTGCCAACATTATATAACCTAGACCAACCCATAAAGTTGGATGTCAATTGAACTATTGAGATTATAATAACATCTATATTCCAGTGTCTAAACATAGATAAACTCAATATTCCGTTCTCTTGTTTCATCTATACTAAACTTTACAACAATGGAAATAAGAGAGCAAATTCATGTACACAATACTAAAAATTACAAGGTTATCTAGTAATTGTGAATAGAAGAACAAACTGCGAAACTAACTTTCTGATCATAAATATCAATAATGTTGCAGAGGTATGGGCATAAAAAGTTCCTTTATGGTCAAACACAACATACCGAAGCAAGCTCCACGATGACAATAGCCCTGTTTCCTTCCTGTTCAAAAAGTTCATAGGCACAACGTGCACGTTGCTCCCAGTGTTCAAGGGCCTCAACTTGGTAGACACTGAGTGCTGCTGCACAGAACTCTTCAAAGTCTATCCTTCTGTATTGCAACGCATTAAACTGCCACTCAAACAAGGCAAAGTACAAATTACCAGTACATATACAGACTGTCATTCAAATTCTTCAGCATATCCACACACCTAACAGTAAACTCAAAGCACTTACTGATGCCAGGAAATCCGGGATGCGCGAATCCTTCATAGCATCTGTCGCATTTTTCATCAAGGCCTGGCCAGGTCAATTATGTGAGAGTGACATACAACAAACCCTCTTAACATAGTCAATAACTAAATATTTGGAAGAAACCAACCATTTTGATATTATCAAAGCTTATAGTGCCATTTTTGTTTGGCTCCAAAAGGGCAAACTGCTCCTTCAAATAAAATAGCTCATCCTCTGTTAATGTTTGAGACAGAGCCTGCCCCCGTGCCAATGAAAAAGACACTATTAGCAAGTATCCACAAGGCATACTTTACCAACTAATAAAGGAGCAAGAAGAAACAAACTCATAGTAAAAAGAAGTACTTAAAGAAGACCAAAAGAATATGCAGTCAGTAATTATATGCATCCAATTTTAAGTATCCAAAGGCACTCATATCAATATTAAATTCATAAACCACTTCTAGAGGAACTTGACAACTGTTCAACACAAGAAGAAACAAACTAATCTAGAACAAAATTGATGCCAATTTCAAAGTGAGCTTCAGAGAAATATTGTGTGCATTGTGCAATTCTCAAATAAACAAAATAACAACAAAAGTATAATTAATTGTCTCTTTGCAAATAATCATATGAACACACCCTTAAAGCTGCTTTCCGTAGAGATGAGGAACGCATGTATGCTTTCATGAGCTTGAATATTAGTATATCCAGTGGCACTTTTACATTATTACAATACCTAATCCAGGGATGACCTGCAATATTTAAGTCTGTGTAACATTATACTAATACAAAAACAAATAAGAAACTTAAACATCGAAACACTCACTTAGAGCCTGAGCAGCAGTCATTCTTTTCCTGGGGTCTTTAATCAATAGGCGCTTGACAAAATCATTAGCCTCAACAGACAGAGAGGGCCAAGGAGGTTCATCAAAACTTGGATCAGCTTTTAAAACAGCTCGAAAGATTCCAGACTCTGTTCGGGCCCAAAATGGACGGCTGCCACACAATAGAATATATGCAATCACGCCAACACTCCAGACATCAGCCTCTGTACTGTAAGATCTGTGCAGAACTTCAGGAGCTACATAGTATGCACTACCAACAATATCATTAAGCCTTTCATCTGCAAAGCACATCGGAACACCTCAAACTGCAATCCAATATCTATGTAGTTTAGAAACAAGCAAAGCAGACATTAAATGAATTCGGAGTAAAACCTGGCTTTACAAAATCTGACAACCCAAAGTCTATTGCCTTCAGCTCTGAGTTGTCATCCTTTGACGTGAACAAGAAGTTCTAATCCAGAAATTAGCAATTTTCAGAAGTTAGAAATATAGACAGGGGAAAAAAATCCCAAGTCCATAAGCAGAACGAAAACAATTAGTCAGGATTATTTATAGATTTATAATTGACACAATAATAGATGATTTCATCATCATTCCTCACAGAGTTTACAATTTCGGCACTCTGCCCCATAAAACTGCAGTAGCACATCTCCCCACCCCCCTCTATACAGCTATTTAACAAGTTGGCTATTAGAATTCCTTCCAGAACTAACGATCTATCTTGATTCTAAAACCACTATATTGCCCATGCAGGGAAGAGGGGCCAAAATTATACATGTCAGGTAAACTGGCACATAAATGGATAATCCAAAACATATTCAGAGCCAGTCTTAAGAAAGGGAGAAGAATAGACAATATTTTAAGAGAGAAAGTCCAACCAGGATCAGAATGCTAGGTTTTGGTTGTTTACACTCGAGGATTCAGCTATTCTATGATACTAAAGATAGTCCAAATTTAGGAATACAATATCCTCTAGATGTTGCCTGTTGGTCTAATACAGAAGAATTCAATCTATTGCAGTATCAGAATAGATAATTGAAAATATGAGACTGTACTCTACCTCAGGCTTAAGATCACGATGCACAACACCTTGGAGGTGGCAAAATGCAACGACACTCAGTATTTGTATCAAGACAGCTTTTTGCATCATCCTCTGAATATTTCCCTCCCCTGCAAGAGGAAAAATAGATCTTTTAAGCTACAGTTTCAAATCCTCTTTTTCCACTATCAACACCCAAACTTGACAAGTTTAAAAACCCCACATCTATTTGGCACAAAAATGAATACCTTGAGAGTATTCTGTCTAAGAGTTCCCCTCCTTCGCACAACCTGAAAGAGACACAAAAATTGATGAGAACCCATGAAAGTAAGATACCGACATACCATACATGTGACCAATCCTCCAGCTAAATAACAATCACTTGAAAAAGGGAACAAAAGAAAACAAAGCTTCAGTCTTGACAGCAATATTCTAGTAATTTACAGAACACACGAATCAAATATGTAATTCAAATTAAGTGTTGCAATGAGAGCTTACTCCATTACTACATAAACATTGTCATGATCTTCATATGCATCATAGAACCGTACTAGATTGTTATGTCCAGTCAAAGCTCTCAATATTTTTACCTCCCTTCTCACATCCTCAATCGCAATGGCAGTGGTCATCTAAAAGAAAAACATATGAATGAAGATTAGAGACACACCGGTAACATGATAAAAAGTCAGCATCTTAAATGCTTTGCATGAACCAGTGTCAATGAAGTCATACTTAAAAGTAAAAACAACAGCTTGATTTACTTCCCAAGTAAAAGCCTCGCTCATACTTAATGCACTTGCTTTCGGAGTTACTTAAGAGACTTAGAGTAGAATGCTAATTCAAATAAGGAAAAAAAACTAGGTACTTAATGCAAACCTTTGCTTTCGGAATGACTTTCACGGCAACCTGCTGTCCCTTGAGCTCACCCTTCTTACACTTGGCAGCGCAAGTGTACCCAAAATGACCTCTCCCAACCTCATCTTCTAGCTCATACTTGCTCCCAAAATGCTTGGAGAACCCGAAACTCTTATCGAGCCCAGCGACCACCTCTCCCTCGCCCCCTTCCGGTATTGACGCTTCATTCGGCTTCACAGAACCATGTCGCCTTGCCAAGACCGCTCTTATATGCTTCGCCGGTGATGGTGGCGGGAACGGCCGCTTGAAAAACCGCTTTGGCGTGGAGTTGGAGCTCGCATTTGCCGGAGATCTCGCCGGAGACTTCTTCGAGAAAAAGTAGTGTGCCGGACTTGGACTATAAAACGGAAAGAATGGAGATTTCTTAACATTCTGCAGCTCGTTCTTCTCCTTAGCTTGCTCATTGCTAGGGCTTCCTCCACTGATAGCGGTTGAAGGAGGTTTAGAACTGTCACTAGCTGGGACAGAGTTATCCTCAGCCGGTAAGTGGTTGTTCTTGGTGGATCGAGAATCAGATTTGGGAGACGAAGGCGTTTGGTAGGTAGATGGTTTTGAATTGCAGATACCCATCTTGCACCCTCCAAACAGAGTGTGGTAGAATTTAATTCCAACTCAGAGCATTATCCATTCGAATTTTTTTGAAAAAATTAAAACTTTCAATTCTGAACAAAATTTGAAATCATAGCGGTTTTTAGGGTGGAATTTGAATTTAGGTTTTCTGGGAATTGGGGTTCTTTTCTTGATCATTGGAAGTGTTTAAGAATGGGGGAGCAGAAGGACGAAGGAATAGAGGGGATCCATAGAAAATGATAAAAAGGAAATGACGATACGACGAATTTTCATTATAGGAAATAACCAAAAAAAAGGTTAAATTACACTTTAGAACTCTGTATTTTTATAACTTTTGAAATAGGTTATTATATTTTTAGAATTTTCAATTAGTTCACTTTATTTTCATTTTAATTTCAATTAGGTGCCATGAATGAATTTCTAACAATTTACAAATAGAAAGTGTCCAAAAAATAGCATCAAGACAACCAAACAATACAAGAAAATGATGATTTTAATATTTATGCATAAAAATCTCTACAAAAATACATAACTTGTTTGATAAATTATATAAAATTTTGATGATTAGACATGTATAAGATTTAATTGAAATAAAAATAAAAATGTAGTAACTCAATTGAATTTTAAATTATTTTTTTTCAAATAGAGTGTCTCATTAAAAAGAAAAATTATAGGAATCCAAAGTGTGATTTGGTAAAAATAACTTCATTCACTATTTTATTATCAGAAATTATACTGCAAATAATAATTAAAATTGTAAGGATTCAATTGATAATATAGTTTTGAAGTTTGAACGGTGAAAATGAAAAAAGTTTTATTTTTTTCTTAATATTTTAAGTAAGTCCTGTATATATTCATATTCTTAGTAAATTGTTTTTTAAATAAGTCCTAAATTATAGATTGAAACTTTTTATGACACTTTTATTCTTTCTTTTTTTTAAATATTATAAAAAAATAAAAAATACTAAGAATTAATAAAAATACATAATTTTCTCCTTTTATTATTATTTTTCAGTATTTTTAAATTCAACTTGAATTATTATATTTTTTATATGATAAGGACTACAAATAAATAAATCTAGATTTATTTTGTAAGGAAATCAAGAAAAAAGCAAGTGGCATATATATGAACTTAAATTTACTTATAAAAATAATTTAAAATCTCATTAAATTTTAAAAGATTTAATTTTTTACTATTTATTAAATGATAACTTTAATTTTCTAAATTAAATAATATGTTTTTTTGAGAAAAAAAAATAGTCTACTTAATATTTTAAACTTAAAACTAAAATAAAAAATAAAAATAAAACTGTTATAAAAAATATCAATTTACAATTTATGATTTATTTGAAAAATATATATTTTAAAAGTATAAATTATTGAAAAGTAGAAAAATATTGTATAACTTATTAAGTCCTACTTTTCTCGTAATTTTGTACAGACCAAACAAATAATAATTAATAATAAGGAATCATCGAGATTAATCAATTGGCTAACTATTTATTTAATATTACCTACAAAAAAACTATTACACAATTTTATGTCGAATCATTTTGGTTTGTGGAAGATTTAATCGGGTATCTTTTTATTACCTGTTTTTAATTGTGAAAAACTAACAATTAAAAATGTTTTTTTTTTTTGTTTTATAAAAAAAAAGGTAAATAGATAAGTCTATTGGGAAAATTGTTCCAATTGGTCCCCACCCAAATACGAATCGTTCTTTTGTTATTATTACTTATTTTCTTTGGTTGCAAAATTGCACCGCAAACTCAAACGACATTCATTGTCTTGCTACCCACTCAAAATGCCAGGAAACATGCATTATACAGCTCCCCACATAAATGATCCTCTCGTAACTTCTATTAGTCAATAATTTCTTCTTCTTTTTTGAGATGGCACTTAGTAAATATTATTTTAATCAGCTAAACCAATTTATTATCAATAATAATAATTGTATGGTCCGGTTTCATAATGTCAACAACAAGCAACCTAAACATTTTAGTTTTTTGTTAAATAAGATTATAAGAATAAATTTTAATTTCTTTAAAATTCATTAGGAGAAACAAACCATAATAAAGTACAATTTGTTTTGTGTTCAAAATTTAGTCGCACAGTATTATACAATTTAGTAATGTACACGATGTTGACAATTTATCCACTTATCATTATTTTAAAATGTAATATTATGTCCATCAGGATTACAATATTTAGTTGCAGCACTTGAGCTCTGGATTTGACTTGTTTATCATAATAATGACGATGATGATGATATAGCCTGCAAAGTGTTTGGCGCATTGGAGCCAAAACAAATTAGACAAGTAACAAAAGTCATGTTGTTTTTGTAGGACTAGGAAGACATTTGATGATTAGTTGAAAAAAATTTGAAAACAAGTTAGAGGCTCTGTGATTTGAATCTCAAGGCTCAAGCATCACACCCTATCAGCATTCAGCAGCATAATAGTAAACCAAAAAATATACATGGTAATTAATTGGGTCGATGGCAATATTGTTAAGCAAGACCATCAAATAATTATCAGTTTGACTTTTAGAAGGGAAAATAAAATTTAACACCAATAACAATATCATTAGTGCCATTTTAAATGTTATATTTGTCAGAATTCATTTTATTTCAGAATTTGAGTACAGATTCTGAATAATGACCTTTCTGCATAGTCCACTAATAAATAAATGTAATATATTCGAGATTGACGTCCTCAAAATTATAATTGCTACAAAACAAAGGTGTTCTCATAATCATACTATTTATGTCCAACTCAAAAGGAATCGGAGCCAAAGTCAAAAAGATCACTCCATAAAAAAGGGAAGAGAATAAGGAACCTCCAGCATCAGCAGCCAAAAAAAATATGCTGGTTCACGAGTCTCGACAAATACCAGAGCATTTTATATTAGAAGAAAAGCCCCACTACTGATGCGCATGCTTACCATTCATATTGATAAAGTGTTTTTGCATCTACAGCACCATCACCATTACCATTCAGTACCAGACAAATGCTTTCATATTCTTTAATTCTTCAGATAAAGAGAGAGGAGGGAGGGGTATATCATTCAATTGTTGTTAATTTTCGTACAATACACAATGCAATTACAAAACTTGCATCAGTTTAACTGAACAAGGGCTTAGGTTTTGTCAAGTTGTCAAGTTGCTTCTAGATGGCTCTCAAGCTTGAGTTGACGATAAATTATTACATAAACACGATCTATCACAAGACCATACTCACAATGCTTTGCAGGACCAATCCAATTACAAAACTGGTCTCTTAAGTGTTTCACTTTCGCAGAGGTTGGCACACGGATAACAATATTAACACGACAGAAAACCAATATATGGACGGCATGCAGATGCCATCACTGGGACTGGGACAGGCTTGAGGCACAGTACACTTGCAGTTACAACTAAGATGCAGGGGATCGTCATGCAACTACAACTAAGATGAATGTGACACAAAGCCCACGGGAAAACACTTTTGGCGAGGATGAGTCACGAAACCCGAAACAAGATCACTCATAAACCCGAAAGGTGTGGAGATATTCGTGAAAAATAAATAAATAAATAAATAAAATAAAAATAAGCGTGACAACTGATAACTTAACCATGGTGATTGTAATTACCAATTTAATTAACTCAAAATGTAAAATAGTTAGAAACTCAGATAGATATGCCGTAAGTACCATCAACATTGAAAAACAATCACATAATCAGTACAATACATACTACATAGTTCAATAGAATCCAAATAGAAAATCTCCATTAGTGATTGATGAATCATCAATATACTGAATCATTAGCTTTCATCAAATAAATTTTGCTGCAACGTTCCTAACCAGATGTTTTATCACCTCCAAAACCTGACTGCAGAAATCCTGTTTGCTTTAGATGGCTAACATCACCCCAGGCTTTTAAGGTCCACTTGTCCCCATTGTACAAGTGAAATATGTTTATAGATGTATTGAGTACCTTCCCTCCAGATTTTCCATTTGGGCAGGTCCGCTTATACAGTGCTCTGATGACACCCCCATGAGTGACTACAACTACTCGCTCTCCTGTAAGTCAAAAGGTAACATCGTTGAATTTTGCTAACTGACAGGGGAAATACTTGGACAAGGGAATCAAAATCTGCAAAAATAAGCTAGGCATACACATTTGGTAGTCCAACATTTCTGGAAATGATTTCAAGTAACCTTAACTAAGTTTAATAGTTGGAATATCAAGCCCACTGCTGGCCAGTTAAAAGAGATTACTAGGTGCCTGCAGAGTACAGAAGTTCTCTTGTGGAAGCCAAAATCAAGATCCCAATATCAAGCCATGAAGGAATAAAAGACACCATATCTTGATTCCATATCCTAATGGAGAAGTAATGATGGTAAGATTTCTATTGATTCCATACCTTGATGCTTCCTACTCATTTCGCTCTAATGCAGATGTACAGCGTTGATAAAGTTGATCAAGGCTTTCCCCGCCACCCTGCATACAAGGAAAAAGTCCCTGATTAAATGCAAGTGAAAAGTTTGAGGCACTAAGCATTGGAACTACTCCTACATTTTTTCCAAAGGACTAGCAAAACTTCACCAATTGAGTAGTATTAGTACACAAATCACAGGAAACATTCTATTATGAGTGCTTAATGATTACACTACAACGATTTAATTTTTTTTATATCTCATTTTCTTTTAGTTACATATCAGAATACAACAACAGTGACATCTCAGTGTCCAATCCATTCAAAGATGACACGCAACTCCAAATTGCAGCAAGACTAAGGAAGACTTAATTAACTGTGATATTCAACACATACAGCATTTTTAGTTACTGCAACAATTTTAAGCAGTTTCATAGAAGGCATTTTGAGGCTTGATGATCCAACATGATCTTAAAAGCCTAATTTTTTGAGTTCTATGGATCAAGCCTCAGTATTTCCATTAATATATTTCAAGTTTCAACATTTCCTTAAGTGTTGCTTTCAGGTCCACATGCAACCCTAGTTTAGTAAGTGCAGGGGATTATTAAGGTCTCTTAGCTCATAAATAGTTTCTTTCATCAGTTTAAACTATTTCCTATCAACGAAAGGGAGCATATAGCTTAGCCTGATCCATATTTTAGCTCTTCTATTACACAAGACTTCTGTGGCATACTTTGACGAAAAAAAGATTTAGAATGCTTGCACCAGAGAAATAAGCACTTAACATCTACAGAATAGAAACCTTACTGGGATTTCTTGTTCTGTGCTGTGAGATAAAAAAGCCATATAAGCCTTGGTATTAAGTTTCGCTGCTTCACGCAATACAAGTCCTTGAAGATCCCCTAGATGTCTTTCTCGTAAGTCAGGATCCTTGACAACCTGGAGTTTACATCCAGTGTAAATTGTCACAGATAAAAGGGGCGAGCTGTCAGAATGCTGATTACAGATTGTAATAGGTTCCATAAACCAGAAAAGTTTATTCAGTTTACTAGGAAAATTATATTTAGAAATGAAAAAGAAAGAACCATTTATGGACTTATCCTATTAAGAGCTAGGAATATATCAAGTTTAAGACATAAGCCTAATTTGCAAGAGACATGTTACAACATACGATAGGTATAAGGGAACAACGATGAAATAACAATGAAGCTGTCGATAACCAAAAGACAGTTGAAATAAAATGGTTCTGCAATAAGCAAGTCTTAGGCACGAACAAATATGTCAAAGACAATAAATGACTTCAAGAATTGAACATGTTACAAGTGCAATGTGACTGCATTAACGTCTCATCACATCTGCATCTTAAGTGCAACTTTAAAAAGAAAAAGAAAAAAAAAGAATAGTTATTCTATGTTCATCATACTAGGAAGGATAGAATACGAAATGAAGAGATTCGTAGGAAGGTGGAGGTAGCACCTATTGAGGAGAAAATGAGAGAAAATTGTCTAAATTGATTTGGACATATCCAACGTCGGCCAATGGATGCCGCAATGAAAAAATGTGACTTGGTGCAGGTGGTAGGTGCTAGATGTGATAGAGGGAGACCAAAGCTTACATGGGGGCAATCATTGAGAAGGATACTGGCTGCTTTAAGCATTACTGAAAATGATGCTTTAGATTGATGCGAACGGCAGAAAAAGATTCATAGAGCTGACCCCAACTAATTTTGAATTTAAGACTTAGTTGAGTTGAGTTGAGTTATTCTATGTTCATACCTCTAGCCCACCGCAGCTGGTTGCAATTATCTGTGCCGTTTCAGAAGCCCATTGCAAGTCCGAAGAGTATATAACAGAGATCTTGGGTTCCTTGGATAGTCTATCAGCCACCTCCAAGATAAAAGAAGTTTGGGGATTAGTGCTGCAAAGACATAACTTACAAAAAGCACATAGACCCCATCTTAATTAGTAAATTGAAAAGTGAGAGCATAAGATAAATCATAAATTACTGCCGCTGCTTGCTGTCTTCCACTTTCATTTAGTTCAACATCAAGATGTCCCTGTTTCAAATACAAGTATTTGTAAAATTGCAACACATATTGAAAGGTGAGTCAAAACCAAAGGCAGTATGGAAGTGTGAAAGAAAAACAAACTATACTATCAGATATTCAGATGTCATTTAGGTTCTATATAGCAAGATAGCCTTTCATCTTTATCAATATGAACTTTGTTATAAGAAGAATAAGCTGTACCCATATATGAAATATTGATCTTCAGGGACGGAAGGATAATCATTAACAATTGTCGTAATCTCCAAAGGCAAATCACCATCACTTATTCTTATAGTTATCATATTACTCAAATTTCCTAAAGAGTTCCACATCTCATGCCAAGCATGAATTTCAAAAAGTGTATACTCATAGTCATAGCTATTATTTGCACTCATTTTCAATTTCAGATAGTCAGTTGCTTGAGTTCTCGTGGAATTTCGAAACAATAACTCACCATATCATATCAGATACGTGGCCCATTTGAAGAAACATCGTTATACTAATATACGCCAATGCATTTGGAAAAAATCAAAGACCCTAATTTGTTTTGTGAATTTTCCACAGATTGCAAGTGATCAAAAGTACCTGGATTCTCCCATCAGCATTCCATGCCGTTTCACCATGACGAACGACAATAATCTCAGTGCAATCTGGCTGAATAGAGCTAAAACTAGCATCACTGTACCAAACAGATTGAAAGTAGTATATCAAACTAAAAGAGGAAAAAGGAAAGAACTCAGACTACTGCAAAACTATAAGCTTTAAACTTCACGATGATCCAACAGAAGATTGAAGCAAAGCAAAAAAAGATAGTTGTTCTTTTATGTATATACCTTTCTGATTATCAATAAAAGTAAAATTCGAGTAAAGAGAAATGAGATCGGACCTGGAATGCGACTCAGCCATGGAAGACTTGGCCTTTCTGAGAGGTTGAGATGAGTGAAGAGACAAAGACAAGCAACCTGTCCTACTTGTATTTCCGAGAATGCTCCTAGCACCAGAAAAATTCAAGAATGAAGCATAAACGCGCTTTGGCGGAGCAGGAGCAGGACAAGAAGAAAGGGATGGTAAGTTCAAAGTTCCCTAAGTGCGTAATACGCCCATATTCTTGGCTTTCGTTGTGAGACGTGGTAGAACCTGAGTCAATTCCCATTTTGCCATTCTAGTGGGTCCCCCAGCACTAAATCTGAACTTAAATCAGCGTGATAAAACTTGGGCCGACCTATTGGGCACCACGACTCGATTATTTTGTTGCGGCACTCCTAATGGACTATTGGTAGTTTTCTGATAAATTATCACATGATTTGTATGATATTAAGCACATAATTTTCTTTTTCTTTTTTTGGTTGAACAGGAAAAAAGAAAACAGACAACAAGAAATAACAAGCTAATTCTCTATGGCAATCCTACGTTGTTGTCAGGCAACTCCTATACTTTCTGCTTCCATAATAAGATGCAATGAAGGATAAACATGTTGTGAATCGAACTCGCAATCTTCGCTATTCAAAGCTAAATTTTATCAAATTTGTAATTTTATTTTCTTCTCGATTAATATGATTTAAACTAATGTCTTAATTTCTTTGAATGACTCTCCTGATATGATAGATTATAGGTTTGAAAACATTAATATTATTAATCTCCTAACCAATAAGCTGGAGAATAATTTGAAAACATAATATTTTTGATTCGAATGTAAGTCAATAATTTCAATCATTTAAATTTTTAATTAGCGTAGTTTAGATAGTAAATTATGTTTGAATTTATTGGTTGAGAGATTTCTTCAATGTAGTTATTGAGGGCCTCGACAATGTTAACAGTTGAGGGATTTTTACAATATCAAAGATTGAGTTAAGAAATGATTGTGAGATGGGCAATCACGAACTCAAACGAGATCAGGCTCGTTCCCAATAGATTTGGGGATAAACAAAAAAAAATATATATATATATATATATTATATATATAAATTAATTTTTCAAGCAATTTTACAGCATCACCATGCCTACGCTAATAAGTCCAGCTGAAACAAATCCAATTACCAACATACCCAAAGTGTTAGATTATCCTAATATTACACAGTAGGAAGTAGAAACACACACATATGACAAACTACTATGCCGCACTTGCTACATAAAAATCCAGAGACAGGACATATTCCCCATAACAACCGGTATGAACAAGGCGAGGTCAGAATTCTCACAAACAAACAGCCCTTGTTTTTATATACTTAATCACTAATGTATTTGAATATCCAATTATAAGCAAATAGCAATGGAAAACACAAAGCCAAGTTCACTACAAATAAACATACAACGCATTAACTATTTTTCACAAGAGAATTGGAAGAAAGCAGAGGAATTACCATGGACGCGAAATTAGCAGAATTGTTTCAGATAAAGCAAAAGCTCAAGATAGCTAAAGAGACTGCCACACAGTCATGGCTCGACTCCAAGCCTCTCATCGACGAGCTGGAAACACAGAAATCCAACTTTGCTATTGCTCAAAACAGAGTAGCTATGTCCAACGTTGTCATCTCAGACCTCGAATCTCAGTTAAAAACCACCAACAAATGCATCAAATCAAAAATGGAAGAAAAACATGAGGCCGCAAAAATGATCGACGAAATAAATCAAAATTTGGGTCATACACGGGACGAGATGGAGAGACTCAAGCTGGACATAAGCGAAGAACGGCGAGCGAAACCAAAACGGAGACAAGCCCTGCGACTGAGGAGACAGACACTTCAAACATTGCAACTCACACTTCGAGCAGTACAAATCGAATCGGAGGCTTTAAGAGAATCTGAAGCAAAAGCAATTTACCATATCAATTGTTCAAAATGCGACACCGGAATTGTCCAACTCAGCCATGAAGATTATTATGCGTTGACAAGAAAAGCTGAGGATGAAAATTCACTTGCGGTTTGGCGTGTGGCCATGGCCACAGAACAAAAGCTTGAGGCTGAAGGAAAGCGGGACTTAGCTTTGTCAAGATTGAAAAAGAAATCATACTCCAAGAGATCTCAGAGGAGAGGGAACCGAAGAAGTGTAAGTACAAAAATTGAATCCCCAATTGAAAACAGAGGAGCTGCTTTTCCAAAAGCCAGAGCTAATTTATCAGCCAAGTCTGATAGGAAAGAATCACCACCAACAACAACAACACAGTTCAGAGGGTCTAGAAGTAATCACCCAAAAATAATGAAGAAAAAGAAGAAAGCATCAATTCTGCGCCAAATAAGAAGGTTTTTTGTACATAAGATAGGAAGATTTTTCAGATGATTTTATTGAATGTATTACATATGCAGCATCAAATCAAGTTTAAGGTGTCTTAACATAATGAACACAAAGATTCAGAGGTTTCCAATATTTTAGGCGTGTTTACTTGTGGGCTTGTTGCATTGTAATCCATTAACAAAGGGGCTATTAGTAGATTCTTATCCAAGACTCTTGTATCATTTGATGACGCCATGAATTCAAATACATGGGCCAAAACCCAGATGCAATGAGAAAACAGAAAAGGAAACAAATGCTAGCTAGAGGCCTAGATGAGGTCAAACAAGGCCACAAAAGGCCCCTATAGCCAAGATTCGGGTGGTGTTTCATACTGCCCAAGAACAACCCCATAAAATTGAAGAGAAAAGTACTGACGCATACACATAATTGTTACTTTAGAAACACTTTAACTAAAGATCATAAGGTAAAACGAAAGTCGACTAGTGAGACAATGAAACACAAATTTATATGAAACAATGAAACGCAAATTTACACATTTAAGTAAGATTATTTAATACATTAATTTTATATTTCTAACACGTCTATTGGAGCATATAATGCTCATATTGCACAAGTAATATTCAATCATTAATCTTAACACACATCTCATTTACAAGAACCTAAGAATAATAATTCAAGTAGTAAATAGAATGAAAAAGAGTTGTAGTTTCAATTTGATTGAGAAAAATCTAAATAAAATTGGTCCAAGATTGGACTTGGATTACAAACTCGTTATGATACCATATTAAATGAAATAGAATGAGAAAAAAGCTATAGCTAACTTTGAATTAATCAAATCTTATACTTATAAGATTTATTTATAATAGAAGATTTATTTATAATAGAAAATGAAATATATATATTTATACATTTAAATAATGTATGATTACATAGTAAATTAAAAATAATTTTTTTTGACTAGAGAAATATTATATTTCAAACAAAGAGAAATGGGAACATGCTTTAAACGTATATAAAACATTATTTATCATTTTATAATTATAATTATGCGTGAGCACATGGTCCAACGTCATTGACTACATTGATTGATCATTGTACGATGATTTGTTAGGCAAATAGATAAGGCTAATGAATTATATCTGAGTAGTGAGATTAAAACTTCGAAAGGATAATACAAAATATATGGAAAAAAAATTAAAAAAAAACAAACAGATAGATATATATATAAATATATTGAGCATCCTCATCTTCATCTAAGAATCCACGTCACAAAAAATAGTTTATTCCTCGACCCATAAATCTATTTAATTTGGGACGAATAGTTAATTACATGCATGGAAAGCAAGGACTATTATTATATACATTAGTTTTCAAGTTTCTAATATCACGTACTGATCTTATATCACTACAAATACTTGGCTTGGTGGGGCATTTATGATATCGCAGTCAAACACAACTTCAATATTTCCTTACTCCAACAAACAGTACTACGTTGTACGTACTACTATATACATCTCTCATCAAATTTCTTCCTTTGAAACAAAATGACTACTCCATTGGTAACAGTGTTGAGCATTGATGGTGGTGGCATTAGAGGCATTATTCCAAGCGTCATCCTAGCCTTTCTTGAGTCCAAGCTTCAGGTACGTACACATACTTCATTATTCATTATTCTGTGTGTACTAATATAGAGCTCACCAGCTCAAATCTAAAGGAAACGACTAGAACCCAAGTATGCATAAGCTCTTCATTTTCTTGAGGATTGCATGTGTTAAATTTGCATTCATGCATGCAGGAAATAGATGGGTCTGATGCAAGAATTGCAGATTACTTTGACATTGTTGGTGGAACAAGCACAGGTGGTCTCATGGCCACTATGCTGACAGCTCCGAATAGTCGACAGCGACCCTTGTTTGCTGCCAATGAGCTTGTCCCATTTTATATAAACGAGTCTCCCAAGATTTTTCCTCAGGACCAGTACGTCATAATTTCATTTGATTTTGATGTTTTTTCCTCCTATTATAGGATCAAAAAACATGTATATGTGATAATGTACTGTAATTAATTATTATACTTTGTTTGATGATCTTACAGAGTTCCACCAACAACTGGGCCAAAGTACGATGGAAAGTACTTGCGAGAATTGACGGCAAAACTGCTCGGTGATCTCACAGTGAAACAAACCGTAACGAATGTGCTTTTACCAACTTACGACATCTTGATTTTCCAGCCAATTGTTTTCACAACGGATGAGGTATACAAACATTAATATTCCTCAATCCCCTCTCACTCTTAAAAATGATTTCCTCTTAATTATATATGAAAGTGAAGTGACATGCTTTAATATATAACATGCAGGCAAAACAAAATCCTGCGAAAGATGCTAAATTGTCCGACGTATGTATTGCTACATCGGCGGCTCCGACCTTACTTCCCCCTTATAAATTCAAGATTCTTGATTTACTAGGTGCTCATGAATTTAATCTCACTGATGGTGGTGTTGCTGCAGCTAATCCGGTAATTAAGCATAGTATAATTCAGTTTTAATTGCGGGCATATAGCCAGCCAACATGTATATATTTGACAATCATTGAATTTAATTAATAATTTTACTTCTTATTATAGGCACTATGGGCCCTTACACATATATCCAAAAGTGCCTTAATAAAGGGTAAGAGTGCCTCCGACAAGAAGAAACGTCTGAATGCCAGTGAAATGTTGGTCCTGTCATTAGGGTGCGGTTCGGCCAAGCAGAAACAGATGTACACTGTAGAACAAGCCGCTCAATGGGGTGCTTTAGACTGGATTGTTAACCTTTCTACTTTCGACACACCGCTACTAAACATTTTAGGCGCTGTAGGCACTGACATGGTTGACATTCATGTGGAAACCCTCTTCCAATCTCATGACAATGCTCAAAACTATCTTCGTGTTGAGGTTAATTAATTACACAATATATATTAAAGATGTTATTGTAAAAATATATATTAACTTTGTTTTTTTGACAAAAATGTTACTTATTGTATATATTTCTCCAGGACGATTCATTGACCGGGGATGCGCTGTCTGCTGATAAAGCGACTCCAGAGAATTTAGATAACCTTAAGAAAATTGGTATTGAACTTTTAGATAAGCCAGCCTCGAGAGTAAATTTAGACACCGGCGCTTTAGAGCCAATTGAGGGAGCTGGAACATATGCACAAGCTCTCACTGTCTTTGCCACCAAACTCTCTGAGCAGAGGAAGCTTAAGAAGAACATTTGATTCCATGCACTTGCTAGGTTTCCTGTTGCAACAACAATAAAACTAGGTGTCTAGCTAGGCCCCTATTGTACTCGTGGAGTGTGTCTGCATATGTTTCTTCTGTTTTTCATTTGGTTGTATTTGTGTTTGCCTTTGCTTAATTAGCTGCTTCGTAATTCAAATAAACAGAAAGCAGTATGTGTGTATTTGTCTTCATATTTTGGAATATCTATCGCAGTATGTCTTTTAGTTGGGTTAATTAAACTGACATCGTTTCATTCGAAAATTATAATATAATTAAACGTGGGTAAACATATCGGCTGCACATTTACCATAATTAATTACAATTAGATATGAGATCAATATTGTCATTGATTGACTGTATATAATTGCCATTTTTTGATCAATTTGTCAGTCAAATCTGTTTGGCTGTATTGATTTTTTTTTTTTTTTGGGGTATTCAGGATTCAAAGGATAGTATAATTAAGAACGTCCAAAAAAGAAAATGCAGATGATAATGCACAAATTATTATTTTAGTCATGCAAATATAATTGTATTGTTGGTCTTTGAAAGTTTAATTGTATTGTACATAAACTTTTGTTTTAGTTTTTAAATAATTATATGTTATTATGTTAGTTGTTTTAATTAGAAAAATAAATGGTTGAAGAAGTTATTGTAAGTAAGTGAGTTTCTAATTATTTAATTAACATTTTTTTTTTTAATTTAATGTGGGTAGATGTGGGAGTATTTGGTTTTTGTATTTGAATAAAAAATAAAAAGTTACGGTAGAGTTTTTTTTTTTAATTAGTTTTTTATTTTCAAATAGACTGATTTGACAATGAAATTTTATGATAAAAATAAACAGTTAAACACAAAAAAAGTGTTGTTTCTTTTAGAATAATATAAATAAATAAGATACTACAATTTCTTATTAAGTTGGTCATTGTTTTCTTTTCTTCATTGTTATGTATTATGAAAATTATTTTGCTGAACCATGAGATGCATGTGTATTTGTAATGTTTCGAATTGAAATGTAAATGAAACGGTAGAGAACGAAGATGAGAGAGAGACTCTAATTTGAGGACCTCATTTATACAAACTCTATATTTATTTTTTTTTTTTTGGTTTTGTATTTTACTTTTTCCCTGGATAATCACAAAATTTCATTCACTAATAACAAAAATAAATGAAAATTAATTTTGTACAAGAATGATGTGGACAATTTTCAAAATTTAATAGGAGTAACCAAATTAACAGAGAAATGAAGCACATTTTGCTAAATTGATCAAATTAAATTTACAATGACCAAATTAAGAGTACTTTTATATATAAAGATCAAGAATCAAAATAATATATTTTAAAAAAATAAATAAAATATACATGCATGTAGCATTTATTAGAAAATAAATTAATAACACGTTTGTGGCATGTGCTTGTCGGCTCTACATCTTTCTTTTTTTTCACTAAAAACATTTAATATTGCTAAGCATATGGAAAATAAATCGGTCAACTTGTTCTCTGTCCCTTAATTATGCTTTTTTTTTTTCAATTATTTGCTCATCCTTATGTTTCTTTAACAATTATACCTATACATTTAGCTCGCGCTAATTTTTATAAGGTTAACGTGCGGATCACCAAGAAAATACATAAACAATAGTTGATTAATTAAATTGATTAAAGTATAAGATTTTCTTTCAAATATTTGCTTATCCTTATTATAAATATAATAATATTATTTTTATCATATATATCTTCATCTTATCTTGTTTGGGTATCCACGATGCAAAACAATAATTTACTGTTGTCACATACGCTAATGACTAATGTGTTGACGTTAGAGACAGAGTTGATCATTACATGCATGACAGATATGCATGGATTATTGATATGTTTTATATAAGGAATTTTTTATTTTTTTTATGTCAACGTGGACATGTGATAAGGGTCTTTAATAAATATTTAATATACTTATTTTTCTGAAATAAATATTAGATTTAGTTTAGAGAAATTAGTGTTCTAGTATAAAATTAATGAGAACTTTAAAACTAATAAATAAGAACACATTCTTATAAAAATTAAAGAGAAATTATATTTAATAGTATGTATTCTGTGAGTGTAGAATAAAAGGACTCTTCATACAAATTTTCATGGAGTTTCAAGTAGCTACGTAGACTACGTACTGATGATTTGTTATTATAAATACATGGCTTCTGGCACTCATCATATCCATCATACAGAAGATAGAATTCATTACTCCATCAATCTCAAAATAAAAACTCCATTCATGATTATTGTTCCTCTGAATAATTGTGGAAGTATTCGCGCCCTGTTTACGGGTCTTTAAGAGATTTCCCACCTATATATCTAATACTGAATCTAAGAATATTTGTGCAGTGGAGACAAAATATTATATATATAAATTTTATTTATTTATTTATAAATATTTGAAATCTTTTCTTACAATGTATAATTATTTTTAAGAAGTCTATACATATCTAATATAAATTAAATAATATCATTATAATTAGTAATTTAATATAATTAAAGTTAAATTTGATTAAAATAATGATGTCAGATTGACTTATAAATATTAGTTATTTTTATGTCATAATTAATTAACTTTTTATAAGTACTTTATTCAATAAATAAATTTTCATTGATTTGTTCGTATATGCTATATGAATTAAATTTTTCAATAGTATATATTTTAAATAAAATGAATCATGAAAAATAACCTATTTTTGACCTAAAAATTAATGAACAAATAGAGAAAAATTAAATAAAAGCTTTTTGAATGAGGAAAAAAAAAAGGTTTAGAAAAAAAAAATCATTTTATCTTTAAAAGGAATGGAGGATTATTTTCATATAATTACAAAGAAAGCCCTATATTGGCGAAATATTAGGCTTTAAGCAAGAAATTCCAAAAAATAAAATATTGTTTTTATTCAGCTATTGTGGTTTTTTGGTGGGTAAATAGTAATAAGTAAATTATAAAAAATATATATATTTTCTTTTGATAGTGAATCATCATGAAGAAATTAAAATTTTATGGGGTTGTAATTATATTTTCTACTAATTTAGTGGGAATAAATTAAATTTTCACATGTACCACACATAAAAATTGTAATAGCTGGGTGGGGTCAGCTGCCCTTGCTTATCCCTGTTTGCATCTTTCAGCTAGGAAAGGCCCCACTCATATGCACAATGGATGCGTTTAGTGCAGTAGCGAGACAGAGACCATAATTGGTTAGGAAGGTACGAGGTTGTTGTGTTTCAAAAGTATTATCTGTTTGGATAATTTAAAAATTATATTTTATATTTATGATCAGAGAAGTTATTTTGTGTGAAAATTATCAAAATAGTATTTAAAATGTTTTGTTTCTTTATTGATTAAACTGTTCTATTGTTAATTTAGTTATTATATTTTCTCGAAAGTAAATTTATCTTTTTTTCAGTTTTTCATTTTAATTGAAATTAAATGTAACTAAATTAAATATATAATTTTAATTGTAAATAACAAATTTAATTAAAAATTATACATCTAATTAAATTGACAACCTTTTAAATTTATAAGTTATATTCATACGTACAGCAGATGTAAAACTTAATTAGACAACGATGATTTTATGTAAAACTTAAAACTTGTTTTGTCAAAATTACTTACTTACAAGTTTGGCCAGAAAAGGTACTTATGAAATAATGGGATTTCAAAAATCACTTTTATTTCTTCAGTATGATAGATTGACGGGGAATGCAATTTCGACTGACAAAGTCACTCCAGAAAATTTGCAGAGGCTTTGAGAGATAAGAGAAAAACTTTTAAGGTAGCCAGTCTCAAGAGTTAATTTGGATACCGATGTTTTAGAGCCAATTGAGGGAGCCAGAAAATATGAAGATGCTCTTACTGTCTTTTCCAGCCGAGTATCAAAGCAAACCAAGATCAAGCAGAACATATGAAGGTTAATTCCTATGTAACTTACAGTACTTGATGGTTCAATAAAATAGAGGTTTCCTGCAATAACTAGGTGTCTAGGTCAACCTGTCCCGTAAATCTTGATGATCCTTGCCTCTTGTAGATTAGAAAGACAAAATAGGGAGCAGTATAACTATAAGCCCCAATACTGTCCTATCTGCTTGTTTTTTGGTTTTTCCAGTTGGCTGTGTTTGTGTTTGCTTAGCTGGTTCTTACTAATCAATAAAACAGAAAGCATCGAACACATTTGTTCTCGTATTTTGGCAAGCCTATCGCAATAATGCTTATAAACAAATAATAAAATTACTTCCGCGGTGGTTTAAAAATTTGGTAAGTATATTTTTTTTATTAGGGATCAAACAGACAATGAATGAAGACCAAAAATACTATTGAGGAAGTAAACAGTTAACATCTGTAATTTTTACACATTAATATCCCAGAAATATGATGTTCAACAATCTTTTTATCTATATCAACAAGATTATATGGCTACAAATTATAATTCTAGAATTAAAAGAAAATATATGAAATTTGGATTAAACGTGTGAAAATAAGACTCAAGTCAGACATAAATGAAAAACTGGGAGCACGATCTAAACCAAGGAGCCGGAGGCTTCGATTAGGCCATGAACGGATTCTCCTCCGGTGCCATTCCCAGCAGAGATATCACCACTTTGCATCATAAAACCTCTGATGATACGATGAAAACTGCCCCTTAATGAATGTTGAGAAACTTTATGCAAGACGATAACAGAAAGCATTCAGAAGATATTGCCAAAGAAAAGATAACCATATAAATAACAGAGACATGTAGGATCTTCACCAACCACTGCAAAATGTAAAGCAGGAATCTCACATGAGAAATCAAAGTTATTGCTATAGTATTTTATGAACTTGGGAAAAACAACACATAGAGTGAGGAAAGTATTTTGCTCGATAGAGCTACCAGGTCTGTTACATTTTCCTTAAAAATCTAAGAGAGAACCAAGTTTGCACTAACTCGTAAAACTCTTAATTATTGTCTCATTAAAATTAAATGTTTCGCATTTACCTAGTAGACTGCCAACCACCTAATGCAATGATGAATAAATATCTTGAAGGTATTTTAACAACAAGAACAGTTAATGGAAAGTTCTTTAGCACTTTAAGCCTTTAACTATCCAGGAAGATAAGAACCATTTATTAGATTAAATCAACGGCCAAAGAGAACTTCTAGAGAAATCCCTGCATATAATTATATGAAAGTGGTATATCAAAAGATAATCCAATAAAATAAAATAAAATAATCATCTCCATTATTCTAATACTTGCTTTTGATTTTTCTTACTACTTCACAAAATTTCAACTGAAACATACTTCACATACCAGCCATGACATTTTACCAATGCCAAGTGTAGTTGCTGATTTCAAGTCATAGTGATGCCTATCAAAAGCAAGATGAATATAACTAAAAATATTTTCTTTTTAAATTTTCTATTTTCCATTTTTTATAAGTATACTAAAAATGTTCTTGACAACGTTGTTTTAATTTATAACAACCTTCGCATCTCTTCTCTAGTCACAGTGAATCTTGTCGATGAACATACAAACTATATATATATCCAGCGCACATCTATTGCACTGCATAAACAATACACAGACTCTCCCAGTGCCTTTTAAAATAAGCACAAATGCCTAAAACAACTTGACATTGAATACGTCTTGACGTTCTTGTGACCATTCATGTGAATCTTTGTCCACATCTTTTAATAGTATATGATAGAATAATCTTTTCAATGAAGGCAAAAATTCCATTAGGCTATCTTCATTGACTTTGACAATGAGAAATATTTTTGAATTGAAATTTACGATAGGTCTAAAATTAAGCATTCTTTACACGGCTTCTTAAGCCTTAAGCCTAATTTGAATAGCGAATCAGACCAACAGTTGCATCAAAACGAAAAATAACAACGAGAATCACAAACGGAAGTGCTCTCCCCGTATCTGCAACAACTAATTTCCCTGGAGAGCCAGTCTACAACATACAATGGAAGACAAACATACACGGAGGTATATAAAAATGAAACCGAGAACAGACCTTGAAATGCTGCGGAACACCAGTGTTTGGACCGATGCCCTTCTCACCAATACAAAGAGCCCTGAAATTCTCGGGTACCACATCCTTGTACAGCTCCATTCTCGACAGATTTTTCGGATGATTTTATTAAATGTATTACATATACAGCATCAAATCCAGTTTAAGGTGTCTTAACATTATGAACACAAAGATTCAGAGGTTTCTAAAGATTTTGGTTGTTAACTTGTGGGCTCGTTGCATTTTAATTCCTTTACCAAATGGGCTGTTAGTAGATTCTTATCCAAGACCCTTGTATCATTTGATGATGCTATCAATGCAAATACATGGGCCAACCCAAATGCAATGAGAAAACAGAAAAGATAAAAAATGCTAGTTTGAGGCCTAGATGAGGTAAAACAAGGCCACAAAAAGCCCCTATAACCAAGATTCGGGTGGTGTTTCATACTGCCCAAGCAGAACCCCATAAAGTTGAAGAGGAGCACTGAGACATACACATAACTGTTAGTTTGTTACTTTAGAAACATTAGTTTACCTAATAATCATAAGAAAAACGAAAGTTGACTAGTCAATAAAACTTACCTATGGTTATAATGTACAAAAAAAAATATATAAAAAAAAAATACTTGTGGCCAAAATATGAAACCAACGAGGTTGTTAAATAAAAAGAAATGGAAACGTGCTTTAAACATATATAAAACACTATTTATCATTTTATAATTATAATTTTGCGTGAGCACATGGTCCAATGTCATTGACTAACAATTATCATTGTTCGATGAATTGGTTAGGCAAATAGATCAGGCTAATGGATTATATCTGAGTATTCTGATTAAAACCGCGAAAGGATAGTACTAAATATATATATATATATATATATATATATAAACAGATAGATATAAATATATTGAGCATCCTCATCTTGATCTAAGAATCCACGTCACAAAAAAATAGTTTGGACGAATAGTTAATTACAGGCATGGAAGGCAAGGACTATTATTATATACATTAATTTTCAGGTTTCTTAGCAGCCTGATCTTCTATTACTATAAATACTTGGCTTGTTGGGGCATTTATGATATCGCACGCAGTCATACGAAACTTCAATATTTCCTTACTCCACTAACAGTACTACTATATATATCTCTCATCAAATTTCTTCCTTTGAAACAAAATGACTACTCCATTGGTAACAGTGTTGAGCATTGATGGTGGTGGCATTAGAGGCATTATTCCAAGCGTCATCCTAGCCTTTCTTGAGTGCAAACTTCAGGTACGTAAACATACTTCGTTATTCATTAATATTATTCATTATTTATTATTCTGTGTATATTAGTATAGAGCTCATCAGCTCAATGCTAAAGGAAAGGACTAGTATATGCATATGCTCTTCATTTTCTTGACGAATGCATTTGTTAAATTTGCATTCATGCATGCAGGAAATAGATGGGTCTGATGCAAGAATTGCAGATTACTTTGACATTGTTGGTGGAACAAGCACGGGTGGTCTCATGGCCACTATGCTTACAGCTCCGAATAGTCGACAGCGACCTTTGTTTGCTGCCGATGAGCTTGTCCCATTTTATATGAACGAGTCTCCCAAGATTTTTCCTCAGGACCAGTACGTTATAATTTCATTTGATTTTGATGCTTTTTCCTCTTATTATAGGATCAAAAACATGTATATGTTACAATGTACTGTAATTATTTACTATACTTTGTTTGATGATCTTACAGAGTTCCACCAACAACTGGGCCAAAGTACGATGGTAAGTACTTACGAGAATTGGCTGCAAAACTGCTTGGTGATCTCACAGTGAAACAAACAGTAACAAATGTACTTCTACCAACTTACGACATCTTGATTTTCCAACCAGTTGTTTTCACAACTGATGAGGTACACAAACATTAATATTCCTCAATCCCCTCTCTCTCTCCTAAAAATGATTTCCTCTTAATTATATATGAAAGTGAAGTGATATGCTTTAATATATAACATGCAGGCAAAACAAAATCCTGCGAAAGATGCTAAATTGTCCGACGTATGTATTGCTACGTCGGCGGCTCCGACCATACTTCCCCCTTATAAATTCAAGGTTTTTGATTTACTAGGTGCTCATGAATTTAATCTCACTGATGGTGGTGTTGCTGCAGCTAATCCGGTAATTAAGCATGGTATATTAATTAATTTAAAATTCAGTTTTAATTGCAGGCATATAGCCGGCCAACATGTATATCTGTGACAATTATTAGATTTAATTAATAATTTTACTTCTTATTATAGACACTATGGGCCCTTACACATATATCCAAAGGTACCTTAATAAAGGGTAAGGGTAAGGGTAAGGGTAAGGGTGCCTCCAACAAGAAGAAACCTCTGAATGCCAGTGAAATGTTGGTCCTATCATTAGGGTGCGGTTCGGCCAAGCAGAAACAGATGTACACTGTAGAACAAGCCGCCAAATGGGGTGCATTAGACTGGGTTGTTAACCTCTCTACTTTCGACACACCGCTACTGAACATTTTTGGCGCTGTAGGCACTGACATGGTTGACATTCATGTGGAAACCCTCTTCCAATCTCATGACACCGCTCAAAACTATCTTCGTGTTGAGGTTAATTAATTACACAATATATATTAAAGATTTTATTGTAAATATATATATTAACTTTTTTTTTTGGACAAAAATGTTACTTATTGTATATATTTTTCCAGGATGATTCATTGACAGGAGACGCGCTATCTGCTGATAAAGCAACTCTAGAGAATTTGACGAATCTTAAGAATATTGGAATTGAACTTTTAAATAAGCCAGCCTCGAGAGTGAATTTAGACACCGGCGCTTTAGAGCCAATTGAGGGAGCTGGAACATATGCACAAGCTCTCACTGTCTTTGCCACCAAACTCTCTGAGCAGAGGAAGCTCAAGAGGAACATTTGATTCCATGCACTTGTTAGGTTTCCTGTTGCAACAACAATAAAACTAGGTGTTTAGCTAGGTTGATCATCCTCACTTCTTCACTCCTTGTTCTTGTTGGTCACAATTAAAGAGAAAAGGGAAGCAATATGCAGGCATGTATAACTCTAGCTAGGTCCCTAGTGTACTCGTGCAGTGTGTCTGCATATGATTGTTCTGTTTTTCAGTTGGTTGTATTTGTGTTTGCTTTGCTTAATTAGCTGCTTCTTAATTAAATAAACATAAGGCAGTATGTATGTATTTGTCTTCATATTTTGGAGTGTCTATCGCAGTAATGTCTTTTATTTGGGTTAGTTAAACAACCTCGTTTCATTCGAAAATTATAATGAAATCAAACATGTGTAAACATATAGACTGCACATTTACCATAAGTAATTACAATTAACGTGGGGGATATGGGATCAATATTGTTGGTGATTGACTATATATAATTGTCATTTTTTGATCAATTTTGTCAGTCAAATCTGTTTGGCTATGTTTTTTTTTTTTTTGGGTATTCAGGATTCAAAGGATAGTACTATTAAGAACGTCCAAAATAGAAAGTGCAGATGATAATGCACAAATTATTATTTTAGTCATGCAACTATAATTGTATTGTTGGTCTTTGAAAGTTTAATTGTATTGTACATGAACTTTTGTTTTAGTTTTTAAATAATTATTTGTTATTATGTTAGTTGTTTTAATTAGAAAAATACATGGTTGAAGAAGTTATTGTAAGTAAGTGAGTTTCTAATTATTTAATTAATTTTTTTTTTTTAATTTAATGTGGGTAGATGTGGGAGTATTTGGTTTTTGTATTTGGATAAAAAATAAAAAGTCACGGTAGAGTTTTTTTTTTTAAATTAGTTTTTTATTTTCAAATAGACTGATTTGACAATGAAATTTTATGATAAAATTAAACAGTTAAACACAATAAAAGTGTTGTTTCTTTTAGAATAAATATAAATAAATAAGACACTACAATTTCTTATTTAGTTGGTCATTGTATTCTTTTCTTCATTGTTATATATTATGAAAATTATTTGTTTTGCTGAACCATGAGATGCATGTGTGTTTGTATTGTTTCGAATTGAAATTTAAATGAAACGGTAGAGAACGAAGATGAAAAAGAGCCTCTTATTTGAGGACCTCATTTATACAAACTCTATATTTTATTTATTTTTTACTTTTTCCCTCTGATAATCACAAATTTTTATTTACTAGAAACAAAAATAAATGAAAATTAATTTTGTACAAGAGTGATGTGGACAATTTTCAAAATTCAATAGGAGTAACCAAATTAACAGAGAAATATAGCACTTTTTGCTAAATTGATCAAATAAAATTTTCAATGACTAAATTAATAGTACTTTATAGATCAAGAACCAAAATAATATATTTTTTAAAAAATAAATAAAATATACATGCAATTAGCATTTATTAAAAATTAATTAATAATACATTTATGACATGTGCTTGTCGGATCTACATCTTTTTTTTTTTTTTTTTCTACTAAAAGACATTTAAATTGCTAACCATATAAAAAATAATTCGGTCAACTTGTTATCTGTCCCTTATGCATTTTTTTTTTTCAATTATTTGCTCATCCTTATGTTTCTTTAACAAATATAGTATACATTTTATAAGAAGGTTAACGCACGGATCAACAGGAAAATACATAAACAATAGTTGATTAATTAAATTGATTAAAGTATAAGATTTTTTCAAATATTTTCTTATCCTTATTATAAATACAATTATATTATCTTTATCATATATATCTTCATCTTATCTTGTTTGGGTATCCACAATGCAAAACAATAATTTACTATTTCTAACATACGCTAATGTGTTGAGTTTGAGACAGAATTGATCATTACATGCTTTCATGCTTTCATGACAGACGTGCATGGACTATTGTTATATTTTATATAAGAATTTCTCTATTCTTTATTTACTGGACACATGATAAGAAATCTATAAGAAACATTTAACACTCTTATTTTTTTAATTTGTGTGGAATGTGTTATCATTTTATACTAGGACTCTATTACCCCTAAACTAATTTCGATATTTTATTTAATTAATTCTTTCTACTATAATTTTAACTTGGGTTAGGGTGATTTATTATAATATAATTTTTTATTTATTTTGATTTTAAGAATTAAAATTATTTTAAAAATAATTACTTAAATTAATCCTAAATTTAGTTTAGGGATATTATTGTCCTAGTATAAAATGGGGATTGTAAGACTAATAAAGAGAAACACATTCCTATAAAAATTGAGAATAATAAACATAGCAAATACTTATTAAATATTTCTTATCATATGCCCGTATAGAATAGAAAAACTCTTTATACAAATTTTCAAGTGCCTACATACTATGATATGTTATTATAAATACATGGCTCCTGGCGCTATTCATATCCATCACACACAACTCGAACTCATTACTCCATCAATCTGAAAATAAAAACTCCATTGATAATCATTATTCCTATAAATAATTGCGTAAGTATTGGCGCCCGTTTGCGGTTTTAAGAAATTTTCCACCTTTACATTTATTGACGAATCTAAGAATATTTACCAGTGAAGACAATATATATATATATAATTTCTTTTATAAATATTTGAAATCTTTTCTTACAAATGTATAATTATTTTTAAGATCTATACATATCCAATATAAAATAAATAATATCACTATAATTAGAATTGAATTTTTTAAAATAATGATGTCATATTGACTTATAAATATAGTTTAATCAACTTTTTATAAGTACTTTATTCAATAAATAAAACTTTATTGATTTGTTCGTATATGCTAAATGACTTAATTTCTTCAATAGTATATATTTTTAAATAAAATGAATCATGAAAAAGAAAAAAAAAACCATTTTTGACCTAAAAATTAATGAAACAAATAGAGAAAAGTTAAATAAAAGCCTTTAGAATGAGAAAAAAAAGGTTAGAAAAAAAATCATTTATTTTATAAGGAACAGAGGATTATTTTCATATAGACAAAGAAATCTCTATGTTGGGGAAATATTAGGCTTTAAGCAAGAAACCCTAAGATATAAAATTATTTATTTTTATTCAATTGCAGTGATTCTTTGATGGGGAAATTGTAATAACCAAATTCTAAAACAAGAAATACTTTATTTTGATAGTGGACTCTTGAAAAAATATAAAAACAACTTATATACTTTATTATCTTCATATCAAGCGTGGTTATTTGGTTAAGTCATAACTTTAAATGAAAAGTTAAACTTGATTAAGAAATTTTGAATCTTGAAAAATAAAATTAACTGAAAAAATTATTAAAGAACTGAATTGGAAACTGATATAATTCTCAATAGATAAGCCTTATATTTTTTACTAGAACAAATTACAATTTCACATATACAACAACGCATAAAAATAAAAAATAGATTAAATATTTGATAAGCACACATAAAATTTTAAATGCTAACCCACTTAGTCCAGTTTACATCTTTCAACTAAGAAAAGGCCCATACTCCTATGTACACGTAAAACAAGCCACCCAATGGAGGCCAGACAAGTGGGTTGTTACTGATCTTCATAATCCCGACATACCGCTGCCTTGGTACTCCGGTCACTGACATGGTTGTCGTTCATCTAGAAACCCTCTTTCAATCTCATAATAGCGCTGAAAACTATTTTTGTGTTAAGGCTCATTGTGCAACTTATTAAATTTGAAAGTTATATTCGTAGGCAGAAGTAATGATGTTTGTAAAACATAAAACTTGTTTTGTCAAAACTACTTACAAGTTTGGCCTAAAAAATTGCTTATGAAAGAATAGAATTTCAAAAATTCCTTTTACTTTTTCAGGATGACACATTGAGTGGGACACAATTTCGGCAAGCCGACTATCAAAACAAACCAAGATCAATGAATGTTAATTTTTGTGTAACTTAAGAGTACTTGATGGTTCAATAAAATAGAGGTTTCCTGCAATAACTAGGTGTCTAGGTCAACCCGTCCTTCAAATCTTGACGAACCTTGCCTCCTGTAGATTACAAAGACAACATAGGGAGCAGCATAACTCTAAGCCCCAATACTGTACATTTTGCTTGTTTTTTCAGTTGGTTGTGTTTGTGTCTGTGTTTGCTTAGCTGGTTCTCAATAATTGATAAAACAGAAAGCATCGAACACATTTGTTCTCGTAATTTGGCAAGCCTATTGCAATAATGTTCATAAATAAATAATAAAATTACTTCCGTCGTGGTTTACAAATTTGGTGAGAATATATTTTATTAGGGATCAAACAGACAATGAATGAAGACCAAAAGTACTACTGAGGGAGTAAACAATTAAGAAATATGACGTTCAACAATCTTTTTATATAAATCAACAAGATTATATGGCTATAAATTATAATTCTAGAATTAAAAGAAAATGAATGAAATTTGGTATCAAACGTGTGAAAAGATGACTCAAGTTAGACATAAATGAAAAACAGGGAGCATGATCTAAACCAAGGTGACGGTGCTTCGCTTCAACAGACTATTACAGTATGTTTTATGTTTTAACAAGAAAAAAACAGAAGAAATATCACTAGCAAAATGTAGTGTGGGTGTTAGCCAACAGAAGCTATGCCGCTGAGACTACCCAGGGGCTAGGAGATAGCTTCGCAAGTTCCAAAACATTATACTAACTAAGGATGCAGAACGCTAAAAATTAGAGAATGGTACAAATACAATATTCTTCATATAGTTTTTCAATGGAAGGCAGGTATTCAGTTCCAGACAGAAATAAAGTCCAATTTAGGTTTCGCAAAGTAGAAAACATTTCAAACAGTATCAATTGAAGGTTGCATTTTGCTATTTGTTCCGTCACAATTTGGTGGCCTTAAATTGCTGTCTGTAATCCCTGAAATTAGAACAAACTTCATAAGATAAGCAAAGAGACCAATTCTAACTGCTGACATATTGATTAATCTGCCGCCCATTTCAGCCATCAGAGTTACTGAACATTAGATGTCTATTAGACAATAAACTCAGGCAAAAAGTTTTGAAGAATATTTTCTACTGTACATCAAGATTTGCAAAGCATAGAATAAAGCACATACATGGTATGTGATGTTTCCAACAGAAAACCCAAGCCTGCAAAACAAGCCAAAAAGTATTGCTAACCATGTAGCCCTGACATGCTACTGTAGCGCAAAGTTGAACCTCTATACTATATAGGCAGCCTGCAATGCAAAACATCCCTTGGTCATTCTCACATATATCACTAGACTAGAAAGCAATTCTCAAAAGTCTGCATCTACACATACCACATGACTACCCACAACTCGCAACTCTATTGAAACATTCTAGAATATGATTTTTTCTCCCGATCATGTCTATCAGCTATCTGTAACCAATATGGACGTGAAGACTATGTCAAAAAGTTTCAGTTGAGAATAAGGACAAATTATTGACTAAAGCAGTTCTCAGAAGCTAAAGAAAAGGTGAGAGATAGACTGGCCTTCTTCCTTGCAATAGCAAGCTCTTTCTTAATTCCTCCTGAAGAAATAAAACACATCATCTAAAAGTCAGCCAATCAGTATTATCATGCAATGGTTCACAAACATAAACACAAATATCTATTTTGATTTAGTTAAATTCAAAAAATAAAGTATACGAGGTTCTAATCAGTTGCAAGGCTTAACTTTGTCCGAATCCATTTAACAAAAAGCAAAAGAAATGAAAAAGAAATATATAAACTTGAACAAGGAATCCTTTAACTATCAAGGTGAAGGCTCCACCATTCCTCCAACCCCTCAAATCAAATAATAAAAAGAAACACATTTGCAAATCCCTACAAGGACATACCATGGAAGGAAGCGTAAGACATAGAATGTTGAATATTAACATCCACTTACCATCATTAGGCTCCAACTCTAATGCTTTTTTGAAGCTTTCAGCTGCAGAATCAATGTCATTGAGTGCCATGTGTACCTGAGATTAGCCAGATCACAGCACAGATATGAAAAAGTACTAGAAGGGAAGGCACAAATGATTAAATTTGCAAACTAAGTTCTGGATAATGGTCCAATTGAACAGAAGAAGTATTTCAAAATAAAATGTGAAAAAAACTAATAATACTTTGGCTCTAAGTTCAACAGTGACTCCTTTAAGAACAATGGTGGAGGAAAAGAACATTGGACTGAAAACACAAGGCACGTGTTGGTCTCACTAATCAGTGAAGAATAAACTTAAGTAAAATAAATGAAACGCAGCTCAAAAACATAACACAATTTACAAGCCATAAATGGGAACTTTCTTCACCGTCATCTTCATTTTTTCATTATTGTGTTATAATTTTATCAAATATGTCAACCTGGCCTTGCCGAAACAGAGCTTTCACATTATCCTCTCCATCACGAACGGCAAAGTCTGCGTCCAACAATGCTCCTTTTAGATCTCCCAATTTCAATTTACAAGCCTAAAAAACATCAGTTGCAAAACACCAATCTTTAGCTAACAAGCAATGGCAAATGATTAGAGCTGACAAGACTTTTTCAGGAACAATATGAAACTTCAAAAGCTTTCTGAATAAGTTCAAGCAGGAGAAAATATTATTGAGCATATACACTAATGGACAATAAGAGCAAAACAAATCTATGACGTGAAAACATAATAAATCAGAGTTGGAATTCATGAAAAAGCCCAGCATTGTAATAAACGTGGCAAAGTGGAACTTACTGCACTATTTGTAAATATTTGAGACTTCGTCCTCCGCAAAGTAGAGCTCTTCTCTGTGCAGTCACAAAGATAAACTCAGCAGATGGACTAAAGCAAGCAAAGAAGCAATAGAAAAGTGCATGAAGGCAGAAAGTAAGATTCATCAGTCAGCAACACAAGGACAAAATAATACAATCACCTTCGTCAATGTCTTCTTTTTCCCAGCATACATCCAAGTAGCGCAATGCTTTACGATACTTTCGAAGAGCCATCTTATAATCTTGCTTCTGTATGTTGAAATCAGGGGGGTAACATTTAGTAAATTATAACAAGACACCATTCGACCAATATAAATAAATTTAGAAAACAGAAAGCTTAAATGCAAGAAACATATCATGCAAAAATGTAAAGCAAAATAAAAAACCACTGGAGAGATCTCACATATAGCATGCAATTTCTGTTTCAACCAGTGAAAAAAGAGAGCAGGTATTTCAGGAAGAAACGTATTTCTAAACCATTTACCCTGTACTGCTCATTTCCAAGACTTTTGATGGAGTCTACAGCCTTCATCCACCAACAAAGTTCATCTTGTTTAGCATCAAGATCAGCAGGCCAATCAGGATAAGCATCACCATCTTTAAAGAAGTTACATATTCCATCATCGTTCCCAGCAGGAATTTCTCCACAATCAACAATTATAACATCTTCAGTCGGATAATCACCCTCTCCAGTTGTAACATGCTCAATAGAACGAACAACACCCATTCCTTTGATTACCCTACCAAACACTACATGCTTCCCATCTAAATGCGAAGTTCGAGTAGTAGTAATGAAAAACTGAGACCCATTGGTGTCAGGCCCTACATTAGCCATTGACAGCATTCCCTTCCTTTCATGTTTTAACTCAAAGTTTTCATCTTCAAATTTTAGGCCATAAATGGATTCTCCTCCAGTGCCATTCCCAGCAGAGATATCACCACTTTGTAACATAAAACCTCTGATGATACGATGAAAACATCCCCCCTGCAATGAATGTTGAGAAACTTTATGCAAGAAGATAACAGAAAGCATTCAGAAGATATTGCCAAAGAAAAGATAACCAAATAAATAACAGATACATGTAAGATCTTTACCAACCACTGCAAACTGTAAAGCAGGAATCTCACATGAAGAATCAAAATTATTGCTAGAGTTTTTAGGAACTTTGGAAAAACAACAAATAGAGTGAGGAAAGTATTTTGCTAGATAGATCTACCCAGGTCTGTTTCATTTTCCTTAAAAAGCTAAGAAAGAACCAAGTTTGCATTAACTCCTAAACTCTTAATTATCGTCTCTTTAAAATTAAATATTAGCATTTACCAAGTAAACTTCCAACCACCTAATGCAATGATGAATAAATATCTTGAAAGTATTTTAACAACAAGAACAGTTAATGACAAGTGCTTTTAGCACTTTAAGCCTTTAACTATCCAGGAAGATAAGAAGGTATTCTCCAAATTTCATATTCAAACCATCTATTAGATTAAATCAACAGCCAAAGAGGACTTCTAGAGAAATGCCCGTATATAATTATATGAAAGTGGTATATCGAAAGATAATCCAATAAAAAAAAATCATCTCCGTTATTATAAAACTTGCTTTTGATTTTTCTTACTACTTCACAAAATTTCAACTCAAACATACTTCATATACCAGCCATGACATTTTACCAATGAGTGTAGTTGCTGATTTCAAGTCATAGTCATGCCTATCAAATGCAAGATGAATATAACTAAAAACATTTCTTTTTTAATTTTCTATTTTCCATTTTTTATAAGTATACTAAACATGTTCTTGACAACGTTGTTTTAATTTATAACAACCTTCACATCTCTTCTCTAATCACAGTGAATCTTGATGTTCTTGTGACCATTCGTGTGAATCTTTGTCCACATCTTTTAATAGTAGGTAATAGAATAACCTTTTCAATGAAGGCAAAAATTCAATTAGGCTATCTTCATTGACGTTGACAGTGAGATATATGTTTGAATTGAAATTTACGTTAGGTTCAAAATTAAACATTCTTTACACGGCTTCTTAAGCCTTAAGCCTAATTTGAATAGCGAATCAGACCAACAGTTGCATCAAAACGAAATATAACAACGAGAATCACAAATGCACATGCTCACCCCGTATCTGCAACAACTAATTTCCCTGGAGAGCCAGTCTAGAACATGTAATGGAAGACAAACATACACATGCATATAAAAATGAAACCGAGAACCGACCTTGAAATGAAGCGGAACACCGGTGTTTGGACCGATGCCCTTCTCACCAGTACAAAGAGCCCTAAAATTCTCAGCGGTTTTGGGAACGACATCCTTGTAGAGCTCCACTACAATCCTGCCTTCCAGCTCTCCCCCGATGCTTACGTCCAAGAAGCACCTTGGGTTCATCATCGACCTCTCTCTCTCTCTCTCTCTCTCTCGCTCTCGCTCTCGCTCTCTGCGTTCCTTCAGAAGCTCACGGAGACACAGTGAAAAGGATAGGAAGGAAGAAATGGAAAAGAAAAACCCTAATCCCGCTTTTTAATTTGAACTAGCTCCTCGCTTGCCGCGAAAATAATTTATTTAGTCCTACTATACTGATGGATATTCACAATCGGGATAAATATTGTTAGTACAGTTGCATAGAAAATAATTTATTATTAAATCAACACTTATAACAGGAAAAAAAAAATTATTAATTTACAATTCTCATAGCTCAAGGTCATGATGACTGTCTTATTAATTACATATGGACATAATGCATGAGTAAATCGATTAAGGTCATGATGATTGTTTGTTAATTACATATGGACATAATGCATGAGTAAATCGAATAAGGTATTGACGATTTTCATGTTAATTTTTTAATTGAGCAACTATCAATTTACTTGTTAGGTACATGATCAAGCCATAATGTTTTAAGCTGATATTAGAGTAATTTTGTTAGTAAATTGATTAAGGTTGAGATTATTTACATGTGAATTACTTATGAAAAAATTAAATAAATCTAAATTTCATATGACAATAAGATATGAAAATTGACTAAATTCCATTTATGGTAATAATTGTAAGTAAACTGTCTTACCTCTTAACAATTGTCTTGTAAGGTACTTAATAAGACAACTTAGTAATAAAACAGTGTACATTTTGGCGATTTAAATGTTTATTACATATAAGACTACAAGAGTAAAATGTGAAGGAAATCGATTAGGTTGATGTCATTTTTTATATTAATTATAAATGAAAATAACTTATAAGAACTTTAACTTATTTCAAGTTACATACTAACTACATATGAGAATAATTTATATTGAAATTGACTAAAATTTATTTATATGCTAATAAATAGTGAGCAAATCGTTTAAGATCTTGAGGATTTTTTATTTAAATATCACCTTGTTTCTGATAATTTTCTTTTTCCTGATGGCTTTAAGTCAGGAGTTACCCAATTCATATTCATCTAATCTCACAGAATTCTACAATTTACTAAACAAAATATCAGATATAAGAGTCCCAGAATCCATACAAATTCTCTACAGCAATGACAGGCCCAGACTATATTATTTGTGTCATGGTGTCAATTTAGGTTATACACAAACTGGCCTGCAATTCATATTACACATTATAACTTTGCAAATATGTAAGTAACTAGTTCACCATCCTGCAGTTTTTCCTTATTTCCCCATTTTGTCCTGTAAGTACACCTATGTTACCCATCTTCACCATTGATGTTCCAAAGTCCTTTAGAAACGTAAAAGGACATTTGCTATAGTAAATTACCAATGAAGCTGTTCTACTGTCACCCGCAAGATCTTGATCTGTCTGGAGAAGCCCAGAATTGTTCACAAGGTTTCTATAATAAAAGTTGTCGAATTTGTTAGTAGTTACATGATCCAAGGGAGCCAAATTGGTGTTTGAGTCATCTTGATTGGGGCATACTCTCAGCAAATTTTCCAGAACTGATGCATCAAGTGAAGGGTCAGATGTACCAGTGCCATTAAAGTTGAAGAGCCTTGGCTTGAATAAGAAGCATTGAGCAAAGCCAAATGTGTGTGCACCTGTATTGAGCACATAGATTTTGAGAGTGCTATATTCTCAACTATAAATCTAGTACATACTTATGGTTCCTAAAATAACATGCATTGAAAGCCTTTTCCGTCAGGCTTGAGGAAACTAATATGCATAGCAGGAACATGTTCTGCAACTATGAATTGCTCCTTTTTCTTTTGAAGCTAGTTAAACTTTTCAAGTTCATGAAAGTATTATGTTCATTAATTTTGTTCTGCATCTAGTTCAGGGGAAGTTATAGGCTCCTGTAATTAGTAAACTGAATAACAGAAATAGAATAGTATACTATCAAGGAAGCAAACCTGAGAGCACTACTACATCCTTGATGTCAAGTTTGTTGAAAGTAAACTTTTTAATAATGTTATCTAAAGACTCAAACGGTGATGGCAACTCATTTGCAGCAGTCTCATTTGCAGTTGTGCCATCTCGACGACCTAGAGCAACTGGCCAAAATTGGCCTCCACTCTGAGAAAAGTACATAATATTTTAGTACCACGTAAACACGGTCAAATATGGTGATTACAAAAGGCTAAGTTTGATTCTTAACATATTTAACATGGTAGATGTAAGAACTTCTTACAAGATAAACACCTTCCCTTGCCGCAAGTGTTACTATATCAGTGCAAGACACAGTCGATGGACATGCCTTCTCCAAAGCAGACTTGATTGTGTCAATAACCTCATATCCTCTGACTGAATTTCGATTTGGCGATGCATTTTTCTCTCCCTTAAATGTGTCGGTATCATCAAGTAGCAAAGACCCATCACATCCCTATGTACCAAGTTCAAGAAAAAGGAAAATATATGTAGTCAGTCCTAGCAATTAACAAATTTTGTTATATAATTCAATCACTGTTTAAAAGAAATGCCAAAAGAGAATCTCAAACTTAATCAAATCCAACAATATGAGGCACTTTTCAGACAACTTGGTTACATTGACAAAACAATCATGGAAGTGAAGGCGCAAGAGGGAAGCTGCAATTCTTGTATCATTTGCAATAGCTGACTGAACACCCTGTCTAACAATATTTAACAGGTTGGGGCAAGTGTATTGATAAAATTTATAATCGAGTTGACAAAATACAATAGGACTTAGGAACAAAAGGAGCAACAAGAAAACAGGAGGATGCTTATGTGCATTAGGCTCCATAACTTGAAAGCAAACTAAGTATCTAATTTTTCACTAACACTATCTCCGGCGAGCAGCAGTAAATTGAAGTAATTTATAGATGAAAATCAGCTAAACAAACCAACTGCTGATTATATTGCTGTAAAGTGGCAGAACCACTATGTTTTATTAATTAAGTTTGGCACAAGCCCACAACTTTGCTAAAGGGGAAGAACCCAGCCAGTCCCATCGGCCTCGTAGAAAATAAACACTCTCAGTGACTGGATTATGCAACAGCCACTAGAACTCTAAGTAACAACAGCCTTAATCTGATATAATATACTCTGAAGTTGACTTAATTCTCCTTACGAAGAATAGCAGCCTCTCTTGTAGTACTTTGCAGCTATTTTTCCTAGATAAGCCCTATTGTGGTAGTAGGAGCAGATTTCTCTAATCAGAAACCATAAACACAAACCCAAGTGCTGTTTAAACTTTAAATATATTTTTTTAGTCTTGTCAAGTGGTGGAAATGTGGGAATATGCTTATATAGTCACTACATGGTCTACTAGAAAGCTGGTCCTTCTATTGGAAACTGCCGCTGTAAGGGCAATATGGAATTAGCACTAAAGATAAAATTAGAACAAATGGTGATTCCACTACAAAACTGATCCTTCATTTTCTACAATACTTGTCCATTTTAAAAAGTTATTGGAATATTCAGTGAGAATTTTTATTTTTTCGCTGTCAGTTTTTTATTTTTTCTCTTTTGCTAGTACTGTTCAAAGAGAAAGACAAAAAAGGTAGGTAGGCATTCCCTCCTGAACTCATCAACAATCATAAAACGATAAATTTATTATCTGAAAACAAGGAACAAAGTTATTATTCCATCAGAGAAGAAGAAGACGGACTACCGTAAAGGAAGAGGTAAAAGTTATAATTTACACTTGTCCACCCTTATCTCTGGACCGTGCCATAATGTACAATTAATACAAGTCAAGAAAATCGGGATTAACAACTAAAACTGCTACTGACATAAATATCCCACATGAAATTCCTCCTTGAAGATCCTAATATCTACGCTTATTTTGATTCCTTCCATTGTACATGGATATATGGTTACTGAACTTCTCTAAGTTAGTAATATAATACAAAAACTGCTGCTAAAATACTGGGCATGAGAAACTAACAAGACAGCCTATCAAAGTAACAAAAGACATGAGTAGAGAACCTATCACAGTAATTACAACCTATGGCTGTAAGCCTACCAGTGTCCCTCACCATTACAATTTTGGGACCTGCTTAATTGGAACAATCCTTACAAAAGCAATATTTTCCTCTGCTTAGTCATCAGAAAATGAAAGTCTTCTTATTGCCTAGGTTGACACTGCTGGGAATAGTTCTTGATGGGATTGGATCATGTCTGTTGAGAACTGAGCCTGGAGAGGATGAACTAAGACGGGCCTCGAGTGTAGAACGAGGAGAGTACAGGAGGGCCACTGTTAAGTCGGAAGTTTCATCATGAAATTGTAGCCCAGTCTCACTGGAGAAGAAGAAGAATGCATGAAGATGGAGCTGGCAGTCATGCAAGGCTAATAATACCATAATCATAATGCATTAAACCCTTGATCCAGATACGGAGGGATGGCCAGGAAGCTTGTATTTTAGATATTTTCTCACCTCTCAGCGGCCACCTTCCCTTTTGTGAAATGCAAACCCCGCATTAGCAACCGAGCGGGTTTATTTTCATATCGATCTATTGGACTCTGGAGTTTATCCTGTTAACATGAGATCAATAATGTCATAAATCACACATAAACATAGCAACTAAAAAAGAGGCATGATATTTATATTTACCATTAAGGTCATCCCATTAAGAGGCTGGGTGCTTAATGGGACATCTAGCGGTTGTGGGTTTTTCAAGAATCTGTGACCAAGTAACTTCTGAGCAGTTGGCCGCTCTGCTGGATTTCTTTTGAAGCAGCATCTCAGAAAATCTTTACCGTCAGATGACAACGTTTCAGGAATAGGTGGTTTGTCCCTCATGACCTTAAACATGGCTGCAGCCTACATATATAGGTGAACATCTGAACCAGTTAACTAATGGAGGGAAGTTCCAGATACAGCATAAAGAGCAAATCAAACTAAAATTACAGTATTCCATTCACTGTGCCGTCCAGACTCCAGAAACAAGCTTAACAAAAGCAGCAGGTATACAAGTAAGTGATGTGATTCCCATGACCATAATTCAGCATCTCATACAAAAATATACACTGTCCAAATTTTGTTACTGATCCTATGAGAAGATTGCAATGGAAACTTGGGAACACTACTACCAGTTCAGCCTATGGCATCCAATGGGTTAAAATTGTGCAAAAGTATTGCACAATTCACATATTAAAAAGAACAAAATAATCAAAAGTTACTGCTATATTCTTAATAAAAATGTGTATGATATGTAATCAATTTTATGAAAAATCAGTTGGATCGGCAAGCTTGTTAATAATGTGAGTAAAATATACTAATAAGCTCACCTACCAAGCTTCATCCTCTCAGCCATGAAAGCAACTAAGGTAACACCTAGACAACATTTATAAAGAGACAACAAACCAAAGGATAACAAAATTTTCACTGGGGTACAGCGACCTCAATACGGTTTGGCTTATTTAATTATTGAAAACATACAGTATCAAACGGAAAATCAGATTTATACAACAAGACTACGTCAATGAATGCTCAGGGGAAAGTCCCAACATAATTCAGTGATGAATCCATGCCAAACAAGCACATAACCAACTACTAAATATGATGTGATACGAAAGTAGTAGAGCACAACATATATATAGCAGTTAACTTCCATAGGGAAACACAGAGAAAGAAGAAAAAGAAGAAATAATGGTGCCAGTATAACTTTTCAACATAACAGTGTCCTTGGGAAATTCAATTTCGTTTTCCTTTTGTAGTTTATTTTTCTAGGGAATTGGGGTGGCAGGGAGGCAGCTAGGAAGAATTTAATCTTTTCAGGAAATCATAAGAGATACCGGAAGGAAAAAGAAATAATCGTAATCTATGAAAATAATTTTTTTCATATAGCTTTACAGGTAGAGTTTACATGTAAAAATAAAAATAAAATCCACAGATGCTTACTCCTTCATACTCGCTCCAAGGAGGCTTCCCAGTGAACATTTCAATAATCGTACAACCCAAACTCCAAATATCAACAGCAAAAGCAAGATCAGAGCTGTTATCCTTTTTCATCACTGCTAGCATAAGCTGTATGAATTAAATGATGTCAGCAATGACAGCTATTAGAAAGCACAGTTTGATGTACAGTTAAGAAGATACCTCTGGAGCCATCCAGTATGGACTTCCTCTCAGTGAAAGATCAGCTACTTGTCCTGTTAGCTGTGTAAAATATAAATCCAAGTAATTCCATCCCGATGCAAGATTAGATCAAATTCCCAGAAAGGACATTGTAACGGAATAACAACCACGAGGAACAATGTAATGATATAGATGTTACTTAGACAGATGATTGCCTCCAAAAAATCAAAGTAACTTTCAATTTAGCTTGTAAGAAGAATCTGTCATAATATAAATGCCATGATAATAAACGGTGTCATAAGTCTAAAACCAAACACCTTACTTGCACTTCAAGTCGTATCGATTTATAAAATAAAGGAAATTGAAATACATAACTGTGTCTAAAATATTTCCCATAAACTTTCACAGAACAGATGCTGCACAACAACGATTATAAGAGTTCATTGGGGTTATAAGATTGCATGTCTCCAAGAAGGGGAGAGCAATCTTCAGAACAATTGTTTAAGCCTTCCAATTTAAAGTTTTGTGCTTGCTGCTGTCTATTAATTGTTTAAAACCCTATTCAATGGCAAGAAGAACGATGTAAAAACAATATGAAAAAAATCATGATAAGCACATTGCTATACAACAGGCCAAGAAGACTAGCACTTTAAACACTGAATACTACTATCTTATAAAGGGTGGAAATAAAACTCACATGTTTGGCCATCCCAAAGTCAGCAAGCTTAACGACCCCAGCAGAATCAACAAGCAAATTTGCCCCTTTTATGTCCCTTCATGCATAAAGAAAGAAAATAAACAAGTCTCTGAAGAGATCGGGGGGGGAGAATAAACCAAACTTAATTGACAAATTTCCCCAGGACTAAATCTTTTCCACTCAATAAAAGACAAAGATGGATATCTATTAAAACTTTAATATGTTTGTTGGCTCCATAAAATTATTTCATGCATGATATGTACCTATGTATTGTCTTCTTGCTATGCAAGTAAGCCAAGCCAGAGAGAATGTGGCGAGTAAAACTTCGAACCACAGATTCTGTTATGGCACCACAATGTTCACGAACATACTTATTGATCGAACCAGGATGGACGTATTCTAAATATATATAGAAACTGTCTTCAACCTGCAACCACATAACACAAATACATAAATAGCTTAAATGCTGTCTCAGAAAAAAAAAAAAAAGACTGAACACAGACACCCAAACGTGATTTAGCAGAGTACTTACTATTTCACTACCATAATACTGCACAATGTTTGGATGCTTCAGATGGCTGAGAACTTTGATTTCCTGAAAGGAAAATAAATAAATAAGTGGGATAAGAAGAGTTTTAATCAAAAAGACATGATACATTGACGATTATACAAACAGAAATCATGTCATCCTTCATGAGCTGAACCCAAGAGATGATTTCAGGCAACCCAACAAAGTATGTATTATGTTTTTATTGCATATTTTGCAAGGTCAACAAGTAAATTGCAATAAGAGTGATGATAACCTGCTCCAATTGCTTTATACACTCTGCGGATTTTGGGTCATCAGGTAACAACTCAACTTCCTTCATGGCACATAAAGCTCCAGTTTCTCTGCCAGAGTACAAAAAAATAAATATAAAACGCCAATTTCAGTGATTGATAGTGGGGGAATAAAAACTAAAGTTTAGAGACATATGGAATTTGTATATACCGGTTGGTAGCAACATAAACACTTCCAAATGTTCCACGTCCAATTAGCTTTCCTTTTTGCCATTGGCATTTCATTGACAAGGTCTCCAATTTAGATGTAACTTGGGAAATAGGAGGAGTCGGTGATGGCAAAGCTGCTCCTGGAGGAAGAGGTAGTGGGTGGACACTGACAGGGGCATTACTTTCACGCTTTGCTGTGGGGTTATCAAGGGATAACTTGGGATGTATTGGTGATGAAGGTCCACTTGGGCTTCTTGGGTTTCGTTGGGGACTTCTTCCCTGTGGACTATGAAGGGGAGAACTATCGGTGCTAAATGCAGTGATATCAAAGAATGCAGGGAGTGGTAGCCCTGCCATCATTTCTGACAATGGCATCTCTGGGGCTGACCAGTCTTGATTTCCTTTAGGAGTCATGTGATAATATGGTAAAAGGTCACCAGCACTCGTTCTTGGCGGGCTGACAGTAGGACTGGAGAAAGGACTAGTTGGAACACTCCTTGTAGGGACATTTATGGAAAAGGTATCTAGAGGGCTTTCAAAATCACTCAAATCGTGATGCACCCTCCTATATGACTTTGTTTTGACATGCTCTGTATGCCTTTTTCTGTCTTTGCTAGCAAACACACTGTAATGATGTGGTAAAAATTCACCAGCACTTTTTCTTTGCGGGCTGACTGTAGGGCTGGAGAAAGGACTAGTTGGAGCACTGCTAGAGGGGACATTTATAAAGAAGGTATCCGGAGAGCTTTCAAAACCACTCAAATATTGATGCACCCTCCTAGATGACTTTGTTTCAGTATGCTTTCTTCTGTCTTGGCTAGCAAGCACACTGATCATATCCAGGAACATGTTAACAAAATGCACAGAGCAAAAACCATAGGAGTCAGTAAAATGATTGAAAATCTCATTTATTGAACTGCTTTAGAAATCACAAGTTGTTCCCGAAAAGAACACAAATTAAAAAATGCACAGGTTATGCAAGTCAGCAAGTTGACAATCATAATGAATACAGAAGCTGCAGCTGAGTTTACAGTATTAGCATTCAGCATCCAAAGTAGAGAAAAATTCGTTATTTTCATTTGATTTGGAAGAAAACCAATAATCTTAATTAATTAAAAACAAATTGTTTCACCATTACCCAGCAAATTTGAAAAGTAAAAGTGAATTATTTGTTAATTCCATAATTTATTACGAACAGAGAAATTTAACAAGGAAAAATCTATTCAAGCACTGGTAGAAACTACAACTCTATCATATTTAAAAGGAAAAATCAAAACCATGACCCTTCCACCCCTCAAACATGACGTGAGAAGAAGTTTAAAGGTTAATTACGGTAATTGGGTAAGAATGTAGAAAAATAAAGTTATTTATAGAGATTAATAGAACTAAATTTACCTGTAAATCGGAACATTGGAGGAGATTCCATTGGAAACGTCAGCTCTATCACGCTCCTCTACGCCTCTGCTGGTGCAGCTGGGGTTGCTGGGTCGAGCCCCTTCCTTAGGCGAAGGCAGAGGTAAATCACCGTCTTTCCTCCGTAAAAAGGGCGAGGAGGATAATTCCGGCAATGGCAACGGCTGAGGCACAACAGAGGAGGGAGAAGCCAAAAAAGAACGAACAGAATACCTATCAAAAGTGCTAGGCGAGCGAGACAAAGGCATAATGACGTCGTCCTCGGTAGCAGAATCCTGCCACCTAGGAAGAGACTTAATGTCTTGGTCGGTCAAATGGCGGGGCTTCCTCTGTCTAGTAAGTCTTTTTCCGTAACCAAAACGCCAACCACGACCACCACTACGAGTGGCGTTACCGGATTTCCTATTTGAATAATCGATATCAACGGCGGGGGAGGAAGAAGACGGAGAGGATTTTATAGAAGTGGAAGGAGAATGAGAAGGGGAGAAAGAAATGGTAGGTAACCAACGCATGACGATTGAGATTTTGGAGGGAAAGGAAAATTTAGCTTCATCATTGAAACAAAAAAACAAGAGGAGGGACAAGGAAATCGGCAGGTAAGAGAGAAGGGAATACTAGAAGGAGGAGAAGATCCATAACAACCACTCTACAAGTCTGGCTGGCTGGCTGGCCATAATTGGTGATGATGGGTCTTCTTCTTCTTGTTTTTCTTCTTCTACGTAGAAAAACAATGGAAGAGAGAGAGAAAACAAACAAATAAACCATGCGTCGTTTAGTGAACGCGGTTTACAACGGTATTTAGCCCATGCCAAACGGAAAAGGTGTCTTCGTATTCAGAGGTGGACTTTTGGACAAAAGGGTCCAAGTCCCAAAAAATTTGGCCAAAATGGTAAATTTTGTACCATAATAGCCAAAAGAAGGTAGATGTTGAAACCGTGTTTTGAAAACACGGTTTCAGGGTCCGACCTGGGACCATCGCACAGGTCACGCACTCGCGCGTCACGCGCGAGTGCAAGATGAAACCGGCTTTTGAAAAGCCGGTTTCATCCCAAAATTTGTCCCCCACTACGGCCACGCGGGGGACAAATTTTGCAGGCTACCCTGCAGCACTGCAGGGTAGCCTGCATACCTATTTCCCAGCCTCCCTTCCCCCCCTCCCGCACACCCCTATCGTGTAATTTCTCTCCCTCTCCTATTAATATATTAATTATATTAATATATTAATTAAATTACAATATACCAATATCATAAATAATTTATTTTACTTCACACCATAATTAATTTGTTTTACTTCACATAACAATTCAATTAAAACATATAAATCTTAAAAAAATTTCATTACCTTACTAAAAATTGATGAATTTTCATAAAAATTTATGAGTTCTTAAAATTTTTCTTAAAATATATGATAATAATCATATTAATTAATAAATTAGCTTATTTTATTTTACATAATAATTATATTAAAACATACAAACCTTCAAATATTTTTTATCATGACCTTTGTAAAAGTTTAATGAGTTTTTAAATTTTTATTGTAAATATTCGGCAAATTTTTAATTTTAATGTTTTATTATATGATATTTTTGAAATTTAAAATATATATTAATTTTTTAATTTATATGAAAATATTTTATAAATTTAAGATATATGATAATTTTAAAATTTTAGAATTTAAGATTTTATCATACATTTTAATTTATCATAAATATTTTTAAAATTCATGATATCTTTTAAATATAAAGTATATGTTAATTTATATATTTATAGTTTAAAATGTTCCATGAAATTTTAAAGTGTATAATAATTATATGAAATTAAAAATATATGAAAAATTTTAAATTTATAGTGTATGACAGTTTTTAAATTTATAAATTTTGTATTTTTACAATTTAAGATTTTTGTTAATTTTTTAATTCTATAATGTATGATAAATTTTTTTACTAAAGTTTATGATATTTTAAAATGTTAAAATTCATGATATTGTAAATTATTAAGTTTTACTAAATTTTTTTAATTTAAAGTATATAAATTTTAAACTTATTTGAAATGATTTAGAAAGAATAAAAAACATTAAATTATTTTAAAAATTAATGGAACACACTTATATTAACTCATTCTAATTATTACATGCTTTATTATAAAATTTAATTTACAAGTATAACTAAATTAAAACATAAACCAGGAAGACTTTTCCTATTACAAGTAACAAACACAAAAATTAAAAATTAAAAAACTTATATAAGGATTTCGAGAAATACTGATCTACAAAAAATGACCTCCTGTACCACATGGCCGTGGTCTTCTCCTCCTTGCCGGGTTTCGCCTAGCTGGTACATCAGCCCTGTCACCAAGATCGTCTGAGGGAGGTATGTCATCAACACCGCTAAATCCTTCCTCAGCTTGCACACCTGAACCCATACCCGGGTCATATGATGCAGGTGTATTACCATACTGAAAGTATGGCACCTGCGGTATGGGAGAGTTAAAAACCTCGCTTGATTGCAGTGCAAAGTCCGGCATAAGCTGATGATACATAGATGAACTACTGGCCATATAAGGAGGTGGAGGAGGTGGAGACATATGTGCCGGAGATGGAATATACACATCTGATGGTCGGACATCAGCATCAACACGTCCATAAGAAACCGACGGTCCAGGGACATCAGTTCTACTGCGTCTGCGACGTTGTGATGACAATGATGATGATGACGTCGAATGAGTAGAATGGGAAGGAGCTGGATCAGCATGGATAAGACCAACTCGTGTAAGATATCTCCTACTGATACGTCTATACCACTCATTGTACTCTGTTGTATGAGCAGCATGACCATGTGCAACTCCCAGAACATCACCTATCTGGACCAGATTGTATCTCATGCCCCAAATGGCTATGTGGTTAGCATGTAGCCAACGGTAGTCAGTGACGCCCCGTCCCCGAAGATCAAATTTGTGCAAGGTTTGATCGGCCTCAATGTCAGTAGGGTTTTCTGGTATAGGTTGTTGATATCCAAACTGATGCATTACCCTATCCACTTTCTGATACTCAACAATATGAAAACATATTAAGGGTACTTTAGCACCCCAAATATGCTGGTCTCGATAACAATAGTCTGGTATCAGGTGTCTCACCCCATCATCAATGTAGGGTAATGATATGAACTGCAATCCAAAAACTGTGTCAATGTTTTAATAAATAAAACCTTGAAACATGTCATTGTTAAATAACTTGTTGATATAAGATACACTTGTAATTACCTGGTCTGATGACATCCTGTCCAGCATCTCTCTATACCAAGACACCACATTATGGCCGATTTGAGTTACTTTGAACTTTACTCTCCACCTGGAAGTAATTAAAAATGTTAATTACAAGTCATTTACGTACCACACATCCTAGTAGCCAAATGCATAAAACTAATAATTTTACAAACCTCGCGCCTAAAGGACAAAGATTATCCCACGGAATGTCTGTCTCCCTCCTCGGTGCGAGAAATGGTAGTCGCTCCCATGCCCATACCTGGAGTAATATCAAAGGTCCAGCAATTTCAGAAGCATCAAGGTGAGTGGCATGACACATCTCCCTGTACAACCATGCCAGGGAGGCACTCCCCCAGCTGTACTGTCCTGCGGCATATAGGTTTTCCAACAGAGATAAGAAACAAATGTGCACATGTGTACTCGTCTTACTGGTGAACAACAATCCACCCATCAGCTGTAATATATAAGCTCGTGCATATCTCTGCGCTGTAATGTCATCACCATCGGCTGGAAAATTCTGAAATGTCAATCCTAACCAGCTCATTTTCAATGTGTTACCCTTAACAGCTGTAGCAGGGGGCACAATTCCCAATAATCGCTCGCACTCAGTTGCGACGTCAGCACCAACTAGGCCAGAGACAGGCTCACCGTCAACAGGTAAACTGAACAGAATACTAACATCCTGTAGTGTGATGGTGGCTTCACCGTGCGGCAGATGAAATGTGTGAGTCTCTGGCCTCCATCGCTCTACTAAAGCTGTCACAAGGTGCCAATCAAGCGAAATAAACCCCACCCTGATCACACTGCCAAAACCTGCCATGGTCATGTACTCCAATACTCGAGGATTAATATTATTAATATTATTAAGAAGTTCTCGGCCGAACACCGCCTCCCTCCGACGGCATCTGAGGACATAGGCCTCGCTCTAAATTGCCAAAAACATATTAGTAAGAACATTTTCGCTAATAAAATTTCCCCGAAAAATTATTTATAGTAATTTGATTTGTTAATTACAAACCTCGTGATCCGCGAAAACTCTAACGGATCGATGACTATCGTGTAATCTAAGGACTGAAACATCTACTGGGGCAACGGGATCCATGAATCTGCATAACAAAAGACAAACAGTCTATAATGTTAATATGCATACACGACAATAATGTTTATTAATGTCAAAATAATTTTACATGACATGTGGGGGACATAATACCTAATATCTACATAATAAAAAAGTAGAAACAAATACATAAATAGGAAAACTCTTACATTAAAGTAAAGAGTGCGATAATGGAACTTGTCTTTTAATATCGTGTAATGTTAGGACAATTTTTACGATTGTGTCCTTCCTGCCTACATAAACCACACCTAAGTTGCCTCGAGGACTCTGTAATGTCCATCTCATTATGAAATCGATGTGTTTTCGGCCTACCCTTCTTTCGCAATTTGGACATGTCAGGAACCACATGGGGGAACTGGAATTCTGGCCAATAGTCATCGTGCATCACTGGGTTGAATTGTGGAGTGTATACAAGCTCCTGATTTCTCAGTTTATACCACTCTCCAATAAAGTCGGTATAGTTCAGATGCATGCTTGCACAAGCTGCTATAACATGTGAGCATGGGAGAATGTATTGCTGGGGTTTATTGCATGTGCACGTTCTTTCATTTAAACGCACAGTATGCTGGTTGCCGCCCTTTCGGGCTTGCCATCCACGAAATTGAGTCTTTATTTCAATTATCCCCAAACCGGTATGAAACTGTCTCAACTCGTGTCCACCTGCTCTCTCTGCCCAATTTTGGATTTTTTCTATAGTGTCGGTTGTGTATTGATTGCCAGCACCAAGTTGAGCATTAATGTACGCCCGATGTTCCACGAAATATTTGACACACCGGTAAAATGTCAACCGCACCAGTGCAGTGATTGGGACTTGTCGCGCTCCCTTCAAGACATTGTTCATACACTCCCCCAAGTTTGTGGTCATGAAGTCAAAGCGGTGACCTCCATCATGTGCCAATGCCCACTGCTCCAAAGGAATTCTACCAATCCATGCAGCATACTCAGAGTCCAACTGAACAAACTTTTTGAGATAGCCAAAGTGCATTTAAATATCTGGGAAGCTCATTGTAGGATTCCTCCCAATTACCAAACACAAGATTTATTGCTTTCTTCTTCGCTTTGAATATTTTGCTCAAACTTGGACTATAATGGAAGTGATCTTTTATCATTGTAAGCAACACAGCTCCTGGTGTAGTTGGGTCTTCATTGATAGTATTTTTGATATATTCAGCAATGATCCCCTTGTCCAGATTATAATGATCCTGAGTCATTCCACTGTAAACACAGCTGTGAGCGACATCCAATTTCGTAATCTGAAACTTTTCAAATTTTTTACTAAAATGTCCTCGCAACCTCCACTTGCATCCCTGTTCGTGGAGCTTACACCTGATATCCCATGTGTCCTTTTTGGACTCAACGACTACGAAAGCCACGTGGTTCATAATGTGCCAGTATTTAATAGTATTTTTTAACTCGGCCTTCGTGCTGAACAACATGCCATTGTAAAATTCATTATGCAACTCCCATTGTGCATTTGGAACAATAACAGGATTTACGGCACGTGCCCCGGCAATGTTCACGTCCGTGTAAAAGGGATTCGGCACATATTCGGCAAATAAATCTTCTTCAGGAGCCTCGATAATATCATCATCATCCACTTCAATGTTAAAATGCGGATCAACGTTCAAATCAGGGATATCTTCTCCATCGCCAATATCTTCTCCAGGCGCTTCTGAGTCAGTAATAGGTGAATACGGCCTAAGAGATGCTGATGCCTCTCCTGCAACATGAGAACTGAGCTGATCGTATTGGCGCCTACTGGTGGGAGATTCCATGAATATGTTTTCAGGAATCGGGTCAAGTGTGTTGTGACTCTGAACACGAGACAGAGACTCATCATGAAGTGCGTGCCTATGTAAATAAATCTCTAAAATAAATCCAGGGCCTTGCGCACTGGCATGCTGTAACATGATGTACAAGTCCTCATCATCAGCTACTGCAACCGGACTATAGTGGGTTGAATTATTTATAGTACTCGGACATCGACAAATTATAGTCAGGTACTCTCTTCTTCTATCAACCTTTAAAGACTTGCATAAACGAGCATGAAACTCTGCATACTTGATACGCTTGGGTACACGAATGCACTTAACGGGACCTGAATCGTATTCAAGCCCGTTCGAACCAGTACGCAGCTCACCATTAATGTAACACATAATTCCAATTTCTTCCATTATCAAACTTGCACCTTCAAAAATCTTTAAAATATTATAAAATTTCCTCATTATATTGTTAATGAATTCACAGTATTTTCATAGATTAACTATAGACAACTACTAATAGTAAATGATTCAAATTATAATACTCATATTATAATTTACTATTATAATACACAAATTATAAAATAAAATTACTATTTCTTACAAAATAATAAAATCACTTTTTATCATAGGTGTATTACTTACCATAATTATAACATAAATATATTACTTAACATAATTAATTATATTCAAATATATTTATAAAAAATCTCATTACATATTAAAACATAAATATAATATCTATAAATATCAAATCATACAAATAGTCAAATTATATATTTATCATAAATATATTACTATAAATTTCCCCAAAAAAAATTTATTTATAAATTAGTCACAAATTTTTAAATAAAATTACGAATACTAACACAATAATAAAATCACATTTTATCATAGGTATATTACTTACCAAAATTATTATGAATTAAATAATTTATATTTTCTTTTAAAATATATTAATTAATTTAAAACTATCAAAATTACTAACTAATTTAAAATTATCAAAATTACTAATAAATATATTAATTACATTAAAACATGCAAATACAAAAATTATTATTTATTTCAAAACTCATTAAATTATTATTTTAAGGCAAACAAAATTACTAATTAATTTAAACGTCACAAAATTACTAATTTAATTAAGTGTCACATAATTACTATTTTAAACTTATAAATATTATTTATTAATATGTGAATTAAAAAGTTAATAATTTATCATGTCATAAATATACTAATTATTACAATTATCATAATAATTACAATTACAACAAATTTTTAATTATAACAAATAATAAAAATTAATATTTCAACAATTATAATATAAAACTACTGTAAATATAGATACATGCATATAATAATAATAAATATAACTTTCTATAAAATAAATATAACTTTATGACTTACCAGGTAAGAAGCAAATGAGCAAAAAGTACCAATACCGGCAACGTGATTTCAACAATAATCCTAAACAAAACATAAATAAATTTAGAATAACAAAACATATATATCGTGTTACATTAAATAATTTGTATAATTTATATTTATATTTATATTTTCTTTTTAAAATTTTTAATAATATACGTAATTTAAATAATTAATAAGTAAATATCACTAATTTATATAAATAATATAAATTAAATAGTATACATTATAAATTTTTTAATAAGAAAATAATTTAATTTAATTAATAAAAATAAATTTTTAAAATTAAAATTTGAATAACTTACCTTGTAAATCGAAAGAAAGAAGATGAAGGTGGTGAAATGAAGCTGCTTATGTATTTGCCTCTATATTTATAGAGGAGGGGAGACTGACTATAATTGGGGGGGGTCGCCCACGGGCTATTTGGGGGGGGGGGGGGGGGGTCGCCCCTGCATGCGCGACGCGAGGGGGGGGGGGTGCAGGGTAGCCTGCAAAATAGGGCGTCTGAAACCGGCTTTTCAAAAGCCGGTTTCAGACTTTTTTTTGCCCCCCACGGGGCCGACCAGCGGGCCCCGCGGGGGACAAACACTGGTCTGCACTCGCGCGTGACGCGCGAGTGCGTGACCTGTGCGATGGTCCGACCTGGCACGCCAGGTCGGACCCTGAAACCGTGTTTTCAAAACACGGTTTCAACATCTACCCTCTTTTGGCTATTATGGTAAAAAATTTACTATTTTAGCCAAATTTTTTGGGACTTGGACCCTTTTGTCCAAAAACCCTTCAGAGGTTAATATGCTCCCCTTCAATATCAGTCATGACTCATGTGATGTGCTATAGCTAGACACTTAAATCATGTAAGTTTTAATTCATTATGAATCTATTTTCATCATATAATAAATGTCCAAATATTCAATAAAAAAAAAAAGAAAAAAAAGGTCCAAATATGAATATAGAAAGTGACCACCTTAGATAATTGCCATAAGAGGGATAGGTTCTATGTATCCAAAGAGACATTGACCCGATCAAGTATATCTTAATGTAGACAGTGAATATAAATCCCATTATCTTCGTCTTGTTTATTATTGCAGTAAGCCCAGAGGTGAAATCTCCACGTCTATTAGAAAGTTCAAGTTATGATTGCAACAACAAAATTACTACATAAATCAAGCATTGACATCGAAGAATTGGATCTTGAAAAGATACTAATTCATTGTTTGATACGGACAGAGTCATAAGGGGGGTGCATTAACAATTGCCATAAATGTTCGTTTGACTTTGTCTAGTATTGGTCTTTGCCATAAATGTTCGTTTGACTTTGTCTAGGGTTGGTCTATCCCATTATTTATTACTGGTCGAGTGCATTACAATTGCTTTCTTCATCAATAGCTTGAAAGAAACTGTATAATGTGGAATGTCAAACTTGTCGCTGAGCTCTATTCTGAAGGAAAATACGAGGTCCTGCTCAATGCGACCGGCGCGTGCCATAATTTTCAACAAGGAATTTTCCATGCTTATTTAAGTCTAGTCCAACAAGGAATTTCCACGCTTTGTACAGTATTGTTTCTCTTGACTGGTTTGACCAAGAGAAGAGTTTTTGTATTACCGAGACCATCTTCTACTTACGCTTTCATCAGCTGAACATGGTCAACGCAAGTTTACAAGTCAATACTGGATTAAATTATTTCAATTCAATCCTACATCTCTCACTATTATGCGAATAACATTTGCAGATTCAACAATAACAACTCAAGCATTAATCCCAATGGAATACCCTATCCTAATTTGTTGAAATTGCTTCTCCATTTCTCCTTATGAGCTTGTGACCAAATATGTAAAAGTTGTAACCTTGTGTTTCAAGCTTTCAGCACTTACTCACCAGTAGATTCTTGATTTCCCAGACTTTCGGAAGCTATCTTACATACAGACATGATCTCATTCTTACTCAGAAGCTTCAGTGAAGTATGTACCTCGATATCATGCATAAACAATCTATCTCCAATATCAAGATTGCTCAAATCCACTTCAATTTTTTGAGGAATGTGCTCTGCTGGGCAAAGATACTTCAGACTGGTTCTAATCCTTTTCAAAGATCCCCCTGTTTTGGGCATTAAGTGTTAAGTCTAACCAAATTAAAGCGAAAAAAAATCAAAATCACTTCTAAACCATATATGTTCCCATAAAGTCATATGGCCAGCAGTTCAGCAAAACATATTAGGAATAGAGAACCAGAAGCTAACAGTATTTGAATGAATCTATCCATCCCAACCCCAATTTTTACTTTTTACAGAAAAATAACAAGTTTACAACTTGACAGCAGCACATGCCGGCACTTCAAGAAACTATTACACTACTCAAAATTATAGAGAAGTTACATTTTAAATCTAACATAGCAATTGTAAAAACTTTATAGGCATCTTTAAAACTCCTTCTTCGTAATATATTGGAAAAGGGTGCAATTTATCATCAAGCTCCTTTACTTGTTACTTATTACAGAACAGATTTTTTCAACTTGATCAGAGAAAAAGCATATGGTTTGCTAAAAAAAAAACGTGATAACTTTTCTATTTCGAAAAGAGAAATGGAAAGGGTAACTAATTTGAGATGTCAAGTGTTCAAAGAATGATGTCCAGAAACAACATATAAGAGCACAAACAATGTCTCCAAGCATTAAATAGAAAGAACAGAATTTAGTTAGGACTAGCTCCTGTCCTGGGTCTGCCTTGGCCCTCATAGTCAACAAGCTGAAATGCAAAGTTGCAGGCAGACCCAAGGCAGAAAGAGGCATATTTTTATAGAATTGTTTGTTAAGAATCATGCCTCATGCTTGGATATAGATGTATAGAATTGTGATGTTATAAATCAGGTTATCTCAGGCACGCTTGCTAAAATTCTTAAAGGTTTTCAATTTAACCCAGTGACTTGAAAACTTCTCAAAGCAAGAGATCCACATTTCTAGTTTCTACATGTAAAAAAGTATGACATGCAGAAAATCCAATAGCCTATCATGATTCTTGGGTTCTCATTTCCCCTTTCTCTGTTTCACCCAAATGTAGAATGAACATAGACTTTCTGTGCTCCTCCCCTAATTTTTGAAGCTACAATAGTGGCTTAAAATTGGCTATAGTATTCACCATTGAGCCTCATAAGCTAATGCAAACATTATAAAATTCCCAACCCCAGCTTAAATTGCCCATAGACTCTCAGTTGCAAACTGGAATCCAAATAAATATTCATTTTCACAACCAAATCAAACATAATGGATATAAAGACGAAGGCAATTACCTTTCCTGAGACCAGGACAAGCATCTTCTCCTTTGAAAACAATGGGCACATCTACCTTCAACTTCGATCCCTCATCAGCCCAAACGAACACCAAATTTAAAATTTTCCCAGTTTCTTCGTCCCTATGAATCTATATAGTACCCAAAAAAAGAAAAATGAAAATTTGAACTTCCCCCCTTAATTTAATGAATAAATACCTTCTTCTTCCTTTTTTTTTTTTTTTTTTTTCCTGCAAATACGAGTTGGGGAAACTAACCTTAATAGGAAGAACTTTCCCAGATTCTAGTAAATGCGAGGATCCGGAACCAGCGCGGATCTGAAGAGGGAACCTGGTCGAGCAAAAGAAAGGTAGCTCAACGGACTTGAGTATGGCCTTGATCTGCTTACTCTCAGTGGTCAGCAAATGCTTCCTCGAAACCTGTCTACTGCTGGAGTTACTATCGAGAAGGCTTTGGGAAAAAACGACGGCGGGTATTCGCCCTTGGATTCTATCCTTAGTCGAGACTCTGCTACCAGTACACTCTCGTGGGATAGCTTGGAGCGTGTGATATGAAGCAGTAGCAGATTGAAATTGTGATATGGATAAGGAAGCCCTGTTGTTAGTTACCACCGTTTTCAGGTGGCCGGCAGTGGCGCGGCACCATTTTGCCATAATTATTACCCCTGCAAATGTGGGTGGTTTCGAAGCAAAACCTCGCTATCTGCAGGTCGTGGACCGGGTGAGGGTTTTGAGGTTTGGAGCTTAAGCTTTTGGGCCTTGATCGGAAGCCGGTGTACTTCATACCATTTGGTAATTGGGCCATAATCTTTCAAGGCAAACATGGTCTTTTTTTTCTTTTTTCTTTAAGCAGCAAAAGGTTGAAAAGGAAGCTCACATGCTAAAGTAGGTGATCAAATATGCAACTCTCACTGCGGGTATACAATCGGGCGGGTGGGTTAAGTTTCGCATAAATCTCATTCGACTTGACCAAGTCAAGTTGGTGGAATGATATAAAATTATACTCGGTTAACAACTTAATTAGGTCTGTCAGGTTAGGATTTTTCATTTGTTGAATTTTATTGCAAATTGATTCAATACCTATTTTAACAAAAAATAAGATTTGAAAAAAAAAAAAGTTAAGTTATATAAATTTAAACTAAAAATAAACATAAATGAGATTTTTTAACATTATGTGTTTAATTTAAAAATTAAAATAATATAGATTTAACATAAATATAAATTCAAACTAAATATGATAAGAATAAAAATAAACATGAATATGGATAGAGGAGTCATACATTGATTTTTATGTATTAAGAGATATTAAATATTTTTTATATATAAAAAATAGTTTGAAAACATTAATATCTGGGTGGATGGGATGTTATCGGGTTAAAATGATAAATGACCTAACAGGAGATAAAAAAAATAAAAAAAATACCTAATTCAAAACATGAGTTTAATTGAATTGTCATATTTCTACTGGATTGTTCTAGATTAATTAAATTCTAGAGTTTTCTACACACTTCTATCCCGCACGGTCACAAACACCAACTTCAAAGTCATCAAAGTTTCAATCTGTCAAGATTCGACCCCTAAGGCTATTGTTAGAGGGTTTTATTTTCTAAATCCTTCCCATAAAAAATAGATGTATGAATAGAAGTAGAAATAACCCAGGACATGTTAAACTAGTGCAATGAGTGGAAATTCATAGGTTTGAATCCCAAACTCAAAATGCGTTTTTTTTTTTTTTTTATATAAAAAGAACAAACTCAAATTTAGCTTATTTTATTAAATTTTGAGCTACACAAGCTTTCTAAAAATTCTTAACATGTTGATTATACTGTAAAAATTCATATCTAAATCCTCCAAAGTGAAAGTTTCAAAATTCAAACAGAAGATCTCCGGACTTCTTGTAAAATTAATTTAGGTCAAGTAACACCTTCAATAGTTAAAGATTATGCAATTTTGCACCACATTTATACGATAAATTGGATAAATCTAAATTTGGAAGTTGAACTTACTAATATTAATTACCATTTTTTTTTCTTTTTAAGAAAATGTACTATCATATTGAATTATACATTTAAATGTTAGAAACTTCAAATGTGTGTGCATTCATTAATTGTATGGTTTTGTTTTAATAAAACAGGCTTAAAGTTTGGTCCACTTAAGACATGCTAGGTAAAAGCATATATGATTTATATGATTATTTGGAATAGAGCTCTTAGGTTTATCTTATGATAAATAAGCTAGGTCCCATTTTATCTTTTAATGTATGTATCTTGCCCATTGAAAACTACTAGTAAATACAGAGAGAAAAAACCTATAAGCATTTTGAAATCTGACCGATTGGTTGACCTGAATAAGTGTTCAAGTCCGGGTCATCGATTTAATTTATGGGTCAATTCATATTAAAATATTTTTAATATAAATATATCTATATTTATTATATATATATAATAATTTAATTTAAAAAAAACATAAAAAATAAAAAATAAGAAAAATATAAGTAAAAACTAAAAAGAAAATAAAAATATTCTATTACTAATTTTTTTATTTAATTTCAGTTTTTATTTTTTAATTTTTTTAAATGGACAAGTCTTGAAAATATATCTGAATCATTCAAGATAATTCGAGTTTATCCGGATCAACCACTATTTTAATTAATAGCCTACACCAATAATATCTAAATCATGATCTGAAAGTCAAGCTAATGTGGATTTCAAAACATTAAGTGCTCTGGCTAGTTGGTGTTTTCCTCTCAAAACATAATAAATTAAATTTTATTAACATGTAAAGTTCATGATTTTGATTTTAGAAATCCATATCTAAATATAGGAGAAATTAATACTGATAGAAAGGTGATGACGACTCATACGTACATTAGTTCAGAGCTTTGATTTTTAGAAACAAATGCAAAAGTATAAAGTTAAAGTTACTATTTTTTTTTTAAATAATAATAATTATAAAAAAAATGAGCGTGGCATGCAAAAAAATTAAAAAGGGGTACAACATGAAAGCAGGCAGAGGCAGAGGCAGAGACATTAAATGGGGAGAAGCCATCCATACGTAAATGGTCACCAACACAATGAGAGAGGTCTGAGACACTGACACCAATGCATGTCCGGTCTTGGGTGCAGTCACTATACCGCGGTCCTTCCATTCTTTTTGTCTCCCTCAGGCCTCAACCTAACCCCCGTTTCTTCACCAACACCTCCTCTCTAATTTTTTAACAATTATAGTTAGTTTTGTAACACGATATTTTAACTTTTCTAGGAGTGACCAGTTTATAAAATTGGATTAACAATATTTCTTTCAGTAAAAAAGATAAGATCAAAAAGTGTGCTTCTTTTTTTTTTATATATGTATAAACAAAATTTTTATATATACATTTGCATAATATTTTTTGTTGTATTAATTTTTTTCACTTTTTGGTCTTTCCTCCTCAAATGATTATATATAATATTACCAATTATAAGCAAGAAGTATTGTATATCAAAAAACTATAATTAAATTTAGTCTTTACATAAATGAGAACACATTATATCCATGACGCTGACGTTTACGCATTGTAAGTTGTTTACTTTGAGCCTAGCAGGGGATGTTCAATTTTTCGATTCATGAAGAGGTTAAAAGTAATTTTGAATTTAACATCACTAGGTATAGAGGGAAAATACATTGGATATTAAAACCAACAAACATTGGCGTAAAATACTCAAATCTTACTAAATAAATAATGAGTTTAGCAATATATACATATCAACACTTTGTCTCTATTAAAAGGTTTGCAAACCATCAATCGATTGGCCTATCGATTAAGACAGTACTTAATAAATGTTTGAGAATTCGAGTATCTTTAACGGTCCTTGTTAAGAATAAATTTATTTTGTAGGTACCTTATCTACCTTTTTTTTTTTTTAACCAAAAAAAATCTACAAATGTACAACTAGATACTAAAGATTAGCATGTTGAAATGGAATTTTTTTTATAGTGTTTAAGTTAAGCTGTCTTAAATATAATTGTTAAAGTAATAATTCATTAATATAAACTTATAATTAATTATTGTAATAAATAAAACAAATTTTTTATTTATAAAATTGTAATAAGTGTCATCTATTATGTTAAATTACTAAAATTATAAAGATGAAATTTATATTAAGAAAGTCATTTAATCTCTTATTTTATAAATTTATAATACTTAATGTTTTACAAATTTTGCAATTGGTTGGAAGGAAGAAACAAAAGCGAGTAGCAGGTGCAGATGACAAACCTGACGGCTGCGTAGGATTCACAACCAACAGTATTTTAGGGGAAGCCTAAGGTTTAGTCACTTCTTCGAAATGAAAGGAAATAAGACGAGCCTCGTAAACCGGTCAATCAAAACGACTGTGTCGCAAGTGTTGAAAAGAGGGAGATGGAGTATGAAATATTTGTTTTTATCAGTACGGGTACTGAAGCATGGTCAGGAGCATGAGATTACGCTAATGCCCTTGGCCTCTTATTGTGAGAAGTATCAACTACTAGATGGTGGAGAGTGGAGACAACGCGAGGGTAGTGGTGACGTAAGGCAGCAGTCGACGCGCACGGTCCACGGACGTGTGCTGCAGAGGAAAAGGAGAATGATGCCATTTTTGGCAGCAGAGCCAGGCATGACCACGAAATTACGACAACACCCATTTAATGACTGGGGATTCATCATTTTGACATGGCAGATACTATAAATGAATGACAGCAGACTGTCTAGGGGGAAAATTTTAGTCACTTCCACAAACATTATGGAATAAAAAGCCAATTTAAAAAAACTAATTTATTACTAAAAAGAATGCATATTCTTTTTCTTTTTTTATATTAAATTGATATTACAAATACTTTTTCTTTATTTTTAAAATTACATTAACATCACTTGAAGTTTGAAAACAAATTACTAACTAACTCAAACTTAAAAAAAAATATTTTTTTCTTAAAATATGTTAGGGTTAGTTGAGTTCAGTACATATGATTTTAGTGTCATCAAACTAATTAAAAAAATGTTTATCATTAATAAACTTAAAATAAAATATACATCAGAATTGAAATTAATTACCATTTCTTAAATTGTATATAATTAGTAACTAACACTATAAGATAATTTGAGAGATAATTGATTCTAGTACTAATTTAAAAAAATTATTTGAGATGTCATATATTAAAACTTTAAAATAAATTTTACATTATGCATAGTTAATGCATTATTTTTTGGCTTGGTTTGGTAATGCTGTGATTTTTGGAGAGCTATTGTGCTCTCATGGCTATCTTAAAGCTGTTTAAAAAAAATTACATCAGTAATGTTTGGTAAAATAATGCAAAAACTGCTCTCAATAATTAGAAGCCGCAAATTAGTGTTTAGTAAATTTATTGTAAAGCTATTCCAAATATTTAAATTGACTATAATAACTATTGATAATAATAAAAAAATAATTAACCTATTGAATTAATTAATAAAAGAATAAATACAATTTTTTATTAAAAATTGAGATTATATTAATTTTTTAAATTTTTGAAAGCATAAGTCAGCTTAAAAACCCTAAAACAAAAACACCCTACCGTTGTTTTTATTAAACATAAAAAATTTGACTTATGCTGTAAATAAATCTACACTTTTCAAAAGAGCATTATCAAACTAAAAATTTATTATGAGATTAAATGAAAAACAACAAATCTTGCAATCATAAGTAAAGTAAGGAATTAATGTTGAAAATAAAAATCTTTGAACTGGTAGAATATTGACCAAGTCGATAAGCCTTTTGGTATCAATTAGTTGAGGGGCATATTTACCTAATTAGACATTCCATTTTAAATCATTTGACCAAATCTATTAGTAGAGTTTGAATTCTCAATCAATTTTATTTTTATTATTTTAAAGAAAAATACGGATTAATAATCTCACTCCTAGTAGTTCTAGTGCATATTGAAGGTAATTTTATTTTTCTCAGTTTACAGCTAATAGGCCAAAGGTTGTTTGATATAAAAAGAAACTCAGCCCACTCACCCTCAACATTTCATGCTTAGACTGCACTGTTTCTACGATTAAAGAAAATCTCACAGAATCTCAAATCTGGTTTTCGCCATTCTTGCTTTCTTTCTTTCTTCTTCTTCAACATTGCACACAACACAAAACCGAGAGATTTGCCGACGATTTCAACGGACGCATATATTTCTCTAACATCGAATCGTATTCTTTGAGAGCCGCGCGCGATCAAATCCGCCATGGACATTCCTTTCAATTCAGCCTTGGAATGTTGATTTTCTTCCCCTGCAGAACGTGACAGTACAAAGGTTTGGAACGACGGTTCTAGTTCGAAAATCGCATCTGGTATTCCATGGTTTCCAAAGCATTTCCATTTCGGTTTCATTCCGAAAATTGCTATCTAAATTTTCTCTGATTATTCTGAGAGACGTGTTTAATTAATGGTTTCATTTTATTTATTTTAATTATTTAGTCGGTATAACGAAGCTTCACCGAATCAACCATACATTTATCTCAGCGATCTCTCATTTCCATGCCTTTATTATATTTAATATTTATCGTTAATCTCGAAATTTTACTTTTTGTTTGGTAATGGAAGTAGTATATCAGATTACTCTTTTAATTTTCGATTTTTTTTTTATTAAGAGAGAGATCGGAAATCGGAAAAAATGTCCTCATCAAATACTCCGTGCGCTGCGTGCAAGTCTCGGAGGCAAAAGTGCACGCAAGATTGCGTGTTCGCACCTTATTTTCCACCGGACAACCTTAAGAGGTTCAATGATGTTCACAAGGTATTCGGGGCAAGTAATGTGGCCAAGCTTCTCAACGAGTTGAACGCCTCTCAAAGAGATGACGCCGTTAAGTCCTTAGCTTATGAAGCAGAGCATAGACTTCGGGACCCAGTTTATGGCTGTGTTGGTCTCATCTCTATCCTTCAACACAATCTGAAGCAGATGCAGTTGGAACTCAATCACGCAAAGAAAGAGCTAGCAACTTATATCGGACCTCAGGCGATGCTTCCTAATTTACAACCACCAGGTATGATGCAGCCGCAACATTACCCGAGGATTAATCCTTCTTCGTCGGTTTATCAGTACAATAATATACCGCCGCCAATGATGGGGATTCCGACGAGTGGTGGTGTTCCACATGGTGGGCAATTGGTGATTCGTGATCCGCAACAGCAACAGCAGCAGATTATTGAGGCTCAGCAATTGGCTGCGGCTGTGGCGGCGAGAGAGCAACAGGAGTTATGTAGAACTAATTACGAGCAACAACAGCAACACCAACATCACCGGCAAGAGCTTTTGAGGTTTAATAATAGTGGGTTCGAGGTGGGTTCGATTTCGGGTGGTGGTTTTACTCAGATGTCCGGTGCCGCTGCTGCTGAGGTGTCGCCGTCTTTGGCTTTAGGCTCCTTTGATAATCTTTACCAGATGCAACACCAAGCAGCAGAGCATCATTCTGACCACCATCAGCTTCAGGAACAGTTGCTTTTTATACCGGAGCAACATCAACCAACAAACCCAGCAGCTATAGCAGCAGAAGTCAGAAAGCGAGGAGGGTAGTAGGTTTGGACCGTCTTGTTGATTTAGATGTTTTTTAAGCTCTTGCGCCTTCCCGCTTTTTGGTTACACAGTTTTTCATCCTAGGTATGCTTTCTGTCTCTTCCTTTTTTGGATTTGTGGTTTCTGTTTTGTGTCTGCAATTTGGTCAAGGTTTACCTTTTTCTTGATTAAAAGCGTCCTCTCCTCCTGTTCGCATGGATATTTCTATTGTGCTTGATGCTTTACATTTATTATTAGTACTTTTATTTAATGTGTATGACTTGCTTGTTGTTTCACAACTGGGGAAATCTGGAAAGCGATTGTAATTAGTCTGGTGGGTTTATGAAGAGAATTGTCATGTCTTTACAGCTAGGGATGTCACTTCCATCAGTTATAGGTAGGTAGAAAAGCTATCAGAACTAGCATCCTTAGAATTACCTGCATCTACTTCATTGGCCCTTTTCATTATTAAATTTTCCATCAAGTCTTAGCTGAATAACAAGATGGTCTGCAATTTAGTTGGTATGAAAGACAAAAATTTAGAAAGAAATGTTATTTGGAGTTTTTATTAAAAATAAATAAAAAATGTGCCTTTTGAAGCATAGCCCCCAGACAAAAATGAGGTAGCTGAAGGGTTTTATGGCAATTTGGCATCCATCTATTCAGGACCTTGACTTTGTACTCAGATTTGCGCACTCCTCCATTCTTCGTTTCTCTGAAGAGAACATTAATGATTAACCTCATCCTGATCTTGTTTCAGCCCCACCTAAAGTTATTTCATCATCTGAAAGAGAATGGAAGGAAATTGACATACTTTTAGAACGTATATATTATAAAATATTATAAGACATGTCCCACCTTTTATTGTTGGTTCAATTTGTTTTGTCAGCTTGTGCAGCATCTCACGTAAGTCACAATCATAATCTGGACCTGTTTTGGATGTTTGCAATTTTGCTTGTTGGATTAAGTTAAATTGAACAATAATTGATAATACCACTGTTTTTCCTAAATGTTTGTTGTCTCTTCTTCCATCCATGTCTTGTACAAAAGAAAAGGCTCTGTCACTAGAAAGATGATACCAGCTATAGCTTATTTCAAACGGGATTGGGAAATAGAAATGTATGAGTGCCCTAGAACAGAGATGCATGTGTATACCTAATGTCTTTCATCATTTTATGCGTTTCATATCTAGTATTGTTGAAATCCTTTATATTGGAATTGCAGTTTTTGTGACATTTACACAGATGGGTGGCTGGTGTCTCCTAATACCTTCCTTCATTCCTCCCACTTCTGCAGTTCTTTCCCAAGAAACAAATGAAGAGAGAGAGAGGGAGAGAGAGAGAGAGAGAGAGGTATTAGTAGAAGAGATCTGAGATATGCATTGTTTTTTGAGTATGAGGAAAACTTTCAAGTGAGTGACTTTGGAGTACAGCTTCTCTTCCTTCTTTCATTTTTTTCTTTTCTGCAGCGGCTATGGTTCATCCGTTTTGTTCAATTTTCTTTCAAGACAACAAAGGAAGTATGGAAGTTATAGTCTAGAAAACTTTGAAACCGCAGGTTCACCATAATCTCTTTAGCTTTGTTTTTCATATTTTTAAGTGTGATTATTTTATGAGTACTCTTAGATAATTTGTTAAAATAATACTTTTGAAAACTTTCTTGGAGTACTAAATTAGTTGTAGCTTGAAAAAGACTCTAACAACACACATTAAAGGAACATTTACTTCTATTTCACAGAAGAAGAAATTGTTCATGCATGCACCCATTGTTTTTTGAATTGTACTCCACTTTCCATCCGTGGCATTGAGTTTCAAAATCATAGTTAATTGTGTTTCCCTATTAACATACCTGGTATTCTTTTACGATCAATTTGCTGGCTGCTGGGAGTTTACAATGCCACTAGTACGCATTGCACAAGTCAAAAAATTTCACACAAATCAATAATGAACTCCTCATCATAAATACTTATTTTAAAGGATATTAAAAAAATAATTTTTCTAATTAGTGTACACTTGTTAAAGTGATAAATATAATAATTTTGTATTGTTAATTTAGTAGTTGATCATGATTTCAGTAAAACTTAATAAATAATTTTTAACTTTTGAAATATTTCAAATTTCAAAATTTATATTTATTATACATTATCAAATATCTTTAAATACTAATTTCAAAAATCCTTACAAGAATACATATTTTGTAACTAAATTGTACATACCTTTTGCATATAAACTTCTATTACTGACTTCTTCTTTTTTCTTCTGAGTAAAACTCATGTATTGCGTGTTTGATACATATTAGTCAAAGGTGATGATGAATGGTAGGTACAACAGATTTAGAGCTCCCTTAAAAAAAATGAAAACTAAAAAGTTACTACTTGTTTAACCTATTTGCCTGTCTGCAGGTTTGGAATAAAAACCGAAGAAAATTAGTTAAAAAACAAAGAATATTGGGCAGGGCAACATGGCACGCATAAAAAATTGTACGACATTTCCGGTCTTACCAGAATGCCTTGTCCAGCTTATTGAGACAAGTGTCATAGTCGTATATGGTGGTGTTGAGTGGAGATAACGCGGGGGAATAGTGGGTAGTGGTGATACTGACACCTATTTAATGACTCGGGATTCATCATTTTGACATGGCAGAGTAGCGGATGTTGCAAATGAATGCACACACAGATTGTCTATTCACGAAACAAAATTAAGACAAACACAACTTCGATTTTAGTATGAAAGTTTTATTTCCATAAACATTAGATTACGATTAAAGGTCGACATGGATGACATTTATATAGTATTGGCAACGTGCGTGTCTTTTTCTTATATTTTATATTTTCCTAATTATTATAATTTTTATTAATTATTTTTTTAATTGGGCATAATTTTTATTATCATATTTTTAATTTAGATTTCATTCATAATTAAACTTACAATCTCAGTTGCTAACACCCCTAGCCGCTCCTTCCTTGACCATGGTACCTTCTGCCCAGCAACCATGACTAAGAGAAGCAAGAAGGCTGGTATCGTTGGGAAATATGTTCCAACAAATGAACAGCAAAAAACTGTCCTAAAATCTGGCAAGTATATCAGGGAAGAGATTGACAAAACTAAGAAGGATGAATGGTCAAGATTTAAACAGATGGATCCTTGTATCAGTGGGCGTGGTGCGGAACCTGTATATCGTGACAAGAGAAAAGGAGAGCGAATATCAAAAGATGAACACTTGAAGTCAGAAAAAAAAGGTTGAAGAAAAGCCAAAGGAGAAGAAGTTGGAATGGGCCAAGGGCTTGGCTCAACAAATAACCGGAGCCAGTTCTGCCGAACTTGGGGGATAATGAGAAGATGAAGGAATCGGGGTTTGTTATTCCTCAGGAGATTCCCGATCATAGCTGGTTGAAAAGAGGATTAGATGCTGCACCAAATCGATATGTTATAAGGCCAGGACGTCATTGGGACGGTGTTGATAGCAGTACTGGATTTGAGAAGGAATCCTTTACAAGAACGAACGAGAAGGAAGCTCGTTTTTGGTCAGTGTCTGATATGTGACTCAAGGATTTGAAAAGTAGATGATGATGATGATGAAGATGAGCAGCAATGCTTGTTGTAACGGATTTTAGGTTTTTGCTGGGTTCTGACTTCTCATGTTAAGAGATATGGCGAGAGGATGCTAGTATTCCAACATCTCTTGGTCCCATCTGTAACCTTTCCCTATAGCTCTTCTTTCTTCTTAGGGCACCACTATGCGCATTTGCCCCTCTATAATTAATATATCAGCTTTTTTATTTTTTTTATTTTTCTAAATTTTGATTTATTTGCCAGATAAAGGTTCAATGATGTTCAGAAGGTATTCGGCGTAAGTAATGTGGCCTAGCTTCTCAACGAGTTGAACGCCTATCAAAGAGGCGACGCCGTTGAGTCCTTGGTTTATGAAGCAAGCTATAGCCTTCGGAACCCTGTTTATGGCTGTGCTCGTCGCATCTCTAGCCTTCAACACTATCTGAAATAGATTCAACAACGCACAGAAAGAGCTTGCCACGTATATTGGACCTCAACACCACCGGTTTTATCATTCTTCGTCGGTTTATCAGTACAAAAATATGCCGCCACCAATGATGGGGATTCTGACTGGTAGTGGTGTTCCACATGGTGGGCAATTGGTGATTCGTGATCCGCAACAGCACCAGCAAGAGCTCTTGAGGTTTAATAATAGTGGGTTCGAGGTGGGTTTGGTTTCGGGTGCTGGGTTTACTCAGATGTCTGGTGCCGCTGCAGCTGTGGTGTCGTCGTCGTTGGCTTTTGGCTGCTTTGATAATCTACACCAGATGCACCCCAAGCGGCAGAGCATCATTCTCATCCCCATCTGCTTGAGCTTCAGGAACAGTTCTGAATTCTTTTTAGTGCTATACATCATGACTAGTGTGCAAATAACACGAGAAAATCCTAGAGTTCATTTTGCTCCATTCATTTTTAATGTAATCAAGAAAGGTAGAACATAAAAATATTTCGTTTTTCTAACTAACAACGGGTTATTGGCTTAATGTATTTGTTTTTAGGCATCATGAATTGTGATATGGACCCATAGAACACAATATATCATTCAAAACGTAATGGCCTGGAAAGCCTAGAGTTCAGCTAACCTGTTACATGTCTACTATGTAATATTACAAACAAATCCCTAATCCGAATCAGATGATATTTGATGGGAATCTAACGCCACAACCATTTTAGACAACATCTCTCCCATTTCTTCCAATTCATCTTTCTCAAAACCCCAACTCCTAAGCAATTGGGCTCCAGGTGCCCCTCGCTGAATTCCTAACCCATGAAGGTTTCTCAATCTACTCTGCAAAAGAGGCAAGACAGCACTGCTGGAACGTAGTCTGGCTGCCATGGGGATAGAATGGACATCAAGTGATCCCCTGGATGAAGACTCGGATATTGGGCTGCCAACGAGTTCACCTTGCTGGCCAACAAGGTTGCTAAAGATTGATGGAAAAGTCAAGGGGATTGGAAGGGGACAGAGAGAAACTGCGAGATGAAAGAACACTGGCCTTGTATCTATATGTTGGAAAGCAGCATGAACCAAATCCCTTACTTGAGAAACTGACGCCCGATGTCCTTCTGCTGAAGCAAAAAAATTAAGAACAAATAATATCTTAAGAAGATGTCATGGTCAAGCAGAAGGAAAAGTAAACACTTAAAAGGAAACCAAAATTTACTTAATCATTTCTATAGGCCTATATTCCACATTTAGCATCACTCTTTTCAGCGAAGTTATTACATATAGAGAATTTATTATCAGGTGAATTTCAAAGACACGGGCCAACAGGCAGCAATTCAAAATAATGTGTTTCTTCTATTGGTTATGTGCATAGAAACTATCCTTCTGAAAGAATATTTAACACAATCTAGTGTCCTGATAGGCTGAATACCTGATAGTGCTCCAAGGACGGTCATGAATTCCACAGCCTGCAAGTCTTCTACATTCTCTGCTACATCTGGTGTTAATGGAAGCAAATTCTCCAACAAAGTCATCTCATTCTGTTTTCCTGGATTTTTCACAACACCTCAAAGTTAATAAAAGACATTTTCCACAAGTAGGCCTGAGAAAGTAACTCCTATAAATACCTGATAAAGAAGGTGCAGGCATTGCAACATCCAGAATTTGCACCATATTCTGCCTAGCTTGCCCTGCTAACATTTGTACAACCTCATTAACATCCATAGCCCCAGAAACGTAACTAGAACTTGCAGTAGGCCCAACTGGTTCCATTCGGAATGGAAGACTTATGGAGAGTAGTGCAGCAGCATAAACTGCACTGCAGTGGTAAGGCTTTTCATCCACAATATTGAGGAACCTGGAAGCTTTACCTATATAATCACATGGAAATTGAAACTTAGTCCTGAAAAATATTAAAGAGAGAGGTGGTCAATAACAGAAGAAATATATGAAGTCAGAGGTTATGTTGAGTGAACGTGTGTGTATATAGTTCCAAGCCACAAGAATATAGATAGCCTATATTCATCCATGTCAACATCAAGTTATTTCACATTTGGCAAAAATTAGTAGGCAGTGTCATCTGCATACCACTCACTTCAAGATGATTAACCCCATCTGAGTAAAGCGAAAAGACCAGAACCTAGGGGAAAGAAAATATTAAAATTTTGACTTGGTAATACAGCGGCATATGGAAAGTTGTTGTGAGCACCTCATATTACTTTAAGGAAGGAAAGAATCATTTAAGATAATAAGTCTCACGAGATAATGTTGCTTACTTCCACTTAAGCGAGGTAGACCAGTAGGCACAATAAGTTTACAGTAGGGTGATAGTCTTGAAAATGATACTGCATCATGAAGATCCCTGGAGACTGCCTGCTTCCGGCTTTCAGGGTTTATGTCTGGAGTAGGACCTCGGACAGAAAAGAGTAAGATAGGAGTATTTGTATATTCATCTGCAATATTCTCAAGAAAATCAGCAGCTACAGAAGAGAAACCTCCAGAGTCGTCCATTGAAACCCCTGCAGTAGTTACTAGAAAACCCATAAAGTTTTTGAAGAGGCAGAAAAACATTGGCTCTGCTTGTGGCTGATATTTGATCAGTGCAATTTTCAATTCAAAGGTTACATTATCTTTAGTGGCAAACAGTTTATACTGTTTCAGATGCTTTTTCAACCTTTTCTTTTCATTATTTTAGTTTTCCCCAACAGAATTACTAAATATAAACCTGAATATCGTCACAATCTTCTACAAAAAAGCGAAGCCTCTCACTAATCTCTTCTCCTTGCGAAGTCCAAGAAAAGGCATCCCATCCAATTCCATAATTGTCAAAATCTTGAACGCCCATCCATACACCACTTAATTCATATAAACTTTTGGGATGATAGTGCACTTTTGAGAAGTCTGTCCAAAACTGGACACCATTTTCTAGACTTTCAACTATATCCTTATCCAGAAATTCTCTTTTTGAACCATCATTTCTACTATTGACACCATTGGCCATAGTCAAATTCTCTTGCTCTTCCACACACAAACTTTTTAAGAACAAATTTTTCTTATAAGGCTCAGAGGCATGGGTAGAAACATTCCCTGTCCTGCAGAGTGGTCTATATGTCAGTTAAGCACATTTAGGCATTTACAAGGTGATGAGTCATGAAAAAGAAATAGGTTACTTTCATTTCCATAAACTTAGGGCAGGAGGCAGAACATAATTGGGACAGTTTAAAAGGTTCAAAATGTTGACATTAATTGATAGGTAAAGAGAAAATTAGTGGTTTTGCGTGTTTGATAACAAGATTACAGTGTTTTCTTCTTAGGCATGTTTCTTTAATACAGATATACTTCCAGTACTACAGATCACTCTTCCTTACTTCAGAAGTTTGATGCAAATATAAAAATCAATTATCTCCAACAGTGCAACATATGCAGCAACCAACAAATTGCTCTGTTGATACGTTTTAAATAAAGCCACAAATCGACCGTGAGCTCACTAATTGCTCAGAGAAGGAAGATTCATATGGAGCAACTCAGAGTTATTCAAATTAGTTCACCTTTTTTCCTCAACCTTGAACATTTCTTCTCCTTCTCATTCTCTGACCTTTATCCAAAAACTTTTCCAGCAGAAATTAAAACCAGTAATATACAAAATCATTAACAAATTTGATCTCGTATAGCAACAAGCAGTGCTAGGGTGGAATTATGAATAGTCATAAGAAATGCCTTATTGAAGGCCAGTGAATGTAGGCATTCTGTCTTAATAAGAGAGTGGAAAATTGATAACAAAGTCATCATGTCAGAGTATCAATTCAAGAACCAAAAATTTCAAGTAAATAAAACCCCGAAAGAAAACCTATGCAGATTGTAACAAACAGTTGGAATTACTAACATAAACAATTGGACTAAAAACTCTCACCATGTAGTAGCATATGATGGTACAGGAGCAACCTCATTATACAATGTACCATGTGAACTTATAGATCCAAGGGATCCTGCGATGTTAAAACATCAGATGAATAAAGTGATGCTGGAAAAACCAAAAAAATTGATATTTGCATTACAGTAAGGGAATAAAAGACACATTTACAATAAATCTTATGCTTAGGTGCTGACATATTGGCAAGGAGCTATCAGTTCCATGAGATCATTAAAAGGTAAGTAAGATACAGTCTAATATAGAGCATAGGAAGCATGTTCATGGATGTCAAAACTTGCATCCAGTTAAAGCACCATTCTGGATTCTATCATAAGCAAGATATTGTTCTCTTCAGATATTTACAGTCACAAGTCCTGTTACACCACATAAATCTTTTTCTTTATGTGGGAATCACATTCAAAGTGAAAATTTTAAATATTTCATCAGTGATAATTCATATTTTTGCAAGAAACTATGTACCATGAACTGCCACATAAATAACTCTATTATTGTTCAATTTCTTCTGCCTCTTTCTTTTAAATATAACCCAAGGTCTTTTCTTATTGATCTTCACTATCCATTTGATTCAAATGTTTAGTGTATTTATGTTTAAATTGTGACAATAAATCGCCTTCTGATTTTTGCAATATCTTCATTTTCTTAATTTCCAGTCGAATTCCCGGCCATTCTCCAAATGACATGACACTGACAACAAACTTCCAAGAGATTTCATGAAAAAACTATCAATCTTCTGATCACACTGTGGACAGTGGGTTGGCTTATTGCATTTGTTTTCACAATTCAATCCTATCTAGGACTATGTTATGCAATAATCCCTTTGCAACTACATCATTCCTTACCACTTCCACCCTTGGAATTCTTAGTCTCTGTCTTATTCTTGTTGATTCTCCTACTTTAATTTCCTCACTCTTCCATATTGGGGTATTGCATCTTTACATTGTGTGTTATCAAATAATCTTAAATGCTTTCTTTTTCTTTTTTTCTCAATTTGTTTTCTGTGTTTCCTGGTCCACAATATGTTTAGACAGTATTAACTAAAGAATGTTACCAAAAGTTCAGCATCAACTAAACAAGAATGATGCAACGAGATAACAGGATAAAGACACAGAGTATAGACATTCTTATTGAAAGATAGATTTAGTATAAGTACCTTGCAAGTTAAGTGAAACCAGGCGAGGAGTATATGTAGTGATGCCCTGCACATGTTACAATATGTAAGCAAAGCATCTCTGCTATAGCTAATTCAAGAAGTCATTAAAGTTTCCACAAGTTTGTAACAAAATTCTAGTATAGCATAATCTTAAGGAAATTTACTTCTCTAGATTATGGAAAATATCACTATCACTATAAATCATAGTTACCAGGATCTGGGACGTGGTACGGGAACAGGTACGGGTTACGCTACCTAGCTAAAATCATGGTATGATAGGGTTAGACTTAGTTGGTTCACTATTTCGAATGTGGTACGCTTAAAATACTTATTTGGGCCACTTTACCATATTTTGGTGTTAAACTTCACATTAAATTATACTAAATGAATAGAATACATAATATTTAATTTATGGTATAAGAAATATAATAGCCTACTAATTATATAAATACATACATATGTAAAGAAAATAAATAATAATTGACATAGGCTAAAATTGTGATCATACTTTCCCATTTTCTTGGTGAAAAATCTTAAAATTTTGGGTAGCTAGTTTTTAATGACCTGGATAGCGAATAACAATGATCCTAGTATACAAAACAACCATGATCCCGGAACGAAATTCCAAAACGCGGAACACAAGGGGGTCAAGAGATCCTGGTAACTATGCTATAAATAGTAAAGACCAAACAACTTCTTTGGTAGGAAAAATTAATTAGAGTAATAAACTAATGGAAGAGACCTTCGTATAATTAGGTGTAAGAATTCCATATATGCATGTGATTTCAATAAAATAAATGTAGTATCGAAATGTAGGTTCATTACTGCTTTAAAGAGGTGAACCATAACCAATAAAATGCCACTTCTTTATATAGATGGAAGAAACAAGAAAGTGCCCCACTGAATCTTGTGCTAAATATCTATAACCCACTTCAACTGTTCGACAGAAAAAAGAGAACCATTAAAATTGCCAAGCTTTCTTCTTTAATGAGTTACGGCCATCTGCACTGATTTCTATTTTCATATCTTTTCTCAATTTGCACCTGTTGCGTCTCACCAGTACGGTAAAGCACATCCATATTAAGATCCTGATTCTTGAAGGCTGGATCACTGTTGGGGTCAGCAACCAATCAAAGCAACTCATCCTTCAGCATGAACACAAAGATTAAAACCTCAGAACCAAGTATATAAATAGTAATAGATAAAAGCAAGTGCATATCTTTTAGTTACTGATGCAATAATTAAGCCTAAACAGCACAGAGAGCACAATATTAGATAAAATCAACTTGATCTAAATAGAAATTTGAACATTCAGTCTGAATCTACTCCATAGAGGCATACACCAAAGAGCAAGGATATAAGAAAAAGAAGTTAGATCAGGCTAGAAACAATGCTTCTCTACTTATAGCTCCTCTTTGGATTTTAAAAATACATTCCCTTCAGAAAAGGACAATTCTAAAATGTTTCTACATAACAGAAAGAAAGAAGAATGTCTACAAAAATGTGAAGAAAACATTCTGGATCAATTTCCACTACAGACTATGCAACAGCCTCAAATGCATACCCTCCAAACAAACGTTAGACAAGAGTTCTTTTAACCAATACCTAAAGCAACAAAAGTGTTTTCAAGTCAAGATAAGTTTGCCAAAAATCCTAGAAAGTTGATATGGGAGAAGCAACATAGAAGACCACCTCAATTTTTCTCTCCAGAAAAATCATAATATTCAGATCTCATAAACCCAATAATTTGACAAAATGGATTAGCTTTTGTTAGCTTCTATGACTAACAGTACCCGAAAAAAAAAACTAGAACTTACTAACAACTAACAGTTGTTCAAACTGACCAAACAAGAGTCGAAACATATACCTGTAGAGTGTAGACACAACAATTTTGGATTTTTTTAATAGCAAAGTTGCAAACCTACATAGTACACTCACATACTTATACCTTGGTTTTGGACGAAAATAACAAACAAAGCTATCCAAAACTGAGGCAATTCTATATACCTAGAGAACACTGATTTTCTCACGAAATATTACCAGATATTTAGAGAACACGAAGTGGAAAACACAAAAAAGACAAACAGTAATGAACAGAAAGAACATGAGGAGAGTGCATATTCCAACCTGGAAGTTCCAGAAGTGAGACCCAATGAAATTCGCAAAACCTCCGACTTGGATAGTCACTATTTCTTTCATACTTCCTGTCACACACCAAAAATAAAAAATAGAATGCTTCACGTAATTTATTTCAATCAGTTCCGCAGTCATCATGAGCAAAGCCACTTACCTAAAAGTTAACTAGGGGCATTCGTCTCCTTCCTTCTAAGATTTAGGAGGCGGCGTGGTAGAGAAGCTTACTGGGAGTGATGGCGGTGAATACTCCGTTCGAATTTTTCCCGGCATGACGGCATCGTCGCTGACCGACTCTGGAAATTATTGAATTAAGGATGGGACTGACCCAACCAGCAAAACAATTACGCCATAAGATTTAGGGCCTGGTTTCATGGATTTAGGCCCAACCCAACCTCATTCTTGACTGGTTTCCGGCACTGGTGCTAGTGGGGAACATGTGCCAATCACATTCTTAACAAGTTATTCTATCAATTATTTTTGATGCAAATCAATTTTATCTCTTCAAATTTAAAATCTTCCAATCAAATTTTGTTTGTTTTTTCATTTGTATATTATAAATTATAAATTAATCATAGTTGACATAAAATAATAACGTATATGTTATTTTATGTCTTATAAAACTTTTTATTCAATTTATAGTAAATTATGTATATTATGTTAATTTATATAAAAAATGAGAATGATAGAATATAATTTTATTAAAAAATTATAAATCTTAAAATTAAAATTAATCAAAAATATTTTTAAAGGGTTAAATTAAATCTGTTAATAAAAATCTAATCTCCTAATTCATACTCATAATTTTATTTTTTTTCGGGTACAATGGCGCCAAAGCCCAAAGGAACAGAAACAAAATTCATACTTATATTTTACTTAGCCAATATTATGAGTTTTTATAAAGAAATGAAACTTGAGAATTTATACGATAATGACAGGCTAACAAATTTTGATTCTTGAAAACGACGGATCTGAGGGCGTTTGATTGATTTGTTGTTTAATGTTTGTGGTTGCAACTGACAATGTTATCCTTTTTATTTCTTTCTAATTTAGATGCTTTGATTAATCGGATTTGAACATATGTGCTTCGATTATTTCAGCGTTTCATTTGTCTCGTTTCTACTTTCTAATTTGTATGCTAACAGTACTCTGTTCTATAGTTTTATACATTACCTTCCTACCCAAAAAAATTATGGCTCATACACATACTACGTTTTTTGATAGTTGAGACAATTTAAATATGGGTTTTACACAAGTAAGATTGCAAGAGAAGCAATTTAGATGTTTGGACATGAATAGTTGCAAAACTTAGAAAACCTACTATTAGATTAGTTTCTGTATAATGAGGTCTAAACTATAAAGGTAGAAAGAATTAAATATGCATTCTTCATCACCATTAAAAGCAATAGATATCTAATTGTAATTTTGATTCTACAATATCACAATTTCAGACAGGAGCACAGGCATTATGAAGTATGTTAAGCACTGACAGACAAGAAAAAGGCAAAGCACTAGGCAATAGATAGATAGTCTCACTCATACTGGTACCTACAATTTTATAATGGTCACAGCTTACAACAAAATCCTCTTCAAAATAGAAGGAAAGAAGACTTGTCTGATCTGCAAAATCTTATCACCTCTCCCCAAAGCAGATCTCAAAATAAAAAGAACATCAATTGATCCATCTATATGTCAGTTGTGAGTTGTATTACTTTTATGTTGCCAAATTCTGGGTCCTCTAGCATTTTTGTATCCGCAAAATTCCTGATGCTTTCAGTTATGACTCACTATACATTAACTTCTAGCTGGGGAAGCCCACCCCTCCAACTGTGACCATCTGATTTCTCATCTTCTTCAGCATCCATGCTGGTTCCTCCACTGCTGGAGTGACCTTTAGCAGAGCCTTCTACAAGGAAGGGGCCTTGAGGAGAGCCAGACTGTGGTGGGTTAGATCTGTCTCCACATTGATCTTGGGTCATCCATAAGCCATTTGATGGAACAACTGTAGAAGCTGGAAGTCTTCTAACATGAAGTCTGTATTTCTGTGTGTGTAAAGGCAAAAGATTTTACATGAATCATTCAGAACCAGGAAAAGAAAAATAATGGCAAAAGGAGTTTTAATCAAACAATTACTTGCAAATGGCTTTTCACTTCATCATTTGTAAGGCCTTCCACCTGCATGAGATCTCTAATCTGTTTGGGGGTGGCCACTGCAAAAAGAAATAAACCTATTAGATACAATACACCCAAAACACCACATATAAATTAGGGTGAATCATTTCCAAGTCTAAAAAGATGAATAAGCCACTTTTCCTAGAATCTTATCGGAAGGCAGGAGGAGGAGGACTATGGTGTTAGGCTGTTCACCAAGTTTTCTTTTTCTTTTTTCCCCACCCATTTCTCACATCAGCGCATGGAAACAAACTCTCACAACTTTAAGGATGCAAACACTGCACACTTCACCCTTTTTTATACTTTACGAATCCCCGAGCAAAACAAACAAATTACCATTATATAAAGATTAATAATCAAAGGTTGATTCTTTCTCATTGAAATTTTTTATTTTGGGTTATTTTCTTTTTCTTCCATCACAATCATTGGATAAAACAAAAATCAACTACTTCAAAATTTTCCCAAACCCAACTTTAAAATAAGATGTAAAATCTACCTTGTGCCCCTCCAAGTTTTTGAAGCGAATCAACAAAACGCCGATGCAGCTCTGGCGACCAGCATCGCCTTTGCTTTCTTGAAGTTTGTTGCAGCTGCTGCTGTTGTTGTTGGCCCTGAACTTTAATTGGGTCTGTAAGCAAAGATGAACCAGAACTACCTCTGCTACTGCTTTTGGATTCGGACACTGGAGTCATAAGCGAAAGGCTAGGAACTTGTGAAACCTCCTTATCCTCCTTCATCACCATCTTTGAGAAACCTGAATTGCCCCTGAATGGAAGGAATGCTCCTCCGTTATTTTTTTGATTCCATGGTTGATTTGGGTTCTCAGGCACAGAACCATCGTCTTCTTCACTTCTCTGGTAACAAAAAACACAAGTTAAAAAATCTCAATTCCATAAAATCCCAACAAAAATATTATTAGTGTGCAAAAATTTCATCTTTCATATAAGAAATTACCAATTTGTTGTTAGTGCTCCAGAGCTGAGCAGAGCTCATCCAATTCTTCTTGTCACTGCAATCTTCTCCCATATATAACCCGTAATCTTCTCTGGAATTTTTCTTTAGTGGCATGAATTCTTCAATCACAGGCAGATCATGCATTTTCGTACACTGCACAATCTCCTCCTTCAACCTCAGTATAGCTGCAAGAGCAAATCGAACCAAAAAAAAATATATATATAATAATTATAAAAAATTAAAAAATCTATTTAAGTATCAGACAATTGGAAAGAGAACCCACCGTCATATATGAGAAGCATACAAAGAGGAAGCTCCCGTTTAAAAGCATCGATCTTTCTCATTTCATCTTCCAATCTTTTCACAAAATCATCAAGTTTTGACATCCTCTCAGAAACGTCTCTGATCTTCGAAACTTCACCAAGAAATTCGGAAATGGTTTTTGGGACAAAAGCCAAACTCAAATCCAAGCTCAGCTCCATTTTTTTCAATCTTCTTCTCTCTTCAAAGGTTTTATCTTTTCACGTTTTTCAAGTACCGTAACTGAGACCCAGATAGGCTGATAACGAAGACTGAAGAAGGGTGTAGAGATTCATCATGATTTATATAAGAGGAAAGTTCAGATTCAGGACAGAAAGATTCGATTCTCGCAATCGGGTCGTCGCGTCTTTGTCCCACTCGGTAACTCAACCCAACTCGTAGTCCCCAACTCACTAACACTTTTTCCTTTCTCTTCCCAATACTTTGTTGTGTTTTAGGGAATCTTTGTATTCCGTACTTAACGCGGCGAAATGGAAATTATCTTACATTTTGTTTTGCTTTATGTGGTCGGTTTCAACCTTTCAAGTCTCGACTATTTCTTTTTCTTTTCTATTTTTTTAATAAAATATGTACTAATTTTTTAAGAAGATTCTTTACAAGTTTTTATTATTATTATTTTTTTATTTATACAAGATTCCTTATAAGTTGGCTGTAAGGATTCATAGCGAGCCGACGTTGAACCAGTTAATTTGATGACTTTGGGGATCATAGGGTAATTTAGTTTACTTAATTTTTCGTTATTTATGATAGTCACACTTATAAAATAACAAGAATAAAATAATATGCACAATCTATAATTGTGAAAAATATTGATTATCTCAAACTTCTCATGGTCGGCCAGTTGCATTGTGGTTAAAATGGAAATTAAGAGTGAAATATGTAGGGCATGTTGGGCGTACGAGAGTTTTTTCTTTTTGGTGAGAAACGGGCCCAAAGGCCCAATAACAAAGCAAAATAACAGTCTATAATTATTATATTTCATTAATTTCATCTAAAAAATAAAAATAATTTTCTTTGTCAATTTTGTCTTAAACTTTTCAAAATATTTGTAATGTGTTCCTCTGGATCTATATTCATATTTTAGACCAAAAATACTAATATGACTTAAAATATTTTATGAAATACTACATTTTATGAGTTATAAAAAAAAATATAGACAATTATTCCTTCATTATTATTTTTTGTCAATTTCATTCTTAAATTCAATATTTTATCAATAGCATCATAAAAAAAAATATATATATATATATATATTTTGTCAATCCATCCCCAAACTATTGTTTAATTTTTTATAATTTCATTTTAAAATCATTTTGAGCTCTCATTTTGTTTTTATTTCTATCTCTAATCGGAAGAGATGATAAAAATAATAGTGAGAGAGCGAGATAAGGAAAAAAAAATTACTTCTTTTGCAATCTCAGTATATATGTGACCAAAATTATATTTGAAGTTATGTTAATAATTTTTTATCCAAAATGTCAACTGTGCTAATTTGAGAAATACATTGAAAATATATATATATATATATTTTTGTCAATCCATCCTAAAACTATTATTTATTTTTTTACTAACCCGAAGAGATAATGAAAATAATAGTGAGAGAGCATATATGAGATAAGAAAAAAAGAAATACTTCTTTTGCAGTCTCACTATATATGTGACCAAAATTATATTTTAAGTCATTTTAATAATTTTTTATCCAAAATGTTAACTGTGCTAATTTTGAGAAATACATTGAAAATGTATTGGAAGTTTTAGGATGAAATTAATGGAAAAAATGTGTTTTAGTCTTAAGATGGAATTGAAAAAAATTTAGCAAGAAAAAATAAAAAAATAAAACTTGACGTTGATGATGACCCACGTGGTCCTTGTGTACCTCCCAAATCAGAATCTTCATTGAAGAAACCAGTTGTCATCACCACTATGTAAACGACACGTAGCAAGCAACTTTTGACGAACGGTGAGATTCTTCTACGGTGCTTTCATATCCATTACAGAGGAATCGCTGCTTCCAGATTTTTGTGAGTTAAACGAAACGAATACTGGAATGCATACATTGCTTTTGATCCCATTTATCGAAAGCCAGTCCGTCGACACGTGTCCAAGATTTTTCAATGTATTCACGTGGGTGATTGATAAATAATGAATCCTTGAACAATTAGATTAGATTTGTTAGAGATAAGGATTCTTATTTCTTAGGGATGGGCTTTGGTTGGTCTTATTTACATAGTGTTCGCTTCTAAAAGATGCCCTTTTTCATGCCAAAAAGGAAAGCCACTGTTCATCAGATTTGCCTTAAAGTTGTTATTCACACTTTTTTTCGTAGAATTTTAGAGATGGACTTAAAGATTCGAGTTAGTACGGATGTGTTTGGATATTAGGAATGCTGAACTCGGTTGATGGCTAAGTTCATCAAAAAGTTTACCTATTTCGCCGTCTGTGGGAATCGAACCCACGACCACATGGTTAAAAGCCATGCGCTCTACCAGCTGAGCTAAGACGGCTTACATTTGTCTTTCAAGAATATATTATTTGGAGGTTGTAAACAGCAATCAAACCAAGGATAAGAACCCGGGTAAGACTCAACCCAGTATTCCAATGAAAATAAGAATTGATGTTTTTTTGTTTTAATCATTCCAGAAACAAAAAGTCATCACATATTCCTGTTACTGGCAAGCCAAGAAATGTTATTTCTTTATTAAATGGTAAATGAACTTACTTCTCACGGTGCCGTTCAAACATCTGGTTTTTATCACACACAAATAAAAAAATAAAATAAAATAAAATACATAAATAAACCAGGCATGTGAAACTCGTCGCAAAAATAATTATTATCCACACAAACAACTCCCTATTCACAAACATAGAAATATATATTAAAAAAAAAGAAAAACGCAACTCCCTTCGTAATATAATAGACTCTGGCAAAAATATCACTACGGAAATTTGTTGAACAAGTTCCGTTCTTGGTAATAATAACTAATAACTTATATCTGTTGCTTACGTATTACGTTGTCCGACTATTGGGCTATTCTTGGCTTTTTACTCCCCAAAAGGGAAACATATGTGGCTTGGAAAATCTTGATGTTAAAGTATATCCGGGCTGCCGCCTGCTAACTCTTTTCAGAAACGAAGCAGTGAGAGCAGCAGAAAACAAAAGTTTTTTAACATTGGCAGTGACATTTATATCCTCTGCGAAAATTGCCGAAGCTGCAACAGTCCAATGACGAAAATAAGATATGAAAAATGCTGCTAAGGTTAATAAAACTTTCCTTTTTACCGATTATTCTATGCGCCTAGTTGATAGACGGTGCAAAAGTGACATAAAAGAGAACTAGAAAAGGACGGTCCAAAATTAAATTCACTAGCAAAATCCCTCATTTTTCTAGGTCTTGACTCTTGAAAGGAACGACAAACAAGCAACTCATCACTGTTCTGTCTTAACAAAATGAGAAGCCAGTAGTTTTGAAACTGTGAAACCATGAAAAGAGTCCACATCAAAGAGCTCCTTCAGCTTCTCATCACATATTATCATCCTCTTGTCAGATGGATCCTTCAAAAAAAGAGCAACAATAAGTTTACAAATATTTGGCGAATATGCTTTTATATGAGATAAAATGGATGAATCTTATGTAATAACCATATCTCGTATGACATTAAGCAAGATCAAACATGCATAACAGACCCTTAACCTTGAACCTAATCTGATTGGGTTTAACAGGAAAACAATCTCCACTTGCCCAAGTACTTGTTAGTTTGTTCAGCCAATAGGTAATGATGATTTACAATTTTCCATTTTTAAATAATGAAGTAATATAATTTTAGGTTCTTTCACAAGGCAATGTAATTATACTAAGAAGTTTGGAGTTAACTTTATTTGACCAATACATAATTACAAATGGCGAGGAGACCATCTGGAGCAGTGACAATACCTGGAGGTTGTTTTGCTTTATGTAATCCCACATTCTTTTTACAACATCAGCCCGTGATAGTGCACTCTCTCCAGTGCCAAGGAAGTTCACCAGGGTATCCGATAATTGAAGAGGAGCAAGAAAACCAGATTTCCCTGTCTTCTGCCGTTTTTCCTTTCTTTTTGGCACGTCTGGGTCTGAAATGGAGGTAGACAAAGGATGTTGTAAACATGTCATAACTCATAAGTTACGGCTAGTACATTATTTTCAAAGTAGTATATGCGTATCAACGAGAGAGCATATGAAAACCTTCTTTTGTAATAAACATAACTGTATATTCCCAATAGAAATAAAGGTTGTGTATAATTACTCACGAAAACCATTATATAGAGTTATGGTCTAAATACAGGAGGAAATGGATTTATTTTGTTACAAAGAAAGTTGAGTCTATCAATCATACCTTCTTCAGACTGTTGCTTCTGCTTTTCCTTTGGTGCAGACTTAACCTGAGCAACTACATCAAGAGAGGAGGTATAGATACCATTTTAGCTGTCTATATAAAAGTGAGTCAAGAAAAAGGGAAACATGAACTTCACTAGCATGTAACAAACGCAGCAACAAATGAACATGCAAAATAAACTGTCTTAGTTAGACATTTTTTGTACTTCAACAATATGTTAAAGGAGTAAGTGCAGTTGAGCAATGGAATTGCATCAGACTCACTAGAGTTGAATTGCAGTAATGCAGTATAGTATCCTACGAGATTAGCTATCTTGTCTAACAAATTAAAGACGAAATACCAGATCAAAACATATCCAACATCTTACATCTTAATGCTATTGCTCACCAATTCAAAATTTAGTGATTGCCAAAATATAAAAATATATACATACATTATAGATATATTATTTAGTAACAGAAGATAAGATTGCAGAAGCATACCATTATCTGAATCCAATGGCCAGATATGCTTTGCTAATGCTTTATTCATTTGGAACATGTCGATGGAATCAACACCAAAAAGGGCATGCAGTGGTTCATCACAAATTATATTTCGCCTATTATTTGCATCTTGCAAATTTTTTTCTCTGATATAGGCCCATAATTGCTTAACAACCTAAAGCCAAACGATAAATAGAAGCTTTAAAAGATGACAATGACTTGAATTACAAATTTTACTACTTTCAAACTTAAAATTAACTTCAAAGAAATTCCCAACATGCCTCGGTCCTGGCCATTTCTGGCACCCCAACGAATTCCTGAAGTTGGGGAGAAAGGCTACACAATTTGCAAAAACCACCACCTCTTTTCTTCACCTCATTACCAAGCTTGTTTGATCTGAACAGCAATATGAAGCAATCAATCAGTTTATACATGGGAATCTCCAATGAAAAATATAATTGATCTCTACAAGCACGCACATGAAGGTTATATGATAAATTCCTTCATATATACCCTGAAACATTATTCATATATAAAGGAAAATACATAATACATTGATTAGAAAAGGATTCATTCTACAATAACACAAGGTGACACATGAAATGCAACTTCGGACAGAACTGCTCTCCAAGAACTCTAGATTCCTCAAATTTGAATGCATTAAGATGATGTTTAACTTTAGGTTATATTGATTAAAAAAAGGATTCATTCTTTTGTTTTGAGATTATACACTTGGCTTTTTCTTTCTTCTTCTTCTGTTTTTCTGGAATGAAGGTGATTGGGCACATCTTGTACACTGAAAGAAACCTATGATTTGAAAGAAGAAACTGTACAGCAAAGACCATTGCCTCATTTTTGTCTTGTTAACACAATCATGTGGCTAACATTTTTTTTTTTTTTTTTCCAGAGAACATACAAATATTCTTTCCATTAGAAAACTCCAAACACTCCATGGGCACCATAATTCCATGTGAATATTTCTTGATCTTCATCATCCCATTTCTCCTTCACAAAATATCATTAGAGGTCAATCTAACAGTCAACGACTTAGAAAAATAAAAAACAAATTACGAATCTCACTTAATCATGTAAAATGTTCATGTCAAAGCAATCAGATATGAAGGCCACTAACATACTAAAAGGAGTGGTTCCTTCAATCAGAGACCATGTACCTGGAAGTAAGGAAACTGTAGCAGCTTGCACTATGCAGCAATATACTTTCAATCTTGGACTAAGGAAGCGTTAAGCCACCGAACATAATAAAATTGTACCCAATAATAATTTTCTTTGCTAAATTGTAGGGAGGCCAGTAAGAATAAAAACATTTGCAGGACATAGGAAAATGTATTTTGGTACTTAGAAAGTTTTCCATTAGGGGACAGAGTGGGGGTGTCTAAGGGAAGCTCAGATGTCGCAGGGTATATATTAGAGTGTCCTAAAACTTTTAAAAAGCAACCTCTAGAGCAAGTCTTCTACAAGCAATTGAGTATTGCAAAAGTACCACGAGCTTAATACTGACATTCAACTAAATACCATTGATAAGAAAAGTAATGAATTATATAATGTGAAGAGTCATGAGGACCCTTTGTTTTGATAAAACATATGTGTAACAACTAACAAACTTCTTAATGACGTAACTTCGACATTAGAAGAAATTTTGGAAATCTAGTTGAAGAAAAAAGAATGTTAAGTTTAATTAATCAAAATATAGGAAGATGGACAGCTTCAATTAACGAAGATTTATAGCTTTGGGGTTCCCTGTAAAATAAGTAGGGTATATTTGGCGGCGGCGTGATCAATGGCAAATGGCAATGATAGACAGCAAAATTATGAAGGACCTGTTCAAATTAAATAACAGTTTCTCAGTGTTAATAAAACCACAATAGTTCTTTACAGGATAGGGGTTTTGGAGCCGCGGGGGGGGGGGGGTGTGGTGGTTAAGAAATCAGTCCTAGACATAACCATGCAAACAAAAAGTAAGAATAAAATAATAATAATAATAATAAGGCCGTAAATATACTTTATTGTTTTATATAGCAAAGAACAAGATTAATTTGCACATTAAAGTATACACTTTTCTTAATGGAGACCCAAAATACAAGTAACCGCGTTGCAAGCTTCAAAAGCACCTAAGTTTCTAAGCTAAAACAAAATCTAGTCACAATTTGGACCAAAATGTCATATTACTCCATCTAACTCCCAATAGTAATGCGGGTTTTGAAAATTCTGCTAAGATAATAATTGCAGATGCCTGAATTAAGTAACAAACGATCAGAAAATTTATAAAATTGAGGCTTTTCTTGTTAATGCGTCTTATTAACCTTGAGAAATTTTGTGGAGGAAGCACTAACTATATAATTGCAGTCTTAATAGTTATGTCAATCACAATCAATGCATATTGGCAGTAAATTTCAAGGTATGTTAAGAAGTGCAAACAACAAAAATAATAAAAGTGTCGTGGAAATAGTAAAAAACTGACCCTCTTTTCTTCTTCCTATTTCTTGCATGTTCTATTTCTTCTTCTTCTCCGTCTTCGTGCTCTTGTTCCTCTTTCGAATCAGAGCCTTCGGTTTCTTCCGATTTTCCGTTAAATTTTTTATCTTCTTCCCCTTGTGCTTCTTCTACTTCTTCACGACCGATCTCCCTGATCTTCCTCGGTTTTCTCGTGCTCGCTCTGGAGGAACAAGTCTACCTGTTCCCTTATAAACGCCTTCTTATTCGATAAATCGATTCCGAAATCTGCCTCTAGCTGACGTCGTACTGAAGCAGTAGTCGTCGTGTTTAGGTCGGAGTTCCGAAGAAATTCCCGGAGCCGGCCGATAAGTTCTGATTCCGATACCATTTTCCGGAAATTTCTGGTGGCTTAGGCTTTGAGTGGATAAAATGTGTGATTCAATGGAGACGATGAGTCAGGTACTCTGGTGAGGTAGCTGAGATTGAAAGATAGCGAGGGAGATAAAGGAAGAGGGGGATTTTGAGACGACCGGGTGGGATGTTGGAGGAGAGGACAAACATGGAAATAAACAAAAAGGCTGTCCCTTTCTCACAAACTGTTAGGCACGTGCCTTTAAATTCTAACTCAAATGGGCTTATGCTGAACTTGGAATGGAGTTCGAAGTTTGAACAATGTCTATGAGCAGAATGGGCTGAAGGATGGCTTACTTCATTTACTGTATCTTAAATTAAAAGAATGGGCTGGGGTGATAATGGATTGGATCGGGTTGAAATCCAACCCGGTCTGAATCCTAACCCAATTAACCGATTGTAAGTCATTATCCGATTCAATTCCAAATTCCCAAGTCACTTATCTTTTGGATGGGACAACTGATAATAGCGTTAATCCCGTGAAAGTCGAGGAATAATATAAAAATTGCATAATAAATTTTTTTCTTTATTTTTATGAATAATTACTCTACTTTCATTTCTTTTCAATTTTTCAAAATAAGCATAGAAAAATAAAAAATAAAAAATACCAGGGTTTGCATATGTTGTTTTCAAAAGTCCTTTTCATAAACAAATAATAAAACTTTTGAAAAGAAATTAGACAGGAAAAAAATAATAATAATCAATAGTCTTATGTTGTATGAAGTGCCCAATCTAGAATTATAGCCTGTTTTGTCCTACTAATTTAAGAAAACATTATTTGCTTGTAGCTTTTTCTGTTTTGTTTAAGACAACATGAAGCCATTTTGAGAAAGTAATTAAACAGATGTGCCTTAAACAGATCCAAAAAGAATAAAAAACTTTACGAAATTTAATTATGTCCTAATTTAAATACTAAATTAACTAAAAGATTATCCCATGAAGTTTTCCCTTTTCATCGGTACTATGCATTCTACTAGGACTAGTTCAATGGTCAATCCAAAAGCTCTTCAGTGAGAAATCATTAATCCTCCAATAATGTAAACAGATCCAACGGCGGATATTACGCTGTTTTTAGCACGAGACCGCAGAATATTCCTTACCCTTCATTAACGTTATTTTCATTTTCGGAAATATAGAAACTTTTCTTTCTTATTAAGGCATTGCACAGCGTTGTCAAAAATGAGCTACAACCTTTGTACAGTAATAATCCCGTGCTTCGAGTCCTTTTCACCGTTGATGATATGATTACAAATGACATGATAAGCACCTTCCGTCGGATCTACTAGACAAGATAGGATTTTATGTGTCATGTATGTAATGTGATGTACTAGATAATTGTCACTGACCGAGGCTGTTGTACTCTGTCCAATCCACGTGACCACCAGATTATCCAATCAAAGATATTTTTGCTTTCGGCTTTTCCAATTGGAGGATATTTAAGTCATTTTACACATTTGGAAGGTCACACAATGACGAAGAAAGGAGGTAGAAGACAGTGTTGCTTACGAGGCAACCAGCCCAAACGGCGTCATCTTTGGAAGCAAACACTACAGAAAACGACGACGCTTTTCTGGTTCGTTCCACTTTTACCCAATAGATTTATCGCCTTGGCAACATGATTTCCAATTCTCAAAGTCTCCACCCACTGTTTCACACACTCTCTCTCTCTCTCTGGTAAGCGTAGTTACTTCATCGCCGCCGGGTACAGAATCTCTCTCTCTTTCTCTATCTATTTATGAGCTTTAATCGTCTTCAAGACCCACCGAAGTTCGAAACTACGAGTATTCTGATTTCTGAACGTTTTATCATCGGAGACTTCGATCATCTCGTTGTGCTTGATGTTACTGCCATACTGTTTAGAAATCTAATGTAATCGAGCTTGATTAGACAAAAATTGAACTTTTGGCAATGGATCGCTCGGCGGTTACTTTAGGACCGGGCATGGATATGCCGATCATGCATGACAGCGACCGGTACGATTTGGTCCGAGATATTGGGTCGGGGAATTTTGGGGTAGCGAGGCTTATGAGAGACAAGCAGACCAAAGAGCTTGTTGCTGTGAAGTACATCGAACGGGGTGATAAGGTCAGACTCAAACTCTTGATTTTATTTATTTCGTTTTTCTTTTCCCCTATTAATGGAACTTTGGTTATTGAGTTGTTATTTGTTTGTTTTATGATGATGTACGTTGAGCATGTTCAGTTTTCAATTTAATTCAGGTTTTTATGGCAGTTTCTTTTATCAAAAAAGGAAAACGATGGTGGTGGGCTTGAGCTTAGGACCCATAATTTTTTATTTTTTTTTCCTGAAATACCTTTTATGCACTCGTTTAAATTTTCGTCTGCTGGTTGCTGGGAAACAAGCATATTAGAAAATAAAATTTATTATTATTATTTTTTTGATAAGTCATTTTGATATGTTATTTACCTAGTTGATTTGAATAGCACACCGAGTATGTTTTAGTTCCGTTGAAGTGAATAGCTTTCCTGATGATTGAAAGATCAAAACTATATAAATTTAATGAATGGGGTGTTGTGCCCCCGTGATTGATTTGTGCACTGAAGACATGTGGTATCAATGACCTATACTGCATTTATGATGCATTCACGGGATTCTTGAGGTTCTTAAGTGGATAAGATTGAAATTTGTATATCCTTTTTATAGTTGTGGTGCTTTGTCCTAGCAGTACGTGGGGTGTAGGATGTGATTGTAAGAGGGGTTTAAGTTGAGGTTGATGTGTATTTCTGTTAGCATTTGTCCCACTAGAGAAACCTTTGCCTTGGTTCTGGCCATGAAGGTAGGTTGGTTAAGGTGGGGTCAGGATAGGTCTCAAGTTCAAGTATTATTTATTGAAAATTTGAAAGCAAACAGAAGAAAAAGAAAGAGAGAAAACTTGCCATTTTGGTTTTCCAATTTTCCAAGCATTGGTTTAACACCTGGCAATGACATTTAAGATATAGCTTTTATGTTCAAGTTATTATTATTCTTCTTTGAGAATTAGATTTGAATCTCATTTCTTTTTCATTATGTCATACCATTTTGCAGATTGATGAAAATGTTAAAAGAGAAATCATTAATCACAGGTCTCTGAGGCACCCCAACATTGTTAAGTTTAAGGAGGTTAGCTTATTTTACTTTTGATTTGGAAGGGTAATTGCTTACTTTGCTGGTAATATCTTATAAATCTCACTCTAGGTGATTTTAACACCTACTCATCTGGCCATTGTAATGGAATATGCTTCTGGAGGAGAGCTCTTTGAGAGAATCTGCAATGCTGGACGTTTTACAGAGGATGAGGTTCCTGTCTATTATCTTGAATTTGTCTTTGTCCTCTGATGCGCCAAATACAGAAACCGTCCACCTTTAGTGTGCTTTTGATTTAGTTTCTCTAACTTGAATTTATATTTGCAGGCACGTTTCTTTTTTCAACAACTCATATCTGGAGTTAGCTATTGCCATGCAATGGTATTTAAACCATCACCCCCCCCCCCCCCCCCCCCCCCCCAACCAAAAAAAAAAGCACTTAAATTACACTCCCTATCTGAACTGTGTTAATACTGTGTATCTTGTTGAAGCAAGTATGTCACCGGGACCTGAAGTTGGAAAACACTTTGTTGGATGGAAGTTCAGCTCCTCGCTTGAAGATATGTGATTTTGGGTACTCCAAGGTGGGGGCGTAAATGCTTTCTTTCACACTCGTTTTGGTTTTAGTTATGTGCTGATGTTCTTCACTGGCTGTTCTTCCTTGCCCCGTTAACTGATATTTTGTTTATAACTTCAGAAATGCATCGTATTCAGGACCTGCTATGAATTAGCACTTCAATTGCTTCTTACTAATTCTGTTTCATTAATTTCCTTGTGAAAAACTTCTGTTTGTATTCAGAATGTTAGTCTAGATCATGATATTTTCTCAAGTTATTAAAATGTCTTTTTCACTTTATGATTTCTAATACTGGTACATGGAATTCTCAATTTTCTACTGAGTTTGATTATTTGGCATCTGTAGTCTGAACCAAGGAACTAAAATTTGTTTTGAAGTATAGTTTCGATAAGCCTTGAAATGGAAATGATTCGAGAAACATTTTTGTGGAAATATATAATAAAACACATTGTAATAATTGTAGGTATTCAACATTATTAATTTAGTATATAAAATATTATTAATACATAACAAAGTAAAATTCTAAACATAGATATATAAATTGGAGAAAAATATTAAATTATAATCACATCTTACCAAAAGTGAAGTGACTAGCAGGTGCTTAACCCATATTTAATAAAAAAAATTAATTTGAACAAACATATATATGTTCTAAAATTTTAATATTATCTATCTTAAACTAAATTAATACAAAATATTTGTATAAAAAAATAAAAGAACAAGAAACCTAACACAGGTAAAATCCTAAAAAGAATTATTCTTGCTAAATTATACCATATGAATATGCGTCCATTAAGATTAAAAAAAAAAATTGAAATTCTAAAATATGAAGGAAACTGAGCCAAAATTTTAGATTTTTAAAATTTGAAAATGTCCTTTTTGTGTCGATCTGTTTAGTGTGAAAACGATGGAAACAACCCGTTTTGTGTAGAAACGTTATCATTTCAAGAAAACTTCTCCGTTTTGTGTGGAAACGCCCTCATTTCGTGTGAAAACGGTGGTTGCATTTCTATAAATGAGTTTAGTTTCGGGTGGACGTGAAAACAGAAACATTTCACACTTTTTAACACGAATTTTTAAACCTTGGTCTGAACAGGCATGTGTAGACACATGAACTATGTCGTATCCCTGCTTCAGTCTCTGAATTGGCTTTTGCTCATACTTGCATAAGCATAATAATAAAGTACTATTCCCGAATATGTAATTGAGCTTTTGAACCACCTGGGAACATGCATTTATGTGCCTTTGTCAGTGAACTTCAACATTGTTGTTATTGTGCATCCTAAGGTACACTAGAAAGAATGGCCTATGCAAATAATGCAATGTAGTCTGTTTATATAATGGCCATTTCTATCACTTTTATTTATTTATTTTTTTGCACTTGAAGTGTCTTGTGGTTTGAGATTTTACTTTTAAATAGCTCTGCAGTTTGTCCAATTTTGAGACTTCTATAATTGCATATAAAAATTGCACTGAAATCATTATTTTTGTATTGCCTACTTTATTTTAGATCACTATACTTTTGTGTCTAATGGAGGTGTTTTCTTCAGTCGTCAGTACTTCATTCACAGCCTAAGTCAACTGTGGGCACTCCTGCATATATTGCCCCAGAAGTATTGTTAAAGCAAGAGTATGATGGCAAGGTAAAACCACTTCTAACTTCCATTTGCTATCTTTCTCTCCCCCTCTCATCAGAGATGTTTGTTGAGTAGTTTTTTTTAACATCATAATTGGTTAGTGTGGTTTCTTTGTGTGTTGCCATGTCTAGTCTGTTGGTCATGTTCAGGCCTTTGCTTCTATATTTTGCAGCTCATATTGACATTTCAAATAAGTTTGCAGTATTACATGGTTTATTGCTGCATTGTACACAATATCTGACAGTAAGTTTTCAATTTCATGTTAGAGTACTTGTTGATGTAGAAACCTTTATCATAGCCATCTCTCTCACCCTTAGTCTCTTTGTTTTTAATTTCTACGAAATTATTAACAATTCCAAGGGGTTGTCTCTTCATGCTGAATAAGATATCAGTCATGGTCATTGATCAACTAGAGCAAAACTCAGTTTTTTGGGCATCTTTAAGTGGTGACTTTGATTGATATTATCTTTAACTATCGTCTTATATAAAATGATTTTTTTTTTTTTTTACTTCCCTGACCCTTATATTCTGGGTCAGGTTTGGGGCTTCATTTTCACATGGCACTTTTTTGAGTTTGACATCAAATAGTTAGCTATCTTAAATACTTCTATGGAAGTCAGGGCTTGTGTTCTTTTTCCTAAGTGTGCAATTGTTTCTCAATCTGGATAGAATCTTGTGTGTAAGTCTCTGTGGCTGTCAAAGATCATTCATTTCCCTTGTGTAATGATGTTAGTCTTTGATATTGTTCTTAATGGGTTGCTATTTTTCATGTATGAAATACCAGATTGCTGATGTCTGGTCATGTGGGGTGACCTTATATGTGATGCTGGTAGGAGGATATCCTTTTGAGGATCCCGATGAACCAAAGGATTTCCGGAAGACAATACAAGTATATCATCAGACCTTAATATGGCTGCATGTTTCTGTCTGAAGTCTTGTTGAATTGCTTGAATTGACTCATTTTTGGTCCCTTGCAGAGAATTCTCAGTGTCCAGTATTCCATCCCAGACTTTGTTCAAATATCCCCCGAGTGTCGTGACCTGATCGCAAGGATTTTTGTTTCCGATCCTGCACAGGTTAGCAAGTTTTTGTTTTCAATGTCTTGATTTGTTATTCGGTGCTTAATTTCAGTTACTCTTGCAATCCTTGTGGAAGTTTTTTAGGAGAGATGCCTTTCCATATATTGATATTGAAAAATGGGATTAGTAGACAATAATACACTGGCGTGTTTGTTTATGACGGCAGGCATCACTTTGGATGTGCTTTACCTCAGACTCATGAGTTGCAATGCAATGTTTAATTTTATTTTACACCATGTTCTCTTGATTTGGGCCCTCAAGTTATTTAACTTATGCTCTTTCTAGGTTGAAGTTAGTTGAGTCTCATGCCTTTGGCCATTTATGTGCAAACAGAGAATCACCATTCCAGAAATTTGGAAGCATGTATGGTTTCTGAAGAATCTCCCAGCAGACCTAATGGATGAAAAGACAATGGGCAACCAGTTTGAGGAGCCGGATCAACCCATGCAGAGCCTTGACACAATCATGCAGATAATTGCAGAAGCTACCATACCAGCAGTTGGGACTCAAACCCTGAACCAATATATGTTAGATAACATGGATATGGATGATGACATTGATGACTTGGAATCTGACTCCGATCTTGACATTGACAGCAGTGGGGAGATAGTGTATGCACTTTGATCTGTGTGTGTCTTCAGCTCAAAAGTTACTGCTTATCATGGCATAGTTGGAGCAGGCCGGTGTTTAATCTCAATAGTTGTCTTCTTGGGTTTAGTCTTGTCCATAGCATCAATCTCTGTTGCTCCTCTTGGGAGGAACTTCTTTCTCATGCTATAGAAGAAGTGAGTGAGTGACTGACTGGCAGAATTTCTGGGAAATGTGATAATCCAGGCAGCCCGTCCTTTTGAAACGTTTGTTTATTTCTTTTATTAGCCTTGAACTGATCTTTCTTTCTTTATTTGGGCATATACATGTATGCTCTGTAGTATGTACAACAGGTGCCTTGTACAGATTTCGCGTAAATTCGGATTTGTCGTCCCTTCACCCCAATCAAATAAATTGGTTTGTCTGTGCACCCCTTTGTTAGATCTTCATTTTTAATTTTTTTTTTTTTTTTCCCATTTTGAGGATTTCATATATTTATTTTACTTGTTCTGCATTGAACATCTCTTTTCGGTTTGCAGATAAAGTTTAATGGCACAATTATAATTAATATAGATTTTTATTAAAATTAAAAAGACCATCTTTTTACATGCACAAAGTTTAGAGACTAGAGAGACATAAGGGGGGGATTTATGCCGAAGGGCAATGTGATGTCATTTTGTATACTGCCCATTGTGAGAGACACCCTCTTAGTATGTACTAGTAAAGGGCTGTCGTTTACTGTACTGAAAAAAAAAATAATTAAAAGAAGAGAGCTGTCGTTTACTGCAAAAAAAAAAAAAAAGAAGAAGAAAGAGCTGTCGTTTAATCTCAAGTAGCGTCATGCGGCAAAGTTGAAAGACACATTTTATTTTTACCAGGGGAGATCATCATTCTTGCGAGCTTCGTGACTCTGCTACGCCTACGGGCTCCGGGTACCTTCTCCAACTATGACATTTCTGAAGCTTGAAACTTTGCCTTTATATTTGCTGTACTTTCGGAAAACTTTCACGTTTTCGTCTCAATCCCAACACAATAATCCCTTTTTACAAACGACTTCCTTCAAATTTAATACCAGAGATTCTGTCGTAAACCGGCTATGCAAGGAGAAGAAATTCAATGAAGCCATTGATATCTTATGTGAACAAAAGCGTTTAAGAGAAGCAGTTCAATTACTCGATCACATTGATCGACCCTCTGTTTCAATTTATTCGATGTTGATTGATCTTTGTCACCAGCATCGAGCTCTTGAAGAGGGTAGGAGGGTACTTGCCCACATCAAAGCTTCAGGGTTCTTGCCTAGGGTATTCATTTTTAATCGTTTTCTTAATTTGTATTCGAAACTTGGGAGTCTTGGGGAGGCCCAGAAGATATTTGATGAAATGGGTATTAAGGATTTGTGTTCTTGGAATACAATGTTAGCGGGGTATGCGAAGACGGGACAGCTTGATGAAGCTAGGAAATTGTTTGATGAAATGCCGGAAAGAGATAATTTTTCTTGGACTGCTATAATTTCAGGTTATGTGCGACATGACAAGCCTGAAGAAGCTCTGGAATTGTATAGAATAATGCAAGGACGTGAGAGTTCAAAATCAAATAAATTCACTTCATCTAGCGCTCTTGCAGCTTCTGCTGCAATCCCTTGTTTACGTTTTGGTAAGGAAATTCACGGTTATATAATGCGGAAAGGGTTAGAATCGGATGAGGTGGTTTGGGGTGCCCTTTTAGATATGTATGGGAAATGTGGGAGTTTAGAAGAAGCTAGGTACATTTTTGACAAGTTGTTGGACAGGGACATTGTTTCATGGACGACCATGATAGATGGATACTTTAAAGGTGGGAGGAGGGAAGAAGGATTTTTCCTGTTCTCAAAATTGATCACGTCTGGCATCAGGCCTAATGAGTATACATTTGCAGGGGTTTTAAATGCTTGCGCTAACTATGCTGCAGAAGACCTTGGTAAGGAGGTTCATGCGTATATGACACGAATAGGATTCAACCCATTCTCATTTGCTGTAAGTTCCCTTGTTCATATGTATTCAAAGTGTGGGAATATAGAAAATGCAAGAAGGGTGTTCATTGAGATGCCTCGACCAGATTTAGTTTCATGGACTTCCCTGATTGTTGGGTATGCTCAGCATGGCCAATCTAAAGAGGCTCTTCAGTTCTTTGAATTACTTCTTCAATCTGGTACTCAGCCTGACCATGTTGCCTTTGTTGGGGTTCTTTCTGCTTGTACTCATAGTGGATTAGTTGATAAAGGACTTGAGTATTTCTACTCAATAAAGGAGAAGCATGGATTGACGCACACTGCAGATCATTATGCTTGCATCATTGATTTATTGGCACGGTCTGCGAGATTTGAAGAAGCCAAGAGTATCATAGATAAAATGCCCATTAAGCCTGATAAATTCCTGTGGGCATCCTTACTTGGTGGATGTAGAATTCATGGAAACCTTGAAATGGCGAAACGGGCATCAGAAGCTTTATTTGAGATAGAGCCTGAGAATCCCGCTTCCTATGTCACTCTGGCCAATATTTATGCTACAGCTGGTATGTGGAGTGAGTTAGCCAAGGTTAGAAAAACTATGGAGGCAAGAGGAATAGTAAAGGAACCAGGTAGGAGTTGGATTGAGATTAAGAGACAAGTACATGTGTTCTTAGTGGGAGATAGATCCCACCCAAAATCGAATGACATATATAATTTCTTGTCAAAGCTTTCAAAAAGGATGAAAGGAGAAGGATACGTCCCTGACACGAACTTTGTGCTATATGATGTGGAGGAGGAGCAAAAGGAGCAAAAGGAGAAGGATACTGCCATCAAATATATTTCGAAGATTGTTCAAAGAAAAATAATTGTGAGGGATTCAAATAGGTTTCATTGTTTTGAAGATGGGAGCTGCTCATGTAAAGATTATTGGTAATTTGGTGCACTTCTCTAAGCATTATAGTCTACCTACTTTGGGAGATATTGCTATTTCATAGAGGATAATGGTAATAAAGGAAATAACAAAACAAGGGGTTTGAACCCGACGTGAATCGAACACGCAACCTTCTGATCTGGAGTCAGACGCGCTACCATTGCGCCACGGATCCACTTGCTTGTTTCATCTCCTTAATATATATTGGAACAACTAAAATATATTACCCTTTATAGAGCAAGTACTCACTGCTTTTATTTTTTATTTTGCCAAGTGGTCAGGTCAGGTACATTATTAGAAATTTAACCCCAAAAAAAAAAAAAAAATCTAATTTTTAGTAAAGAAAAGATTCATAATATGTAATTAAGAATTGATATAAGATAGACTTCAAATATTTGTCACATGCTATAAGATAAGATGCAAATTACTCTGTTTTCTTCTCCTCTTTCTCTTTGGCGATTCTGTTCGTAATTTTCTTAATGACCTTCTCATCAACCACCTCATAAGAACTTCTGCATTTGGCCTTCAACCTTTCCATAAAACTCTTAATTTTATCCTCTTGCTTCACATAAATCACGGGTACAGTCATGCCCAGCATTGTACCTGTACAAACATTTACACATTTGCATCATAAATCATCCTCTCAGACAGAGATTGAGACGCACAGAATGTTTACAAAATTAGAACATAGATGATATACCTATGAAAATAAATGTAAGGAAATCAAAGCAATTTCCCACATAAGAGAGTAACCCTAAACCAGCAACAACTCCTACAAACACAAACCACTCTTTCTCTGCACTGACTTGGAACATCCACCTAATTCCTTCCTCAATCCATGCTCGAACAGAGTTTGCCGTTTCCAAAGCAAATGCTTCTGTCACTTCCAAATTTGACATGTCTGGGGTCTCCCTGAATCCAAAAATACAGACCCAATTAAAAAATTTGCAAATAATATCAATAACATGGCCCAATTAATTGAATAGGGGCTTACTTGCCAAGAAGCCTAAGCATATTGGCCCAAATGAACACTGGAGCTACAACAAACATGGCTACCCATGAGATGACTGTGAGAAAGTTGAATTGATAGACTTCCATCACAACCCAAGTAGCTGTTATGGCCAAGAGGATTGTTGCACTTAGTTTCTTTCTCCTCCATAGAACTATATCTCTCATAATGTTGTCTGCACCAGAAAAGAGAAGCTTTAATATTGTGCTCTGTAAATTGAAGAGCTATTTAGCAAAATTAATACCTGATTTGGAAGATGATGCATGTGTTTCAGTAGCTGTGGAAGAAAAATCATGGTTTTCGGCAGACATGTTGAAAAGATTGTAATGAAGCTTAGAGATGTAGATGGGACGTAATGTTTTTGGGTGTGATTGGTTTTGAGATTCAATTCAGAGTTATTGATTCTTCGGTGGAAGATGATGCCAACAGAGTTTAAGCTGTTTTTTTCGCTTGCACGTGTTGAGTGGTAAGGAGACGTGGAAACCAGGGAGATGATCTCGTGGCACTTAGCTGCATTAAAAAAAAGGATGGGTTTACTTATGTTATTTCTCTACGTTTTCATTGCAAACTGAAAAATTTAAGAATTTAGGCAATAATAAAAATGAAAAGAGTTATTTCCGGATAATCTTTCAATTCTAACTAGGATGCAAAATAATTATTTTTTAAAATTATAAAATTTGATGTATTGTGATCTTATTATATAAATAATATCTCTAACAAAAAAATAAAATAAAAAATATATATATTTCTTATCATATTTACATGTTTGAGAACCAATCAATTAGTGACAAGATATTCATTCTTCTAATTTTAGTAATGTAAGAGGTTGTCACATTGACATTTAATAAGTTTTAAGAGTGAGACTCCAGTACATAAAATATATATATACATAAAGGAATAATTTGTCTAGTGGCCAAGATGTGTATTTTTTTATTATTGATTTCAAGTGTTTTTTTAGAATGTTGTGGGGATAAAATTAGTGTTACTTCAATTTGTATATTATTTTTAAAGTTGACACTTTTTTTTTAATCATTTAAGACATTTTACAAAAAAAATTTATAAGTGTAATCACCAAAATATTTTTTCCATATCATTGTTGTTATTTTTTTAATTTTAATTTCCATCATTTTCTAGTCATTTCACAAAATTTTTAAATTGCATTGGGAACAAATGACATTATAAAATTTTTTCTTTAAAGTTTTGACTTTTACTTGATAATTTTATAAAATTTATAAAGTTTTTATTGGAGAGCATCGATGATATGGGTAATTTTTATTTTTTTTTCTTTTCTAGGCATTACCCATCATGATACAAAACTTCTGAAGGGCTAAAAAAATAAAATGTTGGTTGATGTTTGAAAATTTTATTTTAGAGATTTAAAGAAATAATCAAGTAAATATTGAAAAATACAACAAAAAGAAAAATTATATGGAGGAGAGAGAGAAAAATCAAGGATGATGTGTAATTTTGTTTTGTCATGCTACTAATTTTTGGTATACCCATAGTTTTTTTAATTTAGTGTCTTAAATATTATATAAAAAAGACTGTACTTTTAAATTAAGATTTTTAAATAATAATTAACTCACTAACATTTTGATAAATTTTTAATTGGGCTGCCTTTGACTCTAAACTATAAAAATAAAGTATTTGATTTAATGGTTGAGCCCACCTACCTAAAAATTACAGTTTTTTTAGGTCAAAACTAGGGAAAAAAATTTACAGTGATTCTACCACATCACTTATTGATATTAGCCAGCTTGCAAAACTAGAGCAGTCCCCACAAAAAAGTGGGATTCCTAAATCCCATGGGCTTGCTTTGCCACCAAACTCAGTAACCCAATTTTAAAACCCAGCAATTATAGTTAATGACTCTCCCATGTGGACTGTATTGAGAGCTATAGCAGGGTGGCAGGCATGAACGTTGCACAAATGAGTAAATATTATTAGAGCAACCCTTGTGGTACCTTGCTCCACAATTTCCCATAATTGGCAGAACTAATCTTTCTCTTTCTTAAAACTAACATTAATCATATGGATTTTCATGTTTCTTCTAATTATTTCTCAAAGAAAGAAGTTCTAATTAATATTAATATTATTTTGAATTATATATTTAGGATCTAAGATGATTATATGATCGAAATCAATGTCAATTGAACAATATATTACTCCATCGACAATTAAGTGACTAAATCTAATGTTTGGAGGTAATCAAAAGTCAAGTGAGCTCGCTAATTATAATTAATTCAGTTTGGTGAGCACATTATCTCAAATTTATTCTAAGTGTGTTGGATTCTTTTTGGTAGGTTTGTCGTCAACCAAGCTAATGTGATTCTCTGTTGTAACTCATTAATAAATGTGGAGAATGTATTATATATATATATATATTTTAATTAGTGACCTAACATACTTAATAAAATACAATAAATATGATATCTAAAATTTAAAGTATTTTAAAAATAATAAAATATTTATTATATAATATTATAATTATAATAATAAATAAGATAAAAATTTATATTTATTATTATATTAAGTGTTTTAAGAACTCCCGTAAAAAAATATTATATATATATATTATTGGATGCCATGAGTTGTGAGAAAATCAATATGACAATTAATCAAATTTAATGGTCAAGTGGGTGAGTGGGGGAGTGGGTGTCAATTAATCAAATCTTATAAATTGACAATAAAAAATCATATATCAATTTATTCTGACAACACCCACATAATTTGATGCTTTGGATACCTTAGTCACAAAGAAGTGAGATTGACAGAAATTGGCAATGACTACTATAATTTGATGATGGCTATTATCCTAAATGAAAATATGGATATTTGTGTTTATAAAAAAGAAAACTTATATTATATTTATAATATGATGGTTTTTAATTTTTAATATTTATGGTAAATTCTTCATTTTTTATTTTGCATTTTAAAAAAAAAAAAAAAAGCCAACGAACAATTACAGGCGAAATTGAAGGATTCGGTTTCGGTCACAGCACCGAAGTGATGATTTGGTTTCTTTATTTTTAAGCAAAGATACCAACAAAAAAGCGGAAAACGCGTGACAGCCGCGAGCACGACCGGTTTGCCGCCTTAAATACAACATCCACATAGTTTCGTTCCTTATTTGGAGAACCACTACTTTCACTTCCCTCCCTCACTCAGATCCGGGGAAGCTTTCCCGCGCAGTTCTACTTGAGGCTCTCAGTCTCGCCCATTTAGAGCAGAACGTCAAGTTTGGTAAGCTTCATTTTCACATTTTTAGAAAGATGATTGTGATGCTTGATTTAGTTATGAGTCTTTCAGTAATGCATGTGTGAATGAGGGTTGGTTTGTTTGTTTCATTATTTTGTAGCTACAATGGGAAACACAGTCTTGTTCCAACTGATTTGTGGAGTTTTGGCTATATTGGGTGTTTGTCTGGTGAAAGCGGAAGACCCATATAAGTATATTACATGGACTGTGACTTATGGGACTGTTTCTCCTCTAGGTGTTCCTCAGCAGGTGGGTAGTCAGATCTATGCTTGGATTACTGGGTATGAGAGGGTTTTTGGATTTCTGAAATTTTGGTGTTTTGATGCTTGAAGGTAATCCTTATCAATGGCCAGTTTCCTGGCCCTAGACTTGATGTTGTAACCAATGACAATCTAATCCTCAATCTGATCAACAAGCTAGACCAGCCATTTCTGCTGACTTGGTGAGTTTCTTTCTTTATAATTATCGCTTTTTTATTTTTTTTATTTTTATGGGTAGCATTAATATATAACCACACTCGTTGCCTGAGCAGATATGCATAAAGCTTATTTTCTTCCTTTCTGTATAGTTATAGAGTATCATATATATACGTTACTAAAGTCTCCCCTTAATGTGAAGCTCACGTTGGAATCCTTTACAGGTTTTAACTTGTAAAGCATGAGACTTTTATATCTTCCTTTTGACATTGGAATAGCGGATACATATAATATTTTTAGAGCTTTAATGGAACACTTTAATTAATTACTGGTTTTCCTAAGATCTAGGGAGATTTTCAGTAATACAAAATCTAATTTTAGCTGATAGGCAGGCGTCAACACATTAGATTCTTTCTCGCTTTTTCGCTGGTTAAAGACATGACGAAGATCTTTGTCATTTTCTTTTTTTCTATATTAGCTTGCCCTTTAGTGAGAGCTAAGCTAATACGTACAAACAATCATAACAAGGAGAAGTGCACTTGTTTGGATATATCTTGCTTCTGCAGGATTAAACACACAACAATGGAATAATGCTGTTATTATCTGATAGCTATACTTTCTTTTTCCCACTCCTCCCTTTTCTCCACACCTGCTTAAACAATGTGACATTTCTAGTGAAAAAATCAGTTTAACTTAAGCTTGATCACATAGGAATGGTATTAAACAAAGGAAAAATTCATGGCAAGATGGAGTGCTGGGAACAAATTGCCCAATCCCTCCAAACTCAAACTACACGTACAAGTTTCAGACCAAGGATCAGATTGGATCTTACACATACTTCCCTTCAACTCTATTTCACAAAGCAGCTGGAGGATTTGGAGGGCTCAATATCAATCAAAGACCTCGGATACCGATCCCTTTTCCAAACCCTGATGGAGATTTTACTGTACTCATTGGTGATTGGTTCAAGACCAACCATAAGGTGAGCAAGATGAGATAAATTAATTGGATTTTGTACATTTCCCATCGAAATTGAATATATGAATGATGAAGCTGAGCTATATATATTAGTTTCGAAGTGCTATCTCTTGGTCACTTTGTTGAAGATACACCACTGATCCTAGAAAATGCCTAAGCAATGATGTACAATGTGCACACTGACAAGATTTCTCAATCTAGTCAGTGGTGGAATTTCTAGTTTTCAGGCAAATTTCTTATTTTCTGTCTCTTCTGTGGTGAGGGTTGACAACAACACTAAATTATAACCTTTTAATATTTTAAGCAGACGGTCATCTATCCATGGTACGTAATCTACACATTTCTAAGGGTTCTAGGCAAAAAGATAGAGAGAAAGAAGACAAAGAATAAGAAGAAAAAATAGGTATAAATTTCAAGGGAGATTAGGGGTCAAATACTTTCCTGAGAAATCACTGGGCATAAATATAAAAGAACTTCAGATCTAGGTTTGAATCGAAGTGTAAGATTGGTGATAATCCAATCTAGCATTATATTTTGATTATTACAGCTGCCACTAATTCCTGTTTGGCTTCTATTTTGTTAAGGTTTATTGCTGAATACTACGTGGGTGTCCTGTTTAAATATGTACTTCCATATTTTGATAATTGAGAAGTGACATTTTAACTAAGAAACTGAAAAATTGTAATTTTCCTGACTGCAGGCATTACAGCAAACTTTGGATTCTGGGGGATCTCTTCCTTTTCCTGACGGTGTCCTCATAAATGGCCAGTCTCATACAACCTTCACGGGCAATCAAGGTTGGCTTCAACTTTTGATATACTTATTTGTTCTTACTTACATTGGTCAATATTGAGTCCTGAAGTTAACTTTTGTCCTTCACCAAGATGCTTTTACCAACAATATTGTTGTTTCATACACTTCCAGGAAAAACCTACATGTTTAGGATCTCAAATGTGGGCTTGTCAACCTCGTTAAACTTCAGGATTCAGGGTCATACCTTGAAGTTAGTAGAGGTTGAAGGATCACACACTGTTCAGAACTCATATGACTCTCTTGATATACATGTTGGTCAATCTGTATCTGTCTTAGTAACATTAAATCAGCCTCTAAAGGACCATTACATTGTTGCATCAACCCGATTCACTAAGAGTGTTTTGACAGCAACTGCAGTGTTACACTATGCAAATTCTCAAACACCAGTTTCTGGACCCCTGCCTGCTGGTCCCACTTACGAAATAGACTGGTCCATTAAGCAAGCTAGAACCTACAGGTTTGAGAAAAGCTTTCCATAGAAGAGCCCTGAGTTATTGGTCTTCACTGTTAGATGATATTTATTTTGATTCATTTAAACTTCGTTTTTCTTGCAGGTGGAATTTGACAGCAAATGCTGCTAGGCCTAACCCTCAGGGATCATTCCATTATGGGAAAATAACCCCAACAAAAACAATTGTATTGGCCAATTCAGCAGCTTTAATAAATGGAAAACATCGATATGCTGTTAACAGGGTCTCCTTTATTAATCCTGATACCCCTCTCAAGCTTGCTGATTACTTCAACATTCCTGATGTCTTCAGCGTGAATTCAATCCAGACCGTTCCTTCAAGTGGTCCTGCATACATAGCAACCTCTGTAATGCCGACCTCCCTCCATGATTTTATTGAGGTTGTTTTCCAGAACAATGAAAACACCATACAATCTTGGCATCTTGATGGCTATGACTTTTGGGTTGTTGGGTATGTTAGTTTTCTGTCTTATTAATGTGCATTGTTTATATCTGCTACTTGTCAGTTTGAGTAGGTTTAATAATTGCAATTTGCAATAAATACAGTTATGGCTCTGGCCAGTGGACACCAACCAGCAGAAACAGCTACAATCTTGTTGACACTCTGACTAGACATACTGCTCAGGTAACTAAACCAAGATTGATAACAGGGATGAATTGCTATTAATGGAATTTTTTAAGACTCTGAACATATCTCCCAATAGCCATTGATGTGTTTCAGTAAATTTTTAGAGATCCACAGGAAAAAGATTCCGTTTGTTATTGCTTAGTCGTTATTTGAAATTATCTTATGCAGGTTCAGATTTATACGTTTAAATACAATAAATAATTGAATGATATTATAATCTTTTTCTTGCTTAGATTAGTATTCCTTTCCTTCTAGTATCCTCATCTTACTATGCTTGGATTCTTTTGTAGGTGTATCCAAACTCCTGGACCACTATACTGGTTTCCTTGGACAACCAAGGTATGTGGAACATGAGGTCTGCAATATGGGATAGGCAGTACCTTGGACAGCAGTTCTATCTGAGAGTCTATAATCCAATCCAGAGCCTTGCTAATGAATATGATATTCCCTCCAATGCCCTCCTTTGCGGAAAAGCCGTAGGACGGCACCCTTAGTGTCTGCTCAACAAATTATTTGGAGTCTTTTTACTTTAGTCATGAGGGTTTGACTACAAGAGAGATCAGAAAATTGGGAAGAGGGGGGGGGGGGGGGGGGGGGGGGGGGGGGGGGGGGGGGGGGGGTAAGAAGAAAAAGCCCAAAAAGGAACAGGGAGACGAAGGCTATATCCAAAATGTTTGGGAGCCTTATGTACCATTTCCATTTATGAACTGTGGTTCATTTCATCCAAATTTTGGTTCATTTCTTAAGATCTCAAAATTAGATAGTGGTGATGGCTACATTTTTGACAAGTATTCAGGTTGGTGCAAACAAAACATTCTTCCAAATACATAGAGTAAACAAATAGACTGATAAGGCTTTGATCAGAATGGAAAAAAGAAAGATTGATGGGCACCATATTACCTTGGAAAATTGAAGTTGATCAACAGATGTGTTAAAAGTTGGCATGGTAAATCTGTACTGGCTACTTGGGTTTGCAGTTTAATTGCCCTTGATGTAATAGGTTTAATCCTGGCCTGCTGTGGACCGAAACACAATCTGAGCACATAGACTAAGATACTATCTATTTGTTTTCTTTAGAATTGGGCTGGTCCAGGAAGGAACATGTTACAAGCATATGGGCTGGTCCAGAAGAAACATGTTACAAGCATAGCCTATACCCTTACATTTGGTCTGTTTTTTTGGTAACCTGAATAACGCATTAAAAACTAAATAGAAATTTAAAGGATTCATTACAAACTACTTTAGGGAAATCATGGAAAAATTAAAAAATAACATAATCAGGAAAAACTAAAAAATACTATTTAAGGGTTCATGACAAACGACTTTAGGATAATCAGGGGAAAATCCAAAAGTAACAAAATAAGGAAAAACTGAAAATAACAACGTGAAAAAAAGTATGCTTTCTTCTTTATCAGATTATATGCCACAAAATTTGTTATGTGTAGATATGTCAAATGGTGTGATTGTTGATTCTCTTATAAGCAATGTACATGGATTTAACCCCTACTGTAACTACCGCCATAAATTATGTTAAGAGAAATAGCATGATTCCGAGATTTTTTTTTATTTTTTATTTTTTAATAATTGAGTAGTTTTAAGCTGTTATTATATCACTTTAAAACTGTAAAAATGAAAATAAAATAAAAATTGGAAGAGAGAGAATGGGGGGGACCGGGAGAGTAGATTGTAGAAGAAGGAAAAAGAGGAAACTTGGAAATTGCAATGAGAAGTTACTTGGGTCTTTCTGGTTCCAACTGTAACTAGTAGTAGACTAGTAGGTGTAGTTAATTCAACGTGAGGAGGCTTAGAGTACTAGTAGGAAATGAGAATCTATAAAAATGATTCATGGTTTAAATTGAGCATCAAGCATGCACATGATGTGGATTTAACGAAACATGCTTTGAATTTAGCATGAATTCCAATGGATCTGTTCTCGGGATCTAAGTGCAATCTCAAAGTCTGCTTGTTGACTTAACCATCAATAAAGCTTCCAGTTGACTACAACAATGTTTTTAAATTGCTTAATTTTCTCCTCCCCTTAACTCTTCTCTAGTATAGACACTAGTACGAGTATTCGTTCACACGTAGAATTGCCTTCTACATGCAACATTGTGATGTAAAAGAAAAAGCTTGAATAAGATGGCAATTTGAATCAATAGTTCGATATCCGGTCCAATTAAATATAATTTTTTATATGTCTAATAATTAATAAATTTTATCAAAATTGGATTAAGTTCGAATTGGATTATAACACTATTCTACATGAGTATAAATACTCGCGTTATGAGCTAATGCCATGCACAAATTGTAAAATTAGAATGAGCTGCAAACAGAGAGAAGGATATATATATAAGACAGATCCACACTAATCTCCCTATGTTTTCGTTTCTGCTTCACCATCCATGTGATGTGAGAGTGAGTTAGACATCTTCACTTTTCTAAAAAGAAAAATAAAAATAAAAATCATAAATGTTAAACTCAATTAATTACATTAATGATGATCCGCTCTGGGCTCCGCCGCTCCCGCTCCTTTTCCTTCCCTCCACCACCGACGAAATCTATCCCCCTCTACACATTTTCACTATCAAACCAAACCATTTGCACAAGCAACCACAATGTGATCAGTAATTAATTTTTTTCTTTCTTAAAAAAAATTCTCTAATTTGGCTTATAGAATTCCATAAATTCTGGTCAAATTTAAAACTTATTTTCAATAATTATCTAATCAAATTCAAGCTCAAATGAGTTGTAATTGTTGAAGACAAAAACGAATACGTTAACCAAACCCATCAGTATACATAGCTTGCAAGTTTGAGCATGAAGTGCGCTACTAAATGAGTCCACGCTATCACTTCCAGTCTATCACACACATATATAAGCATCCTTGACTGTTTAGTCCTCCATCATCATCACCCATCTCAAACTTCCTTAGTCTGATAATAATCAAGATGAGGCAGGCCATTTTCCTTCTTTTTTATCTTGGAATTTTGGCTTGCTTGGGTACTTTCTATGTTAATGCAGAAGACCCATATAGATTTTTTACTTGGACAGTCACCTTTGGAACAATCTCTCCTCTGGGTGTTCCTCAACAGGTTGGTTTTCAGTTCTTATAGCTTAGTAAATATATATATATCTGTTTGATACAGGAAAGGGTCTAATTCACAAATTTTGCAGGGTATTCTTATCAATGGGCAATTTCCAGGCCCTACCATTGATTGTGTTACTAATGACAATATAGTAGTCAATGTCATTAACAATCTTGATGAACCTTTTCTAATTACATGGTTGGTGCTTTTACCTTTTATTTACCTCGTATATTGGTATGTGACAATTCTTTCAAGTATTAATTTCTGTGGTGGAAAACAGGAATGGTATCAAACAGAGGAAGACTCCATGGCAAGATGGAGTGCTAGGGACTAATTGTCCAATCCCCCCTAAAACCAACTGGACTTACAAATTTCAAACAAAAGATCAGATTGGAACTTTTACATACTTCCCTTCAACTAAACTTCATAGAGCTGCTGGTGGTTTTGGGGGTTTCAATGTTGCACAAAGGTCTGTTATATCAATCCCATATCCTACACCTGATGGAGAATTTACTCTGCTGATTGGTGATTGGTACAAGACCAGCCACAAGGTAAGTAAATAAAATATCTTAAACAAAATAAGTTGCCCTGCTTTTGATGTTACAAAATGTTGTAATACAACTGTGAATTGGTATTTTCAGATATTAAGACGAAGATTGGACTCTGGCAGATCTCTGCCTCTCCCTGATGGTCTTCTTATAAGTGGGCTTCATGACTCAGCTGTATTTACTGGCGAAGCAGGTAAATTTCCATCAAGTTTCATAATATTGTTTCCTTACGTATTGTAATTCCTAGTAACTGTGCAAATTCTCAGGGAAAACCTACAAGTTCAGAGTGTCGAATGTGGGATTAGAAACCTCGTTTAACTTCAGGATTCAGGGCCACAAAATGAAGCTTATTGAAGTTGAAGGAGCTCACACAATTCAGGAACCGTATGAGTCCATTGATGTTCATGTGGGCCAATCTGTGACTGTCTTGGTTACATTCGATGAATCACCCAGAGACTATGACATTGTCGCTTCCACTCGATTTACAAAGCCAATTCTCACTACCACTGCAACTCTTCGCTATGCTGGTTCTCACACTCCAGCCTCTGGTCCATTACCCATTGGTCCTACTTATGAGATTCACTGGTCAATGAAGCAAGCCAGAACCATCAGGTACTGCATTTTCTCAAGATTTCTCTGGTTTTCCTAATAAAATTTATGATTACAATGTTCTAATTTGCTTCATTTTTATGTCTGAGAAGATTGAATTTGACAGCAAATGCTGCCAGGCCTAATCCTCAGGGGTCATTCCATTATGGTACCATTAAGGTTGTGAGGACACTTGTATTGGCAAATTCTCAAGTCCTCATAAATGGCAAGCTAAGATATGCTGTAAACGGTGTCTCCTACATTAATCCAAACACCGCATTGAAGCTCGCTGACTGGTTTAACATCTCCAGTGTCTTTGACTTCAAAACTATCAAAGACGTGCCTACTCCTGGTGCCCCTGCGGTCCTTGGCACCTCTGTCTTTTCGACTACCCTTCATGACTTTGTCGAAATAGTTTTCCAGAACAATGAGAACTCTATCCAGTCCTGGCATTTGGATGGATATAGTTTCTACATTGTCGGGTAGGCCACCATAACTTTTAATCTCCAATTGTTTCTTTACATTGGTTCTTTCACTTGTGGACAAAGTTTCTCTCGACTCTGTTTTTGTGGATTCTGTTATGGTTATGCCTATGAATCAATTTTTGATTGATTTCCAGGTATGGTTCTGGCCTATGGATACCCAACATGAGAGAACGTTACAATTTGGCTGATGGTGTTCCTAGACACACTACTCAAGTGAGTTGAAAGCAAAATTTCATTTCAATTTTGATTTTTTCCCTCTGTATTGGAAAGTTCCAAACAGGGACTGATTGAAACTTACCTGAAATTTACAGGTATACCCAAAATCATGGACTGCAATTTATGTTTCTTTGGACAACAAGGGTATGTGGAATTTAAGATCAGCAATCTGGTCAAAACGGTATCTGGGACAAGAGTTGTATATTAGAGTCTGGAACGATGAACACAGCTTGTTCACAGAGAATGATATTCCATCTAATGCATTGTATTGTGGCAAGGCCAAGCACAAGCATTCATAGAAAAATTCCTTCTTTACTTTCTACTTTGGCTGGTGTAACTTTCATATTTATTTTCTTTTCAAATTTTATGTTATATTTTCCATTAGAAATCTCAGTTACGATGGTGTTACTGTTAGACAAAATATAATGGGATGGGAATTAGGCTTAGAATTATGAGGGCAAAGAAGAAATGTTAATTTGTATTATTGTATTGGATTACATCTTATAATCATAATAACAATTCTTCTCCCCCTTGTTTATTTTTCAGTCATCGTTACATTAATCATCATTCATTTGACTGTTTTACATGCCTCAACTTACCAAACTAAGTAGTCTGGTTTTTTGGCCATCGAAATGACTTGGTTCCCATCTTGTATAAAAATATTGTTGTATATCCTCTAGTGTAACTTTGAAGTGAAGTACCAATGCAGATGATGGAAGTGAGAGCTCCAAATTTATGATTTCGTGCTATATAAATTAGTTACCACTAACTAAAAACTCAACCATGTGGTGCATAGGTATAATAATGGATTGAATCGGGTCATGATACAACTCTGATCCAGAGTTTATTTGATCAAATGTGTCAAAATATAATCCGGTCCAAACATGATTGATCCACGAAACATGTAGACGCATACAAATATACAATAATTCAATCCAGTTTGATTGGATATTCGATCCTATCTCATTACTGTATATATGAAGCAAATTCTAGTGAGAGTATACTTAACTTATTTATATATTAGTAACATTATGTGGGAAAGAGAGAGGGTTTCTAGTAGTGGAAGAGAATATCTCCTGGTCAAATACAGAAGGAGCAACTATTATAGGGCAGCCTCAGGTCTACACTCTTTACCTTATAAGGCTGCAGCCTGCAGATGGAATCCTTACTACCAACAGTAAGAATCTAATTCTGTATAAGGAAATCAACTCTTTCCAAAGGCTGCTTTTTTTAGCACTAAGTTCATCTCTTTCTCGTAACAATACAATGACCAAATCTTCTATATATGCCAGCTGAGGCTACCCACCATGCTTCATCACCTCCATATCTCAATGCATGAATTGAAAAAGAAAACCCAAAAGATTTTTTATTTTTTTGGCAAGAAAACCCTAAAGTTTTTGTGACTACCAAGAAGATGATATATTCTTTCCTAGCCTCTACGTGATCTTGCCGTATACATTATAATATATGCAATACCCTAATTAAAGTTTTTAATTTTTCTTAATTCTTTTCGCAGATATTTCGAGATCAAAAATTTCAAATAATTTTTTTTTGCCAATTTGTAACTGGTATCATCGCAAATGAATAAGTTTTCAAAGTTCTACATCAAAAGCAAGTGAAGAAAAAAAAAAAAAAAGTAGAGATGAAATGTTTTATTGTAGAAAATAGAAAACGATTCACGACTAAACTCCCCTTTATAGTTAAGTACTAAGCACACCATTTGTTAATTTTAACGAACTTACAAAACAGAAACTATTACAAGAGAAATAGAAATTGATGCTAGCTAGCTAGCTTTGGATACATATCCATTATGCCACAAACCAAACAACCTCGCACCAATAAAGTAAAGAAGAACATCCTAACATACAAAGAAATTCTATGAGAAAAGAGAGAATTAATAGAAGAAAACATAAAATTATAAAGTTCTTATGGCTACAAATATGCAGTACCATTGGTTGAGGAAAGATCTGACCATGAATACGCTGGATTCCAATACCTCAATTCGCCCCCACTTACTGGAGCTGAATCCGAAATAGAAGAAGCCCCGTTGCTTAGAAATACCGGCAAGTTGTCGGTACGGTAACTAGCAGTAGTGGATGATGATGATTTGAGCCTCTGGTAGAGTTCTTGAATTCCACTACTGTTTCGGAGTTCTTCAACAACAAAGCCATTTTGTAGTTGCTGTTGTTGTTGTTGAGGTTGTTGAGGTTGATTGTTCCTCCAAAAAGAGCCGCACAAATCAAGAGAAGGTACTCGTTCTTGTCCGCGTAGAGGATCAAGACCTAGGGTTTGAGCATTTAACACACCATTTGAAACAAAAGGCTCTATCACCATCTGGGATCCCATCATTTTTCCTTCCTCTTTAATAATAGTAGGGTTAGAGTCAGGGTTTTGACTCATTTTCAGCAATGCCAAAAGATGTGAGTCTTGTGGGGAACCCCAAAGAATTGGGGTGGCTGATGAAAGGTCATGAAAATGATCGAAGCCACCCCCAAGTAGTCCTCCTGACCTAATTCCAATGATCTCTGATGCCAGACTAGTTTTCACCTCAGCATCAACACTTGTCTTAACAACTGAGGAGCCGCTGGATGACATAGTAGTAGTGGGAACATTCTTGTTTTTCCGGCAACCTCCTCCGATTGGAACATTCCGGAGGGCTCCACCTTTTGTCCAATAACGGCGACAAGTCTTGCAAAAATGGCGAGGTTGCGTGAGGTTATAGTTGTTGTAGTAACAAAATTTCGTGTTGGAAGAATCACATCGCGGACACCTCAAATTTTGGTTTTGTGATGAATTAGTAGTTGTAGAAATAGCAGTGGTAGAGGTGGCTGTGCAACTAGTAGGATTGTTCACTAAGGAAGAAGGAGATTGTGAAGAAGGTGGAGAGGGAGATGTTGTAGCAGCTCCTAGAAGTCCTCCATTGATGGAGAATTTTCTTTCTCCTCCTATGAGTCCTGAACTTCCAAACAGTTCTTGGATCATCTCTTTGTAGATCTACAACAATCCAGAAACAAGAAAAGCTAGCAAAAGGGTGAGTCTTTACGAGTTAATGGAGAAAAGCTAATAGAAAGATATTTGGGTAAATTACATGACCTACCTTTGTGATCAGTTCAGTGGGATGGCTTTGTTTGTTGGGGAAGAATGTAGAAGATTGGGAGGTGGGAGTAATATATAGATAAAGACAATCTGAGAAAAACACTTACCACATAAGCTGTCTATTTTATAAACAAGAAGTGGTTTAGAATTAAATTGTAAGTGTCATTTTCATATCAAACAGTTATTGGTTTTCTTATCAAACTCTTGTATTATCTAAAAAATCATTCAATTAGAAAGTGTAAATTTATAGAGGTAAAGATTAACAATTAATGGGTTATTCAAGTGTCTCTCTTGTGATGGTACGTACGTGCTTATGTACTTGTGTGGTGTACATCATAATCAATATATGTAATCAATAAGTGAGCAAATTAAGAGCATAATGATAATAGTAATCAATTTTTGAAAAAGAATAACCTGCCTTTGTGGGGATCAGGTTTTCAAAATTGGGTTTCCTTGCTGAAGAGTGAAGATGCTCCGTGTTGATGAACCATCATTACCAATTTAAGGAGAAGGCTAATCACGTTTTAGTACGTGTAAAGCTGATGTCCCTACTTCCCAACTAATTAAAAGGCCCCTGCCCGAAACTCATGCCTTCAATTTAGGCTTCCCCCACAATTCACAAACACCTTGTTAGGAAGAAGCAACGCATGTATGATAGCCCTGCAAGCCCTGGTGTGGTATACACATTTGAGAGTTTGAGGCATATATATGAAGCATAATAATCCCCTCAGTACTGTAATTTGTTGGTAAACTTAGCTGATCAGTTAGCAAGCAGTAGAGTAATCATGTTCAGGCATGTCATTGTACCTAAGACAACTCACAGCAGCATTTAATCAAACACCTGGTCTATGAGACTCTAATCATGGACTTGTGACTAGGTCTACATCTATCCCCCACTGTTTCACCTAATAATAATTACAATAGCAAGACAAATTGAACATCAACTTTATGTACCTAATCAGTTAATTTGCCCTTCGATCAAGACAAATTCAAGCATATAATACTTTTAACATATATTGACCATTTACATACTTAATTGCCATGGCTAATCACAATTAGTCATCATTAAGAGGTTAAATTGCAAACGTAAGTGAATAAAGAGATGGAATCGAATCAGGGAATATATAGGTAAAGGAGGGGCCTGTGTGTCTCAGATTTGTTCAACCCTTTGTCAATCAAAATCTTATCCTCTAGTTACAAAATTAATTAGCATACAGTAACCAATAGCTGATTACTAATATATTAACAATACCCTTTTCTCCTTTAATTATCAGTTAATATTCTATGCTAATACCAAACCCTTTGTCGCTATTCAAAACTGAGACAATATTTATTTACATAACCTAAACAACATGATTTCGTAATTTTTTTTTTTTTTTAGTCATCATTAAATTTTAATTTATATATCTGATTAAAATTTGGTTGAGTTTAATATCAATTGAATTAACAACTAATTAATTAAAATTTGAACAATTTAAACAAACTTAAATTTAGTGTGCCAGTTAAACTCGTATATTTACTTGTTATATGTTAGAAGTAGACGTAAAATATTGTATAAATTACTCAAATAATCCAATGGAATTGAAAAAAAATAAAAATGTTACATTAATTTTCCATGAGTACTATTAAAGGCGTAGTATCACTTTTGGTGCAGAAGAAAACGAAATATGGAAGGAAAAGGAAACCTTATGCACACCACATAAAAGAAGAACCCAGCTGGTTTTCCGAGCTAGTGACAATTATTGGGTCGTATGTACGTACTGTAGAGCATAAACGGCATAAACAGACTTCCTGACCTCGCGTGCCGTCCGGAGCGCAAGATGACCGACAGAGGAAAACGACGCAAGCAATTTGCAATACGACAAAAATATGTGAAATACGTTGTACACATGAAGATAATGTTAATGTGGTGCGCGTCGCCGTCAAGGGCTCGATGACTGTGAGGGCGGGCAGTCGTCCCTCGATTCTCGAGCTATCAATCCATGTGAATCATAAGTTCATGGCTAGTTATCCACAAAATTAATTAAGATTCTAGTGTGAAAGTAACGGATAAAAATCTCAGTTGAGTCAGGTGGAATCAATTTTTTTATATTTCTGAATGAAACTTGATCGAAGAATCATATTTGCAATTCAATTTAGATCAACTTCTAATAAAAATTTGCATGAAAAAAGTGTCAAAACATAAGAAACTTGAACTCACATTCTATATAGGTCCCCCCCTCGTCATAGGGCTCCTCACATTTGGTCTTCTTTTGCTTTCTTTCTGATCTTATTGTGGATTGGGATGATATATAGGTAAATTTGAATACAGATGGCTTTGAACACCGTGCAGTAATGTACATATGACATGACAATGCAACTTGCTCATCACCAACTGTATCTTTCAATTGTAAAGCAATTGGGCTAATCTATATATATCTATCAATTTTCGTTTTACCCTCGCCTAAATTGGAGCAATGAAAAGCAACCCAAGTCACCCAAAAATCTGACAAAAGCTGTGATGGACAAGATTCTTAATTCCTTCAGGGAATAACATAGATCATGTCCCTGCAGGGCATTGCTCGCATGCATGTGCTTTGTTTCTGATTGGAGAGGGATGGAATTTTACGAGACAAAGTGAAATGAGCTAGTCAGACATTAATTTCTTAAAGAAATCACAAAGGAACTCCTGTTACCTACAAAACAAAGTGGCAGCTAGCTGTTGATCAAATTTTATGTCACCAAAGATTTAGATTTGGATCTTCTGCACTGATCTTTGTTTCAAGGATGGATTACATACTACATGGCTGCTCCACACCCAAATAGGAAATTATTATTTTCAGTTTATGGGTTATGTTGGACATGTTATTAAATCATCCACCACAAAAAGCATTCTCTAAATTCAAAGTTTTTCCACCGTGGCATAAAAATAAAAAAAACTATTTTCTGCACCGATGTTTTTGTTAAAAGGGGATAATCATCATGATGTTAATTATCTTATTATTTATAACTATATATATATACCAGATTTTCTCACAATTGTCTTGAATAAATACTATTTCCAATTTGACCAAAAAGATGAAGCGCATTATTTAAAAATTGGGTAATATATATAATGGGAATTAAATTATGTCAAAATTCAAGACATTTATATTACTAGTGGCCTGCATGTGTGTTCTATATATATTTTATCTTAATTTAATTTGATAAAAAAAATTATATATTAAAAGGGTGGAAGGGGAGTAAGAGAGTGAGACAGTGAGAGATAGTAAGAAAGTGCAAAAATTAGTGTTTAGTAATTATTAATTAATTGATTGAATTTTTTAAATAATTTAAACATTATAAATATATATATATTATATAATAGGAGACTACAAGAGTTTTAAAATTTTTATAATAATATAAATTAGTATAAATGAAAACAGTTTTTTTCTTTTTATTTCATCAAAGGCTGAATAGGCACAATCTTAACTTCTGATGTCATTGAGGTTTAAAATATACAAGAGTATTGTTGGGCTCTGCCCCGTCTGGTATGAAAAAAAATAAAATTCAAGCGATATTTTCCTTTAAACATGATATATTTATTGTGTAGTCCATAAAGCCGAATAGGCCACTTACAAAAAATAAAGCATTTAAGGGTTACTGACAAGTTTTGAAGTTCCCACATGAAATTCAAAATCTTGATATGTACAGGGGCTAAATTGCAATTTAATCATAATAATTAATTACATTTCAGGTTAGTCCGATTGGTATAACCCGAAAACTTCGAATTTCGGGCTTGCAAGCTGGGCAGGAAGTGTGCAAGACCCTTGATTGACCATGAGGCCCAATGGTAATGTTCAGGATCTGATGAAAGGCCCAAGAGACAATTAGAGGTAAACACGTAATCTAGCTAGGCGTGTATTTATTTAAGTAGTTTACCTGCAAGACAGTAGGCGCAATTCACAAACCCCTCGAAGTCACAGCCTCAGATGGTGAAAATTGAAGAATCAAAACAATAGGAATAACTTACACGGAAGTTAAAACAGTCCGATAAGCCCAGGAGTACTCCAACTTCACAACTCTTTCATACCTCTGAAACATTGACTATCCCTCTTCTTCTTGGCGTAGAAGCTAGGGTTTCATTCTCTTTTTTCTTTGATCAGCGATCGCATCCAGTTCTTACTGACTCTGCGTTCTCACCACTGGTAATCATGAACTGTGAAGTTTGCCAACTCAAGGAATTGGTAAGACTCGTATAGAAATTGAAATTTTCTTATCCTTTATTTTCAGTTTTCATTAAGTTACTGACTGTTATTCGTCATGATCATGTAAATGGAAATATCTCGTGCTTGCAGGAAGTGGAGCACTTTGAAATTCGGGAAGTTTTACGATGTGAGTATCAGATTTTCTTTTCTTTCTCTCTAAACACACACAAATTCGCAAAAAAGGCATATTGCTACTTCAATGGACTTAAAATGGAGAACGTGTTAAAATGAATGCAGGTATACTGCACACAATCGTCTTTCATCGCGCCTTAGGTCTTGTGCGTCCTAAAGATATTGATTCTGAACTATTTGATATTACATATGTAAGTGTTCGTGTTCTTACTTTTGGAGCAGTCAATTGAAAGTGTTTACTAACATATTCTCATGCTTTATAGAGGTTACAAATTCTGGAGTTGCAGTTGATATCATTTTTTATTTTAATTTCATGGATTCATTTGCAAGTTCATGTGTTTACTTAGGTCCAATGTGGGGACATTGAACTTGAGAAGAAAATAGATGAGAAGATTGAGCAGTTTGTTAGTTGGGTAGAGAAGCATCCAAACAAAAAAAGTCAGGTGAGTGATTTCCAGTGGCTTGTAACTACCATGTCCTATGGTTTTTGGGTGACACCTGCATTTTCCTAAGAATTGTAATATATTGATGTCTTCTTGAAGTATTTCTCTGAGGCTTAGTATTAAACTTGGCAATTACTTGCCAGCATTTTGGCTCTTTGATACTCCTCAGCAGTCAATGAAACATCACTATTCTGGTGGTGTGTGAATTGGGAAATGGTATAAACGATTTTAACTAAAAAATTTGTGGTTTATAGTAAAAAATCAGAGTTAATAGATTCTGTTTAACATTTATTGTGCAAATTACGGCGTTTTTTCATAGTTTTTGTCTCTTAATTGCTCTATTTGCATATTAAAATATCCTTTATTAGTTATAGTTTATCTAATAGGCTGCTGAATCTAACGATGCAGGTATGCTTAGCTTTCTATGAAGTAAAAAACAAACAACTGTCTTGGTTCAGTAACAAGATTGAACGCCTGTACTGGGAACAGTGGTATATTAATTTAAATGTGCCCCAGCATCCAAAGGCACATTCTGGCAAGTCTCATCATTCCAAAGTTGTTGTTGATCCTGGAGGTGCAATCAGTTGCTCCTTTGTTGAACTAGTTCTTTGTGATTCACTCTTTATAATCAAATTAATTTGTATCTTTTTTTCTTCATCCTCTTCCTAAACTTGCAAGGACAGAGGGTGTGCTTGAGGAAAGAAGTGCTCGTAGGGCAGCACTTGAGGCATCACTGCGTGAGGTTTTATTTCAAATCATTAAATTTGTTAATGAGAAGAAGGATCATGTTCCTCCCATACCTAATCTTGAGAGAGCAGTTTCATTTCCCTACGAAATTACAATCCCTAGGTAACTTTATTCTTCCCTACTCAGCTGAAGCATTTTATTGGGTTTAGCTTTTCAGTACTGTCTATTTATGCTCTTTTGCAAAAGTGATTGTATTAGTCAATTGCTTTACTGTTTCACCATCAGATATTACATACTTCTTCTATCATAACAATTTAGCACCCTTGTATTAAGATTAGACTTCTTAGGGTTGAGAAGTCTTGTGGTTCAAATCCCAACCTCCATCCCTTCTTGTTTCTATGTTTCTTGTAAGAACTTCCCTTATATAATTAAAATAGTTATGAAGTTCATTAAGTTTTGTTATCACATACTAACCATATTAGATGAATGCAAGTGTGACTGGTACTTTATATTCTATGATTAGAGTACATATGCTTCCTTTACTGATGAAGCTGATAAGCACTTAGGTCACTGTGGAAGCATTTTGTTGGGTGATTTCAAAATATGATAAAGCAAATTTTCACCTACTTAAAAAGAAAAAGTAATTTCTCCCATTGCCTGCCATTATGATACACTGTTTTTTCTCACATTGCGTCCCATGTTTTTACTAGGTATTTGGAGACTTGGAATATGCACACAGTTTTCTCTTTTATATTTTATGGCTTCCTCCTTTTAGCTATATTTTGTCTGTTTCTTCTAAGCAGGAGTATTGTTTTTTCATAGGATTGCTTCATTGAAGTGCCATTGTTTGCCTGCCAATTTCACATTTTCACTATTGACATGTCATAATCAGATCTCTGTTCCTTTAGGGTGGTCTATGACAATATTTGAGTTATCAGTTGTCACTTCAGACACTTTGTCATTCAGTGTGTGATCTTTGTCAGTACCAGAGAACTAGGCCTTTGTGTTAAAGGATATATTCAGCTATCATTTCAGCACTGGTATTTAGTCATCCAGTATCCATTCTGTGTCTCTCACCGGAGAAGACCTCTGTTAGAGGATACCACTATTTAACATTTTAATGGTTATGTTTGGTGTTAGTCAGCTAACACCTTTTAAAAGATTAGAATATGCTGTAATTAACTATCTAACTTGAGCTCAAAACTAGACTATACTTTATCCTTTTCCTTCATGCTAAGAACTAAGGTTATTTGTGTGCTGAGTTCTCTGCTCTCTGCCTATGCACAAGGAGGAGTTTGCTGCTCGCAAAATCTGTTGTATATAATTTCTAGCACAGAGTTGTACATATTCCACTACTGTCTTTGTCAACCAAGAGCTGTCATCTCTGTGCTACCTGAATCTCAAATTAATGTTGGTTGCAGTCATATAAGATTGGGTGTCCCTAGTCTTGCTTGCCTTTTCTTAATGGGTTACTGTAATTGTTATTTTAATTTGTCCCATTAACATGATTTAGAATGCTGAGTTAATATTGTGCTCCCATTGATCAGCTCAACAGATTCTGCATTTGGGATGGACATGATCAAGAGGATGCTCCAGACCGGGCATCCAACCATGCTGAGTTGACAGTCAAGGTACAGGCAGCTACACAGTTTTCTGAGTGAGTGTCCTGATGTAAAATGGATTCTTATTGTTTATGATGTACGCTAACATAGCTATTAAGTTGCCAAAGGAACTGCCTAAGTAGGGCAAGGCTCAATTCTCTATGGGGGGGTTGGGGAGCAGTAGGTGCATGTTTAGTTACATATGTAAATATTTGTGATATTCTGTATAAGCTGTACTGATATCACAATCAACGGGATCACTATGTTAATGTTATAAGTTTTGCCCATTCGTGATGAAGAATTATGTAGTGTGGTGTCCTATATTTAAAAGTTCCATGATGTTAGCACGGTTTCTGAATTATTTGCCGTTAGGTATTTGTTTGATTGTGCATGTGAAGTCATTTTGCATATTTTTAAGCACTTCAGGTCCTCTGAATCCTACCTGTTTCGGTATAAGTTGTGTGAAAAGTAGGTGGGCTGCGATTGTGGAGAACTGTAACATTTTTTTATGGCGGAAGAGAGTGTGGGGCTGAAGGATTGTTCTGTTGATGTTGCTCCAGATTTTGCTGTATTCGTCATAAAAATTGCCCCATACTTCTTACATTATGTCATCTTTCTGCTATGTTGGATCAACCCCTAGTCTATTATTTTCGGATCAAAACAGATTTGGATCCTCTGTACAATGTATACAATGTGGGAGTCTTGTTAGGAGATAAAAATATTCATTATTTTTTTTCTAAAATATATTAATTTCCAAAGCGTGTTTCTCGCTCACAGCAGAACTCATTTGTGTTTCTAGGGTGGCAAAATATTGAATATTTTAAAAATGGTGTAATACTCATCCGTTTACTAATACTCGCAACAGGAACTCTTTTTTTCACTGCTTTTTACTTATTTCTCAAATAAGAAAAATGTATATTTTTTTATCTCTCAAATAAGATAAGAAATAAATGTTTTTTTTTTTCTCTATTTTCTTTTCCCTCTGAACTCTCAAATAAATTATATAATAATGTCAAAACTAGGTGGACAAGTTTCATTCTATAAATTACATATGATGTTAACTCGAGATACAAGTCTCACTTTCAATGTTGTCGCATACTATTTGAAATTTGATTATTTCTTGTTAAAAAATGACAAAAACTAGTGAAATACGTACACAACGAGAATTGCTACTCTCGGTCACATGTTTCCAGCAGTCCTATTGGAAAAACTTCCATTTTTGGTCCACTAGGAAATAGGATTGCAATGTGAGCCGGAGCCATAGCCACTGCCTATATTTGTGGTTTTATCTATTTGTAGGACTCACTTTGTTAATTGTCATATAATTTTTCTCTTGAAATTGCCTTCCACACATCCCAACAGAGAAATTAGCAAATGGGGAGTGTGAAGCATTTTGTTTTAATCCATGGAGCATGTCATGGATCTTGGTGCTGGTACAAGCTTGTCACCCTGCTCAAACAAGGTGGTCACCTTGTTACTGCTTTGGATCTTGGTGCTTGTGGGATTAATCCCAAACAGCTAAAGGAGGTTCATTCTGTTTCCAGTTATGTACAGCCTTTGATGGAATTCCTGGCCTCTCTCCCCTCCAGTGAGAGGGTTATATTGGTTGGTCATAGCTATGCTGGCCTCTGTATATCTCTAGCCATGGAACGCTTTCCTGAGAAGATTTCTGTTTCTGTTTTCCTCACGGCCTATATGCCGGATTACAATTCTCCACCTGGAATTCTCATACAACAAGTAACACATCTTAGATCTTGCTTTTTATTTTTTTAATTTTATTTTTATTTTTTTTTTGCTAAGAAATTCTAATTCCATTGAAAAAATGAAACCAGTACTTTGGAAGTACCCCAGCTGAATCGTTATTGGATTGCCAGTATGCATTTGACAACGGACTAGACAAGCCTCCAACTTGTGCTGTTTTTGGTCCAGATTATATGCGTATCAAGCTGTACAAGTATTGCAGATTAGAGGCAAGTGAGATTGATTGATTGAGTAAACTGTAAAAGTCTAATCACAAATTCACATGGCTATGATTGATAAAGTTCTGATTTTCTTCCACAGGACTTGGAATTGGGCAAGTTGTTATTAAGGCCAACAGGGTTGTTCATGGAAGACTTGAGCAAGGAGGGGCTACTAACAGAAGAGAAATACGGGTCGGTGAAACGGGTCTTTATAGTGTGTGAAGAAGATGATGTTATGACAGAGGAATTCCAGAGATGGATGATCCAGAATAGCCCACCTCAAGTAGTGAAAACTATTGAACGATCTGCCCATATGGTGATGCTATCAAAGCCAGAACAACTCTGCCACTGTTTGGAAGATGTTGCTCAATGACAACTTGTTATTTTAATCATCATTTCATAAAAAATAAATAAAGTTTATTTACCACTTGCATCGGATTCCTTTCTATTCACGCATAGAAGAATAGCGAAATAATTAACTCCAAAATCAAAAGCAAAAGCAATCGAAAGCTAGAAAATAATTGTAAACTCTTCATTTGTTAATCAGTCACATCTCAAAATCACCTATGATCTTCTATGTTATAAGATAATCCCTACTCAGAGCTTTATAGAGAACTTGGTCAAGAAAATGAAGAGTGGAAAGCAGTTTGTTTTAGTTCATGGAGCTGATCAAGGCCCTTGACTCAAGGGGCATGGTGTTGGTACAAACTAGTGAGCCAGCGCTCAAATTTGCTGCTCTTCGTGTCACTGATTTGGACCTTGGTGCTTGTGACTTGTGCTGTCAAACCCAAGCAGAGGCTAGTCAATAAGTAATGCTTAATTTTAATTTTATATTTATGGCTTGACATTTTGTTCTTTTTCCATTTTTATGATTATTCCTGCAGGACATGGAATTGGCCAAACTATTAGTAACACCCTCCAGGTTATTCAATTGGCGATGAAGGTGGAATCCCAGAGATGGATAATTGCAAATTGTCCACCTAATGAAGTGAAGGTGATTACAGGGCTGATCATATGGTCATGCTCCCTAGAGAACTTTCTTGCTTGCATTCCTAATATGCTCTGTTCTGAACTAAATTTCTGTTTGATGAAATAGACAAGTTCTACAGTGTGTCAAAATAGTCATTATAAATGTTGGGTGTCATATTTGACTTTGTATGAATGAATAATAATCATGCCTAAGGTTTTAAGGAGTTTATGCCTTATTTATGTTGACAAATTTATTGATTTACTCTTAATAAAAGATTTTTAAAAAAAGCGTTTTAATTCTCATCTAATAACTTAAGTTTTTTAGAGATTTAATTTTTACGTGGACACTATTAAACACATAAAAAATAAGCGAGTTCTCCTCTCAATTTAAATTTGATTAATTTTCTCTCTTTCCACCTAGCCACCTAATCTAGTCATTGACTGGAAAAAAAAAAGGCACAAGCTTTGGATCCATTCATGTAGAGTAGTTAAACAAATATTTCTTCTAAAAAAAAATATTCAGCAGTACATCATACTTAGCCGTCACTTAAACCAATAGCTCCACCAACCAAAACCAAGTCTCGAACCAATCCAGAACATTGAGATCTACACTTGGAGAGCAGAGAGAGATCAAGAAAATGGAAACTGGGAAGCACTTTGTTTTAGTCCATGGAGTAAGTAATGGGGCATGGAGCTGGTACAAGTTGGTAACACTGCTCAAATCGGCTGGTCACCGTGTCACTGCTTTGGATCTGGGTGCTTGTGGAATCAATCTTAAGCATCTGAAAGACATAGTGTCCATTTTTGATTATATGCAACCACTAATGCAGTTCTTGGCTAATCTTCCTCAAGATGAGAAAATAATCTTAGTTGGACATAGCTTTGGTGGATTTTCTATATCTCTAGCCATGGAGAATTTTCCTGAGAAAATCTTAGTAGCAGCATATGTCACAGCCTTCATGCCTAATCACACTTCCCCACCTGCAACTTTGCTTGAAGAGGTATATGATCTTTAACCTTAACTTCGCATAATTTTGCAAATTTTAACTCTGGCCTTGTTTTTTGGCAGATGAACTCCAAAAAAGCACCAAAATTTGGTCCAGATTTCTTGGCAACAAGGATTTATCAGAATTGTTCAGCAGAGGCAAGTATTAGTAATTGTCCTATTGAGAAATAGCTTCTGAGCATAACTGTTACTTCAAAATATATTACTGTTCAATTGATGGGTTATTAGGAATGCAGGATTTGGAATTAGCCAGACTCTTGGTAAGACCTACCAAATATTTCATTGAAGACTTGGCTAATAATTCGCTGCTGTCTGAATCCAAATTCGGATCGGTGAATCGAGTTTATGTAGTGTGTGATGAAGATATGTTCATTAAGGAGGATTTCCAGCGTTGGATGATAGGAAACAATCCTCCTAAAGAAGTGAAATTGGTTAATGGAGCTGATCATATGGTCATGTTTTCCAAACCCAAAGAACTCTTCCAGTGTCTACAAGAAATTGCCGAGAAATATAATTGAAGCATTATCTAATTAGCTCCCGTTGACTGTTCTGTCATGACTGAAAAAAGTTTCAGTAATTTTGTGTACTTTAGTTACTTTAAGAATTGCCCTTCCAAGTTCCAATTAGTGCATGACATTTTATTTTGTATTTGCATTTTTATTCAATTCTTTATCATTGACATGACATGCAAAGACTTTTCTTAATTATACTGTCTACTTCTTAAAATAATGATAAAGGTCGAATATTTTATAATTTCAATTTTGGAATATAAGTCATTGATGACATCCATAGACTTTTCTTATTTAATTTGAAGTAATGTACATTACTTGAGCAATTTGAATTTTCATCTATATAGTGCAAAAGAAAATCAAGGAACAGAAATTAGTACTGCATGTTAACAAAGATAGATAGGAATCACTATGTTCTGGTACACGGGGTTTAGTCATGGAGCTTGGTGTTGGCATAAGCTCAAACCAAGGCTAGAGTCTGCTAGACACACGGTCACATATATACATTGATTAGGAAAGAGGAAAACTAAATTATATATAACTCACAAAAATCAAATATTAAGTACCTTTTAACTAATATTTAATATTAATATGACGTGAATTGTTGACTTTTTACATATACAAATATTTTAACCCATGTTGTAACTTTTCAAAATATTTGAGCCATGGTTTCTTGGACTCCTCCAAATGAAAAAGGTTGTTCTTTGTTGCCTTGGAGGCATAAATATAGCCATTGCCATGGACAAGTTTCTTGACGGCTTTCTTGCTGGATACCGAACACAAACCATCGTATGTCATAGACGAGGTATGGTACTAGCTAGTGATCATATCTTATAATTTACGTCTGTTTCTTGGCATAGAAATTAAATTATGGATTCAAATCTGTCCAGTTTAATGTATATTTATATGATAATCAACTAGTACAGAATATGGTAAAAATAAATAAATAGCACAATAGACACAAGAATTGTACATGACAAATATTTCGATGTAAAAAGAAAATCACAGTGAAACTCGCACAGATCTTTTACCATGTAAATACTAGGATTACAAGAACTATTACATTAGTCAATAGCACATCAAGAGGATGCCAGCAAATCAATAGTTGGACAATCTGTCTTCTTCTTGTGGAAGCCTAACGACAATGCTCTTCGGCCCCAACTTCTCTTGTACACCAGGCTCTATCAAAACTGTTCCCCCGAGGTATGTAATTGTGTACACTATATTAATCAACTCTAGTTGGAAGCAAACAAATTGCACATTATTTTGTTATGTTGTGGTTGTAGGATTTGGCACTAGCCAAGATATTGGTAAGGCCTGGGTCACGTTTTCTAAGAGACTTGTCAAAGGCAAAGAAATTCACGAACGAGGGATACGTGTCAATTCCACAAGTTTATGTTTTATGCAATGACGACAAAACAATACCAGAGGAATATCAGCTATGGATGATTCAAAATAGTGGGGTTCAAGAGGTGTTGGAGATCAAAGGAACAGATCATATGGCTATGCTTTCCTAGCCACTACAACTTTGCACTTCTCTCATTCAGATTGCAAACAAATATGCATAAATTTCAAACCTCTGCTTTTAAACACAAACTGTGTCTGTACCTATATGTAAATATCTGTGTTAATGGTTTAAACAACTTCATACATATATATGATAATGTTTTCCAAAGAGCTCTTCTAGTGTCTACAAGAAATTGCTGAGAATCTAGTTGAAGCTTATCTTGCTAGCTAGGTCCTGTTGTCCTGACTGAAAAGAGTTTCAGCAAATTTATGAACATATGTACTAATTTAGCACAGACAATGAAAACAAAAAACTTTTGTAAATGAGTTTTTTTATTGGACGTCATAAGATATTTTTAAGTGTAATAAATATAATTTTAATTAATATTAATTTATATAGTAAATAACACTAAAATTAAGTTCAACTAATAAATAATACACACCCTTTATTTATGAAACCTGCCTAAAATATAATTAGTTAGAAAAACCTTCACTTAATTTAGTAATCTACATTATTTAATTACAAGTATAAAATAACAAAAAACAAATAAAATCAAGTAGCATGTGAGTGTATCACAGAACAGCTTGCTGATTCACTAATCACCTGTAATTATCTTATACAACTAAATTTTCAAGTCACTACAGTGCAATATATATATATATATATATAATAAATAGCTACCTAAAAAGCATAATACCCACTAAACAGAAATTATTGGAACCAAAGCAGAGTGAAGATGGAGAGACAGCACTATGTTCTGGTACATGGGGCTTGCCATGGAGCTTGGACTTGGCATAAGGTCAAACCAAGGCTAGAGTCTGCCGGACACACGGTCACGATGCTCGATCTTGCCGCTTCAGGAATCAACAGGAAGGCCATCCAAGATCTTCATAGTATTGTTGAGTATTCAGAACCTTTGTTGGAGTTCTTGGACTTGCTTCCTCCAAATGAAAAGGTTGTTCTTGTTGGACACAGCCTTGGAGGCATGAATTTGGCCATTGCCATGGACAAGTTCCCTGAGAAGGTAGCAGTTGGTGTTTTCTTGACAGCTTTCATGCCGGATACCGAACACAAACCATCCTATGTCATAGATGAGGTATTGTACTAATGATTATCTATTCATGTCTTTTTTTTGGCATTGAAATTCAGTCCAGGGATTCAAATCCTCTCTGTTTTTCCATTTTCACTTTATGAATAGTACATCAAGAGGACCCCAGCAGATAATTGGCTGGACACTCAGTTTTCTTCTTGTGGAACCCTATCATCGATGCTCTTCGGCCCCAACTTCTTGTCCAACAAGCTCTATCAACTCTGTTCCGTTGAGGTATGTAGTCAGTGTTTAACATCTCTGCTCTCATGAGAAAAATATTTGAGAATTAGTGGGTAGATAAGCAATTGTGTTGTAGGATGTGGAACTAGCCAAGATATTGGTAAGGACAGGGTCACTTTTTGTTGAAGACTTATCAAAAGCAATCAATTTCACCAAAGAGGGATACGGATCAATTCCACATGTTTATATTGTTTGCAATGAAGACAGAGCAATACCAAAGGAACATCAGCTATGGATGATCCAAAATGGTGGGGCTCAAGAAGTGTTGGAGATCACGGGCGCAGATCATATGGCTATGCTTTCCAAGCCACAAGAACTTTGCAATTCTCTCATTCAGATTGCACACAAATATGCATAAATATAAACCTCTGTTTTTGGTGTTCTAAATTTCTAATGTTATTTGCAGTTTGCACACGTACAATCTGTGCATATATAAGTATCTCTGTTTAAGTACTACAATAATAAGATGAAGATCTTGGATGGCCTTCCTGTTGATTATATACTAATTATTAAATAATGAATTTTAATTTTTAAATTAAATAATGTGTTTTAAAACAAGTGTGGAAACTAAGCCTGATCATTAGAATCTGCAGAACACGTTAGATATGGTTTACAGAATGCACTTCATAAGAGAGGCGACTTACATTACCAATAGGTTCATGAGATGTCACTAATGACATAATATATACTAGAAGATGCCCCTAAGTTTGTGATACGTGGCATCATAGGAAAACAACAAAATTTGTCCCACCGAAGTTGTGCTTATAGGTTTCCATGCTTGCATTCTGACCATGACATAGCTGAGGTAAGTCTTTTATCAAACTTGTAAAATTTGTAAACTCTTTCAGCTATATATATAGCAAAATCTATCCCTTAGGAATGTCGATTTTGGCTATGCATATGGCAGGAATAAACAACAATGCAGCTGTAAAAGCACTTGGGTCGAAATGTTTTACCAATGTGATCCGTATTCCAGAAAGAAAATGATGGTGGTGCACTCAGCAAACAGGTCGCTTACAGAATACTATACATGGAAAATGCAATTTAAACAACTGCCTGGACTGAAATATCCTGATTAGTAAAGAGGATTATGCAACAGTTAGTTGTACTTACTTATTGCTAACTCCCTGTTTGGGTCTCTCCAAGGGAGAATCACATTTATCAAGTCCCACCAATAGATCACATTTAGTATGGAATATACATTCCTAAACAAGCATATCCAATGACCAGAAAGAAACCTAGTTTGCTAGAAACTTTACTGGAAAATAATCACCATTTTTCCATTGAAGTATAAAGGACAGTATCTGAATAATCCATATTGAACCTTCAAGCTCATCAAATAAGTAAAGTTTGTGCCTACAAACAACTGTGTCTAAACTATTGAATGGTGCAGTTGTCAACCCCATCTTCTTGCTTGCCAAGACACCAGTTTATAATTCTAGGTGTGAGACTGATGATTTTGATATGAAGTGGATGTTTATCAACAAACCCTCCTCCAGCTTCCATGCAATCATTTTGGCCAATCAATGAACAGTGTAACTGAACAAAAGTTCCTAGAAACGTGACTGCAGGCTCCTGCATCAGACAGAAGCTTCTAAGGGGTAATGCATCCACACAAGAACTTTTGCCTCGATACAGATACTCATCCAACAAATTCCAAGGCACATATGAAAGACAAGAACTGACTGAATCACAGTACACTTAGACGAGTTTATCATCAGACGTCAGTCAAATACTTGAATATACGACGTAGAACTTTATTAATGCCAGCCACTGTAGACCAGTCACAATTTTTGAGACTCTGTCTTATGATATAATCAACAGCCGAACAATCAGAATGGAAATGTTCAGGTCCACTTCCAGGTGCACAATAAAATAATAATGCTCTGTAAAGCGTCAATTCCATGCAAAAGCACAATAAATGAATAAATTCATCCCAATTGTTTCCCTGCAAAATAAACGTAGCTATGAAGATGAAACACGCCAACATAAATAATCAGAACCTATCAAGGAAGTGAACTGTTGCATAATGTTGAAGACACAAACTCTGAAACTGAAACAACCCAGATGTTGAACAAATTGACTCTTGGCAGTCAGCAAAACTATCTGTCAGAACAAGCAATATGAAGGAGTCACAGAAGAAAACCAGATTGTTGCAGAAACTAGCAAGCTTTATCAGCATGGCACCTAAATCTTAATCTACGAAGGTAAAAAGAAGAGGGGGAAGCAACAAAGGAAAAAAAATAAAATTGCAAAACCAAAAGTTTGGGGAAATAATTTGGAAACATAAATATATTGGGGGGTTCTGATAGAAAACATTAAAAAAGATATTATACAGAAAATAGAGAATTAGATGGCAGCTACTTCAAAAGGTTGAATAATACAACCTAGCTTAGCTTGACATAAGAACTCCCCATGTCGGCTACTATTCTTGGCAGAGACATTGATGGAAGTGGAATCTGAGTTCTACCCACAAGAGCACTCAACGTCACAACCAGGTTTCAGCACAGTTTCCTGCCCATAATTCACTGGGAAATTCAACAACTACAGCTTATACCAAGAAAGAGGAAAGTGAGGGAGACGTACAATTTGGGCATCTTAATCAATTCCTCGTGTCCGGAGCAGGATTTGCGTCAAAACCTGAAATGGAATTCGTCTAGCATGTTACATGTAATAGCAGAAACCATGATCGTATGAAGAAGCGCGTATAATAACTTGAAAACAAAAGCAATAGCAAAACCTGAGAAAGAGCGACCAGAATCTCTTTCTCCTTCTCTTTGCTTAATGAAAAGACCAAATTGTAATATTAATAGTAAAGTATGGGATTATAATGAATTATATTAGGGAGAGTTTTATTGATAATAATATATATTTAATTTTTTTTAGTAGTAAGTTATTAGTTGATAGAAAGTTATGACTGAGTGTTATTAGTATAAATATATTTAAGAGTCTTGTAATAGTTGGCCTATCTCAAGTGTCATACAAACAAAATAATAATGTGTATTAATTACGCTTTCAAAAAATATCATACCCCACCAGATTCCCAACACTGAACCATGGCCAGAAAGAGAAAAGGAAATATTTTTAGCCAGTTAAACAAAATCCTAACCACGAAGAGAAGCGAGTGATTCTCACAGTATATACGGACGAAGGGAGTCACCGATCAGGCTGCAGACCCATTAGAATTCAGAACCAGGAGACATTGTCAGGCTGAGTGAAGTGGCGAACAGTACCAGCGGTGGAAGTTTTGGAGAGAGCAAAACATCGTTTAAGTAAAAAAAAAAAGCACAAAACGGCTATAAATTTCATTTTCACGCAGCTATGCCATTGCCACCCTTATATGAGACCTCTCCTTTTGGAGTTCTTTCACTTGTACAAAAATGTACCTCCATAAGCTCACTGAAAAAGGCCCGTCAACTACACGCCCTGATCCTAGCAACTACAACTGTCAGTTTGAGAATGCCGTTTGTACACAACAATATTCTCTCTATGTATGCGCGGTCTGGTTCATTAAAGGACTCTCAGTTGGTGTTCGACAAAATGCCTCAAAGAAATATTGTTTCCTTCAATGCGCTTATTACAGCCTATTCTCGAGTTCCGGACCATGCAATTTCAGCCATCAAATTGTACACCCAGATGGAAAGTGGATGCCAGAGCCCGAATAGTTTAACTTTCACAAGCCTGCTACAAGCATCGTCATTGCTTGAAGATCTGTTGGCAGGCTCTTCACTTCATGCTCAAGCCGTGAAATTTGGATTCTTAGACGAAATTTGTGTACAAACATCTTTACTTGGCATGTACTCAAATTGTGGGAATCTGGGTTCTGCTGAGAAGGTTTTTGTGGATATATCTGATAAGGATGTCGTTGCATGGAATTCTTTAATTTTAGGAAATCTGAAGAATGGTAATATCAGGGCAGGCCTTCAAGGCTTTGTTGACATGGTGAGGGTTGGTGTTGTTCCTACAGAATTCACATATTCGATGATATTAAATGCATGTAGCAGATTGAATGATAATCAACTCGGGCAACTCATTCATGCCCAAATAATTGTTACGAATATGCTAGCCGATTTACCTTTGCAAAATGTCCTGCTTGACATGTATTGCAATTCTGGTGATACACAAACAGCATCCAGAATTTTTAGTGGAATGGAGAGCACGGATTTGGTATCATGGAATTCAATGATTTCTGGCTATTCAGAGAAGGAGGAGGTAGAGAACGCCATGAATCTCTTTGTCCAGCTGCTGGGACAGTGTTCTCCTAAACCAGATGAGTATACTTATGCTGCCCTTATATGTGCAACTAATTCATTCCCGGCTTCTGATTATGGAAAGCCTCTCCATGCACAAGTTATGAAAACAGGACATGAGGGAAGTGTGTTTGTAGGCAGTACGCTTGTGTGTATGTACTTCAAAAATGGTGAGACTGAAGCTGCTCAAAAGGTATTTTGTTCAATCTCACACAAGGACATTGTTCTCTGTACTGAAATGATCGCAGGTTATTCTAGAATGGCAGATCCAAGGAGAGCAATTAGTTTCTATTCTGAAATGTGTCACAAAGGCTACGAAGGTAGATAGTTATGCTCTCAGTGGAGCTCTTAATGCATGTGCTGACCTTGCAATAATGAAACAAGGTGAGATGATTCATTCCCAGGCTGTTAAAATGGGGAACGTTGTTGAAATGTCTGTTTGTGGGAGTCTGATTGATATGTATGCGAAAAGCGGTAGCCTTGAAGCTGCACATGCAATATTTTCACAAGTTTCAGACCCTGATTTGAAGTGCTGGAATTCAATGCTTGGAGGATACAACCACCATGGAATGGGGGCTGAGGCAGTGAAGATTTTTGATAGGATCCTTGAACATAGTTTAAGTCCAGATCAAGTGACATTTTTGAATCTTTTGTCTGCTTGCAGCCACGCTAGGCTGATTGAACAAGGGAAGTTCTTCTGGAATTATATGAAGGAAATTGGTTTTAGTCCAGGGCCTAAGCACTACTCCTGCATGGTGAGTTTACTAAGTCGAGCAGGATTGTTGGAAGAGGCAGAAAAATTAATCATTGAATCACCTTATCTTGGAGATAATCTGGAACTGTGGAGAAGTTTGCTCAGTTCGTGCGTCATAAATAGAAATTTGCAAGTAGGAATTCATGCAGCAGAGGAAGTTTTAAAATTGGATTCAGAAGATGGTACAACACTAATATTGCTTTCAAATCTTTATGCTTCTGCAGGGAGACGGGAAAAAGTTGCAGAGATAAGGAAAAGGATGAGGGTATTGATGCTGGAAAGAGATCCTGGAGTCAGCTGGATTGAGGCAAAGAGTGACATTCACGTATTCTCCTCTGGAGATCAGTCACACCACAAGGTTGATGAAATACAAACCGAACTGCATAGACTACAAGAAAACATGATAAGAAGAGAAACAGATGAAAAACATGTGCAATGATTTATTCAGCATAAGTAAGTACATAGAATCCAGAAGCGCAGGAGAGAGAGCAGGAGCTAGCATCTTATCCATGTAATGGCCAACTTATGCCCTTCCCCCGATTGGAGAATGAGAAGCGTTAGGAAAGGAAAGAAGAAGAAAATACTGAACTTTTTGTCCCACCAATTTCCTTTGTTTAGTTTTTTCTCTTTTACTTTTTCTACCGAAATTTAAAAAAACCATTTCAAAATAAAAAATAACATTAACTAGTATATTGAAGAAAAAAAAAGGGAAGAAGTCATGAAAAAGAAGAAAGAGAAGTTTTCTGAAAAAAAATTATTCAGAGAAAAAATAAAGACAAATAATCATGAATGAGTTTATAGGAGAGAAATTAAGTATTTAGAAACCATCACCAAAACAAAAAAGAATTTACAAACAATTTTTTATTTTTTTTCCAAACATGAGATTTTTCATATTAAATTAACTTATGCATGAAAAGTAAAATAACATATGATCAAATTTTTTATTAAAAAAAATATTTAGAATTCAAAGGATAAGGTATCAAATTTAAGCATTATTAAGTTATGTAGAAAAAAAATATAAATATAATGCTTCTGCGTAACACATGAACATTATTCCATTAGTTTGGATAAGAAAAATTTCTAAAATACACGAAATTTATTGTAACATGTAACTCCAATTTAATATAACTAAAAGAGCACATCGGATAATCTACAATTATTACGACAAACAACATAATATAAGAATATTGAAAAAATGGAATACAAGCCAAAAAATCTATATTTTACAACATTACTGCCTTACAGGAACATGGACTCTGCTACACCTCTAAAGCAAAAAAATACCTAAAGAAGAGAATGTCAATGGAATGGGCAGAATTTTAATGCGCCATGGGACGGGTCTGGACCGACCCATAACCAATCTGCTGCTTGCAGTACCCGTTTTGAGACCCGACTATACACCAGTTGTGAACCCATTTTGGGGTGGGCATGCCCAACCCACCCCCGCACTCTTGCTCGTAACAGGTTCAGTAAGTCTCTTTTTCTCCTCAACTTGACCTTGCAATTCTTCTATTGTCTCAATTCATGCAGCTTAATGAGGTCTCAATCACAGCAACTCCATGCAATTTTAACCAAAATCTTTCGATCTAGGGTTTCAGAAGCTTCCTAGAGCTTCAATTCCAAGTGTTACATGATTTTCTAGGATTGCTTAATTCTTGATCAGTTATGTTATATATGTGACTCTTGTATTTAATTTAATGGTATTGTTGAAATTCCTAAATGGCCATAACGGCTGCCATTTGCGCTACTTGCGTCCGATTTGTAGTCCCCATTGCTTATATATCAAAAATAGACCCCGTTGCTTATTTATCAAAAATGGCATTCTTCGCCTAACTACCGTCACCAATAGACTACAAGGCCAAGCCTTCTCTTCATCTGAAATCCAGTTTCAGGACTCCACCGAAAGCAAAGTTTCCTCTTTTTCCACAGCTTTCGCTTTTGCTATAATTACTGAGTACCCAAAACTTGGTGGTCATGGCTTTGCTTTTTACGATCTCTCACTCAAGATCTTCATGGTACTCTAAAATTTGCTAGAAAAGTTGTATTGATCAGGTTCGGGTTTTGCCCGTACCCAACAGGCACAATAGGCAAAAACCCATGCCAGTATATGTGCCCATCTGGGCAAATATAGAGACCTGGTCGGGTAAGGTTATATACCCGGAAAATTGCCATCCCCAGCCTAAATGCAGCACCTTTGGAATGCGATTTACAGCAGAAACCAAATATGACAATATAAAAAGATTGCAAAACTTCAGGTGCATATGCAGCTAACTGTTAGGAGGATAGAGTTGCCCATGGATTTTACAACTTGAAGCCACTGTTTAACGCCGGGAAGTTCGGGATTTTGGCCTTGATGATTTCTGCAAAAACAAATTAAGTTTGTATTAGTTGCTTTTCTAGCCATCAAAGTGAACAGGTTGTTACTGACAACAAATCACCAGTTGTACCATAACATAAGATAATTTTCAAGAATATGAATATATTAGAGCTATGATTTTGTCCAAAAATAAGTCAGAAAGCTGATAGATCACTCACCGATGCAGTACCAAAGCTGGCTCCAAAGCTAGCTCCTGATCCAGTCGCAGCACCTGGGAAGGAAGCAATGAAAATTTATTTAAAAGATCACACTAAGGGGCCAGAGAAGATAAATCAACTCCCACCCCTCCCAACTAATAAGGCGTGGTAACTTCTTAGCAAAACAATTTTCCAGCCAGAAGTTCTCTGTCCCATATATATCATAATCTGGATTCAGTATTGAGAATTAAATATTTTTGTCGCTATAAACAGAAGAAAACTAACTTGAGAAATATAATCCAGCCAAGAAACAGACACCTTCAACTTCAAACTACCATGAAAGGCTCTGTACGGTGACCAAAACGTTGTGTCATCCAGTTCCCTCAAAAACTATTTCCTCTTTTCCAATTAACAGAAGAATAACTTTGTTGATTAAAAGATCAGAGTGAGATTTTCTTTTATAGAATTAAAAGCTAAAAAGGTACCTGAAGCAAATGGAGTTGAAAAGAGTGAACCTCCAGCAGGAGTTGCAGAACCAAAAGATGGAGTAGTATTTCCAAACAAAAGGAGTTGAAGCAGAGCCAAATAATGATGCCGATGAAGAACCAAGAAATGAAGTTTGGGCTGTAGCACTAGATAATCCAAATAGAGGGGAAGTGGCTGGTGTCGTAAACAGTGAAGGTGACATGGATGAAGATGGAGCAGAAGGTGTACTAAATAGTGACAACCCACTTCCAGATGATGCTGACGTCACTGCAGATGCCTGAGGGCCAGTTGATGGGGGTTGAACTCCTGAGCTCGAAAACAAAACAGCAGCTTGTATTGATGGTTGTAAATTTGCAGGCAAATGCAAAGTTGGATGAACCCTTTTAGTGGCCGCTTCTTGTCTCGCTGTTTCACGCCGATCAGCCTCAAGAAATGGATCATTCACATCCCCTCGGCGCCGCTGTTCAGCTAAATAAGCTGTTTTCATAGATTCAATGTACTGATGTATACTCTCCACCTATGTAAGAATTTCTGTGAACTGTTAGTAAACGGAAAGGACAACAAAGCCATGCTAGTCTACTGTATGTGCAAACGAGCACGAGAAACATAACAGACATATAGTATATATATATATATATATACTAATTTACACATTCTTCCAAAAATGAAAAAATTTCCAGCATTATGGATAATCAAAGAACCTGACAACATATTTTAAAGTAACTTGAAATACAAAGCAGAAGTCACCAAAAAACTTGTTTCAAGCATTTTATCAGAATATGATGATTAAAGAAATGAAAAGAAAACAAACAAAAATAAACTAAAAGAACCCCATCTTAAGCAACAGAGATATTGAGAGTGTTCTAGGATAACATAAGCATCCACTGATAATCAAATGAAGCCCTGAAAATATAAAGCCTACTGTTGAGAGCAGAGCTATTGAAGTCAACTAATAGTTTTGAAGTATTGTGCTAGATGAACATCCTATATTTTCATTCTTTACCTTTGCAGCCACATGAACGAAAAAGTCATGGACATTTGACATGACTTTTGGAAGAGAGTCCAATAACGAGGATCCAGAACTGGAACCACTTCTATCGGAATCTAAGAGAAGCAGCTGCTCCAACTCTTCAATCCACTGACGACACTCACCAAGATACTTTTCAAATCTTAAAATAGTTTTCTTTAGAAAAGGTGATGGTTTCTTTGGAACTCCACTGTAGAAATCAAAAACAGGCACTATTGATGCAGATGTCGGTTGGCTATTTGAACCAGGTGTTACTGTTGCTCCGGGAGTCTGTGGTGGCACAGTGGCACTTGAAGCACCCCCCACATTTGGATGAAGGAACCTTGACCGTAGCATTATGAAAGAACGCACAGCAACCTCTGTATTGTGTAACATATCCTTAACAATAACCATTAATTCCTGCAGAAAAGTTTTTTGTCGCTCCATGCCAGTACTGATTCCAGTAAGTTCCTGTCAAAGAACATCCAGTAAATTGTTATCATGTCATGTAAACAAATTCCTTTTTAAATTAGTACATACATATAAGACAGGAAGTGGGAACACCTGTACAGAAAGAAGAAGAAAAATATGATAAGCACAAGGAGAAAACCTGGACAATATGGTTTGCATCATGCTCAAACCCATCATTTGAAACGGCAGAATCATAAAGACGACTAGACTGATCTAGTCTCTGGCTCTCATCCCTATACCCCAGTATCCGCTCCCTGATACAAATAACAGTTAAGCAACTAAAACCACATTTAAAATCACTTCCACACCCATAATATAAGCAACAAATATATAATTAATAAATCCATAGTTAAAGGAGTTACAACACGAAACACAGAACTGTCGGAAATTCAACTTCCATAATTTGAAAAATAAAAATAAAAATTGTGCACAATATTTTTGCATTTCCATCTCCAAATGGATTTCAAATAGAAAAGTCGGAAATGGAAAATGGAAAACTATCACTTGGGATTTTAACCAAATGAACGCAGAATATAGCTACTAAACAAATTACGCTTCAACCTCTAAATTATTCACTTGTATTTTCTGCGAGTCCTGAATTGATGTAGTACAAGGAGAAAAGAAATCAAACTTTCCCAATCTAACTCCTTAGAACCCCGGCCCCAAGAAATCGTACAATCTGCCAGTAGTGAGGGTAGTGCACTAATTATGCTCAATTCTACAGCAGAGTTGCTTTTAAACTACAGAACAACAGAGAATCCTAAAAACAATGCTTTGTTTATTGTTCTTTTACCCACAATTTTCTTGGTAACCAAGAAGACTATATAGCAACGAGAATCAAGACCAGAAGTACAAAATTACATAAAAGATTAAGAATTTACTCGATCTGAAGGAGAAATTTCTGGGAATCCGGATGGAGATCCGCCCATTTGGTGCTGTAGTTCGCAGGCGTTCTATCATTAGTAAACAGAAACAATTGATGTTGTTGTTGTTGTTGTTGTTGTTGCTGTTGCAGTTGCAGTTGCTGGTGTTGTGGCTGAAATTGTTGCAGTTGTTGTTGCTGCTGCTGCTGCTGCTGTGGAAAGAACAAAGTGTTCTGCTGGAAAGGCTGCTGCGGTTGCTGCTGGGGCTGAAATAGCTGCCGTGTTTGTTGTTGTGGTTGTGGCGTTGAGAACATTGAAAACGACATTCTGTTAATATCTGCCTTCCGTTTCTCCTTATCTAAATCAGTGTGTTTTCTGGGTTTTCTTAACCTTCTTCGAGAATTTGGGACGAAATTGAAAATAGACCCTCTTTAAACCCTAGAGATGGAAATTAGGAAAGACAAGACTCGCCTTGGTTTTTGTTTTGGGAAATTTACTCGGGAAGAGCTAATTTTTCAATTATTTATAGTCTGGTCCCTTTTCTAATCTTATTTTTTTGTTTTGGACTTATGTTCAACGTTATTACGGATCTGCATCAGATTTTACGTAAGGCCTGGGTGGGTCGGGTTTCTGTTTCATTCTCGGCTTCAGTTGGGGCCTAATTTATACAAGTCGCTCAAAATGAGATTGATTTGGTGATGCAGTAATTTTTTAAGAAGGTAGTATTCCCATAATTTTTTAATTTTTTTAGAACTGCTTCTAAGAAGTTATAATAATAGTATTTGATAAAATAATACATAAATTATTTTTATTAAATAGAAGCTATAAATTAATATTTGATAAATTCATTATAAAATTATTCTAAAAATTTAAATTAATTATAACATATATTGATAATAAAAAAATAATAAATATAAATTTTTATTAAAAATTAAGATTATATTAATCTTTTAAAGGTTTGAGAGCAGAAATTAATTTTAAAACACCTATAAAGGTATTTTTAAAAATTTAGAATAGACACTTTTTTTGTTATTAAGCATAAAAGAAATTGATTTATGCTATTCATAAGCACTCTTTAAAAGAACATTATCAAACCAAGCCTAAATGTATGCTCTCTTTTTTTCTTTTGGTATTAAGGAGTATATATATTTGTTTAATAAATACAAAGTGTAGTGAGTAAATATTACAAATTAATTAATGTGATACTACATAGTTAATTAATGCTTGATAAGACCAACTAATCAAGGTTGAACATTAAATTATATAACATTCCATTTTGGACGGAATATATCCATTAAAAAAAAAAGATAGTAAATAAAAAAAATTTTGATTTTGTTTCAAAATTTTAAAATTGAATAATTTATCAAAAATAAAAATGTTTAAAAGTAGTTTGAAAATAAAATAAAAGATATGCATTTTTGCTTTTTAATGTGAAAAAGATGTGCATCTTAGATAAACAAGCATATTGTAATCACCTGCCAAATTGAAGATAATATTATTCCAAATTTGATCATTGAACCCAAAGCTCCAACCAACCCAACACTCCAACATTCAAAATACAAATATATTGCATTAAAATAATGTTTGTATTGTTCTCCAAATCTTCCTCCAACATCTCCAAATCTTCCTCCAACATCAAGACATGATTATACAACTTATTCTACATATGGAGTACAAGATGTCCACACACACACACACACACACACATATATATATATATATATTATTCCTTTTAAGCATGACTGCACCAACTTTATAAGGTGGCCGCCAAATTTGTTTATCTAATTAAGATTTAAACGTGCTTGATTAAACAACTAATAAAATCTCTATTTTTTTTTAAAATATAATCATAATAAGAAAAGACTAACAAAACCACACAGCTTAATCACTTAAAAAAAAGTGAAATACATAGCAAACAGTCTTAAAAATAGTCATAATTTTCCTTCTGATTTGGTAACTAATACACCTTAAACACTCACTAATCTAAAACCCTAAACCAGGAGAATCCACAATTTTCCTTCAAAAGAAAAAGAAAAGAGAAATGGTTCATTTCAGACAATTCCCAGGAGTTGAAATTGCTAAGTCCGGCCAAGAGAAGCAATCACCACCAACAAGCCCACCTTCCTCACTTTCTAATTGCCAAGTGTTCGCCATTCCAGGAGTCATAACACCGCCACCAACAGTAGCACCACCGTCCACCGCTCCCGGAAAAGGCCAAGCACCTCTCGCAAGCCCAAACCTCATGTCATCCAGACCAGGCCCAATTCCAAGCCCAAATCCACCAAGTGCTAGAAACCCAGGCCCATGAGTATTGTTCAACATAGAGGTAAAGCTCCCACACATATTCGCAATCGGCTTGCCATCACCAACGGCAGCTCCGAACTGTACAGATGCTCCTTGATTAGCTGCGCATGGTAATAAAACAGGGGTTGCTGGAAATGGGTGATCATGGCTAGAAGCTGAGGAAACGGAGCAGGAGGTGGTCGTTGAAGTGGCCGTTCGAGACCGCTTGGCGTTTTTACGACTGCCACCGCCTACAGGAATGTCACGAAGAGTCCCACCATTGGTCCAATAGCGACGGCAGGACTTGCAGAAGTGGCGGGGTTGTGAGAAATTGTAGTTGTTGTAGTAACAGAACTTGGTATTAGTGGAATCACAGCGAGGGCATGGGAGGTGTTCTTGTTCTGGTGGTGGAGCTCCCGGGTTGCTGTGTTTCGATTGTCGGCGGTTGTCACCGGATTCTGACGGCATCTGCGCTGTGAATTGTGAAATGGATCGATAAAGTAGACTAAATTTTCTGGGTGTGAAAGAGTATGGAAAAGGAGTTGTTATATGGAAGAAGCAAAATGATGAAAGAGTGAGTTTTTGGGTTCTTGTGGGGGATTTTATGGAGAGAGAGAGAGAGAGAGAGAGAGAGAATATCTGTGTCTGTTGTGCAAACAAAGACATTTTCTGAGGCTTATAAGAGTCCAGAGTGCAACAGCTTTACAGTGTTCTTTTTAGCACGACATTTCAGTCGGCTCCAGAGGAGGCTCTGTTTTGGGGTCGGCTACTCAGCTAAATAGGGCTGCGGCTCCTCAACAGCTCGAGAATTTTGCAATTTTCAATTCCTTTTCTAATTTTTAGGAGGAGAAGGAGGCTGCGCTGTGGACTATGGTGGGCCAATAGGAATAGGATGCATAAAGCTAAGCTGAACCATAATACATCTAGTGCAGAGTACAGAGTACAGAACCCATTTACTTCATGCATGTAGTAAGTAATAAAGTGCAGGACAGTCATTATAGGACTGTAATTATAGCTAGAGAAGAACAAGGCACCCACATTATAATTTGAAATTTCACGTGGCCTTCTTTTTCCTTTTTTTTTTTTTTTGTTGTTGTTAACATGTGGCATTCCTTATCCATGGAACTTCCTTCTATCATTGTATTGTGGGCAAATGGGCAATAGGATAGAGTGACTCTAAGTAGCTAGTAGGCGTAGCTACCCCTATGGCCAATATAAGTCATTGTAGAATTCTTGAGCCTCAATTTCCAAATTGAGTTCAATTTATCAGACAAAACTATTTTAACTGTATCTTTAGACTTACCATTTTATGTAATAATAATATTGTAATGTTTATGTTACATGACAATAACACATCAACCAAACAAAGAAATTAGGTCAAAATTATCCCGGTATTCAAAATTGTCTTCTTATTAATTTTCCACATTAGATACTACTCCTATCTCTTTCATACAATAATCATTTAAAAAATTTAGATCTAAACTGTGTTACATCAAAGTGATTAATGTTAAGGGACCATCGAACCTAAATTTGAATAATATATAGTTAATCATAGGTTGAGTGGGCCATTCCTTCATATATACCAAAGAAATCTAGTCCACTTTCCATGATTTCCAAACCGTGCACTGCACCTATAGAGAAAAGAAAGAAGAAAGATCAAAGAACCAAGGGTGTGTTTGGGTTTAGCATTTTCGCTGGTATTATAGTCGGGGCTATTACCGTCAAAGCATTGGACCTGGGAAGATGGGTGGGGCAGTACCGTCTACCGACAAAATCATGAATGTCGGACAGCGTGGGGAGCAATAATTGGGTATTCCCTCTGATTTCGGACGCGTCATGTCCGCATCAGATTACTCCTCCGTACTCCCTCTATCTCTCACCGGATTTTGCGCTACCCTGTAGCCATTACCAAACAAACTGTATTGCCTTATATAGACACGCACAATATCTCCGAGTACAATCACCGTTCAGTTATACAACATAAACGGATCAGACGGTGATCTTGTGGTTTAGAGTAGGTGTGGGCCCTTTTAAAACAGAGTTGTTGGTGGGGTTTTGGCAAAATCAGATAGGAGGCACGCGCGGGCTCAGTAGTCATCGAAATGTCTCCGGCAAACAATCATGGGTCGCTATCAAACTTGAGAAATAGAAAATAGAAATCGGTATCCAAATTCTGAATTCTGAATTCTGAATTCTGAGTAAGTGGCTTAGTCTACAGTCTACACTGTTCATTCGGTCGTCCATATTGACTGACAACGTGTCATTTCTTCTGCTTCACCCTTCTACAGTATGCACTTCAGATTTTTAAAGCACTTATCTAGAAGACTAGAACTCCTCCTTGTCTTTTCCTTTTGGCTTTTTCTGCAGGGAGATAATTCTCCCAACCCCCACACACACATGAATTGGATTTGCAATTCTTGTCTTGCTTCTACATGTTCTACTTCCTTCTTTACTATAAACACACATCATTTTATATATATATATATATATATATAAAGTCTCGTAATTACCCAAAATTAGGTTTTACATTAATTTTGTAAAGTGTCATTGTGATGTTTATAACTATAAGCAACAACTATCAAATATTTGTATACCAATAATTTAATTTATGTGGTGTGAGTTGTGAATTATTTGATACTTAGTCAATTGAGCTTGGAGAATTATAAATAATATCAAAGCATGGTAGAGAGAGATGAGTACTCCGAAGGGCGATGAGTAGGCACTGATAGGCTAGACCTATGATGTGCCTATGTCCCTAAAAACCAACATCACTTAGGAAAGGTTTATGCTATTCGGCTGATAGTGGCGTGGTGGGCTAGATCTATGACGGGCTTGTATCTCTAAAAACTTGCATCATATAAGAACAATTTTTGATATTAGGCCTTGACGAGGACGTCAAGAATTTAAGTGAGGAGATTGTAATATCTCAAAAATATATCTTCTTTATTTTAAAAAAAATTGTGAAATCTTTGTGATTTTTATATAGCCTAAGGTTTAGGATGTAGCGGAGCCATGTTGAAGGGAGTGGGTCTCAAATTTTGAAAATATAAGTGAAATTTTTATAACTTTTTTTTTGGGTTAAAAAAAAGAGAAAGGTATATAGAATATCCTACATGTTTCTACAAAAAAAAAAAAAAAAAAATTGTCTTCATATTATTACCATCTTATATGTAAAAGAATCTCCTACGTCATCTATGTCGAGTCGAAGCTAAAACTTTTTTTAAGAATAGTTACGATTATGCGTGAAAATATAAATTTACTCTCACTAGAGTAAATATAAAATAATGATTATGGGTCAAATGAGAATAAATTTATCAATAGAGTAAGAGACAGAATAATATTTTTTTCGAAAAAAAGTATTGTTTTATCAATTGAATAAATATAAAATTTTGTGAAGAAATAAAAAATATTTAAATCAGACAGTGATAGAATATTACAGTTACTTGTTTTTTCGTAGAGGAGGGTTGGGGAGGAAGAAATCAATATCTAACTCATAAAGTAGGTTGGAGTTTGAGCTAACAATGCCAAAGAACCAAGTTATTCAAACAAAGTCCATGCACGGAGCAATAACTAAACAAATTATGTATAACTTTGATAAGTAGATGAGGCGCACTTACCAAACAACTACAAATTGATAGAAGAAAATAGAAAAATAGTTATTGGTGTATAAAACAGAACACAAATGGATACAAACAATTAATAATAATCAAATGGATCTTTAATGATCTCGAAGTTGTCTGAGGTTCATTGGAGAAATGTATCTTGTGTCTCCATCAATAAGTTGTTTAGCTAGTATAACGTTGGCAGCCTCACTTGGATGGTAGGGATCCCAGAATACATGCTTGGTTCTATCCGAACACATACTTGAAGTTGGTCCACATGGAATTATCCCTGCAAATTGGCCCCCATTTCCACAGCAAGCCCTGCTAGATGTTGTAAATCCTGCATAATAAAATAAAACATTTTCAAATTTCTTGTCTAAGACAATGAGGCCGCCATTAATAATAAAAAAAATAAAACACCAACCGTATTTCTGGTAATTTTTGATGAGTTCCAAAACCATATCATAAACATTTGCAAGAACAAATGTGGAGCCAGGGAGATTATCATTTAGCTCAGCAAGTAAATCCTTCAACCGAGCATTATACTGAAGAGCAAGCTTATTAGGCAAATCAACACATTGATCTTGATTCAATTGGTTTATTGTTTTCTGATAAGGTATGCACCCAATTGGTCCAACATTTCCAATCACAAATTTCCGAGCATCTAGTTGGTAAAGCCTCTGTCATGATTAAACGACGTCGTTAAGATTATTTATTATTTAAGGAAACAAAAAAAATTGAAAAAGAATAATTAATTTTCTTACTGTGAGTTGGGCTCTGAAGTGATTAATCATGTCATCAACAAAGGCATCTGGGCTTTGAGAAACTCTTGCTCCAATGGAGAGGACTGGAAGTAAATAATTGTTGAGAAAATCATTAGCTCCAACTGTGATTGAGAACATTGATTTCTTCATTATAAAGTCTCTTGCCTTTGATGGTACCCAATAATTTATCAATTTGCTTTCGTGTAATGTTGAAATAATCAACTTGAACATCCATTCCAATCCTATTAACCTGAATTTAAACACAGAGTTAATTAATATATATAATTAGTCATTAACAAAGATAACAAAAACTAATTAAAAAAGTACTCACAAAGATTCTTCCAGTTGCATTTAAAACCCCCCCTCCTCCAGATGCATAATTCACTCCATACAGTATTGCTTTGCCAGTTGCATTTGGGGCCAAAAATGGGATAGCATAGTTTGATTGTCCCAATTCCTCTCCTGCAAAATTAAAATGTAAATTTACGAAAAATTATAATTACAAAATTTATTAATAGAAGGGATTACGTGAACACAGTCTAAAAATAAATTATACCTACGATATCACCGATTGTTCTCCCATTAGTATACCGGCCAGTCGGATTTCCACCGGATGCTTTAAAATCAATTCCATTAGGTTTGATATCAGCTTTAGACAAAGTTTGGAGGTAATTATTATTTCCAGGCATCCACCTAAAGAATCTCCAAAGATATATGAAGCTCCCAAATTTTCTTCATTAGCAGCCTCTCCATAATACCTAAAATTGACAAGCAAGAGAACTAAAGCCAATGTGTAATAATGCTTCATAGCCATGTCTTTCATGCTCCACGAGACTAGAGAGAAGCTTATAAGTAGTATACTTTGTCTCCACAAAGGGAAAACTTGTAGGATTGTTTTATTTTTCTTTCCTTCTTGTTAAGTTGCGTTTGGTTTGACCCATTTTATAAAACAAAATGGACTTGTTGATGACGAATTTTCAATAGGTAGTTCAGCAACATTTAGTGCAATTTTCTCAACGTGTTGTGAGATTTTAGTTTTTGCTTTTCCAATAAGCAATTGTATTACCTTAATTGGCATGGTTCCTGGTCACCTATTTAACCAAGCCCCAAGAAAGAAGAATGTTCTGGGATTCTCAGTTAGGTGTTGTTTGGTTTTAATATACCAACAACCAAATCCTTCTTTTTTTTTTTTTTCTTTCTTGGGTCAGATTTTTCTGAAACTGAATTCGCTGGGTCAAACATTAAGAATCAGAAAATAAATATTTGTGTTTAGTTGGATTTTTTAGGGGCTCGGAGCTCCATAACACAGGCAGTTAGATGGGCCGGGTAAAAGTCTCATGATTAATGGAATCCAGACCCTCTATGACATTGTCCAAGTTGGTTTGAAATTGGTTTAATTTAGCCCTCAATGCCCCCAATATGTTTGCTTACTAGAATCAATGATAAGAAACTTTTTGGGGTCAAGCCCAGTAAATTTGAGCATGAGCTACATCTGGCAGCTCAGGGGCAAAGCCCAAAACTTGCATGGTTCCGTCAAATCAAAATGGGTCATGGGATAGTGGGATGAGATGTTTCTGCTCTTTGAAATGGGGTGTCCAAAGCAAAGATGACCAAAATTGGAAAAAGAAAAGAAAGAGAGAGAGAGAGACCCAACTCTCTTCATGGAGACATTGCTCTTTAATCTTTTGGTTTTGGTGTTTGAAGGCAAAGAAGTAATTTTTCTATAGATGGGCTTCATAGAAAATAAACAAAAGAGAATTGCTACACCCACGATTCACTCGAAAAATGACACATTTAGGTTCATAATATCGATATGGAGCCATCCAAATAAAGACAAACAAACGGAAAAGCTACGTGGAGAACATGAAATGATGTTTTCATTAAATTGAAAAGTGTCTTTTCCATCAACTTAATAAGGTATTTTTTTTCCATTAACCATGATGGTGAAGACAAGGATCCAAAGTCAAGCTTCTATTGCTAACTTACCCAATTGCAAATTATTGTTTGTAGTTAGTAGCAACACTTTAAGACCATTATAAAAAGCCATACACAACAAACAAAGACCATCCTGTACTCTCTACTTTCAATTGTCAAATGAAGTTGCACAATCCCTCCTTTGGGAAAAGTTGGGGACCATCTGGTCTCAAGCACATCATTAAATCTTTGTGTACATGGCTACTAATGCACTAAGTTTATGCTCATTGAGCCCCTCTCAACAAGTCTTTTTGCTTCTATTATGTAGGAAAATTGGTTCATTTTTTTAATGCAAAAGTAATTGGAATGAAAGAGAATAGAGAGAATAGAAAGAAACATAAACACTTCCAGAGTATAGAGATAGAACAGATTAAAATTTTAAAAATTATTTTTTGAAACAAATGATTATGTACACGAAGAAATTAATTTCTTAAAACACGAGTCTTCTATGACTACAACTAAACCTTATCTAATCTAACAAGCATATATAGCTTGTAATGGACGGTTGCCTTTGGTTGCATCTTCATGTAATTTTCCCAAGTGTATTGCCAGCACTTGTTCACTTCCTAGCAGCTGGGTTCAGACCATGTTGAATTCCTCCTACCCTCAAAAGCTGATTTATAAACAAATAAATTTGACCACAATTTCTAATTTTTATTTTTATTTTATTATAAATCATTGACATATTATTTCTAGACAAAATTTGATTGCGAACCAGCACCAAAAACATAGATTCTAAAACCTTCCTCCTATCAAGCTATGTGGACCTATTCAGTATTCACAAAAAGTTTCTGAAATTCTTTTTTCTTTTTTTGTTTCTTTTAAAAAAACATAAATATATTTATTACTAGAAAGGAAAATGGGCGCCCACTCTACCTAACATATTAAATATGGATGTTATTAACTTCAAGACATTAATATGGAGTGAAAGATGGAAACCTGATTTCATTAAATACTTACTTCTTCTTAAGCTGAAATGCTAAAATGCCTCTAGAGTTTTGGCTTCTCGTTGTCATTTTAGGCTGCCTTTTTGATTAATCCACTTGACTTTAATTCCATCAAATTATATGTATTGTTAAAGTAATTTTATGAGACTTTGATTATATTTTTTCAAATTTTATTGACTTCTTAAATTCAAATCATAAATTTCATAGTGTATATAATTTATTTTTGATTATACCAAAAACATAATTAGACAAGTTACGAATAAACTAATTTATCATAAAAATGAAAATATTTATTTTGTCTAATGATTTTATCAAATTCAATGTGAAACTTTGTCAAAAGACAATACATAATAATATTTTTTATTTTTTTATTTATCAGCTTAAACTAATATTATAAAACGTGAGAAGATAAACAAACTAATTAAATGGAGTGAATTAAAATCCAAGAAACATTAATTAAAAACAAAGGAAGCCAAACCATTGATGAAGAACTAGGCATGCCCTCATACTACTTATAAAATAGAACTTATTTTGTTTTGATTGGAATCTCTTAGAAGGGTTGACTAAAATGTCAGATTTTGAAGCAATAAACTAAGTAATATTAAAATTAGTAAATAAATCAACTTGACGTGCAATTTAAGATTATTAAGTATTTTCATCAAACAAAGAAATCCCAATCTCTCTCATTTTGTCTCGTTATCAATTAAAAAAATATTTAAAAATTGGATTATTGGTGGTTCAGGAAACAAAAAAATCAAACACGAAGCCCTAGCCAGGCTGCTCCAACGAAGACAAAGTTTAGGCTGATTTTATTTATGACTTTATAAAGCTTATTATAGACATCTTTAAAGATAGTATAATTTTTTTTTTTCCTTTTTTGGTTCCTCTAATTCTTTTTTGAGCTTCAAGTGGTATTGCATTGAATGATATTGCCCTCTTAGCTAGTTTAATGTTTGTTTCTCTTCTTTATTTATTTTTTTTAAAAACACATTGATTATTTTACATTAAAATTTAGGTTGATATGATTATCATTAATTTTAATATTTTTTCTAGTGATCAAGCTAAATTATGCACAAATCGATTAATTCTCTTCTAGGATTTGATCAAATGTATTACATTTATGTCAAAACTAAAAAAAAATTATAATAGTGAATCAAATTTAAACTAGATATATAGTATATTATCTTTATGTTTAATTTAAATAAATATAAGTTTCAAGCTTTTTTTTTTTTGTTGCTACATTAAATCTTAAATCTCTCCCATATTATTATATCTGTAATGATAAATAATTTTAGCAGAGTAATTTATAAGAATGCTAACAAAATAACCTATAAATAATATTTAATCAAAATTTCAAAAATAACAATGTAAATAAGCATTATAAACTAATTTATTCAGAACAAACCAATGCCTTAAAAATAAATTCCTTTTCAAGTATTAACATTTAAAAAAAAAAAATTTACATTATTTCTTAATCAACTTTATATAATAATGAAGAAGACAATAAAAGATTTACAACTCACGTTTCAATTGGGACTTTGTGGTTTTCCCAGTTGGACAGAAAACAGCTTTTACAAGCCAGATGATAATTTGACTTTCAGCTTATGACAATGGGAAGTAAAAGGCTCTTGTGGATCCCACCTCAACATTATCAAATAAAACACTTAAATTTCACAAAAAATTTATAAATTGATTTTTAATAACAATAAAAAACAGTAACCAATTTAGTTTTAATGAGGGTCAATGTCCTTTCTTCACTGTTTGTTTAGTGTGAGAAAATCTTGCAGGCGATGATAGGGTCAAAGAGAGAGTCTACGAGTCTGTAATCTGTACACAGTAGGCTCGTTGGTTTTCCTTTTCCTTTTCCTTTTCCTTTCTCCTTTTATTCATTTTGATTTAAAGAAAGCGTACAGTGGAGAGGAGTAATCAATACCGGTATGTTTTGGATTTACTTTTCTCAAGTAAAAGAGCAAATGGGAACGTTTTACTTTTAATTGTGCTGCAGTGAAGCTGAGTCCACAGGGAGGAAGAGAGGTCGTTGAGGTCTTTCAGGTGTTTTATGGAGTCTTTGGCTATTTGATGGAAAGTGTGGGGTTTCTTACAGTTTCGTTCTTTAATTTTCTGTAAAACCCATTTCTTTAATATTCGTTTTTTTTTTTTTTTTAGTTCTCTGTTGTGGGCTGTGAATTTTTTTTCAAATCTTGGGGATCTGGATTCTAGGGTTTGAGCCTTTGACTTTAGCTCTTTCTTTTTCTTGGGTTTCTTTCTATTTGTTGTCTGTCTTTCCTTTTCTGAGATTGAAATCTTTGGGATTCTGGGTCCTAGAATTTTTTTGTTGGTTTTCACCTGAAATGGTTCGCAGAGTCCTTGGATTCTTGTAAGTTGTAACTTTTCTGGCTTCTGAATTGGATCCCTGGCGAAATCTAGAGCTGCGCTGCAGTTTCTTTGATCTGATCCCTGAGTCTTTTTCTTTTGCTTCGGAGTCTCTAGGGTTTGAAGCTCACATTTTTCATTGATGGGCTAAACCTTCTGGTTCTTGGGTTGCTTCAACTGGCTAGTTCTCCTTCCTGGGTGTTCTCTCTGACTGATTGTGTGAGGAAGCTAGCATGCATCTTTCACTATGGAAGCCCATATCTCACTGTGCTGCTCTGATCATGGATAAGAAGAGCAAAAGAAAAGATGGGTTGGATTCTGCCGCCGAAATCAAGAAAAACTCATCAATTCTCCGGAAACTTCAAGAAAACAAGCTCAGGGAGGCTCTCGAAGAAGCTTCTGAAGACGGATCACTTTCCAAATCCCAAGACATAGAATCTGAGTCGCTGGAGAACCAGGATGAGAGCCTTGGGCGATCTAGATCGCTTGCAAGGCTTCACGCCCAACGGGAATTCCTTCGAGCCACAGCCCTTGCCGCTGACCGCACATTCGAGTCTGAGGACGCAATTCCTAACCTCCAAGAAGCTTTTTCCAAGTTCCTCACAATGTACCCCAAGTTCCAGTCCTCAGTGAAGGTCGATGAGTTGAGGTCGGAGGAGTACTCGCACCTGTCTCCAAAGGTATGCCTTGATTACTGTGGATTTGGACTATTCTCTTTTCTTCAGACCCTTCATTATTGGGAATCTTCTACATTTAGCTTGTCTGAGATTACTGCCAATTTGAGTAATCATGCGCTTTATGGAGGTGCTGAGAAAGGCACCGTGGAACATGATATAAAGACTAGAATTATGGACTATTTGAACATCCCTGAAAATGAATATGGCCTTGTTTTTACTGTGAGTAGAGGGTCTGCATTTAAGTTGCTGGCTGAATCATACCCTTTCCAGACAAACAAAAAACTGTTGACCATGTTCGATCATGAGAGCCAATCTGTGACTTGGATGGGCCAGAGTGCTAAAGAGAAAGGTGCTAAAGTGTACAGTGCATGGTTTAAATGGCCAACCCTGAAACTCTGCTCCACTGATTTGAGAAAACAAATCTCAAGCAAGAAGAAAAGGAAAAAAGATTCTGCTGCTGGTCTTTTTGTGTTTCCGGTGCAGTCTAGAGTTACTGGGGCTAAATATTCATATCAGTGGATGGCACTGGCACAGCAGAACAATTGGCATGTCTTACTTGACGCTGGGTCCTTGGGGCCCAAGGACATGGATTCACTTGGTTTGTCCCTTTTTCGCCCAGATTTCATTATCACATCTTTTTACCGGGTATTTGGGTATGATCCCACTGGGTTTGGATGTCTTCTGATCAAGAAATCAGTAATGGCAAGCCTTCAAAATCAGTCTGGGAGTACTGGGTCAGGAATGGTGAAGATCACACCCGAATATCCTATGTATTTGAGTGATTCTGTAGATGGTCTGGATAGATTATCTGGGATTGAAGATGATGAAGTATCTGCTAATGGTGATAAAACATCAGAAACCCGTCAGGGGTTACAGTTGCCAGCATTTTCTGGTGCATTTACTTCTGCTCAGGTGAGAGATGTATTTGAGACTGAAATGGATCAAGATAGCTCCGAGAGAGATGGAACAAGCACCATCTTTGAAGAAACTGAGAGTATTTCGGTTGGGGAAGTGATGAAGAGCCCTGTCTTCAGTGAAGATGAGTCTTCGGACAACTCTTTTTGGATTGATTTGGGTCAAAGTCCATTGGGGTCTGACAATGCAGGTCAATTTAACAAACAGAAGATAGCCTCTCCGTTGCCACCTTTCTGGTTCAGTGGTAAGAAGAATCATAAGCATCTGTCTCCAAAACTAACTTCAAAGATATATGGCAGCCCATTGTATGATGACAAAGAGGTACATCTTGGTTCACATGATGATCAGCATGTGCTCTCATTTGATGCTGCTGTGCTATCTGTTTCGCAGGAACTTGACCGTGTCAGGGAGGTTCCTGAAGAGGAAAATATTGCAGAAACAAACCACCTTCCACAAACTGATAATAAGGGGCTGGATCGTCTACATGTTAGGGAGATCCAAGAAGAACCTGGAACTAGCAAAACAATTCGCTCTGATTTTGTATCACATATAAATGGATCTCGTCTCATCAGTTCAGCTCATAGCAAACAACATCATAGCCTAGAGAATGGCTCTACATCTAAAATATGCCCAGAGGTTAAAGAGAGTGCCATAAGAAGGGAAACTGAAGGTGAATTTAGGTTGTTGGGGAGAAGGGAAGGGAATAAATATGGTGGTGGAAGATTTTTTGGTGTGGAAGAAAATGAAAGCGATAGCAGGGGAAGAAGGGTATCATTTAGCTTGGAAGACAATCGCAAAGAGCATCTGAGCCATACCTTGGAACCAGGAGAAATATCTGCAACTAGCTTGGATGATGAAGAGTACACTAGTGATGGAGAATATGGTGATGGGCAAGAATGGGACAGGAGGGAACCAGAAATAATATGTCGGAATCTTGATCATGTCAATTTGTTGGGTCTAAATAAAACCACCATTAGACTGCGGTTTTTGATAAATTGGCTTGTTACCTCTCTACTGCAACTAAGGCTACCTGTTTCTGATGAGGATAACAAGGTAAATTTGGTACAGATCTATGGCCCTAAAATAAAATATGAAAGAGGTGCAGCTGTGGCTTTCAATGTCAGAGACAGAAACAGGGGGCTGATCAATCCAGAGATTGTTCAAAAGCTGGCTGAAAAAGAAGGTATCTCTCTTGGCATTGGTTTTCTTAGTCACATACGGATTCTTGATAGCCAGAGACAGCATCGTGGGTCACTTGAAGATACAACACTTTGTAGGCCAATGGAAAATGGTCGACGTGATGGAAAAGGTGGCTTTGTTCGACTTGAAGTTGTTACAGCTTCATTGGGATTTTTGACTAATTTTGAGGACGTTTACAAGTTGTGGGTTTTTGTGGCAAAGTTTCTCAACCCAACCTTTATCAAAGAAGGTGGTCTGCCAACTGTTGAAGAAGGTTCTGAGACATGATTCCAAGGTGAAATAAATGTGAATAAATCTCATTCCATTTTGGGGGCAGGATTTATTTGGGCATGAAATGTTATTTTGCTGGAAATTTCCAAAAGGATACAGGGTGGGAAGCCACTGAAAGAATGGGTTGGCAACTTATTTTGTATGCAGCCAGATAGTCAGATATATAGCTCTCAGCTCTGCCTCGAGTATGAAATGTAAGCGAGTGAATTCGTTAATTCATGTATTTTAGATTTTTCATTTTGATCTTTTAAGTTCTTGTAGAGTTATCTTTAGTGATTGGTTATTACCTGTTAAGTCATGGGGTACTTGAAGCTTATAATATGTTAGAACTTCCATTTCCTTTGTTCCCAAAGCAAGGAGTTTATCTGCTTATCGGAAAAGTAAGCGTAGATTTCTTGATGTAGCTCCCTATACCACTCAATGGTTTGTTCATCTTTGACTTCAATTCGATCTCTGCATTTCAAATCTTACTTACAGAGGGAATGGTGGCTGAAAGTTTTTCCTTGTCTAGTATTAGGGTGAACTTGCATTTGGCTTAATGGTTTTTCTTTTTTCTTTTTCTTTTTCCCGTGAAAGACTGATAGTCGCTGCCAGCATTAGTCAAGTTCAACACACTCAACAATATTCTGTCTTGTACACATCAGTTGGACGTTCGAAACTATAATTATTTCCTGAACTGGAATTCACGTTTGAAATTATCTTGACATATCTGTCTCCTTAAAAATAAAAACCATATTAGCTAAAGTTTGAATTTATAACTATTCATGGGTAACGTGAATTACGTTGGAGAGAAACTCCTATGAATGTATTTAATTTAAAAATAAATTTAATTTACTTCATATTATTAAAAGTGTAATTTAGAAATTATTTGTACTATAATGGATGGAAGTCAATAAACATCATCAAATTCTAAGTTACAAATGATTGAATCTAAATCATTTTGAGTTTACCATGTTAAAATATCTATATGACACAGGTAGTAGAATGAGGACACTTGTTCCTTGCACATCATCCAACTTCAAAAAGTAATACAAGTGCAGGCTTTTCTTTGGTTAATGAATGGATATATTAGATGTCTTTTCTTGTATAATCATAGCTGGGCCATGCCCATTGAGGTTTGTTTCCCATTTGAAAATAATGGAAAAGGAATCTTTGTTCTACATATGTCAATCTGGCAGTTGACAACTGAAGTTTTGGTAACCAGTATCATTTATTTGGAGGAGAAGCACTTGGATACTAATAATTTGTTTGAAACAGTTAAAAAAATATAAAGTTAAGTATATTTTGAATAAATAAATTTTATAATTTTTATATTTAGAATAAATTAAATAATGCAAAATATCAATAAAATTTATTTAAAATTTATATTTTATTTAATTATAAATTTCACTAATTCGTAGATAAACTACTTAGCAAAGTTCTTGTGTTCAATGAATCGACTACTCAGGAGGTAAGTTTTCCACATATTAAGCTTCTGAATGGATTTTGGGTCACAAGTGGACTATAATAATTATATTTCAGACTGCCATGAAGTTGTATCTCCAAGGCCCCTTTGCGTTCCAGCTATCAACGGTATATTGATAAAATGGAATTGATGTAAAGCATATCTAAGATTCCATCACCTTAATAAGAAATGCAGCCCTATGCTGACTCCTGCACTGCAGATACCTGTTAACTTCCACTGTACCTGTGGTTAGATTAAGTAGTACTGGCCATGTTGGGCCATACACTGCAAGTTCACGGACTCGAGCAACCCATTTAGCTGTTTCCCACACCCCAAATCTGCATTATGCAACAACATGAAGACACTGAAAAACCAATATTTTGTCTGAACAACTCATTACAGAAAGATCCACGTACTACTTTAGCTGTTGAATGCACCATTGACTGCAATGCGAGTTTGAGTGCATGCACATCAAGAAGACTGAATTGGCATCTATTTGGAAAACCAAACGCATTCATATAGTTACTGATCATATACCCAAAAAGTTTCAAAAAAAAAATATTGTGAAAGGATCAAATTTTTGTAAAAATTGTGTGAATTCCCAGCATTGACCAATTCATAAGTTGCTGAGTGCCAATTTCGCCCAATATATTCACGTAGGACTAAATTCCAATTTGCAGTATCTTTGCAGCAAAAGTAACTTGGCACGATAATTTTGTTTCTTTCTTTTAACAAAAATTATCTGACACGAGCACCTACCAGTCTCCCTTCTCCTTATCAGTTACTCATATCACCTCACATTAAGATAGAAGACTTCACAGTTTGCCCAAACGCAATGCCGTGACTTCACATGGACTTCAGTTAAATGAATTCAATATTAACATACAAGCACTCCCAAATGGAATTCACTTTACACAACACGTTTCTCATTTCCCTAATCAACAATGATATAACTGCACGATGATTAACAATTAGAGTTCAGCGTCTTCTTGAACCCTAATCAACACGTCGATTCTCAGGACAGTGAGCATAATTTTCATGGAAGAATCCCAAGGAAAGTCAAATGGGTTACTACTATCAAAATATCAATAAGCTGGATAAGAACCAAGAAAACAAGAAGTAAAAAGAAAGTAAAAGTAGAATAAAGAATATCATTTGACTAAGGAAATATTTGAAGTTCTTTGATCAAGCTTTTCCCAGTAGCAGCTCTCCTCTTACTACTACCCCACCAGTCAACAAACCTTGGCAAAAGCACAAGACAAAGGCAATGGAATATTACCTTGTTTGGAAAGATGAGGTTACCAATACAGCAGGATACAAAACATCCTTCTGAATATTATCATATGGAGAATATTCTCAAATGGCAAGAAAATCGTCAAGATCCCCAGGGTACCCAAATTCTTTGTAGTCAACTGCTAGAAGTGGTAAAATGGGGATATAGAAGAGTGTTGATTGCATCTAAAAATGGAACCTGAAACAGAAAGAGAGGATGGAATGAGTGGAATAGCTGAAGTTTTATGCTACTGTTCCACTTTGTTACTAATGAGTGGAATTGGAAGAAAATGCCAATTACTCAAAGCAAGAATTAGAACCTTCAAGACTGCAGCAAAAATAAATTTGGGCAACGATTGATGGCTGAAGCCACCAAAAGTCCTCCAGCACTATATCCCCAATCAGTAAGTTTGTCTTCATGCACAATATCCCTTTCAATGAGGAATATGGCACAGCAGATACAATCATTAATCGAGTTATGTTTCTTTGTCTGTCTGCCATGACGATGCCACTTCTTGCCCCCACCACCTTCGCCTCTAGAAAAAGAAGAGCCAAGCTACCTTGGTTAATAGATTTCTAACCTTCCATAAAATAATATGTTCATTAAAGGAATCTGCAGGAATTGAGAAATAAATGGCAGCTAACTGCAAAGGAGAAGTTCAATTATTGAAGAATTTAAGTCATCGAGAATTTTTTAGTAAAAGAAAAGAAGTAACCAACCTATCATCAGCATAGGCAACAACCCAACCATGATCAAGGAGGCTTTTCAACTGACCTCTCCACCGCTTGTCAAGTAACTCACCATAAGCTCCATGCCCATGAAGTATCCCAGGTTTTTTATTCTCTGTCCTACTGTTGCGTGAGTATACAATAGTCAAAGGAATTACAACACCATCAGAGGAAGGGACATCATATTGCTCACAAGCATAAAACTCTGATAGGTCATTCCATAAGTGGTCATCTTCAAAGTTTCCACTGATGCTTGTGGAAGAGACAGTTCCAGACAGTATTCTGGTTCTTTCATATTTTGCTCTTGAATGATGTTCCACTGGCCATTTGACAAGTTATAATCAACCATAGCATCAGGCATCTGCAAGAAAATTTGCTATAAGGAATCTATTGTTTTGGTTACAGGCACTATCTTCCAAGATGAAGAAGAAAGGTATAAAATGACATATGCCAGGAAGAAATAAAGAAAGGAAGTATTGTGACACCTCATAATCACATTAGAAGTAGAAAAGATGTGATTACCAAGTAGAGGGAAACAAGAAATCAGACATCAGAACTTAACTGGCATCTGAGCCAAAGTAAATAAAAATGATTTTGTGGAACTTGATCTAAAAACAATACGCAAAACATTCTCTCTCTAATTCCCCAGGTAACAACAGTTGCTATTTTGAAAGTAGGTTCCTAGCACCATACCTGAGTCAAATCTACAATATAATGTGTAATGTTCCCACAATTTTGCATTTGGATCCACATCAAATATTGATTGGCCATTTGTCATAAACAATTACACATGCACCAAGGCACATAACCCCCAGACAAAATGAAGAACATATCAGAAGAATCATCTTCAGAGTAACAATACATACCACAGGTGATGATATTGTAAAGCGCATGATTTGTGAGTATTAATCATAATTTGGTCCTGGTGAAATTTGAGAAATAGGTTCTGGGAGAGGCATTAACTGATGGTCAAGCTCCAGCAGATTAACTGCCCCCTGTCACAACAAGAGCAAAGAAATGAGAATAGTTCAGGAGAATGATAGAATCATATAACTATGAAAGTGTTTTCAGCCATGCACAGGGTACAGAAAATATGTAGTTCTCTTTGTTTTACCTTCCCACAGGGCAAGGGCGGAGAAACAGAATAAATTTTAAATTTCCGACCTTCTCTTATGATGAGTACCAAGTATTTATTGCTGAAATCGAAATCCTCAACTACGAAATCTTGGTGATCGACACATACTCTCTGCAGTATATTAAGTTAACACATAAAATTATAAATAGAAGAATTCGACACTATAACTGCAGCAATCAAGACAACATAAAAACTAGAGTAGTCCTAATAATCATATCAAAAGAAACACTAAGAAGGACTACAATAAAATGTATTTGAAGAACTCCACAGAGAAAAGTGATAGAACAGAATGATAGATATATTGCAATGCACCTCATTATTCAAGCATAGACTATGCGAGCTATAAGAAGAAAGAGACTTACCAAATAACTATCAACATTTTTCTTTTTGTTCCCAACAAGAACATTTAGTATGAATAATCAAAATCCGTCGTTGGCCACCAACCTCCCATATTCTTGGACTTAAAGAGGTATCAAGAGGACTGCGAAGAAGATAATGATCATCAACTGATTGGCTATCTTGGGCAGCATCTGTAAATAAATAAAGGTAACTTTGATGAAGCTCAACTATGCAGTGTGCTAGACCTTCAAACTCCCAAACTAATGTCAAGCCAGACAATGGATCAGCTGCATTTGTTAGAAAGACCTAAAAGATGGTTACAATTAATCCATCAATGGGAAGAAACTTAAAATGCATGGAACCCTAAACACATGCATGCAAACCTTAAAGCCATGAATGCAAACCCTAATTGCATGCATGCAACACTGAACCCATGCATGGAAACCATATTCCTATGCATGAAACGCTAAGATAAGAATAAAATAAGGGTCACGGTTAGGTTTAAATCACATGTGAAGTAGGGTTAGGTTTAAATCACATGTAAATTACGGTTAGGTTGAAATGACGTTTGAATTTTAAGTAATTTTTTTTGAATAATTGGAGTGGCGAATGAAGTTATTTTTCTTTGGTCATGAAGAAGGAATAGAAGGATGTCATAATAAAATGAAGGGAAAAATGTAGGGGAAAAAATGAATAAAATAATAGGTGCACTGTGGTTGGTTGGTGATGAATTAATTCCCGCGGGGCAGTTTTTGGTTATTTTTTCTGAATAATCGAAGTAGAGAATGAACTAATTTTCTCTTTGGTCGTGACGAAGGAATTCAAGTCTATCAAAATAAAATAAAAATAAAAATGTAGCGAAAAAAAACACAAAATAATAGGTGCAATGTGCTTAGTTGGTCATCGCGATTAAGCACATTTTGGTGCATCATCTCGAGAAATTGGAGTGGTTAATGAATACATTTTTTGTATGGTCATCAAGAAGGCATAAAATACTATTATAATAAAATAAAATAAAATAAAAATTTGTGAAAAAAAATCACATAAAATAATGGGTGCAATGTAGTTGGTTATCATGCAAACCCTAATCCCATTAATGGAAACCCTAATCCCATGAGTCAAAACCCTAAAAAAAGAAAAAAAAAATTGGTTAGGGTTAGTTTCCCTACATAAATATTAGTTATTACAATTTTCCTGCCAAAAGTTGCACCCTAATCCCGTACAATAAATTTATCGAATTCATCCCATTATTTCCATTTGTCAAATTCATACCATTATTTCCATTTGTCCCATTCATACCATTATTTCCATTTGTCACATTCATCCCCATTATTTCCATTTATCTCATTCATCCCATTCCTCCTAAGCTATAAATATGAAATTTATAATTTTCTTGCCAAAAGTTACACTATAGTCCTATGCAACAAATTCAACCCATTCACTCTAATATTCCCATTCATCATATACCTCATTCATTATATTCACCCCATTCACCATATTGACCGAATTCACCCCATTCATTATATTCACCCTCATTCACCATATTCAGCCCATTTACCTCATTTGATTATCCCGCCAAAATAGAAATTCGATTATCCTGCCAAATTCAAAATTTGATTATCTTGTCAAATTCGAAATTTGATTATCCCACCAAAACAGAATTATTTTTTGTGCCAAGTCACATAAATTGTAGTAATTCACCCCATTCACTATATTCCCCTCATTCACCCTATATTTATTGGAATGTTGGTGTGTATGAAGAGAAGGAATGGGCAAAAAAAAAGAGTGGCCAAATTTGCATTGTTTTGCATGGGAGAAAAATGGCCACCGAGAACTTTTTGGCGATTTTTCTTGAATTATCGGAGCAGTTGATGAATACAAATTTTTTATGGTCATTTAGAAGGCATTCAAGGGTACATGAAAAAATAAATAAACCGAAAAAAAATGACATAAAATAATGATATCGTGTTTAGGCCGTAGGCAAAAAAATAATAATAAAATTGGAATTAACTGAAAAGGAGGCCAGAATATTACTCTTTAGTAAGGCATCCTATGAATCATTTTCTTGGAATTTTGATTGGGGTTTGGCAGGTTGGAGAAAAATGGGGTCAAAGTTGGAAAAAAAGTCATCCAAGGGGGAAAAACTCTATTTAGGGGTCGCTGGAATGGCCAATCTGGTTCCCATATTGCCATGTCGTAGATCTCAAAAAGTAACCCGAAATGAAAAAAAAACGCCTAATTCGGACACCAAAGCACAAAGTTATGCCTTTCCAAAGTTTGTAACACAAACCACTCAATGGTAATTATTAATTATTTGTGTGAAATGACCAAAATATTAGTTATTAAGTATTGGATATTAATAATATTTATTATTAAGTATTAAATATTATTTAACGATTAATATTTATTAAAATAAAATATTTGAAAGTATTAATTATTGAATAATATCTAATATTAAATAATACATATTGATAAATATTAGTGAAATTTCAACACAATTCACGTTTTAGTGAAATTTTAACGTAAATCGTCAAAGTTTCCAACGATTTACGTTTTGGTAAAATTTCAACTTGAATCGTCAGAGTGTCCAGCAATTCACATTGTGGAAAAATTTCAACGTGAATCGTCAGAGACTCTGACGATTTACGTTGAAATTTTTCTAAAATGTGAAAAAGTGTTGAAATTTTACTAATGTTCATCAATTTACATTACTTAATGTTAGATATTGTTCAATAATTGATACTTTCAAATATTTTGTTTTATTTTAATAAATATTAATTGTTAAATGATGAATATTATTAAAATCCAATTTAGTAAATAATTAATAAAGCTATTAAATAATAAATAACTAGTGTAAATAACAAGGGATTGAATTTGGGGAAGGTCAATGATGGTTTTAACCCTCCAGGTCTGTAGGGATGCCTCGGGATGGTTGAAATATGGTTTTGTCGACATTTAGGCGAGTCTTGCCCTTTTTGTGCGAAATGACCAAAATGCCCATGTACTAATATTCATTATTTAATAATATTATTAATCATCTTTCAAATAAATTTAAATCAAAAATATATTGACCAATTACTGTTACGTATTAAAAAATATTGCATAATTGGAAATATTAATTATTTAGTAGTTGCTTGTGTGAAATGACCAAACTGCCCTTGTGGTTATTTATTATTTAAAAATATTATTGACGATTTAACACATATTTATATCAAAAATGTATTGACCAATTACTGTTACGTATTAAAAAATATTGCATAATTGGAAATATTAATTATTTAATAGTTGTTTGTGTGAAATGACCAAAATGCCCTCGTGGTTATTTAATATTACTAATCATTTAGCACATATATTTATATCAAAAATATATTTACCAATTACTGTTACGTATTAAAAAATATTACACAAACCACTCAATAGTAATTATTAATTATTAATTATTTGTGTGAAATGACCAAAATATTAGTTATTAAGTGTTGGATATTAATTATTAAGTATTAAATATTATTTAATGAGTAATATTTATTAAAATAAAATATTTGAAAGTATTAATTATTGAATAATATCTAATATTAAATAATACATATTGATAAATATTAGTGAAATTTCAACACAATTCACGTTTTAGTGAAATTTCAACTGTAAATCACCAAAGTGTCCAACGATTCAGGTTTTGGTAAAATTTCAACTTGAATCGTCAGAGTGTCCAGTGATTCACGTTGTGAAAAAATTTCAACGTGAATCGTTAGAGACTCTAACGAGTTACATTGAAATTTTTCTAAAATATGAAAAGTGTTGAAATTTTACTAATATTCATCAATATACATTATTTAATGTTAGATATTGTTCAATAATTGATACTTTCAAATATTTTGTTTTATTTTAATAAATATTAATTTCTAAATGATGAATATTATTAAAATCCAATTTAGTAAATAATTAATAAAGCTATTAAATAATAAATAACTAGTGTAAATAACAAGGGATTGAATTTGGGGAAGGTCAATGACGGTTTTACCCCTCCAGGTCTATAGGGATGCCTCGGGATGGTTGAAATATGGTTTTGTCGACATTTGGGCTAGTCTTGCCCTTTTTGTGCGAAATATTAATTATTTGTGTGAAATGACCAAAATGCCCTTGTGGTTATTTATTATTCAAAAATATTATTAATGATTTAGCATATATATTTATATCAAAAATATATTTACTAATTACTATTACGTATTAAAAAATATTGCATAATATGAAATATTAATTATTTAATAATATTAATAATCATTTGTGTGAAATGACCAAAATGCCCTTGTAGTTATTTATTATTTAATAATATTATTAATCATTTAGTAAATATCAAACTTGTATTTACTAATTAGTATTACGTATTTAAAAATGTTACATAATATGAAATATTAATTATTAAATATCAAATATTAGTTATTGAGTATTGGATATTAATAATATTCATCAGAAACTCTGACAATTTACTTTGAAATTTTACTAATAGGTGAAAAGTGTTGAAATTTTACTAATATTTATCAATATATATTATTTAATGTTAGATATTATTCAATAATTAATACTCTCAATTATTTTATTTTATTTTAATTAATATTAATTTTTAAATAATAAAAATTGTTAATATCCAATTTAGTAAATAATTAATAATGCTATTAAATTAACTGGTGAAAAGTGAACAACAAGGGATTGAATTTGGAGAAGGTCAATGATGGTTTTACCCCTCCAAGTCTCTAGGTTTGGCTTGGGACGGTTGAAATTAGGTTTTGTCAACATTTAGGTGAGTTTTGCCCTTTTTGTGTGAAATAACCAAAATGCTCCGGAAGTTATTTATTATTAAAAATATTTTTAATTATTTAGTAAATATCAAAATGCCGTAATATATCCTGAATCAAGTGGGGGCCAAAGCTGTTAGATTCATTTCTTTTTTTTTATATATAAGAAAAAAATTTCCCACACAACCAGAAATATAATAGGCTTTATTTTGGGGGTGAGGGTAATTTCAGAAGAGAAGAAAGGCAGAAAAAGAAATCAATAAAATTGTCAATTACCCGCCGGCATGGCCTCTTATTTTGATCTGTTACAACATATAGCAATACCTGCCCATCTTTGATCCATGCCAAATTTGAAACCCTGTCATCTTGAGGCTTATTACACAATGAACCCAAATTTAAATTTCTTACAGATAACTTAAAGTAATCATTGTCCTTGTCATACTTAGTGCATACAAGAAACTGATGATTTGGCAAGACATCCGATAATTCTTCATAAGCATAACCTGTATAAAGAAAAGGTCTGGTAAAAATCATGAATTTCCTACAGCTCCATTTAGATGACCACAAGAACCAATTTAGTACTGAAAGAAAAAAATTGCAGTTTGTTACTTGGAAGATAAAAGGGAACCGTTACCAAATTTTTTTGTTTCTCTTTTAAATTGAAAGGGTAGCTCCTCCTTTTTCCTTGTAAGTTGAGTTCATTTTTAAGAATTATAACAACCAACATTCAATTCCTTAAGAGACCAAATATATAGTATTAACTGATATTGGAATTTGGAAGTACCTCCAAATCTCTAGGCTTCTTGATTGTAGTCAAGCACTTTCTGCTCAATTCTCTTCCCTGAAGTAAAATCAAACCCTGCAGAAGGAGATTTATGTGAAATGAACTCTTCCTTTAAGATCGCCAATCTTCTACAGAGTACAGGATACTGCTTTCCTTCTTCGACACGTCGATAATACAACCTGAAAAGATAATTGTCTAACTCGAAACAGTGAACGAAAAGAAGAGACTGCTAAAACAAATAATGGTGAAGCAATTTCCTCTGTTTGCTCTGTTTCCCTCACCGGCAATCAAAGACCAGACGCTTCCAGAGAACAATCAGAAAAGTCCCATTGGAGACGTAGGGAAGAGAAAAAGAAGAAGAAGACCACCAAGGACCCCAGCGTATTGGAGGCGTAGAAAGTTCAGATGCCATTCTGGAGGCCATTTCGGCCTGGAGCTTACTCTGTAGGCGCTCCGACTCAGACATGACAGCCTCAGTATACACGTCCATGTGGTGCATAGCAACCTTGTCGTTGAGGCTCGACATCTAGCTATACGAGTCCTCCCACGTAATCCCCTGAAATGTGAACTTCTGCGCCTTCTTTGGAGGCTTTGGAGGTGTCGGTGGGGAGGGTGGCGTAGCCAGCTTTGGAATCTTATAGTGGCGGAGGAGATAACCACCAAGGGGGGGCCGGCAGCAGACGGCACTTAGAACTGAATAAATGGCGAACGCAAAAAAATAGAAATAAAATAAATAAATTCTTTTCTATAAGTATTTTAGGGAATTTATTTATTATATTTTATTTTTGAAAAAAAAAGTATTAAGCATTATTATTACTTTGAAAAGAGGATTATAAAAATGGAAAATATACCACGCTGAACGCGTTTTCTTCGTTGCAAGGTGCAGTGCTATGTTTTATTTTCTACATATGCGTTTGGGACATGTGCGATGTGTCAGTTGGGATTTTGGAGCAGGTTGTGGAAGTTCATACAAAATGACAAAGACCATAAGATACATTATGAAAGTTTGATCCAAATCATACGTTTGTTTCCCGTGACAACATTTTCAGATCTTTCCGAAACTTCCTGGTTCAGGGAATACTCCTAAGAGAAAAGGTATGTCCTTTCAAGTTTATTACTTGCTTTCTGGGATCTTCTATTCGGTTCTTTGATTTATTGACCAAGATTAATCAGCTGAAGGGCTCCTAAATTTATCAGGGTAGGGCTAGTCCGATAATCATTTTCATCTAATGTCTGTTTGGGTGCTGAGAAAATGTGAGAAGGAATTCAATGAAATTCAGTGTTCATTTAGTACATTTACGTTTTTGGTTTTGGGGAGGAGCCAAGTACTGAATATTAACTTTGTAATTGAAATACCTAATCGAGATTACATCTATTAGATTCAAAATCCAGAAAGGCTTTCTAAGTAACCATCTTTTTGTGATTGTATTGCAGTGATATCAAGAGTGCAGTAATTTGAGTAGAGAATGGGAGTTTCTAGGGCATGTTTGTATCTCTTCTACTTTATATTCTTCCTGCCCATTTGTTTCATTCTCTTGCTTCTTGGAATCATCAAAGGTATTCTCCAGGCCTCTCAATAGTTTATATTAATCATCATTTATCACTTCTTACTGATTCAGACATCTACATGCAGTATGTATATTCAGTCCCTTCGTATATCTGATTATTACTTTCGGTGCTATGGGCGTTATTGTTGCGTCATGGCCCGTTCATCTTTTCTGGAGCATCTACTGCTTGATAAGGTCCCCTCGCTGGCTTTGCTCTCACTGTGAATGAGAATGTGAATACATTATTTGATTTATGCTCTTCGATTATCTATTAACTTGGGACTATTTTTTTTCTCTCTCCAAATCAAGAACAGAACAAAGAAATTTGGCCTACTATCGAAAATCATTCTGATTTTATTGGTTCCAATAGCAATAGCAGTATGGACAGTGGTTGGAGTTTATGGGAGTTTGATTATGTGTATATGGTATGCTGTCATTTGGCCTATCCTGGAAACATTTAGGGCTATCAGTAGAGAAGGTGTTCCAATTTATATGAGGTTGATCAGATGCTTCACGGTAATGTTTCTATCATTCTTCTGCTTCAATATGTCTATGAAGTCACAGTACATTGAGGAGGTAATTCACCTCATTTTATATTACTTGAATAGGATGGCACTTGGACTAACGTTTGGGGAGCATGCACTGTTGTCCGTGATTATGGAGATTTCTCATTCCATTCATACTTCTCTGTCATGGATGAGCTGCTTGAGTCAGATGGGGAGGAGCCCATTGATGCAGAGTAATAGTCTGTAGAAACTTGATTTTGATTTTTCTTTGAGTTTGATATCATGAATGGAAGATGGAGCCTTGCTTGGTCAAGAATTTCCTCTTATCTGCTTTTCTTTTCCTATATTCTATTTTCTTTATTTAGGTCATTCCAAGCATTATACAAAATTAAGATCTTTTTCATTTTTTCAATATATGGTTGGCTATGAGGTTTACTTATGAACTGGGTGATCTCATGTGTTTTTTTTCTTTCTAGGCTTATGCAAATACTTGGTTGCATAGTGGCAGCAATTCTTGGGATTTTGGTTGATGTACCTGTTTTCACTTTAATAGTGTTATGTAAAGTACCTATTATGCTATTCAAAGGATGGATGCGGCTAATAGACGATCTTATTGGGAGGGAAGGCCCGTTCTTGGAAAAAGTTTGTGTTCCTTTTGCCGGGCTTTGGATTTTGTTGTGGCCAGCTGTTGTTATTGTCTCAGCTGTTGCTGGTGTCTTATCAAGTTTTGGTTTTGGCTGTTATTCAGCAGTTATTGCGTATCAGGTATGAGTTTGAGTTTCAAACAAAGTTTTTTTGTGTCACTTACAAATCTCTTTTTCTTTTTACTTTGGGCGTGTTTTCTGCTTGTGTGTTTGATGCTATGGTTTCTGCATCTGAGCCTAATTTGTGCTTTTAATATTAGGAAAACTCTATTAAGAAAGGACTTCTCTATGCAATTGCTTCTATATCTATATTTGACGAGTACACCAATGATGTTCTCTACCTGAGAGAAGGGTCTTGCTTCCCCAGGTACACGAATTTTGTACTATTATTTGTGAGGATTATGCGTGCGTCTTCTAAAGGATATGCATCAGTACAAAGATATCATGATCAGGTTGCTCACGATATCTTTGTGCGTGCAAAGGGCTATGTATCTGTGTTTCTTGTGCACGTGTACACTACAGACTAGTTCTTGAATGAACCATATGATAGCCTTTCTCTCTTGGGCAGCCAGACCAAGATATAGTGACCGGGTTGGTTCCAGTTCTTACCCTCTTCCCGTGCAAGGATTGCTTGAACAACCTGAAGCTATCCGTGTCAATGAACCATTACCGAGAACTCCTTCTGGAAACGCAATTACTGTGAAGGCCGTTATGGTAAGAAAAGTACTCATGCACAACAATGTTGTAGGCTTAAGTAGTTTCTGTTTTGTGGCTGAGGGAATTGTCTGGAATTTCTTTCTGCCATCTTGCATATATTCATTCACTAAAACTGTTAAAAGGTGTTCTTGATTTACATTGAATTCAATCAACTCATTGTTACCTGAATTTATTGCGAGTGATAAACAATTCAGAACGATATGATGCCATAATCACTTTCAAATTATAACTTTAACTTCAATTGTTCTTTTGAAATGCTCAAGTTCATTAAAAAAAAATTAAAAAATTCTCATTTCACCCCTTTTTTTTCTCGTTCAACAGTAGCATCCACATTCCAGTAATCCTGGACAAAATTGGTATCTGAAAATCTGCCAACATGTTTCTTCTTAAATAATTCAGTTTCTAAACTTTCATGATTAGCATAAAGCATTGCTATTTTAGTAATAAAAAAAAAGAAAAAAAAAAGAAAAAACGTGTATCATAAACTTCTGGTATGTTGTTTTTGCCAGATTAGGGATACTTTCATCAAAGCATGTGAGGAGATTGGGAAGGAGCTTCTCAGAGAAGGAGCCATTGGACTTTCAGATCTGGAAGCATGGCGACAGTCCAAAAATAAGATAGTTAACATTGGAATTCCGGCATATGCTTTTCTGGAGTGCTTCCTCTGTTCCATCAAAAACAACTCCCCTGGTTTTATCTTGCGTAAGTTTTTTTTACTAATTCACAATACTTTTTTCCCGCTTTCCTTTGTCCGCATCTGTCTACAGTGGCTGTGTAGAGAGCTTTAGGCAAGGATGTAGCATTAAGGTATGGTAGAAGAAAGCATTCAGGGCTTGTGGGTTCACTTGGAATTGGAAAAATTAGAACTTAGAATGAAAAAAGCATGGCTGGAAAGAAATGGTTGCAAGCATTATACTGGTGCAGAGAATTTGGGTTCTTAATGGATAGGGTGTAATATGAAAATAAAGGTACAGCAACCACAACAAGCATATATCCCAAACATATTGAGGTTGAGATACAAATCCTTACTCAAGACTAAATGGGCTGCTAGCTAGTGAGCTACAACTCAGAACTGAGTAGTCTAAAATACACTCGACCTTACAGAGAGAATCAAATAACAAGCCTGAAAAAACACCAAGCAGGCAAGCATACTTTTCCATAAGCATCTTTCATGTTTAGCCTTTCTGTTTTCTTTTTCCCTTTATATCGCTGGTTTTTACCTGTAGTGTTACAAAAGAAGTCCAAGAAGTTCATGTAGAAAAGGTTTGCCAACAGTTTATGCATAAGTCAATCCTTGAGTATCACGTCATTTTCACTTCTATGATCCAAGAAGCTTATGATGGCAAGGCATAATCAGAGTTATATCATACAATCTCTTATTTTGTGACAGGTGATAATCTTGAGATAACAAGAGTGAACAGACCAGAAGGAAGGGTTTTTGACTGGTTATATGACCCAATGTGTACAATGAAAGAGCAAATCAGGAGTCTAAATTTAGGAGAAACGGAGGAATTGTATTTCTACAAATACTGCCTATTTAGTGGTGATGCACAGAAAATGGAGTCTTGGCAGAATGGTGGCATTCCTCCAGAGGATGGAATAAAAAGAGCACAATTGGAAGGCATAAGTAGAAGGTTCTGTAAATACTAATATATCTGTCTTGACTAATCTATGTCACGGTCATAAATTCTGTACTGATTTCTTCTTGAATGGATTTTATATCTTTCAATCAGGTTGCAAGGTTTCTGTTTGACATTGTCAAGGCTGCCAACATCAAGGCGTCGGTTCTTCGAAATTGTAAAAGCTATTGAGCAAGAAGCAAAGAACTCTGTTGGCATTGGGAGTAGATATGATATAGAAGCAGCGGTATAGATTCTCTCCTCAACATCTGTCGGGCTAATTTATGATGAGAATTTCAAGTGAGAATTTCGAAGATTTTGAAGTTGGGCATAAATTTTGCATCTGAAAAACAAGTTTTCAAACTTGATAGTGAGCTGTTCTAATTGGTATCTTTGTACTCGTGTTGTAGATTCCAGTCATGATTAATTAGTCTATAATTGTTTGTTCTTTATTATTTTTGTAAGGGATGGCTATGTTCTATTAGGATGCAGTTTCCTCCTCTTTTTTTGAACGTATTATGTGGTTGATAATATTTATCTGGAGTTTGTCTAACCATGTCTCTGAGAACTAAGTCATAAATGTGGGAACATTTTCAAAATAAGGTGAGTGGAAGGTTGATAAACCCCATGAAGAAAGAGAAATGAATTAACTTTATACCAAACGAATTTCAACTTTCAACAATGATTGAAAGACATGACAAAATTTTAATAGAGGAGGAAGTAAATGTGTAGAGTATAGTACCCTCCAAATCTTCTGGAAATTTCATTTTCAATTTCAAATGGAAACTTTCAGAGAGCAAACCTCTACTCTAAATTGACCTCACTAATAAGTTTTGCGTTACTTCTATGTCAAGCACCATCATTGTTGATAGAGATGAATTTGATAAAATATCCAACAATCAATAATTTCCTTTTCGTTCCATTCCTCAACTAAACCAAAGAGTATGTTTGCTCTATGAATATGATTCCACAAAAGGAGCATAGAGAGTGGTTTTCATCCTGTTAAGGTAGTAGATGCACTTGATTGAAACTGATGGAAAATTGAAGGAATGCAGAGTAACACAAGCATGATACAGAAACAAATATCAAAGTATTACTTTACTATGAAAATAAAGGAATATTGAACATTACACCCTAATAACAGCATCATCACCCCTAAAGTGGTTTAATCAATACTACAGCAATAATGCATTGAAGGAATGAGCTTTAAGGTTGGTGCAATTTGAATTAACATTATATGTAGTATGTACATTGAGAATAAATTTCATACAGGAATATGACCCCATCTACAAGCCTTCTCAGATTTAGGAATCAATGAGAGGGTGAACTTACCTCGTTGCTATAAGTTGAACAATCACTAAAGCTAAAGTTGGGTCTCTCTTCATCCCAATTCAAAATCTCTCTAGCATATTTGAGAGCTACATCAACACTGTCAGGCTCTAATCCCTTCACTGCAGATACATACAAATTTCGACCAGTAAGAGACGAGTAAAGCCTCTTAAACTTCACAGCAATGTAGTGGAAAGCCAGCTGACCCAACGTGGGGTTATTATTACTATTGTTGCTGCTGCTGGAGCGACGGCTGATTATAGGATGAAAATCATTGAACCAGTCACACCGAGTCAATGGCACTTGTTCTATCTTCTCCTCAAACAGATCAAATTTGTTAAGTATCAATAGGAAGTCCATCTGTTCGAAAGTTGGATGAGTAACAATGCTTTCAAAGAATTTCCTACTCAACAACATCTTATTAGTGGTACAACCATCTCCATCAGGGGAAAACTGGTCATAGTCACTCAAAGAAACACAAAAGATGACCATTCCAACATCTTCAAACATCTCTAGCCACTTGCAGTTTTCTCCCAGTCCCCTTGCTTGTACTCTAATCAGTTGGTACCTGGTAACCAGACAACAAAATAACAATAAACAATTCTACATGCTAAAAAGGGATAAGCAGGATAAAGAATATGTGTTTTCCTCAGGATATATTATATACACTTAAATTCATCCAGGTAAGGCCAGATCTAACCACACTAAATTCGTTATCTTTTTAATCTTGATTTGGAATAAGAGAATTTCCACCCATAGAGCTAAACATCAAGACAAAGATGCTTCCAAGATAACTTTTATATAATCTTTTGAGGCCACAAACGTTTTCTACTTTTTCAAGCATTTAAACATTTATGCATCTGACTGACAGAGCTAACCAGGGATAAGGCACATTATTCACATATATATATAAATGACAGGCAATATACATTTCCACCTACCTAGTTAAAGATTCAGGCTTATCAGCAGCATCAACAGTATCGTCAGTTGCTGACTGGGGAAATGAGAAATCCACAGAAGCGAGTCCATTAGATGAAGTAACACCCTCAGCATAAAGGATATCCAAATCTGAGGGTTCATAGTCTGTCCTTAATATATCAACAGCCTGAATGGACAAATGTCAGATACACAATCAATGAACTGCTCAAGCTTCACACTCTGTTAGCACATCATCCTAGTCAAGCAATGTATATATTAATAAGCATGCTACCTGATGCATAAGTGCAAGTATGATACTACTACTATAGTAGCTTTGTCAATGATTGGTAGATGAGGCAGCAAATGGACTAGGCAATGAGACAGCAGCTTGAATTCACCAAAAACTAAGCCAGTGAAAGCAATTTTGAGATTAAGAAACACCTGATTTAGCTCATTTTGCTTCAATTTACATAGAACTCCTTCCTAATCGAAACTATAAACTTTTGTCCAGTGTATAACTCAGTACTATGGAAAAAATTCCCTTTATGATAGTTGAAAAACAATAACAGCCAGCAACTTCTATTGTTTGACAATAAACGAAACTACGATCTTCCACAGTGAAACTGAAATTTTCTTTTATTCATTAATCTCTATGGAAGGCACTGAAGTTATTAACCCTCACGAGCAAAGTTGTTTATTTGCTACCATGTTTTGGAAATGACTTGCATATGAGAACTTAAATGAAAGTCAACAATCATCATGATCAGTACCCTCTGCTACTAAGAATATCTCCAGACGCAGATTAAAGTTCTCAACTGAAGCTGAGTTGTAGCCCATCCACATGTCTTAATTCGCTGCCCCTTTGGTGATGTATATTCATGCATGTCATATAATCAGAAATACTCATAATCACGGATTTCAATTCTTCTCTTTTTCAATATCCTTTTCCACATTTTCCATAGGCAATTAATCAACAAGCAAATGAGGAAATTATTGGTTCATAGTTTGTACACAATAATTATTGAGAAACACATATAGAAAATACAGTGCTCATTAATAGATTTTATATCAGAGCAAGAAAATGAAGATTGACCTTACCCGCTCTAAGAAATAAGCTGGCAACACTGGACAACATTTCCAATTCACTTTTTCTTTTGTATGTGGCCTTAATGGCTGCATCATTCCATAACTCTTCAATCAGTGGTGCATATTCACGAGTTGCAGCAGGGAAAATAGCATCTAGGTTACCCCAGACCATAGTTTTGAGAAGCCAATCGGAGAATGCTTTCAGTCTTGGGCCAATGGAATACATCGTCTTGTCATAATTGTTATTGATATTTCCTGTTGTGAAGAAGAAGTCATATCAGATGGTCCAATTCCATATTTCCCGTTGTATAAATTGAAGTTATAATAGACATGTACCAGAATAACCTTAAAAACAAGAGGTGCAGGTTTTATCCATTTAAAGCAAAAATCTTTCTTGAAAATTTGATAAGAAACTAATCTCATTAAGCAAGGAAGTACAGAGGTTGAGGACAAGGAGTCCTCCTGCACAAAAGAAAAAGTAAAAGAACCTGGAGAAGAATAATCGAATTGAGATAATAAAAAAGCCAAAAAAAAGAAATCACTACTGCTCATCCAAGTTCTATCCCTTGGCTGCTGTTTCAGACATCAATGAGAAGCCATGTAAAATTGGAGTTGGACAGGAACAGAAAATGAGACAAGCAATACGTAGTACATTTCAGTACCTCTAGGATCAAGTACACCAGAAAACCGCTCTTTCTTTAAATCACCCAGACATTCATCTTCAAAACGCTCACGTCCCTCAAGGAGTATCCCAAGATAGCCATACACGTTACTTTGGATTATCATCTTGATATTTTCACGCTCGTCTTTTGAGAAGGGAACATCCTTATAAAGAATCTTGGCCTGGCATAAGCATTCAGAATTGTATAAATATACTGAATTCTTAGCACGTAGCAAGTATTAGCACTACCTCAATTTTGTGAGTGAAACTCAACATTTTATTACCACCCTACATTTTTTATGTCATTTATCATGGGAACTTGCATATAGGAAGTTATGCATTGCAATCCAATAAGCAGTGTCTCAGCCTAGTATGTTGGTATTGGTGGCTCCCCCACCACAACCATTGTCATCTCTGTCCTGGGGTAAATTATGAGACTGAGCAGAAGAAACATGTAGCCAAACAACATAAACAGTAAACTACCAACAAATAATGTGTATGGAGATCTTGGATTGAAAAGCATTGGCATGAGCTACATGATCTATAAGCATCTTTAGAATCATAGCATATGAGTGAAGTTCTTTGCATGATTGAATTTCAAATAACTGCCAGGAGACCCACCTGCTTAAATATAGTACTTGTTCCGGATCCACTGTAACCAACTAAAAGAAGCTTCTGAAGTATTCTCTGCTCAAGGTACTCAGGAACACTTCTGTTAACCAGAACGCTGTTTTGTTCTCCACAAGGATTTGAGGACTTCGAAGGAACTGGCAGTGACAGGAAAGCACATACAAGCTTCGTTCCAGCCTGAGATGTAAATAAACCTATAATGAGCAAAATAAAATTGGAAAACAAATAGAATAAGGGATAAATTCACGCGTATAGCCATACCTTGCCCCATATGTACCCTCTTGTATTCTTCTGTCCCTCTTCTTGGTATGATCCATCTTCATTAACCCAGAAATGTGGGTTGCCGGCACATTGAACTCCTGCCAACTGCCCAGGTGGAAAAAAAAATAAGGGGGTCATTGTATGCACAGCACAAGATCCTTTAAACAAATTTTGGAATGTCTAGAATCTTAAACCTGCAACATTCGAAGCTCTACTTTTGTTATTTCCCGACCATTAATGAAAACTTGTGTGTTCCCATTGCTTGCGTCTGCTTTGATGGGACCTCCAACACTCAGATGGGGACTAATAATTCTGGAAGGCTTCTGTCCTTCCTGTGAAATTCACCAGAATATCAGTATCCACAGGAAAGCCAAGTAGTAGACAAATGCATGAAAATTAACATACCTTTCCCCATAGACCAGATACTCTATCATACCAATAGTTTCCTGGTTTTAGCTTCTTTGGTGGGTTTGGGCAGTTTTGCAATATAATCAGCTCCTCGTGACAAAGAGGCTTTCCGTTCACACAAATGTACTCGGGCGGCAACTGATTTACTTCACAAAACTTCTCAGCATTCATTATCTGTCTAACCTCCAAGTCATTAAGGAGCCGCTTAAGCATTCGACAGCATTTCCCCAAATTTCCTCTTTTTGACTCATCAACAGGGCATCCAATGCAAGTAACACATTTCCGGCCTTCTGGCATTGATCCCATAGCTCGAAGCACACAATTACTACAATACTTAGCATCGCAAACAATGCAGACCTCCTTTTCAGTGAATCGATTCCCCTTGAAGCATCGATAACATGAACCTTTCTTCCCTTTAGTTTGAGGTTCTCTTTTAACTGGTCTAGTTTCAGGCTCATCTGCAAAAGAATCATCTGAGTCAATGTCGCGGAATGTAACAACGGGCAGTCGACTAACATCACCATTCGCTTCATAGTTGCAATCCACAGCCTTGATAGAAGAAACCCGAGAAGAAGGATAATCTAAACTCAACACAGACGCAGTTGAGGGCCAATCCTGTTGATTTAAATCATTGAAATCTAAACTTTCCTTCCCACCATTTGAAATCCTCATCAAACCCGAGCTTCTTCCTGATCTGTCAAAACTATCAGAAAAGTCTATCGTACTCAAGCTTCCAGCTCCCTTCAGTAACTCATGCGAATTTTCCTGACTAACCGAGCTTGATTCCAACACTACTGAGTTGTTAACCACATCCGACAATTCACCAGATGCGTAATGCCCATTTGAAAACTCTAACGCTCCCGAGCTACTTAATTCACCCGACAACTCACAGCCATGATTCTGTGTAGCTCTGTCGTCAAAGGCAATCACAGAAGTTGGAGAAACCGTTCTTTCAGAACATAACTCTAGTTCTTTGGACGAGCAATCACCACCAGTTTCATTACTATGGTCGAAGGCAATCACCGAAGTTGGAGAAACCGTAGATTCAGAATCAAATGTTTTTAACTCCTTGGAGAATTTCACAGGTCGTGGTTCTGGGGTTAAGAGCGGTTGGACAACCGGCAAAGACAATTTATTGGACAGGGGAACCTGAGTAACTACTGCAGCCACCGGAATTTTCTCGACGTTTATGGGTAAGGCCCGAGGTAAATCGTAGGTAACAGGAGGACCATTGTACTCCGCAGCAAAAGAGTACTGGAGCCCATCACCGGTTTCCGATGTTCTAGCGGGCGACATTCTTATTATAATTTAGCGAAAATCACACAGTCACTAACCCTAAATGCAACACGGAACCAAATCTCAACCCCCAATAAGAAGAATGCAATAGAATCATCAAAGCAGAAGCTCAAGATTTCTGAGACAAAAGTACCAAGTATACAAAGAATAGCTCCTACGGAATCTTAAACCCTAATTTCTGTTCGCTGGTTACAGTACAGCCATGAAAAGAAAACCTATGTTACAGTAGAAGTTGATGGTTTGAGAGTTTTTGCTTGAAAAGTAAAGCAGAATTGGAAATGTAAGAATATATAGTTTAAAATGTTCATACCAGTATGGCGGGGCAGAAGGGAAAGGATTTGCAAATGAGAAAGACAAGGCTAGGGAAATCCATGTTCTGTAGTGGCCAGTTATGTTTGGGAAGAAGGAAAATTGGGTTGAAAAAGTGTGTGGAGTGAAGGAAAAAGACAGCAAAAGGAGAAACGGCAGCTGGGTTCACAGTGGAATCTTTTTCTTTCCTTCTTTCTTTCTTTTTGTTTGGGTGAAAGGTAAATGGGGTAGGCTGCGAGGGGCCACGTGGGGTCGGGTTGGCGGGCACTTTGTCTTTTTTACAACGTGTAATTTGCATCGTAGCACTGCGGTCTTGCAAGGTACAGAAGTCAGAAGTACAGGACCACCACTGCTGAATTTTTTAACGTGGTATGATATGATATGATTCGTGAATGTGAATGTGAATTTTTTTCTAAGTGAGTAGTTTGCGTGGAGGATCAGGAAAATGGATCCTTTCTGTTCATTAAGATATTGTTTGAAATTACTATAATAATACTATTAACAAATTATTAAAATAAAAAAGTGTTCAATTTGTTTGGTAAAGGTTTCATCCATGTACTTCTCTATTTGATGAAATTAGTCTTATCTAAAATAAGGCAAAAAGGAGTTCTTAGTCTCTGGTTGCAAGCAAGGTTTTTCAATGTTCAGTGAGGGTGGCGCGTGGGACTAAGACGACTATCTATGCGCGTAACTCCCTTAGCAGTACATCTTACCTGGTTTTCACGGATTTCCGGGATACTTTTTGGAAGTATATTCCAGATTTAAAATATTTAATGGTTTACAGTACTGATATTATTTTTGGGCACGTCACCATAACTCCTATTTTATGGGCCCAGCCTTTTCAGCCTCCTGATATCAAAGCCCATGTTAAGATTGCTCAAGAATTGATTTCTCCGCAGATGTTATTGCTACGCTTGATTGATTGGTTTTTTGCATGATTCAGTTTGGGTTGATTAATTATTGAGAAATTTTTATTGCTGGGTTGGGAGATTTAATTAATCAATGTTGATTTTTTAATTTGGTATATCCAAAACCAACCCAACACTTTAGGTCGTTTGGGTATTAGTTTATTTTGGTCACTGGGCTTTTGAGTTGCATTGCTAGCCTTAATTTATTATTTTTATATAAATAATTTATTTTTAGTTCAAAAAAAAAATATTATATTTTCACAAAAAACAGTATATAAAATACATGTTTTCTCTCACAAAAATTATATTATGTTATAAACATGTTATCACCATTAATGCAACAGGAACTCTTAGTATGGCTTTTCCAAAAATTTAGAGGTTGGATTTGATGATTAGATGGTATACTCCACCAGGCGGTTGGTGGTTAATGTTGTTACTAAGGGCTCACATTACTCAAATGCTAATCAATCTCTTTTTTGCAATATTCAGAGTCTTATATCTTGAGATTGGAAGGTTTACATATCCCACATCTATCGTGAAGTCAATAATGTGACAGATAGACTGGTGAATAATATGTTAGATGGTGAAAATATAAATCAGATATGGATGCAGTCCCTTCAGAATACAGTAGTTTTCCTTGATGCTGATAATGTTAGAGTAGTCTTAGTAAATGTTTATTCTTTTGTAATTTTATTTGTTTTTCTCCTCTAATAAATAAATAAAAAATGTTATCAACATAAATGAGTAATTTTAAATTTAAATAATAGTTTTTAAAAAATTAATTAAAAGTTTTGGTTGGGTTTGATTAACTAAACTACGTAAAAAAAACAGAACCAAAAGCTTTTTTTTTTTAAACAAACTAAATTTTAATTAAAAAAAACAAAAAACATAATCAATCTAATTTTTTTAGCTGATTCAAATCAATTTAACCAAATCGTGCACACTTCTATGGAGATGACATGACAAACTAAGTAAGATAAAAATAACATGTCCCGCGATGTGGCACAACAAACGAATAAAATAGTGTCGCAAGGAGTTATAACACTAAAATATGTAAAAAATTGAAAAACTTAGCATAGTTATATTATTTTATTTGTTTGAAAACTTGAAATACTTGTTTTTTTAAATTGAATGTATGGTGCTGTGTTCGTGGGTTCAACAAACTCAGTTAAATTTGCTTCTTTTTTTTTTTTAGTCAATTATTTTTTTCTAGTTAAACTTTAAGTAAGTTCGTGGGTTGAAGCATTTTCAGTCAATTTTTTTTAGTGAAGTTCCAAACTGACTGAGTTTTCAAAATATACCCTTTTTTTTAAATTTGTTCAAAAAGTTACACTAGTTAAGCAGTTTTTCCCTCCACGGCGACCAACAGTCCCATTCAATAAATTTTTAGATTCACAACATGCTACAAAACAACATCATCAGTTCGGCAAATCTGGCATTGAGTAGGCAATCACACTTCAAAACTACACATTCAAGTTGACCTGCTCCTTTGAAACTCAATTGCCTAACAACATTGGGGTATGGAGTTGGACGTACTGCTTATTAAGCAACCCTATAATCAAGTGTAACCCTCAACAAACCAAAGACAGAGAAGTAGAAAAAACAGACATAATTTTAGATTCATAATTTCCTAAAATTCAGATGACTCTGGTTCTTGTTTGTGTGTGGACGATGAACGAGTGAGGTTTTTATACCAAGATTAAGGAGCAAGTGAAGATGGGAGATGATGGTGGTGTAGAGATGGTGCTTCGTTTGCTGTGGAGGGCAATTTAAGTGGGTGGTTATTGGTTAAGGATTGAAGGATGAAGGAGGGTTATAGAAGTTCACCCCTATTTGGGTGGTGTTTTTTTTGTTTTTTTTATACATGTTTGTTTTAATTTTTGGTGTGTTGTTTTTAATATATATTCAATTTAACTTTTTTTTTAAAAGCCATATGTCAATTAACCATGCCATCATTTACATATTTTTTTTCATCATACAACGTCTATTAATGTTACATTCATTAAAGTTAATTGGGTGGAATGTGACGTTAGAGATTCAATTAGTACAATTTTGAATTTTTTCATCATAGAACGTCTATTAATGCTACATTCATTAAAGTTAATTTGGGTGGAATGTGACGTTAGTGATTCAATTAATACAATTTTGAAATTAAAGAGACCTAATTACAATAAAATATATAGGATTAAAGTGAATTTTAAGTCACACTATGACATAAAAAAAATTGAACCTAAGTTATATTATTAAGGCCTATTTGGGCTTTTCTTTTAACTAACCCTATTACATGTGCTTAAGCACATGTTCAATTTTTTTAATTTTTTTAATAAGAAATAATCTAAAAAATACTATAATTGTTGTACAAAATGCAAAGAATGAGATAAGTTTTAAAAGAGGTTGATTTTTATTTTTGTAAATAATTGATTAATTGAAGTTAACAATATTTGAGTTTTTTGTTATTTTTTCATTAATTATAGGAGAAAATGAGTGCCTTCTAATAAATTATGGAATTTTAGAAGAAAAAAAAAGGTCAAAATTTAGGAGAACATTATCCTATTTTTTTAATATGGGGTTTGAATAAAAAATTATATTAAAAAGTAAGATGACACTAAAAAAACTATTTTCAATAACAAAATTATGGTGTCTAATTCTTAGGCAAAATACCATTTTTACTGGATGACAATTTTACAATATGAAACTATAACTTGTTTTTATAGGAAAGTAATTTTTATGGTAGAAATTTTGTTGAACAAATTGACATGGCTAAAATAATTTAAACCAACCTTTAATATAAATATTTAAAATAACTTAAGACTTGTATGTTACATTATTTGATTAGTTTTAAATTACTTAATTTTTTTACATTCAACATAAAGACTCAAATTATATGTCAACACATTAAGTAGTCTAACAATAGAAGATTCAAGAATTGACATTCTTGAAAAACTTACTTGGAGATTTATTCCCTTTATCACACCTATATCGGGGCTGAAATAGCCTAGAATGTATATTTACAATTTTAGATCCAAAGCTATACATTAAAATTTTTATTTATTTATTTTTATGAAAAAGTTTCTTCCTGCTTGGTCGTTTAACAAGAACAGCTGCCGTTTACCCTAGAGGCGGCTATTCCACACACGACATCGTTTAGAGTCAGATCTCTTGCGTAAATTCGACGGCTTATCCCTCAGCGCCCGAGCGTTCCTGGCGCTAATGTATTAGCAAGCCATTTCTACTGTTATATTTCCCGCCGATTCATAGACATCACCAGCACTGAATTCAGTCAGAAATTAGGTTTTTGTTTTCCATTGATTTTGAAGAAAACTTCAATTCTCTACTGTTCCATTACAGAAATTAATGGTTTGCTAGAGTGAACTTTCCCATTCGTGATGCTGATGCCCTTGAGCAACATTATCCGACGGAGGCTGCTTCGTCTGTTGCAGCCATGGCTGCGTGAATTACCGGAATTTGAAGTCAAATTGGGGCTTAAAAAATCTTGTGCGGTTGCAAGGAACCTCCAGATTGACACTTCGGTTCTTAATCAGCTTTTTGACGAGCCAGCTGGCTTGTTTTTCAAAGACGTCACCATTGAGCACTTGACTGTTCGATTCTCACTCTGGTCTTCCACAGCTTTCACAGTTGAAGTTCATGGTGTTCATATCACACTATCACCTGGGTACTTTACTGCTTAAAGTTCTCCCGCATATGAATATTCAGTTCTATTGGCGCCCACTTTTCATTCATCTAAAACTCACTTTATCTTTGTGTGACTTAATTTGGTTGTTTAATGAAGGGAGCAGAATGAGGAGGGATATTTGAAGCGGTTGCGGAAAAGGGACACATCTTCAGGAAATGTGACAAAGAAGCTTTCCGCACTTGATCCAGAGGTATTTCAGTTACTTATCCTCCCTCGTCCCTATTTTGAAGTTTGAACCGACGTACAGAGTAGGGTGAAGTTGGGTATTTTTCTTGAGGTTTCACCCCATTGAGACTCGCAGCTTATTTTCACATCTACCAGTCACAGACTATGCTGCGAAAAGAAATAGGTGACCCCCTAATTTGCTTCAAATGTTGTCACTCCTCCTACCCTTTTTAACTCACTAAGCTGGGCATCATAAATATTGATATCTACAAATAACTTAGTCATCGAGCTCCCTTCTCAATTTTCTCCATTATTAGTTAACACTGTCAATTAAACAAGTATTCTCATAACACATTGATTCCTTGAATGAAATATACTAGAACAATGGTGTCAAGGTATAACAGCTTCGGTGGTACTTTTGCCACTTCTCATGCCTGCTGTAATATAATGCTTCTTCATCAGATCAAATCAAATCGGATCTTCTTTCTTTGGAGCAGTAATAAATATATGAAAAACAATTATTAGTTGCCTTTGGGTCAATATAATTTGAATTATTCATCACATCACATACACCATAAACAAATTGGAACTAAAGGTAATTAAGATGTGACAAATGCAAGAAAATGAACTGCCTTGGTTAAGTCCATCCCATAGTTCAATATTGTCTAAGGCCAATGTTTATTAGTTATCATGAATGCAAGGAGAACTTACATATTTTTACTGACAACAACTTTTTGCTCTAGGCAGACTTGTCAGGTATATCCTTCTCATGTTCATTGAAACTTTTTATTGGAATCCAGGGTTGTTCTTTGCATTGCCTATTGGAAAGGATCTTGTGCACCGTTCCATCAGGAAATGAGTTTTCTACTACACTTTTGAACCTCATACTCAAACACTGTCATTTGGAGATGCACAAAATTCATGTGGATGTGAAATTCCCCATCTTAAATGATGTGGTTATGGGTTTTTGGGAACTAAAAGAGTTTAATGCAAGGTCCAAGTCTCTGGATCATGGGTGTCTTCTTAGAGGGATTTTTGGTGCACTTTTTTTCCCTTTGAAAGAGAACCCTTTTATTATTTGTGGCATTGGATTCAAGATCCGGTTTGGTAGAAATGATCATACTGACCGTGTTTTACTATCATCCGATCTTTTCACTTGCATCAATCTAAGTGATCTTAAGCTGGTAGATTTCAGGCTCCAAGTTCCGGAATTAGTTCTTTCATTTTCACCAGATGACATTTCTATATGTCTAGCTTTTAGTAAGTTGTTATCTGATAATCCCAAGCATATCAGAAGTGGCAGACAGTTGTGGAGACTAGCTGCCAGCAAAATTGGGCATTTGACTGTAACTCCAAGAGTGGCTTTGTATAAATTAGTTGGTGTTGTTGTTCAGTGGTTAGAGTATGTTATTGCTTATGAGAGTCTACTGTTGTTAATTGGATATTCTACCGACCAGTTATTGAAGAGATCCATTGTTGAGATGTCTCAGGACAGATTGACTTTGGCTTCTGCTAAACACCAATGGAAAGTGATCTCTGGTATTGAAAAAGAGCTTCCAGCTGAAGGTATTGCATTGGGACGGCGAGTAGCACGTCATAGAGCTGCATTGAATGGTCAATGTGCCCATAGTTTGAAGAAATCTTCGGTCAGTAGTCCTTTCAATTTCTTATGCCTTTTTCTTCTGGTACTGTCAATTATCTGGAAAAAAATGTGCAATATACTCCGTTCTATTGGAAAATTCTTAAAATTAGTGCAAGATCCAAAAATTTATGGACAAATGGGAATTGTTTGTGAAGGTCCTTTTGAAAAGTTTTGCTTCATTCTCAACCTTAAGAAAGTTATAATAACTGTTTTCCCAATGAGTGAGATTCAACCTTCTGTAAATGAGAAGTTACAATCACAGCTCGGGCTCCCTTACTCAGATTTCCTTATATTCTGTGTTTCAATTAACGCACTGTCACTAGCATATGTGGAAGATATTTATGAATGGAATTTGTTTATGTCCTGTGGTCAATTAGAGATTAAACCATCGTTTCTTGGGGGGTCAAGTGTCCTGCAAACAAGTACAGCGAATGTGCTTAATTCTGGGAAAGGACATCGGACTGGGGCAAGTAATGATATGAAGTCCATTTTGTGGGTTGAACCTGCACAAAGGTCTCTTGTTTCAGAAAGTAATGCTGAAGGTTCTTGTGATCCATTTTTAGAAAGTCTTTTGAGAGAAATGTGGTCAAATTGGAAAAGAGTTTGCATGAGTTTTGATGAAGGTGAGATTGAGTATACTGAAAATCTATTCCTCCTCTGTGAAATGGAAAGCTCTTTGGCATATCCAGGACTCAAGAATACAGATTATGGGTTTTGTAAATATAGTTTAACATTAGGGAAGTTGAACTTAGATATGACTTACTCATCAATACTATCAGCATCTCTACTTCTTAGTCAGATGCAACATGCTTTTCTTGGGAATAAGGACAAGGGAAGGGTGAGGGTTCATTTAGACTCTCGGGTTAAACCAGAACTGTGTTGGGGTAGCAAATATGAGTGTTTTTCTGTAGGACTAATCATGACCATATTTGGAATGCTTCCAGAGAAACACATTCAACTTGGTGTGTTTGTTGCTGGTCCTTGTATTCAACTGTCATGTGACAAGAAACTTGATGGCACTGATGAGCACAAGGGTGACATTGTTAGTCAAGATGATATTCAATTGACTTTTCAGCTCCATGACATCGAAGCTGCTGTCTGGTCACCTTCCATATTTGACATGGCACCATTAACTGGGATGACTGGACTTGAAGGCATAGTAAAAGAGTGTCCCAGGTTGGAGCCTCATACGATTGAAATTCCTAAACCAAATAACGGAAAGAACGTATCTCATAGGAGGATTTCAGTTTTTTCCTACATTCGTGTGAATGGTTTAAATATACACATGGGGAGCACAACGGAAAACAAACAGTTTCAACTTTTTGTATTGAAGCCAATTATTGTCCAGTTATCATCCATCAGGTATAATGTTGGCTTTAAGGTTTAATTTTATAATTTTTTTTTTCTTTTTCAATCACAGAAATTTGATATCTTTTCTTGGGAACTCGCCTGATAGCTCAGCTTTTTACCTTAAGTGGTTCTTTGACATGGCTGCAGAATTATGTAGCTAAATTTTTACTTTTATTATTATTTTTTTAATTTTTTCTTGATGTTGGTTATGTAGATATTATTGCTTGTCACCTTGTAATCTTGCCTTACTTATTTAAGCTGAAACTTCTGCTGAAGTTTTGACTATTTTTTTATTTTATTTTTTTCATTTGCATTTGTAATATGTGATTATGGTGCATCTTTGCAAACCCAAGTCTCAATTGAAAATTGTGTAGTTCCATAATCATTTGTCTTCTTGTGAGAGTCAATCTAAAGTTGATATTGCAGGGAGTTTGCTTATTCACTTGGCACAAATGTAGTTACTTTCTCAGCTGCTGTGGGCATGATGGCTGCAGGATTCACCGCTTTTTCTTATATGGATGAGTTGTATCTTCTCTGTCAGGTTATTATGTATCTTCTTTTCTGCCTATTCAACTTCAGTGATGTTTTACTAATTTTTCATAATGTGTACTTGTAAAAGCTCACTGTTGTTGTTATTATTATTAATGTTTTGCTTAAAATTCATTTAACTAAGTCTTCTTGATCTTTCTCTTTTCTTATTTACAAAAAGAATTTTTCAATTCTTTATTGACCTAAATCATTGTGGCATGATTTAATTTCTAATTTAGAGTCTGATTATAGTTTATATTGGGTTGACCTAAATCAAACAATAAATTAAAAAGACAATGGTAAGGGGAAGACTCATACAAAGGTTCCTCATCTATTGGGTGTCATTGGTTGAACTGATGACACTCATTTAATAAATGGAATCCCATTTAATATGCATTTAGAATTACAAGGGTAGTTACTTGTACCAGTTCAGGGATTTCCTTCCTAACCTTGGGGTTCCCATCTCAAATAGATAGGTTGAGCTTTCCATCATCAGGCTCTTATTAGCTCCCATCATTATAAGAGACACAATAGCAGTCGAGAGTATTCAGCTGGATATAGTTTTCTTCGATATAATTTTACATAGGGTTGTAACTTGTAACATATATCATGTCCTTAGCCGTTTCTGTACAAAGTCTTCTCTTTGGAGATCTAAGAAATTCCGGGGTCCAGATAGACTCTATCTTTTTCTTTTTCCTGCCTTGTCGGGTACACTCAACGTTCTTACTAATTTGGTTAATATTGGAGGTGATAGAAGAACAGTAGTTAGGACATCCAAAAAGAATGGGTTTTTGCGGGCAGAAAGATTGTGTTGGCTATGATTTATGGTATTAGAACATCAAATTAGTAGGGTGGAAAAGGTTGGGGATTCCTTTTAATTCTGATTTGAGGGCTTTAGACATCTTCTTTAGTAGTTATTCACATTAGTTACCATTTGACTGCTGATGCTGGCCTTTTGGTCTTTGGCTTAGTGGTTCCAAGGATGTTTTGTATTTTTACAGTCGAAATGCGTCCATGTCTTATCTGGTAACCTGGGCGTAAAGTTTAAAATTGCCTTTGTTGGTTTCTCTATTATTGTTATGGATAAATTCTGCTTCTCATTTGTGGATGTTTTCTCTTTTAAAGACGACATACTTAGGTGAAGTGGAGAAGTTGAAACTATGCGGTAGTTATTGCTCTCGCATTGCATACATGTGCAAGTGCATATTCAAGAAATTAAGTTCCTTAGGTACATGCGTACAACCAAATTATGACTGAAGAATTCTCTTTTTCTAGCAGGTGTTTGTAGGTTTGTCTTCTGCAGTATCTTACTTTTTTAGCTGCTCTGAATCTGATGGTCACGTATGTCCCAAACTTATGAGGCAAGAGATCTTGTTTGTGGAAGCTGAAAATGAGCAGACAACAGTAGGAGGAGCATCCTTGACAAATTGCAGCTGCCTGTTTTTAATTAATGGGACCTTCAGGCTCGAGTCAGTAGATTTAATTCTTCAGAGATCTAGGACAAGTGACAATGTGGATAGTTTTATCAAAAGCTATGATGCTTTATGTAGCAAAAACTTGGTCGGGCAAAATTGGCCTGATTGTGGAACTTGGATTTCTTTTCAGCAGATAAGTATTGAGCTATCTTGTGAAAAAGGAAAAATGGAACTTCTCACTGATTTGTCAGGAATTCAAGCTCTTCTTTTTGAACATCAGAATGAAATGGGAATAATTAATGATCACATTGCACTTAACAATTTGCAATTGCAATCTTTGAATTGCTTATATGAAATATCACTTTTGGATTGCAAATTTACCTTAGGCCCCCCTCAGAGTGCCTCGTCATCAACAGGAGTGAGCAAACCACTAGATAATTCCAACTCTGGTGGTGACACATCTCACATGTTAGAGAAGCCCCTTTTGACAATCAACTCAGGAAAGCCAAATGATCAATCTCATAGTTTTGTTCATGAAATGGGATCTACTTCAAGTATCCTCTCACAGCCTTCATGTCACTGGTTACTCTTAAATATGGCTCTGGGTAACATCTTTATTGGAAAGTGCTCAATGAAGGATGTTCTAGTTGGATCACATCAGTTGAACAAGCTTCTGGGGATACTTTCTGTTGGGGGAGAATTTCAAACAATATCCTGGTCGGTTCAGGTAATAGTCTTGGGGATTAGAAAGGGATCAATAGTCTTTCCTGTGTTTTTTGCACTTTTGTTCTATTATTTGAGACCTTTTTCTTTTCATCAATCTAATTAAAGGAAATTATCTTATGACTTGCATATTAGAACTGTTTTGTATCAGGACTTTCTTCATATTTAACCCTCTGACTTCTATGCTTCTAAGGCACCTAATGATATTGGGCAGGGTGGTCTTGTTGTTATTGAAACAACAGTTTTGGCAAAGTTTGTTTGTCATTTTTCTTCATACCTTCATTGCGTCAGCAATATCATTTCTGCTGTACGACCATCTGACAAACACATCCTAAAAGCTGATGGTGATCTGAGTACAATTAATCTGAATAATCACCTTACTGAAGTGGAAGCTCGAGAGAGTCTTTGCACATCTCAACATGATGAAGGGGATTTTCTTAATGCTGTTGCAGTGGATGTGTCTAAATTTTCTCTTGCTTTGGTGCTTGAAAATGAATCAGGTAAAGAGCCTTTTATCTCTATTTATGTTTGTCACTTCAGAAATTTTATTAAATTTATAATCCACTAACACAGGTGACATTGGGGAGCTTGTAATTGAGGTGGATTTCCGTCTGAAATTTGAAAGGGGTAATACAGGAAGAAAATTCTTATTTGACCTTTCTCACTTGTCAATCCTCTCGCAAGTTCTTCGTGGAAGTGTGGAAGATGAATCTGAAACACCTCATTTCTCTTCTGTCACATCTAATGTTCTGTCACCTCACTTTGTATCTGGACTTCCTGCTTCGGGATTCCAGGGATCAGATGAAATTAACTCAGTTAATGATGCAAGCTGCTCAAGAGATCCTCTTCCCTTTTCTTTGTACAGTTCTGTACCTAAGGTCTTTAAATTAAGTCATCAGAACCATATTTTGAAACATTTAAGTGCTTCTATGTCAGTAGAGAGGCCAGAGTATGGTCCTTTGCACTTAAGACTGGTTTGGTTTGGCACTGGTTCTGTTTCAAGTTTTGACATTACAGTTACTCTCTCTGAAGTAGAGGTGAATATTTTTAAATTTCGTCAGAAATCTTTCATACTGATTATCTTGGTCTAGTATCATTTAATAATGAATAATTTTTTTCTTTTGGCTTACAATTATTGAGGCATGTGTCTAAGTTGCTGTTAAACTACCAGATGATGTTGTCGATGGCCACGTCTTTCTCTGGGGTATCCAGTTGGGATGCAAAGGGAGAATCAATCAAAAATCACCAGTCTAGTAGCCAGAGACCTGACAATAGTATGGAAGCATTGGTTCCTGATGGTACTCAGATTCTAAAGATCTACATTACTTGTTTCCAAATTTTGGGTGCTTAAGATAGTAATAAGTTATAATATGTGTAGGAGCAATTGTGGCAATCCAAGATGTCCATCAACACATGTATTTTACAGTTGAAGGAGGAGAAAGTAATTTCAGTTTAGGTGGTGCAATTCATTATTCTCTTGTGGGGGAGAGGGCACTTTTCAGGGTATGAATTTTATTCAGTATATAGGTCTTGAGAATCTTACAGTCCCAAATCAAGGTACAAGTTTCTAGATGCATATGTGTATGCAGTAGGCAGTTCTATATGGATGTATAGATGCAAATATGCTGCTCTTTTTTCTTCAACATCTTAAATTCGAGCTCTGAGTACAAATGTTTTCTGAAAAGTAATCTTAAGGTTTCTATTATGTTCTTAGAGGTTCGGATCATTTGGTAGTGCTGCAGAAATGTTAATGCAGTGTGTTTGGTAGGCATACACTATGGGGTCTTGGTACAGTTACATGCCATAGTAAAATGACAAATAGGACTCTTGCTTGTTTGGGGCCATGCCATGCATGTAGCTAATTGACCATGGATTACATTGATAAGATTATTTAGTTTCACGGATAGGATGCTGTAACAAATTTCAGTGCTGGAATTAATTGTGTTGCTTGCGGATTACAAATAATTTTTGTTAAATCTAGCTTGTCAATGATGATAAATCAAATCACCTCCTATATTTTCTTTTTGATTGGGTGTATTGTATTTTCTCTCTTAGAGTAGACATGTTATCACGACTATGTTAAGTATAATATCTGGCAAAACTTTTCTATAGGTCAAGTACTGCAAGCGAAGGCGATGGAAGTCAACAGTTTTGTGGTTCTCCTTGATATCGTTGTATGCTAAGAATACTTTGGGTGAATCATTGAGATTGAATTATTGTCCAGGATCTGGTTTTGTTGACATCTCCAGCAATACTGATGGTGGGGGGGCAGTTTGGAGAGCACTTCCTTGTGAACCTGAAAGTTCTATGGGTGTTATTGACTGGGAGCCTTACCATCAATTGGTTAACAGGACTTTGTACCTTGTGAACGGGAAGAATGACTCTGGTGTTGCTTTTGTTGATGAAGTTCCAGAGTTTGTCAGGAAGCCTGGGAGTCCATTCAAGTTGAAAGTGTTCCATGACCTTCGTGATGTTGTAAACACAGATAGCCATCCTACGATGACTTCTGGAACTAGTCTAGGCATGCATGAAGGGATAACTTTTCAACAGGGTGGAAAGCTTCCTCATGTTGATATCAGAATTGAGGAAATAACTCTCAATATTGTTCATGAACTTTCAGATACTGCAGACTTATTCCCACTACTTCGTGGGTGCATTAATAATACCCAACTTATAATACAAACCTTACCAACAAAATTCAGGGTCATAAGCACATTTAATGCTGCAGTACTTTACTTTGTTGGTCAGCTAAATCTATGGTTAGTGCAAAGAGAAATTTAGATCTTCCTTATTCTCTGCTCTTAATCAAGTACTCTGGCCAAAACTGATTTTCCATTTAACCAATGTATCACAAATTTCCTTTTTTCTTTTGGATTCATTGGTTGTAGGAGACAACTTCTTCATCCAGTTGATATATGCTTTTTCTATCGGTCTAGTTTCCATAGTGAAGGCCCAGAGCATGCATCTCATGGAGTTCCTGTTAATATCTATTGCAGAACTAAAAGGGTCAGTGTCTACTTGAATGATATATTGGTTCAGTGGTTCTCATTTACTACTAATTTGACACTTATACCCATTTTCTACATTCTTTTGTTTGGGCAGTTGTGCATATCCTTAAGTGAGCTTTCACTGGACACGCTTCTCTTTGTGATTGGGAAATTGAATCTGTCTGGTCCTTATCCAGTGCGAAGCTTCACGATTCTAGCTAACTGCTGCAAGGTTTGCCACTCTGATATGTTAATAGTTCATATGAAGCACAAGATGCTGTATGTATGGTTGTCTACATTCCTTCACACTCAAGCACACGACGTGTGAGCACCCGTTCATTTAAGTATTCTTTCATCTTGATTGCGCGTGTTTATGCACTTGGGTACATAATAGGAGCCACTTCATTTATAGTCAATATTGTAGTAATGCACTTCTAGTTTTCTGAACCACTTTCTCATTTAAGAGTGGGAAAAATGATTTGGATAATCGAACAGCTATATGATTAACGACTTGTGGATCACATTCTTCCAGGTAAAGAACAAGCTGGAGGGTGTGATCTATGTTCTAGGACCAACAAGTGCTTGTATGTGATGGACCAGTTAGAAAATAATAATAATAATACAGTTCGGTATAACTGTCTCTTCTTTAGTGTCCGTCACATTGCCTTGTAAAATCTTTTTTTCTTTCATATTTCTTGCATCATCTTTTTGTCTCAATTTGGAAGTTAAATATGCTTTTTGTGTTAGCATAGAATTATAGGTCTCTATAAAGGTCAACTAATTATGATTTTTGTAAATGGCAGGTGGAGAATCAGTCAGGGTTAAATCTTCTTTGTCACTTCTATGATACACAAAGAGTATCAATATCCAGAAAACAGTCTACTTCCATTTTGTTAAGGTATCTATTCAGCTTGTGTCAGTCATACTTTTTCATATGTACTAGTTTTGTGGCACTTGTTGTGCGTGAATCGTTAATATATTTTTTTTAAAATTTTTAAATTATAATTATTTGTAACTTATTAAATTAAAAAATTGAGAAATTTAGTCTTAAATACTATTGATATATAGTTATTGACAAATTATAAATTAATTAATATAAAAAGAATTATGACAAAAAAAACCCATAATTACGGTATTTAAACACTAATTACGACACCCTAACCCCATTTACAATAACCTATTATGATGCACTAACCCTAGTTACAATCCTAGTGATAGTACCCTAACTTTAACTTTAATTCTAGTTACGGTACCCTAACCCTAATTACAATACCTTAACCTTAGTTACGATATCCTAACTCTAGTTATAGTACCCAATCTTAGTTACGGTACCCCAACTCAAGTTACAGTACCTCAACCCTAGTTACGGTACTCCAATCTTAGTTTCGGTATCATAATCCTAACCCTAATTACGGTATCCAATCCTAATCTTAGTTTTGGTACCCTAACCCTAGCTACGATATCCTAATCCTAATTTTAACTTAATTATGGTACCCTAATCCTAACTTTAATTGTAACCTAGCCTTAGTTACGTTATCTTGGCCCTAATTACTGTACCCTAGTCCTAGTTATTATACCTTAACCATAGTCCTAGTTACTGTACCTAAAGCCTAGCTCTAGTTATGATACTCTAACTCTAATTACGGTACTCTAATCCTAATCCTAGTTATAGTACCCTGACACTAGTTACGGTACCTTAACCTTAATTGCGATATTCTAACCCTAATTGCAGTACCCTAATCCTAATTATGGTACTCTAACCCTAATTACAATACCCTAATTACGGTACCCTAACCTTTATTACGGTACCTTAACGCTAACTCTAATTATGGTACCTGAACCCTTATCCTAATCCTAGTTACAGTATCCTAATCTTAACCCTAGTTATGCTACTCTAATCCTAGCCTTAGTTACGATACTCTAAACCTAACCCTAGTTATGGTATCTTAATACTAATTCTTATTAAGGTGTTCTAATTTTAATCCCTAGTTATAATACCCTAACCCTATTTATGATATTACCTTTACCCTATATACGATATTACTGTAACGTTATTTACAATAGTATCTTAACCGTAAACCTTAAATCTAATTACGATACTCTAACCCAAACTTTAATTACAATACCCTGACATTAATTACAGCACCTTTACCTTAAACCAAATCTTAATTACAGTATCATAATCCTAATTCTAATTATGGTACCTATAATCCTAACCCTAATTATGGTATCCTAATCTTAATCATAACTACGGTATCCTAACCCTAATTGTAACTCTCACCTAAATTATAGTACCCTAACCCTAATTACAGTAGCCAAATTCTAACCCTAGTTACGGTATCTTAAACCTAATTACGGTATTTTAACTTTAATTTTGACCCTAATTACAGTACCTTAACTCTAATTTTGACCCTAATGTGCCCTATCTCTAGTTACGGTACCTTAACCCTAATTACGAAACTCTAAACCTAGTTACGGTATTCTAGCCCTAGTTATAGTACCCTAACCCCAGTTACGATACCCTAATCCTAGTTACAATACCCTAACCCTAGTTACGATACCCTAATCCTAGCCGGTACTTTAACCTTAACCTTAGTTATGGTATCTTAACTCTAGTTATGGTATTATAACCTTAATTATGTTATCATAACCCCAATTACGGTACCTAAACCCAAATTACGGTACCTTAATTCTAACCTCAATTAAGTTACCCTAACCCTAATTACGGTATCCTAGCCCTAACCCTAATTATTGTATCCTAACCCTAATTATGGTGCCTTAACTCTAATTACGGTGTCCTAACCCAAATTACGATATCTAATTCCAAATTATGGTACCGTAACCATAATTACGGTACCCTAACCCTAATTACCTTAATTACGGTATCCTAACTCTAACCCTAATTATTATACCCAAATCCTAAATATAGTACCCTAACCCTAATCTTAATTATGGTATCCTAACTCTAATCCTAATTATAGTACTCTAACCCTAATACTAATTACAGTATTTTAATCCTAATCCTAATTACAATACTTGAATCCTAATTCTAATCATAATTACGGTACCCTAATCTTAGATTTAGTTATGATATCCTAACCCTAGTTACGATATACTTACCCTTGTTACGGTATACTAACCCTTGCCTTAGTTATGGTACTCTAAACCAAACTCTGGTTACAGTACTCTAACTCTGGTTACCGTAATCTAATCTCGGTTACGGTACCTTAACCCTGACCCTGACCCTAACCTTGGTTTTTGTAACCATAACCTTAACCCTAATTGCGGTACACTAACTCTAACCTTTATTAGGGTACCCTAACTCTAATCTAATTACGTTATTCTAAGCCTAATTACGACACCCTAACCCTATCCTTAACCGTAAACCCTAACCTTAATTACAGTACCTTTACCCTAATTAAAACCTTATCCCTAACCCTAACTACAGTATCCTAATCCTAACCTTAACTATGGTATCCTTATTCTAACCTTAACCCTAACTACAGTACCCTAATCCGAATCCACAAACCCAAACTCAAATTACGATACCTTAACTACGGTATCCTAACCTAAACCTAAACTCAAACTACAAGGTCCTAACTCTAATTACGGTACCTAAAGTCCTAAACGCTAACCTTAATAATAATACTCTAATCCTAATTATGGTACCCTAACCCTAATGATGGTATCCTAACCTTAATTGCATTACCCTACCCTAATCATAATTACGGATAGGACTTTTTTAGAATCTGAAATGTAAAGTAGGACTTTTTTGTACTTTGCCCATTTAAAATTGATATTTACAAAGAAAAGTGTAATGGAGTGTGTTGTCAATAAAATGTATGCAGTTTTGGAGATGATAGGTTTTGTTGGAGCTGGACTAGTATTTGATTGATTGATTGATCGATCTTGGTTTTTATATGACTATAGGAAGCGCTCAGACTTAGCAAATCAAACTTTGGAAGTTGCAACACCTGTTTCTGTCCAACTTGTTGATCTTGGATCTTTTGCTACTTCTTCAATTCGTCTTTCTATTTCAGAAGCACAGACACTAGCTTGGAGAACACGTATTATGTCAGTTAAAGGTATATTCCAATTTCGATCACTTTCTTTCCTATTGAATATTTTTAAATAATTTTGCTTCTTGATGTCAGCCTTGTTGCCTTGGGTGCAACGTCTAATGAAGTAGTCATACTTTATGTGTAATCTTGTTACTGCTTATAATCAAAATGAAACACATTCCTATGTGCTTTCCCCCTCTCAATTCTCTTTATGGTCGTCTGGTTTCAGGTGTTTGAAAATTAATACTCATCCATTTTAGTTATGCATTACTTGAGAAGAAGAACAAAGTTAAAAAGACAATTGCTTCCTTTTCCCAAAATCATGTAGAGGACCACCCGTTTTACTTGATTTTATGCAACTTATTGCTGTTGAGCTATTATTTATTTCCATCATTTGACAGATTCAAGAACCTATCCTGGGCCATTTCTCGTGGCTAGCATTTCTAGAAAAACCAAGGTATTTCATGATTTACTTCTCTCCTACAATACTCCATCTAGTTCTTAAGAGATTCTGATCTTATATAATTGATTTTTATGTATTGTTATGTTTATTCCTCTTAGGATGGTTTGTCAGTTGTGATTTCTCCTTTGATAAAAATCAGTAATGAAACTGGGTTCTCCATGGAATTACGGTTCTTGCGACCTCAACCCAATGAAGATGAATTTGCATCCGTCTTGCTCAAACCAGGGGATTCAATTGATGATTCAATGGCAATGTTTGATGCTATAAAGTTGTCTGGTGGAGTTAAGAAGGCTTTGATGTCCTTAAGTGTCGGTATGAACTCTCATCTTCCCTACTTTTATCAAGTCACTCCTCAAGTTATATTAGCAATAGAGCACAATACTGCAAGTACTACCAAAGACCAATTTCTCATGTATGTTCTTTTCTCCTGTTGTTATTCTTATTCTCAAGATCATCATCATTCTTACCACTTGATTAAAGCCCTTGCAAAGTTGTGAATATTGGTGCTAAATGTGAAACATAAATTTCCATTTCTTCTGTGGTTCATTATGTTTTGTTACTTAACAAACTTGAATCTAGGCAGTGGAGTGTCTGTTCTCTCTAGACGTTGGCACAATTCCTTGCCATGTTTATGATCTGCATTTTCACTCTACCGATTCTTGCCTTCTCTCTCTCTCCAAGCCGGATATTGTTACTACTTATTATTTGGATAAATAAACTTTTTGTTGTTGGCTAAATAATGACGCCACTTGATAAAGGGGAGCTGACTTAATTAAAATTAATGCCAGTGTCCTATTACTATAGAACTATATGAATTGTCTTTTATAGTCTGTATAGCAGATAAAAAGTTCTAATGGCATTCCTTGCATTATTGAAAGCACGTGTAAAGGAAAAATGCAGTTTATTGTTAGATATTATTAGTATCTTGCCATTATTTCTACTTATTACTGTGTAAACTACCCTCTGTATAATTGATTTTCTTACAGTAGTATTCATATTTTTTTCTATTTTTATTTCCTGTCTAGATTAATTGTTCTCCTGAAATTAATGCTGTTTAGTGATTAACTTTCAGGTAACTTCTTATTTTCATTTAGACCTGAAATGACAGAGGACTTGATCGCTTCTAAACATTCTCTTTCTGCTGAATGGTCAGAAGATCTTAAAGGTGGAAAGGCAGTTGTTCTCTCTGGCATATTTGATAAACTAAGCTACAGAGTACGCAGAACATTATCTGTGAAATCAGTAAAATGTTCCTTTAGCACAGCAAGTTGTGCCCTCAGTTCTGAGGGTGCGTGGGTTTCCAATATGCATTTTCTAATTCAGACCATTGGGAGAGATGTGCCTGTTATACAACCTGAAAAGTCTAAAGAGGGTGACAAGAGCGAGAATTTGCCAGTTGCGCTACAAGAGCAAAAGGAAATTTATCTTCTTCCCACTGTGCGGGTGACCAATTTATTGCAGTCTGAGATACATGTTCTTTTAAGTGAAACAGGTAGGAGTGGCATTTTTTGATGGTGTGTTACTCACTGAGTTTACTAATAATTCAATTTTGATGCAGGACTACCTAATCCCCTTGGATGTAATAGTATTGGAAAGCAAGCAGCAATATCATGTGGTTGCACAGTTGATTTTTATGCTAATCCTGCCATTATATATTTTACTGTTACTTTAATTGCTTCCACTTCAAGCTCCAAGCCAGTAAACAGTGGTGATTTGGTCAAGAAGCTGATGAAGCAGAAGGTTGATGTCCATCATCTGGATATTGATTTGGATTTCGAGGGTGGAGCTTATTTTGCTACCTTAAGATTGTCCCGTGGGAACAGGGGCATACTAGAGGTGTTTTATGCTATACTGATGTTACTGACATCTTTGTTTGACATAGTACTAATTGCAGAATCAGAAACTATCCTTGCATTTCTTACCATATGCAATTCTGACATTTAATGTTAGTTCTTCAACTTGGTCACCTAGTCACTTTAATATGTGGAGTTGTTTTTGCAGGCTGTTGTCTTTACATCATACGCCCTGAAAAACAATACAGAATATTCTGTTTATGTCCTTGCAACTAATAAGAAACATCTTTTTAGGTGATGACTAAATCTATAAACAGTTAACAAAAACTTTTATGTATGCACTTTATCCATCCTAAATATATTCGATACTGGTAAATATGTGCAGGAATGAAGTAGACAGGCTGAAGTCCGACATGCCCATGGAGAGAGGATTATTTTTGCCTCCAAAGTCAACCAGATCATGGTTCTTAAAGTAAGATAAGTTTTTTATTTTCTATTAACTTAGCTAATTTCATCTTTACATGTAATGATGTCTAAATTTGAGTGACCTTTATGTATTAGTATTTTACTATGGCATCTTATGTACTCTCTGTTGCAAGATCCAAAAAGGTACAACTTAAATTGCCGGAAGATCATACATCTGAGGCGCTGCTAGACTTGGATGCTTTATCAGGGACTTACAGAAATTAGCTTGAATAAAGAGGAGGAGTGTGGGTTCAAATCCATTATCAAGCTGGGGGTGTCCACGGGACCATTTTTGACAAAAGTGGATGTGCCATCACAAACAGTGACTTTGGTCCCACGATATGTTGTATGTAATGAGTCAGAAGAAAAAATCACTGTCCGTCAAAGCTATTTACAGGTTTTCTCCCAGTACAAAAATTATGGAGGTGAATTCTTATTGCATGCATAAGAAAATATTTTTTGTAACTTGTATACTAACCCTCTATCCTGACATCTGGAAAAGGATGATATGGCGTGCATGACATCCATTAACAGTAAAGAACAAAGAACACTGTGGCTGCGGGGAGGATTCAGCCAGAGAGAAGAGTTCAATTTATTTGAAAATGTAATCAGAAAGCATAAAAGCTCCAGCGATGACTCACTTTTATACGTCCAGTTCAGAACAGATGAGTCTGAATTGGGATGGTCAGGGCCAGTATGTATAGCTTCTCTTGGACGCTTTTTCCTGAAGTTCCGGAAGGCAACCAATCAAGCGACTGTACAAGACAGAAATACAATTGAGTTTGCAGCTGTTCATGTGGTTGAAGAAGGCTCTACTCTTGTTTTGCGTTTCTACAAACCACCAAATATCAGCCTACCATATCGGATTGAGAATTGTCTACGTAATCTATCTATAACTTATTATCAAAAGGTTGTGCTGTTATTGTTGTTTTACTTATCACTTATTGATTTTTTACTGGTACTGAAAGTTGTTTATTTATTTTTCTAAATAATTGTTACTTTTAAAAATTCCAGGGTTCATTAGAGCCAGAGGTTCTTGGATCTGCATGTAGTGTTGGTTATGTTTGGGATGATTTGACTCTTCCGCATAGATTGGTTGTCCGAATCAATGGTATTCATCTGAAATCTTGTTACTCTTTATTTTATTTATTTATGTTTTGCCACAATTAACAAAAGTTCACGAGTAGATATATAGAATTTTTGTACCAGAACATGATGGTAGATGAGTAGGGCAGAAGAGCAGATATTTGTTTGACCTTTTAATTTGACAACCAATTTGCAATGAAGAATATAAAATTAAAGAAATAAAAAAATCATGCTATTTGAAAATGTCAAGGATCTAAATTATGTTTTTCTAACTCCACAGTGTTGCTGTGACCTGATCATCAACATGATAGAGATAGACCGATATCTATTGGTTATACGAGATATATATATATATATTTACTGGTGTTGTCTTCTCTTGTAGACGGCCTTCTATTACAAGAAATAAAGTTGGATAAGGTGCGACCATGGAAGCCATTGTACAAACATAGGCAGCACAGCTTGTTGGCTCCACATTTGCTTTTGGACAAAAAATCTATAGACTGGAAACCGAGTTTTAGTGAATCTGATGGCAGGGAGATGTTAAAAGTGGGATATGAAATTTATGCAGACGGGCCAACACGGGTTTTACGGATTTGTGAGATCTCCCAGAGTTTCAAGGGAGATACAGTGTTTCATTCATATGGGAAGATTCAATTGAGAATTTCTCAGTTTGCTGTACACCTACTTGAACATGCAAACCAGGTTAGTATCACCTACATTTTGTGCTTAGGTCTATTAGTATGATCTCATATGTTATAATTGATATTGCATCCCTCCTTTCAAATTTATGGTTTATGCTTATAAATGATTGTAAAGCGTTTTGGATTCATTACAACCATTTTAGATCAGTGGTTGTACAAGATGGAGCTCAATTTACTGCTAGGATGCAACACAAGTAGGAGTTCTATTCTAATGAAATGGGTAGTTCCCATAGAAATGGGAGAGATTTCTCCAGTCTACATGATAGCATTAGCACCAGCTCCACTGCCTTGAATTTGTCTCTGCGAAAGCACACCAACTAAGCACTCTACTTCAGGAGTATTTCTTTAGTTGACATGCAACGTGATTGGCGAGCCCTTTTGCATTAAGCCGGCCTTCTTTTCTGTTTAGGAGGATTTATTGTCTACCTCTCTGTATTTCCTTTCTATCTTAATATAATTTCTTTTTCTATAAAATAATAATTAAAAAAAAAACACACTAGGGCCTTGATTTTATATATAAAGCTCCATTCATATGCACTGAGAGTGAAAAGTATCAAGTAATAGACTTTAACACTATTAATTTCTGAAGGATGGAGATGAGAATGAGAAAGCAGATTATACACCAATTATGATTGCAAAGCTTGAGAATATGAGCCTGGATACTGTTCTTGATGATCGGCAGAAATATAATCAGTTCACTATACAGGTAGTTCTGTTTGACTTGCTTCATTTCTGACTGACTGACTGATTCTTGCATATTGTTGGTTGCCCTTGTATATTTTGTTTTGATGAGTCTTCTAGTTATTTCCAAGTAATCTTTCCAGTCAGGTCATTTTATTGAACTTATTCTATATGTCCCGGTAGTCGTTGAATTTGGAGCTAAAGTGGGTAGGAGCTCCTTTCGCAGCAATGCTTCGGAGGCATCAGTTAGACTACAATAGTTCTGATGAATGTGTACTAAAAGTTGTCTTTGTCCTGCTTACGACTAGCTCCAATGTTAAACAAGTTAAATACTCATCTATATTTCTTCAGGTAAAGTCCTGCAACGCATTCCTTGCTTAAACAATATGTTTCTTTAAATCCTTCCTCTTGTCTCCTGCCCCCGCCCCCCTCCCGGTTTGCCTATAAATTTGTCAGTCCATTGGCACAAACTATCTCATATTAGTTGCATCACCCCATAAAATCTCAAGTTTTCTTTTTCATTTTCTTTTCCTTTTTTTTTTTTTTTTTTTTTTTGTTATACCAACTTCATTCAATAAAAATCACCAGCAGTTTTAATATTTGTGCTGTGTTGTGAGTGGTCTGCGCACCTACTTGAACATGCAAACCAGGTTGGTGTCATCTCACAGCATAATATCAAACTATAGATTTTCTGTAGCAGTTCTGATTTGATGTCTTCATTTACCTAGCCAATTGACTTGAACCTTGACGAGGAGACAATGATGAGAATTATTCCATTTTGGAGAAGTTCCCTCAGTGACTCACAGAGCCAGCAATTTTACTTTGATCATTTTGAGATTCACCCAATAAAGGTGTGATTATTTTTACTCCATGCATGTCTTAGTTATCTTTAGGATTTTTCCCTATTTGTTTGTTCTAATTAGAGTGTGTTATGTTTTTCCAATTTATAGATTATTGCAAACTTTATCCCTGGGGAATCACATTCAAGTTATAGCACTGCCCAGGAAACTATAAGGTCTTTCCTGCATAGTGTGATCAAGGTTTGGCACAACTCATCACTTCATTTTTTTTTTTTTTTACACTTGCTTGTTGAATTACTTATCTTGCTGTATTTATTGGTGCATCATTATTTGTTTTCCCCTTTTGTGCTTTCCTAGGTACCTCCCATGAAAAATATGGTTGTAGAACTCAATGGAGTCCTTGTAACTCATGCTTTGATAACAATGCGTGAATTATTTGTTAAATGTGCACAACATTATTCATGGTAAGTCTGTGATATACTTTGTTTGTTACTTTTATGTTGTATGTTAAGTCATGACCAGAAATCTGTAACTTTTTCAGGTATGCCGTGAGGGCCATCTATATTGCAAAAGGAAGCCCTTTGCTTCCACCAGATTTTGTTTCCATATTCGATGACTTGGCTTCATCCTCTCTTGATGTCTTCTTTGATCCTTCACGTGGGTTGATGAATCTTCCTGGATTTACTTTAGGTATTTGCTCAAACCTCATGCTTTTCTTTATTTCCCAACTTACGAAGTTTTTTTCCAGTTCTACCAGTATTTATAACTAACAGTGTTGCTTTATTGATCATTATGTTCATCAGTCATCACTAGCTTGTTTACAACTCCACTATGGTCTTGCTGTTTAAATAAAAAGATAATTCTGTTTCTGTGTTCATGGGTTGGACATTGAAAGGGAGTGTTGAGGTCTTAATTACCTCAGTTTTGGGCCTTAGAGTGGATTGGCTCATTTTGACTTGGGCAAATGCAGGCTGTATTAAGTACTCCTTATAAAACTGCTGTTTTATTGTGGTATATTTGAGTTTTCCCCAGAGCTTCGAGTCTGGTAGATGATAATTATTTGCAATTCTTCCATTTTCAAATAAGAAATTAAGGACCAGAGATAAAATTTCCTTTCTGCCTCAAGGAGCTAGGAGACATGTCAATCAACCTATTCTGCTGGGCATTGTCCATAAATCAACGTGTGTTTGTAACTACATATGCAGAGTTTTGGCATGAAGAGATTAAATGAGGAATTAATAAATGTACATTGATAAAAAAAAGTTATATTGAACATTGACTACAGCGTGAAAAGGTAATGTCATTTAGTTTGGGGAAACATTTTTTTATTTTCCATGGGTAAATGGTTAGATTGAAGACAGCTAACCATTAAAAAGTATTTTTAAGGTGTTTCAAACATCCATGAGAGGAACCATTACTCCTTTAGGTGACACTTTCTCTTGCCATGATGGCCTATTACTGCTTTGGCTATCGATGACAGGTACTTTCAAGCTTATCAGTAAGTGTATCAAGGGTGAAGGGTTCTCTGGGACAAAACGCTACTTTGGTGATCTGGGGAAAACAGTGAGTTTTTTTGTTTTTTTTTTTTTTCCCACTTTTATTTGCTTTCCAATTAGAGACATGATTCTTTTCTGCTTTTGATAACAAGAAATATATTGTGGTTTTGCAGTTGAGAACGGCAGGTTCTAATGTACTTTTTGCAGCTGTAACTGAAATATCAGATTCTGTTCTTAAAGGAGCAGAGACAAGTGGTTTTAATGGAATGGTAGATGAGTTGTATATCTGCTTATTTATTGACTCCTTTACTTGCTACTAGCCCAGGGATCTAAAGTTTATTATTGGATTTATGTAACGTTGGCATTTTGACTGTTTTGATTTTCAAGGTGACTGGCTTTCATCAAGGAATATTGAAATTGGCTATGGAGCCAGCATTATTGGGGACTGCTTTGATGGAAGGTGGTCCAGATAGAAAAATAAAGCTTGATCAGAGTCCCGGGGTTGACGAGGTAATGCATCATTTGTTACATGCCTATCTGGTTAGAATTTAATGAACTATTTCATTCAGGTGTACCTCCACATTTCATCAACTTAAATGGTATTTCTATATGGTTCTGGATTTCTCTCTTGCCTTTGATGAAAAAATAAGCCTCCTTTTCTTTTATTCTTTTTTAATTTATTTTTAATTGTTTGGAGAGAAGGGGGGCAGGGGAGTTGCTAATAGGTCACTTATAAGAGTGGAATCAAAGGTCCCTTCTTGCCCAATTGTTGCCTTCGATGTCATGCACTGACAACATTTTGCTCTATCATTCTTTGTGGGATTTCTAACTTCTCCCTCCCTACAATTTCTGTGTACTTCTAACTCTGAGAAGTACAAATTTAAGGATGCTACTTGATGCGTTGTTGTTAATAACTTTTCCAATTCTGTAACAGAATTCCTCAAATTTTCTGCTTAATAAGATTCTGATGGTTACCTCAAAATTTGAATTGAAAGGGTGATGGGGATTGATGTCTATGATTGACATCCAAGTAAAAATTATTTGGTCATGAAAATGAAGTTCTTGTCAATAAATTCAGGACTAAAAATTTGAGATTCGTGACAATCAGTTTGGATAGCGGAAGCATTAGTTTGTTTTAAAATAATGTAGTATGCTAACATCATGGCTGGAGTCAGTCAAATGGGCAGGAGGAAAAAAAGGGAATGTTGTTTAGTGTTAAAATATTGCTAGGTTGTAGAGCGGAATTGGGATCTATTTCTCTGTCTGTGTGTTTGTGACTGTGTGTGTTTGTGACTCTGTGTGTGTGTGTGTGTGTGTGTGTGTGTGGATCACGTGAAATGCTCATGTACGCCACTGACAAAATTTCCATGAGTGCAATTTTTGCAAATCCCACTATTGGCTTATAATGAGTACTGCTAATCAACCATGCCCAATTCCTATAATTTGGATACATTTTGGCTATTTATCTATTAGCTAAATATTTCATTCTATTTGAGATTATTTATCTTTGGTTGATAACAGATTTGGTGAACACTTGAAACTCTATTCGTGAAAAACACAATCTATAACAAGTGATTATAATTTGTAAAATTGTTTTAGTTGCACTGAGGTGTTATTTGGTTCTAACTCCTACCATTTATATCACATATACCCGTGCTATCTATGTGTGTGCGTGTTATCTGAAAGAATTGGTTCACCTTGATTCTTCTATTACCCTTGCTTCTGAGATCACTGAACTGGTGTCTGGGTACTGCAGTTATACATTGAAGGATACCTCCAAGCTATGTTGGATACAATTTACAGACAAGAATACCTTCGAGTCAGAGTCATTGACAATCAGGTAATTGACTAAGTAACATATAGTTGGTCAGCTATGCCTAAAAATATATTGCAATCTATTTCATTTGCGGAGAAATTCTGTCGTTGTGTCTGTAGAGTGGACTCCTAGAATATCTTTTTCACTGTGTCACTGTGTCACTGTGTCACTGTGTCACTGTGTCACTGTGTCACTGTGTCACTATGTATTAGGAGTTCATCATACACTGAATGGGTTGCTTACAAAGAAGCTAGAATTCTTCTTTCCTTTACTAGCAGGACTTGAACACTTGACCATAGGTAAGACAACTACAGCTCTTACTTCAAGTGTTCAAGAAACCGATATACAAAGAAGTTAGAATTACTGATGATGGTCCAATGCCTATCTTGCGTTCATGCTATTTATCTTTTTTTTGGCCATATTCTAAGTTTCCATATAATGTAGTTATAATTTTGTTTATAAATGTTTAGGTTTTCCTCAAAAACCTACCTCCAAACAACTCCCTCATCGATGAGATCATGGATCGTGTTAAGGAGTTCCTTGTGAGTAAGGCATTGTTGAAAGGAGATCCCTCAACTTCTTCCCGCCCCTTGCGACATCTTAGAGGAGAAACTGTAAGTGTTCTATTCCAGTTACATTGCCTCATCTGTCATTTTTTTTTTGGTGTTCAAGTTCGTTTTTCCTAAATGCAACTGAGAAAATTGATCTATAGAATCTTTCTTACAGGAATGGAGAATAGGGCCAACGGTATTGACCTTGTGTGAACATCTGTTTGTGAGTTTTGCAATTCGCATGCTGAGAAAGAACTCAAACAAGTTTATGCCCAGCATGAATTGGAATAAAGGCTTAAAGGATGAAAACCATGTAGTTGACTCAGCGAACGCGAGTCCAAAGGAGCAGAAGGTGAAATTTATGTGGAAATGGGGAATTGGCAAGTTCGTATTGTCTGGCGTTTTAGCATATATTGATGGACGCCTATGTCGTTGTATTCCTAATCCTATAGCCCGTCGAATAGTTAGTGGGTTTCTGTTGAGTTTTCTTGACAAAACTGACAATGAATGAAAGTTTTTTAATTTTTATTTTTACATGATATATATTGTTTTCTTGATAAGCATGACTCATAGGAAAGATTTTTTTTTTTTTTTTTTCACATGACTGATAAGAAAGTTAGAGTGGATATAAACAAAAAAATAAGTTTGTGATTTCAGGAATATGATCTGTATTATAAATTTAAATCTGAATTAGAGAGTAATGTCGAAAAGCTGACAAGCTTTCTTTGTTTGGTTGACTTTTTAAATAGATTTCTTTGTTGATCTTTAGAGGCTGTAAATCAAAGAGACGCCCTCAGTTAATATGAAAACAGCTGAAATAGCCATATTTTTTTGGGGGTACATTGGAAGTTTACTGCCCCTGGTTTTTGCGTTGGGGGTGTTTACGAAGTTGTCATTTTCAAAATGCCATCACCGGTCCCTTCAACTTCACTATTGCGCATTTGTGCACCTCTTCGGGAAAAAAAAACCAAGATATGGCTACAAGTTTTCTTAGAGTATTTTGCTTTATAAGAAATTTTAGCAAGTAGAATACTTTGCTTTATATATTTGACTAGTCTGACATTCCCACATGGTAACTTTTTTTTTTAATAGTTCTTTTAAACAAATTCTTTTCTAATTTATCTCTCAAAATCAAGTATAAACTTTCTTTTTCCCTTGAAATTACATGGATTGTCTGTTATGAAAGGAGGCAGACACACAATTATTGATGTTTGACAAAAAAAAAATTTATGAAGGTTTAAACAAAAAAATTTATTTATTGCGTATGTAAGTGTTTCTTGAACAATAAAAATATATAATTATAAAAATGCATTACCAACTAATTTACCAGAGAGGGCCAATTGTAATTTTACTTTGGTGTCATGGACTCAATGGTGATGCACTGAACGCCAAGCTTGTGCAACACCCACATCCTGTTGTAATTTTCCATCGTAGCTACACTTGGAGCTTACCATTGAGTTGACAAAACCAGTGGCTTTGAGAACCTGGAAAACCCAAAATACCATTTCCCAATAAACAAAACAAAACAAAAACTAAACAGCTCCAAATTACTACCAAACCATCAAAACCTATCACTACTATATATATATATGGGTTATAGACCCCCTTTCTTCCATTACCATTCTCTTGTAGCTGCCTTTGTTTCTGAACCCCTCCAATATAAAAAAATGGCTTTCATGATTCCAAAATCCAATGCATCTTTCTCAGAGACAGAGAAGGTGAACATGAGGAGTCACTCAGAGGACAAAGACTCCGAATCACTTGGTCCCATAACAAGCCAACTCTACTTGAAGTCTTCTTCTGCTAAGTATGCTTCATCTCAAACCTTGGACAAACAAGTTGTCCTCAGACGTCTTCGTCACCATAAGAGCTTAAACAAAGTCAGAAGCCCTTTTCAAGCTCTGTTCAGCAGCTCAAAAGCCAATACAGCCTCCTCTGCTATCCAAGACCAGAAGTGGCTTCAACAAGATGATGCATTCTCTGCTCCATAATCATAAAGCATCTTAATTTTATCGTACCCACCAGGAATATTTACTAGCTTGCTGGTGCTAATATGCTATGGCCATGGCTAGCATATGAATTGCACAATTGGTCATCGTGAATGGTCCTTAATCCTTATTTATGTACCTAGATTAATTAGTAATTTTTCATGAGAATATTGCACGCACACATAAGAATTGTAAGGCGGCAAAGGGATTAAGGTCCATTTGGGTTATCAGCTGATATAATTTAACCCAATAAATTTCTTGTATTTGCTTCTATATCAGATCAGTATCTTGGTATAGCTCCAGTGGCATAATCAGTAAACAGGGGTATATATCACCCATTTGTATGAAATTACCCGCAAATCAATTTAATGAAATTTTATAAAATGTAGTACCTAATATCTTCCTCGATGATACTTTATCTTATTTATTCTCAGGGCATGTGCAATTTCAACTAGTCGGTTATTTTTTGCTAAACCAACGAGACTAAATTCAATTAGTATTTAGGAAAAAGGAAACTGAGCAGGCAACTACCCCAGAGTAGCTGACTGTGATGGAAACGTTACCAAAATATTGAATGATGATTTGAAGCCACCAATTAGATGAGGAGAAATTGGAGACCATGTTGGAAATCATTCGTATATTGGAGGATTTGCATTTCAAGCAACCTATTAGATAAAGTGAAATTGTATACCACGCTGGAAGCCAGTCAGCTTTCTCTCTCTTCCCAGATTAAGGCCAGAGTCCAAAAGACAATGTGTAAGGTTCACGCTGTTACCAATATCAATACTAAAAAATATGTTTTCCTTTTCTTTTTGTTGAGGGGGGAAGGGGATGGAACAAAAGACATGACTAAAAAGAGATTGTCCATAAATAACTGTGAACAAATGAATGTTCAAGATAATTTATTGTGCAAATACAATTAGTTCCAGAAAAAAAAAAAAAGTAACCATCCATTTAGAACCATACTCGTGAAGCTAGAGATGATGCCGCATCAATATCCCTATTTATCTTTCTCTGAGCACCGCCTAGCATTATACAAACTTGGCAAAAGAGGAAAAGGAAAAACAGTCATCAACTCCTCATTTCCTATTTAGTAAGCCTGAGGTAGTGAGGAGGCGCAATGCTTGGTTGGAATTGTTCAAAACTGAAGAAGACCTGGATACATCTATTTTCCTTTTCTTCAAGAACTCTAAGGAACTTTGAGAACATTGAGGAGGACTTATGGCGCCTAAAATAACAGGTCTCAAACTGCATATCACAATTGAATGATATAGTAAATTACAAGCATAAACTATAAAGCGACATTCATTAAAAAACTTGTCTGCAGATGAATCAAACCTCTTTGTTCGAAATTTATATCTGAATAATCAAAATCTGTAATGTACAGGGGAGATTATACTTCTCACAATCTGCAAGCATTTTAACAATGTCATCTGAAAGCATGCCCTTGCTTGGATCTGACTGTTGGTGAGTTTCAGTTTCAGATGCATCTTGAAGGCTTTCAATCTTTTTTGATGGCTGTGGTGTTATCTTTTGAGCCCATTGCCTCCGACGTTCTTTTCCTTCATGGACAACCCTGTAAGGGATAAGTCGATGTGATTCAAACAGCTGAATAGCACATAGTCATATCTTAAGATTTACCACACAGCAAAATAGAGACGGAAAAGATTTGACGTACATGCAGATAAAGCATTTGATGGTATGTGCAGAGAAAGTCTAACAGACCTCGCAGATTATTAAATAAGTGCCTAATCCTAGCATGTAATGCTCCACTTTTTTGTAGCATTCAGTTCATTGTTAATTTAGAATTAGACACATACGTGCACAATATGCAACTTTCCATTGATCTTAGATAGAGGAATCAAGTCTTTTTTAGCACGTTCGAAAATAAACAAGGCATTTCAACTATCCCGCTAAACTAAATATGACATTCTTCCCGTGCAAGTAACCTTTTACTGAACAGTTTTATGGTCAATCAACATGAAAAAACATATCATAAAAATGTTATACTTCACAATATTGAAGATCTGGAAGCAGTTCATAAACCAGATCGCAAAAAGTATCCAATGCATATGCTCAAAATGATGCCAAAGATTCCCAAGGAATCACTGAAAGCAACTTTATATAGCTGATTAAGATTTTTAACAGAAGAGTTTTGAAACCTGAGTGACTACTAGTGGATTCATGAAGCAAAATGTATCCTGTTAATGCAGAATCTAGAATAAATTCTGAACAAGCTCATAAGATGCCTCTTCCTACATGTTTGTGACCATAACAAAACTCAGACTAACAGTGACATCAACATATGAATTACACAAGAGACTTGGAAATAACATCAAAAAAAAAAAAATCTCTTTTTTCTTTTTTTTTCTTTTCAAGTAGTAAGTTCAAAATAACAAAGTAAACCCCTTTTCTGGGTGACAGAGAAAAACAAAGCAGAAACATACCTCACCTTGCTTTCTTTCTGAACTTTTCCAATCTCCTCGTCTTATTGTATTCCCTGCAAAAACTCAAACTTCTGAATATGTTTACAGAGAAAAAATAAACACGTTTTGATTGATTCCAGGAAACAATAAACACAAGGGAATATTACGCACCTGCTCAGCTGGGAATTCCTCAGGTGCGTCCGAATCAGTACCTTCCCTATCTGACATATCTGGTTCTGTTTTCTTCCTTTCTGAAACTCAGATAAGCCCTGGGGTTTCAGCCTTCACGCTGCTACGCACACTAGTACTTCTGATTCGGCCTTTGCAGTGTGAAATGAAGAAGGTCTTGGGCTGGGCCATTGTACAACAAACAAGTCTGGAGTAAATGGGCCTTGGTCTGCCCATGAACTTAATGAAATTGGGCCCAAGGTGAATAAATTTGTGCATATTCTAAAAGAAAAATAAAATATCAAAAAGAAAATGTACCCCTTCCCATCTTTTTTTACCAAATATTAGGGGATGGTATATGTAAAAAGCTAGAGAATCGAAGTATATTTATCACTACTTAAACTCATTATCATAATTTTTATAAATTATTAGTTGATAAAATAAGTTGAGGTACTATTTTTCACTTTTCTATATTCGAAAATGTAAATTTATCAAGTTCATAGATTATGATCCCTTTTAGTTTGATCACGAATGAATTTAATCTTTAAGTAAAGTAATTAATGCATGGGATGCGCATGAGTCTAAATATAATGGTCAAATTGGAGCTAAACCGAATCTATGATCACCCACCATCATTTAAAAATGCACTACTTGCTCAGATGAACAATTAATATTTTTTTTTTTTAGTGGTTAATATCAACCATTCAACAATTTGTGGTTGGAGATTCTGCAAGATAAAAATACGTAAATTGAAGAGATTTAGTGACATTTTTAATATGTATCTGTTCGACTGTTCCCCATAAAATTGGGAGTTAGCATCATATCCTAATTAGCATGCAGAAGATCTTGTTTTGAGTTAGGACAACTATCTGTTGCCTGCACCAACCAAATAGTGGTTCAAATGTGTTCTAAGAATTATAGTGGTTCCAACAAAACCATTGCGAGCTCATATTTTGGTCTTATTGATAAATTATCATGTAATTCAATTATTTAAAATCTTAATTTTTTATCGAATCTTAATAACCAATCAGATATCACTAAATTAAATCTATTTCAAAAATTTACATGAATTTGAGGAATTCGTATGTAGGATTTATATTATATATTATATTTATTTAGTTTGAAGATTATTAAACCCAATCCAAGTCAAAGAGTTGCACATGGCATGGCATTTGCTTGTGCGTTCAGCTGAAGACTAAGTATAAAGGTTAGGTTTTTGGTGGACCAAAGGAATATGGTGAAGGATGAGGCTTGTTTCCATTCTTATCTGCACACGTTTTCAACACCACTAAGCCTAGTTTTGATTGTATTCCTTGAAGTCCTGAACCATGACTTTCAATTTGAGATCATGCAAGACAGGTTAATTAGGCAAGAGTGTACTCAAAAGTTCAGTAAACATTAATTATTTAATTCTCATAATTATATTTTAATATAAAATAAAGAATACAATCAGAGTGGTGGCATGTATGAGAAAAAAGTTATAGGAGAGTGGGAGACCTGGATTCGAACCTATACTTGAAGAAAAAAAAAAACTGCTGAATCATACAAGGTCTTAACAGGTATTTATAAATTGAAAATTGAAATCTAGTTAACTTTAAAAATGATTCGTGAAACATCTACAAACAGGCATTCTATAGAGTGGAATTGCAGGAGGGGAATTAATTGGTGCATCTATCTGAATCTTTTATCAGTAGCTGAGGCAGAGGAATGCCTCAAACCCATCAATGTTTTTGGCAAAAAAAGAAGCACTAATGATAAATATAGAGGTCCTCTAAAGTTGTCTGCTTGGTGGTAGTGGCCACCTACCTTTGAACTTGAAGTTGCAGATCCACATTTTAAAAGATCATTGGTCAATTAAGGCATGGTGGTAAGATGCTGTCTACACCGAACACAACCTTTGGTTCTCTACTCAAACCATTTTATAATTTTTGTGTTGACTGTATTTCTTTTGCTCATTTGGTGTGTCATATGGGACAATTCTTTATGATGGAGTATTTCACACGGCTATATAATGAAACAAATGAAATGAGCACAAGTCTATATAAAGAAAACAAAATCATTTCATTTCTTTTTGTAGAAATTTACCATTCTTAATTAATAAATAAATAACACACTAATTCTTCATTTACACTAAAGTCAATTTTTGAGGTGCAATTTGTGATCTAGCGAGATATTATACTAATCCAATTGGAATGAAAACTAATCAAAAACGTGTTTTATGTCCCACTTGGAGATAAATGTTCGTTAATCCAATGTTGGATTTTGAAATCTTAACAACTTTAGCAATTGGATAGAATAATTATTGCTTTTAATATATCAAAAAATAAATAAAGTCAATATCAATTTATTCCTTATATTTCAAAATTATAAAATAACACTTTTCATAGTCTCTCAAATTTAATAATATAATTTATGTCGTTTAATTCAGCTTGATAGAAAAAAATGTAACTACTAATATTGTTCGTGACATATTAAATGTGATGATGAGTAATTCCATCTGATAGAAATTTTCAACCATAATCAAAATCAATCTTGTGCAGCCATTTTCTCGTACGTTCTTTCTCAATAATCTCACCCCTACTAGATTTTCTCACCTCAATTCACCCTTCTCTTAATCTTCCCCCTCCATTTTTCGTCTACAAGCATACAACTTCACTGCCATCTCTAAGTTCTCTCTCTCCCCATCCCTTCTCTCTCCTCCCTCCTCTTGTCTTTTCTTGTCTCTAGCACCCAAGTATTTACATCCTCCAAATTTTTCGCGACTAGATTCTTGAACACAAACCCATATCTAGATTCCAAGATGAGTGTTGGAAATTTTGTAAATTTAATTTTTAATTAGGAATCTGCTTCTTTTTTTCTTTGAGTTTTGTGTTTTCAAGGTGATTTCTGTAGTGATGATGGTGGTGGGTTCGTGGCGGTATTTTTTAACTTTTTAATTTTTTATTTGTTATATGTGCCTCGGTAAAAATCTGTAAAAAAAATTTATCACGTAATTATTGTCTATCTTTTGTCTAATTAAATTAGATAACATCACCTATATTATTGAATCTGAAATATTATTTGTGATTTTGAACTATAAACACTAAACTAATATTTTTAGACTAAAATTGAGGCCATATTTATCAAATCAATGACAAGCAAAACTTGGTAACAAGTGGTATTTAACATTCCTTCCCGTGTAAGAGAAGTCCAAATTTGAAAAGGGAAGGGGCGGATTTTAGTCAACTATTTTGGCTGTTCGGCTATTGTAGTCTGTTTGGCCTGGTGGCTAATGCTTGAGAAGGTGTTGAGGATTACCTATGAAAGCCACTTGAGTCAAATTGTGTGGCAATTTGACAATAGTAGGCCAGCTCCCATGGCTGGGTTAAATTTTTTTTTTTTGGAATTCTTTAAGTAAGCTGAATTATGTTGGGTAATTTGGTGCCAAAGTAAGGGGTATTTTAGTACAATAAAATTTAACATGCCCTACATAAAGGGTATATTGGTCATTGCACCATATAGATTTCCATCGACATGTATTTTACGTTCCAAGGAGTCTCGGGCCACAAAAGCGTGGAAAAGAGGAAGCCTATGAAAATGTCACAATTTTGCTTTTCTTCTAACTCATTCTCATCTGATTGATCATTTGCAATAAAACCCTAGTTTACTGCGTTGAAGAAGAATGCTAAGTTTGCAACTTCCATCTTGTTTTTCAGTGAATTACATCAGCAACTGCCCCAGCTATTAAATTCTGCCATTGAAGAGGTTCTAAGGTAACTAAGCAAGTATATTTAAAGCTGTCAACCATTCCTTTCAGAGCTATTTACTCCTCTCTTTTTATGAGCATTAATTGGAATAGATGGCTGGCCAACGGCACAAAAGCTGGCTTTAATTTCTCAATCAATTACTGATTTTGATCAAAGCTGGATTTTCAAGGTAACTCTTTTTGTTGCAGGAAGGTGATGATTATCCATTTTTGCTGCTCACTCAAACCCCAGTTCAGACCTGCTTAATTCTCATCCAAAAATGCTCGATTACCAACTAAGTTTTGCTCTTGTGCTCACAATTTGTGTGTTGTATTCAACTAAAGCCGAAAATTTTACCTGCCAGAACACCTGTGGAGATAAAACTTTGCAATACCCATTTGGGTTTTCTGAAGGTTGCAAAATTCGATTAGACTGCAAAGACAAAAAGGACATCCAAATCAAGGAATTTCAGGTTCAGAGCGTAACCCCCAACGGCATCTTCGTCAATCTTTTAGCCAAATGCAATCGTCAGTTACATTCAATCACACCCCTTTTCAGTGAAAATTTTGCCCTCAAACCGAATAATAGCCTTCTTCTGCAAAATTGTACTTCTCCCCAAAGCAGATGTGTAATAGAGACCAGTTTTATCGCCAAACGGATTGATTTAGATTCTTGTGATGCTAAAAGCGATAATATCAGTTGCTTTTCACCAGAGCATAAAGGATTCGATATTCTGAGTTATAAAGATGTAAATCGGACTGGGTGCAAGTTATTGTTCTCATCGGTTGCTGTTGAAGCCAACAAAGACGCGGAGGTTTCGCTTCAGTTTCAGATGGTTGAATTGGCGTGGTGGCTTGACGGAGAGTGTAACTGCTCGTCCGATGCAAATTGTACGTCGGTTAGGCTCACCGACAACAAGTCCGGGTTCCGTTGCCAATGTAAGGAAGGGTTTCACGGCGATGGCTTCCCAAACGGCACGGGCTGCCGGAGATGTGAGTCAACTCGCGCAGTTAATTTATATATTTATATTCTTTTTTGGCTAGAATTTTTATATAAATTGTTATTACCCGTATTTTTATTCTTCATTTGTTAAGGGTGATAAGGGAATTGGGAAAGGTCTACGGTTGGTTGTGACTTTAACTTACAGCCAATCAAAAGGCGACACCTCAAATTTTTTATTGATCGTCATGGTCATGGTCGTAAAGCGTAGAGTAGCATTCATTAAGGAAGAAAAGTTTAATTATTAGGGACCATAATGGCAGGATGTGATTTGTTGGCGGCATATTTGACAAATGAACTTTGATTTTAATTGCCAGACTTTCTCAGATGCTTAATTTTTCAATTTTCATTGGGTACTAAAGAATTTTTTAAGTTAAATTGGAATTAAGATACAGAAAACCCAATTTTGCGGAGTGTTGGAATTAAGTCTTCCGCAAATGAAGCCCCTGTAGGGTGTAGAGTTGGAGAACAAGTTCATTCTTGTTTTGAGTTCTGAGTTGGCAAATAGATAATCCTTGAAAAGTCAAAATCTGCAGCCGCTCCTAGTTTTATTTATAGTCAATATTGGACAAAGCACATGTTTCCCTGCATAGGTTGGAATTTTCTATTAATGGAAGTCAAATAGGAGAGGCTCGCAATTACTACTGCTATTGAGTCCATTCATTAGGTTATGAGAAAATGAAGTTAACGTTTAGTTTTTACTTCTAAGTTTTAACCATGAGGATATCAATTTCATTGACTTGGCCTATTGATCACAATTTGCTGAAAAATCCTTTTTGTTGATATGGGTTTTCAAAAATATGTGGAAGCACATTCTTTGTCTTGTTTGTTTGCAACAAGTAGGAATTCCTTTTAAATGAATTGGTTTTCATTTTCCTGGTTTAAGGCAAACTTAGTGATAAGCACTTTAACAACTAATGTAGCTCCAATTGGAGTGTGGAAAGTAATTCTGTTCAGCTCAGAAATAGGTATCAACCAACTGAATTCCAAAAACAACTTTGCTCTGCATTTTGATAACTTTTCTCCTCCAAAATTATTTTGTTTAGTGTGTAAGTGGTTTTATTCTCCAAAAAAGAAGAAAACAGATACTGCATGCGTAGGTAATCCAAAATGGCTATGGAATATGACTTCACAATAGCTTTGTGGCTTTCTTATATGATGGAAATATCTTATATGTACCTCGAGTGACATTATGCTGCTGAAACGATGTGATTTTCTAATATGATACTCAGAAACATCAACAAATGACTTGCCTTTTTTTTTTTTATGCAATTCAATTTGAAAGACATAGCCTTTGTAGTTTCATAATGATATCTTTTCACTAATTCCTTTCTTATTCTGTATCACCAGTGTCAAATTGCAATGCTTCAAGATACTTGTCTGGCCAATGTGGAGGAACAACCAGAGTTGGTGTTCTTGTTGGAGGTAGAATTTTATGTCTTTTAGTTCCTTTCTTTTGGGATAAATTTATGAAATAGGATACAACTACAAGATATTGGGGCTCTCCTAAATTTATTTTTTACATTGCCTTGAAAATTGACAGGCTTGAAATGGTTAAACTTTTTTTTTTCCCCAAGTTGCTTGATATTGAGTAGTATCACATGCATCTTTCACCAAACTTTTGATCTATGTTATTCTTTTCCCCACCAGCTGTTCCCTCCCCAACCAAGAAATACCACTCATTCGGCACTCCAATGTAAAATTCTTTATACAACGTGATGAGTGATAACCAACCACTCAATTGGCAGTTCTCTAAAACACACAGATACAAGGACCCTCTTACCACTTGATGATCAAACATTAAATTTTTGGAGAATAAAATTTTCGCATAACAATCACATTAATTCTTTAGGTTTTTCACTGTAAGGGGGCATCAAAAGGCTATTTTAATTTCTTTTGTAAGACCATAGTCCTCTTCACTTTTAAAAGGATGAAATAGAAAGCCAGAGAAGAACCTGTTTCCCTAATTCTTAAATGAAACTTCACATTGTTAGATTCTGTAATGTTGTTATTTGAACAAAGTCAAATGTTTTTCACTGTCATGTTGCTAGGGCTCATTGCTGGAGCTTCCTTAATGGCTGGACTGTCCGTTCTGTGTTACTTTATGAGACGCCGTTCCACTTGTTGGAGAAACCGGATGAGTGCAAGGCGTCTGCTGTGTGAAGCTGCAGGAAACAATAGTGTCCCTTTCTATCCCTACAAAGATATAGAAAGAGCTACCAGTGGCTTTTCCGAGAAACAGAGACTGGGAACTGGAGCTTTCGGTACAGTTTATGCCGGAAAACTTCATAATGATGAGTGGGTTGCAATAAAAAAGATAAAACATAGAGACACAAACAGCATTGACCAAGTAATGAATGAGATCAAGCTCCTCACCTCTGTGAGTCACCCAAATTTAGTCCGCCTGTTAGGTTGCTGCATAGAGGATGGAGAGCAGATCCTTGTCTACGAATATATGCCTAATGGAACTCTATCTGAGCATCTACAGAGAGAGAGGGGAAAAGGACTTCCATGGACAGTACGGCTCACAATTGCTGCTGAAACTGCTCATGCTATAGCATATCTCCACAATGCCATGAATCCCCCAATTTATCACAGAGACATCAAATCCAGCAATATTCTCTTGGATTACAACTTCAACTCAAAGGTGGCAGATTTTGGTCTTTCTAGGCTAGGCATGGCAGAAACGTCACACATCTCAACTGCCCCACAAGGGACTCCAGGCTATGTTGATCCAGAATACCACCAGAACTTCCATCTTTCTGATAAAAGTGACGTTTATAGTTTCGGAGTAGTTTTAGTAGAGATAATTACTGCTCAAAAAGTTGTTGATTTTGCTCGACCTCAGAGTGAGGTGAATTTGGCTGCACTTGCTGTTGATAGGATTAGGAGGGGTTGTGTGGATGATATCGTAGATCCTTTCCTTGAGCTACATAGGGATGCTTGGACACTTTACTCTGTTCACAAAGTAGCTGAGCTTGCATTTAGATGCCTTGCTTTTCACAGTGACACGAGGCCTTCTATGTTGGAAGTGGCAGAAGAGCTAGAACACGTTAGGCGCAGTGGATGGACAACAATGGAGGAAAACATATGCATGGCATCATCTGTGGGATCCTCATGTTCATCCCCATGTAACGGAAGCGAAAAGTCATTCAGTAGTACAACTGCAAAGAAATCTGGAGTAGGGAGTCAGAGATTGATTGTTCCACAGAAGATGGAAAATTGCCTACCTTCTTTGGAGGAGGTGAAGGATAGCTCCCCTGTGTCTGTGCAAGATCCTTGGTTAAGTGGACATAGTTCACCTTCAACAAACAGCTTGTTGGATAATGTAGTTCAGTAACTCATACAAGCTTTGTTTTCTGCCCTTCAAATCATGTGAATACCAGAGGTATATTTCAATTTTCTTATTCTTATAGTTTCTATACCTATCTATTTGTAGACTTGACATTAGTATTCCGCCCCTGTTTCGACAAGAATCATGCTAACAATGTGTAAAGATAATGTCCTATTGTGCAATGCATAAGTCTTATAAAGGAAGAAAGGATGATTATCTGTCACAACTGTGTGGAGAACTGGAAATGAAATACCTTAGCTATAATCAGTTTCTTTTTCCTTTGAAATAAGTGCTGAAGTAGCTGGTATGTGGTTATAATAAGACTGCAGAACACGCAAAATAGCAGGCATGGTGTCTCATCCCAGCAGGTATTCAAAAGAAAAGCAGCACATAGCAGTTTGTCAGCGGTTCACCATGCCCCTTTAGGGGTCTTATAAGCCATGTTTTTCATCCCTTTTTGACATTTTCATCAATTCATTCATTTCCTTGAGCTATATTCTACCTCCCCTCGGTTCAACCTTCTTGACCGCATAATATGTGCAAATAGAATCACTCTTCCAAAACAGCAAAAAGAGCATAAAATAGCCACGAGTGATGCTGATTTACCCTTATATTTACGTCTCTTTACTAATTACTTTCGCATGATCAAATGTCCCCTTTTGGTTATCATCATCAACATCTACATAAGCCGCGCCGTTGCTTCAGTTTAGTTTTACCTCCAAGGTCCTTACAACGTGCCATGTCCTGCAGATTCTTTCTCCTAGTTGCATGAACAATTTTCTTACTTAAATTTCACTGCTGACTCAGAATATTATTCAGTTGGAAACCAAAATAGTATTTGCAAATAAAAAAGAAAGTTAAAGACAAATAAGGGATATTCCAAGTATACATCTAACTTTATGTTGATATGGCAATTTTCTCTCAACAATATTTATAATATAACATAAAATCACCACGTAGCATAAATAAATATATTTATATATTTGTCACATGATTTAAACTTTGATGACTAATTTGCAGGTTGGCTAATCCAACCCCTTCTCAAGTGCCCTCCAGGGAAAAATGAATAAATAAATAAATATTTGAAACACATAAGAATTTGAGATAATAAAATAAAATAAAATAATTAGAGATGTGGAGTATAGTAAATTTAATTTAATACTATTAACTACTAGAAATCTCAAATCTAATTTTTAGTCATATTTTTATTGGATTTGAAATTATTAAAATTTCAAATATTCTCATTTAGTTATTGTATTTTTTTTTTTTTAAATTATAATAGTTTCAAATTAATGAACTTGAAATAAATAAATATTAAATTCTTAAATTTCAAATCGCTTATCCAAACAAAAAAGGACATATGCTTTACACTATTCTTTTTCACCACTACATAAATCTGTTTCGATTCTTAACATAGGAGAGTGAACTTGTAATAAAAATAAATAATAAATAAAAAGTTTTTACGCTTTACTTTTATATATATATTTGTATTTTTCATATATGTGATTTAAAATGTTACATTAATTTTGCAAACTAACAAACCACGAGAAACAATTGTAACATTTTAGATTAAGATTACAAATATTAAGTAAAGTATAAACAAGTTTAAAAATAAAATTAAAAAAAGAAAAAGAAAACATTAATTAGAAGAGTTGTTAAACTTTACGCTTTACTCAATACAGAAGCGCAAGTAGGCCTACTGGCTCCAAACTTGCTTCCAAACTCGCCTCTAGTCCTGATCACTTATTTGAAATTATCCTAAAAGGTGACTACTAACTAATTATGAAGACTATTAACTCCAATGGTCTCTCTTGTAATTGGTCTATCCTGCCTTTCATGTTGGACTCTCTTGATTATCTTAGTACTATCAGATCTTAGTAGTATCAGTTTTTGGATAGGCTAGAAAGTGAATTGTGGATGTAATCTATCTGCCCAGAATTTGGCACTTTTAGCTTTTAAGTCTCGCTATTCCACAAGTCTCTAAATCTGTCTCTAGGCTCACTTTTTATTTAACCACAGTTAAAATAAAAAAGAGAAAAGAAAACAGTTTATAAGAGTTAGATACTTGAGAGAGAATGTTGCTCAGACAGTGACGGAGAAGCTTTTACCCTCTCAGTTATCCATCTTCTTCTTTTGATTTTCCTTTGACACCGGAGATTCATCAGTATCATGAGAAGCATGGCGAGCTCTGCCTCCTCAAGAGGCATTGCTGCCATTGTAGGCGTGGGTCCCAATCTCGGCCGATCAATTGCTCGCAAGTTCGCTCATGAAGGCTACACCGTCGCCATCCTCGCTCGCGACCTAGGCATGTATCTCTCTTATTTCTCACACAAATTAATAACTATTATATCTGTTTGGTTACTGAGAATTCAAAATCGAAAAAATTGGTTTTACATACAGGGAGGTTGTCAAGATTTGCGGATGAAATAGCTAGGGAAGAAAAGGCTCAAGTATTTGCAATACGAATCGATTGCTCAGATTCCAAAAGTATAAGAGAAGCATTCGAAGGAGTTTTATCTCTAGGGTTTGTGGAAGTTCTGGTTTACAATGCTTATCAGCCTGTGTCTTGGAACCCAACCAGCTTCTTTAATATCCGCATCGACTCTTTCGAGAAATCCGTCGCCGTTTCGTCCGTTGGTGCCTTCCAATGCGCTCAACAGGTACTCTCTGGTATGGTGGAAAGAGGAAGAGGTACAATTCTCTTCACTGGCTGTTCGGCTTCTCTAAACGGAATTGCTGGTTACTCCCAATTATGTAAATTTTCTTTTCTCATCACATTCTTCTCTAATTTCGATTTTTCTTGGAAATTTTTTGGTTATGCTCAAATTAACAAAATTAATTAGACAATATTGGAGATGAGACTGTAGGCTGTGGGAAATTTGCTTTGAGAGCTCTATCGCAATGCTTGGCAAGAGAATTCCAAGCTCTTGGGGTTCATGTCGCTCATGTTATCATTGACGGAATCATTGGCCCACCTAGGTTAGTAATTTATTCTTTTTTTTGTATTTAACGGTGAGGTGATGTTCGTTATTCTTTTTTCTTAACAAAAATAAAAAAATAAAAAAATCTCCGAGGTATTTTGTAAAATCATAAAATGTATAATGTGATTAGAATATTATGCAGGGGACCAACGAGAGCATTGGTTGGGGAGCAACAGGGTAGAGGCGGGGACGTGACCATGGACCCTGACGCCTTGGCTCAAACCTATTGGCACTTGCATAACCAGGACAGCTCTGCTTGGACCCAAGAGATCGACCTTTGTTCATCCACATCTTAATTTCTAGCTTAATTACATATTTAATTATTATTCTTCCTACCTTCTCAATCTCAAACAACATATATAGGACATATACATTTCCCGACCGATGTTCCATTATCTCTGTTAATGAATGAAGATCTGTTGTTTCAAATTTCTTATCACTGTGTGTTCCCTTCAACTATATGCATGGCATACGTTATTCCGTAAATTATATAAAAAAACAACCCATTTATTATTAAAATTACTCTAAGCAATTCACAAGATGTGTATATGTAATAAAATATGTTTGAACTTAATAATTGAAGAACATTTAAAATATCTGGTTAAAATTCATAAAAATATATTTCTAAAAAATATTCATGCACTCCAAACAAAATCAGATATTTAACAAAAAAAAAAGGTTCTAATCAAAAGTTAATTACTATTAGGCGAAGTATAAGTTTATCATCTATCTATCTATAAAAAGACAAATTGGTTGCTTTTCAATTGACTCCTAAAAATATGCAAGGAAGTCAATACCAAATAGTAAGAATTTATTGGCGGGATGGACCAACCTGCAAAAGTTTGATGAGGAAAATAAGTAGGATGGGGACAACTGGACAAGGTTGCTTGGATAATAAGAGGACTTCGTGTCATAATTTATGACACAAAAACTAACGTAGCTCATTCTCTAACTTTTTTGTTTTTTCTTCTTCTGTGCAGTTAACTGGAATAAGAGAACAAAAGCACAAAAAAAACATAAAGAAAGATTTGGATAAATAAAAGGTTTGGATAAAACAAAAAAGAAAAACACAAAGAAAAAACAGGACGATAGAGCGAAAGATTTGGATAAATAAAAGGTTAAGAAGCAGCCGCGTCAATAATCATTTCTTCATGGGGCCTTAGCTGCATTGACAATTACTACGTGGATTCGTAATTTGATATGTTAGGTTGCTTATTCGATCAAATGAGATTAAATTTTTATGTGTTAATATAATCTGTTAATTGTATTAAATTTATATTGTGTCATGATATATTAAATTCACATTGAATTATATTTGCATAGATTCATAAATAAATACTAGATTATATAAATCTTTTTAAAAAAAATATAAGATAAGCCTACTTCAAAATTGAGTTTTTGTTAGGAAAAAAAAAAAGGTTTACATGTCAAACATTAGGGTTATAAAATTGCGGTGGAGTAACAAGTAAGCAAAACAGCTCATTTATTTCTTAAAAAAGAAGAAGCCATATTTGTTGTTTGAAGAGAATTTAATTGTTTGGGCCTTGCAAGAAAAGATGGGTAATTTATTGGAAGCCTATAGGGGAAACGGGCCTCAAAGTTTTTAGGTTAGAATAGGCCCAATTTTGTCATAGGCTTCCCTAAGGCCTATCAGCAAGCTCCCAATAAACGAAATCGGTCTCTTCGTTTATAACAAACAAGTTGGTCCGGTCCAGCCTATTTATTGAAAAGAGAAGTGAATATTACGCCTTGTTTGTTGCTCTTCACCTCTGTTTATTTTCAGAGTTTCTTCTTTCTTCCTCGATATCACTGTCCTTAAACAAATATTTTTCCTTTTTCCTTTCTCCTCTAATGAGCTTGAATTTCACGTAGTCCAAAACTGGTAATTCATCCCTCCAATCGGTAGCCTTTGAAGAAGATCTAGAACCTCCTTCCTTTCATTTTCTCTCATTTCCTTTCTGATTCGGAAGGTGATGTTGGAGTTGTAGGTAAAAATACACCTAGAGGGCTGATGGAGTGGACGACGTTGCAGCATCTGGATCTACGTCACGTAGGACGTGGCCTTAAACCTTTGCAGCCTCATGCTGCTTCCTTTCATCCCACCCAGGCACTTGTTGCCATCGCCATCGGAAACTACATCATCGGTGAGCATGAGCATTTTCTCTATTTCGCTGGTGACTTCTTTAAAATTCCAGCTTCCGTACTCTTTTCCTGGTTGATTGATTAGATTCCGGAAGCTTAATTTGCAAGTTTTAGTAGTCGAGTAAGCATTTTAGTATGCTGAAACTTTTCTGTAGCTAAATATATTTCATAATTTATTACTGGATCGATTTAAATCTCGCAGGGTCTCTTCCTTTCTGTTGTTTTCGAAAGACTTATTGGCCATATAGATATCTGTAATATGTTGCCATACATTCATTCTCATTGTTTACTGCAATCCTCCAAATATATAATTAGATAAAACAATTCTTCCTTGTGCTTAGAAGCAATTACGTTTCCGTTTGAACTTGCATTAGTATTTATGGGATTTACTGCTCTTGAGGTTCCCAAGTTTCGACACATTTTAGTAAGAAAAGCTTTTTGTTCAGATCATTTAATAATACCAGACTCGGTCATAGTGATACATTTGGTTCTTATCAAAGAAATCAAAGAAAAAAAAGGTGTTACCGACTTCCTCCATAATGTTTTGCTATATGATCATATAGCAAAAAATTAATAGTGTCTGGATTGAAAAAGAGCTCTTCTAGCTTCCTCTCCTTTTACTATCAGTGAGATAGAGTGAAGAGTCTAAAGAGTCCTCTCCCACGACATGAATAGCCAAGCCTCAGTCCTAATGTAGTATTCACTATTTGAATTTTTATATTCAAGGTAATTGGTCTTGTTAAACAAAAGCAAGAATAGGATGAAATCTAGAGCTGAAAAACGAAAACAAACAAAAGAAAAAAAACAAGATGTATCGAGTTTGGCCCAATCTAGCCTACGTCCTCACTGAAGAAATCGAAATTCACTATTCTGTTCTTGGAGCAAATACAAGTATTTTGCTTGAAAGAACGTATTTAAACCCTAGAGCTAACTATCTTATATATAGGCTACAAGAAAGAAAGAAACCCATAAAAAATTTCCACCGCTTCACGGATGAAAACTTAATCTTCGGGTTATAATTATTCAACGTGTGGCACCACAAAACTTTGGCCCAACCCAGACAAAGCACAACAGGTCTTCTGACGTGAATAACCATTTTTGCATATATGCCTATCTTAAGCTGCATCCTTGGTCATTTTATTTTTTGTGATGCATGATGTTGCTCAATCAAGTCAATCCTTGCCTTTGAATTAATATCCTATTTCTCACTGTATCTTACTGATGCCGTAGAAAATGTCATCAGTGTTTGGAGATCATTTTTTCATGCTTCCACTCTTATTAAACTAGATCTGGGTAGTTGGTACTAGTCCTCCTTAATCTAATGAGCCAAGATTTTAGTGAATGCTCCATAGTTTCAACTTAGAATCTAGACTTATGATGTCTATCAGCATAACATCATCTACAAAAGAATGCACCGTGAGAGATGGTCTGTCCTGAGTGGACCAATTTAGCAATACCTAACAAAAGCAAAAGGGAAGGGACTCCAATTTTCATCTCTTGTATGTCCGTTCAAAACTAGCATTTACTTAGACTAGTAACTTAATAAACCATCATTGCTCAGTATTTTTCACTCGTTCTGTCCGCTGACTTGCTAATGATTGATTTGGATGTTGATCCATATCCGTGGGTGCAGAATTTGATGCATTAACAGGAAGCAAGATTTCCTCCCTTGACATTGGTGCACCTGTTGTTCGCATGTCTTACAGTCCGACAAGTGGGCATGCTGTGATTGCGATCCTTGAGGTTTGACTTACATGAACTTCTATTTTGCATGCATTTATCCATGGATATGCTTTATGTTTTCTTTGTGTTGTTTCCAACAAAATATGAATTAAGAAATATGTTAGTGTACATTTACGCATCATTTGTCTAAACCATTGAATTGAATACCTACAAATACTGACATTTTCACTATGCCAATTGAATTTGAATGAGTTCATGAATGTTCCATGTAAGCACAAGGGGCAGAAGGGCAGTCATTTTCAAGCTAGATTTTTAGAAAGCCTACTAGCATGTGAGTTGGCCTTCTCTTGATTAGGTCATGGTTAGGAAGGGTTTTGGTCTAGGAAAGAAGGTGGATCCGGGGATGCTTTTCTTCCAGTTTTCCTTGTAGTGACCACACACTTGGTTTTCTGGGTCTTGAGGGCTTAAGCAAGGTACCTCTTTCACCATTCCTTTCTCCTATTATGGCTTATACCTTGAGTAAAATGATCAGTTGAGGGGTAGATACACAGCTTCCTGGGTGTTTTATTCTGGATTTCTCTTAAGGGAGTGCCTTGGGTGGGAAACCCCATTTTGTTTCTTCTTGGGGGCGAGGTGTCTAAGAGGTTATATGGGTGGAAGGGTACTTATGTTTCTTTAGGGGGTCACGTTACTCTTATTAGCCCCTGTCTTTCTAGGGTTCCCCTTTATTATCTCTCTTTCTTTAAAATTAGAGTTAACGTGGCTGATAAGTTGGAGCTTTTTATGAGAAATTTTCTTTGGCCTGGTGAGGGTGTGAATAAGAAAGACCATTTAGTTAACTGTGATACTTGTTGTAACCCAAAATCGGAAGGAGTTGGGTGTTATTAAGATGGTGCTAAGTTTCATTTTGCATTCTAGTTCATTTTGAAACTTTTGATATTACTCTTTGGGTTGTATCATATATGTTGTGGTAATGAAGTTTCTTGTGTGCTTATAATTGTATAGTTTACCCATTTGTAGGATTGTACAATTCGATCCTGTGATTTTGACCTAGAGCAAACTTGTGTGTTGCATTCACCTGAGAAGAGGTTGGAGCACATTTCCTCTGATGCAGAGGTTCATCTTGCATTAACCCCACTCCAGCCTGTTGTGTTTTTTGGTTTCCATCGACGTATGAGTGTAACAGGTTGGTGCAATTTGTTTTTGTCCCGAAATACTGATATCAAGCAAGCTATCCATAAATCCCAACCAATTGGAGTTTGGTTCATTTAATTGTTTCTGTAGATCCATGTGTTATTTATAATTTTTTTGACACTTCAACTGTCGCCGGTGGTTATATCTAATTCTTATATCTGCTTTGCTTGCATGAAGTTGTTGGAACTGTTGAAGGTGGTAAGGCACCAACAAAAATCAAGACAGACCTGAAGAAACCTATTGTCAACCTTGCTTGCCATCCTCGCCTCCCTGTTCTGGTGATTTGTTGTTTATCTTTGGTGTTTTTTGGTATTATTGTGATTTTCTTTTTCTTTTATGTTTATTTTCCGGAAAAGAAAAGAGGAAACATGCTTGGCAGCTTTTTGCTATTTGTTAAAACTGTGTAAACAACAAAAAAGTGAAAAAGAGAACCCAAAAATCTCAGTTTAATTTTAAGAGTTAAAATGTGTTAAACATTTTTTACTTGAGTCTGCTACCATCACCCACCTCCACTGCCATCACCATAATTGCGGCTTCAATACAAGCACCTTGACCTCCATTATTTATTGTACTAAAACACAAGATAACAGTTTTTTTTATAAAAACCAAAACGGGGAAAAAAATTACCATGTTATTTGGTATTTTTGAAACAATATATCTGATAAAACCAGAATGGTATCTTACAGGGCCTTGATTAGTTAGTTCTATCTTCTGGGATGGTCACAGTGAACATAAAATTAGCTTAAAGCCATGTCTTGTCTTCTCAGTCTCTTTGTCTCAAGGACACTAAAAGCACTTCTTCTCTATTTACATTTTTTGCTGCTTCTTTCCAGTATGTCGCTTATTCAGATGGTTTGATTCGAGCCTACAACATTCATACTTATGCTGTTCATTACACACTGCAACGTAAGATGACTCCGACACAAACTCTTTTCCTGTTTAGATGGTTTATATTTTTATAGGGATGCCATGTATGCCCGTGTTATTTATTATTCCTGTTGCAGTTGATAATACCATAAAACTTATCGGTGCTGGTGCATTTGCATTTCATCCAACTCTGGAATGGATTTTTGTTGGTGATCGACGTGGTACACTACTTGCATGGGATGTATCAACTGAGAGACCTAGTATGATTGGAATGTGAGTTACTTATCATTATGGTTTTCTCCTCAGTTTAAATGGTCATTTCGTTTATATCTATGAATGTGTGTTTTCCATTTTTCTTTTTTAAATCAGATGTGCTGTGTGAAAAGCAAATGGAGTACCTTTTGCTACTTATACAGCAATATACTAATTCTGAAAGGAAAATAGGGATATAATATAATAAAATGGATGAGCTGGAGTGTTACCCTGTTACAGATATTATATGTTTTTCCTGATGTTTTCCTGACAACAGGAATGCGATTGGGGTCTTGGGATACCATATACGCAGGATGATGGTACTGCAAGAGTGAAACCCAATTCTATGCATCTCGGAAATGTTCCCAAAATCATTCTCAATAACTCGATTATACGAAGTCTTTAAATCTAACTTTAGAGATCAGCTGTTAAACAAGGAATTTTTTAAAATTAATTTTTATGGTTCCTTATGATTAATTTTGTATTATAGAGACAAAATATTGGGTACATTGTTTTGTACACATTGGAAAGGCTACTGGAAAACCCTTTTAGTCAGACTCAAACACGTGGGAGTTTCTAGGTTTATTTGTTCATTATCTTTTTTTCTGTTACTTCCAGCAGAATGTTGGAGGGGACACTAGTTTGGTGTCTTAGGCAGCTTATATTTGGTTGTGCTTGTTTCAAGCAATTAGTCGCTTATGGTTTCTGCTATATTGTTAAAGATTTAAAGTTGTCAGAGTACATCTGTACATGCAAATCTGAAAATTCTGAACAAGTGTAATAATGGATAGGTTTCAGTACTTTGATCAGAATGTTTGGTGGGTTGTTAGCCACTTGGCTGTTACTCCATTTGGGTTTGTCTCGTTTTACAACTTTGTAATGTCTGTGGTTTCTAATAATAGATAGGTTCGGTACTTTGATCAGAATGCTTGCTGAGTTTTTGGCTGTTACTTAGTTTGTGTTTGTCTGGTTCTTACAACTTTGCGCTGTCTGTGGTTTTGAGTGAAGAAGACTTTCTGTGGTGACAATTTTTGATATGATTGTATTACCTACTATGTTTTGTTATTGTTATAATGCAGATGGTCATGATTACTTGAGATTAAGGCTTGTTATTGTTGATATCAACTTAGAATCTTATGAATCAATTACTGTGCAATTTCAGTATACAGGTTGGTTCCCAGCCAATAACATCAGTTGCTTGGCTCTCCATGTTGCGGTTACTTGTAACTCTATCCAAAGATGGAACTCTTCAAGTTTGGAAAACACGAGTTACAGTTAACCCTAATAGACCCCCAATGCAAGCAAATTTTTTTGAGCCTGCAGGTTAGCTAGCCCTAATTCTTTCTATAATCACCAAGAAATGAATGATTACGGCATACTCGTTCTCATAGATGCTTGTCTTATCTTTTGTTAATTCTGTATCAATAGTCTTCTGGTGTTAAAGTCAACAAGGAAACACAAAAAAGGGTGAAAGCATACTGGAAGTACTAGGAATTGTGTGCTTTATTCTTTTTACATTGCTTATCATATAGCATATGTGTGTTTTACTGGCTAATAAATCTTATATTTCTTATGCAGTGATTGAATCAATTGATATTCCTCTCATCCTTTCTCAGCAGGGAGGAGAAGCGGTTTATCCTTTACCACGAATCAAAGCTTTAGAAGTTCACCCGAAATTTAATTTAGGAGCACTTCTGTTTGCAGTTATGTCTGCCATTTTAATCATTCACGTGTGACTTGTTAATTAATTCTGGAAGAATAAATTTGGATTTTTAATTTCAGAATATGGCAAGTGGAGAGAATATAAAAAATAAGGCTACCTACACTAGAGAAGGGAGAAAACAACTCTTTGCAGTTCTACAAAGTGCCAGAGGATCTTCAGGTGATTGTTTATATGCATCTGGAACCAATGTTGTACAGTTTTCCTAAATATTTTTTTTTCTACAATTCATGTGTAACTAAATGGTCATTGTACACAAGGTACTAAAATTCATTTCGATTAGTTTGGAAACAGAAACAATTCTTGAAACGGCATGGACACAAAATTCATAGAAAAAAATAAAGTAATAACTGAAATTCAAGTAAAGCAAAATAATCTTCTAATTAACCCATAACATCAACGTCAATGAAGCACAACATTCATCCAATGAAGTTCTAATTGAATGACATATAGGCTAAAAATATAAAATTCTTCCATCACTTTGAAATAAGTTATACTATGATAGCCACACAAAAAAAGTCACTGTTTCTACCGAAATTTTATGGTTTTGGTTCAGAGGGTGTGTTTCACTTCCATCCCATCACTGTCGAATCCGAAACATTTTGCTCATTTTGATGGAAACAAAACAAATTTTAGTTCCTTGATTGTACATACATACATTTAGTTATAGTGCATAAAGTTATATTGAAGTATTATTAATTCTGTCATGCTGTTTTTTGTTTTCCGTGGTATTTTGATTTTTCTTATCCCATCTGCCATGTAGCATATACATCTGATCAAAACCGTTTCGTTGTTAAATAGGAGTTTTTTTTTAGTCAATCCTGGTTATTGTTGATGAGGGAGTTTATATTAGTGGTTCACAAAGTTCATTTAGTTTCAGTTATGCTGTAGTAATTATTTGAATCACACATTATTTCCTACTCTTTTTGTCTATATTATTTGGCACTGAGGAAATCCATTCAGTAAAAGGCAATGCCAGAAGAAAGAAAAACATTATATATGTTAGTGGGTATTATCTTTATATATGTTCCGTCTTTTGCCATCTTGCTCTATTACCCAATGTGCTAATGGTAGAGGTGCTCTGCAGCATCTGTTTTGAAAGAAAAACTTTTATCCATGGGTGCATCTGGGATCTTAGCTGATCATCAACTTCAAGCCCAACTTCAAGAACATCATCTGAAAGGGTGAGTTTTTGATCTTTTCTATTAGCAAATGCTTGACTAGTCCCTTGAGGGAAATGGAAGCTGGATTTTTTTTTTATAATTCCGACAAGATAATTTCTCTAAGCCTCCTAGAAACTTTACTAGGTATGTGGTTCTTGATCTTGTATTTTAAAAATTGGACAATGTTTGTATTCCTTCAGAAATTTCACTTTTACATTGATCAATAAACCTATGAGCATTCAACAGTATCCAGGCTGTGATGTCGGATAAGAAAAAGAGTTCACGAGATTAAAGATAGAGAATGAGGATAGGGAGGGGAAGAGAAAGAAAGTATGTAGAAAGGGATATGGCTACTAGGAAAATGCATGCAACAAATTGATAATTAAGACTAACTACCATTATATAATGAGCCTTTAAATAGGAAACTCCAAAGCCTAATATTAGTAACCCTGACTGATTCTCCAGGTAGTTCTAATTATAAGAGGCAAACCTAATTAGTAACCTCAAATCTCCAAATAGCTAAACTCTAACCATAGAACACAATGCTCCTATAAAACCCAGTTTTTGTGTCCACAGCTCTTTTTCTTCTCTTTCACTCTCTCTCTCCACACACACACACACACATGTAGCCTTTGTTTCTGGAGTAACTGCTCATTTCAATTGTTTTTCCTGTTTATGAGAGTTTATTATTGACAATCTTCATTTGGTTTTATTTTTGTTTTAGTGTGCTGCAAAATCATTTCTTGAAACTTGAGATTAGTTGAGTTGAACATAGTTAATATCTGAGGTTCAAAATTCAATGTAAATTATCTCTCCATTTGTAGTTTGTTGACCACATGGAATTTTTACATCTATCTTATATGATTGTTGATAAATTGGCAGGCACAGTCAACCTACTATATCAGACATAGCAAGGAAGGCTTTCCTTTACAGTGTATGTAGCTTCTTTTCTCTACAATTTTGTCCTAAGCAGAAGCTTTATTTTTGAGTATGCATTAGTCTTTATTAATAATTATCTTGACTCAACAAGATGTGATGACTGAGTATGACTCTGGTCACTAAAATCCATAACCCAATTCATGTTACTGTCATTTTTCTGTCTTCCATACAGGACAAGAAAAATCCCCCTTAAATCTACACACCCTCTCTGATGTGTTTAAGAATTCCTGTCTTCTTCTTTCCACTATCAATTATTTCCAAGTGAATATTTTTACATGGATCTTGTAGCATTTCATGGAAGGTCATTCTAGAACTGCTCCAATATCTCGTTTGCCACTCATTACTGTTCTAGACACGAAGCATCACCTGAAGGACATTCCAGTTTGCCAGGCAAGTTTCTTTTTGTGATTTAATTTATTTTGATACTGGTATTTGTTGCTTTGGCTTATCTATCCTTTGCTTCATCTACTACTGACACCACTGATCCACTGGCAGCCATTTCATTTAGAGCTTAATTTCTTTAATAAAGTGAACCGAGTTCTTCATTATCCTGTCCGGGCTTTCTACATGGATGGGTTAAACCTTATGGCATATAATCTCTCTTCTGGATCAAATAGTATCTACAGGAAGCTTTATACTTCGGTAATAAATCGCAAAGTTTCATAAGTTGTCTTGTTCATTACCTGTAATTTATTTAGGTATTCCATTAAGGTTTTTATGTTATTAAGTGGAAGATCATATCCATAATGAGCTTTTTATGTTAATCATTAATTTTGTCTAGATTCCTGGGAATATTGAATACCATCCAAAGTACATGCTGTACAGTAAGAAGCAGCATCTGTTTCTTGTCATTTATGAATTCAGCGGTGTTACAAACGAAGTCGTGCTTTATTGGGAAAATACTGATGCTCAGACAGGAAGCAGTAAATCTAGCACTGTCAAAGGTTTGTTTGTCATGGAGCTAGTGTTTTTTCTATCTTGAACATGTCAGTGCAGTAGTAATCTGAGCACTTCCTGCAGGTAGAGATGCAGCATTTATTGGTCCCAACGAAAATCAGTTTGCTATTCTTGATGATGACAAGACAGGACTGGCTTTATATATTCTTCCTGGAGGAGCTAAAGAAGAAGCTAAGGATAATAGTGGAGCAATTGAAGAGAACCAATCTGCAGACCCTAGTGGCAGTTCCATTCGGGGTCCAATGCAGTTTATGTTTGAAACTGAAGTCGATCGTATCTTCTCTACCCCAATAGGTAGTTGCTGATATTGCACCCCAATTTTATTGTCATTAGTAATATACTGTTCTGACAACAGTTTTGGTAATTGCAGAGTCAACTTTGTTGTTTGCTTCTCATGGGAACCAGATTGGCTTGGCAAAGCTGGTTCAAGGATATCGCCTCTCAACTAGCACAACTGCTAGTGGTCATTATGTATCGACTGAAAGTGATGGGAAAAAGATAATCAAGTTGAAAATAAATGAGATTGTACTTCAGGTATCTTTGATTTTGTTGTTGATTGTATAAAACGTCACCAAAGTGTTGATCTTCTTTCCATTAACCCTCCCCTGGCGACCCCCCATTTTCTTTTCATGCAAAACTATGTGCCAGATTTGGCTTCTGCTTTTGTTCTTTAAGTATGATGCTAAAGATTTTCCCTGTCTGAATATGATATGACTAGTCCAAATGTATCATGCACTAATTTAGTATGGCCTGCATGGATGTTGAATATCCTTTGTTTTCTATGCTAAAGAAGGCAGGCAAATAGAACTCATGCTCCACATCAAAGCAAATGTGGTTATTTACTCCATATATAAGTTCCAACATCTACATATAACTGCTAACCGATCTGCTTTCTTTTCTTCTTGTAACTTGTCTAATAAAATAAATTATTGTGGCTCTGTTTTGTGATCCACAAATAGGTAATGGTTGGGCCTGGCATGTTAAAATTGGTCTCAACACCTACCCCTATTGGGGCATTATCAGGATTTTAAACTACGAACCTTCATCTTCCAATTGGAAAGTCCTCTAGAATGGCCCTTATTAGAACTGGGTGCATTGAATTTTTGGTTTTCAGTAAAACTGTTAAGTGTTATCTCAACATGTAAAATTTAATTACTCAACATTTATTTTCAGAAGCCTATTTTTCAAGCTTTTGTTAATCTTGTAGAAACATTTCATATTTATCCTTATTGTTACTATGTATAAGTGTGTGTGTATATATATATAAAATATTATATTCATACATACTTTGAAGTGCATACTACTGCTTGTTTTTTAGAATGAGAATGCTTTTTGGGTAGGGGGATTTGACACCACAATTATTGGTGTTAGTAGGTACCACTACCCAATTGATTATTAGCTAAACCTCATTAATTGTAAGACTCATTGTTGGTGCAAATTTGTTTCAAATTGTTGTGCCAATATTGTAGTTCTGCTTGATAAGAAAACTGTGCATTTCAATTTTGACAGGTGAATTGGCAAGAGACTCTTAGAGGCTATGTTGCAGGAATTCTTACTACACACAGGGTCCTTATTGTGTCCGCAGACCTTGCTATACTGGCTGGCAGTTCAACTAAATTTGATAAAGGACTTCCTTCAATATCCTCATTACATATTATTATTTTTATAATATTCATATTTTCTTTTTAAATTGTCTCTTTGAGGTTTCATTATCTATCTTGAATGCTTAACTGATGCTCACTTTAGATCTCTTTTGTGGATTGGGCCTGCCCTTCTTTTTTCTACTTCCACTGCAATTAGTATGCTTGGCTGGGATGGAAAAGTCAGGACCATCCTTTCCATGAGTATGCCCTATGCAGGTACTGATGTTGCTGTATATTCTGCGCTGTCTGCAGTGTCTCACAATCTATTTTACTTGTTGTGGCTTATCAACTGCAGTTGTATGCTTTTCTATTTTCTTACTGACCTATTGAAATGAACTTCTTCTGCAGTCTTGATTGGTGCTTTGAATGATAGATTGTTGCTTGCCACCCCGACAGAAATAAATCCAAGACAAAAGCAGGGTGTTGAGATTAAAAGCTGTCTTGTTGGTCTGCTTGAGCCTCTTCTTATTGGATTTGCCACAATGCAGCAAAGTTTTGAGCAGAAGCTGGACCTTTCAGAAATACTGTATCAAATAACATCAAGGTTTCCCTCAACCTATGAATAAGGGTGTTTTTGTTTTTGTGCAACCTTACTATGTTATTCAATTGAAGTTTGTAGCCCAAGGTACCTTTATGCTATATTTGGGGTTTGGAGGGGAAGAGGGATGGAGGATTTTCAAAGAAGGGGATGGGATGGGAGATGAGAGGAAAAGGGGAAGGGGGTGCTTTACTTTAGAGTATCAAAAACACATTCTTCACTAGTAGGAATAAAATTCTCTCCTTGACTACCCCCAACATAGGATGGGAAAGTAATTATACCCTTGAAGGGAGTGGGAGGCATCATGTCCCCTCCAATTCCCTCCTCCCCAATCCCCCTCAAAAAAAGAAAAAAGAAAAAACTTAAATAACTCACAAACAAGGCGCCCATTCCCCTCCCTCCCCTACTTGCCCTTAATCAACTCCCTCCCAAACATGTGGTTTTACTTTACCAAAATTAGATGGTAACATCTGGTCTTGTCTGAATGAAGGTTCGACAGCTTGCGCATAACTCCAAGGTCTCTTGACATCCTTGCTAGAGGTTCTCCTGTTTGTGGAGATCTTGCTGTGTCACTGTCTCAATCTGGTCCACAGTTCACTCAGGTTAGTGATAGATAATGATTACATTTTTGGAATTTATATAATCATGATCTATTTTAACTTCTAAATATGTTTCAATTGCACGTAGGTGTTGCGGGGTGTCTATGCTATTAAAGCTCTCCGTTTCTCCACTGCTTTATCTGTTCTAAAAGATGAGTTCCTGCGTTCCCGAGATTATCCAAGATGTCCTCCAACATCGCATTTATTCCACCGGTTTAGGCTGTTGGGCTATGCATGTATCAAGTATGCAAATTATACAATTTCTTTTGATTTATGATGGCTATTTGAATATAACTTTTAGAATCTTATAATCATCTTCCATTTACTTTTTTCCTCGACCTTTCTTCTTGTTGTAAAGTTTTACCTGTATTTTGTTGTAAATTTCATTATTTCACTTTGTCATTGAGTTATTGTATGAAATATATTGGTCATATACTAAAGTGTTAGGTTTTTCAATCATCATTGCCCTGCTATTTATCCTTTTTGAGTGTGTGTGTTTTTCTCATCCAAAAGATGTCCACGGACAAGGATTCAATTAAATGCAGCAAAACTAGACATATGGAGGTTGAACTTTTATATACTGAGATCAGCCAATGAATTGTTTCCCTAAGTGTGTCTTGGATGAACAGCTAGGTATTGATCTTAAGCATATAGAGAACAGCATAGAGAGAACATCATATCAAGAAGATCTGTTCTAGATAAGCATGCTATGTTTTATGATTGGAAAGATTGTTAAACATGAGCTTTTTCTCACAATACTTATGTTTCCCTTTTTCTTTTTTCCATCTGTGAAAATTTTTCTTCCTTTTTCTCATGCATTTTACTGTGTTATGAATTCAGGGGGAATAGTCGGGGGTAATTAAAATGTGCATGTGTATTAGGTTTACTATGTTTATACATGACAAATGCTGGTGTTAATTGATTTCAGATACTTCTGTAATTGTCCGTTTAAGCTCTATTTTGTTTCCCCACAACACCTATTGTACCAAGTATAGCATTCATGTGTTTCACATCTGGGATTTTTTAGTTCATCCTTATAAACTTATGGACTAATGATACTATTGTACTTTAAATGCTGAGTGAGAAATTGATTGTACAATTTATGATCTTAAGCATATAGACAACATCATGTCAAGAAGATATGTTCTAGATAAGCATGCTATGTTTTATGATTGGAAAGATTGTTAAACATGAGCTTTTTCTCACAATACTTGTGTTTCACTTTTTCTTTTTTCCATCTGTGAAATTTTTTCTTACTTTTTCTCATGCATTTTAGTGTGTTATGAATTCAGGGGGGAAAAGTCGGGTTAATTAAAATGTGCATGTGTGGTTTACCTTACATGTTTATACATGACAAATGCTGGTGTTAATTGATTTATGATGCTTCTGTAATTGTCCATTTAAGCTCTATTTTGTTTCCCTACAAGTACCTATTGTACCAAGTAGCATTCCTGTGTTTCACATCTGGGATTTTTGAGTTCATACTTCTAAACTGATGGACAAATGAGACTATTGTACTTTATATGCTGAGTGAGAAATTGATTGTACAGTTTATGCTTATTATAATTCAATTGTACCTTGCAGGTTTGGTCAGTTTGACAGTGCAAAAGAAACATTTGAAGTTACAGCAGACTACGAAAGCATGCTTGATCTTTTTATATGCCACCTTAATCCCAGTGCCATGCGACGTCTTGCTCAGAAGTTGGAAGAAGAGGGTACAGATTCAGAACTAAGGCGATATTGTGAAAGAATATTACGAGTCCGATCTACTGGATGGACACAAGGCATTTTTGCCAACTTTGCTGCTGAAAGTATGGTTCCGAAGGGACCTGAATGGGGGGGTGGAAACTGGGAAATCAAAACCCCTACCAACGTGAAGGACATACCGCAGTGGGAGCTAGGCTGTGGAGGTGACACCATACATGAAGACTGATGATGGAATCATTCCTTCTATAATTGTAGATCGTATTGGTGTTTATTTAGGCTTATTTAAAGGTAGAGGAAACATTGTAGAGGTGAGGGAAGATAGCTTGGTGAAGGCCTTTTCGCCAGCAGGGGGTGGCATTAAGCCAAATGGTCTAGATACATCTATAATTAAATCCATATCCAATCAATCGAAGGAAGCTTCTGATAGTATTTCCAAGGGAGAATCATTGATGGGTCTGGAATCTCTTGACAAACAGTTTAGTAGTTCCTCTGCCGATGAACAGGCGAAAGCAGAAGAAGAATTTAAGAAATCTATGTATGGTACTGCTGATGGTGGTAGCAGCAGTGATGAGGAGGGTGTATCAAAAGCCAAAAAGATACGCATTAGGATAAGAGACAAGCCAATAGCCTCTTCTACGGTGGATGTGAATAAGATCAAAGAAGCCACAAAGCAGTTCAAACTTGGTGAAGGACTGGTTCCTCCCATGAGGACCAAGTCGTTAACCGGTGGATCTCAAGACCTTGGCCAGATTTTATCCCAATTACCAGCAACCAGTGGAATGATTACTGCTCCATCCCCTGCCGATCCGTTTGGTACTGATGCATTGACTCAACCACAACCAGTTTCCCAGGTTACAGGCAAGGGGGTTAAAGCTCCTATTCCAGAGGACTTCTTTCAGAATACAATACAAGCCGTCCAAGTTGCAGCATCACTACCTCCTCCCGGGGCGTATCTCTCAAAATTGGATCAAACTTCTAGGGGGTTGGACAGCAACAAGGTGTCTTCTGACCAAGTTAAACCCTCTGGAGCTGATATTGGCCTTCCTGATGGTGGTGTTCCCCCTCCAGCCATTCAACAGCCAATTCCAGTTGAGTCCATTGGACTTCCTGATGGTGGAATCCCACCACAATCCTCAGGTCAAGCTGTGGTTGTGCCACAGTCTCAGGTGCAGACAGCTCAGACCCTACTTTCTACACAACCCCTTGATCTTAGTGTGCTTGGAGTACCAGCTGATTCAGGGAAACCTGCACCACGTCCTGCTTCTCCGCCATCTTCCGTGCGCCCTGGACAGGTGAATATGCATGTATACATGTATATATATTCACACAAACATGGCGGGAACAACACTTTCCCGAACAGTATCGTGGCAAAGTTATTTTCCTTATTTCATTGGTTTTATGGTTATGTGATCCTCGATGAACTTGTTTTTGTATTTCTTCAAATTATATTGTAGAACGATTTGCCAAGGTATGCTTGAGAGAAGTGTTTTAGCCTCTGCTACTATGTCATTGCACATTCGCATCTGATTATGTGTTGGCTGTTCTCAGCATCTGCTTTGCATCAAGTTTGATTATATTACTATGGTTCATTTATTTGTTTGGATTTCATTGCTCTCATCTTGACAGGTTCCCCGAGGAGCTGCTGCTGCTATATGTTTCAAGACTGGACTTGCTCACCTTGAGCTGAATCATCTATCAGATGCATTATCTTGCTTTGATGAAGCTTTCTTGGCATTAGCCAAGGATCAGTCTCGTGGTGCTGATATAAAAGCTCAAGCAACCATCTGTGCTCAGTACAAGATAGCAGTTACTCTTCTTAAGGTATGATTAATAAAATTTGATATAAATTTCTGGCACTGTGATAACATCATTAAGGATATCAGAAGTCTTGGAGCTTCTGTTTCTAATATCTCATTCAGATCTATACCAAGAGCCTGCAATGTTAAGGACATCAATTTCAGTCCCTTCCTTCTAAGGAAATGCTAAGGACATAAATTTGCAAAACTAGATTACTTTTGAACTTGTGATACAGCAAGTGCTCTTTTTATTTATTTATAATTTCAACAAATTGTTGTCATCATAACTGCAGGAAATTGGTCGGCTACAGAAAGTTCATGGTGCAAGTGCAATCAGTGCAAAAGATGAGATGGCAAGACTTTCACGCCATCTGGGTTCATTGCCTCTTTTGGCTAAGCACAGGATCAACTGCATTAGGACTGCAATTAAACGAAATATGGAGGTGCAGAATTATGCCTATTCGAAGCAGATGCTAGAACTACTACTATCCAAAGCTCCTACAGGCAAGCAGGAAGAATTCAGGAGCCTGATTGACATGTGTGTTCAGAGGGGTTTGTCTAACAAGTCCATTGATCCATTGGAGGATCCCTCTCAATTCTGTGCCGCAACGCTCAGCCGCTTGTCAACCATTGGATATGATGTTTGTGATCTATGTGGAGCAAAATTTTCGGCTGTCACAGCGCCTGGATGCATCATATGTGGAATGGGAAGCATCAAAAGGTCAGATGCTATTGCGGGGCCTGTTCCTTCTCCATTTGGTTGAGTCTCTAAGATGGACAAGTTATTGCTGTATTGGGAGATGAATCTGGGTGTTTGTCCCATCATATTATGGGTTCCTTCCTCCCCAATGAAGCCATTCCTAAGAGGAAATGTACCAAAATTAAAAGAAAAAGAAAATATAGCTGCATAAGTTGATGGAATTTCGCAGCGTCAATTTAAATTTTGAAATACAGTTGTTAATTTGGTTGTTTTTGAAGGGTTTTCCTTTTTCCTCGTCCATTTCTAATTCATAGAAATCCAATTTTCCTGTAAAATTTGTAAACAGATCAATATTTTTATCACTTTAATACAGCAAGTGCTTTAACATTCATTATAAACGGAAACTCCTCTACTTGCTACCCTAATTGCAAATTTGCCATCATAGACTTCCTATGGAATGGATTGATGCCTTAATTGAAGAGAGTTATATTCCAAGACTTAATGCCTTTTCTACGTGGGAAGGGGAGGAATGATGTTTTTCAGTTTTTGTATATTTAAAAGGAAAGCAGTGCTCTGCGCCACTCAATCAAACTAGCAGGAACAGCCTGCCATGCAGAATGACTCCTTTCTCCGGTGGAGTTTTTCTTTACAGAAGAGTTTCAATTCTCTTTCCAAAATATAATTATGGAACCCTTTTTAGTTACATGTAGATTGCCAGGCAAGAGAGAACTCATCCGGTCTGATTTAAAATACTTTGGCAGACTGGTATGGAGTCGTGGACTATGAGGCGTTCACTTGAATCCTGAGATATAAAATTAGTTTTATTTTATTTTATTTAAAATAAAAAAAAAAAACCGTAAAACCAATTACCAGAGCAAGAACCCTTTTGTGAGTTAAGCATCTGATCGTGAAACACTTAATGTTGGATTATGTACAACTATATCGGTATACAACCACCATATCGAAGTTACAAATTTGTGCGGTCCAAAAATGATTCTATTGCTAAACAAAACCTCTTATTGGCGTAAAAGCATCCTGAAACTGAAATCATATGGCATTACTTGCACGAATTCTGACACAGGCCCTTCTCCCCTTCTGTCAAGGCATTTAACTGCTTCATTTCTGAGTTCCTTGGGTAGCTGCAGACAGACCCAATCCAGTAATGATTGCAAGTCCTTTGCAAAGTCAAGTTGGTACCAATCCAGTAGCTTGGGTATTATTAATTTGTTTGTCCCTGAAATGCCAACAGCTGCTTGTAAGTAGTCTCTCTTTGCTGCTTCTAACTCATCATCAACTTGAGATGCTGTATAGACTCTTACCTGCGTAGGACAAATTTACCCATCTGTTCTTGTTAGAAATATTGATGAGCAAGTTCTTACGCTATCAAGCAGTTCTTTTTCTGTGTTCAAACCCGAGCTTGAAACCTATTCCTCCCCATTCTAGAAACTCATAAAATTCATGTGTTTGCACAACTCATTAAGGGAACCTTTAAGCCCACTAGGGATTGAGTGCTAGAAATACTATTGACTAAACTTTTATGCTCTATACAAGTTCAAGAATTCGAAGCTGGTGATTTATCAATTCAAGTTTGCATGTGAAATTTGTTACTATTAAAAAATAATCACGGTTTTAATACTAAAAAAGGAATATAAAAGTTCCTTCATTTTCTGTTTGCATATTCGTTTCATTGCAATGGACGACAGAACAAATTTGATGAGAAAATCTAATATAATCATGCATAGCCATAGTTGATTAAATTATGATAATTAATCTTTACAAACAATTACTGAAATCCCCATAATTAATATCATCATTGAGAAACATACCGCAGGGGAAGACCAGCTTCCACATGAGAGCGCGAATGTAACCAAGGGCTCAGACCATTCCAATCCGAATAAGCTGCGTGCTTGCATCTCATCATATTTGGAAGCTTTAGGACATGTCTGTTGAAGGTTGTGAGAGGAAGTATAAGGGGGTTGAAAGGACAAGGAGTAAATAGCCATTAGGCCATTTGTTATAGTTGTTGTATAAATAACAAATAGTAAAGGAAATAATTTTGTCATGCTAAAAGGAACATGAAAGTTATACACTTACAAATTTCAAGTGATAAGCTAATCTCAAGATGAAGTGCTCAATTGTGATTGCATTGAGCACATGCCCCCCTACCACTACAGTTGCCTGACACAAGCATAGCTAAATTCTAGTCAACTCTAAATAATCATCCATGAGCTGAACTAAAACACACTATATATTGAATTATTCTGGAAATAGACAAGCTTTAAAGTCAATGAGCACTGCCAAAAGTATTATCATTTGGAAGCTCATTTAACTGCATGAAGTTCGGAGTAAAACATAATGCCAGGCCTCTGCCATAAAATAGGGTAGGCATGTAATTATTTTCCACTAATGACGTTATGCTAGATTTCAATCTTTTTCAGCATCAAATAGAAGGAATATGTTTAGGTTGGAGGGAGGGGAATGCTTATACTGGAATTTGGTATTATGTAGTGGATAACGGACACCAAGTTATTCAAATACAGAAATGTTCCTGTAGCTCTGACTTCTTTAGATAACTGATAAAGAATATTTAGCAGATCTTACCTTCTGCATTAGTGCTACTACCATTTCAGCAGTCTCGGGTATCCCATGCTCCAAAAATGCCTACAACATTGATAACAATCTATTCTTAAGTACGTGGACAATCAATGAGTAAACGGGATCAGCAGATATCTTACATTATAGAAAGATGATACTAACTGCTAACTAAAGACAGGTGAGTTCTCTTACATTCAGCATGCAGGAATTATAAGTGTTTATCCAGAAAGCAAGTTTCTCCTGATGAGTGAGACCTTTTAAGTTCAGAGAGGCAAGCTTCCCAAGTAGAAACCTGAAATATGTCACTAAGTTAAATTACGAACACCCACAGTATTAACCAACAGTTGTGAATCCACGAAGAACTTACTTTAGTCTATGGATCAGGAACATTGCATTTGTTTTTTGATTGAGATCGACAGAGGAGGCATCAACTTGATATAAATTCTTATAAGGACCAATATCTGTCTGTTTGAAATCCGAACAGACACCATAAGGATCAGACAACTCTTTTTCCTTGTTCCATTGGTTGGAAGCTGATGCTGACTGTGAATGTAGTATCCTTGACTCCACTGATTTTCCCTTGAATGTGCTAATTCTCACAAATATGCTAGACAAGCACTTCACAATATCCTCAGAAACTGTGTTGGGTGTGCTGTCAAATTCTGATACCCTATCATCTGAAGAACTTGAACAACTCTCCTGTGCTCTTTCATGGTCTAATAATCTGCACTCCAACTGGCAGCAAAAATCCACTGTTAACATGACTGCAATAAGTCATAGATTATTTCTTCAAACATGTTTATTACAATATATACCTGTAACTCCAACGGATCTAAACACTTCTCTGGAGATTCTTGCTTGACTGGAGGTTTCTTCACTGGGGTTATGATTTTGGCAGTTTTCTTCTCAGGAGATTGCTTATCTTTGACAGAGTTAGTGCGTGATTGATTTTCTTTTCCTCTTCCATCTTCCAGATAAGATGAGAAGGAAACCTGTTTTCTGTGCAGTTGTTTCCCATTCACAAGCTTACTAGAAGAATTTGCAGTTCCCATGTGATCAGAGAAAGTATCAGAGCGTAACAACTTCCTACTTGAAGTAGTTCTCGAAAGTAAAGGTTGACCTCTGGCTGTGCCTGTTATTATATTGAACTCATTTTGGGACAAAGATTTTGATCGCCGATGTTTAGAGCTCCTGATAGAGTTTTGGTCAATTGAGTCATTCAAAGTTTCTGCATTCCTCTTGGAGGAGATGAAGACAGCTTCCTGATATAGACCTTGCCTAAAATTCACAACCTGCTCTTCAAGTCGAACAACCTCCTCTTCCAAAACAGCTACTTCAGCAAGGAGCTCCAATGTCTAATCACATACATACACAATTCAGATTTTACTGAATTGAATATTCAATTTATCTGGGGTTTCCCCAATTTATTTCCTTTCAAAAAAAAACAATAAATGTGATTGATACTAATTCATTCTGCTACATTCATATTAAACATATATATAGAGAGAATTATACTAACATATGGAGGGAGATAAGGAGGAAGACGAGGTAGAGCTCCTAAAGGTCTAGTAAATGCCCTTTCTAGTGCTCTATGAACATTTTCTTCATGTCTGAGCTTCTTCTTCAACTTATCAACCTGTAATTTATAAACATTACTAAAATGATGACCAATAATTGATATAGATAAAATGAGGCAAAAGAACGAGTTAATAGAGGAAGATTCACGTACATCTTGTAGCAAGGCCATTTTCCTTTCTCTATTTGATCTGTGTCCATTTTTCATGGTTTTCTCGGAACCCATTACTCTGCTCCCTCGAGTTTCCATCTTCAAAATGAGTAAATAAACTGAATCAATGTCTAGAGGAAAAAGAAGCTAAAAGGGAAAAATAATTCGTTTCTTAAGAGAAGTGAAAACAAAGCACCCGCGTCAGATTTGGATCAAAAGCACACACCTAAAAGGAGGTTACACAATCAGAGAGAATATTTCGCAGAAAAGGAAAAAAAAAAAAAAATCCATGCTTTTTCATTAAAAAATAAAATAAGGTAAAGGGTTGATGAATGAAGTAGCAGTGTTGAAATTATGCCTTTCTTTTCCAAGTAACTCGAAAACCCATTTCAGATGACAGCAAGAAACGAAAATTTTATCAAATTTTTTTGCAGCTTTTAAACCCCCCAAGCCTCATTTTCTGGAGAAACTAACATACCCATCTCAAAATTGTTTCTTACAATCGTTCATTGTTCAGCTACAAATAAAGGAGAACTTACATAATCATGATTTAAAGGAGCTTTCATTGCCTGAAGAATGGTGCCGACTCTGGTATTCATCTCTTCTTTTACTTTCTCGGAAAACGAAGCTAGAAAAAATCTGCAAATAAAAACCAGTACATAGAGTGATTGAATTTACAAAGACGAATGCAATAATATAAAGGCTGATACGAACCGACCCTTCAGTGACAGAGACTGAATAGAGGGAAAGAGATTTATACAATTGTTAGAGCGGGAAACTTAAAAGCAAGAAGACCAGGAACACGAATGGTTGCTTCTGTAAAAGATGTTTTTGTTTCATATAATAATCTCGAACAGAGTGAACCCACGGCAGAAGAAGAAGAAAACGACGAGGAAGATGTCTCCAGTTGGACAGAACCAACTGTCATAAAATAACGAAAAAAAAAAAAAAGCCCAAATTGAAAGTGAATTAAATATTTAGTATTTGGGAGATGGGATTTCTTGGTTTATTAGAGAAGAAAGCGTCAGAGAAACGGAGACAGGCAGAGTAAAACACACTACAACCCACTCTTCTGGTTTAAACGCTTTTCTTTTTTGCTGTAATAAACTTCTTATTTGTCTTTGATCGTGGCATCTTGCTCTTCTGATAGGTAATGAATAAATATCATACATTATTATTATTAGATCTCAATTTATGAAACACACAAATTTTAAATAAAAATATTAATATGAACTCTACTCCAGCTATGTGAGAGCCTAACCTGATTTAGCAGTTTTATAAAATATTATGTGCAGTTGTGCTTGTCATCGCTAAAGAAAAAAAGGGTATTTATGTGCTTGTATGGGTGCACTTTTGGCCTTGTGCCTGAACTGTGAAAGTGAGTGTGACAGGAGTGCACTCTCATGCTGAATTAAATTCCTATTTTCACTTTCTTAGTTAAAATAACAATTAAAAATCAAAACATATAATAAAAGAGCAAGTGTGAAAAAGAAAAAGGAATTTAAGTACGAACTAAATATAATCACTTTGGCAGGGCATGTGATAACAACTAGAAAGTACTTCTCATGAAAGCTAATGTCCTTAAGTACCAATTATGATCTCGACTTGAGGGACCATGAATTATAACATTAATAGGGCTATTAATTAATGTCATTCTCAAAATTATGTCTCTATTAATGATAAGCAGATCATCAATAAAGTAAACATGTTCATTCACCTATGAGTAATTCTTCTTAACTACTCTTGAGGTTTTATGCATGTTGATCAGTAGTTGGCATTTGTCTTTAAAACTGAAAGATCTAAAGGCATTCAAGTTCTGAACTCAAATCATTATGCTACGTAAAATTATTTCTTCTAAGCCTTTTGTCATATGCCTTGATAACATATAGTAAAAAAATATTTAACAATTAGTTATGTTTGAGTTAGTTTACACACGTTTTTTTATTATTTATCATGTTCGAATTAGTTATGCATATTTTTTTAATTATTTATATGATTCGATTAAAAACATAACATGATTAGAAGTTTTATGAAAATGATAGTTTTCACTACCTTATTGATCAAATTTAAACTCAAAAAATTAATAGATAAATATTTGTCTAATAAAATAATATTCTTAAATCTTTAACTTCTAATTAGGTCCACATTGAAAACTAAATTACTTCAAGTATCTTAATTATCTACCAAAGCAAATAAATGGAGGCAACTGCAACTTGGGGACATAGGATTGAGAAACAAATTGCTTAGATGCATGATACAATTAGGATTTTATTTAATACATGAAGATCTGCCATAAAATATGTCTAACTTCGTGTATGTAGGAGAAAGAAAAACCAAAAGTTTTGTGGACCACGTAATTGTGATCATCATTTATATATTTGATCTTAATTAATTTAAATTGAGTGGAAATATTTTTTTTATAGAAAATATCATTTGGCTAATTTCTACATATCTTAATTTTGTCAACATGCTATAGAGCAAGCTTGTTTGATCATATGAGATTCGTTAATTAATCCTGCAAGACTGTTTAAACAAATGTTACAATTTAAGTTTTAGGATGTATTATAACTTTCACAAAATGATTAGCATCCTTAAATTAATTGAGGCAAATTAATCATAAAAACTAAAAATGAAGTAATTTTAACTATAAAATAAACTTTCAAAAGATAGAATATTTAATGAAATGGTAGCTTAAGGTGGGGCTTGGAGAAACATTCCCGAGGCATTATATTAATAAATTCATGACAAGTATATATAAAAAATCTTGTAATAATATGACGAGATTATCGACATTAGATTGTTAGGTGGATGGATTTAATGATACTTAGCATATTCTATTTGCCACGGCACGTGAGCGTGTATTATATATGCATTTCTTAAACAAATATTTGTTTTGGGTAATAAATAAAATATTTAAACACAGTTTGAAATAAAACTTAAACTTGCTTATTTCAAATCACACAAATTTACACAGCTAATTTATATTCTGTGAGAATATTTTAAAAGATTTTTCTCTTATAAACATGGAAAACATATTCTCATCTCATCTCATCAAGTTTCTATTCTATTTATTCTGTCTAAAAAAATAAAAATTATAAACAAAATGATTAAATTACTTATACTGTTACAGTAGAGAACATAATTTTAGAATAAACGTTATATATTTATGAACTATGATGAATAATATATTCTAAAATTTGATAGTTTTAACTTGTAGAGGAATCAAATATTTTGAAGTTTGATATTTTGCGCAAGTATCAAATTTGTACACGTTACTCAATTTTATGTAGAGTTTCTAATAACTTTGCATAAGGGTATTGTTGAAAAATTTACATAAAAAGGCGAGAATGAGAAAAAAAAAAAAATAGATAAATTATATTAAATTCAAGCAGAAAATCAAATTTTATTATGAAAAGTTTAGGCAATATATAGCTCAAGAAATTTATCAAAAATGATAAATCATTTGACCTCAAACAAACATTCCCTAAGGAGTATATGAATCTTCTCTACCACTACGGTATAGAAGCTAATTTCAAGCAACACCTTCATTATCTTTAATTCAATAAAATTATATGCACAGAAGTGAATTGACCAGCCAGGACACCATGCTGTTTGCCCAATGCACGCCTGAATCAGCCAACCTAGCTAGCCGTGTTGTCTCTCAGACAGACTCAAAGCAGAGTGCTTGTGCTTTACCTACTCATTGAACATCATTGTATAGCCTCTTTTTGCCGGGTGAAATGGAATTTACACCAGCCAAGAACACATAGGAATCATATTTTATCCAAAATATTAAATTTGTTAAACTCTGAAATATTTAATTTTGAATTTGGGAATATATATATATGTAAGGGAGAAGCAGTTGAGGCCAACAAGTTTTGCAGTCAGTAATAGTGGATCATTCCTGGTTGCTATGGAAGAGTCTATGGGTGTAATGTGGGGGGACTTGAAATTGTAAGCCATGCTTCCTGCCAATGAAATGATTTACCTCCCTCTTTATACCACTCTTCCACCATACCCACTATCACTTTCTTCATTGTAAATCAAATTAAATATCAACAAAAAGAAAACATATAGCTTATTTTCAAGGTTAAAATTTTAAAATGAAACTGGCAAAGGGCAAAGAGCTCCAGCTCACTCGAGAAGCTGCCTGCTCATTCATTGGGGACCGGGATTCAGCGACAGTGCCGTTATTGATTTAGCATGGCCTAGCTAAATCAATGAGCATCAAATTGAACTAGCCAGAAGGTCCTTTTGCTGCATTAAATTTGCATACTGAGTTATCCACCAGTCACATAAATAGTATATAGTTAAGAAGTTAGGATGGGATAGATATACAAGTCTGAGCCATTTACATGCATGGTTTGAGAGCCAAGAGATAAGCTAGAATTTAATAATGAATTTACATAAGTGAATCCCTAGTAAAGCAATTACATAACATTCATATTTCAGGAACGGTCCCATATATTGATGGAGGAAGGGACAGTACCCAACATAAATTTCTGGACTCATCTTTGTACTGTCCACGGACTAGTGACTAATCAGTAGTGAGGCCATGAGGTGATTCCAAAAGCATAAAGTGGAACAAGGAAGTTTGATGCAATGCAATTCGAGTAACATGATAAACAGAAAAGAAAGAAAACGGAGAAAAGCAAAGGCACTTGGGCTGTTGGGCACATGTAAAGAAAGGTTTGCTCATCCATTCACCTCCACTCATTTCTGAGATTCAATTCTTATGTTAGGCTATTAAATTATCCAAACCAAGGCCAACTAATGACAACTATAGCTATAGAACTCCTAATCACCAAACCAGTACAAAATAGGAAAATATCAAATTATAGTGTTCCAAAAACTTCCAATGCTTTTCATCATCTACTATATCTTTGCTAATATGACTCTTCACTGGAACAGATATTGAGTTGTAACATTCTTCCTTCTTACTATTAATGGTAAGAGATTTGAAGTTGAAATCTCCCACTAATCCATGCAAATCTGTCACACACAAAAAAGAGGATAATTATTAATAGTTACACTAACCATTCTTAACTGCAGCTCGAATTAAAAAGAGCATTTGTGTAAACTTGATCACAAGGAGTCATCCGCGCACACACAGAAAGGAAAGAAGACCAAATCCGGTTTCCCATGGAGTCCTTCACTATTTCTGAAACTCCTATTGTAGTGGAAAGTCCACTAGGTCTTAATTGTGCCCATGCAAAAAAATCTAGTGCCATTGACGTCAAATCTTTCAGAATACAATTGAAATTTCTGATGTTAACAACTGGGAGGTGACTGTCATTATGCTTTGCTTAATTAACTAATAGTAGTGAGATGTCATATTAAAAAAACAACCTGAGTTTCTATGCATTATCAGCAATATTTTCTTCGTGCTTATGCACAGAAATAGCTTTCTGAACCTTGTCTTGCATAAATTTTATCAGGTCACAGGTCCCAAAGGTGACAACCCCATTCGATAAGCACCAGTCATAATCCTTCTTTGCTGTAAATAATGGTCCAAAAGGCACTTGGAAGTGGACCACCTCTAATTGGTCCAACATCTTCAAGAACAACCAACTAAAAGGACTTGACTTTAAGATAGCTTACCCTATCATCAGCATAACTAAGTTTTCCTAAACTAAAAGTACAGATATAGAAATATTTTCAGCCATATACAAGTTTATAACTAAAACAGAGTTACTGGTGTATTTACAAACTCAGATGGATTGGTTGCCTTTCAAGTACGATTGTAAGCTTGAATTTTGTTGTTTAAGCTGGCGGGGTCAACATCTGTGAATATTGTTAAGCCAACTCTGTGAAAGAAATGGTCCCCTGAATTGCCCAATCCTTACTTAAATCATTGCAGAGCAATGAGTTCTGATCACTTGCCGGCTCTGCATGAAGACAAGCGTCTAGTGCATTCTCATTATCTCTGCTGTCTCCATCACTCTTCATGCAGTGAAAGCCTGTCTTATCTTCCTATCCTTTCAACTTAAATGAAATTGAGTAATTGTATGCCTGTCCTAAGGGAGCTAGAGAACACAGTATGAAAGTTACAGCATTCTAACACAAGATGTCTTCCAGTTACAATAGGCATCCAATTGTTCATGCCAATGCATACCTCGTTTAGCATTGAATACAACTAGACAGATAATATGCACACCACATTAATGGATATTACTATGTGAAATTACTGTCAGTTTAAACTTGTCACAACTTCACAAGGAATAGAACTTAATTACTCACCTTTCAGATGAAAGAAAGACAGATATGTTACCTTTAAAACCGTGAGCTTCCTTGAAATGCTCAATTCAATTTGTTGGCTGACTAATCCATATAAACTCGTCCATTTCCTACTTCAATATTTAGAAGCTACTGTTAGGACTAGGAGAGTCAAAAAACTCTTCATGTTTGTTAGCACCTCAGACAGAATCTTTTGAAATAGCTTATCTTCAACATTCAGAAGCTTGAGTATTCATGTTTCAAATAGCATATCTTCCTAGTGTGTTCTTAAACCGAAAGGTCCACTTGTAACTTGTAAGTTTTAGCAAAACATAAGCAAAAGAAAAAACCTTTGTTAGGCCACACCAATGATAAACATCAGAACTGCTCTTTACTCTTCCACCTGCTTCAGCTACCTCCAGATAATGAAATACAGTTATTCATTGGAGCTTGTTATGATATACCAAAAATCAAAAGGAAAATTTATATAAAAAAGGGCTCACCCGGTGCACAAAGTGCTCCCCGGCTATTGCGGGGGTAGGGGGAGGGTGGGCGCACATGTACGCAGCCTTTCCCTTACATTTTTGCAAAGAGGCTGTTTCCACGCCTCGAACCCGTGACCTACAGGTCACCAAAGGAACAACTTTACCGTTGCGCCAAGGCTCGCCCTCAAAAAAATAAATAGAAAAAAAGTACCACCAACAGCAATAAACGAATATAAGGCACATCCATGATCACTGATCCATCAATTATGGATAGACGTAAATGGTAACAGGTTGTAGAACAGCAACATGATTGACACGTTACAAACATCTCTAATTGGGCAGACATGAGAAAGAGATTCGAGTTTATTTGTTCGAAATTCCCTCAATCTCAAACAAAATTTGAAACCAATGCAGAAAAAGAAAAAAAGGAACAGTAGGAGATCCCAATTGAAAACGTTACTACCACTAGAATTTTTGAAGTCTAAATACATCAGCTGCACAAAACAAACTGATGTATCTTAAATAATTATTTGCTAATTATCCTGTTGACATTTTTTTATTATTTAAGAGACATTTTTCATTCAAGCTTAAGTTTAGCACAAGTAGTAAAAGCTCATTTCTTGAACACAGAGGTCCAAGTACCAATAATGACAAAATGAACTTTTTTTTAAAGAAAAAGTAAGGTACCACCTCACTATAGTCAAACCGGGTCAACCCACCAAATCTGTGGTTGTGTTGACTAAGACTCACAAACTCGTTGACCCAATTTTGACTATTCCATATTTATAGCCCAACCCAGTTCTTGGGACCTGTCCTGTGTTTCCAGTCTGGCAGGGCTCGGTTTGAAAACATGGAAAGGAAAAAAAAACATAAAATGAAAGAGAATTGAAATGAAGACCAAAAAAGCATATCTTGTGATCCCAATAATAATTTAAAGAGTGTGATTCGCGTTATGCCTGTTAGGATTAAGGAAGATGGAAATTATATGTGTGTGAGCTAATTAGAGTTTTTCCTTCCTGTTTTTCTTGGCAAGGTAATTAGACTTGGGGCAACAAGAAGATATAAAATAATTTAGAAAGTACTCATTAGCCCTCTTGATGTAAACGACTTACAGACTTCAGTTGAGAATTTGTCATGAGGGTTTGTGGACCCCTTACAAAGAAGCTATCAGAGTTGTTTTCTGCAGTATGAGATGCCATAGAAGCAACAGTTTTTGATGGACCTATTAAATGAAGCCCTGAAAAATGGTCACCCCAGATATCATATGTATATTCATCTCGGACTTCTGCCTTTTCTTCTGCATTAAGAGATTTTTGGCTGTAGAGTTTGGAGCCAGGAGCACGGGCATGTGGAGCAATTGTAGATGTTGACGCTAAAAAGGGGGACGAAGGACAATATATTGGGAACAGGCCTACCAGCTGACGGAAAAGTTGCAGAAGGCATTAGAACAGGTTTATTAGTCTTTTTTGGAGCTGAATCCTGCTCTTGAGAAGGGGAAAACAATTTGTTACTGCTGTGCTTTACTGGAACCTCAGGCTTCAACATATTTGTCTTTGAAGCAAGAACAGAGGCTTTACCCTTTACTTGAGTAAATGGATTTCCAGACTCGATAGATTGTTCCACATCAGGAGACATTGGCCAAATACGTTTAGATGTTACGGATGTGACTGGGGACAAGGGAGAAGAGGGTGTAGAGTTTCCACTTTGACTACTTGAAACTTCAAACAGTCCTGTTATTTTAGCACCAGGACCCTTTCTCTTCCTTCTCCTTCTTCCCTTTTCTTTTCCAGTTTTGACTGTGAGGTTACCATGTTGAGATGCTTCCAATGTATCAGAACTCCCAACTGTCACAGATGTCAACTTTCTTTCCTTTGGAGTATCTAACAAATCATTAGTTTGTCTAAGGTTTTCCAGAGCTGGCATCCCATGTTGAGACATCCCCTGTCCACAGACCCCACCTGAAGATGGTTGCTTCATTGAGGTTTTGTGATCACCAGCTGAGCAAAATAGACTATCCATCCCACTAGACACGGATAACTTACGGTTTCTATGATTATGATGCACATGAGAAGTTTTCCCTGCAAGTCTTATGGTAGTATATATCAAACCCTTGTGACTGTCCCACAAGCATTCCAGGGAGCCAAATGCTAAGGTTTGGGGAAATATGCAACAAAATACCAAACACATTAAGGATGCAACAAGAAGGAAGACAACAGAGAATTTCTTCATTTGCATCCAGAACACAGATTTCTTACAGTTACTTAGCACATAAAGAGGCAAACTAGCCTTCATGGGTATCACAAGAATTCCAGTAGCCAGGGCTAGTTCGAGATCTCGCTGTACCATGGCTGTGGAAAAATCATTCTGATAAGATATCAGAAGCTTCATTGACTGCCCAGGGTCAAGAGCGAAAACCTCTACAAGTATGAACCATAAAACCGTCCAACCCACACTCTGTCCCAGAAACTTTGATTCTTTTCACCTCCAGTGGCAAATCACCTGTATTCTTAGCTAAGAGTTCTTTCAGCAATGGCTCTGAACAAGCAGAAGGTCATCTCATTCATGTAAACTAAGGCATATGGAAGAGAGAAATTGAGGGCAGTAGGCACGTTGAATTTAAACTCTAAACTCTGAACAGGCGCAGACCCCTCAAGCAAGACTAGGGAAAGTGATCCTCCAAATCCAGTCAATGATAACCACTCAACACCAGAAAGGTTGTTCCTTATCAAAGCTGAACTTCTCCACCCACATCTCTTCGAAGGGGAAAAGATGACTGGCCCTAAATATATTCTACCATAAGGATGCACGTAAGCCTCTGTCTCCGCACTTTCTGTTAGTGAGAAACCATACCTTGCTGGAGTAGGAGATTCATCAGGAACCGATGTACCAGATGAAAGGGGATGTACTAAACCATCTGCACCCCTGCATTCATCAATTATTTCTGCTGAGTTCAGGATAAGCTGCATTATAACTGGATGTTGGCTAGGATTCCTTACACTGATCCACTTAGAGGCACTGCTCCCAACTGGAATTGCTGAGAACTGCAACTCATGATCATCAATCACTGACATGCAATTAGTGTTACCTTGAGACTTCCAGTTTCCAAGCATTAATTCATCTACTTCTGTCGCCTCCAGTCCCTTCAGATATAGTTCATGGAAACACTTGTTATGAAAGTTGATAGTTCTAGCCTAAATAACTGATATAAAGTATAACAGGACAACAAATATTCTAAAGTCCACACAAGATCAATTGACTAAGTGGCACCTCCTACACAATCATACAAACAATAAACATAATAAAGTTTCTTCTGCTTTGGTTTTATGAATAAAAGGCTCCTGCAAATTTCTAGTAAAACATTATTGTCATTTGAATACTATTTTGTATTCTTTTCCTCATTTGTTTTTCTACGAGAAAAGGGTAGTAATGGGTTGCATCACTGCATGGAAAAAGAAACAGCAGGGTTGAAAATATAAATGCCCATCCAGGGAGCAGGGGAATAAGTGGAGAAAATTCTTAAATGCAAGAACAAATCACTTTTCTAAGACAGAAGACCCCGCATGAGCGTGGAGTGTAATTGCTGTACATTCTCTGGGTTCAAGTCTCCAATCTTCCAAATTTGGGCCATCAAACTTCTCTCTGTTTATTAGTGCTAAAGACACAACCATGTAACGTACACTTATATCATGCCCAATAGATAACTTCTTTCTCCTTTTTTTTCCAAAATAAAAAAAGAAAGAAAAAGAAAACGGTAAGTCATCATACTTAAATCATGAACAACGTTTATTTTTCGAACTCTTATTAGTAGTCCAACAATTTCAACTCTTATCTGCAACCTTAATTATATGAGCATGGTAATTGTGAATTGTTTATGATCACAATCAGTTCCATATAGTACTTTGTCACTTACATCTGAGATCGAAATGAAATTATTAAGAAATGTATGTTACTGCAGGATTTAAAACTCAAACTGAAATTCACAAATATTATCCTTGATGAGTGGAATATAACTCATGTGGACAAGAAATGAATGTTAAAAGCAATATTAGACACACCAAGAACAGAAAATGGAGTTGCATATTTCAAACAAGAATGTTCCAAGGGAATTACTACATATTTCATGCATCATAGGAACACTTTTTTATGACACATGCTACATATTGCTATATCTGATTCCAAGAACCAGGCCTACTTCATCATCTATTCAATGTTTAAATATTTATAGGTCACATGTCCAAATCTTAAATCTCCAATTTTTCACTTAAAACCTTTTAAGTGTTATCCTACATGTTTAATGCACGAAACAATATTCCTAGCAACAGAGTGAATGTCAATGTTATTGAAAAAGAAAACAAATTGAGAAAATTTTATGCTCCTATAGGATTAGGAGATGTGACACGCACACGCAGAAACACACACAATGGCATTGTTTTCACTATGACATAAAAAGTCTAAGAACAATAAACAAGCAACTGGATGTAGTAAGCAAATCAAAGATCCACTAAAAGTCTAAAACATAATTCGATAACCATCACTACTAAGTAAGAACAGGGATACTGTGAATAGAAACTGCATACCTTGACCTGTGATGGCAAGTGCATGATGCTACCTGCCCGTTTGTTGCTTGATTTAACATCTTTAGACTTATTTTCATATCCAACAGATGAGAACCTTTGAAATCTTGAGCAAATATATGTTATGTCCAGGCATGGAATTTCAATCTGAGGACTACTTGAGTCATTTGTCAGTATGAGTAATTTGCAGTTATTGTACATGTTGGGCACTTCTAATGAGGAATCAGGCAATTCAGTATGCAGGTGATTACAAGTAACAACAGCAACTTGCGAGATAGTGCTGGGATAGAGTAGTAAACCTTCCATGTATTTGATACGGAAGAACTCTGTTTCAGCAACTTCAATGACCTTAAGAAATCTTAACAAGTGAGGTGTGTCATTTCTCAGAGAGATACTAATAACAACTTTGTTCCCATCATGTGCCACTACACCCTCAAGGGATATTGAAACAAATCCTGGAAGAACTTCATCAGCAACACTCCCACCCACTTCAGCTTCGAGAGGAACCATAATAATATCAGGTTTGTCTTTGGAAGACCTTAGCAATTGTAAACAAAATGCACCAGAAACTTTTCCTTCGAGTCCAACAGAAAAATCTATCTCTATTATGGTTTCAGAGCTACGAGGACCAATCTCCCAGTGCCTATACGGCCTCATTGCTATAATTGGTGAACCAGTTTCACCACTTTTCACAACTAAGCGATCCTTAACAGTTGGAAAGAGAACATCATCAGAAACTTGATAACTGTTTATACTACAAATTGCTTCAGTCTGATGAGAATAATTATTATGCTCTAGAGAAACTGATATCCAAGTAGTTACTTCCTCCACATAGAGGGTTTGATCGAATATATTGAACAATGACAAATTCTTGCTCAGCTTTCCACCAGGAGAAATATGAAGACCTGTTAAGGGCTGAATTCCAAAAGGAGACTCGGTGGCATAGCCTTTAGCCTGTACCAAGAAACCACCAGAACTTGTCTGCAAAATCAGGTGGGCCGAAGACAAGCCCAACAACCTTGGTAAGAAAACAAAACAAATTGAAGCTACTTCACCAGGTCCTAATGAAGCCTCGGTAAAATTACAAGGATAGAACTGTAAGTTGGTACTGAATGGTTCATAGACATGTAATTTGCTGTCATTGCAGGTATTTGCAACAGTTAAGAAAGCTACTGAAGGAAAATACAAATGATTTTGTCCCCAGTCCAGCACAGCGGGGCTAATTTTTACATAGGGAGAGGAAGAACCATCAAAGGAACCTGATTCAGTCATCTCAGAATTCTTTTGCTGCTTAGGAAAAGAGCCTCTACAGGAAGAAAGGTCATGTTTAGCAACGCCATCAGTTTGCAGAGATGATAAGTCACTACTTCCTTCTGTTGACCTCAGAGAACAAGAAACAACCCTTCCATCAAATAACTTAAACTTACCATAGTCAGATGACCAGCTTCTATTACTTACCCACTCGCTATCTTGAGCTGATTCTACTGGTAATGGACTACCATAGTGAATGGCAGAATCTTCTACAGCAGCTACATTGAGCTTTTTATCTTCAGACAAAAATCCAGATAACGTCGAAGGAAAACAGAATGAATGTGAATTGCCACTCACACTGCCTAGATTATGGTTGATTGATGGAGTTCCATAGCCCAAACTAGTATCGCCAACAATATTTGCCGGAAATTCCCCCAAGTCATAACCTTTCCCAAAAGACTCACAAGCATCATATTCTGCTGGTTTCTGCATCCCATTCACAGAGCATGGCCCGCATGTAGCAATGCAAAGAAAGGTAAATGACAGAACCACAACAAAATGGAATGCCGTGGCTGGGAGAAACAATCCCCTATTTACACCACAAATCCAAATAGTCAAGACAAAGATGCAAACATACTAACAATTACCCATATACAATCGTTTCACTTCTAGGAACAAGTACAAATTCATAACAAGAAAATTTGGGACATAATGTATTAATAAATCATTAAATTAAGATTTACATAAGCAAAAGCAAAAGCAACCTAATAATCATCAATTACCATTTCCAGTTTAGCTTCCGTCCAGTTTACTTTCCAGCAACTACAGAATATATCAAGAGACTAAAGCACATTTAAACATTGAAATTTAACAACTTAAAACATTATACATAAAAAAACAACATAAGAAAGGGTAGGTGCAACATTGTTGTATTACCAAAAGTTAATCAAATGAAATCCTGTAAGAATTTGTATTATATTAATAGTTAAATTTATGGTTTAAGCAAACTTTATCCTCTTAACGTTAGATATCAAGAATTTGGATACTCAAGAGCAACTCTAAATGCTGTAGAGTTTCTAAAGTTCACTTTATCTGAGATGGATACATAAAAAAATTAAACTTTTCAAAGTAAAATAATACTTATCCACAGAATGAAGAATTAGTCAAACTTAATTAATTACCTCGTGGTTAAAACAATCATCAATCGCTCTAAGCAATTTTAACAACCTTGGACATACTAATATTCTAACAAGATGCAGTTATTGATTCCATGAATAGCCTTCTCAACTACCAAGAAAGGAATATGACAAGTTCAAAAACCTCCTCAGAATACTCCTCTCACACAAAACACATCCTCCCTCCCCCACCACCCCACAAAAAAGAAAAAAATGGCTATTTTTGAACCAGTGCAGCCAACAGTAAACGGTCAACTAAAATGGAAACACAAATATTTGGTAAAAAAAAAAAAAAATCAAAACTAGGAAAGATGGGAAATTTAAAATCAGAACAAGTATAATAACACAGAAAAGCACCTTCATCATCACCCAAAAAAAAGTAGCATCAATGTTAAAAAGAAAAAAAAAAAACAAACAAACAAACCCAGTGAAAACATATTTCACCAATAATCAAAATCAGAACAGATGATGAAGAAGAAGAAGAAAAAACACGAGGGAAATGATAAGAGGGTGTTGAAGTTACCGGTGGCAGAACATAGAGAGCTGCTTTGGAGCTCTTATAGTTATGGTTTCCAACTCCATGACTAAGACAGAGAAAAACCCATACATAAGATGTATGTTTGAGTTTGATCAAAATATTTAATGAAATTGAGGGACCTCCGCCACTGGTTGTCTGCTTAAAACCAAAGCACACCCGATAGGAGCAAATGAATGGCCTCAAGAGAAACGATACTACAGAGAGAAGGGGAAAGCCCAATAGAGTAAGACAGAAAGATCGAATTACAGACCTAACCCGCAAACGTTGCCGTTGAGCTAGTTGCGATGCTCACGAAGAGAAAGGGTTCACTGGTAATTGTGCAGAAACAGAACCCCGTGCATTATGAGCGTTGAATGAAAAGGTTCTATTTTTTAAAACTGAAAACAGTGAAGGGGACAGTCCCTCGTGGCGTTTTGTGGTGATTAGCGCCGGAGCCTACAGAGAAGGCCGAATGGGTCTGGTCACTGGTCCAAGCCTGATCGCACCGCACCGCACCGCACCATAAGGGCCCGAACTTCAAGGTTCATTGGAGTCCGTCTTGTACCAGCTGAGGCTGAGCTGGATAAAAACATAAAGGGTAATTTCGGCAATAATTTTTTTGACACCGTCCATAACTGGTAAGGGGCAAAGGTCAATGCAGATATGCTGGGAGCTCCTAATATTTACCTAATCAGTAATTATACATAAACACAGTAAGAAGGGTTACACATCAGTCACGTGTGAAAAATACATTTTAATTATTTCATAATTGAGCAAGTTAAATTTGAATTGAAAATTTATAACCAAAAGTCTTATGTCATTATGTGCGACATACTTTTTTATAAATAAATTTGTAAGAATATTTTGAAAAAAATGACATGACAAAGTTGACAAATATGATAGTGTTATTAGCCTGATTGATGATGGTGTATCAGGAAAGAGTTTTAGTACAAACTAACTAACGGCGTTATCCCATAACGTTGGAGAATCTCCATCCCAAAAGGGCAATGTTGTTTGTCATTTATTAGGCGACCATTTGGCGGCGCTATCACGAATTCCCTTCTCCAAGATTCCCTCGTGTAATGTCTGACCAGTCCGTAAAATGGCGTTAATGACCGTTAAATTTCATGGGCTTGTGCATGATAGGTGATGCATATTCGCTGTGGGGCAGGTAGGGCAAGTATGTGGGCCACCATTACCGGTTAGTTGGTGGCCCAATGGACTGGGATTGAAATAATGGGACCCATTAGGGTGTAGCCATTTTCTTGGTGATGTAATATGTTGCCGTCACTTGAGTTAACTTGTTTCATTGTGCGACTTCACTACTTTATTTGCGTGTGTTACCTAGCGATAGGGACGTATTTAAATCTGCGTAAGATCCGCAATTGTCCAGTAATGCTAATTTTTAAGGGGAACAAAAATTCACTTTCTCACGCAACTCTTTAAGTGAAGAATTAAAATTATGTGGTGTACATATAAAATTAATTATTTTAAGTGTGATTTTAGAATAAATTTATGTAAAATTTTAATTTAATTTTTTTAATTAAATTAAATTTGAATTATTTTTTAATATTAGAAACAAATGATAGAATTTAAATGAAATAAATTAAATTATAGTGTTTAGAATATTATTATAATTAATAAAATGTATTTTATTTTAATATTTTTACAAAATTATCCTTGTATTAGTAAAAAAATAAAAAATAAATCTTACAAAAATAACTTAAATCGTTAGTACAAGTTTAATATATTATGAAGAGGGAAAAGATAAGATGAGAGATGGGGTAAGAATAATAAGGAAGGATTGTGATTTTTGAAATGTGAATATGAGAAAAAGTAAAAATAAAAGATATATATGTATTTTTAATTTACTTAAATTGAATTCTTAACCAATCATATTAATTTTGATAATAATTCAAAATTAAAAAGTATTATAAGTAGTTGAAACTCCAATCATCCATCCAAATCTTTGAAGTGGACACAATTTTTTATTAGTCAACCATCTAAATTTAAAATTTATGTGAGATTTTTGCTAATCCAACTTGATAAGTCGAGTCAAATTTATGTCAAATTCCGAGTATCACGCGCACAGTTGCACAAGTGGTTCAACTGATAGTTGATGTTATAACTTAGGGATACACCACCTTTTTTTTTTTTTCCCATCTTTTTTGGGTGAGGAGTATAACATCTGAAAATGTAATAAGCCCATGGGCTGAGTTGATACGATACTAATAAATCTGGGTTTGATTCTATTTGAGAGCCTGGGCTGAAATAAAAAGTGGATATAGTATGGAGTTATTGGGCCAAAGGTTTCTGGTCCAGGGCAGAACAATTTAGAACTCCCGATTGATGTGTAACCCTCACATCCACTTAATTTAATCCTACTGTCCCATCTTCTAGAAAGAGCTTAATTAAATTCATTTGCATTTTTTTATTTTTTTTAGTTTACCTAATAAATTCATGTACCAGTAAGTCAGTTTGTCGACAATTTTAGTTTTGGCAACCACAAAGAAGAAAAATAAAATAAAATAATCTAATAGGTTAAGAAAATATTGATTTCGTATTCTCTTGTGAGAAATTATTTGGAATAAAATTTTTATAAATTTTTTAGTTTTACTGTGAATAGCCTTAACTTTTATTAGAGTATCCGAAAAATGATTAATTGATCAAGTTGTGCGTAAACTGGTTAAGATATAACTGTCCGTAAAAAAAAAAAATAAAAAAATTGGACTAAATAAATATGCATTGATATATTCTCATTGCCTACAATTTAAACTTAAGTTTCTTAGAATCTTACAAATAAAAGTGGGTAGGAGTCAATTTCAAAAGTTTAAGTAATAAAATAGTTTTAGTTTCTTAAATTATATAATATTGGTAAGTACGGTGAACATTTATTTAAGGACTAAATAACAGAATAATATACCTTCAACTAGCTGATTTTATAAATTGTTCTTTTAACAATTATTCTAAAGCACTTGTTAAAATTTTATTTTAAAAAAATTGTAATATTTATCATAAATTTATAATAATTGACCATAATTTCAGTTTTATTTTTAATGTATAAATCACTATTTAAAAAAATTATATTTAATAAATTTAATTCTTAACAAGTGTCTATAAAAATATTCGTTACAAAAATCATTTTATAAATCCACCCCACTAACTCTTGTTTCCTCACTAGTCCTTGTCTCCGTGTAAAGCCAAACGTTCTAAGAAACCTACACATGAGTACGCTACAGCCATTCGCTTCGAACTCAAGTTATAAACTAATGTTTTTGTTTTATGTTTTTTTAAACAGCTAGTCAATGTTAATTATTGGACTAAAGTTAAACATAAATAATTATATCTGAAACTGAGATATTTATGAAAATTTTATTTCTTAGATTTGAATCCAGAAAATTAAATAAATAAATAAATTTTAATAACTAATTCAACTCCTCGAGATTAAAGAACCAAGCAAAAATCATTAAAGGGGCCAAGTGGAGTAGTTGAAAATAAAACAGGAAGTTCATTTTAAAAATTTTTTCGAAAAATGGGTATAAACAATAAATTAATAAGAATGAAAGCAAAAACAAGAGAATCTGGCTGATCATAAATTAGCAACTAGTCCTTGATTATGTATTTTGAAAAAAAATAAAATTAAATGCAGCTTACAACAATATTTTATTTTTATCTCTTATATTGGCTATGTCTAAAACAATTAAATGCAAACCGAAAATTATCTACCTAGTCTAATTGTCAAGTTTCAAGTTTCAACCCATGCATTACTTCGTGTATGGCATGATGATACATTAATTTAATTTTTGATGGAATGAACTGAGTCGGTGCCATAGGTCGAAAATCATTGACACCATGAGCTCTGATCACATTCATATAACTTTTCGAGCATTTCCTGCAAAACCCAGATTTTTTTAAAAGGCGAGAGAAGGTGTGGTGAAGAGAGAGAATGAGAAGGACAGGGATGGGTTGACATAGAGTCTAATTATCTGGATTGGTTGTGTTATTGTGTGAATAAATTAACTTAGCGACTTTGGTATTTTTGGTATTTTTCAAACTCCTTTTTTTCTTTTTTTGGTATTTTTAAACTCCTTCTGAAATAAGAAATTAGTATGAACATGGAATATTCATAAATAATTTTGGAAAGAATACCAAAAAAAATTTGTAAATTAAATTATATAAATCAATGCTTTATACAATTAATGAAGTGTTTTTATTGCATGCATAGTTTTACATATTTATGAAAATCATGATAATGTTGACTTAAAATCAAATACAAACTCCATGCCATGCTACAAAAATACAAACCCATGCCATGCTACACTAATACAAACATATGCCATGCTACAAAGACATAAATGATATCACTCTAAATCAACTCCGGGAGAGTTGCACTATATCTAGCTAGAGTGATAATATTGTGCATATACAGTACTTCAGAACCCTAGTTTTAAATAGAATGACCGACTACCGGGCTATGACCAGGTGCGGTGGGCCTGAAATCATCAACGCCATGGCCGGGACCAGGACTTGGCGGCGGCTGAGATGCACCAACAACCAGGCTTGGTGGTGCAGGGGTGGAGACGTTTGTGGAAGTTGCTGTGTTTGACATTATGTCAGCCTCGTGCTTCCTCAAGTTTGGTAATATTTCATTTTGGAATAGGATTCGGCTATTTTTGCCTCCTGGATTCAGAAATCGTCCCTCAATGGACTTCATTTCTTGGGACAAAATCAATGAAGTGTTTTTATTGCATTGCATAGTTTTACATATTTATGAAAATCATGATAATATTAACTTAAAATCAAATACAAAATCATGCCAAAGCCCATGCCATGTTACAAAGACAGAAATAATATCACTCTAAATTCAACTCCTGGACAGTTGCACTATATCTAGCCAGAGTGATAATATTGTACATATACAGTACTTCAGAACCCTAGTTTTGAATAGAATGACCGACTCCGGGGCGGCTAGGACCAGTTGTGGTGGGCCTGAAATCATCAACACCATGGCCGGGACAGGGACTTGGTGGCGCTTGAGATGCACCAACAACCAGGCTTGGTGGTGCAGGGGGGAAGACGTTTGTGGAAGTTGCTGTGTTTGTCATTATGTCAGCCTCATGCTTCCCCAAGTTTGGTAATGTTTCATTTTGGAATAGGATTTGGGTATTTTTGCCTCCTGGGTTCAGATATCGTCCCTCAATGGAATTCAGTTCTTGGGACAAAATCAACAGAAAGAAAAATATACTTGTAGGGAGGGTGAGCAAGCTGTTTTGGGCCATTGAGATTGAGAAAAAAGAGAGTAGGATTGAACTAATTATTAGCAAATGAAGGATACTTTTGTTATATTGACACACCCTTAATTCCCTCTCAACCGACTAAAGCAAGCAAGCATGCGATTGAGTTGCTTCAACACTTCCTACAAGGGGGTTTATATAGACTTCACAGCCTTATTTTAATTTGTAAACCCTATATTCTTCCTATGGAGTGGGAACTGGAATTCTCTTCTCTCTCTCTCTCTCTGCCTTTATATATATATGTATAGTATAAAATAACAAGTTGGCATATAAGATTTATTTTATTAGTTGCTCTAATTGTCCGTTGCTAGTTGCAGCCTAGTTCTTTTCACACAAAAGGTTATATAAGATTTCCACTCAGACAAAGTAAGCTCCAAATAGAAACCCCAAGACAAAGTTTTTGAGCTCCTGAGCCTTATCGTACATCTCCCTAATTCCCCAATTCCATAATGTATTTTGAATAAGTGGTTGTTCAAATGCATAGTTCTTGGCAGCTTCCTAGCAAGACTCTTAAAATAGTAACGGTGATTGATTTTGTGGTGATACACAATAATTTATTGATTTTGAAATTTTTAACAATTTATTGATTTTAAAAACAATGTATTTATATAATTATTTATTATATGTTAATAAGTATTCATAAGACATTTGACCAATCAAACGGTGGCATATAGTTAAAGTTGCTAATGGGAAGACAAAAGAGTAATGAGATGCTTTGATGATTTTTTTAATGGGTGTCTTATGACATTTGTTAAGGTGATAAATATAATTTTTTTTTATCATTTATTATAATTGTGGGCCATGAAATTAGTGCTATGTAATAAATAATTTATTATTTTTGGAATGTTTTAAATTTCAAAGATAATATTTATTATATTTTATCAAGTGTACTTTGAATACTAGTTAGAAAATCTTTAAACTGAAGCCTCCAATAAAGAGATTTATGGCAAGACAAGGGTTACAAATAAGGAAACTTCCTACGGATTCTGAAAAAATAAAAATAAAATAACATTTGGGTTTGGCTAATCAGTGCTCTTAGGGCATTGGTTAAAAATTAATTATGATATTAAAAAATTTATCTAAATTTTAATTTTTTATAAAAAAAATTAATTATTAATAAGAAGATAATAATTTATTATAACTTTATCATATGCTTAATTCGGTTTGTCGTGGCTATGCTGTAAAGGCACGACCACTACTACTATTTCAATGTTTGTTCTCTCGTTATAGTTTATTCTAAATTCAACCAAACATGCGACGGAGGCTACTCCAATGGAAAGACTGAATCTTTCGGGTCCCTTTCGAATCCCAATGGTCAAGGTCTAATAGATTATTCAATTTACATTTTTATTTTTATAGTCTCTTCCGCCATCTAGTCCTTATTTTTATCAAATTTTCTCAAGTTTAACCCAATTTTTACTAATAAAATATACATTGTTAACCATTATGTCAATCTCTTGGCTGTTTTTCTTTTTCTTTTTCCTTTTGTGTGTTGAAGACTTCTTAGTGTAATTGGATCAGCCTTATATTTTTTATTAAAATATGAAAATATATGTATGATATCCTACATATTTGGGCAAGAAAAATTTCATTTACATCACAACAACCATTTATCTAAAAGAACTCATCATTCGTATATCGAGGTCAAAACTTAGAATTCTTTCAAATGATTACACATTTTTTAGAAGATGATAATTGATTTAATTGATAAAGTTACTTTTATGGTTTTTGAATAAAATCTCAACGATTGATTGGATTTAAGACAAAATAGAGAGCTATTGCCCAGCTCATAAGCTAGCTTAACGGGTCTTAGGCATAAATATATAGAGTGTTGTTGAATGATTTCTCCAAGCTTCCAATGTATACAAATAAAGGAAAACTTATTCATAGCAGAAAACATAGTATCACGTCCATTATATAATTAAGAAGATTACTTGATATTCTAATTGGTACAATGTAAAATTTATATTTTCGAGCAGCTTATTTATCACGGTGTTTATTTACTTTAAAATATAACTTACTTTTCGTTTTATCATGAATTATTTTTTGTAGTACTTACTTAATTATAAGGCAAGGGATTTTATTGCTTCTATGATTATTTTCCTTCGTCATCAAACTTTTACAATTACATTTCAATCTCCTTTTTTTTTTTTTTGGTATTTTTCTACTACTTCTGAAATGAGCAACTCGTACGAACATGGAACATTCATAAATAATTATTTGGAAAAGAATACCAAAAAAAAATTGTAAATTAAATTATATAAAGCAATGCTTTGAACAATCAATGAAGTGTTTTTATTGCATGCATAGTTTTACATATTTATGAAAATCATGATAATATTGACTTAAAAATCAAATACAAACCCATGCCAAGCTACAAAGACATAAATAATATCACTCTAAATCAACTCCTAGAGAGTTGCATTATATCTAGCAAGAGTGATAATATGTACAGTACTTCACACCCCTAGTTTTGAATAGAATGACAGACTCCGGGGCTATGACCAGGCGCGGTTGGCCTCAAAATCATCAACGCCATGGCGGACCGGGACTTGCTGGTTGAGATGCACCAACAACCACGCTTGGTGGTGCCCGGGGGGGGGGGGGGGTGAGCTTTTGTGGAAGTTGCTGTGTTTGTCGTTATGTCAGCCTCATGCTTCCCCAAGTTTGGTAATGTTTCATTTTGGAATAGGATTTGGGTATTTTTGTCCTGGGTTCAGATGTCGTCCCTCAATGGACTTCATTGCTTGGGACAAATTCAACACAAAGAAAAATATACTTGTAAGGGGGATTAACAAGCTGTTTTGGGCCATTGAGATTGAGAAAAAAGAGATTAGGATTGAACTAATTGTTAGCAAATGAAGGGTGCTTTTGTTATACTGGCACACCCTTAATTCCCTCTCTAAGATGCTCAGTCGATTAAGCAAGTAAGCTAGCAAGCATGCAATTGAGTTGCTTTAGACACTTCCTACAAAGGGCGTTTATACTTTATATAGAGCTCACAGCAGATCTATTTTAATTGTAAACCCTATATTCTTCCCATGGAGTGGGAACTGGAATTCTTTTTATTTACAATGAATTAACTCTCTTTTTCTCTTTCTAGTGCGCATGCATACTTTGAAAATGGCACGGTGCTCGCAGCCTCTAGTAGTCTAGTTTGTATATATAGTCTAGTAAATTTGAATTATTTTTTTCATCAAAATGTCGATTGGTCTTGGATTATTTTACAGCACTAGTCCTATATATTTTTTTTTCTATGTAAAAATTATGCCAATGGAATTCAAATGTCTTCAATTAAAAGTTTTCATATTCAATTTTTGTTTCGTATATAGAAAGGATCATTTATAATAAAAAGGGTGTCCTGAGTTAGTAGAACTCAACTTCTATTAAAAAAACCTTAGGTACACAAGATAAAATCTCACTTTTATATTTTAATCATTAATATGTCATTTGAGAGGCGTGCTGATCTTCCTATTAGCCATAAAAAATGATAATTTTAACATTAGTAATATCATATAGTGTTGTATTTATTTTTTCTTTAAGGGAAGGGATTGACGAATCTTTAACAATCACACTCAGAATTCAAAACTTAGTGAACAACGTAACAAGTGTCTTTACATGTTAAGCAAACAAGTTACTCACATACAGATATTATTTGGGGCCACAGCTGGAAATGTACTTTGAACTCTTCACCCATTGCAACATGGTGGCTGTACAGGTATGGTTTTTTCAGCCTCTATATTATATATATATATATATAAATAACAAGTTGGCATATATGATTTATTTTGATTCACAAAACTATGTGCATGGAAAGCAACTTGGCGTTCTCAGCACCGTTAACATTAATTTGTTAGTTGCTCTTATTGTCCGTTGCTAGTTGCTGCCTGGTTCTTTCACACAAAAGGTTATATAAGATTTGCACTCAGACAGAGTAAGCTTCCCAACTAGAAAATCCATAGATAAATGTCGTGAAAGTGCCATACTCCAATGATATATTTTTATGTTTTCTATAACCAAGTGGAGTTCTTTTTGCCATGAGTTTAAGTGGTCTAGTAGTACCTAATATTCATGCCTATTTTAAATGTTCAAGGATGGGTTTATACCACCTTTCTGTAGCTCGAAAAAATAAAAAAAATAAAGAGGAGTACTTTTTAAAAAATATTCTTTTTATTCTGTTGAAAATAAAATAGGAACTTTTAAGACGCATTTATTTATAAAAGGTGTGATGTTCCTCTAGTCAAGCCAGTCAATCATCAAGTGTGAATATGATAGGATTGTTTGGCCAATGAGGATCTAGTTGATATCATGTTAGAGTTTTATTTGTGAAAACCAATCAATTGGTAACAAGAGACTCATTTACTGCTAAGAAGTGCAAAGTCTTTTAGCTTTAACAATGTGAGAGTTACAACATTGACGAGAAAAATAAGTATAAACAATAAATTAATAAGAATGAAAGTATAGACAAGAGGATCTCGCTGATCATAAATTAGCAACTAGCTAGTACTTAATTATGTACTTTGGAATAAAAATAAAATTTAAATGCAGCTTACAACAATATTTTATTTTTATCTCTTACATCTACTGACCCGAAATAATTAACTACCTCGTCTAATTTTCAAGTTTCAGTCCATGCTTTACTTCATGCATGGCATGATGATACATCAATTCAATTTTTGAAGGAATGACCAACACCTGGGCTGTGACCCGGTTCCGTAGGTCGAAAATCATCGACACCATATTCAACCTTGCTCGTCCTCTCTTGGTTGGTATTGCTTCCATGAGCTCTGGCATTCATATAACTTTTCGAGCATTTCCTGCAAAACCCAGATTTCTTCAAATGTCTCCCTTCGACGAACACAAATTCACTGCATAAAAGCAAAACAAGAAGGAAACTACAAACAAATGTAAGGCTAGTCGTCTTTGCCATTTGAAAAATTGTTGGGATTTTTGAATTATGTGAAGGGTTCTTAAGAGATGAAAAAGAATTTTTCACTGAAAGCTCCAATGGTTCTTGTTTCGTATTTATATGAGTTTTAAAAAAATGAATCTAATTAAAATTTGACAAAACCATGTGACGTCCTTTACTCCTTGATCACTGGAAAAGATTCCGCTGGACATTATAAGATATTATTACAATGGAAAGTAAGAATTTATACAGAGTGGACGGCGTGTGTTAACTGTTCAACCCCAACCTCTCAAACTCAAACTCAAGCATGTGTTTGCTTGGCCAGTGTCTATTGTTCTTTTTGTCCCATGGCTTTATACAACTACATATCTCTTTAAGATTTTGTTTGTTTTCAATTTGCAATATCGTATTAATTATTAGGACCCTATGCTTGATAATCAAGTGTCATAGACGTGACGGTCAAAGAACCAAGTTTTATATCTATTGTGTATTAGAATGATATTAGACATGTAAGAGGTGATTTTTTTTTTCTTGCCATAAGCATTTGAAAGGCTACGTGGGCTTTTTGAAGAACAAATCCGCGAGGCCCAATAAGGCCAAAGTACAACAAGAGCTGGTTTATGTTTAAATATTTTCTAGTCACTTCAATTTTTTTCCAATGTCATTGGATGTTAAAGAGAGAATCCCACACTGATTGAAATGGTCTCCACATGCTTAGTTATATTAGTAACTGGACTTGTTTAATCACAGCTTTCGAGTTGAATGAGTAACCTTAATTAAATATATATGTAAGGTTGATTCTTGTTGTGGCTTCCAGTTAAAGTGTATTTTTCCCTTCATTCAAACCAAGGGCTACTGACATAAGATTTTGGGAGAGTGTACTTGCCAGTAGCCACTAATACTAATCCACATGATGCACCTTCCCACTAAACCAACCCGAGTACATTCCCACTACCTTCATTAGGAATAATAATTAACTAAATATTAAGAGACAGCATCTCCAAAGGACTAAGATTATTAATTAAAACATATACATTCAATATTAGTAAGACCTAACATTAATACTGCTGGTTTAGGACATGTAATAGCTAGAACTGGATGCTATACAGCTTGGAATGAGATTACTAGCAAGCCATCCCCTCCGTCGGTATTTATAAACCCAAAAAAAAGGTATAGTTTGAACCTTAAGTTTCATGCTAATGTCATAACCCAAACTGGAGCTATGCAGAAAATATTATATTGCATGATATGTGTGGGTGTATCTCAAGTCTCAACCACGAGTTAATGTATAAAAAACTTCGTGCACATGGTGACTCTGATCTTCTTCTGCAAATTGTCTATCCTGTGATTCCTTTTGTCTTCCCACAACTTGTTGAACGCGCTCTTCTAGGAATCTAGCTTCTACAATTGGATCCGTAGCAATATCTAGCTTTCAGATTTGCGGCTATTTTTTATTCCAAAAAGGGTTATCATGCCAAGCACTCCTACTTAAAGTATTTGCTAATATCTTACAACTAATTTGGCACCTATAAATATATTTTGCGAATTAGAATGAGAATAACAATGAAAGTGTATTGCTGTGCAATGAAATACTCATTTGTTTTTATTGTTTGGTAGTAATTATTTTATTTTATTTATTTATTTAATATATGATTTTATACATAAAATTATATTAAAATGATAAAAAAAAATCTCTAAATAGGTAAAGTAAATAAAATCTAATAAAATTTATATCTTTTCAGTTTTTTATTAATTATTTTAATTATTATTATTTCTTGTACTTTTTACTTATTATTTATTAATACTAATATTTTAGTTTAATATTACTTAACTAATTTATTTTTATTTTAAATTATTTATTTATTTATAATTATATTACTTAATAAATTAATTTATGTGATATGAAGGTATTTTTATCATTTGATTAAAATAAATTATTATTTCTATATATAATTATTTTATGTGATACGAAGGTTTTTTTTTTGTTTTTTATTTGACTAAACTAAAATGATCCTATTAAAGTAGAATGAGGAATCTCATCCCTAGATTTTTACTTCTATGGAATAGAAATGCTAAAATAAGAATAAATATTCTGAAATTAAATATGTACTTAATGATTGATCATCTCATATATAAAATCATACTTGAAATGGAATGGACAATCTTACATACCAAGCTAGCATTTAGTATTTTAAAATATGTTTAACTAATATTATTAGACTACAAGTTGTCAGTGAAGAGAATTAATACTCTACTAACTTGTTTAATTTTTATAATTGTATGTTCAAATCATAGAAATTGACTAATTTCGCTTTTAACATAATAATGGTGATTGATTTTGTGGTGATCATACAAAATAAGTTACTGATTTTGATAATTTTTAAAAATAAAAATATATGTATTTAATTAATTATTATATGTTATATTCATAAGACAATCGACCAATAAAACAGTGCCATGTAATTAATGTTGCCAGGTGGAAAGACAAAAGAGTAATGAGATACTTCAATAATTAAACTGAAGCCTCCAATAAAGAGATTTATGGAAAGACAAGGGTTAAAAATAACAAAACTTCCTATGGACCCCAAAAAAAAAAAGTGACGAATTAAAATTTAACTTGCATCAGTTGCACTATTATAATTAATGGGCTTCGAATAAAGATATCCATTAATTAGAGAAGTCCTTTTTCTTGTCCTTTCTTGCTCTTTGCGACGGAACTTATTTTTATTAAAAATTGAGTTCATCGTAATAGACAAAAGAGTATGGAATTAAAGAAGGAAGTGCTAATTAATTAGTGCAAGTTGATGATTAATATATAATTAAAAATAATAAATAGCAAAAGACGGACTAATTTATACATATTGGCTATAGGCTTTCATGTGCCGCCTCGGCTTGTGGGAAATTTACTCCTCCTCTCTCTCTCAATATTATATTAATTGTGAAAAGTGGTTAATTGTCTATAATATAATTAATTAATAGAACAAGAAAAAACTTGAATATTTCCATTTATTTTTCATCATTGCATGGCAAGTACTCCAAGAGAATAAATACCTTACATGGACACAGTTTAAAAATTACAAGCTAATTAATTAAGGAAATGATAATACTGAACACACACATATATATATATATATATATGCACTATAAATAATTACAAGCTAATTAGGACTTAAATCATCATTTACATTACACAATTACTTTTCTTTTTCTTTTTCCGAAATGTGCCTAAACATTAATATAAGTACTACTTAATTAATAATTTGATTGTCCATTTTTGTTTGTACAGCATGCCCAACTCCAGGGCTGTGGCCTGGGGCAGTAGGCTTGAAATCATTTTCAGTTCTTGCAGTGACAGAATGTTTGACATCTGGGCTATGACCAACCTCTGCCGCCTTTAATCCAACTCCAACATGTTCCTCATCAGTCCGATGTTTATGGCCAACACCCGGGCTGTTTCCCGGTGATGTTGGTCGGAAATCATCTGTGTAAACTACAGCTGAATCCCCCAAAAAACTTACGGCGCCGCCGTGCTTAGGCGTTGTAGTAGTTGGATTGTAAGGTAAGGGTGTAGGCTGATTATCAAGATCATACTTAGACTGCTCAACTTTTTGGTTCATTGGCTTTATCTGCCTTCCCTCAGTGAAAACAACTTCATATTGAAAGGCAAGTAGTGCCACAAGAATAGCACAAGATTTGCTTATAGCATGGATTTCTCCCATAGTTTAAGAAGAAAAACAAAGTAGTGCTACCTAGTTATAGATTTGTGTAAATATAAAATGTAATGGGATATTGACAATGTAAGTGTCATTTTGCTTAGGTATTTATAAGCCTCGTTTGATACATTGCTGTTAGGATTCTAACTAGTGCTAGTTATATATTTTAGATTAAATTTGTGGACTTAATGCATTTCAAAATGTGAACCGTTTATGTGTAACATAGTATCCCTTAAAGAATGATGATTAAATCTGGAGTATTTTTAAATTTTTGTGTCTTCAAATAATAAATCTTTCCAAATCAGTCCTAATTTTTTTAATTTTTTTTTATACATTTTTGCTATCCTTCGATCATTATTACCTTTGCTTTTGTTGCATAAATATCTTTTTCTTGTTTTCTATTAAAAGAATGGAGATTTTCATATTCTCCACTTTCACATAATAAATGGATGGTTCCTGGTGTATTTGAGCTTAGCAAGATCGACAAAATCAAGTGAAACACATCTATCTTAGATCTATGGTTTGTTTTTGGGGTGTGCAATTATTTTCAAATATTGGGGTTCTATGATTACCCGCCGCCTTTTAAAGGTTAATTATAATTCTTTGGAAACCTAAAGAGAATCTTTTCACTTAAACATATCAATAGGCTTCTCAAATTAATGTGATTACTTTTGCTTAATCAACACTAAGATTTGGTATTATAATTGCAACTTTTTTCTTTTTTTTTCTTCATAAACATATCACAAAACTTGGTGCGTAATCAAGTTTAGCCTAAATTTGACATAATATACAGTCTCATTAATTAACCAAATGGTTAATAGCTAGTACTGAAGGTTCAACCCTTATGAGCACACAAGCACCTTAGGATTCAAATTATAAAGAGCAAAATGTCTTCTTCTTTTTTCTTTTTTTTTTAAAAAATAAAAATAAAAATTAGGTTAACTACTGGTTGACAACATATATATTAAATGCTCTTGCTCAGTTATTACTGTGGAATCATATTTAATGTGATATATTGTATATGCATGTGTAAACACAGTTAAAGCACTACATATATGTTCTTAGTGCGTATGTGCCCGAAGTGAAAATATATTTTGTTAAGAATTAATCTTTCAGCCGAGATTTGACTGGATTTAATTATTCAATCGTGGTATTTATATGTCATGATTCATTTGTGAAAATAGTAATTAGGCTTGACTAAGCTATTAACTTCCTGGGTAGACTTATATGGTCCCATTTGAAGTTGAATGATGTAAGTGATAAATTTTGAATTTACATAGAGTTTTATTATCTGAATTGACATAGAGATTAATAATCTGAGAATGAGAATAACTGAGACGGGATTGACAGAGTCTAATTATCTGAATTGACTATGTTATTACATAAGTTAATTTATTTTGCAATTGTTAAGATTAGGATTAGAGTCACTATTATTTTATTATGTTACTTGTTAAGTCTATTTTATCACCTCAAAATGACGTCATAGAATAATTGTAAGTATTAATTTTATTTTTCTTTCAAACCTTAACAATTGAGTTGTCTCCACGACCTCATGAAAAGACAAGAGAGGAATCAATCAAAATAAACTGAATAGTACTGATCTGACTTTAAAACAGAGCAATGCTTAACACACAGTGCCACCCATGATAAATGTAGTGAATGTGCCATGGTCTAGAGATACATGCATGCTTTAAAGGAAAGGGTCAAGGTACAAAACAAAAGTCAAGTCAAAGCACCATGACCACCACCCCCAGCCTGCATATATATACATGTAAAAGGGTCCATCAGTCCCTACCACTACCACTTAACTTGTCTCTAAAGAATATATATATTTATATCTGACTTTTTTAAAATCTGTAACAAAAACATAAAATTAGCTATAATGGAATAGGTTAATATACAAGCAAATGATGAGCAACAGACCTATAGTCATAGACTCATAGTGACAGCCTCAGAGAATGGAATGGAGAATCTTAGAAAAGGTTGGCTCCTGGGATTGGGGAACGCCATCATCTCAGGCCCTCCACAACACTACCCAACCACCTGCATAATTTTAAACTTGTGTAAACCTAACCATGATAATATATATTAATAATTAATTAATGAAATTAATCAGTACTAATTAAGATTTGCACTTTGGTTAATTCGATCTGTCGTGGCTAGGCTGTAAGTGCACGACCACTACAACTACTATTTCACTGTTTGTTTTTTGTTATAGTTTATTCTAAATTCAACCAAACATGCGAAGGCTACTCCTTTGGAGGGAAAGACAGAATCTTTTGGGTCCCTTTCGAATCCCAACGATCAAGGCCTAATTGATTCTTTCATTAGTTATTCAATTTACATTTTTATTTTTATTTTCTCAACTTTGACAAATTACTCCATGAATCCATATGATTCAGACTAGTGATTTTTTATATGTACTCAGATGGTGACTGGATTAATATATATTTATCTCAATTAGTTTATCTCTTCAATTTAGAGCATGACTTAAATTCATAACTTTTTTTAATTATGACGATTTTTTCCAAAGATTTTGACTGGAAGAAATAAAATATCCGTTCTTAACTATATTATGTCACTCTCTTTAGTTCTTTGCTTTCATTTTTCATGTAAAACACTTCCTAGAATAATTGGATTACACTTTTTATTTTATTTTATTTTAGAAACGTGAAAAGATAGATAGGATATTTTACATTTTTTGATAGGGAATATTACAGCTATTATCATTATTATTTATTTGAAAGAATTCTTACCACACTTATATCGAGGCCAAAACTTAAAATTTCTCCGAATGGTTAGACGTGTTTTAGATGATAATTAATTTAACTGATGAAGTATTTTTTTGGTGACATAACAAAAAATTAGATATAAAATCTTACCTTCAACAAGATGATCGTTTGGATTTAAGGGAAAGTAGAGAGCTATTGCCAAGCTCATAAGCTAGCTTAACGGGTCTTATGTGCATTAAAATATATAATATTTTGTTGAATGATTTCTCCAAGTATCCAATGTATACGAATATAAAGGAAAACTATTCTTAGCAGAAAACAAAGTATCACGTGCATTATATAATTAATAAGATTACTGAGCTTGATATTCTAACTGGTACAATGTAAATTTATATTTTCGAGAAACTTATATATCATAGTGTTTATTTACTTTTCAATACAAATAACATTTTCGTTTTATTATGAATTATTTTCTTTATAGTACTTACTTAATTATAAGGTAAGGGATTTTATTGCTTCTATGACTATTTTCCTTCTTCTCATATCAAACATTTACAATTATATTTCAAACTCCTTTTCTTTTTTCTTTTTTTCGTATTTTTCAACTCCTTCTGAATAAGCAATCAGTATGAAGATGGAATATTCATAAATAATTATTTGGAAAAGAACACCCAAAAAAATTGTAAATTAAATTATATAACGCAATGCTTTGAACAATCAATGAAGTGTTTTTATTGCGTGCATAGTTTTACATATTTATGAAAATCATGATAATATTGACTTAAAATCAAATACAAACCCATGCCATGCTACAAAGACATAAATAATATCACTCTAAATCAACTCCTACAGAGTTGCACTATATCTAGCTAGAGTGATAATATTGACTTAAAATCAAATACAAACCCATGCCACACTACAAAGACATAAATAATATCACTCTAAATCAACTCATAGAGAGTTGCATTATTATATCTAACTAGAGTGATAATATTGTACATATACAGCACTTCAGAACCCTAGTTTTGAATAGAATGTCCGACTCCGGGGCTATGACCAGGTGCGGTGGGCCTGAAATCATCAACGCCATGGCCGGGACCGGGACTTGGTGGTGGCTGAGATGCACCAACAACCAGGCTTGATGGTGCAGGGGGGGAGACGTTTGTGGAAGTTGCTGTGCTTGTCATTATGTCAGCCTCATGCTTCCCCAAGTTTGGTACTGTTTCATTTTGGAATAGGATTTGGGCATTTTTGCCTCCTGGGTTCAGATATCGTCCCTCAATGGACTTCATTGATTGGGACAAAATCAACACAAAGAAAAATATACTTGTAAGGGAGATTAACAAGTTGTTTTGGGCCATTGAGATTGAGAAAAAGAGAGGAGGATTGAACTAATTATTAGCAAATGAAGGATGCTTTTGTTATACTGAAACACCCTTAATTCCCTCTCTAAGATACTCAACCGACTAAGGAAGCAAGCATACAATTGAGTTGCTTAGACACTTCCTACAACGGGGCTTTATATAGAGCTCACAGCTCTATTTTTATTTGTAAACCCTATATTCTTCCTATGGAGTGGGAACTGGAATTCTTTTCATTTACAATGAATTAACTCTCTCTTTCTCTCTCTCTAGTGCGCATGCATACTTTGAAAATAGCACGTGCTCGCAGCCTCTAGTTCGTGTATATAGGCAATATTTGGTTTATAAAAGTATTGCATGTAAAAATATGTTTTAAATAAACCTGTTTAATAAATGGTTTATAAGAAGATGAAAAAATGTCTGGATCAGTTAACGTAAAAGTACTGAGAAATAAAAAAAAATTGTTTGATTTTATATTTTAAAAATGAATATTGAGTATTAGAATTATTAAAAATATCAGTTTGACAAATATTATGGTTATTAATTATTAAAATTTATTAAAATAATTATTAAAATTTATTTGAGATTTTCTATTTTAAAAAAACTTTTTTTTTCTAATTTTAGCTTTTAGGACTCTAAAAGTCCAAAAATATTTTGTAAGAAAGCTTAAACCCAAAAACTATTTTAAAAGTTAAACCAAAGAGGAGCATAGTCTGTAAATTTGAATTATCTTGTTCTATTTTTTTTTTTTTTTCCATCAAAATGGTGATTGGTCTTGGATTATTTTACAGAACTAGTCCTATATTTTTTCTATGTAAAAATTATGCCTATCGAATTCTAATGTCTTCAATTAAAAGTTTTCAAATTGAATTTTTGTTTCATATATAGACCATTTAGAAAGAGTTTTTGTAACAGGTACTTTAAGGGCACTTGTTAAGCTACATTAAATGTAGTCATTGAAAATTGTAACTTTCTATAAATACTAATTTATATAATAAATAGCACTGAAATCATGATCAACTACCATAATAATTATTACAAATTTTCTTTTTATAAAAGCTTAACAAGTGCTCTTAGTACATCCGTTAGATAAATCCTTCTAATATTAGTAATATCATAGTATTGTATTTATTTTTTCTTTTAAGAGAAGGGATTGAAGAATACAATGTTTAACAAGCACGCACAGATTCAAAACTTAGTGAATAACATAAGTGTCTTTACATGTTGAGCAAACAACTTAGTCACATACATATATTATTTGGGGCCACAGCTGGAAATGTGTACTTTGAACTCTTCACCCATTGGAAATGTAATTTGAACTCCTCACCCATTGGGTGGCTGTACAGGTATGGTTTTTTCAGCCTTTATATATTTTTTATATATATAAAATAACAAGTTGGTATTGATTCACAAAACTATGTGCATGGACAGCAACTTGGCGTTCTCTGCACCGTTAACATTAATTTGTTAGTTGCTCTAATTGTCCGTTGCTAGTTGCAGCCCACACAAAAGGTTATATAAGATTTCCACTCAGACAAAGTAAGCTTTCCAGCTAGAAACTCCAAGACAGTGTTTTGAGCTCCTGAGCCTTCCCTACTTCTCCAATTCCATATTATTTTTTGTATTGGTTGTTAAAATGCAAATTTCTTGGCAGTTTCCCTCTCCTAGCTAGGCTTAATTTGGCTTTGCTAGAGAGTTGCTTTAATTAGCTAGCTCTTAGTGCAGCTTTTCAATTACTGCCTGGCACATGTATGTGTTACTGAAAAAGTAACCCTTTACAGGAATGAGTTTGCTAGCAATGACAAGCTTGCTATGTTAATATGCTGTTAAGTCTGGTATTTTTTGGTAGACATATTAAAGTGGTTTTATGTGGTAATGCACAGATAATTCATTTCTCGATGGTGCTGTAATTCCTAACTGTAGAGCCAAAAGGCATCTCAATTTGAAAATTGAAACACATTCCAGTTCCCAACTGGCTGGAGATTCTGCCTACGGCCTGAGAGCGTCGGATGCCTTGAGCTACACGTACATGCCCACATGTACTTATCAAGCAAAGAAAAGCCCATCCAGTTTGGTCTTAGCTAGTCAGAACAAAGGCCCATTGCAACCAGTAAAATTCTCAGAAATTATATTTGTACCTCGAAAACTATTGACCAAGTAAAAGCATGTCTCAAACGTATCTCATTCAATGATAAAAGAAACAAATCAATGATTCATCTCATCAACGTAGTGTTGATAGAGAACTCAAAGGAAATAAAAAAACCCATCTGAATAAACTAATTGCTTATCTTCACTCAATGAAATTGATTAGCTGACATATACAAAAGGCATTTCTATGATCACAAGGGGAATAAAAGAACCAAAAACATATTTATCACATCAACGGAGTGTTGATCAAGGAAAGAAGCGAAGAAACAGCATCCAAACACAAGCCCAGTGTTATGTTGTAGCCAAAATTTGAATCCTCAGCTTTTCTGGTAAAAATTAGTCAAAGTTGATATTTACACCTTCCCAAGAGTCAGCAAAGGACTATGATTGATAGTCCGCATGGAGAAAACTCTCATAGACAGTTCCTGTAAGAGTCTTGTTCACATCATCCCAGTTCTTAACGTGGTCAGATAATCCCCCTCTGTGTATTTTAACCTGACGGCTTGTTAACCGCATCACTGGTAACCCTAGAAACTCTTGAACATCATTTAATTTCTGCAAGTAATTAGAAGAATCAATATTACTATGCAGAAGAACAAGTATAGAAAGATGTTTGCATATATTATTTGCAACATATTACAACATCTTATCGTACAAAATATAGGGAACAAAAATTTGATAGTGCCAAATATCAAGTTACTAACATTTCAAGAAGAAAATAATTCCAATAGTAGTGTTTAACTAAATTAATGTTCAACAAGGTTATATATGTTTTCACCAGTGAAAGTAGGGGTGGCTTTCAGATGATATGAACAGAGTGTTAAGAGATAACAAGATGCCTTAAGTTCTACCCGAAATTGACACAATTGGACCGATTTTTAGAAAAATTGTTACTGAAGATAATGGTTAAACATTGACATAATTAACATTAATCCAAAGTTCAACTTAATTGGAAAATCATCAACACACATCTAACATGCATTGCAAGCTGATTGATATTCTGGAGTCAACTACCTAACATTAATGCGTACTTTCACGGTGAAGATCAAAACTAAGTTACAAAATTCTCAGGGATGGGGTTCATCGGGAGTGCAACATATAATTTCAGATTTCTTCCTAGATTATTATGTTGTAGGCCAGCTCTGTAGCTAAATTCAAACCCACTTCCTGTGTATCATAGTTTGATACACATGATCAGTGATTCAGTTGCATGTTTTCCCAGCCTGAGAGGTGATTTGATTAAATGTGAATTCAAAATAGTAACTCATACTGAAAAATTAAGATCTTCAGATTAGATCCTTACAGTTCGATTCCCCACAAGGTCCTCGTAGTAGAGGATCATATTCCGAGTGCTATTGAAGTAGTTTAAAGCCTTAGCAGCTATCACTTCCATTTGCTTCAGATCACTAATCAACAACGTAGAATTTATGCTAGGCTTGTACTTTGAGAGTGTATCTGCCTAAAAGATGCCAAATATGAGCTGGGCTTCATGCACGTGTGTGAGAGGAAGGGCGGCACAGGAGGGGGTGGGGGGTGGGGGAAGAGACAAGGAAAGAAAGATAAACTGACCTCTTCTGGAGTGTGTACATGGGATTTATGAGTTCCATTTAATAGCTTAGCATTACGATCATATGAATTGGCAAGCATTGAAACCATCCTGCGTAATAGATTTCTCCGGAAAAGAAATATAGCAGAAACTCCTTTGTGTTTGAAGTATTCTACTATTTCCTTGTGGTGCTCCATCAATCCCTGCAAAAACCATGATGAGACACGATTCTTCCAATCAAACCTCATGAAGCAGATACGAAACAAAAAACATGTGTATTTATTCACAATGATGAGGTCACTTGTAAAGCACCAAATATATCATCAAATGCTTATACTTTCAAGGTGAAGTAACTAAACATCTGGCTGCACATAATGCATTCACCAAATGCATGAAGTAAAAATGAATAGCTTCCAGGAATCCTGTGAAGCCTTGATTAAATGGTAAATTACAAGAGAATCAAACTTTTTTTTGCCATCGGTACTTGATTAATCTATTGATTATTGTTTCAGCAATTATAAATCTTAACAGCAACTACTGTCTTGAGGAATCATGCATAAAAAGATTTCCAATAACTAAGCTCATGTCAGGATTGTCATTTCTTTCACCGGGTGATGATGCCATTAAGGTCAAATATTCATGATTGTCATTTTATATCAACACATAAAGTTAATAATGAATAACCCTCCCCCTTCCCCACAAGAGGAAGAGAGAGGGCAGGGGGAGAGGGGCATACATTGCTAAATATCACAAACTGTGTTTCAGGTTTTTCAGCAAGCAACATCTAGATTTCAAATACTCCTCCTGTTAGTCTACTGCACTCAGCATAATCGCTTGGAAGTTCAGAAAGTGCATCTAAAAGACAAGGCTGCATATGGAGAAGCAGAACTGATATGGCACCTTTCTACCTAAGCCCTTCTGACATACCTTTCATAGGAATCATATCTAAAAGACACTGGGACTCTCACAATAAAGTCTTTATCAACTCATAGTACTTGTGCAGTATAACAATTTTTTGGAAAAGGAAAACATTAGTAAAAATTGCTACCACCAGGTGTGCACTCAAAACATTGAACGAGCTAGCTTGGCAGAAAGCCTGAAACTTACAGAAGATCAGTTACCTGATTAAGCATCCACTTGAATCCAACTGCTGCAGTGCACTGATTCTTGGAAGCACTACTCAACCAGTCCAAATTGTAAACTTTATCTAGAGTCTGTACAATTGTTGAAATATTTTTCCTCCTATCCTTCATAGAGAATATCTCTCCATTAGAGCTTACATTATTGTGACTATTCAAAAGAGTCTCAAACCACCCACTTCCTGATCTCTGAATTGATAATACGGCGAAGAATTGTACAGGATTATGTGCACACTCGGCCCTGGTGATGAACAGATAAATTAATTAAAACCTACTGAATCAAGATTCAAAAATATATTTAGAAAAGATTTCATTTCAGTTACCTGCTAAAAGTTGTTGGTTTGGGATAATGCAGGTGGGGGATTTCCTCTAACATGATGAATTTATTGGGGATAGGACTTTCAATACCTTGCATGTTCTGAAATAAAGACCTCGCTTGGGTACTTATCTGTTTTAGACAGACTGAGCATATATAAACGCTACAGACCGTCGCAAACATTAAGACTGCCATCCTTAAAAGCACTGGAGATTTCTTAGGAGGCTTTATAATGAGGCTATCCTGCTACCCAGGAACGAGGGAAAAAAAAAGAAAAAGTTATAGTTAGAAGAGAACAATAAGAAAAAGGTTTTGAATGGGTATTAGAAGGAGCAACCCCCCCCCCCCCCCAAACAAAATCCAGGAGGAGCAGAAAAGTAACCATATTCAATGGTGGCTTTAGTCATTCGGAAACCAATTAAGGAGAATAAGGCATTAATTTCAGCTGCACAAAGAGTACACAAATTAACAAGAATAGTAAACCCAAAATTCAGATAGAAAGACAGTTTCATCTGGGTATTAGTGTATTACAACTCAGATCGGAACAGGCAGAAAAATACTAAGCATTCTGCTTGAAACCCACTTCATTTTCTTACATACCCGTGAATCTTTCAGCAAAACTGTAAGCAACAAATTCAAAAAATAAATTTTCAGAAATAAATTAGAAATCAGAAAGGGTCGACATTATGCTTCATATATAGTTGCATTTTTGCTCCATATATGTAACTTAAGATATAAGATATTTTTCCTAAAAGAAAAGAAATCAGGAAGAACATTGTCTCAGAAGTAAACAAATATAATTTAAAAAGCAAGTAAAGGAAAGCTGGTTTGAAATGGAAAGAACTAGTAGTCTATAAGAATGAAGAATCAAGAGAACCTTCTTGAAGAAGCACACGTCTTCTCCCATATCTGATCCAGAAATGGGCAGAAAACAGAAGTCTTAAAGCAAAGCTCAGGTCTTTTCGTTTTTTGTTAATCTCCACCGTCTTTCTTCAGTTGCCAAATACTTCAAATGGGTTGAAGACAAAGAAACCCAAAGAGAGGGAGACGGAGAAGAAAAAAAAGGAAAGGTTTGAGTTTGGAGTTAATTTGTCTAGTGGAAAGAAAAATAGAACCTGTTGAAGGCGCTAGGCCAACCCAACAAGAGGATGAAGAGGGTTGTTCTCCTTGTTGGTTTCTTTTGTAATTTAAAATTCCTTGCTCTTTCTACTCCTGTAGCTCTTTCTGACCAAAATCAAAAGCCTTCATATATTTACTTTAGTGAATTTTCTTTGTATTCTAACGTTAGCATTAGTGGGGTTTCCACTCGGAGACCACAAAGCACGAGACCTTATCAGAAGCGTGTGAAGAGTAGCAGGGAGAAGAAAGACAATAGGAACAGCCAAACAGCTCCCCCCATGGACTTTGACTTCTGTTTGATTACGATGGAATTTCTAAATTATTTTTCACGCGGTGTAAGATTTTTAATTTATTTATTCCTCTTCTTGCTAGGAAATTTGGGATTGTTTGTTTATCCGGTCAAATTCCGTAGTTCAAAAGTTGAACTATTCCAAATTTTTAGAATTGTGATAAGAAATAAAAATATATAAATTTTTTTGGTCTGTGTGCAATTGGTCAGACTATGAGCTATATTGGAAATAGTTTTCTTTTCCTTTTTTTTATAATTCCTTCCATCCTAATTGAAAACGAAATTTGATTATTGAAATGAAATAAAGACTTTACAAACAACTGATATAAATGACATATTATTTATTAAATTAAAAATAAATTAAATTAAAATGTGCATTAAAAAAGTGAGAGCAGTTAAAAATGTTAAAAATTTTAATTTTTTATTATAAAGTTGAAGTTAACTCACAAAACCATATATAATAAAAAGTGAAATTGAATATCGAATAAAAGAGATGGAAAATAGAAATGTACAGAATTGCCGTTAGACAAAGTTTCGTTATAATTGATAGTAGTAATGAATAAAGTGGTTCCACTTTATTTATCTAAAAAAGGAATCCTATTGGGGCAAGCTATTGATTTCAACTTCTTCTTTTTTATTTGGTTGGATTTTTTTTATTTTTTTGTAACTTTTGGATTTGAGTTTTTTTTTTTAGATAATGTTTATAAACAAGCAACTCTTACTACATCAATTTTTGTCATTCAAAATCACAAATTAAAATATATTTTTTTCTGCTAAAACAACTTTATTTAAATACGTTTGACAATCCCTATAGTTAGGAGAAAAAATAACTTTTAAAATAATGAATTTTTGTAAAAAAGAAAATACTTTAAGGACTCATTGGTGGTGGGAAGATACAAGATATTCTAATTCATTCATAATAAATTTGATGTCTTTTGTTAGTTATTAAGAGTTTCACTTTTATAATTAATCAATTAGTATTAGCAGCAGTATCTTATATATAATATTATAATTTCACTATATTAACAATATAAAAAATTATCACATTAACATATAATTTCACCTATATTAGCAATATAAAAAATTACCACATTAACACTCGTAGATCACTTAGCCAAATATTAGAGCATTAAAGGGGGGTCTTAGAACCTAATTCTGTCATCATGTTATAGTAACATATTTATAATCAATTAATTTGTTACATGAAACGATGCATATTGACAATAATTTTTATTGACACCTTTTCACATAATATTTAAATAAAGATCAAGCACAGATACGAGGCATTTGGGTGTTAAGAGCAAGACTCTAACTGTTTCGATCGTGAAAAAATATTAACAGATATAAAGTAAGAATAAAAAATATGTCTTTCACATATTCTCATCTCTAATTGTTGAGGATATGGGAAACTATGTACAATAATGTGAATTTTTATGCTTTCTTTAAAATTAAAAAAATCTTGTTGTTTCAAAAGAATTTTAAAATGATTGTGTCACATCAATTTTTGATTAATCATGTATCAGGACATAAGATGATGTAGGGAGAACATTGATTGTGAATCATAACATAATTTTTACTAGCTTCATAAAATTGATAAGACTTTTATTTTTCAAGAAACAAAATAATATTTATTTTAGTAAAAAATTAGAAATTTTTATTATATATTTATAGAAACGTGAACCCTACGCACAATTTATAAACATTGATGATAAGAGTATACAAGGTTTGGTAGGCGCACCATATATGTAGTCATTCCCATTACTATAATCGATATATATATTTTGAGAATGAATTATTTGGAATAACATTTTTTTCTTATTTAGTCACACGGGCCATAACTTTCTTCATTGATAGGGTATCCCTAAAAAGAAAGGGTTTCTTATTATATTTGTGGATGAATTTAAATGGACCACAAACCCACAGACCACCGACCAACAGCAGCAGCTGCAGCTGCAGGCTGCAACAAGGATTCGGATGGCCGGAGAGCCTGCATTTGCATTTGCATCTGCATCTGCATCTGCATGGTAATGGCAATTGCCAGATATGACAGTGCCCAGTGGCAGGGTTGCTGGGTAGGGACAAGGAACACACAATTAACTTAGAGGCCTTTGGAAGGGTTTTATTTTTACTAATATATCCTTCAAAATTATTTTTATCTATAACTATAAATATTTTTATAAATTAAATACAACGATTACATAAGTTTTTTCGTTTTGTTTTTGTTTCATTGAGCGAACAGACAAAATTCTCTTGATGTCATTTATCTATAAATACAAATCTTTTTTATTTTATTTTTTTCACTATTTCAATAATACTAGATATTACCAATAGAGGTTCTTTTTGGTAATTTGCTTAAAAAAATAAAATCATAACTTATGATTTACAATTATAATTTTTAAAACATTCAATTAGTATCAAACAAATAAGTTAACATCTCAAACATAATATCAAAACATAGTTTGCAACTAAAAGTTAAATCAAATTCGCCCTCATCATGTACATATTGAGGGGAGTTTGATTTCACTTTTACTTATAAATTATGCGTTAAGATGCTATTTAGTTGTAATGTATTTTTTTTGTGCCATATAGATAATCTTTAAAATTGTGATTGTAACCCCTAGTTTGAGATACTGTTTTCTATTATTCTTTTTTGGTTATGTAAATTATCAAAAAGAACATGATAATAATTTTAAATTAGTGAAAGGGCGAGTATAAAATATTAATAAGAGAATGAAAAAGGTGTAAGGAGGGAATTGGTGAAATTATGAAGAAAAAAAGTATATACAAATGAGTTGTATTATAGGAAAATAATGAAAAAAAGTGTGAAATTGAAAAAATAAAATAAAATTGAATTTTGGAAATTGTTCAGACGCGGCCGTTGGTGTTATGTGAATCGGGTCAACGCTTGCTGCCCAAATATCCAGCGTAACTCATTTTTCATGTTCTAAACATTGAGTTTTTGACAAGCCGAACACAGTCCAATCCCAAACTAATATTCAAAAAGCATGTTTGTCATTTGGAACAAAAAAAACAAAAAACTACCCACTCTTACTTCATTATATTATTGATTATAATTAGTTCTCTAGAATCAAAATTAATGAATTATAACCAAAAGTTCAATCTTGTGGATTTGCTAATACAAAGATATAAAAATAACAATTAAGAAACATAATTTTATAGGGCTGAGATAAGCAAACATCTTTTCTTAGTTGAACAAGCAAAGTAGAGGAATTTGAAAATTAAGACGACGGATGACCTAAAGATATTATAACATATTAATTAAAATAATGTTTAATAGAAAGATACATTTTATGTTTTGGTTGGTAAAATTTTTATTGAATTTTTGAATTACACAATAAAAAATAATTATTTACTTGTTTATAAATTCTCATCAATTGAACGAATTAACACATTTCGAATACATTATTTATTTACATGTTACTTTTGCACATAATAAATAATTTATATTAATTTCATAATCAATTCTTATAAAGTATTAAAAACACTCACGTGATCATTTATTAATCACTTTGCTAAAAGATTATGATCCATTTTTAAAATGTAGAATTGAAACAAAGAAATAAAATGTCTCGTGCCCATGGCCTCACCGTTCTAGCAATACGTAGTCTTAATGTCAGTTTCAAAACACATGACTCTCTTTTCAATTATCCAAAAAATACAAGAAGGTGAGAATTTAATTCATCCCACATATTTTAGCAAAGGAAAAACCACCAACCTTAAGCTCCCATAGAAACTGATTATGAAAGACTTCATAACTATTATTATTTGAACAACTAATTAATTAAATAAAGTGTAAGATTATGCCACTTTCTATATGTTTTTAGTCAATGATAGAAGCTATGGGATAATGTGGCAATGCATAACAAGTTTCTCACAAAGGCTAATTCATTAAGAAAATATTATACGTTTTCAATTGGTGAAAGATAGGAGAAATTTTACATTATAGTGATCGAGAAAAATAATAAAAAATATGGTCATTAACTACGTTTTCACAGATTTTCTGATCATAAAAAATATGTGCAAAATACAGTCATCTTAATTTAGTTACTAGTATACTTTTATGAACTGAGCAAATATTGGAACATGGAAAATTTCCTCTCATTACTTCGAAAACAAAGACAAACATGGGAAAGTTCATAAACTTAATATTGTTGATGGTGGCGTGGCTGCTAATAACACTGTTAGATTTATGCCGATCTTAATAATTTGAGATTAAGATTTGTTGTTATTATTGTTGTATTAATTTAATAAAATGAAATTTTTGGTTTCAGACTTTGGTTGGGATTTCAAAAGTATAAATTTTTATTCTAATTTCACACTTTTTTAGGTCACTCATCTCATTCACCAAAAAAATATAAGGTGAAATTCACTATTTTAGAGTAAAAAAATTTATGTATAAATCATTGTATTGATTCTACCAGCAATATTTGGCCGTAAATCATTAGTAATTAAGACAATTTATGACTTAGTATAATCTCATTTTAAATCACCTGAGTATTCAACAATTTATAAATGTATTTTGTAAGAAATATAAGATTTCTTTGTTAGGAAAAACAGGAATGTTTGATACCAATAATATGCAATATTTGTCGGCAGATTAGGTAGCGAACTATATATATGATCCATCCAATAACAAATAAAAAAGCAGCCTGGAAATGATTCCAGAAAATCTTCCATGATTAAATTTGTAGAATATATTGTAAAGCAAAGTTGTCATCCTGTTGTATATTCATTTGCTACTTTGAATGTAACGATTTGTCTCTTTTAATACTTGTTGAACCATCTTATGCCCAAAAACGAATAAAATAAAAGAAGAACCATTCCCATTGACCACTTCAATGAATCTGCTAAATTATTTCAACAATGACAACACTTTTCTGATAAATTATATGGAAAAGACACTTTGGAATTGAGGCCAGCGTACATAGAGAACTAAGCAGACGTCAAAATGAGCCTGTGCCTTTGCTTTCTCTTTGCAACTATTTATACACGTGAAAAGAACTCCTGGAAAAATTTAATCAAATAATATTCCTTCTAAAACAATAAAGTGAGTAACTACTGCTTTACACGGAGAACTAGGCAAAGATTTGCTGAATGACTGTCTCAGCATTTCCATTGTATTGTGCAAGAAGATGGATAGCATCAGCCCTTGGCAAAGCTAAGAAATTCCTGCATTCATCCAGAAACCCGGGCATGAAAAAATGTCCCATGGAATTAAAGAAAGCCTAAATGACTTGAACAGAATAGCCACTAACAAGAAGAACTTATTACTCACCATTACTTTAAGTATTGCACTTTCATCACAGACGACATCTCTAGATGACACTTGAGTTGGACTGTTACCATCTTCTGACATTCTAGTGCCTGAAGATATTGTGACCTGAGAAGATCCATGAGTGCAACTATCTGCACATGACTTTGATGTAGAAGCTGCAGTAATGAAGGGAACACTAACTTCTTTCAAGGAATCAATCTTCAAAAGATTCTCAAATCTATCTTTACACATTTGAATTTTAAACCACTCATTATGAGTGTGAAGGGTAGCTCTCATTATTTTCACAAGCTGTGGTTCTTCTATTCCAAGCCTTCTACCGACTGCAACCTGTCCAATATAAATAACTGCCCATGAACCATATGTATGACACGAAGTATAAGAGAGTAAATTTTCATGTCATCCTGACATATTCATGTATAAAATAGGATTACATGGAAATGATTTATCAAATTACTTTGGATTTACTAATTATCATCTGTAAGCAACTATACATTGTCAGAGAGTCCAGTATGAGGGAACTAGAGGTATTTCATCTCTGATGGTAATCCAATAAAATTAATCAATGGTAAAGCTGGGCTCTGATACTATTTCAGGACTCCTAAGCTAAATCTAACCATATGAAGCTTCTGATCTTCTAAAAGCAATGCAATTGAAATTGAGATCCATTAGACAGCCTCTAAGTAACCTCTTATAACTCTTCATTTCAAAAGTTCTTTTGATAAATACAGCATTACCCGTAATCATAAACCTGTCTAATTTATTTTAGACATCACACGATGTCAGCCTTAGAACTAGAAGCCACGGCATGAACTAAGATGAAATATAGAAGACTTAAAACTGATAATAAATGTGAACAGACTATATAAGCAGGTGGCACAATACCTGGAGAGAAGCAGCAAGAGCATGTAACGGCAGGCTATTTGCAAGTGCATCTTCATTAGGCTGAAGCAGTGCCAACAGAGTCTCCTTCAAGGGCTTCAATAAAGTAAGATCACTAGCTGCTAAAGGGCCCAAATGTGAACATGCAACCTTCAGGGCACTATTATAATCACCAGAGCTCACCAACTTAAGAAATTCAACCTGTAACCAGCAAACCTGACTATAATACTATAGATGAACTTCGGCACACCAAATCACCAAATTTGAGGGGAAAACCCAAAATTCTAAAGAATGACCACATGGGACCCATTTACCTGCTTAAGTTGGAAAAGTAAAACAGAGTTTTGAACAAAGAAGTTTGGATCCATAGCACTAACTTCTTCAACAACCTCCGAGGCCATTCCCTTACTAGTTAAATCCTTCATCCCCAACACAATCTCATATTTATCCTCCTTATTGTCGATATTAAATACGGGAAGCTTTTCTGACCCCTACAAAACAATATTTACATAATGAAACAATTTTTCATAGAGAATAAAATTGAAGTTACAAAACAAATACCTGTTTCTCTTTTGATATGTTTGTGCTTGAAACAGTGGTACTCATGTTCTGCTCTTGGTTGCTGTACTCATCAAGGGAAGCGTTAGGAATGTAACCAACATCATCAGTGGCGTCCCCTCCATCGCTTGCGTTTGCACCATTCTCCATTTCCATGAACTCTGTTTCGTCGTAAAACCCTTAGGTTTTCCTGCTGCTGTGATCCACTGGTGCTACAGTCTTCGTGGTTGCTTGCTGGGCCAGAAACATGCCGCACTTCAACATCAATTCCTTGCATGCTACTAACATCAGCATTATTTTCGGGAGAAGCATCCATGCGTGCATTGCTAACGGAAGTTTCACCATCTGAAAGTTTGGTGGATGTGAAATCAACCTCAAGAGAACCATCCCTTGACGAACAATAGCTGGCATCTAGTTGACTAACTTTCATAGGTTCTAATATTGTCTGCCTTCCGGACGCTTTACAATAAATTGGTAAAAAAAGTCAAAATTAGCAAATGGATAGCTACCTGTAATGTAAACTTACTCTAATTTTGAATAGGATAACTTTTTTGTTCAAAGTAAACAACTATCAGGTTATAGCTCTCATCCTTCCCATTGTGTGGGTCACATCTTAGCACGACAAAAAAGCTACTGATCAAACAATTCATGTTTCTTTACCATAGCTCCAATTGTTCAGAGTTTATAATCTAAATAGTGTGCTTAAAAAAAAAAAAATTCCAATGGAAATTTGCTCATGCATGCAAACAGGATGGGGAGAGGGGGAGAAATTTAGGGAAGCAATACCAGAATCCACGATGCCTCTATAAACACAATACTCACGAACAAGCTCATCAAGAAGTGGAATATCCAATCTAATCCGACATAATTCGTTCTGCAATTGACAAGTAAAATATAAATAATGGAAAGTAAAAATTGTAGCCACCCCATGTATAACAGGAAGAAGGAGAAAAAAAAAAAAAAAAAAAACTATTACAAACTGGTTCATGATCACTAAGAAGTTTGCAAGAAAATCATATCTTAAAAAGATGACTTGAGGTAAGCAGCTAGCCAAAAAAATTTCTCAAGAAGATCCAGTATTTAGATTTTAATCTATGCATACCAAGCACAGTTTTGAATGATATGAGTCTAATATGTGCACAACAAACAGAATAATAAATATGAGGAGTTTAAACTTCCTCTTGCTGAAAAATCACTAGGTCCTCTGTAATGTACAACTCATAGTTACCTAGGTAGAGATCCCCAAACTGGATAATTCAATCTGAAACGAGGATCATTCTCGATTCAGAACATACCTTATGGCATTCGGGGTTTCCAATCATATAACTCAGAGAAGAGAGTAGAAGAGAAACTAAGAACATGAATTGACAAAAAAAAAAAATGCATATCTAGGCCAATGGCCATTGATGATCTGTAGTGCACGCTGCCTCTGTTTTTCTTCAGCAAGGTGAACAGATACATAATTTCAATAATTCAGTCTTTCACAATCAAAGAGGGAGAGACAAAATTCGGTAGATCTTGGATGAGTTGCAGAGAGAAAAGGGAAGAATGAACTCTTCGTGGGAAAGCGAAAAGTATACTTCACGCAGAGAGGATTTGCGAAAAGGATTTTTATTTTATGTAAAATAAATACTGCTGTAATCAATGTTTTTATTATTTCCTAAATAAAAAATATTACTAATTGTTTTATGAATATCAACGGCGAAATAGATTATTTACTCACTTGTTTTGAGGTATTAGGACTTTTATGTTTAATTATCTAAAAAATTTATGATTGGTATGATGGTATCAAACTATAAAATATGGAATTCGAATAAGCTCTTTTTTATTTTTTATTATGATATGTTTAATTATCTAAAATATTATTATTAATACAAATATATATATGAAAGAAAATATCACATGTACGATTCATAAAGCGTTTCGCGTTCCGAACTAATGTATTTCGTTCCAACTAAGCAATCTAAAGAAGCTTACCCTGACATTCTAAGGTACATGATGTTCTGCGTTCCTGTTCCCGTTTCGTGTACCGTATCAATCCGCGTACCAGGTAATATTCTCAAAAGTAAAATTAAGAAATTGAGTTACAAATCTTATTTCTTCTCTTTCTCTATTCCCACAGCTATACTCTTTCCTTCTCCTTCCCTCCAAGATATGACATTATTCACAGTAATTTAGCCATTGCTGACAGTCCAAATTAGTTTAGATGGTGAATATTTCTTCTTATTTGAAAGATATAATATTTGGCAAGCTAGATGTGAAGCTTCCAAAATCAATGTAAACTTCCATCTGTACAGAGTAAGATTCAACATAATATATCCACTCACACTAGTATAGCCAAGAGTTAGATTCTTCGTTAGGTTTACAAGTTTAGGGAAGGAATTCTACCAAAATGATTTATCTGCAATTGATAACACTCATAAGATATTATGCTAGAAAAGAATCTTTGGAAATGAAAAAAGAAAAGAAAAGAAAAAGAAAGCAGACTACTCAAATTAGTTTTACAAATTATCCACACTTTGCTGAACCATAAGCAACTTTTGGTCTCAGAGAGAAACTTATGAGTAGGTTATAAGGCAGCCAAGCAAAATTATGTAATGTGACAGATAAAACTAAGTGGTTATGCATGTTTTATGAAGAACATAAACGAAAATTTTAATAACCTGAAAGGCCTGAAATAAGTCACCGTTAGCAAATCTCAGGCTATCAACTGCCCCTTGTCTTGTAAGCTCCACTGCATGTGCAAGTGCCTGTATATCTATCTGGTCCCAGAATCACACACAGTTGAGTTAAAACCATAGCACGTAAGCTAAAAACTCTTGTATAATGGGTTTCAAAAACTACACCAGACACGAGAACAACAAAAATAATGAATTCTAGTGTAGGCATAGCTAACAACATACACTATAACTTGCAGTTACCTACCTTGTGATCAAGGAACTAAAATTCATTTTGAGATACCGTTTCAATAAGCCCAGAAACAGAAACGATTCGAGAAACAATATGAAAACGGCATGGAAACGCTAATTTTTGTGAAAACGGCATGAAAATGCTAATTTTTGTGGAACGCATGAAAATATATAATAAAATACAATTATAATAATTGTAGGTATCCAACATTATTAATTTAGTACATAAAATACTATTAAATACATAACAAAGTAAAATTCAAAACATAGACATACAAATTGGAGAAAATTATCAAATTACAATCATATCCAACCAACAGTGGAATGGTTAGCAAGGTGCTCAACCCATATCTAATGAAATTTTTTAATTTGAACTAAAATATATATGCTCTGAATTTTAATATTATTCATCACTAAATTAAACTAAATTAACACAAAATATTTGTATAAAAATAAATAAATAAATAAATAAAAGACCAAGAAACCTAACATGAGAAATAAGATTATAACATCTAAATATACACCAAATAAGATTACAAAAATATATATATTGAAATCCTAAAATATGAAAAGAACTAGAGCCAAAACTTTAGATTTTTAAATTCTAAAAATATCCTATTTGTGTCAACTGATTTCGTGTGAAATCAATAGAAACGCCCTTATTTCGTGTGGAAACAATGATTGCGTTTTTGTAAGTAAGTTTTATTTCGGGTAGTGTGCAAACGAAAAACGTTTCGCACGTTTCGACACGAATTTTTAAACATTGCTTTTGATATAAAATCACATAGGTGTGTTTTAGAATTCTCACCTCATCAAAAGGTGGTACTTCATAAAAACTGTCCTGGGGGGTTGCCGGCGGGTCTTGCTCCTCAAGGAGCAACCTCTCAGTCAGATCTGAAACAGGTGATGAAACTCCCTGACGTAAGCAGTATCCCTTGTGTATGCTGCACAGAAAGGAGAAAAGCCAGATGAAATTTTAGGTGACAAAACAGAGTAGCTTGCATGCAAAGAAGTACAAGCACATGTAACCAATCATTACAAGTGAAAAGAAGTTGAAAAATAACCTTATCAAATATCTCAATGTCATAGAAAAAACTGGATCATATGCATGTAAGTGAGCTCTTAACACAGAGGACAACAGTCCAGCAATATCCAACCTCCTCTTTTCAGACCACTGCAAAATATAAAGCATGAATAATTAATTATACATCTCACAATGCAATCTTCGCATAAAACAATACATCTGCGTATAGGATCAAATATTATGAATGCAATATACATAACTTATTGTTAGTATACCTTAAAGTCACAAAGACCAATGGGGAAAATATGAGTCCTCTATATCCTTCTTTATATAATAGGAAAGGCACTTGTGATAAAATTTAAATTCACGAGCCAAACTTAACAACAGTGATAAAAACTGAAACATGGAACTCCAGTCAGGATGGATGAAACCACATCTTGTTGCAAAAGCTGATAAGAAAATAAAATGCTATTTACCACATAAATATATCATGGGTGCAACTGATCATATTACAATGAGGGAATTTTCCCAACATAAAGTACTTGAGGAAAGACATTCTCAAAACACCCCGACTTTCGGCATCATTAAAAACTATGAACTAAGGGTTGATATATATCTAGTCTAAATTTATGAATGTCAACACATAAACTATCTGGAATTGTCTATGACCGATGATTCTGGAATATGTTTCTAAAAATGCAAGTAAACTTCCAAAAAGTTAGCAACTCTGCAACCACAGTTGAATGGCACCTCAAACCACCATCTGTCTCAGTATCGACCACCTCCCCTCCCCTAACAAACGCAACACAGAAAAGTATCCATGCCAATCGATGGGGAATGTTTGCTAACTACAAAACTTTTTCCAGTATTTACTTGCATTGTTTTCCACGGTAAACTTTTTGATCAGGAAGTTTTTTTCCTAGATACAAATAGAACTGACCCAAATTAACATGCACTTTTTGATAACTTCAGAACTAGAGTGTGTATGTAAAAAGCTTAATCTTTACCTTCATTGTGACCCCACTCCACCCAAAAAAGAAAAGGAAAAAGGACTAATTATCAAGGTCATAGCTAGTTAACCAAAGTGGATTGTCCACCCACCTCATTTGCCACTGGAGAACTCTGATCATCTTTGTCATATATAAAGGCAAGGAGAACGTGCTTGAATTCCTCATATGCTTCCTTAAAACATACCAACAACCATTACAATCCAGCACAGTGAAAAGAGAGCAATTAAACTGATCTAAATATTTTCAATTTTACCACTAGCTACACAAATTAATAAAGAGAGTTAAAATATTAAGGTGATGCCAAAAAAGAAGTTTCAATGTAAGTAACTTCTTACTCATAACAATGATTGAAAATAAAAGAAACACCAACTTAGTATCAAGAAAACTATGTTAGCCATGTCCCTAAGAAATTAGATTGATCAGGGTACCCATTGAGGTGTGTTCCTATCTTCACTTGCTCTTCCACTATTGAAAGTGATCAAACAAGCTAAGGCAGAATGAATACACATGACATTAAAAATGTGTTTGATCTCAAAATCACCACTCTATTTTGGGCACCCACATAAGGACGAGGGAGGATCTTTCCATTAACAACAAGCAGTCCTCTTATTAGGTCAGTAGAAAAGGTCCACGAGTCAGAACGAAGTAAGCAGGAAAAATCCAAAGTGCATAAACCAAATAAAAGAAAATACCGGGTATGCATCAAGTGCACACGGAGCAAGAGCTGTCCTCAAACAATCAATGGCAGAGTCACGATCCTCCGCAGTCCCTTTCCTCAAAAGCTCAATAAATTTCTTCATAAAATTACAGGAAAAACAAAAAAACAAAATGATTGACATTCAGGTACCATTAAAGCTTATTAAAAAAAAAAAAGGAAAAAACACAAATCTTATAACCTTAAAATTCTCAATTAGCAAAAACACGAGGCTAAATGATAAAAATTTCAATAGATTATCATACAAATTCCCCGCACTTCTCAGCATCTAATAATGAAATAGGATACTGACCTGCTTCTGTAACCGGAACAGAAACCTATGATCATTAAGCACAAAAGGAGCATGGACCTGAAGTAGATCTATGGCAGCATCAATGTCACCGGTTTCCAATGACCTTCTGATCTGCCGGATAATCAATCTCGAATGATAAGACGAAGACGAGGAAGGAGATGAAGAAGATGGAGACGACGACGGAAACGAATCTTCGATCAAATTCTCCGCTTTAGCAAAATCGATGACCAGAGAGTCGAGAGTTTCCCAGTTCACGGGTGTCGTGTCCATTAATTCACCAGAAGAAAAAAAAAAAAGAAGAAATTTGGAGAATTTAGAGACAAATAGAATCTTATACTGTTTGGTTGAAGGGATTTTCCACGTTGAAACGGAAATTCCTCGAAGCCAAGAAAGGCGGCGATTCGAGGTAAATGAGGATTGGAGGTTATGCACGTGCCAGGTGTCTTGTTACAAGTTACTTCTAGCAGTGGGTTATTTTAACCTTGCCTAGTGCCGTAAGAATTACGTTTTACTTACATCAACATTCAGCACATCTCCCAGGGTCCTCTTTCACAATAAACGGCATGTAGTTTCCCGTAAGTTCATTAGTTTATAATATTCTTGTTTGGTTTAATTTTTTAAATAGTTTTTGGATTTTATATTTTAAGTTTTATAGAAAAGTATTTTTAGATTTTTATAGTCTTAAAATCTGAAATTAGAAAAATAAGTTTTTACAAATAGAAAATAATGGAAACTCAAATAAATTTTAATAATTATTTTATTTAGGTTCTGTTTATTAATTAAACTGTGTGTAAAAATACTTTTCAAATAAAACTGTTTAAAAAGTATTGTATAAAAAGTTAAAAAAGTGTTTAGATCAGTTAACGTAAAAGTGCTGTGAGATAAAAAAAATTATTTTATTTTATTTATTTTAAAAAAATATTGAGTATTAAAATTACTAAAAAATTCAGTTTGACAAAAATTATGATTATATTTGTCAAAATAAAATAATTATTAAAATTTACTTGAATTTCCCTTGTTTTATATTTCAAAAAAAAATAAAAAATTTAGCTTCAACTTTTAAGACTTTGAAAGTCCAAAAATATTTTTTTGTAAAATTTAAAAAATATAACCTCTATTACCAAACAACTTTGTAAAAAAACTTAAACTCAAAAACTATTTTTAAAACTAAACCAAACAAGGGGATTAGACAAATTTAACCATAATATTGGTCAAAATGATAATTTTTAATAATTTTAATATTCAATATCTTTTTATAACAAAGTAAAATCAAATAATTTTTTTATATCTCACCTTAACTCATCCAAATACTTTTTAAGCTTGTTATACAACTATTTTTATATTAACTCATACAAATATTTTTTAAGATTTTTGTACAAAATTTTATCAAACAGACCAGTTCTTTGGCTTTTGGATTTAAATCTCACTTGATCCACTTTTTTTTTCCCATAAAATGTGCATCTGATAAGTTTTAATGTTTTAAAATTACCAATCATGCATCAAATACTTCATATCTGTCGTGTTATAAGATATTTTTTGCAACCATTGTCCACATCGTTTTTATTGACAAATGAGTAAGAACAGCACGAGACTGGTTAGATCTTGGCCCCATTTGAGGGACATAAGGAGAACTACTTCAAAAACAAACACTATTTTGTTTCCTCCTCTCTTTTTTAACCACCAATCAAACTGTGTCCTGATGGCTTCACCGATCCTTGGCCTTCCATCAGCTTCCTCACTCTTACGGCATCATCCCATTTTCCAGCTCTTGCATACATGTTTGACAGTGTCACATAGTGACCTGCATGGTTAGGTTCCAAGCAGATCAATTCTTCTGCAGCCAGTTTACCAATACTAACATTTTGGTGTTCTTGGCAGGCAGCCAGTAAAGCCCCCCAAATATGTTTATCAGGATCGATGGGCATTCTGTTTATAAAATTATAAGCATCTTCAAGACGACCAGCACGAGCTAGCATGTCAACAACACAGGAATAATGTTCCATTCTTGGTGTGAAACTAAAATCTCTAGTCATGTTTTGGAAGAGATCAAGCCCTTCATCTATAAGTCCTGAGTGACTACAAGCTGAAAGGGCAGAAGTAAAAGTCACTGAACTGGGGCAAAGGCCTGAATGATTCATCTCTTGTAATAGCTTTAGAGCAGCTTGGCCAAGTCCATGCATTCCGTATCCACTAATCATCGTGTTCCATGACACCAAGTCCCTTGAAACCATGTTAGAAAACACAAGATATGCAGGTCCAATGTCTCCATTTTTTGAGTACATATGAATAAGGGCATTAGAAACTGGACCTGCAAAATTGAAGCTGCTTTTCATGATGTAAGCATGAATCTGTTTCCCAGATCTCAAATCACAAACTGGCAATACAGTTGATATTGTTATGTTATTGTTCCTAATTCCCCTTCTTTGCATTTCAGTAAAATATTTGAGTGCCAAAAGCCCTAACCCCATATCAGCAAAACCAAAAATCAAGGCATTCCAAGTAACAACATCAGATTTGTCCATCATATTAAATACACTTTCTGCATCACGAATTCTACTGCATTTGGCATACATTGTCAACAAGGCAGCACCAGCAGACTTGTAAAATTCTGTCCCTACTCCAACATTTGATTTTGACACCATAACCATGGATTTCTTTTCCACTTGCCAAAGTCCCCAAATACCGGCAGGAAACAAGGACACTGGAAATGGAGTCCAAATCAAGGAAAACCATCCCTCTGTTCACCATTTCCCTGAAAATGTGCAATGATTTCTCATGTTTCCCAGCCCTCGAGTAACCTGAGATTAGGATTGTCCATGAGATGATACTAGGCTGTTTGATCTGAACAAAGACTTTCGAGCCCCTCTTCACAGAGTCCCATCCGGCAATAAGCATCCATTACAGTGTTCCACGTGACAATATCAGGCTCATAACCTTCCAACCTCATATAGTCCAACAACTCCACAGCCAATTCAAGTAACCCATTATACACAGACCCTGAGATAATCGTATTCCAGGACAACAGATCTCTTTCCACCATTTCCTCAAAAACCCGCCTGGCACTCCTAATATCACCACATTTGGAGTACATATCAATCATGGAATTGCAAACTTGTATATTCTGCCCAGAACCGAATATGACGACATCTTTGTGCACCAGAGTACCCCAATCCAAACATGACAATTGAGCACATGCCCTAAGCACCTTAGGAAACACATATCCATCGGGTGTAACACCCTTGGATTTCAAGTCCCTGTAAGTTATCATGCATTCTTCTGTCAAACCATGCCTCGAATAGAATCCAATGATGGCAGTCCATGCAAACACATTTGGTTGAAGCAATTTGTCAAACAATGTCTGTGCAGATGCTAAATCATCGCAATCGGCATACATTTGAATTAACTTGGTGTACATGAAGACGTGGTTGTGTAACCCATTTAGAATCATCTGTTGGTGAACCTGCTTTCCTTGATTTAGAGATTTTGTATTACAGCAGGCTTGCAGTAGATGGTTGAGTTCGAAAAATGAAGCGGCTTTGCCGATTGTTGTAGACAGAGACGATATTGCTCTCTGTGACCGCAGCCATATTCTCATCTCATGTGGAACCAGCTCACTCGATGCTGAGATCAGGCGGAGACTGAAAATATAAATTTTGGCGGGAATCACCGTTAAAATGCAGAGAAAGATCACAGAACGCTCAGCTACAGAGTCCGATATACTAAACGGCGGCCATAATCATTGAAATGCGACAGGTATTGAAACGACGTTCTGTGCAAATAGTAAACGACTGCAACTTTAAGAGGATGGTTATATTCTATCTGCTTTTTTTCTACTCCTGTTTAATATATTAATGGATTTTTTAATTTTATTTTATTTTTCTGAGAATAATATGAACTCATGGGAGAGAAATAAGAGGAACAAATGATTAATATATTACATCGACCTGAGTATTTCAAATTTAAGTGAAAATTTGTTAATACATTTTGTAATTTATCTATTTATTAGATAGTATCTAGTATAAGGTACACATCACTCTAGACTTATTGGAAATGATATTGCACAAATGAAATACATCTTGTTTTGAATCAGTTTTGAGATGCCAAAATCACAGAACACCTAAGCTTCCCTGCATTCTTTCCTTGCGCAGTCTTCGTTCCTCGGACAATAATTTTGCAAATCTGCGATAGGGACAACAACTTTATAAAATAATTTATTGGGTGAAAGAAAAGGGGTGAGGGTATTAGGTGGGTGTTCTATGTTATGTACAATTACTAATAGTTATTGATAAGGCACCTTATAAGAGCAAATTTCATTAGTGCCTCCATTCTCAACAGGTTCAAAAATCCCACTGTCAAGGTTCATCCTTGAAACTGGTTTCTGCAGCAGTCTTTCTCCAACCTCCTCAAGATCCTTCATATTTTTTTCAGTGGCTTTTATCAGTTGATGCCACATCCCCACTTAAAGTGTCATCCTAATATCAAAGTTAATCATTTTGAAAGCATGAATAAACTGTAAAACTCTTAAAGATTGAATTAGCTAAATATGCGAGGGATTTGAATTAATTGCCTGGATACGCAGGTAGTTCTGCTCACATCCAGTGGACCTGAAAATCAAGGACATGTGAAGGTCAATCATGTCACTGCTAGCAAAGGTAAATGCATCCACCAAAGGAGAATTCCCTTCACTATATAGCCAGTTTAGTAGTCCCCAGTTTGCTGCCTCTTTTGCATTGTATTTCTTTTCTATCTTTGAGGTACCAGTGCCTAGAGAAATCACCAAATACTTCCCATAGTGTAAAGCTTGTTCTGGCACATCTGGGTCCCTGGGAACACAGTTCCAGTTGGCTTCATAGCCAACAGTGCCTTTTTTTTATCAAATATAAGGTAAAGAAGGTTAGTATGTTAAGTTATTAAGAAACTGTTGCTGAAAATCAACATATTCTTGGGTAATCCTATATATTATATACACACATACAGGGTTATTTGCTGCAACACCTCCGTCAATAAGGTGAAATTCCCTGTGATTTCCTTCTGAATCTCTTGTTGTGAAATAATGAGGAGGAAAATAAATTGGAGCAGAGGATGTACTAATACAGATATCTGATAGCAAAGCATCCTTAGAAGCATCCATCTCTGCCTGTAGAGTGAAGATCATAAGATTGGTCACGTGCTTACATTTTATTTAGAACACTGAGAGGCATGCATCAAAACTTCATACCTCAAAGCTTGAGAAGACCGTAGGTTGAAGTAAATTGATGTCAAATGAGGGTATAACGACACGGGTTAAAGTTTCGTGTAGTCTTCGAGCTCCAAGTATCTTACGTAGTAGCTTCTTTAGATACTTCCCCTTGTACTTAGGTCCCATTAGAGCATTCATTCTCTGAACAGTTGCACTAGATAATGATAATGATTAATCACCAAAACAAAATAAGTTATTCATGTTTGTGAATATATTAATATCTATGTTAAAGTTTAACCAATTACTTATGTGATTTGTAGATCATATACTTGGATTGAGGAAATATTCTAGGGCAGTGCTTGAGATAGAATGGAACAATATCTTGTGCTGTGAACAGAGAACGCTTGTGTTCATTCGGTGCTGTCAACATAGTGGTTATTAAACCACCTGTACTCGTTCCTGCAATTACATCGAAATAATCTGCGATTCTGGCTTCTTCTCCATCCAGTTCCTGAGAAATTGAAGCACTATTTTCAGTACAATTCTATGTGAAACACACAAGATCTATTCAATCTGCATTTTAAATGGATAATAACATTAAAAGATTGGATTGTGTGTGGGGGGGGGAAGAGACAATGACAGGCAAATCATGAATGAATTGGTGAGAGTACTTGTAACTTTGATTCAAGAAAACGAAGTATTGTTCCAGGAATAATGCCTCTAACTCCACCCCCATCAATGCTTAGCACTGTAATTCTTTCACCATAGCTAGATGATTGAATTTTCTTGCCAAGAGCTTGCTCTGCCATTTTCTAGTTTTCTGCTGTAGTAGTGATAATGCAGGAATAATTAGCTTCCGACTGATATATATATAGTGTTTGTACAACCTAACACCTTTTCCTACAATGTATGAGAGTTTCAAATTTGAAGAGAATAAAATTCATTGACATGTGCCTCACCTAAAAAGTTTAAGCTTTTAGATTAATTGATTCTTTAACATGATCAACGTCTTTTTTTTTTTTTTTTTACTATAGCATGACCCCAATTATATTTTGGTAAAAAAGGGTTGGCCAGTTGCCATACCCCTATCTTAAATGTCAAGACAAAGACAAAAAGCTAAGTAAGCCAAATTGATCAAACCAAAACTCTGTAGAGTTACACCTTTGTTCACAATCTGCAATAACCTGAAAGAGGATATGCATTTATAGGTTAAAGTGATTAGGTGTAGAGCACTACTGCATAAGTGCATAATGAGGCAATACTAGAAAACTTGCCTTATTTATAGAAAATTCTTGTTTGAAAGCAGGGTCTTGTTTTTAGCTTCATTGAAAGTAATCATGAGAGAGACAACACGAACAATTCCTATTACTGCACTTTTAGTTTTCAACACGCCTCTGCCGCATTATCAATGAAACCAACTGGTATTAATGAGTTTTGTTATTCCATGAAATTGGCCAGGTTCCTGTAACCTCAAAGTTGTGTCAAGATTTGATTCGGTATAAAATTTGAAATGAACTAGGCTTATCTTGTATTTTTTTATTTTTAAGCATAGCTCAACCTGAACTTAAAAAAATAATGATACAAATCAAATTAAATACGATCCACGAATCATTTATAATATATAAAATTATTCTAATGGATCCAACATGATAAATCCAATTGTCATACCCATTTACCAGACTAGCTTCTTAATTCCTAACGTTAAATTTGGATTATTTTGTCCAAATCATACCACCTCATTCCCTTTGTTTTGACAACCCCAATTAGCATGCCATTTACTTGCACGGTATAAATATTGGAAGAGCAAGAGATGGGAGACAACCAAATACAAACTGGCCTATGACTTTTTCTCAAAGCCCTCTATGATTGCAGTAGAACTCTCAGCACAAGCTTGAAGGAATTACTTAAGCTCAATCTGTCTTATTCTCAATAAAAGAAAATCCATTTCCCCTAGCCTTTTCTTTCCAAGTTAACATTCTAATCTAAAAAGAATTTTTCTGATTGTAAACGTTTTCAAGAATTATTCAATCAATCCATTAGTTCAATCCAATTGTACCCAAAGAACCACGTGTAACCTCCTAATCATATCCTTATGCCCCGGGTATTACATACGCATTACCCATTTTCCACGAAAACAGAGTCAAAAAGCATATGAAAGTTGATAATGAAAGGTTCATTCTCTCTCATATTCCCCGGGTAGTACTTCCTCTGTTTCTACAACTTGTGATAGCAGGCAAACCTAATAGGAATTACGGATGCTCTAGTTTATAGATGACCCAATTTTAGGAAATCTATTCTAATGGCTTTATTTAAAGTTTAAACAGGAAAAAGAAAGTGATAAGAAGTTTGTATTTTAAGATTAAGGAGAAATTAGTGAGATACAAGCAATTCTCACATCCGTACTTGGGATATTACAGACAGGTAAACATGGAATATTAAAACACCACAAAAGTTGAAGCGGGTTTGAAAAGGCAGTTGGATGGAGTATAATTATCCTATTCTGTTTATAAAGAAATCTGATTTTCTGAAGCAAAGACCTTAAATAGAATCAGTTACTAAGTCACATGTTTGTCAAACAAAAAGGCCCACACTGACAAAGAAGGGTTTAGAAAATGAAAAAGTCCCTATCCAGAGGGTCAGACATTTATTTTGTGAGGAGAATTCAAATTTTATATAAACGCATTTTATTATAATAATAATAATATATAATATATATATATATAATATAATTAAATTTATAATTTATGAAACAATAATAAAAATTTGACTTATTAGTTTTTTAGTTTTTATTTTAAAATATAATCTATAAATTTAGTTGTCAAAAAATAAAAATATTGTTTGATTTTATTTTTAAAAAATTACGATATTAAAACAATAAAAAATATGAAAAAATAATTCTATTACAATATTAATATTTTTACAACAATTTGCAAAAACCATAACCAGTCCTTGAAATTTCCTCCCTTGCCCCTGGCAATGGTAATGGATTCAGAATAGTGAGGGCAAAAATACATGGACGCAAAGGTGGAATGTGCAGTGTGCTAATGCAAAGCATTGCATTCCATGGTTAAACCAAGACAATTTGGTGTTTTTAAGCATATATCTCATGCTTAAACCTCGTTTATTTGTAATTAAGATCTGTAATCTATTCACAGCTGCAAAGCATACTAGTTACTTACATTGCCGTTGCTGCAGTTTGTGTACCTCTGCTAATTTACTGCACAATTCCTTGATGTTCCTCACTCATGCAGATCAAGATCCCAACTTAACAAGAATGAGAAATCGAAACACGATAAGAAATAACAAACAGTTTTTTCACCTATTAAAACAAATATTTGGACAGTCCCAAAAGTTTGGGATCCCAAAGGAAAAGGAAGATATCAGAACAATGACCTATAATAGAAACAATACAAGTGATACAACCCAATGGAGTATATGAACTGAAACTATATGGGTGTAAGGAAATACTAAGAATGAGATTTTCCATCATATCTCAAAAATGTCTAAAAAAATATACGTTCCACAAATGGGGATTCTGCAAGTATTCACTGATGCACCTTTCGTCAACACTGGGTCAGAATCTCAGGTCCATCCTGCGTTATTAAGATGGTGTGTTCAAACTGTGCTGATAGGCTTCCATCTTCTGTTACAACCGTCCAATTGTCATTCCACATCACAGGATTAAAGCTGCCTATTGTAAGCATTGGTTCTGCAGATATATATCATGTATAGAAAAAGAAAATCAATATCCAAGAACACAAACCTGGGTTAAGTATACACATTAAAAAGTTACTAATGAATCAATAATTAGACAGGACGACAGGACCGACAGGCAAGGTAGCTGCTCATGTGCATGATCCTCGAAGTTTTCAGTTTTCGGGTATTCACACAGAATAATATGGACCTCCCTCCAATCTTCAAATATTACCGAAGTAACCACATTTTATAACTGAAATTATTCAGTTATGTTACAGAAATTTAGTGAAATATTAAATAATAAATGGGAGGTCCTTGTAATTTAGCTAAAATAGTAAATTTCAAGAAATGTTGATCTAATTTATTCCACTATTAGTCTATTATTATATAGCTTTTGACTGAAAAACTAATATCTAGCAAAATAAAAAATGTAGTCTTAACCTGATATCAATGTCCACCTGAACACAAGCCCTTTATAGAGCTTTTGTAGATGTTAAATAATCAAATCAAATTTACTTAATCAACCTTGAATCCAGACAAATATATGCACACACTCCAATTTGGCAAGCCCTCAAATTATAAAAACAAGAACTTGTGAAAAGATCACAACAAAAATAATCATGAAAAAAAAATTATATTCTGAAGTAAGTGAATGCATTACCAATGGTGAATGTCTGATTCAGCACCATGCGTCCACCATCATTGTTTCCTGAGGAGAAAAACAATGTCATTTGCACATCATTGGTTGAACTTTTCACAGAAAACCATGTAAACAGTAGATAGTCAGAGAGAGAAAATCTTCTTTTCTTTGGGGGGATCTTGTAGACTAAATAAAACTAAAATCTCTAAACAAATTTGACAATCCATTGATTTGATGATAGAATCTCCAATATCTTCCATTCCAGAAAAGCAGTGGTTTAAAATTCAACATAATCTAGAACACTTCTCACACAAAACAGAGCTATAAATTTGTTAGGCCATCTGGGTAGGTTTTCACCTGATCTTCAACAATCAACATGCTACCAAATTTTGTTGTAAACATTTTACTACCAAGACTTCAGTATATTATGTTTAACAAACAATTCATATGATTCATTCAAATTTAGTGAAAAACAAACATTTTTTGGCCCATCGAGTAAAACCAATTGCAGCATTTAAACATTAGTAAATTGATAAATGATCAGCATAACGCTTAGGACTATTACTGTGGTGTAATATAACTGGATCAGCATGAAAAACACGTCCAACCCCATGGCCAACAAATTGTCGAACAACCCCATAACGATATTTATCTGCATGATCTCTTGTATCAAAGAGAAAACACAAATTAAGTCAGTACAAATCAATGCTAAACATGAATATAGTCACAAGCTACATATGTTAATGATGTCTTCAATAGTGGTACCAAGTGGATAACAAAAAAGTGTGTTGATTCCTAGACACTGCAAATAATATATATGAACAAAATAATCCTATTTAAGCTTAATAAACAGAGCATGGTTGACAAAACCTTCGAAAACAAAGCTTAGGGACTATATAGAAATTGGGTGGATGGGGTACAGGAAAGCTTCACTTATCTTGTTTTCCAAACCAACTATTTCCAGAGACTCTGCAGTGAAAGGGGCATATGGAACAACAGAGATAAGATCAAGGAACATGGATGATTCCTTACTGGATTGTTTTGCCAATTTTCTTGTACTCCACTCCTGGTGCACATATAGATATTGCTTTGTGCAGACATTCTTTAGTTACCTACACATCATATAAACGAGCTATGCAGTGAACATAATCAAAATCAAACTTGTTCTCTTAATGCTTCGAGTTGAAAATTTTTAAACTCGTGTGATTATTATAAACTAATGCATACCCACGTATGTACAATATACATAACTCAAAATTCAGCAATATAGTACATTATATCCTATTAAGATCTTCAGGATATCATGTATGAATAAAATAGCACCAACCAAAAATAATCTTAAGTATAAATAAATTGTTCTTCTCAGCAACCAATATTCTCCAGTGAGTACCCTATATTGAAAACTTTTATCCAGGGGGGTAGACAAGACAGTTTTACGTGTCAATAACTGTATTCTTGCTCTAATAATCATAAAATGCCTTCTATAACAACAACAAGGAGAGAGGAGGAGGAGGAGGAGGAGGAGGATATGAGATCTGGTACCTTCCTTTTTCTTTTTCTTTTTGAGAATTCATTATTGTACTTGCCAAGTAGAAAAGTGTACATGACATGATGGCATTTTTTTTAATATGTTAGATCCTCAACCAACCTTAATCATCAAGACGAGAGTAGATTGCAAAAATGTATATCTAGTTATCATATGCATCACCAAATCTCTTATAACCACAATGCCGCATATTAGGAAAAACTACACTTCTTCCTGTTAATTATCAAAAGGAGATTTTTCCTATAGTTTCCTTCATTGCTTCCAACTGAAGCTACTTTTCTCAGTGTTGAACAAAAGCTAACCAGTTGAACTTTATATTACTTTTCATTTTGGCCAAATTTCAACTTTATTGGTAAATATCAGTGTTTGCCTATAACAATAATTCCCTTGAATACATAAACCCCTATGTGTTAACAGTCCTAATGATAGACATCCTTTATTTAAGAATAAGTTTCTTACCAAAAATATTCTCCAATGTTAATGAAAAAAGCAAAAAATGAAGAGTGTGCCATTAAGGTCTGAACTTTGAATAGGTACCTGAACTAAGTTTTTGGCCTCATCTTCAGCATCTCCACAAAAGAAAGTAGCTGAAGTATCACCATGATAACCCTGCAGGTTAAAATCATGAAGAGAGTCAAATCACGAAAGCTTTTCATGGAAGACCCACAGAAGACACAATGAACATTACATAATCGGGAAGAACAGGTACCAAAGCACAAGAAAAGATAAGATGATGGGTGTAATAAAATTTTACACATAATATTCTGATATGCCTTATTGTTATGCAAAGAACTGCCATTAAGGCCGTAATAAACTTATAAAAAAAAAAAATAGTTAAAACAGATTAGTCAAAAAGAGAATGGCATGATGTAAACTTTTCAGTTTTAGAAAAGGGCTTACATTTAAATAAACAGTAACATCAATGTTGATTATATCACCATCCTGCAAATAAACCAAGAGTCAGTAATTTTATGAAATTTAGAAAAAGAGGATGAAGGATTTTCAACAGAAAGTACCTCAAGCGCACGAGAATCTGGTATGCCATGGCAAATGCATTCATTTACAGATGTGCACACACTCTTCGGGAAAACCTCCATAACCGAGAGGGGATGGGTAGGCTCCATTATCAATTATCATTTGGTGAACTGCTTGGTCAATTTCATCTGTCGTTATGCCTGGCTGGCAACAGTAGAAACAATTAGAACTAATATAAAGCGAGGAACTATTAATATTACACAAAAGCTAAAAATCACACAACCTAGTTTTCACTTGTGCATTAAATTCATAAATATTTTAGTATGAGCTAGATAACAAACTTGAATCATATACTCCCTTGGTCCTACTTCATTTGTCACTTATTTAATTTACATTTGTCCCAGTCAAAATGTCACTCTTTGAAAAGTCAAGCACAAAAGTTGTCAGCTTTCTCACATTACCCTCTAATTCAAATTTTAGCTTTATCAAATACTTGACATTGATTCCAATAAAAATTGTCTTTATCTGTGGCTAAAAGTGGAATGCTATGATCGAACTTTACATTTCTTAAACTCCATGTAAAGTCATTAAGTGATATATGAAGTGGACAAAGGGAGCACATAATATAAAGCAAGTGAACATAACTGGAATGCAATAAGAAAAAATAATAAACTAGAACAGAACCTTTTAGAATGATGTACTTTCTATATTTCAATTCTTATAAATTAGTATCAGTAACTAAGCAAAAAAGTAAAGTTTTAAAGTGTGATAACCCAAATTTACTGAACACTGCACAGTTATCTTCCCTTGAAGTTAAGCTAGAACATATGACTTTAGATTGGACGAGATATAGTTTATTATCTGCTTCGGGAGGAATAACAAGCTAAAAGGATGAAGAACGTCACCTTGACTAAAGTCCCAGCATATTGAAGAACCTGAGCTGCAAGCCTTCCAGAAGCTCTCATGCACTCTATTCCCTGCTCATCATGCACTTCAGGCCCACTCACAAGTCCAGGTGGTGTCTTAGATTTGACATAAGGAGGTTTTGATATATGATCTGGAACTGGTCTACGTGGAGAAATTTTTCCAGGCCTCAGACGTTTATGTGTGCTGTTTGGTGAATTTCTGCCAGTTTCATGAGATAGCCATCATACATGAGTCCACAGAAAGGTGTGAAAAGTGCACGTGGATGTATGATATGAGGCCAAAAAGGGTTATGCCAGCTTAACTACATGTCTGAACAAGAACCTCATCTACTAGCAGCAATGATGACTTCAACAATTAAGTATTATACTAAATGGCCATTGGTTGCATATCTCATCTCACAGGCTAAAATTCCCTTCACATATACTGCAGACTTGCTTTGCTTCTCCATGTATAATGCAGTTCTTGCAATATCAACATGTTATACTACAAAGTAACTGAATTTCCAACTATGCCAGGTTCCATACAACGGGAGTCAATACCCCGTGTAAAAAGATAGGCGCGTTTGCATATTTACAGAGAATCAACATTGAGAATAGCTTTCGTGTCATTACTGTCTTCAGTGTAGGTTCTGATTAATCAGTTTAGCAGTTGACGGCCTTTTAAATTCCTTCTTCCATTTTCCAATCGGAAAATTATAGCAGAAATTCGAGCTTCCATGGTTCCACCTATCCGGTAAGCCTAAAGTTTAACTGATATTGCAAGAGTTACATAACCTAAGTTTCTGCTAGATAGTACAAGAAAAAGAAAAGGACAAAAAGTGTTCATTCCTTAAATGCAGAGAATTGTGTCTAAATGTTTTAGTATTTTGTGATGCCTGGGTGAGAATATTAAACACTACATATTGAAATCCTAAATCCTAACTCAATTTATAAAGCATGGTCTATTGCTACTAAGAAAATGTTTTAGAACTTATTTTCTCGAACTTTGCCTTTAAAAATAAAAAGAGGGAGAATGTGTATATTTCATGTAGTTTTGAAATATGGGTACGTTTATGTACAGTGTAATGCAAGGCATACCTTCTATTGAATAACAGGTCCGTCAAACCAGAAAGTGACCTGGACAACTGCATTGACACATGCTTGCTTCCTGCGCGTGAAAAGTTAAAACAGTCCAAGAGAGAAAAGGGATTACTTTTTTTCTTAAGGCTAACATCTGATCCAGAAATTCATAAAACAAATTCAGCAATCATGTAAGGTTTTTTACTGCATAAATATTGATACAGTATTATAATTTATAAGTGTTCCAAACAAGCTACATATGGTGCTGCAAGTCGTAGAAGCAGAAACAAGATAAAAGAGGGAAATAACCAACCTATTCCAATTTTATAGTCCATTCTTTAAAAATTGGAAGGCTCACAAAAATGTTGTAAAAGTTCTAGAGATTCTGACACAACATTTAGGTTCATATCTTTTGTGATCAAACAGCTCAAAATTATACTCAAACCCATGGTAACTAGTCCACAACCACAACACATCTACCAGGTCCATAAAACCTAATTGAAGCTGTTCATAGTCACAACTACAACCCAATTTTGTGAACGCAGAGAAAATGAAGGAAATAAAAAACAACAAAATGTAGCATTTCCACATGAAAATCAATTCCAACATATGAAAATGGATTTGATTGGCCAGTACTATTCGTCTCAGTATCCAGGCAAACCAGAATGTTTCTAACACATTGCGCAATCTAGTATTGTTCATATGAAATCCAAAGACCTAGTTCGTAAAAGTACCATCTTCAAAGATTAATAATGACTCTACCAAACAAAGACCCAAGCACCAAGTCAGACCAGGAAAACAGTTGCTAAACTGAAACAGAAACCAAAAAGAACACAAGGAAGAAGATAACCATAAATAACTGAAACCAGGAAAGCAAAGAACCTGGGCTGTAACGGAAAAGCTTATGAAGAGGTTCCGTTGAGTGTACGAGGCGACCACCCACAAAAGAAGACAGGATTCTCGGTTGCAGAGACAAAGCACCCGCCATTTTTCTCACACTACTGTACACCTGCGGCCTCCCTCCGTGTTATCCGTTGATTATTCCTCCGGGCAATAGATTTCCTCCTTGTTGTAATTACCAATTAGCCCCTCCTTTCTTCTTCTTCTCTTCCTTAGTTAGTAAATAATCTTCGCCACCCAACCCAGAGACCCAGCAGGTGTGGACAACTCATCAAGGCCCATATAGGAGACTCAGAGAGACAGGCCCAAGAGGCTCATAATCTAATGCATACCAGTAAAAGAAAAAATTAAAAAAATCAACAAAATCTCAGCGATTTATTGTTAGTGAACATTCCATATTCTAACTTTTTCGTTTATAATCAAATTGTACAGTCCTTCCATTTTCCTATCGAGTTCTTTTCTTGTATCAATAAAAGAAAGTTCTATTGTTCAAATAAAAATAAAACTCTTAGAGACTGTACAAGGAATCAGAAAGATTAATGATTTTAGTGGACACATTGCCATTTTCTGTTGTTGCTAAAATAACATTTAATTTCCATTTGGATTATTAGGCCAGTCCCCACAAAAATGCGGTCAAGCCCATGCCACGACGACCCGTCGTTTTCCTAATTCCTTCGTGGCGGACAAATTTTGGAATCCGATGCTGCGTTGATATATTGGGTCAGTCTTACTGACACTCTTTGCTGGCCCATTTTGTAGGGCCTTTTAGGCCCACTATTAACTTTAAGCTTAAAGTAGCTTATCAATAAAATATTGGCTGCTTTTTCATTTTCTTTTTTCTTTTTATTTTCCTCCCGTTAGTCAACTCTCTATCTATTTTAACGGCGACGACGTATGTCCACACAACGTGTTGGAAATTGGAAGGTGAGGGCGTACAATTATCCACGTCCCTACGCAACGGTTTCAGTCTTGTTTGACGGGGACAGACCATTAAGAACCACGTTAAAATGTCCATATGAACATGGACGAGGGCCACGCTAAGACAGGCTTTCGATTTTATTTCTTTTAATATATTAATCAGATAATATACCAATTAGTTTACATATATTTTTATTAATTTATCAGTCATTCCCAACCAACGTCGTCAACAACGTCAAAACTAAAATATTATAAAAATAAAAATTCAAGCCCACGCATAAAATTGATTGCTACCTCAACTCAGACCTTACAATTTACAGACAGAGAGGTAAAGTGAGGTACGTGGATTTACTTAGGTGCATTGGATTGTGTATCCTCTATCGATCCTCTGTATATATAGAAATAGAACCTTCTTTAGTGTCACTAGCTAGCAGGGTTGGATCAGAGATTGTCAGACCCACTTCACCTGGGCTCTCAATTTAAATTAAGTAGGGGTACTCGAAAATTGAAATGGCCCAATGGAACTGAAAAATTAGATGATAAATAAACTTTTTCTGTATTTCATGTGTTCGTGATATTTTTATGATGGCTTGGGAATTTGTATAGAAAGCAGCTGGTAGGTGAAATATGGCCATATGGGTTGTATATGTACAAAGGTGTATCCCTACCACAGTACTTGGCTCCAAATGGGCCACAACAATGAAATGCGATAGCTTAAACCCTTTTGCAAAAGGGGCATATGGTCCAAAGGTGTTTTACATACATAATACTGACCTTTTTCTCGTTTTCTATCTTCTGTCTCAATCCAATTTCATACACTGAGCTATTCGACGACTTCTCTTTCTTTTTCTTTTTCTTTCTCTTTCTGTGTTTTAATCCTGGACCACTTGATGAAAATCCCTTTTGGCTGTGGCATATTATATATATATATACTGCTTGCATGTGCTATGAAAACTGCTGCGTTGCATGCATCTAACTTCTTAAAGTCCTATAGTTTTATTAAGCTTCCAAAAGAGCAATAATTGTTTCTATGTATGTTTTTTGCAAAACTTTTCACTTACTAACCTGGATAAGTAATTGAAACTGAGAAAACAAAAATGATTCCAACCCTACCTATAATATATAAGCTAGGTCGTCTTACTCTTCATTGTTTCTTTTTCTTTTTGAGGAAAATGGCATCCATTCTTAAATTAATTAGTATGCACCTAGATGAATTTGTTGAAAAATTCTTACATGGATTGAGTTTGTATAATAGGCCATTTATACTTAATTACAAGGGTGATTTTCATGTTTAAAATAAAAATAATTATACGGTCTTAATTTCATCACATATGAGTGAGATTCATTAAAAAAAAGGACGATAAGTGATTTTTATTTTGAGCATGAGAATAATCTTACTCTACTTAAAATGATATTTTGGATCTCACATATAGACCTATCTTAAGAGAATGATCTAACTGTCTAACTACAATATACGAAATGATAGTATCTACGTCCAAACCCCTAGCCTTAGATTCAACTATAACCCATGCATGTTGACGAAGGAAAAAATTGACCATTTTGTGTAAAATAAGCTCTCCCTCCTAATTCATGAAAAGGAAAAGATGATAGAACCATTGTTGTCTCATGGTCTCTCGTATAATTCCTCTTTTCTTTCTAATAATGCAATTTTCATTATTTTTATCTGAATTGTGATTACAAAAGACTCTACTTTCATCAAGTTAAGATTATGTTAATCATGTGTGATGTATATGGACTTTCCAAAAAACCAAGATTCCGAATGACTTTAAAATCAAATAAAGAAAAGGCAAAAAGCGTAAGCCGCAAAAGTCACTCACTTTAAAAAAAAAAAAAAAAAAAAAAGTAAGAAAGAAAAAATGGAGAAGGCCAGGTTAGAAGAAAAATATGTACACCTTGAGATTCTTCATGTTGCTTTCTTCCCTTACTTTCCCTTTTCATCTTTCTCTGGCTCTGGCTTTTTTCTCTTTTAGCTTGTCGTGTAAATACAACTTTCCACTGTTTAATTATTAAAGTTCATTTAGAAACTTTTGGACCTAACCATGCATGGTATAATGCCAAAGGTCATTTAGAAATTACAACCATATGTTTCTACTAATTAAATATTATAATATTTTCAACTTCTCTTTGTTGATTTGGATCCATCACCATTTTTTAGTTTTGACCTAAAATTCTAGCCATAGATATTTTATAGTAAATCATTTATTATTTTATAATATTTATGTGAGAATATGTATAATAAATGACAAAATTTTAAAAAACTTAATGTTTGTACATACAGCACTTGAAATAGCTTAGTAATATAATGATTATAGTGAAAATCGATATTTAACACAATAAATGATTTATTATTTAACTATTTAGACTTAAATACATATAATTTTATGCAAAGATTTCAAAGTAAATATGTTAGTAAATTATTCTATCGATTATTGTGAGAATCAATATTAAATATAAATAAATTTTAAAAAATTAATATTTATAGATATTTTCCTATGAGTTTATTATTATTATGACAATAATTGTGAGAATCAACTTTTAGCACAAAAAATGGCTAACTTTGACAATTTATATATTATATCCATTTCACTGCATTTAATTTATTTTTAAATATTCCAAATAAACTTCTAAGACCAATGCGTAAGCAGCAAACTGCTTATAGCCAAAGTTACTTGTTTACTTTATCACAATCATAGAACACGGAATTAATGGTAATGAGTACTTGCAACGATCAACTTAGCTACTTATTATCAAAGGAATCTGTCGGGCCGGGGTGGGCTTTAGGCTTTAATCATTTGATCACCTTTTGTGATTATAGGTTGTAACATGTTTCAGCTAAAGTGCACTAAAAGCACTTCTGAGGGGGAAAAAAAAAAAAAAAAAAAAAAAGTGAACTAAAATCACTTTTTTTAAAATATTAAAGTTAAATCTTAGCCATATATATAATGGGGGGAATCTTTTTTTTTTTTTTTTTTTCTAGTTTTCTGTGCCACCCTGAACTTAAGTTTCCATCTGCCCTTGTTATGTTCACTTCTAAAGTAAATTACTCGAAGGGGTTACGTGGAATTTAATTTGTAATTTTTTTTTGTGTGTTATGTTTAGATACATTCAATTGAAATTGTAAAATCAATTTCAATTTTATTAAAATTATAATATACAAATTTGGATTCTACACTAACTTCGTGCATTTTCTTCTTCATTTTCAAACATATTCTCGCAGCATTAATATTTTCAGACTCCTATTCAAATCTCTTTTTACCTTCTACTTAAAGAAAATGATTAGATCAATCTTAGTCGCAGCATTAATATTTTCAGACTCCTATTCAAATCTCTTTTTACCTTCTACTTAAAGAAAATGATTAGACCAATCTTAGTTAAAGGAGGGGTTTCACAGGTGAGAGTGGTTGTCAAAAACTCAAAAGACTTCAACTACAATATATAAGTTTAAATCACATACAAAATTATAACAAGTCGAAATTGTGTTTCAAGTATTTGGTAATGATTATCGTCGTCTCTAACGACTTCTAATAGTGGTCGTCTTCGACTGTTTCATGTGATGATTTCCATAATCGTCAATGACTTTCGATAGTGATTCTCGTCTTAACTAGCTACTTTTGATGGTGGTTGTAGTCTTCTTCACAGGTTTCAACGATGGTTATCATCGTTTTCGCTGGTTCGAAGATGGTTGCCGTTGTCTCATGTCTCGATGGTGGTTGTCATTGTCATTTCAACAAGTTTTGGTGGTAATCGATATCATATTAGACAGGTTGACGCTGGTCAATGGTGACGGCAGTTAGTTACCAATGAGTAAGGACAGAAGATGCATGACAAATCGTAAATTGAACAAAAATTGTAAATTATAGAGTCGACCTATAGGAATTGGAAATTGAGTTTAAAATTTGAATTTTAGAGTGTGCGCCAAACAAAATATTTAGAATTAAACATTAATTTTCAGTTCTAATTTTAACTCACTGTATTCAAACAAAACTTTATGTCATTCTAAATATGTAAGTAATTCAATTTTCATTAGGAATGAGTGATTTATGAAGGGAAAAAAAATTCTCTTATTTTAGTTCATAGATTCAACTATTCTTTCTCAAATTAACTGTCCTACTATACCATTGATTTAAACTTTAAAAGGGGTCATGATTTTGGGTCGCTTGTCATTTGAACCAAAACGTACAAACATGGACTAAAGTTGCAATATTAACTAGATTCCTTGGTTACATAATTACTAATTAACGTGATTGATTCCCCAATCCTTAGTTTTTTTTTTTTTTGGGTGTAAGATTTCTTCCTATTTAGTGTACTTAATTAATTGAAAATCCCTGTGTACAATGGAATGGAAGGGTGGATTTGTCTTCTCTTTTTTCTTTTTCTTTTTTTTGCCAAACTGTGGTGGATTTGTCATCGAGTTTTAAAATAGAAAAATAATAAATTTTAAGAAAGTGGGCGTTAGGGATTTTAATTCAAATTGATTGAAATAGATGAAAGTTTATGAAAGATATAGTTTATTTCTCAACTTAGAGAAGTTGGTAAATATGAGAAGGGGATTACATATAAGCTAGCTATAGCCTAGATATGAATGTCAATATGCTTCATAAGATCAGATCGTGTTACTAGCCACCCAATCTTCTGATGTACCAGAAAAATAAAAATATTCAGATTGTGTTGGATATCCATTACAGTATAATTTTTTTTTATATATTTAAATAATTTTATGAATCATGTATAATTTGAATCGGATCGTGCACGATCGGTTAGGATTGAAGCAGATTGAGTTTGGATTGATTTATCAATAAATATAAGCAAAAAAATAAACAAATTATAAGGTATTAATTCATAATGGATCAAGTTCATATTAGATAATTCTCCTATCAAGTTTTAATAAATTCAAATAGAATCAACTTCATTCATATCAGATTGGATTTTGACCTAAAACTGGCTCATGGTGATGCCACAAAAACCCTAGCTCAAGGCTCATTACGCTATCTGATATAATATTAGTCAGAAATATATATAGCTAAGATAAAAAAGAGGAAGGGTAAAGATTAAAGAAAATGTAAACTGTTATTGAAGCTCTGTGCATTTTGAACTGATATCAAACATTTTGAGTGTAGTCATGAATGCATGGCAATGCAGGGATGTAAGTACGTAGGCAATTCGAGGACGGATCATCACAATTGAAAAGCAACCATAATTTTTAATTCTATTATATTATTGCAGTGGTCCATGTATATCTAACACAATTGAATCCACCTACAATTTTTTTTTTTAATCTTTTTATTTTATTCAACTGTCAAATATGTCTGAATTATTTTATGCGTAATTTGACTAATTATCTACTTTATATGATTAAAAGAGAGTCATTTACTTATAAAATAAAAAATTTATAGACACTTTATTTTTCAAGGTCTCTCAAAGAATTCAAGCCAAAAAAAATTAAAATTAAAATAGTACACATTTTAAACTAATATAAGCCAATTTCTTAAAATTTTGACCTACAAATTATGTTATGTATGAGATAAAATGAGTATCACGATTGAAATTTGATCCATTTAATTTCTATACTACAAAATTGTTAAGCCATCACGGCCTCTAAATTTAATGATCATATATTCAACATACCATTTATTCAACTAACATCAATTAAAATATATAGTTCAATTCATAGTGGAGAATGTAATCTTAAGTTATCCATCGAGCCTAAAATCTACAATATAAGAATTAAAATTTATCAGTTTGTTTAACTAATTATTATGATATTTAATTTTTTATGGAAAAAATAGAAATTAGAATCATACAGAAATATAGATAAACACAAATATTTCACTTATGCTAATTTTAGGTCGAACAGAATTCCAAGTTTCCAATACAACAATATAAACTGATTGTTTTATTCTTTTTGAAAATAAAGTTAATATCTACCAATCACGTTGCTTGGGTTTTAATCTCCGTACGGTCGGATCATCATCTACTTAACGATTTCATCTCTAATATTCAAAAAAAAAAAGAAAAAAAAGGCCAATCAACTGCAACGTGCTATTCTCTATGTGACATACCGATATCTATAACGGAGCCGTCAATTTCCCGTTTCAAGATTCCCTGTCAATGTTGTAGAGCAGGACCACCACCACCATTACGAAAAAGATAAAAGCTAATCCGAAATGTGGAGATGTTTTCGTCGTAATCATAATCCCTCTCTTCGTCTCGTTACGCGCGCACAAACTTACACGCACACTCTCTCTCGATCTCTGCAAAACTAACAAACTTAGAAAAAAGCAGAAGTTCAATTGAATTACAGAGAGATGGTGAGAAAAAGTAGGCGAAAGATGGTGAGAAAGTGTAGGCGAATCGCAGACATTGCAGTTATGGAGGTTGCTCCGGTGGGCGTGAGGACCCGAGCTCGGACATCTTTAGCCATGGAGTCCGCAAGCTCAGCTCACACAAAGGCGAAGAGAAGGAGGATCAAAAAAGGAGAATTACTCAAATTCACTTCGTCTTCCTATGTTAATGTAAGGAGTCGGAAACGTTTCGTTATTAGACCGGAGAGTAAAGTTATGCCAGTGGCTAAGAGAGAAGAACGGTGCTCCAGCCCTACGTCCGATCAGCTTCAAGCGTCTTGTTGCTCCAGCAATAACTCCAGCGAGCTTGACGAACACAAAATCAAATTCGTAGATCTGGAGGTAAAATATTTTTTTCTCTGTGAACTTTGAATTTGTAGCGCGCTTTAATTGCTTGTCTTTCTCTTTCATTCATTTTCCCTAAATTTAAATTTCGTATTTAATTTCTTTTGCAGGTTGAAACATCGACGAGTAGTTGCAGGAGAGGAAGGTTATTATAATGAATTTTTGTTTTTAAATTTCTTGCAAATCAATTCTTCTGGACTCTCAGAATTCAAATTCAAAAAACCTGAACGTCTGTTCTTAAATTAATTGATGCGTTTGCAATTCTACCTCTTTCATCTCTCACTCCTATACGTTGCATAAGAACATCTACTTAATCATTTAAACTATCGTGTACGTTTTGTCACGCAGTAGAGAAATGACTCCTTCCAGCGAGCTTCGAACAGAAATATCAGACGTGAAGAATTCTACGGAGAAGCCGGCTGATTCCCATTCTCGCCGTAGATCAACGGCGGAGAAGATGCCAACGGAGTTGGAGCTCGATGATTTTTTCGCAGCTGCGGAGAAAGACATTCAGAAACAGTTCACAGAGAAGTAAGTAATGTAAATCTTGTATAATTCACACTTGTTTCTCGCCTTAAAAACTCATTCGTATTCAGAATTTCAGAATTCTAACTATATATAATATACTGCTTCTAACAAGAGAAATTTAAAATAGTCAATTGTTTCATACATTTTCCTACCAAATTCCCAGCAACCAAACGGAGGTTAACATTGTAGTCTACTCCTTTAAAAATCCTTGACAGGTATAATTACGATATCGTGAAGGATGTGGCCATTAGAAGGACGTTACGAATGGGTTAGACTAAAGCCATGAAACCAAAAGATACCACTTCCTGATGTAATTCGTAACTAGCTAGTTCAGTTTTACCTGTTTAGGTAATTGTAATTCTAGCTTTTAATTTTCTATTAATTAGGCCGTTTTTTCTTCTTCTCCTTCTTCCTAATTTGATGTACAGGTTTATTGATCCTTAATTAAAATGACCAGCAAGAGGTCTGTTTGTTCTTCTTAAGGTTCATACTAAGATTCTTGTGCAAAATTTGTTGAAGAACAAACGGTTGAAATTATTTACAAAAGTTTGTTTTTAGCTAGCAAGTCTCATTTTCTTAAGCCCCTAAAATTCGCGTCTGTTTCTATGCTATAACTCTGCAGGTTTTTCTATTCCCCACCTGCAAGGTACGGGAACAGTCAATGATTTTAATCTCTCTATTTTTTACTGAATTTTCCTTCAATAGTATTTATTTTTTTCCCTTTTGTCGTTTCCCATTTAACTGTAAAAAATTTCCTGACTTTCCTTTTGCCTTATTTGGATGTTTGTTGGGAGTATCTTGAGTGTTAGTTTTGAATAAGATGGAGATTGTGAAAACGCAGGGAAGGTGATGGTTGTTTAATTGTAGAGCGTGGCAGAGGCAAGTACAAGTTACCAACACGTGTTTCAGGGTCGAAATGCTAATCTTATCCTCCTCTGTCATAGTGTCATCCATTTTTATATTTTTTTGCCATGACTACTCTCTCATCCTTTCCAAGTCCTAAGGTGATAGTAAACTGGAAATTGCACTACTAGTAATTACTTTTACTTGACAGAGGCCTCAGTGGAGTAGTGTGCTCTGTCATCTAACCATATTGATTGGGACATGGGGGAAACAAGATAAAGGCCGTTCCCTGCAATTTCCTAATTTGTCCGTCATTTCGTCATATATATAATTTCAAAGTTTTAGTATTGCTTCTGGTTTGGTGTAGGAAGTAGAATTAGGATGAAATTATTAATTACTTACTGGGTTGAGCACATGATCTGATCTAAGAATTCCCTGCGCCTGAATTTGATGATGTTGTTTTGTGTGAGCAAATGGTGCTTTTCCGTTACGTTATAATCATTGCGAAAAAGTGGTTATGATTATGATTCTCAGCGATCTGTTGCCAGGGATTAAAAATATCGAAGATTCTAAAATTCTCTTTCTATGTTATCAGCTATTCAGCTTCTTGTTTTTTTACCTGAAATTCAATAGTAGTTATGAATTAGTAATACCCAAATAGGCAAAAAACAATTAGTAGGGCGTCTCTTGTTATGGTCTCATTCTTCTTGTAATTTGTAAACTGATTACAACAAAAATATTATTGGCTAGGACAGTTAACAAAAGTTTCTACTATATATAATAACGAAAAATAACATGATATTGTCCAAAACCATAGCGAAATATGTAACACTTTTCTTTAGATGATAGACAACCCCAACCTTGGGCCCAGCTCAATGGAAAGTAGAAGACCGCTTCGCCTTAATATAAACGAGCTTGAGCTTAGATGGTCCGCCCCAAATGGGCCGCCAACCCACTTAACGATATCATAGAAATCAGAGTGGCTGTTTCTCAAAATATCATAGAAATCTAATTTAGAAAAATAAAACAATTATGTATTTTTTATCGATGACAGAGCATGGTCATGGCATGTCTTACAAATCCAGGAAAATGAACCTCCTATTCTTGAACAAGAGCGAACCATGAGTATGGACCTCTATAGCTATTCATGCAACTAAACAAACCATGAGTATGAGCCTAAATTAATAGCTATTCATACAGCTATTAACACCATTATGGAATTGACAAACTGAAATCATTTACAAGAGTAGTGACAAAACGATGTTAACTTGTCCTATACATCCTCATCCGAGGGTGATCTTGTGGAAATGGATTTTCCTGACCCCTCATTGTCAACAGCATGTGCAAGTAAAGCCTTCACGACTTTGTGAAATCTCCTCCTGTAGGTAGGGAGCTTTGATACACTTCTCACCATTCCAATCATCCTACCAATGCATTCATATTTTTAAACATGATAGAAAGATAAGCAAAAAAATACTCATTTAAGATTAAATTCCACAAACACCCCCACCCATATGTTTATGTTTGAAGCATGTAGTTCAAAAATTGTATGTGCAGGAAAAATGAGCTTTCTCTAATTCCACAAGATTCAAGAACTCAGATGCGAATCATACCCTCTACTAATGCCCTGAATCTGAGCAGCTCTGAGAGCATCCTGAGGTACTGTGCAACCATTTTCCCAAGCCTCAATGCGTTCTGTATTGCTTCCGAAGAGAACTACTTTCTCCAAGAACTTCACCTCGCCCTCTCCCAATTTTATGACCTTAATTTGTTCCTTTAGGACCATTACAGGGGTGAAGAACCAATCCAACAGTTTGTCCTTTGGCCTATTCAAGTAGGTTATTTCAATATTATCAAGCAGCACAAAGCCTCCCGAGTTGCTTTTGATGGAGTGCAGAATAGTTTGCAGAAGTGAATAACAAGGCAAGCCAACACTGATGATGGAAACTGCATTACTGTTCTTTCCTTTCGACCATTCATAAAGGTCAGAAGTTGTTAACACATCAGCATCCAACAACTCCTTACCTCTTGTTTCAACAGACCTCATCAACGTTCCCCAAATCTGTCACATGTTCAGTAAACGAGTCTCTTTAATTTAGCTAAGAGCACAATCAAGTAGGATTAAACCAAATTAATATAAAATTTTTGAATGATGTCCTCAAGTTTCTAATAAAATATCATAAACAATTTGATGGAGAACAAAGAAAATTGTAGCTGATGTTCAACGTTCAAGCAGAAACTCTTGGGCAAAAAAATTGCTTGACATTTCTTATGTCTCTCATAACTTCCACCGGTACACTACTTATCATTCCAATCATCCGAATCATCAGATCAACGTCCATTGCATATATATTAAAAGCCAAACGCCTACTCTTTAACACGATTCAAAGAGATAATGGAAGTAGAAAAAAAAAATCTGCTGTAATTTGTAAGGTTTAGTTCTACAAAACACAACCAAAGCCAACCAGGAGAGAGGGTAGTTCAAACTGCTAGAGAAAGAAGAGGTTCAAAATGGGTCCAAGACTCTAAGCTAAGTAACCGTATCTGCCTCATAGTATAAGAACATACCTGGACCATTTTCACTTCTTGAATGGCCTCCCTTACTGATCTTGAAGGAGCTAAGCTTGGAACGAGCATTGCAGGTGGCTCCAAGGAAGGAGGATTCATTTTGCCTTCAGCCAAATTATTTCCTCTACTAGAAAACTCAGATGATTGAGAGAACTTTTTCTTTCGATACTGGGGCCTGGCTGCAATCAAATTGATTACCATTGTCAATGAAGTAAATAGCATTAAAATAGAACATGTCGAGGGAAGTAACAGGGAAAATGTTTACTTTGGAAGAATAGTCCCCTCTCGAAGATAAAGCCAATCATTTGTATACTCGTCAAACTCAGCAACCATTGCAATCACATAAGCTACACCTCTACGAAAAGATCTTTCCTTTATCCACAAGAAGGTCAAAAAGTTAGTGCAGTTCAGGTTAAATCGTCAAGCTTAAGATATGAAGAAGTATCTTAATGTAAGAGCAGACCTGACATACTATAACCGATGCATATAATCCGATGAAAAAGCTTGATAAAACAGCCATTAAAATGCTTGCAACAACAACCAGTGGCCACATGAGGATTGTCAAACCAGCAATGGGAATGCAAGCCGTTTCAAGGAATGGACCTTCTCTGCTAATGAGATCATGTATCAGTCGAAACCAGCCCTTGAACAACATGTATGGACTCTTTACTATAGCAATGGCGGTGTAAAGAGGAATCTCGACGAGTAGTCCCATCAATCCAATAAGGATACATCCAGGAACATGAATTAACCTACAAGACAGCTCCCCCAAATATTTTACCTCAAACCAGCAAAAAAACAGGGAATTGAAGAAGTTTTTATTTTCAAAATATTATCGTCAGATTAAGAAATACTTATGAAACTTACAACAATGTGTTATTGACATTGGTAACAGTTTATTCTAGCAACCAAATTCCATGATGCGTGTATTACTTCTTTTCTTTACTGACAATAGGAAAAAAATCTTTATATCACTAATTAGAAGACATATACCTTAGCGTTTGTAGCTCATTCGAACAAGGGGTTTCACGTAACTCCTTCAAGTAAATTGGATATGAATGATAACATAAATCTGCAAAATCTCTAACCACAGTACAGCTTCCTTTGATAGTTCCCCAGGTTCCATCCTAATAACATATAAAACTTAACCAAAATGAACAACAAATTTGAATAGAGATATGCTATATGCTAATAAATCAGACTGAAAAATCAGATGAGAAGATATTGAAACTTCACCACAAGACAGTGCAAGAATTTGTTGGACTCATTGCCATGTCTGAAGGCCTCAAAAGTGGAAACCCAGGGAGTGAAGAATCCATAGCCCACCCCCACAAGAACACTTCCAGCTATGCTTAGACCCAACCACAATCCAAATAAGGCAGGCAAACCAAACACAATCGCAACTTTTAAGGGTATATCAATTTTGCTAATCCTGCAATTGCAAACCATTCGCATATCAGATGAAAATCAGAAAACAGGCAAAAAGTTCCCTAGTCAAATATAACCACTTCAACAAATACAAGAAATTCTGGAAAAGGGAAGCTTTAGAGGTATTTACTTTAGAAGAGTGTAAATCGTCCAGGCAACATGTGCAGGGAACAACCCCAAAATTACCCCAACATTCCCTATTATAAGTATCAGAGCAGCAATAGGACCCACAAGCAAGCCTGCCAAAATTGAATGAAAATTTCGAACCCGTTATCTAAATTAACATGGAAAAAAGAGCCGTAAAGTTGCAGTTAAGATTTGGGGATTGAATTGAATAAGAAAAGTGAGACCTTTTAGAGCACCCAGAAAGAAAGTCGAGATGAACACAAACACCACATAGATAACTTTTATCCAACCTTGCAAAGGGTGAGACAAATCCATAATAAAAGATCATCAAGACTTGAGATGAATAACACAGTGAATTTGACCCAAACAAGAACGAAGCTTTTGAGTGCAAAAAGACACAATTAGAAGCTAATAGACGCCATATAACAGCAAAAGAAGAGGATCACATGTCAGAGAGACAGAGAGAGATGTATGCTGCAAGAAGATGACAATCAATCAGAACATGACCCGAAACCCAACTACAATAAATCGCCAGGATGTTAGGAAACCCGAATGAAGAATTATTCGAATAGGAAAAAGGAAAGAAAATAGTGCATGAGAGAGAGAGAGAGAATATAAAATGTAAAATAAAGCCTCGTTGGTTTCGTTTATTGACCGATCCCTCCATAAGCTCGCCATTTTTTACTCTTTAAATCTGTAAAAGGAAAAAGTACCCCAACTGCCCTCTGTGCCTAGTGTGCAAACCAAACATGTAATTCCATTCAACAACCACCGCAGCCGGCCATGAATGATGTAAATGTACACCCTGGTTGTCAATTCAACACCTGACGGCGGCATATTAATATTGGGCTTGCCCATGTGGACTTCCCCACTCCAAGGTGTAATAAAATTTTAAGATTAAAATTATATTTTTTTATCTATATAATTTACACTAAAATTTATTTTATTATTTATAATTTTAAAAATTAAAATAAAGAATTTTTAGTTTTAAAGTAGAGTCAATATAATTCTAACTTTTTTTTAATTTAAATTAATTTAATAAAAGGTGATGTAGATCAAATTTAAGATATTTGTATTGGCACTATAATTTTAAATTTAATGATTTATAATTTTAATAATTTATTTTATAAAAATTTAAAAGTTAAAAAGTATTTTATTTTAAAATAAATACACATATCACTTTTTATTTAGTAATATAAAATTATATTAATCACATCACTATTTATTAAGTCAATAATAATTAACTTAACAAAAAAATGATGTGAATTATCATATTATTTTAATTTAAAATTATAAAGTCGTTCATTGATCTTTATAATTTATAAGAATTAAATTTTTTTTTTCTTGACAGGTTTACAATACAGTGTTGTTGAAAACTGAAAAGAGATAATTTTGGGTCTAAACCTAATAATAGGAAAACAATAATGATTGACCAAAATAATGGTTGTCATTTGTCAATGATTTCGTCTTGTTAAATCTTTGAATTGCTGGAGGTGTAGGCAAACTCTATAAGAGACAAATTTAAATATGTATTTTAATATGAAAAAAGAAAAAAATAAGTAATATTTTTCTCTTCACATTCTAAATTAATTTATATTCTCAATAACCTTAACTTTTAAGATATTTTTTAAAATAAGTCCTATATTTTAGATTCAAACTTTTTATGTCACTTTTATCCATATTTTTATTTTAGTTTAAAATATTAATTAAGTGAAATACTATTTTTTTTTTAAATTCACATAAGTATAAAATTAGAAAACTAATTCATCATATAATTATTAAGAAAAATTAAAAATTTCTCATTATCTCTTTTCACATATTTTTTAGGAACATTTAAAGAAAACAAAATTTATTTTCAAATTCAACTTGATTTACTATTATTTTTTTTATTTTTTATAAAAGAAACATTTATATATTTAAAGGGAATATTTTAAAAAAAGTATTCTTCTAATAATTATTAAATAATAATTTTTAATTTTTAAAATTAAATAATATATATTTTAAAAATAGTCTATTTAATTAATATTTGAAACTTAAAACTAAAATAAAAATAAAAAATAAGAATAAAAATGACATAAAAAGTTTTAATTTAAAATTTAAGACTTATTAAAAAGAAATTTAAAAAATAAAATTATTGTAAATGTAAATTTATTATTTGACTTATTTAAAATATCTAAGAGAAAAAGTTGGATCTATTATTACTTTTATCTTTTGTAATAAGTTATCAATAACTCATAATAAAAAAAAAAATTCAGTGCCAAAAGTTTCTCATTTCAATTTTAATCCCCAAAAAAGACACTTTATCTATTATAGAAAATTCGTCAACAATAAAGATAATTTTAGTGCTGGAAGTTTCTTATTTGAATTTTAAGCCGCTTTTATTTTTTATTCATTATATTTTTCCTAATTTTATATCAAAGAATTATTTGAAGGAGTAACTTGTTAGTGTTACTAAGCAACAAGACTTTGTTCTTAGAAAAAAACAACGAAGACTTTGATTTTTAATTGATAATGATGACGTGTACTAAGTATGTTTTAGAATGTTGGATCCCCTTAATTCAATTATGGACACCCAAACACCTCCTCCCATGTGGCAACGACGTCGTAGAGAAACGACCATCCGAGGGGAGCCAAGGTCAGTGAATAATGCCGCGCAACATGACACGCGTCCGCTAGGTGCCATCCACTTGTTTAGTCCCCTGTCTCTGTCCTAACATCTACCTGCCTTTTCTTTCCAAAACCCGAAAGCCAAAAACTTCACCCAACCCAACAGAAAAAATGGTGGAGGCAGCATTCATCTTCCTCTTAATTCTTAACTGTCTCCCAAAAATTATCTAACTTTAGCATTTGTATTCAAAGCAATGGCCAGAAGCCAGTAAGGCTTCAGGCTTCAGCCCTCCTCCTTCTCCTCTATTCTTTGGTGTTTTTTTCTTCTCTGATCCGCAGGGGAAGAGGGCTGGCGGATCATGGTGATGAAATGCAATTACCCAATTCCATTTACAAAGTTTCTCTTTTTTTAAGCTGAGGCAAAGAGGCAGAGGAACAGAGAGGGTAAAAATCTTCTTTATTTCCTTCGGAAATGGTGGGTTTTGATGTTAACACCAATTATCTAATGGATCATGTGGTTAAGAAGGAGGTCATAGAGCTGCAGGGGAACTGTAAAATGCAGAAATTTCATGATACTACGGTTGTCGTAGACGCAGTCCCTCTGGCGTCGCATGTGATGGAGGGGGAGAAGGTTTCTCTCCTCTCTATCTACCTCAAATTACTTTATTTTTCAAAATTTTGCTTAATTATTATATTCTTAATGTGTGTTTTATTGATTGGTATAGCTAATGACGAATTGATTTAAGGTGCTATCTTGGATTATCTTATTATTTCTGGTACCACGTAATACAATGTCTTTGATAATATATCTCACAAGGAACAAAGACGAGAACGTTTGTATTTTATAGCGCTGCTTTAATCCTTCATTTTCCTGGTTTATATTGACTGATTGTAGTTACGGTGCATTATCCGCAGAGTCCAAAGAAGAGGCTGGTTGAGCGTAAAAGCAAGATTTTGAACATCAAGAAATCTTCCGGTTCAACAAATAAGCATGTAAGATTTGGAATTGTTTCCTTGTTGCCGTGTTCATGGCTACATTTGTATTATACATTTTGCAGATTCTTGGTTTTTTCTAGCTCTTGACTGCATATTGAAAAAACTACTCTCAAATCCTTACAGAAGACGTGCTCAATACATGAACAAACATTTGTTGCCTATAATGGATAATGGATCTGAGTTCTTAATACAATATCATAACCGTGGGATCGAAATACAAACCTGTCATTATTTCAAAAATGTTCTTTAAATTCTCTCTTTAGTTGAAGTGATTGAACTTTTCACACTCAAGTCTCAAGCTTTCTCTTTTCTTTGTTAGGTTATATTTGCTCTCGTATTATAACTAAGATTCTTTCATTGCTTAATTCAACTTAGTATCGGAAACTGTAATTCTCAATGAATGAATTAAATGGCACCAGTCCTTTAAGAACTAGGGTGCTAATTGATTGGTTTATCTAACAAACGCTTCAACAGGCTGTATCAGGTCATGTGCAGAAGTTTGTAAGGTTAGTGTAGCATATTTGATGCTTTGCAATAACTACAACCCCCCTACTTCCCATTTAATTTGATCAATTAATGCTTTTCCATGACAAATTGAATCTGCCTTTGTTTGAAGCAGTAATAAGGTTGTAGTAGATGGGGCATCCTCTCGTGGTGAGGCCAATTCATCTGCTGTTATTCGAGCTGAGGAGGTCCAGTCTAAACTAGAACCACAATTCCCTAGTTTTGTGAAGTCCTTGGTTAGATCACATGTTTCTAGTTGTTTTTGGATGGTAAGCCTTGCAGATCGGGAATCAATCTTATGATAACATGTTGGACATACCAATTTCATGTATCTTTCAAATTTCCTGTCAATCTGATACAGGGGCTCCCTGCGTTGTTCTGTAAGAGGCACTTACCTGATAAGGATGCAACTATTACTTTGGAAGATGAATCTGGTAAAGAATATAAGTTGAAATACATTGCATACAAGACAGGACTGAGTGCAGGTTGGAGACAGTTTTCTGTTGTGCACAAATTGCTGGAGGGAGATGTTTTGATCTTCCAACTAGTTGAACCTACCAAATTTAAGGTGATGGTTTGATTTACAATTTTATTTAATGTTCTATTTGCACCTTTTTAGTGCTGATTTTATTTTCCGGAGGGAATATATGGATAAGATGGTGAGAGAGAAAAAATTGCGTTTACATCAACTCCTTTGTAGAAAAGGAGATAGGTCCTGTCCATAAAAATGTTTCAAATATGCTATCCTAATGTTGTGCATGTGCCTTTTCCGGCAGATTCTTCAGCATACTCAAGATTTTCAGATATTGTGTCCTAGTATTTTGCACCAGCCTTTTCATAAGAGATCGGTCCAGTGTTTGGGAATACTGAGAGTTAACTGATGTCAAATAAAAATGAAAATTGATAATATGGCTACATAACAATATTTGAATGGCAACATTCTCTATCCAAAGTGCCTTCTCTTCACAATGACTAGACGCACCCCTTGTGTTTGGATGTAATGCTGTTTTGGCATGTCCATTAACAAATATTGGGGACGCTATATATAGCGTGTTATGAACTTCTGAATATCTATTATATTAGTGTTAGTAGTCATTCTAACTTGGATGTGTTTTTTTACTTTCTGGGAACTCTTCAATGATATTATATAGCTTCATGCCTCCTTTGTAGGTGTGCATAATAAGGGCTAATCATTTGACTGAATTTGATGGAGCTCTTTCTCTTCTTAATCTGGACACTTCTATGAAACCAAATAAGGGAGGTAAATTCCCCCCTTTTTTTAACTCCTGTAAAATTGATAGTTTTTATGGCATTCATAGGATGACATTTTCTTGTGTTATATTGACATTATTACTATTTCTTTGTATGGTGTCAGAAAAAGATAATGGAAATACAGATGCAGTGGCGTGTACTAGTTCAAAGAGAAAACGTCCTAAACCTCCTGCAATAGTTGTTCAGAAGAAGAAGACTGATGCACCAAGATTAGATCCTAAACTTAGGCATCCAGCAGATCGAGCAGAAAATAATAGTGAGGCTGGTTCTGAAGTATTTGAAAGCTTCAAACCTATAGCTCGAACTATCCAATTTAAAGATGTCAAAGATATCGAGAATTTTTGCATTCAAATTTATGGAATATCTATTGATTCTGAGTTCTCTAGTGATGTTAGAAGCAAGTATTACAAGCTCTGCCACAGCCAGCATGCCTTCCTACATGACAAACTTATCATGGGGATGAATTATAAGCTGGTTGTTGGAATTATATCTGAAACTGTCTACATTGCTGATGCTATAAAAGCTAGTAATCTAACTACCTCCCCCACTGAATTCACTAAATGGGATAAAACTTTGCTAGCCTTTGAGACTTTGGGCTTGAATGTTCAATTTCTAAGATTGCGAATACGCCGGCTTGTAAGCCTAGCCTTTGAGTCAGAAAGTGCCACAGGAACCAGGAGGTTCTTAGAGGCCAGAACAGTACAAAGTGGAGCAGAAGATGAAATAAGCAACATTGAAGCAAAGCTTGAAGAATTGAAAGGAGCATGTGATGTTTTTGGTGCATATGTTGACAGTCTGAAATCCAAAGCTGAAAGCTATCAGGTCAAGTTCCAGGAGGAGGTCGTTACTCCATGGTAAATGGCTTATACCTTGTTATTCACGTAATTGTAGTATATGTTTGTATGTTGGATCATCTGTTGTCATTATGTACAATAAGTATTATTGTATGTAACTTGAGAACTGTGCTTCGTGCTAGGTATAATCAGCACTTTGCTCGTTCTAAACATTGATGCTAACAAACTCTCCAGCAGCAGTTTTTTTTCACATTTCTTTCTTGCAAATCTTGAAACCCAAAATTTAGCTGTACGAGAAATTGTTTACTACTCCTTTAGAACTTGAGAAGTAAATTTAATTCATTATGTCCCTTTGCAGTCCAAAATAATATTATCAAAATCTGCATGGACTGGTGGACAACGAAGTTAAATATTGTAGTTGTAAAGGACCATATTATGCCTAGCTTCATCTGCAATTACCGCAAGAGACAGCGGTGGTTTAGCTGTCAGCATTTATGGCCTCCCGCTCCAAGACTGACTCAATGTTTTATGTTATTTTCCAGTAAGATAAGCCATAAGACCAAAAATAAAAGCAACACTAACCAAAATGTAAAGATCAAGAAGTAAGCAGCCAACTTATAATTGTTTTCTGCTGAGGAAGGGTAATATAATGGAAAGAGACACATACTGGTACTCAAAAGTGATTTCTGAGTTTCTTCAACTGCAAACATTTTGTACAGTAAACAGCCAAACACCCTTACAAAATCACAAGAAATCAGGACTAGAGAAAGATGAATCTAAATTTAACAAAACCTACCAGTACCTGATAAAGAAAATTGAAGAAAAATTTAAACGTTACCCATTCCTCCACAAATTCGACACCTTCAAGAATGACACTATATCCCAATCTCCACATCCCTACAACTTGACCCTCCTTCATTCAACATCTCCTGCTATAAGAAAAAAAGAAAAGAAACATCAGACAAACGCCAAATAACCTTAAAAAAACAAATTATGGATTGAGATGAAAAGGATCTAGTTTCTAACCTGTGTCGCCTCATGAACCAATCCAGACCTCCTGTTTTGAATCACTCTGCCCACTGAACCATCACTCTTATCAGCTAATTTCTTGGATCCAATGTGGCTTCTCTTCAGACCCAAAAGCCCTTTCCATCTTGTTGACCCCTTTGGTGGCCTTTGTGAAAAATCTTTGTCTTCATCTTCATCACCTGCAAGAAGCTCTTCTCTCAGAGTGGTGGTGGTCCTCTGCATCTGGTTGTTACAGTTATCCTTAAAGGGTAACAACCTGCCCTTGAAGAAAAGCTCATCAGCGCTCATCATGGAATAATTTGACACACAGAATTCAAAATCTGAGGACACGGGGGCTTCTCTGGAGCTTCTTTCTGGCTTAATGACCAACTGGGTATCCACAAAATCGTTGGAGAAAGAGATTCTTGGGCTCATTGGAGCACAGTGATGACCTTTGTGTTCGGAGTTGTACATGTCTAAGCATGCCATGGGATTTCAAAACAACATGGAAAATTGAGATGAAACAGAATAGGAGGCTATTGAATTCTACTACTTAAGAGAGTTGGGACCCTCTTCACTGTTCACAACCCACTCCCAGTTGATGTTTGTATTTAAAACAAATGAAAAGAGCACATTTATGTGGATTTTCTCTTTTTTATTTCTTTCTTTAAAAGAAATTATAAATTTCATGCATGGCATACCATGCCATTTGCCATGACATGTTAATATGGCTTATAATGATGGCCAATCTGAGAGTTACACAGTCCTCATATTTGTAAGGATGAACCAGTGAAGTTGCCAAGAAAGTCTGTTTTCGTTCTCTCTTTCTGGTTTCCTTTTTACCCTGAAGAGTAATTGTCTACCTTGCTCAAAGCTCTCCTTTTTAGAGCCAACCCCCCGTGTTTTTCCATGTTTATAAAAGGGTAAATTACTCAACTTTGGGTTGGGATGGGAAGATTATAAGAAATTGCACTTTTTAACTTAATCTGCTCAGCAATATCAAGGCCTGCAGTGTGAATAGTTTCACCGACTCTCTAGTTACATAACCATGTTTCTATAACAAAGTAGCTGATCCTAAAATATGTCCCTCTTTTTTTTTTTCTCTTTTTTTTTTTTTTTTTGGTTCAAGTTTTAAGTTTTATTAAGAAATTCATATGTATAAAATAAACACTATAATAATATATTAAATAACACTGAAATTATAATAAATTATATATATTTTTGTTTATAAAATTTGTACAAAAGTTCTTAGAATATTGGTTAAAAAAAACTCTATGTAGATTATACAGCACATACAAGCAATAATAAAATTTTGTATGTTAGTGAGATGGAATAATTAATGTTTTCAAATAAAAAAAGGGTAGAAAAAAAGAAAAGAAGAGGAGAGGACAATAAATAAATGATGAAATTGATAGATAGGCGTGCTAAAATATTTGAAAAATGGGATGTCACGTAGTCATGTTTGGGAAGATGGAAGCAGTTTCCACTGCTGACATAGAAAGTAACAGCATCACAGTTAAAGAAATGGGGTATTGGGTTTGTGAAGAGAAAATGCTTCTAATGTTTTGACCTAAAGTTTTAAGGCTCACAGTCACTGTACAGAAACGCAGCAGAGGGGCAGAGCACAGTGAGAGGCAGAGTCACAGAGATACATAGAGAGATAGGTTAGCATGCATGCTTTGGCATTGCCCTCCTTGACCAACCTTTGACTCCTCAAGTAATTAACTGGTTTATTGTGTGTGGCTCTGTATCAAAATGGGGGTGCTTGCATTAGTTAGGTAAGCCATAATGATCAACAGATATTTGAATCTTCTTCAATTCCTGCAGGTTCCAAGTAGTGCCCTTATGCTGTGCAATGTGAACTGGAAAGAGATCATGTGGTCACGTGCAGATCTCTTCCTTCATTTGCTTAGAGCTGCTACTTAACAGATCACTGCTATGATCGCCTTCACCTAGTTATTAATTAACCCAGTTTCTACCACTCCTTAAATTTTGGTAAAGCGTATTAAAAAACGATAACAACGTTAGGGATAGCTCAGAATCTGTGAACAAGTAAATGCTGTATTCTAAGGCTAACATACAAAACAAAGAAAAAAAGAGTGACTAATAATCAAATTATAACATCACGAGCTGTTTGTTTAGTGAAATGATATCCAAGTTTAAGTTTATTTTCTTTTTGGAGCTTAAGGTATATATTAAGTTTTCTATCTATCTAACCACCATGCAGGTTTGATAATAATTACTATTGGAATGGCCAATTCAGATTCAATGAAGCCTAACTGGGGGCTGGCATCTTATGTGTGGAGAGAGTGACAGATTTATGGGACAGAGTTTAGGGGCCCTGCCCTGGTCTGGTAACATGCATGATTGGTCCTTGGAGGGCTAGAGGCCATTAGGCCAGGTTAGTGAGGATTTGATTTTTTATGCTTTTTTAACTTGCACTCAAAGGACAAGGCTGTCAATCACATGGTTAAAACTTTTTGGAGGGGTCAGCCTGATGGGGATTTGACACTTGGCTGATTCCCACAAATCAAAGCCTAAAAAGAGGACCAGTCAAACACAATCTATGATCAGAAAATTTCTTAGGGGGGAGTAAATGGCTTTAGTCTTTAGGGATTGGTCTAAATTTTTATACTTCTGGCCTCAGTTCACAGTTTTGGTCTCCCATATTGTTAGCAATAATTTGGATCTCATTGGCTAAGATACTAACCCAACTTGTAGGCTGCTGCCTCTAGATTGTTTTTATATCTGATTCTCTCAGATCAGAGGGAGGGAAGAGCCTGTTAATTGCTCTAATTTTGGGATGCTTATTTTGGCTGCCAGCGTTAAGTGGCTCCATGCGCGTACACAAATTCAATGCAGTTAGAGTACGGACAATGCACGAATCAAGTGGCCTTAAACTATTGAAAGACACTGCAATTTCTTTTTTTCTTCTCAATTTTGTGTCTGTTTAGTATTTTCTAACGAGGAGGTTTGTCTGCCCTGCCCATGCATCCACATGAGTTGAAAGTGTGTTACTTGTTCCCTGCAAAAGTGTGTTACTTGTAATTAAGCAGGTAACATAATTTTAATTTGTTGTACCATATTGTAGATGTCCCATGCATCGATGGGCTAAGACTTTTGAGTCTGATTCAATAAAATTAACTTCAATTCCTTGTTCCCATAAGATCAACAAACCATTTAACATGGCTTTAACTTCCTTCAGCGTCATGTTTGTACTAATTTTTTCAAGTTTCGAGAATAATGTACAAAGAAAAGGGGGAAATTAGAATGTTAATGTAGAGAATTATTAATCAAGTTCAAAATTTTCTTTGAAAAAAGGGATGTTTGGAGTTCAACTCAAGTTACTCTCCCAAGAAATTCTGTACACAAAAATCAATTAATTTTACTTTAAGCTCACTATTCTTAACAAACATGACTCAAATTCACGTGGACACCATATAAAAAATTCTCATGTATCATTACAAAAATGTAAAACATAAATTGTATATATTATTTAAGATTTACTTGTATTTTTCTTATTACACAGATAGAATAAAGCGCCACCGTAAACGCTGCTTTGAAATTTTGAAACTTCAAAAAGCCGCTGTGCGCAGATAATATAATTAATCAAGAAAATTAGTTAATAATCTCAAATAAATCACTTCATTTTAAAAGAAAAATTCAATAGATTTAGGTGTTATCTCTAACTAGGGTGTTTAATCGGATGGAGCAGAGATAGTAAACTCACTTGATTTAAAAATTCAGTGATTAATTAAGAAAAAAATTTACCCGATATAAAATTTTAATGAATCATATAGCCAGTCGAGTAAAATAACCATGATTTTTTTCAATCATCATTTACTGATCAATTGTTGATGAGAAAGATTTTATGGATCAAATTAGAGTTTATTACTAATTTAGTTGACGAGTTTTTTGACACCCCTAACTATTTCATTTGGTTCGATCTCTTAGTAAAAAATTATTGTGAATGTAAATGTTTCTTGAATTTAAGTTGTCGGTGAAGTTTTATAAATTAATTTTAACTTCATATATATCTCGACACACAATTTAATATCATAATTAATGAACAAAGTACAATCACTTCACACAAGAGTACGCCATACATTTTTTTTCAAAAAATCCCACCCAAGTGGATGCTTGGCCTTTGCCAGCTCTATAATTTGCATTCCAAGAAGTACTTTCTTCTTGAGATTAATTTGAGTGATCACTTTGAATTGTATTTACGCCACTCTTTCAATTTTTCACAACTCCAAGTTCCAAGCTTAGTTGTTCTTGTATAACTTAAAAACTAGTGAGAAATATGAATACTGTGTCAAATGATGGAAATGGAAAATATGCAGCACAGGTTTATGAGGGTGTCATGAACGCTTATCCCAGACAACCTTACCCTTCTCCATACAACTCCAAGGCAACACGGTGGTCCACCCAACTTTGCCATTGTTGCGATGACCCGGGAAACTGTTTTGTTACATGCTTTTGCCCGTGTATTACCTTTGGACAGATTGCTGAAATAGTCAATAAGGGTGCAATCTGTAAGTCTTGAGTATTTTAAATTTTCCTAACTGGATTTCTGATTGTCTGGGTGATGTTTTGGTTTGTGTTTTTTTGGTGTAGCTTGCGCGGCAAGTGGTGCGATTTATGGGGTTTTATTAGGATTAACAGGGTTGCCTTGCTTGTACTCATGCTTTTACCGATCAAGATGACTTGGAGGAGACACCTTGTGTAGATTGCTTGGTTCATGTCTGTTGTGAAACTTGTGCACTTTGTCAGGAATATAGAGAGCTTAAGAACCGTGGTTTTGATATGGGAATTGGTAAGTTCATGAAAAATTATAGCATTTCTCTGAAATTGGTAAATTTTCTAGTTAAACTAATTTATCTATGTTGTTAATTAGGCTGGCAAGCAAACATGGACAGACAGAGCCGTGGCATTATGCTAGCTCCTGCTTGTACTCATGCTTTGATTAACAGGGTTGCCTTGCTTGTACTCATGCTTTTACCGATCAAGATTGAGAGGACAATATGACTTGGAGGAGACACCTTGTGTAGATTGCTTGGTTCATGTCTGTTGTGAAACTTGTGCACTTTTGTCAGGAATATAGAGAGAGAACCGTGGTTTTGATATGGGAATTGGTAAGGTTCATGAAAAATTCTAGCATTTCTCTGAAATTGGTAAATTTTATAGTTAAACTAATTTATCTATGTTGTTAATTAGGCTGGCAAGCAAACATGGACAGACAGAGCCGTGGCATTATGCTAGCTCCTGTTGCAAGAGGCATGACTAGATGATGACACAAAGATGGTTGATCACCAATCTAAATCTTCCTTCTATATTGTTAATTTCTTGTATTGCTAAAATCAGCATTCTCTTGGGGTCTTGGCTACTTTCATGTTACAAACTCTGTTATTGAATTGGAACAGAACCCACTTTATTAACTAGTCCTGGTTACAACATAAATTTCACTTAATTAAGTTTTCCATGTCTTCTTACCATCATCTTCATATATTCATTTTATGTCTATAAAGCTATCCCCATTGGTGTCGACACCTTTCCTGAACTCTGAAACAATTCCTTTGCACTTAAATTACTTTCTGAGTGCCATTTAATCAAACACTTCAAGGCACTATCTATATCAGCTGCTTTTACCTTGTCTCCTGCATCTTAAATTTCCATGAACTCTGAAAAATCACAGAACTCTTCTCCATCTATGTCCATGACTTGAAAAGCTTTACCTGCCTCAAATCAATATTGTCTAAAACCCCTTTAAACTATATATTACAATAAATTAATAGTGCTTATGAAGATTTATGTGTTAGAAAATATTTTATAATAAATAAATAGTGATTATGAAGTTTATATTTCACTCAACATCCTTAGATTATGTTTAGTAAAAATTTCATGTATTTAATGATACAAATTTGTTACTACGATTTGCCGCTAATGTTAGTAAACATTTCATAAAAAATTAGTATGTGTTATGACGATATATGTTTATTAAAAATTTCATAAAAGAAAAGTATCAAGCTTGACTGTTTCTAATTACAATTAGTTCATAACTGTTACTCACACGACAAAAGACAATCACTTTAATCAATATGAAAAAAACAATTATAGCATAAATATTTTTTAAAAGATATGATTTATTTGATGTAAGGTAACATAATTAAGAAGGAATTGAGTAAAAATGGAACATTTTCTTTCCCAAAAAGAAAGACTTGATTTTCTCTCATCTATTCCGTATTGTCTCTCCATCTTGTAGCCTATTTTTCTTGGCCATGAAATTGATTGTATTGCGATCCAACACTCCATTTAATTGAGGTTGTTTCGACTGTAATCTTCAAAGTGGTTATTTAATTTTCTCTGAGAAAATTCCAAGTGCCTCTTCTAAATTATGAAAACCCATCATATGATTAAGTAAGAAAATCTTATTTGTCCTGCTATTTCTTCCATAAAATTTTCACCAAGAATGATACTGAACGAACTGTATTAATTTTTTTTTTCCTTAATCCAGATTAATTTACAAATATGTTACTAATAAAACTTTTGTAAAGGAGAAAAAGGGAAAGTGCACATTGTGAACATAGTGACTGCTTGTGATGGTTGGTGATGGCTCTAAATCTAACTTAGTAGCATGATAGATATCAATCCTTCAAGGCCTTCACTCTTTGATTCCTCTTCAGCATTCATGCCAGTCAGCTCTCTGGCTCTCTTTGCTTGTATCTTCCAGTTTGTTCTCATCAACACAATTATCATTACTACAGTACATACCATTTGGGCCGCCAGTAAGCCTAACCATAGACCCAATAAGCCGAAGTCCATGAAAAAGCCCATTAAGATTGCAACGGGCAATCCAACACCATAGAATGAGCCCAGGTTTATGTTGGCACCCAAAGTTGGTCTAGCACTACCTCTTAGCACCCCACAGACGGTGGTCTGTGGACAGTTCCCTAACTCACACAATCCCACTACAGGTAAAGCAGCTGCCGTCAAGGATAAAATTGCTTTGTCCGTAGTGAAAATCAGTCCCCAAGCATTTCTCATAGTCATAGTGAACAACATGGCAATGAAGCCAGTGACAAATGCACATAATAGAGCAATTAGGGATGATGTTTTTGCTTGGCTAGGCATGTTAGCCCCAAGTTCATTCCCAACCCTGGTTGAAACAGCTAGGTTCAATGCAATAGGAAAGTTGTAGACTAGTGCAGTTGCCTGTATTAGAATCCCAGTTGTGGCTACTGCCTCAGCTGCATTGGGGAGTAACCCAGATAGGAGTAACATTAGCTCATACCACCACCACTCTAAGCAGACAGAGATACAACTTGGCATGGCCTGGCGAAGAATTGGCTTCCATTGCTTAAAGCATTGAAAAGACCACCCTTTCCATGATTTATTACAAGCGCCTGAGAGCCAGAGGTAAAGCAAAAGGACAACTAAGAGATTCAAGTCTGTTAAGGCACCTGCCAAAGCAATCCCCTTAACCCCGAGGTTGAAATAATTTACCATGACATAATTAATGGGTGCATGAAGAACAAGTGAAAATGCTGCGCTGAGCATGAGAGGGAGAGTTATGTTTTGGGTTCTGAGGAAAATTTTGAGAGGATTAAAGAAGGATTGGAAAAGAAGGTCTGGAAGAGAGAAAGCTAAATAGGTAGCAGCAATGGATGAGATTGTTGGATTCTGGCCCCAAAATAGAAGAATGGGTTCAAAGTTAAGCCACAAATATGAAATGGGTAAGCAGGCTAAGATCAAAATTATGATTGTCCGTTGGAGGGTTTGACTCATGAGATGCCATTGCTGTGCTCCACAGGCTTGGGATGATATACTTTCCATGCCTGCTGCTAGGCCGGAAATGACAGAGAAACCAGTGATGTTAGCTATTCCTATTGCCAGACAACCACCAGCTAATGTGTCTTTCTCTATCTTCCCCATAAACAACATGGATATCGCCGATTTGCCGTATATGAGAAGGCCGGCGATGATCATTGGAAGGGCTATGATATACAGCTGTTTGATTTCTTCTACCACCTGACAAAGACAGAGAAATTGAGTAAAAGAGATAATAGTCCCATGAAAATGAAAATAAAGAACAATGCATGCAAAGGAAAACTACAAAAACAAGCCTGGCTTGACAACAAAACTAGCCTCTGAAAGAGATAAAGTGCAGCTCTGTGAATCTTGATCAAGAGCTAACCCATTATTATTTATACTAGTATTTTCTTCCAATTTGGAAATGTCATCGTAATAGGATAAAAGAGGAACTGAAGCAGCTGAATCCTCACGCATCTTTGAGAATCCTCTGTATAAAGATTTTCTTATGAAATTTGAGTACAGATAGAGTGAACAAATTGCAAAAGAAGGAATTGTATTGGGATTGGTTATCACTTATCAAAGAAGTAGCATTCTTAATTTCCTTCTTTGCACAAAATGACAGATCTCTCCGGTTCCTTTTATCATACACTTTGTCAGTCCCTCCTGAATTTATCCCTCTCTGTGTATAAGTTTCTGGAATTTGTACTCTTTTCATTTCTCTTCTCTCTCTATCCCTCCTCTATACGAATGGACGAGTGTGAGCAAGATAAGGAGGTGGGGGAGGTGGCCATGCGGGTTGTTCGTCGTTTTCTAAGAGAGATTCTTAACAGTTGGTGGCAATCTCTGCAAATGCCAGCATGGAAAAGCTGTCAACACCACTACTATGACTCTTATGAGTAGTGAGTCCTACCACATAAATCACAATAGTCCAAAACAATGGGTCTGATCTGATTTTGGGTTGGGTTTTCAAAAAGGGTTATAGGGTCGGGTTTTCTAAGGTATGCATTCTCCGCGTGTGCTAGCAGACAAATTTATAGCCCACGTGGCTTCTAGGAAGATGTGCAAGGCTATGAAAAATAATGTGAGCGCTATGTTCTCTGCTCGTCTCTGCTCTGTTATGGTGAAGTAAAAGAACAGAAGTAGTACTGGAGAGTACAAAATTTATGTGGCTGCATGCAACCTTTTCAGGTTGTTTATGATTTGTACCTTTTCTTGGTAAACCTTTGTAACTGATATCTCTTCTCTTCATAAACCACGGCCGTGATACAAGCCACTCAAGCTATCTCAAAATTATTGCTCTTCTTAATTTATTTTCCCAATCACAAATTTTAAATTGATATGAAACATAATTTTATTTGATCATGGGTACTTTAATTTAAGGAGAAAAATATACTTTGGTTGAGCTTTTAATCAATTTCTGCTTACTACATTTTTGAAATGTTGCACAATTGTACCTTCTTTTAAGTAAAAAATTCTCATGTATAAGGCCATCATTTTGATATATATCATACCATCAATTTCATTATTTGTTTTTGCGTAAGCTGCACCTCTTTCAAAGCATGGAAATGCATATTTTGTCCACCGACCGGTCCATGTTTTCCAACAAAACACAAGGTTTCTTTAACAAATCAATAGCAATGGCAACCCTGCGTCTCTTTTCTCAGACGATAATTTCAATCATGGAGAGTAATAGAGGTAGAAATATTTCTTAACCTTCCAACAAAAATTAATAAACCTGGAAAAAATGAACGAAATATCTTTCAAATTCCGAATAGTATGGTAAAGGTATACAACATGCTAGAACAGTTTTCCCTCGGTTAAGTTTGATCACATGCTTACTAGAAACCCCCAACCGAAGAAAAAAAAGAAGAACAAGAAACAACATTTTAGAACAAAAACAAAATATATTCCAACGGACTCTTCTTTCCATCCATCAGGACCATCACTTCCCGAGCCACCAAGATAAAGAAAATTATAGAATGCAAAATGAAGCTCCGTCTAAATTTAAGGAAAGAGTGCAACTTAAGGAGTAGTATAATTTTGATGTAGTTGCAGCTACTCACAGAACATCCAATCATAGGCAAGAGTTTCAACCACTGAGAGTAAAAGGGATCAAATCCTCCCTTGCATATCGAAGATCTTCACAAAATCTCAGATATCTACAAGATAATCACATCTTTGTGTATGAGAGCTGACAATGAATAGGGAGGGTGGGGTGGGGGGGGGTTGTTATCTCACTATGTCGATTATAACCCAAAAGACTGTAACTTAAGAAAGCGAAATAAAACCAAAGAAAGTATTTGTTTCTATGATTCACTGTTGTTAAAATTTAAAGATAAAACCGACTCCTCTCTCTGTAAAGTTATTGGTTGAGCTTTATTAGTAGTTGTTTAGAACCATGTTCTGTTGATGTATTTATCTTGTTAAAACTTAGCATGCCACAAACTTACATTTATGGGCATCTCTGCTATAAAAAGGCTGCTGTTTTCTTCAATGCTTTTGAGAGTTACTACTTCACCACCAGCAACCATATTGATTACAACTCCATCTGCACATATTTACCAGGAGTCTTAGCAAGAAAGCAGAAACACCTGCCATGCCTAATGAGTATAGCTAATCATCAGAGAACGAACCGGCTGCCAAACAAGTTGCCATGCGCCTCATATATGTTTCCTGTGGGAAGAACAAACAATGATGAGAACATAGAAAGAGAATCCAATGGGATGAAGAGTAGACTGAAAAAAAGAAAACATATGGTCACACAATGAAACAACTCTGACATACAACCCTTCATTCGTCAAGCATTGTGAAGGTAATGTGTAGTATACTAAACCATGACATCAAAGCAGATAAAGACTAGGGGTGGTTTGAACTGAGCACAAAACCAACAGAAGGACAATCAAATTTCAAAAGTGAAAGAGGAAGTTGCAGATTCCCTTTTCACAAAGTGCCTCCAATCAAGTACTACACATACATAGTGAGGCACCACACAGAAAACAGTCTCAGGATACTTTCTGTTGTCTGCCTGGTCTAGGTGAATAATCTTTAATCAGAACATTCATTAGTTCCAAGGTCTTGACTCTTGAACTGATAAGTAGATAGAGCAGCACCTGAGAGCAAGAGGATCAAAACAACTGCATATATGCTAGTACGTCATTTTCAGTTGTCTGGTGGAAGTGGTCAGTCTTACATATGCCTAATTGCAGAAGGATTGTGTAAACAAATAACACAAAGTTCACCAGTTATTTCTTATCATTTACTTTTCAGGAAGTACATAAAACTGTAGGATTGTTTCATAAGAATTACATAATAAAAAATAAAAAAGACGCATGAAAATGTGATATTATTTACTTTTCGGGAAGTACATAAAACTGTAGGATTGTTTCATAATCATTATATAATTTGGAATAATGAAAAAGAAAAAGATGCATGAGAATGTGATTGGGCTTGTTTTATCTAAGGAGTAGAGAAGATTTCCAAATAGACCATTCATAACAAAAGAGCAAAGTGGACTGTGATAAAAGTTAAAGATGGATAAAAGAAATACTCGAACACAGCAATTACTGGAAAAAAGAACAAAACCTTCTTTGCTGGTAACTCATAATTAATCAGAACACGGCTAGAAATGGGTGACTCCCCAGAAGCAAGAAGAGGAAGGCAAGCATCTGTTACAACTATTATATGAGATTTCTGCTCAGCTTTTCCACTCTCATCCTCCTTTCCTGAAGGGGAACTGATAATGTGGTTCCAGCTTGTTGTCACTTGCCGAAATTTCTCCAAGGTAACAGCACGTTCTGCTTCAGCAAGGTCGCTGTACTGGTATATGGACATCAAGCAGAAAAGTTAATCAGCCAATACAGCAGTGCAGGGAAACATATTGATCAAATCTCAGGAACCAGAAATATGGACCAGAATCCAAGTTGAGAATTAGGAAACCATGACAGCTTTTAAAGAGAAATAAATTAAACTGAAGTATAATAGAAGAAAAAAAAAAACCAAAATTGTTTGACAAACTCAAGAATCACAATTGAATTATAAGTCAGTCTAAGGCAACCAGACCTTGGGGTGGTCAAATAAGGAAACAGAATATTAAGGAAGCATTTAACTTCCTATTTTACTTGTGGATTCGTTTCTATCCACTTTATTGATAGGAGATTTACTACATTTCAGTCAAGGAAGTTGTCATTTATTATCTTATTATTATGACATAAACATGTTTTTAGGCCAGGTCAGAAGATTCATTAATTGAATAGAGTAAACTGGAGTACTGGAAATTCTATTACGGGTAGAAAGAATTACCAAGCAAGCAGTTACAATAACTTAATACCTAACTGACAAATGTACAAGTTATGCTTGAGCAAACTCCAAGGATTTGGTTTCACATTACAGCACTGATATTTGAAACTTGGTGTTAAGGAACACTGACATTAAAATACAGGGCTGTCGATTGTATGACAAGCAAACATAAGATAGACGGCACTAATGGTTCTTTACCAAAGAAGACAGACATATGAAAGGGAGGTTGAAAACGGTAGAGCACACAGAGTCAAGCTCGTCGCGGGTGCTGCAACAGACCACCATGGGCAAGCCCGGTCGTTGACCCACCTCAACCAGAAGATCCTCCAACGTCTTCTGCTTATCCATTATACTATGTTATGCCATACATGTTTACAAATAAATCATGAAAAATGATAGTCAAAATCTGTAATTGATTTCGTAAATTACAGTCAGATTGAATAAAGATACCATCTTGAACTGGTGCCTGTCCACTGCTACATAGAAATGGCGCGACTGACTGAAAGAAACACAACCCATAATTTATTTATAGGATAACAGGATAGTTTTGGAAAAAAGTACAGGTTTTAGGGTTAGAAATTAGAATGATGAAATCGAAGAACCAAGAACTCATAAATTATAGGAATAAGAGCGATAATTAGTAGTACCCGAATTGGGTTAGGGTGTGAGAAGGTGAAGATGGAGCTTCAATTGCATCTATCGCCATGCTCCGAAGTGTCGCCAGCTGAAGCTAGAGCGCGAAAAATGGGGTAAATCTCTCTCTCACAAGCTCAGTCTCTGACGCTGTCCTGCATTTGTGCCTGCCTCACAAAACGACGGTGTGTTTTCCCATCTACTAGTTGCTTATGGAGAGTTAAGTTTTATTTTTCGAATTCAGTTAAATTAGAAAATTCCATAATCGTTTTAGAATTTAAATTCTAAAATTAAGAAATAAAACATATTTGTTTTTAAAATAATTAATTAAAATTAAACTTTGTGAAGAGTAGCAGTATTTTCGGTCGGTTTTGATCGGTTTCTAGAGAGTTTATCAACTGAAACTAACCATATCGATTTTGCCAATAAAATGTATGTTGGTTTTTGAAGGTTTCGAGGCTTATAACTGAAACCAAATCAACCCCCATAAATCAAATCAGTTGGTTTCAGTTTATTTGGATTTTGTGATGGGCCTTAAGGTCTATTATTGCTAGCCCGACATTTTAACTCAAAATTCAGTCCCACGATATATATTTTTTTTCTTGATAAAATATAAACCGTAAACATATTTTGGGACAAAAAAAAAGAAGGCTTACAATTTTTGATAACTATAAACTCGAAATGAACCTAAAATAGTAAAACTTGTATTAAGTAAAAACAAAAAAAAGTTATGATAATCATGCATTGTAACAGACCAGTAATACATAATAAACAAAGCTTACATATGCAATACGTTGATTCTAACAAAATTAGTCCTAATAAAATTAAAAAACAAATATAATAATATGAAATATAAATACATGTCCAAAGTCTAAACAAATTCAAACAATTAAACCATCTAAAGCCCACATACCACAATCCATTGTCCATATTACATAAACATTAAACAAACAGTCATTATCAAAGAAAGGCTAGAAGTTAGAAGCATGTAGCTTGAGTTTCAAGGCAAATATGAAATTGCCTAGAGCAACACCAACATGCCAAGCACTTAATCTAAAAAGCCAAACAGGGCCAAGTACTAACAAAAATATCAAGTAGACTTACAAAGGCAAATTAGAGACATGGCTAAATGTCTATCAATTCGAACTATATTGATAGATGTGTAAGAGTGATGACAAAACCAAGAAGAGTGGGAGTCCTCCAAGAAGAAAGCATTAAGAATGCCTGAGTACTTAACAAGTAATTTACATACATACTACTCTAAGGACATGGATGAACCTCTGCTAGAATCAAGATCTCATCTTTGAAGTCTCGATGATGATGAACTTCTGGCTAAAGCCCGGAAGAACTCTAAACTCTGAAGTCTGAATTGATGAGTGATGATTTTCTGGTTAGGGCTTAGCTGGGTGTTTGGCTGGGCAAAGAAAAGAACGAGTCGAGGAGAGAAATTGAGAAGGGAGAATTGTGATCAGTCTGAAAACTAATTTTCGGTTGGGCTCAAAGGTGAATTGGGCCGAAGGAGTCTATTACTCAATAGACAGGGCTGGGCAGCTGGGCTTCAAAAGTTGAAAAAGTAGATTTTTAGTTTCGGTACAAATCGATATCCAATAGAAACTGCTATCGAAATTTCAATTTCTTGCCTAACAAAAATCGAAATGCAACTGAGATGAGTGAGGAACTGCCATCGAATCAAAATTTTGATTGTGATCGATTTGGTTTCTCGATTTCTACCGATACCTATGCACTCCTGGTAAAGAGGAAAAAATAAAGAAATTCCCCAGTATTTCACAATTTATAGCATGTAGCATAGCAGGGATGCAAGTAAAAATTTATTAGATCTCGAACGGCGGAATGGACTATCAAAAAGACAAATTCAGGGACATAAATATAAATTAATGTAAATTTAGGGGAAAAACAGAGAAGACAGGAAAACCATTCCTTAGTTCACTCCCGTGCTTCAGCTCATCTCTCTCTCTCTTCTCTCTCTCTCTCTTCTCTTTCCGGTTAGACACTCGTATTCGATTCTCCGCGGCGTACGTTAACCACCGCCGTCCTCTATCTTACGCTACTGGAGGTGAGCTCTTATCATACTCCCTTTGCATTTTGTGCTTGATCTCATTGTATTCTATCTTTGTGCAACTGAAGCTAACACAACAACCTCACAGAGAAACCCTAATCATATCAAAATCACTATCTTTTTCCCCGTTTTATTTATTTGTATTACTTTTAATTAATCAAACGAGATCGAAGCAGAGGAATTAATTCTAAATTCATTTTTACTTGATCAGGGTTAGGGAGTAACTTGGGTTTGATTCTTGTTTTATACCATCTGTAATAGAAGATCTGTATATTGGGAATAATCTGTTAATTTTCAGGGTTAAGGTTTTGATGCTTTGGTGGGAATCGGTATCCGCCAAACGGATTATAGTCTGGGTAGGCGATGGCCAACCATGGCGTTGGGAACAAGTTTGTGTCCGTGAATCTGAACAAATCTTATGGCCAGAATTCCCATCATCATTCAACTTCTTATGGATCGAATCGAACACGACCCAGTAGTCATGGCGGTGGAGGCGGAGGAATGGTGGTCCTTTCAAGGCCTCGCAGTTCGCAGAAGGCTGGGCCGAAACTTTCTGTTCCACCCCCCTTAAATCTGCCGTCTTTGCGGAAGGAGCATGAGAGATTTGATACGTTGGGATCAGGAGGTGGACCTGCCGGTGGAGGTGCTTCAGGAACTGGGTCTCGACCCACTTCTTCTGGTATGGGGTGGACAAAGCCCGGTCCTGTTCCTTTGCAAGAAAAAGAAGCCACTTCTGAGCAGACACTTGATGGATTTGACCAGGGACCTCATTCTGTTGATGGGTTGAGTATGGTGAGCAGTGTGTATATGCCGCCTGCAGCTCGACCAGGCATGGTAGGACAGCCCGCATCTGCTTCATCTCAAGCATATCCTATAGTGGAGAAGGTTTCAGTTTTAAGGGGTGAAGACTTTCCTTCGTTGCAGGCCACTTTGCCTTCCTCATCTGGACCAGCACAGAAGAGTAAGGAAAATTTGAATCAGAAACACAAGTTAGTAGTTGGAGATAATGTATCGAATGATCAGAGGGATAGTTCTCGTCTGAGCTCACTTGTTGACAGGCCCTCTCAGCTGTATATATCTCACAATAGTGTCAGCAACGGATTGCATGAAAATGATGGTGGAAGTCATCGATTTGGTAGTTCTAAGGCATCCGAGCTGGCTAGGAAGCAGGAAGAATATTTCCCAGGTCCACTTCCTCTTGTTCGGTTTAATCCAAGATCTGATTGGGCTGATGATGAGCGTGATACAAGTCATGGTCTGACAGCCAGGACCAGAGAGGGCAGGGATCATGGGTTTTCAAAGAGTGAACCTTATTGGGATAGAGCCTTTGATATGCCCAGGGTCAATGTTTTACCACAGAAGCCTGTTCATAACTTTGACAGATGGGATCAGCATGACAATGACAGTAGAAAGGTTTCTGCGGGTGAAGTTCATAAAGTGGACCCTTATATCAGGACACCTAGTAGAGAAGGGCGGGAAGGAAGCTCTTGGAGAAAATCTCCGCTTTCTAAGGATGGATTTAGTGCTCAACATGTTGGAAATGACAGAAACGGTATTGTTGCAAGGCCATTTAATGTGAATAAAGAACTGGGGCAAGAGAATAAATATGCTCCATCTCCTTCTCGAGAGACTGTTCATGATGATAACGTAAAGAAGGATATAGGGTATGGACACGGAGGGAGACAGCCGTGGAATTACAAAGTGGAGTCATATGGCAGCCGTGGGCCTGAGCGGAATATACGGGATTGTTATGGTGCTGAACAACATAACAGATACAGAGGTGATTCTCTTCAAAACAGCTCAGTGTCAAAGTCATCATTTTCTTCTGGTGGTAAAGGGCTTCCTGTTAATGATCCACTACTTAATTTTGGTAAAGAGAAACGTCCTTTGTCAAAGAATGAAAAGGCATTTTTGGAGGATTCCTTTCATGAAAGACATTGGAACTGCAAGTTTTGATGGAGGGGATCCCTTTTCTGGTGGTCTTGTTGGGGTGGTTAAGAAGAAGAAAGAAGTGCCTAAACAAACTGATTTTCATGATGCTGCTAGGGAATTATTTGAAGCTGAACTTGAAAGGGTTCAGAAGTTGCAAGAACAGGAGCGGCTACGGATCATTGAAGAACAAGAAAGAGCCGATAGAGTTAGCTCGAAAAGAAGAAGAGGAAAGAATGAGGTTTGCTAGGGAGCAAGAAGAGAGGCGGAGAAGGTTGGAAGAAGAAGCGAGAGAGGCTGCATGGAGAGCAGAGCAAGAACAAGTTGAAGCTCTGCGAAAAGCTGAAGAGCAAAGGATAGAAAGAGAAGAAGAGAAACGGAGGGTTTTTTTAGAAGAAGAGAGAAGGAAACAAGCAGCTAAGCAGAAGCTTTTAGAATTGGAGGAAAGAATTGCCAGAAGGCAAGCTGAAGCAGCAAAGGGTAGTAGTAATTCTTCTGTTACCGTGGATGAGAAAATGTCTTCCATGATGAACGAAAGAGATGTGGCCAGGGCTGCTGATGTGGGTGATTGGGAAGATGGTGAAAGAATGGTGGAGAGACTCACAACCTCTGCATCCTCTGATTCATCTAGTCTGAGTAGGCCACTAGAGATGGGATCTAGGCCTCATTTTTCTAGAGATAGTTCTTCCACCTTTACAGATAGAGGAAAACCAGTTAATTCATGGAGAAGAGATGCATATGAGAATGGGAGCAGCTCGGCATTCTATCTACAAGACCAGGATAATGGTCATCATAATCCAAGGAGAGATTCATCCGTTGGTGGGAAGGTGTTTCCTAGAAAAGAGTCTTATGGAGGTGTCGGATTAATGTCGTCAAGGACTTACCATAAAGTAGGATTTTCAGATCCTCAAGAGGATGAGTTCCCTCATATGAAAGGGCACAGGTGGAACCTTTCTGGAGATGGAGATCACTATAGCAGAACCACGGAGATTGATCCTGAATTTCATGACAACTTTGTTGAAAGATTTGGTGAAGCTGGATGGGGACAGGGTCGTCCTAGTGCCAGCCCTTATTCTTCCTACCCTGAACGATCGTTCTTGAATTCTGAATCAGATGGGCCTTATGCATTTGGGCGTTCACGATATTCCATGAAGCAGCCTCGTGTCCTTCCCCCACCTTTGATTTCTTCTGTTCACAAATCTTACAGAGGTGGAAATGAACGTGCTGGTCCCTCAAATTTCCTGGATAGTGAGGTGCAGTATGAACATGCAATTAGGAGTCAATCTACCATGCAGACAGGGCATGACAGTGTTCATCAACAGAGTCGACGGCAACCTGAAGTAATTGACGTACAGCAAGAGAATACTGAGAACTGAGGACAGGAAAGTGGATCATAACACCACACAAAGGTGTGATTCACAGTCTTCACTTTCTGTTTCAAGCCCCTTTAATTCTCCAACACATCTCTCTCATGATGACTTGGATGAATCAGGAGAATCTCTGGTCTTGTCAGCTGGAGAAGGCAAAAATATTCTCGTGTCAGGACAGGGGAATGAATCAATTGTCCTACCTTCCAGAGCTGGAATTGAGAATGCTAATGTCTCCTCATGTTCTGTCTCCACGGGTGATGATGAAGAATGGACTATTGAGACCAATGAACAGTTGCAGGAGCAAGAAGAATATGATGAAGATGAAGATGGCTACGAGGAAGAAGATGAAGTTCATGAAGGAGATGATAATGTCACCATCAACCAAGAGCTTGAAGATCTGCATCTAGAGGAGAAGACTTTGCCCAATATGATGGACAACCTAGTGCTAGGATTTGATGAGGGTGTTCAAGTTGGGATGCCAACTGAGGAGTTTGAAAGTACATTGAAGAAGGATGACAGTACTTTTGCAATGAAACATGTTTCCGTTGTCACTCTAGAAGAACAAATGTCTTTTGATTATGTAGGTACTGATGGAAAAACCCGTCAACTTGTTGAAGATTCCTCTCAAGTTAGTGTTGGTAGTTCTTCCAGAGTGTTCCAGGAGACGGAGAATACAACACTGGATTTGGTCAATCATCCCAGTAATGCCCATTCTTGTGCATCTGGTGAGATTATAGATTATGTGGAAGCGTCTAGTAGTGGTCTGTCAGCTCATCATCCACTTCCACCTTCAGTTAATTCAGTTTCACAATCATCTGGTCAGAGCTTCATGTCTGCTTCACCTGCTGTTCCTAATCAAGCTGAGCTACCTATTAAGCTTCAATTTGGGCTGTTTTCTGGTCCATCTCTTATACCATCTCCAGTACCAGCCATACAGATTGGATCTATACAGATGCCTCTTCATCTGCATTCGCAGGTTGGCCCATCCCTCACTCACATGCACCCATCACAGTCTCCTCTATTTCAATTTGGCCAGTTAAGATATACATCTCCAATATCACAGGGATTAGTGTCACTGGCTCCGCAAACAATGTCTTTTGTACAGCCTAATATTCCATCCAGTTTTTCTTTGAATCAGAACCCCGGAGGTCCTGTTCCAGTTCAAACTGGTCAAGATACTTCTGCTGATGCCTTTGGTAAAAATGAGGTTATGTCTCATTCTCTTGATAACCAACAGGCATTTTCAAGGCACTTGGATCTGTCACAAGGAACTACAGCAGCAGATATAAATACGTTGACAGCAAGGCAAAATGTAGAAAATATTGCTGTGATACAGCAAGGTCGGGGGGAGATTTCTCATGTTGGTGATGGTGATAGGTCTATGTCTGGTTTCCATACAGAGGAGCGGGGGTACCAAAATTCAGCTTTGAGGAGCTCATCCAATGCTAGGGAACCAGGTGGTCTGTCTCAAACTAGAGCTGGATCGTTACTGTCAGCTTCTGAAGAAAATGGCTCAAAGGCCCAAAATCCAGTATCTGGTGGCAGAAGCAAGAGATATGTTGTTACTGTTAAGAATTCTGGTTCAAGATCATCAGGTCTAGCTTCGAGGTCTAATCGCTCAGACTGGATTGGATTTCCAAGGAGGCCTAGACGCAACATTCAACGAACGGAGTTTCGAGTTCGGGAAGGTACTGAGAAGAGACAGTCTTCAGGTTTGGTTTCAGCTGAAAACTTTGGTCTGGATAACAAGTCAAATATTAATGGAAGGGGTACAGAAATATCTGCAAGGAGTGGACATAGGAAGGTTGTCTTGTCAAATAAAATGGTGAAACAGACAGTAGAGGCTGCATGCTTGAACTCAGGTGTAGATATTTCACGGGATGTTGATTCTGCAAGCAGGGTTGAAAAGAGAGATGGGAAATCTTTGATCTAAAAGTCATATCCCAAACTCTGGAGAGACAAACCTTAAAAGAAATTTACATTCTGAAGATGTTGACGCTCCTTTGCAAAGTGGAATTGTACGTGTTTTTGAGCAACCTGGAATAGAAGCCCCTAGTGATGAAGATGACTTCATAGAGGTGAGGTCAAAGAGGCAAATGCTAAACGATCGAAGGGAGCAAAGAGAAAAGGAAATTAAAGCAAAGTCTCGATTCTCAAAGGTTTATATTAATTTAATCAATTTACAGTTCCATCAGTTTTTTAAACCTTATTTGTTTAGCATGTTTCTTAATTACGTTGATCAAATTTCTTTCATGCCAGCTGCCACGGAAGTCTCGTTCTACTTTTCAAGGATCTACTGTCTTGGCCAATTCCAGTAAGATATCTACATCAATGGGTGGAGAAGCTGCAACTGGAAGTCGCTCTGATTTTTTTGCTCCTGAGAGGCGTGGACTGGCAACTATTGAAGTCTCATCCGGATTTAATGCCACAATAGTGTCTCAACCATTAGCTCCAATAGGCACGCCCCCTTTGAAAATAGATGGTCAGGCTGATATAAGATCGCATACAAGCAGGTACTTGCTTTTTTATAATATTTCATGTTTACAGTATTGTATGAAACCATGAATCTCATTTTCCATCTGCAGGTCACTTCCAACTAGTCTTCCTGTGGTATCTGGTGGTGGAAAGATCCCTGTGCCAGGTTTAATAATGAGAGCAAGAATAAGGTTCTTGATAACGCCCAAACATCTTTGGCCTCTTGGGGTAATTCACATATTAGTCAACAGGTCAGTAAACTTTAACTTTCCATTGTAGCAAGTAATGCAGTAGCATGCCTGGCTTTTCCTTTGCATCGCCACTCCATTATGTCATTCTGCTTGCTTTATGTGAATTAGATCAGTTTCAGTGTAGTGAGTGATGTGGGGAGTGGGACTAACATGTTCATTCTGTAATCTTTATTGCATCTTTTGTCAAATTTATTGTAGGTTCAGAAATACCTCAGCTTTTCTTTGTATAAATTAACTATATCTTGATAACTATATTGTGAATTTTCCCAACAATCTGCTTTCTTTATTCATGGGGCAACTATCTTATTCCAGGGTGAACTGAGCAATCTTGCAAATATGCCTTCTAAGGTTTAGTTTCACCTTAAGGACCCACTCCCAAATTATGTGGACTTTATGTGATAGATCAGGATTTCTAAACATAACCCGTTCCTTGGGGGAAAGAAGAATAAGAATAGTAGATATTTGAGCAACTGATTAGTATCTAGCACGAGCCCATCCTTTAGACCTGTGACTATTTTGTCTTGTTCTTCTCTTTTGATGTTGGGGTGTTATGGTTTGCATAAAGCACTAAGAATTTTATGGAAATAAGTTAAAGATAACATCGTTGGTTCACTCAAGGTAGCTGCCTTAATCTTCTATTTTTTTTAAATTTTTTTTAAACTCTTTGAATCTGCTGGGAATCTAAAATGAATGTTTATTTGTTAGGTTATGGCCCTAACACAGACACAACTTGATGAGGCAATGAAACCTCAACAATTTGATTCACATGCTTCTGTTGGAGATCATACAAGTGCAGTTAGTGAGCCTAGCTTGCCATCATCATCTATCTTGACAAAGGAAAAACTATTTTCTTCTGCTGCAAGCCCAATTAATTCCCTACTTGCTGGAGAGAAAATACAATTTGGTGAGCACATACACTGTATGTTGGACCTTTTGAGCCATTTCTAGTTAACATTACAAGACACCAATAGATCTTTGGAGCCAATTTTCTTGTAGATGTAAGTAATACTTTGGATTTGTCATTGCCTCACTTATAAAAGGATTTTGTCTTTCTTTATTTAGGTGCTGTAACATCTCCAACAGTTCTTCCTCCTGGCAGCCATTCTGTTTCTAATGGGATTGGTTCACTTGGTCCATCTCAGCCAGACATTCAAATTTCCCATAATCTTGCTGGATCTGATAATAGCTGCAGTCTTTTCTTTGGAAAAGGGAAACACTCCAATGAACCTTGTAGCCACTTGGAAGATTCTGAGGCTGAAGCTGCAGCTTCAGCTGTTGCTGTTGCTGCCATCAGTAGTGATGAGATTGTTGGTAATGGATTGGGTACATGCTCTGTCTCAGTGTCAGAGACCAAAAGTTTTCGAGGAGAAGATATTGATGGGATACCAGCAGGTAGTAGTTTCTTTTTCAACTAACAATTTGTACCTTGCTGTCTAGGTGATTGTTGATATTCTTTATACCATATTGAACTGGTCTTTTCAATTTTTTTCCCTTCAAAAATTATGACAGGTGTAGCTAGTGATCAGCAATCAGCTAGTCAATCAAGGGCTGAAGAACCTTTCAGTGTAACTCTGCCAGCTGATCTATCTGTTGAGACTCCACCAATTTCCTTATGGCCACCCTTACCAAGTCCACAAAATTCTTCAAACCAGATGCTTTCACATTTTCCAACAGGCCCTCCTTCTCATTTCCCCTTTTACGAGATGAACCCCTTGTTGGGGGGTCCTATCTTTGCTTTTGGACCACATGATGATTCTGCTTCGTCGGCCCAATCACAGTCTCAAAAGAGTAGTGGACCAGCTTCCAGACCACTTGGGAGCTGGCAACAATGCCATTCTGGTGTCGATTCCTTCTACGGTCCTCCAGCAGGATTTACTGGCCCTTTCATCAGTCCCCCAGGAGGTATCCCAGGAGTTCAGGGTCCTCCACACATGGTTGTTTATAATCATTTTGCGCCAGTTGGACAGTTTGGACAAGTTGGCTTGAGCTTCATGGGAACCACGTATATCCCATCTGGAAAGCAACCTGATTGGAAGCATAATCCGCCTACGTCTACCATGGGTGTTTGTGAGGGGGACATTAACAATATTAACATGGCTGGTGCACAACGAAATCCTAACATTAACATGCCTGCCCCAATTCAGCATCTTGCCCCTGGGTCACCTCTCTTGCCAATGGCTTCTCCTTTGGCAATGTTTGATGTTTCTTCTTTCCAGGTAAGATCTTGATCTTTGTTGTAAAGACAATGATTTCTGCAACGGTCTGCATTGTTGGGAGATGTTGCAACTCATTCCACAAGTTGGAATTTTGGTGCAAAATTGTCATTTATTACTAACTAATTGTTAATCTTCATATTGCCAGTCCTCTCCTGAGATGCCAGTCCAAGCTCGTTGGCCACATATACCTACTTCACCACCACTTCAGTCCATTCCTTTGTCGATGCCAATGCAGCAACAAGCAGAAGTACATACAACTCAATTTAGACATGGGTCTTCTGTTACCCAAGCTTTAGGTGTTAATAGGTTTCCTGATTCCCAAACTTCAACACCTCCTGGCAGCGATCAGAGTTTTTCCACAGCAACTGATGTGAAGGTCACTCATTTGCCAGATGAACTGGGCCTGGTGGATCCGTCAAGTTCAGCTGCTACCAAGGCTTTGGGTCAGACTGTTGACAATAAGAGTTCATCCATAAGCTCTGTTTCAGTTGCTGCCAAGGCGGATGTTCAGAATGGCAATAGCAGCAATACTGGTGGCCAGAATTCAAGTTCTGCTTTTAAGAATCAGACTTCACAGCACAAGCATGTTTCTTCCCATCAGTATACTCATTCGTCAGCATATGGTGGTTACCAGAGAGGAAGTGGCGTTTCTCAGAAGAATAATTCTGGGGGTGACTGGTCCCACCGCAGAGTGGGGTTCCATGGAAGGAACCAGTCTTTGGGTGCAGAGAAGAGCATCCCCTCGTCAAAGATGAAGCAAATTTATGTGGCAAAACAAACCATGAGTGGGTCATCAACAGTGTCATGAGAAATGCTGCATTATTCTTTTTTAGCATAAATAAAATTGATTAGCTTCTAGTCTTCTACTTGGTTGGTAGAGCAGGTTGGGTGTTTAGATCTGAGATTTTTTGTTAGATTTTATAGGTCACCACTGTGCTGGTATTCCGAGGGAAGGGTGAGCTGGTTTGAAGATAGAAGTTTTGGGTTTGTGTTCTACCTGGTTGGAGATTTATTTAGTTTGGTAGTTTGGCTTGACTGGCACTATGTCATTTTAATGGTGTAGCTATCAAGCATGATCCTTTCTCTCTCAACGTTCTCTCCGTCTTGGTATAAATCCTTGTGTTTTTAAGTCCTCGAATTCTTATATTGGACTTGTCATTGTCTTGGTGATCATCTTTCAGTCTTGCTAATAGATATTCATATTGTACACCTTCGGAGAAAGAAAAAAATTGTTTCTTTTCGACAGAACCTCCAGAAAACAAACAGTATATGATAAGTATCATATGCAGAGTTATTTGTCCGACAAATATTCAGTATAGTTATTTATTGTACAAACATTAAGAACATATACAAGGCTGAGCTTATATTCTTTCTCTGAAATGTTAATGTTACCATCTTCCTTCTCCTTGTCATTTTACTTCTGCATCAATTAAATGCACTCATTTGCATGTACACGCTTTTTTTGGTCTATCGTTTTTTTTTTGGTTTTTTTTATTTCCTTGGGAATCTGCACTTGGTTTGGCTTACTTGGAGATGCTTCAGCATACGAGTACGAAAACATGGTAAGGGTCCATTTTGGAGGTTTCCGTGGGAACCAAAGAACAAAATGTATATGGAGTAGCTCACAAAACCCCTTCTGCAAAGCAATTGAATCACTCTTGCCAACCAGCTAAGGCTAAAATTGCAAATGTGAAACATATAATTCATTTCCTAAAATTGTAAATAAGTCTAAAAAATTCACCTAAAGTGGTAATCTTATCTTAAAGAGTCAGTTTGCTTTCTTGGAAAATCACCACAGCAAGCTGTTTTCCTGAATTTCTCGTTGACATAGGCGCCAACATTCATTTCCTTTCTTTGATTATTCCCAACCCAAAAAAAAAAATTAATATAAAATAAAATACTTTGACTCTGTTTCTCCTGCAGCCACATCATTGCCTAACTTTAACATCAGAAAAAGAGAAATAAGAATTGCTTACAGCAGAAAGCAAACAAACAACATCCAAATGCACTCACTTTGTCTTACTTCCTCAGTGACAAGGTATCAACGGCAGGGAGAAAGAAAGAAAGAAACCTAATCTTATTGACTGATTCTATCAACTAGTGCTCAAAAAGGGAAAAATATCTCCCTGGAAATACAAATCTTATTCTACAATCTACTGACCAAAAATGTACTCGCTTTCTCTTACTTCCTGCGGGACTCAGCCTCTGTTTCATTCTTCGGTTTCCCTGTTGCATTTGGTTTCTCAACCTCCGAAATTTCTTCAAGCTCTGAGCTTTGCTTCGCAGTATAGTCCGATAATGGAAAATTAGGTTTAGCTCTTGGACCTTGGAAATTAATGGCGGCTCTGTCATAAGCTCTGGCCGCTTGCTCTGCCGTCTCGAAAGTGCCCAACCAAACACGAGCTGCTCTTCGTGGGTCTCGAATCTCGGCCACCCATTTCCCCCATGGCCTCTGTCTCACTCCTCTGTACCCATCCCTGTCCTTCTCCTTCTTCTTCCTCTTTCTGTTAATGTTCTTCGTCTCTGTTTTCAAAATGCCCTGTTTTTCTTCTTCATCTCCATTTGTGAGTGGAATGAAGAAATCGCAGCCAAGGCAGCCATCAATGTGGCATACGTGACACGTGTCACCATCTGGAAACATTAATTGGTCAGAGCTGGTCCCACTGGTCGAAGAAAAAGACGACGTGGAAAGTGCTGGAAGGTCAAATTTTGTCCGAGATTGAGAGTAGTGAGTTTGGGTCGGATCTGAATCCGGACCTGGTTTATCAGCACCAGTTCTACCACCACATATTACGTGGCTGAGAGCCGAGACTATGGTAGAGTTCTCGTGCTCCTGGTCTGGTCCTCTACGGACAACAAAGGTAGACGAGGATATCATTGTCTCAAATATTTCACAATATGAAGGAACTGTCTGCGTAAAGTATTTATATTAAAAGTATTTATATACGGCTCAAATTCAGGAAGCACAAACAAGAAGATGACGTAGCTGACAGCTGTAGGTGAATGAGGCATGGTTTATCTGAGGAAAAGTGTCGTTTTTGGCACGTGGTGTTGACTGAAGTAGGATAATTCATTTGTCAGGTAAAGAACATAGAAAGTTCCAAAACATTTCGGTTTTTCCTTCGTGGGAAGAGGAAGAAGGTTTTGCCCAGATGTAACTTAAGTTGGATGGCAACGTGGTATTCTAGAACGCTTTCTTAAATTTCTGACTATGGCAGAAAGGTTTATACTTGGCTTCTTGTAATTGAGGCTTTCTTAGCACATTAAATGGGTAACGTTTTAATTTATGGACGCCGACACGTGGCGATGATACAGCTTTACACTTCGACTTTCATTACTTGTGTTTCCACAACTGTACTCAGTCGCAGCTGAAACTTCCTAAAATAAGTAGAATAACACCTTGGAAGTTTCAACCCCCCCCCCCCCCCCCCCCTCTCTCCCCACAAGCTAGAAACTTCTCAAGTATCTAAATGAAGGAATGAATACCACCTTCTTTTTTTCTTAGGCAAAAATAAAATAAATAAAACCTTTTTTTAATAATTTTGAATAACTTAATAAAAAAAATTTAACGAGTATCTTAAAAATATTTAATAAAATGTAATATATATTATCTTATAAAATTTAAAATGTTTTAAAAATAATATATTATTTATTAAATAACAAAAAATCCTAGTCAATCATTCTAACAAATATTACAAAAATTTTGTATTTATCTTGTAAGTATCTTGAATACACCAGTTAAAAAAAAAATCTATTTAGTAAAAGGCAACATCTAAAATGGAAATAGTTGTAATTGCTGAAGTCTACTGTCTACCTCAAGTAGTGAAGCTATCCATACGGCAACGTGCATCATTTATTTATAGCAAACCAAGTGACATGGAAAATGGAAAATGGAAAAACAGCATACGAGGTGACAAGGACATGTTGAATGTAAAACAAATGTGCAACGTTGGGCATTCATGCTCCAGAATTGTGGGACAAACGAGTCAAAGGTGAGTCAGTTGAGATGCTGAGTTTCCTACTGGGTCAGACGACTTACATTTGAAATGTCAAACAGCAATACCAACGGCCCCTAACCTCTAATGCTTTTAATTTAGTTTCATGTTTCAAACCATTAGAGTCGGAGTCAACAGTAACACCTGATCAGATTTAGGGTCATATGCAGGAGCTTCCAACCAGTTCAGTGCCAAATCCAAGCTTATATTGCCTGCTCAACACCATGCTCATAAGATTAACCTTGCTCACCAAGGAGAAAAGCAGCTCAAGTACCTCCATATAGTCAATACTCTATAAATACATGTACATCAGACCATAAACATAATAATATACATCACTCTTTCAAAGCTTCATTACATATTACATACAAGTATAACTACACTAATGTTGCAGCATGCCCCAGAAAAAAATCCATCTGGATGGATCCTCCTAGTAACCAAAACCAGTTCTCTTCATCATCCTAACGAACTCCTAGGCATTGACTTCTCCATCATCTGCACATTTCACATCCATATCAGGCTTACAGCTTGCAAAATATACAAAGGATATAAAAACAAATAAGGGGAATGGTTAAGCTCAGCTTTTTGACATCCCACAGTTAGATGAATATTTTAATTTCAATCTCTAGTAATAAATAAGGGGAAAAAATAATTATAAAAAATATTATATTTTAAATTCAACTTCCAATGATAGTATTTTTTTGATTGAGGCAAAAAAAAAAGTAAAAATAGTTTAGTGAAGAAACCATAAGTGACATTTGATAAGGAAAGAGAAAAAAAATGAGATGGAAAGTTTATTAGTACAATTAATTCTCAGCATAGACTCTTACGAAAGTCAATACTTCTATATTTGCTAAGACAAGATACTATCATAATATAAGCTAGTCGGTTGTCTGTAAATACTTATCTGCCTTATTATTACCAATCCTATAGTTGGGAAGATACAAGCCCTTTTTAAAATAATATAAGTAGTTGACTTATTATTCATGAGCAAAATAACTGGTTTCCAGTCTTCTTTCACTACCTGTTCAATCATTCCAAAGAAAGTTACCAAATGTGAATATGTCTGTGTTTAATTTCTATATTGTTTAAACTTAAAAATACAGTCAAATACTCAAATGTAATAAATGAGTTAAACAATCCAAGTTTTCAATTAATTTGATTTAAACGAGCTACTGAGAAAGAGATGACAATCATTACCAACAATAAGATAATGCAAGTTTATAAGGTAAGGGAAACTCACGATCTCGATCTGCTTCATCAACCATTTAATGGATATCTCTATCTGTAAAATTCTCACTCAGCTCCTTTGCAATACGCTGAATGTCTGTGACAGATATCTTGCCCTCAATTGAAACTAAGTAATGAATACCAAGCAGGTGAAGCGGAACTGATAACAAACAGTACAGAAGCTTACATTATTATCTTGGTCAATAATGCAGAATGCTTTCATAAGCTCCTTTTTAGTGTCCCTTTCTCCTATTTTGGCTGTCATCGTGTGCGCAATTCATCAAAATCAATAGCTCCACTGCTGTCTTTGTCTACATCTGCAGTCATTTGATTAATTTGCTGGAATGACATAATGGAGCATCAATTAGAGATGAATCAATGTTTTACAGAAAAAAATATAGATAAGAGGAAACTCTAATAGTTTTGAGTAGTCCAGAATCAGTCAAACAACATACCTATAGCACCTAAAGAAATTTCATGAGCGAAAACCATCCAGACAATTACAATATCAAAGTCAGAGTTTCATCCAAAACGAAGAAAAAGTTGAAATCCCTAGTTTTAACTAATCAGACTTGCAGATGCAGCCAAATTATGAAATGGGAGGAGTCAAAAGCAATAGCATTAAGGAAAGCATAGCAGTGACTAATTTTTTCAGCCACTGCCACATGTAGAAAAAATGCTCAAAATACAAACCCAAGAGTCTATCTTTGTAAAAGTAGATGAATACACAAACTATATGTGAAACTGTTCAATGACCACACTGGATAAAGATTTTACCTCTTCTGTCATCTCAAAACCAAGAGCCCTGTCAAGGGAAAATGTCAGTTAATACAAAGCTTTCACTATAGCCGAACATGCAAGTTGTTAAAAAGAATCGTGATGCCCACACCTCATTGCAACATTTAGCTCTTTTGCATCAATGGCGCCTCCGTGCCTGGAAAACAGGATCAAACTAACATACGAAAAAAAAATCTTTAGATATATAACAAGGGAAGAGATAATACTAAAAATTAAGATACCTGAGCCATCGGTATCAAACAATTCGAATGCTTCCTTAATCTCCTGCCTCTTTTGTTGAGTTAAACCATGATGGCGTCCTCTTGGTTTATCTATCCTGGATGTTCCTCTATACATTGTTGCCTGATGAAAGAATAAATGCAGATTCAAGAAAAAAGTTTATAGTTACTCAGAAAGTTTAATTTTTGAAAAAAGAAAACAAAGGCACCCACTTTCGTCAGCATTTTAGCAGTAAGAGTTGATAACTAAGAGTCTAATAGTATACGCTTATATAGTAATCTTCATTTTCAAATTTCGCGTAGTATTACATCGTTAATTTGATATAAATAAGCAATTAAGCCTCGATGATGATAGATGGGCTTAGACTAGCCAATTGAATGGCATGATCTTCCAAATTACAAGTTTACAACACAATTCAGATGGGAAAAAGTGAGCAAATCAATTTCAGACCCAAGATTGGAATGACTCAAACTTTTTATGACCAGGAGCAAAGGCACCTGAATGCGGGTGGTGGCAACGAGATTGGAGCCTGGATGCACAGAAATTGGGGGAAGAGAGAGAAGGGCATACCATTCTTCTCTACCAATTTCACCAGCGTCGTAAGTTCGTAACGTTGTCCCTTCCGGACCTAGGACAAGAGCAAACAAGATTAAAGACAGATTTCGTGGTTCGTCGCCCGGAGGTTCGAGGTTGCTGGTCAGAGAAAAAACTTATCTTGAAAATTTTCCCAGTGGCTTGACAATTGGAATGCCCGATGCCTCAGCCGCGTGAAAAGAGTCATGGGTAATGCTTTAGATTTTTGTCAGACCCGGCACGCTTAAATTTTGTCATCCAATTTGAATATAACATCTGTTCATTTACGTTGAGGATTACCAATTTAGCATTTGAGCCAAATTGCACTAACTCTTGCTATTTGCTTTTTCTTTTTCAACCAAATATTAGTTTTACTAGTACAAGCATCGGGTTTAATTCAACCAGTTATAAATTAAATTCCAGTACTGATAGAGGAAGTTTTATCTCCTATTTTCCCTCCTCCAATCCGGATGAAGAAGAAGAAGAAAAAAGAAGGGAAAATAAAAATAAAAATAGTATACGTTACAACGTCTTTAAACATCAAAAAACATGTTATGTAATTATATTACGTTCTAACATAATATAACAATAACAGATACATTAATGTGGAATGGGCAGTTTACAATTTGTGGAAATTAGACTATGGGTGGAAATAGTTTGAGCAAAAAATAAAGGAAGCACAATGTAAGCAATAAGAGAGGCATATATTTCCACAGCCTAATGAATAGTTGTATTGTACGATTTTGGGATGGCTCCGAGCTAGCTAAGGACGATTTTCCTGTTTACATGGTTCCTTCCAAAACTTTGCAGGAAGTCCTTGATGAGGTACTGGAAATGGGGCATACTGAACACCGCTGTCGGACCCAACTACTTTCCACCTATAAAAAAATTGTGGATCCAATTGTTCAGTCCAAGATAAGATAGCTTAGCAGTATGCAAATAGTAACAGACGTATATCGTATATACTACTATCTTTTTCCCATATGCTGTGCTCCCATGTGTAAAACTCATAAAAAGATCAGAAATAATTTCTCTTCTCTGTCTGAGCCTCTGAACAGAAAAGTTTTTCTTTTCAACCCTTCCTTATTTGCCTGCAAAACTTCGGCAGGCGATAAAGATCTTTTCAGGAATGTCCTCGACCAATTGCTTAAACACTGATATTTACTATTACTTTTGACACTGGACCTAAAGATGATGAGGCATACTAGACGTTTCATTTAGAGCTATTAAGAACAATCGTATATCTTGCTTATGTCTGCAATCCCACTTAGAACTGTATTTCCTAAAAGTTTCTTATACTAGGTGCTTCATGATTTCATATGCAAGTTTCTTCCTTTTTGTTCATTTTTTATTTCTTACTACAAGGAACCTCACCCTTATTGTCCCCCTAATAGTCTCGCATACCTGAACTTGTTGACCAAATGGTGGATAAAAATTAGCATCTCAAGCTTGGCAACTTCATTCCCAGGACAAGAATGAACTCCATTCCCAAATGGCATATAGGTATGGGCTTTTATCCCGGTGCCCTTCATGCAACAAAGTAAACAGTACAAATTTTAAGATATTTTTCCTTTCCATTCAATTAATAGAATTTGAAAATTTCAGATTACAGATTACAGAGAAATAACTGCTTCCATTCCGTACCTCAAATCTTGAAGGATTGAATCTATGTGGCTCAGCAAAGAAATCTGGATTGTGGTGAATGTTCCTAAACAAAGGTAGCACCTTCCATCCTTTAGGTATTAAGTACCCTGTTCGATAATATTGAAACAAGTCAGTCATTGGCTTGGGAACATTCTCATAATTGTGGAGTACTTTTTTCCATCAAAGCATAATGAATTTTCTCTGTTTGAAAATAATTAAAGGGTGTATAAAAATGAGCCCGTTCATGGAAATTATGCAGTAACTACCGCACGGGATGGTACTTTAGTATTGTACTCTACAATAATTGTAAGATGGAAAAACCACCTTACAACAAAACCACTACATACTGTCCATATTCAAGAGTTCATTATGCTGTACGTGCACTGTGAATTTGCTTCACTAATTGCCATAGATGTTGACAGAGGTTTATGGTGTGCATGTGTCTCTATGTTCCAGTTTAATATAATGAAGCAAGCTAATTATTGAATTAATTGACCTGACTTACCCTTGTATTCCACATCATAAACAGCTTCCCTGAAGGTAAAAGATATGATGCTTGCCATCCTCATGCTCTCCATTATAACCTGAAATTTTCAAAACAGGTTTTTCCACACTTAATCAGCATGTCTCTTAAAACCACACACCAAATATGATATGCTAATGCAGTTAAAGGTTCTTCTCATAGAGTACCCTATTTGTAAGAGGCATATTTCTAGTTTGAGCCCATGTTAAGGGCTGCTTCCCTCCATCATTTGATTCATAAATTGCCCCCTGCTCTTTCTGTAACAACAGAATCATGTTAACTAGGTATATATGTTCACAAATAAATTTATTAATTTAAAAAAAAAATTATATCAAGAAATGACTGACTGAACTACTGGCCTTTATTGCTTCTAAAAGTTTGGAATCATCGTGAACGTATTTGAGAATCCATGTCATAACACTGGCAGTAGTGTCTTGAGCAGCAAACAGAACACCAATTATGTTATCAACAATTTGATCATTGGTTAAGATCTGTCGTCCCTTGTTGTCCTTGAAGCTTAATAGACTGCCCAAGAGATCCTTCTGTTCTAACAGTTCCTCCTTCCTCTTTCTGATAATCTCACTCAGAGTGTCACGAAGCTTTTTCCTTTCCTTAAGGATTTAATAAAGAGGAAACCAACGCACCCAAAGACAAAGAAAAATATTACCTTAGTTAGCAGACCTGATGCTTCGAAAATTTTGTTTGAAAATGGATGCTTCTTTGATGGTCAAGTTGTCATGCTTACCAGCACTGATTTACTGTATAAAGTTCCCGGTAGCTTTGTAGGAAAAGAATTGTATCCTTTGTCAAGTGTGCGGTAGTTTTCCTTCAGTCTTTTCTTGTAGAAAGCGTCTAAGTTACCGAAGATGGACATGATTGCTACATCAAAAGTAAACTACACCAATATCCAGAGTGCATTTCCAACAGAAAAAACTTACATGAGAAAGCGTATACATAGAGCAAGAAAATAAACACAAGGGAAATCTTAATTCAACGAGTCTTACAACTAATTCCCAGTTCATTGTATATACATTCAATAGAAATCATGCACATGCAAGCAGCGTTTGCATACATGTTCAAATTGAACACTTGCAACAGTCGTGACTGTCTTCAGACTACCAAAACCAGAGGGGAAAAAAAGAACATTTTTTGTAATTGTACAGATCAAGTAATGGTCAACTCGTAAATGATTTGACGGTTCTATAATTAGTTTACAACATGAGTATGACAAATAGGCTGCACGTTTTTTTTTTCTCTTTCCCTTTCTTTTATCCTTTTTATGTCTTGTTAATAATATAGTTGAAACAGAATTAGTGAAGAAAAACACTGGATTATATGATTGATTAAAAAAGGGGATGATTAGGCAAGTAAAGCAACTAACCTCCTTTAGTTCACAATAAGCGTTGACAACTTGTTCACCACACAACGACTCCAAAGCAGAGATAGCAGTGATTTCAATCTGAGGGACCAAGTTTCGGATTATATCTAAGGAAAATGCCCCCTGTACTAATTTTCTCATTTGAGTATGATAACTACCCTGGTGGAAAAAAATTGCCCAGGGACCGATCAACCGCTCCTTACTTGGTGGGTATGTGGGCTTGAACAAGTGTGCTTGGGTGACCAACACATATCGTACAGCCTCAGGGCTAGCCATAACACAAGGGCAGCCAAGGATGCGAGTTTTGAATATTTCTCCAGTACCTCCAAATTAATACAAATTTTTATTATGTATTAGCATTAATTGGGTTAAGGGGATCACAAAAATTAAAGTAAGAATTAAAAGGAGAGGGGATGGTCTAATTATGGGATACCTTTTTTGTCTAGTGGCAAAAAAGACAGTTGGGTTTTGTGTGTATAGTTGCAAGGTCTCTCCAACATATGGCCAACCCATTGAACCAGGAGGCAAGTTTGCCCTTTGTTTACTCAAAAAAGTGAATAATGAGAAGAGCACAGAAGAAATAACAAACAAGAATAGCACACATCTCTTTTCAATGTAATTTACTCTCTCTGACCAAAGCAAGTTCCGAGTGAGGAATACTAGGGTCCAATACTGCTACGTAGGTATGAGTTACTGGAAAAAGAAGAGGCGGATTTTCTTATATAGAACGAGACTGAGTGACTGGCACTAAGGTAGTGACTTTGTGCATCCTTGTAAAGTCCAGCCTAGTGTTATTGTACATTGACATTGTAGACCAATGACCAACTCTCAAGCAGCGATATCAATTTTAGACCAATGACCAACTCTCAAGCAGCGATATCAATATTTTCTTTTTTTTTTCGAAAAAGAGAAAGAAAAAGAAATATCGTACGAAATTTTAAATAGAGTCGACTCTTGAAACCTTATAGACTGTCAGGAACAGTTAGAACTACTCCGTATCAATGTTTGTGAAGCAACATTTTGCAAACTCATAATTACATCCCTAATGGACAAAATTTCAAGATCTCCTAATTAATAGAATTTAATAGGACTTATTATATGACCCATTGGCCTGATTTAGCAAAATAAAAAATTATTCAGCCAAGGCTAGAGATTTGGTTTTGGTTGCTTTCTCGAAGTAAAGGTCCTTCACTATCGGTCCCCTAGGTGTCTCCTGCAAGGCTTTTCAAGTCTAAAAGTCTCACGTTTCTCGTAACAGCCCATTAGCCATGAAATGTGACTGTTACAATCTGATACTGACAGATAATAGAGGGCTAGACTGTCATGCCTAGCGTGACAGGAATAGATGTTCTCTATTCTGCCAGAAAAAGAAAGATATGAACTGGAAATGGGGTCTCAAACAGTTCCCCTGAAATAACAAAACGACCATTATGCTAAGCTTATCACCATCTATGTAAAAGGGAATTCCTTACGCATGTGTGGTGGCCATCGCACCAGTACAACAGTGAGGTGCCGTGTATCCCTTGGGTATGTCTTTCAATTTCGTTACTTACTCAAGGCATTCTGTGGCTTCAAGTTTCATGCCCATTCTGGACTTTATGGTTAATGGTTTTGTAATACTATGATAGTAGTGTAATGCTTATCCAATTTGTTAAGTAGGAGAAAGGAAAGTAGAGAGCGAAACCAGAACTGGATGCATAAATATGCTGACTGTTTTGCTCAGTAGAATAATCATATTTGCTAATTATCTCTTGTTATTAGTTACCCAAACCTGTTTCTATTTTCTAATAAACTGTGGTGAAGGGGAAAAAATATAAGGTAATTTCTAGATTTGTGGCTTTTCTGTAGCCTAAACAAGCACCAAAATCTAACCAACGGAATACCAAATTCACATGGAGAGTTGCTAAGCACAATCATGGTTAGTTAAAACTCAAAACTAAGCAATTTGAGCTGAGTTTGTATTACATGCAAGGCTGAGACTGTGCAGTTACATAACATTCTATAATCTCAAAAGCAACAGAAACAAGTCTAATCTAAATTGTTGAGGTCTGCTACATGGATCACAAGCAAAACTAGTTTGTCCTCTACGTGAATTATTTTCCTCCATTCAATGCTACCCATAATTAAATTCTCTTCATAGTCTTTTATACTTATATCATCTGGCATTTCGAAACTAGAGCATTTGCACAAATAAAGCATTACCAGCATGCTTAATAATTTGAGGGGTGGGCAGTGAAGTTCATGATAATTTCAATTTTGGCAAATGAAAAAAGACAAAGAAAATTACCATACTGTTGCTTTCATCTAGCCGTCTAATAAATGAGAAGGACTTGAACATAATTCGCCGGCCGACCGTGCGGGGAATCAACGGGTCCCAGTCATCTCCGACATATGGGATCAAATCAGACGGTTCTCCTGCTTCAGCCGGACCCAGGGTAGGACCTTTAAGTCGGTGATGCAGACATGGAGCATTAGAGGTTGGGACCCAAGGCAAGTGAGTGGCATTGCAGCCATAGAGAGTACCTGGACACGTTTCGGGATCAGGATGATTAAATTTAATTCACATTCCTATGGAGATTGGAGATTGGAGATTGGAGACATATTAGTAGGCCCATATGATTCCTCTAGTTTGAATCGAGAAAGTTCTTCAATTCATCTTCCAGTGCAGATTTTTACAGAATAAAGGTGTGAATGGAGTGGGACCAGGAACCGTTTGGCTGCAATTTAAGTATTCTACTATTGAATCGGTCCAATACATTAATTCCCCGCCGCTAAAAAGTAATGGAACCAAAGAAAATCATTTTATATAAAACCATTATGAGTGATAATACAGGATTAACATTGTTGATGACTCATTATGAGAACCTTCGTTATATTTCCCTGGACTCTCTGTTTGTAGAGCCAGTTTGAAATCTTGTTCTGTTTAGCAAAAAAAAAACATACAACTTCATATTCAAAACAAAAAAGGTGAGTTTATTTTCCAAAAAATAAAATAAAATTCGGCTGTTATAAAGTCTATTTTCCTGCCAAAACAGAACCGGATTTCATTGTTGTCCAGCGTAAACTGCTAGATTGAATGTCAAATGTGGGGTATTTTGCACATATTGATATAATTGGCCGAGAATGGATTGGTCGGATCAAAATCGTCTTTTCCAGTAAAAACATTTTTATCTTCAGTATGCTATTAGGAGTTGAATGTGTTTAACGCCAGCAACTTCATGCACGCTAAACCAATAGGGTTCCAAATTTAGCCTCTAACCAGTATGAAATCAAATCTGGCACTAAGCTGACAATCACAAATTAATACATAATTACACAAGCCTCCAAACGAAACCTGCACCAGTACCACTCTGCAGAATCCAATACCATTCTAGCTCTTATAAGAAAAGGATAAATAGAAAAACCATATACAGTTATCATCAAACTTATAGACAAGTAATAGTAAATGCAGCAAGGCCTTAAGTGAAAGTGGTATTTTGTTTTATTTAAGCTCTACAGAAATATGAGATCTGCTGATAAACAGTGAATAGCTAGTACTTATAGACATTTAAGTAATACAATTATCATATAACAATTACATTGGCATCTCAAACAGCAAAAAACTCCCGTATAGATCCCAATACTCGGTCTGCTATTTCTTGACCAAATAACCTTGGAAAGCTTGAACCAAGATCAATCTCTATAGTCTTCTTTCTAATCAAACCATCCCTTTTTTCCAAATAAACTCTTTCTGAATCTCCCAACTCTCTCCGTGCACAAGCACAATGATCCAGCCAAATGCCCAACACTTCCTTTGAAATGGGATCTATATGATTTTTGATAATCTCCTCCATGCGTTCCACTCCACCATCCTGTGTCTCTATACGAACCATTATAGCTGTGGGAGCAGCCACACTACGTATGTAAAGGGATGAAGAGAAGTAGGGCTGAACCTCAGGAATTTTCTCAAGTGCCTGTCTATGTGTGTCCAGCTGGGTCTGTTCATAGAAAGTTTGGAGGTAGTCTGGCCAGAGGACAAGGTCTTTCCTAGGAGGCAAATCAAGAATTAGGACCAGTTTTGTTGGACTACTCTGGATTAGCTCGATAACAAAATTTGGTGCATCAGTGGAACGTTTAAGATAGGCTGAAAGGCTTGTTATGTTCAATGCTCCCCCTGTTGGTAGCTCACTGTGGATCCAGCTTCCCAAAATAAAATCAATCTGATACATTGGAATCCAACAATGTCCAAAATCACAGCATGTAGGGGGGGAAAGGTACAATAGACAGCAGAATACCTAAGAACTTAGTACAAATGAAGGGCTTCAAATCAGGTAAAAATAGTTTCACTTAATAGCATAAAATTTCCAAATTTCCAACCTCCCAAAGCTAAAGGGCACTGCCATGTAACTTTTCTCTTCAACAGTTGTAGTAAAGGTTGCAGCATATTCTATTAACACTGGAACTACTTATACGCAAAAGGTGCAAATTACTGAGGATAGAAGACATGTGAAGTGTGAAGTGTGAACTAGAAAGAAAATATAAGCTACAGTAGTGGCATCATGGTACTACTATAGTAGGTGTCACAATTCAACAAGAACTCTTTTCGGTTGGATGATTGTGTTTTGGGCAACAAATTTTTGCTTCAGCATTTGAACTTCTAAGGTCCTTCCACTCCAAATTTAATCAAAAGGGCTCCAACTTATCATAGTTGAAGATAAATTCTGATTCTAAGGTGTTTCCACACTTCACAGTTTACAGCATTCCCTTTTGAAGACACATAACTAACAAGTATGATCTGGCTAGTTGTTCAAAGAACCCAATAAAGTGAAACACACAAGACTCAACTGACAATACCATGATCCAATCTGCAAGCCAGCAGTACTAAGCCATACGTTAATTGTTGGGGGGTTATTTGTTGGGGGCAAGATGTAAGTTGAATGTAATGTGACAACTATCCGAAACACCAAATAATTCAAAACCTACACTATCAACCAACCCCGGAGGAAAACCAAAAATTGCTAGTGAAATGGAAGGTGGTGATGGATTTGATTCAACGGAATGGGACCAAATAGTTGGTGCTAATAGCAATATATCCGAGCTAAAGAAACTTACCCAACAGGGAAGATTAAGAAAGCTCAAAGTAAACAACTTGTAATGATATAACAAGAAGGCAACATTGGGGTATTTCTGTTCAGTGATCAAATTTTGTGTTGCGCAGTTTAATTAATTCATGTTATGTCATTGCCCATATATAGCCAGTTGCACTAATACTACAGTAATACTTAGTATGTCTAGTTTCCAATTGAGTAGTAACTGAAAAGTAATGGAAAACGAAGGACAAGGAAAATTAACCGGAGAGTTGTCGTTGCCGGATCTAATTTGAAGTGAAGCTTGGGCAATGCCATTCTGGTTCTGGTAGTATTGTACATCCGGTGGAAGAGTACAAGGAAGAAGCTGAGACTGAAAGCGATTCTCCACCGTAGCTAAAAGATCAACCATCAGATTCTTGTGTGGAGCCGAAACGAATGGGAATTCCATGAATTTACTCCGTCCTTCGCTCTGAGAGTCCATGAGAGATGACGATGACGAAGAGGAAGAGAGAGCGGAGATTTGGACCCTTGAGGGACGCGATGATGGTAAAGAAGGAGGAGACGAGATAAAAGGGAGCGGTGAATGGATAAATGATCGGAAGGCTACGTCCATCAGTTCCTCCTCTTCTCAGTGAACTGTACTCACTGCTGACATTTGTGGCCATAATTCTGAATGTGTGAAGATACAACAAGACTGAAGTCAATTTCAAAATTACCATATTGTCCTTGAGAGTCCCATTAAATTAGATCAAGTTTCTTTCCAAAATTTCATTTAAACGCCATCAACAACTTAATTCAAAAGATTAGTATCTATCCTTTCCTCCTAGTACCAAATTCAAATACTTTTAATGTATTAAAAAATTTAATTTAGATCATAAACTATTAATTGTCCTGTCTGAAATTTTTTTTTTTATCAGTTATGAACTAATTTTATTTTGAGAGAAGACTCCTTGCATTGCATGAAATATTACATTTGATAATTTGGAATCTTAATTTGAGTTAACAAAATGAAATGACTTCTTATAGCTGTTATAACACAAATTTAATAGAAAATATATTTGAACTTTCAGACTGCTAGATTCATATGTATCGGTATTACCACAAAATTATAATTTATACAATATTCATTAAGAACTCAAAACCCATAAGTTATCTGCACTAATTATAAACTGGACCTGCACATAGACAACACGAAACCATGACTGTTTGCGCAGTTGCCTCCACCTTACGCAACCCCAAGCCTTATTTTCTTTGGAGTATGATACGTGGCGAGTACTGATTCGTCAGTTGCAGACCTTGCTGCTTTTAATCATCATTGGTGCTCGAAAGTCAACAGTCTTCGACATCTTTAGATTCGGCCCAGTGAACCCTATTTTCTCATCCCGTCCCCTTTTCTTCGCAATTTTCTCTTTTTCCTCCTTTCCTTTCAACCAAACACCAAAAAGTTTCAAACTTTCCTCGCCAGAACTTTTTTCTACCGTGTCTTCGTCATCATCAGCGTCAATATTAACGACTGCATCAATCGCTCCACCTCGGCTGGACCCACAGCTTGCTTGCCGCATTATGCTATTGATCTGATCGGGACCCACTTTCAGGTAGTCTGTCAGAAAAGCAGATAGCTCGTCGCACTGTTTCCTGGCTTGTGCCAGCTCCGAGCTCAGGAACTCTTTGTCCTTCTTCAATTTCTCATTCTCGATTGATAAACCAGCGCATTGAGCCGTGGTTATCGTCTCCACCAAACCCAGATTCTTTGAATCGGGTGTGGAAGTCGACGTGGACCCCAGATCCTCACCACCGGAGTTCGACGGAGAATGATTACCACCTTCGCCGCCGGTTTTTTCAACATGGGTCACGGATTGTGGCCCCACCGTTTTCCGACGGCGGATTTCGGAGAGGAGCTCTTTTTCTCCTCGCTTGAAATACTCATTGGCAAATTCCCATTTGTCTGGCACGATCTTTCGAAAGCCCTGGACGCAGCAATTTCTCAGTGATTATTTTCGCAAAGCCGTCATTAGCAAAAATAGAATAAACGGGGCGCATCAATGGTCCGTAATGTCCCTATTGAATTCATAGAAGCTACCATGCCCAACCCGACAGATTAAAACAATATATTCAAATATAGGGCCCCCTTTAGCAGTTCTAGAACACATTGACATTCAAAGCTGTACAAAACAATCAATGCCATACATGGCATAAATTGAAACAAACCAACCGGCAACAACTAGTTTCCTGTACTAATCACAAAACTACCAAACAATTAGTGTTTTTTTTATTTTTTATGGTACCCATTATTTTATGTTCCTCGAATTTATACGGCAATTATGTTCATGACTTGTAGCTGTTACAGTTGATAATTCAGTGTGATTTATGCAAGAAATATTCTACACAACATTAATTTGAGTAACCGAATTGCCATTTAATAATATCAACCATCCAAATCTATGAAACTAGAATACTTTTCTATTATAACTTGGATTTGATTAATGTGTGTAACTTTCCTTTCTTTTATGTATGGAACATTTAATCATCAAACCAACATATCATAACATTTGCTTAATCATACAAATCAACAGATTATGAACAGAAATCATAATTAGAGGAGGAAATTAAGGTAACATACATATGTGTTAAGCTGGCGGACGAAGCTTGAGAAATTGCTATGCTTGAAATAATTGGGAAGTAAATCCCTAGCAAAATCTGCAGTTTTCCAAACCACAAAAGTGTTACCACTTTCACTCCACGATATCACATCGTCAGTACTGGGATCATCCACCAACTGGTACGTCTTGGTTAAAAACGGCGCCGGTACCGTTCTTTGCACCATTTCTTCAATTCCCGATCTACCCTTCACCCACCTCAGAAATTTACTGTACTAACCTCGATCTAATAAACTCTCTTCTAGTCCAATCTAATCTAATCTAAACAAAGAAAGGTTAAAAATTCTTCTAGATTGATCTACTGGTTTTTGGGGATTATTATGAATTTAGCGTTTAGAATGAGGAACAACTAAAAAGAAGAAGAGCGGTGAGGAATTCCCAGTCCCAGCAATAGAAACCAGAGAGCAAGAAACGAGAATGAACCGGATTATCCATGGATTCGATCCAGAACGAGTTCTTCAAATGGGTTTCTCAGGACAAAGACCATAACTTCCCCAACATACAAGAAAATGAAAAAGCCGTGCGAGTATGAGTATGAGCATTAATAATATTCTTTCTTCTTCTTCATTCGTGTCCGGGAGTCTATAAAAAGAGAAGAAACAAAAGAAGAGGCCAAATCAAAGCAAGTGACGTCAGCTGGGTTCTAGAAATTTTCAGAAATACCAATATCTATATTTTAATAAAATGGACCCAAAATCTTTTTTGAGAGAGACCAGAACAACACGTCTTTTACTTTCCTGACAAAGAATTATGACTTAAATAAATAAATAAAGAGCGAGAGAATTTCGTATGCTGCGTTTGGCAACTGAAAGCGAGCTTGAAATTGCAAGTGAATTTTGGATTTTCACAGCTCAAATTTTAATTACTTTGGTTTTTGTAAAAATTAGAATATTTTCGATTATTAATTAGGCTTTGATGGCCAAAAAGGATAATAAAGGATGAGTTTTTCAATTTTCCCAAACAGACCCTAAAGAGACTACTTTTCTTTTGGTGAGAAGTAGATGAATAATAAGAAAGTTGAAAAGCGGGTAAGGCGGATTTTTCTCTGTTCCCACTTCCCACCTAACGCTTTGTGTTCCATTTTCCAATTACTTCTTGTTATTCCTAACAATACAATATATTAATCACTAACTTCTACATCTACCTAACTTCGATTATATCTTAATGATTATCCGTTTAAAAATTAAAAAAACTATAATTTTTTCTATTTTAAATACTAATACGAAATATATTCTTGAAAACCAAAACCAGCCAATCAATTTGTTTGATTCTTTTTTTTTTTTCCTCAATTACAGTATTGCAAACACATATGACTTCCATCAGGTTTTTACTTAAGTTAACAAATATATTTGTATTATTTAATTTAACATAAAGGGTATTTAAACACATAAATTTAAAAAGTTAACAAATATAAAATTTCATGAATTATCTATTTAAGGATATTTTAATTTTCAATATTTTTTTTATGATTTTATATTTGAAACTGCATATCATATGAAAAAAAAATAAAATGAAATGACCTTGACATAACAAAATAATAGAAATGAGTGATTATTTCATTCTCATTCTAATTTCACAAAATTAATTTATGTACCAAATTACTAACCCCTAGTTTTTTATTAAATTGAAAGTATAAGATATCTTTTAACTTCAGTGCTAAGTGACAGTTTTTTAATTACTTAGTGTTGCTATATATTAAAGAAACAAAAATAAAATGATATCGAAAATCAATAAACATAAATGTACTTGTGACTTCAACTGATATTTGTCAATGACTTTTTTTTTTTTTTTTTTTAATCACCACATGATCTGCTTTGTCAAATGGTCAAGGATTCAACGCCTAACCTTGTAACATGTAATATTGTTTAGGAATATAATCAATAGACGACTTTTGAGCAAGTCTGCCTTCCATCTGAAGAATAAGTTTGTTATAAAGAAACATTCAGTCTTTCCTATCTACAAGTAATTAATAACGCTTTTCATTAATTGTATATTTTCAAATTATTGTATACTTTTCAAATCATAGTAGGACGAAAAGGGAAAATATACGAATTTATTTTATTTTGTTATACTATGGTCATTCATTTCAATAGTGAATACATATAATTTAATTATATTCAAATTTCAATGGAATAATTATTATCGAAATAAATTTTATCTCTTTTTTCTTTGTGTTTTAGACAAATTATGCTTGTAACAAAGTTTTCAGAGCCTACTCAAAAGTCTGGATGGGCCAGCTGTTAAGCAAATATGGAGTATCTATTCTGTAGTTAGAGAGATAATAATAGCATTGTGAGTTTGTGAGTACGGGTCATATGGTTGAAGTATATGGAACTCAAACGTGGAAATTTAATTCAGGCTTCAATTATGTGAGAGGTCGAGTCATTATCACTTAGTTTTAGTTTCTAGCATCCTTTTTTATTTTCAGTAAAGTAATGGGATCGAATAGATTACAGATTATACGCAGTCGTGCTTGCTTGCTTTCTCTACTTTATGCTTCTTTCTGTTTTCTTTGTGCCAACTGCACGCCTTTCAAAAGTGAATAAGCGCAGTCTCATCTCTCGCCTCCGTTAAATTTAAGAAGAGTTAATTATCAACACCTTAATTTAGAAGTTATTTTGAAAATAAATATTTTTTATATCATTTAAGATATTAATTTTTTTATATTATGGTTTGAGACGCTCTACAAAATAATAATAATAATGACATTTAAAAAAAAATATATAAAAAAGAAATGTGAATATCTCAATAATATGAGAAAATAATTTATTTGTTGATAATAATTTTGTAAATTGAGATCCTCAATATTAACTCATTTGAAAATAATAGACCCAATTAAAAAAGGACAATTGTTAAATTAAAACAAAGTGTTTGGCTACTTTAAAACTATGCTAGACGCAATAGAAATCGGAATGTAAAATACTATGTACCCCAGAATATGATATGATAAGAATAAAGTTTCTTTAAATTGATTAGTAAGAACGAAATATGTTGATCTAAACAAAAAATACTTTATAAGATTGCACATAGTATAATTTCTTTATATATATATATACATAGATAATATTATTAATACTTTCTTAGATAATTAAACATACCAACTAACCTATTTTTATATCTCATACACCAATTTTACATATATCTAATTTTTTTAGTGGCCCAAACAATTTTTTTTTTATTTCTCTTTCTATTGCATACTCTTGAGTTTACTATAGAATGACCGAAACGCTAAAAATGTTAGTTCCAAATCAATAATGACCTTGTTTCGGATCCAATTTACCTGGTAACAGAGCTTCAAAATCCTATTCCTACGATATATGTAGTAGTAGCTATTTGAAAGCTAAAAGGGTGATGTTGCCGGCATAACAAACTAACAATCATCTACAATTTCAACAGTATTCAAATTTTGACCAAAGAACACAAGCACCCAACTGGCCAAGGCAAGGAACCAAACCTATCCTTCCAAGAAAACTCTTTTTTAATCTTAATCTGGCAGTATAATATTATAACACACAACAAAAAAAATTTGCAAGCACCTGGGATTTTAGCTTTCAAGAGACGATATTTTTTAATTTTTTTTTACATTAGAAGAGTTCAGACACAAATCAAGTTAAGTAGTTATTAAGTAAATAAATCTAAAATTAGCTTTAACCAAGTCTAAAAAGCCCAAAAACATAAAACAAAATTGCCGAGAGCTAGCTGGCAGCAACAACCAACCAACACACCCATATTATCACCAACCAATAGTAGTAGTCAAAATCCATTACATGCTGCTTTTTTCTTAACATTAAAAGAAGAAAGTCGATGGGGAATCATTATCAAACTGTTTGATTTTGAGTTTTGAATTTTGATGCGTGTTTGGTTACTTTGATAACCCTGATCTGGTTCGGTTTAGACCTGGTTTAACATCAACTCCATCATCATTATCAGGATGAACTTTGCCGCACTGCACAAGCAACTACCTGAGCCCATTGCCTCAACCTAGTTTTCACCGTTTGAGGATTATCACCTGCACCCAATTACCAATTTCCCGAGAAACAAATACCCAAAGATGAATTAAATATCAGATTCAACTCAGATGATTATCTTTACCTAAATTAATTAAAATTGAAAGACTTCAAATCGGAAACGGAAATATTCATACCGCGGCCGAATATGGCGTTGTGTGGGCTACCGAGTGGAGAGGGTGTTTCACACTCGGACGGAGTGGGCGACGACGACGTCGTTGTGATGGAGGACTTGGGGGCAAGCGATTCGTTGTAATTTTTGCTGACGGCATAGTAGAGGCCGAGAGCCGGTAGAGTATCGGACAAACGTTGATCGTGCTCCACTTCAGGGGATGAATCAAATCCAAAGCCCAATTCAATACAAGCCTTGAGCTCGTCGAGGTCTTCCTCTGTTACGCTCTTGCTGCGACGGTTTTTGCTGTTGCCTTTGCGTCGAAGCCATGCCTCATCACGATATGCATCTGGGGACCACGATCGCTGCTTGTAAAGTGGTGCGGGGTGAAAAGGAAGCGGCGATTGACGCTGATCTGAAAAAAATGGTGGCCGCGGTGGAGCGTCTGGATCAGACATGGGTGTAATAGACATAGTAATAGTAAAAGTAAAAGAAGACACCGAGCACAGCCCCTTTTGAATGGGGTTGTGCGGAGGTCGAGAGACCTCGCACGGTGGGTTAGACAGCGCTACGGCTTGGAGGAATTTGATCTGGAAACAGGGGATGAGCTAATAAGGCACAAAAGGAAGGAAGGAAGGAAGAAAGTGAGGTGGTGAAGTGGTGGGGACCGAGGAATACTTAAACATTTTTAATTGGTCCACCTCATTATGATCTGTTCTTTCTTTTTCCTTCAATTTTCTGGGATTTTATTTTTACTACCATTTTCCTTTTTGCTTGACGTAGAAACTTGGAAACCAAATAATAATCTAGGAAATTCCCATACAGCGACGCGAAATTGCAGGTCAAGGAAAATCCCTATTCCTGACTATGAAAAAACTTGTAAATATTGCCATAGCATGCATATATTAAGATACTAATAATGAAATATAATTGTTTTGGGGTCAACCTTTGAGGAATGACACCGTAGAGAGTAAAAATAAATAAATTTATTTTCTTTAATTTGAACATGAATGTTCATATTTTTTATACGTGCAAAGGAAATGAATTTCAGCACATTTTTTTAAAAATAAATATTTATTTTTCTTAAATTTTATAAAACTAATAAAAAGAAAGATAATTATTTTGAAAAAAAAAAATGTTGTTGTGATAAGAATAAAAAAGACTCTTGAATTGAGAGAATTAATAAAAAATTAAATTATTGCTTGCTAAAACTAACATGAAATATAACTATGATGATTTTGTACCAGATACATCTAGCGATCTATTTATACTATATCTATACTTCTAAAAGATAATTGTTTATTGTGTTAAAAATAAAATAAAATAAAACCTAAAAATATATGGTTTTCTTTTGGGCCCAAAACCCATATCTAAAATATAAGATTTTTTTAATTTCTTTTATTGGGCCCTAATTCATTAGGTCCAAACCGACCTCTTCCATCCATGCCACAAAATAGAAGTGCCACTGCAAAAACGTAAGTACCATCATCCACAGTTTTTCTTGTCTCTCTCGCATCTATCGTTCTGACTTCTGGAAGAAAGAAAGAAGATAAATTAAAGAAGTTGGGGTTTTGTTGATCTGGAAAACAGTCATCGATCTGTGTAGGGACTAGAGAGAGAAAGGATGTGGCACGAAGCGAGGAGGTCGGAGAGGAAAGTCCATGACATGATGGACGCAGCTCGAAAAAGAGCTCAGAGGCGTGCTGTTTATTTAGCGAAGAGGCGAGGTGATCCTCAGCAATCGATACAAGTCATGGGTTCTCGATGCCGTACGTATCGAGACGACGGGATTTACCAAGCCACAGAGGACCAGCAAGGCCTGTTAGAATCTTTCCACTTCTATGTTTATGTAGCATTGTCTCTAAAGCGTATAATTGTCAGTAAATAATTTCATTTCACTAACTTTATGGGTGCGGTTGGAAGACAAATCCGGTAACCGACCTAAGCGAAATGTCTAAAAGTTCACTGAATTGATGTTTAATGAATAAGGAACGTGTTTGAATCTTTTGGGTAAGTAGAATGTTGGAATTCTGCTACCACTTCTTCAATTTTACTTTTACCTGCTTGGTGGATTTCAGTTTCTTCCGTTTGGAAGAAGACCGTTAAAACTGAGGCTCTCTAGAAGTACTTTTCTTTGCTTGTAAAAAGGGCGTTTACGTAGGAATATAATGTGGTCGTGAGAATCAATGTTTGGTTATAAATAGTCCTCTTTTGAATCTGATAAAACACTTGAGAGGAATAACAACTGTCCTATCTTTGTTTGGAGTAAGGTTTAGTTTCTAAAATACCTATGTCCAATAAAATCATAGTTGCTATGATTTGTACCCCTTTGAAGTTGGAACTAATCAATAAATTTTATTTCAGGATACCTTGGAATGGGAAACAGGATATTTTAATTGACAGGTAACGTGTTTTTTTTTTTACTTGTTATTTTAGCACACAGAATCCTGGTTGTGTGATTTTAGTGTAATTATTTGCTTAATCATGGCTTATGGACTTGTTATTCTCTTTACCTAAGCAGATTTGATGGACGTGCCCTTCTTGATTTCATTCGGGATACTGGATCTAAACACACTAGGGTTCAGGAAAAATCAAAGGAAGAGGAAGAATTAGAAGAGTTAGTTAATTTTGAGCGTTATCGGGATTTAATAAAGCATCGACGTAGAGGATGTCGGTACTTTTTAATTTTCTGATATTATGTTGATTCTAAAACCATTTCCCTAATTCTTTCTTTATTTTTTCCATGGAAATGCAATAGAAGACAACAATTATTGTATGTTATAATAGCCAATCTTATGATGACGATTGCTTTTGAAGTTAATTTTACATTCTAAGCTTTGCACATCAACAGTTAGTGATGAGGAGGGCTTGCAACATGTTAATCAAGAGATGGAGGCAAAGGTTGCTGCTCTATTTGCATCAGAGAGGTAGATAAGCTTTTTCTTTTTAAATTTCATTTCAACGATTAAAATGGTATTCTGTTTGGGTTAAATAAATAAGTAAGAATAAATGGTGACTCCACTATGTGGAATTTTTTAAGAAATATATGGGAATTAGCTTCTTTTTTTGGCTTTTGCATTTTGAAACAGTTGAACACCTTGCATGTGTATATATTATTTGTTGGAAAAGAAGTACAACTATATGAAATTTTTTAAGAAATATATGGGAATTAGCTTCTTTTTTTGGCTCTTGCATTTTGAAACAGTTGAACACCTTGCATGTGTATATATTATTTGCTGGAAAAGAAGTACAACTTGCATCGATGAAGATATGTGTAAGTAATTGGCAATCTTAAGACTTCATTGGGTCTGAGTTTCTGTGGTCTCACTTGGCAATAAAATATGAGATGAGGAATAACTTAAAAATGGAATATTCTTGTTTTTTGTTGCCACAGAAATGCTTTTTATGTTAATAAATGTTAAGCATAATAATTTCTGTAGCATGAATTTTACTGTTGACTTTCCCTTCCTAGGTAGTCAGGTGAAGATTAGTTTATGTGGTTCTGAAACTGCACCACTTTTTAACAAGTTGCACATCCTTATTATTTTGAGATGAGGTTGTGATCAAGGCGTAAATGTTTGTGCCCATCACTTGATTATGTGAGGTTCTAGTGCATGTTTTTGTTTACCTGTTCTAATAAGGCATTTAATGGTTTATTTCTTTATAATTATATTGATTATTGTTTACCTTATATTTTGATGTGATCAGTTAGTCAAACATACACTAACTTTCTGGAAAATTTGATATTGGCTTATTCTAAGTTTATTTTTTTTGTAAATTTTATTGGAATCTCATCTAAGATGCAATTGTATGTTGTTTCTTCTCATGCATACCTAGATCTCAGCCATCACAGCCTCCTGCAAGCAAAGGTTCATACTCTCAGGTTGGCTTTTCTTATGAAGGAAATGGAAAAGAAGAATCCCACTTTTCTGATGCTGATGATGATGAGGAGGATGAGGATGATGAAGATGACGAGGATTTCAACAGCGAAGATAGCAATGATGAAGGAATGGAAATAATAGCAAAAGAATATGGGGTGAAAAGGTTTGGTTGGCTTGTTTACGTGGATAAGAAAGCTAAGGAGGAAGAGAAAAGGCAAAAGGAAGTCATCAAGGGCGATCCAGCAATTGTAAGCTCAATAAAGAGCTCTGCGTGGGATTATGTTTGGCTTTTCTGTGTTCCAGATTGGATATTTAGATTTTTTTTTTTTTATTATTATGAATTTTGTAGAGGAAGCTGAGTCGTAAGGAAAGAAGGAAGGCTTCTCAGATAGAAAGGGAGAAGGAAAGAGAAGCTGCAAGAACTTCTGGAACTCGTCTGCTCCATCATGATCCTTATCGGTAGAAAATTTACTGATTTTTTCTGTTAAGAAAAGTACTAAAAGTTTCTCCTGGTTACAAGTGGTAATAGATGATTACGCTTGTATGCTGGTGGCAATGATGCACCATTTTTGTACATGCAGTGAATCAAGGCGAAGTCCTACCTATGAAGCCTATTCTCGTTCCAGAAGGTCAGCCCTTACTTTTATAGGTCTCTCTGGGAGATGTTCTCAATGTGCATATCTGTTACAGGAGGAGTACCTGACTGGTTCTTGTTTTTCTTGTTTCTAATCTCTAGGTCAAGATCCAGATCACGGTCATATTCCCCATCACACTCGAGGAGATACTCTCGTAGTGGGCATTCTGATGATATTCACCAAAGCAAACCTAGGACTCCTAAAATAGAGTATATTACTGAATTTGGGGGCTCTGGCGACAGAGATGAACCTAAGCTTGAAGGATTTTCTCCACCACCATCTCCTCCACGCCAAGCTGATATGTTGAACCGGTCGGAGCACTCGACCTTTAATTCTTGCCAAGATAGATTGGAAAGTCTTTAATGTGCTGCAGCTTATCTCATTTTGTTGCCTGAGGCAACTTTTTGTGGTTTAGAATAGATCAGGGCTAGGTTTTTGAGGATAACTGCCAAGAGGAAGATGGAAGGAGGCTTCCTTTCTGAAGCTCACTCACCCCTGAAAAGAATTCTATATAAATACATCTGAAGTTGCATTGTGTATTAAACAAGTATCTCTGATGCCCTTCCTTTCTTGCAGGCCAGCATCTGGTTGCATACTTGAGGCATTGCATGTTGATCCTGCTTCTGGTGTATCCATTGATAAGGAAAAGGGCCCTAAAGTGTTGAAATCAGCTAGGTATGCCAGTGGTGTCTTTGTTGGAGTATCAGTTTACTCATGTTTTGGTTTTGCCTTACCTAGTTCTAGTGGTAACAGAGCATGCATGTATTAATGGTCTGTATCTTTGTTGGTACTAAATTCTTTATTTTATTTTTTATTTTTATTTTTTTGTCCGTAGCACATCTTCCGCATTAACGAAGTTAACAAAGGCAAGTACTTCTGGTGGCCCTTTAAAACAGCAACAGGTGGAGAAGAAAGAAACTCCTCAAGAAAGGCTTAAAAGGATTATGAGCAAGCAGCTAAACAAACAAAGTATGGCTGTTGATAATTTATGTTTAATATTGAATACACAAATTCTATATCACATATATTAAATATTATTTTAAATAGAGTACAAAGTGTATAATATAATATAAATTGTATAGTAATTAAAAATATTATATTAAACATAAAACAGATTGTGCACTACACACAAGGACAAACACACTATATGCACAATTTGTGTGCTTGGTAATTTTTTTTATGTCAAAGTAGGTATATCTGTTTTGGGAGGGGCTTCTCAATTCTCATGGGAGTTCAGTAAGTATCTATTCCTGTTACATATGGCTTTCTAACTGACTGTATTTTTGCAGTAAAAAAGGATACTGCTGCTGAAATGGCCAAGAAAAGAGAACAGGAGCGCCAGAGGCTGGAAAAACTTGCTGAGACAAATCAATTGAGTCCGTATAAGCGCCGCAGCCGCAGCAGGACCTATAGCCGTTCCCCTCCAAGGTAGTTTTGTTTGTACTTAATTTTTGCAGGTATACAGAACATGTTAATGTGCCTGGTATTGCAGGCAAACTTAGTAATGTTTTATTGGCTCATTCAATTCGAGATAAAGGTGTCTCGTTGTGATTGTTTCATGTGATCAGTTTGAATAAGAAAATGTTGGTCCGAACCATGTATTAATTGCAGAAGATACCGGCGCAGTAGAAGCAGAAGTTCTAGAAGATATTATTCTCGCTCCCGGTCCCGCTCTCCTCGTTCAAATACCTGCTCCCGCTCCCGTTCTTATTCACGTTCTCCAAGGTAGTAGTTTTGGAATCTGAAACGTGGTCTGATCTTGTTTCTGAAGACTGACTCAGCTAGATGTTTTTCAGGGTAAGAAGCCGTTCAAGGTATTGATTGAAGATTTGGGAGAAGATAATCGGTGAGCTCTTATATAATAGGGAATGGATCTTCCTGTACTCTGAAAAGTTGGAAAGGACAGCATAGCCTGCATGCTTAACAATTTGGTGGTGTTTGTGTACTTGTGTTGTGGTATAGGCTTTTTTCTATGCGTGCGAAATATGCTAGTATGCTAAATGAGACGGCTTGTATCTTGTTTTCCGTGAAACAGTTAATGGATCTGTTTCTTCTTGATTAGAGTCAACCCGGATTAACAAAGCTCTCCCTAATAAAAAGAAAACAAAAATAGTTTGATTTCTGATTTCTAATTCATCTGTTCTGAGCATTCACACAAGTTTAGAGAAATAACTTTTGGGTGGTAGAATAACAAAATACATAGTATTTAGAATCTCTAAAACCCAAGATGTCACTTTTCTAAGCATAAAATGAAAAGGGTTTAAGTTGGCATAAAAAGGGTTAAAGATTCTCCCTGGATTCGGTGATAATTTATCAGCATGAGTGGGTTGAACAGGGACCCAATTAAAGGAGTAAACTAAAAGGTGTATGGACATATTGAGATAGCCATATAGATACATATTTGGTGGCGGCCTCGTACTTTTCTTTTTAAATAATTTGCTTCCCTTGAACTACACTGGATTTGCAATTTGTTGTTAGCTAGTTTTCTGGTTCTGGTTCTAGTTCTCTTATAAAAGCAAAAATGGCCCATCAAAATCAAACTCCCGTCTCAATGAAACTCATCGATCTCTCTCACCTTTAGGCTTTAACCTCCCTATTTGATTTTCAGAAAGAAAGCAAAAAGATTCAAATATTTTTATATGCCACCATCACACGAGGGGGCCAGCTGCTACATATGCACCTCAAGCTCACTAATTTGATGGTAATGCTCCTATAGTCCTATGAATTCTACTTATGTCCCTAATTATCTCAAACTAGCTATAGCATTTTGCCTACTCTAGGATAAATTTAGTCTTCACAAAAAGAATAATCACCACAAATGGATTGCATCTTTTGGGCCTTTTTTTTCATATAACTTCTTTCCGATTAGTTTAATGATTAAGTTTTTCTTGGGTTATAATTTATACTTTGCATATAGAATAAAGAAAAGAATCATCTATTTTTGTGATCCCACATGTACGAGTCTTCAACTAACCAATTATTCTAAGCTAAAAGCACTAAATTTTAAAGAAACATAAAATATGTTTCAAGCACATGGATAGGGATGGTGTATCCCTCTTGGATTAATAGATGTATTATTATATCTCTAAAATAACATTAGAATTAAGTAGGTCATTATGTTCTTCACCCTACAAAGATTTTTATTTTTTAAACTTCCAATTAAAAAACATGCGTTCACATCTAAGAATTATCACCTTAAAAAGTAATTATTGTGTTGTTATCTTAATTATTTTATACCGATCTAAATTTTTTTTCTTTTTTCACATACGTCATGTCATCCTTTTGTTACTCATTGAGACGAATATGATTAAGAAAATATTCAACTGTTCTTGTTGAAAAGTTTGAGTAAACAAATTTCTTAATTGAAAACTAGGTTACTCTTTTTTATTTTTGCAGATATATAATTTATATTATTAATAATTTTTAACGGAGACCCTTTGGATCTTAGACTATTTAATATATAACACTGCCAACCCATTTCATTAATTTATGAAAAATCCCATATTTAGGATTTGAACCTGCAACTTCCAATCCAGTTGATGGAAGTTGATCTATTGTTATCAATTTCCAGACAAGGTTTATTAATCAATATGTTGACTACGAAGTGACAAATTAACAAGAGGGAAGACAAGGAAGCAATACAGCCCACAATGTCCACTAGGAGGATATGTTTATGGGATTCTCTTGTTAAACATGGAACCCCACATTGCATACTAAATCCATATACAAGACATGCAATACTACCATCTTCCAATGACATGTATGGAGAAATCCCAATTGGTTCCTCATTTTCACAACCAAGCAATGAACTTTCTTTGACTCTTGTAGCTTCAGATTTGGGTTAGTAACCTGTATAATATTTAATATATAAATGCTAGTTGTTTGGATTTCCACCATTGAAATCCCAACAAATCCCAATCAACCTAAATTCACTGTCTTTTAGTAGAAAAGATGCATGCAACTTGGTCCTGTAAAAAGTCCTACAAATCTAACCCAAATTTCTCATTGAGAAAGAAGTTGTTTAAATAAAGTTGTGGATATAAATAAACCTAAATAAGTTAAATAGTGTGAAGCTTACATTCAAAAAGTCTCCATCTCCTCAAGAAAAACACAGAAGGAAACAAAGATGATCCAAAACGGCTAGTTGGAAGGATGGGCCATGCCATGCAAAACCTCAAAAAGTCCAAACAACTCAGAATTGTTTCTGGTGTTGAAGTTTTTTCCAAGCTAAACAATTAGTACTAGCTAGTGGGGATTAATTTCTTCTTAATCATTAATTTAATGTTTAAAGTTAGTCAATTAGATTAATTAACTTCACGCATGCCTAATTAATAGAATGACCATTTTCTTTTTATAGTAAATAGGAGCAAATTAGTCATTTCGCATTTGGTAGTAGTGTAGGGTGCCACCATGTGCATCCGTCCATCTAAAGCTAAAAAGGAGAAGTGAAAATATTAACTGCCGGCCGTTGCCTGCTTTATATATACACTTCACGAGTTTGTGAAGTAACTCTCCTTCTTTATTAGCTTCTTCCTATTGTCTTCACCACTTAATTATATTTTTCGCTAAAGAATTGATTTAATTTATGTATATCTTAATTTAAGAAAACAATAAATTATTCATATCATCGATCTCGGAATGAAGAAATTCATTTAACAAAAAAAACCTAATTTCTACAAATCTCTTTAAAATTTGACAACATAAAAACTTTTTTTTTTTTTTTTTAAAAAAAAAACACAGAATCTCTTCAAATTGTATACCAACTAATATTGCTAAGATATAGAAGTATGTGAAACCTTGAAAGAAATTTTGGTAGTTTCTATAGGGAACATTGACTAGATTTAGAGGACACTCGGAAGATTAAAATTAGACCCACGTGTATTCTAAAAGTATGTGAATCTGTGATTGTTGAGGTTATTGCATGCCCCCCACGAATAACAATTATGCTTCAGTTCTCAAAACTTTGCTTGAAGTTTGAACTTTTGTAAGTTGGGTGCATGGGTGCCTTGCTTCCAGTTCCAACTTTCTCACCGATGAATTTAATTGAAAAGGGGGTGGAAGCTCATGCAGCTCGTGAATGACAATAAGAAATTAGCTCTGGTTTTAATTACTCTCTTCTTTTATTTTCTTGTTGGGATGTTAGAATGATAATTAATTTATACCAAAAATCCCATTAATTACGATTTGTAAGGAGTTGGAGAGAGTTGACAACAATAACTAGTACTAGTAATTGATTATGTATTGGGATATGGAAGCTAATGAAATGTCCGAGTGAAAGAAAGCACTCAACTTGAGGAACATCATCTTCTTGTTAATTATGGTGAGACCCAATGATTAATTTATTAGTTTTTTTTTTTCAATAAAAGAGAGGCTGCGAGGAATTTAAAAAAAAAAAAAAAGAGCAATTGAAGAGGTTATCGTTGAGATTATTACAACAATATTTAGCTTTTATGATTGTGTGCTTATCTTTATATCCAAATGCATCATTGCCTTTGAGTCATAGACAGCAAAGTATAGCAAATTAGACTAATAAGCTCTTCTCTTTCCCTTTTGTCTGCTTGTCTTCCTCATAAATGAATTAACCTAGTAAAATTGCAACCTTTACGGAAATTTTCAGAAAATATTTTTAATAAAATCATCATAACTAGTCAGGTACCAATAATATGAGCTCAACCCGAGTCACAGAATATAAATTGTCTAGTAGAGGTCAATAGTGAGAATTAAACACAAATAATTCTATGTTATATATATTGATACATGAATAAAAAAGATAAATAAGATGTTTTATATATTCCGTTTATATTATTATATTTTATTTACAAAAATTTCATTACACTCATATGTTGACCGAAATTTAGAAACTCAAACTCTTAAATAGTATTATTATTAATTTTTTTTATTTAAAGACCAGCCCACTTGTCGATTATGCTACGTTATTTTGCATTAATCACAAACCCACCAACAAAAATAAACCACAATTGTCTAACAAAAGTAATTCACACTTGTCTTTTGAAGGAGCCGTTGCTCCACAGCTATTATCAAACAAGGTTAATAAATGCTTCTCTTTTTCTTTTCTTTTTTTTACCCTTTCTCTCTCTCCCTAATAACTGTGAAAAAGACTTAAAAGTATACTACTATTCCAAAACAGGAATATTGTATCACTACAAAACAAGAGGATAATTTAGGAAATGAAAAAAAATTGATTTACCAAAATCAGAGAGTGGGCTGATGGGCTCCACTCTTCCCCTGCTATAAATGCCCAAAACTTTCTTACATCCCAAACTCCCCTGAAAAATAGTCCCTCATTTTCAACACTATTAATTTTCTTCCCTTCCTCCTTAATAGACAGAGCCAAACAAATAAATATCCGGCAACGCAGGAAGTGACAGAAATAGACAATTTCAGAGCAAGCTGTCACTTCTTGCCAAAACAATGGTTGATGTGGACCGGAGGATGGCTGGTCTGAACCCGGCTAACATAGCTGGACTCCGCCGCCTTTCTGTTCGAGCGGCGTCTGTCTCTTCAACCGTAACTTCCTCAGCGTCCCTTCCTGCCCGTAACGGTCTTCTCTCATTCTCTTCTCTAGCTGATAAGGTCATAACCCATCTCCGGAATTCTGGTATACAGGTCCAAACTGGTCTCAGCGATGCTGAATTTGCTCGCACCGAAGCTGAGTTTGGTTTCGCATTTCCTCCAGACCTTAGAGCCGTTCTTGCTGCTGGCTTTCCCGTAGGTGCCGGATTCCCCGATTGGCGCTCTGCCGGAGCACGGCTTCACCTCCGTGCTTCGCTTGATCTGCCCATCGCCGCTATTTCCTTTCAAATTGCTCGGAATACATTGTGGTCTAAGTCTTGGGGTCCGAGACCTTCCGAACCGGGAAAGGCATTAAAGGTTGCTAGGAATGCTCTCAAGAGAGCACCCCTTTTGATACCCATCTTCAACCATTGCTACATTCCCTGTAACCCTTCTCTAGCTGGAAACCCCATATTCTTTGTGGATGAGAACCGGATCTTTTGTTGTGGTTTGGATCTCTCAGATTTCTTTGAACGCGAGTCCCTATTCAGGAGCACCGAATGGGATCCTCAGGTCCTCAAAAAGCAAAGATCTGTTAGCGAGAAATCAGCCGGGTCATCGAAGAATTTCTCCAGGAGAAGCCTAGACACGGGCATCGCCACAGGAGGAAGAACACCGCGTTGGGTCGAGTTCTGGAGCGATGCTGCCGTCGATCGGAGGAGGAGTTTCAGAAAATCTTCATCGTCGTCGTCTTCATCACCGGAGAGGTTTTTTGACATGCCCAAGTCCGAATCGTCCAAATGGGTGGATGAATACATTGGACAAATAGGATCCGTTTTGAGAGAAGGCGGGTGGAGCGAATCGGATATATCGGAAATAGTGCAAGTCTCGGCATCTGGATTCTTCGAAGGGGAGATGATTTTGTTGGATAGTCAAGCGGTACTGGACGCTCTACTCTTGAAAGCGGATCGATTTTCTGATTCGCTTCGAAAAGCTGGGTGGAGCTCCGAAGAAGTATCGGACGCTCTAGGATTCGATTTTCGACCGGAGAAGGAAAGGAAACCCGCTATGAAGCTGTCCCCAGAACTCGTGAAAAAAATCGGGAAACTGGCTGAGTCAGTTTCTCGGTCATGATACGTGGACCCAGATATTTATTTATACTTTTATAAATATTTTTGTAATATTTTTTGAGAAAAAATAGGAGAAACGTTGTACTAATGAAAAAAAAGGCATAAATAGATCAGAAAGAGTTCAAAAATTAGATAATAAATATTAAGTTCTTGGTAGGAAAATAAAATAAAATATTTATCTCTGAAAATGTAAACATGCTTTGGTTTATAAGTATGTTGTGGTGTGGGACAGCAGATATCGTATGGAAGGCAGAAAGGAGACGTTGTTGTTTTATAATATTTACAACGTCTTAAAATCATTAAAAATGATGTCGTTTTCTTACATTAATTATGAAAGTATGGGTGCTTTGCTTTCATTTTCCATTCAAGCTCAGTCAGTAATGCCATGACTATGAGGAACTGTATTGCATGACAGAGATAGATACTTAAATTGGTACAGAGTGCAGACTCTCATATCAGGATTTGGAGTGGAATTCAATTGCTTTTATCTTCTTTCCCCTTGGAATTTGGGAAAAGGATAGATAGATAGATAGATAGAGAGTCTTCATTTCTCAAGGGGTTTATTTAAAGAGAAAAAACATATAACATTTTTTTTAGAAAAACATATTTAATATAAGAAATTTTCATGTCCTTTTTTTTTACGATGCTTTGCTTTCTTTGATAATTCACACTAAGACGGGGCTTTCTCTTTAATCTTCCTAATAATTTGGTTGTTGGAAGTTGTAACTTGTAACATGTTTGTAAACATTTGGGTTTTGTTTAGGTTTGGTTTGTCTTTGCTTATTTTGTAAACATTTGGGTTTGGGGAGCATCTGATGCCCGTCCACATGTGATGGAGCGTGATAATGGTACTTTCTTTATAAACAAAAAATAAAATACAGTTTATGAATCCAAATATTACAAATCTAATATTTTCTATTTCAAGGTATATCTGATAGAGTATAATTATGATAAAAATAATTAAGAATAATAATTTGATTCATCTAGTTCAAAAATTTAGTTTAATTAAATTGAATTTTATTCAAATTAGATCATGTTCACATGGATGAATATAAATATAAAAATATGTAAAGAAGTAAAAAATATATAAGATAAATCTAATTAAATAAATTCATTATATTTTAAAATAAATAAATAAGTTTCATAGTGAGTAAATGCTAAAATCACAAAATAAAAAATAATTCTTGTGAAAAGAGATAATCACAACTTTGAATTAGATTAGAAAAAAAAAATCAAACTTTAGGCTTTATCAAATGAGAGTTGGCAATTGATTGGCAGCAAATGGCCAAGCCTCCAGGAACTTCAAGGGAGGGCAGTAAAGAGAAAGTCCAAATATTTAATGCACCGCCACCGTCACCGCCACGCCACCAACCGTGAGTCGTTGCCACGTGCATTCCTTCCTACCACCTCCTTCACCCTCTACCATGTAACACAGAAACAGAGGGGCCCTCTCATGGATTTAGTATTGGTATGGACTTCGGTTCTTCAATTCGCTAAAGTCAAAGGAAATAATGAAATGGGTATGTTAAATCACTGATTGGGCTTGGTTCATGGTTGTCTTTACAGTTGACATATGCCATTTAATTTCATTCTTCGGCTACAATGAAAATTTCTTTTACAAGTTCTTATAGTTTAACATGTTCTGTATAAGCCATTACACCTAAAGAATTGCAGGAGGATTATGAAGTTCCCCTGATATCAATATCAATCACTGCTGTACAACTTGTGTGTAACTAACTTAACCAACTGTAACTTGAATGGTCATACTGCCTGGAGAATTTGCCTCCCTTCATTTTCATCAGACAACCTTGGAACAGACCTGATCACTTTAACACGAAATGCTGCCTGCAAATAATTTGGATGTAAAGACACAATCACAAGTATATCATGAATTTTGTCCAAGAAAACTCCTATACTTAGAATACTGCAGGAACAGTAATTATGTACCCACCTTCTTCTCAGAACCAAATTTAATAATATCTGATGGCCGGAAACGAGAAGGAAAATTTGGAGGCAACCGATAACTCTTTCCCTCGTTGCTGCAGATGAAAACAGAAATGAATTTTTGATGTAAGACATCATGAATTATTGCATTTGAACATCAAAAGCGAAAGAGAAAATTAAGGAAACTTTCTGTTTCTGTTTGCTTACTCAGTGATCCAGGTCCCATGTTCGCTCCGCAAATCTGTCAAGAAGAAGGCACCATCTTTATAACTAATACGGGCATGCATTTGGGAAACCTGAGAAACAGAGACCTTGTTATAAGGACTTCACCCTTCAATGCTATAACAGGAGGACTGGGTTTAAATCACACATAAAATCTGGCAGCAGGTTATACTACCTGGGCTGAAGGTATTACAACTGAAACCCCTGGAAAATCACTGTGTGATATGCTCCTGCAATCACAAAGACAGAAAAAGGGATATTGAACAATGACCAACAGGATTGAAAAGAAGAAGAAAGAGACACTTAGTCTGGACTAAACAATCTGAAAGTCTAATAGAGTGGAATATGACACTGCTGAAAGGTAACTTATGTCAACTATAAACACAAAATCCAAAAGGTGTAATAGGATTTTCAACAAACCAAAGATAAGCTAGTGTAATTGTGAGCATACCCAACTACAAACTGTTTCTTCTCATCTCTACTTAAACAAATAGGTTTTGAACCAGCTTCATTTCCACATGGTAATAGAAACCACCTGCAAAAAAAAGGAGGATACAGAAAAACGTTTAGATCATCTCAATGTATGCTAGAAAATGTGCCAAGGGGCATGTTACATACTCTCCAATAATAGTACGCTCTAGTGCATCATCATCTTTGAACCATCTTTGCAACTGGTCATTTGCCTTCATGAATAATTAAAACCTATTAGTGTCCAGATCATAGCGCAAATCCAATAAACATGATCGTAATATGGAATTAGCTATTATTTCTCTGGACTAAAAAAATATGGAAGTAACAGCATCTACATGACATACTTTGTCTGAGAGTCTGCAGCACACTGACCTTCCTTCAAGTTCAGAGCTGAAAAAGAAGGATGGTTTCTCATGTTAATATAATTATAGATGCAATTGATACAAATGGAGAGAAGTAGAAAGGGTTATCTAAAATGAGGATTTTTTTGGTCTTATAATTTACAGATTTTTGTATCTCAGAAAATCCTGAACAAGCACATTTTCAGCTTTATCAGTGTTTTAAATGTCCCAATCCCAAGCCTTTTGAAAGAAACCCTCTGGCATAGATTTCAAACATCAATATTGCATAAGTGTAGAGAAGAATGAATAAATCCAGGTGAAGCACCTCAGCTAACAAGAAGAAGAAAAAGAAGAACCAGGTTGAGCAATAATGACCAGTAAAGATGAAAAGTAGAAGATGCACATATATAAGAACAGAAGGTTCTCATTATTTTACCTATTGCCGCCCAAGACCCAACTTAGCATTAAAGGCATCAACTTGTCAATGAAAACTCTCCCTCCAACTCTTCCAGGATGTGGTATCCGGAACTTTGTCAAAAACTGCAAAATAAGGTCTAGCAACCATGACTATTCAGGAAGCATTTCAACTTCAAAAGCAACTTTTTATTATATCTCTTTCAAATGACCATAAATCGTACCGATAAAGGGCCAAGTCCGACGCCCAGATATGCCTTGTAAGTGGAAGCCATAAATGCTGCCATTCTTGCCAATCCTTGAATGATGGCAACCCGTAGTCTTCTCGCACTCTCATAGCTGGTGACATTTAATTTTTTCAATTAAAAAATGCAAAGAAAGATGAAGTAAGACTGGATGAATCACCAAGGAGTGTCGTTAATAAATCATCCAATTTTAGAATTTAAATTTTGGTGTGGGAAATCTTATGTTAATCATCAAATAAGTTTAGAGCTGTATGTACAGGATATCAGGTCAACCAAATTCATTATCTCATACTTTGGCATCAGCTCTGCCAAGTGTTTTCCTCCCTCTTGATCTCCATATCTATCCTCCCCCTCCCATTTTCACTCTCACCCACACAAGTTTCAGAATTATACAACTCGTGGCTGAGCAGTTTCAACCACACAATATTTTTCTCTTTTGTATATTTGACAAGTAAATGGATGGTACCTCCTCAGAGAAGAAACTGCATCAATTGGGATTCCTGATTTTATACTTTGCTCCCATGCTTTTTCCAACTCCAAGGCAAGTTGATAACTATCCTGTAATGATAAAATAATCCGTTTAAAAGGGTTATGCTCAGTATGGTAAGAAAGAATCCTTGTTTGTGACTATCTCCTCAAAAAGAAAACTGGAAAAAAGAGTTGTTTCATATGTGTGTTAAAAAGTTGAGATGGAAAATGATGCTGTTTCTTTAGGCCTAGAAAGGATATTTAAAATATTAAAAGGAAAGAGAGATAGAGAAAACAATATATTACTAAAGGTACCCCAATAGGAAACCTATAACTCAATAAGTTAGGATCAATGAATAAACCCTAAAGAAAAGGGTACCTCAATAGCCATGCATCCCCCTTGACCCAAATTTGGCTGCATAGCATGAACAGAATCACCAAGTAATGTCACACGACCCTTTCCCCAAGTAAAAGTTGGGTTTCTGTCATATATGTCACGTCGCAGAATTGCATCTTCTTCTGTGGCAAGTATCAGATCTATCACATTATCACACCAGCCCTCGAATATCTTAAGCAGCCTTTCCTTTTTCCCTGCCGTGGATCATTATCCATATATCATCAGAAGAGTTGCTACACAGCGTATGCAGAATGCAGATGTAATGACTATATGTATAAGATCAAGTGTGTAAACTTGAGCAGAAACACAGATGCATTGATTGTTCCCCTCTGTAACCTATATATTGCATTAGTTTTTTTTTTTTTTTTTCTACTGATTATTTAATTTAAAGGTCAGAATAAAGAACTTCTTATAACCACTAAGAGCTTAGATCAAGCGGTTAGTACCTATTCCCCCCATCCCCCTAGTGCTGAGTTTGAGCACTCCTAATGTACCAACAAAAAAAAAAGAACTTCTCATAGTATTTATATATGAATTTACATAATTCATAGAATTTCAATTTCCAATTAAAGACATCACTATTGATAGCTCTGAAAGCTTGAATATCTGAAGAAAACTTACCGTTGGGGCTATCTACCCCACCAGCTGGTTCCTTGTGAAATCCATACCACTGCATCTTTCCTGACCCAACATCTGAAGATACAAAGTATTGTTTGTGTCCCAAAAACACTCGGTACCTTCCAGCAGAAAAATTAGAGTAAGCTTCTCTGATTTGTATGTAATACAGCGTAAGTCATAATGATTAAGTAGCAAGTGAAGATAGAAAAGAAAGGCATTTAAAAGGAAAAATAAATACATCATACCCAACAGCTTCAATGTCAGCAGGCACAAAATCTGCAATTCCGGTATAACAAGTGTAGCCAGAGTAAATAGCATCAGTCTGCCCAAATAAGTTTTTCCTCACCTGTTCACAAGAAGACCATCATCTAAGAGTTTAGTGAGATTTACTTATGATGCTTATTATGAAAATGTAAAAAGAAAATGAAGAAAAATATGATGACATTTTGATCACTGCCTATGAAAATAGATATATTCTGATACTGCACATATCAACGAACTCAAATATTCAAAAAGGACATGTTACTATACATTGACACGTTTCTTAGTTCCTCTGATGCAAACAAATATACTTCTCCAATAACCATGTGTTTATCTTACATGGGTAAAACCCCTGTTAAAAAAAAAGAAGAAGATAAACTCAATCTAGAAATAGAGAATAATACCTTTGACCATATACCATCTGCTCCAACCAGAAGATCACCATCATACCTCTGACCATTCTCAAGTATCACTGTTACCTAAACTTGTGAAAGGCAAGAACAAAAGAAAAATGTAAACTAAGAGACAGCTAAACAATATATTGTATCAGATCTCTTCATCAATCTATATTCCACAAGAAAGACATAGAAAAACATAAGATAGCAATTAAGCAACGCAAGTGCTCTTTTAAGACCATTACCTTATCTCCATCATCCACAAAACTGACGACATTACTGTCATTCAAAATGGCATCTTTCCCTACAGCGTGAGCAAGAATCTGTTGCAAAGTCATTCGGCTTATAACTCTTGTGACAGGAAGCCCGCGTTCCACTGCAGGAGTGAATGTGTCAAACTTGATGTACCTGATAACAAACTATGTCATCTCAAATTGGTGACTAAATGCACAAAATTCAAAATATTATCCGGAAAAAGATATCTTACAACAAGGAGGAAAAAATAGGAATCTAGGTTTCGTGTCAAAGAGGAAAAATGTAACCTAGTATGCATTATGAGAAATCTATTGGCTCATTCGTGGGGTTAACACAACTACAATGTTTTCCAAGTCAAGTCTAAGAAAAAGTTTTGAAACAACTATTTGTTACATGAAGGTAATAGAACTTTTCAAGATAAAGATGCCCAGCTCTCTTAGAGTTAAATTTCTCAAGTGTCTGCTAGGAACCACCTATTACCGCTGCTCTGTACTCTGTTAGAATTTTTAACATTAGTTTCAAAATCAAAGTGTATGGGTCTTAGCCTACACGTGTCAAATAAGATGCAATAAGTCGGGAGATGGAAGATTTTCCAAAATAATACCACACCAGAGTTCATGAAAAAAAAAAAAAGTAAATACTGCCAATTGTGGTCAAAGCCCAGACAACCTACCAAGAGCCTGAGATCCCATCAACCAACCCATTAATCCTGTCACCGGTAATACAACCAACCCTCAGGACCTCTTCAGCAACCTCAGAATCAATAGCTTCCAAAGCAGCCAATGCATTACTCTGTATCTGAATTGGACCCCTGTACTGCCCTTCTCCTCTTACAGCACTCATATCTTTCTCAAACACCATTACGTCAAATCCCTTTTTCTTCGCCGCCAGAGCAAATACCAAACCACCGATCCCGCCCCCAGCTACAAGTACCCGAAGCTTCCTCTGCAATGGTCGAATCCCATCATTTCCAGCGCCAGTTTGCTTCGAAGGCAAAGGGCCATTTGCCTCAGCAACCTCAGCTTTGACCCGAATCAATTTTTTCCTTTTTCCACATGTTCTGCTTAACAGATGATGACCAAAATTGGTAAAGGGTGAGATCTCCTGTGAAAATTCTTTGTACACAGAAATTGGCAAGTGGGTGTTTGAAAACGCTGTTGTCGATGGATTAACAAAATTGTAAAACAAGGCAGAAGCCATTGTTGCAGCTATTGGTTGTGTCATGTGTGGCAGATATAACGAAGGACCAAATATACAAGTGCCCTTTGAGGGCTCAAAAGTCAAAAACAGTAAACAAAGAACCGCCTTTTTCCGGGAACGATGTGCGTGGTGACTTGTTCGTGTGTGTAAGCATTAGAAGAAAATCGGACGGAATGAATGAATGAAGAAGGGATATATGTGCTTCAACAATGATGGATAAGCAAAGATATATGGCACTCACTTTAAATGGAGGTTAGGAATAGCATTCGAGTTCAGTCCACTTATTTTCAGTGGACAAAAACTGCACCCAGTCATTTTTAATTTGATGCACATAAATCGAGGGGTATTATAGTGATTTCAACTTAAAAATCTCCAAGGCCTAAAATTGATAACAAGAATCTCCAACAGGCCACAGGTTTACCCAATTTTTGATTCACTATCATTTTCTCTCTCTTAACATTTGCCTCCAGCAACATATCTGCCAGAATGTCTGTATCTGCTCTGAGTCAATTGGGATAACGTATGTCCAAAAGTTTTGCAAGAAAAATACTGTTTTTACAGTGATGCCAAACCCTCGTGTTTGTTGACCGCAAAAATGCAGAAACTATTTCAGAATTTGAATTAACTTTATAAACAGTTTTTGTGTTGTTATCAATTCAAAATCTCAGTACAAGGTACTAGCGACTCTGTAATAAAGAAGTGTGGATGATGCCTAACCTCCAATCAATCCTCCACATTACCAAAGGAAAGCGACAGACAGAGTATAGATAATAGATGGTTAAACTCTGAAGGATAAGGTTTGTTTTTAAGCTTTTGGGTTGGTTCATTTTCAGATACCTTCCAACCTAGGTAGCTTTCTTGTTGACCTTGCCCCAACCTGCTCTACTAATTATTTCATTTCAAGTCTTTTTTTTTTTTTTTTTTTTTCATGTTTTATCCAATAAAAAGAAGCGAAAATATATATTTTGACCCCAAAGTTTGATGTTTTGTAGTTATAGGAATTTGCAGACATGGCTAAACTATAGCTCAACATGGACTCCATTAAAATGCCAAGCTGGCTATTAGCTTACATACTCACCCTTTGACTACATTCTGAAATGCTATTAGTGCTCCTTTATACTCAAAAGAATAGCGATTATCACAAAAAATCTTTAACTTCTACCACTACCGTGGTCGAGCCTACCCCTCCTCAAAGTTCAACCTGAAAAGTAAACCCATCCATGTCCCTATCCCTCCAACTCATTAGATCCATCATTACCACCACTGTTAGAGCCCACATAGGTGGCACTGGCAGAGCACAGCCAAGATCGATCTATAGTTTTGCTTTTCATCTTTTCTGTCTGGTTTCTGGAATATCAGATCTGATGACACTTACCAGGGGATCTCTTCAAGTGCTCTGGAAACTTACTCTAATATAAAACATTCTAAATGGAGAAAACGACGCGAGTACTATAAACAGCTCATCAGTCACAACTCAACCACATTTGAAGATGGAGATAAACAGCCACACTGACCAGTTATAGAACACTCGTACAACCAATTCAATAATCAGTTACCCTGATTATTTTTCAAGGGTTAAAACCTCTATATGGAAGCAAATAAGGATAACAAGCACAAGAAATTGACCTATTTCTGAACGAGATATCTCCATCAATGTGGCAGAAGGGCTCAATCCAGCTTGTTTACAACTGATGAATAGTGAATACCTGAAATGATTGCAGATCACTTGACCATGAACAACGCCTTGCAGATTCTTATGTTAAACAGTACATGACATATCATGCGATTAATAAATGTCCAATACATGCCTGCAAATTAATAACCAACACATTTTGAACATCCATAATACAGGCGTTAACATAAGATGCTTAAATTTACAAAGAAGAAACCAACTATCAATCAAGTTCACGGTACACAGAATAAATTCAAAGAGAAGAGCTGACAACTTATTTTCGTCTTAAAAGAGCTGCGCCATATTTTGTCAACATCCCTGTATCTTGGAGGCAATACCACAAAGTCACCAACTAACAAAATTTGTCCTAATATGGCCTATACCTCCAATCTGCTCTTGCTGGTCTCCCACTACCGATTCCATAACCCCACTGTGAAAAGAGAAAATAAAATTTTAAATCACTACAGACATCAGTCTTCTAATATTGTAGCACCCATGAATCAATTTCATGAATACAAAACTCTAACCCATGTAATATACTACTTGTCAACGGCAAAAATTGTTTCTACATCAAAAACTGACTATATTATCAAACTTTAAACAAATCAACAATGTACTTTCTATCTGTAGTTTTGGTCATTATATGGAAACCAGTGCATATACTCACATCACCAAAATCCAGGCTTCCATACATCCTGCCATAGGTGCGCATGGGACCACCATAACCCCCAAATGAATCTACACTATCCATCATAAAATTACCACTGGGACCAGCATCATCAAGAGGCGTGGCTGAATCTATTGCAATCTGCACGAGCAAATCAATAAATACATCAAAAATATTTAAAATAAAATCCAAACAGTACTTTGCTACATTCTTGACACGTGCTATTAACCAATGAACATGCTAACAATTTTGCAAAGCATCACTTATCCAGATTGGCAGTGTGAAAATAGCCTTCAGCATACTCCTCCATGTTTGTTTGTATGCAAAATAAAAAATAAAAAAATTGCATGTATAATGTATGCAAGACTTGGGGTCAAGAAAGCACAAAAGTTCATAACACTTGCCACATATAAATGATAAAAAAATGTAACATAAAGAATGGTCAAAATACACCATTTCTCACATGTATTGCAAACTGAAAAGTCATTTATCCTCATAAAAGAAACTTCCTCAAAAGGATACAGAAAAATAAAAAGCAAAAACCATTTAATTTAACCGACACTAGATATTAGGATAAATGATACAGCCATACAGATTAGCAAACTAATCCAATGTAATGCACCTGCTGTCCGCAAATCTCATGAGCCCTCCGAGAGACACGATCTGCCACACCATCCTCAGCGAAAGTTACAAAACCAAAACCTCTATGGCCAGATCTCTTAGGATCCTATGTCAAAAAAGCATAGGTCTCAAAAGATAGCTCTGAACACCCACTCACATGTATATTATTTGTTGATATCTTACCCTAGGAACATAGACATCTAATATACGACCAAATCTGCCAAAATACTGGCGCAGATCCTCGGCAGTTGCCTCCTGGGGAAGCCGCCCAATAAATATCTTTTTGCCCATCCCACGAGCAGGTTCTCCCCCTATATGGACAGAATGAGGAAATCAGCATCAAGTAATATTATTAATCATTATTAATTGGAGCTTCCAGAGGCTCTTACGTCCATAAACTGGGCCTGGATGGTCGTATAAAGTAGGAGCACCAAGTGCTGCATATCTAGTTGCTTGAGAAATATAAGCATTGTAAGCACCATACCCACCTTGCGCCATCCTGCCTATTGGCCTGAAGTCATCCTCCTGACAATATAATAATAATAAAAATAAAAATAATAATTTATAAGGCTTAACTAAAGCAAAGAAAGGTTTCATCCATGTTTTAGAAAGAATGGGAAATAACAATCACATAACCACCAACATACTCTCAAAAGCATGAATCTGCCATTAGAAAAAGGTCACAATAAAATTATTGCACAGCTTACACTGCTCTGCGGTTAAAGTTATATAACAGGCTTTTTAAAAATTATTGGATAAAGTTTTTTTTTAAAAACAATTATATAGTAAAACCTTTTTTAAGAGATGCATTTTCTTGTTGTGAAGTGTGAACAACCCTATATTACAAGGCTTTTGTTGTATGTTTATATGGTGGTTAAGGCAGTAATTTAGAAACAAAATATATATTACACAAGGTTGTAATTTTCATCTTTACTCTCCTTGATAAAATGATTACCTTAGGTGTTGCCCGATCAACCACGACAGTTGAACCACCCAATTCATGAGTGTCTGTCATCAAATTATCCACAGATTCTGCATCATGGATACAGATAGATTAATTACAATTAAAAAGTTACATCCAATAGCTTGGACAGTAAAATTAATGAAGATCTCAACCTAAATATCCCCAATTTATCATGAATACAGATAAATTAATTACAATTGACAAGTTACATCCAATAGCTTGGACAGTAAAATTGATGAAGATATCAACCTAAACATCCCCAAAGATTTTTCACAATATTAAAACCCATAAAACATACAACGGGAAAAATATTAGAAATGGCACAATGGAAAATGCAAATAGCCTGACCAGCACTTGCGAAAGTGATAAACCCAATTCCACGATGCATTTTTGAGCCTTGATCCTGGGAAACACATTGAGAATCTTATATTGATTCCTTTCCAAAAAATAGTCACATTACATATGTGAATGCAAATGGCTGTACAGATCATAGGATGAGATAGCAACCTTTGGCATGTACAGATCTGTTATTTCACCATAATTCTCAAAATGGCTGCATTTAAATATAAAGTGGTGTAAGCGTAAGGCGACGACATTCAATCCCTCATCATGGTTCACAAAAAGAGTATAGCATGCCCGACAAGTAGAAACATAAAAGTCTCATTTGTAATCTAGAAATCACTCAAGTACCTCCTAAAAGTTGCTTCTGTCACTGATTGTGGAATCCTGGCAACAAAAATTCTTGTAACTTTTTTGACTGGTGCTCTCATCTCCTCCTTCCGAAGGAAACCACAAGGTAAAAAGCAATAGTCAGCAGAACAATAAGCACTTTGTTACTAATAATAAAATGAAACAGTCCAGTTAAAAGTTTACATAAGAATTCTCAAAAAACATCAATTTTTTATTACAACCTTTGGTGTGGCAACTTTGACTTCTAATATTCTGTTACCAAGAAAGTGCTCACTTGATAATGCACTCTGTAGCAAGAACGACATTCCGCAGAGACAAATCACACATATATTACACAAAAACATGCCGGAAAAATCAAATGATTTGCAAGAAATAAAAACTCAATTCGAGTAACTTTTTTTTTCTAGGCACTTTACCTTAGCATCATCAGCTGAAACAAATGTAACATATCCAAATCCGCGAGATCTTCCTGTTGCCCGTTCCTAAGAAACAGAAATGAGTAGAGTAACAAGTGCCTCCAAAAGAATCTAAGACAAAGTTGAACTCTTCTTCTCAAAATACTAAAATTGTAAAAATAATAATAATAAAAATAGAAATAAAAAATAAAAAATAAAAAAAAGTTTGACTAATCTGCAGAATATGATGTTACACTACATGTCAGTTTATAGCTTATGATAACATCGGTCCTTTGAAGCTTTTTAGGGTGGGAGAAAAAGAAATTTAGAATTTTCTGCAAATCAATATCATAGAATTCATGAAGCAAGTATTCAGTCATATATATTAACACAAAAAAAAAAATAATAATAACCGTAGTTTCTCTTTTTTCAACTTATTACAATATGTTGCCATTAATTTATCAAGTTAGAGGAGAAATATGAGTCAAACAAGAGTGAGTGTGTATGGTAAAGCTCCTTAACCTTCCTACCGGAGGGGGAAATTCTAAATTTTGATAGACACAACTACAACAAAAAGGATTTAGCTAAGGTATACAACACGGAAACAAAGTTCAATAAAAATTAAAAAAAAAAAGGCCAGAAAAGGAGAAAAATTAAGAAAATTCATTTCTGATGTACAGTAATTGATCATGAAAGAAGCACGCAATAAATACACAGGTTGCAAGAAATCCACGAACGGGTTTGATTGGTTCATTAGAAAATTGACGGATGGCCTAACCTTCATGACAATACAATCTTCCAAATCCCCAAATTTGCTCATATATTCTCTCAATCCATCCGTATCAACATCCCAAGGAATACCCAGAACCTGAAATGCAAGTATAATTTATGAACCGAAATTCACAATGTCAAACCACTGCACAGGAAAGTAAAGGAAAAATTAACATAAGTTGAATGTGATAAACTAACCACGAGCTTTCGCTCCATGAATATCTTGGACAAGGAAAGATGAAAGGAATCGACAGCTGCAGATGCCAGAAACGTCTAAAACTTAAAAAGAAAAAAAATTTCTCACCGCCTCCTCCTCTTTGGCTATCTCTCAGCGTACTCACCCCTCTCTCTCTAAATCTCTCACACTCGCTCCCTGCACATAATAAACACACTACTTTCTCACACACAATTTTCTTCATTATATACCAAATGAAAATCACCATTGCGTGCTTCGATTTTCAAAAGCTCAAAGTAAAACGATAAAATTGCAAGAAAATCTTGAATTACGCGCTCACTGACCTTTGAATCCCTGGGATTTTCAAGACCCTAAAGCGCAGATCTCCCTCTCTATCTCTCTCTCCCTCTCTCTCTCTCGCTCGCTCCGCTCGCGCCGCTGGGATCTTCGAGTTCGCTAGGTTCGTAAACCTGCGAGCATTGTTTTTTAGCCTTTTAGCTTTTTGGAGGGTAACGGATGAGGAGGAATCAGGTGGTGCCACGACCACTTTAATCAGTTAAAATCGTTTATGAAAACGATAAACCGCAGATTTCAACAAACAAATGGTTGAACCGGATATAGAACCAATTAAATCCACTCTCGCTTTTTATTTTCTTGGCCAAAATTAATATCCTTTCTTATTTTCTTTTGAAAAAGTAATAATGAACTGAATTTAACTAATATTTCAAATAGGTCTTATAATAAATTTTTATAATAATTCCTAAACTTTTAGATTAAAACTTATTGTACTACTTTTATCCAAAAAAAAAATATTTGTTTTAAGTTAAAAATATTAATTAAGTACACTAATTTTTAATAAACACATTAATTAACTTAAAAAATCAAAATTCATTATTTAATAAGTAGTAAAAGAATAAATCTTTCAGAAATTAATGAGACTTTCATCATCCCTTTTAATATTTTTTTAATAAAAAATTATCTTTATAAGTAATTTTAGATTCATATATATATATATGTCACTTGCTTTCTTTTTTTGTTACAAAATGAGTAATACAAGTTAAATTTGAAAATAATATTTTTATCTAAATAATTTTAGAAAAATATGAAAGGAGATAATGAGAACTTTTTAATTAATTTATTCTTTCATTAATGATTGCCTAATATATTTTAGTTTTTAAATGTATACTAACTTTTTAAAAATGATTTCACTTTATTAATATTTTAAACTAAAAAATAAAGGTAAAAATAAAAAAATAAATGATATAAAAAGTTTTCATCTTAAATTTAAAACTTGTTTAAAAAGAAATTATAAAAATATAAATTATTGAAAATGTAAAATTATTATAGAATGTTATGGAAAAAAATATAATTTATCATTCCTTTTCTCTTACCTTGAAATCAAAAGAAGCTAGGATGAAAAGAAACAAAAAAAATTGGATTAAGCATTGAAGCAATGACAATTTTATATGTCAGGTGTTTGATTCAATTATATTAAAAATTTTAAATATTCAATTCAATTGAGGAATCGTAATAAATTTGGATTATTATTAAATTTGGATTGATTTTGATCTTAATTTGGATTATTTTTAAATCATATCGAATTTTGACAAATTTGAATCTGATGAATATAATGGTTGATGCCAAACTTAATTGGTGAGTATAATTCCTAATTAATTGTGTAAACTTTTTGCCCTTTCCTTTTATTGGTAATGTTGATTAGAGAATTTCTAGTATACTACTCTGATTCTCTGAATAACTTAAGAGAATGACTTGCACATGGATGATGCCCAAATGTAATAAATAGGATCTCCACATCCTATATATATACAAACATAGGAGTAAAGCAAAGTAACTATTAATTATTCCTTGATCAGTAACAGCAACAGTAACAAGGTCCTGCATGCTCAAACAAGCACAGCATTTTGATTTGGGTTTCCACTTTCCACTGTTGGTGGTGGTGAAAACACATCGGAGGGTCCCAAACGAGTTGCATTTACATAATCTTGGGGACAATGAGCAGGTACCCCAGGCATTACCAAACCCATAATCCTAAACAATCTCATAAGTGACCCTTCTTTATACGCTGCTCCCTTCTTGTGCACAATAGTGAAGCTCCTTATTAGCTCAAAAAATGCATTTATCATCATCGGTATTACCCCTAATGGCGAAAAATAGTTCTTATTTGGTTCCTCTTCAACAACCTGCATGTTATATTATATAAATGAGAAATAATTAATTAAGATGCTAATTAATTACTTGGTACATACGTACCTTCCCTTGGTAGAGTCTGTTATAGTACAGGCATGTACCAAAGTGCTTGAACATTAGGTCCTTGTCATCGTAGGGCAACCTCGGAACCATATCGTTGCTGTAGACAAACCTATAATACCAAATTTCATTATTTCTCAACTCTTTTTCCATGTACTCTCCAAATTTAGTGTCTCCAACTCTAGGTTGTCCAAACGTATACACACCCTCCAACCTCTCCAACAACAATTTCTCGTTGTGCAACAACAAAATTGTAGGAAACAGAATTGCAAGTGCTCCACCCAAACTGTGTCCCGTTAGTATGTATTTTGTTTTCTCATTTTTACCCAAACGTTCTCTTAGAATGTTTCTAATGGCATAGTATGCTAGCTCTGCCGGACGACGTTTATTATCATCATTGTTATCTTCTTGTTCCTTAGGCCAGCCAACGTTCTTCTGTAAGCCTAGAGCTTTCATAAAGCCACCATGAATTTTTCCGATACCGGAGAGCTCGTACCATGAGAGATCAAAGTCAGAACACCATGCATCCGCATCAAACGGTTCGGTTCCTCTGAAAGCTACAACATATGTAGCATGATCCTCGTCAGTACTTTTGTCGAAGAGTATGAAAGCTTGTGTTGTGGCCTTTTCTTGATAGTCTGCATACCAGACAACATTAATGGAAATTAGCAATTAAGAGGCCGTTTTGTGAAGGAAAAAAAAAAAACTCTCTTATAATGTGTTAAAAATTCTTACCATTCCAGTAGTCATATGATCCTACAAGTTCCATCTACAAAAAGAATCACAAACAACATTTGACAGCAAAATTAGCAATGAATGCAACAATTAATATTGTTTGACATGTTTTGGGAGAATTTAAAGTTGCAAATTTTGAATACCTTCCAATGATCTTGGACAGTAGTTCGAAGGTAGGACACATTCTCATACGATGCTTTAGCAGCCATCATAGACAGTGCAGCATAGTACCTGCCATCTCCATGGTTGATGCTACTATCCAACTCTATTCTCTTGTCCAAATTTCCGATGAAGGACAAAAAATTTGCAGATGTTTTCTCTGGTTTAACCACCCTCCCTGTTCATCAATACATTAATTAATTCAAAAAATAGTTATCATTTAAATAAAAAATTATCAATGCCCTTAATTAGCAATCATAATTAATTGACTTAGAAGTATAGTCAAGTTTTACTGTGCCAACAACCAATGAATTGGTTAGCACATGTAACTGTGTCCTACCTAGAATATGTCCTAATCAGAATACATGACGTCTAGTACTCTATTGTGATGTTAGTGCTACCACTTAGCTTTCCACCTGCTGTCTTGTGTTTGGACACTTGTAAACTTCCTTTTTTTCAACCAAGCAATTGCAAAGAAAAGTGGAACATAAAAAAATGTTTAGAAGATCCAAATTCATTATCTACGAACTTAAAAAAGAAAACTACACAATCATTGCCACTAATCCTAAAAACTTATCAATTTAATTTCTTAGTTAATTACTAGAACTATGACGATCTCCAGTTAATTTACTAAATAAACTGAAATTGTGTAATTAATCTCTAATCCAAAAAAAAGAAAAAGAAAAACAGGTTACTTGAGGAAAGACTTAATTAGTACACAAAATTAACGCGTAAAATTTAATGGGAAAGTACTAAGAAAAGGAAAGACTTTAATTACCTTTAAAGAAATTAAGCAAGAGTATGAAAAGATTTTGGTTGATTGAAACCAAATTCAAGCAATGCTCAATGGTTGAACCAAGCCATGCCAAAGGCTTTGACACAAAAAGCAGAAACTTCTGTGCCAAGATAGAGATGAATATGATCCATCTGCGCCTGAAGCTTTCCTCCTCATGAGTACCCTTTGGGCAGTCCACAAATTCTCTCTTCTCTAAGTCACTATAAAACAAGATGCGAATGAGATCTAACAAACCCACTTGCTCAGGCTTCAATAGCATATAACTGCTGGAAAAACCCTTATCACACTGATCATAAGCCAATGAAGCCATGGTCATGCAGGCTAAATAGCTAGCTGTAGAAAATTAAATAACCAGCTGCTAGAGAAAGTGGTTGCTTTTATGTGTTTCTTAGGGATTTCAACCTATACCTCAATTTGTAGGGGAAAAAGTTGGCAAAGGGAGAGGGACTTTTAAGAGGAATATAAAAAATAGAAAGAAATAATGATTCTGCTCCCCTAGATATTGACGTGGCTATGTATTTGATTTGAGCCTCAATGGTGCAAAATCAAAGAGAACGAATTATTTCACAAACTCATTTTGGTATTTGTACCCCACAAGCTATGATAGAAACCTGTCGTTCCTGTTTATGATACACATCCTATCTTTTGAACGTGAAACACAAGTTTTACTGTTTATTAAAAGTTAAAAAAGATTTTTTAAATGGATTTTCATAAGATAATTGTTAATTTAATAAATATATAAATTTTGTATCATTCATTTTAATAATTAATCATAATTTAAGTACTACTTCCAACTCATATAGTATATCATACACATATCCTAAACTCATTTGCTTATTTCATATAAAACTAGATTGAGGAGACGGAATTCAAACCTCAAACTCACTCACCCTTATGGTTGTTACATATATATATATAACATTTTAATTTTATAATAACTTAAAGCTATTTTAACATCACTATACCTACCACGTTATAAAAATGGGGTACACATTCATATGGAATTGAATGTGTAAAATATCACTATATACTAATCGTTAACCATCATATTGTCTAATCAATTTAAATTCATAAAAGTGAAAGGTTGCTAACAAAGGGAAAACGGTGTTGAAGATAATTAATGCTGCAAATTTTTTGACAACAACCTATGATGTCATGATCATAAGCAGTGCTAATTTCTACCACCATTTTAGGATTTGTCTTCAATTTCCACGAGACTCACAAGTCACAACCCAATAAAGAGTCAAACCCAATGAGAATATAATAAAAGAAAGCGCGTCTACTATAAATTCATTATCACGTCACAATTATAAGTTTAATTGTGGCTGTCATTTGGTAATTGCTATTGCTAATGCTATTGGGGAGAAATACTCATTATGTATGACTTTGGTATAATACAAATTATTATTTTTCATTTAAAATTTTCAATTTGTTATAACCAGAAGAATATAATTATTATTATTTTATTATAAGCCATCTCCTCAACCTTAGCGGGCGTGTTGTCCTGTTCCTACTTTTTCACTTCTGTGGCTCACTATCTGATTGTTTTCAGCCCAAACAATGGATAATCAGGCCTGAGATATAAATGGGCCTTTAACTATTATCAGTCTATTTGATACGGGCAAGACCATTTACATAAATCTACATTCACTAAGCGGCCTATTTGTTATTAATCAAAAATGATCTCCGAATATGTCCTATTGTCTAAACTCTGGACCTGACCACACTGGATAATTGCTCTTAGGAGAAGGCTGTCAAGGCATACAGAACAGCACGATAATAGAGGTACCCCTTAATTGAGGCATTGATTGGGCATAGCTCACAGCTGTAACCCAAACCGATCACTTCACTTCTCTTCTTTCACATCCTTTTCCTTCCAGCTCCACGTGGGCCCTCTCCTTCCTTCCTTCCTTCAGTCTCCTCCTCTGTTTTGTACCACTGGTTCTCCAAAACCCATTGCCATTTACCAACAGACGATACCCACTAAGTGAGAGCTTCCCATTTGTGTCTATGGCTTCTCCAATTCTTACCAGGCTCACTCTGTTCATTTGTATTCTCATTTGCCTCTGTAATTTGAGTCCCTGTGTCCGTGCTCAGATTAATGAAACAAGCTTCAAGTTAATGACGGATGCTTTAGAATGGCCCACCACTACAATGCCGCTCTACGACGACTTAGAGGACGGAATAAATGGTGGGTTCGATCGTAGATCTCTGTTCTGGAGGAGAACTTACTACATTTCATACGGTGCCCTATCTGCTAATAGAATTCCATGCCCAGCTCGGTCTGGAAGGTCTTACTATACCCACAACTGTTTCAAAGCAAGAGGCCCTGTTCACCCTTACACCAGAGGCTGTTCTGTGATCACTACGGTGCAGGCGATGAGGTGCTCATAATGTACGGTCCTGTTTATTAGTTAATACATAATATGAAAATGAGTATGTGTTGTGCTTGTCTTGGAGTCAAAACATCTGGGCTTTGAGTTATTTTTATTGGTTTTGTTTGTTTATTTATGTATAAACAATATGTATGATTTCATGCTTCTGGAAATATGTTCTTGTTCTTGTTCTTAGTTAATATGATTTTAATTTGTTGAGTTTTTGGAATTTATGCCAATCTGCTTTTTGTTGGTGTGTATTTTGGAGTTTTTGTTATTGTTCTTGATTGGCTTCATGATTGATACTGTTTATGACCCTGATCAGTTGCATTGGAAATTATTAGACTGAGACAGAGGTAGAGAAATATGGTTGAATTGAGGGATTTGCATTTAGTTGAGTGGAACACCGAGTTGTTATGATCATTTAAAATTTCAACCATCCCAACCACTCTAGTTAAATTTTTGCTCTTGCCAACTAACATTTATTAATTTGACAACTTATTTGGCAAAGTGAAAGGTCTTATAAGCATTATGCTTTAAATTGAGCAAAAATTAAGGTCTGTCTATAGTATTTGTTTGAAATTGCAAAAGCTAAATGGTTTGGGGAAGGATAGTATCCATTTGAAGCATCATTTTGTAACATCATGTGGCCTGGTCCATGACTTATGATACAACCCACTAATGATCATATGTTTTCCCAAATGGGCCTAGAACAAAGACTTACAGGCTCACACAAAGAAGCTTAATTTACCCAAATGGGCCTAGAAAAAAGACTTGCAGGCTTACACAACGAGGCTTAATTTGCCCCATATGCATCTTATCTCCATGAATAGATTATTCTTTACCAATTCCAAAAGTCATATTTGGTATATATTTTGCAAAGCTTATCCACAACAAGTAAATTAAAATTTAAAACACCTGCATTCTCTGCTGCTTAGTAACATCATGTTAACATATATACTATTCCAATAACCTGGACTCGTCTCTTGTTTTAAATTTGACCGAACATAGTCAAATTCAATTGGGATTTTATTTCAATTTTTTGGGGCAGAAATCAAACTTGACTCAATCTTCAACCGATTCTATCTATTCTTTTAGACTGTAGGTAATCAGTAACCCTGGTATATTAACTGGTAAACAAATGAAAAAAGTATGAAGAAAAAAGATTATTGTTACTCTTTATTTTGCATTAATATTAGAAAAACTATATATTAATGATTTTCAATATTCACGAAAGTTTATAGTCATGCTAAAAAGATAATAATTATCTCACCTTTTTAAATTTTAATCTTATGGTCTAATTTTATTACAACAAAAAATATTCAATTTCAAAAGGATGAAAGGCAAAAAAAAAAAAAAAAATCTTAGGAGAGAATCCATATGATTGGTTGTTCGAAAGGTGGCTGGCATGGGAGTGGGGTCCATTACACCAGATACTTATATAAATAATTATATATACACAATGTGGGACCCTATTACACAATCTGGGGCAAGTTGTAGCCGAAAAATCCCACTCATAATGAACGATAGAATGCAGATTGCAGTTGCCGAAAGCAAACAGATTGAGATTTGAGAAATGAGAGATAGATATGTAAATATGTTGGATGGAGCAAATTGGCTGGAGAGCTGACATCGGATGGTCCAAATCAATTCTGGATGGCGTACGTAGGTCACCACTTGTATCTTTCTAAAACCTTATTTTATTTTAAGCCTGAAACCTCTCAAGGGACCCACTTACCAAAATACCAACGGAGGCAGCGAATTGACTAGTGTAGCAACCCTGACCGTAGTCGTTGCACCGTAATATTTGACGGTGCCCTTTACACTTTTAAGATTTGGTCTTGGACTTGGCTAGTTGGTTGAAGGCTTTAGCTTTTGAACCGTCCGTTTACGTAAAATGGAAGTTGATTTAAACGCTGTCGTACAGTCGGCTTCATTTAGGATTCTCTGTATCTGACCTCACCTGGCCCTCTCCATGGAACCGACAAAATCCCACTATATGGTTCTCATTTGTTCTCTAATGAATAGACACTTTCCCGCCAATTAATGATTACTCTTGTTCATTAAAGGATGGGATTAATTATGTTTATGCTAATACTAAATTTCATAAGATAACTGAATCAATTACTAAATTATGATATCTAAATTCAATTGTTTAATATGAAAGAATTTCGACAATAAAATTTTATATCGATTATTGTCACAATTTAAAATCTTTCTATAACTACTGTCTAAACTGGTTGATAATTATTATGATGAAATTAACACCTTATTTTTCAATTAAACTGGTTAAAAACAGAAAAAACAATCAAATTCATCCCATTATGTAATGATCAATGATGTAAGCTTTACTTGAACATAGATTGACTTTATAGAAATATAGAAAGAAAAATACAAAGCTTGAAAACTAGAGATATAAAAGGAATTGGGTCCCACATATTAATTGAAGGCTTTTGATCAATTGCAGAATTGGGGGCTGCCTTTGAGCAGCAACTGATGTTTACAAGCTTGAAAAATAGTTAGCTAGTTAGGAGGAGCACGTGACCTGAGCATTGGTACTCGGAAAACTAATTAGTTACTTAGAATAGAACGTCTGCTACTTTTTTTGGGAATATCAAGCTGACCACAATCCGAAAAGGGAACTAAATAATACCAGAATTGCGTGTTTTGTAAAGTAAACTGTGACCAGCAAAATAAGATGCACGCATCACGGGGTGGGTAGTTATTGAAGGTTTCGCATCTATCTTTGCCTTTGAGAAGTTAAAAGCATTTTGTGTGCCAGTCCTAAGACGCTACTTTGAAATTTATTACTGTAAGAATAAGAAGAATGCTTTTTTGGTATTTATTTACAATATAAATTTTAGAACCTGCCTACAAGTGAACGGTGAAGCTGGCAGACCAATAACGTGAACTCGACCAATCCCATGCTCTCATCCAACTTAGATGTACTGCTCTGCTCCTTAAATTTTGTTCAAAGCAAACCCATCCTCAGCATGTTCAGATATTTTTGTGGCAATCTCCTAAATATTTTTTAAACATGCAAGTGGACTATTTTATATATAAAACTTTCTGCTGCTTTTGTCAATTGGCAACTTGCACTTACTGAATCCCAGCAACATGATCAACAGCCAATCTCTTTATCTGTTTTTCTAATAAAAAATTCTTTAATTATTTATATATTTCAACGATTCTTACTAAAAGAAGTTATTGAGAGAGTGAATAAAAAAAAATAAAAAATTTTGAAAAGGAAGTTATTTTTTAATTTAAAAACCACCGAAAAAAGAAAGGAGATACATCTAAACTTTTTAATAGTATAATAAAAAAATTTGGTTCCTCCTTGATTCAATCATTCAACGCCCGTAATTCTTGAGCTGGGAAATACTCGCAAAATCTCCTCTGTCGGTTCTCCTCGTGAAGAATGAAGATTGCTGGACAATTAATTATAATATTCAAATTTTGAATTATTTTCTCCAGAACAATTAGCCAGGGCTCTACACCAACAAAATGTGAGTGACGGTGACTAACACGTGAGACACACGCTCTCCAAATTTCGGGGTCAAATTGGAAAGACTTTTTTTTTTTTTTTGGGGAATAAATTGTGATTCTTCTAAGTTTTTCTCTTATTTGACAAATAAATAAAATTATCTAATAATTTCATTAAATCTATTTCAATAAATACACGAATAAAAATAAATTTATATTTCACAAGAACTCAACAACAAAAATTTCAATTTTCTCTTCATATTTATTTATTTATTTAAACATTGTAAATTTTTTTCCCTCAAGGTCAATTTTTATTTTTTTTTAAAAGTTATAGAATAAGATTGTAATTCGAAATTGCTTTTAGGCATTAAATAAAAAAAAATATTACTCGTACCAAACAAATCTACCTTTCAATATTGACTAGGAAATTTGCACGTTTTGCAAGTGTCGGTTGTGAACAGTACATAACGAACCTTCATGCTAGACCATCTACTTATTGTATTCTATGTATTAATTAGGACAACTTCTTAAATAAGACTAATTAAATAAATCTCCATGCAGGTTGAATTACCCATAGAGGACTATCTCAATGACATAATTGTCCTAATGAATGGCACAACGGGAGTACATAATTCCCCATTATTAATAATCATTTTTAGAATTTTCATAATTAATGTTACACCAAGCCATTGTCTTTCATTTGTCAGAAGCTCTTTATAGTTTATATACTTTAATAAATTACTAAGATTTGATATAAAGGTTGTGATTTGGTAATTAAGTAGGTTTGCTATGTGTTTTGGTTTTCCAGATTTTAATTTATTTGGAAAAGGTTATGTGAAGGAGAATCTTTACAAATTTTTTAGTCTTAACATATATGAGTTGTCTTAATTAATATAAATAAATTAATTAAAGTAAGCATAAACTAATTTAAACACCACGTGAACAATAAATATTTTACTAATATTAAAGAATATGAGCACTGTGTCATTATAAGTAGAAAATCCAAGTAATCAACACCCATCACGAATACATTATATAGTCTTCTAATTATCGATAATAAATACCCAGGTTAATTGGATGGCACCACATGTATGCATGAGTGGAATTATAATTAGTAATTAACATAAACATAAAAGATACATTTGAATTATCAAAAAATGAGTTTTTATAATAGGTGTGCAAAAGATACTTGTTAATTATAATAAATATAATAATTAGAAATTAAAATTTTTTACAAGTAATAATTTGTTTAATAAATAGTATTGAAATTATAATAAATTATCTTAATAAATATTATAAACTTTTAATTATCTTTTAGACACAATCTTAGATAATCCTAAAAAAAATTAATTCCTTATTTAAATGTGTGCCGTGCCTAATATAATGTTGTACAAGTAAATAATCTTTTGGAAATATTGTTATTTGTTGTATAAGAAGGTATCTATAATATAATTTTTTTTTTTTTTAAAGAAAAGAAAATGAGATGAGTAAAAATCTCAAAGCAATGGACCATATCAACCACGTTGCAAAACTGGGGTACGCTTATTCGGCCAAATTAGAAGAGAGGACTAGCAGTCTTTCCCGGAAAATATCATTGCCTATCACGTGCTTCAATTATACAATAATAAATTTTAATTACTAATAAAATTCCTTTCCTCATTGAATTGAACTAATAGTAACCAAATTCCTATATAAACAAGTTTGACAGTTCGACGCCTAAGCGTAAGAGTTAGCTGTGCTTTAGTTTTATTTCTCACGAAGCAAACAATCCAAAAAGAGCTTTGAACTTCCATCCATGGAGTGGGTTCGAGGAGACCCAGTTGGTCGTGGTAGTTTTGCAACTGTCAATTTAGCAATAAACAGAAAAACCTGTGCTCAAATTCCTCCATTGACGGCGGTAAAATCATCTGTTGCTTCCAACTCTGCGTCGCTAAAGAACGAAAAGCAAGTACTTGATCGCCTTGGTGATTGCCCACAAATTATTCGGTGTTTCGGCGATGATCATAGTTTTGAAAACGGCGAGGAATTGTATAATTTGTTTTTGGAATTTGCCACCGGCGGTAGTCTAGCTCATCAACTCAAGTATTGCAGTTGTCGGTTGTCGGAATCCGATGTTCGGCGATACACGGCGTCCATACTCGAAGGGCTAAGACATATTCACGCTGAAGGGTTTGTCCACTGCGATATAAAGCTCCAGAATATCCTTATGTTTGACAATGGCGAAATCAAAATTGCGGACTTTGGGGTTGCGAAGAAAACAGGGGATAAACAGAGCAACGGAGACAACAAATTTGAGTTGAGGGGGACTCCTCTATATATGTCACCGGAATCGGTAAACGCCAACGAGTATGATTCTCCGGCAGATATATGGGCTCTTGGCTGCGCAGTGGTGGAGATGGTAACAGGAAAACCCATCTGGAATCACCGACCGGAATCGAGTATTTGGTCGTTGTTGCTTCGAATTGGGGCAGGAGAAGAATTGCCTGAAATTCCGGGAGATTTGTCAGAGGATGGGAAAGATTTTATCGGAAAATGTTTTGTGAAAGATCCCAGAAAAAGATGGACCGCGGAGATGCTTTTGGATCATCCTTTCGTCGCTGATTACACTGTTTCATTGAAGCAGGTCGATGAATTCTCGACATCGCCGAGAACCCACTTCGATTTTCCGGAGTGGGTTTCAACGGCATCTACTTCTGTACCAAGTTCGCCGGATTCAGATGAATGTTTTGACAGAAAATTGGGTTCGTGCTTTGACTCCTTTAGTAGTTGGTGTTCGCCAGTTGATCGATTCCAGCAGCTGGTGACGGAACAGACACCCAATTGGTCAGTTTCTGACAGTTGGGTCAGTGTTAGGTAATCGGGGCGGCAGAGGGGTGTAATGGAATCAAACGGTTCTGATTAATTTGATTCATTATTAGATTCAAAGATACTGATTTTAGATTGTAAATCACTAGATTAGCAGTTTAGTTGGCGCCTCCCATGGCCGAGTGTACAGGGCAATTTTTTCAATACGATTATTTTTTAATTAATTAAAATCAAAATTCAGTGGTGCTTTTGCTAATGTTGTTTGTGAATCCTGCATGTGAATTCCATATTTTTTTTATTTTTTATTTTTCAAATTTTACCCTGCTTTAAATTGAAAAGAATATGAACAATAAAACAGTTCGACGGAGTATTATGTATGGGCTTGAGTTCCAAATTAGCAAGCCGAGAAGCAGACGACAAGATATGGGCCTTAAGGGTTGAACATCCCCCTGTCTTTGCATCTGGGCTTTGAGGTACGTGTGATGTCCCTAAGATTTCCCCACCTACACCGCATGCTGCTGCCAGTCTGCTACTGTTGTTGGAGGAGCCTCGCCACCCCAAAAGCCTGCCAATGTTGCTTAAATGGATGGAGCGGTCAGGCTGGTGCATGTGGTTATGATAATTTTGACCATCAAATATCCTAGCACGTTTATAAAATGTCAGTTTCTGCGTAGAGTTAGTGTTCTTCGATTTTTACTGGGTGGCATTATATGTAGCTATGTACGTACATAAAATTGAAGGTTCCTAGTTTCCTACAGGTTGAGTCTTGAGGTTCATAGGAATGAATTAGATCCCATTCAGTAAAGCAGTTATGCTTGGATTTGTAACAGCCTTGAAATGTCGAAGAGTTATTATTTGATCTATTATTAGTATTGTTTGCGAGACAAACTTGAGTTAAAGCATGTTAGCTGTTAATAAGTACAGGGCAGGCATGGACACCACAAAATTTCAGCTCATGCTGGCACATTTACAGTAACAGAAGGCTTTGCCGGCTAACCAATCATCAATGGAGACGTCTGGGTCCAGAGATTCTAAAAGTGTCCCACAGTCCATAATTCCAGCTGTGAAGGTCTCTCAAGTCACAAATCTAGTTCCCTACTCCATTAGAGAAATGTGCTAAAAGGCCATTCCAATAAAGTGGTCCAGCCCCACCCACTTATAGCATGAGCGTGGTGTGTCGCATTATTGTTTTGGTTTTACATTTGTAGTTATGACACCAAAACAAAAACCACCTGTTCTTCATGCTTACAAATTTGCACTCTTCACCAACCCAATGTCACCCCCTTCCCATGCAGTCAAAGCAATATTGAAAACGTAGACAGATTCATCAGGAGATGTAATAACAACTTTTTATTAGCTCAAATGACCAAAAATGTAACTGAAATTTACATGGTCAATCTCTTCACTCAGAAAGGGCTTGTGACCCCAATTGAAGCACAACTTCTTTAGGAGGAATATGGAGCTTAACTCAATCAATAGAAGCCGCAAATTATTGGGCAGCGTATGTAAAAGTCAGATAAATAATAGTGTAACTGGCATTTGGATTGCCAGCGGGTATTTGGATGGGAACTGTCAGAAGCTTTTCAGGTTAATGTAGATAAGCTATTCGAATCTTTACCTCTTTTCTTCTTGATGATGGTGGCATCTTGCCTCATTAGGTTGCACCCTGTTTTCATAACTTATGATCATCACTGCATACAGTCACATCCTTCTCTTTCAACCCATCCTCTGCCCCACCATTGTGAGAGTTTCCTGCATTCCTTTTACTCCGACGATCCTAAAGAAAATGCAGTATCAGTAAGTATTAGATCTGGTTCATGATAGGAAGACATTATATCTGAAAACAAAGTACTACTTCATTGGTTACGAACTTGGTGGAATCTTGTAAGTGAGCAGGAGAATTGTTGGAAAAAGAGAGGAGAGGCATATTTATTCATGATCAGATACAATTTCATGGGAGCAATATGGTAATATATCTATAGCATAATATATATCATGGGAGTTGTATTCTCAGCAATGAGTTTCCGTCTCTGATTAGTTGCTGATATAATTGAAGTCTCAAGAAGTTCATGTACTCATTACATGTTCATAAGCATAGAAAAATAGTTGAAGTTGAAACTAAAGTATAAGAATGGTGCTCAAGATTCCTAATCTATACTTGAAAAAATTCATTTGTTCTTTTGTAAAATGCAAATAGGTAACTGGTTTCATGTTAGTTTCCTCAGTAAAAGTCCTAATGGATGCCCCAAAACGAGTGAAAGAACAAGCCACAATTAGATAACAATGCGATGCATTTCTCCCTATCAACAGGAGTCATATTTGAAGTCGAAATAACTTGAGTTGAACTACATAATACCTCCTTGAAGGGAACATCTTCCGCTTCAAGCATGTGTATAATATGTCCCATTTTAGGTCGTTTTTCTGCATTTGGGTCCGTACAGCGCAAGGCTACTAGAAGAGTGCGTTTCAACGCCCTTGAAGAAGGTTTCTCAGTTAACTTGGGATCTAAAACTCCCTCTGCATTCCTGTTACTGACCATCTTCTTGAGCCAGTCAACTAAGTTCACCTGTAAAGCTTGAATTTTAATTAAAAGAGCAACAAAGATGAGCAAGAAAGTTTAGATGTCAGCAGCACTTTGACATGGGTGATAGGGAGTAAACCTCTTCCGGTGGAAGGCTATAATCAACTGGGTTTCTTCCAGTAATTATTTCCATAATAAGAATGCCAAAACTATACACATCACTTCGTTCATTCAACATCCCTGTACTTGCATATTCAGGAGCAACATAGCTGTCAACACAGAAAATAATGAAGGAAATTATTGACACCACTTTGCAAATAAGACACATGGAAAGGGAGGCTATAGAGGGGGAGACTATACAAACCCAAATGTCCCCATGACCCGGGTCGTAATGTAGCTCGTCTCTGAGCCAAGGAGTTTAGCAAGGCCAAAGTCTGAAACCTTGGCATTCCACTGCTTGTCAAGCAAAACATTGCTTGATTTAATATCGCGGTGAACAACTTTTGGTTCTAGTCCCTCATGAAGGTAACTTAACCTATCAAATCAAAGTAGTTACATACATTAGCTTTCCACAGTGACCAGTCAAAAGTTCATTTAGAGGAATGAAATAAATGAAAGTTCAAAAGTTTTGGAGAAAAATTGGAAGATGATAAAGAGGATGTAATCAAGAACTCAGAGCCGAGATTAGCTTGATTTGTTAGTTGTACATACCCTTTTGCTGTTCCCAGAATAATATTCATTCGAATGTACCAAGTCAGGGGACTGCAAGGCCCAACATCCCCATGAAGCCATTGCTCCAAGTTCCCATTGTTTACATATTCATATACAAGCATCCTATTACACAAAGTAACATGCAATTTTTGTTAATATATTGACATAATATATCAAAACCAATATTCACAATACAGATACACATAGACTCCCAGTAAAAAACTCTTATCTGAAGAACTTCAAGTGAAAAAGGTAATCAGGGTAGAAAAAGAGTACCTGTGAGCTCCTTCCGCACAATAACCAAGCAATCTTACCAAATTTTTGTGCCGAACTCGTCCTATTGCTTCCACTTCAACCTTAAACTCCCTCTCAGCTTGTCCCCTAGGTAATATATTTATTCATATACCGATATCGTTATAGGCGTTATATATAAGGAACCTCTTTATAGTTATTCAATGAAAATTCTCATCAACAATGTGCAAAAGCCTACCTGTTATTGAGCAAATTCTTGACAGCAATATGAGTATTGTCCGTCAATAGACCAAGGTAAACAATTCCATACCCACCTTCACCTATAACATTCTCATCCGCAAAGCCATTCGTTGAAGCCTCGAGCTCTCTCAGAGTATACCAGTGTCCCCAACCCAAATGGGAAACTTCAGGAATCACTGTAGGAACCTGGTCAACTGCACGGGCCTCCCCACTTCCATGTGAAGAAGACCTCCCAAAGCGTTCAGGGTATGAAATTCTGTGATTCTTCCCAATATCAAATTGAATTTTATTATACCCCATTGGGCTTTCTTCGTCTGGCGGCGGAAGCAATGCTTGCCGTTCCATTCCGGGAACTGGGTCCGGTTCTGGAGATGGTTCAGCTCCAATTGTAGTCCCATTTAGCTTGGGATCATGGAGTTGGTGATTGAGTGTCCGACCATTATCAATTCTGATCTCTTGGATCTCTTTGGAGACAACAGGGATTGTGGGTCTGTGAGAAGGCTTGTTTTTGGAACGCTTTGCTGCGAGCCAGAGTGTAATGAGGAAAAGAAAGATCACAATGGCAGCTCCAACACAAACCCCAACAATAACCCAAAGATGAAGACCAAAAATTGATGTCGGTTTTGAGAGCTGGTCGTTCATTACCCCAGTTCTATTATCGGACATTTGAGTCCGATCCATCTCATAAATTGTTCCAGCAAGCAAAGAACTTTAAGGTTCTACATAAACAAAGATTCAGTATGCAGTCATACAGAATAGGCAAGAGCTAGAGATAGTAAAGTGATGGAAAAATGATGGGAAGTGATGGCCGAAAAAGCAGCTATGACTTTATGGAATCCAAAGAATCAATCCCCCGCTAGCCTGCACTTGAGTGTAAGTCTCCAAGTGGGTAGTAAGTGGGGCAGAGCTTGTTGAAAGCCGCACCAGAATGCTACGTGTGTAATGCTTGGATGTCAGCTAGGGCATTATCCGGATTTTTGGACACAAGGTCCAATTTTCAATTCTTTTACTAGTATGATAGCATCTATAATTAAATAGTTAAAATAGGATAAGCTAGATTTTAGGTCTAAATCAACAACTCATGTCATCACTTGGCTTATTATTTACACCCTCCCGGCACAAATTGAAGTCAAATTTTTAAAATTCACTTTCGTTTTTTGTCCCATAAATTGTAATAATTTTAAAAATTTTAAATATATGATAATTAAATTTTTTAATTATATGATAATTTATAAATTTATAATGTATAATATTTATAAATTTTAAAATATATGATAATTTATAAATTTATAGTGTATGATATTTTATAAATCTAAAGTTTATAATAATTTTAAAATTTAAAATATGATATTTTAAAATTTATGATAATTTTTTAATTTCAATGTATGATATTTTTTTAATTTAAATGTATAATAAATTTTAAATTTATAGTTCATGATAATTTTTTTATTATAGCGTATAATATTTTTAAATTTTTTAAATTTAAAGTGTATGATATTTTTTAAATTTGTAGTGTATGATATATTTAAAATTTAAAATTATGATAAATTTTAAATTTAAAGTGTATACTAATTTTTAAATTTATATTGTATGATAATTTTTAATTTTAGAGTCTATAATATTTTTTATATTTAGAGTTTATGATAATTTTTTAATTTATAGTGTATAATATTTTAAAATTTTACAATGTATAATAATTTTAAAATTTATAGTGTGTGGTATTTTTTTTATTATAGTGTATGATTTGTTAAAATTTTAAAATTTATGATATTTTTTAAATTTAAAATGTATAATATTTTTTCAATGCAAGGATAAAACCGAATTTTCAAAATTCGATCTATAGACTTATCCCATTTTGCCTATTTAATTATAAATCCTATCATATTGTCTAAAAAAATTAGAAATTGAACCCTTCTATTCAAAATCTCGGCATTATCCCTCAACTTCATCCCAATTTCTACCTACATTTATCACATTTAACAATAAATAATGTCATATGACTTTTTCTTAATATGCATTACATTGATAAGATAAATCTAACGATAAAAAAAGTATATATAATTTAGTAAACTCTTATTGTCTCAATTCATCCTATTTCATCATATTCGGGATGTGATATGGTTCCGAATGATGAACTGGACAGTTCCAATAAAATTTAATTCTTTAACAAAAATTTATTTTTGGATTTATTTCATCTAGAGTATAAATTTTTTTATACTAAAGATCACACATAAAGTAGCATAATTAATTAAAAAACTGAATAAATCTTAGTTGTGAATATTAGAGTTAATGGATGCCAGCTGTTTCTCCTGTTTGAATAAAGAAAGTGTAGTGTGAGATACAGTATATGTCTATAAGTAATTATGTTGGGTGTGAGTAATGCACCTACTTAGGGTACTTATGGACCAAACAAATGAAAAACGCAACCAACCCAACTAAAGATCAAACTATATAATATATATATATAGCATCTTTTATGTTTTCTATTGCAAGTAGCTAATATTTTAGTTTTTGGAAGTATATTTTGTAAATTACTAGTATGCCACCTTATTTGATTTTTTATTAATTTGTTGAAAGAAAGTTCTAAGTTAAATATTGTTTATTGTAAAAAAAAAAAAAAAAAAAAACACACACACATACACATATTTTTAATAGCATATTCATTTTCTAAATTCACAACTTATATTTCAAACATAAAGAAAGTTATTCTATGAATTCAAATACAGACACTTATGCATGTATGACCTACTTTTACCGACATAGTTACACAGTTGATTGATGAAATTTTAAAATCGAAACTTACTGATTGATTTGTAAAATATATATATTTTAGAGTAAAAATTAATTTCTCTAACAATTGATGTGTGGATAAATATTACACATACATTTTACAATATGTTGCTTATTATTCTCAAGATTTATTTGAGTATCATAAAAAATTAATATTTACTATTACTATCAACTTTTTAATGTATATTTTGTAAATCGTGAGATTTTGAATGACTTGTTTGTTTATAACATTTTCACCATAAATCGCCTCAAGGTATAGCCACATTAGTATAAAGTAATTTTTGTGGCACATACATTGCGCGTAAATCATGTTTATGATTATATTGATATTAAAAAATAAATTAAGATGAATAATATATTTGAAAAAAATAATAACTAAAATGTATCTATGTAACAGTCAAAACATATAAGGTATTTAAGAAAATAAAATTTTGTCCCATAAAACACTTTTATACTCACAAAATAAAATATAGCAAAAAAGTTAAAATCATAAATTTATAATTTTTTAATTATTAAGATGGAAAAAAGAATCAAAAGTTAAAACAACAATAACATAATCATAAAAATTATACTCTCAATTTAGTTCATATATATATATTTTAAATTAATTAATAAATTTGAGAATATCTAAATAATATTATAATTATCGAAACTTATTAAATAAAAAAGTGATAAATTTAATCTTAACTAATATTGACATATAATTATTGAAAAAATATATATATTTTTTATGATATAAAAGTTAAAAAAAAAACATTATAATCATAAAAATTATACTTTTAGGGTCAGTTTGGTATGCATGAATGATTTTTGAGGAATTATAATGAGGATGGAATGATCATTTTATTCTATTGTTTGATAGCGTTAGTGAGGAATAATCATTTCATTATATTTATTTATTTTTATGAAGTTTTTAGACATGAAATAATATAAAAATTATGTTAAAATGACAAAAATATCTCTTTATAGATAAAGTAATAAAAATGTAACATAATTTTATGAAAAATATATATATATATTTCTTATTAAATTATTTTTTTTTAAAATGGATATTATTTATTTATTATTAATTATATATATTTTATTGTTTATTAGTATTAATAGTTTAGTTTAAAATTACTCAACTAATTAATTTATTAACATTAATTAGTTATTTATTATTATATTATTTACTATGATATGAAAAGTATTTTTGTTATTTAACTAAAATGAATTATTTTTTTTTATGTACAATTTTTTTATTTTATATGATTTTATATTATTTAATGTGATATGAAAGTTATTTTTGTCATTTGACTAAATTAATTACTAAATAATTTTTATTTTATGTGATATAATAATTTTTTTTTTCATTTAGCTGAATTAAATTGATTATATAGAAGTAGGAGTGAGCAATCTCACATCCTAGGTGGGTTTGAGATTCCTATTTCTATGGAATAAAATGACCGGAATATAATTAATATTATAAGGCTAAAAATATACTAAATGAAATAATGTTCATTTTATGAAATCATAGTTTTAGCCAAAAGAAAAGAATGTTTATTATACTAAATCATAAATAAAATGGAATGACCACTCATGCGTACCAAACTGGCCTTTAATATTTATTGTAATTTAAATTAATTTTTAGAATTACAAAAATTAAGATTATTAGGTACTTATTGAATAAATAATAAGAAATTCAAATTTAATTGTTATTGACATATAATTATTGAATAATTATAGATTTATTAATATTGAGAAGAATTAATAAAAAAGAAAAGAAATCAATAGTCCTAGAATAATTACAACTCTATTAATATTAAAATAGAGAAAAAATTGGGAAAAAGGAAAAATAAAATAAAATAATAATCTATTGGGAACAAAATAACAATTAAACATAATTATGTAATAATACAAACTCATAAGAATATAAATAAAATAAAAAATTTATAACTATGTAATAATACAAACTCATAAGAATATTAAACAAAAAATCAAAAATTTATATTTATAAGGCTATTTTATATATAATATAAATATAGATAATTTACTTGTACACACATTTTTAATAATGAATTAGGTAATTACTTCTACATTCATATTATAAAATTAACCGTTAATAGTTTGACCATTTATGTGTTAATAATTATTTATAATTTGAAAATTTGTATGTTACTTGTTTGTAAATATTATTTTACAAAATATTTATATAAAACTAAATTTAATAAATTGTAAAATTGCAACCAAATATATTCACTCTAAACTTTTTATTTTATTATATTATTAAGTGAGTTTATTTATTTAAAATTTATGGAGCAGAAGTATAGAATAGTCACGTGGCCCGCCAGCAATCTGATTGCAAAACCCTAATACGCGCCAAAACTTCGAAATTTTCCCTCGCTTTTGACAACAATGGTCAAAGGCCACCAAGCTCTTTTGCTAATTTGCTAATTTGCTTATTGATCTTCAAACTATCATTGTGTGTGTGAGACAGAGATGGCGGACGATCAACACATGGAGGTTACAAGGCGGAGGAAAAGAGGAGTCGAGGCCTCCACCCGTGCCGAAGCCCTGGAACGCCTAAAAGCTCGCCTTCGTGGAGGTCGCCGATCTGATGGCGCCGGATTCCAAATAAAGATGGAAAATCCGGTATACGACATGGTCAATGAGGATGAGTATGATGCCCTAGTAGCCAAGCGCCGGGAAGAAGTTCGAGACTTCATCGTCGGTGACGACGGAATCGGATACTTAGACGAAGGAGAGGAAGAGGATTGGTCAATGGCTGGCCTCCCTCCCTCATCCGATGAATCTGACGGTGAACCAGAGAAACCTAGGAGGAAAAAAGTGGAAAAGAAAGATCCACAACCTAGAAAGCCCTCTTCGTCGCTTTCGGCTGCGGCGGCGATGATGGGCAAGCAGAGGCTGTCATCGATGTTCACTTCATCGGTTTTCAAGCAGAGTAAGGATGACATGGGAAAAGGATTATCCAGCGATAGTATTGTCGATGACGTTATTGCGGAGTTTGCACCGGACGAGGCTGATAAACAGAGACGCAAAAGGGGGCAAGCAGGTGCGAATAACATTATGCTGAATACACATGTTAAGAGTGAGAAACCCTCGATTGGCTGTTCTTATTTGGTGGGTGGTTCAGTATTGACGGGTGTTGCTGCAAGTAGTGTTCCTGAAGTGACCAAGGTTTTCGGAAATGGTGATTCTGCGTTGAATTCTGTGCAAGCCTGCGAAGAGGCTCCAATTAAAGAATCCGAAGATGAAAAAAGCTTGAATTCTGAAGTTAGTCAGACCTCAATTAAGCAAACAAATGATTCACAAACAAATGAAGATGTATTTGAGGAGAGAAGGCCAAATATAATTGAAACAAAAGCAGATCCGGTAACGAGGGAGGAAGGGTTTTACTTTGAATGCGAAAATTAACAAAGAGAAGGACCCGGCACTGAGTGCAACTGCTGGATGGCAGGCAGTGAAGGAATGGAGGGGATACAATTGTCAGTGATGTAAAGTTGGTGTGCGATGCTTCAGGTAGTGATGAAAATTCAGATTTTAACTTGGAGTCAGATGGGTCGCTGCCTTTCTACATTATTGATGCCCACGAGGAGTTGTATGGAGCTAACATGGGCACCCTATATCTGTTTGGAAAGGTATCTGACAGTTTCAGTGTTTCTTTCTAAGTGTTTAATTTCGCTGATTCTCTCCTCTAAATCTTAATGATGTATTTTCTAATGAGTGCAATTTACTGTTTGTAAGTTTATATGCTGCTACTGCTACTGCTATTGATATATATATGTTTTTTAAAACAAAAAACTGTTTTCATGAACGCATAATTTTTCTTCCCATTCACATGGTGATTCCTTGTCCCGAGTTCTCAGGTAAGCGCCGATTCTAGTCAAAATTGGGAACAGTTACTGCTTTTTAGCATGGTTTGCTGCACTCTTTTTTTTTCTTTCCCAGTTTGTGGTTCTGCAAATATCGCATAGTTTGCTTATGTATTCCCCTGAAATTCAAGTTTATGTCACAAATGTCTGCAGCCAACTTTTGATGCCATAATTTCACATGGAACCACATATTGGTTTGAGACGAGTATCATTTTAATTCAATCATTGTATTGGATTTACACAACGCAAATCTGGGCTTCGTATTGTATAATCAATTATGTGCTCCTGTGTGCGTGTAGTTTGGAGGTAAAAATTAACCTTGATTCTTGCCATTCTTGTTGCAATATAGGTCAAAGCTGGGAATACATATCAAAGCTGCTGTGTAGTTGTGAAGAACATGCAAAGGTGTGTCTATGCAATCCCAAGCAATTCTCTATATTACACAAATGAGATGATGAAGCTTGAAAAAGATGTAGAAGAGTCTCAGATGACTTCCACAGATTTCCGTAAAAAGATGCAAGTAGGTTTGTTGTGACACATGTTTATACCTTTTTTCGCTTTAGTTTCGTATTTACTTTCAGTTGCTTCTTGCTACTGATGGGTTCTATCTGCCCCACCCTCCTTTTTAAATTTAGGATGTTGCATCTGGTCTTAAGAATGAGATATCAAAGAAGCTGCTAGATCTCAATGTTTCAGCTTTTACCATGGCACCAGTCAAGGTTTGCTGATTGAAATATTCTGGGTGCCAAAAAGTGCATTACTTCAGTACAATTATTTACTTTTGTGCAGTTTACATTTATTTCACATTCTTCTTTTCATTTCTTGCTCATTTTTATTTTATTTAAACACTTTGCAGAGGAGATATGCATTTGAGCGATCTGATATACCTACAGGGGAGAATTATGTATTGAAAATTAATTATCCGTTCAAGGTATCGCATTCGACTTAATCAATTTATACAAGCAAGATGGTCAGGAAAACTCCATAGCAAATCTCTATTTTCACTGATTTATGCCACTGTATTCTTTAGCTTCTAAATATTTGGAGTTTTGAAAATAACTTTATTAGGATTGATGCTATTCCATTAAGCAGTTGTGACTTGTTTGATTTCTACTGTAATTTTTAACAATTTTTGTGAAACATTACCAAATATCATTGCAGGACCCAGCCCTTCCAGCTGACCTTAAAGGAGAAAGTTTTTGTGCTCTTCTAGGAACTCATTGCAGGTATAAGTGGTCATGCATGATGTCTTATGTTGTCAAAGATGACCCAATTCAAGCCTAACATGTTGAATTGCTCAAAAGTTACTATCACCTCACTTGGATCTTTGAATTTTGACTAGCTACGCTGAAATATAACTTTGTTTTCTTCTATGGGACTTTATTTTGGTAGTTGTGGTGTTATAAAATTTCACTCAGTAATATACTCAGCACTGCAGCATCATCTAAAATGAAGGTATACTAACTACATCACCATGAGCAGCCCTCTGGAGCTCTTTCTTGTAAAGAGAAAGATAAAAGGACCTTCCTGGCTATTGATTTCAAGATTTTCTACTGTCCCATTTTCTCAGCGGGTAATTTCTAAGTTTTTAGCACTTAATGATCATATAAGTTAACTTATTTTATAATTTCTTTTCATGTTTACATGTTGTAAATCTCAAACTTAACAGCTTGGAAATACTTTTACACAGGTGAGCTGGTGCAAATTTGAGGCAACTGTTGACTCTCCAAAAGACATAAAGATTTTAGCTTCCTCAAAAAGCACTTCGGAGATTCCTCCTGTGGTTGTTACAGCAATTAATTTGAAAACCATCATAAACGAAAAGCAAAATGTAAATGAGATTGTCTCTGCTTCCATTATCTGCTGTCGCAGGGCTAAGGTCTGTTTTCCTAATTGATGGTGCTGGATCTTCTATCATCACTAGCATATCTTGTTAGGTTTCACCACGTCATTTTCTTTCCATAGCCATGAATCTCATGTCATACATGCTTATATGCATACACATGTATACTCTCATGCCCAATTAAGTTTACAGAAGGGCATCTATTGATACACTAGTCAGCAAACATTTTTGGGCCAGAACCTGTGTTTATTTATGCATGTAGGTCTGAAAATGAACTTAGCTGCTTGGTGAACATTTCAAGTGTAACTCGGCAGCTTGGTTGGTAATTGTTCAAACCAGTTTCAAGCTAAAATTTGAAGTGTGATTATAAGAGGGACCTGGCTTGTACAAACAATACTTGGATTAATATTACACAAATTAGATAGCGATGATATAGATCCTATTGATTCCATTTATTTGGTAGAAACTGTTGTGCTCAACTGAGGTCTGCAACTACTTTTTCTGTCTGACCTGTCAGATTGATACTCCCATGTTGGCTTCAGAATGGAAGAGGCCTGGAATACTAAGCCATTTTACTGTTGTCCGTAAGATCGAAGGAGGCATATTTCCAATGGGATTCACTAAAGAGGTTACAGAGAGAAACTCCAAAGCTGGATCAAATGTTCTAAGCGTTGAAAGCAGGTGTACTTTTATATGCATGTTATGCTTTTCTTTAAGTTCCTCTTTTGCTTTAGAAATGTAAAAAGTTACTTGTATAATAATATTCATACTTCATGTGCTGATGTATGTTATCTTATGTTCCAGTGAGAGGGCTTTGTTGAACCGTCTGATGATAGAATTGCACAAATTAGATAGCGATGTACTTGTTGGACATAATATATCTGGGTTTGACCTGGATGTTCTTCTCCACAGATCACAGGTAAGAATTTTTTTTCTTTTATCAGAGTAGTTTTCTTTTGGCTAGTATAAGGTTGTTGCTAAGTGAAGAGGATTTGAAAAGGATATTCTTGTCATTCTGTACTTATTATATGATAAGGGAAGTGTAATTACAATGTTATGACCATATACATCGTAGAGGTAACAACTGCTCTATTGTGGAAGGAGGTATAAGTCAATTAATCTGGTTGAAGAGGGATAGATGGAGACCAAAATGACTTGGATAGTAGTCATAAGGAATGATGCCTGCAAGATGTATAGTGGAGAATGTAGCTCCACAATACATCTAGGGTGGACAAAAACAACCCATTTAAAGACCTGATTAGGTTCGAATAAGGATCTTGTTCGAGATCTTGAATATCTGTAAATTGTAATCAATACTCTGATTTTATTATGTTGTCATGATGCATTTTTGAGGTGGGCAGTTGGAGATCAACTGCTGACTGGAGGCAGTTCCTTATCAATTGATGTCAAACTTCTTAACTGGTCCATCGGCCTCTGGTTCTTGAATATACAAACAAGAAACCTGTAGTTCCTCTTATGCTTTTTAATCTCAAATTTGAGTTCTTTTCAACTTCCAATTTTTATCCTGAAGTCATGCAAATTGCCGTTGCTGTCTCCACCATAAGTGTATGCAATAAGCTGTTTTCATTCATAATGATTGAATATCTATGTGTCCTGTTTTCTTTGAAATGTCCATTGTGGTTTCTCTAAATGATGCCCTGTTTTGATGAGTTTTTTATGTGCCCCTCAGAGCATTTGTTGTACCTAAAAGGCCCATTTTATTTAAATATGCAGGCCTGCAGGGTACCAAGCAGTATGTGGTCCAAAACAGGCCGCCTCAAGCGTGCTGTCATGCCAAAGCTTGCTAGAGGAAGCTCTGTTTTTGGCTCTGGAGCAAGTCCTGGGATCATGTCCTGCATTGCTGGTCGGCTCCTGTGTGATACATATTTGTGTTCCCGCGACTTATTAAAAGAGGTATACAGATGTACAGCATATGCCAAGGAAATTGTGTGATTGGGGCACTGCTAAATTTATTTTCTTAACATTGCCAACTTCGTTTCTTCCAGGTTAGTTATTCTTTGACGCAACTTGCAAAGTCTCAGCTGAACAAAGACCGGAAAGAAGTTGCTCCACGTGACGTTCCCAGAATGTTCCAAACCACAGAATCCTTGATGGAAATTGTAGGTTCTAATACTAATTTAAACATCTTTTGTATGTCATATTTTATAAAAATCAAGAATTAGGATTTCTTTGAACACGACTGTAAAAAGTGATCTAACAAATGCTGGTAGCTGTGACTTGCTTTTCTCCATCATTCGTTTTTTTTTCTTTTTACTTGTAGCAGTACTGCATAACAAATATCATTGGTAAGATACTGTTTGCTAAATGTGGTCAGGATGTTAATTTAGATGATTGTAATATTTAACATTTGTAGAAGACTAATTGAAGTGTTATCTTGGATGGGTATTGTGTGTTGTGTTTTGCAAATGAGAGAAAACTCATAGTTAGTGTCTTTAGGGAAAACTCAGGATTTTGACTACTTGGATGGTTTCTGCATTCATCATTGCCAAGAATTTTGGCAAATCAAACTTGCTGTTGGCATCATATATTTCTCCTTGGTATATGTTATCAACTTGTAGCTTTAGAAAAATAATACAAAATATATGGCTAACCAGTTGAGCCATTTTAAAACCAGGTTGGATGATGTCATTCTTTTAGTTTTTCGAGCAAAGAAAAAAAACGTCATTCTTATTTAGCAGAACTCAAGTAAAGGTTAAATGTGTTATTTTTTTTTCTTTAATTGGAAAACAATCAGTAATTAGTACATTCACCTATGTGTTGATTCTCATAGTATTCTCATTGCACTCAGATTGAATATGGCGAGACAGATGCATGGTTGTCCATGGAACTCATGTTTCATTTGAGTGTTCTTCCCCTCACAAGGCAGCTGACTAATATCAGTGGTAACCTCTGGGGAAAAACTCTTCAAGTGAGTCTTTGTAATATCTTTCTGTTAATTTATTTCTTCACACACTTTAAAATTGTGGTTGTGTCTAAGAATTTGTAATTTTCTCACATTTGACATGACTCATTCAGGGTGCTAGGGCTCAGAGAGTGGAATATCTTCTGTTGCATGCATTCCATGCAAAAAAATTTATTGTGCCCGACAAGATTTCATCTCATGCAAAGGATGCTAAATTGACGAAACGTAAAGTAGCTAATGCTGAGGACAGAAACGTTGCCAATCTGGATAATGATGAAGCAAACTTCGGTAATGATGCTCCCCAAAGTGATCATGGAAATGGAAAAAAGGGGCCTGCCTATGCAGGTGGACTGGTATTGGAGCCAAAAAAGGGCTTATATGACAAGTATATATTACTTCTTGACTTCAATAGTCTTTACCCTTCTATTATTCAGGTTGGTACTATTCCTTTTCCCCTTCCTATGGATAACTAGTGCACAACTTGATTCTTTTTTTGGGTGGCAATTATTTATAAAATATATTATTTAATATGATTTACAGGAATATAATATCTGCTTCACAACAGTTGAAAGATCTGATGGATCAGTTTCCCATTTGCCATCTAGTAAAACAACTGGAGTTTTGCCAGAGGTAATTGTTAGAGATGCCATGATACTTTACTTTCAGTTGTTGCTTCTAGAATTGTAGAATAATCAAATCTTTTTAAAACCTTTAATGTTAAATCTGCTAGCTTTTTTTTTTTTTTTGGGTTAAAGGAGGGCCATAGTGTTACCCTCAATTTATTTCAACAAATAAAAAGATACAAGGGGGGGGGACTTCAACCGTTTCCTTTTCTTTTTATTCCATATTTTGAAGGAAAAAAAGATGAAATCCATTTGGTAAAGAAAGGATAACTGTATTATGCTTTTCATATTCTATGAATGTTTATTTGAATGCTTTGATCTGAAAACAACTTCAATGTTCAAGGGTTATTAGTATTTTACTGGTAAGAAGGCATCCATACTCAGAAACGATGTCTTACTTTTGTTTTCATTATGTGCCTCTTCCACAGTTTCATATTCCTGCCAAAAGTATCAAATTATCCTTATTTTTGATAAATATCTTAGCAGCAATAGCTTATTGCAGTATGGAAAACTATGTGTCCTGTCAACAAATTGCTACCTGTAAATCTTGTCATTCTGTTTTCTGACCATTTTTGTTTTCCAAATTCGTTGTCTCATTAACAAAGGAATAATGGTTCATTTCTTAAGAACAGCATGATTACAATTTACAACAACAATAACATTTGTAATCTGCTTGAAGCCACTTCTGGGCCTGACTTTTGGAATTTTTTTTAGCTTGACACGATTTAAGCACTTCTAAAATTTGAGTTACACCATGAAATCAGGTGTTTTGAAGTGAACTTATAGTTCTTGTTAAGTACCCTTAGTCCAAATTTCTCTGGTTTGTTTGGGGCATATACCATTGTTTCTGCTTTTTGGTCTTTCTTACAAGAATTGTCTATGTATTAATAATACCATAACGTCCCAGTGGAATGTACTTGGGTTAAAACTTGAAGGAAACATATGAACTGTGAGCTCCTTTAGGCTAGTTCAAACTTGGCTTGAGGTATTGCTTTATCAGCCCTCCCCACTCTTTACACAAATAATATTAATTGAAATTTCTTCTCTGGTAGTTGCTAAAAAATCTGGTTCAGAGGAGGAGAATGGTAAAGTCATGGATGAAGACTGCATCTGGTCTCAAAGCTCAGCAATTTGACATTCAACAGCAAGCACTAAAGCTCACTGCAAACAGGTTTGTATCTTTCTGTGGTTTCAGTTCTTATGATTCCTTGGGAAGCCTCTGGTTGTAGAAAATTATATTTTCATCATCTTTCTAATATGATATAACATGGTGGTAATGCAGTATGTATGGATGTCTGGGGTTTTCCAATTCAAGATTTTATGCAAAGCCACTGGCTGAGCTTATAACATTACAAGTAAGAGAAATAGCCAAATTGGCAGCTTATGCTACAGTTTCAGATGTCTTTCAAACCGATAAATGAAATAAATATGACATTGCCTTTTGTGTTTTAGTTCATCTCTAGCGAGTCTCATTGTGGCTTGTGCAGGGAAGGGAGATTTTACAGAGTACTGTTGATCTTGTTCAGAATACTTTGAACTTGGAGGTCATTTCTTAAACATTGCATCTTGGAAGATTGATATAGGATTTTAATTTTCATTGTTGTTATAATAAACAGGTTAAGAATGTTAGCTCTTAGTTAATCCACTGTCTTCTATTCAATAGGTAATCTATGGCGATACAGATTCAATCATGGTTTACAGTGGACTAGATGACATTGCAAAAGCAAAAACAATGTCTGGAAAAGTTATTCAAGAGGTAAGTTTTTTCCATGAACTGTGCAAATTCCTGATCTGGGACCTATGTGATGTACTCTGGAGCTAAAATCCATAGTTAATTTTTGTTCTGACCCTAATGTTGTAATGTAATCCAATAGTGGCTAGAGTCAGACCAAGGTTTTCTCCTTGTTATTCCCCCAGGACACGTATTTTGTCCTACTTTGACTTGAAAAGCATCTAATTTTATTATTTTCATGCTTACTGTAATGTTTGATGCATGACGTACTGCTTCAACAAGGTGTTCATGATGCTTCATCTGTGTTTTCACTAGATGGAACAGTAGTTAGTTTTAGATCTAACTTGGTCCCATGTGATAAGTTCCTAATGGGGTGTATGGGAGGTCTGATTTCTGTTTAATGTTGTGTCTAGGTTAACAAGAAATATAGGTGCTTAGAAATAGATCTCGATGGCTTATACAAGAGAATGCTGCTTCTAAAGAAAAAGAAATATGCGGCTATAAAGGTGCAGTTCAAAGACGGGACACCATATGAGGTATATTTTACTTTTTTACTTTTACTTAACTATTCTCGGGAAAAAATCCAGTGGGATAAACATCTTGTGTAGGTTATTGAACGGAAAGGTCTTGATATTGTTCGCCGTGACTGGAGCTTAATATCAAAAGAATTGGGAGAATTCTGCCTTAGTCAAATTTTGTCAGGAGGGTATGTGATGCCCCCCACACACCCTAATACTGCTGTTTTTTCTTTAGCTGGTCATGTTAGATATAAAACTGAGTTACTTATTTGTCTTGTAATATTATGGCTCTTATGCTTACAGATCGTGTGAGGATGTGGTTGAATCAATACACAATTCTCTCATGAAGGTGAAGTCCTGGTTTTCTGAATCATTATCACTATGTGTATATATGTGTTGAGTGATTGCAAGGGGGAAGATGGTGATAATGTTCAAGCTCCAACAGTTTTGGGCTCACAATTCCCATATAACATTCAAAACTTTATTGGATTTGAAAAGGGCAAAAGGATGCTATAAAGTTCTATTTTATCCATCAATATAACGGGTTTGAAGTTCCTCAGAGGGCCGTAGTGTAGTAGATGTACCTTACCCTTTAAAAATGCACTTTTAGACTTGGATGTCGAGGTTACTAGTATAGTTCTTCCAAAGGTGTTACTGGGAATTAACCTGAGTTTCCATGTTAAACAGGTACAAGAAGATATGAGGAAAGGACAGATAGAACTTGAGAAATTTATCATCACAAAGACACTGACCAAACCACCTGAAGCTTATCCCGATGCCAAAAACCAACCTCACGTTCTTGTGAGTTCATATATTAATACTTTTTGTTACTCAATAAAATCTCTCATCTCATTTATTTGCTGCACTTTGCCATGCATCTAATCTTTGGCTGGATGTACTTGTTCCGAGCCATTACTAGGTGGCACAAAGGCTGAAGCAAAATGGTTACTCTATTGGTTGCTCTGTCGGTGATACAATCCCCTATATAATTTGTTGTGAGCAGGTTGGTTATTTTGTAGTTCTCCTAACAATCAAGTGATGCCTAAAAATATCTCTTCTATGTAACATGTAATGATTGTCATACATTGTCTTGTTTTCCTTTACTATTTTATTCTCCCTCTCTGAGCAGGGGACTAGTACAGTTGGTTCAACAGGGATTGCTCAGCGTGCTAGACATCCTGATGAATTGAAACGAGAAGACGGAAAATGGATGATTGACATTGATTACTACTTGTCGCAACAGGTTTTACTCTATTTCCTAGGCTTCCATCACTTACTATCAATCTGCAGCCCACTTGAATGGTTTTTTTTTTTTTTTTTTTTGTCCCTTTCAGATTCATCCCGTGGTATCACGTCTTTGTGCTTCCATTCAGGGTACAAGCCCAGAACGATTGGCTGACTGTTTAGGGCTTGACTCATCAAAGGTTAAACATTTCTTGTGGTTAGACTGACAGTTGATGGCAGATAAAATATTTACCTTAATTGCATACTGACACAATAATAATGAATTGTTTCAGTTTCAACATAAATCAACTGTACGGGTCAGCAGCGATCCTTCAAGCTCACTCTTGTTTTCTGTAGAAGATGAGGAGAGGTAGCCATCTCTCATGTCAAATTGCAGTGAAAAATTCCAATAGCTATGCATTCAGATTTAAAGACGTTTCTTTTGCCCTAATATTTTATTCATATCTTTTTGCTTTCCCCATTTCAAATATTCCATAAACTTGACACAAAGTCCTGAATTATAACTCTTTTACTTCCAGTTTATAATATTTAATTGACGGATTCTTCTGAAAAAGATAAAACGATAATCAATAAATTGGATGTGATAAATTGAAATGCAGGTATCGGGGTTGTGAGCCACTGATCTTCTCCTGTCCCAGCTGCTCTGGTGCTTTTGACTGTCCTGCTGTTTTTAGTTCCCTCCGTACATTAATAATTGAAAAGCATGTGGAAGAGTCTGTCATCAATTTCTGGCAGAAACTACGATGTCCTAAATGTCCCCAAGAAGGTGATGTGGGTAGAATGTCTCCTGCAATGATAGCCAATCAGGTAGTTAGTTTTTGCTATATGTTGCTGCCAGAATGATTTTGAGAAGTTATTCATATGAGAAAATGAATGGATTTTAGGCATTTGGGCATTCATAGAAAACTGTATTTTGGTCGACTGCATTGTCAACTACGAAACTTTCTTAATGCTTTTCTAGCCCGATTTCAGATTGCGGAAATCTCCAAATTTGGTTAATCTAAAATCTCCATCTATTATAAAATTTCAGCTGACCATTTTTGCACTTGATATCAGGTTAAAAGGCAAGCAGAGAAGTTCATTTCAGTCTACTACAAAGGCTTACTGATGGTATTCTACCTCAATGATTATTGTGGTAAACATTAATCTCTGAATTTTAGATTTAACTGTCAGTTGGTTATGTTTCAGTGTGACGACGAAACTTGCAAGTATACTACATGTAGTCTCAACCTTCGGCTGGTTGGTGATTCTGAGAGAGGAACAGTTTGTCCCAATTATCCTCGCTGTAATGGACGTCTCCTGAGAAAGGTTTTAGTTTTGAACTTAATAATCACTAGTTGATTTTTCTGTGTATCAAATTGTATTTTCAGTTAATTTCATTTTTGTTAATGCTTATGAAATTTCGCAACTTTCTAGTACACGGAAGCAGACTTGTACAAGCAGCTTACATATTTTTGCCATATATTAGATACTGTTCGATGCACAGAGAAGGTATTTTCTTTGTTTGGAATATTTTTTTCTGAATAAGTTGTTTATTTACTATTCCAAACAGTGATAGATGCACAACACTTATGTACCTTTACTCACATTAGAAAAAAGAGTCTCAAACTTACAACTATCAAGTCATTGTTTTACATGAACACATTACCAATCACTTATATCAAGAATGTTGCATATTTGGCTGTTGTGCATATATCATTTTTCTGCTCCATTTACGCATTTATGCTTTGTGTTCATGTTTTTGCATTTTGCTAATATTGTAACACTACTGTGATTTACAGGTGGAGGCTACACATAGAATACCATTAGAGAAAGAGTTGACAAAGGTCCGGCCAGTAGTTGAATTGGCAGCATCAACATTGCAGAGAATTCAGGACCGGTGTGCCTATGGCTGGGTGCACCTACAGGACCTTGCTGTTACAGTGTGACTCGGACTAGCTAATAAATTAAGTTTTGGCATGTCCAGAACTGATTCATGTGCCCGGCATTGCCATATATACGTGTATAGCATCTGGTAGGTGGTCTATTATAGGCTTAAGGATGTTTCTGATTTGCTCAACTAGTTCTATCTTCATGAAGTCTCATGTGTAGGTATCCAGCAATAGCCTAGAAACTTGTTGGTATCGCTGCTCTTATAAAAGGTTGCGAGATAAGACACTAGAACAAGATATGCGCACTTTTTTCCCATACAAAGAAAAAGGAAATCTTAAGTTGATTGTGAGCAAGGATCTATGCTACAGAAGAGAACCATCCCAGAGATGTCAAATGACAACAGTTGGGTATATTTGACTGTCTAGCTCTTTCTGCAGGTGAGTTTGATATGTCCGAAGTTTCCAACTTAAGTCAATAATGCAACCAATGAGGGGGAGAATCTCACTTTTGTAAATTATAATGATCTAAATTCAGTTCAATTAGTTTGCACAGTTGTTTTATTTACTTTCTTGTTCCTTGACAAATTCCACATAACCAAGTACTTTGTTTGCCATAGGTTTTTCATTATTTTAGAGAGTTAAGCAGAGCTTATACAATGGAGGTACGGAGAATAAAAATGAGAAAGATGAGTTAAAAGATGAAATACACTTGTGCCAAAAGAGGAAAACTATGCCCCGTACCATACCATTGATTATAAGAAGATTGTCGAGTGTAGAGAAGAATTGGATATTGAACTTCGTACATTTCTCTATTTTCCATTGCATTTGATACTCATTAATCCAATTTAAATTGTTGAGTAAAAGCAAGTATCTGAAAATTTAAAATTTAAAGTAATAAACTCATGTAAATTAATTATAAGAATTATTATGGACAACTTAATGCTGCATCATTTTAATTCTCATACTTGTGGATAATGAAAAACAATAATTATCTCACTAAAACAAAAGATTACATATAGTTTTGGCAAAATCCAAAAAGATACCATCTGTGACTGGTAGGGTTGAGCATTGGGTAGGTCGGTCAATTTTTTGGCCATTTTCTGACTTAAGAGACTAAATCGATTATAAAAAATTACCACCCAATTAGACAACCAACCTAATTGGTTTATTGAATTTGGCAATCATTGAAAAATTAGTTGATTTCAATTAGGTGATCGGTTAATCGGTTCTTCATTTCACAACTCTTCAATCTTACTTTTTAAATCAAAAAAATAAAATAAATCTATAGAAAATCACAATTAACAATTTAAAAAATGCATAATTAAATGAAATCAGTAACTATATAGTTACAAAATGCAGATATGGGTTTCTAGAAAATAATAAAATTCATAAAATTAAAAAAAAAGGAAAAACAAAATAGATTAGCTACAATCTACACCGATCTAAAAAAATAACTTTAGATCTAAAAAAATAGAAAATAGAAAGAGCTCAAAGAAGAAGCACAAATAATACACACAAATCAAATCTGAAAGCACCACAAGCTTGACTCTATAATGACCTTTGCCACAAATCAACAAAAGGAATCAAGGAGACTTGATCTACTTCAAGGAGCAAAAGGGACTTCAGCTCTTCGATGATTATAGTAACACACCATAAATTAAAGGAGTGAAATACAAATGTTGAAGGCTGAGACATGAGGACTTGAGGATTAAAGGGGTAAGAGACTAGGAGATACAGAGTGAATGAGAAAGTTTTGAGAGAGAGCTAGTGGGACCGTGTGAGGGATATACAACAGAGAGATTTTGGGCTAAAGAGTTTCAAATAAGAGGCTGAGAGTTTTTTTGGCTTTTTGGAGAGGAGTAGATTCAGTGTGAGCATGTTCATAACTAGTACATATGTACAATCATTTAAAATACAACACCTATATTATGTAATAAAAAATTAAACACTTAAAAGTTGATTGAGTCAGTTATGCTAGGTAGAAAAATCCTTCAACTGAATTATTGGCCCGACCTGAAATTTAAAGTTATGCCCTTAACCGCTTTGTATATTAGGCCTTTGAAATTAGGTCAGTTTCAGCCCACATCGGTCGAATTTGGGCCGGTTATTCGGTTAAGCGGGTCCAATGTTCAGCCCTAGCCACTGATACATCCTCCAGTAAAAAAGAAAAAGTAAATAACTAATAAAAAGCATTGATAACAAATTGTATGTCATAACAATGTAATGAGATGGGCAACTATAAAGCAAATGTTTCATTTCACGATATCAGAATAAAAGACTGTTCAATAACAACCTTAAAACTACAAAATCATTTACTTTTAACGTAATTTGGACTATTGTACACATGCCCCAACCACCACATTGTCACTGCAGTTCGCCGACAGGTGCCTCGTTGAGCCATAAGAAATGAATGAAATCGTACAATTTCGCACTAACACTCACCTGCTCAGTATGCATTAAAGTAAATAGTAAATCTCATCATACCAAATGGGAGAGAGAATTTGAAAAGAAAAACTGCTTTAAAGACAAAGTAGACCTTGTAGGGCGTGGGGTTAAGTCTCCTCATGTGGTCGGGTCGCATTTGCTCTAGTTGTTTGATGCATCGCTCTCTGATGTCCTTTAGAGGTGGTAAAATCTCTCTTGCATTATCTTCACCAAACAAGGACCGAAGTTAAATGATGTTGGTACTGGCTATAAATGTCCAAGATTATTAATTATCCAAAAGTTCTTACCTGAACTCCCAGGCCAATAACACTTCAGAAGCTCCTCAACCTGCTGTGGCACTACATATGCTCTTTTGGATTCATTAAAAGGATGACGACAGAGGATTCTTTCACCCACCTGCGATTTAGAAGAATAAAAAACAAGGTTTAATGCTCAGAACATTATAGAATCAATGAGAGTGAACTATTGCTTAGGTAGAGGTCGGTAGTTGATGGTGAAATCCAATGGGATATGAACTCAACACATGTCAGATATTGATCTTTCCAGGTCTAGTACAAAGAAGAAAGTTAAAAAATATGTAAGATTTTCATTTTTAATGAATCGTGCTACGAATAAATTAGTCATTTACAAATATGATGGATTCAAACTCAATAATGCTGCATACTCCCCAGTTTTTTGTACTGTTTCCTATTTCCTACTCATATAAAGGCATCATTAATGGACAGTAAATAGATGTGGTGTTACTTGTCAGAACTGCAAACTGGTATCCTATAAAATAAATGCATCAGCACAAAATACAACTAGGGATGTCTTCAACAAGCTCTATATAATAAGGGTTCTCCCTAAGCAAATCAGCCAAATTCCCAAGTTGATACGGTGATCAAGACATGCATACTTTTAAAGGCCAACTTGCATCAGATATGAGAGACAAAAACAATCTTAATTACAAATAAGCTAGCAGGTTAGTATAACAAGAACCAGAAGTAAATAATACCTTTGGAGGGGGTTCATTTTCCCCAGTCATTAAGTCTACCAGAGGATAACCCTCTTTTCCATACAATCTGTAACACCGTTTCTTACATGGAATAGAGACCTAGAACAAGAAAAGTAAGAGAAGAGAAATGATATTCACAATAAATTGAGAATGCTGCCAAAAGTATCTCGTTAGAGTGATCGAACCTTTGAGACATCTTCAGAAAGTTTAATGCGAGGCTGATTATTTATCTCAACGAGCTTGAAAACAACACCCAGAGCTGCTTGAGCATAGCATGTAACCAAATATGTTCCAATTCCATAGGCATCAACTTCATGCCCCTGTACAGTGTGAAAAAAACAAAAATCCAATTAAAAGAGTAATACAAAAATTAAATGGTTCTTCTGTATTTTCTGTTATATAAACTACATAAATTAGTATAAAGCCATGTCACTTCATATCCAAGACCAAGACATTATAAAGGTTACATAATTATTATTATTTTCTTTTTTCTTTTTATAAATGAGAATAGAAAATTATTGATCATCAAAAGATACCAGCATGCTCTCAGATAGGTAAGGAACTTTTTCAAAGGAAATTCCCCCACTAACCAACCAAAAGGAAAAAAGAATAGGGTTACAGTCTATACTTTCAATGTTTCCCTTCATGGTTTATACTTTATAGTTAAAGTTCCTCAGAAGACGTAGTGGAGTGAATTGTGAATGCTAGATACTAGGTGTTCAAACTTCAAAGAACTAAACCAACACAACCCAAGATTGATGCCAAGGGGATGACTGCAATGGACATCAATTAACATGTTCATAAGACTTCTAAGCTCCCCTGCAAGTCACAGTAATCTTTTTGGGATGGACTTGAAGCCAAGCCTCCTCATAGCTCCCATGCCATCACTTTATCTCCATTCAAATGTTGTTAATTACTTAGATAAAAGACAATCTTCAGACCCCTTCGGGATACTCTAAATTAAATAATAATAAAACAATCAAACCTTACATCTAAAGCCAAGTAAGGCATCTATAAATACACCATCTAAATGAGATAGCTGGGTATGCCACATTCCCTTTAGACTAAGTTCGTATAAGATTTTAGTTGCACACTCATCTTAAAATCCTATATAGAGAAAATGCAGCATCCAGGATGTCTTTCTAAATTGTTGACACCTGCTGTAATTATTTCTAATTTGAATTCTCTGAACCCTGCAACAGTTATAAAGCTCCTTTTGGCTTGGAACAATTACCTGTTTGTTTAGAGCATCTAATGTTTCCTCATTAAGGTCATTACTAGCAGTGATGGTCAAGTTTCCAAAACCAGGCACTCCAAATTCCTTTTCAATAGTGCAAAAGAACCTCCGGGCTTCACAAGACAAATAAGCTAGATCCCCTGAGTCCAATCTAATCCCTACTGCTTTGTACCTGCATGGCAAATCATCTAAACACAGCAATGAAAATAGCATGTGCATTCATATTTCCTAGAAAAAGACAAGTTTCCACACTGTTTTAATAGAAAATGTGAGAAAAGAAATCATGAGTAGCATGCAATGTAGCATGCAATGCAACATGCATATAGGCATCTGAATACAAGAAAAGAAACAATTGTACAGGCACCTCAGAGGATATGGAAATTCAGAACTAGAGAAACACTGGTCATAATTGGGAGAGTAATTTAAGTAGGACAACATATTATTACCAAGGATCCATCTTCCTAATAATGCTTCAATAACAACCCAACTCAAATGAGAATTTACACCCTGATGAAGAGATGAAATTAACTTCCCAGGAATTTAAATTTCTAGAAAGGTCTAAACTCCATGGTTCTATGAATCATGTATTGCTTCAGGTAGGAATTGGGTGTCTGTCACATGCTTGTTTCACTCATTCATGTCACTAATTTGAAACAAGATGCCTCCATATTCAAATGTATAATCTTCAAATTTGCCATTGAAAGTGCCTTACTAATTAACCAAAAGGACACGAACAGAAACACACATAATTTGTGAATGTTCAATCAACAATCAAATGCAGGAAGATATTTCTTTTATACTGAAGGATGATGCTATGCATAAAAACTTCTTGACATACCCCAAATCACTAAGAGCTAATGCAACCGCACAGAAGTTAGGGATTCCGCTTCTCACAACCTGTTAAAATAGATGTCAGTATCAGTCCCCACACCATAGCTAAGGTGAGATGAGAATACAAAGAAAAGTGCGTTACTGATATGAAACCAAAATTGAATTTATCACTAAAATTGAAAAAAAGAAGAAACAACTTTAGCACTTCTTATCTTATATTCTCATGTATAGGGATACTTATAAAAAAGAAGAACGGAAAAAGGAAAAAAGGAGTATATTTTCATCTGCAAATGATAACCCAACCACGGTCTAAACACTAACATTCGGCACTTCATACAATCATTGTGCAAAAAAAAAAAAAGCACTTTGTTTTTTTGATAAGTAGGTTTTACAAACATTAATTGAACAGTGTGGGGGTAAAAACAATGGTATTACATGCCAATGATAGTTGGAAAACTAGTAAGAAAATACTTACATCATATGTGTCTACAAGAGCTAGGAAATTATTAGGAAATGCCAGCGCATATGATGTGAAAGCTGCCAACTCGCTTTGATTGGTCTCACCAAAAGTGCCACGTAATGAATTTGACCACTGCAAAGAAGGAACATAATTTGGTTTTCTCATATTTCCATGAATTCATCTTACCAACTGTAAAGGCTACACAATAACCTATATATATATACATATATATATATATATATATAGACACACACACACACACAATCACTTACAGATACATATTCTAGCACATTGTTCATAAATAACAACCTACAAAGGACGTGCAACAATAGAATAATTCTATCAATGGATATCCCTAATTCCAACATAGGGCTATAACAAAAACAATCATTCTTCACCAATCTTCACAAATGTTTTTCCCCATACTTCTGCAGTCCATATAGGCTCGTGACTTTTAACTTGAATGATATTACTCCTTATAGAAACATCTGATGGTCTATGATGTACATAAGCCAAAATCTATGGTAAGTATTCAATACTGAAGATGGTAATGGGAAAAGTTCATCAGCCCGACCATACCTGAAAAGAAATCTATAGCCACACATGAAAAGCAAGAGAGGTAAAGAGTTGTCAAACCACATAACAAATAACAAAAAAGTTGAAGGCCAAACATGACACCTGAATTTTGCTCAGCCATGTCTGAACCAGACCAACGAAATCCTCACAAATACTTGAGCCATCATTGCTGAGAAGTAATTTATCTATGATCTCATCAGGGCTCTGGAAATACTAGATAAAATTAGAATTGTTTCATGCATAAATGTATGATAAATTTAACAAAGGAACCATCATATTCAGGGAGAGCCATTACAAAGTTAAAAATCAAGTACAGAAATAAGTTCACAAGAACATCAAGATATAAGATATAAGTAATTAGCTTCAAAAGTTTTGAATAAAATAACATTTTCTCCATTTGGAAGTCCAATTGTAGAACCAATGACTTGATACAAATGAAGCAGGGGTACTTGAAAAGCTCAAACTGTAATTGTCAAACACATACTGGTATAACTATTCACATTACAAGAGTTGGAAATGCTAGGACAATGCTCTTAGCAAAAATCTTCTTTTCTTATAGAGAAATGGAGTGTAATTTGTAATTTTTAAGTTTCCCTTTGGTTTGACTTCCTGAGTATAGATTCTAACAGCATATTTTCAAAAGTTAAATGGCTAATTGAGAATAAGGGCAATGATTTGCCAAATCTCTCTCTCACACTCTCATTTCAGTTCCTTGCCTCTCTCTCTTATTGAGGCTGCAATTGTTATGGAAACCTTTCCATCTTGATAAAACTATAGAAATAACATAACAAATTTTGTTGCAGTTACTTATTTCAAAGAAGAGTAATAAATAATTGCACAAATAAATAAATAATATATATTTGGTTTAATTGTTTCAAATTATGCATAAGTGCCAGAGAATTCAGATTATACAAATAATTGTTGTATTTGCAGGTCTGCATCATAACTCAAAATTTATATCTTACCATTATCAGGGATTCATAGTCTAATACTAATACAGAACTTATTTGGAAAAAAGAATGTTCTGTACAATAAGTTTGTAATTTACTATTCAGACAGTCAAAGTCACTCCAAAATTATCAGAGTAAAATTCTGTTCAGTACTACTTCTAAGCGTTATTTGTCAGTGAGCAAAACAATATGTATGGTCATTTAGATTACCAATATCAAGTGTCACTCCAATTAAAATTTCTGTTTCAACCAAAGAGGCAATCAAATCAAGTGGAGTAGAAAAATACCATATATGAGCTGACAAAGGCATGAGAATGTGTGCCACGAAGTGGTATCCCAAATAATCTCCCAGCAGCGACGTTGCTGTTGAACAAAAACCAAGGCAAGTCACACGAAAAGAAAATAAGAGAATGTCGTTTATAACATAGAGTGAACCAAGTAGAGTTCCGAAGGCAGTGAATATATTTCTTTTGAAAAATTGTTAACACTTAGTTGCAACCTTGATTAGCATAACTTTTTTAGCACTAATAGCAAAGGGCAGTAATCAATTTGTACTACCTTGTTGCATCAAATCCTCCAATGTAGCAGTATTTTGATGCTCCTATTCCACCATCAGGGCCCTAAATTTAAAATAAAGAGGATTTGCGATGAAGATGAACACAGCACAACACTTCAAAAGAAACTTCATTATAAGAGTTATTAACCTGAGCTCTTCGCAGTCCAAACTCAAGTAGAATTTTAGATTTTCCAGCAACAAATCGATGTCGTGCAGCATTAGTGGTAACTAATGATGCATAATTAATTAGATTCACAAAGGGTGTTTCCAGCAATTGAACTACCTGAAGGTACAAGCATAGAAGTTATTTACTTTGAGATGCAGGCACTTTATAAACAAGTCAACTGAAAAAATAAGAGGAAAGAATTTAGGAAACAAGAGAGGTTTAATGATACTCACTGCAATTGGACCTTCAATTCTCAACAGGGGAACCTTAGGGAAAACAGCTGAACCCTCAGGAATAGCATAAACCTCCACATCAGAACAGTCGATTCCTCGAAGATAATCAAAAAAGCCATCCTATGGGTTTGTCAAATGAAAATTAATAAATCCACTATCAGTCCCCAAATTGACCAACAGCGTAAATATCAGAAATGTATCTTGAAATAAATGTTAATAAGATCACGAGATCCTAAACCACCAAGAGAAATCTCTATTTCTGGTTTAGTTTGTTCCCTCTTCCTGCATCTATTACTGATCATGAGATCCTAATTTCAATCTGTAGTTGTTGTCCATTTACATTGAAGGAACATAAGTCTCACCATACATTAAAACCTGGCTTCCCTTAAGAAATTAAATTCAGTTTTACTGCTACCAGTACAAAAATAAATTTAGTTTACCTCGCATGAAGGAGGCAAACTTTGCCGGATAAAATCAATCTCTTCCTCAGTGAATTTGAAATTAGCAATGAACTTTATGCATTCTTCTAAACCAGCGAAAATAGTATACTCCCCACCGAATGGGTTCTTCCTAAAATATAAATCGAACCTGAAGCATGGTACACAACACAACACAAGCTAGGTAAGTAAATAAACTCAAGTGCACGTGAGCTTTCAAAGAACAACAAATATAATTAACTGCTAAGAATTTTGGAACCAAGAGACTGGAGAAATGAAGATTTTGAGATCTGTCAGTAATTAGCCAACAGCTTTCATAGTACATAACCGCGGGGAAGAATTCAACATTTTGGAACTGGTTAAATACAAGGGATGCGAAACACTACTGACTACTACTTTACATGACCTTGAGGGAAAGCCTTGTGTTTATATGTCCCATAAATCAACAGAACTCACCATAGCATTCTACTTGTAAGTTGTAACAGACAAAAAGTTACAACAAGACAGACAGTCATTTCAGCAGAACACTTTAGCACATATTCACAGCAACCAAAATATAAACAACAAGGAAAAGGAGTGGAAAATTGAAACAGTAACTCACACAGCCTGATCTTGATGCTTTCCGGCTTTCCAGTAGGCGTAAGCCATAGTGAATTGGTAGAGATCAGTAAGCAGAGGCGTAACCATTGGATTCGTGGGTCCATCAACAACCCGATCCGAAGAATACTCCCCATTTGGTTTCGCATCCATTGTTACAAAAAATAATTCCTAGGGTTATCTCCCTCTCGTGGTGTTTGTTGCTCTTGTTCAGTTTCTTGTTGGTTGGGTTAGCACGAGCTATTTTATACAGAAGAAATCTCAGTAAGCAATGGTGGGTCACGAAGAAAGAGTAATATTAAGTGTCTGAGACGACAGGAGACTAGAAAATTTTCTTCTTTTCGGTTCTTCGGAAAGTGGACTAGGAAATTCTTCGTTCGTGTAGAACAAGGAACAAATACATGACATGGGCTCCAATCGAGTTCCGGTTCCAGTAAATAAATAAAATAAATACTTTTTTACTTAGTCAAGAACCATATTTACTGTGAGGATTTTTTTTTGGTATTAGCTCCAAATTCATTCTTGTATATCAATTAATTTATTTTTATGATATAATCATTAAATTTTGTATAATAGTTTTGATATTATAATTAGATTGCTAGTATCTTTCATAAGCATGGGTACTGTATGGAACAACTATTAATATGAATATGAGTTGATTTTATTTTTTTTTGAGGGAATATGAGTTGTATTTTACTTTTTATGAAAGGGATGCTTAAATTATTATGTTTTGGAGATGCTTCAAACTCATTGCACTTAGCCACACAATTAATTATTATGATATACAATACATGATTCTTAAATTAAAAAAATAAATCGGACTAACTCTCGTGAAGCTATTCGTTAATATTCAAATTAAACTTTGTCTCATATAAAAAAAATTGATCTTTAATTCTATTTGAATTTGTTTATTAATTGAACCGACTTTTCAAATCTCAATTCTTAATTTCATGTATTAATTAGTTTAATATTACTTAACAACTTTTTATTATTTTTATAATAAATATATTTATATGCAAAAAGTGAATAACTTGTAACTTGATTTGGTGTAAAATTTTAAAAAAAATCTTCAAAGGGCCCATTAACACACACCCCAACTTACAGAGACTAAAGAAAATTTGCCTTAACGGTCTCCTTTTTAATAATAATTTAAGAGAAGTTCAATATTTAATCTCCAACCCACACCTTTTTCCATCCACATAAGAAACAAATTTGGAATAAAGATCATTGCTTACCCATGTTCGATGAGGACATTGTCAAATTTTTAATTGCATTTCGACATAAACAATGACCTAACAATGACCAGGAACAGGTTGTGATTTTTCAAATAGAAGACAAGAAGCGTATGTTTGGTCAATTTTTCATTTAGTGCGTGAACAAACGGTCTGCATTCCACAACAAATTTAGCGAGAATCTTATATTGTTCAAGAAGGAACAAGTGAGTTCAAAGTTAATAAAAATTTCTTATTTTAAGACCTATGAACAACTAATCTCACAATGAAGTGGGATTCCTAAGGAATTCATAATCATATGTGTATCTCCACTCCCATGTGGAGATCCTAAGCAACAATTTAGGTTTCACAATTCTGTTCATAAGCACTCATTCGATCACATGCCAGTCTGGGCACATGCAAGTTTAGCTTATGGTTAGGTCATAACCTAAGTAGTCTCACAAGAGCATTGCAAAATTTTGTTTGACAATCCAACAAGACCATTGCAATGGGCAGTAGTCTTGGTCTGATTCTCAGAATATGAGATTCAGATCTCACTTTACAAGAAACTTTTGTTCATCTCCGAGAAAAATCACGAAATTCGATTTAAAATGAAAACAATGCAATGTCATAGAAACCAATTTCAAATATTAAGGATCTGCAATGAACTACAATAGGCACATGTCATTGAATATTCTAGTAAATTATCACTCTGAGGATTCCAGCTTCTTAATTCTAGGGAATGGCAAATTTCACATGACCTGTATTGTATCCCCATTATCTACAAGTAAATTTTTAAAGATTACCTAATGCTTCCGGGGAAAATTCTGCTTGCAAGTCAAATCAGCGGCATGTCAAAAGCAGCATCTGATACTTGAGGTTCTCTTGAGCTATTGTGACGAGAACCAATATTTCAAAAGTATCATAAGCCCAACAAACTTCAAAATATTCATGGAGACACTTTTTTCCCATGCAAGGACCGAGAAAGCTAATACCAAAAAAATTTAAGGCATGCATACATCTGAAATATGATCTCGTGATTCACATATCAATTACCTCCTTAACGGAGAGGTAAGCATGAGATCATGTTCCGTATTTCTTGGACCCATCCCTGAGTGGTCTCTTTCTCTTATGCATATCTCGAGGGAGTCATTGTCTATCAGGTTAGACGTTTGTGCATCAAATGAGAGTGATGTAGTAGCCAAGGCTCCTGCCCCAAGTTATTTTAACAGAAATAAAGAAATACAATATAAGCATAGCAGACCAAGAGAATATAGTAGAATCTTAAATTCTCAGCAGAAGCGTATACTTTGAACTTTACTAGAAGAAACATGATCACCTGGATACTCACCTAATGCATTGGTATATGAATTGTTTGTATTTAATTGCTGATGCTGCATTATGTTTTCCCTGCTTATCTCCTTCAAAATTTTAAAAGTAAATTGGCTAGTACTATTCATTAACACCATATAATTTATCACTCAAAGGCAAGCTTACCTCACAAGATGTTTGCAGTTGAAAGGATCTTAAATGAGCCTGGGCAGGGGAGTCCAACCCAAGAGACGTTTCTGAGTTGATTATATATGACAACGATGGCATTGATGGTTGGCTTGAGGCAGTCCGTTTGTTGGGTAGACTACATCCATCGTGCAAAAAGTTTTCTTGGTGAAAAGGAAGAATACCAGTCATGTTAGGCAGAGACCTGTTTTCCTCACCAACATCCCTTTTTGTCCGAGACAATTGGATAGGCTGCAAAGCTCCAGGCAAGCACATGGGATACAAACTCGAGCCATTTCTCATTGATAGCATCTGAAATATTAATCAAGATGTAAACAGATCATAGAAAAGCTTACAATCCACACTGATTTCAACCTGCTTGTGAAATACAATGACATAACAACTACATCCATTCAAAGCATAGGAACCATGTTTACTGTAACTAACTGAAGTATGCAAAATATGATATATCCTCAAAAAGTGTTCAGAAACACCCAAGGCATACTTGCTTATGGGAAAAGAGAACATTTGAAATTCTACTATATTTTACACCACTGCTATTCCAGATCAACAGGTATTATACAAGTCTCCTCGGTAAGTGAATTTCAAAGATACTAGGAGCAGTAAAAATCATTAATAACAAATTTATCTTGTAGAAGATCGTAAAGGGGTTTTGATCCAGCAAAAATCTATCCTATGTCAATTGAACTATCAGATTCTGTGCTTTCTGTCGATGATATGCTCATGAAGGCTGCTATTAACATTAAAAGATTCTGACACACTGACTCTCTTCACTTGGACAACAAATTCATTTGAAGCTACTAATATTGCAAACCCACGGCTGAGACGGATGAGGGGTTTCAATTAAAACATGTTGTAGAGGAAAGTAGTAATTATCTTACAACCATCATGATACAGACCTTCCTCTTTCCTTCTTTTTCTTTTTGGTCACATGTTTTTATGATAATTGATCAATTTAGCTATTCACAGGATTAAACTGAAGATTAATCAATGATCCAAATTTATCACTGCAGCATCACATAATAAGCATATAGGATGACAGTCACCAATGACAAATAGATAGAGGCACAGTTAAGTAGACAAAGCAAGAGGAAGGTAGGAGTAACTAAAGCTTCTTTATAAAACAATGATGCAACTTCATAAGAGAGCTACATGCCTGTACTTGGAGCTGAAGCTGTTTAAGGTATTCAATAACTTCATCAAGCATCGAAGCCTTATCTGTCTGCCAAGAATGCAAAACAATTCAATGAAAACCAAAATGACTCTCATAGAAGGACCCACCAGATGAAGGAGAAAGTTGTAAACCTTGTTAGAATTCGGAATCAGATTCTGCAATGCCTTCATTTTCTCATTGATCCTACTCCTCCTTCTCTGCTCAACATTAGCACAGATATCAAAACTCAAAAGCCAAATTGACACAAGCATAGAAGAAAGAGAAATTTGAGACCAATTAGAAACATATTACAGCTCATCAATTACTGCATACTAGCCAACCTTTTCAGATAAATTGTGAACTTCCGCAGCTCTGGTTCTCTTTGATGAACTCCCATGAGGATTTGGTTTTGCTTGCACTTCTTCCAGCAACGCTTCGATACCCTCCTATATTGAAAAATAATCAGTCTCCGAAAATAAAACTTAAAAAGTGATCACATCGGTATCTGAGCCCCCAGTCCCAGGTTTGTCACCAAGGATTACCCTCTATCTAAGGGGAAAAAAAATTAAAATAAATGAAGGTGATCACAAACAAGTCTCAGGTTTGTTGCCACTCCCCAGGGCAGCCAAAAGAAGAAAGAATTTGAAGAGACAGCAAATAAAACTTCTCGGCTAACAGTTTACAGAGGTTGAGTTTTTCCCTATAATTAATTCTGAGAAACCGAAGAGACCTATCTGATAACCAGTTACTGATCTATTCTGCTGCCCAGCAGTTTCAACTAAGAACCAAACTCTGGAAGGATCAAGACTTAGAATGCTAACTTGTTAATTTCCTACATAAAAGAGAAATTGAAACTTGAAAGCCATAAAGATCTCCTTCTCCAAAATATCAAAATCTGCATGATTTAACCAATTAGACATCAATACATTTTTTCTTGGTTTCTATTTAACTGTATTAGAAAGGTCAATATCTCTGTTACCCTTTTCTTACAATCTCCTGGGGGCCAAGCAGAAGAAAGGGACCATATTTGTGTACCGACAAAATGAGAAGGCCAGAAAAAAGAAGAAGCAAAAACTTCAAACTTTCGGACTAGATTTTAGTACCTCACTTTCACAATCATACTCGTCAGGCTGATTCCCACTAACTCCGACAGACTGGAGAAGGCCGCCGCTTACGCCATTGTTGGAATCAACGATTGGGATCCCTTCTTGGACCAGTAATGATCGGTATGCAAGGTGTGGACTTTCTCGCATATCCTTCGAGCTAGAGAGTCCAGCAATGGAAGTCGAACATATAGAGGACTCCGGGTATTTACCCAAGTGGGGTATAAACGGAGACGATGATGGTACTGATGATGAATGGAGAAGAATCTGATGCAGAAAAAGCGAGATTTCGTCTGAAGGAGCAGGCGAAGAAGGGGCTGAGGTTGAAGAAGAGCAAATATTCTTATTGTACTCATGCATATCCCCCATTACTCTTCCCCTCTGTTTTCTATTTGCCACTGCTTGGTTCTTTATTTGGGTATGTGAGAGTGTGCGCCTCAGTACTGTCTGTTATGTGCTTTGTTTCAATTTTGTTGCTGGACTAATTGTTTTTGTTTCGGATTTGGCACATTTGATTTCTTTACTTTGAGAGCCAGAGTTTTAGCTAGGACACTGGGGAATTGTACACAAAATGATGACAACCAAACACTACGCGCCATATGAGCAAGTGGGGAAAATTCATCATTGGACTATTCAATGGTAACGGACTAGAAGGGTATGGGTTTTGTTCTGGCCTGCTCTCTGCCTGTGTTCTACAATTACAACTGCAAGTGTGTCAGTCAAGCAAAGACTCCATTGTAGCACGCTCCCCTCCTCGTGGCACGTGAGGCACATTTGCACTTGCGGCAATTCACACACTATAGATGGAGTAAGCATAAATAAATAAAAAAGGAAGACGATGACATTAATAGGGTAGTAATAAATATATTTGTTGATATTTATAATTAGGTTTATAGGTATCTAAAGATTATTTATTAAATTTTTATAAATAAAAATTTTTTAAGCATTCATTACGACAGATTGATAATTATTTTTTACTATTTATACAAAGTCTTAATTTTTAATAACTATATTATTATATTAATATTATATTTAACAAGTGCTCTTTAGACACTTTCTAGAAAAATCTTTCAAAATTTTTAAAATTAATAATTTATATATTAAATATAATTAATTGTTGTACTATACATAACACATACTCTTTAGACTGTAGTTGTTCCAAGATGATTTGGAAAAACTCTAGTTCTATTATTACCCTAAACTTTTGGAGTTGTACTACTACGACCGAATGAATTGTTTATTGTTGCAACCAATTCCTTGGTCCTCTATATTTATTGTTTCTTGTTTTGGAAATTGTAGCAAGCAAGAAATCACATTGTCTTTGAATAGAATGAATTGTTAATAATTAATAACAAAGCTTTTTGTAGAGATGTTGAGTTTGTTTTTCTTCTCTCCCTAACAAGAATCCTCATCAGTCATCACATATTCACATGCTTCTTAATATCTCTTGAAAACCTCCCAAAGTTAATTGGTTCAAATTAAACACAGATGGTTCAGCCCTTTCTAACTCATGCACAATTGAGACGGGTGAAATTTTGAGGGACGAGTGAGGTAACTGGGTTACAGGTTTCTCTTAAAATTTGGTTATGGAACCAATAGTTTTGGCATAGATGTGGTGGCTCAAGCATGGCCTTCTTTTACTTACTGAGAAAAATATATTGCGAGGGTTGAAATTGAAATTGACGCCATAATTGTTCTTCACTTATTTGAAGAATATAATTATATCTTAACTATTTTGGTACCATTCCTAATGATTATAGTCAATTAATAAGTCTCTTTTTAGTATATAGGAATTAATCATATTTTTTATCATATTAACAAGTGTGCTGATGGTTTGGCTAAGTGATGTTATTTCTCTTAATCAACGATATTTCCTTTTACATACATTTTTATTTTTCTCTTTGAAGCTTATGCAAACCAGTTTTCTTATACTTATTTCTTATTATAGTACTTATGACTCGTATCAATTTTGTATTATTATTTAGCATTCATGTGTATTACAACTAACTTATACACATATCGACTAATCATTATTCTGATCCAATCAAAGACGTACTAATCACATTTGTACTAAAAAAATTATGAAAATATTACTTCACACGACTATCCATGAAAAAATTTATCGTTTTTGATGAAGATTAATCTTATTTACACCAAAAAAAATAAAAAAATTCTATGTAGTCTATATGAAAAACAAAAATTCATCTTCTCTATTCAAAGTTGAAATTTTGATTAAAAAACAAATTTAATTCGAATAGTTGAATCAATAATAAATTAATTTAAAATTTCATAGTTAAATCATTTATTAAAAAAAATATTTATTTATCTAAATGAGTAATCAATCTTATTACACAAGATTAACCCAAAAAAAAAAAGAGTCTAATATTTTATTATCTTATTCAATGTATATAGAGAAAGTATTTCATCAATTGTCTATGTAAAAAAATTTATACTACAATCCCAATACATCAGTAAATAAGAAACTGTAGTTGATACGAAAAACTACATGAAATATGTATTTATTAATTATACTTTAAAAAATATAACTATTACTATTGTTGGTCAGAAGATCAGATACCTTATCACTGTCTTGTCCGACCCAATGTCACCTTAACCCGACAGACATTAATGTAGCAAATAATTAGTAATATCTTTTCGCAAGCAATCGTACTCATACGTGGCTGATTTCCATTGGTTTAGGAGATCTAGTTTCCAACTCCTATTTTCTTCTCCGCGGACGGGACCACAAAGAGCCTGCGTCAATATCATCGGACGTCACCAGGCAATGGATCAAACGATCACACACGGCAAGTAACACTAATCCCTTCTGCTTCTTGCCTAAAATATGGGGTCCACAAGTCCGGGATGTTGACGTATCGACTGGATAGGATAATATCTGCATGGAGATCTGAACCTACAGAGCCTACGCTTTACCAGACCGGACGTTGATTTGATTGGTGTACCGTGGAAGTTTAAAAATGGAGTCCGAAGGCCGTCGGTTACACGTGTCGTGTTATTATTTGGTTATTTTAGTATGTTTCGAATAACGAGGGCGTACTCTTGGTTTCACTTGAATGTCTCTTTCTCTTTACAGCTTTTGACTGACTCTCATGAATGAGGATTGCCATCCCACCACCAAGCGTTGTCAAAGTGCGTGGTTGCACGAGCACCGACTAGAGTCCAGGACGTAATGTGTTCTTCCAATTTCAATTCCATGAACACATCACAACATAATTTAACCATATGATGCAACATCATAATTCATAGCATCAATAAACTGAGCATAAAATAGGGATTAGAATGAGCAGACACAAATTTAAAGCTAGATCAAAAAAGCAGCAGCCTTGTTTAGGTTGCCATCTCAACAGGATTTCCACAATTTGAAAACATTAATATTGTCTGAACTTACAAGTTTCCTTGACCTTGAGCAGCCAAGACAGATAAAATTTATTTAGCTCTGGAGCCTCTGTAAGAAGGAGGATGATTATGTCACTCCAGCCATATAGTATCATCATTACACATATATATTTGGGGGCACTCAACCATCGGATGGACCTGATTCTTGCTAAAGTTAGAACCTGTCCCATGTTAGAAGAAAAGAAGATAAATGATTATCCCTGTATGGATACTGAACATGCAATCCACATGTAGGAAATTGGATTTTCTAGTTTCAGTTATAGTTTGGGAGGAGCCAAAGATCAATGATCCTTGTCTGTAACAGCTAGTGCCGTCATTTTGCAAATTGGGCAGGTGTTCTTCTGCACAAGCCATTGTTTGATGCAAGTGAAGTGAAATTTGTGCCCGCAATCCAAGTTCCCAAGATCTTCTCCATCAATATACTCCTCCTACAGATGGTTTCAGTAACACTGACTGCTTAAAGAACATAAACAGACAATGGGAGAGGAGCTGGGGAAGGGTAAGAGATAGACAATAATACTTGCCTCTTAGATCTACAACATCCCAGTGGGGCAATGAGATATAGAGAGGAGACAATGAAAATAATTCGTAAGCAACTCATGGAATGAGTAGCTCCAGAACACCCCTTCGATGAATAGAAACATGATGATCCTTACCTGACAAATGCAGCAGGATTCATCCTTTTCTTGAGTCTCTACTGTGATGAACTGGTATTTTTGCCGCCTAAGATGCGCTGCAATAGCTTTCTCACTCAATCCAACGCACACATTACCAATTTGCTCTTCCAAGGCAAGAAGTTCCTGCAGCGCCAAACCATATTTTTCAGAAGCACTATTCTCTTGTAATGACAAGAAAAAGAATGAGATTGTCAAGTTGAACATTTTATTTTGAACACTTGAAAATTCTTGGACTTACATAGATTTTTAGTTTTTTACAGAAAAATATCTCTGGAAAAATGCTAAGTCATTGTGCCTAAGCATGCAGTTTTACCTCATAAGACATGTTATCTATATCAAGACGCATGCCATCATGCATATCATCCTCCTCAGGCAAATTGAATAACAGTGAGCGGTCAATGACCATCAAATCCTGCAGGATGAACGGCAAATTATAGTCAATAGTAAAGTAAAGTAAAATGAAATTTATTTTTATTTATAGTAATTTTCTTTGACCTAGAACTCACTAGAGGTGCAAGATCAAAGTCTAAAAGCCCACCTCTAATTGTAAGGAACCTCCTCTTCGCAAAAATGCCAATGTATTTTGGACCTGCCATACATAAAATAGTTGAAGAAAATAACCTGATTAGGTGATAGTCAGTTAATTAGGGAAACCAGATATCGCCCTGTATCTACTTAAATATATTAAAAGGCATAAGTGGATATAATCCCAGATCACAAAAGAATTAAGAATGTAAAAATATAGCAGTGGCTGGCTATGTTCAAATAAGTTATACTTATTTAAAGAATTATTTGTTGTTCAAATTCAAGAAATCAATACCTCTAAATTTTTTCACACTTTCCTTCTAAACTCTCATACATTATTCTTAGAAAAGAATCTTCTATTGATTGAGTTCAACTTTAGGTGTTATAGGTGTAACCGTGTAACTGAATTTCACATACCAGAAGCAATGCAGCTATTTTCACGATCAACATACTTTAAAAGCATGTGGAGTTATGTATATTAATATGAAATTGCTAATAGCGTATGAAGGTAACATGAAAAGGGAAAAAAGATAAAGACAATATAAACACACACATATGCACACACGGAAGAGATGCATCAGGGATGATCCTATATAACCCTCGTGAAATAAAATAGACAATATCAGGAAGACAGAAATTCAATGACAAATTAAAAATCTGCAGGTCTCTTAGACAAGAACTATCGGGAGTCTCCTATGATGAAACTTAAGAGTGTTTAACACCACTTACTTAACAGTAACTTCACAAATAAACAGTAAAAGCTTTAAGAAAGTAATCTATGGAAAATACCTCAGCTACCTGTCTGTTTCTCCTTGGCACAGTAGCCACAGACCATAATGCAGGATGGATTCTGGGATACCTACCAGCTTGGCTTTCAAATCTAGTAGCCATCCCCGACCTTACAAGTGTCTGGGTTCTTGCATTACCACCACTGATAGAAATCCCCATTGGTCGTGAGGCTGCTGAAGTACCCGAGACAAATGAGTTGTCACTACCTTGGCCCAGGGGCTGAAGGCTGATAGGTGTAGCAATGCCTGATAGTCTCTGTGCATGTTGTTCAGCCAAGTTATGCTGAGGAACCCAGGTAGGAGCATGTGCTAACTGAGTACGTGAACCAGAGCCACTATGAGAAGTAGATGCAACATTTACTGCAAAGTCGGCAGTTCCATTGATAAAACTCAAGTTTGTTACATTGTGGGCCCAATTTCTTCTTCCAGCTTCCAGAGCCAGTGTGGTGTTTCTTGGCATGTTTCTCAAGATTTCGGAAGGCCCCAAAGTATAACCCCCATTTTCAGTATAAGCAAGAGACGTTGTTGACATGCTAACTCTTGACCTTGTAGTGTCAATCCATGGTGAAGACTGCATAGTTTCCAAGGAATTTGGAACATGCATAAATGGCTGCACAGGGGGAGTTGCAATTAATGGAACTTGTCCTAAGCTCAAGTTAGCACAAGGATGATATTGGGAAAACATAGTTGGTTGGCTCAGTAACTGAAATCGAGAATTTCTCGTGGTCGCTGAGAATATGCTAGGTGGCATAAGTCCTTCTAAATTAGCAGCTGTTTGACGATGGGTATTTCCCTGGAAGCTTTCTGCTTGTCTAGCTTCATTGAATGTGTGTTGCATGCTAGAAACTGCTCCAAGAATATCACTTCCAACTCTAACATCCAACTGTTGTTGCATGCTAGAAACTGCTCCAAGAATATCACTTCCAACTCTAACATCCAACTGTTGATGATGACTAACATTTGGGGGATTCATATATGGAGTTGATATATTTAAGATGCTGTTGGCATTATCTTGGGAAGGAATAGCCTTCCGTCTATGATTTCCAGTTTGGAAAGCAGAGCTTGAACTTTCACCTATTGATAATCCTCTAAAAGCATTTTCAGGAGCTTTTCTTTTGCAGGGTAAACACCTTCTATCTGCAGAGTGGCCCTCCAAGACATTATTTTCAACTCCACTGGTGATTACAAGTGAGGCAGAAGAATTGCGGGCAGGTAGGTTTTGATCTTCTGTTCCATCAGATTCAAAACTATGTGGGGTTAAATGCAATGGCGTATCCTGATCAGCGGAATTAGTGTTCCCTTCATTCACATCAATGCAACGGGGAGAAAGACCAACACCGTGACCATTGCTTGGAATTATGTTGACACTCCCCTGAAGAGGATAACATATTGACTCAGGATGCCTTTCTGGAGACCTCTGACCAGTTCCAGTAAGGGCACTTGGAGAAGAAAGCAATGCTAAAACACCAAATGATTCCTGAGGGCTGACCTCGTTTTGAGTATCTGAGTTAGAACTAGATTGGCTCCATCCTGTAGCAGCAAAATCATCACAAGTCAAAGCAGAGCCCGGGAGTATATTATGCTTAATTAACATGACATCAGAACCACCATCCCAAAATATTTCTAGGAAGAGATTGAAGGCGTTACCTTGATTGGTCATCATGGGCTAATAAGTTACCTCCAGAGACACAGAAATTCCATAAAAGAACCAAATACTGGGTGCTTTTCTGGAGGCTCACAATGCCTGCATTATAATTGAACCAGAAGAACTTAAGGTAGTATCTAAAAAAATCTGTTCAGGTACTCAGATAAAAAAAATAAAAATTGTATTATGATACAAAGTAAAATGTTATATAACCAAATAATAACTGAAAAATGAATAGAGTGATAAGTATCGTCTGATAAATGTGAAGAAAATTAAAGACATAGGGAATAAAACACTAGAATAAAAAGCAGTACCTCAGAGAGCTCTCTAAAAAGAAAGAGAAACCTAGCATATATTAAAAGAAAAAATAGAAAAATCACCAGGAAATAGTCCCATCCACAATGTTGTCATCAACTAAAAAATGGTAAAGAAAACAAGAAAATGAAAAAAAAATTAAGCATAATTTCACAAATGCAAACGTGCAGAACAGTTTAAGCCATTGGAAGGTTAAAAATGTCACAGTTGCCTCAAGGATGAAGAGTTACACATTTTCAACATGAAAGCTGATAATCATGGATACAAACACAAATATAAGAATGAAGGTCGGTATGAAGAGATAGGTTTAACATGTCCAATTATTCACTGAAATGTGATGTCACTACATGACAAAGATCACCTCAATTACAGGTGATAATATCCCTTCTAAAATTTTAGATGTCATTGTCATGGTTATATCAATCCAAGGTCAGAAAACAAGATTAAGAATGTGAAATGGCAAAATCTTGGAAGACTGCCCAGAGGCTTAGCTCAACTCAGCCTTCTAATAAAAAAATATCATAAAAGAAGGCTTTACAACACTGAATGGCGGCAAAATTATAGACCATTGAGGAATTATTTGTAACAAGTATAGCTTTGTTTTTCTTAATTCTTTTTCTCTTTTCAATTTATAAAGAAACGCCCACATGACGATCTAAAGCACATTAACAATTCTTCTATTAGATGTTTCAAGATCAATCCCTAAACCATCATGGAGCATTATAAAAACTACCGTATTGATGTCGAGCCACTAAATCAGGGATACATATATGCCCATAATTTTCTCTTCTCTGATACAAAGATGTAGCCCAGGGCCCTGGCCCTAAATACCAAAAAAAAATTGATCAGAAGCAAACTAAACCACGAATCGAAACCCCATTTCAAAACACCCACATATAAACAGAGAATGGATGGAAATTTCTATCTCAAATCTCACGTATAACAACACGAATTAAAAAAATTAAAAAAAGTATATACCGAATATACATGAGAATCGGGGAGACGAAAATCAAATCGAATGCTTTGCTAACCTTATACTCGCTTGCACTCATTCGCTTTCTCCTGGGTTGGTGAAGAACTTTGAGAGATGGGCAGGAAGAAGATAAGATATTATATAATGAAATGGGTCTGGTTATCTGGTATGGGTAAGAGTCGCAGGCAGAATTTTAAGGGGAATGTAATCTGGAAATTGGGAAATTCCCAATCATGGATTGGTATCATTACTGCAGTGAGCAGCAGACAACTATGGTAGTAAGGTGTCATTGGTGGGTGCTGACCAATCGTGTGTAAAGCGACCAAGATACCCTCACTCTCCAAGCCCCGTGTCACCTCGCTCTGCATGACTCTCTCTCTCTCTAAATCTGAATAAGGAAAGAGAGCGGCCCCTGCTTTCTCTCTCTGTCCCCCAGCCCCTGTTCTTTCCCTCCTCCTCGTGTCTATCTGAATTTGGTTCCCAAATTTTCCTTTGTGGAAAACTTCAAGCTTTCCTTGGTATGGTAATTACATGACTTTATGACTCTTAAAATTATTTTTATAAAATTAAAATAATAATATTTAATAAAATAATATATAAATTATGTAAAAATTATAAATTATTATTTGATAAATTTAATATAAAAAAATCTAAAATTTTAAATTAATTATAATAGATATTGATAATAAAAATAGAGATAATTAATAATTAAATTACTGTATTAATTAATAAAATAATTTTTTATAAAAATTGAAATTGTAATAGCCTTCTAAACTTTTGAGAGCATAAGTTAATTTTTAAAAATACCTTAATTTTTAAAAATTCAGAACAGAAACACCTCATCTTTCTTTTTACTAAACATAAAAAATTGACTTATTCTCTAAAAATACATTACCAAATCAAACCTTAGTTACTTGGTTATATAAATTCACATGATGTGATGTCAAATTTTTATTTATCCTTTTCTAATTCATAACTCCTCAACCTCAAATTCTTATATATCTTTTATATTTCATAACTCTCCAGCCTTGAATTTTAGATCATTAGAGTAAAATTTTTATTCATTTTTAATTTTAACTTGATAAATCTGTCCTTCCACCAAATAAGAAATATAAAGAATTAAAATATGCATAAATTAACACAAATACACTTGATCATTAAAATAATATAATAATTTAGTCTATTTATACTAGGAACTATAAAAATGAAGAATATGCAACCTAACTCAAACAATTGCAAACACATAACTTTTTCTGAGTTTTTATCCAACTTAAAATTCAAAATTAATGAGAAAGTGAGACACACACACAATGCAATTTGATGTCAACATTGATCATTGTTATTCCATTGGGTGATTGGGTCGAATGATAAAAGTACCAAAAAAGAAAAAAGGCATGTTGCGTAGTCTTGCAGACCTCATGGACAATTTTCACGTACTTGACTTCTTCCCATACAACGAAAAGTATAAACTTATTAAGGATCAGATCAATATCAAATTTTTGAAAGGGTCTACCAATATTCAATTCTCAGCTACCATTTATTAATGGATGAAACTAAATTTGATAAATCTATTAATTCATTTTGTTTTAAATAAAAAAAAATAACCTACTACTTATATAATTATTTTCACACTGTAATAATAAGAAAAAGCATTTTCTGTTTTTAATATAAATCATATCTCTTGATTTTAATCGTATGTTATTATCTTATTTATTGGATAGTACAAAATTATTTATATTTGACAATTAATCAAATATTAATTCTTTTTAAAATTAACATTATCTTTTACAACCTAATATATAACTTACAGAAGTAAAAGTTGTATGTCAAATTTTTTTAATTTTATTTTTTCTGAAGATATAAATATAGCTAGAATATAACATATTATCGGATAAGAAATAACTTATGTCACAACCACCCCACAATGTCTATGTCAAAACTTATTTTCAAAATAAGTAAGCCATGTTGTGGAAAATTACATAATATTTTGTTTCATGCAATTAGTATTATCTTGAATAATTAGTATTAAATTACTAAAAAACAATTAGTTTTAACTAAAACTCACAATAAAAATGAGTAAAAATGTGAATCAGCTAGTTGAATGATGGTAAAAATAATTTTGATCGAACTGAGGAAGAATCTTAAAACAAAGACAAAATATTTATGTATTTATTTTACCAAGGGGCCTCGTTGCGTCGGGTCATTGTTTGTTAGGTTCGACAATCAAAGTTCGAATTATAGAAATATAAATAAATAAAAAATACAAATTCCATGTACCCATCTCTGACGCATGTCCAGTCCAGCAATATGTGGCCGAAAAAGAATATGGTAGAGCCTACCAATAATTTACCCAAGGTTAACTATAGGATTATTTCTTTTTCTTTTTAATATTTTCTTAATAAAAATAAGAATAATCATCCACCGACTTACATTTAACTGGAGAATCTGAAATATGAATTTAGAGGAATTAAATTAATAGCATAAATAATATTTAGTAATACTTATTGCTTTAGCGTATTAATGTTTATTTGCTGAATTAAAAAAAGGACAACTATAATAATGGTAAAAAATTGTCGAAACAATGACGAAATATGAGGACACTTTCCTTGTTTTAACAGCTTTCTTTTTCTTGAGTTAGACTTAAGACTATTTCACGTACCACATAAAACGATTCTAGGCTGTCCCAGAACGAAACAGCTCTGACCTTTTGAGGTTGTAAGAAAATGGGAGAAGAGGCAGAGATTGATCGGTTACCCATTGATCTTCTTGCTCATATATTCCTTTTAATCACTTCCTTCACTGATTTGGCTCAGTAAGTTTGCAATTTTCTTATTTTCTTTTCTCGGAATATATATACATGTTAATTTGTTTATCTTGCTCTTTGTTCTGATTTTGATATTGGGTATGTGGGTGTTTTGTGTTGATGAATGTGGAATAAATTTAAGGGCTAGTATTGTGTGCAAGAAATGGAAAAAGGGGATAAAGCAATCTCTGGCACAGAGACAGAACCTGAGCTTTGCTGGTTGGAAGATGGACGACGACTCCACCGCTCGCCTCGTTCTTCTTGCTTACAATCTGAAAGAACTTGACATGTATAACTCTATGCCTTTTCATATTAATAATTAAAAGTTTATGAATTCTTTCTTTTTGTGGGTTTTCCCCGAAGTGTTCAAATTTTTGAATTTTTGATTATCAAGGTACTATCTTTTTTTAGATTTTATGTTGGGTTTTTAGTTTGAAGCAATTCAACGGGAAACTAAATTTGGAAAAGATTAAAAACATCTATTGTTTTAGGTGGGTATATCCTGCATATTTTAAAAATCTTTTAGATCGTGGAACTTGCTCTGTTTCATAGTAGCCATACCACTTTGGGTAAGTTCATATTTGTAATAAAGTTGATGATGAATCAATCTAAAATGCATCAATTTTGTTTGTCTGATCATGTTTTTCAGTTCAAGAAGCTGTTGGGGTTGCCAAATAACTGATAATGGACTTTACCAAATATCATTGGCATCTTGTATTAGCAACCTGACATCCATATCCCTATGGGGTATGGCTGGAATCACAGATGCAGGAGTTGTTCAACTGGTAAGCAACTTGTTTACAACTTTCTAATTTTTCTGGTCTTTGAACATCTGCTGATTATATGCATATCAAACGTCTAAGAAACTTGAAAGCCAAAACCACATAGCTGTGGCAGCAAAGTGTAATCAGAATGGTAGTTGTTTATTTTAAGCATAAATTGGCGTGCCTTTCATCGAGAATACAGGCCTCAGTTCTGGTTAACTATGGCTTGGTTCTTTCGCTAGTTTGCACTGTTAATACATTCTTGGTTCTGCTGACTTGAAAATTTACCAACAGATCTCTAAAACTAAATCCTTAGAACATCTCAATGTTGGTGGTACGTTTATCACGGATGAATCCCTATCTGCCATTGCAAGAAGTTGTCCAAATTTGAAGGTTAGCCAAAATTAATGACATTATCTCCCAGTCCCCCCATCTGACCCCTCCTACTGCAACATTGAGGTGTTAACCCCAATTGGGTCATCTACAAATGTTGTCTGTAAGCTGCTTCATGTTATACATCGTCGTCTATTCTTCTTTGCAGTCTATTGTCCTGTGGAGCTGCCGGCATGTAACTGAGAATGGGCTTCTTCTTCTAGTAGGTAAATGTCGCAAGCTCGAGTCAATCAATGTATGGGGAACAAGAGTTTCTGTGGACTGCTTCAATAGTTTATTGACCTTAAGTCCAGCTCTTCAGATAAAACCCACAGAATTGGTGTTAAATGTTGGAAGCAGTTCTATGTTGCCTGTTGTATAATTTGCCGATTACTACAGTTTCCTATTTCAGTTTGCTTGGTGTAAATATCAATATTTATGTGCGCATTCTTTGTCAGCTCTAAAGCTGCATAACTTCAATGTCCATATTTATAGTAAATTCTAATCCTGTACATTTTCCATAAACCCCTCACGTTTATACAAATTTGATTGCAAGCTAAAGATGCCGCGTTAGTTCCATTTGCAAACTCAACGGACAATTTTGTTCATGTGATTATATATTTGGGAGACAAATTCAGTTCAAAATCATATAGATGCTAGCTGAGAAGTGGATCGGGATTTATAGAAGGGTAAAAGAGAAAGAAGAAAGGTAAAAGAAAATGGAAAGACCCGATTTTTAAGTGGAAGCAAATTATTAAGAGATATTAATCGTTAGGATACAATCATGAACAAACCTTATTAATAACGAAGAGCACTTCTGCTCCTAATATACTGCACATTCCTAAGCTATCATTTACTTATGACGCCCTGACAGGAATCCTGTAATACACAGAAGATAAAACATGTTGATCATATTTGTTCAAACATGAAGAATATTAGCATTTGATTAGAAGAATGTAGAACATAAGTGAGAAGACAAGATCAAGATCATGCAGTTTTAACTTTTTAAGTATTATAACCAACTGGTCCATTGTTAACAACTTTTAACATAAGTCTCAATCCTTGAACTATTGTGCCACACAACTGCAGTCACCATTTGCTACCTAGATGTACTGTCAATTACTCATTCTGAATGCAACTCTCCCCTTGATAACTTCATCTCGAAGAGGCACTTTGTGCCTCAATCCTTGAAAGGCCCAATGCAAACAACACACACTCAGTCATGCAGCATGATTAACTAACAGACACGCATGGGTGCACATGCTCGCTCACGCATATGGAAATAGTAGAAACATTCCCTATTGGAGGTTGAACCCCAATCCCTGAAAGAGGAAGAGTTTTGACTTGACAACAAAGATTGGTGGTAGTACTTAAGTGTATTAAAATTCATCATTGAGAGAATAACAACTCTACATTATCCAGCATCCAGACATAATCTTTTAAGTTTATGGATTTGGAAATCTTAGCCAACTTACATTAGCTTAGTCACTACATTCACTCCAAGTCAAAGGACACACAAAGATCTAGTAAAAATCAGAATCTTAACCTTATCATGAAAAATTAAAAGCAAATTTCCAGAATGCAATAAATTTGGATATCTTTACATATCATGATGATTGAAGGTATACATATTTAGCATGGTAATAACTAGGAATCAGGTCATAAAATAAAGCATACCACATACCTGAATTACTTCTAGCCCTTTCTCGTCTCTTCATCACTATCTACCATGGACCTGAAGAAATCTTCTAATAGCCTCAGTAATCCAAAATTCTGTCTTTGACTCATTTTCTAACTTAGCAACCGTTCCCAACAATTCACTCAACAAAGCAGGGATGATGCAGTATATACTCGGTACAAATTTTAGGTACTAACATGCTAGATGTCCCTCCCCAAAGAATAGCTCTTCTGTATAAATCCTCAACCAAGTCTGGTAGTATGAAGAAATGTTCAGAGGTTAAAGAATGAGCAAAAGAGGGCAAAACACACAGCCAAAGGAGTAGTCTTAAGAAACTTATAAAGACCTATGACTATGGACTAAACCCACCAAACCAACAGGCCTCTTAGTATTAGCTTTAAAATTAGATGATCCCACTTCACTAACACTTATTCATAGTAGTTGAGACAAAACTGCCTTAACTGGGAAGTAAAACAAAAAGAAAAGCAAGTAATTTGAAGAATGGACTGGAGAAGCAGATCTTGAGAACTGAACAGATCCAGTAAAACTTCCAGCGCTGTTTGTCGTCGGACTTCTGCTAGGTACAGCAACATTCTTGCAAGATCCAAAAGGGGCTCCAGCCTGCAAATTACTAATGTGTTGAATCTTTCATTTGTATATTTTTGTTTCTTCAATTGAATGGTTCAGGCAATCAAAACAGAATTAGAAATTCTGCCTAGATAAAAAACCATGATTTCTTTAAAAATAAAAGGTAAAGCGCGCTTTAAATTTTGTAACTAACAGACCAGGTATCTGGCTTTAGATTTAGAAAGGTACCCTAAATCAGTCTGATGCAAATGGCATGTTTATATATCACAAACATGCTTTACAAAATAAAGCTGTAAACTTCGGTACTTCTTGTACATTCTACCATCAATTTGTTGACATGTAACAAAGAAACTTGAGAAGATTTACTGGATTGCAAAAATATAATTATGCTTTCGACCAAGTTAAATTTCAAAAACTTTCCAATTAGGTTACAAATATTTTGGGATCTAACATAAAAGCAGGAAATATATACAGAAGTAGTGCAGCAATACCTGACAGGCAGTGACCGTACTGCAGCCACACAATGCCTGGCCATTCATCTTATCCACAATATCAAAAATACCACCTCCATCACTCCTCTGCATTGAAACATATAGTGGGGATGCTAACTTGGATAACTCAAGGTGTTTACTTCATTTATAAAGAAATATTAACCAAGTAAAAGCCTTAAAAGAAGTTTGAGTTATACCATGTAAAAGTTAACAGCTAAAAAGTTGGGCAGCACATTCCCTGCTGCTTTGTAACAGGTATTCACCATCTGAGGAAGTGGAGCAGAATGCTCCTTGCAAGCATCAGCTTCAACTGGATACGTAGGGAAGTAATTTTGTAAGAAAAGCGATGAACTTCTAGAACTTAATGGCTTTGATTCCTTTCTATTTGGGCAAGAACCTTGTTTCTGTCCAGGATCTCCAGCTGAAATCCAATAAATTAAGCGGCGTTCTTAGGATATCCTGAATAGAAGATAGATAACATGTTACTCTTTCATTGTACTTACACTCATTTTCCACCATGTGCTTCCACTGGTAAGCAATTCCTTCTTCTGCTTCTTTTGAAGCAATGGAAGTGAAAACAAGAAGTCGTTGATTCTTTTGCACCATCTCAGTCACAGTAGGCCAATCTTCACCTTTTTTTGGCATCTCTGCCACAGGAAACCAATATTTATCCAATCCAGCATTAGTGAATAGATTAGTCAAACCTTTTGGAGTCTGCACATAGTCCTCAATTATAATGGTAACAATCTCTGTTGGGTTCTCAGTCAAGAATGCTTCCACCTCCTTCAAAGTGTTTATTGCAGGTTGCTGAGAAAAGTTTGATGGAAAAATTAGAAAATGCTTCATGAAACTATTAATGTAAATATCATATTTTGCTTCCAAAATAGACAGAAGAGTGAGTGAAATTTACAAACGCAGTGAAGTTGAAGCATTGCCCTCGAAATGAATGGCAGAGCCAGATATCATTCTCAAAATCATACATATCTAACATCAGTCCCCTCACTCCATTCTAAAAAGTCAATCAAACAAATAGACACGAATCATGAAAGAGAAACAGAAAAGGAAAGGTAAACCGTAATTCCAAATATTATTGATTTCAATAGCAGAATAAAAGGAAAGAAAGGACATTGCATAGGACGAACAATTGTTCATTAATAAAAAAGGTTAGATGTTAACTTTTCCCTTTTGTTTTCTTTTCCAACAAAATCTGAGACACCAAAGAAGTATCAGCAAACATAGAACCGGGGGAGAAGAAGGCAAACATATACCCTCAACTGGTTAGTCACACTGTCTTCTTGATTGTAAAAAGTCAGTCTCTGAACGCCAGGCAAAGGTGGTGCGTCAACAATGCTGAATGAGTTATGAGTCACAATCCACGTATACTTGTTGAAGGGCAACCCGTTAATCTACATATCAAAAAAGGAAACCCCAGAAAACATTTCCACACATTTAATACCATATTGATAAGACGAAAACATATTATACACAACAGATTCGATAAAGTTAGCTCCCAACAGTTCACGTCTGACACCAAATGTTTTAACATTTAAGCAAAGAAGCTTACAACAGAAGTGGGTATGGTGGCTAGGCCTCTGGTACAGATGGGTTGAGTCTTGCCCAAAGCTGGACAGTTGCCACAATAGAGGCCTGAGCTACAATCTGTAGCCGCAGAACATGCTTCCAAAACCTGCAAATTCTTGACAAATTCAGCTCAATCAGAGGAAAGCAAAGGGAAATTCTACAGATCTTCTTCTTTGTATTATAAATGGTTAAAAAAAAGGGAGAGAAAGAGAACCTGGCAATTCCCATTAGAACAAGCAGTGGAACAGGTGATAAGGAAAGAGATGAGTGATAGAAACAGGTACCCAACAGCAGGTGCTATGTATTTGCAACGGTGCTCCACGAAAGGCGAGAACATGGTAGCTAAGCTGAGCTTGAGAAGCCACCAGTCACAGTGAAAGAAAGAGAGAGAGTGGAGGAACCAGACAGAGGTCCAAAGCAAAAGAGAATTTCACTGTGTAACAAAGGTGAAGACTGATCAAGTTTTGGGCATCAAACGCGGGCTATATGACCTTTAATTTTCTCTTATTTTGAGGTTAATAAGAAACTGCAACTTCCCTCACAAAGATTACGGCTGTGCAAGGAACTTGGTATAACCGAATATTCAAATCAGTAATTTAGTTTAGTTAAATTTAGATATTTATTGTATTTGTTTTGGTTAAGATAATTAAATTAATATTTATTATTTTCAGTTTGGTTACTGAAAATGAGTTGGGATGTACATGGATACTTGTGATTATCCAAAAATTAAAATATATATTTTTTAAAATAATTTTGTTAATTTATTGTTGTATTAATTTATAATTTTATATTTTTATTTATGTTAAATATATTGATATATTATTTTTTGTATTTTTTTTTATAATAACTAGTGAATTTAAAAAGTATGAGATTCAAAAAAATATATATATAATTTTTAAATTAATTTTAGTGAATATTGATAAATTTTGGTTAACCAAATACCCGAACCAAATTACTCATAATTTTTTTGTTCGAATAATTTTGGTTCTTAAATTTTATTATTTAAAAATTTTGATTTGTTTCAAAAATTTATCACTATCCAGATCGAACCGACCCATACACACCCCTAATATAGATTATAGGTTTGTCTGGAATTTATGTTTATGCAAAGACAAATAAACAGAACCAAGTAAACTTCTACATGTTGGGAATGTTTAACGACATCGTTTTAGCTCAATAATCTTACTGTTACTCTGTTACTAGTATTTCTTTAAGCTTTGGATTTGTTTTGCCCCCACCAAATAAGTTACTTTTTGGTGCTTCTCACGTGGTGGGGTAAAGAAGGTAGGTTGCTTTGCTTCTGCTCAGTGCTCAGCCTCAGGTGCTTACCCTGTAGGGTCACCGGCCACCGTTTTGTGACGGTGTTTCACAAATGCACAGAACTAAACGCAACTAAAAAAATTATATGTCTAAATAATTTATTTATTCTATTGCATTTTGATCCGTTTATATATATAGTTAAATAAATGTACACAAAATTAAAACTAAAAGACCGGATCAAACAATTTTAAATCCCCATTGATTCCCATGCTGCCTAAAGTTACAATTTTTTTAAATGCAAATGCCCAATTAATTAAGTAAGACAGTCTTCCTTCGCTTGGAACCGATATCCAATCAATAAAAAAAATTATGTCTAAATAATTTAATAATTCTATCAAATTTTGATCGAATTAAATTTGAATCCTTTTATATAATTAAATAAGCACACACAAAATGATAAATAAACTCAAAAGAACCCAATCCATTCCCTTGCCGAAAGTTACAATTTCTTTTTATTACAATTTTTAAATGCAAAGAGAGGGAGAATCATGCTTTGATTCCATGGCATAATACATTTCTCTGAACTTGGGATAACTTAATAAATTGAAAACTTCCATTTAGGAATATACCCAAAAGAACCTCTTACGAATACAAATAGTACATAATTAATATTAAAAATTAAATTTGACATCAAACTCCAAAAAATGAAGGAAAGGGTCACTCTGCACCGTATTTTATATTTTTTCTTGGACATGAATTCATTGTATTTTGATTCAGTGAGCTCACATCTACCTACGGTAATTATTACAGTCAGCTCTGACAAGAAAATGATTTTGCTAAAGATGAAATTACCTCTGGGAAGCTACAATGGCCTCTTCTGACAACGTAACAAAACAAAAAATTATGTTTTTAAGATTGCTTCCTCTAGCTGTAAAAGAATGACCAGAAGAGAAAATTTTGAATTTTGATATTTAAATAAACCCCGATATTAAGCAAGCTTCTTGGCACGACCGCTTGAAGGAGCACCGTCCTCCTTCTTTGTTCCAGATGCCTCAGGCTTCAGAGCCCAAGCAGGAGCTCTATCTGGTTCATAACGATAATCATAAAAAAGTTCCTCTCCTGCACTGATTCGTTCTTTGGCAAATATGCCTACCCTATGATCCCCCGCAACCATAATAACCTGCCAGAAATTTAATAAGAATTGGAAACTGGAAACACTTGTATACTTCCCCGGGGTCCTAACAAGTTACAATGTTGTGTGATAAGAACTCTTTAATGACTAAGCAGTAACTGAAAGAAAAGGACAGTCAAAAAGGGTACCTTCGCATAGCAATTTGGATCAGGAGAATGATTGGCAAACTTCAATTTATCACCTTTCCGGTAAGCATCAAGAACAAACTGCAAATAACATTTTCATGATTCATGGTTTCATGCAACATATTATAAACACAAGAACTTAACTCCATTAACAATAAAATGGGTATGCATATTGCCTGATCATTTAGATTAAAGAGAAATGATGAATTTTCACGGTCATATATCTTTCCCCGTTTATCCGCTTCCCGATGTGAAACTAGTTCCCCAGTATACTCCCCAAGGTATTCATGCTTGCTCACGCTATTCTGGATAATGACCAAATATATCAGTAAAAGGAAAAACCAAGTAATATCAACGTTAATTCCAGTGTTACCTGTAAGAAGGCTCCCCATCCAGATACATCAGATTTTCCAATTAGAACCTGTAAAAATCAAGTTGTGGTAGCCAAAAATTTAATTATAGCGTAAGAACACAAAGGACTACCAATTAACAGATTCAAGCATAAAGGAACAAAAACAACCTGCACTTCAAAAAAAAGAAAAGAAAAAGAAAGCTATTGGATAATTTCACTAGAGATGACAAGTTTAAAACACCTCTGTATAAGCTAGGATATCACTACCATATCATCCCTAAATGGTGATCCTTCCTCAAGACTTTAGAAGGGCTAAGAAAATTCCCTACCATTGGCACAAGGGCTTCTTTTTAATGAACTTCTAAAGTGAAAGGTGATAATCTTATCCCTGCTTAATATTCATGGGATTTGTATTTCTGAACGAGTTCAGTCTAATTCTCTCAATTTGGAGGATGTGAAAGAAAACAGCCAACGAAAATTACCCTTCGTTGCTGTTTGAGAAGAAGCTTCATATTTCTGCATTCATAATTATCACCTCTTTGACCAGGAATTCCAAGAGTGCCGTCACCACAACTGCAAGCAAATATTAATGACTCAGAAGGAAAAGAATATACATATATATAAGAAAGATAAACCAAAAAACTAGAGACAATCAAATATTAATAAACATTGTATACCACAAAAATCAACTTATACAAAAGCAAAATGCTTAAGAGGCCAAATCACTCGAAACCATAACACCTATCCATTTCAATTTTTCTCACAAAGCCTCAAATAGCTTTCAAAATCCCGAAGGCACAAAGAATGAGTATACTTTTAATTTTCGAGGCCTTAGCAAATTGACCAAAATCCCAAACCTTACATATGCTTGAAAGCTGACAACAACGTACAGTTTCAAGTAGTGCAAGTACCAAACAAAAACATATCAAAAAACTAGATTACTATTTTCCAGATCTTGACGCAGTTGAAGCTTACAATAGACAGTAGAGAGCTTAGAAATGCATAAAAATCAACAAGTAAAAGCTCACCCGACCCAACAATTCCTACAAATGTCAGGATCGCATTCCCTATCCGCGGCAAAGCATGGACATTGACGACTCCGGCATTGACTTTTAGCACAGTGACAGCCTCGAAACCGATTCTTGCAACTTTTTGGGCATCTGTATGGATACAAGTATGAATCATTTTATGTATTAGTTGATGAATATTACACATGCATGCTCACATAGTAATAACAATAGCGAAAATTGTAAATGTAACCCATGATTGCTCCAATAATTAGAGAGAAATGCTGCTAAGAATTATTTCTCTCTTTCCCCCCCCCCCCCCCCCCCCCCCCCCCGCCCCTCTCTATGTCCGGTAGTTTTTTTTCTTTCCTTTGGTATTCACCTTTTCTGTTTTTTTTTTTTTTTGGGGGTGGGGAGTGGTAACTTACCCACAATACTTCTCACAACAGGTTCCATTTTGAAGACAAGAACACTGCTTGCCACAAGTAATTTGGCAACCACATGGGTTATACTGCCGGCAGGGCTGATCCTTTCTCTCTGTAATCCTTTTTCTAAATGAATGATAAGCAGCAGATTTCCAGGTATACTTTAAGCGACGGACTCTTCCCCTTCTACGTAGAAATCTTGACCTTCGTCTCACTTCATTATTGCCCTTAAGTTCATCAGAGACAACAAAGAGAATGCAATCATCACTTGTTTCGGCAAGACGGTATTAAACAGAAAGGCAAGCATAACTACACACTAGACATAGTTGCATTAAATTCACCTTGGGATAGCCTTCAAGAAGCAAATTGGTAGCATCATCTGTGGGGCATGACCACTTACCCCCATCACAATTCATGTATTGAAAAACTTCCCAGCATGTCTTCAGACCATTTAAGAGGTTCCTTGCAATCAAGCAACTGTAATGAAAACAAAGACCATTGTTTAGTTGATGATTAAGAGTCAGAAAAGGGAAATTTCTCAAAAACAATGTAAGATTGGTAGAGATCACCATTCTCCTATATCAGTGTCTAAAAACTAAAGAGCAAATTATAGCAAGTAACTTTGCAATAGTATATACAAATTCAGGGTTCTGCACAGCCTGTGCCTAACATATGGACAGAGAAATTTATAGCACAACTTCAACAAGTAGACAGTAGGACGCTAGTCAAGCTTACTGCAGGAACCGGATGAAGATGTGACGACAACTACATTTTGGTATAAGATAAATGACAGCAACTTTCTGATTATCTGATACTCTGCATTTTCAACCAAGATCAACTACATATACAGTTAAAAACTCTAAAACTTGATAAATTAATTTCCTACAGGTAAGACTTGAAAAACTTTCTCGAACATAAATATTAATAACTAACCCAGTTCATAAAGAGAAAATGCTTCTAGATCCAATAAAAAAGTTCGTACGATTTCTGACCTCTTTCTACCAAAGATTTCAACACCTTTCTCTAGAAGCCCTTTTTCAATAGCTTCCCAGGATTTATTATCAGTAAATTCTTGCTTATATACATTCTCATCTACAACCTCTCCTTTCCTAAAGTTGTCTTCACTACTTTGGCCAGGTTGATCAGTGAGCATCTCATTTGATAAACAATCAACAGCTTCACCCTCCATTGTGTTCAGATTATTCGGTTTTAACATGTCCTTTCTTGTAGACCATCCAATGGTCAGAGATTTGACACCTTTCAGCAAAGAACTTGTATGTTCATTTTCTTTGCTTGAATTAGACTTATCGCTTGAACAAAGACCACCACTGCCAATGGAATCAGAATCAGAATTAGAAGCCACAATTTTCTTCTGCCTTTTCTGCATGCGGACTAATACACGTTCTGCCACCTGTTTTCTGTTCCTCTTGCCAATTCTTCCTTTCTCCACATACTTAGTTTTAAGCAGTGATGAGTGGGATGCTGAAGTGGTTTCCTGTTCAGGAGCATTCTCCGAATCACTGCTATCTGAAATGTTCTTTGCATTTGATGAAGCACTTCCACTTTGCCTGCATTTTACGAATCTTCTAGTAGATGGACCAGAAGACTTCTTCCCAGATGAAATGCGTACTCTGGCACCACCATCTGAACATTTTTCTTGAACATCACCATGTGAAGTGCTCACTTTAGCAAATCGTTCTGACATTAGTACCTTACATGAATTAAATGCAAGTTACTTATATGTGTTGTTTGCACCAGTTTTTACAGATAGTCAGAGAAGCCCCCAGAAACAGTCAACACATACCGATCGGTAGCAATTTGGGCCACATGGTATATTTTTCTCATCTGGAGGAGTCCAAGGAGGTTGTTTATCAGCCTGTCAGTATATTGCATTAGAGACATCCAGATGACTTTTTAAGAAAAATTAAGCTTGCAAGCATAAACCTACAGGAAGGACAAGATCCTGTGAACATCCGTGTAATCTACAATCAAAAACCTGGAAGAAAAAAAAAGGGTAAGCAACAAATCAAATGCCCACAACTGCAGATTCAACATGCCACTTAATGGGGTTCAAGAACAGAGCTTACAAGACATCGACGACAAAAAAGGTTGTCAAAAGAATCAAGAGCTGCATCAAGGTCCTTATCTTTATCTAGAAAATAACTTCCATTGTGTGAGCTCTCTTCAATATCTGCTTCCTTAAAAACCCCCACAGCCTTGCCTTCATTACTAAGAAATTCATGTCTTGCCTGTACAAGATGTTGATGGTGTTTCATATCTCTGTAAAGCCAGCAGAAAGCAAATGGGAAACGGCTGGACCAAAGCTTACACTATGACCAGATTCATCAGGACAAATTGAGAGGGAACACTATGCAGAGTAGATTATAAGTGAAGTAAATCCTATACCTTAACATCAAAAGGGTTTCTAGAAAAACACTGTGCCAGTGATTCCAGAACAAGCTCAGACAAACCAACTTCTTTGATAGTCATGCTGACAAAATAGAACAGAAATAATGAGAAATATGGAAGTTATCACGAAGCAACATACATTTAGTTATTGCACGAAATAAATTATATATGTGCGTATGAAAAGACTGTAACTTGTAAATAAAAGAAGCAAAAAAATTTGTTTTTCACTTCTGTGCCAAATCCAAATAAGTTTTAGACATGAAATTCACAACCTGTTCCAATTTCTTCCAACCATCATCAAAACTCAGTTTCATGCACATGCACTACTAAGAGTCCCAGAAGGAAATATAGAATATCCACTGAAAATATACTTCGCAAGATTATTCCAATTTACTTTCTAAATGCCCGTGGGTAAGTATTTGTACACCAGAAGAGCAGATGATAATAGCTTATTAAGTTATACCAACCAAAGTATATAATCTTCAGATTCTACAAAATTTATCTTTTCCTCTTCTTCCTCTACTGCTTCCTCCTCACTATCGCTGCAGATAAGTGTTTCACCACCACTTTGATCATAATAAATTCGCCTTCGACCCACCACTGATTGATCCTCTGTCATTCTTTGATTTCTGCACCAGAATTGAAACAAATAACTGAATCTACCAAGATCTAAAAGTACATCAAAATATAAGACAAGGCTCAAGCTATATGAAGGATGTCGAAGAGAGTACCCAATGGCTCAGTATGGAAAACAGATGGTAATCCCAACAAACCTGTCCAAAAAAATCCATGTAGTATAAGGAGGTAATCTTTTTACTTCTGTCAACTTTATAGGACGAACAGCATTCCTGACAGCAACATTAGATCCTAGAAGAACTGCTGTAGAAGCATGGTTATCTTCTTGTGAACTATAGCACTCCCTACCCCCATTACCTGTATTAACACCACTGTGCATATAAATTGCATCTTTCTGCCTCTTTGTCAGAAGGTCCAGACTACTATTTACATCAGTAGTACTGCAGGTTGTTCTTTCGATTGACAATTTACAGAGGCGGTTTGTGACACCAACCAGCTTCTGCTTATTTTCTGCTATTCTTTTCTGATTTGAAATAAATACACATGTCATAACTCATGAGGAAAGACCCAAGGGTTTTACCAAAATATCAACTATAATCATAGGTAACATAAATGCACCTGAATAGAAACACACCGGTCAGTAACTACTTGCTTCTTTAAAGATTCAATAACCCACAATACATCCTTATCAGTTGGGCTTGTTTCTTGTGATCTCATTGTCTGCATTATAACAAGAGTAACGTACTAACAACCATAAGGTCCATACTATGTAGTTTTAAGATCAATCAATTAGCATCAAAAGCTTGTCAGTCAAATTCAGGTGGAGTTGGCACATACCAGAATTTCAAAGGAAAAGGAAGTCATGAAAATGAGTTGGCATTTTAGAAGGCAAACCATAGAAAAAACAACAGCCTTCTCTTCCAGATGCTAGTTTTGGAGATGATTATATGGCTATTTGCAGATGTGATAGGTAAATACTTAAGCCAATTAGTTGATGCTTAATTGTATTTTTTATTGAAGTTGTTTTGTTGCTATAATTCAACAATCTTCAGATATGCATCTTAAGTACAACATGAAGGAACTAATGGCCATACTCCATATAATAAGGAAACCTGGAGCAAATTTTGATAGACATACCAGATTGAAGGATGACAAGTTCAACATGTACGCTAAATCCTAATCAATATGACTTAAACATCACAAGCTGTCCCTAATACCTATAAATAAGCTGTCTAACATACAATGCAGCTATGTTTCCTCTATATTAAAGTTTCTTTATAGACTTCATCTACAAATAACCATTATAAACTTCTCTGCCAATTGGAAGACCCGTGAATTACCATCAACCGGAACAGAGAGATACCCACGAAATATAAAGTTTCAGAACTACAAGCAAACTTCGATGCATTTGGTCAGAGAAAGGTAAATTAAGAAACTCATACCGAGGGGTCCCTAGAAGGCTCTGGTCTATCGGCAGATGTTGAAGGCAAAGACGAAGGCTTCGACGCCATTGTCGTCTACAATGCCCGTGAAACTTACCTGACGACTCGGTGATGTGGATTTTGATCGGGATCCAGTTCATGCATATGTAATATATTGCTGGTGAAGAATGAAGGAGGTACGGCAAGGGTTTGACGAGTGGTAATTGGCGGGCCGGGCTTGAAACCCTAGCACAACTCAAAATTGAGAGCGCTTTAATTTTCATCCGTTTTAAAGATACTTTTTTCTATTTATTCTCTTAAAATTTCTTAAAAAATAATAATTTATAGATTAACTAACACTAAAATTATAATTGATTGTAATAAATATTAAAAATTATTTATTTATAAAAATTTAAGAATTTTTTTTTTTAATATTTTAAAAATAATATTTGATAGGATTCATCATCATAGAGTTTGACTAGTTTTACGCTGGCCGTCAATCTATCGCAACCCTCCTCCTTTATCAGGGCTTGGGACCGGCAGAGTAACCTCTGGCGGAGTTAAGAAGCAACATTCGCATAAGATGAGAGTAGCCGAAATGAGAATGTTGAGATGGATGACAGGACATACAAGAAATGATAGAATAATGAATGAGGAGATTCGTAAGAAGGTGGAAGTAGCATTTATTGAGGAGAAAATGAAGAAGAATCGTCTACGTTGGTTTGGACACATCAAAAGTCGGCCAATGGACGTAGTAATTAAGCAATGTGACTTGGCCCAGGTGCCAGGTATTAGACGAGGAAAGGGGAGATCGAAACTTACATGGGGGCAGTCATCAAGAAATATATGGCTGTGCTAGGAATTAATGAAAATCTTGTCTTGGATCGATGCGAATAAAGAAAAAGGATTCATATAGCCGATCCCAACTAGTTTGGGATTTTAAGACTTAGTTGAGTTGAGTTGAGTCGAGTTGATATTTTAAAAATAATAAATCATTTATTACATAACACTAAAATTAAGACTAATACCATAATAAATCATACAAAGTTTTAATTACTTCAACAACTGGTTCATTTGTGTCACCTAATATTTGTAGTAGTTTTTTTAGGTTAAAATATGTTTACTTACAGTTACAAATTGAGAACTTATAGTAGGCTCAAGTACTCAAGCCTCAATGTAATTGAAAGTTATCTCATTCACACAACAATTCTTTTTCCTCTTTAATAGTACTACTAAATATTTTAAAATCTTTCTAAAATAATTATATAAGTAAAAAAAAGAAAAAAAGGAGGTTTAGGAGTCTTGATTGAGGACCAATGGTAGCACATCGGCACTATCCCTAACTTTGCCATTTACAACAACAGGCTTGAGGCTTCCTTCACGGTCCAACGACGATAATGGGTTTTCAAGTTTTGGATTAACTGATGCTCGTCTGCCCAATTCGTAACTCTTGCAAGTGTCGCATTTGGGCCTCTTGGCCCATATCGGAGTTCCCTTTCAGCTTTTATATATGTGAAATATAGTTTTTTTTTATTTACTCAATGTGTAAACGAAATGGTTTGTAGGCATTTTGATTTAATCATTTTTTTTTTTAAGTTAAAGATGTCATCCACACCAAAATTAAAATTTTTATAAAAATTTTACTCTGCACAATCTCGATAAAGAAATTAAAAAAAGAACAATGAAAAGCTCCAGAGCACATATAATCCACACCAGGCCATCTCCTTTGAAGTAATTTATTAACAATTTAAATATCCTCAATAATTCTTTCATTCTTCAAATTTGTCACAAACGGATGAAATAATTTGTACTTCTTCAACTATTTAACCAACTTTTGGGTCTATATATATATATCATCAAATAGACAAGAAAATATTAACTGATAGCTCAACCAATAAACTCCCATTAATTATCAATTTACTATTTATTAGAGTTTAAATATTAATAGTATATTATTTATGCTCCAAAGATTTATTTTTCTAAAAGTCAAAATGATTGTCTCAATTCTAACTTGGACAAAAAAATAAAATAAAAATTTAAATTTACCTTACAATAAAAGAAAATACATTGCACCCTAAGAGTGTGTTACACAAGCATTAACTATATAGCTAATTTTGGAAATAGTAGGTTCAAGTGGTATTCATCTAATCGTTTTGGGTGCCTTACCACGATTAGTGCATGATAAGACTTCAACCTTTTTGTAGCCAAAACCAAACCAACGGTTGGAAAACAAGGGGAAAGTCGTGGTTTCCGGTTTTAGAAACGAGTAAAACCTTACCATAGTTTCCTTAAATGAAAAAAAAACAACAACTCTAATTTCCTCGTAAAATTAAGCAAACTTTGATAAGCACCATGAAAGAAAACAGTGTTGTTGTCCCTGTTAAATAGTGCAGGTAAAAAAGACATTATTTCTTAATTTAATAGTTTTTGAAATTTGAATTTAATTTTTATAATTTTTTAATCTCATTTTAAATAGCTTAATTATCTTTAATCACATCATATTAGTAATTAACTGATATATGCAATATTAATGACATATAATCCCTAACTCGTTGGTTTATACATATATTTATTTTATTTTTAAGGATGACGAATGACTAGACATAAATAATCACTTGAATTAATATACTTTATCTAAATCTCAATTATACAATTTATATGTGTAAAAATTCTTACTTAGAGCTTAATTCTAACAATGTACATAGTGCATGCGAATTAATTTGTTACTAATAAATCCTAATATAAATTAATTAAAAGTGTGTATAATCACCAACTTATATATACAAAAGTTAGAATTAATAAGTACTCGGCACGTAAAAATGAAAAACAAGTGGGTCTATATAAATGTATGGACTTGCGAAGTGTCTGTGTTAAGCTTTTGAGGAATAGTGACGTGATAGAAACATGTATGGCTATAAACTAAATACCATTCAACCTAAAAAGATAAGAAGCAATTAATTAGACCCAAATGTCCTTTATCTAATTAATCTCTCTATCTTCTAATTATAAAAGTCAAGGTACACAACTAATTAAAATAATGTGTGATATTTTTCACATGAATAACGAATGCATCTGTCAATCCCTTTCAAAGTTTCAATAATTATGATCTTATATGTATTTCTTTCTCTCTCCTTCTTAGTTGGCTTTTGATCAAACCTTCTTTATTAAACAAACAATTCTATTTGATATTATGGGATTATATAAATCCAATCAGATATTATTTAATAATTTTTTAAAATTTTAAATAAAAAAATGTCTCAATTAATCAAATTCAGATTTAACATAATAATATAACATCTTTTGTAATACTAATTTTGTTCTACCGTTATTTTCTCAAATAATAATGTGTTTATTTAAGAAAATAATTCAATCATAGGCCGACCGACCTTCCATTTATAGGTGTTGAATTACTCTCAAGGGGTCTTGACCTCCACAATTGTATGTGGTCCAATGACTTAACGTAAGTCGAAAGGAATAATTAAATCATCACTTATTACTTAATCTTGTCATATTTCTTAATAATTAAAACAAAAAAAAAAGTGTCAGTTCAATCAAATTATTATAAATACAATAAATATTTAAAAAATTAGTTCAGACACTCGTTTGTGCATTAATTAAGTATCCGATATGACAAGTGAAATAATTTTTGATTTAGTTGGAGACAAGTAATTAATCGAACATTTACAACGTCGACCATCCATTAAGATAACCAAAAGTTCTATATAATATAATAAATTTAATTAGACAGTACTGTCCTCAAAAACAAAAAACCATCACATGGGTGGTGGCCTGGTGGTGGGTCTAGTAAAAAAGAAAGGGAATTGAATGTTAAAAAAGCAAACCCATAGGGCATATCCAAGAACTGCAAGAGAAATTTCTCTAAATTTGTGGACAGAACATAAGAAACTCCAAAAGCCTACCAATTTAGGAAAGTGTGTGAAGGCTGGTGACAAAGAGATCAGAGAGAGAAAATGAAAGTAAGAGCGTCCCAGAAAGGGAAACCAAACAAGTAGTTTGTCTCAGTGAATCATGAAAGCGATTTAACAGAGGAAACCACCATTTGCTTATCGTGTATAATATGCAGTACTATAGTACGTAGGACCAACAAATTCCAATTATACATTCACATTCTGTTTAATTTTATTTTGTTTTTAGTTCATATCATAATAAAGTAAAATAAAAATTCAAGATACTATTTATATGTGTAAAATATTTTCTTCATATTTTATTAAAAATTAGGGTTTTTTTTTTCTATTTTTATTTAACAAAAATTAACAGCTATGAAAACGTATTTTATTCTATTAGTATATATTAAATATTTTCAAACGTTCAAGAAATACTATATATGGAAACCCTCATTTAAAAAGCCAAAAAAGTGGTCACAACACAAACTTGTTTACTACCTTACTTTTCGATTCCCTATCTTTTATTTTCTCAACAAGGATTGTCTCGTACTCTTTGCACACTCATTAATGTATGCAAATATTTTTCCATTTTTGCTCTTCATGTTTTTAATTTTTTTTCGTATGATCTTTATTTATATTATTAGACGCAAATATATATGTTTTACTGCATGAAAGCATTCATCTGCCTATTGAAAGAAGTGAAAAATGAAAAAGAATGAGGTTTTGTAGTGTCTCTAAATATTAGAACCGATGCAAAGAAAAAGATCTAAGAGGAGTGGCTAATTTCCATATTGAATAAGAAAGAAGGAAATTATTTGATCTCTTTTTCTTTTTTCCCTGGATGGATGGAAACAGGGCAAGTGGCATTTTTTTTGGTCCACTTTTTGTTTGATTGTGAATTTTTTAATTGACAAGAAAGCCAAAAGGTTCCTAGATGTTCCTAGAAAGAGCAAATTGGATTTTAGAGAGAAAAACATGAATTTAAACGCAAAAGATGATGGATGTCTTCTTGATCGTATATTTACACGTCTTTACATATCAAAGTTTTATGATTTGAGCACACTTTTGCTTAAAAAATCCACTCTCTTACTCAAAATATCTGCTATGACGCTCTGGATGATGAAAGCAGCTATACTATTTTATTCATTTACCTACTTTAATACCCAAATAGGTCGTAGCGTGATTAATACATTCTTAGAGATCATCTCACCCCTACCAATAAGATAAACAAAGCTCATAAAATATCAGTTTGGTTCGTATTAAGAGGTCAGAGACACCTCAACCCAAAAAGAAAAAAGCCAAAAAAAAAAAAAAAAGAGGTCACTCAGAGGCAGTTCCCTACCGTAGGCACGTTTAAAATTACAATTGAACCCATCCATTAACCAAATTTCATGCATTGATTCTGTGAAGGCAGTGATGTATGATTAAGTTTTGGGATACGTGGAGCTGGTAGGTACAATCAAGCTATCAATTTTTTTTTTAATTTGAGTTGTTCTTATACAGTTTAGGTGTAGATATTGCGTTAATCCTAATACTATTTAAGTTAATTATTAAATTTCTGAGCTAGCGTGAATGTCAATTATTTTTTTTTATTTTTATATAAACATTATAGAAATTGCAAGATTGCATTAACCCCAATACTGCTTAAGTTAATTATTGGAACATTAATTAATTCTTTTTATTTTTACATAAATATTATAACAATTTTCAGTTTGCGTTAATTTTAACACTACTTAAGTTAATTATTGAAATTCTGAACTGGCGTGATTGTCAGTTAATTCTTTTATTTTTATAAAAACATAACTACTTCAAGTTTTCGACATTAATTGTAGGATCCACACAAATTCTTAAATACAAATTAATCCATCTATGCATGATAGAATTCAAACATGAGACCTCAACACCACAATCTTTATAGTAGCTTACTTTGACGCATGCAATTACTCTCATTAAATTTCTACTGATAGGAGGGTTAATGCTAAACCCTATATAATTAGCCCCGAAAAGCTTACACTGTTTTGGTCTCTACCTTTTATCTTCCTCACTCTACAACAGAGTCCTTTTGAAGCTTTAAACTACAATGATAGGTCCCTCTCGTCATTATAGCATTGTCTGACTGCTTTTAGCCTTAGAGAACTGATTCAAAGGACATCCTTGATAAAGACTATTCATCACCATCTGGTGATATTTCCGAGACACCAGAAAAATACCCATTTTGTATGTCTTTCTAATTTTCTCGGATTCTCAACTTCTAATAGGGGATGTATAAAAAAATAGAACTTGGATTTCCTCCCACCCAAAAGTTGAAACTAATGCAAGCATTACCCTTCTAAGGAACCAAAGCATTCTTTCCTTATGGCAATTTTACAGCAAAGCTACGCAGAATATAGAAACAAGATTTTGACCATTTCATAGGAAGATAATGTCCCAAATAAGAACAGGATAGGTGCAGTAACAATTACAGAATAGACCGGCAAAGCAATACTATAGGAGAGTATCAAGGTCTTGAAAAGATCAGAAATTTTAGTCAGAACCCAGTAAATCTAGGTGTAGAATTTGTCCGTTTGTTAGTTTGGCCAACAACCAACATTTACCGGAGTTGGAAGTATGTTTTCACTCATACAGTAATTTTGGATTTTGTATTGGGGTGATTCCTAAAAAGGGTTGGACAGGGCAAATAAGGGTTCGAAAAGCATGGATCTTTACTTATGGTAGAGATTAAAAATTGATAGCATGGCAGAAATTTTATTCAGGAGGGTCTCATAAGAGAGTGGGAGTGGAACCCATTTTTCTGCACCCAAGTTTGGGAGCTAATCTGCGGTGGGAATCCTGATGATGCTGCAGCAGTTGCAAACAAATGGGGAGGTCCTGATTGCCATTGTCGATCGGTTATTGACAGTGAAAGATCATTTCCAATTCGGCCTCCATTGCTGCTGCTTGAAAACTGCATCTGCAAGCAAAATTTGACTGAATTTTGACCATTCCTTTTCCTTGCATTGCTTACCCAATTGAGGAAAATTTTAATGCATGGGGTCTTCTAATTAATTAGATTAGATTAGAGAAATACCCACATGATAATTTGGTGACTGAATTTGTGGAGGCAAATTGTGAAGAATTTGTTGATCCCCAGATCTTCTGTATTGTCCGTATCTTTGCATTTCAGTGGAAGCTGGAGACTGAAGATGGGTATGGCTCAGAAGCCTCACTGTTTCAGTCTCGTTGTACCCATTTCTTCCAGGAGCTCCATTGTCACTTCTTGGTTCCTGCATCAGGTTGGGCTGCAACATTAAGAAGCAAATAGTACTCGGATAAAGCATTGAATTTTAAAGTGGTCAAATATATGAACCTTAGGCCTGAATCCCCCATTCCTCCAATCAGGTTCTAATGGCAAAGGTATTGGAAGCTGATCAATTGCAGCATTTGCGGTATCATTCCCACACGTTAGTGCATTGCTGTGGTTTGAGTTTGGAATACTGTTGCCCAAACTCAAATCCAGATTGTGTTCGGCAGGATTACCTGAGGATTCTGCCCAATGCATTTCATTTTTCAGCAGATAATTGTTGGTGCTAAAAACAATGATATAGAAAAAATGTATCGAAGTTGCATACCAGAGTTAAGCTCGTTCTCATAGATGCTGGGATCAAAATTGGTGACAGCCTCTTTGCCATTACACTTAATTGCTGCTTTGTCATAAGCCCTGCAATATGTACCAGAAGATTTTAAACACTATCATACAAGGGACAATTATTCCTTACTTGTTTGAAGATGCTCAATCTAGCACAACAAATCACGCACCTTGCAGCTTCAATCTCGGTATCAAACAAGCCCAAATACACATACCTGATTAATCAAATAATAAAATTAAGCTTGATGATTTTTGTTTAAAATGGCATAGTTGAAAAGAGGAATAGGCAGATATTATAAACTTACTTTTTGCCCAGAAATTGGCCCATCCGAGCCTCCCATCTTCCACACTTGTGCAGAGTTACACCTCTATATTTGGAGCTTCCTCTTGGAAATCCGGTGCTCTGCCGGCGAAGAACGTGCACGAATTCTTCCTTTGTTAGATTGCTCATCTATTAATACAACCACACCACCATAAAAATCTTTTTGTTAAAAAAGAAATGGCATTCCAAAGGCCGAAGAGATTAAAAAATTTAACTGTACAAGATAAGGTATCACTGTTCAAGATAAGATAGAAATCTCTCTCTCTCTCTCTCTCTCTCCCTCTCTCCCTCTCTCTCTCTCTCTCTCTCCCTCTCTCACACAGGCACACCTGCTTCAGATCTTCTTCATAATCTTCTATTTTGAAGTTTATGTCTGCCTCTACTCCCCGGAACTTGATGGCCGCCCTATCGTATGCACTGCAAAAAGATATTGAACATCATATTTTTTATTTGATTGATTGCAAAATGAAGAAAAGTAATAGTATTACAAGCAGCTGGGTAAACAAGAGAAGGGCTCACCGAGCAGCTGCATGTGCGGTGTCAAATCCACCTATATGCATTTAAGCAGACAAACCCATCTCATCAGTCACAGAAAATTTTTCCCACACATACATACACTTTCAAAAGAAACCAATTTTTTCCCCTTTACAAAGAAAAGAAAAACTATTTACAATCATTGTTGTGGTAACAGATACAGCCTTACCCAGATAAACTTGTTTTCCACAGTCCCTGCATCATGGACAAACAAAAGCAACCCAATTAATTCTTGATTGGATAGCTGAAGCAAAATATCAAACATATAGAAAACACAAATTTGTTAATCACATTTACTGGAAAATCACTAACCATATGTGAGACTCCCAACGACCTGTCCTTCTGTAAAAGGTGACGCCTCTGTATTGTGAGCTCCTTGACCTTGGTCCTCGCCGGCTTTTCTTCATGGGTTGCGACACCTCCACTGATTTCCCGGCGCCAGCAATTGTATCTGATTGACAGAATTTCACCCCAACCCAGTGAGCCCGAGGGAAAGCAGAGCCACTAGCACCACCTCCTCCACTGGATGTGATAGACACGTCAGGTTCATCAACCGGAAAAAATTGCCGGGTCACGGGTGGGTCACTATCCATAGAGTCATCTTCGGTCACAGAGAAACCAAAAATCTTACTACTTCGCTTCTTGAATGTTCTGCCTCTCCCAGCATCTTCTTCATCCGATCCGTCCTCGATGACCACCGCAGAAGAGCTTGAATTGGAAACGGATCCGACCCATTTGCCTTTATCATCGTCTCCATCAATGGAATTCTTCTGGGAAGAACACCCTTCAGATTCTTCATCTCTTCTCTGATCAGGTGAGTCATTGAGATCCCACATTTTTTTGGCTTGCCCAGCTGTAAAATATGACAGAATATTTTTCTTTCTGAGATAAGCTAGTTAGAAACTAGACCGTCTTGTGTTCTGGCATTGACATGAAAATAGACAATAAACCCAGATTTGCAATCATAACTCTCACTTCCAAAACAAAAAAAACAAAACTTTTTTTCAATTGGATTTGCCTGCAAAAAGAAATCTAAACTCTCTGTCTTTGGTTCTCTCTTGTTTCCGACTCTGTTTCTTTCTCTGTGTTTCTCTTTGAGAGTAAAATAGTGGAAATGAAAGGAGAATAAGTTGAGCTTGAGAATTGAAGGAAGAAAACCTACAACGACTAAAACAGAGAGAGAGAGAGAGAGAGAGAGAGAGAGAGAGAGAGAGGTGAGTGTTGCAAAAAGGCAGTAAAGGAGGAGATGTTCAAAGATTTTTGTATCCCTTAACTACCAAATACAGCATAGACGAGGCGAGTTTAAGCGAGCTTAGCCGAAAGCATCTCACCCCCTCCTTAATAGTTGATACCATCACCCTCCTGTTCTCTCCCCCCAACAAATTGCCTCCATTCTCTTTTTAGTGACTAACAATTCATATATGGCTATGTGCTCTATTCTCTCTCTAAATGTCCTTTCATTTCTAAAATATTTGATTGTTAATGTGTACCCTCTATTTATTTTGCTTCTCTAATAAAACCCTTCCCTTTTTTTCTTTTCTTTTTTATTTAAAAATTTGGGGTACAATCTTGGCTATTGTTGATTATTTCTATTTCTTGCAAGTGGGTTCAATGGAAACATGAAAATGGGGAAGGAAGAACCATCTCTTTCTTATACTAGTTTCCCACGTTAACCAAATCGAAAAGCACCTATCTTTTTCTCACCTCAGCTCACCTCAAATCAAATTAATTATTCACTAGGCTACCTGTTTAATATATAAAGGTAATTGTCACTATTTTTTTATAAAAAATTTCCGAGTTATATCTCTCACTAAGCCTACCTTCATCAAAATATTATTATTACAAAATCTGAAATATGAATTTTATCCCTCCTCATTCTTCACCATTCCTTGTCCTCTTTCTAAGTTCTCCACATTAGTCCTTCTTTATTCTAGCTCCTCCTCCTCCTAGCTCTTTCTATAATATCTTTATTTCTCTTAGATCTACTTAGTTGTAAATATTTGCCATCCATGGCTGAATTTTACCATGAGGGATTATAGTAGAAAAAGGGAGGAAGACAGATCAAAAGGGGAGGGGCTATTTTGGGAATGCAAATGGGTATAATTATTGTGATTGAAGACCACGGCATCAGAGAGAGAGAGAGAGATCAGAAAAAGGAATTGGGAATAACGATAGAAAATGGAAGCTCTTTCCAGAAAAGTCCAATCCAAGAGTACGGGAAGAGGGCCACCTTTTCCTCTTTCGTTCATCAAGCGACCAATGGCCTTCCTACCCCGTACCTCGTATTTATCATCGTTTTTACTGTACCAGTCTCAGCGCGTGGTATCCATTACTTTAACCATACCTATGATATCGAATTTGAATTGTTAGGCAAAAAGATAAAAATAAAATTAGAAATATTTTAATTTCAATGTAACTGACATGTGATGGGCTAAATTAAACAAGTGAATTATTCAAAAATAAAATATTAACTGTCTTAGACCACCGTATAGCTAAATTAAAAAAAAATAGAATAGTACTATCATTTTATATATATATAAAAATAAAACTAAAGAATCTTTAGATTTTAAATTAATCTTAAGTACTAAAATAAAAATTATTTTTAGTATAATTTTTGACTTTTTTATCTACATGTATTTATCATCAATTTTATTGTTTAATGCTACTTATTATTAATAATGCAATGATATGACCTAATTTATTTCTTAGTAAATATGAGAAGGTTCATATTTTACATCTAAAAAGATAAAATAAAAATATATTAAAGTTTTTTTTAATGATTTATATCATAATCAAATAGTAAAATTCAAAGAAAGGAATCTCAATAATTTTCTATTATTATTTTAATGCTAGAGCAAATATTAAGTTAGTTGCTCCAAAAAAAAAAAAAAAAGAGTAAATAACGAGTGTGAGGATCACTACAAGGACGGGAGCGTGGGTCTACGTCTCTGACTAAAAAGGCTGAAGCCAACTCAAAGCGTATAATAGATTGATAAATAGATTCGTAGATTAAAGAGATGTGGTCATGGTTGACATCATAAACATTTTATAAACAAATAGACATGACAAACATTATTTCATTAAAACAAATAACATCAATTCTTTTATCAACATAAAATATATAAATTAAATTGATCTCAATGACAAAAAAAATGTGATACTCACATTGATTTCAGGGTGATTATCATTAGAAGATATCTTGAAGAAAAGTGTAATTTTTATAAATTTTTTAATATTAATGTAAATGACATATTTTTTCCAGAAAGAAAATTTTTATTAATGAGGTTCTCATATCATATACACTTCATCTTAAATTAAAAAAAAAAAAATTATTCTAAGTTCTCCTGAATTATGTTAATATGAAACAAATTTTTTATTTTTTTTTATTTCTAAGAGTATTCAAATCTCTCTTTGTTTTTAATTTAAAATAAAATATATACCAAAATTAAATTATTAATCATTCCTAAATTTATAAAAATTATTATAAGTTTTTAAGGAATCCAAGTTGTTAAAGATAGCATTTTTTTTAATTTTTTCAGTTGCAATATTACTTTTACCAATAGTTGAATAATAAATTAATAACATATTAAAATAAATATTATTTTTTTCAGATGCAATATTTCTTTTACCAATAGTTGAATAATAAATTAATAACATATTAAAATAAATAATTTAAAAAATATATTTATTTCTTACTAAAAAAAAATTAAGAATATTTTAAATATCTTTTTTAAATTTTAAGTACGTGTAAGTTTTTGAAAATAAATTAGAGGTTGGTATAATATTAATAAAAAAATTAATATAATTGTTAAAAATAGAGAAAGGGGTGTGTCTGGGAAAGAAATAGTCATCCCTTGGAAATTAGGCCCACTGAATGAGGGTGAATACAAGGGCCACGTCACAATGCACCTCAGACAAAATTCCCAAACAAGGCCAACCCCAAAAACTTAGTATGTGCCTATCCATCTATCTAATCCCCAAAAGCACATCGTTTCATTGCTTCTCTCTCTTACTCTCTCTCTAACCCTTCCAATAATGGAAGTGGGACGAGGCTTTATTTGAGGAGGTTGTTTACCTCAAGTGGAAACAATTCAACCGAAGTGGCCCTTCACTATCTCTATCTATCTAATTAAATTATACAAGCCCAGGCCCACCTATGAATTTCTCTCTCTACCTTGTGCACCACTAGGCCCACTTACTTTATCATTCATAACCTCTCGCCTCTGTTTCTAACCCAACTTTTGCTTCCATAAAGAAAAAAAAAAAAAAAATACTTTAATTAGTGTACCTAATCAATTTTCTTAGGATGATTCAAGTTTGTTAAATTTAAGTTCAGGGAGTTTAGTTTTTCAGAAAGAAATATAAAATGACAAGCAATGTGTTATATGTGATTTTATTAATTTATTTTTTCATGAAATTAATATTATCATACAAGTTTACATATGGAATCTTTTTTCATTTTTCTTTTTAACCAAAGCTACTAGTTGTTGTGTATTTCTTCTAATGAATGCTTAAATTTTGCATTAAAATCTTGATGTAAAATGCAAATAAAATCTTTTTTTAAAAATTCATAAAGAAAGAAAAACTCTTGGTGTGAAATTGATTTTTTTTCCAAATTTTATATTTTCCTTTCAAAATTGAAAGACTCTATACGCTTATAAAAATTGAAAAGGTCAATACTACGTGTCAAGTTTACAACAACAAATTAAGCTAATCCAACATTTATGAAAACCGAATAAAATATACTTCAATTGGAGTTGCGAAAAAGGAAATATAAAATCAATTATATTAAGAAATAAAACAATCAAATCTAGATATGCAACTACTTCTATATATTATAAATATATAATTTACAGTCTTTTCATTCTCTTTTTTCCCTTTTAACCATTTAATTAAGGATATTATAAATATACTTCAAATGAAAAATCTATTATATATATCCGAAAAGAAATACACAATTGTACTTGTCATACAGAATTCTACTTTAACTTGAAGAATGATATTCATTTATTTAAGGTTAATTAATCGTACTTCTACCAATTATAGTTTGACAAATTTTCACTCTGTCCATTTGTAGTTGTGGAGATATTGGATTGCCCTATTGTGTTTATGTGATTATTAATTTACTCATTTTCATCAATCTCAACAGCAAAATATTTACATAAATGACAAGTTGTTATGTTTACAGCTCGAATTTTGAATTCATAATCAATTGTTTTACTAATTTTATTATAATCATTTTTGTGCATGCAAATTAAAGATTGATTTGTAAACTAGAGGAATTAGACAAAGATTTGACAGAAGGAACAGCAAAAAGAACATAATCAACTAGCCTCGACATGCTTTACTGTCCATATGAAGTGGAATATTAAGAGGTGATATGTGATAGGATTTGATCATGTATGTTTAATGTTTACTATAAATAGCAAATAAAAATTTTAAAAAAATATATATATATTTCTACCTTTTTTTAGAAACCCAATGATAGATCTGCCAGGTACAAAGGAATCCTTTGATATGATATCTTATTATTTTTAATTTCACTTTTATTATATAATTTCGTTAAATTTTTAAATATTTATCATGCATGATTTATTATATTTTAACAAAATTAATTGTAATTTTTTGTTTGGGATTTCATGATTTCTGTGAGAGGACAAGTTGTCGTGTAATTTTTCAACTTGTAGCATGAATAAATAAATTATCTAATAAAAATATAATGTGGAAGTATTCATGAGCTGGACCAAGGACCGTATATTATTGGGTCCCACTTTAATTAGATTATTTAGTATCAAATAACAATGTGAGTCACGTGTATGGAATTTTGAACACAAATTTTCCTAAAAAATTTCCTTAAAGTCAGTTATAGTAGGCTAAAAACAATCGAAATAAATATAAATTTTGTATTAATATTGTAGTGGTTGATCATAATTCTAATTTTGTTTAATTTTTAAATTTTACTATTTGTGAAAATTTACAATTATCAAAATATCATGTTTATTACGTTTTAACAAATGTCCTTAATACTTGTAGACAAATTAGTTTTATTTTTAAAATTTTAATATTTTTCTTTTATTTTGTGAAATTTATTACTTATATGTATTATTCATTTTAAGAGTTTTATATTAGAAGAGAAGATTCAGTTGACGTGACATTATATAAAAGAATAATTGATGTGCCAGTTTATCTTGTTATGTGTCACTTGTATTAACATATTATTCTCCTAATAATTATATCATGTTTTGGTGATTTTGTTTTTTTGGTTAAAATTTTTTTAATTTTAAAAGAAATATTTTGTTTCATAGATTTTTAATTTGAGTTTTGAATATGAAGATATCTTTTCTAATTTAGCAAAATAATATTTGAAGTTTGGTATTAATACTAATTGATGATTTAATTTAAATATAGATTTGTTCAATTTTTTTTGATAGTTGATAAGTTCTAATATGTAATGAAAAATCATTCAACAATTAGTCATTATAATAAGGTTTTTTATATTATTTTTCTTGAAATTAAGTCATTTTTGTTTATAAATATAGACATATCAAAATTAATTATTCCCGTAATTATAAGGTATATTATTATTCATAAAGTATAGAGAGTGAGAACGGCAGTAAATTAAGAAGAAGAAAAAATTAGAAAAAAATGTTTTAAAAAATACCAAACAAAACTATGAATATGAGAAAGATTCGAGACAAACATTAAGAATTGTTAAATAATTGGTAAGTGGGGAAAGATAGAGTAAAGAGGAAACATAAAGTAATAGAAATGAGATTGAAAAAAAATATAAACTTATGTTTTATATAATTAACTTATGAGATATGTGAAAAGATTAGTAGGTGATATGAAAAAAATGGTATAAGTAGGAGAGATGAGAAAAATTAATAAGTGATGTGAAAAAATTATGTGTCAAAATATTATATAAATTTATTAATAATGCGTCAACACGAATTAATTATTCTCTTAATTCTAAAGTATCATTTATATTTTATTTTATTAATTATTTCGTAATATTTAAAATTTTATATGTAATAAAATGTCGTCAAACCTAAAAACTTAGTAATTCTCGAATTTGCTTTAGAAATTAAATAATCCCAGTTGCACATTTCGTATTCCAAAATTGCAAGTGATGTTAATTACAAAGATTCAATTATTTATCGAAAAGAGACAGAAATAAATGGTTTCACTTACCAAACGGCGTCGATTTTTAATTTCATAGGACAAACTACAAGGTTTATGATTATAATATCTCATAGTCATTGGGGCACCAACCGCTCGTCCCAATTGGGGAATTAAGAAACCAGAGTTACAAGGCCGAGCTGGTTGGTTGTTTAATTTATACGTGTCTTCTTGTTTGTTTGTTTTTCAACTTGCAAATGTGGGAGAAGCAGGAATGAGGGGGACCATATATATGTATATATATTTAAGAGAGGCATCAGGCACAAACCCTAGAGTTATGTCGAATACAACAAACCCTAGAGTTATGTCGATTACAATGTAACATTTGACTTTTCAATTGTAATATCATATATTAGATAAGTGTTTGTCTGTTCTATGCTCATTAGACAGATAATAATATATTTATAATAAGATATCAAGTAATAAATAAATCGTCATAACAATATAAGTTAAAATATATTACCAACTAATTAGATGTACATTACTATCATTTTTATCGATTTAGATTGTAATATATCAGCATTAAAATGCCATATATTGTATATGTTGATACACTCTTCAATTTTTAATTGCATTAATCAGATTCCTTCAACTTCGGGTCAGTTTTGAATATGCCCCACAAAATTTAGGTAGTACTCTGTTAAAACAAATATTAATAATTGTACAAAATATTTTGAACAATTTTGAGAAAGTGACTCAAAGTTAAATGAGTTTGTTTTATATAATTAAATATTGAGGGGGTGTATTTAAAATTGAAGGGGTGTGATTATTGCAATTAAAATTTGAAGAGATGTATTTAAGAGTGACCTAAAGTTGAATGGGTGTTTCAAAATTTTAGCCAAACTAAAATACATTGTTATCTATATATATTCTTTATCTATGTACAGGAATTTAATAAATTTAATTACTCGACATTATATATTTTTTATATATAAGAAACAATGAGAATTCATTGTATATATAAATATATATTTATGATATTATGATGGACGGAGTACATTAACAACATAAACTAACGAAGTATCAATTAATCACATAAAAAATTATAACTTGACTCAATAATATTATAATTATTGCTCATAAAAGTAACAATATTAATTATTTGTGTGCCTGATTAGCCCACCGTAGCGCCGTAATTTTTTTGTGGCGGCATACGGCCCAAAATCAGCCATGCAAAACGGATTTGGTATAATAAACTTTCTCTTAATCTGTTGGGAAGAGGAAAAATTATTGCATGTTTGGGTAATTGGATTATTGGGCACGACCTAGTTTTGGTCATCATTAATGAAAGAATTAGTATATCAGTATAACGTGGTACATTTTAAGTCCTTATCTGGGGTAGTTAATTACCTTTGATTAGGGTAATGAGATCACAACTATAACTGCCTTTAATATTATATATATAGCAAAGGGTCAAAGGGACATGCTAAATTTTATAGCTAGCTAGGACATGTAGAAATAAGATAAGAAGGGCTTTGTGTTGATTAATCCCCAAACTAATTAAGAGGTTGTTAGGAATAATGCTCCTCGCTGTTACTAGCTTAATTAGCTAGCTAGCTTGCTTGCTAGTGGTAGTAATTAAATCCTAAACTATTATTTCCTATTTTGGCACATAGGGCAAATGACCTGAACTGTCCCAACTCAGTTATTTTGATAATTTAGGATCAGTTTGATTTGATATTTGAAAATCAGTGTTTTAGATAATTAACTTTACTAGTAAAGATTATGGAATAATTGATTTTAATATAATCTGTTTTGTTTTTGTATTTGGTTAGTTTATGAAAAAAGTAATTTTGAATCATATTTAAAAAATAATATTAAAATTGTATCTTGTATTTCATTATAAGTTTCTTTTACAATAATTTCTGAAAAAATTGATTGAAATTATGTTCGCATTTGACAAAAAGTGATTTTCAAGCTCTTAATATACGTTTCAAACACAAAACTAAACTCACAGTTAAAATTATTTGACAATTAATATCATAAACTTTACTAGTTGTTGAACTCCAAAAAATAATTTAATATATCCAGTAATTATGTAATACAGAAACTTTGAACAACTTGGAGCTATACCCGGCCCATTTAACTCAATCCGAAACCCAATAAAATTGTAATTTTATTTTTCCTGGCAAAAATATCAACTTTCCGTTAAAGCAAAAAACCGTTGTCTTCATCCGCAGGACGGCTCGGCCAAGGCCAACTATTATCTGCATCTGTGAAACCAAAACCCCCGTACCTCAATTTACGCTTCTTCGGCCTCCGACGATTCCACCGAAGCAACAAACGCTGAACATGCTCTCACTGCTTCCTTTAGAGACTCTACAACTGGCTGGCCTAGGTGCCACCACCACCAGCGGTTCGGGTTCATTGGCTAACCAACGCCCATGCCTGCTGCTTCTTTCTCTACCAGGTCGGAAAATTCGAAGCTCCTCTTCTACTGGTTTTCGGTTCTTACACCGCTCTAGTTCAGTTTCAAGCCTTCGTAGGTCTTCAGTAACGGCCAGCTCTACATTGATGGCTAATTCGGTATCGGTCCGTCTTCTAATTCATTTTACTTTCCTAAATTGGCTTTATATTTTTCTCTCAAATTGGCTAGTCCGCTCTGTATGAGTATATCTTGATGAATAACTTGAAAAAGCTTGTTACTTTTGGTTTTTTGAAAGATGTGTTAGTTAGCCAAAGTAAACTAATTTGGGTAAATAGTAAATACACTGTGTCTTAATTTCTTTCCGAAATATGGATACATACATAGACACGAGCTTGGTTACAGTTCACTTAAATTTTTACATTAAGCTAGGACAGAGAAATGTGAGAATCAGTTTTGAATCTTATCCAAAATTGTTTTTAAGTATATAACCGATATTATAATAAAATACTTATAATTAACTTCGTGATTGTTTGGGAAACTAGTTAATGATCAAGCAGCTAGGTTTGGGATACGTCATCGTATAATGGAATGCAGTCTTTTATGCAGATACTACACAATTGGTTCAAACAATAATGCTCAGTCTTTCTCGTGTAATGTTTTTTATTCTTACTTGTTTATCAGAATATCAATTCAAAGTGAGTTATATCCAATCGTGAGAGTGCTCTTTAATTGGCTACAATTTTGAGTCACTCTTTTTATGGCTGCAATGGACTTTATTCAGCTGTTCAGCATGGATTATAAGAACAGTCAGTATAACCTAATTTGCATATAAAATAAGGAGGGTGAGAAACTCATGATAAAATGATTTTAATTGTTTGCCCCATGAAATAACTATCATGCTGTACACGCATTCTAAACATTAGTGAAAACCTTGTGTTTTACTTCAGCATGTATCTTCCATGCTTTTCTCTACTTTGACATAGTATGACTTTTTACTTGGTTTTTCAGCCAAGAAGTGGGGTATATACAGTTGGTGATTTTATGACAAAGAAAGAGGATTTGCATGTGGTGAAGCCAACGACCACCGTAGATGAAGGTACATGTTATACATGAATCTCTGTCTCGGATTAGGTCAGAGTTTTTCTTTTTCAATCTCTAATATGTGTACAAATATGTGACAGCACTGGAAATACTAGTTGAAAACAGAATAACTGGTTTTCCTGTGGTAGATGACGACTGGAAATTAGTAAGTCTTCCTTATCTACTTTTACGAATCCCTTTGGTGTGTCCCCCTGCCCTGGTTGGTTATTTAGTACAGTTAGTCGTTGTCAGACATAAATTACAATCTGATCTAGTATTGTCATATATGCCTTTTCAATTTGCAAAAAGACCTAATGTGTGAGTGTGTTAAACAACTTTTATTAACTGCTTCAAATGTGGGAAGGCTGACCCAAATGAGAGTCACTTGCGGGCTTATTATATCTAAGATGAAATCAGGGACACATCTCTCTTAACCCTGGAACTTTCATCCCAGAAACATGTCTAGGATAAAGTTTGGCAAAAAATATAAATACATGTACTCACTTAAAAACACTTCAGCATGATATGTCACCCATGGGATGCTTAGAGATATGCTATCTGTTAATTATGACCTCAAATTTGCGACTTTATTGTATTAAATTGCTGTCCCTTGCCCTTTTGAGTTGTTTTCATCGTTTGTTTGCATAGGAAAACTTGTCTATCCAGGTGACATAATTATCTTGGGAATGCTTTCTGAAAGTTCTTCATTGTTCTGCAGGTTGGTCTTGTTTCAGATTATGATTTGTTGGCATTGGACTCTATATCAGGTAATTTAAAATTGCTAACCCGTATATGTCCTTCTTTTGTTTCAGAAAAAATCCATCAGCTCTTTTTTTCTTTCTTGGTTGTTGCCATTTGATTGTTTATAATATAGAAACTGATCAATTACACTTTATCATTAAGAGTATCAGAAGGATCCTTTATCGAAGTTTTAGTGCTGGATATCCAATTTGAGTAAATAATATAAATGTTCTCAGTATCTGTGGTATCTGTTTTTGCACTGTGCTGCTTGGCCATTTATCAAACGAAATAATATTGCATCTTTTCAATTAGGTCGTGGACAGACAGATACTGGCTTGTTTCCTGAAGTTGACAGCACTTGGAAAGTACGTGAGAACCATATCTCCCTATGTTAGTTGATTCATTTTTTACTTTAGTTTCATAGTACTTAGTTTGGGTATTGATGACACTCTGCTAGGGGAAGACTCTCTTCTGCTAATGGAAACAAACCACATAAGTGTCTGTTGAACTTTTGCCTACTGGCTATATTGTTTTTGAAGATGTTCATCAACTGAATGATATATAGAAGGTTAAACAGAAATCTTATTAAAATATGGGAGACAAAATAACATGTCAGGTTTTCTCTTCATAAGATGTGTCAACTTCAAAGATATGTGATGATGCAGCTGTCATGGACTGATTTGAGAAATTTCTTCCCCTTTGATGCCCAAATCAAAATAGTAGAAGTCCTTTGAGACCAAAGGATGGTCTCCTTGATAATTATTAGGTTATTTGTCAAACAATTTACTAGTGGGGGCTTGGGACTGTCGAAGTTAAACTTAACTGGGTACATAACTTCGCATATCTGTTTACCTAGATGTTCTCTTTTCAGACTTTCAATGAGGTTCAGAAACTACTGAGTAAGACTATGGGGAAGTTGGTTGGAGATTTGATGACGCCTGCACCCATAGTTGTTCGTGAGACCACAAATCTTGAGGATGCTGCCGGGTTCTTATTCTTTCCTTGCTGCATTCAAAGAAAAAAAAAATCATTCTTTCTCTTTCCTCTGTTCGTGCTTCTTTTACCTGATGTAAACATTTTTTAAGTAGTAACGTTATTTCAGGTTATTGCTAGAGACCAAATATCGCAGACTTCCAGTTGTAGACGCAACTGGTAAGCTGGTAAGTGATTTACATTTAATTATCTTTCTGTATCATTTTATTTCTGGGTTCTTAATGAGCCATTGCTTACTTGAAGGTTGGGATAATCACAAGAGGAAATGTTGTGCGGGCTGCACTTCATATAAAACGATCTATTGAAATGAATTAAGAGTTGTTCAACGAAATTGTATTCAAGAGCCCATTTGGTGCCGGGTGCAGATTTACTTGCAGCGGTCAGAGGAATTTAAGCCTCCTCATACACACAATTTTGTCCTATGTCTGTCTGTATGCGCGTAATAGGTAAAAAGATATTATCTTTAGCTATCATCGTATGAATAGTATTTATCAGGATCAAAATGATGAAGGCCCAATTATTCTTGTCAATCATTTCATTCAAAAGTTGAAGCCCCATACTCTCCTCAAAGAGCGGAGATTATGAACAATAATTCATGCCATGCATGAATGTGGACGACACTAGCTATAGTGGAGGCTTTTTTTCATGTTGTAATGTAACTCTCAGGAGAATAGAGGCTTTATGATTCAGTTGTTGAATGTGGTGCTGAATTTTTCGTCTGATACTTTGTATTGAAATTTTTAAATAGAATTACCAATGTAGATGAAAACTTAACCTTTATCTGGTTTTACTTCTCGTTCCACGAGACATACTTTTGGAAGCTTTTGTATAATTGCCCCACCTTCAAATTCTTGACCTTTAACGTTGACTCATGGCTGTGAATTTCCCATTTTTTTCTCTAAAAAAATTCAAGAATTTAACTAAATTTAGAACCAAATCTCAGGACGACAAAACCGATCAGCCCACCTTTTTCATCACCATTCATCCTCACTTGTGCGCCACACCCCCATTTCTTACCAACAAGCCCCACAACACTAATAAATCAAAAATAAGCAAAAACTGAGCCAGAAAAATACCTAACTCCCAAATCTTATCACTTCAGTAGTTATAATATAACTTTAGTGGTTAGCATGTCTCCACTCCCTTCTTCTGTCGCTCAACTGCTTGACTTTGTAATTGTAGGTCATTGCTGTTCCCCCTCCCTCACCTCCTGCTGCATTCATTATAATAATGTTTTTCTTCTTTTTTGTATTGTTGTAAAATTAAGAAGTCATAGAAACCATCAAATTTATAGAGAAAAAAATACCAAAAAAAGAAAAGAAAAAGAGTAGACTGGCTAAAACTAATTTATATACATTTTATAAATTTTTTACAGCGTACAAAATTTCTTTTGATAAAATCTACTACTACTACTAAATTAAAAAGACTACTCAAAATAGAAAAAGAAAAAAAAGAACAAAAAAAAAAAAAAAAGGGTAGGGACGGAGGGGTAAGTTACAGTACAGTAATCCACACAGAAGGCGTCACCAACATCAGTTTGCTTCAGCCATCCCTCGCGTTGCCTAACCTCCACGGCGCGTGTTAGCAGCAGCCACCCTTCACAGCGAGAAGGGAAAGAAACAGTAGAGACAACAGAAATAAAGAGAAGGAAATTGGAGGAGTCTTCTAAGTTCTAATTCCTCTCCCACTCAACATCGGAATTTTCCGGTTCGGGTATCTTATTCAAATCAACCCGCTCCACGAATCCACCGCCGTTGGTCCCCTTAAGTTCTGGCATCGTTGATGCATGATGATGATGATGGTGATGCAGAGCCGACTGAAGCGCATCGACTCTCGCGCCTACCTCCGTGGCTTTCTTCCTAATCGAATCCGCCGACATATCCCTCTCATCATCGCCGCCGTCCTCTCCTCCTAGCAGCTCCGGGAAATTAAGCCTCGCCGATGGTCCTCTTAAGTAAAACACAGCAGTATCATAAGCTCGAGCCGCCGCCACCTGTGTAGAATACGAGCCCAGCCAAATTCTAGACCGCTTATTCGGCTCCCTAATTTCAGCCACCCACTTACCCCACTTTCTCATCCTTATCCCTTTATACAGTCTTTCTCCCTCTATCCCTCTTTTTCTCGCCGCCGTCTCTCTTTCCCTCCCTTTTCCTTTTCCTTCTTCCCCTTCCATCTCTGCAATTCCCTGTTTCTCTTCAAAATTCCCAATTTCCTTTAATTCTGTGAAATCTCAAATCAAAGATATAGAGAGATTCAATGAATCTTGATGAAACTGAAAAATCTAACGAGTAGAAGACACGGCAGCTGAAAGGGTAATGCTTTTTTGGGTGTGTGAGAGAGAGAGAGACTCTCATGCTACTTGGCCACCAAGCTTTGTCATCTGGGTATGCCTCCACGTCGGTTTCTTAAATTGAACCCTAATTTTTTCCTTCTTTAAAGACAAATTCACCGACAAAATCGCTCTGTTTTTTTATTTATTGTCGTCTCTTCCAGGTTCCTTATTTGCAATTGTTATTCCATATTATGAAATAGGAAAACCAGGTTGTAGATTTAGATGCTTTCTTTTTGCATATTTGAAGAGGAGAGGATGATTTTGTTTTTGTTTGGTTTTTTTTTTTTTTTTTTCTTAGCAAATAACCAAATAGAATTCTATTTATATTAATATTAAACTGGGAAAAAGGTTAGGTCGGTGGTCGGTGGTCGGTGGATAGATACCGTTAGGAATTGACTTTCTCTCCAGGCAATAACGATCTAAGTGTATTGTCAATTTTGTCCTCGTTAATCCTCCGTTTCTCACGTCTTGTTAAGGGGTGATGTTGTCATTTTAAAGTCTAATTGGCCACTGAAGTAAAATGGGGCGCCCTGAAAATCATATTGGGGGCGGCTTTGTGTTTATTATATTTTGCATTAACGTTAAATATGGGGAAGTTTGATTCCACATTCTAATAATAATTAATAACATCAGCAAATGTGTCTCTTTGTGATTCCAATCCAACACATGCTTGTCTATCATAAAACCCATAAACGAAGCTAATGGCTATAATTTTTTTAAACCGACTTTGGTAGTATAATAATGTTCTTTTTTTTTTCTTTTTTTTGTGCTTATATATATATATATATATAAAGCTACTACATTAATCAATAATTTTTCTTTAATAAAGTGAATATAAACGTGTCCAATTATACGTTGACTTTTAAATATAATTTACGTAAATATTTTATAAATATCATAAATACGAGTTAGATTTTTTTTTCACATCAAAAACTACTTGTATATTATCAAATTATTATTTGAAGGGTATGTGCATACATGTTATAATTATTGTGTATGTTTTAAATAATATTAATATTATAACACCTCTTTACCTATGTGATAGTTGTCCACTCATTTGGTTACATTTATCTGTATATATTCTTATAGAAATAATTAGAAAAAATGATAAGATCATCATAAGTTATAAAAAATAAATAAATAATCCTAGAAAAAGATGTAAATGGAGAATGGACTAAATTCCGAAACTAATGTTGTTCTTATATATAACAATTATAACTTAATCAACTAAGAAATGGAGTGCCGTCAAGAACAAGTTTATAAAGATTAAAGTATATTAATGGGATTCTAGGGCGTTGGCCTAGTGGCCAAAAAAGTGTATTTTTATTTATTTTTTCAGTTTAAATATTTTTGAAGAGGTCATTAAATATAAAGTTTTATAAATTTACTAGTTGATGTTTGTAAGTTAAACTAGACATATCTGATCTCAAAATAAAAAATAAAAAAAAATTATGAAATGATCTTATATTATATGTAAGTAACAATAATTTTGATTTTTGACTCTTAAATATTATATCCTAAAAAAATAAAATGGATTATGCCATTAGGGTAATTTGGAATGCCCTTTGGCGATGCACATGCAGTGGTTGATGGCTGGGTGTTGGAGAATGAAGAGGTAGTAAGTAGGAGATACCCTTTTATAATTGATGAAGACGAAGAGATTATAATAGACGCAACTTTGACTTGTATCACTGACAACAACACAATATTTACTTATATATTTTATATATAAATATGAATCATTATGCAGACGTGAGGCAACATATATGGAGGGGAAGATAATGCTTGAATAGAGATTATATGGTTATGTTGGAATCAAAGCCATTAATACAAATTTAGGGGTGCATGTGTATTTGTTTGTTTATACTTTTCTTTCTGGTTTTTTGTAGTGATTGTTGGGAAGCTAACTGTACCTCTCTCTTCTCATCATTGAATGAAAAGTCAAATTTTAGGTGAAGATGCATGGACAAGTTAAGGCAGTCTGTTGTTGACTTTTAGAGTTATAAATAATATAAATCTGTAACACTGTTAATTAGAAAAAAGACAAAGATTTGCAGATGATTTTTGTGTCCTTATCTTGTAGCTTTCAATAACTAAGGGTAGACCAAGAGATTTGCAGAAAACTCTTATTTCAGTTCAATACTCTTTTATTTTCGTATCTGTTTAAGACTAGGATACGGAAGTCTCCAAATGAAATAAACATAAATTTAAATTCCAAAGCTAGCAGAACTCACACATACTAAGATTGTACGATAAACACAGAAAAATAGTCATTTTAAATATCATGGAACACGAACATAAACTCCCGAACCTCTACTGTAAATAAACATCCAAATGTTCCAAGAAATTTTTATTACATCGAAGAGTTTTCCTTTTGTGAAACTGTCCTTCTACTGTTGAAAGAAGAAACTAAACTTTTTGATACAAAAAAAAAATATCGTATACTGATGAAATAGCTACCATCTGATCTCCGCCCACCATACATTATGTTGGTGAAAGAAATCCCCTTCTTTTTCCTACTTGTTTCGAATTTCTGTAATTTATTTTGGTTTCTTACGCATACCCATCCGTGATTTTGCGTACCTGTATTTCTTATTAAGCAAAACCTTCCACAGTAGTAGCATTTAAACTAATCAAAAAAGATAAAGAAAAGGACAGCAGAGATGATAAAAGGATACTCCAACCGCATGCCCTCACCCGCTGTTGAAGAGTAAAGAATCATGCCTTGCAGACTATTTAGAGCTCCAGTTGAACTGGCAGTATCCTATGAAGATGATAAGCATAGTATTATGTGCACGAGTAGCATGTAAAATGAAATCAGGAAATTTTGCTTTTTTTTTTTTTTTTTTTTTTTCTCATACACTAGGTAGAAAAGACTTCAGACAAGGATTAAAATATTATCCAACTGTAAATGAGAATCTTAACCATTCAAAGTTTTGAAAGACAAATTGCATACCTATTGAAGATGAATCTCCTAATTAGAAAGAATTGCAGTGTGCAAATCACATAAATAAGAACACCACAATAACTATAGCAACATTGATATCGTACTGTACATTAGGAATGCTGTACAAAAGAAGTGACTACAAGCTTCCTACACTAAAGTAGACAATGAGCATCTCCCCACTCGACATAAAAAATGGGACATGTAACATACAACAGATATAGATGAATGCCTCTGGCTTGCAGCATACCGTGTGCATACCCAGACCATGCTTGCTTACAATATTTATCAAAATTGACCCATAAATAAATACACACATGTATAGTAGCAAAAAATAAACTATTTATTCAATAAAACAAAAGCAAAAGAGAAAAAGAAATAAACTCAGTGAAGCAATTCGTATTTGACAATAGAGAAGCCGCAATAGGAAAGAATATGCAAGTTATAACAAGCTCCTGCTATCGAGTCTCTTAATGATAACTAGTACCAGGAGAAGAGACAAGTAAGTACCTGAAAGTCAACAAAAGCAACTGGAGCCCCGTATGTGCTCTGCATCTTCAGTTTCAAAAAGCCAGGGCATCTGTGGAGACAATATATGGAAAAGAAATTTATACTCAACTTCTGCGATTGAAAACAACAACAAATAGAAAATACATGACAAGTTAAAAGCACACTGACCTTGAAAATATTTGGATTAGTTCTTGTTCTGTACAGGTTGGCCCCAAATTAGCCACAAAAAGTGTTGGGCATGGAACATTTTGTGGAACATGAGGTGCAGAATTCTGCCGATATAAGCATGAACACAGCAATTATAAGTGAAAACTGAAAAGTAGTTCAAATGCATGCTCTGTGCCATTTCATCAAGGAAGAAAGTCAAATATACTCAACTCAACTCAACTAAGCCTTAAAATCCCAAACTAGTTGGGGTCGGCTATAAAGTCAAATATCAAGAATAAAATAAGCAAATGATAGCAATATGTAATGAACCAACACAGGAGAAACGTAAAAAGGACTAGCAAGAAGGTTTTGCACTAAAATGTTCCAACCCTACTTATTAGCAGGTCCAAAATAAGCTTTAAGGAAGGATGACTTTTAGTCTTCATGGAAAGACTGAAAGATATCCATTTTCCTTCTCTTGAACAGCCTACTAAGCACAACCAGAGGACCACAAGTACTAGAAGTACCAGAGGTTTAGAGGAATAAATACTTTTACAGCACTTACATTATGCAATTTCACCATGTTGAACCAAGACCTTGAAACTTCTAACAAGTATTATGCACATGCTTATGAAAAGAAATAGATTACCGGTCAACCAGAAACTTTAAAAGAAAGTATCATTTTCTGGTTAACCATTAAGAAACAATATTTGTTTGAATCTTGGGGTTACTTTTGGGCAATCGTATTTTTTCCAGGTCTAAGACAACTCCTGTTTCAAAGGTTAAAAAGAAAGCAGTCATTCCACCTACTCAGAGTGTAACAGTATTCCTTTCTCAGCCACTTCAATTAAAACACATAGCAGGAGCCCTCGGTTATTTCATGATTGAAGAGTACAGAGTTGTTTTGAAAAATAATTACCCCATTGATCAGTGCCTATAATAACTCTAGTTAGTGAAAATGATACAAATAGAAGTACAGTAAGTTCTCAAAAAATGTCCAGTACACTCCTAGGTTCTTGCATCCTTTCCTGAAAAAAGGATCTCATTCGCAATGCTGAGGTAAAAAACATGTAATGCTTTATTGTTTGTAATTGTTCTTTTTTTCTGGGAGAAGGGCGGACAATATGGCAAAATATGTTCGACTGAAGAAGAAAACTCACCAAATTTGCACTTCCACCATCATTTCCAGCTCTTCCATCAGAATATTCACGACTGCTGATGGAAAATCCGTAGATAAGTAAATAATTAAATAATCAATAGAAGTTATAACTATATGAGGCAGATGGACTACAGGAAGCAGGGGATTCAGTAAGTGTTCTTTTCCCCTTTTAGCATATTTAATTTAATAAATCAATTAACATCTGTAGAATTTCTTATTTCAAATTGACTGATGTGCTCATTTTTCATCTAGAAGCAATCTCTTCCACATTTAAAAGATGTGCTTAAGTAGTGCAGATGACCTTTGTGCAGATGGATAACCAATCGTGTTGTAAGCAGAATTACCCATTCCAGGCATGTGAAAGCTGCCAACACCTGCTAGTGCCCAAGCGTGCAAAACATGTGCAATGTGAGCTCTTAGAACAAAGTGTCCTTCATGTGATCAATAATTAATTTGTAATCCAAGCAAGAGATCAGCAATGGAACTAAGTATGGTAGTATGATACACTGTAAGAAAGTGTTCAAGAAAAGAGCTCCCATAAAGGAAACAGACTCCATACTCTAAAGTGTATTCTCAATATTATCTCACCAGAATCAGGAGTCCCCTTTGAGAAGGCTGATCCTCTAGCTTTCTTATTCGCACCGAATATATCATCATCTGATTGTCATGGTCAATGAGTCCAAATAATTTAAATTTGGAATACTTGAAACACAGAAAATAACATAAAAGCTAAATTAAAGCTAAAAATCCAGTAAGCAATAAACCTATTCTTGCGCGTTTTGATCTAGAATTAGATTTTGCTAGATCAATATACAGTGTTGACCCCTTCTCAAGATCAAACACCATACCCTGCAAACAAAATTCACAATCAACAGCTCTTCATGTTACCATCTTAGCACATAGAATTAGTAACATTTACAATATTGTTCATCATTTCCTATGTAAAGGATCCAATATGAACTAACTTCTAACAATATTTAACTACAAACAAGTATGGCAAGGTTTCTTACATTCAGTGCATGCATTGCCACAACGGCAGACTGCTGGTCTGAGAATACAGCAAAAGCAAATGGCTGTCACAATGCCAAGACAATGTCAGACCTTATATAATAAGTGATACAACAAGATCAAGAATAATGTCCTATTCAGGAAAGGACAATTTTACTGATGAACTACAATTAGAAGTACTGATAAAAAAAATTGTCAAAACATGAAACAAACGTGAAGCCATTTCAGTTTTTAGAGCAAAATAACCAGCTTATGGATGAGTAATATGATGAATTCTAACCATCCTTAGCAGATAAGATCGAAACTTTTTAACAAGAAGAGAACTCCAGCAGAGGTGGAACAAGTAATGAGGTTCAGATATAAACCTGAAATCCAGAATATGGTGCAAGTTCATGATGTTATTTAAAGCAATTTTTTAATTGTGATCCTTTTTATTGAAGTTAACTCGTCCTTTTAAAGTTCTTGTTGCGAAAGCGGTACATTCGTCTCACATGTAAGTAAGCTGTTTTTTTTTTAATCCTAAAAGATTTAATGTGCCCTACTTCTCTAACTTGGTTTGCTATCCAGCTGACCAGGAGTTTAACAGTCAGTTAGCAGAATTAGATTGGGAAACCACCTACACAGGCAAACTAGTAACCTACGTTTAGATCAATTAAGTGTGTAGTAGTTACCGAGGTAATCAACTTGTTAACTAATTCCTCGAATTCTAACATACTGTTTAGTGTGGAATTAGTACATTCTAAAATGAGTTTAAAACAATTCGTCTAGCTGATGCTTAATTCACAAGCATAAACGTTGCTACAGAGTCATAGTCCATTTACTACACCCTTAAAAATCTAATTCAAAACACATACAAGTACATGGGTTTCAAATGCTTTAGCCCAGTCCGTAGAAAAAGCTAGAACTAGCCACTTGGGCTTACCTCAGGTTCTACAGGTAGGTGGGGATTTGAGTATAGGCCCTAGGTTCAATCCTTTCCGATGTACCCAAAAAAAAAGAAGAAGAAGCTAGTACTAAAATTTAAGTAATTAGCAACTTAGCGTCAACAATTTACTTAATCACGCTGAAGACCCATCAACTCATTCATTGAATATCTTCCACTCAAAATCTTTCAAGAAAATAGTAATTAAATCAAGAAAACTCAAAATCACAGTAAACAAATTAAACCGAGAACCCTCTATACAGAAGTAACCAAGCGCGATCAAACAAACGAATAAACGGTTAGGAGATGATGAACCTACCTTCGACGTCTGGGTGGGGCTCCGGAGATGAGAAGACTCATAGCCAGGAAACTCCCGAAAAAGATTGTAAACTTCACGAGGGTTCACATCTTCAGGAAGTCCAGCGATGAATAGAGTTCGTACGTCGTTGGCCGAATGTTGAGGAATAATAGGAGGCCCATAAGAAGCAAACATGGGTTGCTGGGGAGGCAAATACTGTGGATGCAGGTGGTGAGCCACCGCCGGGGGTGGTGGCACGACCACAGCTCCAGGCGGCGGCGGCGGAGGAGGCTGAGGAGGGTGTTGATAATATTGGTAAGTGTGGAGACCCGATGGTTGCTGTTGTGGGTAGTAAGCAGACATGTCGTCCATTGGAACTCGATTGCTGTTCTGGGCGTTGATTTACTACCTTTTTAAAAGGAGAGAAGAGGAGCTTGAGTGGGCTGGGCTGCAATCCCATTTAGGTTAATTGCATTTCATTTGTCTGTGAACGGGCCCGATTATACTCTTAACTTCTTTCATAAGATTCTTGTCTTGAAAGGAAAAAAAAATAAAAAATGCAGCTCTTACCTCCTCAATACGTTTAATTTTTTTAAAAATTTCAATTAATATGCTTACTCCATTTGGTTTATTTTGTTTGTTTCAGGAGGCCAAGAGTTCTAGGATAGTGGGCATTGCAATAACAATAGTGATGATGTGAAGTGCAAATGGTAACATTCGTGCTGGCTGGTGTCAATATATGTATAGATTTTAAGGGTAAACAAATTGAGATGCTCCTCACATTTGAATTGCTAAATACCCAATGCTACAAATCCTATTCATCATATTTGTATTTGCAGCATGTGGAGGAAACTGGAGAAAATAAAACCCAGAACGTACATCCACAGAAGTAATAAAACTCATTCAGATCTAGACAAATCAGAGCCAGCGATTCCAGTTCTCCTAAAGCCAAAACAGCCACGACAGAATTGATTCCAATCGGTTGCCATTTTTGAACTTCCCCTTCGGGGGCTTTACATTTTAGGAGTCCATATCGGCATTCACATTAAACAAAACATTGGCACAGGCAGAATTATCAACAGCCCAAAAAGAAAAACTCACAGGACTAGGTCAAAAGGCACCAAAACAATAGGCATGCTGGGTCTAACGTCATATCTCCATTATTGAAATGAAATATAGAGAGAAAAAGAAGATCCAGGATGATAGACATCACATTTCACGACACACATTCATTCACATGGTCAACTATTCATAAACATAAGCCAGAGAAGGTTTCCCACTAGCATTTACACCAACAGCTATCATTCTATGACTGTTATGTTTTACTTATAAACAATAGTTACCCAAATCTGAGGCCAGGGAGAAACGGTTAAAACCATGCAGGCTACACATTATGGCAACCAAACGTCAAAGCAAATTCAACATTGAACAAGAGGTAGCAATCATCATTTACCAAAGTACAAAGAGTTTCAAGTTTGAAAGAGATAGAACTAGACAAGAGCTGGGTATTGCTTTGCCTGCTGCCTAACTCTTCTCTTATATTCCACAGCATCCTGCATTAAGTTAGACAGCTCAGTCAGAGCATAATTCAAAATAACAAGAAGAAAAAAACCCGATTCCCCATTGAATGTTACTTAAATGTACCAAACTCGTCTGCAACCATCCCCAGTGTTCTATGTCCAATCACTAAATACATTAAAAGATTCGTGACAATGACAAAACCAGGAGTACCATATAACTGGCTCTCACCCGGTTGGCTAGCTCATGGGAGTTTGTGCAGATAGTATGAACAGCAGAAATGTGGTAGCCAATCATGTGTCACACAAAAAAAGTGTGCTATCCAATCATATCACACCTTCCCCCTTGGAAGGGTCCATACAAGTTAAAGAGAAAATTACAGCCTCACCTGCTTTTCCTCAATAACAAACTAATCAATCCTTCTGTCACACCTGCTAATGAACTTTCAGAGTAAAAATCTAGTAAGTCGTTTCAGTAACATACCTGGATGAAGAGATGATAGCCTTCAGTTTGTGCAGGATCGGCAGGATTAGGCTGGTCCAGTAAATCCTGGATGCCCACAAGTATTTGCTTCACTGTTATAGCTGGTCTCCACCCCTATATATAACATTTATTCTGAGAATCCATGGACCAGAAGTGGATAGATTGCAGCATACAGTATACCAATAAAAAAGTCTTGCATTTGTTAAAAAGCAGCTGAAGGTACTTACACTGTCCTCATTAAGTATTGACAAGCAAACAGTTCCAGAAGGATAGACATTAGGGTGGAAGAAACCTTGTGGAAATTTACACTTCGGAGGCTTGCTAGGGTAGTCTTCACTGAAGTGGAGCGTAAGCGGGAAATAACCACCCTCCCAATCAGTCTGCAATGGTTCAAGAAAGGTTGCTTTATTTTTTTAAATCTCTAAGTCAAGAGTCATAGATGACAGGTAAACATAAAGTGATAAAACATAACTCGTTTGGCACATCATACAAGATATAGTATAGGATTATATAACATATTAAGCTATAAAGTTATAATGTTGTTATATTGTTGTCTTATCATTCCCCCATTGCATAACTTTATATTATCAAGTACAATATCAACCTATTCTATCATGTTGCTACCAAATGTTGTATAAAAATCAACTAGATTGTCTTATACTATCATACTATCAAGGGCGGATCTACTTGGAAGTGAATGGTGACCCCACTCACTTTTCAAAAGTACTCCTAATATATACTATTAATAATAAATTTGACCCCACAAAGATGTTAATTTTTTATTCTTGCCCCTAATGAAATCTTGGTAAAACAAATTACCCCACAAATTTAGATAAAATTATATAATTATCTAATTGAGATTTCATTTACATTTAAACTTATTGTCTACAAATATAATTTATTTTCTTTTAAAAGTTTATCAATTAATAATTAATGGAACTTGATCAACAATTTCTCAAATTACCATAAGTTTTTCCGATATAATATAAAAATATAAGTTGATGGATATATATATATAAGGACACATAAAAAATTCATTTTATTAGGAAAGTTACGGGTGTAAAGGAGATTTTTTATCATTACACTTAACTTTTGTTTTATATTTATATCATAATTAATAAAATATCTAGTTCTAAAACCTTGATCTTTAAAAAAATAAAAAAAAATTACATATGACTCTCTATGATAAAGCCACCATGTCTAATTTATGAGGTGATTAAAATTGTGTAAGGTGTCTATTATATAATCTCAAATTCAACAAGTTTTTTATAAACAAAACTAAAAAGTAAAAATATTTAATTAATTTTAAGCTAATATTTTTTTAATAATTATTAATTTTATTATATATGAATGAAATATTTGACCCCACTAACATAAATTTTTGGATCCATCACTGCATGCTATCCTTATACGATGAGCCAAACGAGCTCAATATACTTAGGTCCTAAAGGCTGAATTTTAGCAGATTTTGCATCTTTCAAGATGAAAATAAGTGGGAATCCATCAAGGATTAACATTATAGTAACATTGGTTGACCTTATGTCATAGAACCAGAGATACTTAACAACGAGATAGTGGAAACGTATAACCGAACAACCATCTCAAAGTCATTATTAATGATTCATGAAGTACCTAACAAATAACCAGTCCTCATTTAATTTCATGCTTCAAAAACAGAATACTATCCCACATCAAGCAGGTATATAATAACTGATTACTGGTTGGTTAGCATAAAATACAAAAGTAGAGATGTCTCAGCAAATCAAAGAATTCAGTTACAGAGCAAGAGAAAATGTGTCTCAAAATCAGTATTATCAAAAAATGAAAAGACTGTCTGGTCCTGAATCCCAGTGGTAATTGCTGTGGGTTTTGCTGAAGGAAACAGATTCAACAACTGGTGAAGGAAAAGAAGAAGGAAATATGAAATTGATGGACTGCTATTACCATGTAATGGAATCACCATTACTTGCACCCACGGCACAAAATTTTGATACACTGTGAAGTAAAGCTTATTCTTCATAGTATTCCAACACAACATTTGAAAAAAGAGGAGAGAAATTGGAATTATTGAAGCTAAAATCAACTAACTGAATATGCTTTCAACAAGCAAAAGAAAAGCAACGAGACCTCATTGTGTTAGCATAAAATTTAGGAGCCTCAGCTTCTTATATTCTTATTAGTAAGGTTTCATTTTCTTAATCCCGTCTTCTCCATCCTCTCAAATTCCTGCATTAGTTCAGGGAGGGAGGTTGTAGGGAACAGCTTAAACCCCAGCAGTAAAAAGCCAACAGATACGTTATGAAACCACCACATATCATCAAAGAAACATCTATCAATTATGTAACCTGGGGAATTGCATCAAACTAAAATCTACAAGCAATACGTGCAGAAAGAGGAAATTAGACTTTCCGATGAAAAAGAAAGCATACCCCAGCTTTGCCAGGGATAGTGCAATGCCACACCATCAAATTCACCGTACCGTCCAGCAAAGTTTCTGGCTTCGCGACAAAACCCTAGATTACAGAATATGACAACATCATCGAGAATCACAGAAAATGAAAAAAATAAAATTTTAGGAAAAACAAAATCAGCATGGAGAAGATACACAAATATATATATAGAGAACAGGAACGGAAGGGATTGTACGGACATGAGGATGATTCCTACGCCAAGCCTTTCGCTCCTCAGCAAGACGACCACGAGCAATTCCCGACATTCTCTCTCTAGAACACTCTCTCTCTCTCTTCTCACACAGACTCTGATTTTTCTTTACTTTCGTACTTCAAACTTTTCTTTGGCCTCTTACCCTTTACTGCGACGACTTCCCTGTGGGTAAGGTTCTATGCACTGTTTCCACCAACACACGGTTGAGATCTGATCAGGGAACGTACAGACATGAATGTGATCGTCGTTTCTATGTTTTTGGATTAAATAATTGCTCTCACAAAGACAAAGTCAATGTATATTATTTCCAAACCCGCGTGAGAATCACGCCACTGTATACGCTGCCATCATATGACGCACGCATACTGGGCCATATTCCTGTGAATTCGACACCAACTTCAATCATTGGGCCTCTTTAGTAAAAATAAATTGGGCTTCTATCTAAACGGGTTTATTATGAACCCAAGTTTAGTTTTGCTTTATCAACTAATTGAAAAGGCCAAAACTAGAAAAAGAAAACCAAAACAAAAGATGGAGTTGAGAGTGTTTTTTTTTTTTTTCTTTCTGAATTAGATTAGAAGAGATTATATATGTTTCCAGTACTAACATGATTCGAATTCTGATGGGCATAAGATTTATAAGGTGTTTCAACTAAGAATGACAAAATCAAATAAAATTGTTAAACTGTATGACTCTTTTATGTAAAAAATGGGCATAAAAAATGTTAGGCCATGAAATATGTGCCATTAACTTAAAATTCAAACTTCTTTTAATTTATTTAATTACTTTTCCTTTTTTTTAAATTCGGTGAAATATTTATGAATAACTTTTCTTAGCAATAAGAATGATTTGGGAGCGTAAACCCACATGCAATGTTGAGTAAAAGTGATGTATTAGCGGTCAGTGGATAAAGCTTATCATCATCATTGAATGCTTCTGACCCACCAAGCAAACAATTAAGTAAGGCCAGATTAGGTTAATTAAACCTTTGATTGTTGTAATGCATGTAGACTAATAATATATATCACAGTCAAAGATACAGAGAGTATCCTAATTTTCATGATTATTTAGATTCACCCTTTTTTTTTTTTTTTTGCTAACAATTATTTATCTAGTTTCACTTGACACAATTCCAATTATACATCAAAGCTAGGTTTGTGTTAGGGGACTTGCAGATGGATTTGCAGCCATACCAATACAAGGACACCAGCTAGAAAGCAAAATTCTCATTTTTGCTGATGCTGATGTTGCTAACACATGCATATGATCATGTACAATGAGGACAAGTTGTATGTCAGTGGCTTCTTGGCCAAGTGACAGCTGTCATTTTCTGTATTTACGAATTTAAAGTTTATTTCGTATGAAAATGTACATGGGTTTATTTTCTTTTCTCTATTCTTTGATAAAAATAAAAAATAAAGAAAATAAATTGAAAGATAAAGCCAAGAGCTATCAATGTTGTTGATAAAACTTGATTTAGAAACAAAAGTAAATTGTTTTCATAAAAGTCATTCATATCTGTATTCAATATATATATATATATATACCCACCTAATTTAAAATAATGACCCATAATATAAGTATTTCTTGTGTTCTATGCTTTTTAATTATTAAAACATACAAATATAGGTTTAGAGGTTCTCAGATCTGAACTTAAGGGTCCTTGTTTTGTAATAATTTTTATTTTTATTTTTAATTAGTAGCTTTTAAGAAAGCAGAGGCATCACCAAACTGTCTTTCAGTTTGAAAACAACATACGACTTGTACACAAGCCTTTTGGGGTGGTTAAGGTTACTTTTGTAAGGCATGTCGGCAAGGATTATATTATAAAATAGATTTAATTAACAATTACATTAGACTAACATCACACTCCTAAGAAACTAATTAACCAACCAAAATTCTAAGCAGCATGGGGTCTCAATTTGGTTACTTGGCTCTTGTCTAAATCTAACGGTCCAATTTTATTAGAAGAATCCAATGAATATGTATGAGTTAGGTGATGAAAAGGATTTTGAAGTTAACATCTTTATATTTTTCTACTTTTTAATTTAATTTTCACCATTTCTTAGTTACAAATTTAAGAAGATCATAACCTGAAACCTAAAATTAAAAAAAAAAAAATTTGTTTGCTTTCATGAGTAATTTGCTCAATTCTAAAACATTTAAATTCAAGCAATGGAATGTCATAAAGGTGACCTTTTATTTAACATTATATTATATATCACTTAAGAGTCTTCATTACTTCTTACACATATATTTACTAGCTACTGCACACACATACTATACACATTTTTTTTTAAATATTCATTTAATTTTCTAATTAATTTAATTTGTTAAAATAGTGAAATAGAGTAGGAGAGTGGGAGAATGAAAAAGTGACGAGATTCTTATATTATACGTGGATAGATTATATATGTTTAGTAGTTATTAAGAGAAAATTTATTAATTAAATTATTTGTATATAATTAAATAATTGTATGTTATATAATAGGAAAATAGAATGTCTTTGACTTTTGAAATGATATAAATTATTACAAATAAATCATCGTAAATGTTTTGATTATGTAAAAACAAACAAATCATTTTTAATCGGAACAGTTTTTATTGAACAAATTTATATCTTTCTAGAGCATTTATTGAAAGAAAAACAAAAAACTTATTTTGCGTATTAGAATTTTTGCAAGAAAAAGGTCACCCAATTTGAGAATATTTAAGAATCATATTATTTTTAAATTTGAACGGGATTAGATACACTCAAAATATGTGAGAATATTTGTAAAAAATTAGAAAAATAAAAATATTATTTATTGTTTATTAAATATGGAATACAATTAAGATATTGAACTTTGGGTTGGGACCATTGTCAGGATTATAGATTTGTCGTAAAAAGAAAACGGTCATAGATTGGGGGAAGTTGAACTTTAAGAACATGTGAGTAAGGGCCCAAAAGCTTCGTCTCCCTCTCATACAAAATTTATTTGTGGTGGCTATCGCTTTCGGTTCTGTTAGCTTTATATGTACTATACTTTTTAAGTTTCTTGTGTGCCCATAGACTGCCATCTGGGCTTTTTATATTTTCTGAGAGCCTTTTCGAAGGATTTTCTCAGCCATCCTTTTCATTTTTTATTTTTTTGTTTTGTTGGGCTACAATTTTTTGTGTTAATTGAAAATTGCTCTCAAATTATTTATTTTTATCGTGGAAGGTCCTTTCTTAGAGTTTGGTGGCCTATTTTATTTATTTATTTATATGCATATTAACTAATTATTTATTTTATTTGATGTAAACAAGTCATCAACATTATAACTAACATATTTATGTAAGTTTTTGAATTTAGAAAGTCAATAAGTAAAACATACATTCTTGACCAGCAAATTGATATCTTTGATGGCCTAACTTTTACGATAAAAAATAAAAAATTAATTTGTTGTTAGCTTTTAGATATGATTTAAAGTGAACATAAACTGGTCCAAATATTGTTTAACCATTAAACAATGAAAAAAGTTTGAACTTAATTTAAGGTTAAAAAAAAGTGATTTTAAGATCGCGAATTGAATTTATTTTTTAATTTAAGGTATTGGTGTAGATCAAATTAGAGAAAAAAAAATATCAATCTTTATGTGTCAACAATTAAAAGTGACTAAATATGATTTTTTGATGTTGTTCTAATAACTTAAATCAAATATCATCTTATTTATGAATGAGAGTTTATATGAAATAATTGTAATATTTCATATTATGTAACTTATAAGCTCAATAATCTCTTACATACAAAAAATAAAAATAAAAATTTAAAAAATTAATATAATTAAAAAGACACTTATCCCTAAATTATTATTTTTCTAACCTTTACATTTTGTTTAAGATGAATTAAATGCACAAAAGTAACTATAAAAGTATTAGATAAGTTTACTTAAAATTCTTAATTTCTTGTACACGTTTCTTTACTTTACTACAATTATAATAAATAAAACAGACCATTAATAAATAACAAATTTTGTTCAAAACAAGTTTGGAAGAATTCCGGATAAATCTTATTTTTTCTTCAAAATTTCCAATAAGTCTTGTAATCAATTTATATTCTTAATAAGTCATACTTTTAAAATTTATTTCTAATTGAGTCATAAAATTTAAATTAAAATATTTTATACCACTTTTACCATTTTTTATGTTTAACTTTTAATTTTAAAATATTGATTAAATGAATCAATTTTCAAATATTACATAACATGAAATTAAAAAAAAAATAAGACATAATCATTAATTGAAGAATATAAATTTCTGAAAACTAATAACAAGTTCTCATTATCTACTTTCATATATATTTCTTAAAAATTTGAAAGAAAAGTATATTATTTTTCAAATTCAACTTGTCTTGATATTTTTTTTTTCATGATTGCACTTAAAAATACAAATATATATATTTGTATAAAAAATTAAATAAATTAGTGACATACGTATGAATCTAAACTTACTCATAAAATAATATTTTTTTCATTTATTTAAAAAAATAAAGAAGACTATGAAAGTTTAATTAATTTAGTCTTCTATTAATTATTAGTTATTAAATAATAAATTTTAGTTTTTTAAATTAGTTCGCTTTATTACAAATTAGTCTACATAACCATTATTTTAAACTTAATATTAGACATGAAAAAGGTAAAAATTGTATAAAATATTTCAATTAGAGGTTTAGAATTTATTTAAAAATGAAATTTACTAAGAATATAAACTTGTTTTAGGACTTACTGAGAATATTGAAACCAAAGTAAAACTTATTTATACTTTTCCCAATTGGTTGTTTTCATACTTTTCAGAATTTAGAACTTAGAAGAACCAAAGAAAAGGACAAAAGAGGAAAGAAAAGGGGCGGGTAGGAAGGGAGAACAGTTGGTCTTTTGAGAGGAGAGAGAAGCATAGTGCAGTGCCCAGTGTGTAATGTGAAGTGACAGTGAGCAAGTAGTGAAGAGGAAGGAAAGTGATCGTGGTTGTTGTTGTTATCTTTGGAGTTACCTCTTCTTCCTTTCTCTTACTGCCGTCTTCAAACGACTCCTAAACCCCGCTTTCGCTTTCTTCAGTCTCCTCCAACCACCACCTCACAAATTCTCTCTCTTGCTGTTAAAAATCCACCTTCCACTCTCGTGTGCTGCTGCGTCGTTTTCTTCATTCTAATTCCAACTGACCAGACAATAACATTCATCTTCTAAGAATCTTAGTGCTTGGGTATTTGCCAATATACCCATTTTTTTGTGCTTAATTTCGGGTTTTGTTTGTGTTTTCCACCTCCGACAAACTCTGTAAATCCGATGGAAACATCTGATAATTGCTCTGTGAAGGTTGCCGTTCATATCCGTCCTCTCATTGCCGATGAACGCGTTCAAGGTTGTAAAGAATGTGTTGCAGTTACCCCCGGAAAGACTCAGGTACCGGCCCTTTTCTTCTAAAAAAATTATTGGGTTGTTCAATTTGGAGCTGTTTCGATTCGTAACTATATTTAACACTTGTGTTTGTCATTTAACACAAAAGTGATTAACTATTGGGGTCTGCATGGGGGAATGGGGGTTAGTCAGGGATTTCATCAATTTCTGTTAAACTAAAAGTCTAAAACACTGGCAATTGTGCATTGTCTGGATTTTCTACTATCTTTTTAGAATGGGTATCAAGAATTAAGGAGACCCATTCTGTCCTTTGTCCATATGTATCATTTCATACTACTTCGAATCAGACGCTCCCTTGTACATGTCTGGATATATATTTGCTGCAGAAAGTTGCGTCAATATCTGCTATATATTCCCAGCTGCCTTAGTTTCTGTACATTTGATTGAGATATAACCTTGGGCCAGGTTCAAATCGGCTTACATTCCTTTACATTTGATCACGTTTATGGAAATGGTGGATCTCCATCATCTGCCATGTTTGAAGAATGTGTTGCTCCTCTAGTTGATGGTTTATTCCAAGGATATAATGCTACTGTACTTGCTTATGGTCAGGTAATGAATATATTGCATGTAACGCTTTTAAGTTCGATGTCTACCTCATGCAATCTTATATTTTATCAGCAATTGACATGAATATATACTGCAGACAGGATCTGGGAAAACATTTACCATGGGGACTGGCTATAACGATAATTGTCAGACAGGTTTAATTCCTGAGGTTATGAGTGCTCTGTTCAATAGAATTGAAACATTAAAGCATCAAACAGAATTCCAATTGCATGTCTCCTATATTGAGGTACATACAGAATATGGCTTATCTCCCTACATGTTCAGACATGCTCTTTGTCATACTCACAATGTATAAGTTTATTTTCTAAGGCTATGGAAATTTCATATGAAGTGGACTTCCCTGATGGCAGTCCACCTTGAAAAAGTGCATTAATTGGAAAGATGGTTTTTTTTTTTTTTTTTTCCTCCAGTTTCTCTCTAGAAATTCTTACTATTAGTGTGTGTGAACTTTAAGATTTTGAAGGAAGAGGTGAGGGACTTGTTGGATTCTGTTTCCATGGGCAAATCAGACACCAGTAATGGCCATTATGGGAAAGTAACTGTTCCTGGGAGGCAACCAATACAAATTCGTGAGACATCAAACGGAGTTATAACACTTGCAGGATCCACTGAAGTTCCTGTGACTACAATAGAAGAGATGGCTAGCTGCCTGGAGCAAGGATCATTAACCAGGGCAACAGGAAGTACAAATATGAACAACCAGTCTAGGTAAACTTTGAACCTCCAAATTTGTGTTGTCCCCCTTATACAAATATCATGCTGAATGGTGAGCGTTTTGTAATTGGATAATTATGATTTGTCCTGTAATTCGTTCAAATTCTGGTAGTAATGTGATAAATTTGACTCTTAAGTTTACCTTTTGATCTTTTCTTGTATGAGAGATGAGTAAATGAGATGATAATTATATACGCCACAATCTCAGGAGGAGGTTAAACTACTTTGGGCATACCTTATAAAAAGTAAATAATCTTCACTTTTTTTACAATCAACATCTGTACAAATCTTCATATTATTAAACTTGATTATGATATGGATTTCCTTTTCTGTGTTCCTTTTTCTTTATTCTTTGTTGACGATTGAAGAGGAGGGTGCATACAAATTTTCTTTTTGTTATTTAAAATGTAAATCTAGACTTAATTGTCAAATCCATCATGATTGGATCTTCACAATCTAATTACTTGTGGTTCTCCTTGCATGTATGTTATAGTCGATCACATGCCATCTTCACAATTACATTGGAACAGATGCGTAAACATCATTCAGTTTCTCTTGGAAATGACACTTTGGATGAGGATATGGGTGAGGAGTACCTTAGTGCAAAGCTCCACTTAGTAGATTTAGCTGGATCTGAACGAGCTAAAAGAACAGGTTCTGATGGTCTTCGTTTGAAAGAAGGTCGGTGGCAATGTGTCACTCAAATTAATTATAACATACTATTTTTGTTTATTCATTATTATTTTTTTATTATTAGCATGAGCATTATCATAATTTAAAATGATGCGATCTTTGTAATGATGATTTTAAGGATTTATTTTCATGGTCAGGTATACACATTAACAAGGGGCTTCTTGCACTTGGTAATGTCATTAGTGCACTCGGAGATGATAAAAAGCGAAAAGAGGGTGTGCATGTCCCGTACCGGGATAGTAAACTCACTCGACTCTTGCAGGTTAGACTAATATTATGGGAAATGGTTCTGTATTTCTGTGTTGTGCCAGGAGACCCTTAAAAATGGGCCTATTTGTGCATCTCATGTATTATCTTTACCCAAAAGTTAAGCCATTTGGTTTTGGCTCCTTCATGTATAGATGTCCACACTTGTCTTCTGCTTCTATAATCCAACTTTTTCCACTCAAGTATCTCAATAATAAGTTTAAAGTATGGTGCTGATTTTGATTAGTTTCCATTAAGGGAATATGTAGATGGCTCATGATTTTGTAAGTTCACTAGCGGACTTGGTATCACATAGAGATGATACTATTTCCATTTTCTACAAGTTTTTTGACTTGAGGTTATTGATACATTTAGAACTATGTTCTTTTACATGAGATGATATAGGATTTGTTAAGACAGATAACTTCCACTTGTTGAACCAATTTCTTAAATCTGATGGCTTGGTAACTTCTTGCATTGTCTCTTTAAAGGTATTTTCTTCAATATTTTCCCCATCTTGTAATATAAGGCTTTGCAGATTTCTTTCTCTTAATTTGAACAACTTTGCTATTAGTGTCAACCCTGGCAGAGTGTTACCACTGTCAAGGTCATTATACAAAATGTTATTTGAATCATAATTCATTAACAATTAATTGTTGGAAATTGATTTCTGAAGATAAGATGACTATTGTCGTTTAGTGTTCTAGCAAGGGAATGTAAGGAGAGAAGGAAAAAATGTGAAACTTTGGGGTTTCCCTTATAAGATATCTTCTTAAAATTTTTGTGGTTTATGTTCTTTAAAAGTTTATTCATCTATTGTTACTGGTCCATTTTGCAGGATTCACTTGGTGGAAACAGCAAAACCGTTATGATAGGTAATCTCACAGATATTCTTACAACTGATTGTAGGCTATAATATATTCATATTTTCCTTTGCACAATCCCTAGAACTTTCCTCTCTAGGTTCACTTTGTTTCACTTGAATCTGTGTAGTGGCTGTGAACTGCATGTGGTAGACTTCATAAATCATTATGTTTATTTTGCAGCCAAGTGGATAGCCTTCTGGTTTCCTCGTAATCATTAAGGATGGTGATAGTATATGTGTGTGTGTCCTCGTAATCATCAAGGATGGTGATAGTATATATATGTGTGTGCGCGCGCGCATGTGGATTTAAATTGCTTCTCTTATCAACACTGAAGTTTTTTTTTCATGCTTGTGTATTGCAAATGGTTCCCTCTTTCAGCTTGTGTTAGTCCTGCTGATGTCAATGGCGAGGAAAGTCTTAATACTCTTAAGTATGCAAATCGTGCACGCAATATTCAGAATAAGCCTGTTGTAAGTTTCCTAGTTCTCTATGTTAATTCCGTATTCTCTTGCACTTCAATTTAGGCAGCAGGAATTTTTGTCTGGTAAAGTTACATGTGTTCTGATATAAAGAAAAATTCTCTTTGTACAGGTTAATAGAGATTTAGTATCAAATGAGATGCAGAAAATGCGCCAGCAGCTGAAGTACTTGCAAGCTGAACTTTGTGCTCGTTCAACGGGAGCTCCACTGGATCAAGTGAAGGTATTTTCCATTAACAAAACTGTCTCTGAAATCGCTTACTTCCTTTATCATAATTTATACATGAGATGAATGGGTTTTTGCTTGGTGTATAATGTTTTTTCTTGTATAGGTTCTTAAGGAAAGGATTGCTTGGCTTGAGACAACCAATGAGAAGCTCTATCGAGAATTACATGAATATCGCAGCAGACGTGCTTCTGGAGAGAGATGTGATATGGAGGCTCAAGTATGTATAAAAAGGACAAAATCTAGTTTTTCATCTTTTTCTTGTTAAACCAAGATAATTATGTACTTGAATGGATAAGAATGTATCTGAACGTGTAATATTAGTGGTGTAATGTTGAAATGTTGTTTCCATATTGTTTGATTCCTCCAAATTGCTGGTGATCAGTACTTAGGCGAATCATCATTATTTCTCAGGATGAGCATCTCTGCCTTGTGAAAGCTGATAGATTTGAGGAGGGCTTTCAAAGAACAGAGCCATCTGATTACCCCATGGCTGAAAGTATATCAAGTAAACTACTATTTATCTTTGTACTTTGGCCCAATTTAACTATGTACTTGAGGTGGGTCTTGGGATGGGGTTTGTGGAGTGTCGTCTCTTTTTTTATTATATGATTTGTATTACTGTTCTGTTTCAATCCTTGACATTTTGGCAATGTCTCAAATTTTGAAGGTGAAAATTCCAGGGAAATTGAGGAAGTAGCAAAAGAATGGGAGCATGCACTCTTGCAAAATACTATGGATAAAGAGTTGAGTGAGTTAAATAAGCGCTTGGAGCAGAAAGAGGTTAATCATGCTAATAAACACTTATTTTTATAGATATAATATATACTCTATCTTTTTGCTATCTTATATTTCCCATGGTTGAAGTATAGGGACGGAACTCAACTTCAGCAATGCATCTAAATTAACCATTTTACTTTTGTGCAGTCTGAAATGAAACTCATCGGAGGATTTGATGCTGAAGCTCTGAAACAGCACTTTGGGCAGAAAGTTATGGAGCTTGAGGAAGAGAAAAGGATTGTGCAGGTTTTATTGAATAACCTTAAACTTAAACGTTTATGCCATAAGCTTAATGACTGATCTTTGGTATAACAATCACAGCAAGAGAGAGACCGTTTGCTGGCTGAAGTTGAGAACTTATCTGCTAATTCAGATGGACAAACACAGAGAACACAAGATATTCATGCACAAAAATTGAGAGCATTGGAAGCGCAGGTGGTGTTCTGCAGAAAATAAATTGTCATTTTCTGGTCACAAGTCACAACTACCATTCTTCCTTACTTAATAGGGGTTTTCTTTCCTTTTAATTTTGAACTCAGATTTCTGGACTTAAGAAGAAACAAGAAAGCCAGGTCCAACTTCTAAAGCAAAAGGAGAAGAGTGAAGAAGCAGCAAAACGGTTACAAGCTGAAATACAGTATATCAAGGCTCAAAAGGCTTGTCTTTTTTCTTTTTCTTAATGAAGTTCAAAAACTAAATAAATTTTACAGATCTCATGTATTTTCTGGATTTGCTATTTTTTCATCATCTTCAGGTTCAGTTGCAGCACAAAATGAAGCAAGAGGCAGAGCAATTTCGGCAATGGAAGGCCTCACGTGAGAAGGAGTTGCTCCAGGTATTCAATTTCTCTTGAACACTTATTCTTTAAAAGGATTCTGTATCGTAAAACTCATATTTTAGTCATCACATTTTGGTTTTAGGCCTCATGCAACCGCATCTGCATTAAATCCATGCATATGCAAGGATGATGGATGAAGGATCTTGAACTTTGTCCTCATTGAAAAAGCATTGAAGATGTTTATTAGATGTTGCTTGCAAATTTTTTTACCATGGGTGTACTTGAAATTTTGATAATTGATTTTGTCGCTTGCCGTTTAACTATACTTCTCATCTTGATTTTTCCCCCAAGCAGCTGAGAAAAGAGGGAAGAAGAAATGAGTATGAAAGACACAAACTTGAAGCTCTGAACCAGCGCCAGAAAATGGTAAGTTGGAGATAGGGAAATAGATCTGTTCGGTTGCCAACTTTGTTTTGGGAACGACATCTACATAGTTCTGAATCATAGATTCCAGCTGCTATTCTGTCCATCTTTGTAAAAACAAATTTCTTGGCGGTTTCAAGCCTTTGGGAGGCGTGCTTGTAAATATTTCTTTTGTACTTGGGTTCACCCCTCTCTTATGATATCTATTTTTCATTAAAGCAGCCGTCAAAATGTGAAAGATTCAGATGCAAAGGATTGTAATTTTATTTACTGAAATTTATTCTCAAATTCGAGCTTAGTGTTTCTTTTTCTGGATCCATGTGATTTGGACATTAAGAGCTACAAGGAGTCCAGCCACTAATTGTGATCTTTCTTTGCAGGTTCTTCAGAGAAAGACAGAAGAGGCAGCAATGGCTACCAAAAGGCTAAAAGAATTATTGGAAACTCGCAAGTCTGCTGCACGTGACTACTCAGGTAGATGCTTTTTTTGGGAAAAAGTTTATCAGTATAATTTAGTTCTAATAGTCTGCTCTCTCTTTCAGTTTACTCAAATGGGCATCCACAGCCTGAAAAGGTACAATCAGTTCCTAGCTTTTACCTATTTGTGCAATTGCTAAACTTAAGATCTATAAAAAACAGTTTGCAGGTTGATTTTGGTAGTCTTTAATCAATTTTTTAGGGTCAAGTTCTTACGAACAAAAAATTGGGTTGTTTCCACCACAACCACCTACAAGCAAACCACTCCCCTGTTTTATATGTTCTCTGCAATTAACATGTCAGAAAAAGGTTAACCAAATTTTGATCCGCAGATCAACGAAAAATCTTTGCAAAGATGGCTTGATCATGAGCTTGAAGTCACAGTGCATGTGCATGAAGTTCGTTCTGAATTTGAAAAACAGAACCAAGTGTATGTTTTATGTATTTTGTTTTTCATCAGATGGTGTGTTTGATTACTCTTAGATAGTATAATTGGTTGGAATTACTTTTCAGACGAGCTGCACTGGAAGAAGAGTTGGCCTTACTGAAGCAAGTGGATCAGTTTTCAGATGGGCAGAATACCCCAAGAGGAAAGAACAGATCTTCCAGGTACATGTCTATGCACAATATTGTTGGCAGAAAATAAACTTTTTTCTTGTTGTACAAGTGAGTGCAGTTTCTTCTTTTTTTTTTTTTTTCTTCCCCCATACTAAGGAGATTTTCTTTGTTTGGATCACCAATGTGGTAAGACTGTTATCCATGTCACCAAATTCAAAAATGGCAAGAATAGCATCTCTTGAGAACATGCTGGGTATGTCTTCAATAGCACTCAAGGCCATGGCTTCACAACTTTCAGAGGCAGAAGAAAGGGAGCGCACGTTAAATGGTCGTGGACGTTGGAACCAGTTACGCTCTATGGGAGATGCAAAGAACTTGCTTCACTATTTGTTTAGTGCTGCCGCTGAAGCAAGGTGCTTAAACAACCTAGTGGGAATCTGAATAGTATTTCCATTTACTTATTTTTTATTAATCAGTTCACCCCTATCCTGGTTATTAACCAACATGAAAGGTATTTGTGTAGTTTATTTTGTTAATTATGGTCAAATGAAAGACTATTTCCTGCCAAGTGTGCTAAAGAAATGGTAAAAACAATGAAAATCTTGTAAGATATATTATACTGTATATGGTCTTTTGGGGTTTGGCAACAACAATCACATTCAAACTAAGCTGTGATATGCTATTTGGTTCATTCCTCATGTAGATGACCTTTTTGCTATTTCTGAACTTCAATTTGTCTCTTATCTCTTGGTTTCTGTGATTATGACTGAAACTGTTATTCAAATTGGCTACTTGTTTGCTACAAAAGATGCAACTTATCATATTTCATATTACAAACGGTAGAGAACTATTGTTTAGTTCTCAAATTGTGGTACTGAACCTACTTGTTAACAGGTGCCAATTGTGGGAAAAGAATATGGAACTCAAGAACATGAAAGAGCAACTACAAGAGCTGGTGACTCTGCTACAACAAAGTGAGGTGCAAAGAAATGAACTTGTGAAGGAGCAAAAAATGAGGGAGCAGACCATTGCCATTGCATTGGGTGCATCAGCTACGGTGAGACACCAACTACTGCATTATACACTCTGATGTCATTCTAAGCTCGTTGAATAAGTAATATCGTAATCCTAGAGAGTTTGGACGTGTATAAATATTAAATGTGTATTTAAATGTTAAGTTTAAGATACAAAAAATTTAATGTGGGTTGAAATACTTAGTGAAGCAGATGACGTTGAAACAAATGTGTGGAACTTCATAACCTTTGTGTTTGTTTGTTCATTGTCGGGCCAAAATCAAAGAAAGTTTATTTAGGCTGTATAAACTTATGTAGCAATCTGAATTTGATACTTGAACAAATATTAAACTTTAATACAAACTGGATCTTTCAGTCTTCACAAATTTGTGAATGGAACCAACAGGTAAACTCACGAAGTTCTCTGAAACACCTCGTGGATGAAGTGACTGGTCCTTTGTCTCCCACATCACTTCCTGCACCAAAGCAACTCAAATTCACACCTGGAATTGTTAATGCGCCAGTCAGGGAGTCGGCAACATTTCTAGATGAAACTCGAAAGGTAACTCCTCTGCTTTGTGCTTTTTCTTGTTTTGTAATCATTGTCAATAGCAATGATTGTGTGTTCAGATGGTTCCAATTGGACCATTATCGACAAAGAAATTGGCAACTGTGGGACAAACTGGGAAACTCTGGAGGTGGAAGAGAAGTCATCACCAATGGCTGCTGCAGTTCAAATGGAAGTGGCAGAAGCCGTGGAAACTCTCAGAATGGATAAAGCACAGTGATGAAGCAATCATGAGGACAAGATCTCGTCCACAAGCTCTGGTTCATGTTATGTGATACTAACCTCATAGTCCTCTGGCACCTGGATTTCTTTTGGCTGTACAAACGTTTTGACCACCAAACATGATGCAGCATGTGGCTTTTGATGCGAGCAAGATAGCTGCAGCCTGCCAAACTTAGAGGCTTAGCTGTAACATATGTTGTGATGGGTAAGTTTTCATTTGAGCTGAATCCAGAACGTGTATGTCATCAACTTGCTTTGAGAAGCAATTCAGAAGTAGTAAATTTTATTTTCAATTGATTAACTGTTTGTCTGGAAGAGCTGATTATCTTTGTCGCCAATTTAATTTGAGATGGGAATTTCTAGGCACACTATCACCCTCAAATCACGAGCATGGGATGACATTGGGTTTTTTTCTCTCAAACTTATGTATACTGTTCTTTAGGCAACACCTCAACAGTAATTTTAGCCTGTGTGCTTTACTTCTGAATGAAACTAACAGTGTCACCCATATGTAAGCAGGTATTTCACTAATTTGAAAAGAGCATGTTGATCTTTGTCGGAGTCTTCTACTAATCTGCTGTGGGATGTGGGAGAAAATTTGTGCTGAGTCTCAGCTAGTGCTAACCATCACAGCAGAAAGCATATTCCAACATTGCCAGGCTCAAAATGATGTACGGGAAAATGCTGAAGGGTGAAGTGGCTGCACTTTGCATGAGTTGAAAGAAGAAATGGTTCGTGATAGTGCAATACAATATTAATTCTTTTGTAAAAATCTGTACATTGTGATTACTAACAAATAACAATAGAGTTATAGAGGAGATTTCTTCATCCTAGTCAGTTGTGTGTATAAATAATCCCCTTACATAGCCTCTGTATCATCATTTTATGTAGAGATTTTGTCCTTACATGATCCCGCCTACCTAAAACGTGGACATTATTGCAAATTAGCATGCCCTCGATTTTCAGGTCAAGAAATCCCTGACAAAGAAAGGTAAAACCATAATGTCAAAATGTTTATGGACAAGCCACCAGATAAAAAGCTACGGAACATTTGGGGTTTGGTTTGCTGCCTGCCTTACGCTTCAATTTTATCTTGGACAAGGACAAACCAAGTCTCTGGTGGAATTGGCAGACCACAGCAACCCCATCTTTGTTGGCACCCCATTTACAAACCTATTGACAACAGGCACTGATGGTGCCCTTTCAGACATAAACATCTGTTACTGGGCCCGTTTAACACCAAAGAATTGAGTCTATGAAATTGGAATTTGGGTGTCCGATTCTGATTTTGAACTACAAATAAAATTCTTGACCCAATCCCATGAAATTACATATTACGCAGTTACCCACGACGGCCATCTAAATTGCACCTTATCTGTTCTTCCCCTTTTTTTCTCTCTCGAGACAATTTCACCATCGACTTTGAGCCAATCGTATATTTATGGCTCGCTTACTCATTCCATCTCAACTCGCTCCAGTCACACTGTTAATTCAGCCTCACCATCACTCAATCTCTACTTCCCTAACAGTCCTCCATTTCACGTCCTTCAGACATTTCTCAGCCCCACCAAACCCCAAACTTATTGCTCTTGCTTCTGCTCCTGGTCTCACTGGTGGTCGCTGATATTTCAACACTTCGCCCGTTGTTGGACACACAATCACCGGAATAGGAACAGTGGGAAGTACTTCCCGAAGAGCTTTCAAGAAGCGTGGTGGTCCTGACTTGCGAGTTGACGACCGAGGGTGGGGTTTCGGGTTCGTTATGATGCATTGATGCTTGGTTGGAACATTTCATATTTCACAGATAATTATAATAAGATTTTGAATTTCATTTTGTTTTAGTAATGGTATGCAAAAGGATTACAAAAAAAATGCGAATTTCTCAGTTACATTTTTAATTCACGTGTTCGGTTGCCAAGAAAATTTCACTGATGATAATACTTCTTGGTATATTGTATGCCATGAATTTCTTCTTTAAAATCCTATAAACAATGAGATTTCCTCCTCTACTCCCTGCATTTTTTGACTTGGTGCGAATTATGAGTATAAAAATTATTATGCAACTGGTGAGAGTCTTAACACAGGATGTGAATATCCCTATTCTTGGATAAGGATATCCAATCCCTATTTCGGAATAACTCCATATATATCAAGATCTGCCAATCCCTATCCTTGGGATAACTCCTTCAACCTAAACCCTAAATCCTAAGTCTAAGCCTAAAATCCTCAACCCTAAACCCTACTCCAAATCCCAAAGCCTAAACCCTAACCCTAAAATCACAAACCCCATAAAAACCCTAACCCTAAAGCCTAAACCCTTACCCTAAACCTTGAAAACCCTAAGTTTAAGCCTAACCCAAAAGCCTAAAAACCCTAAACCTTAAAAACCCTAAGTCTAAACCTAATTCCAATAACTAAGTTTAAAATTACTATTTATCATAAATAAATATACTAATTATTGTAGATATATTATTCCCTAATTATCGAAAAATTACTAGTCATTTATAATTATCGTTAAATCCCTAATTAGAAATAATTGTATGAAAATGAGTTTATAATGCCTCAATCCCCCATGCAAGAAATCCATCTTTTTGTTTGTGAAATGCGAAGGGCAATGGAAACAGAGGCTAGGTTGGATGCTAGTAGATGATGAAGATGAATTGATTAGCTGGATTACACCAGTAGATGGGTGGACTATATTAAACACTGATAGGGCTTCAAGAGGAAACCCAGGATGGGCTAGTGTTGCAGGTGTAATTCGTGATAGCTCAGGAGCGTGGGTTTGTGATTTTGGCAAAAATCTAGGTTGGTGCTATTCTGTTATAGTTGAACTATAAGCTCTGATGTTAGGTCTCCTAACTGCTGGGAACAATAATTTTAGGAAGGTTGTTGTGGAGGTTGATTCGAAAGTGAATATACAGCTGCTTAATAAGGTGGAGTATAATTTGAATGCTCACAAACCTATCACTAGTGAAATCCTTAGGCTCTTGAATAAGGATTGGGAGATTTAGCTGAAGCATGTGTTACGTGAAGGGAATAGGGTAGCAGACCAGCTGGCTAACCTGACTCTTGATGGAGATGATTTTGATATTGAGTGGAGGCAGATGCTTGCTTCCATTCGTCTTGCTATTGAAGCTGACCAAGCTTGTGTTGCATGGCAACGTAGGATTATTATCCCCTCTTATTAGTATTGTTTTGTCTTTTTTCTTCCTTTGTAACCAAATAAATAAATAAATATACTAATTTGAATAATTATCATAAAACCTATCATGTGAACAAAATCTCTAATTATCGTAAGTCTCTAAATTATCGTAAACAAAATAAAATAATTATAAAATTACTTATTAATTTAAACCTAACAAAATTACTAATATTCATAAATATACTAATTATCACAAAAATTATAATTTCAACAAATTCCTAATTATAATATATCATAAAAATTATAATTTTCAACAACGAAAAATATAGATTAAAAAAAAGAATGACAAATTTGATTTGCTACAAAATTAATGATTGTTTATGATTTACAAGGTAAGTAGCAAGAAGTATCAACACCGTCAAAAGAATGTAAGCAACAACCCTTTAAAAAAAATACCACAAATAGTTCAATGATTAAAGAAATAAATTATCCTAAAAAATTATAAACACAAATAATTCGTAATTATCATACAACTTATAAATTATAAAAATTTTAATTGTTGAATAAAAATTTAATTATACTAAAATGTATTATTTCAACAAGATTACTAATTATAATATACAATGTAAATTAGAATTTCACCAATTACTCTACACATAATAATAACAACATATATGATTAAGCATTAAACATAAAATTACTAATAATTCATAGTATATAATTTCAACAAAGTCACTAATTAGTATAAAATTATTAACAATAAAAAAATTACAACAAAACATCTAATGACAACTAAATAATTAATTTCAACTTAACAACTAACAATAATTTTATAATTTCAAACTAACGTATAAATGCTTACCAAAATTCACAATGAAAGTGAATGAGAAAGTGTGACTGTATGGGGAGAATAAAATTAGAAAGTATATGGGAATATAATTTGGGTGTAAATTAATAGGGTGACGAGGAAGAGAGGAGTGTTTTGTTTTGGATGAAGGAAGTATAGAAAGCAAAGGGAGAAAAGGAGTGTACATATGCATGTAGCAGAAATTTTTTGAAAGGGTGAAGAGGAGTCACGGGTGGTGGGGAAAATTTTACCGGAGCGTGGGGGGCAAGGCGCAGGGCGTAATCTGCCCAGCTTGAAACCGCATCTTGAAGATGCGGTTTTGACTGACAGAACACCTGCCTGGATGGCAGCAACGTGGATGCCACATGGCATGGGGGGAAACCGGATGTTCAAAATTACGCTTCAGAAACTTCCAGAGAATGGCAAAATTTTTATTTTATCGCTTTTTTAGGAATTTGCCCTTTGGGCGAAAAAACCAAAAGAATGTGGCTGAGTTAACAGTGGGCAGCGGGATGTGATCGGCAGATTGGGCCACAGCCGATAAGGGATTTCTTCAAAGCTAGCCTTCGGAAAGAAAAAAAAAGAAGAGGAGGTTTTTAGCAAAAAGAACACTGGTCTTGATTGCTGTCTCTGCTACTGTCAATTTGTTTTATTAATTGACAAAAAAGGCTGCGAATTTAGTAATTTGGGATGTTGTGCCAATTGCCAATTGGGCCCCTTTTTTCCATTTGCCAAATTTAGTAATTTGGGCTGTAGGAAGAGATCATGTATGGGCGAGCCCAATATTGTTTCCTGGTATGGGCCCAATTATCTTCATTTCATGAAGAGGTTTTGCAGATATGAGCTCTACAAAGTACCAAGAGTATTTGCTCAGTGATCCTCCTCAGGATCTCAATGCCTGGTATTTCTTCTTTAATAAGTAGTAGTTACATGTGTTTTGAATGAATTTGTTGCAGGTACACTGTCTCCCTCAAAGGTAAGTACTTCTTAAAGAAATTGCAAGTGTTCAAAATAGGTTACGTAGGAATTAAAACTAAAACTCAAGAAGGAAAAGGGACTTCTAGCTTGTAATTTGTTATTGGGTCACTTGCTACAGCTACAGCTATTCCCTCCATTTTCACTCCACCAGCTCCAGTCCAACTACCCACACAAGTTTGAAGTCTCCTCCTCCTCCCATCACCCCCACCTCTCATTTTCTGCACCTGCTTAAACCATTCTTAAAAAATAAAACTTTCTATATTAAGAAATTAAGTAATTAAGAATTTTCAAACATAACAAATACATGTAGACAAAGCGAACCAAACTAAGAACATTAATTTAAGGCTCTAGTGTTTGATGTGGTTTGCAATTCTAGTCTAGTCTAGTCTAGTCTAGAACCTTAAAAGAGGGGGTGATTGTAAGGTCACTCTCATTCCATTTCTTATTTCCACTATTCTCTGTTCTGCTACTCCAACCCAAACACTTATTTAAAATCAACATTTCTTCCCCCAATTCTATCAGGCTTCAAAATCTCTTCAATAAAGAAGAGATTCTAAACCCAATTTTCCCACTCAAAAAAATAAAATAAAATGAAGAACAACAACAACAACAATAACACAAAACTCATCCTCCTCCACCCTTATATTCAAAAACAGGGGAGCTCCAACCGCTTATGGCTTCTAGCTTTCATTTCCTTATTCACTATTGCTTTCCTCGTGACCCTCATTTACAGTAGAGAATCCACAACCACTACCACTGCAACTGCTGCCGTAGCAGCCGCCGTCTCTTCCGTCTCTGGGTTCAGCAACACTCAATTGCCAGCCACCGTGATCAACACTCTGCTCCACTATTCCTCCAGATCCAACGATTCCTTTCGCATGTCCTACTCAGAGCTAAAACCCATCTCTGATGTGCTTCGAAAATGCTCCTCCCCTTGCAATTTCCTTGTCTTTGGTCTAACGCCCGAGACCCTTTTGTGGAAAGCCCTCAACCATAACGGCAGAACGGTTTTCATCGATGAGAATCGCTACTATGCTTCGTACTATGAAGAATTACACCCTGAAATTGATGTCTACGACGTGCAATACACAACTAAGAGAAGTGAATTGAAGGAGCTAGTAGCTTCTGTAAAAGAACAAGTAAGGAATGAATGCAAGCCAGTACAAAATCTTTTGTTTTCAGAATGCAAGCTTGGACTCAATGACCTTCCTAACCATGTGTATGAGGTTGATTGGGATGTCATATTGGTGGATGGACCACGAGGGGATTGGCCAGACGCACCAGGCCGGATGTCGGCGATCTTCACGGCAGGAGTGCTGGCAAGGAGCAAGAAGGGTGGGAATGGCAAGACCCATGTGTTTGTGCATGATTTTGTTAGGAGAGGCTGAGAAAGTTTGTGGGAATGAGTTCTTGTGCAAAGAGAATTTAGTGGAGGCAAGTGTTACTTTGGGGCATTATGTGTTGGAAAGAATGGATGAGAATAGCTTCAAGTACTGTAAGAATCACACATTGTCAACAGCTTCATCTTCATCTTCTTAGTTACTGTAAATCAAGCAAGAGATCATCATATAATGATCATCTCATCAATCATCATTAGTCTTCCCATGGGTCAATGTCTTAAAGAGGTACATGTGGGTATTTATGATCATTCTGATTGTTTTAGAGTTTAGACCCTTTTTCTTTGATGTCTTGGATGGGGTTGTAAAAATAATTCTTTTGCCTTGTTTTGGCATTGCAAAACTGTAATTCAATGAATACAAAATTGCAAGTTTCAATTTTCTGTTCAGCTTTTCTTGTTGTAACAGAGAGTATGACATTAAGAAAAGCAGAGGAAAAATCTGGGTTTTGAACCAGTTGTAATTGTAATAGACAAAGCTGGCAAGCACTAGCAATTGATATTTCCCCGGCAAAGTTCATACTCATCGTCCAGCTTTCTTGCTGCTGCCGTCAATAAGAAGAATTAGTTTTTAGGGCTTCTTGTTGAAATGTAATAGGCATTAAGCAGTGCATCAGTAACGGCCAGTTAGCCAATTAAGAGTGGATATTGCAATGCAATAATAAAAAAATAAAAAATAAAAACATGGATTGGTTCAGAAGTCAACTTCATCCTTGATATTCTATTGCGCAAGACCCTCAGAGTAAGGCAGAAACAAATTAATAATGCTACAATGCAAAAGTTGATGAGATCTCTGTTGATGACAATTGACATGATACTATATGCTTATTTGTTGTATAGTTCGCTTATTTGTTATATAGTTTTTGTAATCTATTTCTGTTTTCAAGTTAACACGCATAGAGTTCTTGATCAGATTGGATTTGGATTCTCTTCCTCTCAAAGTGTTTTAATGTTTTTAGATGTGAAAAAAATTAGCCCTTGGTTCTCTGTTCCACATATCCTCCTCCTGTCCTTAAGGAACATGAGAGGATCCTGATCCTTGATTACATTACAGCTCATAGATCCAAATGTATGTATATGAAATAGAGTTCAAGGCTTTTTAACTCAGCCATGTTGAGTACCTGTCATCATAGCCAGTCTTTTAAGTTCAAAAATAATTAGAGTCATAAAATTTTCCCAAAAGCATTCATAAAATATAAGAGAAACGGATGGAAGAGGTTGGTGCGAAACATTCACCAAGATTTTCACTTCGCACCTCAGTGTTGCTTGTGTTACCTGAATCTTTTTCAAACACAATTGTCATTTGAGTAAGACTCGTAACAGCAAATGTATGTAGTTGCCAGTGACAATTATTCCATGCGAAAGTATACATATACATTTACCTATGTAAGTGAGCCCCTATTACAATAATAGAGCAGTACACGTAGTCCTCAACTACCTGCCACAGAAAGATTTAGCAATTGCAGAGTTAAGCAACCATTGTGTATCAGTGTACGTATACATTTCCCTATATAAAACGGCCCACTTCACCACTTCACTGAGCCCGTGTTACAATAATAGAATCACATAGTCCTCAGTTACCAGGTGCCACATAGAGTAGTAGCAGAGCTAAGCAACCACCGTCACTGATGGCAACCGACTTTAGCTCCATCCCCATTATCAGTATTCGGTGTTTCTCATATTCTTAAAATCTAATTCACAGTCTTTCATAATACCCCAACTTGTTTTTTTTACACCTTGCATAATCGCCACCTTCATTTGACAATTTGGAGACTTTTACGTTATTTGCTTCTTGAACTATGATTTAGTTTTCGTGAATATGACGGGAAAATCACTTTGCTTCTTTAATGATTTTCTTTCATTCATCATTGCAGATATTAGTCCTCTTATAGCCAAGTCTGATGACCCAAAAATGGCTGAAGACCCTGGTGTGTTGGAGGTTGTTAGGCAATTAGATAAGGCTTGTAGAGAAGAGGGTTCTTCTATGTGGTACTTTTAGATCTTTAGTATCTACAATTTGCCTCATAACTCTAGCAACAACAAAGATTTTGTTTTTCTTTTCTTTTTGTGACGTTTGGATAATCCCTGAAAGTTGGGATTCTCCTTACTTCACTTTCGTTCAACTCGAAGTCAGCATAAAGAACATACCCATTTATCAATTGAGTAGCCCTAGGAGATAAAAGAAAAAAAAGAAGCAGAAAATGATTTTCATTCGCCTAGTTGCATATATCAATGTGTGTTTTTTAAGATAAACTGATGGATGCATTTATCACTCCTTAATGTGGTATAATTGTATATCATTGAACTGAGCCTTTTTTGCATCATTGCCTTCCCCCAGGTTCCATTCAAGCAATCACATTTACACCGCCTTTTAGAACTATGCATTGCGGTTGAACAGAAAGGTCATGGTATTCCTGAAGACCTCCACAGAGAGGTTAGGAGCATAACTCGCAGAATTTTTGAACTTGCATGTGAAGAAAAGATGAAGATCAAATTGACTGCAGCAACTGGATACAGGTTTGCTTGGTTACATGACTCCCTGCATGCATCCTTTGTAAATGTGCATCAATTTAGTATTTAATACTACATGGCCATTTACCAAATTTATATGTTGATAATAACATAAAACTTATGCATGCAGAGGATATCAAAGAATTGGACAAAACATTACTGAAGGTCTACCTGATATGCAAGAAGCTATTGATGTAGGTGTACATATTACTTTTAGATAATTTAGGTACTTTTGTAAGCTCAATGTTTTATCCTTCTGATATATGCATGACTTTGTTATGCTATCGATATTAAGTCAATTAGAACATAAACTAGTAGAGGATATGATTGTACTTATCATAAGCATCTGCATAACAGCCAGGAAAAGTTTTATGCCTATGGTCCCATATTTATTTCTTGTTCTCTTTCCTTCTTTTCCTTTTTAACTAATTGAAGGTAGCATAGCAGTTCTGATAATTGATTCTGCTGCTGCTTAGTATTGTTGCAATTATCTGTTCTGTTCTGTCTTCTTGTTTTTCTGCATCAGTTCTGTAGAGAAGTGACCAAAGGCATGTAGGGAGATCTTGGAAAAACCATGGAAGGTGGTAACCAATGGTATGTGGAATATGGGTTACTCACATTAAGCATGAACCAATTTATTTCTTTAGATAATATCATCATGAGGATGGAAAATGGAAACAGATAAAAAAAAAGAAAAAGAAAAAAGAATAGTACATTTAATCCTGTGGTCACCAAAAAATTCAGACTGATGGTCTAATCAATAATCATTATTCAAACAATTTATGTTTATGTTCAATGGTGTAGGCCACTTAATCCGCCCAACTTAAAACCTCTAATGGAGGAGTATATCAGTCTCTGCACAGGCATGTTTTGTGAATTACTTATGCCCCTTCCAATCTAAAGTGCGGATTCATAAGGTTACAACTTACTTTTTGTGTGCCAGCAGACCTAGCAAGAAATGTCATGCGAGGTACTGCTTTAGCATTAGGCGGAGCCAGATGAATTTGAAAGGTGGAATAGCTGGGGATCCATTTTGGTTGATGAGACTCATTGGGTACCCAGGTGTAGCTACTGCAAATGGAACAGACATCACAGTAAATGACACTGGATGGTAGATATTGAAGTACTTATTTGTTTCACTTCCCCTGTTATTGCCCTGTCTTAAATTACTGATGTACTTTACTTTTCCTTGTTATCGTCCAATTTCTTTGGATGTAAACAATTCTAGCGGACCTCACACTGATTATGGTAAATTTTCTTTAATAATATGAAGAGAGACCTAAAATTCTTGTTAGTCAGTTTCAATCATCTTAAGAAGATGCAACTTGCATTACAGGTTTATTGACATTACTCAATTAGGATGATGATATAAATGTACTTCAGGTACTGTCTTATAGCTTTTCCCGCACGAGTCTCTTTCGATTGCATGCTCTAATTCCTGATTGTATTTCTATTCGGTTTTATACATGGATAATTTTGCTTCCACCATCTTTGAATTTTGAATTTTTTTTAAGGTGAGAAATCTGTCTGGTGAATGGATATCAGCACCTCCTGTTTCTGGGTCATTTGTCTGCAACATTGGTGACATGCTAAAGGTATCTAACATGGTAAATCTCGTCTATAGCTATCCTTATGATAATTAACCGGTCATCTGACTAATTGTAAATAAGTGCAGATTTACTCCAATGGTTTAATCAACTTTGCATCGAGTGATTAATAACTCTTCGAAATATCGGGTCAGCGTGGTGTATTTTTATGAGGTTAGACTTTCTTTGTTTGTCTCTCTCTCCCTTTTCCTTCATTTCTTTGGTGATCGTTTCAAATGTTTTTCATGCATGAGCAGCCAAACTTCAATACAGCAGTAGAGCCACTGGAGATTTGTAGAAAGTGGTCTGGTGGAAGCAAGAAATTTGAAAGAGCTGTTTATGGAGAACATCTTGTTAGCTAGGTCCTAACAAATTTTGTTTAACTGCATCTTTTGTCCGTGGATTCTTGATAAGCTTGGGTTAACGAAGCTCGTTTTAGTTTCACAATCTATTGCTTTCACTTTCAAAATATACAAAATGAATATTCAATTGCTAAGCAGGTATGTGTAAACAACTTTCTATCATATTGCATGCTTCTAAATGACTGAAATAGTGAGTTAAGATCTCAATATAATGCCATCGCCCATACAACTCAACTTAATGAAAACAATTGTGATGTCTCCTATAATGGAAGTCAGAATACATGTGGATATCTAATTCTAACACTGGAAATATGTCTGTCTTAAAAAAAGAGCCATATGTCTCCTACTTTCTCAGGTAATTAATTACAATCTAGAAGCTGAGCTGATTCTAACAAATATGAAACGCTGAAAAAAATCAATTTACCAAGAACTGAAATGTTGACACGGCCCAATCAACTAGTTTCATGCAACTAAGTAGATGAACCATTTACTGAAACTTTACCGCAAGTATCTTTGAGATAAAGCGGAAGCCTTACACCCAGGTCTCTAAGCTGATCAACCATATCATAAAGATACTCAAAAGTTAGATTGGATTGTGAATTGAGACCATCTCTTATGTGAGGATGAAGCCTAAACCCTTCTCCTAACATTTCATAAACATGAGCAAGGATCATTCTCCATGGCACAGGATACCTCTCGCAAAGCTTCAAATATTCCACTAGTAGATCTACCTGATCTAGTTTCCCTTGCGTATGGCATTCTTCATCATCTGTAATCCATTGACCCATTCGAAACCCTGCAAACAGGGCTGGATTTTCAAGGAGAGACTTAGCTGAAAGCACACCATCAGCACCTGTCTCCTCCAAACAGCTGTAGACATCATCCATGTGTCTTATGTTCCCGTTAGCAAGGACAGGAATTCTGAGAGCATTTTTGACAGCCCTGATCGCTTTCCAGTCAGCCTGAAACAGTTTCCAGTCCTTCTCATCCCTGGTTCTACCATGGACGGCTAAAAGTGAACAACCAGCATCCTCAAGCATCCGAACATAGTTTATGGTATCCTGCAAATCTGGGAAGACTCGAATTTTGCATGACACGGGAACATTAAGGTTGAGAGCCAATTTTTCCACCAGAGATTCTATGAGAGAAAGATCATCCATGAGAAATGCACCATAGTTACCTCGTTTAGCAATACGCTGAGGACACCTGCAAAAACACATAGTCTGAATTATGTTTTGAGTCGAAGTTTCAAGACACACCGAGAGAGGCTAAATTAACTAGAAGATCTCTAATGTGAAGGTACCCAGGTAAATTTATCTCTTTTTCCTCCTGTCTCACTGTCTTTTCAGATAGTAATACTAACGTTTTTCAGCATAACCTGGACAATTACATGCCACCTTTTACAGTATATATTGCTTAATTGAACTCATTTAGATATTTTATGCGTCACATAGTTTGTTTAAGCAATGCAACCTTACTTTCTGACAAATATACATTTCGATGTTGGACACACGAGACTTCTACTAAACATATTTGGGGTGGGGGATAAAAAGAATAATCTGATTCTGGTTCATAAAAAGGCTAATAACAACATGTCTATGTCAATTAACAGGCATGTTTTGAATTAAAGTACATTACCCCAAATTGATATCAACATAATCGCAGTAAGGCTCCACAATCCGTGCAGCTTCCAGCAATATATCTGGGTCATTTGCACAAAATTGGACAAACAATGGCCTATCCTCCTGCAAATACTCCCAAGTTAAATTGTTCCTTTACAAGACACATAAATTAAGCTAGTAAGATTCAGATAAATAAGAAAGTGGTTTCCGGGTTACCTTGCAAGTAGTGAAGTCTTGGTTCCTATGCTTTCCCTTCTCAATAAAAAGTTTGGCATGAAGCATAGGAGTATAAGCAGCCTCTGCGCCGTATTTCCGGCAAAGCATTCGAAAGGGTAGCTCCGAATTGTCAACCATTGGGGCAACAATTAACTTGGGTCGACCCAGTTTAGCCCAATGATCCCAAGCCCGCTCGAACCTCACCTCCCCCGTCAAGCACCGATCCGGTGAATCCGGAACAGACGCAGAAATTAAACATTTTTGTAGTTTATGTGGTTCTTCTTGCCTCTGATCGGAGCAAAGGAGTTCGTCCAGAGCATGAGTGTGGATCTGCTTTTGGGTTTGGGAGATGGAAAATGCCATGGGGGAATGAGGATGAGGTGTTCGAGAAAATGATTCTCTGAGATTATAACTATGGGGAAGGGAGAGGAGGGAAAAGGCGAAGTGTTTGATGTCCATGAGCGGACGAGGAGTTGTCAGTTGTGCACTACTGATAGAGTGATAGCGAATAGTGATATGCAATGCAACCAATTAGCATGACAAGGGATTAAGGTACAAAACATCCACACCCACAAGTATCGAATTTAAGTGGGTAATAACTTTTGTAGATGTAATATCAACAGTACGTAATATATGGTAAAATATATAAGAATACTTAAATATACCTTCTAGAATAAGAATAATACAAAATTTCCCAAAAAATATAGTGGATAAAGAAGTTAACATTGGTAATGATAATAATTTTTTTTTTTTTAAGAGAAACTCATTCCACAAGACAAGACACCTGGTAAAAGTTTAGTCGGAAGAAGAAAAGATAAAAGTGGCTGGTCTATTCAATGGTTTGTTGGTCATTAGGGCCACGTTAAGATTCAGAGAAAGACGTGGCCAAATTCTTTGAAAGAGAAAAATAATACTAACACCAACGATCTCGGTGAAAAAAATCTAGTTTGATACTACGGTGATTGGTAGATTCTTTTTTTTTTCCTATTAATGAATACTAGCTTAAGAGTTTTTGGAGTTCATTCAAATCATAGAATTTGTTGTTTGAAAGTTAGAAGTTAGAAAGACTGGCATCATATATTTGATATTCATCATTATTCTCATAATTTTTTTGAATATAATTAAGTGAGTGATCGCGTAAATTATATCAGATATGATTAAAACATATAACAACAAATTATAGCCTATTAAAATTTGATAGGTCGGCGAGTTTCATGAATTAAACTTTTTATTTATTAAAATTATAAACTAAAAACATAAAATTTAAAATTTAAAATTATAAACTAAATTTAAAAGATTAAAAAATAATATGAATATATATTGAGTTGAATTATACACTTATTTTCAAACCTATTAAATTTATGTAAAAAATTATTTTTAAATAATTCGGATGAGTTAAGTATTTTCTTGTTGAATTTTTTGAACTAGATAAATGATGTGAAAAATAAAATAAAACAACACCTAACTTAAATTGTGAATTAAATTAAATTGTCAAGTTTCAACAAAATTTGATCGGGTCAAATGTCAATCCTTAATACTTTATTAGTCAAAGTTTCTGCACACCACTAGTTATACCAGCAGACAAGTATGATCGTGTTCAATTTTTGAACCAGAACAGAAACAAATGGGGGTAAATTTGTAAGGCTTGATCCAAGTTGACTGATGTCTACTATTATTAGAATTCAAGCAATATATTTCAACTTTAGAAACAAAACTAAACCGCAAAAATCTTAAAGGCTGATGAAGCTTGTTCGGTTTCTTGGAAAAGTTTTTGGCTGAATTTGCTATCTACGTAAACCGTGTGGTTCTTACTGTTGAAAGCATTGAAAAATATTTCTACATTGATTGACAATAATGAAATTTATAATTATAAAAATAATGAAGGGACCCAATCTGCATGACAAGGTTGACGTTAAGGCAAAGGCAAAAGCAACCAAAGCAACAAAACTGTGAACAAATTGCGGGACCGCATCCAAGCTTATCAATTCCACACCCACCTATTTTGACTTTGCATATCGATTTTCACATTAGAGTATTTCTTGAACATCCAACCTCTTATTCAATCTCCTACAAATTCAGACAAATCCAACTCTTTTCCAAGAATCCAAACAACCCAACAAAATTTGCAAATACAAACTCTCTTCATTCACTAAAATACACGACCCAACAGGCAACTTCCCCCTCTCTTTATTTTAGTCAACCGTCCTAAACACGACATGTCCATGTCAAATTCTTTGACTAAGTCCCTCTTATTCCTTTTTGCTCCTAATCTTTTGCGACTAAAATAATGGAATTTTTATGAAAAATATTCATTGAAAAACAGAATCATTAAAAAATATATATACAAGTGGGAGAATGGCATCCAAGACAAACACCAAATGTAAAGCAATCATAGAAAAAATCAAAAGGAATCAAACCCTCCTCCCCCCACTTTCTTTCTTTTAGATTTCAATCCTTTACCAAATCCACCATCTTCTCCTTTTCATTTTTTAAATTAATAACATAATGGATTCACAGTGTTTTCCATTCTTCGTTCAAGAAACGGAGAGATAAAGGAATCCAATATTGGACAGGGGAGAATGAACTAAACCCATTAATCTCCTTCGAGATTAATGAAACCTCTACCTGACTAAAACCAGAAGTTCTACAACTATAAATTACTCTTTTTGAACACTGAAATTAGAGCAATAAAGCTGGCAATCAGTTCTCTTTTCATGAAAGCTAAGAAGATTCTAAGATGAGATTAGCAGCCTCTGCCACATTGAGAGAGTGGTTATGCTCGGCTTCATAGGTTACCACCAACATTGCTGGGTCATCTAGAGCTCGCTCTACATGTTTCCTTGCTGGGCACCCTCTAACACTGCTGCACTTGTAGTATCCCCTGAGAATTGTTCAGAGAAAACAACTCAGTAACAGATAATTATTCAGGCAAGTGGAACTGTGGAAGAAGATAGACCCATGATGGGGTTTACTAAAATTAGCCTAACCAAGAAAAAGGAAAAGTTTTCTAAAACCAAAAGGGGGTTCAGTCGTAGTTGTGGCTGAAATTTATAGGCCAATAGTCAACGAGTAAATTAGCAAACTGACAGCTCGTTTACACTTAATCTAAGGAAGGTATATACCTTGGATGAGGGGATCCTTTAATGGGTTTCTGCCCGTACTTCCTCCATGAATAATCATCAGGTGGAATATCAGCCATCTTCAAGCTTATCGCCGGGACCCTCACCACCCTCTTCAACCTTGTTTTTCTGGTTACCAGTATAAACATGGAAAACAGAGTATGTTTTTAGAATATAATAGATAGAAGTACCACAAGATATAATCTTTGTCAAAGAATTGAATAGAAAGTAATAATTTTGAAGCAAGACCCGACCCATCACCAACCTCTTCTTTGAACAATGGCAGCGACTAGAGGAACTTCCACACTTGCCGGAACCCAATGTTTCAGAGCTACACTTTCTCTTCAATGAAGACGAAGAGAGAGGAGGCTTTCCCGCCGATGAAACCTGAGAAAGATTTGTGATCTGAAAAGCGGGTGCCGGTGTCGAATTTGATGGGTTCTTGGTATCAGTATCGCCGGTCAGAGACGAAATGAACGAATTTCCAGCAGAGGAATACGAGAAATTGATGGTTTTCGACGAGTCTTTCCTCTCAATCACACGATTTTTTGGGATCAAACTGGGATGGTCGGTTTGAGTTTGGTTGTGGTTAGGTGGGATCTGCTGTATCGGCGTGGCATAATAAACTCTGGGTTCAGAGGTTTGAAATTCTGGGTTTTGGTTTACAGAGGAAGCTAAAGGGGCTCTTCTAAAACGAGCATGCCCTGTTCTAGTTCTACCCAGAAGAGAAATTACCTTCTTGAACTTTGAAACGGCGACGTCGGCTACAGCTTTACAGTCCATATCAATTTCCATGGAGGACATAGAACTTGAAGAGGATTGGAATTGTTGTTGACTCTGAGAAAGCAACCTTATAAGCTTCTCAATGCTTTCTAATCCAGATGCAGCTTCTTGAACAGCATTCTCTTCTACTTTGGCTATGAAATTATCGTTTCTGTAATTCATTATGAGCTCAACGGCCATATCTGAAAGACCAAAGAGAAACGGGTAAAAGGGAACGAAACGAAAGGAGCAGAGGGTGTTATTATAAAGAGATCCTCTGGTCAAAAGGAAGCCATCTGCTGTTGTAGAAAAAAAAAAACCCTATTGGCTACCTTGATAGAGATATAGGCACTGCGTGACTGATCTGTCACGCTAGCCTCTGGGACTTTTGGATAAAAGGGTCCAAGTCCCAAAAAATTTGGCCAAAATGGTAAATTTTTTACCATAATAGCCAAAAGAAGGTAGATGTTAAAACCGTGTTTTGAAAACACGGTTTCAGGGTCCGACCTGGCGTGCCAGGTCGGACCATCGCACAGGTCACGCACTCGCGCGTGACGCGCGAGTGCAAGATGAAACCGGCTTTTGAAAAGCCGGTTTCATCCCAAAATTTGTCCCCCACTACGGCCACGCGGGGGACAAATTTTGCAGGCTACCCTGCAGCACTGCAGGGTAGCCTGCATACCTATTTCCCAGCCTCCCTTCCCCCCCTCCCGCACACCCCTATCGTGTAATTTCTCTCCCTCTCCTATTAATATATTAATTATATTAATATATTAATTAAATTACAATATACCAATATCATAAATAATTTATTTTACTTCACACCATAATTAATTTGTTTTACTTCACATAACAATTCAATTAAAACATATAAATCTTAAAAAAATTTCATTACCTTACTAAAAATTGATGAATTTTCATAAAAATTTATGAGTTCTTAAAATTTTTCTTAAAATATATGATAATAATCATATTAATTAATAAATTAGCTTATTTTATTTTACATAATAATTATATTAAAACATACAAACCTTCAAATATTTTTTATCATGACCTTTGTAAAAGTTTAATGAGTTTTTAAATTTTTATTGTAAATATTCGGCAAATTTTTAATTTTAATGTTTTATTATATGATATTTTTGAAATTTAAAATATATATTAATTTTTTAATTTATATGAAAATATTTTATAAATTTAAGATATATGATAATTTTAAAATTTTAGAATTTAAGATTTTATCATACATTTTAATTTATCATAAATATTTTTAAAATTCATGATATCTTTTAAATATAAAGTATATGTTAATTTATATATTTATAGTTTAAAATGTTCCATGAAATTTTAAAGTGTATAATAATTATATGAAATTAAAAATATATGAAAAATTTTAAATTTATAGTGTATGACAGTTTTTAAATTTATAAATTTTGTATTTGTACAATTTAAGATTTTTGTTAATTTTTTAATTCTATAATGTATGATAAATTTTTTTACTAAAGTTTATGATATTTTAAAATGTTAAAATTCATGATATTGTAAATTATTAAGTTTTACTAAATTTTTTTAATTTAAAGTATATAAATTTTAAACTTATTTGAAATGATTTAGAAAGAATAAAAAACATTAAATTATTTTAAAAATTAATGGAACACACTTATATTAACTCATTCTAATTATTACATGCTTTATTATAAATTTTAATTTACAAGTATAACTAAATTAAAACATAAACCAGGAAGACTTTTCCTATTACAAGTAACAAACACAAAAATTAAAAATTAAAAAACTTATATAAGGATTTCGAGAAATACTGATCTACAAAAAATGACCTCCTGTACCACATGGGCGTGGTCTTCTCCTCCTTGCCGGGTTTCGCCTAGCTGGTACATCAGCCCTGTCACCAAGATCGTCTGAGGGAGGTATGTCATCAACACCGCTAAATCCTTCCTCAGCTTGCACACCTGAACCCATACCCGGGTCATATGATGCAGGTGTATTACCATACTGAAAGTATGGCACCTGCGGTATGGGAGAGTTAAAAACCTCGCTTGATTGCAGTGCAAAGTCCGGCATAAGCTGATGATACATAGATGAACTACTGGCCATATAAGGAGGTGGAGGAGGTGGAGACATATGTGCCGGAGATGGAATATACACATCTGATGGTCGGACATCAGCATCAACACGTCCATAAGAAACCGACGGTCCAGGGACATCAGTTCTACTGCGTCTGCGACGTTGTGATGACAATGATGATGATGACGTCGAATGAGTAGAATGGGAAGGAGCTGGATCAGCATGGATAAGACCAACTCGTGTAAGATATCTCTTACTGATACGTCTATACCACTCATTGTACTCTGTTGTATGAGCAGCATGACCATGTGCAACTCCCAGAACATCACCTATCTGGACCAGATTGTATCTCATGCCCCAAATGGCTATGTGGTTAGCATGTAGCCAACGGTAGTCAGTGACGCCCCGTCCCCGAAGATCAAATTTGTGCAAGGTTTGATCGGCCTCAATGTCAGTAGGGTTTTCTGGTATAGGTTGTTGATATCCAAACTGATGCATTACCCTATCCACTTTCTGATACTCAACAATATGAAAACATATTAAGGGTACTTTAGCACCCCAAATATGCTGGTCTCGATAACAATAGTCTGGTATCAGGTGTCTCACCCCATCATCAATGTAGGGTAATGATATGAACTGCAATCCAAAAACTGTGTCAATGTTTTAATAAATAAAATCTTGAAACATGTCATTGTTAAATAACTTGTTGATATAAGATACACTTGTAATTACCTGGTCTGATGACATCCTGTCCAGCATCTCTCTATACCAAGACACCACATTATGGCCGATTTGAGTTACTTTGAACTTTACTCTCCACCTGGAAGTAATTAAAAATGTTAATTACAAGTCATTTACGTACCACACATCCTAGTAGCCAAATGCATAAAACTAATAATTTTACAAACCTCGCGCCTAAAGGACAAAGATTATCCCACGGAATGTCTGTCTCCCTCCTCGGTGCGAGAAATGGTAGTCGCTCCCATGCCCATACCTGGAGTAATATCAAAGGTCCAGCAATTTCAGAAGCATCAAGGTGAGTGGCATGACACATCTCCCTGTACAACCATGCCAGGGAGGCACTCCCCCAGCTGTACTGTCCTGCGGCATATAGGTTTTCCAACAGAGATAAGAAACAAATGTGCACATGTGTACTCGTCTTACTGGTGAACAACAATCCACCCATCAGCTGTAATATATAAGCTCGTGCATATCTCTGCGCTGTAATGTCATCACCATCGGCTGGAAAATTCTGAAATGTCAATCCTAACCAGCTCATTTTCAATGTGTTACCCTTAACAGCTGTAGCAGGGGGCACAATTCCCAATAATCGCTCGCACTCAGTTGCGACGTCAGCACCAACTAGGCCAGAGACAGGCTCACCGTCAACAGGTAAACCGAACAGAATACTAACATCCTGTAGTGTGATGGTGGCTTCACCGTGCGGCAGATGAAATGTGTGAGTCTCTGGCCTCCATCGCTCTACTAAAGCTGTCACAAGGTGCCAATCAAGCGAAATAAACCCCACCCTGATCACACCGCCAAAACCTGCCATGGTCATGTACTCCAATACTCGAGGATTAATATTATTAATATTATTAAGAAGTTCTCGGCCGAACACCGCCTCCCTCCGACGGCATCTGAGGACATAGGCCTCGCTCTAAATTGCCAAAAACATATTAGTAAGAACATTTTCGCTAATAAAATTTCCCCGAAAAATTATTTATAGTAATTTGATTTGTTAATTACAAACCTCGTGATCCGCGAAAACTCTAACGGATCGATGGCTATCGTGTAATCTAAGGACTGAAACATCTACTGGGGCAACGGGATCCATGAATCTGCATAACAAAAGACAAACAGTCTATAATGTTAATATGCATACACGACAATAATGTTTATTAATGTCAAAATAATTTTACATGACATGTGGGGGACATAATACCTAATATCTACATAATAAAAAAGTAGAAACAAATACATAAATAGGAAAACTCTTACATTAAAGTAAAGAGTGCGATAATGGAACTTGTCTTTTAATATCGTGTAATGTTAGGACAATTTTTACGATTGTGTCCTTCCTGCCTACATAAACCACACCTAAGTTGCCTCGAGGACTCTGTAATGTCCATCTCATTATGAAATCGATGTGTTTTCGGCCTACCCTTCTTTCGCAATTTGGACATGTCAGGAACCACATGGGGGAACTGGAATTCTGGCCAATAGTCATCGTGCATCACTGGGTTGAATTGTGGAGTGTATACAAGCTCCTGATTTCTCAGTTTATACCACTCTCCAATAAAGTCGGTATAGTTCAGATGCATGCTTGCACAAGCTGCTATAACATGTGAGCATGGGAGAATGTATTGCTGGGGTTTATTGCATGTGCACGTTCTTTCATTTAAACGCACAGTATGCTGGTTGCCGCCCTTTCGGGCTTGCCATCCACGAAATTGAGTCTTTATTTCAATTATCCCCAAACCGGTATGAAACTGTCTCAACTCGTGTCCACCTGCTCTCTCTGCCCAATTTTGGATTTTTTCTATAGTGTCGGTTGTGTATTGATTGCCAGCACCAAGTTGAGCATTAATGTACGCCTGATGTTCCACGAAATATTTGACACACCGGTAAAATGTCAACCGCACCAGTGCAGTGATTGGGACTTGTCGCGCTCCCTTCAAGACATTGTTCATACACTCCCCCAAGTTTGTGGTCATGAAGTCAAAGCGGTGACCTCCATCATGTGCCAATGCCCACTGCTCCAAAGGAATTCTACCAATCCATGCAGCATACTCAGAGTCCAACTGAACAAACTTTTTGAAATATTTATCAAATTTCCGTTTTTGAGTTTGACTCGCAGTGTGAATGAGGAGATTTTTTGCTTTCATATTCTTGTGGGTCTTATGAAAGTTGCTTGCAATATGCCTAACACAAAAACGGTGATAACCATAAGGCTCAGTCCAGCCATTCCGAGGATCTGAAGCAGCAGCAATGATCCCGGCATGACGATCAGATATTAAGCAAATACCCACCCGTTGCGTTACATGCATGCGAATCAAACTTAAAAACCATCCCCAACTATCTGTGTTCTCCTCCTCAACAACTGCAAATGCAACTGGAACTAAACTGTTGTTACCATCAACACCAGTTGCAACCAACAATTTGCCCGTATACTTTCCACATAGGAATGTGCCGTCAATCTGAAGAACTGGTCTACAATGATGGAAGGCCTCGATAGATGGCCCAAAAGTCCAGAATACTCGTTGAAAAATAACTTGTCCAGGATGATTAGTTGGGTTCACTTTCCATTCGAAACGCGTGCCGGGATTAGTGACACAAAGTGCATTTAAATATCTGGGAAGCTCATTGTAGGATTCCTCCCAATTACCAAACACAAGATTTATTGCTTTCTTCTTCGCTTTGAATATTTTGCTCAAACTTGGACTATAATGGAAGTGATCTTTTATCATTGTAAGCAACACAGCTCCTGGTGTAGTTGGGTCTTCATTGATAGTATTTTTGATATATTCAGCAATGATCCCCTTGTCCAGATTATAATGATCCTGAGTCATTCCACTGTAAACACAGCTGTGAGCGACATCCAATTTCGTAATCTGAAACTTTTCAAATTTTTTACTAAAATGTCCTCGCAACCTCCACTTGCATCCCTGTTCGTGGAGCTTACACCTGATATCCCATGTGTCCTTTTTGGACTCAACGACTACGAAAGCCACGTGGTTCATAATGTGCCAGTATTTAATAGTATTTTTTAACTCGGCCTTCGTGCTGAACAACATGCGATTGTAAAATTCATTATGCAACTCCCATTGTGCATTTGGAACAATAACAGGATTTACGGCACGTGCCCCGGCAATGTTCACGTCCGTGTAAAAGGGATTCGGCACATATTCGGCAAATAAATCTTCTTCAGGAGCCTCGATAATATCATCATCATCCACTTCAATGTTAAAATGCGGATCAACGTTCAAATCAGGGATATCTTCTCCATCGCCAATATCTTCTCCAGGCGCTTCTGAGTCAGTAATAGGTGAATACGGCCTAAGAGATGCTGATGCCTCTCCTGCAACATGAGAACTGAGCTGATCGTATTGGCGCCTACTGGTGGGAGATTCCATGAATATGTTTTCAGGAATCGGGTCAAGTGTGTTGTGACTCTGAACACGAGACAGAGACTCATCATGAAGTGCGTGCCTATGTAAATAAATCTCTAAAATAAATCCAGGGCCTTGCGCACTGGCATGCTGTAACATGCTGTACAAGTCCTCATCATCAGCTACTGCAACCGGACTATAGTGGGTTGAATTATTTATAGTACTCGGACATCGACAAATTATAGTCAGGTACTCTCTTCTTCTATCAACCTTTAAAGACTTGCATAAACGAGCATGAAACTCTGCATACTTGATACGCTTGGGTACACGAATGCACTTAACGGGACCTGAATCGTATTCAAGCCCGTTCGAACCAGTACGCAGCTCACCATTAATGTAACACATAATTCCAATTTCTTCCATTATCAAACTTGCACCTTCAAAAATCTTTAAAATATTATAAAATTTCCTCATTATATTGTTAATGAATTCACAGTATTTTCATAGATTAACTATAGACAACTACTAATAGTAAATGATTCAAATTATAATACTCATATTATAATTTACTATTATAATACACAAATTATAAAATAAAATTACTATTTCTTACAAAATAATAAAATCACTTTTTATCATAGGTGTATTACTTACCATAATTATAACATAAATATATTACTTAACATAATTAATTATATTCAAATATATTTATAAAAAATCTCATTACATATTAAAACATAAATATAATATCTATAAATATCATATCATACAAATAGTCAAATTATATATTTATCATAAATATATTACTATAAATTTCCCCAAATAAAATTTATTTATAAATTAGTCACAAATTTTTAAATAAAATTACGAATACTAACACAATAATAAAATCACATTTTATCATAGGTATATTACTTACCAAAATTATTATGAATTAAATAATTTATATTTTCGTTTAAAATATATTAATTAATTTAAAACTATCAAAATTACTAACTAATTTAAAATTATCAAAATTACTAATAAATATATTAATTACATTAAAACATGCAAATAAAAAAATTATTATTTATTTCAAAACTCATTAAATTATTATTTTAAGGCAAACAAAATTACTAATTAATTTAAACGTCACAAAATTACTAATTTAATTAAGTGTCACATAATTACTATTTTAAACTTATAAATATTATTTATTAATATGTGAATTAAAAAGTTAATAATTTATCATGTCATAAATATACTAATTATTACAATTATCATAATAATTACAATTACAACAAATTTTTAATTATAACAAATAATAAAAATTAATATTTCAACAATTATAATATAAAACTACTGTAAATATAGATACATGCATATAATAATAATAAATATAACTTTCTATAAAATAAATATAACTTTATGACTTACCAGGTAAGAAGCAAATGAGCAAAAAGTACCAATACCGGCAACGTGATTTCAACAATAATCCTAAACAAAACATAAATAAATTTAGAATAACAAAACATATATATCGTGTTACATTAAATAATTTGTATAATTTATATTTATATTTTCTTTTTAAAATTTCTAATAATATACGTAATTTAAATAATTAATAAGTAAATATCACTAATTTATATAAATAATATAAATTAAATAGTATACATAATAAATTTTTTAATAAGAAAATAATTTAATTTAATTAATAAAAATAAATTTTTAAAATTAAAATTTGAATAACTTACCTTGTAAATCGAAAGAAAGAAGATGAAGGTGGTGAAATGAAGCTGCTTATGTATTTGCCTCTATATTTATAGAGGAGGGGAGACTGACTATAATTTGGGGGGGGGGGGGGTCGCCCACGGGCTATTGGGGGGGGGGGGGGCGCCCCTGCATGCGCGACGCGGGGGGGGGGGGGGTCGCCCCTGCATGCGCGACGCGGGGGGGGGGGGGGGGTAAGGGTAGCCCTGCAGGCTACCCTGCAGCGTGCAGGGTAGCCTGCAAAATAGGGCGTCTGAAACCGGCTTTTCAAAAGCCGGTTTCAGACTTTTTTTTGCCCCCCACGGGGCCGACCAGCGGGCCCCGCGGGGGACAAACACTGGTCTGCACTCGCGCGTGACGCGCGAGTGCGTGACCTGTGCGATGGTCCGACCTGGCACGCCAGGTCGGACCCTGAAACCGTGTTTTCAAAACACGGTTTCAACATCTACCCTCTTTTGACTATTATGGTAAAAAATTTACTATTTTTGCCAAATTTTTTGGGACTTGGACCCTTTTGTCCAAAAATCCCTAGCCTCTGCTATTGTCAAACGTAAGTGCGAATAAGATCTAACCCCTCATGATTTTGGTCTTTGTGTAGAATATAATTATAAAACACTTTATTTTTATTTTTATGAGAAATAAAATAAATCGGTCGGATGCTACTACCCACCAGTGGTGTGGGGGATATTGACCTTTTATTAGGTGTGGGACCCAGAACGTTAATTAGGAACGATCGAACGGTGTTTGGCAATAAATCAGGTCAAACCTATAGTATTAGCCGTTGGATTAAGAAAAAAGATTGAGGATGATCAGTTGGTGCCAGCTTATGCTAGAGTTGACTACCTTTGACACCTTCAACTGGAATATACGTCATTCGCTTATTTTCTCCTTCTTTTTTCTTGTGAATTTGTCTTCTACATGTCTAATCACCATAACTTTATCAAAATTGTGGATTTTTTCTCTCAAAATAATTTTAAAAAATACCTCTAATTGTTTTATCTGATTTTATATATTAAATTAATTATATAATTTATTTAAAATACTCGTTAACAAAACTCTTAATATAATTATATTTTTCTATAATTCAAGGAGAAGAATTATCATTGTTTGATTGAGCTTGGAACGAACAGCATATTAATGAATTTGTCGCACTCAATTATTCAGAATCCTACTCGTCCGTGATTGAAGTTGGTATTAAAATAAAATTCCAGTCTTAATAAGAAAAAATAATAATTTGACAAAAATGGTTAAAAAATATTGCATAGTCAATTTATTGCGAGAGCACGTGTGAGTGCGGTGAGATATATTTGTGTTTGATGCAACGTACTTACTAAGTATTATAAAAGTCAAAAGGCACAGAGCTTGAACAGATACCCTGTTGACTGTCGAGAGAAGCGGCGCCGAGAGCTTTAAGGCAAGGTAAGAGGGAGACGTGTCAGAGTCACATCCATGCTTTGCAATTGTGTTTGTGGTCACGGCAATTAGTCATATCAATTTCTGCACCCGAAGGTTTTAGTCAAGCAATTGCGGGGAGCGTAAATTTTTTAGGTAGTGTTATGTTTATTATTTTACATTGATAGGTGAATATATAAAATAATAAAATATAAATTTTTGTGTTTTATTTTTCAAATATTTATAATGTACTTAATACTATGTATAGTCTTTAAAACAATACCTATTTTTTACTGAGTAATATATATAAAATGAAAAGTAAACAAATTTATTATCTTAGTTACTGGTTATCGTTAATTAATGTTCATATAATTATTGTATAACTTCTTTACAAAGAGACAATTAATTCTCTCTTCTCCTTCCTCTCTCTTCTATTACTTACTGTTATTTTTCTTTCTTCTTTTTCTCACAAGAGATCCAAATATATAAAATTAAATTTTTTAGTACAGTTTCCATTAATAGAATACCTATAACTTATTATACAAAAGGTTGGTCTCATTCCATGCACTCATAAAAATGAAGAAGTCTACATGTAAGCTCCCAGTAATATTTCAGACTGCAATGTTTCAGCGGTTGATTTTGAAGTACTATATGACTAAAGTACTATACAACTAAAATATTATTTATTAGAAGATTGACTTTATTTGACAACGATGACAAATTGAAATCACATTTAAAATTTTCCAAAAATGTTAATAAGAAAATTTAGTTTTTTTCTTTACTTGACTTGAATTATTTCATATCTATTTTTTAATGTTTTTAATTCCTCTCTTATTTGTATGATTTTTTTTTTCATGTATTTATATATTATTTTTTTAAATGTTTTCTTTCCAATTTTTTTTTTTTCACTTGTGATTTAATTTTAGCATTAACCTCAAAGTTACTTGTCAACTAATCTAATTAATTATAAGTTATGCATCTTTTCTTAAGATCATTAGTAATAGAGTATAAGATTAGTGTCTATGATGTAAAATCCAATAAGACTTGTATTTATAACTCATGATTAATAATAAAATTCAAAATTAATTTCTTGCTAAATCTAATTAGTTATGATTTATGCATTCTATTTTTAAGATCATTATACTGATATCATATAAGATTGCTACTTATGATTTATTATTAAATGCAACTTGTGTTTAATTTATAATTAAGGATTAATTTTAAATTTAATACTTAAGGAATCCAATTAACTATGATTTATGTATTACTTTTTACTTTTCCAAGAGTATTAATTATAGGTCATAAAATTTAATCCTAAAAGAATAAAATTAATCATGCTTTATGTATTCTATATTAGTTATAGGTTATAAGATCACTACTTATGATTTAGGGAGTAAATCACTATTGTTGCTCCTACAAACTAATACCAATTGTCTAGCTGATAAGTAGAATAAGAATAAGTTACCCAAAAGTTAATTATTCTTTTTTTTCATAACTATAGTGGCAAAGCTTGTCATTAGAAATTAAATAACTATTAGTGATCTAACAACCTATCACCTATGGTATAGGTTATAAGTATATTATAAATGAAATGAGAAAAGAAAATTAATAATTTTTTATTTTTATAATTATAATGACAAATCATGTCATTATAAATAAATCACTATTAGTGCTCTAACAATTTATCACCAATAATATAGGTTATAAGTATATTAAGAATAATATTATTAAAAATTATTATTATGTATTTTTATAATTCAATGAACTGCTAAATAAATAATGTTTAAGCCATGTAGTATTTCAAAATTGACAGCTAAAATACTACACAGTTGCAACATTATCGGGAGCTTGAATGTAGACTAATTTTTTAATAGGTGTGGGCATGTGGGGTCACTTAATGTAGTGGACTGATCTGTAAATAAACAAAGTAGTATCCTCATTTGAGAAAAAAATCTAAAGTAGGTTTTTATAAATTTTTGTGTTATTTTAACTTCACACATGTCAGTTTCTAAAGATATCTATGTCATTGATCCATCACACACCAAAGAATGGCTGGTGCATTGAATGAGCTCCTGCAATTGTATTATTTAATTTTTATCAAATTGAGACATATAATAAAATAGTATTAATAATATCATTTTTACTATTTCCTAACAATTTATAAAAATCAATCTACTGAATAGTGTTATATGATGCACCTATCCTTAATAATAAAAAAAAGAGACTAATGGATTTCTATGATAATCGTTAAAGAATCTCTACATATTGGCTTTCTTGTACATATAAAAACGGGGTCTTATATAATCAGCCATTTATTTTTATATAGTAAGTAATTTGCTCATTCTTTTCGTTTGGATTGAAAACTGAGATTTGAATATTTTAATTATGCATAGCAGACAATGCCTAACATGGTTGTTGGTTTCATGTATGGATCCTATTTTTTCTTCTTCTTTCTATTTCCGTATTAATATATTGTTGCATAATGTCAACAAAATTGGCTCATTTATTTGTTATATATTAGCATCAAAGAATATTGCCACAAAAGGAGGTCCCACATTCAATGAGGTCATAGATTTATATTATAATATATATATGACATAAATCAAAATCTGATCACAAAGTAGAGAAACATGCATAGACCATGGTTTGCTTTAGTAATGTAGTTTGGCCCACTAATTTGTATGGGCTCAAAACTTACGAATTCTTCTTCAAATGGGCTAAATGGTCCATAAAGTGTAATCCATCAGTGGTCCATTTAAGCCTTTATGAGACTAAAATGTAATAATAATGAGAAATAGTGAAGGTGTAAACATATTATAATCCAAAGCAGCAACTATTTTTTATAGGATTTATTTATGTTGTGTAAAATAAATAATATATTTTGATAGACATATTATTATGTGTCCAACGGGTACATAATAAATAAATAATTTTTCATAAAGTGTAATGCAATGGTGTTTTAATTATTTATTATTTCCTTTTTTGGGTTTATTAATATTGATTGTTGAGTAAAAATGGGAATGACTAATAATGTACCAGACAAGACTGGACCAAACTAGATTGATTGCCACGCTCTTAAGGAAGGCAAAGGCATTTTAAGGTGCTGAATTGCCATTTGATTTGACCAACCCACCAAACAAAACCAATTCTTTGTTTCATACTTACTCCACCTATTTTTCTTCCTTGTCTACTCCAACGTGCAAAAGAAAGAAACAGATAAACAAATAAATCAACGGCAAAAAAGCCATTATTATTATTATTAGGAAAAAGAATTATAACCACTCGTGATGCCAATCCTGTCATCAAGAATGAGATGTATAACCAGCACAAATGGAAACAATCAATAATGCACTATACATATGTCTACTAACAAATCAACCATTTTTTTAATTTAAAAAAAAAAAAAACATCTATCAGAATATTGATGGCAGTAGGACGGATTTGTCCAAACCTACACACCTAATTAACCATCATATTTGTTTCTCTAATCATTGATTAGGAATGAGCTAAATACAATGAATTACGTTTCAAGTTGAATTCCACAATTACCCTCTCATTACTGAGTTGACCTTAGTCCATCACACATCTTGTTTTCCATTGGTTATCTATCGCCACGTGGAAGATTCTCAAATGCCCACTCATTTCAGCCAATAGATATTCTACACGTGTTTATCCTGACTTTATTACCAATAACAACATCCTTATGCGCTGACTTCCTGCTTATTTACTAAACATGTCTGAGTAAATCAAATTCTGTATTAATTTCATCAACTAATCTTTTTTCTGTCCGAAAGGAAATTTCCGGTAACCAGTGCGATTCATTCGTAAACCTAAAAAGAAATGTCTGAATTAAATTAAAGCTACTGCCTTTTTACTCCACCACCACCACCACCACCACCGCCACCACCACCGTATCCAACCGCTTTCTCTCTCTGTTTCTTTCTTTCTCTGTCTACTTATCCAATCAAATCCAGGTTCAAAGCAACTCAAACAAGTAATCCACAAGCCCCACCTTCATCCTCCATCAACTATCATCTGAGAGAGAGGAGAAAAGAAAATGAAGCTTTCGGCTTTACAGCAGAGCTACATGAACCGCCGGAATAACAGCTTCCGAGGATCAACTCAGTCGGATTCGTCGGCGGATGGTTCTGTTAAGTCACCGGCGGCGATTTTCTGGCTGGTCCTACATGGCATCTGCTGCCTTATCAGTCTTATCCTTGGATTCCGATTTTCTCGCCTTGTCTTCTTCTTGCTATTTTCTACTTCTTCATCTAACCTCTATACAGCTACAGCCCCTTTCTGGAGTACTAGTGATGGTGCTGGAGTCCTGGATGTTCGTCCTAGTCCGATGGTAGCCAATACTGAATTTCCTGCAAATAGAACTACTGTTGGTAGCTCGAGCAGGAGAGTTGTTGTGGGAAGGCATGGGATCCGAATCCGACCGTGGCCGCACCCGAATACGACTGAGGTGATGAAGGCTCACCAGATAATTGAAAGAGTTCAGAGGGAGCAGAGGCTTCACTTCGGGGTCAAGAACCCTAAGACTGTGATTGCGGTGACTCCTACCTATGTGCGGACCTTCCAGGCGCTTCATTTAACCGGAGTGATGCACTCGCTAATGCTGGTGCCATATGATGTCGTGTGGATTGTGGTCGAGGCTGGTGGAGCCACCAAAGAGACTGCTTCCATTTTTGCCGAGTCTGGAGTCCGGACCATCCACGTTGGATTTGATCAGCAGATGCCTAATTCGTGGGAGGGTCGGCATCGTTTGGAGGCTCAGATGCGGCTTCGTGCTTTGAGGTAAATCTTTCTTGCTCTATTACTGACTTTCAGTTATCATTCTGTCAATAAGATCTCCCCCTTTGAAATTCGGACGTGTAAGTTTCCTCTCATCCGGCTCAAGTAGCTACACCAAATAATTTGGTTATTCTCAAGTGATAGGGAGGCTGCTTCTGTTCCTATTATGTAGTCTATATAATAAAATAGGTCTCAAATCCATATGATTATAGTCTTTAGGGACTTGATGAGGCTAATATGAAAATCATTGTACTAGAATAAAAACAGTGCAAATCAGTTGCATTCACGTTTCATTTCTCTTCTAGTCAGCTTTATTACATAACCTGGGTTTAGCTTGTTTCAAACATAATTTTGATTGATTTTCATTTGATGAATCAGAGTTGTTAGAGAGGAGAAGCTGGATGGGATTGTGATGTTTGCAGATGATAGTAATATGCATAGTATGGAGTTGTTTGATGAGATCCAAAATGTGAACTTGATCGGTGCTGTTTCGGTTGGAATTCTTATTCATTCAGACAAAGTGGAGGAATCATCGTCTCTGCTTAAGAAAGAGGCTGATGAGGCAGCACTGACAGTACCTGTCCAGGGTCCTGCTTGTAATTCTTCTGATGAAATGGTTGGGTGGCACACCTTCAATTCATCTCCATATGTTGGCAAAAGTGCAATTTATATTGATGATAGAGCTCCTGTTTTGCCGAGGAAGCTAGAATGGGCTGGCTTTGTGTTAAATTCTAGGCTATTTTGGAAGGATGGTGAAGGTAAGCCTGACTGGGTTAGGGATCATGATACATTAGATGGGGTCAGTGAGGAAATAGAGAGCCCACTATCTTTGCTGAAGGACACCTCTACGGTGGAGCCACTTGGAAGCTGTGGACGCCAGGTTTTGCTTTGGTGGCTGCGTGTTGAAGCTCGAACTGATAGCAAATTCCCTTCCAGGTGAGCATTTTAATTCCTCTTGTTATCATATATTGCTCAGTAATGTTTTACTAGAGTAATGCCAAGCCCTTTTAACTCATTTTTTGACAAGTAGATAAGAGTTGCTTGTTTAAATAGACAGGTACATCTTTTTTCAGAAGATTAATCTTAAATTCAACCTCTAATTATGATGTAGATACATTGCCGATACCCATAAAATTTCTTGAAACTTTGAGGTGTATACTTAAGATTTGGCTTAAACTTCCTTTTAGCTTGTGAATATTGACACAAGGATGTGTGATGCTTTTGGGTGCATTTTTTATTTTACTGACTTGTGTTGTCATTACCCATCCAAATATTTCAAGTTCTGTACCCGTTACTCAATTATCCTTGTCAAAGTTCAGAAAAATTTTGCTGACACCATTTCTTTGAGTTGCTAGCTTACAGCTTTATGAATTTCTAGTGTTATTTTTTTCCTTCCCCCAAGTTGGTGTACCTTTAGTTGATTGGTCCATCTATAGATTGGATTCCCCATAACAACTTGTAGATAAGTCTGTGGTGTTTATGATATGGTTAATACAGGAAGATAAAACCCATGACCTGAAAATTGGAAAGAGTGATACCTCAACATAAACTGAGATATGCACATGGCTTACTACATTTTTTAACTGGGAAGCTCCTGAGTATTGGATCTTGTGTCCTTGTTACTTAAACTATATCATGCTGTCCAAGGGGATGATCCTATGTTTTCCTTTTAGCAATGGTAATGGGATCCATGACTTTTGTGGGCTATTGCCTCCTGGCCTTCATTAGCGGTATCCGCTGTGTGTTTAGAATTATGTCCTAGCATTCACCACTTTCTTTCTTTTTTTCCTGTGGACCAGCTTAATTCCACCTGATCTTGTGTCACTTCTTAAACTTATGTCAGTTGTAACTTGTTACATGCTCTTTTCATCTCATGCCTTTAGTGATAGCTTTATGATGAATTGGAGTTTACTTTCCAGAAATTGTTAGTTACTGTTGTACAGTTTAGTACCCTGAGTTGACTTTAATTTTGGCATGTGATATATCCACCATGGACAGCCATTGTGAAAGAGGCTATTAGAAGGCAAGATTTTTGAAACTAACATGATAATGATAAAGAAGAGCCTACTGATAAAGATCCCTATCCACGTATGGTTGCGCAGGGGGTTACTGGTAGTATAACCGTGAAGTGCTGTCTGGGATATGCATGGTTCTGGGAGTAGGAATATATGTTGTTTGATAGTACTGGGCTGTTCGGTAACATGAGTGGGTGTAGGTTGTTTTTTTTCCAAGAAAAATTTAAATGAATGATCTTCCGACACAATTCTGAAGAGCCTTGGAACTGTGTCCTCACGTGTTTGACATAGGATTAGGAATAATTTGATGGTCTTTGGTTGTCAATTATTTGGCATCGACTTAGTGAAAGGTACACAACAGAAGCATGTTGTCATTGCTTTATTTAAGTGCTCATTTGTTGTGGCTGCACATGTAAAGAGCAAAAATATCCTAAAATCCAGGATTCACGACAAAAAGTTTCACAAAAAATAGCCAGGGTTTTAACTCTGGGATTCATGAAGCTCTGGGATTTATTTTATTTGAGATGTTGCTTGTCATTTCTTCCTGAGCCATCATATTTCAAGGCTTACAGAAGAGTCTTGCACTTGTAATTGGCCTCAATTACCAAATATTGCTTGGGTTTATATCTTTATAAAATGTTGGCAAACAGAGTAGCTATCAGCTTGCTTTCTTTGCATAACCCTGATTATTTGATTGTTTGTCATTCAGATGGATCATTGACCCTCCTCTAGACATAACTGTCCCATCAAAACGCACACCATGGCCAGATGCTCCTCCTGAGCTCCTCTCTAATGAAAAAGTACCAAGTATCATTCAAGAGCAAGTAACGAAGCATTCTACAAAGAACCGAACATCCAGATCCAGACGCAGTCGAAGTAAGAAAAAGACAAAATTGGCAGTTGCACAAGTCTCTGCTAGACACATTGAAGAAAACTGAATGTCAAATAAGCACAACTAGGAAATATACTGCTGTGTGTCCAAATGATCTTGGGTTGATCATCTGGAGTGGCCAATGATCTTATCAAGTACATACAGGAAAACAACTTCTGGGCGGGCCAGTTCATGTTCACAATGATTTGTTTCTTCTTTCATATCTTTGGTGGGTTGATATATTTTCTGTTCTCATGAAAAGGTATGTCAGCTGACTTTGGCAACTGTTGCAGCCTTGCAGGAAGCTTGTGTTCAATATGCTTCAAAAAATTATACTCATTCTTGTTGATATGAGTTACAGGATTGTGTTGAGTGGTTGGAATTTGGAAGAAACATAATCGAACATAATAAAATTCTATTCATTTGTTTACCAATTTCTTTGTTTACCAATATCTTTGTTTCCGTTCTTGAAATGTGTTCATAGTTGGAAGAAGAAATTTTAGATGCAGCTAGTGCGCTTGTACAAACTGCAGCATTGGAGTTCTGCAACAATTTTCATTTTGAGTAGACAATTCAAGAAGACCTCAACTTTGAGGTCCAAACTGCTTTAGCTTAGGACCTGATCTCATTTAAGTGTAGCAAATCAAGTATCTTATCGAAGCTCTCTTGACCTCATCGATTTAGAGTTAGACTGCTGGATGGACCAAAAGCCAGGCTTGCCTTCCCATCTGAGCTGGTTGTCTGATATGTGGATAATAAGCTGGAAATCACATGCTTGCCATGGCATCTGTCAGTGGTTTGGACATCAACTCATTAGACAAATTATTTTCATTTCTGTGTTATTCATGAATGCAAAGCGAACTGTAAAGAAAATGACAAATAATCGACCTGATGAATGATGATTAATTTCACTACTAGTGGGAAACAGAGGATCAGTTTTTACAATTCTTTATAAACTAATAATGGAGTAGACATCATATAAATGGCGGTGGAGATGGCATTGGCAGTGATGGAGTTCTGAGGCAGCATTATAGACTGACAGTTAGATAATTATAGAAAAAATAGTTTACAAAAGTTTCTGAGAAATTAAAAAGAAAAATAGGCAGGCAGAGTAGGTCAAAGTTTTTTGCTATTAAGATTTTCGTAGCACCATAGCTGTAACATGATGTGGTTCTAACCCAGAAATAACAAGAGAGACACCAATTCCCTTTCTAAAATTTATTTGTATTTAAAAACTAATTTAATTTTAGATCCTGGAACATCACAGGATATGAATCCATCCCAGGTATCAGAATGAGCAATTTTATGTACCCAAAAGAAAAGAAAAGGCATTTGCTACTCCTTTTCTTTTAAACTAAGCACAAAATTCGAGCTTCTCTGATAGGGTAACAGAAAACCCTCAACTCTAAGAAACCAACCCATGTAATTTGCTGCACAAAAACTTTGCCCCCATAATATCGGTATCTTGACCAACTGCCAACTGACGAGGCCACATGCTCTGTCTTTTCTCCTCTCTTTTTTGTTTTTTGTTTTTTTGTTTTTTTGTTTTTTCTCCTCTTATTTTTGCGAGTTTAATCCCAACACTTCCTATCTCTCTCTCTTTTCCCTCTCCAAATTATTTAGTCACCACTTGCTTATTACACCCAGAAAAAATCTCTGAATATTTAACCAGTTTTTCCCCTCTATATAACTCAAACTTGCTCTCCTACTCTTCCTACAATTTAAAGCTTCTTTCGTAGTTTTCATTCTTCAATTAAGTCTCCATAGTATTCTTCTATAGCTAGCTTGGATATAATACCAAATAACCATGGCAAAATTAGCCATACCCATTTTTCTCTTCCTAATTTCATTGATGACTCTCTCATATGCCTTAGACATGTCCATAATCAGCTACAACCACTGACCATGATCAACCCAATTGGCGAAGCGATGAGGAGGTAATGACCATCTATGAGGGTTGGCTGGCTAAGCACAATAAAGGAATAAATAATGAGTTGGGAGAGAAAGAGAAGAGGTTTGAGATTTTTAAGGATAATTTGAGATTCATTGAGGAGCAAAACAGTGTCCAGAACCGTACATACAAACTTGGGTTGAATAGATTTGCTGACTTCACTAACGAGGAATACCATAATATGTATTTGGGTGGTACGAGGACTGATGCTAAGCGCAGGGTTATGAAAGCCAAAAACACCAGCCGCCGCTATGTTTTTAACGTGGGTGACAAATTGCCGGAGTCTGTAGATTGGAGGCTCCAAGGTGCTGTTATTCCTGTCAAAGACCAAGGAAGTTGCGGTATGTTTCTTTTTTTTTTTTTTTTTTCTTTTTTCATTCAAATTTAAGATCTTTGGGGGTGTAAATTTAAGTTCACTGGTAGATTAGACCTTTAGTTTGTGGAATATGTGAAACCCTTCTGGGATTTAATTATTGAAGGTCATGTGGAAGTAAGGTGCAAATGAAACAGAGCTCAGGCCATGTTAATCATTTTGGGCCCAAAAATCATATATTCCCAGATGTCACAAGTGATCGATGTTGGGTCTTTGAATGCTCGGTTTTGCAAGTTGCAATGTCCTAATAATAAGTGCATAATTCCATCAACTGGGCCTTATTGGGCCTATTCGGCCCATAAAATAGCCCGTTCAATGTTGGTATTGAATTTTGTGCGCAGGTAGTTGCTGGGCGTTCTCAACGGTGGCAACGGTCGAAGGCATAAACAAAATAGTTACCGGCGAGCTTGTCTCTCTATCGGAGCAAGAGCTTGTAGATTGCGACAGAGTCTACAATGAAGGTTGCAATGGGGGTCTCATGGACTATGCCTTTTAGTTCATCATTCAAAATGGTGGCATTGACACAGAGCAAGATTACCCTTACCAAGGCTTTAATGGCAAATGTGAACCAACTAGGGTTCGTATTCAAATCTGAATTATTTGTTTGGTTCTAAAATAGCAGATCAATTGCTTTGTAAATTTTGATTCTTTTTGGTTTTGGTAATTGTTACTAATCCGTGTTACACTGTATTTACTGCAGGAGAATGCTAAGGTAGTGAGGATAGATGGGTATGAGGATGTTCCACCATTTGATGAGAAAGCATTAAAGAAAGCAGTGGCACATCAGCCCGTGAGCGTTGCCATTGAAGCCACTGGCAGGGCTCTTCAACTCTACCAGTCAGTAAGTTTACTTGTAAACCTAGTAAGTTAAAAAAAAAGGATCTTTTTGTTTTTTTGTTTTTCTGATGAACGATAAAATATTGTTACGAAGCTTGAAGCACCACATTGCCAGTATCATATTCTAATCTATACTAAAAAAAGGCACATTGTGATGTTGATTATTTTTTGGTGATTTTATCAGGGGGTATTCACTGGTGAATGTGGGACATCCCTAGACCATGCTGTGGTTGCTGTTGGATATGGCACTGAAAATGGTGTGGATTACTGGCTGGTGAGGAACTCCTGGGGTGCCACCTGGGGTGAGAATGGTTACATCAAGATAGAGCGCAATGTAGCTAGCACTTACACTGGAAAGTGTGGAATTACAATGGAGGCTTCTTACCCTATTAAGAACTATAACTCTGCAAAACCTTACTAGGCTTATGAAAGCAATGGAGAGAAAATCAGCAGTACTTGAAAGTTGAAACACTTAAGGACATCTTTGGGACAAGGGGAAGAACAATTGATTAGCCATTGAGATCTGCTCGTTCTTCGTAGTTTGGATATCTGTTCACTGTTCGCATCATTAGGTAGCTGCAAAGAGCTGGACCTCTTGTCGTCGGCTAAAGTTGAAAAACTGTAGCACAATGTACTTAGCAGTCAAAAGTTGAAATTTACTTTACAAGCTTTACTTGATATAGGAAATTTGCTTTACTAGATATACTTGATACCAATTAATCCAATCTCTCTCTTCGGACACAAACAAGAACATTGAAGGTATTATTATTTTAAATTCTAAATGAAGAAATCGTGCTTGAAGCCTTGAACAACTCCATCAAATCCAGCTTTCTTTGCCCCCGCTCCAGATCTCCATGGCATTGTTTATACACGGGGCTCCTCGGTAACCCCACGTTCAAATTCAAACATGTGCAAGATCATTGTTTCTTTTAATGTGGGTCAACAAAGGAAATGGCCTAATATTGATATTTGAAGTCCAGAAAACTACATGTTCTGTATAATTTTAAGGTCCATAGTAGTATGATTTAAGAGATCAAGTTTCTCCTGATAAGTTTCATATGTCCATCTGAAAAAATTATAGCAATTATCACAAAAACCAAAAGGATGAGCAAATATGCATAAGATAGAACATTCTATCTGTGTAAGTTGCCTTTTCTTCCTTCAGTTTGTAAAATTTGAGATCGCTCTCAAGCCACTTTATATTATTCCCAAATGACATTCGATATTCCAAGCCCTTTTTTCCAAAGTAGTAAAGCAGATGGTAAATTTAGTTGCTTAAGTATAGAAGAATAAAGTTTAGAATAGAACAGCATACCTAAAGGTCATCTGGAAATTGCTATTTTGTACCCAAAAGGGATCTTCATGTGGACTGCAATTTTGTTCAGGTCAATTACAGCATCACATTAAGAAATATCTAATCTCTTTTAGATCATGATGTTGGGCAGCAACCTCTTTATTTTATAGGCATCCTCCAAACCAAACCCAAAAACCATAATAGCAATCTTCTAATTAAAAATGGTTGCAGTATTCAACAAAGATCTCTTGAGTTGGTACCTCATCACTCTCAAACTCAGAGAAACTTTAGAGTCCGGAATTGCAACATCCCCCAATTCAGCTACCAGATCAATTGAATTTCCATAGCAACCTCTGCTGCAGCTACAAAAACATCAGCGGGAACCACTAGAATCACTGCAGATTGCTAACGAAGATGATTGTGAAAAATTGGAAGAGGCAGCCAACTCACCAGACTTTGAGTGGGTGATCTCCATCAAAGAAAAACTTGAGCAGGCTCGTCAAGAAGATGTAGCATGTTCGTGGGCTAAGCTCTGCATCTACAAAGTCCCCCACTACCTAAGAGAAGGCGATGACAAAGCCATTGTTCCCCAAATTGTTTCCTTAGGCCCTTATCACCATGGGAAAAGAAGCCTTCGCCAAATGGACCGCCATAAATGGCGTTCCCTTCACCATGTTCTTAAGCGTGCCAATCACAACATTAAACTCTATCTTGATTCTATGAAAGAAATTGAAGAAAGAGCTCGTTCCTGTTATGAAGGGACAATTAGTTTAAGCAGCAATGAATTTGTTGAAATGTTAGTTCTTGATGGTTGCTTTGTGCTTGAGCTATTCAGGGGAGCTACACAGGGTTTCAAGCAACTTGGATATCCTAGGAATGACCCCATCTTTGCAATGCGAGGATCAATGCATTCCATTCAGCGAGACATGATAATGCTAGAAAATCAGCTTCCGCTCTTTGTGCTAGATCGGCTTCTGGGACTTCAACTTGGTTATCCTGAACAGAAAGGACTTGTTGCAAAGCTAGTTCTCCAGTTCTTTGATCCATTAATGCCAACAGATGAGCCATTGACAAAGAGTGATAGGAACAAGTTGGAGTCTTCACTTGGATGGAAGACCACCTTTGATCCTTTATCGGATCAAGGTGGCCTTCATTGCCTGTATGTTTTTCGTAGAAGTCTTTTGAGAAGAGGGCCTCAACTGGCACCAAAAGTTTGGATCAAGCGCTGGTCACACGCTAATCGTGTTGCAGATAAACGACGTCAACAACTAATACATTGTGTGACAGAGCTCAGAGAGGCTGGAATCAAGTTTAAGAAAAGGAAGACTGATCGCTTCTGGGATATAAAATTCAAGAATGGGATTCTTTGCATGCCACGGCTCTTGATCCATGACGGTACCAAGTCACTTTTCCTTAACCTTATTGCCTTTGAGCAGTGTCATCATGATTGCAGCAATGATATTACCTCATTTGTGATCTTCATGGACAATTTGATTAACTCGCCAGCTGATGTGGGTTACCTTCATTACTGTGGAATAATTGAACATTGGCTTGGCAGTGATGCTGAAGTTGCAGACCTCTTCAATCGTTTATGTCGACAGGTGGTATTCGACATTAACGGCAGTTATCTTTCTCATTTATCAGAAGGTGTGAACCGGTATTACAACCATAGATGGAATACTTGGCGAGCAAGCTTGAAGCACAATTACTTCAGTAATCCTTGGGCGATTGTCTCATTGGTTGCGGCTGTTGTGTTGCTGCTGCTTACTTTTGCACAAACCTTCTGTAGTGTATATGTCTTTTACAGACCCAGATGAGTCCGGCAAGGCTTTTCTAGTGTCGTCCATTTGCCATTTGGTCAGTTTTAACTACTTCCATATGCTTCTCAGACATAAAAAGGTTTCATAGGGAAAATATATTCTCTGATCCAGCCAATTTTTAGGTCCAAGCAACACAGTACTTGAATTTTCCACAGGTGTTTGTGTTGTTAAACAAATATGACATCATGGTTAGAATGTTTGGGTGCAGAAGCACTGGCAGTTTTTCTATGGTAACTTGCAATATAATCTAAACGGTCACTTAACTGCTTATTGAATTTTTTGACAAATTCCAAGGGAATGGCCTCGTCAAGCATTAAGATACCAACATTTCCATTTCCAAATAACATAGACCAACTCTCATAATTTCATCTGAAGAGTAAAAAAAAGTTTTAAGACTACCATGCAATATAACCACATCAAGGCAATTGCGATACATGAGAGGGCTATCTGGAAAATACATGTCAATGCCAAAATAAATTACTGCCATTGTATAATAATAATGAAGGTCACTTCTGCCTAACAACTATATCAGCATAACCAAATTGCACATCATGACTGCAATTCCTTTTGCAAAAGCTTTTGTAAAGTACATGTTCCTTGACTAAAATTCGGAGACGAGTTTAACAATTTTCCTTTTATATGTGAATGAAAATAAAACAAAAAGGACTTTGCTAAATGGGAAACTAACAGACCAGCCTCCAGCCATCACTTCATCTCCCCAAAGCTAAATCTTCCATGAGGACATAAAATGCTTTCCCAGAGAAAATCTGAAATGTGATCTACATCCTAGATGTCAAAACCAGTCATCAAGGCAATTTTCTTCAACCACCTCCAGCTGTTGAAACGTATTGCATGTGACACCAAGCTACTTCAGGGGTTGTGACTTAAAAGAAGACCATAAAGTTCAATGAATCTTAAAAATTCAATCCCCAAGAAGGCTCTTGCTCTCCGTGGATGCTTTCTTTCCATCATAGCGCTATCAAAAACAGTAAAAGAAATCTTAACTATCCAAGAAAATACCCAGTAACTCTGACAGATACTAAAGAAAGAACACAGCATATGTGACCAACACAACTTTGAAAACAAGAGGCTTCATTGTACCTGCTTTCCGAAAGAGAATGGAACATATTTGTATTTGATCATATGTGATATTTGTTTCCTCATAGTGAGCGTGAACAGGACCACCCAGTAGAAGAGGAGTATAGGCCAGAACACAGGTACATCAAATGCACTGAAGAATGTCATTACAAAAGCAATGCAAAAGGCCTTCATGATAGAATACCTTTAAGAAAGGAGCATAAAGGAGCTTCAGCACATATATCCATCTGTTATTGATGATTTAAGATTTTCAGAATATAAAATGATAATTAAGAACATGCAGGGTAGATCTAAAACAAAACTTAAAACATCAATAGAAAGTAGATAAATGGAACTAGTGCCTTGCAGAGATAAAGAGAAGTGGAGAGGAGAGAAGTCATCTTATACTACTGAAAAGATAGTAGCCTTGAACAATGTAATCCAGTTCCTATTTCAGGGCAGGAAAAGAACGTTTCTGTTTGGACTTGATAATGGTGAGTCAACCATGATAGTTTCATCTCATCATTGACAGTATATCACTGTTCCACAATATCTCCCAGGTACTGAAAACTCAAACACCGGGACAACTATCTAACAGTTTCACATGCTTCCTTTTACTTCGTGTTCCTCTCATACTGACAAATTATCTACCTTCATATAGCTCAATACTTTCAACAATTGGCCATATTTTAATTATTCTTCTCTCAATATCCCACAGTTAGTTATCCTAAAGTTGCTGTATCCGAAATTGATTCTCCTCTAAAACTAAAATCTAAACTAATAGGAGGATATCATTTACTCTTATACTTAACAAGTGGACATTAGATCAGCCAATCACCTAACACCTCCCAATTGCTTGCCTGCCTGCCCTATACCGTACCAATATTCCTCAATTCAGACGAGAACCCATAAAATTAATATATTTTTAATCACACTTAGATCACAGATATCTCAATTACAATATGCGGACACTTAAGAATTATGACCCTATCTGCACCGAGTTAATGAGAATTTTCCAAAACAATGAATTCAACATGAAGAAAGACACTGCAACACCTTTCAAAAGTTAGTCCAATAGAGATATACATGACCTATTAATTTTCTATTCTGGGTTTGCACGACTAATTTATGGTTATGAACAATATTTTACAAAAACATTCAGAAACCCTAGAAAGAGTTAAATAAAAAGTCAAAGGGAAAAGAAAAAAAAAAAAACAACAACACTTGGACGCACCAGAACTTGAACTCAGGGAGGCGGCGAACGAACGGCCGGAACTCGTCGGTTTCCCTGGTAGGCAGGCTGGGACCCTCAGAGAGCTCCTGGATCTCAGGGTCAACCTGAGGAGAGAGAAATCCAATGAGAAGATTGAGGATGTAGATACCCAGACCATACGAGACGACATAAAACCCTTGCACGAAGTAGACGCGAAGAACGTAGATGGAAGCAACAGCAAAGCAAGCTATCCAACGGTAGAGGATGTGTTGGGTCGTTTTGTCGAGGAGCTGCTGGTACCGCTGTGACACCGAGTAACCCCATCTGGATATGGCGGATGTGGGAGAATTATCATCGACAGAGAGGCCAACGTCGGCTGTTCCCGCGTCCATCGGAACGTGCTCAGCGGTTACTATTCTCTCTCGAAATTGCAAACCGGGCAAGACGCCAATTTGTTATTGTGGCAACTTGTAGGACTCCCTTGTTTAAGGGTCACGTTCCGTACATAGTTCACGTTGCTTCAACGTTTTGAGCCGGTTCTCCTGGACCGGGCTAATGGTTCTTAAACTCCATTTCATTCTCAAATTCTTATTTTTTTTCAATCATTTTTGTTTGTGTTATGTTGATATTACACAGGCTTATATAATTTTAAAACATGCATTTATCTCTTGGAGCTTTGAAAATAAACTACAACTTAATCTAAATATTTAAAAACAAATACTTAATAAACACTTATGGTTTTATTGTTAAGAAATACACATAATTTTAACATTATTAAACTAATTTAATATTATATAATAGTATTAAATTTAAATAAAATAAATAAATATGAATTAATTATTATTATCTTAAATTATGATAATAATAAAAAATTATGTTTTCAAAATATTATTTGATTGCATAATTATAATTTTTAAAGAATATAAAGTTAGAAAGGGTTGCATTCGGAAAATTGTGAATTTGATTTAATATTTGAATTTAAGTAATAAATTATTTGATTCAATAATTGATAAATAATTTTAAATAATATATATATTGTTTATGATTTTTTTATTAAAATATTCTTAAATATTCGAATTCCAATGTGGTCAATGCCACTGGTACTGTTAATGAGTTCCTTTCAAATTTTTTCAACTTTCAATATATACAGTCTTTTTCTTTGGGTGATGCTATGTGCACCACCTCTCTTTTTATAGGTGAACGAAAATACACTAAAAAGTTAAAAAGTAAAAAGTCACTTTACTTTTGTCAATGTCTCAATTTATTTTTTATTTTTTAATTTCTCATCTCACGAGATTTTAAAAAGAAATTATATTCTCAATTTCTTTATTTCTTTTTTCCTTCTTCTAACATCATTCCAGAATAGTTAAATTTTTTTTTCAATAAACCCAATTGCTGTTTTCAAAATAAAGTTTATTTCAAATAAATTAGTACAGTTAAAAAACATGATTAATAATGAGGTGGATAAGCTTAGTAGTTTTTTTTATAATAGAAACACATGTTGTTACACTAAAATCAGTCTACAAGATAATGTTAAATGGAACTGCAATTCCATCCTTCCAAAAGACACATTCATCTACAATTTCATTTGAAATAGGAATCTTGCTTACTATAGTATATCCGTCATTGAGATCCTAAGGCTTGATTATTAAAATGCTTAAGAAATTTACTGTTAATGAAAATATATAAGATAGAAGGGGAATACATTACAATCATATCCATTAATCCATATATACCTTTTAAGAAAAAGAGTAAATCATTCTTAATGGAATAATTATAGGCAACTCTACAGACACGAACAGAATATCAAAAGTCACTTACTGAATTGGGTACTTGAATCAGGAAGATGATTACATTATATTTTCTAATAGTCTTTCAACACGATACAAAAAAAAAAAAAAAAAGGATAACAAATTTTTTGTCAATCCTTTCAAATTTGATTGCCTTTGTCAAAAATTATAGGCAACCACATATACTATCAAAAGATGTTCACATTTCAAAATATACATTCATTAAAAATGATATGTCATTCTATCATTCTATTCTTCATGTCCACTAGTTAATCTCATTTGCATGTTGAAGTCTATCTGCACACATAAAAAAGTATTGATAAGTAAGCATATAATATTTTAAAAGTTTTGTTCCAAGAGTATTACATCAGCAAAAGATAGCATACCTTAAATTTCCTAGCACCAAAAGGTGTTGTTGATGTCAGATGGAGAATTAAGATTAGTTGCATACACCATGTCATCTGTGTGAGATACAACAGAAAATACAGAGCTAGAACTTGACCCAAGGTCAACTTTGTGCTGACAGGTTCGACTATTGTGGCCAGAACATTTACATATACCACATTTTCGTTTTTTGTCTACAATCTCATACCCAGAAGGATCACGTTTTGTAGATGATGATTCCTTTTTGCTTTTTGAACTTAATGAACGATCTTTGTGAGATGTAATAGTAGGCTCATGAAGAGAAGGAATTGGTTCATTTATAAGCTCAAACAAATAATTATGGACGAATTCTTTATGAGCAAATGGCCATTCTTCATACTTATTTTGCAACTCCTTAAGCAATCCTCCAATCTGATTGATGTTTTCATTACTTTGATTTTCAAGCAATCCCCCAATCTGATTGTCTTCATTCATTTGAGTTTCATATTCAGTGATCTCATGTCAAGCCTCCATTGCTGATTTATGTCAACTAGATCTAACACCTCACTTTCCAATGATCTTATTTTATGTGAACAAGGAAGAGCCATGGTAGCAATAAAATGCCCTTTACAAGCAAGCAATTCTATATCATACTTAGCCTTCTTATATTGTTTAAATAGTTCCTCCAAAGCAAATACTGACACATGAGTAACAAGATTCTTGAAAAGAGAAATTTTAAAATGATGAGGCACATTGATTTTTTCACTTGAGAGTTGTGCTTTAATTTCTTGAAACTGATTCTTAATAGCAAGGCAAATCCTATCCTTCACCATGGAAAGGTCACCTGTAGAAACTTGCAAATACTTTTTAAGTATTCCATGTGCACCTTCAGCTCTTGAAGTAGCATGATTTCCAAAATGGATACACTTTTCGGTCCATGCAGCAACAAATAACTCTTTAAGAGGAAGCCAAGTGCTTCTTATGTAATTAAGGAGAACCCCATTTTCTTTATACCTTGATTCAAAGTACTGCAAGGCTTCATGATATTTAGATTCACTAACAGAGTTTATAACACAAGTCCAATTTGACAAAAAAGTATCCCAATCTTCACCTTCTTCAAAATGAGACTTACACTTTGCTACAATGTTATTCTCAATATGCCATACACATAAAAGATTAGTTGTAGATGGAAACACCACCTTAATAGCATTCATCAATGCAAATTCTCTATCACATACAATTACTGAAGGCTGACAGCTTACTCCTAATAAATTTCTAAACATACTAAGAGCCCAAATGTAATCCTTTTCACCTTCTTTTTGCAGAAATGCAAAGCATGAGTAGAAGCTAGAGTTAAAACTTGACACCCCGATGATGTTTAGTAATGGCATTTTGTATTTGTTTGTCTTGTAAGTACAATCCATTACAAACACAGTTGAATAACTCTTAGTTAATGCTATTGAGATAGGATGAGCAAAAAACAAATGTGTCAAATGACCTTCACAATCATGTTCCACACTATATTTAAAACCATCTTCGTCAAGTTCGTCAATTAATGCTTGGATCATGGTACGACCACCTAAACTGTCTTTACGAATTTTAGCCTTCACATTATACAAAGTCCTAGAGACAGCTAGAAGATTGAGATTATTTTGTCTAAGTGAAGATAAAATCTGCTTGGGAGCTATACCGGCCTTGTTCATGTCTTTTATGCATACAATCTCTTCTTCTGAGAAGCGACGACAAGAAGGATGACCTGACATATCTCTAGAAGGTTCATGATTGTGTATGTCATTCACTAAGGTGAGTTTCCAAGAGCCATCACACTCCTTTCTACCTTTTATCTTAAAAGGACAATTTATCAGTCGAGATGAAGTTTTCCTTTTTCTATTTTCTGGTAGAATCTCTCTCTAATTACTATAGCTACCTCCTCTATCACAACCGATTGTAAGATATTGATCCCATTTTGAATTCTTGATAGAAGTCGCAAAACCTTGGCCTAGATAATACTCTCTAACTGAACTTAAGAGGTCATCTCGATTTTGAAATTGCCTTGGCAAAGCCTGAGAAGCTACTTCATTTTGCACACTTACTTCATCTTGATTATTACTCATTGCTATATGATTCAAATATAGAAACAGAAAACAAGAAAATCATGAAAAAAAAATACTAATTACATACTAAAAAATACTGATCTATGAAATATTACAGTATTTGTCTAATAAAAAAGAGCATGCCAAAGTGTAAATACATCTTGCAAAATTAAACCAACCTATCATGAGAGCATAAGCTCATAACCTCAATTTGACTAATCAAACACAGACTTATTTAGTTAGACTATTCTTTTAGGAAAATGATATGTAAACAAAGAAATATTGATGGGTGAACGGAAATGGACCCACTGTCTAGCAAAAAAACAAAAAATCAATTTACTTATCTGACTTGTTATTTTCTCAGGTCCCAGTTCTCAATTTTTGTCATTTTATCACTCTTTAACTCTGTCTTTATCTCTAACCTCAAGACCATCCATGACCCACAATTGTTGTTTACATATAAGGCACACAAATGGAGCTACAAAAATAGCTTGACAATCACCCAGATAATTAAAGCTCAAGAACTTACTTACATGGCTATAATTCTAAACAATGAAGAACACGCAGAGAAGAAGACTAAAAAGAAGTCATACCCTATTCAATTTAGGAGAAGAGTTTTTAATTTTTAAGGGACCAAAGAATTCTACTTGACATCAACACGAAAAGAAAAATAAGAGATTTATCCATAACTTATCCTATCAGGTAAAAGACCTATCTAAACTAGAAGACTCCTCACCTTAATTCTTGTACATCCTTTAAAAAAAGAAGATCTGAGAAATTTTTATTTTCATAAATGATAACAAAAGATGCTAATCAGAATACATTTTCATAAATTTTCATTATTAAGAAATATAATAGGAACTTACCAACATGAGGTCAAGAGTTTTAGCCTATATCATCAAGCTTTCAAGTGGGTTGATTGAAGACTTTTCTTCATAAGAGCCAAAATAATTTTTTAATTTCTGGAATGATATTGCAAATAGGTTCCAACACTTTTAGCCAAGCAGTAAGATTCCATGGGTTTTCAATTTTTCTAGGAAGGGAGATCCAAGTGGTAGGATTCCATGAGTCTCTGTTTTACTAGGATAAGAGACGCAGAGAGCAAAAAGGTTAAATGGGAGAGGAAGAAAGGTAAAGGTGTTTGAGTAGAGTATGAGGAATTGATAAAATGAGAAAATGAAAAGTTGATCTCCTTTTTGACTTATTTTTTTTCAATTGAAATGAGTCATTCGTTCACCTATATCTTTTGGTAGTTCACATATTAGCACTCTTTTCTTTTTGTTAATAGGCATTATAATTCAATAAATAAAAGGTTTAGAATTTAATTTCGATGGCATAAAATGTTGTTAGAAAAATAAGTAAGATGCAATATTTTTTTTTGCTCCCACACCAAATCTATTTAGTTGAGTTATCTCAAACAAGAAAATTATATGGTCACACAGATTATTTTTAATAAATACAATATTAGACTATTAAATATAACAAGTCATTCATTATTACTAAATAATGATCAGATGTAATATCATCATTTGTATTTCAGTCTTTAAATATATCATATTTTCTTAATAAGAGAGTTAATTCTTAAGCGATATCAAAATAATGAGTGTGGATCCAGTGGAGAGGACTAAAATGGCGTCGTCTCTCCTTATAAAAATAAAAGAAATGAGAATGGATTTTTTCCAAAAGGAAAACATTCTTCAAAAGTATTTTTTCTCTCTTTTTGACGGGCAGCTTCTCTATCATCTGCAAACCTTTTCAATTTGGTAGAGAATGGATAATGAGCCAACAGAGTCTACCATAGGGTAAGTGTTGGAAATAAAAGAAATGAGACCTCTGGCTTTTTTTTTATATTTTTTTATTACATGAGACCTGTGGCTTGAAAAAAAAAATTATCAAATAAGACATGTGGCTTCATTTTTATTTTTTATTTTCATTTGATTACATGAGAACTGTAGCTTTTTTATGATTATTACGTGAGACCTGTGGCTTGAAAAAAAGAAAAGAAAAGATGATCAGCTTTAAATTCCCTTTGATTATATTTTCAATATTTCAAATGTTTCATGTTTATTCCATTACAAACTTAAAATTGGATATAGAATGCTGTCATGAGATATTGCAGAAGGCTCTTAACAAATTAATCTTCAAGATGATATAAAGGTTTGTAAATTATGACAACACTGCCAGTAAATAGTATCTTCAAACAATATTTGACATTAATATAAATCTCTTGAAAAATAGATTAATAAAATATTTTTTCTTCAAAACTCATCATCATAGCCAAAGAGGGTCCTTTTTTTATATAAAAAAAATGGTTCTATAACTTGATTTCAATAAGAGAAATGATCAAAAGGTACATGATATAGTTTAATGATATTGAAATTTTTTCTTGAAAGTATTCCTAGCAACAAAAGCCCAATGGTCACTATGATCACTTGATGGTATTGACACCACATAAAAAGAACGGCAAACATGGTGGCAACGAGGACTCCACTAATACCACAAATCAAATGCAATAAAACAACTGAAACAAGTGCCAAATCTCAAAGTTGGCAACTTATGAAGACTTAAATTTGACAACCCGCAGTCCAAAACAATATAAAGAAATAACTCTGCATTCTTAAAGGTGCCAGCAATAAATTCAACAAATCTCAATTGTTAGGCAATAGTCCATTTTAAAGATAAAAATTAAACAAGTCAACTTGCTATTTCAACCTATCAGCATTTTAAGATGATAGAACTTTCTGTCAAAGAATAATTTTCACATAGATGATAGAACTCTAAAACTCCATTCAGATAACTTTACTAAGGAAACCAATGCAAATATACACATCCACAGCCATGAAGAACACACCCTGTACCTGAAAAAATTTACAGAGTCTGTTCCCTTTTAGATTCCAGTATTTGTTTTTACTAGTTCCATGTGAATTACAGAACTTAATCAAAGTGAAAAATTGATCTAAGATCACTGGAAAGAAGAATGAAATGATGGAAACGATTGGGTGATGAATCTTGGGCATGAGTTGAATTTGAATTTTTTTAGTGAAAAATAGATCTAAGATCGCTGGAAAGAAAAATGAAATGAAAGAAACGGTTGCGTGATGAATCTTGGGCATGTGCTGAATTTGGTTTTTTTTTTTTTTTTTTTAAAGAAGAGGCGACACCGTTTTGATCATCTCCAGGGCTCTCTCTAGTGTTTGTCTCTTCACTGGATCCGTTCTCCAAAATAATTGACTTTTATATTTACTAGTCTCATCATAGGCGAGGGTGGAATTTTTTTTTTTAATAATAATTGTAGGTAATTACATATTAGTTTTTTAATTAGAAAATAATTAATTAAAAAATTATTGTGAATGAATAAGTTTTTGGTTAATTAATTTTGAGAAAAATTAAATTTGGTATGTATGGATGTGAATTTTTATTTATTTATAGATAAAAACTAAATATACATCAGAATTAAGAAGACAATGGAAGAGATTTTTTTAAAATTAATTTTCTTTTTTAAGTAGACTAAATTGACAAAAAGACCTTGTAACTAATAAAATTAATAAATTATAAATATATGATATAGAAAAAATTATGTAAACAGAATTAGTTAAAGTAGAGAACATCAAAAGAGTGTTCCGACTTTTCGAATGGTATAAATACAGAAAATATACTTCTAAACCTATCTGTTGGTAATTATCAGAAAGAAATCTTGCTGTACCAGCTCATTTATTCATGTAATTAGTGAGAAGGCATTATTTAAAAGGCTTACCATCAAAATCCAACGCTGAAAATTCCTCCTTAAATCCAGTCAACATTTGTAAGTTAATCATAAATCTTTGTCTGTTGAACCAATTCAAACTCAAACCACAACTTCATTCCAACCCACGGTCAAAGAAACAGCCAACAGTTTTAATTCTTGGTTTAACCCTGGCCCTTGGTCTAAGTAATCCCATTTCCTTCTTTCATTAGTCATTTATTTCTTGAATCAAACAGGAAGCAAATACACTGCACATAGAAGAATAAGATAACAACCATTTAAAGAAACTGTTTCTGTTTCTTCCTTTCATCAATGCTCAACATAGATAACAACAAAACATTTGTACAGTTACTTCTAATTTCTCTGAGAGGAGAGAGCCATAGTTTATAATCCTAATAATCTTATTGCAACATACAAAGATCACCATTAAGATGTAAAACAAAAACTGACACAAATTACTTTGATTCATGCTTGCTAAATTATTCATAATGTTGTCAAAGTAATATCTTTTTCAGAACAGCATGTTGTTGCAGGGAAAGGGAGGAACTGAACAATTGCACAAATAAGAAATTATAGGAGCAAATGAAGGTTACAAGAAAATACATCAAGTTATAGTATCAATACTGCTTTAACAATTTTGAAGGAACACAAATCATTGATCAACATTGAAAAGGACGTGCATGAACAGAAAATTGAAAACAAAATAATTTATCGATTCAGAAACCAAATTCCTAATATGATCAGAGCAAGAATTTATTCCGAACTCTTACAAAGATCACTACATGCTGCTCCTGGTAATATTGTCACTGTTGGACCACCTTCTGAAGGCGCAGGGAACTAAATTTCTACCAGCAAAAAATCCGAACTTTGTCCTAAACATTGTAAAACGATTATTACTACTTGATGGAGCATCAGCCATAGTTACTTGGCTGACTATTGGGTGAAATTCCATCCCACTTTCTTGAGCCCCAACATCACTACTACTACCATCCAGAGGTTCAATTTCCCCTTCATCAAAATTAACAGCCAAAGAACTCCTGCGCTCACGCAACCAATCTGCAACTTGACCTGTCACTCTTCTGCATTTCTTGACCTTAATTTTAACCAAATTAGGACAACCCCAAGCAAGCGCTTCAATCCCAGTATTTGATACTGGACATCCTTTAATACAGAGCTTCTTCAGTGCAACACATTTTGCAGCAATAAACTCAATCTCAGCATCACCAATAGTTCCAATCCCACAAAGGGCCAACCTTTCCAGTCTTTGGCAATTGGAAGCCAAAGCCAATAAGCTCAAGGAAGTAGGATAAATACCAATTAATACAAGTTCCTGCAAGTTAGGACAGTGTTTTGCAACAGAAACCAAGCCCTCATCCCCAATCCTATTAGTCCTCCATCCATCAATGTGAAGCTTCCTCAATAGCTTGCAATGTTCAGCAACAGACACAAGCCCAAAATTTGAACACTCGGGAGTTTTAACTATGTGCAAAGTCTCCAATTTCAAACAGTTAGATATCCCCCAGAGCCCAACATCACTGACTTGAATTTTCTCTAGGTGTATTTCTGTTAACTCAGTGCTGGTACTTCCCATGGTTTCCAGAATCTTATCCCAATCACCCATACAGCGAATTAGCTTCAAAGTTTTAAGCATTTTCGTACCAATTAGAAGCGGTCCAAAGCTCAGCCCATTAACAAGCTCCTTAAGGCATACAGATTTCAGTGATGAAGCCGCAGCACCAGGACCAATGAGCTCAGTGATATCATGGACGCCTCGGAGCCGCGTCACAGAGAGCTCCTCAAGATCCGTGCAATTATCAAGGACTGCGTTCATCCCTTTGGCACCAAACATACACGACCCACATGAGAGCTTCTTCAAACCCTTGCAATTCTTACCAATAGCGGTCATTCCAACATCGGTAATTTCACGGCAACCACGGAGCTTAAGGCGCGTTAGGTTCCAGCAACGAATCGAGATCAATATCAAAGCGTCATCGTTTATACTGATAGACTTACGGTCGCATCGCAGAGATAGTTTGGTCACGGAATCAAATCGAACAAAAAGGGAAGGAACAAAATCGAGAATTTCAGCTTTGGCGTTGAGAGAAAGACGATGACGGCTTTGACCATCGACAAGTCGCCACCTTCTGCAGACGAGCGAGCAACATGCCCGTTCCCCAGAGGTAAGATATTGGAAAATACCTGCCAAGCAATCATCAGGAAGATCGGAGGTATAATCACGACCTCCTGCAAACTTTTCGAATAAACAAGCTTCCTTGTTCAATCCCACCGGCGCAACAACCGGAAATGACCTGGAAATAAATCGATTGCTCAGAGAAATTTCCCGGCGATTCAGCTCCGACGCAGTCCCGGCGGTAGAGGGTGACTGTCCCATTAGAGAAAATGACTTTGAAATGATACAGAAGAGTTCACTCAACGCACAATTTAGTGGGTTTTCCAAATTTGGGAATTTGTGTTGGAGGATTGAAGTTTTAATACAATGCAAACACATACAGATCACTTGACCCGTCAAATGGGTGCGTGTCCTCATCGCTACCGTCACGGCAGACAGTACTACAGTGTGCTCATTTACACACGGCTGTTTGGTACACGTTTATGTGTTTCCGTCTGATTATCAAAATGGTATCCATCAGGACCGTTAATATGATGACTTAGGAAACTTATAGGACGAACCAAACTCCAAAGCCTAAGCTTTTGGAATTTTCTAGTTTTAATCCAAATATGGGACCTGCTCAAGAAATTATCTAATCGCTTTGATATTTTCCCCTTCAGATTAATATTGATTTTCATTAATCTTCCTTGTTCAATAACCAACTAAAACTTATTCATTTACAATATTATATTTAATCTCAAAATTAGACATAATGGTTAAGCAAATATATTTTATTTATTGATCTTATGAGTCTAGATTTTATTAAGATACCTTATGAAATAAAATTATCATTATTATTTTTAATATTGGCTTGTATGATATGTTTTTTATTGAACTGGATAATTAATTAATCAAAATATACGTAATCTAGTCTTCTGTTAAATAATAACAAATTATATTCGATTATTTTAGTAAGTTAAATACAGTAATTTGACATTAACTCTGAGTACAATAAAAAAATTATTACTTTTTGAAATTTTGTAAATGTCATTATTGCCGACAAATGTATTTTACCAAGTATTTTTTTATTTTATTTGGTCAATATCATTTTACCAAGTATTTTAAAAGTACATGTTTTTTTATAAAACCCATGTTTTTAAGAAAGAAATTCAATTAGTGGGGTTCCCCTTTGCGTGGAATAAAGCTCTTTAATTTGAACCCAAACTTTGTGCATTTATTTGATATTTGAGATCCAAGAATGAAGGGTAAGACATGGTTGACTAGGACTTGGTCCATATGCAGGCTTGTAGATTTAGAGACCTTATTTTGATTTGAAGCATTGCTGAGTAAAAGATTTGAACTTTGAAATAGAAGCTTGTGATATTTTCATGTTTTCCCTTCCCCGAGTCACACACGCCTCCATGAGGACCATGTTTCAATATATTCTTCTATGGATTTAAGATGAAATTTTCTTCTAGACATAGCCGGCTACCGAACATTTTAATTGATTACAACTAATTATTGTTTCGAATTTTGGATGCCAAGGATCAATGATAGGGCTGAACTGCATAATGTTCATGTGGACTTGGACATATGGAAATGTTTATTATGATGGCTTTGAAAAGTCCATGTTTATACTATTTTGATAATTTTATAAATTTTGAAGTGAATAGAGCTTCTTCTTTTTTTTTTCTATATATTTATTTTTGTGAAGGATTTATCGTGTAGAGAATAAAGTATTTTATCCATTTAGTCATGGTCTATTTTAACTAATTTATATATTGATGTGAATAAATATATTCAGTCTTGAACCCCTTAAACTTCTATCATTTGGCTCTTGGCTAAAAAGTAAACACTCCCCCGTTGATTTGATTCCATACATTATATATAATGAAGCGACAAAGGAACATGAGGCTGTCTAATAATGATCATACATCCACAAAGGTAACGTGTACATTCCCAATTGGGCCAACTATCCCCATTCTTTTCATTCTTACATATAACGTGTCTTCCATAATTTTGAGTGGGCGGGCTTAGACTTCAGCTTTGAGAAAAAACTCAAATATGGTTGCAAGCTTGTGATGCCCTATCTTTATGAATGTGATCAATGGACAATGCTAAGCCCATTATACACATACTTTTTACCTTCTTCAAGTGGATGGCAAAAGCATGGATATGATGTATATATACAAATATAGTTCGTATTTATAATATATTGATTTAATAGGTCAAAACAATATTTTATAAACGTTCTCTCAATATTCTTTTATCATAATTATACATCTCAATAAGTCAAGGAGTGTATTATTTTCTTAATATTGGATTGAAAACTTTGTCTCATAATTTGTGTTGATTAATAATTTGGTCTATATATGGAATGTTGATCAATCACATTAGACTAAAATTGGGCTACAAGATATGTGTCTCTTAGATAGAGAATTTCTTACTTTTAACCAAAATTGGTGATGCAGATGCTGACTGTTCGTTTTTGTGTTTTTTGGTTTTTTTTTGTTAGGTGTTAAGACTGTTAGTACTTCAAGATCAAGTTAACTAGACATTGCACATGATTCTCTCCCTCCTAAAGACATATAATGGGGAAGGCAGGGGCTAAGTGCCTGAAGCCCTTAATACAGAAAAAAAGAAAAAAAAAGTGAACACTGTCAAGGGCCTATTCTCTTGTCACAGAATTTATTTTTGCTCTATAACCTAAATTTAATAAACATTAGAAATAGTAAAAGCACACAACAACAATAACCCATGCTCTATTCTCCAGCCAGTTAAAAGTTGGGTATTGCTGGACAACACTGCTCTGTCTTTCTCACTCTCTCTCTCTGCCTCGCAGCTTGAGCCATTAAATTGCAGAAACAAAAAGAAGAGAAAAGAGGCAAGCTAGAATATTAGGTCTTTCACTAAATAAAAAAGGAAATGAGAGGGAAAAGAAAAATAAATACCAAGTTGTATCATGTATGTATCCCTTTCAGATTTCAGACCCTTTATCGTGGAACACAATCAAAGAGTAAAACAGAGCAGAGCATGTGAATATAAAGATTTATGAAATAGAAAGATCATTTAAAATATGTTGGACTGCATGATGCGCTATCTATCAGTCTATATGCATGAGTTTGTGCTAAAAAGACATTGGAAACGATGGAAAGTGTAACAGTGTACATATTTATATCTGTGAATGTGATTTCTTTTTTGTTCTGAAAAAATAATTGTCTTATAAACATGAATAAAGGAAGAACAAGATACATTTTTGTGATTCCGTTTATGGCTAAATATGCTTTTTTTTATACCACGAATTCTATGGACACTGACAGAGATCAGCCATTCAGATAACACCATAGCAGTTATGCATTTTTTTTTAACTTTTGTTCATAACGAACTGAATTAGCATGTATATACAGAATTAAAACTTCGTGGTTTGTAGTAACATAGTTTTTTCTTTTGTTTTTTGAAGACCTTTAACCTCTTCGTCAAGAGGAATAGAGAATTTATATATATCTATAAATAGTACTTGAAAGGTATATTTCTAATACTGTAAATTCATGACTTTCACTTATTTTTCTCTTTAAGATCTTTGACTTTATTTTTGAAGGGTTTTCGGAGAAACTTCTGGACCTCGTCCTCTTTTACAAGTTGGTATTATACCGAGTTGACATGAAGTGACCTTTTAACATTTTGAACCTAAAACATTGTGACAATAAATCTAAATACTTATGAACTTAACATAAATATTATTATTCATTTATGAACAGAACCCACTCTTAATATCGCAATGGGCTCTTTACAATAAAGAATTACTTCTAATAAAAAAGAATCCATAATATTTATTTAAACTATTGATGTACCTGCAGACGATTTGATTGATCTCGTTCCTACACATTTGCATATTTTGATGCTACTACCGTACTATCAAGATTACATAACATATTGAATTGTTTGGTATTTAAACTTGAGAATTGTAACTCCAAAAGAACATCCGGAGACATGATATGCATGTAAAAATAGGATTACCAAATGTAAAATGTGCTGCAAATTGGTTACTTTTTTGTTTTGATGCAAATAAACTGACATGTACATAAGAACCACTTAATTATTGTGGAGTTATACTCCTAGCTACGCAAAATTAAAGATCAAAACCTATCACTTTAAATGAAAAGAGTACAAAGTACTGAGAGCAGGGGTGATCAATACTAAAGCAGCTAGCAGGTAATGCATTTATGGTTTCAAATTCCATTTTTTTATGACTAATAATAGTAAGCAGAAAACAACAATAAATATATATAGGGAAGGCACCGGCACAGAGACAGAGGAATTGGGAGACATCAAGGACGCGTACGGCGCATGTTACTCCTACACTAATGACAATTACCCATTTCTTCATTCTTCTTTGGTTGGCTTAGCATCCCTTCATTACTTTCGGCATCATTGTAGCAAAGCAAACAATTGCAATCTTTATCCACATTTTCTAATTAACTTTCAATTTTGATTGATGGTATTTCTTTTCTTTCTATAATATGAAACCCATTCCAATTCATGCAACTAATTAGTCAAGGTATATACATATTTTCTCAAACTTTTTGTCTTTTTCTTTACAAAAACAATTATATCACGCATTTGATTATAATCTCATAGGTCGAGATAAAATACTACAAGTTCAATTAGATAATTATTTATTTTTATGGGGCATTTGGGTTATACATGACCAATGATCAATAACGAAGCATTGTATAATCAAGTGCCTTACCTTCAACTATGCTTAACAAAATCTGAGTTTAAAGTTAGTAAAGGATCCCTTTACTTTTAACCAACACAAGATTCTTCCAAACTAAAGTTTGAGAAAGAAGGAATCAAGAAAATGAAAAAAAAAAAAAGTAAAAAAATTATTCCACTGCCCAAAAAGTTATGTGTATTATTAAAAAGGTCCTTCGGATTTAAGCATGCCAACTATAACATTAATCTTATTCAATCCTGCAGCGTGGTTATATTTTATCTGAATTAGATTAGTTTAATATTGAAATCTGTTCACTGTTCAAAATTAATAAAAAGAAAAGAAAAAAAAAAAGAAACAGTCTCGTTTTCAAACTGATAATAATCTCGTTGACTGACCTTTGAAACTTTTTATTTTACGTGTTCTAATTTACTTTTTTTTTTTTATCCTTCTTTCTTCTAATTTAAATCTTTTTGAGAGACATATATATTCTTTTATAATTGTTTTAACTTAACCATAAAAATATATTAGTTAATATATACATAAATTAGTCTGAATATACTTGACTATTTTACAAGATTTATTTTTAACAATTTACTTAATAAAGTTTAAACTTTCTTAAAATACTGTGAGAAGGTGCAACTAAAATTTCTAGTAAATTTTGAGTCTAATGTGAACGTTCTGCCTAAATTTATTAAGGTTCCGGACAAGCAACAAATGATTTAAATTTGTGGGAATCAAGTTGACTAGATTCTTCTTTCTATTGGTACACGTTTAAGTCTGTCAGCAAGATAAGGGTACCGACTGTGATAGTATCAGTTACAAAAGCGAAAAAAAAACATTTGGTTCCAAAAACAAAAACATCCCAGCGTTGCGCAACGGATATTTCTTCACTCCGAACATGACAATCCCAGTCGAGACAGTCAACGCTTTTACACTTATACGCTTATTTATGTACCACCCCCAGTCTTTCCTTAGCGCGTGCATTTACATTCCGACCAAAACCTTCCCCATCAACAATGAATACGAGTAATTAAGGTAGGTTATAAGAATGGAGTGGTAATTGAATTATTAATAAACTAAAAAGTGAGGGTTAGAAAATAAAAATAAAAATTATGAGTAAACAGCTTAACATTTATCAAAAAGACAATTGATTTATATTGTGTAATACAATACTTGTTTGTCAAGATAATTAATTTGAAAACACATTTAATAAATTAAAAAAATAACACTTACTGAGAAAATAATTTATATTTCATGTAAATTTGGTATGAAAATATTATTCAAGAGTGATTATAATTTTGCACAGAGTCAATTAGATATTTACATTTTATTTTTTTAAACAAATTGTTGGAGAGTGTATTGCAAACACTTTTAAATGGATGGGCTTCTGGGATAGGATAATCGTGAGAGACCATTACATGATACGCTTTCGTAGCTTATCAACTACAAAAGTACCCAATACGTATCCTATTTTCCTTTTTTTGGTCAAAATATTGTAATTTTCTTTTTCTTTTTTCCTCTGAATAATCACTGCACAGAGTTACTGTTCGATTCGAATATAGGAGCTAATTTTCTAGCTAGGGGAGTGCCGAAATATGGCATTTTCCTGCGCGCCAAACAGCTCAAAATAACCACCCTTTTTTAATACAAAATAAATAATAAAATACATGAGGGAAATGAAAAAGAAAAAGAAGAAAAACGAGGAGAAAAAAAGGACAGGCGTGAAAGATTTCGCAGATAAAACCCTTGGTTGCTTACTGCATATGGGTCTCTCTCTCTCTCTCTCTCTGCAGTATTAGTATAGGGAGAGAAACATTGCAGAGGATGGATATGGGTCTGTGGTTAAGCTTTACTCTTTTTAGATTATAATGAGAAAGGATTTCCATCTCGTCTTCTTAAAAGAAGATGGCTCTGAGAGAAGAAGAAGAGCGACAAGTCCAAAACCCTTCATTAGTTCTTGATGCGCTCCTCTGTGAGGAAGATAGTTTTGAGGAAAATTTTGACAATGGTATTGATGGAGAGAGTGAAAACTTTGATGAAACCATGAGAAAGCCATCATTTTTCCCTTTGATTTTGTTAGAGAATGATTTGTTCTGGGAAGACGATGAGCTCGCTTCTCTAATCTCGAAAGAGGGAGAGACCTATTTCTGTTTTCCTAATCTAATATCTGATGGGTACCTGGAGGGAGCTCGTAAAGAGGCTGTGAACTGGATTGTTAAGGTTATTGCGCACTATGGGTTCTCTGCTTTGACCACAGTTCTTGCAGTTAACTACTTCGATAGGTTCATTACAAGCCTAAGGTTTCAGAGAGATAAGCCTTGGATGAACCAACTAGCTGTAGTTGCCTGTATATCCTTGGCTGCCAAGGTGGAGGAGACCCAAGTGCCACTTCTTTTAGACCTCCAAGTATGTGGAATTTAGAAATGTAGTCTAGGTGTTTGCTAATATGACACATTGTATGTTTCTTTGTAGTTGCCGTTGTCTTAAAATGTGAAATTTTGTTGTTGCGATTAGGTTGGGGAATCAAAGTACGTGTTTGAAGCGAAGACCATCCAGAGAATGGAACTTCTAGTGCTATCTACTCTTAACTGGAGGATGAATCCGGTGACTCCAATTTCCTTCTTCGAACACATTGTCAGGAGGCTTGGTTTGAGGAATCGCTTGCATTGGGAGTTTCTGTGCAGGTGCGAGCGCCTACTCCTCTCTGTCATTGGGGGTAAGCAGTGAAACAACCTTTTGTTTTTCTTAATATAAATCAGAATCTATATTAAACCAAGTATTCTGAGAGATTAAATCTTCAATAACCATCCTACTGAGATTTATAGCATTATATGTTGTTTTTTTGTTTCAGATTCAAGAGTTATGAGTTATCTTCCTTCTACATTAGCTGCTGCAACAATGATTCATGTTATCAGAGAGATTGAGCCATGTAATGCGATGGAATATCAGGATCAGCTTCTTGCTGTGCTCAAAATCAGCGAGGTGTGATTCTAGTTTCTCTGGTTCTCTTTTTCTATATCATATTAGATATGCCAGTTTACATATCTTATCAAATGTCAGATATAATTGAGTAGAATCTTGTGATGATCTTTACAGGAAAATGTGAACCAGTGCTACAAAGCCATGCTCAAACTATTAGATTGTCATGGAGTCCTTCAAAGTCCTAACCAAAAACGCAAGCAACCATCTGTACCGGGAAGTCCAAATGGTGTTATCAATGCATCTTTCAGCTGTGATAGCTCCAATGACTCCTGGACTGTATCGTCATCAGTTTCTCTGGAGCCTCCGTTGAAGAGAAGCAGAGCTCAGGACCAGCAGATGCAATTGCCTTCCCTGAATTGTCTGTCTGTTGATTTGCTTGGTAGCCCTCGTTAATATTTCCTTGTCTTAACATCTTCTACAAACATGGTATCCATCTTTCCCGTATGTTTAGCAGTAATGTCATTAATTAAATTATGTTCCTTATTAATCTGAATTTCAGGCCAAACATGTGAAACTGAATGAGAAATAGACTGAAACTTCAGTTTATCACTTTACATGTGGGGGGGATTTGGTAATATAAAGAAGAGTTGAATGTTAATTCTATCTGGAAGTTGTTCTCTCTAATACATAGATCATCGTTTCTTCTAATACTTCACCTTTTTACTATCAGTCAATTACCCTTTTTTTAAGTCTCGAGCCTGGATTATAGGTGGATTTAGGCTAATTTTGCTTTCCCCAATCAACTGCTCGTGACATTAAAGAGTTTCAGACTTTCAGTAGATGGATGAATGAAGAAGAGGTGCTGCATGTGTATATCATTTGAACTTCTCAAGCTCTAAATTTTCAAAATTTATTTCCAGCTTTGGATTTGAGCAGCTCTTGTACAATGTCAAATCCATTGGAAACAAGTCTTTTTGCTCATAACCAACCTCCCACAAGGAGACAATTAGTTATTTCCTTCAATGCATCATCATCATCTCTGTCTCTCTCTGCAATTTCTTGGATTTAAATCATCAAAGCTTCTTACTTAGGCAAGCCTTTTTTATTGAACAACTCTTAGTCCAGTTGGGCTTAGAAGCTAATCTAAAATGGTTCTCATAGTCAAGCTTTTGCACTAATCTGCAAAATGAAAATAAGGAGCTCCCCCTTGGCCCCCTATGAAAGTGGGGGAGGTAGTACAGGCTTCAGTTTTAGCAATGTCTACCTGAGATTGCCCCTCTTATACGAGGAAGCTATTATCTGAACTGTGTATCTCAGTCAGTACCTTAGTCTTTAAGGTTGACATAAATACTTGTCAAGCTACACTTGGTAATTGAATGATTGATTGTAATCCATGGGTAAATGCTATCTGTGACTTTAATTAATTTGAGTACAGGCTTCAGTTTTAGCAATGTCTACCTGAGATTGCCCCTCTTATATGAGGAAGCTATTATCTGAACTGTGTATCTCAGTCAGTACCTTAGTCTTTAAGGTTGACATAAATACTTGTCAAGCTACACTTGGTAATTGAATGATTGATTGTAATCCATGGGTAAATGCTATCTATGACTTTAATTAGTTTGAGTATTAAGTCATGCACCCACTACTTCGATGATTTGAATAGTTTGGGGATAAAGGTTGCTTATGTCTGATAGGACTGGAGTGCATTGTAAGAACTGTTTGCTGTTATACGTGAAGTCAGTGCATTGTTTAGGCTGTATTAGCAGTTGTTAAGAGAAAACCAATCTGCTAGCTGCAATTCCTGTTTATTGAATGTTTGGGTGTTCATTTCTGCACGTGATTCAATGCTAGTGTTGTAGCATGCATATCTTGACAGAAAATCTCGTGACAAGTTTTGTAGTAGAACTAGTAAAATTTCTGTTGGTTTGGAAGTAGCTCTAGGAATGTGCTCCTGGTTTCATCACTGGTTGCTCTGAACACTTCTCATTTTAGATGAATTGTAGGGGAAAGTGCTATGTTTACTGTGAAAAAGCCAGGATGCTTGAAAAGGAGATTATAGTTGGTTTGATTCTTTGGAGGACACTTAACCTCATAAGTAAAATGGAAGGTTGTTAGAAATTTATTTGGAGAGATGAGTCGGCTTTAGATTTATTAGGGATTTCTGATTAAGAGTATTGGAAAATGATCTAGTAATATAAGTTTCTAAAAGAAGATACAACAGAGAACAAGAGGATAATGGTTTCCTGGATGCACTTATCACTTTAATCCATTACTATCCAAAAAGACTAAAGGGTGTCGAATAGTGGGGAGCTGGGAGGCCTTTGGAAATTATAACAATTGAGTGGGTAGTCTCGATTTGTATGGATGCCTTTGTTCTTGTGGTCCTGTCTTTTGCTTTTCACTTTAAGGTGGTTATGGTTCGCTATAGATTGAATTGTGTCCTTGTGATAATACTTTGCAAGAGTTCAGTGCTTGTGTGTGTATTTGTGACTTTATCTGAGAGAGAGGAGGAGACAGAGAGGAAATTTCAAAGTGACAGCTATAGTCCTTAACAACAGTAACTCTAGAATATCATGATTCTTCTTCAGAGTCAAATTTAGCAGATAAGTTTGAAGGGATTGGCGATAAAGTTGTGATCTATATTGCTTTGTTTCAAACGCAGTAATGAAATAGCTGGAAAGAAAAAGCTTGAGGGTGACTTTGAAATTTGAACATTCTCTGATTACGACTTCCTTGCCTGCATCTCTTAGAGATTATAGGCGTGAACTTAAAACCAAATTCAGCCTTATTTGTAGGATTGTAATACGCAACTCGGAGAAGGGTGCTTTTGCACCATTTCATCTGGAGCTACATTTCTATCAGGTACTACAATTTGTCAAGTATAAAATATCCCTACCGAGTACCTTGCATGCCTTTTTGTTAGACTAACTTTCTCCATCTTGACTAATGAAGAAATGATCAAAATACACTTAATTGTTTGAAGCTCCCTGCCTGCATTTTACTGTTTTCAAACTAATGCATTGACTATTGGTTTTTTTATTATTTCTTCCCTAAGAAGTATAGACAATATATTTAACTGTTTTGCAGAGACAATCTTTCAATATAACAGTGAAAAATACACTTTTTTTTTGGAGATTACATAGTTAAACCATTTGTTCTGTCTGTTGAACTTTTTCCAAAGCAATACATTTAAGAGGGGACCGTATTATCCACATGTTAAAATTGCTTACCAGAATTAAATTCCCACGCCAAAAACAGGATCTGTGTCTCAGACGTTAGTAATTCTTTTTTGGGTTGAAAACAGACAATAGTATTTGATTAAACCCGTTAAATCCTAATATAGCTTTTTTGTCACTGTTAGTTTTTACGTCTAATATGGTGATACTTATCCATTTTCCTCGGAAAGAGACAATGAATAGAGGTGGTAGGAAGAAATGAAGCACAAGAATTAATTAAACATAACGTAGAAGAGGTTAAAATTGGAGATTATGAAACAATAGCGTAACTAGTACACATGTGAAAGAACAGAGCTGAGGAAGTGAGGAACTGAGGAGTAGTTGAGAAACCGGCTACAAAAGTTTTGGCTTTCATACCTTTTTGGGATAAATGCCAAAAAGCATAGTACTCTGCTTTTTTGTCTGTTGTGCTGAACTGAAACTGGGAAACCCAGAAAGTAAGAGCAGAAGGAAATTCCACAAAATTTGCTCTGGTCGTCCCAGAGTACTATCGGAGGAAAAATAATACAAATATGCTTGACCGACTCCAAGAGCATAGGCTATAACAAGTTGTCATCTTTTCAGCAGACCCATCTCCAGGAGAAGACAATAACTTCAATTAAAGTGAAAAAGTAGTCATCGTATCATGTAGGCTGTAAGCCATGACTTTGGCATAATGGGCTGTCTTCTAACATGTCTGGTCAAGTCCTTGGCTTCCATCCTGTCGTTCAATTTTTGCTTTTATTAATGGAGACGTGTTGTATTCCTACAGTCATCAGGCCTTAACTTATTCTATCTCATTAACAGGGCAAACCAACCTATTAAATCATCTTAGAAGAAAATGGAGCAAAATTTATAAACGTGAGATTTTTATTGTACTAGAAATACACAATTTCAAAAGAAATAGCTTTGAATGTTAGGATTCTGGTTTTAATTCAATGGGTAAAAGTAATGTTTTAAAATAGTACCAGATCAATTGGTTCGACTAATTAAATTGTTATGAATGATAAACTGGATCAAATTGAATTTAAAAACCATTTCGTAGTTAGATTGATAAAAAATAACAGATACGGCGGCGAGTTGATTCAACTAAACTGTTTTATTTAAAAAATTATTATTTATATTAAAAATTAGTAAAATATTTGTATTTTATATTAAGAATTAATGAAACAATTGTATTTTATATTAATGTTGCCTTATTATTTTGATGCATAGCTTGTGATGCATAATAAATCTGTCAATTGTTGTATTAACTATTAAAAATTATATTTTTCTTATTATTAACTAATAAATGAAACAATTATTTTTTGTTTTCTTGTGTATTTAATATCTATATATATTTTTTTAAATTATATAATGTCTACAATATTTAAAATTATAATTAAATATATTTATGACATCATCTGATTCAATTATTATCGATTCAATCCCAGTTGAACTAATGATTTAAGATCCAACAAATTTTTCAAGTTGATTATCGATTTGATTTTTAAAACATTGAGTAAAATTGTAAAATTTTCGAGGTTAAACCCTTTAGCCCCTTTTCTTACTGCAACACCCAAGACTGTTTTCCTTTACCCTAGGTTGAAAAAAAAAAAAAAAAAAAAAACAGCTCACTTGTATTTATTTATTTTGGTAGTAGGAGTAATTGATGTCCAAAAAATAGAGTGTAAACAGTACTAAAATTCAGAAGATTCATGTGGCATTTCTAAAATACAATACAATACTTACTAGTTATACGGGTAATTACAAGCTTGAAACTTCAAAAAGTCACACATCATAATGATGAATTCTGGTATTTAGGTTATTCTATGCAATGTAATATTTGACACCAGCAGCAGGAGGAAGCAGAAGTTCTGACGATTAAGGATTCAGGATTATGCCAACCAGCGAACAACATAGAGATGTTGTGACAGTCAATATGTACTCAAACATCTTGCAGTATCAAAAGGTAAGAAGACATTAAGAGAGCCTTGGTTAACTTCATACCTTGCTAGAGATGTTACTGGATAGCCAATCAAGGCCTTCATAGAGTCCTTGACCAGAGGTAGCACAAGTAGTATGGATGTACCTGGACCATTGAATTACAGAGTGCCACTAATCAAAATAAGGATAAGAATTATGAAAACGTCTAAGCTAATTAATTAAGCTCATTTGTTTCCTTAGATGCATGGTTGATTTGAAGATATTACCAGCGGCGCTGGCGCAGTGAATGCACTCCAAGTTTATCAGTGATTTCAGAAACACTCATGGCGTTTGGGAGATCTTGTTTATTGGCAAAGACAAGTAATGTTGCATGACGAAGTTCATCCTTTAGAAAAATGAAGAGCAAAAACTTAGTCCTTTGACTTTTTACTGAACAATAAGCATACATTTTTGTTGCCCTTTTCTGAAGAAAGACAAAATATGAAATTCTTTGATATGAACCGAAAATAATACTTCTAGATATATGTCACCAACCTCACTCAGCATCCTATGGAGCTCATCACTGGCTTCCGAAACTCTTTCTTTGTCATTGCTATCAACCACAAAGATAAGACCTTGTGTATTCTGAAAGTAGTGTCTCCATAATGGTCGAATCTACGAGCAACAAAAAACCTTAAATATGCCAATATTTTACCATTAACTTGTGCCCATAATTCTACGACACTCAATCAAGTTTCTATGAGTATATCAGACAAGTTCTAGTAAAAAGATTTCCATTTCCTTTTTAATCTCCGCAAGAAATTAAGATTTTGATCTCAAAGAGGCGTGCTTAATACCTTGTCCTGTCCTCCTACGTCCCAGACAGTGAAGCTAACATTTTTGTACTCAACCGTTTCCACATTAAATCCTGGTCCATCAACGATGATCTATTATGCAGAAAAAGAGTATTGGGGTTTTATCTAAGAAATACTTTATCGAGCAAGAAACTAAAACTTTTTGTGACTTAAAAAATAATCAAAATGTTAGGGGTGGTTTCTCACCTTGGAAGTTGCTTATGTACTTTGGGAAATAAGTACGAACTATAGTAGAGTGGAATAATAGATACCTATTGTGGGTATGGTCGTGACAATTTCTCCAAGTTTTAACTTGTAGAGAATTGTTGTTTTACCAGCAGCGTCAAGACCCACCATCAGAATCCTCATTTCTTTCTTTGCAAAGAGCATCCTAACAAGCCGAGATATTGCTAAACCCATTGTTGCAACTGATTCAAGCAAATTTTGGGGAAGATAATTATGAACAAAGTAGAAAAATGAAGCCAAAACAAAGAAGGAATGGACCTGCTCGGAAATTAGAAGCAAAAACAACTCCTTGCTTTGCTTTGAAGATAAGCAGGGGAAAGCAAAACAGAGAGAGTTGCTTGCTTATTATATACCATTAAGACCAGGAAATGGCATAATGCAGAAAGGCAAAGAGAAATGGATTCTGATATGAATTGGAGGAAGAATAAAGGGCATTAGCATTGTTTTACTTTCAGTGGAGGCCATTTGTCATTAGCATGAAATTTGAAACTATAAGCAGTTTGGAAGGGAATGAATAAGATTCAGTTTGCAAGTTGGGCAGGAACAAAGAATGTTACTGGGTCCCAATTGGTACAATTGAGTGGATAGCTTGATTTCTATACCAACCGTAGCAGGCGGAAGCAGCATAGTTCCTGCTATTTGCGTTTCTCATGGTTCTACTTGTGCTAGATGAACCAAATGAAAGACCTTTTTGGGTTTATATTTGGCATTTAAGTCTAAGCTGTGACATAGTGGAAGAACATGGAATCTTGTGAATAAATCAATGACAGGATCTGTAAACTGTGTCTATTCATATGAGGACAGGAATTTACACAGAAAAATTAATCTATACACTATCAAAGGATAAAAGAGGCACACCCATTGATAAGATTCTAAGATCAATATTACATATTTTGAGTTGTTACTTTCCAGATGGACTGGAGATACATCTTTGACAGAGTCTAGGGTGGATACCACAGCAGCAGCAAGGACACCACCACTTGTGATGGGACCCTTTGATGGATGGAGCGGGTGAACCACCTGCACATTCCTCTCTTCTTGGCCTTGCCCTGCTGATGATCGATAATCCTTCGTGTCCACCTTGCTTTAGTTTCATTCTTCTAGTGAAGGCATTCATAAACAACTTCAATTCACCCATGAGCACAATAACAATGGAAAGAGGAAAAGTCTAAATAGATATACCTTTCAAATTTGTTCATTCATGTTTCACAGTTTGAAAAGGACCTGTTGCTTATCTACTGTATGCTTGTTTGAGAATGATGAAGAATTTATATTTGATGTTCAGATAATAAGCTTTTCCTCCCTTCCCCCAACACAAACATATTTGCTTCCTCAGGGGACTTGGATGTTGGAATGCTATCAAAACTACATATGACCATATGTTGCTATATCCTCTTAGTTCTAATATATAAATAATGATTTTGACGTGTTGTCAATCCAGTAACCAACAAAGGCAACGATGCAAAATACCATACCCTCGTAGCCCAAGATTAGTAGTCTACGTTTCTGTTCATGAAGAGCCTATTATCAGGCTGCCCAATGATTTCACAAATAATTTCTGCTACCCATTTACAAATGAATGTCTAAAAAGGATAAAAATAAATAAATAAAACGGGAATACAACTATAATATTTTGAAAATTACATTTACTGAACTCAAACAAAATAATGAAGTAAATAGAAAAATATCAAGGCAAACATAACAGATTCTTACATAAATTTACCTGCTAAGCTTCATATGATGTCACTATAGCAGAAGAATTGTTGCGAGTCTTTATGACAGCTAGATCCTACAACTACATCTTCCCCTAAAGGCCTTAACATGTATTAAGTCTCATGTCCCGATATTGACCCAACAAAAGGACTGAATAGATGCTTGGTGGTAACTAATTTGTAAAGATAGGAATTTGAGAATACAACAGTAAAAGTTGCTCCTTAGTAAGTCATAAGAGGTGACCCACTACAGTGAACATCAGCAATATCAGAAAGCCTTTGCCTGGGAGATGAAGTTGTGATGCCAGCAGCTTCAATGTCAAGATTCACAATATTCTTTCTCTTCTGAGTTTCCGAACTGCCTTTCTCCTCAGAAACCTCAGCAATAGGGCTTAATTGCTCTATTTCCTTCTGATGAAGGGACACCATCGCTTGAGCTTCAGCCACCACTGATGCATCATCATCTGTAGCATACAAAATCTTCTGAATTGCTGCAACCACCTAGAATAAGAATTGCAATCACCAATTGTACTCAGGCGTTTTGAAAAAAATTATTAGTTAAATCCCAAAAGTATTATTAGTAAAAACTGACTTAATTGTGAAGCCTGAAAATACAGTACCGGTGAATGTTCTATCTCGGGAGTTTGGCACAATATCTCAATGTCCCTCAACTTGGCAAAATAGAAATCCCTCTCCTTCTCAAGGCTATCCACTGATAGTTTCAGTTCTGTAATCTGCAGTAAGATATGTATAATAGTACTAAGTTTTTTTCCTTTTCTCATTTCATAAGGCACACATTGAAAGTAGCGTACCTGTTTGTCATAAGCAGGGCCTGCACTAGAAGAAGGTCTCAAAGCCTTCGCTGCTTGATTTGTGTTTGCAGAAGATACATCATTCTTCCGAGAGTTATGGGAGGGCTGAGATCTTGATGTAGAATTCGAACCCTTAGTTGAGGTCTGGGATGGTGCAGCTTTCTTGCTTACTTCTTTTCCTCCCTTGCATGCTTCTCTCCTTCCAAGAGGATTGTAACTAACAGTGCAAGTAAGAAGGGTCAACCATTAAACCTAAACCTTTCTACTTGATAAGAAGCGGGAAAGTTTTTTACATAGTAAAAATAATTAAGGCAATTAGGTAAAGCAAAGGAGTAATATCTAAAGGACACAATTTAAATTCAATAACACAAACCTTACTAGCATGAAGATGATACAGAACTATTTCAGGCAGGTTTGAGAATACAGGGACAAAATCCTGTAACCAAAATAATTGACAATATCTATAACTTGGTATAAACTCGAATCCAATTTGACGTATGCTTTACAGAGGTTACAATTTTTAATTTCCAAACTCGTCCTCAGCATCAAAACAATTATTGGATGTGAAAGTGGGCAACACTTATTTATTTTTTTTAAATATGTTTTTATGTTTCACATGTAGTTTTTTCCTGCTACAATTATGACATTCCATAACATATATTGTCCGCAAAACAAAAAGATGAATACAGAATACTAAACAGAACCTTTTATAAACCCCTCAATTCCATAAAAGGGAAGAAAAAATATTACACAGTATACATTTACAATATATTGAAGGAGGAAAGAAGAGCAGTGAATAATAGCAACAGTAGAAATAGAAAGTGAAGATTGAATTACTTATGCAGAAGGTCCGCATTGACAGAATCGCAGTATCTTTTCATCCATTGCATGAACTCCAGATTGTCAAGCGGCCTTCCTTTCACGAGTTTGTTGACCTCAATATGCTAAACCCACAAAGTGATATTGACGTACACAGCAACATCAACAAACATATAAATTGTCATTAGGGGTTTGCGTATATGTCCAGCAACAACAATAAGAAAAAAGCTTGAAGAAAAAAACGAATCTGAACTAAAAATTGATACATTAGAAACTAGGAGAACAGAATACGCATGGTCTTAAAAAAAAATATAGTCTAGATGAGAAGCAAAAAAAGGGGCTAAAAGCAAGAAGTACAAACCTTGGTGATTTTGAGTTTATTAAAGACATCTTGAAGGACCTTGTAGTTCTGAATCATTTCGTATTCGCTTTTAGCATCGAAGTTAACCTTGTGCATCGGCACCATCCCAGGGTGAACCGCATCCATAAGCTGGCAATGTACGGCACCAGAACAAGCCTGAGAAATCAAGATCCAAACAAGAACCCATGTCTATCAGAAAAATTTATGCGTCAATTGAATAATAAATTGATCCAGAAACCATAAAAGGAAAAACGAGCTGTTGTAAAAGAATAGTTAGGGTAAGGGTTTTGATTGGCAGCCATGCTTAATACCTCTTCGACTTTTGAGAGGTTCAGTTGGAGAGTGGAGTTGATCCAAGCGAGAATCTCAGATCTTCCAACGAAGTAAGCCCCATCCATCATTCCAATATTTGTCGCCATTTCTGATCTCTCTGCCTGTTTTCTTTATCTGATAGGGTTTCAAAGAACTAACGGTAAGAGACAAAGGAAATTTGAAATACAAGGGTGGAGCGGGACTCTTCCCGATTTTATATTATGTCGGTATTGGGTGCGCGTTGTCGGCCCAGATGTGATCGACCCATCAATTAATTGGTTTTATATATATATATATATATTTTTTTTTTTTCTTCTTTACCAAATTATTACAGTGGTAGACGTTTTTCCCAATTTTTTTTAAAATGTCGAATAAACATGCTTTGTAATTCAAATCAATAATGTTACCATTAGTCCATCCTCAAAGTTGAATAATATTTCATTATTCTCAATTAACACAAAGAAGACGGATCTAATAACCACTAAAAAATAGTAAAATATAACTACAAGAAAATGAAAATTCCTAGAAACTAAAAAAAAAAAAAAGCACATTTAGCCCACAATTGGCTAAGTAAATTAACGAAAAGGACCTTAGACAATTCCAAGCACATACAAATACAACCTTGAAATAAATTACAGCCTTCCTATATGCTAATCAGACCTACACATTTCTAAAACAGTATCGCAAATCATTTTCTTTTTTTCAGTGATGACCATAAAAATATGATGACGAACATGAGAATGGAATTTTTTCAAGAACTTGTTGGACTTCTTTCATTGGTGGCCTTTTCTGTGGGACCGAAGACACACAACTATACCCTAACTTGAAGCAAGCCAACAAGGTTTCCTCTTTGCCCTCCATATCAGCTCGGATTGCCACATCAGCCATTCGCAAAGCACGGTTCTTATCTTCAACCAAAAGCCCATTTCCTTGACCCATATCATCTAAAACCACAACCTTCCCTGTCAACAACTCAAGCAAAATGACCCCAAAAGAGTACACATCCCACTTTGGACTGGGCTTCAAGCTTCTAAGTGATTCTGGTGCATGATAAGGAGATACACCTCCTATTGAGCTAGGACTTGGGCTTGGGCTAGGCCCAATACCAAGGTCTTGAAAGCTATCACGTGAAGCAGTGGATCTCTTGCTCCCAAAATTTCGGGCCGAACCTCCCGCTTTGTAACTGGACTCGCCCGTTACAAGTCTCTCAAGCCCAAAGTCTCCAAGTTTAGGCTCCATATCATTGCCCAAAAGAATATTACTCGGCTTCAAGTTTCCATGCACGTGCTTCTTCTCGTGGAGATACGCTAGACCACGTGCAACCCCTTTAGCTATCTTGAGCCGGACTTCCCATGGTAGATGGCAAGGAGAAGAGCCCACCTTTCCTGACATTCCAAAACCCTCCAAACTCTTAAAATTATTTCCACAATTATGCAAACAAACAAACAAGAAATTGTACTGTGGAAGATGACACCAGCAAAGAAAACATAGGCATAATATTATTGTGTTTCTAATTATAGAGAAGTACATGAATGGCTTATCATATTCCATGTGGTAAACTAAAACAATACGACGACGCAAATAGACGGTTGACTATGACTGCATTTAAGAAAGGTCTATGGTTACACCTACTCCACCGTCAACGTCAAATCTTATGTATTTCTAAGCCCAAGTGTAATATAGCAAAAAACAGTAAGATTACGCTAACTTGCACATGAACATAGTGACTGGGAAACAGAGGCAGAGGACTTACTGTAACGAGCATTGGCAAGGCTGCCATTTGGGACGAAGTCATAGATGATGAGCTTCTCATCAAGCCCCCAGTAGAACCCATGAATCCGAATAAGATTCGGGTGGACCAGTTTAGCGATGACCCGGATTTGGTTCTCGAAGTCCTTGAACCTTTCCACACTGCTCTCCCCAATTCTTCGAACAGCCAGAGCAGTCCCATCTTCAAGCACGGCCTTGTACATTATGCTGGAACCAGTAGCTCCTAATATATAAGCTGAAGCTTTCAGCAGTGTCTCCAGCTCAAGCTCTTTTTCCCCATCTACTGTGACCAATGTACCTCTTTTGCCCTGCTCTGGCTCTTGTTGATTTTCATGACCCTTTTGACCACTTTGTGTTTCTAATTCTCCGCCTGAAGAGCTTGCTGCCTCTGAAGATTCGTCTTCTTCTACTCTTTTGCGCAAGCATGACCACCTTGTGAACCCTCTTGATTCAGAGGATGAAGTTGACCAATCACTCTTAGCTGTTGTTGCTTCTATCTTTAGAGCACTCTCTACGTTTTTCTTTTTCTTCAATTGGTACACATAAATGAAAATTGAAGCCAGGATTCCAATTCCTGCAATATCTCCAACTACGATCCCTATAATTGTTCCAGGTCTAAGCCCATTTTGTCCTTTATGAGAAGACCCAGTTGCCGTCTTTGGAATTGCAGCAATTGCAGGAGGAGATGTAGGTGCAGAGACATTAGGTTGAGAGGAAGGTGAAGAAGGAATTGGACAAGGATTCTTAGTTGGTTCACCGCACAGATCAGGATTCCCAGAAAATGACTTCGATTCTTGATTTAAGAAAACAATTGAATTTGGAATTTCACCAGTGAGATTGTTGAAAGAGAGGTCTAGAGTAGCGTTACCTGGAATTTTCTGGACAAACTCTAGTGGGATTTTCCCGGAAAGTCTGTTGTAAGAGGTATTGAAGTAACGTAAATTAGCACCACCAAAATCTTGGGGCAGAGACCCATTAATCAAATTGGAAGATAGATCTAAAACTTGAACTGTATGAAACCCATTAGGAACACTACCAGACAAGTAATTATTCTTCAACGAAGCAACAGTTAGATTTTGCATATTACTGAGATTGGCGGGCACTTTTCCCGCCAAGGCATTGTCCGAGAGGTTAAGGAATTGAAGGTTTCTAAGCTGTACTATGGAGTCAAGAACCTCCCCAGATAACAAATTGTTCGACAAATTAAGGGACCGAAGCTCGAATGCGGTGAAAAGCGAAGAAGGGAGTGACCCATTGAGTGAATTATTCGAAAGGTCGAGAATTTGGAGGTGCTCGATCAAACCCAGATCAGAAGGGATCGAACCCAGAAGCTGAGAATTTGGGAGAACTATGCTGATCACACTGGAATAAGAATTAGGTACGCCTGATGCTGCACATGTAACTCCTTTCCATGAACATGGCGTCTCGTCGCTGTAGTTCCAGCTTTCAAGCACACAAAGCGGATCCCTGAGAACAGAGTACTTGAAAGAAAGTAGCCGAACACCCTCTGTGTTTAGCCCAAAAGATTGATCAAAGAGAAGAACAAGTGCAACAATTATCCACCTTAAATGGAGGCTTATACTTCTAGAGCTCATGATTTTACAGAGTGATCCAACATCTCTCTCACCAATTGAAACTGAGCTTGAAAGAGGGTTAGAGAAAGAGAGAGAGACAGAGACAGAGAGAGAGAGAAAAGAGAGCAAATGAGGTAACATAGATTTATGAGAGTACAGATGCCATGTGATGGAATATAGTAAAAAATAGTGAAAAAAGTTGAAGTATGAACAGCTCACCAAGACCAAATTCTAACTAATATGCTCTCTGTCTCTGCAACTCTTGCATCTATAAATTAAGGATTAGCTTGAAATGATTAACGCGCAAAAAATTGTTTTTGGCTCCTTCTCTCTCTTCCATGAACTCAAAAAGTGATGCAGGAATAGCATCTTTGCTAATGGACACCAATGTAGAGTTGGAAGTGGAAGAAACTCTGTTAGATTGACTTCACAAACCTGTTTTTATAATTATTTTTATGAATTATTATAATAACCCAGCCAGTAACTCAGCCTTAGGTATAATAATATATTAGATTTCCTGCATCTAAGTTGAAAATAGTATGACATTCTGACTATCATACTAGTCATTTATTTCTCTGTTTTTGATATACTTGTTTGGGACAAAAAAATAGTCTATGAAATCATAATTCATAAATCATAATAGAATCTCATAAATATTTAAAATTATAAGAAATTAGGATCTTTTCAAATGATGTGATTAATTACATCAAATCCATAGTAGTACATGGCAAATAAAATGAAAAGGAAATAAAGGAAATGCTATTAATCATTCACTAAGTCCATTATTGGAAGAGAGGTCCCATGTCCTAACATTATCCCATCACATTATCCCATCATCCTTATTAATTGAGTAACGAAAAATTCTGAATTCATTCAATGCTCCACCGTTTCGATTCAACAATTGACTGGCTGTGACAGTAACTGTTGAGTAGCCATTTTAAGCTGCCATGCATGCAGATATTAAAGGACAACTCAGTACACAATTACACATATATAGGATGATAGATATGGCTGCTTGCCTGCTTAGTACACATAATGGCCCATAATCAACGCAGATTATAAATATCACTGCAGGTTAGAAACACTTATACAGCTATTATTCTGTTCTAAAATAACCATTCATAGATATAATAAAAGACATCTAGTTCAAATAAATTTTTAGCTAAATTATCTTGTAAAATATTTTAGCAATCATCAATAATTTTAGGATAGTGTTATATGTACTATCTAATATTAATAAGTGGACAAAATATAAAAAGATATAGTTATTTTTATTTTTGTCTTTTAGTGTATTTGTAATGTACCTAATAATATTTGTAGCCTATATAATACTACTCTAAATTTGTCCTTCAATGTATACCGACCTCAAATATTTTATCATTTGTCTTCATTTTAACAGTGAGAAATATCAAATGGACCATTTACACTATCCTACTGTATTTGGATTTTTTGTGAAACTAAAGTACGTACAGGTTAGAGATTTTCCGATTGATTTATTTGGCACCAAGCTGCCTAACATAGCATGGAAGTAATGGTTTTGGTCCTCCACAGAACAGAGCCGCACTGTTTTTTCATACTCGATCAGTTAAAATCTTTCACACATATGAATACATTATCATCAATTATTTTCTATTTTTCTTCAATTTTAAATATTTGGTGGCAGCTTTACTAACCTCATTAAGATATGTATCAATTAATTAAAAAAACAGGTTAAGTTCTTATAAAATTAAAATAAATCCATGATTTCAAAAGGCCAGATACCTGCTTTGTTTTTACATAAATAATCTATGTAAAAGCACCTTTAATTATTGGTCTTTAAGATCCAACCCTTTCTCCTTTGCAAGTAAGAGAAAGTGTTAGAAAAAGGTCTTAAAGCATACAAGAGTATATTTTGTTGCTTAACCTTTTGCTTGAAAAAGATGGTAAGCGCTAATAGAAAGATTGGTTGGAGATGAAATTTGGGCCATGGGTGTTCGAGGAAGATGGCCAAATGAAGAAAAACTTATTTCAAAATAAGGTTAACCTATAAACTAAGTAGATGACTGAGATCCACCAAAGCCAACGGTCAGGATTTTGACAGCAGGTTAGTTATATCAGTTCTGTCAAAAACAAGAAAGCAGGTTCTAACCCCAAGGAAAAGATAAGAGGGGAAGAAAAAAAAAAAAGAGAAAAAATTAGGCGCAGGGCAATAGATTGGATCTCATAAAATTTATGAACTTTTCTAGTTTGATACGAAAAATTATATGATTTGAAGTAGACAAATGATTTATTCAAATCTAATCTAATTCAATTCAACGACTTATCTTGATTGGTTGGAGATCAAGTTTGGACCATGGGTGTTAAAATTTTGATTTGATCCGTACAGAATATGAGTTTAAGTAAACAAATGATTTATTTGAATCTAATCTAAATCAATCCGAAGTGCTTATTTTGTAACTCTATGTTTTTCTGTCTAGTTATAAACAAATTAATTCGAACCCCATCAAAAAGAATCTAACAAATTATTATTCAATTCGATTTTGTACACATGAAAATCCAAATTTATATATTAGATGAATTATTGTTGTACAAAACTCATAAACTAAGATGAATTGTATAATAAAAGATAATTTCCACCTATCACCATCTTTTGTTCAAATGTAGGAGTGTACAGTATTGAACATTTTGATTGGGTCATTTTATATTTTTCTGGATTTGTAGAAGAAGAGCTGATAAATAGAAGAAAAAAACTGTTACTTCAACAGAAAGCTTTTTACGTTTCTTTCCTGAATGAACGGATCTGGTCATATTGTCATATGGTTTCACCCTCTTTTCATGGATACGTTACCCGTTGAGATGGTCGGTAAGTTTTGGACAATTAGCTGATCACCTCTGACCTAGAAACAGATCATAATGAAGAACTTGTCAAAATAGGACAAGAAGAAAAACAACAGTATGTAAAAATGAGTACAATTACGAGGTAGGACATCTCACATGTTCAATTCTCGTGAGGGATTACACATGGCATGTAGTGGTTTCCAAATGAGAAGTAATACATGAGAAAATAATATAAATATCCAATCCAAGTGAGGAAAAAAATTGGACAAGTACGTAGTAATTCATGAGCATGAGCAATTGAACTTCGATAACGGAGTCGATCCCGTGAATCGGAAGGCATTGATTTAATGAATTCCTCCATTGTTGCGTGCATTACATGACTCGGTCCAAGTCAAACAAACTAATCTACTACTAAATATTATAGGAACTTTTAATTTACTAATTAAATTAGTCAATGAAATAATGTGTAAGAGAGTGAGGAATCTTAGGCAATCTGCCCATTGCTTAGAATTCTGGGCATGCTGCTCCTCAAACTGACCATGACCAGATGAGCTTGTCTGTCAATTCTCACTGGCATTTTGTCCATCATCAATTAAGATGTTCTTGGTGCCATTTTTCCACATATAGACTACTACATTTTTCCCTTATTAAGTGCTTCTAAATTCATATACTTCTAAGAATCCTAAATTATTACAAGACCAATATGCTTGCATGTGACATGCCGGCCATGTACAGGAATAACAATAATTCAAATGAATCACCTTCAAGATGGACCAAGTGACTCTCTCCCTCAATTGGGCCTACAACTTCACTCAACCGTTATGTCGATTGGATTCAACTGCGCCAATGATGTGGACTTTTAAAGTGAATCTTCTTCTCCCCTTTTACATTGGGCCATGTTTAACACAGTTAATGGTTTATCACCCTAGTTATTTACGCTTAACGAATCTGGCAGGATTAAACCGTTTAAGATCAACGATACTGGAATGGCCATCAATTACAAGCTCAGCCATTGCAGCCCCAGTGGCCGGACCATTTAGAATCCCCCAGCAGCTATGTCCGGTTGCCACATAGCATCCCTTGACCCCAGGAATTTCTCCTATTACAGGGACACCATCATCAGTACATGGCAAGAAGCATGCTTGCTCTGCCTTCACTTCTGCCTCTCCTTCTCCCAAATGGCTCGAAACTGTCTTAGCCACCGTCTTCAGCACCCGAATCGATTCTGGGTTACCTGTAATCTGCTCTGGATCATCGGGCACCTCTGCCTCTGCCGACATCCCACACAAGTACACCTCCCCTGACAATTCAAGGTCAGAACAAGTCATTGAATTTAATCAAGCACCCTTTGAGAATTTTCACTCTGAAATTTTGTATTTGCCGAATAGCAAAGTATCAAAATTTTGAGCACAAAGTTGAAAATCTTGGCACTGAATACCTGTGGGACGAGGGTACACTTCTGGGTCTATAGGTGATCCTCCATGTGAGGGATGGTAACTGAGAAAAAGCGCATGAGGGGTTATAGCATCAGCGTCTTTAGGCTCCAAAACAATGCTGTGCGCCTTGAGACCATATACTCTAAATAGAGATGATAAGAGCTCCAATTTGCTAGACCAAGGACCCAGTGCTAAAACCACTGCATCCGATTCAATAACTCGGCCTCCTTCAAGTACCACCGATTCAACTCGGCCTCCCCCAATCTCCAGCCGGTCCAATTTCCCAATTACAATCTCGATGCCGTAATTCTCGACCGCCTTGGTAATCAGAGTGCGTGTAAAGAGCTGCGGATGCACTTGAGCAGTGGTTTCCCTAGTTCCGATGGTTCTAGGGCTACGAGTCTGTCCATCTACCCAAGAAGGTAGACTGGAATTACCGGACGATTTGGAACAGGAGGCAGAGTTTTCTGATTCCTTGATTGTGAGGCTGAGAGTGGTGAGGGGTCTGAAGCCGTATGATTGGGGACCATCGAGTTCTTCTGAGAGAGAAAGGTGGAGATTAAAGCTGGCGCGGGCAAGAGAAGCAACTGGCCCACCGTCACACCAATCGAGGGCGAGAAAGCCACCGGCTTTTCCAGAAGCGGCGCAAGCCACTGACGACTTCTCGACTAGTGTCACGGAAGCTCCCTTCTTGGCTAGAAAGTAAGCCGTGCACACCCCAATAACTCCGCCGCCGCACACAACCACTCTCTGTTGGTGCTGATGCTGCTCCATCGGTCGTGATGGGGATGAGGATGATTGGATCAGTGTGACAGAAGAGACTGATATTCTGGAATTTCGGGTCGGTCGGAGAAATGGGCTTAACGGTATATCTACCATTGCATACATCCTTCGTCTCTCTGCTAAATTGGTTTCTTTTATTTTCTGATTAAAGTAAATAAGACACGTGGAATATTAATACAGTTTTCTAGAACTAACATGCAATTCCTAAGTCCCAGACCCAGTTATATTTCGTATCAGATATTAAATGGGCCTCTGTTTCTTTCACGGTCTATGCAGAAAACAAACTGAAATGTATCAACAACTAAGCAAACAATTCATGAGGCTCATTTCGAATAACATAGTAGGCCCAGTTAGTATCATTATGTGCCTATTCACGAGGCTGATTTCGAACAACTTAGTAAGCCCAGTTAGTATCATTATATGTACTGAGTCTGAAATTAGGATATTAATAAAAGGCTAAATTGCACTCTTGGTCCATACAATTCATTTTAGTACCTGTTAGTTTGAATTTTCTTTTTCTCTCTGAAATTGAACAATTTGATTGTCATAGTTTCAAAATTTCAACAATGTGGTTCTCATCGTGAGTTGCCATCTAATTTAAGGTCACAATGTCTTATAACTTACGTGGACAAACGGAATACCTACATGTCTAATTGATATTGTTGAGAAAATGTCAAACATAACACAACCCCGCCCCCCAAAAAAACGTTGCATTTAATTTATTTTTTTCTATCAAGAACAAAATGATGTGATTTTCTTTCACATTCTTTTTTTGATTTTCTCCGAAAGTCCCTAATTTCACCCCATTTTTCTTTCTTGCAACTCGAATTAAAAAGAATTGGAATTTGTTAAAACAAGACAATTGAATTCAATAGCCAAACAATTTTGGCGTGAGATAATACTACCGCAATTCCTCTTCCATATATTAACTTAAAGTAGATAGAAGTGAAAATGGTGGAAGGGGATGCAGCCCGCCATTCTCTCAGTTTGAATTCAGTTTCTTTTTCTTCGTGTAAAAAGTTGGAGACGACACAAATTTAATTTGAAATAAAGGGTGTTAGCTACATAAATGGCTCTATATTTGTTGAATTCATGTAAGGGCATTTTCTCAACAACGGTGGTTCATGAATTTTCTTGAAGCTGGAGTATAATTAATTCAATTTCTTTACGGCTCTAACGAGACTTTTGATTTTGAAACAAAGGAGTAGCTCTATGTCATGACGGTGATGGTAGCTGGTAACGCTACAATGGCGGCCATGGTTTTGCGGGTTTCCAATTTTCGAGGGTAAGAATAATGAAGAAGTTGGATAAGAAATATCAAAATGATAGCGTTTTGAATGTGTTTGGGGGGTTTAAAATCAAGGCTTATGTTAGCCATGTTAGATTAACAAATGGGTACTTTGATTGTCCATGTTAGAAGTTGTAAATTTAAATTGAACAGTTCATGGTGAGTATCACATTGTTAGAATTTTCAAACTACGAATGTCAAAATGTTTGATGTCAAAGACAATGGGAATTTCAAAAACTAAAATATAGTTAAGTCTTAATAAATAATTAGTAATTTGACATGTAAATTTTTGCATTGAAATTTTATTGAGAAAGTTGTTGAGCTAAAATATTTATAAATTATCTAGTTTTAGCGTATTTATAGTTAGACTATAAATATGATTACGAACGAGTATTTATAAATAATTGTTAAATGAAAATATGCTTTTTAAAAAATTGTAAAAAACAAATTTTAGTATACTCAATTCCCCAGTGGCAATGTTATTGGTCATTTGACTGAACGAACCTAGGAGGTGCGGCCAGGGACCCAACAATAGTTACTTTGAATTTTTGAATACCAAGGCACTTAGCTGGTTATAATGGGTGATGTAGTGGGAAATGACTTGTCAGTTGATAATTATTTTTGTCTAACTTCCCAAGTTGCGATTTTTTTTTCCTCTTTTATAAGCTAATAATCACTTTTAATTGTCAAGCTAATATTTTTTTAAAAGGGAAATTTACATTGCTTGGCAGTTGGCAATGCAAGTTGAGAAAATTTTTAACCATCTCTGTCGTTAGTTAACACCTTATCAAGCACCCCTTTCCCTTTCATCAGCAAATGTTTAGGTGAATTATTTCTTTTTGTCACTCCCTACTTTATTCTTATTTTTATGTTTTTCTGTATACGATAAAGGATATTTCTTTAATAATAAAAAGGACAACAAAAAATATATAAAAGAACTAAAATGTAAGAGTTTATATGTGAAAAGTTGATAAATTTTTAGGTCAATGTTAAAATAGATATATTAAACATTGATTTTATATTCAGATCGTATCATGCGTGATTATTATTTCTTTTAATAATTATGAGTTATTTTTCTGTCTCAATATACTTTTTTAAAAATTTTATTGATTATTAAATTGGAAGGTTCATTGTAATATATTATTGATGTAAAGATCAATGTAAATCCTATTATTCTATTCGTGTTAAAAAAATAATGTGGAAAAAAAAGAAGCTAAGGTAGTGCTAACCAATTCATTGTATGATGGCAGCCAGGTTATATCTTATTATATGTGAACTATGAATAGCTTTTCTTTTGGGGTTCTAGAGAGAATAAGCCTTATTATTCTATTGCCCCAATCATATTTGATGTTGAGAGTTTTGTAAGCTTCAATTGTTTTGTTTTGAGTTATGTAATTTCACATCGCCTACCTTTCAACAACTTGCATTTCATCTTTAAGTTTTTTTTTCTTTATTTTAATGAAAATATTTATTTTTATATTTTATTTTCTCAGTTCCTTTAACAACTAGTAATTTCATATATTACTCAACACTAATTACATGCATACACTAGATATTAGAAACACCAAAGCCCATTGTTTAATTTGTCAACTTAAATTAAACATACACAAGATATTGGGGTCCCTGGTCAACTTCTGCAATTACTTGCCTGAGTTAAATTGAATGCGAATTGTTCTATAATTTCTTGTCAACTTGGTATTCTTTTAAATTATTTAATTAAAACGGTGGAGGTTTTGGTGGGGGAGGGGTCAATTGGTGTTTATTTAGCCTTTAAATTCCTAGTATAATCTTATACAAAAACGTCAAGCTGGTGGAAACATTAATATATTTGTACAATCAATTGACCGATGAGAAAGAAAAATCTATATTATTATACTAAGAAGATTCTTCTTTTTAGTATAATTAAGAAAAACTTGAATTTCCCATCTTTACTATTATAAATTTCTGCTTTATTTCCCATCTTTTTTCTTCCACTTGAATTTATTTATTTTTAGAATGAAAAAACAAACAGAAACTCAATGAGAAGAATGACATGACACACTTTAATAATTATTATTATCAACGAGAAAATAGGCAATATTAATAATTATGAAAGGGACCCATAAGCCGAAAAAAACAAGGTTGAGGGACACTATAAGAATTTTAAACTAATACAGACCCTACATTCCAAATACAACAAAGCAGGCAGATGAAGGGTCCAGAGCCCTCAGCTTTAGTGTTTCAGTTCACACACCCGCGTACACTGACCCACGCCACCTAACCTACCGTCCAAATAACTGAACGTTGACAATTCCTCTGTTTACGACTATTGGCCGGCTTCCTTGGACCATTTTGCCCTCTTCCCTTTGGTTTGGAGCTGTAGCTCAATTTGGTTGTGAATTCAATCTCAACATAAGAGAGGGCAACGGTTGATGTAACTGGTCATATTATTTAGTGTTATCTTAACAAAAAATTTAGAAAATATGGCCTTATAGAGAATTATCTCAAATTGTGTAAGATAACAATTTTTTTTAGTTTCTTGAAGTATCTTATCTTTTAAAAGCTAGTTATTGACATAAAAAAATTGAAACTTTTGATTCACAACTCATTTCAAATAAAAGCTTAACAATGAAGTTATGGATTTTGGGTCATTGATTACAACTCTGAAGAACTTAGATGGTCCAAATATGATAATATATTAATAAGTTTAAATAAAGGTAGATTATGTCAAAATTAATAAATGATTTTGTTCTTAAGGAGTGCTTAATTCATAGTATAACTAAACCCACCATGAAAAATTGGATAGAGGCTCTGTTTCAAAAAGAACAGCCATGGTAATCATAGTAAAACAAATGTGATTATGAACTAAATTATTGTAATTACTTTTAGTGAAACTGAGTGAAAGATCCATTAAGCTCCTGGAATTGAACGGACAATGACCTCTGACCTAACCATGCAACATAACTGAGGGACACATAGGGCTCCACGCTTTGACAAATAGCCCACATCATTGGGTGTCTAATGGCTCTCCCTAAATTGGAGGTGGTGTTCTATTTTTTCTTTTATTCAGAGTAGGCCCATTGGCAATTTGATTTTATCCGTTGTACAACGATAAATAGCTCATTCCATTCCCATAAACTGTTTTCAGAATTCAATCTTAAATTAATATTTAACATTAACAAATTTTACCTGTTGAAGCACCTTCAATTCGAGATTGTGATTTTAATTAAAGCCATTTTTTTTTTTGGTTCTCTTATTGAAAATAATAGCTCTATTATCTGCGAAATAATATTAAATTGTTGTGAGAAATAAATAAATATTACATGAAATTCATTTTTATGTAGAGGGATAGAACAATTTACTTATTATGTCAATTTAATAGGTTGTAGATCAGGTATTATAATGTTGTGTGATGGGCCAGCTTTTGTACTTTGATTGGATGAAGTAAAAAGAGATTTTAATACTAATAAAGCAGAAAGATGTGATCCTTCCATCAATGTGTCTTTAGTTTTCTTCAAAGGAGTAATGGCCACTTAGTTTGAAACTATAGTAAACGAAGAAATGAAAAGTAGTTATTAATTAATTGCAAAAGTAACCAAATGTATATTAATTAATTATTTAACTTAGGCTTTAATTAATTGCTTTGCAAAACGCATTACATCAATCATAAGGTTCTAGTACTTCTTTTCTCTCTATCTATTTTGAGTATATATATAATAACTATAAATAAAAGAATGCAAAAACAATGCTGCATCCAAAAAAGTTAGTTATATGTGATGCATTATTTCACATTTGGACATTGCATAATCTGATCACAAAAATGACAAGAAGAAAAAAAGAAAAAGAAAAAAAAAGGTGTTGAAGACGGAAATGGGATAGGATTTTGTTAGGATGGTTGTTGGAGAAGATCAGAGTTTGGCTTCTGTGCCACTATCTTTATGTTATGTACCCAAAAAAGTATTATTCTTTTCCATATTCCCATGTCCTCACTTTGGTGGTAGTCTGTTGGAGGATGGCAGATCGCAATTAAAACACGGCTTCTTGTGTCCTACCACTAATTAATTAATTATAGTTGGATATTTTATTATATAAAGCTTTAATCAAAGTAATTAATTAGTTTTCTTTTTAGTTTATTTAGTTACATTTACATAATAAATTATAAACTAATCACGATCACATCTCACCTAATCTATTCAAAACATAAATGTTTTACCGCAAAAAGAGAATGTGTGTTTATAACTACGCGTTTGAACTAATTTAAAATAATATAAATTATTTATGTTGAAATCATTAAAAAAAAAAAAACCTTATCAATTTTCTTATCATTATATTAAAACTTGAAGTTATAAGTATGGAACATTTTCAACAATTATTGCAAAAAAAAAAAAAAAAAAAAAGGAAAATTAGTAATTGGTCAATGGAAAACTAGATGCAGCTAAACGGTATGATCCAATCTAAGAGTGTCCCCAATCAGAAAAAGAAGAAGAATATAATGTTGTCCTTTTTTAATAACAAAAAAGTGAATTTTTTAAAATTAAGTACTTCTTTTATTTGGAACAGAACAGAAATGCGTTATAGCTGGCGAGGCTGGCCCATGACGTGGCCTCCTCATCGCTTATCTCATTGACGGTTCAAAAGGAGACAGCAACAGTTTTATAAGAAATAAGAACCAAACCTATAACATGTAAGAAGGATCAGATCTACGGGTTTAACAAATGTTAATTGCCACATCAACAAAACACGACAAAATATGTAGTGGGGACCATTTCAACTAACCTTATGACGTGGAAGAAAACGGAAAGTTGTAACCTTAGGACCGCCCGTCCTTTTATCCGTCTCTCTCTCTCTCTCTCTCTCTCTCTCTCTCTCCATTGTCTGAGGTTGAACTATCAATTCCGGTACCTACGTGGCATCGGCTAGCTCTTCACACTTTTACTGCTTTTATGTATTTTTTCGAAACAACTCTTGTTTTTGTCCGTTCTAGGACACGGTGCCTAATGGCTAATACCCTCGTATTTCACGTGCTTCAATTATTTTTATGGGTAAACCGACAGAGACGTCACCGGCTCGATAATGAACGGTCCAAAATCCAAAAAGTTTATCAACTAGATAACCTGAACCGTTCGAATTTTTTAAAATTAAATAACATGTTCCAGATCCAAGAGTAATTTTCTCTTTTTCTTTTAAATAATAAGATACATTTTGAAAGAAAAATTGTGAACCGTTCAGTTTATAACTAGATTCTCTCCAAAGCATGAGAGATCCAAATCCTAAATAACTTAAGAAAGCGATTTAAAATCGAATAATGTTCTTATTCGTGATAAATTGGATTCGTGTGACCCGTCAATAATATTATTACACGAACTATTCTTATATAAAAATTTAAATTTGACTTATTATTACATATGTATTACTATTCTAGTTTTTTATTATATTTCATAATGTTACACTCTTTTAACTTATATTAATATAGTTACAAATGTATAATTTATTATTTTTTTAATATTTTGAATCGTAATATAAATTAAAAAATGATTTACTAATTATAGAATTTTTAGCCAACTCAACCTACCATAATTTTATATAAGGTAAAATATTCTGTCATGAAATTATTTAATTTTTAAATTTGAATAAGATTTTAATTATTTGACTAGCCGCTTACACAACCTTAAATTGTTGTTCATAAAAATCAATAATATTCTAAATTTTGAACTTATCTAATTCTAATCTAGTCTCTCTTCTGCACTTAGAAGAAAATACTTTTTTTTTATCACTCTTATTTTCTTTAAAAACTCTCATTGTTGTCCATTAAAAAATATAAATAATATTATGCAAATTTCATATATATCTTGTATAGTAATTATATTATATATATTGGATTGGATAGTACTACATGTCCATGAAAGCATTAGTAATTAATAAAAAATAAGTGTCAATATGATTCTTAATTAATTAATTCTAATTCTAATTTACTAATCAAGTTTGATTGATAAAAAATAATAATAATAATAACTTTGAACATATATAATTCCCAAAAAAGTTTATTCCTTCAGTATAGCAATCTAGATGTTAATTACTTAACAATCATATTAGTAAGAAAAAGACAAAGAAGATGACCCAAAGTTGACAATAATTAAAATTTTGATCCGAATATTCAAAGATTGTTGCAGGCATATTCAAAGAATCAAATTGAGATTTGAGACATCTACGGCTATGGCTATGGTTATGTTCTTCTGCTTCCCCCTTCATTCCAAACTAAATCTCCAATTCGATTTCATTGCCGCCAGAGAGTTTTGGGTGGAACCTCCAGGAAGCAGCATCCACTAGCACTTGTTTTACGACTTTATATATTATACTCCGTACTGTCCTCGACAGATGTGACCTTAATAATATGCTAATGTACCACTTAATTTTCACTTAATATCCTTGGATGCTGCAGGCAGTCGGTAGCATTGTCTTAAGGTTAAAATAGTAAATTCGCTGTGGGTTGTTGGTTGCTCTGCCGCTTCAGGGGGTGCAAGTGTCACGTGTGTTTGCTTTGCACGATATACCGGCACGTGATGGAGTCCCATTAGGCACATGTCATACCGTATAAAGATTAGAAAAAGGAAAAAAGGAAAAAAGAAAAAAATAAATTAATAATAATAAAAAGGTACGAGTGAGTACAATAAAATACAGCTGTCCCTAGGTACGGTTAAGTTGCTTATAATAGAGGTACATTTTTATCCCCCATTTTAGTTTAATGTGATATTTTTAATTAACATTCCTTCTCTTTTATTTCGTTACCCACGTACTTGCGTATTATTTAACTTTTCTGAGGCTATAATATCAATTTTTCTTTATTTAATTAGTGAAATTTAGTGTTATTTGATTAATAACTTACCTGACGGTGTTTCAAATCATAAATTTGTCTTATAGTTTTTGCTTAACTTTGATTGTCCAACTTAGTACTTGTTTACATAATAAGAATAAAATGTGTATGCTCTTAATTATTTGTTCATAATATTATTTTTCCTAGTCAAAAAACAGACAAAGTGAAGAAAGGAATTGTTTTCATTGTTTGTGATCATCAGTGTTTTGTTTAAATTGGCTACGTAATTACATAGTCTTGTATGATACGCATTTATAGAATTATTGAGATGTTGGATATGATTTAGTTTAGTTCATTTTAATTACAATATGCATTCCCCATTAGCAAGTTTATACAATACACAAATGAATATTTGCTGTGAAATATTGGGATCTGTCACAACTCACCACCGACCTTTAAGTAGGTCAATGTTATTAAAAAAAAAAAAAAAAAACAGTTCTAGAATCTAGATATTTTAAGAAGATGAGGCTTTCATAATTTCATTTCACAGAGTGAGGTCCACATTAACAAAACAACAACAGGTATTAGGCATTATTAGGTAGCAGGTAAGACGTACGAGTAACAGAAATGGATACGGATCCTTTCCTTCTCATTTAATGCCCATCGTACCCGACAACCCAGCTCACTTAGACCCTCTTCCCTTCCTCATTCAATTCATTTTTAATAGAAATCCCTAACGGCCTTACCCCTTTTAATTAATTACGTTAACGGGAATTAGTAGTTCCCAAGGAAGCTAACTGGAAACCCCCTCTTGATTTTATATGACCGGTTCCGTACAGGTCTTTAGCATTTTAATGAAAACCGTTTTAGAAGAGACGTAACTACTAACTGGGTATTAGAGGTATCATGACCGGCAGCTGACGGTGTGGGTAAATGAGATTGACTAATTGAGAAATGAGAACAGAAGCAAAGGCAGTTATAGGTTAAGAAAGTGTGGTGGTGGCAGGTTTACAGCCTGTACTGACAGAAAAGCTGTAATGATTCGCCTTCCGATTCGGCGACCGATCTTGTCGTTTTCTGCCAGCTATGCTTCTCACTGGGCCCCCACCTCTTTATTTTTATTTTTTAATTTTAATTTAATTAATTAAAACTGAAAAAATCCCACACGAAAATGCTATACAGCCTGGAGTCCTCAGTCAAACTCAAAAGAAGCCTTACCCAAACACAACCCAACCGTTATCATCGTTATCTAAAATTCTTTCTTTTTTTGTCTTGTGTCATTTGTATTAATTATTCCTTATTTTAATAACAAATATTAATAGCGTGATAATTCTGGTTCTCAGTGTTTTGTTTGTCTACATTAACTTCTACAACAGTTCCGCTTCAATCTTACACCACGCTCTCCCAAGAGCGTGACTTACAGACACTCTTAAAAGTCTATAACTGAAGGCTGAAGCTAAATTAGTGTTGTTGTGTAGCCGACGCACTTAAAAAAAATAGGGAAGAAAGATGGGACGAGGGATTAAAAGAGAAGGTGACTTGTGTAAATAAGTGAACCTAAAAATGTGACGCGTGTTCGTTATACAGCTGTATCCCAAATCCAAAGCCAACCGCTTTACCTGGAAGAACCGGTACCGATTTCCCCAAAACTGATTTTCACGAACTCCAATTTGTGACCTGCTTAGTGAGTCACCTCTCTACCTTCTCCCTCACATAAATGCAAACAAACGCTCCAAGTCCAACCTATATAACAAACCTCTCACTAATCAAAACCAAAACGCCTTTTTCTTCTTCTTCTTCTTCAAATTCTCTCATTCGTATGATCGTTTGAGAGAGAGAGAGAGAACCATGGCTGTCACAAGGAAAGAAATGGATCGGATTAAAGGTCCATGGAGCCCCGAAGAAGACGATGCTCTTCAAAAATTGGTAGAGAAACATGGACCTAGAAACTGGTCTTTGATCAGCAGATCGATCCCGGGTCGGTCAGGGAAATCCTGTAGACTCCGTTGGTGTAATCAACTCTCTCCTCAGGTGGAACATCGTACTTTCACACCTGAAGAGGATGAGACTATAATTCGGGCCCATGCCCGATTCGGAAACAAATGGGCCACAATTGCCCGACTTTTATCGGGGCGGACTGATAACGCCATCAAGAACCACTGGAACTCCACCTTGAAACGCAAGTGTTCGTCGATGATGATGGACGAAAACGGTGGGTTCAGTGGGAATTTCAACCCGCAGCCACTGAAAAGGTCGGTGAGTGCCGGTTCGGCGATGCCTGTTTCTACTGGGCTCTTTATGAACCCGCCAAGCCCGAATAGTCCATCTGGATCTGACGTCAGCGATTCCAGTGCACCTGTTGCGTCTTCTTCGCAAGTATACCGACCTGTGCCAAGAACCGGCTGCGTTCTACCTCCCGTAGAAACGACGTCATCCTCTAATGACCCTCCAACTTCATTGTCGCTTTCCCTTCCAGGTGTCGATTCATGCGAAGTCTCGAATCGAGTAAACGATTCAAGTCAAGCAACGCCAGTGACAAATACCATTCCTATTTTCCCGGCGATGACTCCGGCACCAGCACCTGTACCAATTCAGATGCCGTTGCAGCAGCAGCTCCAGATTCAGTTGGGTCTGAATGATGGGGGTGGTGATTGTGGTTTATCGGCGGCCAATCAAAATGGGTACGTGCCATTCAATTTCAGTGGGGAATTGCTGACGGTGATGAAGGATATGATAAAGAATGAGGTGAGGAGTTATATGGCGGGTTTGGAGCAGAATGGGATGTGTTCATCGGCCGGTGATGGATTTAGAAACGCTTCGTTGAAGCGTATTGGGATTAGCAGGATTGACTCTTGAACTGAAAACAGTCTAGTAATGAGGTTCAGAAATCACAAGTATCGTATGGGGGGTGGAGCCATGAAAAAACAAAACTGAGCTCCTTTTCTGGGTTTATAGGAAATAACTTTGGTCAATGTACAGAGAGAGGGGAGAGACGGAGAGAGAGATGTGACTGGTTAGAGAGAGAAATGAAGATGGAATTCATGCCCCAAGGCAGTAGAGGAATCGAAAGAAGATGGAAATCAAAAAAGAAAAAAAAGAAAAAAACACGTCGAAATCTCAATCTAAGTTAATCTATTTTCTCATCTACGAGACTTTTTAAGTTTTTATTATTATAACTATTTAAGTGTAAATATTTTGTTGTTATTTTTCTCTCGTTTGGAAGCAAGAAAGAGAACTGCATTGCTTATTTGCTTTAGCTCCTGCTGGTTTTTCTCATTTTCTTTCTAAATACCGTGATAAATACAGGTGATCATGGTTCCACTAAATAGAGAAAAAAGGGTCTGCCTGTGTCTCTAGGATTAGAATGAGTTTTATGACCAGGGACTATCAATGGCAATCCAAGTCTAGTTTAAAAAAGCTGGTTACTCTGATAGGCAAGGGAAAAACGTTTATTAGCAGTTAGGGAAAGAAGTGCACGATACGTTTTACCAAAGTAGTTGACCTATTCAAAGATTTGGAAAATCAACAGTTTTTCATGGTTAAAAGTTTGTTCAAGCTATAAGTAACCACTAACGTTTTCACAAAAAAATAAAAAAAAATATAAAAAAAAAAAAAAAACAGAAAAGAAATTGAAGCTTGATGGTTTCCGAAGTAAACCATAAATAACCAACCTAACCTGAAATGCCAAAGTGAACAATGCCCCATCTTCATTTATTAGTGCAAATTTGATACTGGTTTAACAGTTTTATGTTGGGGGACACTGACTCTCTTTCATTATACACAACTACTCGCTATCAATCCCCTTGTATATGCAACTTGTGCTTAATAGGGGAAAGGGAATAAAAGAGATGCAACACTGAACAGTGAACATTGTTTAAGTTACAAATGTGCAGCGGGGATAGTGCCCGAGCCTTTGTTGTGTGTCCTCAGCAACAGAAGTCTAGAGTTGACTCTATTAAGCAAATGCCAAAAGTCCTGCTTCCAGGACCAAGTGGGTTCATTCAAAGCTCTAATGGAATTGAGACAAACAAGAAGGGTTCCACCTTCATGTAAAAGTACCTGCATGCATGGAAACGATTGCAACCAACAGACGATTGAGAAAACCATGCAGGTTTTATATCAGCAAGTTTGATCATATATTTAATACTGGAGTATAATTACTACAGTCACAGCTCAATGCCCAGGATGCATGTCCTTTTTTTGGACACTTTACAGCCATAGACTGAGACATGAATAACGAATATTATAGAGATTCAAACATCAAATCATATTGAGATTCTTACCGTCAACCATAGGGGGAGAAATCCCAAAACTGAAGGAAGAGAAGCCAGAAAGATAGAAGATAAAGCAAGGGCCACATTTTGTTTAACCTGAAGGAACATTCACATAACAATCAACGACAGAAATAATAGATATGAAGATATCAGGAAGACAGGTCTATCAAATACCAGTGAAGTTGTCTGTCGAGACTTTGAAATACAAAATGGCACACCGGAAATATTGTCCCTAAGCAACAGCACATCTGCAACAGCTATAGCAGTTGCACTACCACGTTGAGCAAGTACAATCCCTACAGTTGCAGCAGCAAGTGCTGGGGCATCATTGATACCTTCACCAACCATGATAAGACCTCCGCCTGTCATGAAACCAAAAATACGCTCAGTTAAGATATAGAAAGTTGCACAAGTATGAGTGCAGGGGTAGTATAGACAGAAGCAAGATGCAGTCAATCAGATATGACAGAAACAAGAATGTTATATACAAGGTCATCGGTAAAATAATACAACTAAATATGCAGAAGGAAAAGACAGTCAACAAGCAACAATCTCTGACAAGAAATGCTGATCCTGAAGGAATCTAACAATAGAAAAGAGACATACGTAACTGAAATAATTTGAGATTATAATGCATGCATTTACACAAGCATAAATGAAGCTATATCTGTAATGAACAGATCCACAACAAAAGGATTGGACATTTGGAAAGTGAAGCATTAGATTCTGTTTGCTAATTCCAACTGCCAAGCATGCAGCTGGAGTGAAATGGAAACACCAAATTCAAATTATTGTTCTCACTCCAGTGAGAATTATAACAATAGCAATACATTTTCTGGACAAACCAATTAGTAAGAACCTGGAACTCGCAATTCCCGAGATTTGGTATAGAAGTATAACTTTTAATTATATCCCCACTAATGCTAAAGGATGGAAACGATACTTAATTTGGCTAATTGCAATAAGTTTCATCATTTAAACAGAATTTCCCCCATATTCTTGTTCATGAAGAAGGTTCAGACATAATAGTTTAGAAAATGAAACGTGAAGATAATGAATGAATCGGGGATAGAGATTAAAGAACTCACCAGTATCCCTTGAGACACCCTTTACATGACTCAGCTTATCCTCGGGTTTCAGGCTGCAATAAACCTCGTTGATGCCCACAGCATTTGCAACTCTCCATGCACTAGACTCGTGATCACCCGTTAACATCATAAGACGGAGCTTTGCTTGATCTCGCAATTCCAGTATGACATTAGAAATGCCTGGACGAGGCCTGTCCTCCAGGTGAATCAATGTTACCTGCAAACATTCAGTGTTGCCCAATTAGTGTACTGATATTTTCAGAAGCTTACTACAATTGATTTAGAAATTAGAGGAAATATGATTGATGAGAATATATCACCTTTTCATTAATTGAAAGAGCCGCATGAACAAATTCACTTCCAAAAGAAGAGGCATTCACAGCTTCCTTGATCTTTTTTGACACATCTTCAGATGTACAGAATGAGGTAATGAAATCTACAGAACCAAGTGATGCTGTTAACAATTTAACCCCTCCAGTTCCTGACTATAACAAGATAAAAACAACTGTAAGTCACTGCACAAGTTATTAGCCAAGTCTATATCAAGTATTGGCTTAAATTCTCAGTTAAAATATAATGAGATGCACCCTTTAGTCTCAATATTCTGAGTCATTCCTTTTGAAAAGATGAATATCCGCATTGTAGAGAACATGCAATGTTTTTGGTGACTACTGTGTCTCATGCTTATGATGCAGTGCATTAAATATTGAAGTGAATAATATATTGTAGCCGTAGAACACCGATGACATAAGATATGGTATACGGCAGTGCATATTAGATTGAAGAACTACTGAGTACTGCCAGAAACAAAGATAGAGATACCTTGAACTATAACAAACATATTCGTGAAGCAAAGGAGCCAAGCTTGCTGAAGTAAGATGAATGTCAGCTAAGATTCATGTAAGCATAAGAACACAGTACCTCAATACTATTCAGAGTTGCAACAAGACCTCTACCGGGAAAATATTCAAAACTTTCGACAGAAACAGATGGAAGATCTTTGCCCTCGCTATGATCAACTACAGCTCTGCAACATTTAAAAAAAAGGGGAAAGTTTTAAAAAGAAGGGAAGCGACAATAATCTTATTCAATAGTATATACAATTGCAAAACAGTACCAGATTAAAATACATAAACTTTTTTTTTTATAGGTAAACATTAATACAAAAACTTAATCACGTGGACAAAACAGGTTACCCAAGGTTAGACAAGGAGAGCATAAAGGAAGGGGCATAATTTTCTTCAACAACACTACCTTCCAATGGGGTGAGTAGTTCCCTTTTCCATTGCAGCTGCAACAGCAAGAGCTTCTTTTTCACAGTTGGGAAGGCAACAGGAAGAAAAACTTGATTTGTTCCTTTTAACCTGATGACCATATATTGGCTCAATAGCTTTGAACATAAGCCCACCAGTTGTCAGTGTCCCTGTCTTGTCAAATGCAATAGTGTGGCAAGATGCTAGAGCATCCAATACATGTCCACCTTTCAACAATATCCCCTGTGGGAAATGAAACAATTGAGAGGAGTATCCTACATTTGCAAAATTATGTTAAGTCAAAGAACCAATCCAACCAAATAACTTATGCTGTTAGGTGAAGACTCAGGAATGGGTTTTAATATCTTACATGCCCCCCACGAGCAAGCCCACCAGGCTTGTCAGCATAAAGAATGCACAGGCCATCATTGTACCTTGTGTTTAAATTTTATTTTTTATAATGGGTGGCGGCAAGATTTGAACTCCTGACCACTTGGTCATAAAGGCTCTAATTCCATGTCAAAAAGCCAATTCAACTCAATAGCTTAACCCGTTAGGTGAAGCCCATGGTTTTAATCTCTTACAGAAAGAACCAAGCTCCAGCGTTAGCTTGTTTCAAGAGTACTTTAAGGTCCAAATCTAGCTTCTGTTGGCAACATTTTGTTAGATGTATTACACAAAAAATTGTGGTGCAGGATGATTGCCACTTTAGATGCCACTGACAGGGTAGGACTATCATACTTGCCATTTGTACAGATTTTCTGTTTTATACCTTCACATGCTTAGACACTTAGTACAATCAGGTAATCAACTTTTCCTTCTTAGTCCTTAACCCAAGTGGTCAAGGAGGGGCTGTTGGCCCAAATTTTAAGTTAAGCAAATTCATATCCCCATGAACAAGCGCATGTTTACTTTCTTTTCTTCCAGGATTTATTTTGATAGAAGCTGAAATGCTCTAATAAAGGTAACTATATCAGTGGTATTGAAATCATCAATGTATTTCAGTTATAGGCATTTTAACATATATTAATAGGACAGATCGTCTTAAAAGGACACCCCACAGTTAAATTCTGGGACTATATTGTAGTCATCAATGTATTACAAATGCAGTGTGTTGAGTGTATTTCAATCATATGCATTTTAACAGATACTAATAAGATAGATCGTCTTAAAAGGACACCCCATGGTTGAATTCTGGGACTTCCAGTCTGGAGGCATCGGGTCGAAATTATGGGTTGCAGGCAGTACGGATCTATGGGAAGGGGATGGATATCCCCTGTTGTCCAAGACGGAATTTATGGGTTGAAGTTCAGAATTGTGCATCAAAATATTGGCAATTATCATGAATGAATTACCAAATCAAGTTTGAGTTTACTTGATACCTTTCTTGCACAGGAACTAATTGCAGTAGCATATGCCAATGGGGCAACAGCCAGGGCACATGGTGATGCAGCCACCATGAGCCCCAATGCTCTGTAAATTGAGCCTCTGCAAACTATATCAACCAGAAAATAAAATGAGCTGTAAAAATAAGCATCTCCTTTAAAGTAAAAAATATAGTCAGAAGATATCAGAGAGAAAGAGAGATTACTGGATATCGGACTATAGTATTAGAAAGTTAGAATACTAAAAATGAAAGAGCAGAACTTGTCCAATTAAAATAGTATGAAGAAGCTAAAAAGTATATAATATGCAATCGTTGTAGTGCTAGTTAACCTTTGACAAATACTTTTTAGAATTATACCCATTTATTTCAACAAAATATGATTCCTTAGAAGTTCCTCCAATATTATTACATTTCTTAACATGAAAAATACTTTAGGGAAGTCTGATAACCAAGTTTTGGCACCACCCATTCGTTAGTTGAAAAGGAAAAGATGGAGAAAACCTAATAATCATATTGGAAAGCATTTATCAAGAATATGTGAAGTTAAGGCAATACAATAAGGATGACAGATAAGAAGGTATGAAACATAAATTTTAAGATTATCGGCTCTGGAAACACTTTCACTAGAGTAAAAGACCTTCTTTAAATCACCTGATGTACTAAGCAATGGCCACTTGAACATGAGTGGCCCAATAACAGCAATGGCAACCGACAGTACCACAACCACCTTGCTGTATTGATCACCAAATTCGTCCAGCCACCTCTGAAGCTTTGGTTTATTCAAGTGTGCTTCTTCAGTCAATTGCACAATTTTGTTGAGAGTTGACTCCTTCCATGTATTTGTCACCTGCAAAGGAAGCACATCATAACTGAGAGTATTGCCCATTCACTCGCAATTTCTGCAACAAAATAGCACCATAACCAAAAAGATACTGCTAGCATCACAAGTACCAATCCCCATTTTCATGCTGAACAGGAATTAAAGCAACCTGTCAACAAATTATCTTCCACGATCTTGATGAAGCATGATAACTTTATCTTCGTGGGAGAGATAGTGGGTGGGAGAACAGTATTGTGTGGAGAAAAACTTCATTTCCATCAAAAGTGGGGGGCGGGGGGGTATAACATGCGGATGAACATACCTTCACAATTATCCTACCATCCAAGTTCCTTGCGCCACCAGGAATCCTATCTCCAACATTTGCTTCCAATGGTTTGACTTCCCCTGTCAAGTGCCCGATAGTAATTGTGGCACTACCTTGAAAAACTTCACAATCTACGGGCACAGACTAATCACAATACATTCCATTACAAATCTTCCATACTTTGATCAGCATCAGAGAAGACTTACTAGTTAAAATAAAACCATATATGCATATGTGTGTGCCACTTCTTGACATTATTAGAAACTTTTAACAAATGTAAAAATTATATGGAATTATAGTGAGAACAAAGCTTCAAAAAATGGAAGAAAAAAAAAAAAAAAAAAAAATCCACGAACAGGGTCACCAGATTGCTCAGCTTGACCAGATACTGGAATGGAGTCTAGCTACTGCTTACAAGCCAAATTGCTCAGCTATGGCAAGGCTCAGAAACAAACACATGACAGAAGTCATGCTTTCTTTTATCTAGATTTAAAGGAAATAAAGGTCATATTCGGATAAATCAGTTATTGTAGGTAACAAAATTTCTATAACATACCTCTCCGGCACCGACCAAGATATATGACCCCACTTCTACATCATGCACAGGAACTCTTTTGTATGCCAAATCAAATGTATTAGGAAGTTTATCACCAGTAATATCAAGCACAAGGGAAAAATCAGGATGATTTTCCTTTAATTCTTTAACGTCAACCATTGAGCGGCTTGTGAAGTACTCCTCAGCTGCAGTAAGCATTCACTAGAGATATCAGATTCAGACGTATTTCTGAAACAAGTTTCAACTGACATACTAGTTTATAAATCTCACCTATATGAGCCAGATTAAACATGGCAAGAAGTAATCCTCCTTCTAAAGAGTTCCCCATAAATATTGATGCAAAGGCTGCAAGAGCCATCAGTACATGTATGTTTATTCGCCCGCTACTAATATCAATAAGAGCATCAAGTGATGCTGAGACCTGACATACAAGATCCTAGGAATCAATTTACATTACCAAAAGAAACTTAAGACACTATCACTAACAATTATGAGCTTCTACTAATTATATCAGAAAACCAATCATAATATTTACTCTCCCAAACATAAAAGTGCCATGCCAAGTGTAAATCGAGCATCAGTTGGGGGGAGAACGACATACACCAACTAAAGGAAAAGCAATAAAAATGAGAGCATTTTGAAAAGGCTTCGCTGCGGGCTTTGGCAAGGCATAAGGGCAAATTGCAGCAGCTACAAACAAAGCCAGTGGAACAGCAACATAAATGCAAATGCTCCCTCAAAAAATCTGCCAAGTCAATCCATCGGGTGGCTTTGGCGAACCTGAGAATCGCTCTCTGAGGTCCATTCAGCTTCGTAGAATCGCCGCCATGTTGGTGGTGGTGGTGATTATGATGGTGGTGTTCATGATGGTGGTCTTGATCCCCATGATGGTGGTGGTGACTGCTCAATTGAGCAACACAACGTAGTGAGTGGGAGTGGAAGTGTAGACTTAGAAAATTGCGAGGTTGAGAAAAGTGTCTGATGGGAATAGTGGAAGATAAGAAAGGTCGGTCAATAATGGGTTTGCAGAATCGGATTCTTTTACTTCTTCTGCGACTAAGAGATGAGAAATTGGTAGAGGAAATTGGATGTGGGAGGGTTTCCATTTGCAGAAATGGTTGGAGCCTTTCGCCGTTGAGATTTGAAGAGGAGCTTCAGGCCATCGTCGTTGAAGACCAACAGTTTGTTGTGGTACATCTGCCTCTGCAGGTTTCAGTCATTCTCTCTCTCTCTCTTCTTTCTCAGGGACCAAGGACTACGAGGACTGGGTGACTTCTACGGATGAGTAGCTACAACGTTATGTGAATTATGCCATTCGCTCCACACTATGTGCTCATTATAGTCCATTGGGTAATTTGACATTGCCCACCCTGGCCTTGGTTAATGGTCATCGGCGTGAATAAGTCTTGTACTAAATGTGAGATATGCATAATCAGGCCACTAAATAAAATTTTATATATATATAATGTTAAGTTATAAATCATATCAAATAGATATATTAATTATTAAAAAATATTGAGATTTATAATTTTTTTTTTTTTTTTTGTTGATAAGAAGTTCATTCGATATATATGAATTACATAATGGTAAATGGTTGTTTATTTAATCCTTCACATTTATTTTTATTTAATATAAAGAACATAAATATTTATTTGGAATGTCAACAAAAATTCTAATTAACTTATATTATTAATATGCAAGAAAATTTTAGGACGTAATATTAAAAAAAACTATTCTAATTGATACATTAAATAAATAATAATTTTTTAATTCTCAAATTCATTTAAAATTTCAATAAGATAATATATTTTTTCTTAAATTTTTAGTTAGGAATTGTCTCTATGAAAGGTATGGATAAATTTAAATTAGAAATTTAAGATTTACTTAATATGTTAGTATAAAATTTTTCATTCTTACATCCTAAATGTAACATGCAAATTTAATAATAAAAAATAATTATAATTTTTTCTTTTAACTGGTTAAATAGTATTTTTTTTTTTATATATTAATTTTCAATTAGTCAAATATAGGAGGGATAAAATTGATAACATTGAATTTTTGAAGGATTCATTTGATAAAATTGAATATTGAGAGATGAAATTCATAAATTGAAAATTTTTAGGGACTTAATTGAGAAATTGAACATTAAAGACGAAATTGATGAATTAAAAATATTTTAAAAACTTGATTGATGATTAAAATCCGAATTTGATAAGTTGAGTAGCTTTGAGGGACCAAAGTAGTAGATGACATTCGCATAAGATGGGTCAATCTAGCCTTCTATGGCAAGCAAATCGAAGTCGTTGTGTTACAGTTTGAACTTTGAAAGTCACCAGCTCCATGATCTACACAATGATGTGGCTTGCTGACTGTTAAGGTCAATGAGATCCTACATAAATCTGACTATGATTCTAGGCTTATATATGCAAATGACTAAGATCAATCAATTTTCAGAATTATATAAAATAAAAATCAATTTCTTATTTTAGTTATGTTAAAATATTTATTCAACTTGTTAATGAAGCATTCCCACTTAGGATTATTTAATTTATTTAAGAATTTAAGTGTTGTAAATAAAATTCTCTTAATTAGTGCTCCTAAGGCACTTGTTAATGTAAACTTAACCTTTACTCAAATAAATTTTAAATCTCAATTAGTTAAAAATAGGTATATGAGTCATATGTTTATATAGTCATTATTTATTTGTTTTATATTGGTAGGGACATATACTATGTTGGAGTTAAGGTAATATATATTAAAAGGTTTGATAAACATTTAGTGTTTGCCCCTAATTACGGACTATTTAATTTATAAGTTATTACTTAAAAGAATTATAATAAATATATTTATTGAACGATCTACGTACAACTATTAAAAAGAATATATATAGTAAAGCCTAGTTGTTCATAATGCACAATTTGTTTATCTCAGCCGCCACGGCCCAGCAGCCACGGTCCACCATTACTGAAGGAATAGACTGCATTATTGTAATGATAGAGGTTACTATTTTGGGTCGAATTCTCTGCACTTATGAATGGAAGAGACTAGCTAAAGACTTTCATGGGTATAAAAACCCAATGAATCATGCAGCTTATGGCATACTCCAATTTACAGCCATCTCTTTCACTTTGGTGCATTCTTTATTTGAAGCTTAAGAAATGGATGGGAGAAAGGTCGTTGCTTGGGCTGCAAGAGATACAACTGGGTTTCTTTCTCCTTATTCGTACACTCTCAGGTCTCTCTGTATAATCTTGCTTTATCTTTTGATCATTCTTCAAATTTGTAATTTTTTTGTTTGTTTCTTGAACAGGAAAACAGGCTCAGAAGATGTAGTGTTCAAGGTCCTATTCTGTGGAATAGATCACACAGATCTTCATCAGATGAGGAATGAGATTCATTCTACTAATTACCCTTTGGTTCCAGGGTGAGTACCTGCTTAGTTATCTAACTCCGACTATTTGTTATTCCATCATTATTCACAAAGTTATGCAATTATGCCTAAAGATTTTACATTTACGTTTGGTTGTGTGACTGGCTTAAAGGCATGAAGTGGTGGGAGAAGTTGTGGAGTTGGGATCAGAGGTGAAGAAATTTAAAATTGGGGACATAGTGGGAGTTGGGTGTTTGGTTGGTTCTTGTGGTGAATGCTTGTCTTGCAAATCAAGCATGGAGCAGTACTGCGACTCCAGGGTTTTAACTTACAATGACATTTACAAAGATGGTAGCTCTACTCAAGGAGGTTTCTCTTCTGCTATGACTGTCCACCAAAGGTAGGCAAACACTATCAGAGAAGATGTATTTCAATTGTCTCATTGATTTTTTCCCCTCCTGTCTTTCTGTTGCCAAATATGTATTGGCGTCAATGCAGGTTTTTGATTCGGATTCCGGAAAACCTGGCACCAGAGCAGGTGGCACCTCTGCTATGTGCTGGGGTGACAGCTTATAGTCCTCTCAAACAGTTTCAGGAGTCCAATAAGGTTTTCAAAGCAGGGATTTTGGGTTTAGGAGGAGTTAGTCATCTGGCTGTTTTAATAGCCAAGGCAATGGGACACCATGTAACTGTGATAAGCTCTTCTGATAAAAAGAAAGAAGAAGCCTTGGAGGATTTAGGCGCCGATGCATTTCTGCTGAGCTCAAGTGCTACTGAGATGGAGGAAGCTGCAAACAGCCTGGACTATATCCTAGACACAGTGCCTGCTGTGCACCATTTGCATTCCTATCTTTCACTTCTTAAGGTTGATGGAAAACTAATATTAGTTGGAGTTGCTCCAAAGCCACTCCAATTTGATTCAGTCGATCTGATTCTAGGTATGATATTGTCCCTCAGATTTCTTAAATCCTCCCTCAACACGTGGGAAAACCTTCACTGAGTTTTATAGTTTGTGTTGCTACTCAGGGAAGAAGACAATAACTGGGAGTTTCATTGGAAGCATGGAGGAGATGCAGGAAATATTGGAATTTTGGGCCAACAAGGGTTTGACATCAATGATCGAGATAGTAAATATAGAGTACGTGAACAAGGCTTTTGAGAGAATGGAGAGGAACGATGTCAGGTACAGGTTTGTGCTTGATGTCGCTGGCAGCAACCTGGAATGATGAATGATGAATCCGATTTCACATTGCAATAGCAATATCACTCCGAATAAAATGTAATTCTGCAAATAAAAGAAAAAAGAATCACAGGAAAATTGTTGGCATTCCTTGAGCCAGACGTATCTGTCTCCTTTGTGCATCCATGTCATTTAACACACAAACTCCACTTCCCATAATGTGAAAGTTGCGTCCAATGCACATTACAAACACAACAATCACTAAGTTACAAGAAAGAATCCGAGCTATCAACTATTGAGTCTCATTTTAGAACAACCCATATAAATATCTATCAAGATTTAAAAATTAAAGAATGAATTAGTAATGCTACTGTTACAACAACAATTGGGTTTATTGTCCTATACTGTTGACGGTGAGATAAAAACATGCCATATTGATCATGCAACTGCCGCTACAAATGCCATTTGACACTGATACAAGTGAGGTGGAGAGATATCTTCTGTTGGCTCCTCAATCATCTTTACCCTTGCCTTTTCCTTCAGTGCTTTTGGTACCATCATATGCAGTGAGGAAGAATGTACTTTGGTTCTTCTGCAGAAACCTACCGTGAAATGACAGCAAAAAGGTGTTTAGAATCCACGATAAGTACCCCAAAACCCAATATTTATAGAAGATTGATTGAGATTTGAAAACAATGGTATGCCCGCAAGTAGAAGATCATAAGCAATTTTGCAATAGGAAACTTGAACCTAGTACAGTACTGAAATCGTGCCTAGAATGAGTACAAGAAAAAGGAAGGTATTTGACACTTAATCTTCAACTAATTATCTCAGCCATGAGGACCAGTTCACATGCAGCAGAACACAAGAAAAAAAGACTATATAATCAGGATTTGGAACAGTAAAGTATACAAAATCTGGGTATAATGTATTAGGTTTCGGTTTATACTTGAGAAAGTCAAGTAATATCTGCTGCAAGCGGGTTAGCGTTTCCTCTTCAATGTTGACATATGCCAAAAGCTCAGGCAACTTAACTGCGCCAAAAAATCAATTGACAATTAACATTAAAATCAGCAGATGTATAAAAAAAGTCAGAAAAGATATATACTTTAAAAGATGCTCTACGAATTCTTCTGGTATAAGGATCATAAGAGCTTCATGTTATAGATGCTGTAGATAACCCAGTAATATATTAACATCTAGACTGTAGCGTCCATCCAGAATTTTGCAACCTTCCATAAACACTAACTATTTGGTGCAATTTGTGGAAACAAAAGAGTGACTTTGAATACCAGTGAAACACATTAGGGTGTTTGATTTGAGACATCTAAAAAGAACAATTCCATGCAATGTCATCTTTGGAAAATGGGAGCATTGTACATGTCTATATCATTTCATTGAGCACACCATGAAAATCCTGTGGCTGCAATGAATAACCATTATAGCAACCTATAGGTCTTTTAACAAGGTGTTCCCATCCTCTTGCCTATAAATATTTACATCCAAAGAGATACAATTAATGAGATACAGTGTTCTGATCGAGAATCTACCTATTGAGTTTATATTTTGTCTCTATTAGGTAATCAAAGAGATACTTGAGTGAGAGGAAAGTCACGAAGTTAAAAATTCACACACCCTCTCTCCTTATTTTTTATTTTACCTTACTGATTGGTTTTGGGAATGGGGGTGAGGGTAATAAGAGGAGTTCTCAAATGAAATGATGGTCTGTTTGAACATTAATCATTGAACCCACAAGAATGATAAATAATGGCCTTGACTACTCAGTGTGCCAGTAATAAGGGTAACATGACTATTACATCAAGCCAGAAAGTTTATGTATCCCGTCAACTCTTATCAAGCAAAACATGTGGAAACATCCTTGCCACACTGAATTCAAAAAACGAAAAAGTGATCAAACACTGACAAATACACACATAAAGACCTTATTGATTTCCTCTGCACATAAAATGGAAGCAAAAGATTTATGGATAGGCATACCAAAGAGGCGCAGTAAATGTTCAGCACCGTATATTGTCGATGGAGAGACATTATCCACGATTGTTTCATTGTACTGCTTGCGTTCTTTTTTGTACAAGAGCATCACAGCCAATGCTTTGTCAAAATAACATCTTATTCCTTTCAAGATTTCTCCAACTGAATCAGCCACCCTGTACCAAATAGAACATAGCCCACGTCCTGACCTTCTATATAAGTAAAAGTATTCAAACCTATATCTTTATCATAATCACAGGAGAGGAGAAGAAAGGAAAGTGTACAGTACGAGAATAGAGAAGAAGAAATGCTAGAATAAGAATTTAATCATAAATTGCTCTAGAAGTTTGTAAGCAAGCTTACATTCCATCCTTCTTTGATCTGTATTCTAGGTACTTGGTTAATATTTCATCAACAGTTGGCAAGCGCGGAAGTTTTACTACCTGTAGAACAAATATTCTCCAATAAATAAACATAATACTGAGAATGTGCATCATTTCAAGGTAATAATTTCGAAAGTTACAGAGACTACGAAGCCCAATATTATCCAACCACCATGGAGAACTAATGTTAGCTACTAGTTCTTTCATTTCAGTCAATATAGAATGGAAAATCATATAGCTATGCAGTGCATGAAGATGAGTGCTTAAACAGTTTATGTTATGTGTACCTTGTCCTGCTGAGTGACAAAATCCCAATCATCAATAAGTTGCTTCCTTAGAGTTGATGGAATTTGAATTTTGACAAGCTTTTCAGTGGAGACATTGCCTTTCTAACAATTACAAAACCACATTTAGCTCAAAAGCTGGTTGCAAACTAAATTAGTTCTAATATATAATAATAATTCAGTATAAGTGTATTGAGTAATTAACAGAATCAACAGGAAGAATTGGATCTAAGTTTCTTCTCATTCATGCTGGTGAGGATTATTAACAAATAAAAATATCCTTACTTTGTCAATAAGCTTTGAAGAAAGATATCATGAACATAAGTTTATGGTAGAGAGATGAAAGGAAACTAGAGAATAACACAAAGGTGATAGGAAGATATATCCAATTCAACAGACAAATATCCGGCATATGGTAGTAGAAAATGCTATATTTAACCCTATTACAAACCAGACCTCAACTGCTGCATCATTCTTTCTCTTCTTCCCTTTTGACACTGCAATAAAGTTTGACATGTTAGTACAACCAAGTTCTGTGATATTGCCGGACTATCTGACATGTACGAATTAACTTGAACGAATCAAGAACAATAATTAGTAATGATGACTTAAAGAATCAGGACAAGAATTTGAGAAAAGAAATTGAACAAGTTGATGTTAGTAACGTGTTTAAGAATCTGGAATTTGAGAGATCCAACTTATTACCAATTGCATTTACAGCAAAGTGTTATGAGTTATGACTGTCAGACATTCAAATAAAAGAAGTCTCAATACTTAAAATGCCTCTCTGTTAATGTTCCTCGTAACTCATAAGTGTTGATGAGAATGTGTAACTGGGATACTGCAAAGTGCAAATTATAAAATAAAGAAATCACCGTATCTGAGTTGCAGAAAAGGATAAGAAACATCAAACTAACGAATACCATTATTCTTGAGATCTTCTTTATCCCCTTTTGCATCTGCAGAATCCAAAAGCAAAACCAAAATCATCAAGGGAATACAAAAGCAGCTATAAATGACAGCATGCCTTAATCACAAATTAGTGGGACATGGATTCTCACAAGACTAGATAGTTGCACCAATAGTACAAAAGGATAATGAACCTCTAATTTTTCTGTACTTGTACATTTATTTTGACTAGTCATGTCTTTGAAAGGAAAAAGAATTTGACTTCTTATCAAGTATGATTTGGTATAAGCTCCAACTGCTGACAATTTTGAAAAGAAAATTCTTTTCCGGTATAAGATATGTGCTTGTTTCTTCCTCACGTTCTTATTTTATTGTACATTCATTTTGTATGGTGACTTGTCATTCACCAGCTGGTGTTAAACTTGTGATCCACAGACACAGACAGACACACACACACAATAGGCCACATCTTTTTCTGTTTAGATACACGGACACATATTTTAAGTGGAAACAAATATGTTCATTAAAGAAAAGTAGAACCTTAATCTCAAAGATCAATTGGTGAAACTGGTTGTGGAACTTCATTTCATAGGCAAGGTCCCACAAACTATATTTTATTACAACCAAAGAGCCGATAGTAAGGAAAAGTCAATCATGCTTGTGAATGTGTAAGCATGCATGAGAGAGTGATCAAGGGTCACTTATTTTCTTTTCTTTATATTTACTGCACTGGACAGTGGATATCTAATCTTATTTAATTCCCTCCTGCCAATACAGGGTCTAGACATACCACGGAGTAGAGAAGAAAATGATCTTCAAAATTTCCCTATGAGAGTTTAACAGGCATTCCCATTTATAGATAGTAAAGCTTACCAGTAGAACTTTTGGGCTTGGTTTGAGTTGAACGACCTGACTTTGTATTCTTGTCTACACCTTGTTTTTTGTCAAGGGCCTGCTGTTTCATGACATTCTCTTCATTATGTTTCATTAAACGATCCACACCTACCCATTCGTCCCAACTGTTAAAAAGATGTTGAACCCATTGTAATGACTTCTGTATCCCTTTTCCGACAGAAACATAATATATGCAGCATAAAACACAGTTTTCCACTGTTTCCTGTTCCTAAGCTCCATGTTATATACAAACAGGCAAGCACGCATACACAAACACACACATGAAAATACATTTATGTGCATACGCTGAACAGAAACATCAAAGAAAGAATTACTTTTTCTTTTACACGAATGGTAAAGAATCATTGTCAGCTAATTATAATCCGTTGTGTGAAGTGAGATAACCATGTAAATTCATAACTTAAGAGTTAAGACTTTGATTTGTAGGCATTGCTTGTGTGGTAATTGATGCCCCATCTGGACCTGGAACTTTACTATTATTTTCCACATAACAGAACCGGTTATGAAGAGGTAATAGGCAGAAATCATTAAGGCTACTCCCTGTAAATGGAAATCCCTCTCTCTTCACACACACACACACACAGAGATAGAGATTAACACTTTATCTATACCTCATTAATATTGAAACCTGAACTTAAAGTTCATAATAAGATGAACAGAACATATTATATACTCACTTTTTGTTCCACCCCTGCAAAACAGAAAATGGTAAAGCAGTAAATTGTTAATACTTAATACCATAAACAGGAACTTCTTTCTTACCATACATATAGATACAAACAACTTGTAAAGTGGAAACAAGAAAAATAAGGAAATGCAATAATACGGTTGAACTCACAAGGTAGTGAACAAAGTATCTCCACTCCTTCTTTCTGAGCTCAGCCTTTTGGACCTAACCACCAGAGAGAATTGGATCATAATTAGAAAAAGTTGGAACATAAGGAGGGAAAGAAAAACATTTACCAACTCTGTTAAATATGTATGGTGAAGTTTCACATTGTACTTATATGAAAGAAGACAACAATTGGAAAAGCCTGAAACTCTAAACTTCCCGTCACTGAGCATCTTACAGCTAATCCCAATCCCCACCCCCAAAAGAAAAAATGGAGCAAGGAAATCCAGACTGATGATACTATTATTAGTAACCCTAAGTTAGAATAAAAAGAAGTCCAATCCCAATTCCATTAAAGAATTCCTATAAACATTACCATCATATCTTATATATCGCCTCTAAGTTTGGGACATGACTGGAAACCTAAACACCAATGATATCATTAAAATGGAGAGTTCTTTTTTTCTTTTCCTTTGGAAATCCCACGTCTCAATCAAAACTATAAAACAAAGCCTTAGCAGATTGGCTAGTGGAAGTTTATAAGCATGTACACCAGAAAGTTGATACTATAGTGAATAAAACCTATTGAATCTTAACTTTTCTACCGAAAGTTGGTCATTGCACAAACAACATATATTCACATTCGTTGAAACTTAGAAAGCCTTAATTCTATATCAGTCTTCTCAATCTTCCGTTGAGCTAAACGGACTACTGTACTTTTCTTTTTTACTTCAGCTTTCTCACCAACCAAACGAAATTAGAGATATAACTTCCAAAAACCCAAGTGGAAACCTAATGCGGAAAATTATGAACAATCACAAAGTTTCCACTAATTCTTGCCCAATAAAAAAACATAAAATTATTGACACCAGAAGTTCTACAAAAAAACAAAAAAACATGCAGATCAGAATAATTGCGCAATGAAATACTATTGGAAATTGAAAGAAAAAGAGTAGATACCTTGGCTTCATAGATGCGAGGGCCATGGTAAGCAAGGACTTTCTCACCGTCGGAGTATAGACTGGAATTGGAGGGAGGAGTGTCGCCGCTAGAAGTGTCGCTGTCGGTTGTGGAGTTATCCTTGGACGAGTTTCCCATTTCCGAGTCGTAGAAAGCAAGGACCGAAGGCCTTTGTCTGTGTTTAAGAAAGCTGGAGCCTGGAGGTAGAGGGTGTTGTTCTTCCGCTAAATCAAGATCACCCGCTCGAGTGAGTGAACACTGGTCGCTCGGCGCGGACCTGTACTCCTCCTTTGGGGTTTTATTTATTTATTTTGTACCACGTTCAAATTAAGAATGACGCGGTGGGGAAAGAAACAAGGGAAAAATAGTATCTTGATTTTTTAAATAATTTCTACAATTGTATTTGTATTTTCATCCATTCTTGTTTTAATTTTATTTTTTTATATAAGCCTTAAATTTTAAATTAAATTTTTATACCACTTTTATCTTATTTCTTAAAAAATCGCTTCATATAAAATTATAATTTTTTATTTATTTTAATTTACAAAGAAATACTAAATCAATGAATTTTAATTAATTTCTCCATAATATTTTAAGTGACTGTATTAGTTCAATATTTCCATATTTTTAATGTTTATTTATTAAAAAAAATTAAAATTATCCCATTTACAAATAATTTTGATTATATATCTATCATAACAATGTGAATCTATATGTTCTTTTACTTTATTAAAAAAAAAAAAAGAGTTAAAATTTTGAAAAAATTGGCTATAATGCCTCTTACACACTAATATTGTGAAATGTGAAGAATGAATACAATAACTACATGTAGCCTCTAGAGGAACAACTTAACTAATGCTGTTGACATTGGGACTGGCCTGAAAATCTAGGCTTGTGCAAAATAGTAAATGAGTTCGTGTATAACTTGTACACAAATGATATCAAAGAACAAACTAACAAAGAAAGAAAAAAGAAATAGAAGTTGTAAACAAATCAAGGAATATGAATTAGTCTCCATGATGCTTTGCTATGCGCTTCACCATGTGGAGTTATTGATGCATGCCATTGATCATTACTCATTAGTGCCCATTGCCAGGACTTGGACCCGAGTCCTTAATACCTCCAAGTGTTTGATAATTTGTAAATTTATGTCCCTCCCCAGGACTTGGGCCAGATTGCTTGATTGCTCCAAGAGATAACCATTCAAAGAAATCTACAGCCCCTCCACCAGCAAAATGGCTTGGCTCAATTACATTACTCAAGGGACGAGCTTCTATCACAACAAAGGCAGAGTTCATGAACAACAGAAGCAGAACAAAGAGGCTAGCACATTTGAGAATAGTGGCTGCCATTGAATAATATAGGAGAAAAAGGCAGAGACTGAACAAAAGGTTTTTAGTTTACTGAAATTCCCAACTCAGTATTGACAAGTGTGTGATTTCTTGTGCAGCATGAAGAACCCTATTTATAATGTTTTCAAAGCAGGACGGTGGGTGTGGGGTTTGGTATCTCTTTCAAATTTAGTCTACATTTTTTTCGTGTGTAGGAAACAACTAGGGCGGTTCTTGTTCAAATTCTCTTATACTGGTCTTGAATATAAATAAATTCAAGTATGGAAAATAGAAGAGATTGCGTGTCCAAGTTGTGAGGTGATGGCTATAGAAAATTTTGATTTACGTTTCACTTTCGCCGGCACTGGAAAGTCCGAGCCATAGCCGGCACTAGACATGAAGACCAAAGACCATGCAATTTTCTTACCAAAAATTAAAAATGACCATGCAATTCAAAACTTGTGAGTTTCATTTTCATGTGCATGACTAAGGATTTAGGACTGAATCAAAGTGTTTTTTTGTAGAGGTAGATGAAATTGGAAGTAAGTGAGGAAGTTTCTTCTATGTTAAAATATGCATATCAATGGACCGGAATTAATTAAAAATATTGTACCTAATTTGAAGTTAATCATAATCGAATTTTAGATCCAAATTACTCTGGTATTGTTTTTCAAACATTTTATATAATTTTATGTTTTATTTATGGATTGATTGGAACTCAGTTTAATCCGAACTCAGTATAATCTGAACATTGAAAATTGGACTCAGTTAAACTTGATAAGTGGTAACTAACCAATCCGACTTAATAGATTCAAATTATCATCTCTAGTATGTGACCAAAAAAACAAAACCCAAACCAAGGGCAGCTCCTTATAAACTGGATACAGTAAACATCATTAATATCAGCACATGGCTACACAAGGGATTTCTGGTTCTAAGGTCTTAATTTACTGAGTGATAGTTTGGGCTTTGATTGGGTAATAGTTTTTAATACAATTAATGCCTTGGCAATATTGGGCTTCTATCAATCGGCTGCAAATGTTCGATAAAGTGAATTGGGTTTATGTACATTTTATGACTGGGGAAGAGATAGTGAAATCCATGGATTCACTAACTCCAATTTACCCAGTTGGGCAATTGGTGTCACCATTTCTATCAGGAGAAGAAAAGCAAAGCAATTCCTTTAGTGTTGATATGTACAATGCAGATGATTCCTGCATAAAATGGCTTGACAATAAGCCAGAATCCTCTGCTATTTTATGTCTCATTTGGATGCATGATTGTGCCTACACAGCAGCAGATAGACAACATAGCTATGGGTTTGAAAAACAGTAAAAGGCCATCCTTTGGGTAATTAAGGCACCAGAAAAAAGGTTCTGAAAAAGAAATTGGTGAATTGCCGTCTGGGTTTTTGGAAGGAACTAAAGGAAGGGGTTTGTTGGTGATACGGTGCCCTCAGGAGAAGGTGTTAATGCACAAAGCTGTGGGTTGTTTTATAACTCACTGTGGATGGAATTCGACCCTGGAGATAGTGGTTGCTGGTGTGCCTGTTATTGCTTATCCAAACTGGTTTGATCAGCCAACAAATGCTTTGCTTTTAGCTGAGGTTTTTAAAAATGGTGTGAGGATGAGATTTGGGGAAGATGGAGTTGTTGGTGTTGAAGAGTGGAGAGGTGTATTATGGAAGTCATGGAAGGGCCAAGGACTAGGGAGATGAAGAACAGAGCAATGGAGTTCAAGGAATGACAAAGAAAGCTTTGGAGAATGGTGGTTCCTCTGATAGGAATTTTAATGTTTGTAAGTGAAATTATTTAGAAGTCTTGTCGAGATAAAATTATTTGACTCTAGTTCATGTTGATCTAGAGTTTAAAAGTTACTCTAATAAATGCTAGATACAAATAAATGGTGAAATTACAATATTTCATTAATTTTTTTTAATTAAAAAAACTGCTTTTAGTATTTTATTAATTATATTTATATTTTGTAATTTTATTTTTTATTTACATGTTAATTATATTACTATATGGTTTATGAACAATTGACAAAAATTATATGGAGTAAAATTTTATAAATATTATAGTCTTAACTCACATAAATTTTTGTATTGAATTAAAAAAATAATTAATTAAGATATATATAAATTATAAACTGATCTGAATATGTTTAAAATAATTATGATAATAAGTTTGGACAATCATTGTAAATATTTTCATGTTAATGAGATGTCAAATAAATCGAAGCAGTAGAGGAAACCCGTGACCCGTGAGCCATTGACCAAACTGCATCATCTTTCGGTAAAGCTTACGCGTCACGGTGCTCATAGCCAGCTGTACAATCAAAACATTTTCACACTTCACAGAGCAGCAGATTAATTTTTTTTCTTTTTTAAATTCCAAAATGAAATAAAACTCTGTCCGACAATTATATTTGCCCCATAAAATAATTATTCCTTTTGTTTCATTCTAATTGGAGACACTCATCTTATCAAAAATAAATAAAATTGAGACACCCAGGTTCTAGACTTTTTTCTTTCTTTCTGAAAAAGGTTTGAAATGCACCAGTTCAGGATTCCAACACGTAAATCGGGTTTGAGTGCAGAATTTTCTGCTCCATTAGTTGTGGAAAGTGAAGAAGGAAATGGAGTACGTACACATATTATATAATTAACCCTTGTCCAATAATATCTTGGCTTGACTGAATGTACTCACCAAAAAATATTCTTTCTGTTGTGTGAAACTTATTATTATAAGCTTCAAAATCTTACAATCAGTGCTGTGATTCCAACTTCAGTGGACGTGAACCCAGGAACCAAGAGACTGCAGGCCAATCAACTTTCCAAGTCTCACACCACCCACCACTTTCGCATCTGGTACTCACTTTCCAACATTTACATGGACCAGAAAATTGGAACTCTTTGAGATCCCCGTCCCAAATTGGTAATCCTGTTGTAAAAGTCAAATTTTGGACAAACCCAAATGTCAAAAAGTAAAACTTGTTCGCAATCTGATCAGTCGCTACGAAAAAGTTTCAGTCAACTACTTCCTTTTATGGTTCCAAAAAAGAAAGCCCTTCACCGTCCATACCCTCCCAAGTCTTAACCATTCTCTTACTGTTGTGAATCAGTGAATATATATATAAGGGCTGGTTAGCTTGAGCAATGGAGATGCCAAAGTTCCACAAAAATCTTTTCAGCTTCACCCCCGGCCTTGTGTTGGATATAAACATTTTAAGGACTTTTATCAGCAACTAGCTTACGAGAATAAAACTGCTGCAACAGCAAGTAGCCAAGTATTAGTATGAGGAACTCTGGTTTAGTTCTAATGGTCCTGATGATGCTGGTTCTGACATGGCCATATATTGTAAAAGGTAGAGTACTTTTATCAGCAGTGAAGAAAGAAGATGTTAATAGTGAAGCTGTAGATGATGGGCTTAAGTTTCGCAGGACATCTTACACTGAAGAAGACAAGAGCAGATCGATACGGGTTTTGGAGAATAAGCAAGTGTACAAGTTGGCTTCAGGACCTAGTAGAAAAGGTTCTGGTCACTAGCCAAGTTTCTCCTTTCATCTTCAGTTTTATTGAAGCTTTTACTTCATTCATTTGGGGTTGGGGCTATCCCATTTGTTGCAAGTCATTTATGGATCCTACGGTACATGAGCTTTATTTTAACTTTGGGCTAGAAATTAAATAGGCTTTATACAGTTCTGTTCTGCAGTATCATGTATGTCTATTATCTTCCGTAACAATGTTTTGGTGTAAAGAGAGAGTCCTTTACCATTCATTAAAGTTAGGACTGGCACTGGCAGCAGGAGAATATGATCAATTTGAGGTATCTCATGTAAGTACATATATGATATATAGCAATGCACAATTCAGCCAAGTATGATCGATGCATATATAATTTGTGAAGGTAATAAAGACCTCCTTGCAGCAGCATCTCAAGCCTTAGCTTCCAACACAAGCTTGGCAACCCTGAGTGTCCCTTTTTCCATAAACTCGTAAACCAGTATCATCTCAGAACTTTCATTGCAAATTTGAAATACCCAATTAAGGAAACAAGATGCGGCGAATTTTGGACAATACCGTGAATCGATTATGTGACTAAATTTGCTGAAGATGTAGATTGAAGTTATTTTTGATCTTTAAGTTTTTTTTTTTTGCAGCTCACTGGTCATGATTAGAGAGGCTTGATATTAGTTCCACTAAGGTTATTGGACCAATCTCACCTTCTTTAGGAAACACCACTTCCCTGTTGGATTTTACAGCCGATAATTGTGCAATTTCAGGACCCATACCTTCTACCATCACAAACCTCTCAAATTTGGAATCATTATCTCTCAATTTCAACAAGCTAAGCGGTCATCTTTCATCTCTATATCCAATTTGAAAAACCTCAACTCCCTGTATCTGATGCAGAATCCCTTTGGTGGGGAATTTCCAGATTCAATTTGTAATATGCCATCTCTCCAAAATCTTGCTTGGCAGGGAACTCTGTCACTGGAAGATTACCCGATTGTATCACTCAGCTTCCCAACCTTCGTGTTTTGGGGGTTTCCAACAACAAAATGAATCGAACTATCTCATTGAAACATTTGTTTCAAAACTCCTCCTTAGACATGATAAAATTGGCTTTTAGTGGACTAACAATCAAAATAGACCAACAACCATTTCCATCCAAATTCCAGCCTGTACAGTCCTTGTTTCTAAGTGATTGTCATTTGGAAGGTACTTTCCCAGAGTCCATTTCCAATTTATCCCAGCTTACACTTTTAATTTGGCAAACAACAGCCTAACAGGACCAATTCCTCCCTGGTTATTCAATCTACCAAAACTCGGTTACTTAGATCTTTCATTTAACAAGTTTTCAGGAGTTCTTCCACCGAGTATTCGGCTACAGACATACTATGGACCAAGAACGTTGGACTTATCAAACAATCACCTTCAAGGATCTATTGATGTCCTAATTGAGAACATAGAAGCCCTTTATTTGTCATCTAACAATCTCACTGGTCATATACCACCAACCTTACCAACAAGGGCCAAAAGATTTCTTGCATAATGGTTAATCCCTTTGTGCCTTGGTTTATAGATGTAGCTGAGAATCATGGAATCCCTTGTGCTTTGCTTTGGATCCATGCTTGTTCTCTTTATTCTATTTACCATCGCTACTTTAAAAATAACACATTTCCAAATTTTGAAAACCCAAATGAGACTATTGAGTTGCCTGGATTGCCTTTATTTGAAGTAAAAGATTTACCTGATCTCCTCCTCCCTTCAAGCCCTCCTAGCTTCTATCAATTGGCTTCAGATTTCGGTAAAAGGTTGGATAAAGTGAAATGGGTTTTGGGTACTTCATTTTATGAACTTAAGGAAGAGATAGTGAAGTCCATGGATTCACTAATCCCAATTAGGCCATCGGTGTCACCATTTTTACTCGGAGAAGAAAAGGAAAACAATTCAGTTAGTGTTGATATGTGGAATGCAGATGAAGGTTCTGATAAAGAAATTGGTGAATTGTCATCCGAGTTTTTGGAAGAAATTAAAGGGAGGTATTTGGTGGTCACATGGTGCCCTCAGGAGAAGGTGTTAATGCACAAAGCTGTGGGTTGTTTTATAACTCATTGTGGATGAAATTCGGTGCTGGAGACTATGAGTGTTGGAGTGCCTGTTATTACTTATCCGAAGGTGTTTGATCAGTGGACAAATGCTTTTCTTTTAGCTCAAGTTTTTAAAATTGGTGTGAGGATGAGATTTAAGGAAGATGGAGTTGTAAGTGCAGAAGAGGTGGAGAGGTGTATTATGGAAGTTATGGAAGGATCAAATGCTAAGGAGATGAAGAACAAAGCATTGAACTCGAAGGAAGCAGCAAATAAAGCGTTCGAGATTGGTGATTCCTCTGATATGAATATTAATATATTTATTAGTGAAATTATAGGGAAATCCTTCAAGGCATCTGTTTAATTGTAGCTTATTATTTCATTCTAGTTGATATGGCTACTTTGGATTTGTTATCCAGTAACCAAAATAGCCAACTCTTATGATCATGTTTTAAATTTTATATTAGTAGCAATAAACTGATTTCCCTCATTTATGTATTACCAACTTTTCTTAGTTTGTAATAAACTCTATTTTACCAACCAAAAAAAAAGCCAAACTAATAAACATCAAATTCTACCATGTGCCATGAAAATCCATTTTGATATTACAATACCCTTGGCATGGAGTTCTATGTAAAACTAATCACTGAAAGAGCTTTACATGAGAAATATATTATATCCTTCAAATATTACCCAGTGCCTCCATAGATGTAATCTTGCGCATGACTGGGCGTGGTTTGCACATGGCCTCCAATGGAATAACCTTGGGCATAGTTACTCCTTTTCCTTCAGTCATATCAATTTCTTCCTCACCAACCCTTTCCCAGTCAAAGCATTGAATTAATGAGCCCAAAGTCAAGCCCACTGTACGTTGGGCCAAGCCCATTCCAGGACATGACCTTCTTCCTAGCCCAAATGAAATCAGCTTGTTTGCTTCTCCAGGACACTCAAACCTCTCGGGCTTGAAACTCATTGGGTCAGTCCACAAGTTAGGATCCCTATGAATTGCCCACGCATTAACCAATAAAATAGTGTCACGTGGGAGGTCATATCCCCCTATAGTACAGTCATCCGAGGACAAATGAGGTACTAGCAATGGAGCCGCGGGAAACAAACGAAGGGTCTCGTTGATAATAGATTGAAGATAGGGCAGTTTAGTAATATCAGGTTCGTCAATTAAGCTGTCTTCTTTCCTAATGTGTTGGTCAAGTTCATCTCTTGCCTTCTTTAACACCTCCGGATGATTTAGTAAATTGGACATGGCCCACTCTAGAGTGACAGCTGATGTGTCTGTTCCTGCTAGTAACAACACCTGCTTGTATGACACAGAATTGAGTCAGTTGATAAGTGCAGTAATATGAAGAAAGTCTAATTTAAAAAATTATAAATAAAAAATTGGTACCAAAAGAAGCCCTTTGATAATTTGATCAGTGTAGTATTGAGGGTCTGCATGTTGCAAAGAAAGCAGATGGTCTATCATAGTATTACTTTCTTCCTTATTCTTATTTCGATGCTCTTCAATTAGTCCTTGTAACAACGCATCCATTCTTTTGGCAAGACTCCTTAATTTTTTTGTAACACCGTTAAAATCAATCAACTTGAGTAGCGTAGGCATGAAATCTTCAGGATTATTTGCACCTCCATAACCCAGCAACTCTTTAATCAACTTCCTGAACTGCTTCGCCTCCTCCACGTCCGTCACGTCACCGTCATTCCCGTAGTATCGCTTCCCTGAAATCATTCTCATTATAATATTAAATGTTAGTTCCGAAAACTTGGACTTCAACTCTACCTTGTTGTTTCCGCGGTGCGAATCCCGATACAGGTTTAATAGCAATCTCTTGATTTCATCTTTTCGGAATTCCTAAAAAGGAGTTGAGACGGTGCGTTGAGAAGATTTCAAGGGTTGCGATACGCCGCAAGTTACGCCAGTGATCTCCGTAAGGAGACGCTGCTAAGATTGTGTAATTGTAACCAATGTACTTGGCAGTGAGAAAGCGAGGACGATTTGCTAAAATGATGTCGTTCTTGGTGAAGCATTCTTCGACCGCAGAAGGGGAGGATACCACCACGACAAGGCGGGTCCCGAACCGGAGAGAAAAGATTTGGCCGTATTTTTGGGATAAGGTGTGGAAAGTGCGGTGGAGTGGTTGTTTTAAGTGGTGGAGATTGCCAATAATCGGAAGAGAAGGTGGGCTTGGTGGGAGGTTCTTGTAATTACCAGGTCTTTTTTGAAAGATTAAGAAAGCGAGGAGACTAAGTATTAGAGAGAGGGCTGAGTAGTAGACCAAAGAATCGTCCATTGTTAGCCCCGAGTCTAATTGAATGTGACCATGAACTAGAAGAGAGAGAGAGATATATACAAGAGAAGAAAAATGAGGTTAAGCTTTGGCAATTGCCCTTGAGGACAAGTGTCGTAATAAATGCATGACTTATCTTTTTCATTTGCGTGGAACTCAGCTATCGAATTAATTACACGCATGAAAACAGCAAAATTTTCAACTTTAGTAGTAGTGGTCTAGTGGATCAACGAAATTTGGGATTCCAACCCGAGCAGCACCTCAGAAATACTTGAGATCAATGATTTGTTTGCATGCTGCTATTATTTATTTTCCTTTAATGTTATTACGTCAGCGAGTACGTTATCGCTCTATAAACAGTCACCTTCACTTAATGACTAACTGACATAATACAGCGATGTCTACGTAGTAAAATTGAACGGCCAGGATTAACTTGCACCAGAAGATTTTAAAGTAATCTCCAAGTGCTATTAAGTTGCTTACGTTATTGGCAAAAAAAAAAAAAAAATAGTTGCTTACGTTGCTGCATATGTCATAGTTTCAGTCTTCTCACTTATCATCTGTAAGAAACTCCAGAGTCTGCATAAATTTAGAAATTAAGCATGTGCTTTTCTAATCTACCTTTGATTGACATATTTTCAAGATTGTAGCACCAGAGATGCAACATGCATAATAGTAGTTTTGCAAGAATACAATGATTGAACAGATAACTTAGCGAATTTTTAGATTAATCATACTTCTAAATTATGTAGTTTCAGTAACAATACAGATTGTCGCCAAGACTAATAAAGAATTCACGTTACATGCCCTTAAGAACAAATTATGATCAATCTCAACAATCTTGCACTTATAAAGTCGAGAATTACGAGGACTAAATTAAATTATTCGTAAAGCTGTGCAAACGCTAAAACATAATAAACAACGAGTTCTACCATGTGCCATGGAAATCAATTTTGATATTACAATACCCTGTCATGATGTTATATTTAAAACCATAGAGGCTAACAAGTCACAATTTATCCTGTTACTCTGTCATGATGTTATATTTAAAACCATAGAGGCTAACAAGTAACAAGTTATACTGTTACAAAAATTTTACATCATTTTGTAGCCTCTTTATTTTTACTTCAAATAGTTAATACCATCAACTTAGAATAAGAATTGGCTAAACGAACAACAACTTTCTGTACACAACATATGTATATCAATGCACTCCTATGAAGTGTTTACCACTTACTGAGATCGATAACATACAGCGGCATCCATGAACAAGATGATATACACCTAAATCTATGGTTAAACATACCATCCAAAATACACTTCATCACCACCCCATCAAAAGGACTTTGGAGGAGGAAAGAGGGAGTGGAGAAAACAGAAAAGATATTCATTTGGGTAATCAACCCCTAGTTGATCAAGAGTCCATAGATCATCCTGTGCTTCCCAATAATTTACATTCTGAAATCTAAAACACAAACTGTATTATCAGCAAAGCAGGCAGCAACCTTATCACCTTCCTTATTCCAACACACTTCAAATATGCCTCCCTCACCAGTGAATGTTCTCACGATCTTGCCTTCCTTCAGTGACCATACATGCACAGACTTATCAAGAGAACCACTGGCTAAATACTCACCATTGGGACTAAATGCAACAGAATACACAGGCTCCCTGTAGAACCAAATAAAAGCAGTTGTGAAACCCAACAGATTTATCATATGATCACATGAGATGGACTATGCAAAACAGAGAAGAAGTGTAACAGATTTATGGTAGACAAAGGTCATTGATACTTCTTTATCTGTGCTATAAAACAGTTTGATCTTTCTGTCGGGGGATTGCACAAAGAAGTTTAACAAAGATAGGCACAACTTCCAAGTTCCAATCCAACATACTGAAGGTCATCATAATAAAATGCGATAAGCTTTGAGTGCAGTGTTCATCTCATTGTATTCCATAGTGAGTTTATGCATCTGAGTTCATATTTGCATCCAGTGCATATAAAGATCTAAGGCCAATACCTGTGTCCATTTAAGCTAGTAATAAGTTTCCCCAGTTCCACATCCCATAACTTCACTGTTGAGTCAAAAGATGCACTGCAAAAAAAAGAAGGAAGGTGCATAAACTTTCATACCCAACAAACTATGATGTAGAGAAAAATGAACAAAGAAGAAAATTAAATGTTGAGTCAAAAGATGCACTGCAGAAAAAAAAAGGAAGGTGCATAAACTTTCATACCCAACGACCATGATGTAGTATCTCAAAAACTGACAAATGAGGTTTGTGCGCAGTTCTCATATAAACCTTATAAACCCTTGAAGACAGTATACATTAAGAGTAGCTAAACAGCGGCTACAAGCTTTACGACAAATGAACAGATGAAATAAACCTATTAGGTTAAATTCTATTTAATCTATACAATTAAAGGAGCTAGCCAAGAGTTTGTGAAAAAAACTGAGTAAAATGTCTGCAGGGAAGTTGTAATCAATCAGGTTTTTGGAACCTACAACTAGTTCTGTTACACAGGCAGAATAAATAGATCATCAAGACAAAAGCAGACAAATGGACCAATACCTATGGATAAGTGCATATTAATTTAACCTAACATTGTCACACAAGCAGGATATTATTACCTAGCCAATACCAACTTCTGATTCGCGTTATTTGTACCAGGTCCAGTGGGACTCCATCTGAGAGCATATATCTCCTGCAAAACAATTATCCAATCACAATTAATTCTCAGCAAGGATACATACATGTGGGTGCAATTTACACACTAGTCACATTGAGATTTAGTAAAATACAAATCTCATGTACCTTCAAATGATCCCTTAAATCATGAACATACTTCTCATGTTTCATACTCCATATCTACATCACCATTCTATATCAGTTTCAGACCTAATAAAGCAAAAATCTATACACCACATAAGCACAAAATCACTCATATAAGTGGTGTAAGGAGGTATTTAGAATATAAACCAATACCTGCAATGCAAGTAACAAATCTGTTGCATAACTGGAAGATCAGAAGCAAATTAATCAAGCAATATAAGTTGCATAATTACCTTTGCAGTAATATCGTCAGAACAAGAGGCCAGCAATGAACCTGAGGGATCCCATTTGACACAATTAACTTCTCCCTGAAATTAAGTAAGTTCATGACCAGCCATAAATTCCATAGCATGACATCATTTTGTACTTTAATGCACGTAGCTTAACCTAAAGCTTTTTGAACAGTCAACAACAAATCGTTTCACTTGACTTACATTCCTATCTCAGCCAACTGTCCTAACAAATAGCAAAAATCTTGGCTTAGTGAAATATTTAGTCAGCATGAACTTAATTAGCGGTATAATAAGACATTTTTCTATCTAAGCCACTCATGGAGTTAGAGCTACAATTGCTAGGAAAACACCCAATCCCTCTAATAGTAGGACATAAAAGTAAACCAAGGCAGCATAAATTTATTTTTTTTACTTTTCACTTTTTTCCTGGCAGTAGAACAGGCAGCACCATACTTAAGTGATGAGATGTAGAAACCAGGTCCAAACCTGATGCCCAGCAAAAGTTTTGATAGGGCGATTGTCACCAATCTTACAAACATGGATCATATGGTCCGTGGAGCTTCTAGCAAATGAAATGTTGTGGCGCCAATCAACATCAAGTGTTGGACCTAAATAATACACCAAACCCCAGCATCAACAACTGTTCACATATACTGTTGATTGACATATATTCAAGATTTGCACCTGAATGAAATTCAAATTGTTGTTTCCATTCCTCTGCCTTCACATCCCATACAATTGCAGTTTTATCAAAACTGCCAGTAAGAAGATAATCGCCTTTCTTATTCCATTTCAGAGAGAATATGGGTCCTTTGTGTTTGCTTAATGTACTCTGTAGTTCACCTGGATAAATTACCAACCAGAATATTAAAAATGCAACCTCTGGAAGAAAATACCAATATACTAATTAATGCAAACTATATTAGAAAATAAATAATGTGTCTATACTTCTAGTCAGATGTCCCACTATATACGATTCTTATGAAAACTGGCAAGACATGCATAAAGCAACAAGTACAATATGGTAAGCAGATATGTGCATGGCCATAGCAAATCTCATGTTTAAGCTCTCAAAATTCAAGTTTTGTTTTTTGTACAAACATGTGGTTGATGCTTTTATTGCAAAAATATATATACATATAAAACTTTGGAATACCTACCATTGTACTCCAAATTCTTGCTTGTCCATCATATGAACCAGTTGCAAGTAGTGTCCCCTCCTCCTGAATGAGAGCCAGCGGAAGAATTAAATCTTCCACAAATTATAAGATATGACAACAATATACGCTAAAAGCTAAGAAAATAGCAGAGTAGAACATTGAATTGCATGTCTTCTAACAATATTAATTAATTACAAAATGAAATTTTGATAGAAAAAGCTCAAGTTTATTGAAAAACATTCATAGTTGAGATATTTTGCAAGAAGAAATATTTCTAATGTCAAAATTCTGGGGGGAAAGAGCTTGGATATATATATATATATATATAAGAATTACATATAATTGGTTGCAAGTTTGCTAGAGTCAGGCAGCAACAGAAATATCATTTCACAGTTTAAGGTGGATGGGTCAGGAAAATGAATGGAAGGAGATTTGTTTGGGGAGGAGGGGAGGAAGAAGTGCACCCACTTACATTGTCTGGCGATGTCTTTAACGGATTGTAGATAAAATTGGTTTGCAAACATATCAGGCATGTGGGATTTTCTGCACATGATAATTTTATGGACTGAAAAATTTTGTTTGAATGGTAAACTGCTGATTTGAGGGTGCGAAAGCATTAATAGAGAAGCAAGATCACATGGAGCTTCAATGATGGAATAAAAATGATCCAGGGATAGTACATAAATCATTCTGTATTGCAGTTAACAATTTATGCTTCTGCATTATTGTCACTTCACACTAGGAAAGGACCTGGGTGTGGGTGGTAGAGGGAATATTCAAACTGCAATTGTTAACAAGTAAACACCATTAATTATCTTGAAAAATTTGAGAACACGGTAATGTAACTCACATTCCAATCAAGTGTTGTAACATCTTTACTCTTCTCATTTGTTCTACCCCTAACATGCTTCAATACCACCACATTCAAAGGATCATTCTGGACAGCAGAAATACATGGCCCTTGAGCTATAGTCCATATACGAGCTGTTGAATCCCCAGATCTAGAAGTTTAAATAATGGTAGTGAAGTCAAAAGATATGATGAAAAACAGAAGGCTTATTAGGTTTTTGTGTCCATAATAATCTTCTGCAGTTTAAGGAGCAGAACAACACAAATCCTTGAAAGTGTTTTTACAAGACAAATTTGATTCAGAAACAAAACAATGTTATTCTGTTCCAGTTTTCTGATTTTCGTTCAGATAAAACAATTACTGAAAGCAACTGGTTTCCAATAGCCAGACATCTCTCGAATATTCCCAGCCATGTATTTTCAATTTCAGTTATTCAGAACCCATACTTTTAAGAACAAGCATGCAATAATTTTATGGATTGAATTTTTAACATAAGAATTGATTGGTTTCTGCCACATTTATGTAACAAATATTTACCTTCCCTAATTAGTTAATGAGTCTGTAAAGTGAATAGAGTGAGAGAAGGTTGAGTTGTAGCTTGATATATTATCAAGGACCACAACATAAGCTTTATTTATATTATTAACGATAAGACAAAACTTCCCCGTCTAAACAATGTGGACTACTAGCTAACACATAGCCTAACACTCCCCCCAAGCTGGAGTATATAATGCTCAAGCTTGTACAAATAGAACCCAAGTATCAAAACTCTCAACACTCCCCCTTACTTTCAAAAACCTAAGAAACAATAGATCAAGCTTCAATCTGCTCTGTGCCTCAAAGAGAACAAAGTGAGACAACTTTGGAGTCAGCAATACAAACAACAACAAGCAAGCCAGCAAGGAATGTTAAAAACTCTTCAAACTTGAATGAGGTTGTGTAAAAAAACCACCGATAAGAAACAAAACATGAAACATCAGCTAGCATTCAGCAAAAGAATGAAATAGCCACATAAAACAACCAAACAGTCATATCTTACTGTTTGCATAACTGTTCACATTGTTGTTCATTGAGACTATTCACCTGCAACACTGTTCATCCAATAGTGTGAGCCGTAAAACTCTAAAACGAAGTTTTTGAAAAAAGAGTGGGTTCTAGCAGCCAAAACCTATCAAAATACGTGAAAATGAAGGTTATGGTTTTAGTGAAACCATAAAAGGTATGGCGGCAGCGAGATTAGGTCAAGGTTGGGCTTGGGTTTAGATTAAACTCGCTCAAACACCACAACATAAAATTTATTTATATTATAACAATAAGACAAGACTTCCACATCTAAACAATGTGGGACAACTAGCTAACACATGCTCTAACAGAGTCAATTAATAGCCTAGTCATAGTAGAATAATCATTCTTTTCGGGAACAAGAAATATTCCCATTTATTTTATCTCGCAAGTCATGAAGTTTTGGTGTCAAGCACAACAAACTCTCTTGCAGCCATTTAGCAGATGGATCAAGTCAATAAAATTATTTTCTGACTTTTCTCTTTTCCTTGAAAATGGAGAATTTATCTCTTATTGCTGCATCAATTCTTCTATAGTTCTAATAGTATACATGCACAGTATATGATACTGAGCAAATTAAACCAAACAAAATCCAAGGACACGAGATCCTACATAATGGTTTTATTAATTTATTTGTTTGCACAGAAAAATGGAGATCAAAGATGACACAATATTACACATATGGCTATGACTCAAAGTTAACAACGTTACTGAGCCTTTTCATTTGACCTATATGACTCAATAAGCAAACACCTACCCTGATGCGAGGAGAGAACCTGCTGGACTAAATGCACAAGCACACACCTAAATTGAAAAAATAGGCACATCAGAAAAGAGTTATTTAGAAGAAAATAATTGAGAAGGAAAAAAATAATTGAGGCACATCAGATTCACATATACAAGATGAGCATTATTGTAAGTAGACCCAACCTCTGAACTATGTCCTTCCAAAATTGTGACATCAGATTTAGGAAATTTGCATGGCTGTGATGTTCCTGTTGTAGAGACGTCCATTGGTTCTGGTCCTATTAACACAAAAAGAGATTGATAGAGTGAGAAGGGAGAGGCAGACTGAAGTCATGAACCCACATGCTATCATCAATTATTAATTCAACTGGAAAATTTGAAAGGGCATCTGCTTGTATATAATTCGGCAGCAGAGTCAATAGCACCTACCTGCTCCCTCACCAAAAGGAGGTCTGCCTTATATATTTCTATATATTTCTATATATTTTGTTCCCAAGGTATGTATCAAATTATATGCAACTTCTTAATAAATAATTTGTATATTGTTCAGGACTAATCAATTGGCACAAGGATGTGGATGTCTTCAACTTCAAGCTCACAAAGGTGGCTTTTTTCCTCTTGTCATGCTGATTGTTTCTCACAGAATAATTCAATGAGAAACAGCAAGACAACTCATTTACACAGGATGTGAGTAATCATACTGAATAAATTTACATTCAAATTCTTTAAATAATATAGTCTGCCATAATGAACATTGCATTACTATATGATGTAATAGTTTTAGATTCATTAACCACCTACAATGCCCGGGGAATATTAGAGTTTAGACTCATGATCATACGCAATTCGCAAAAACTTCAAATTCCAACTAGATTATGCATGGACCAATATTACAAACCTTGGAAGATGTAAGATTAATGATAACTACACTTAGAAGACAGCTAATGATTTATAACAACAGAAAAGAAACAGTTACAACATACTAACATGTAGTACTACAATAAATATAATATGCCGGGACACGAAATGCCAAACATGCAAAGAGGAACATAATTTAGCCTATGCAACAAAGGGTGACGTAGCACAAATCAATTAAATATGAAGGCTGGATTACCTCCAAAAACTCTATTTTCATCATGTTTGACAGTGACCTTCTCTTCTTGATCAGTAACCATTTCTCTGCCCGTTTGATCCTCAAACTGTTTTTCCCCACCCTTGTCCTTTTCTTTCCTGCCTTGATCCTTTTCACATTCTTTCTCTCTTTCATCTCATTCCTTCTCTCTTTCATCTCGCCCCTTCTCTCTTACTTGTCCATGTTCACCTTCATGCTCCTTATCAAAGTCCTTAACTTTATCCTTCCGTAGATTTTTTTTTCTTTCGACTATCATTTGCCTAAGTTCATGTATATCTTTTGTGATAAGATCCAAAGGTTGTAAAAATGAGAAATCTTCATCCAAGTCTGTGTCACACTGGCAAGCTTAAAACAAACACTGGTCAACATGGAAACCTAGGATATGAAAAACAACAGCGTACTCAGAAGATGAAAGCTAAAATTTATAGAAAGCAAAAGAATTAAACATGCTAACATTACTCAAGTTTGCTTCCATCTCCAAGTATTGGAGCCCCTTCTGTACAATTGCAATAAGAGCACCTGGGGGGACCAAATTTCCATCAATGGGGCATCTGTTAATACCAACCTCATATCCAAAAGCAAAAGCAGAATGTGTAAAACCTGCATATTTTGACAGGGAATTAAATAACCTATAATTAACAAACTGGGAATCTACAAAACTTATGTTAGACTGTAGCAAACCTCAGCCCAAAACTACATTGTCTGTTGCATCACACACATAAAAAATATCAGAGCATTAGATAACCTATTAATAAACTGGGAATCTACAAAGAAAAGAAAAGAAAAAAGCAGTGTAACCAAATCAAGGAACCATTTCCATTTTCTTTTATTCCCTAAGGAAAACTACCATAGGCAGCATGGAGAAGCTCACAGAACTGTTTCAAAGATCTAATTTTATATTCAAATCTACGTTAGGGTGTAAAGCATGAAGGAAATAATCCAACTTTAACCAGAATGATAAAGTAAAGGGAAGTCAAAATCATCATTAACTTAATAGCTAATCTTCCAATGGTAGACAACCTAATCCTTACAATCCCCCAAAGTATAACCATTATAACTAGTTCTTCACCATAAAAAAGCTTTCATCATGTTGTTGTAAACTATATACTCCAACTATGAACAAAAATAAACTACTGGAAAGTCAATCATAAATTGAAAGGGAATTGTATCTTTATGGGATGCCATTTTTGAATCAAATGACAATGCTGCTTTAAGGGTTCAAATTCAAGGTAAACTGGTTACTCTGTGATCTAAATTTTACACAGATTCTTTATAGTATGTATTTGCAACAGGATATTGCAAATAACTTCCAACTTAAAATAGTTTTCACAATCAAAAGCCGTATCTAAGAGGTAACATTGTAAAAGGAAAAAAAAGTGGAACAACTGAGACAGAATTCTAAAACATGAAAACTTCTTTTGATTGGGCTGAGAGAAAAAGGAGAAATCCCCAAGATTAATGTTTTCACATTACGGGAGCCTCAGTCATTACAATTTATTTTACACTGTGGCAAGCCTCAACCCAAAACTACAATGTCTGTCACATCATCAATACAAAGAAACTAAGCAAAAACCACCACTACCACTACTGGCAAATTTGTAGATCTTATTATTACATAATTCGTAAAATAACCAGAGATTCCAAAAATTCAAGCTCCCATCACCAAAATACCATTAACGGATCTACCAGCTTTCACATTTTCTATCCTCAAGTAGTAACGGATATTCTAACTTCAAAAACTGAAATTCGTTCTCAAAATATTTGTATGCGAAATAATCTCCCAAAATTTAACAGTTTTCTGCCCTAGCCAATTCCTGAAGTGCAGAAACTAGCTAAAAAATCTTCATGTTTACGATATAAATCGTAAATTTCATCCAAAACCTACACAACTAATATCATATACAAATAAAAAGGAAGAACACGACAAAGAAGAAAAATGATATGAAAGAAACTTTTTCTTTAATCGGACCAACGAAAAAGAAAAAGAATAAAACAAACCTGATTCTTGAAGGTATCGAAACACAAGGAAATTCAATTCGACGGAAGTGATGAAGGCCATAGAGTCTGAGCCGCAGGCTTTAGTGGCCTTGAAGAAAGTTTAGTCAAACATGTAATCCAGCTTGAGTGCGGAGGGAGGGCGAGACGGAAGGTAGAGGTTGTGGCTATTTAGATTTGCAGAGTGCGAATAGGAGGAGGTGGAGGAACTGTAAAATGCCAGTTACTTCGGCTATAATGAGTGACGAAATGTAACGGGGCTGGGGCTGGTTTCGATAATGACGTAATGTTACTTCGGCGGGTTCGAACTTACCCTTGTGCCTCAGCCTTTCGAATTATGATAACTAGGGACGGCAACATGCCATGTTAACCTGCTCCTGAGCGGTGAACTACTTGTTCAGAGGTCACGACTCCGTTTTCTAAATGAGTTAAATTTAATCTTATTATTTTTTATATATAAAAACCAATTTAAATAATAACTTGTGAGTTAAGCTAATTCTACCTGAAGCATTTGTTTTAATTAGTTTCTTCTTTTCTTTTTCCGCTAAGATAGGAGAGGGCTAAATTCAACATGTCAAACATATCCTCATTTGAAATCAAGCTTATTATGAAACTATGCGACTAAAAATTGGTTATGCCTCCTCCACACAAGTAACAGAGAACATATGAAAGCTTTGAAATATAATTTTCGGATACTAGAACAAAACACGTTTTTATCAAAACTTTTAATAATATGGCCTCATTATGTGCGACTATCTCCACTATAGAAAGAAAGAGAGCTAAAGTAGCCTTAACTCATGGCATTGGGTTTTTTAAGTCTCGACTTTGAAAGATTCCAATCTTGGTGTAGCACAAGGTTCAGTCCCTTCCATTTCCAACCACTTCTCAAGACCCAATAGGATCCCTCTTTGTAGGAAAATAAAGGGATAAAATCCCAGCAGTCATCTCAAAAATCGATTTTTGATGTGTTGAAATTTTATTTAAACTTACATTAAAAGTGGTCAATTGTATAAGAAATCTAAACACCTATAAAATTATAATGGATGCATTATGTTCACCAATCACCAGTAATCCCCACAAGAACATGAACCGTTCACAAAGTGATGGAATCTGTTACGATCTCTCATTATAATATTGCGTCCAGTGATCTTTGAAATCTGCTTCATCACACCATGACAATCCAAACATACCCGGAGATTCTTTACAATCTTGATTGCAGTCCCTGCACGAGTACTGATAAGCCCAAAAGCAATAGCAAGTTTTTCACTGTGAACCTGGAGGCATTGCTCTTTTTGTCTCTCACCTAAATCATGCAATACTATGTCTGTCTGTGGGGTGTAACCATTAGCCTTGAGCCAAGAATTTATCTCCTCCAACATCATATATATTTGTTTGCTTTGCGGGTGTCTTAAATCCCCAGCAAGAAATTCATGTAGCTTGTTGTCAACCTCAATTGAGCTACAACCAGGTTCCTTTTCAACTCCACTATCTTTCATCAACAACCTCATTCTTGCTACCCCATCCCAGTAGCCAGCAGCAGCATATATGTTAGACAGAAGAATATATGTCCCAGAGTTCGCTAGATTATGACTGAGAACAAACTCAGCAATTTCCTCTGCCATAGAAACATTACCATGGAGTCTACAAGCACCAAGTAAAGTTCCCCATAAGACAGGATCCTGTTTAATCTTCATATTCTTGACAAGGTCATATGCTTCTTCCAGGTGTCCGGCTCGGCCGAGAAGATTAACCATACACCCGAAATGCTCAATCTTGGGTTCAATCTTATATTGGTCTTTCATTAAATTGAAAAATCCCCACCCATTGTTGACTAAACCGGCATGACCACAAGCAGTCAAGATGCCAATGAAGGTTATATCAGTAGCTTGGTGTCCTATCCTACACATTTCGTTAAACAACTGAAATGCTTCTTGACTAGACCCATGCATGGCATACCCCACAATCATTGAATTCCAAGCTACGGCGTCCTTGTCAGTGATCCTATCAAAAACCATGCGTGCATCCTCCAAACTACCACATTTGCAATACATATCAACCAAAGCAGTACCCACATGAACATTGATCCGAATACCATTATTCTTGATGTATGAATGAAGCCATTTACCCGACTCAAGAGCCCCAATCTGCCCACAAGCAGAGAGCACAGACAACACAGTTATTTCATTAGGCTTAACTTTTGCGGCCAACATTTGTCTGAAAAGCAACAAAGATTCATTTGGCAACCCATGCTGAGCATATCCATCGATTATCACATTCCAACAAACCACATCCCTGTCTTTTATTTCTTCAAATAATGCTCGGGCCTCCTCAAGCTTCCCATGCTTGGCGTAGCAATTGAGCATCGATGTCAAAGAAACCAAACTCTTTTCAGGCATTGTATCAAACACCTGGTTGGCAGACATAATATCGCCCCCTCTAGCATACACATCAACGAGACCCGTTCTGACATACAAATCCAAATCAAACCCAAATTTGATAGCTTGGGAATGAATCGCTTTCCCTGGTTGAAGCGAACATGCTTTAAGGACAGAGGAAAAGGTGAATGCATTTGGTTGGACTCCCTGGGTCAGCATTTGCACGTAGTAGAAGATAGCTTGCTCATGGAGACCACATTGAGCGTGACCATGCATAATGGCAGTCCAGTAGAAGACATTGGGTTTTTCCGTGGATTCAAAGAGAGCGACAGAGTAGTCAAGGCGGCAAATAGAGGAGTAAGAACGTTGGAGCTTGAAATTTAAGATAGGGTGGTCGTGAAGCCCATGACGAAGGAGAGCAGCGTGGATTTGAAGAATGTGGTTTACGGATTTGGATTTTTCGATTAGGAAGGCCAGCCTGTCTACATTTGGAAAATGGCTAGTTGTAGTGGAGGCTACAGAGGACGGCGAAGATGGTGAAAGCGATGAACGTTTTGTGGTCGTGGGTGGAGATGGTGGGACAGTGAAAAGGGTTGTTGTGGGCATTATTGCTTTACTGGTTTTTCAAATATCTGGCGCCATTGTTTGTTGTACTCCACAAACAAGATCAGAGAACCTCTGGAATTGGGAATTTTAAGTGACGATGATGAGGTATTTTCTTTTTTTATTTTTCATAGAGAGAGATTATCAGCAAGATATGTTTTTGGGCCACTAAATGAGCCAGATGCTGTAATATGGGCTGGGCTTTGCCATGTAGATCTTACTAGGATTTAGCTTCATCTTCCCCAAAGCCTTGGTTTGCGTTTCCCACCTTCCCAGTGACATACAGAAAAGAGCAAAGAAATGGCTTGGCGTTGCTGATCGCTATCAAGGTCATTGATTTCCACAGCTAGAACCACATCAATCCGATCATCTACATCGGTCTCTCCCCTCCAGCGCCCTCCTGAATCTCGCCGTTCCATCTTCACCGTTCCGAGGTATCCCTTCCTCTTCCTTATATATCTTCTCCATTTGCTTTTTCTTTTCACATCGGATACTAAGGCCAAATAACCTTGTTTCTGTTTACATTTTTTTTTTGTTTGGCACAAGGACTGTGGGACAATTGGGGTGCACACAATAGCTGATGCCGCTGCACAGCGCAGTGGCCTCGGCTTGTCTTACTTTTCACATTTCTGCTGAATCGCGCTCTTGTTGCGAGTTGTCTCAGGGTAATTCTTACTTCTTCAGGCACTACTTGTTTTAAGCTGAGTTAATTTTATTTTCTAGAAGACCACATTGATTGTGCTTATCGGATTTTAAATTGTCAGTCAGAGTATTGTTGCCATTGGTAATGCTCCCTCTGTTGCATTTATCAAATATTTGAGACTGTTTTGCTAATAAAAGTGTAACTTACTTTGTCATATTGTTATTGTAGGCTACCTTTGTTGTTGTTCTGAAAAGCTACTGATCTAGCTCCCTTAATAGAAATTATTGTTGGTGGGTGAGCTTATTGGCTTGTTTTTTTATGAGGGACATTGGCATAAGGAGCGACATAGTTGACAATATGTTCATAGTGACATGCAAGTTTTATTCAAGATACACCTGGGTCTCTCTTTCTCCTGAGAATTTTCTTTACTGTGAACTGTGCTCTTGTTTCTGAGATTGTCCTTTTCTTTCGGTTTTGGCTATGTTTCTTCGTGCAAAATTTTGGTAAACAAAGAAATTTGTTAATTTTCTTTTTTTAGACATTTCAACCTCTCATTTTATGGAAGCTATTGGAAACTAGACTCAGGGGTTCTATTAATTTGCTAGATTTTATTGTGAATCAGTTGGTTTGCACATCAATAATTGTGAATCCTTATAAGCCTCTAGTTGATGTCATATTGGTTCAGTTATAAGATGGCAGTTGACCCCAATAATCTTCCCCTTTGTTGATTTCCTTCAGTTTATAGACTTGAGTTAAAAAGCAATTTGGTGTATCGTATAAAGATAATATGATAGTATAAGACTATCCAGTTTATTTTTACATAGCATTTGGTAGCAATAGGATAATAGACTTATATTGTTGATCCCCTCTTATACTATGTCTAATAGTATAACTATATAGCCTAATACATTATATAATCCTATACTGTACACTCCTTACTACCTTGGAAGATGAAGGCTTTACTTGATTGGAGTTAAATGGGATGAAGTGGAGGGGAAGGGTGGAAATATTAGTACCGTAAGTTGACATGAATTACAATGTCTTTGTTTCCAGCCGGTGCTATCACTATTTGTGAAAGCTTTACTCATTTAATTTGTTGCTTCTTCACTGGTACTTGAAATAGAGTGTTAGATCAGCACAGCAGTTGCTTTATTGTATGATTCAGTGGTTCTGGAAGTATATATCAGAGCTACATTCTGAAAGTAGGAGGTTTGTTGGTCTTTTTTTTCCTTAATTCTTTATTGTTTTGTAAGAAAAAACTTTCTGGGTGAAGAACTCTGTAGTCTGTAATTCTTACCTTGGTGGAGGATGTATGAAGTGAATTTTGAAGAACCTTCAAGTTGATCTTTTCTACTGTCAGAACTGCCATGCAAACTTGTTTTATATACGAGCATCTGACATGGATTTCTGCTATGTAGTTCAAAATAGTCTGACTTGACTTTATTTATATGGAATACTTATGATTAATATCATTTAATTCTTTTGGAATCCTCATCAGATGTGAAGCATTTTTGCACTTATTTCTGGGCCTTGAATAAACCCAAAAGTTCAATAGAGCATTGTTGTATCAGTTTACTATATTTGTGCTCAAAGCCTGTTAGGTTGAGCATCACTATCATGTTCGATATTCTACAGTTGCCTCTAGGATCCCTCATACTCATCAGTGACTATGAAATTGGTATTGAGTATTGACTAGAGTGTGATTTCTCTTGGAAAAGGGACTTACTGAAATGAAGATGAGGTTGGCAAATTGATTGACTGAAACTATGAGGATACGTGTTCAATCAAATCTAAACTAGATTTGAAGGATGCTTGAATTCCAGGGGTAGGTTGGTAGATGAAGCCTCATGAGTGTATTACCTGAACCCATCTTGAATTAGTTTGATATTTTATTTGTACCCATGAGAACAAATAGAATGACACATCCTTGTATACTTCTCGTGAACCAAATCACCATGTACTTGTGCATACAGTCTGGTGACTGTTGTATAATTTCATTAGTTTCTTCGTACGAATTCAGTTTAACTGAAACTCTATTTGTTTTGATGTGCCCCTAGACCGGGGGTAAGGCCCATTGGAGTTAAAGTATAGCATTTTCAGGCACATGCAGGTGTTAGGACTTTGTTTGGCATTCTGCCCCACACCATTATAGGTTCTGTAAAGTCTTGTCCCCGTTAGTTTTACCTGTTACAGCATAATAATGTTTTCCTTGGTGCGTGGTTGCATAAATTTCACTTTTGAACTTTAAGGGATTATGAGCAGATGAATTTTGGGGTTTGATTAGATGAAGGGACGCTTATGGTGCAAAACAGTCCACGTATCAGTATTTCATGCTCGAATCCTTTTATATGAACAATAATTTAAAGCATGTGTAATATTTATAGGACCACTTGATTGCAATTAACTGTATTGTAATGCAGCTTCGTGATTTGAACCGTCGGAATTGGTGTATGGACCCGCTAGTTCTTGTGATTTGAAATTATGGTTTTATTCTAGAAGGAACCATTTTACTTGCTCACAAACTGGTGATTCAGTGATAAATTAGAGGCAATTTGTTTTCTTTTTTGCTTATTTAATAGTAACTTTATCATGTCTTGGAAACTCCCTCGAAGGACACAAATGTTTTATGGGGATTATGATTGTTGGTTCGTGAATGGCAACTCCACTAATTGAAGAACAGATGAAATCATCGAATAACCTTACCTTGTGGGGTTGCCGTGCACACCTTAACAAGGACGATACTATAAATTGTAACTTATACTAAAGAGCTTCTCCACAGGGAAGTGGGAAGATAAACTATTGATGTTGACCTCTCGTATCTATTTCCACTTCATGGTGGATGATTTAGTCCACGGCAACAATAATGCTCAAAGTACCATTGTGTCGTTTTCCTGAAATGGATCAAATGAGCATAGTGCTACATATTCTCGCAATCTCAACCTTGAGAATTATATCAGAATTCATAATAAGCTAAACCAAAACTCACTTGGGAGATTCCTTATAAATGAATCAGCATCAGTAAGTGTTATTTGATCGGTTCTTTATCAATTAATTCTTAAAAGGGATAAGATTCTCGGGCTTGGAGCAGGTTGGAGGATTGAAATAGCTAGGGAATTTTTTGGGCTGGTGGGATTAATTCTTAGCAATAAGTGAAAGATTTGAATTTCGCATCCAAAATAAGTTTTTAAGTTTTAAATAAATTTACTCTCTCAGAATATGAAATTTCAAGAATTTTAAAAAATTAAAATGAAAAGATGGGGTTGGTTTTTTCTTTATTAAAAAACTATAAAGAAACTCCACTTAAAAAACATGAGAAATAGATATCATCTAATAAGACAAGTGTAATTTGCAATATCTGACTCATCAATCCAATACCTCAATTATTTTATCACAATAAAAGCTTCAGCATCAAACTGCTTCATCACCCCATTAAGGAGGAAATCATAAAGTCGTGTTAGAACAGACTTACAACAAGATTCTTATTTCTAAGAATATAAGCACAAGTGGCTCTAAATGCACTTCTCCTACTGTACACTACATGAAGACAAGTACAAAGTCATCTTGTTCAGATGGTAACTGAAAAAAATTTCCATCCCATTTCCCCCCTCTCACCATTATTGTCAAATTACTGGGCCCCTAAACCCCTCAAAATGAATCCTGGTATTACAACATGTTAAAAAAGAAGATAGAATTATTAATTGTACCAAAAAATGAAGATAAAATTATTTGCGTTGAAAATCTTGTCATTTACTAAGAAGAACAGATAAAATTATTTGCATTGAAAATCTCGTCATTTACTAAGTGGAACGGAGTACATCAACTTTTTAATATCAGCCTCTTAATGCATGTAACTTGCTTTGAGTAAACCAATCCTCTCTCTCTCTCTCTGATATCAGCCTCCTAAAAGAGCAAAACCTTTTTCCATATATGGCTTGTTGGTCCTTAAAGAACATAACTTGCTAAGGTCAGTAATGACAATCAAACTATGGTCCATAGTTTGCACAGTCCAGAATGGAATGATTGGAACTGCAGAAAAGAGTTTAAAGCCTGTTGTGCTTGATAGGGACCTTAATGTTTTTTCGGTTAAATCATTTACTAAAGCATTATTTTGAGAATCATTTAGATGCTAGAAAAGAAGTATGAAATACAAGACTAGTAGGAATCTGAAGCTTGACAATGCCAACACTACAAGATGACACAAGCATTGCCCCCCTTGACAAGTACAAGCATCACTTGGTGGGAACACACCACATATAATTGAAGAATGAAGATAAAAGAGATCTAACAAATACCCAACTCCCACTTCCTCTCCCTCTTACATAAACATGCTCTGTCCATTAAATTCCTTCTTGCTTTTCATCCTTATTTAAGTGCAAGATCCCCATTTTCTCTATTCCTCTTAAATATTTTTTTGTGCTCTGAAACTTCTGGTGCTATGACGTTCCACAGGGAGGAAGAAGCAGATGATATATCAATCCACAATCAAGATGCTGAATCAAAAACAAGTGAAAACAACGAAAGAGGGATTGGATTTGGAAATGGAAAAATAGGGGAATGGTTAAGTTTAGGTCTCAATGGAGACATGGCAGTCACAGCTGAAAACTGTGATTCCCAATCCAAATCTCCCAACAACAATAAGGTATTCTCATGCAATTTTTGTATGAGGAAGTTTTACAGTTCACAAGCCTTAGGTGGCCATCAAAACGCACACAAGAGAGAAAGAGGAGCTGCCAAAAGGTACCAAACTCATAGAATGATGTTGACAAAAATGGGTTTTCCTTATACTTCTATAACAAGTGGTTCACTGGGTGTCCAACCCCATTCACTTTTGAGTAAACCAGGCAGAGAAGGGTCTGCCATGGTAGCAAGATTTAGTACTGATGCAAATAACACAGGGCTTGGAATGGCATGGACACCCTTTATGCTGGAAGAAGCAACGGACTTGATTTGGACAGGAAGTTTTAGAATGGACAATTTGCCAACACAACCTTCGGATGTACATAACATCGACTTAAATCTTCGGCTTTGATAAACTTTCTCTGACTTATGTATCTTCGTTTAGAATGTTCTTAATTTTTCTTCTGTCATATATGTACTACCAGATGCTTATCCATCAAATAAAGATACTAATCAGTTGTATGAACTTTTATTAGACTTGAGAATTTTGGACCTTGACTAAATTAAATTGCATACTATCAAGTTCTTATTATTGCATTTCATGCTCTTGAAGTTTAATAGTCAAGTTCTTAATATTGCATTTCCTGCTCTTGACTAATTAAATTGCATATTATAAAGTTCTCTACTATTTAGATACGAGACATATATAAGTCATCAAGATTTATGAATTCATTTTTTTATAATATATAAATCGATAGACATCATAACAATTTACAAACAAATTTTACTAACATATAATCCGGCATATACATAACTATTTATGTTAAAATCATGTACTGCAGTCATGTCAATTCAAAGAGGAAGCGTCACAAGTTTCAAATAAACATTATGAACATATTGATATAGAAGGAACATGATTTGTTTTATTATTATTGAAGTAATAAAATCTTATAATTAAATTGTGTAAAATTATATTGTTTTTCTTATAGCATGAGCAAATGAAGACCGTGATTTCATGTATCATCATCTTGAAATTAAGGAATATATTTTCCTTGATTCTTACATCAACTATTATTTCAAGATCAATTATTAATTTGGTGAATTTAATTATTTCCTACAATGCATATTATAAATTACAGTTTGAATAAATAATAATAATAATATCTCAGCACTGCTGGTCTTGTCAGGTACGGTTCAGTTGGGCTCCTCAATGGTTCAGATTAGGTCCAGCCCAACCATCTTGAAGTTCAGTCTATAATCCATAATACATAAATTGGGACCTCATTCAACCGGCCCAATAACATTATTTTGCTCCACCAAAAATTGAGAGTTTTGATATGGTTAAATGTTAATGCATGCACAAAATATAAAAGTTAGTAAGAGAAATTCTTCTATAGGCAAGCCAAAGCCATCGGAGGTTTCTTCCACCATTATGCCAAACTTGACATAGGCAGTCTTGCAATAAATATGAGTCAGATTCATTTTATAAGAGTGAGAAAGGTAAGATGAAAACAAATTTTCCTAATTTTTTTACATAATTGGTAAGTGTGTGAATTAAATTATTCAGTATACTTTTTAATAATTTTAAAAATATTTATGTGATCGTATAGGAGCAAAAACCTTAGTATCACTTCTCTTTATTATTCCTAAAAAGACCAAATAGAGTTAGAGAAAATAAAATTTCCGACAAGCATTTTGAAATTTTGAACTCTTGTGGACATTAAACTCAAATTGTATTACTAACTAAATTTACAATGAATTGGCACTTAAACTTATTCAAATGGTACCATTCTATTCTTATTTTTTAATTTGAAAGTGGATTATACAAGAGTCAATGAATGACAATAAAGTAATATATTATTGCATAAATGATTAGATTTTCGTTCAAATGATTAATAAGATTTAAATATGTAAATATTATTTATGTAAAAAATTTATTACTTAATTACAGTGTTTAGTGAAAAGATTTTTTTAAATACGGTAAATAATTTTATTCATTATTATTATTGTTTGTTACAATCAAAAAGATTATTTAAAAAATTTATTAGATTTATTACAATAAGACTATGAATTAAGTGCAGTACTTTTGAATTATAATAAATTTAATATATTATAATGTAATAAGTAATTATATAAATAAGTTTTAAGTTTACGAGTCTTGCTTTTGGACACGCTCCCACGAGCGGATATGGCGCGAAGAATAGCAGCAGACTAAGTGGCAGTGTCGTGAGTGTCCAAATAGATAAGACAATATTTAATAGCTTTTGTCGTGTAGGGGCAACATAGAGCTCGTCCAGCCACGAGCATCCACGACCAAAACGTCCGCTTCCTCGTGGCCCACACACACCCGGCTGCATCGGTAGCCTGCCTTCACCAAGCTTGCCTGCCTTTCCATTCAGTCCATAACTCCTCATATATTTAAGTACCACGTTGCGCCATGTGATTTGTCTGTGAAAGAAACTGTTTTGATTGTGGCACATCCAGTCAGCTTCTTGAGGGACATGACAAACTTCCAAAAAAATAATTATTTATTTTTCTGAAAGTTATGGCCAAAGAGGGACTGAGTATTCCAACCTTTCTTAACGACGATAGAGTTGGAGAATTACAATTACAGAAGGATTAAACAATCCGACAGTGCCCACATCACTTCAATAGTCTGAGGAGGCCTCTCTCTCCCTCACCCATTTTATACCATGCATCCACAAGAACAGGAGCAACCACTCTTAGTCGACTCGGAGGAAGAGCAGCAAGATACTGCTTATGATTCCTCCGATAAGATATTGATAATCGGGGTCGACGACGCCGACGTCGACAGTTGGACTCGTGCGCCGCCGTTTTCATGGAGGAAGCTTTGGCTTTTCACTGGCCCTGGGTTTTTAATGAGCATTGCATTTCTCGATCCTGGAAACCTGGAGGGAGATCTTCAGGCAGGTGCGATTGCTGGGTATTCACTTTTGTGGCTGCTTATGTGTGCTACAGCTATGGGACTTCTGGTTCAGCTTTTGGCGGCGCGGCTTGGTGTTGCGACAGGGAGGCACTTGGCCGAACTGTGCAGGGAGGAGTACCCCAGATGGGCGAGGATGGTGTTGTGGGTGATGGCCGAGTTGGCTTTGATTGGGTCTGACATACAGGAGGTCATTGGAAGTGCTATTGCCATCACGATTTTAAGTAATGGGAGTATTCCCCTTTGGGCAGGGGTCATCATAACAGCTTTGGATTGGTAATTTTCCTAAAAATTTCGCCTTTTTTATTGTTTTCACTTCACTTTGATGGATGTTAGGTTTTGTTTTTCAGCAATCTTCATATCCATTTTATTTTAATACTAGTTTCTTTAATCTGGTTGTATTTCGCTGTTACTGTTTTCTGATGAAAGTTTGTGACTTCATTTTAAGCAATTTCCGTGAATTCTAATGCCCAGAGTATGTTAGACATCGTACTAAAAAAGTTTCAATGTTTTGGCTCTTCAAAAGTTGTTGGAATTCATTTCTTAATTCGGTTCTAATGACAATTGACTAATGATTCTTGTGTGATTTGGAATCTCAGATTATTAATAGTATGTGTAGGAGTTCTCCTGACCTTTGGAAAATAAAGTCTCCTTTAAGAAATGACTAAGATTTTGTGGGTTGGAGAACTCTGATGTTGGTCTCGAAGTGAAAATCATTGACGAAGTTCATATCGAATTATTTGTTTCTTTTCATCATTTCTCAGTTACTAGACCAAACGTTTCTGACCTGTTTACAGAAAATTATGACCATTAAATTTAACTTCTATGCTGTTGCTTTGTTACAGTTTTATATTTCTGTTACTTGAGAACTATGGTGTGAGGAAATTGGAAGCATTTTTTGCTGTTCTCATAGCAACGATGGCAGTCTCATTTGCGTGGATGTTTGGCGAAACAAAGCCCAGTGGCACAGATCTTCTTCTTGGTAAGGACTTCACTTTCCTGCTTCGGAGTTCTACTCATGCTTTGGGATAGTGATTTTAGAATTCCCAACTGTTATGCTGCTTAAACCTGATGCACATTTAAATTATCTTTTTTGATAGGTATTCTGGTTCCAAAACTTAGCTCCAGAACAATAAAGCAGGCTGTTGGAGTTGTGGGTTGTGTTATTATGCCTCACAATGTATTCCTGCACTCTGCTCTTGTACAATCCAGGCAGATTGACCGCAGCAAGAAGGGCCGAGTTCAAGAAGCTCTTAATTACTACTCTATAGAGTCCACTGTTGCCCTTATAGTCTCTTTCATTATTAATATATTTGTTACAACCGTTTTTGCCAAGGGGTTCTATGGTACTGAAATCGCAAATGGCATTGGCCTTGTAAATGCAGGGCAGTATCTTCAAGAGAAGTACGGTGGTGGGTTTTTCCCAATTTTATATATTTGGGGTATTGGGTTATTGGCAGCTGGCCAAAGTAGCACTATCACCGGAACTTATGCTGGGCAATTTATTATGGGAGGTTTCCTAAACCTGAAGTTGAAAAAATGGGTTAGGGCACTGATCACCCGAAGTTGTGCAATAATCCCAACCATCATAGTCGCTCTTGTCTTTGATACTTCAGAGGACTCGCTAGACATTCTTAATGAATGGCTAAATGTGCTTCAATCAATTCAGATCCCCTTTGCACTCATCCCACTACTCTATTTGGTGTCGAAGGAGCAGATAATGGGAACTTTTAGGATTGGTCCCGTTCTTAAGGTATATTTGTTTTTGACCTTTCCATTTTTTTATGCATTTTGTCCATAGCATCCTCCATGATCCATTATCGTCTGAATCAATTCTTACAAGTTACAATAGTTATATGTTCGGTATTCTACTGCTGTCTTTATATGGATCATCTATTAGCTAGAACTTCAATTCAACTGAAAATGGAGAAGATTTGTACTGGTCCAAGGTACATGGCACTTCTCCCATTCTGACATCTAACATGTCGTAGGGAACTCTAGTAAACCAGAATATTGCATGCTTGTTATTGTATTGCCTTTCTTGTGTTAGCTTGTTATCTTTTTAGGACTAAAGGATCTTTAATATCCTTTAATAGGTGGTTTATTGAGTTTACCTGTTACTAACAACTGTATATAATCTTGGTGCTCGCACCAAACTTCTGAAAGCATCTAAGTATTGTTATCCTGCCCCTTATAGCTTGCTGTGTGGGCATACTCAATCTTATCAAGTGTGTTGATTTTTTACATTCCTGTGTCCACATAAATCCAGCAATCATAATTCAGTTTGTGGATTCACAGAGAGTGCCATTACTACATACAAATATCCAGACTCCTGGCACATTATTTGCCAATTTCTGTAGTTAAAAGTAAAAAAAAAAATGCTACTTCGAAAATTTCAAATTGCTTTATGTAGATTAAAAACACTGCTTGTGTCATCAAAGAATTCTGTTTATAACCTGGAACTGTAGATTTGAGAAAACCCGTTGAGTTGTATTAGCACAGGTGCACCTACTGCAACTACTTTGTAGTATCACTTTTTTCTTTTGCTTTTTTAAATGGTTGTTTGAAAGTTCTGCATTTTGGTGGTATGAGTTTAGGACTTTAGGTGGGGTGAATTAGTTTGATTAGCTATTTTTGTTCAATCTCCTTTCAAGGCTTTCCTCACTCTATTTCCGTGGGTCTAGCTTGGATAAATACTCATCCTTCTTTTCCTTTGCTTCTTTCCACTGACTTGTTCCTTTTGTCTTTTGCTTGCCAATTTTACATGACTTGTGTTGTTTATGTAAATTAGTTTGAGAGAAGTACTTACTGGTTGTGCTTTTGATGCAGATAGTTGCATGGCTAGTTGCTGCTCTTGTGATAGTGATCAATGGCTATCTTTTACTGGAGTTCTTCTCCGCCGAAGTGAATGGAGCAGTGTTAGGCACAGTCATGTGTATCTTTACAGCTGCATATGTTGCATTTATACTTTACCTTGTCTCACAGGCCATTACCTTTTCATCTTGGCGCAACCCATTGCAGCCCAAGATGATTATGGATGCACAGAACTGTAGGATGAATCTCCAATAAGTTCAATTGCATGAAGTGTTACTTGTGAAGCAGTTTGTGCAAAATCACCAAGTGTTATAGTGGCTGCTTTTGCCCACATTTTTACTCCTGCTGCTCAAAAGTAATGCCCCCAGTTCAATCTTAAACAATAAAAAAAATAATGCCCCTGGCACTTCTTGCTTTCCTGTGCTTCATTGGACCAGCTTGAAAATAGTTGTTTCTGTATGATTACTTAAGATTCTGTAGTACACAGGTGACTGAAAACCGAAGCTTTCTTCTGAGAATTAAATGGCATAATGTTGTAATTGGAAAAGATTCATTTAGGATGTACCAAATTGAAAATAACTGGTTAGCTCTCTTAATGACTACAATCTTGCTACTTACCTCTATCTCCTCCTCTTTCTTCCAATTCTATCAAAAATTATCAAAATGTCATGAAATGTCAAAAAAACACCAACCATACATACATTTGCGCCTATTAATAAAACACTCGGAGAATAAATATAAGATTTAATGTTTAATCAAAAACAAAAATAGTTTCAGGTCAGTTTTTTCCCTCATTTGATATAAGTTTTTCTTTCCTATTTTTAGAGTATAAATTGGTTATATGATAATGTAGAATGTAAAAACATACAAATCGGTGAATTCTATAACGATTTACGTATAAGTTATACTATCATACAAAACACTCTTTAACGATATACATATTATTTATTCTAAGACAAAGAATAACTATTACTATGACGATTTACTTAAAGTTTATACTAACAATTAAATTGTTAATAATTTACATAAACTTATACTACCACAAAAATTGGTTATCTATGACGATTTCCTGTAATATATATATTGGAGAACACAAATCAACTAAAATTTTGAAGTTGAAGTAAAATGTAATACTAATTGGCTCAAAACTTATATGATCAAGTATATATGCCGTTGATTGAGAAAAGTATAAACGCATAAATTGGCCAAATTTTAAAAAAATTATTGTAAAATTTAATTTATAATGATGTCTTACTAATTTCTATTTAATAACATTTTTCAATTTATTACAAGAGCAACAAGTGGATTAACTCTAATTCCTCTCTAAATATTACTTATAATTTTAAAAACAAATAAAGAGACTTTTATGTGTTCATTAATGTAAATAATGTATCTATAAAAAAAGAAAAAAGATATTAGACTGATCGGTTGAAATGCTCACAATTTATTTAAAATTTGTACTAACACACCAATAGGTTCAACCATTAATAATTTAAGTAAAGTTTATAGTATCTGAAAATTTGACTTCATTTTTGACTATTTATCGTTGTTGACTTGTTGTATTAGACTAATGATTAATATTTAAAAAAATTTAAACTAATAAATTATTGACTATAAATTACGTTATTCAAAAATATTTATTGCATTTAGATGCATTAAAAATTATAAAATAAATTATTACATTAAAATTTTTTAAACGGATTTATATAGATAATGTAACAGATACTTCCAATTTAAAATTGACATAATGGACATAACTATTACAAACTAGCTACTGCTTGTATTTTCGATTATTAGATATTGGCCATGAATCTTACACATTTTAATATACATATTTTCTTTCCCATACAATTTATCATAAAATATATATTACTAACCATTCTCCCTCTTTTAAGTTGTGGGTTCCAACCCTAATCCTTGATGTGCCTAAAAAATAAAACAATATATGTACTAAAATATATTAACTTAAAGTATGACTATTTCTTGTTTAAGATTTTGTCAATTTATTGTAAAATGCAATTTAGAATAACCTCTTTTTAATTTATATTTAATTTGTTATAGCGGCAACTATATTTAAAAAATTATTGCAATAATATTTGATAAGATAATAAAACTGTACTAAATAAATAGAAGTGGCAAAATTCTCTAATTAGTAATTTTCTATTTTTCTAATAAAGTTTAAAAATTATTAATAATAAAGTGATTAAATACATAAATATTTTACTCTTTAAGCCATTTGTAATAAAAATAAATTAAACTGGTAAAGAACTCAATAATTTGTAAAAAAAAATTTTAAATTTAAAAACAATTCTTCACTCCTACAAAAAAAAAAAAAAAAAAACCTTTTTATTAATTTTTAATTATAAACTAAAATAAAACTTGTTAAAGAACTCGGTAATTTATAAAAAAATTTAATAAAAAAAAAACCTTCTTTTCATCCCAAAAAAAAAGAAAAAAAACTTCTTTATTAATTTTTAATTATTAACACACACCCCCACCAAAAATACACTTGCCGTCCAAATATCTGAATTTAATCGGACTGGTTCTGGATGCGAGGGCTAAAACTCCAGCTTCTCCTGCGTACAGAATTAAGCATACTTCTTCGTCTCTAAATTGCAGCTAAGAATTCAATCTTTGTGTTCCATTCATTTCGTATCTCTCGCGACAGAGTGCTTCAACTTTCTAGGGTTTGTTTTCGTTTGCTTGCTTGCAATTGTCTAGGTACGCTCCTCCGCCCCCTTCTTTGTCTCTTTTTCTTTACTAATATCAATATGCCTTTAATCAAATTTATAGTACTTTTTCGGATTTTCCTTTGATTTTTGTAAATAATTTCTTATTTTTCTTATCATTGTAGTTTCTAGGTTTAATATTGTTATTGAAGCCACTTTTCGATTTGTGTATAGTTGCTTCTGTTAAAAATTTACAAGGTGATTTAAATATTTGAATAATTGTTCAAGAAACTGCATTATTGCCTCGTGATGCATTGCAACATAAGAAACCAAATTTACAAGGTAATAAGGTACTAGGTTCACATAGCTATGGACGCCTATCAGAGGCAACGAATATAATTTGGTATGCTGGAATCCCTTACAATTTTCTTATGCAGCTAAGAACCAGAAAGAATCCAGATTTCCATCTTTTCTTTTTAATTTTTAAGTTAAATATTTTGATACGATGAAGGGTTTCTCTTATTAAGCAACCTGTACTCAGTTTATTTTCTGAAAATATGTTTACAACATAATGGGTTTTGTCTTAGTTCTTCAATGAAAATATCTTGAACCATTTACAAGCTGTGGATCGCTTTAACCTGCTGGGAGACTTATCAAAGTAAAAGAGGATAAAAATGAAAATTACAGGAAAGTTAACTTTTAGATTTCTGAGGACACAATATTGGTATATCGAATTCACCTGCTTGTGGAATTGTTATTTGACATGGATTATTCAATTCCGTGTTATGGAGATTTGACAGCAGTGTAATTTGTTGAATTGTTTATTACCATTGTATTGCTTACTCTTTCTATAATTTGTTGTCCATTGTATAGAGTTGCTTGAAGTTCTGTTCACTGCATTATTATGGCTGATGTGGAGCAAGTTGGGGTGATGAATGACACAATACCTGTGATAGAGCAGCTTGGGAAGGCATTTCTTGATCTGGAAGCTTACAAGAATGCTTCTGAGGATAAGGTTCTGTGGGTTGAGATTGAGAATCATTTCCGTAACCTTGAGACAGCACTGAAGAAAAAACTTGAAGAGCTGGAAGCTAAGGAGAAGGAATTTCAGGAAAAAGAAGCTGAAAGTACTGTGCTTCTTGCTGATAGAGAAGCAGCAGTTGTTTCTAAAGAGCAAGATCTCTTGGATCGCATGCAGGAGCTCAAAGATGCTGCTGTTTCTGCCATTGTGGAGGCTCGGGAAAATCACCAGCCAGCATCTTTGGAGTCTGTTGATGATGGGATGAACAAAGAAAGCAGGGTAAGTAGCTCTCTTGCTGATGAAAATTCCCCTGAGGAGGAGATTCCTTGTAAATCAGGTGCGAATGCTGAAGGCGTGGCTGTTGATGTTAAGCCACGTCTAGAACTGACACAATTTTGTGAGCAGATGGATGCGAAAGGCCTTCTAAATTATGTTATGGAGAATAAGAAAAATCTTTCCTTCATTCGTGAGGAACTTTCTATTGCACTAGAAAGTGCACTAGAGCCAGCCCGTTTGGTGCTGGATTCACTAGAGGGGTTCTACCCCTCTGACGAAACTATCCAACCATGGGATAAAAGGAGTGCTGCCCTTCAGGGCATGCACAAGTCATGTCTTATGTTTATGGAAGCCATGGCCACATTATTGGCAAGGGCTGACCCAGGTGCTGTACACCTTCTGAACCCTGAAACCAAGCAGCAAGCCAAGGCAATTGCTGATGAGTGGAAGCCCAAGTTGGCTAGTGCAGGCACTGATGTTGCCAATGGAAATTCATTGGAAGCAGAGGCATTTTTGCAGCTTATTGCAACTTTTAGGATTGCTTCAGAGTTTGACGAAGAAGAACTCTGCAAGCTTGTTCTTGCAGTTGCCCATCGCAGGCAGGCACCTGAGCTCTGCCGTTCTCTTGGCTTAACTCACAAAGTGCCAGGTTGGTGTTCTTTCAAATAAAACCTGATGACATCCAGAAAATGAAGGGATATCTATCAGATATGCCCTTCGTGCTAGATTCCTGTAGGAGGTCATAGTAAGTTAGATAATCTGACTATGTATAGACATGTTCGATATATGTAGTGCTGCTTTTGGATAACTTTACCATGCTAGATGCTATTCCAATATAGTCTAAGCCTTTACTGTTTATGCAGGTATTATAGAGTTATTAGTAAACAAGGGGAAACAAATTCCTGCAGTACATTTTAGCCATGCCTTCCAACTCAGTGAAAGCTTCCCACTGGTGCCCCTCTTGAAGGCATACTTAAAGGACCTCAGGAGAAACTCACAGGGAAAAGCTGGGAGTGTGGCTGGCATTCAGGTATATCACAGTTCTTTAATTTATTAATTTAATTTTTTAATAACTAGATAACCATTTAGAATCCTTCTTCTTCATTTCTTATAGATAATTTCTCTTTGACTTCCAGAATGATGCAAATGCTCAAGAGCTTGCAGCACTGAAGGTTGTTATTAGGTGTGTTGAAGAGTACAAGCTTGAATCTGACTACCCACTTGATCCCCTTCAGAGAAGGGTTGCTCAACTAGAGAAATCAAAAGCAGATAAGAAGAGAAGTGGAGAATTTGGTAGACGCCAGCAACCAAAAAAGCCTAGGTCCAATGGGGGATTTTTTGGATTCCGGTCATCTAGTGGCAATGCTGCCTCATCAGCTGTTATGGGTAGGCAGGCTCCGCCTTTAAGGGCAGTATACACGGGAATGCCTGAGCGTTATCCTCCTGCTGCTGGTCAAAACGCCTATGATTATCAAGTTCCCGGCCAGACTGTATATGCTCAGCAAGCTAATGACCAAAGACTGTACTACTATCCACCAGATGACAGGGTTGTTGCATCTTCATATAATGCTACTCCTTCTAACTATGGCAGTTATGTAGGTAGCAGTTTGCAGTCTCCACACCAGCCATATATGTGAGAAACTAGTGTAAGACAAGAACTAACTCATGAGATGTTTTTCCCTTATGTTTGTGGGATATACCATTTGATCTATTTCCATCAACTAGAGTCAATTGCCTTCGGAGTAGAGAATTTTGAAGTCTATGGCAGCTTATGTTATGTTAGGTGCATTTGACATGTAACTCTTCAGATTAGTTATATCCACAAAAGAGGATGCTGTTTTTTAGAAGTTAATGCTTGCTGGCAGTAAAATATATATTTTATGGATCTGCTCATGTGGCACAGGAGGTTATAGAGGGACACAATAAATTTCTAATTCCCAAAGTGAATTTAATTCTAAAAAAAGTTGTTTCTTTTTCAATCTTCCCTTTTTATGGTGGTTGATCAGTCAGGATTCTCCTATATTGGGCATTGATTAAACTTGATTAACAATGATTCTTAAATTTATGGTTTATGCTGGAATAGGGGTGTGGTGTTAATCTTTAAGTTACATAAATTTACTTGCACGCCGCTCTGGATGTGAACTCTCTCAGCAAGAAAAACTAATTGTAACAAAATCAGATTGGTATTAAGAAACGACATCGATTAAGGTTCTTAGGCGTTGAAGAAATTTCATTGTCTACCACCAAATTTTTATTTTTTTTTATTTTTATACATAATTTGGCCAGACACCAAACTTGGTTTTTATCCGCTTGACGAATGACGACGAAGGCTAAGAAGAGTAAAGAATAATTTATCAAAACAAAATGGTAGACTCTTAACAAAAAAACAAAAGGGTAGATAGAAAAAGAAAACGAAACTGAAATTCTTTGTACGCCTCCTTCCCTCCCTTTCTTAACAGACAGAGAGAGCTTCCGTCGTCTTCACTCGTCCCCTCCCCTTTTCCTGATCTGCACTATTTCGCAGCGCTTAACACAGATTCTGAAACCTTTGACTGGCCTGAGCCAGTAAGGCAGTAACTCAATGGCGCGGGCATCGATTCAATTCATCTCCACCATCTTTCTAATCATATGTCCTACAATTCTTACACAATTCGGTCCCTATGTCGCGCTGGGTTTCTCCAGTGACCCTCGCAGCCTCGTCCTCCACCGTCCTGTATATCAAGGGGCTCGACCTGCCATGATATTACCGTTATATCTCTCTGCTCCTAATTCTTCTACGGTCGCTTCCAGTCCACGTCGCCACCTCCAGAGATCCGAGTACAAACATCATCCTAACGCTCGCATGGGACTCTACGATGATCTCCTCCTAAACGGGTTAGTTTTTTTTGTATAGCTGTGCTTCCCCTTAAATGAGTAGTTGTCTTTTAATTTGGGTGATTCATACTTCTATGTGTGTTTACGGGGATTGTTGATGAAGGGTATTATTCTTTTGAATTTGGTGAAGGTACTATACCACGCGGCTGTGGATCGGGACGCCGCCACAGAAATTTTCTCTTATTGTCGATACAGGGAGTACTGTTACATATGTTCCGTGCGCTACTTGCAAACAGTGTGGCAGGCACCAGGTTATACTCGAAGGCCTTAATTCTCTTTTCTTTTTCGATCAGTGGGTTATTCACTTTATTTTGGTGTTTCCCTTGGATTTAAAAAAGTTTGTTTGGTGACCCTTAAAAGGTGATGTTACTGAAATTAGCTGGTGCAAGAGAGCCTATAGCTTTGTTGATAAATGATCAAATTTTGTACTATGAACTACTTATCTTTCTCTTCCTGTGTGATTGATTATAGCCATTTTCATTTTGAATACTATAGACATAAACAGATGATATCCTTGCAGGTTGACGACATGTGTATTTGATATAATAGTTATGTAATTTATCTCAAGTTTGAGTTTCCTGTTTGTGCGTCTAATTTTATTTTCTACAGGATCCGAAGTTCCAGCCTGAGTCATCAAGCACCTACCAACCTGTCAAATGCACCTTGGATTGCAACTGTGACAATGACAGAATACAATGTGTTTACGAGAGACAGTATGCTGAAATGAGTTCTAGCAGTGGCGTTCTTGGTGAGGATGTCATATCCTTTGGGAATCAAAGTGAACTTGTACCTCAACGTGCTGTTTTTGGTTGTGAAAATGTTGAAACTGGGGACCTTTATAGTCAACATGCCGATGGTATCATGGGTTTGGGCCATGGTGATCTCAGCATCGTGGATCAGCTGGTTGATAAGGGTGTAATCAGCGACTCATTCTCATTATGCTATGGTGGGATGGATATTGGTGGGGGTGCAATGGTTCTTGGTGGTATATCTCCACCATCAGACATGGTCTTCACCCATTCAGATCCTGTGCGCAGGTGTGTTACTAATCTTTTTATCTTATTATTTGAGATGTCATGCATTGTCTAAACAAATGCATTTGATACATCTCGCACATTTACTCTAGTTTCGGGATGGCAACAGTCCATATTACAATATTGATTTGAAGGAGATACATGTTGCGGGGAAGCGACTGCCTTTAAACCCAAGAGTCTTTGATGGAAAACACGGAACTGTCCTGGATAGTGGCACAACCTATGCTTACCTACCGGAAGCAGCATTTGTGGCTTTTAAGGATGCTGTAAGTTCTATTACATAAAAATACGTACATAAATAAATAGATAGAAAGAAAGAAGGGGCTAAATAATTCCAGATTTTTCCATCTGAGCCGTGTCTTTTACATACATACATACATATATATATATATAATCACTATTAGTAACTTATGCTTAAATCTCAAAGAATTCCTAGAGGTCATTCTTCTTACCCTGCTAAAGACGTGCTGAAGTTGAATGAATATCTTCCATATAAATAAGGAATTTCTTCAAATCAAAATCGGGTGATCTTTTGGCACATCACTGTGAAACATGCAGTAATCTATTTTGAATTACTACAAGCTGGAATAGAGATTTGATTATATTTTGGATCGTTGATCTAACATCTTGGAGTAAATTTTAGCACTAAGTTGCTAAATTTCTTAACATACTCCCTTAGAATGTTGTTCATTAATGTTATTGACAATCCCTCTCAATAACATTATTTATCTTAGAAGTATGGGGCAACTTAAAATACCAAATTGATATTTGGGTCTCTACCTGTGGTTTTCTTGGTTCCCCGGAACTCAATCCCGAGGAGCACATAGTATCAAAAAGTTAAACTTATATGGTCTTTTTGGGTCCTAATCTGTATGTAGAGTATCATGAGTGGTCTTTCACATCAATAGCTTCTTTTTGCATTTTTTTCCCCTCTAGAATATTATTGCCCTTGATGTAGGAGGCGGGATGTTTTAAAACTCTAGCTCAGCTATTAGTTTAAAATTGGTTATCATGTTCTCAATAAGAATTTGTCATATAAACCTGCATTTGGAGCCCTCCTGTCATTTCAGTCAAACTTGTGCCTGGATAATCTGCAGTTCCTTAGTGCCCCTTCTCGTGTTCACTTTATACACACACTCACACATATATATACATGTGTGTTTGTGTATGTATTAATCTGTCTTTGGGGGGTCAGGCAGATCAGAGTCTGAACTATTTGTATGATTCTTTTGCTTCTGTTGCCAGGCACAGCTGTCTTTTAGGTGTTTTTTTTTTTTTTTTTTCCCTTTTGTTGGCTTTGATCACTTGTGTGCTTGCTTGCAGATTATGAAGGAACTTCATTCTTTCAAGCAGATCCGTGGTCCTGATCCAAACTACAATGATATCTGCTTTTCTGGTGCTGGAACGTATGTCTTTACCAATTTTGTATACCGGGCATTCACTTTCTTCTTTTGTTGTCTGACAAACTCTTTTTTAACTGATTTTTGTTTCAGTGATGTCTCTCAACTATCAAAAAGCTTTCCTGCTGTTGAGATGGTATTTGGGAACAGTCTTAAGTTGTCAATGTCACCTGAAAATTACTTATTCCGGGTTAGTTATCTAAGTTACAAAAGGGAATTAATGCGTATCTTTCTGTTAAAATGAACTAGTGTTTTGTAGGAGGAAATACTCATGAAGTGGATCTGATAAATCTAGTGGTGGCTTAGTATTCTTGCGATTGTTTATTTGATTTCCTCTTACTTTTTTCCCTTGCTTTTCTTGGTGTCTTATTTTCTGAAGCATTCAAAGGTGCGTGGTGCATACTGCCTGGGGATTTTTAAGAATGGGGATTCAACAACTCTTTTAGGAGGTATAGTTTACTTTCAGATGACTTCTTGCCATGCCATTTTCTGTCTTATGTTAGTTAGTCATCGTCCTTTGATTAAGCTTCTACAGTGCTTTTGTGATTCTTCCAATTTAATGGGTGTTTGTAACAGGTATTGTTGTCCGAAACACTCTTGTAACTTATGACCGTGAGCGTTCAAAAGTTGGTTTCTGGAAAACTAATTGTTCTGAGTTATGGGAAAGACTACACATATCTGATGCTCCACCACCAGTGCCTCCAAATTCTGGTGGGAAAAATTTGTCTAAAGCAACCGCACCTTCACTTGCTCCTCTTGGAGCACCACTTCCAGGTATAATAATCATGTGGCCTCCAATAACCTTTATGTATGCTATGTGGCCCCACGACATTGATTTCAAATAGTGGTTCTTCATTTTTTTTTCTGCTGTGACTGCATAGTTCCTCTGCTTACATGATCATAATTTACATCTGAATGAACACAAAGATTTGTCTATATGGATGTTGAAACGCAGGAGGAAAGGAATTTTTGTGGGGGTGTGCTTTTAGTATATTAATAATATACATGTGTGTGGATAGAATGTATATGTGGGTTTGAAATATGATATGATGCATGTCTCATAGATATAGTTTCTTTTCAGGCTTTTGATATAAAAACATGATATACTCTCCTGCATAAAGATATGCTCTCTGATGTTGTCCTGAATAATGTTGATTCACAGTGGAACTCCAAATTGCGCAAATTATAATTGTTGTTTCATTTAATATGAGCTACGTGGATATGAAGCCTCACATTGCAGAATTGGTTCAGTTCATAGCTCGTGATTTAGATGTTAATACTTCACAGGTAAGAAAAATGGTGCACTGAAGTGCATGGACATTTATTGCAGCATGGTATAAAAAGGTTAATAGATATGTATAATTATACATTCATGGTTGAATATTTCCAAGTTAAAGTTCATTATTACTTTATGGTGACAATAGTCATGGATGGATGTTATTCTCAGGTTCACTTATTGAACTTTACGTCCTCTGGAAATGATTCCCTATTTAGATGGGCCATAACCCCAGCTGGGTCTGCTGATTACATTTCTAATAAAACTGCAATGGTAAGCTGAGTTTTGGTGGATTTACTATTGAATGAAGACTATTCATTGATGATGTATTCTAAATTACAGAGTATGATTGCTCGGCTTGCCGAACACCGTATGCAGCTTCCTACCAACTTTGGAATTTATAAGTTGGTTGAATGGAATGTTGAACCTCGTTCAAAACGGTATAAAATTTATCTTTTCTTCTCTTTCTATTTGGTTTTTTAACTTGGTAAAATAGCATCTATCTTTATATTGACTCTGTTTCCATTCATCTATCACTATTATTTGCATCGTTTTCCCCTTATTATAGTACATCTTAAGATATCAGGAGTTGACACAATTTTTTACACATGTAGAGAGCTAGTTAAAGTTCAATGACATGTTTTAGACAAAACTTTTACTGAAAGTTGGACTAATCAACATTTACTCTCATATAGTCACATGCATATCCGTTTCTGACTTTCTCACATGCATGCATATAATTTCACACGCAGGAATGTGTTATCTATGTGCATTCTGCAAGTTTGAAGCTTACAAAAGTTATATGTATTTGTATTATTTATGTTAAAAGTTCTTGGCATGATATTGGTAAATCATCAGTATGTTTTTGGGCTTCCTCTTTAAGCAGATTTTTCTTTGTAGTTGTTTACTAAACCAGTTTATTTATTCCTGTGCACTGATTGTAGTTTCCTATCATCATAACATATGTCTGTATTTGTGCGTGCAAAACAATAAAAGCTTCTTTTAACTGTATGAAGGTTGAGGCTTATATTTTACCCCTTCTCATACTGTCACCTCCCATACTGATGCAGGACATGGTGGCAGGAATATTACGGGGTGGTGGTTTTAGCTATTCTTCTGATTTCATTGATTATAGGATTATCGGCACTTGGAGTATTTTTTATTTTGAAACAAGGACGACAGACTGTCACTGGTTATAAACCTGTCAACGTGGCTGTTCCCGAGCAAGAACTCCAACCACTTGGTGATGCCACCACTTGATGGTTTGCTTAAGTAAGTGGTGAGTGTCATCTTCGACTTTCACCACGGCATGTTTTATGCAACCATTGCTTCTCAACTGATGAAAGACTTTTGTTCATTGAAATCTCAGCCTGACGTTGAGAATGCTTCTGTGATCATCATTAAACCCTGATAGTGAGGTATAGTTAGGATTGTTTATAAATTGTGTCATCTGCTAAAACAATTTTGTAAATGAATATTGTAACATACAAGTGAATCGAAAGCTTGCAGAATAAGGTTGGAACTAAAAAAATGTAAGATCCTTTTTTTTCAGATGTACCCAAGTTGCCTTCGGCTTCAGCCGTACTTATTAGAAGTTTATGTTTGTTTAGTTTTTATCTCCCACCACTTGATACTGGTGTCATATGCAGCTAATGAAAATGAGACCATTTGGAAGATTGTTTTCTGGCCACTTGGAATCTTTTATCAATGAAATATTGTACTGACATAGTTGAAGTGTTTATATTCAAGTTGCTTCTGCCCATCTTGCTGCAAAATTGAAAACCCGCTTTGAGATGAGCTTTTCTACTTTCCTTTGTAATTCGTAATTTCATTTCCAAATTACTGTAAGATCGAGGCCTGTGGCTGAGCCCGGGTAATACAATTTTTCATTTCCAAATTAATATATTATTGGTGATTCTAATATTTTGTCTTGGATTTTGACCCCTCTTCAGTCTTTCGTTGTTTTTCTTTTATTATCTGAGGGTCAAACCTCAACAGTCAATATATTTGGGTTCACAATGTAACGAGTTCCATGACTATATACATAAAAAGAGTGGCTCTTGCTCATTCTGAGCAACTTCCAAGCTCTCAGAAGGAAATTAATAAAGATTCAGGTCAAAGTAAGCTTCAGGAGCATATATTTCCTCTGGCAATTTCACTTCTTTTTTTTTATAAGACAAGAGTGAATCTTAAGGATGAGAATTAATATTGAGGATGGCTATGTACCCAAAAAAGAAAAAGAAAAAAAAATATATATATTGAGGATGCCCATGTATTTAATAGTAACTATTATATATGGAATTAATTTTAAGAAAATAGATACAAAAACAAAAAAGAATGGTGGTAATTTCCCATAATAATAATTGGAAATCATAAGCTTCCAAAAGTCACCAAATTTACTTACCAGTATTTGATAATACCTGATAACTTGCTTCATCTATAACATGTCAAATTAAACAATTTAAAGATATATTATATGATCTTAGAAAAGTAAAAAAATCTTAAACACAATAACAATATACATTAAAAAGAGTATGATAATGGTATAAACATTTATTAGAAATATGATAACAAATTGATTGTTGAATGGTGAATCTTGAAATAACAAGGTTTATTCTATGTATTAATTATTTACTAAAAGGAAAGAAAAAGCAAATAATCTCATGGAAGACTTAGTAATAAAAATATATGATTTTTTTCGATTCAACGCGAGAAGTAAATTTTCACAAATTTCCAAGTTTTAGCATAGACACCTGTATTTGATGAGATAAAAAATATGATTAGTTGAAAATGCTCAAATCGTTGAAAAGAAAAAAAACAAAACAATCACAGAAAAGTACATTCATTACAAGATAAATGCGTAATGTGGTACGTCTCCATCTGCAGGCTGCAGCAGTATATATACGGGTGAATATAAAAATAAAATAATTAATGTTACAGTAATAGAAATTATCAACAAATTTGATTATCAATTAAGGTTACAGTAAAAGAATACTATCAACAAATTTTAATTATCAATTTACTAATAAAGTAAATCCCAGCAACGAAATCTGGGTTCTGCGTTTGGTTTAAGGGGGGAACACAGAAGAAAAAACAACTTTTCATCCACTTCCGTAACCTTTTGCTGCATCAGGTACTGTTTCTTCTTCTTCTTCTTCATTTGCTCGATCCACCAAGGGTTTGCAATTTCTTGCTCAATTTTCATCTTCTTCATCTTTTATTGATTGTTTCTACGCTCTCGATATCTACATTTTTGGTCAAATTCCTTTACCATTTTCCCACTGTTTCGCGTATGTGGACGCTTCACATACAGAAACTCAAATTCCATCTCTGATTTTTTATTTTTTCCTTTACAAATTTGGAACGTTGTATTTAAGAAGATTATGATTGGGAAGCTATTTTATTTGCATGGTTTCTTTGTGTGTCCTTGATAGACTTGACTTTCACCTCCGGAAGAACCTAAATACTGCCTTCCTGAATTGGTTTATACTGCTTTAGCTGCAAAAACTATACGAACTTAACTGTAATCAGTATTTATCTGATATTCGAAAATTTGTACATTTATGATTAGTTTTTCATAGGGTAATAAGTTTTAGCAGGTTTTGACAGTAGTCATTCGTTTTGTATCAGTTTTATTACTTTAGGTATTTCTTGTCATTGTCATCAACTCAGGCTAGTAGTTATGGATTCAGAAGGGAATTTCAGTTTAGAATTTGGAAAAATTGAGAAGGGATTTAAATTGGTTGATTGGTTATGAGTTCACAGCCAATAAAGATACATCTTCCCATAAGCATTGCACCTATTAGTTGAAAAGGGAATATAAATGTTAAAGCACTAAAGCTCATTCGAGCTTGGTTAATTAATCATTAAATTGAAGAGATGAATTTTGAGTTACAGTTACTCTTAATCTGGAATCTCAGACGTTTTGTGCTTTTTGATATTTTAGATAGTTTTTGGAGGAGAAGGGAGTTGAGCTCAAAAAAAAATAAAAAATGTAGTGGTTGGTGCCACTTGAAGAGTGGGTGTTATCAGCACGTGTACTTTCACATTGGAAGTGGATCTTGGTTTTTGGAGGGTGTTGAGTTCTATAGTCCAAATAACTTATTTGAAGTTGCAGGGAGCTTTTAGAATTTTCAGATGCTTTAAGACTTACGAGTTAAGATGCTTTTAATAACTGTTTTATTACTACTATGAAAATAGGAGATTTGATCATCTCTTCAAATCTCAACTTATGGATCTAATGACTGAAAGAACATTTATATGCAGGCTTCATCTTGCTGATCTTCAATTCCCCAAGAATTTCACTGTGGGTGATTGCTTATCTCTTGATAGTTGATACTGATACCGTTGATGTCTGGGTTCTTCTGTGTTGAAAGTCTTTCCAATGGGTTACCAGTGCTTGTTAAGCAATTGACAATGTGAGAAAGATTGTTTTGGTATCTGAAATTAGAGTTTTGGAGATCCAAAGGTATATCTTTTATAATATGATGGTACAGGATCCTCCCCCTCCTTAGGGTTTCCTTGTTCATCCCCAACCCCTTGCCTCCAATGTTACCTAGCCTTGTGTAAATGTATGTGTGAGTGCGTCTATTTGTATGTGTTAATATGAATATTAAATTTGTGAGTACCATAAGTGCGTATAATTATCCTTTGCAATAACTTATATGTCAGGGGCTGAGACATAGTCACAATATTCATGTGCTTAAAATGCAATTGACTGTACGAATATATATTCTCCTTAAAGATGTAAATTGTGTAACTTTGAGGAAAACATGACTGGCTCAGCATCTCTCCATCTCTCTCTCTCTCTATCTCTCTCTCACAATAGCATCTTGTTGCTAACTACTTTTGTTTGAAGCAAGTTACACAGTAACTTATGACATACATTAATGATGTTCTGTTCTTAAAATTCATTAGGCATTATCTTATAATTGAATTAGTATGGCAACTATAACATTTTTTAGTTCCTGAAAACATTCTACCATATTGTTTTACTTATGTTTTATAACCACAAGATATATTTACAAGCATAAAACATGTTCAACTAATAATTTAATGTATTTGTGCCTATTGAGAACAATTTGTTACATATTTCTTTAAGTTTCCAAACGTTTCCATAAACATTCACAGTTTCCATAATGTTTCCGAGACATTTTCATTTTTGGATGGACCAGTACCTAACTACGAGATTTTGCTCCTTAGTTTTAATCTTGTGGGAACTGGGCCAGATCTACATGAATATGGTGGGCTTGTTCATCATTCCTTAAGCTTGAAAATACCTTGCTTGATTGAACTGCTTTTATTGAAGACTGGAATGTCACAACATTTTCATGGATTTTCCCAGTGTGCCATGTCTTTGTGCATGCCTGAGTGGTTGATGTATGATCCTAATTTAGAAGCCATTAAGTTCCATAAAGTTGGCATTTAACATCCATAAAATTCTTGTCATCCAAAAATTAGAATAAAATCTTTTTCTTTCTCCTTTGAGGGGAAATAATTATATCACATGCAATAATTGACAAATTCTAGAAAGGAAAAGTCCTTTGACAAATTTGTTTTTCTACTGGTAGTGGAGGAGGAGGGTTTAATTTATGATTCACATGTTAGTTAAGTAATGATAAATTGATATGGATGTTACTTATAAAAAAATTGATGTAGATGAATCAGACAGTGTCACAGATTTTTAGTTTGCATATGGGTTGCACCTTTCACTCTCAAAGTTTCGTGTTTCCTTTATCACGTGCAATAATTGACAAATTCTAGAAAGGAAAAATTTGATGCTTGCTTTGTGCTGGAAGCTGAGCTTGCTCTTTATAGTTTAACTGAAATTTGACCTCTAAATTTCCATATCGGGCATTTTTATTCCCACTTGTTCGTTTGTTTTTACTACATCCATATCCTTTTTTGTTATTGACCCAGGTGCCATGGAGATATCAGTGTTAAAAGCCCTGCTTAATAACATATCATCATATTTGCATTTGTCATCTTCTGACAACATAAACTCAGAACCAATCCTGAAATATTACCAAAAGGCAGAGGAGATACTGAAGTTGTTGAAGCCCATACTTGATGCTATTGTTGATTCTATAATAGCGTCTGATGAAGTGCTTAGTAGGTCCTTTGAAGAATTGGGCCAATCTGTTGATGAGTTGAGAGAGCTTATTGAGACCTGGCACCCCTTGTCAAGCAAAGTTTATTTTGTAAGTTTTTAATTATTTCTTCAGTCTTGGTTTGTATGCTGGACAGCATATTTATGTTTCTCATTATTTGAAGGAATAATTTAGTAAGCTTACCTTATATATTGGTCGTCATCCTTATTTCCTCTTCTTTGACTAAGGCAAATTTGTTTAATGCCCATGTATAGTATTAATATTAATATCCTTTAATGTCCATCTTGGGCTTGTCTCTCTATGTCTACTTCTATTTTCTGCACTGATTCTATTGATTGATTATTCCCATGATTCCATCCATTTCCCTTCTTCTGTTGGTAGTTCTTTTCCTATGGATTTTGAAACTGATGGTTGGATTATTAGGTTTGTCAATAGGGTGCATTAACAGTGTGGATATCATGGAGTCTGCATATGGGATAAATGTCTTTTTATACAAAATAATTGTTTTATTTTCTAGTGTGAAACTTCCCCTTCTTGGTGAGGCATGATTTGGTTAGAATTGATTGTGCTAGAATCTCTCTGCTTGATTTAGGTTCCCATTTGGTATCTTGGTAGTTCATGCAGAACTTCTCTCATCCTACCCTGGTTCTTGAGACACTAGATAGACTTGTAGATGTGGCTTGGGAGCTTGCATCTTAAACACTGAAGAGTTCTCACTGCTTAGTGTTTGCTTGATGACTAGGTTTTGCAAATTGAACCCTTGATATTTAAGATACGGACTTCTGGCCATGATATTTTCCAGCAGCTGAAGGCTTCCCATGAATGTCTCCTTGGTGAATTGAGTTCTGCATCTCTTGAGGTAGCTTATACAATAGAATAAATAATTTTCAATTTTTTTTTCTTTCTGTTTTATATTTTTTTTTATTGGGAAGATGTGTAAGTCTGATACCTAACAACCTCGTGAATAATTGCAGAATTGCATGCAGAAAATTAAGCATATTGGACATGAACAAACATCTCCAGTCATTACTGAAGCTATCAGGGATCAAGTGGAGGGTGTTGGACCCAGTTCAGAGATCCTTGCGAAAATTGCAGACAGCCTGAGCTTGAGGGCAAACCAGGAGGTTCTAATTGAGGCTGTGGCACTTGAAAAATTGAAGGAGAATGCTGAACAAGCTGAAAAAATTGCAGAAGCAGGGTACATTGATCAAATGATTACTCTTGTAACCCGAATGCATGATCGTCTTGTTACAATCAAGCAATCCCAGAGCTGCAGTCCAGTTCCTGTACCTGCTGATTTTTGCTGCCCTCTTTCCTTGGAGCTGATGACAGATCCGGTGATTGTGGCGTCAGGGCAAACATATGAGCGGGCTTTCATCAAGAACTGGATTGATTTTGGGCTCACTGTTTGTCCAAAGACACGTCAGACTCTAGTTCACACGAATTTAATACCTAATTATACAGTAAAAGCACTAATTGCAAACTGGTGTGAGACAAACAATGTGAAGTTGGTTGATTCAATAAAGCCCACGAGCTTAAGCCAAGCATCACCCCTCCTTGGGCATACAGAGTCTGGTACAACCAGAGAATCACCTGTTTTTGCTCATTCCAGGAACCGGCACATGTCACCTGACTCTGCTCGTACTCGTTCTATTGGTTCACCTGGTAATAAATTAATGTCTTCTGGTGGATCCCATGAAGAGGGAACTGCACCATTGCATCCCCGTTCAACATCTGAAGGTTCCTTACCTGGCATTGCTGATGATGGGCAGGGTTTGGATATTGCAAGAATATCTCTGACAGGTTCTGAAGAAAGGCCTGGTAGCGTAGAAGAAAGGAGTGGGGATTCAGTTAGCCAACTTGCTACATCACCGTCTAGAAAGGTATCTTCTGATGCTATTAGTACAGAACATCTGCCGAGCCGTGTCAGAACTGCTTCAGATTCCAGTGAACTTCCTGATGCAAATTCTCCTCCAGTTACACTGGATGTCAGCGAGGCTTCACAGGTTTCAACCAATCAGACAGGCTACAACAGTGATGCTTCTGGCCAGGTAAAACCTGGGCCAGATGCCGCTGCTACCATGATGGCCCCACAGAGAGCTCCTGAGTTTCCACCCCGGTTGATGGAGACAAGATCTCGAAGCCAAACAATATGGCGACGGCCGTCAGAGAGGTTCGTCCCAAGGATAGTTTCTCCTGCTACTGAAACGAGAGCTGATCTTTCTGGCCTCGAAACACAGGTTCGGAAGCTAGTTGAGGACTTGAATCACTCTTCTCTTGATACTCAAAGAGAGGCAACAGCAGAACTCCGGCTACTTGCTAAGCACAACATGGATAATCGAATTGTAATTGCAAACTGTGGAGCCATTACCTTATTAGTAAATTTACTTCGCTCAACTGACACAAAGATTCAAGAGAATGCTGTTACAGCACTTCTTAACTTATCAATCAATGATAACAACAAAGCTGCTATTGCTAATGTGGATGCAATAGAACCTCTCATTCATGTTCTTGAGACTGGGAGTCCTGAAGCCAAGGAAAATTCAGCTGCCACTCTTTTCAGCTTATCAGTGATCGAGGAAAACAAGATCAGGATTGGAAGGTCTGGTGCGATTAGGCCACTGGTTGATTTATTAGGCAATGGAACTCCTAGAGGGAAGAAAGATGCAGCCACGGCTTTGTTTAATTTGTCAATATTTCACGAGAACAAGAGTCGGATTGTGCATGCTGGTGCTGTGAAGTATCTTGTGGAATTAATGGACCCTGCTGCTGGAATGGTTGACAAAGCAGTGGCTGTTTTGGCAAATCTTGCCACAATTCCAGAGGGGAGGACAGCTATTGGTCAGGAAGGTGGGATCCCTGTCCTGGTTGAGGTTGTCGAGTTGGGTTCTGCAAGAGGAAAGGAGAATGCAGCAGCTGCTCTTTTACACCTTTGCACGAACAGTAGCCGCTTTTGCAGCATGGTGCTCCAAGAAGGAGCTGTCCCCCCATTGGTTGCTTTGTCACAGTCAGGCACCCCAAGGGCCAAAGAAAAGGTACACTTATGTTTATTATGGTGGTCAATTTAGTTATTTATCTTTACAAGAATTGGTGACACTGCTATTTTCAGGCGCAGGTACTTCTTAGCTACTTCAGAAATCAAAGACATGGTAATGCTGGGAGGGGCTGATTGTGGATAATCAATTTTGGTGCCATCAAGGTCTCGATTTGACATTTGTAGATTGTGCAAATCATATGGTTGCAAATAATGCATGTGAAGATGTTATGACATGATTTTAGAGGGAAATTTTTTTTGTGGAGGATTTCATTGAATCCTCGTTTGACATAACTTAATTTCATTCATGCCTGATTAATGTCCTTTTCTTCTATTTAAAATGGAGCTGTGGGAATGCTCTTACTTTAGATATGGCTGTTAAGTTTGCTGGCAATCATTCTAAGGAAGCAATTGTACTGTAGAGTTAGAGGAAGGGGGGTTCTTTTAATTTATTCCTTTGTTATTTGTGTACAAAGCATCTCCAACCTCTATAGAGAACCATGTATCCTTGAATATATAATCTGATCTGTCAAATGGAGAATTTTACAATCATCACACAGACTGATTGTTGGTTGAGTAGATGGGAGGGAATGTTTAACCTCTAGTTTGCATTTATAGTCTAATTAGGTTTATGAGGACGACACAGCTTGCTGAGGAAGTAAGGAAAAGAAAATGCTCTAGTAGACTTCTTTGATGCGATACTCCTTTTTATTCCACTGATTTATTGTCTGCTACCCAAAGGCGTTTGAGTTTCTTTTCTCTTCTAATTGACATGGTATGATGCAAGAATACCTCTATTTTCAAAGCTATTTAGAGTGTAAATTGGGGCATCGCCCCTGCTCTAGTAAGGAGAAAAAAGTGAAGTGTATGCTTTTGTAGATTTGTTAAAAAGTAAACTCTTGCGTAGTCTAAAAGTAATAAGTGGGTAGGTCCAGTTTTATTTTTCAACTTTTTTATAATTTGCCATTGGTTGTTCTCGTGAACAATGATATTTGTATGTAAATGACAGAAATTTTTGAAAAAGTCGTCCAGAGGTTTTGTTGAGTTCGTACTATCACCTAAATCTTATTAACAATTAAACTATTAAAATTCATCACTTAAATCCACCAAATTCTTCTTAATAAGTAATTAAATTATTAAAGTTCATTTTATATTTAATGGATTAAATTTAAAAAATAACATTTCATTATGTAAGTGCCGACCCTTTAGTTTATTTATTATGGAAAAGCAAATCTGAGAGGGATAAGAAAATCAATTAAGATAAAATATTAATTAAAGACGTGTCCTCTAGTAGCAAGTGGGAAAAGTAAAAGCATTCAAAAATAAGAATAGAAAGCTTAAAATGTTCCCCCTCAACCGCACAACAGAATCATGTAGATCCCAAACAGAACCAAATGACCAGCCATGCAACCATTAAACAATAATTAATAGCAATGATAATTAATAATAAGAATAGTTTCCATTCAAACAAATGATAAATAAATAAACAAATATCAAATTCAATGTGAGCCAATAATGTGGCCAAAAAAAGAAAAAGAAAAAGAAATTATTACAATATAGTAACAAACAACTGTCCAAGTCTCATCCTCTAGAGAATCAAACTGAGGGCAGCCCATCCTAAAGCCAAGCCTCCCACCATTTTCTTGATCGTTTCTGCTCCACTCTGAGATTCAAAAACAAACAACTTTCAGATCTACAAATTTCATGTCCTGTTTATAATTAATTAACAATTACCACTAATTTATTGAACAAAGGTAAACTACATTATTACTATCATGTTCTGGTTGTGACATTCTGACATCCATAATCATTTTAAGAATTTCTTATCTTAGTAACTAACAAAAACCATAATCATCGGCGGCGCGTGGCAATCAGACACAGAACAGACAACTGGAAAATTAAGTTTCACTAGTGGCCACTGAGTACAGGAACAATGGGTTTCTAAGAAACTTAGCAGAATTCAATCACTATGGCAGGCCTGGAGTCTGAAAGCCTGAACCTATCAAACTTCATTTGGAAATTCTTAGATAGGACAGATCTTTTAAAAAGTTCCAGATCTAGAGGCGCATCGTACTTACCGGCGCAAGTTAGACACAATTGGGACCAAAATATAAAGGTAACGAATGATTAACCAAACGTACCTCATCGTTCTCAGAAGTTCGGCCAGGAGATGACGCATCTTCACTTGGTCCAGGAGCTTCAGCCGGTGGTGCAGGAGGACCTAGCAACGACGGCGACGGAGCCGGAGCATTATGCTTCTTACTCTTCACCTTCTTCTTCTTACTTGGAGCTGGTGCAGGAACCTCGGCTGTCGGCGCAGTTACAGGAGGAGAACTAGCAGGAGAACTCACAGGAGGAATTGTCGGTGCCGGTGCAGGTGGAGATTTTGCAGGAGGAGATACCACCGGAACAGGAGCGGTTGGCGAACTCACAGGAGTAACCGCCGGAGGTGAAGATACAGGAGATTTTACTGCCGGTGCTGGAGCGGCAGGTTTCAATGGAGCCGAGGCAGGAGATGAAGTTTTAGGTGCCAATGTAGGTGATGTGGCTGGCGGTGATGAAGTTGGCGGCTTCGATTTGGGAGATGCGACCGGAACTGGTGATTTAGGTTTGGTAGGGGCTTCTACTGGAGAAGAAGTTGGTGTAGTTACAGTAGCGGGAGTTGTAGGTGTTGTGGTAGGCGCAGCTGCCGGAGATTGGCCTCCGACGCCGGCGACCACAATGCAGATCAATGCAAGAGACAACACACATTTCCGATCCATTGCTAATGCCTTGAGAGAAAAAGACGAGACTGAAAATTGCGAAGCGGAGGGTTTATATAAGCTTGTATTAGTATTAGAGCTAAGCGATTGTCAGACAGGACGAAATTAGATTAATCTGGACTGCTGGTGTCAAACGGGACCTACGAGTCACCACTAGCCGTTGGATCATTAAGGTAAGTCGAATAAAGAAGGCTGGGGCCCACTCGGTTTGGAATTCAGACAAAGAGAACAGCAATGTGGCGATTGACACAGTCTGTCTCTGGAGCCCACTCGGGCTCATGAGGGCATGTGATATCAACGGATTGATTGATTGTATAATAGAGAGACACGTCAGCTCATGTACTTCCGTTAACGCGTAAGCACAAAGAGCATAATTTGGCTGTCTGCTTGTTGCAATTTGTTGGTTTCTGCATTAAGAAGAAGGAGCTGTTAATGTTCGATTGTAATTTGCAATTGTACAGCTGCAACTTCTAAAGTGTATAACAGACGACAAACCAATCAGCATCGGCCACCAGAAGACATGCGGCAATAATTGCGGGAAAAGTTTACTATAGAGCTGGACCGTCTGGTAACTTTAGTAAGACGTCCAGCTCACCGCCAACTTGTGGACCCTAGGCAAGGTAAGCGTGTCTTGCAGCACAAATATCATGATACCCTTTCATTAAAAATTATTTCACCCAAATTACAGTTTGTGTCCTTACATGGTTTCACTATTTTTTCAAACGGGTCAATATATATATATATATTTCAATTAGGTCTCATACATGCTTTTTCATCTAAATTTTTTATTATTTTTTCATAATTTCTTGTATTTTTTGAGAGTTTTTGTTCATAAATATTAAAATTATCATTCTTTTGTATTTTTTGGTTGTCTTGATTATTCTGTAGATAATTTATATTTGTAAATTAATGGAAACTCATATATGTAAGATGAAATTAAAAAAAAGATTATTGACCTAATTGAAAAGGTTTAAAACATAATGACACATTTAGAAAATGGTGAAATCACAGGTAAAGTATAATTTGACCAATTATTTACTTGTTTTAAAAACTTTATTATTATTATTTTTTGTTTGAGAAGGTTCAATGAAACACAATAATAGGTAACTATTTCTCTTCTCATGAAATGCATTCTTGATGAAAGAAGTATTTGATCCAATCTTCTTGCTAGCAAATTAATTGACATATTCTTTCATAAATTACTAGCCAGAAAATATTGAGAAAAATAAAAATAAATCATACTTTTCTTTTAGCATTTCAAATAAGTCATATCATAAATTTATATTCTCTATATGTTCTACTTTTAAGAATTCTTTTTAAATAAGTCATATATTTTAATTGAAGTATTTTATATTGCTTTTACCCTTTAACCTTGTATTGATATTTTTCGTAACGACAACTAAAAATTAAATTTAAAAGATAAAATTTAATTTTTAATTTAATTTATTTATGATGGTTATATTATAAATTTAGGTGGTTTCTTGGACCGGTTACACTTTAGTGGGCTTCAAGTTTACAACAAGCTTGGATCTTGGCACTTTCAACATGCTGGTCCATACATAGGCTGCAGGCCCAATTCGAGTTTAAAGATGGTCTCTTTTTGTGACCCAGAACGAAGAGTTTGAGCCAGAAATATAGCACACACCATGAGAAAGTTTTTCTTAATTATTATATTCTATTTTGGCAAGACTTGCAATTTTGCACATGAATTACCAAGTAGTTGAGGTGTATCAGTATATAAAATTTCTCTCTTTCGGCTTTTTTTTTTTTGTTGCTCCAAGATCATAATAATTTATGTTATAATCTAGTAAAAGAATGAACTTTATTGAATCTAGTTGAGTTGCCAACCTCCTTGATCATGTGCCAACAATCTAAGTTGGCGCACGCCTAGCAAAAAACTAAAACTAGGACATGCAACTTATCAGTAGCTATACACATAGGTACAGATGCCAATTTATGAGCTACATGTTTTTTTATTTATTATTATTGTGGATTGTGGCAGCCGCAGTTTCTTGAGACCAACCCAATTGTACTTGCCTCTGTATAATATTTCTGGTTACTCACTTTTTGAGTTGGAAACTGGATGACTGAATCATTTTACATTCTGTAGGGAAACATTCAATATTCTGAGCTAGACTAATTTTGAATGCAAAAGGCCATTCATTTGAGGGGACCAGATCCAACTCGCTTACTTGTTTCTAAAGTAAAATAGTATATGAAATGCATCATGACTAGCTTCCTCCCACTGTCTTTGTTTTATTTTTCATTCCCGCTTTCTGTAGCTAGCTCTGCTTTGAAATTGGAACTGCTTATCTATTATCATCACTATTACATGTCCCAGAATAGAATTATGGCCCATCACCCATTTTGAGTTTTTTAGGTACGATTGGTATTTGAATGTGCTTCAGTCATTTCGCTGCTGAAGCTAGTAAATAGTGTAACAATGAAATGCAGCTTTGGAGGGTATGGGCTTACTATAGCCTAGTTCTGATTTCTGAAACGTTTTTAAATTTCATTCTCAAAATTCTGAAGTGAGAACAGTTTTTCTTTTCCTTTTTTTTATTAAGTTGGACTAGGTTTAGGATCTGCTGTTTGAAGCAATGATGCAACCCATCTATTGGACAGTACTGTCTAATATGTGATTGGTGTAAATGAATCTCTCTCTCTCTCTCTCTGACTCACTTTTAACTTTTCCTGCTCAACTTAAAAGTGTCATCAGCAGCTATAAATCGCCAGTTTGAGTTTGTAAATCTGATCAAGTTAGCCATCTTTCTATTGCCTGTATTTTCCATCCAAAGACACCAAAAAGGTTCCAAATCCTTACAATCAGTGATGAAGTCTCAACAGGGTCAGCACCCAAATTATACTATCACCAATGCTTTCACTACTGATAAACAGCTTCCACCTACGCCAACATGCACGAAACCTTCTTGTTTCTTCTGCACCATGACTGAGACAGACTCTTCAACCAGACAAGCTAAAATCGCCCAATGCTTCAAAGAAATGCCTGTCAGAGACGACAAAGAGCATGTTCTAGTTCTAAGTGGGCTCTGGAAAATCGCCGTGACTAAACCAAACGACCCAGAATTTCCATCACTTGGGATCTTTGATTGCATGGCCAAACTAATACATAGAGGCGTTCGTGACAAAGATTGGCTTCTTAGACACCAGAACATATATATCCCGTATTATGCAGCACATATCATCGGGTCCTATACTATGAACAAAGCTAAGTTTGCTAACAAAGCTGTTCAATCCGGGGTGGTTCTGCCATTGATGCACCTTCTGAGAGGCAAAATTAGTTGGGTCGAACAGAGAGTTGCAATTCGGGCACTTGGCCACCTTGCTAGCCATGAAAAAACATTTGAAGCTATTGCTGCACATGAAACAGAAATCATAGATGTAGCAACTAGAATAGCTTCCTCGTGCCTCGGCGAGGTGTATGATAAATTTGTGAGGGTGAAAGAATCAAAGAGATTGAAGTACCATAGAAATTTGATAACAAGGGGGCTTGGAGGATTGGATTTTGAGAATAGAAAAGCAGAGGAATGGGCTAGCCAGCTCCAATGCTGGTCTCTCTTTTTCTTAGACTGTTTCGCAAGAAAAGGAAGAGCCCTCAAATTAATCTGCAAGAAGGACTTTTTGCAGGTTCTATGTGGAATGAGGGGAGGTTTAGAAAACTCAAATTCACCTGGTGGAATAGGACTACTTAGAGCTCTATGTGGCACCAAAACAGGAAGAGAAAGCATAGCAGATTTGGAAGAAGTCCTAGAAAGTATTTGCAATGTTTCAAGATCCTCAGATGATTGCCAATACATAGCAATTGATTGTCTTTTGCTTCTTCTCAAAGACCCAGATACAAGATATAAAGTAATAAATATAGCTGCACCAGTTCTTGTTGATTTGGTCGAAATCAGAAGCATTAGAAGGAAGGCAAAAGTAGGACAAGCAATCACCCAGTGTTTGTTACAGGATTACCACAAAGTCAAGTATTGCAAATTGAATTTGAAAAGCCAAAGAGCCCAGGAAGCATTAGAAGAAATATGGGATTTGAAGGTAGAGAAAGAAAAGAGAGAAACTCTGATGTCAGAAGAAGAAATTAGAGAGAAGGAAGTATTGGCCTCTCTTCTGAAACAGGAAGGTAATAAAAAATTTTGGGCAGGGGATATTGAGAAGGCTGTGCTTAAGTACTCAGAGGCATTGGGTTTGTGCCCGTTAAAATTTAAGAAAGAGAGAATTGTTCTACATAGCAACAAAGCTCAGTGTCATTTGCTACTGAGAGACCCAGAAGCTGCCATTAGCGACACAACTAGAGCTTTGTGCCTATCAAGTTTGGTGAATCCCTCATACCAAGAGCCTGTGGAGAAGATCACAAGCTTATGACATGAAAGGCTTGGCTAAGGAAAGCTTGATGGACTGTTTAATCTTCATCAATGGCAGAATCAAGTCTGGAAAGAGAAAGCATGCTAAAATCCCTTACTATGCAGCATGTATGATCAACAAACAAATGAGTGCCACTTGGCTCTTTGCTCCAGCCAAGTCAAAGAGGTTTAGCAAAGATGACGAGAAAGCACAACAATCCAACGGCCAAAATCAAGTCAACAAAATAATGACCATGATGAGAAGGGAGAAAAGAACAAGTAAGCTTCTCACTCTGCAAAAGTCTACCAATTAATGTTCTTTACTGATTGATTGGCAAAGTGAGATTATCATAGCTACTGGTGCTACACAAAAAAAGAAAAACAAAAATGCAGTTTAGGACCATAAAATGACCAATCAGAGTGTGTAATTTTGAAGTGTTTGAGTTTGAGCCGTAACACAATGTGTTACACACAACTAAAACGAATTTGGTGGTCAGAGCAACATTTTTTAGGTTTCTAATTCTCAAACTTTGTAAAGTAAAATACTTTTAACCTGTTTTTTCTTTTACAGGTATGCCTAACAATTTAGAAGAATCGAATGTATGGAAGAAAAAAAGTTGGGAAAGGCTAAGACAGAAAAGAAAAGCAGTCAGTGAAGATGATGCTAGAATGATACATTTCTGAAAGGGGTTGAGACTAGAAGTAACGTAAGAGTAATGATCAAATAGCATCAGAAAAACATGGTAAGAGGAGGAGATTATATGTAAGCGGAGATCCTTGTGTTATCATTAGCCATCAACATGCTGTAGTTTTACTGTTAATTATAAACCACCTGCTTGCAAAGCATGGCTGCATACAGATTTCGATGAAATGCGCACACACACATTTAGATTATTAGATATACGAAAAGTATAATTTTTTTTATTTAAAAAATGTAAAGAATTCTAAGTTACAGAGTCTAACGTAAGAGTGTTAGAAATTTGTTAGTCCTAATCAAAAAATATAAATGGTTGACAACAAAATCTAACCAAGCATCTTTTCCTTAAAATTGTGCTTACGACCTCCGTCTTTCTTTAATATTTTTTTTACCAAAAAGTATCTTAATATGAATAAAATAGACGAAGAAATCTAGCAAGGTCTTATTTCATACCCAAGTTGGATTTGATGCATACATGATCCTACCTAACACACTACTAACTTTTGTTTTATTTGCGCATAAACATTCAGTAATACCTACTATAATGATTCGTATTAGATAAGAGTAGCTAGTCATCACAAGTATTAATTATTGTAGATTAGTGGCAAATTGATCCCTGAAAAGTGACCATTGCTCAGCTCGCCAACCCAAAAACCCTTCATCTAATACCTCTTCTAGAATACTTGATTCATGAAAGCCCTGACATCGCTATCAAGGAACGGACAATGGGAACATCAAAAATCAAGAATGGAAAAGAAATCTCAACCATGAAGGTCGCCAGAAAATTTATTGTAATATATAAAACAGATGGTTCATCATATTTTACTCTTTTTCTTTTTTTCAAAAAATAAAACTTGGGCATAAATAATTATACTAAAAATACTTAATATTCCAAACAAAGAAGAGAATTCAGGAAAGACGGCTGACAAGAGTCTTGTAAAAAGTTAAACAGGGGAAGGGTTTTTTTTTTTCTTTTTCTTTTTTCCTTTTTGCTTTTTTTGTTGCAAAGTAGCTACTGCTGAAAGAATGGGAAAATGGCAATTTTATTACCCAATACTGTATAGTACATAACGTGCATTGATGTACAACAAACACATGATTACAAGTTGACAAGCCGGTGCAAACATAAATATGTATTTTCCAAAGTGAAGAGCTTCCAACATGTACAAAGTTGTCCGCTCCAGGAAAGACCAATTGCTTGATGTTCTGTAGTTCATAAGTTCTGCTGGGCTGTTCACAAGTTCATAAGTATCGGTCAACCACATTTACCACATCAATGAGATCATATAGTTTGCGTTAGCGGCACACTGAGGACACTGTACAATGCTTGGTAGTTCGATTATATTCAGAACAGATCCATTCAGGAACATGCAAAAAAAATAAATAAATAAATAAAAAGGCGCATGCTTTTTATATAATTACTAGTCTATAATCAAACGACTGTCTTATAGAAAATTGGGACATTGATTATGAAATAACAAAAATACCAAATGAAAAACAATTAACTCACCTATCCATTACATGTAAGGAGCTCAATCATTGAAAGAGCTCAAAGCAGCAACGACTGACCCTGTTGTCGCAAATGTTGACGCTACATCGGGATAGTCTTTCCATGAGGTTGTCACCTTCAGTGACGGGTATAGCCAACTTTTCACTGAATCTACAAAGGAGTTAGGATCAGAGTTCAGAATAGCTTCCCAATCCACCTGTAAACCTTGTGGGATGAGTCCTGTGAACTCCATATTGGCAGCGAGTAACAATCCCAGAATGACTATAAATCCAACAGCAGCAGAGCCTCTAGACAGTGGCATAAAGTTATACCTAAAAGTAGCACAATTAGCTTTACAGAAGTAACAGTGAATGTTCTAAAGATCTGAATATTTTTTGAATGTATGTCATACCAGTAATACGTCATCCTCAAAATTGCACACCTCAAATTTTCAAGCTTGTCAAAGTCAGTAGACCCATAATTTTCACCAATGTGGGCATTGCAAACAGCCTTCCAATCCCAAGACCGGTACATGTATACGTCACAATTTAATTAGCATATTGGAAAAAGTTAAAAGATAAACCAAAACAAGCATGCAGTCAGCACTCAGATGACTCTCCGAACAGGAATAGCATAACCATTCCACAGCTGACAAAACTGTCAAGAGTGCATGGATTGAGTCAATTCTGAAAGCATTAAACACAATTATTTGTGAAAATGCTGAAGAACCATTTTGTATTATTGATTTTTTTTTTTGGGGAGGGAGAAGGGAGGAATAAACCACATGCAAGCCATCCAAGAGAGCCGACCCTTGGACCTCCTGGTTGACAAGGACAACAAGTGCCGCTAGAGTATATGAGTATATCTACCAGCTAGAGAGTATAGTAATATTACTGTATAAAGTTTATATAATATCTGCATACCTCCCATGCCATTGTCATCTCTGCATCAAAATCCTCCCATCTAGAAGGTGTGCAAGGTGTTCTGATTGCAAAGTCAAATCGACATTCTCCCCTGGAAGAACTATTTATTAATTCCTCTACGAAAAATGACTACAGCACTCCAAGGAACCCAAACAAGAAAATAACTAGAAGCCATTTAAGAAAGCTAAATGGAAACTTACGCTTTTACAAGGGTAATCCTTGTGCCTTCAAGCTGCTTCCTGCAAGAAGTATTAACAGAAGGTAGGCATGAAAAGACTTTATATGTTCCCGGGTCAATATATTTTGATTTTAGGCATTCTTACCCCTCCAATGCAGTACTGTTGCACCTAGTAGCCAACCAGAAGTCCTCACCAACAGCTCTATATAGATCAGAGCATGATTTTCCGTGCATGACCTGCAAGATAATATTAGCTAGGTACATAAATTTCATTCTCATGAAAGCTACAGTATAGAAAAATTATTAGTAATAGATATCCTTGACACTTGTTAGAAGAACCTCAGCATGGTTATTCATCAAATACTTCTGAACAATGTAATACACATATTGCAATCAACTGGTGACAATTAAATTGATTCGCAGTCACTTATTAAGCAACTTGACAATGTAATATACATACTGCAATCCACTGGTGACAATTAAATTGATTCGCAGTCACTTATTAAGCACCTAACGCAATTATCAATGAAAGAAATATAATCAAAGAACTCACATCATCTAGTTTCCCATCCTTGGATAGATCAATAATGTCATCCGTTTTGTTGTACACATATTGTTTATCTTTCATGACGGTCTTCGCAACATCTAATGTTCTGCAGTATAAAAGGACAATCAGCATTTCTCGAACAACTTCTTTATGAAATAGATTCTGTATAGCTTTTACCTTTCATAATTAGGGAAGTAACGAACAACTTTTGCTTGACCAAGAATCATAGGTGTATGAGAACCGAATCCAGAATTAAACTCTTCACTGTATTGTGTAGAAACCAAAAAAATATCCCAGAAAAACACCATCAGTAGACGTTTGAGACTGGTTCAAGTGAAATCTCAGGAAAATATGAAATATGTCCAAATACTGCCAGAGGGATGGTTAGCAAGAAAAAAGAAAGAACCTATTTATCCGAGATCTGTTAAATGCCTATATTCATATTACATCCATCAAGGACAATGCTGACCTGTATAATCATATACGTATGGGGAGAGAGACGGAAAGAGAGAGAGAGAAACATGTATAAAGATATAAGGTATATAATTACATAACAAATAACTGCTACAACAAATTTTCAACACAAGAAGCCAAACTCCCAGATAAAATGTGTTCAGTATAGTACCCAAAAACTTCTAACATTAGGCAACCCGAAAGATACATGCCAAAGTTCAATTCCTTCTTTACTCCTGAAGTTACTAAAAGCCCAAACCAATATGAAACTTTTCAATTGATAATCTAACTTCAATTCAAATAATTAGCATCGGATACTAGAATTTTTATAATGATTATGAGGCAGAAAATTTGGTCATAATGGGTTATATACTTCATGTACAAAAGAAGTTAAAGAAAAGGGTAAAACAGTATCATGAAAAATGAAAAAAAGCAAATATCTGGAATTCAGATGAACCAAGAAACCCAGAAAGGAGTAATTGAAACATTCAATAAGATCTAATTTCAAGAAAATTAATATTCCATGAAAATTCAACTTCTATTACGAGAAAAAAAAATACTACAAATCAATTGAGATTGTATTAGTTATTTAAGTTTCTCTTTTTTTATTTTTCTTACTAGTTTGGAAAAAAGTTCGTAAGTATAAATTTTTCCTTCCCATATTGGAAGGTTCAATTTTGAAAGGATTTCCAAAGATATTGACCCCACTCTTATACCTATATAGATGCAAATGAAAGAAAACTGAAACTTGCAAGGAATGAAACCCATATTATTGTTTAACATTTTAGAGGGATATTCAGAGCAAAAACCCAATCTGCTTTTTTCTGGACTGGATACAATGAAATTTGAAAGAAATAGGACCCTCGTGATTTTGAACATCTTAGTGAGATCAACCACAGAAAGAAATGTGGCTCCTACACTATAACATTTAGCAACAACTACATTAAAGTAATAACAGAGACTACACAAATAAAAGGAGCCACTATGAAGAAGAATCTGTAGATAACAAATCAGAAACCAAGAACCCAGTATAATACCTGAACATCAAATGGTGGACTAATAGATAAAACTTGATGAGGTATGCTAGAAAAATCAAGAACATGGAATACCTTAGCTTGTTGATCCAGACAACAGGATCACAAGGCTCAGAAATCTGCCTCCACTTAACAGCCAAAGAATAAACATATTGCCATGACATGGAACGGCTGGATGATCTATCATCTGTCGTACCATAAGAAGTTGATGTTTCCAAGGCACTGCTAGTACTACAACCAGAACCACCTCTATTTTGGCTGGGCATATTAAATCTATCCCTTCTCCGAGATCTCTTTCCATGCTTCGAGGTGCTTTTGTTAGAATATTTCCATTCTATTTGCAGAGAACGCCAAGCCTTAGATACTTTTTGTGCAATTTCAATAGCAGCAAATCCCGCCATGCGGTGCTGTTAAATTAACAAAATATAGATGATTCTTATAGTACTAGAGGATAGTAGGTGCAACTGTAAACACTAGCTAATCATTATCATATTTGTTATATGCAAGCTTGATCAAAAGGACATATAAAATGTAGAGACAGCAAACATCCAGAGATCCTCAGATGCTCAAAACTATATAAACACACTAGTATTCTAAATGAGTCAAAACACACTAGATTTCTAAATTTAATGCAAAACAGTTAGGAAATGAGGATATTATAGTTCCATGTATAAAAGTATTAAACTATTATATTCTGACAACAGAATGTATATAATGGAAAAAAAATTACATCTAAATCACAGAGGCACACCAGACAAACACAGAAAGGGGAAAAAAGTAATATTTTCCTAGGCACTAAGTGAAGACAATAATAACCCAGATGAAAATTTTCCGTTATCTCTTTATTTAAATCCAAACAGAAGGCAACAAATTTCCATTTTATCAATGAAAAAATAGAAAGAAAAAGAGCATTACCTGAAGCAGTTTTGGTAAGAAAGCACAACAAAAACAATAGCATTACCTGACGCCGGTTTGGTAAGAAACCAGGACAATCGTACTGGATTCTTTTGCCAATGGAATCAGCAGCCTGTATAAGGACAGTCCTCTGCTTTGTAACTGCAAAATCTTGCTTTCTAAGTTTCCCTTTTCTCAAAGACTCACGCAATGGAGGTTGCCTGTAGACCTTTTCACAAACATTCTTGGGATGCAATCTTTTGCACCAGTACTCCTGAATATCATGTAGAAACATACAATGAAACATACAATACCATGAATATGTAGGAAGCAAACAATTACAAGAACATATATGCAACAATAAACATAAAAAACTTTTCATAACAATGCGAAGCAATATAATTGGTAGTATGAAGACTGTAGAAATTTTATCATGTTCACACTCAAACCACAGGGCAATTCTGCCAATACTACTTTAAAAAAAAAAAATTGCTGCAGAATTATACCAAAACTTACTGACAAAAGAAAATCATCATGTACTTACAGAAGTTAGGGCGATGCATTAATCCCGAGAAGAAATTGCAGGATACATTGAAAAAATACTAGCACTTAGGATTCCGTGTTTACTGCCGAAAGGATATGTTTCATCTTTCGGGAGGTTTACATTCTGTTTTTTTGATATCACATGTTATTTCCGTTGCACATATAACAAAGCTCCAGCATGTGTTTTATCCCCCAAAATCCCACAAGCATAAATCAATGCTGACCAGAAGTGTTTTAATATTCATTTATGTTCTTTTCCAGAATTCTTAAAACCGGGAACGGCAATACAAGCTCAACGAAATTATGTCCCCTGTTCTCGCATACCCTACGAAATGTCAATAGACTCAATACTAAGTTAAACAAATAATTCAGAACAAAAAGCAAAACGGCATAACAGAATTTCTCTGTGAGCTGAAAGTATTTGAACATATTTCTTCAGAATCTTCTCATTTCTTCTAGTAATCAATAACTTGAGAGCACAAAATGAGATTCATTCCAAGTACTAGGATATATACAAACAGTTCTCCAGAGGGATCACAAACAGGGGGAGGAAGGAAAAAGGAGACAACTGATTGGGCACTATAACTGAAAATTTGTTTAGTCTGGTATAAATATAATTCATAAAATTGATTAACATTAGGAAGTGAGATGAATGACAATGATGAAGTTAGAAACAAAAAGGAAGACAAATTTTTCAATATGCATTACCTTAAACAGTGGGTCAATATCTCCATCAATATCAAACCAGGCAAACTCGTTGGTAATCTTTGAGGCTGTGTACAAAGTAATCTCTTTCTGCAAAAGAAGAAAATTTATTATTTCATGATTACATCATGAAACTAGGTCAGAATGAATAAAACTGAACACAAAAAGGCACTAAGGAATACCACCAATTCTTGTCACAGTATAGAGATATAACTCCATCATATGATTCCACTATCACTTCAAAGAAAGAATCCAAACTAATTTGTCTACTTTAAGAAATTAAAAAACAAGTGAAGGAGATGCACAAATATGACTCTGCATCAATGTCAATGGATATGCTCAAGTACACAATTTCATGAACCTATAAAAGAATGGTTAATTAGATGGTGTCTCTAAAACCTCACTACTCAAGCTAAGAACCAGTTCCTAAACTTCTGAGAATATTCTCAGTTTCTCACTAAAGGATATGAATTTTGATAATCTTAGATGTATAGTGGTAATAAAGTACCAAACAAACCACAAAAGTAATTAAAGCAAACCTGATAAAAGGCAAGGCACTGGAGCACAAACTTTTCCATTGAGTCTAGTTCCAAATCCAGGGCAGCATCATAATCCTTAACCTGTGTCATCATTTGAAGTTTTAGGAATATATGAAAAAACAGAAACAAGTGTACAGAAAAAAAAATTAAGACAATCTATATATATATATATCAAAAGATTACCGCTTCTCTAAATTCTCCAACAGCTTGGTAGCAGGATGCTCTTAAATACAAACACTCAATGTTCGCATTATCAATACTCAACCCTATTGTTAAATCCTTGATAGCCTTCCTGTCACAACGGAAATCAGCAAAACATCAAAAAGAGTGTGCATAGCACCAATTCTAAAACAGCAACGAAGAAATAAAATTAGTAAGAAAAAATAATTTCAATAATATTTATCTATTCTATCCCAGATATTTCAGAGCTAATATCTACACAAATCATTGTAAGCTGATCAATAATTCCTGTAAGTCATTTACTATGTTTTCAGCCCAAAATGGTATACCTGTGTATTAGACACCTTGATATAGGACTGAGGTAATTGGGTAACAAATAATAGCTATATGCAGATGCTGCCAGACTGAAAGGACTTTGATAGTAGCAATATGCACCTCGAGTAGTTATATTTTTCTTTTACAAAAGTTATGAAAATATAAACCAACACTCTCATCATGACGCATTGAGAGCACTAAAAAAATTGAGATAATATCATGAATATTAATAATTAAAGTATTAAACCCTTCATTATTATCAGATGGTATAGATATGGGCAGCTTACCTGTGCTCTCCTAATGCATGAAACAACAGGCCACGCAAATGGTAAGCTTTAGCATACCTACCAAAGAGCATACAGAGTATCAAATAATGCACCTCGGAAGCCATAAACCAGTACAAACTATCGGTAACATGAAAACACGGTCCATTCAACAACAATTACCTCCCATCAATTTGTAGAACTTGATTTAGGCATTCCATAGCTTTTATCGGATTGGCCAAATCTTGATAGAACTTCAACACATAACACCCACCAAAAAGAAATGGTCAACATTTCCAAATATACCTACTTACTCAGTAGGTTTTTTTTTCTTTTTTTTGTGACAAAAAAAAAAAGTAGAATATCATTCATCAACTTTTCCCACACCATCAATGTCACTTCCACTTTACTAAATAATTCATTCACAGAACTATAGGTCATGACAGAAAAAAAATGATATGACAAGTTTCACTGTCAGATATACTAGAAGTACACCAATGTGACTAAGATTTGCTGGCTTGCTGCACTAACCAATGCTGCCTGGTTATAATCAATAAATTGCATACCTTCCTGTCCCAGGCAGCATATCAATTTCTGAATTATTTAAAAATATGCAAACTTTTTATTTAAGGATGAAGAACTTAGTGCTCCAATGTCCTGCCATACTAAAGCTGTAGATATAAGACTTTGCCTGCTCATTATTCAACAGGGTACCAGTACCACAATAAAAGCATGACACATTGTCTCATATGGAAGGTTCTTCTATGGACATTTTTATCTTCTTGCAGCAATTAGGTTGCATGGTCTACATTATTTTACTTTGAGCCACCAGCAACCTAAAGGATATGTGAACTTCCTCTGTTTATTGGTTGGCAAAAAGCACATTGTTGGGAAGAATATTCAGGGTCTGGCAGATCAGTAGATAACCAGTCTTCAAAAAGTACTCAGATGTGTCTTAAGATATAAACATCTATCTTATTACTCTCAAGATAGATTGGGACTAGTTAATCCACCATATGCAGACAAGTCTTATATGTGTAAATTTTGGTCCACTCAACTTGAATTAAATTATCAATTCATTTAACATCAGTTCAAATTTGACATTAACTTACCCTTTAAGAAACTAGTTGTACCCACAAATTGGATGTCAAACCCAATATTCAACATGATGATTTCCAAGTAGAATAGAAAAGTAGCCATACTGCATACCTGGGTAAGATGTGCCCATGCCTCAAGGAAATTTTGGTCAAGTTGAAGAGATTTCAAATGTGCCTCCTCACCCTTCTTATATTCACCAATAGAAGATAATGCCAAACCCTGGAAAAGCTTATATTAGCTTCTTCAATTAATGAAAATGTGTAGGTAACTAGCACGAAACTTTGTACAGATTCGAAGAGATTTTACAAGTTAACAACTCACCAAATACGTGTAGGCAGACTTGTTATCCTTCTCTAGCTTCACACATGCTGAGAGATCTTCAACAGCAGCATCAAACTCCTTAAACTTGAAATTAACAATTCCTGCATTATTTGCAACATTATGAAGGTTATTGAACCAGAGCAGGTCCCAAGAAAGTGGTGAGGATTGTAAGATCCTAGAAACTAACAAACACTAACAAGTAATTACATGTTAGAGAACCAACTAGAGTTATAATTGTTAAGCTACCTCTCTCATGTAAAATATCTGGTGAGTCTGGCTCAAACTCCAACGCCTTCGTCAAGTCTTCAATAGCCTGATATAAAAAAAATTATCAAGTGTTCATTAGTTTTGCGCTGACCTGCAGGCACAACCCTTAAAAGTTCTGCATTTATACCAACATATATCATCAGGAAATATGGTGTCATTACATGCACTACAAATTTGAATTATATATTTCATTTCATGCATTGGAATTATAAACTATGATACTAGAATAGGAATAACAGGGTACCTTACAGACAAAACAACTAGGTTAACTGCTAAGGCATTCAACTCATAATTTAAAACCATTAAGTGGAGAGTCCCAACTACTAAAACATTACCAACTTAACACCTAAGCACTGTGGAACTTTCTTTTCTTTTATATAGAAAAGTAATTTTATTAAGGAAGAAGAGAAGATCATTGTGGAACTTATTATACTACATAAATGCATAATCTGCACTGCAAATAAGAACATGGATTTTGCACCCAGGAACAGAATCATAGAATATTTTTTTTACATACCTAACCTGAAGAAACGGCTTTGGTCACGAAGGTTGATACAAATATGTGCTAAATTGACAAACATATCATATGTGAAGTTCGCAGCATTAGAGAGAGAAGAATATTTAAGGATTAGGGCATGACCCTCACCTCAACAAATTCCCCCAACGCAGCTCGGGCCTGACCTCTGCGCTTCCATGCCTCACCAGCCAACGGATTTGATTGTATAGCCTAATGTATATAATACAAACTACTTACAACTAAAGGAGGAATAACCTTTTTTGTACAACATTCAATTTAATTACCTTCGTAAAATCAGCGATAGCAGCATCAAGTTCACGCTGGAAGGCATGAGCTGTCCCTCTTCCTATCAGTGCCTCGGGATATGCGGGATCCTCTTTCAGTATCTGAGTACAGAGAAGATGAAGCCAATATTTATTAGTTTATGGTAGATAAAAAGAGGACAACATAACTAAGTCAAGCTAGGAAGAAGAGTGAGTAACACTAATGAGGCCAAAAACTGTACCTGGTCAAAGATAGAAACAGCATGACCATATTTTCCTTCATTGACCTGTAAAGAATGATGAAGGTAAAACAGGCATCGAAATGTCCTTGTCAACACCTTAATACAGAATATATAGCAAGTGTCATGCAATGAACAAAGAATTACTGAGTAGAGGTCTAAAAACAAACCTCAGCTATACCCCTTGATAGTCGAAAATCTACACTTATGGACTTCGACTTTGAAATCCGAGCTACACAGAACTTCTTTTTTCTCTTTGCTTCCTCATTAACATCATTAAAAATGACAGATTTACTACTTGGTTTCCTACAGATCTCAGTGGAATCAGTTGAGTCACTACCACTGACAGATGATTTATCGCATGATTCCGAAGTGTCGCTTGAGTCATTACATGATTCAGAATTATAACTCAATTTATCAATAATATCATGGCTCCCATTCACTTGGTCATCAAATTTGTGAAGTTCACTTGATTTATCAGTTAACCCATTGCTTCTCTCAAATTCATCAGTAAACTTGAGGTGGATCTCAGAACTATCCCTTGAATTACCACATAATTCAGATTGATCACTCAACCCATTGTGGTTATTATTCGTTTCACTTAACTTCGCCTTACTAAGAGGGCTTGATCCTGGTAGAAGCATGGATGACTTATAGTCTATCCCATGGTTTTCATGCATAACATTACTGCCTTGTTTTGCTATTGCCAAAAGTTCTTCAAGTTCTAGCAATTGCTTCAGGTCCGCAGACTGCTGCAAAGCATGTTCATAGCCTAGCTCCCACACCAAAAGAGCATCATCTTTCCTTCCTAAAGCAGAAAGTGCACGACCTAGACAACAAATGAAATTAGAATAAGTTCAGAAGACAAACACATACCCGTAAATGATATTCATGTATACTTATACTTCAAATAAACAGAAAAACAAAACAGACTTAAACATACTAATTAAAAGGACCTTGAGTCATCCAACAAAATGCGAAAAAGTTTTCGCTGCTAAATCCCGAGGAAAAAAAAAAGGACGGTGAAGAGAACATAAAATAAATCAGAATAGCCACAGCGAAAATGAATATGAGTTAACTTCAAGAATTTTGTAACACAAATTCTTCACTTCCTTAGCAATCACTAAATCATTTTTCCCTTGGTACCACATCTGTTTCAGTGCGTGTTCATATTATTGGTAAAAATTATTTAACTATAAGACCAATCACAATTTGCAACGTATCTGGTAACTTCAAAAGGGCATCAATAGTCAAATCCTTAAACATCGTAGATTTAGAAAATGGCCAGTAAAGAATATATTTTGAGTCTGAAATTTACTCCACAAACTAAATTCATGAAAATAAACAACTCCATTACCTAGAGCAGCCGTATTCACAACAGAGAATATACAAACAGACAGTCAAAAGCAGTGCAAAATTTCTGTATCTGGTAGGAGGAAAAGACCTTTGAGAATGTAAGCTTGAAGAGTTGTAGGTTCAATCTGAAGGGCTCTATCGCAATCCTTAATGGCATGCTTGTGCAGCTCCAATTGGCTATAACAAAAGGCTCTGTTGCTGAAAATCAACGTTTCACAATAAGATTGAACATCAAATCATAACTAATCATCGGAAATTAAAGATCGGTGGGAATGAAATTGGAGAAAAACGAAAGGATGTAAAACCAAAGTGAAAATACGCACCAGAGGTCTTGGATAGCAGAGGACTGAGAAAGGAGCGAATCGAGGATTCGGATGGCTTTGGACCAGTCCCTGGAGATACAGAGCTTAGCGAGCTGGACCCGCTCAGAGATAGCAGGAGCCATAACGGAGTTAGGTTGCAGAGATCGGAAGGCTGTGTTCCTTTCTTGCTCTCGAGTTTTCAACGGTTGTGAAATTGGGGGATGCCGATGCCGATGCCGATGCCGATGCCGATGGATATAATTAGAGAATTTGATGTGGTTTGGGAACCGGGATTATGTGGACTATACGTGTGAAATACACGTGTCAAAACCTTCACCGCGATGTCTCAACTCTCGTTTCTCGTAAAACAAAAGTAAAGATCACGCCTTCACGGTACCCACGGACTCGCGATAGTAAGCTTCCTTTGGTCTTCCCTTCTTAATTTTTGAGGGTCGTTTGTACGTTTTTGTCATGGTCATGGTCTCATGGACTCGTGGTTTAGATGCACCGAGTTTTGACATCCAACACGCATGCACTACATGGCCAACACTGGTCCCCCCCACCTCCTCGAGTTTTTATTTTTGATAAAAATTTTGACATTTATCTCTCTTTTACATATGCCTCAACTCTCAATTATTAGTTTGTCTTGAAAATATTTCTAGGACAAAATTAACTAAAGATTGATAAAGAATTGTAAATATAATTTTGCCTAAAATAAATGAAGTTTAGTGATTAACTTTAGTACTTTACATGCGTCACACCTGTTAATTACTATGTGGAACGCACTAATGAGTAATAATAGTACGGAGTAGATAAACCATGACTAGCTAATTTAGTTTTTTATAACTCTGGTTCTGTTGTTCCTTTTCATTTCTTTTTTGTGTTTAGGTAAAAGGAGCTTCATAACTCACGAAAGGTATCAAATTCCAGATATAGAATAGAAATGTTCTAGCTCGGAGGAAACATCAGAAACAATTATCAGAAAGTAAGGTATAAATGGCTATGACAATTTTTTGTTTTATAGATAAAGTACAATATTTTATTCTATTGACAAAAATAATTCTGGTTTTTAGATCTTTTATTTATTTTATTTTTAAATTAGAATTAAACGGAAGACGTGTTTTTTCGTATGTCTTGCGGCTTCAAGAAGGAATACAATCATCATCCTTAATACAAACTTCAATTCCAGAATGTGAAATCTCCTCAATTGAAATATAAATCAAAGAGTAAAATACATGTCAGTATTTTTTTACTAATGGCTTCAGTAGTTTGGAACTCTTAGGCTTGAATGGAACACGTGATTTTCATTGCCTTCTTTCGTCTATGTGTAAGGTGTTTCTTGAATGCCAGTCACTCCTAAAACTACTGAACTAGCCTTTGAAGTTGATTTAGGATATTATTTGAAGGAGGAAGATGAGTTTAATAATAATAATTACCAGGGAGCAAAACAATTGTAAAAGAATCTATGGTAGCTACAAGATGTCAAGAGGTATAATGAATTTCTGAATTTGCAGAATCAAATTAATTTTTAAATTTTAGTTTTATAACGGATGACTTTGGTAATTTTCCAAAGCAAATGATTAGATATAATCAATTGGGAATAGAGTACCCTTTTTCGGTTCTCTCTCCATAGTTACTTGCTTTATTACTGGGGATGAAGTTGGAGGATTTTTGGTAAAAGAACTATGCTGCAACTAATAGTCTGTTTTCATGGTTACAACTTACAAATCGGGAAGACTCAAATTTAACTCATCATGCAGGTCACGTGAGCTATTATTCCGCAAACAAACAGTTTCTGAAGAAATTTTTTTTTTTTTTTTTTGTCTTCTTTTACAAAACAAACCACATTTTTGAAAAAGAAAAAAAAAAAAAAAAACACGACACAACATCACAGTAATAAAATATACCTTACTCTTTTTTTCTTTTTCAAGCCATTTGAGTGCAAGCTAAAAGTTCAATATGCAGTATGTCATCCAAACCAAGACAAAGACCGAGAAGGGAAATCATCAGCATCTTCAACTTCAATTCGCCATTCCTCATTCACAATAAAATTTACAACATCCAACAATTACTCAAAAAATACATACCCTCCCAACAAGAAGATAAACTTATCATCTATCTATCTATATGTTTGTGGTGTTTTGTACAAGGAAGCAGATACACTTGAGCTATTGGCTTGTTTGGTAGTGTTAAGATACAGTTTTGCCTGCAGAGAAGATATCACCAGGAGCACTAGTACAGTCATAGAGACTATGACCTTTTAACCTACCAGTCAGAGAACGCTGTGAATGATCTAGATATATAACAATTACTGTAATATCATCATGTAAATGGCGCCTTACACCTTTTTCAATCTTCTTTATGTCCTCATATATCATTTCCCTTTTCCTTGCAGCCTCTTGAAGTGCGGCTCTCACTAATCTCCTTGCTATTCCCTACAATAGAATTCCAGTAAATTTTATTTACTAACATGTTGAAAAAAAAATCTGCTTTATAAGGGAAAGGTCAGGATGGGTTACATATTATCATTATCACTAGCATTTGTGCACTAGACTAGACTCACGAACATAATAAGAGAGACTGGTCTCTGTAACAAAGTGCAATCTTCCCACCGTGAAAGGGAAAAGCATATGGTTTAATTGAGGAATGGATGAGATTGCAGAGACCGAAGCTGCCCCCAATACTGTTGCCTACTACCGCTATTGAGAGGAAATGTATACAGAAGGGAGGGTGAAGAAGAAATTGTTAGGTGGATTCTTACAACTCTTGGACTTTTGAAGATGATTTCAACTGCCATTTCATCACTTAAATGCTCCCAGAGTCCATCCGAAGCAAATATCAAAAATAAGTCCTCTGGCTTTAACTTCTGAACCAATATTGATGGCTCAGCTGTCATTACAGGTCTCCTTAAAGGTATTAGAGATCCAAATTGCTGAAACTCAGGTTTCTTCAGATAGACGTCCCCAATTGATCTCGAGACCTATGAAACAAACACAGTGAAAAATCAAACACTAAGATTTCAGAATATGGTTAAAATATTCAAAATTCACAATCAAGAGAACTAGTGGCTAATATTGAATATTGACAACTAATCAAATTCAACAGAGGGTCCAGAATAAGTCATCTACATTTGCTGCTGTGACCATCACTTCATTGTTCAAGGGGAAAAAGTGAATACATTCTGGGCACAATGTATATACCTTGTCCCTAGTTGCATGATAAAGTTGACTGTGAATTTTATAAGAATCACAAATAGATAGCAATAATATCCCTTCTATCTTTTTTACTACTGTCACCGTACAAAGTCTTTCGGGACTTCACATGTTGCATGACTAAGTAGTTAGGTTATCATTAAGTAGTTGACAATTCAAATGTTAAAAAGAGTGGCCAAGCCACATGTTAAAGTAGAATACCATCCAATGAGAATGGAGGACATTAAATCCAAATCACAAGTTTGACCAACAAAGGTTTACCCAATACCAAGATTTTACATGTCCTGTCACGCCTTCTTGGAAAGAATTGTTGTAAGGATATATACCTTCAAAAGGTAATCTCTCAAAAGATACACTTGATGAAAGCAAGATAACGGACATGATAGAATGAGGACTTCAATGTTTTCCCATTAGCCTCAAAAGAAGAACAGAACATTGCCGTCCAGTTCAAAATTATCTTGCCTGGGATGAAAGCATATGACATGAAATATAGTGTTTGGGACTGGAGTTGCAGTAGGAGTTTAACCAACATATTACGGGGCACTTTTTCTTTTTAGAGCGCATCAATAAAATTCCGAAAGATAGAACCCTCATTTTTGTAATGCTCTTATCTTAGATGGGTTCAGATAACAAGAAAGTTAAAAATGATGGGGGGTTCCTTGTCTATTATACACAAAAGCATACACAACAAGATTATTACCATCGAGCACATGGAGTATATAACAAACAACACTGCAATAGCAAACAATATCAATATGCAACTTCTAGCCCATATGAAGCCACAAAAATCAATCTACTCATTAGGATACCTGAATAATGCCCTTGATTCGCCAAACTCCACGAGTGTAAACCACGATATCTGCATCATCAGGGTGAAGTGCCTTCACCTCCTTCCTCACCTCCTCCAATCCAACATTATGATCATTAGACAAACGCAACGCCACCACATTACTACTAACTTTCGGTTCCGATGCTTTGCGACCTAGAACTGCTCTCGAATCCCCAAGATTTGCCACATATAAAACGTCATTCGAAATTGCTCCAACAAGGCAACATGAACCTGCTGAAGCAATCCGTGGCTGAGCTATCCATGTTCGCTTCACTAAGTCTAAAAATTCCTCTTCGGTTGCATCAAAAGCCTTCTTTATCACATTCTCTGATAATCCACCTTCCTCTGATGCAAATTCTAAAGCGAAGAAGAATCGATTTGAGTTAAAATATATACTTTCTCCAATGGAAAATTCTAATTGAAGTTTCTGTACCCAAAAAAAAATAAAAAATCCAATGAAGTTTTAATTTCAAGGCAATGAAAAAAAGTTGAGAAAGGATATGATTCATTGCTTACTGTGGAGGAAGGAGAAGAGGTGGTTGGTGATGAAACGGGAAGCTTCGGGCCCTCCATGACCGTCGTATACCCCGACGTACGTGGCGGAGGAAGATGTGAACACCTGTCCTTGGTCTTCCAAAGACGAATTAGCTTGTACCACCGCAATTGAATAGTCCCCTGAAGCGTGAGGTTTCAAGTCCATATGCCAGAGAAGGCCGTCGGTACCTTCTCCACCAAAGCAACCCGTCCAAAGGCCTCCGGCAAAGTTCCAACATCGTTCTCTCTGTCTCTCCTCTCTTCTCTCTCTACAAAAACACTATCTCTCTCTAGAATTGATTTGAGATATTTCTGGGTTCTGGATTTGGAAATTGGAAAAGCTTTTGGTCCGGTCTGCGATTCTTGAAAGAGATGTCTTGGCTTTGATGGTGGCAACCGAATTTTGAATAAAGAAAGAAAAAAAAAAAAGGAAAAAAAAGAGACGGACGTGGAAGTTCCGCGTTGGAAAGTAGTGTGGAAAGCGAGAAAAAAAATTGAGTGATTTTTTCCGGGAAAATTTATCAATGTGAAAGTGGGGTTTAGGGGGGAGGGGAGCCAGACTTTGATTTGTTCAAATGTAGGGTTAAGATTTTCTACGTTCTATACATTGTGGCGGGGGATTGGGTCTGATCTGGAAATAACGGGGGCGCGGGCGCAGGAAATGTGACGAGGATGGTGCTTTGACGTTTATACGAGAATTACGACTCTGTCTTCGTCAATATATTTGTAGGTTGTGCCCCAAATGGAGTTGTAATTATTTTTAGTAACTCGTTCTTATTAATTGTTCAAATTTAAATAAAACCATGCCAAACGATTAATAATAAGTTAGGAAAAATAGTGAAAAAAAATTGCAAATCACTTAGCTACTGTCAAATGATATATATTGTAATTATATATGAAAGAGTTATGATAAATTATTTTAATTCTTGCATTTGCTTTAATAAAACCAAATGAATAAATTAATTAAATTGTTCATAAGACAAGACGTAAGACTAACAGGTAAATAAATTAAAAAAAATTAGTATCAAGTTCAAATTGTACTGCTCCTACTTCCTTAATTACCTACTTAAAAGAACAATTATTTCTAAGGAAAAACAAACTGAAATTAGGCACTTTTGTTCTTTGTAATTTGTAACACAAAATTGTGTATAAGAAGGGGACAGTTTTGTCCCTTCGCTTCATTTTTCCTTCTTTCTGAGCTTATTTTTTATTTTCTCCGGAAGTCATCGAGAATACTACCCTACCATAATTCTAAAACCAAGTCCTTCAACGATTTTTCCAAGATTGAATGGTGATACGTGTTTTGTCAGTTCACCTCATTTTCCATTGAAGACAAACTGTGTTACTTTGTGTACGGTATTCTAGAATAGTCGGCCTTTGGAGTTCAACCAATAGCCAATAAGATTAAAAAGAATTGGGACAAGAAATTAGACTTAGGATCCGTCAGCCTGACGTGTCTGCCCAGCCCAGCCCAATAGTTTAGCCATTTATGCTTAGAGAAAAAGCCTAATGGGGCAAGGTTTCGTTCAAGTGGGCTTTAAGAAATTTGGGTCATAGAGGCATGGACTAACTAAATATAGTACTGACGCTATTATTTACTTTCCTTTCATTTTGTTCAAGTGGCCTTTAGCATGATTGACAATTTGAATATTTAATGTTATCGGATTTAATTTTATTTGTGTTTAATTGTATTTAATTATAAATATATTGATTTATAAATAAAATACATAAAATTAGATTATACAAAATTAGTTTGATGGCATGATAAGAGGTGTTTTATCCGGATCAAATTTTTAAGTTCTTGAGAAGATAGACATATATTTAGATCATGATTTAATTTTTTTTATTTTAAGTCAAATTATTCATGAATTAAATCATATTTAAAATACAAATTTACTAATATTCGAATCTAATCACGATTTGATATAATTTTACACCTATTCTTTAGGTATTAGAATCAATCACGGAAGTGTAAAAAGGTGGACTTTGAAACAATAGGTCAACAGCCATTTATCTCTTACACCCATAAAGCACCGACGAGAAGTCACACTTAATCATGACAAGCACTACCACTAACACTCGCTACCTCTGTTACTTGGGGGCTTATCATTTCACAACTTTCACGGCTACAAATCCTCAATCATTGATTTACCATAAATAATCACAAGGAAGAAAAGAAATGGAAAACCCCAAAACGGAAAGATCAAAACGGAGAGACTATAAGCTCATTCTCAAAGAGAAAGTGAGAGTTTATATATATATATATACTAGAGCTAGCCCACTTACAATTTTATAAATTAATAGTTAATATTTCAAATTAAAGTAAAGAGAAATCTAAATTACAAGCACGCGAGCGAACCCACAATTGATCATGATGTTATCAAAGCCTCATAAGGATTGCTTGCATGCGAAAGCTCCTTTAGCCATTCAAACGTTCGACGATGTGACATGGCTTGCTTTCCCTGCTTTTTTTCCTTCTGATTTTGCTTCCTCAACTGAAGCACTTTTTCTTTAATGGCATGCGTTTCACTTTCAATAATATTGGCCGAGCTTTTAGCATTGTTCTTGATGATAACAATGTTGGACGGCACCGTTTCAATCGAGCACTTACAACCACCAAGGAACCCAGAGCTGCTTTTGCCCAGAAACTGTTTCAAACCATGATTGTTACCCATTTTGGCAGTACTATTGGCCTTGAAACTACCACTATTGCTGCTACTACTAGTACTACTATTTCGACTAACACAATTTTTACTAGCACTACTATTATTAGTACTACGTATTTTGAGGTCTTGTAGTCCTATCTCAGGGGCAGGTACCACACCTAATCGAAAAAACTCCCAAGCTGACGATGATTTTCTGCTAATATTGTTGCCAACACTTGCTTGTCTTAGACTGGGAACTCTTATTTGGGGTTTGGGACTAGGGTACGTGTGAAATTGATTTCGAACTCTTGGTTTGGAAATTCTTGTGGTGGAGCTTGTGCTGGTACTGCTTGATGAGTACTGACTTCTGATGCTGCTGCTTCTGCTAGTATTGATTGTAGACGCAGTGCTCAACGAACCGTGGTCCATGGATTCGCACCGGCTAAGATTCGGACTTAATTTGTCTTGAAATCCAGTTGTTATTAATCCACCACATGAGCTTACAGACAGACGTAATGGGAGAATTTGGCCTCCAAAGAAAACTTCATCTGCAGCACACATTTTGGCTTCTGGGCCATCCCATGAGTGGAAGTCGAAATCTTCTTGGGTTTCAATGACCTGAGCATCTTCTTTTCTTGAGTGTTCCTCTTCTTTGATCAAATTAACTGGAAGATCGCAGAGTGATAATGCTTCTTCCTCCTCCTCCTGATCTTCGTCCACTTGAGCAGAACTGAAAGCATCCCATTTTTCTTTGGCAGAGTTTGTTGCCATTTCCACTAGTTGTTTGAATTTGGTTGAGAGTTCAGACACTGCGAAGAAAGGAATAGATAGATTTAAGATTTATAGTAAGACTGAAAGTATTTTAATAGGGGATAGGGAGACAGAGAGGGACAAGTGGAATATAAAGAAGTAAAGCAAATTCAGCTGAAAAAGCATTAAAGAATAAGAATGGAGAAGTCACTGTCAGTGGAGGAGTCCCAAATTAGTGTCTTTTTCGTTTGGGAGCGATGAAAGGAACTCTAACTTTTGGGCCGGCCACTAACACTACCTGGTGAGCATTATGCCTCTGCTCTTGTTTTAGATACTAGCACATGTTGTGGGAAAGAATTCAAGTGGGCTTTGGCATGACTGAGTGGAGTGGGACAATTATGGTATTAGATATTAAACATGGCCTAAAGGAAGCAGAACAGAACGAATCTTCTTTTTAAATAAAGACAGAATCTCTCCTCTTCCCTCTTTGTCAAAATGATAAAATGCCGAATCACTCTTTTCAAAACTAAAAAATAAATTTCATATAGGACACATAATTTACTGTATGCACTAAAATAAATTAAATTCAAAGGTTTTTTTATTTATTCTAAACATTTTTGTATTTGAATATGCAATGTGTTATCTCAAAAAAAAAATGAAAAATGAAAAAACAATCAATGTGTGGTTTCTTAAATTTACTCTTAATATTATTAGGTTCTGCATATGGCATGTGTGTGAATTTAAAATGAAGATTTCAAAGAATAATTAACATAAACCGATCATGCCGGTGTTTTATGTTACTAACCCTGGGGAGCCAACAACTAAGTTAAAAAATGTCTAGGCTAGTCTATAATTTTATAATTTAAATAAATTGAGAATCTCATTCTCTTACGTAGACCCTAACTTGGTTAAGCACTTCTTCAATAGCTCCAGAATTTAAAAATCCAGTTGAGTAATGGGTCTCTTGCCCAAAAATCATTCACCTTTCTTGGTTTTTTTGGCGCAAAAAGAATTGTTCATTCACCAAAGCCCATTTCTCAGCAATTTAAACCGGCCCAAGTTAACAAAAACCAGAACCCATATGTGAGCGGACCATCATGATCACCCACAAAAAAGGTTCAACAAAAACCAGTTCAAAGCCTGGAAAGGAAATTAAACACAGTTCAATTCGATCTAGATTGAAGTCGAAGCATGGCATTTATATGGAAGATTTCACAATTTTTTTAATTAAAAATCAAGCATTTTATGGAGTAATTGATATAAATAAAACACAGTTCAAATTGATCTAAAAAAAAAAAAACCAATGTTTTAAGGAACAAGTAGTTTATTATGATTTTAAAGCTCTAAAACGTGACGTACTTGCTAGATTGTTTTCTTAATAGATGACCTTAATTGTAATTATAACATACTACATTCAAGTACACAAAAATAATCTATATATTTTTAAGGAACTCCTTGGCGATTGATGGCATTAGTTGCCGATAGATTGCCCTCAGAGGAGGCGGTACCACCAGAAACAGTTGGGGCGTCGGTAGCGCCAGCACCACGACCAGGCTTTGGCTGGAGATGGCCTTCAGTACCATAACCCTGACGCTTATAATCTTCCAAGTCCTTGTACTTCACGTAAGGGCTGTCCTCCAATGGGAGCCCTTCTAATTTTCCTTCGCCCGCTGGATTTTTCTTTTCCTCTTCCTTCTCCATTTTAGCCTTACTACTCCAACGTCCACTATGAAAATTTTCGTTCTCCTTGTATGATAGTTTCTGTCCTTTACAATTCTGACACGTGCAATACACGTGGTAACATAAGAGTGTAGCTAAGTACACATGTTAACTGTAGCTTTCCAAGCCGCCACGTGGTTGCTACAAAGAAGTAGAAATGCAACTACTGTTCTTTCTACTGACCTTTATAATGCGATTTCTCCCAAGTTTTGGCCTTTGTCGCTGTCTCTTCTTGTTTTTCTGAAGAATCTGAACTCTGTTATCGAAAATAGTAATGTTCTTTTTGTGTTTATAACTGCATGCATAGGAAAAAGAAACAGACCACATTTATCTTACTCATTACGAACAATGAATTAGGATGTTCTTCTCGTTTTCCTTTCTGTTGAGATCAATGGTTTTTTTCTTTTTTTTCTTTTCTGGCGTGCACCAATGTGGTTCAGTCTAACCCATTAGAATATGTGGTTATTATGCACTACATTTTATAACTTTGTCAAATTAATTATATGGTACCAAGGAAATTATTGCATGAGCTTGAAAATAAACCCTTTTTTTTTTCTTTTTCCTTTCTCATTCCCGGGAGATTATAACTTTGCATAAGCAGCAAAGCTCACTTCTCTTCGAGAGAGTGAACATTAGCTCAAACGGTCTCCTATACATATTTTTCATATTTCTATCATTTCCAGCTAAACGTTATAGGACTTCCAACGACATGTTTCCCGTCTGACCATTCCAGACGAGCAAAACCATTCGGATTAGGCACTGCCGTCGAACCCGAGGAAGAGGAAGAGAATGTGACTGTATACGGCTTTTTCTCGTTCACCTCGTTGAAAGTCAACGATTCCGGCTCAACTGTTATCTTAACCGACCCAGTCTGTGACAAAATGGATAACTTGTACGTTCCAGATGACCCCACATTAGTAAGAATCCTCGTGTGTTTAACCTCAGTGGACCCAGTTTTGAAAACCACAGCAAATGATGGATAGTTGAGGTCCGTTACACTGTATTTCTTGCTTGCGTCGCACTGGAATGTTTTCCTCGCAACACTAGCGATTTGTGAGGCAGTGTAGTTCAATGCGCAAAGAAAGTTCAGATAATCTTCCACCGTAAGATCATATACGAGTCCGGGATTGAGTGCTGGAACGGGGTTCACGTGTCCAGCGCCGTGATCAAACGGTGAGGATGGCTTTGCAGTAGCGCTGTCCAACAATGGCTTTCCGTTCTTGTAAGCCGTATAAGCAGTGGTCATAAGAGCTGATCGAATTGCAGCTGGGCTCCATTCTGGGTGAGCAGCCTTGAGCAAAGCGGCTAGCCCACTCACATGTGGGCAAGACATGGATGTACCTGAAATAATATTGAACGGCACACGCCGTTTATCAGTGGACAAGCCAGTTGGGCCAATTGCTCCTGACCATCCAGCTAAGATGTTGACACCTGGCGCAATGATGTCAGGCTTCAGTATCTCTGGTGTGATGGAATTGGGACCTCGCGAACTGAAGGCCGCAACCACTGGAGCTGGCTGAATCCCCACCCTTGTCCCTTGAAATATAATAGTAGCCATCGGACTTGGATCCGAGAACAAGTATTTCTTTATGGCATCACCGGCTTTTTGACCCACTGCCGTGGCCGGTAAAAGATGAGCATCAGCCACCAATTCTTCTCCGTTAGTGGCTGTGTTGGCCAAGACCATCCCCAATCCTCCGGCAGCTTTAACAACAGCTCCCTTCTGAACCCTGGCATTCAATCCACGGTCACAAAGAACAATTTTTCCAGCAACCTTATCTGGCGTCAAACTACCCGTCATACACAAATCTCCATTGGTAGTGTTACTCGCATTGCCTGCATACACAAAAGGTAATGGGGAAGCAGACAAAGAATTGGGACGGGAAAGAGAAATGCCGGAGTAGTTCTGGCCATTGCCTAAGCTCGCATATGCGGGGAAGTCTCGATCCAGTGTGCCAGCTCCTACGGTAGTGATCCATGGTGCTACATTGGAGAGACTGTCAGAATCGGGCCCACCATTTCCTGCTGAGCAAGAGATTAGTATCCCTTTCTCCATTGCCGCAAAAGATCCAATTGCCACGCTGTCTGTGTAATAATCGCTCATTCCACCGCCGAGCGAAATAGACATGACATTGATATTGTCCTCGATAGCCTTGTCCATGGCGGCCAGTATATCCGAACTGAAACAACCACCAACCCAACAAACCTTGTATACTGCAACTCTGGCGTGAGTAGCCATGCCACGCGCTGTTCCAGGAGCATAACCCAATAAGCTTGCCCCTGCCACCACCGACCCTGCAGCTGTACTGGAAGTATGGGTGCCATGGCCATCGTCATCTCTCGGTGATTTGGATTCCTTGGTTTCGTCAACTGGACCTAATGTGGCCTCGTAGCCTTTTGCAAAGTACCTAGCCCCAATTAATTTCCGGTTACAATTAGAGGTAGTAAAATTGGTACCCGTTTCACACTGGCCTTTCCAGCTAGCCGGTACGGGTCCGAGTCCGGTATCGTCGAAGCTCTTGCTCTCGGGCCAAACACCGGTATCCAGAACTCCGACAATCACCTCAGCTGCTGCATTAGACTCGGGGAACATGACGGCGCTTTTGTCGAGTCCAAGGAATTCAGGGGTTCGAGTCGTGTGGAGCTCGTACCTCAACTCAGGTAACACAGACAGAATCCCTGGTTGACTCTTTAGTAATTGGGCTTCCTCAGATGTTAATCTGGTGGAAAATCCATGGATTGCATTGTTGTAGGTGTAAAGCATTTCTGCTGAGTCAGACACCGATCTGAGAGACGAGACATACCAGCCCAAGTGGTCCTCGTAACTCGCTGGCATTTCGGATTTGGCCATATGCACTATGTAAGTCCTCTTCTCCACCTCCACTGCGGCCACAGAAACATAGCAAAGACCCAGTAGCAGAACAATTACAAACAGAGATTTACTAATTATCTCCATCTTCTTGAGCTAGTTTCTTTCTTTCACTCCCTGAATTTTGAGTGAGACCAATACAAAATAGAAGCACAGGACTACGTTTTAATAGAGCGAATTGTAACGGCTGCTACAGTATGAACAAGGAAGTGGAGACGGTGGTTAGTGTCTGGTTCTTCGAAATGTAATTATTGCACTGAGTCAAATGGAGTAAAAGGGTCAAATGGAGTAAAAGAGAGGAAAAAAGAAGGGCTATAAATTTAATTAGATGAGAGAGAAACTAGAGTAAGATTAGGCATAAGTATGCTTTTTTATGTTTAGTAAAAAGAATTGAGGTGTTTCTGTTTTACATTTTTAAAAGTTAATAGTGATTTTAAAAAATCTTTTTAAAAGTTAATTTTTGTCTAAATTTTTTAAAAATTAATATAATTTTAAATTTTAATTAAAAAGACATAATATTATCAAAATTAATCTAATTTTATGAACTTTTATTTATTAAAAATAATTTTATATATTCTATTAACATTATTATTGTAATTTTTTAAATATAAGGGAGTCAGAAGAGATACTATTTCTCAAAAAGTCATAACTTCATTAAATCAAAGAGAAGTCTTTAATCACATGTATTCGGCTTTATCCAGCTAACTCTTTTTTTTGTGCCATTGGGCTTTTGTACTTCAATAATGCCATAAACACAACTTGCCTTTTTCAAAAAAGAAGATTACCATACTACCCCTTCCACATACCAATGCTAATAGACCACCAAAAGATCCAATTTCCCGTACTTCTTTGGAACCCATCTTTTTTTTTCGAAAAAATGGTAAAACTCAAGGCGTTGTAAAACCTTTAAATATTACCCAAAAGAAAAAAAATCTTTAAAACGACAAACGTTTTGATTCACCGGCATAGTGATTTAAATTACTTTTTTTTAAATATATTTTCAGGATTTTATTTGATGATAAATTTAAAGGAGATGACTACTGGCTCTACGACCAACAAGTTTTCTCTTCCGTTTCTTTAGTTTTTCAACCTCACGAGTATACTTGCTAGCTGAATGGAATTGGGGAAAGTTCCAAAGCTGAATTTAATTGTAGGGCAAATTTTGTACTTAAGCTCTGAATTCATGTTCCCATTGTAAAAAATGGAACCGAATTCATGTGGGAGTGGACCCGAGCGTCACGTTCACGTGCAGGCTTTGAGTTTGGATTAATTTACGTATTACTTTATATGCCAGACCACGAGATTAGCATTTATGGACAGAAAGTTGGCGTCGCTGACTCGCTGCAAGGAGCGTCACTTTCAATTCATCAACCGCCAAATATTTTTTCTTTTCCCTCTTACTAGTTACTACGGTGCCTTCCCCCTATTATGCTTCATAATTCACGTAATCACGTTGTGGGCTAACGTCAATACTATTCAGTGGATGATTGGGATCTTAAAGTACTTTCCTACGACTAGAAAATAACAAAGAGAGAACAATCAAGTGGGAAAACCGTCGATCCTAGCAAAAAATAAAATAAAAAATCAACTGAGAAAACACAAACTGGGCTCTAGCTTTAACTAATTCTAAGGATGGAGTATTTTATGTAGAAGTGAAAATAGTTCTAATGAGACTAATATATGATATTTCTATTTTCATCATAAGTGTATATTACCTTGAAACAAATTCTTCAAAGTAAAGATGAATGAGGTGTTGAATCTTATACTTTCATATGTGCAACTTAATTGATAATATTCAATCTTAAATTTCTGTCTTTGATGTTTTGTTATTAAAATTATTAATTAAAAAAATTAAATAATCATAGAAGTAAGTCCGAATAATATATATAAATGCACACCCCTTCTCCAGTTGAAACATATTTGGTCTCATTATTTTCTTAATAAAGAAATAATTGATTGTCACTAAAATAATTTCAATTATATATATATATATAATTGTCAACATTTTTAAAGAAAATGGTTCGATAAAGAATATGTAATTAGGCTCGTGTAGGATGAATTATATATAATCAACTAAACCGTATCAACTCCCTGATCAGTCAATATATTACCTGGATAAATTATATATTAATATGATGAGCATGGGGAATTAAATAAAGAAAATGGTCATTTTTAAGTTCAATATCTGATATCATTGTCTCCGGTTGGTTGGACAGAAAGTTGAAAGTCACTGGGTACCAACCTGCCCTTTTCTAGTAAACATGTCACTTGTACTTTGTTTCCAAACTTCCAATATGCTTGGCAGTGGGCTGTGATTGGATTAAATAGACTTGGTTAACTTGTCTTCCATAAAATGTATATGATTAATATAATACCTCAGCTAATTACACTACTTAACTATGAATCTTCATAATTATTTTGGTTTAAATTAATCTTTTTGTTTTTTTTTTTCTTCTTATAGAAGATGTGCTTAAATATCTAAGCTTTTTGTTTGATTATTAAGAATGTATGCTTATTTTTATTTATTTTATAGGTTCAAATTGTTTTAGAAAGTCATGAGGAGTAAATTGTTGAAAAATTGAAATATACATAAAGTGATCCAGATATGCTTGATAGCTAGAAAAAAAATAGAGGCTTATCTATTATTTTAGTTCTTTATGATTATATTTTTAGTTCAATCTTTCAAGGATACTCAGTTAATTTTATATTTGAAGATTCAAAATTCATCAATCAAGTTTTATTTTTCAATTTACATGTTATGAATTAAAAAAATAACCTCATTTATATAAAAATAATAATAAATAAAAATTATTTTTATATCTTGTAAAACTTTTTTGGTCATTTTATAGTTAATATATAGAATTATTGTATTTATGGTTTAAAACGGGATGGGATAATGTAATTTGATTAAAAAATTCTGAATTTTAAAATATGAAATTGACCGAAAATATTTTTGTAGGACTAAATTAAAAATTAAGATAATCATGAGGGACTAAAACAATAATTAAGCCAAATAAATAAATAAATAATTTAATATTTTAATTAATCATTAGTTTAATAGTGAAGATGAGCTACTGAAATCATGTAATTAAATAAGCATGATTAATGATAATGACCATTTTCTAATTACAATGATCACTCCTTGTTAATTAGAACAAATATTAATCATAAAATATATAAATACAATTTTTTTTCTGATCACAATATCACTGCAATTATGACCATTTTCTCATATATTTACTCGTCAACCACCACCTGGTGTGGGTTAGTTTGATTTAGTTTTAATTATAAATCATGGTTTGCAATTGTGTCAAATTATTTTTTTGATGTTAATTATGAATTTTATAATGTGCAACCACGATCCATGATTTGACAAGCATTTTTTTGTTTATTATGTAAATTACACTGCATGTCTTTATTTATTTATTTTCAACAACGTCTCAACCTATTAGTTTGACATTCTAGACACCAAATTAAACGGTTCTTAATCTACAGCATTATAATTAATTATGGTGATTTTTCTTTTTATTTTATCTGTCTAATTAATGGTAACTAGCTACAGCCCCGTACTATTTATTGGACACCTACAATTCTAAGTGAATGTTACATGAGATAATGTTAATTTACTTACCAAAATACATTCACATGCATGAATGATATAAAACAATTAACATATGAAAAACATAGGTGTTTCACAAGTACCGATATTATACATAGAACTCAATCATTCATACTTCACAACTAAAGAAAATATGGTGCATGGTGGTCAATATTAGAGTATCATGTGGCTGAGTTGTTTCCAATTATAATGATATTTCAGTTAATGAATAACATGCCTAGTACCATGTATGGTGAAATAAAATAAAAAATATCGATATATTTAAAGTTAATTTGAATTAAAAATTATTTATTAAGTTTAAATTTAAATTTAATTTATGACTGAATTTAATAAATTATAATTTGAATTCGGATTTCGAAAGAAAAGATACAATAAAATTGATATACTTTAAAAAATAAATTTGTTCATTTCAATTCACTTATTTTTAATTATTCAATGAGTTTAGATTCAAATTTGTACCCATTATATAGCACTCGAGAATACTAACTCCACTCAAATTACTTGATTTGTTTTCATCCCTAGTTGTAACTTAGATATATTTCATTTTTGATAAGTGATTAGTAAACTTTAGTTCTTTTGAAAATAAAAAGTCACATTAATTTTGATAAATTTTGATTTAGTCAGGTTTACATGTCGAGATTGATTTCACGTAATTTCGAGATTTAACCTATAAATTAGAAAAATAAAATAAAATCAGACAGACAATGTCTGAAATCTATGTAGAGAGATGAACTATGTAATGTGAGAGGGAGAGTACAGAAAATATAATTTTTTGCCTTGGATCCTTAAGTCCATTTATATAGAAATAGCAGTCTTATAAGATAAGAGGGTGCCATGTACTTAGGAGTGGTTTCCATTAATCAAATTGTTTATATGCGGTGTGTATCAGCTGAGTGAAATTTCATACTAACAAATTCGATTATGGGATGCGAATTTAAACGAAACAGGAAAACTATCATTGTTATGTGATTTTTTATTTTTTTGTTTTTGATTCTATAGCTCAATTTGGAGTAAACCACTATAGAGAGAGAAAAAAAAAAAAAAAAAAAAAAACCCAATTCCACGTATATTATACGTGCATGTCGCGTGTGCTTGCTGGGAAATTGAATCACAGCCATTCTCACAGTCAGATTCAGATAGCCTCACATTTCACGGTTTACAGTTCGTCTTGTCAGATACCAGCCTCCCTCCCTCGCGAGCTGCTAACATTGACGATTTTCTGAATTTAGAAAAGAAGAGTAAAGCAATTTGGCATATCTGGCCGGAGGTAACATCGGCGTCGGACTTTATCACCGGAGGCGAATTTCTAAGCTATCAATTCTGCCAAACCGCAGTCACACAACGTGCTACCTCGTATTTTCATGTCCTAGTTGCAGAACTCGGTGTTTCAGTAGCGGCACTGAGTCATCTCAGGCAGAATTCCCCGGGGAGAAGATGTATGAGCTCATAGGAGTGCCAGAGACCAGTTCGTTCGCTGAAATCAAAGCGTCTTTTCGCAAATTGGCCAATTAAACCACCCGGACCTTTTTCTTGAGTAAAAGAACGACTCGGCTGCGTCTCAACGATTTGTGCAAATCCGATCCCGGCCGCCTACGAGGTGCTGTGTTCATTAAATATTCTAATTGAATCTGACGTCAATTCATTGATTTCATTTATACAGAATGTTTTGATATGATTTTGCTGCATTTTCTAAGTGGAATTTAAAGTGTCTAAATTCTAAGAAGTTTGAATGTGTGTTTGGTTTGGAGCTTGGATAACATAATAAAAACAATGGACAAAAATATGATTGTTAAACTACAGAAACTCGTAGAAAAAGCAAGATATAAGTAATTAGTAGAGTCTAAACACTATAACACTGACTGTTTAGGCATGTCTACAGGATTCAATATCTAGTGAGTTGTTGTCAAGACAATCAAATCCGTAACAAGAGTAGTACTGGACTACACAGTATAATCATCTAGACTCAAGTTGATTATGTCATGCACTAAGCCCCCAGGTCTCAATTGAGAGAGTAACGATGGGATTATTGGTATACACGATATCGCCATTACATGAATAGCACTATTTTGCTACTGGGAGAGTGGAGGTGTAAAGAACACGTTAGGTACTACACCCTGTTTTTCCCATCTAATTATACATATAGTGAGTTGGCTAATGACCCGTGCCACTTGATCTTTGATTCTTGGCTAAGATACGTACCTCATATCTGCCATCGAATATACAATTTTCTTACAGGTTTGATCTTTGAACAATTTAAATGATTGTGTTAACTGTTAGCCAATGGAAAAAACTGAAGGTATTAAGGTGTCTACATATCAGAAACCACATTGATAAAAATAAATTGAACATAATTTGTCTCCTTTTATTCCCTCCCATTACCTGACTAAATCCTCCCATTTGCAGCACTGTCCACCTGCCAGTGCTCGATATAATCTGTCGCTGCGGTAGACTGGCCTTCTGTCAGCAGCTGTTGCGAGATCATCAATAGCTATCACCGCTACAGGCAATTTAAGTTGCTCCTCTTTTCTGCAACATTTTCAAATTAAATAGTCATTTTGACTTACAAATCTTTATATACTTTTCCCATAAGTTGAACTTTGCGCTGATCTTTGGGGTTTGAACATTTGATGAATTTTCTTTTGTCATGAAGGCTGTTTAAGAAATCCTCAACCAGTGTAGCAAAGATAAATAACATAACTCTGTAACCGGAAATATCCCTGTACCAACTAGTGTTTGTTTCAGCATTGTGATAACTCATTTCATAATATTACATTTTTTTTTTTTTTGCCAAAACTTTTAGCAGACATTAATACCACTGATATTTAGAATCTACCTGCTTATACTTGAGAAGAGAAAAGGTGTTGACCTTGGGCTGGGGAAGCTACATGCCCCACCTGTTCCTTTTGGCTTTCTTCTTCTAACCAGCATATGTCTCCTTTCTCCTTTCACGTCTTAGGGTGGGGTAGAGCTCAGCCCGTATCAGGAGAGAGGCCAAATAGCGAAAATCTTTTTGCATAGATGACAGAGTTCTTACCTTCCTCAAAAATGAAACCCCGTAGTTTTTTAACAACCAAACACACTGTTATGGTACCTTAGTGACATGAACATATGCCTCCTTCATGTTTCCCTTCTAGAAGAATTTGACTCTGGTGTTGCTATTGAAACTGAACTGAACTTATTTTATGTCTTCATACATTGGATCCTAAACTACCAGGAGACATTCAAGAAATTAATGCTGTTACTGTATTATGATCCAATACTATCTGTTTTTAGTTTGAAGTCTAATGCCAATAGGGGATGTCACTAACTATGCTCTTCCAAACTTTCTACCTGTCTATTTTGTTTTTGATAAGTTCGGTGCGTACTTAATTTTTCTTTGATTGTATCTGAAGGAATTTAGGAGAAAATCTTGTTGTTTATTCATAACAATTACAACCTATGATATATATAAACTCCTAAGAGTAAAGTACTGAAATATCCCTATGTAACTAACTATTTACATCCAACACTCCCCCTCAAGATAGAGCATAGATATCTCTCATGCCCATTTTGCAAACAATAGGATGAAAATCACAGTTACCAAGACCTTTCGTGAAGACATCAGCTAATTGGTTCACAGACCTTACAAAAGGTATACAAAGGAGCTTAGAGTCTAATTTTTCCTTAATAAAATGTCTGTCAATCTCAATGTGTTTTGTACGGTCATGTTGAACTGGGTTGTGAGCGATGTTGATAGCTGCGATGTTGTCACAATACAGCATAAGAGGTTTTTCTATGGTTAATCTAAGATCTTCCATTAACCTTTTAAGCCATAACAATTCACACGTCCCATGAGCCATCGCTCTATATTCTGCTTCAGCACTAGATCTAGCAACCACAGTCTGTTTCTTGCTTCTCCACGACACTAGATTCTCACCAACAAATATACAGTATCCTGAAGTAGATCTCCTATCATCAAGTGAACCAGCCCAATCTGCATCTGTATAAGCTTCTAACTTCAGGCTTTTATGTTTTTCAAAAAGAGTCCCTTCCCAGCTGCAGATTTCAAGTATCGCAATATACTGTGAACTGCATCCAAATGAGCAGAATGAAGATCATGCATAAACTGGCTAACCACACTAACAGCATAGGCAATGTCTGGACGAGTGTGAGATAAATAAAGCAACTTTCCAACCAATCGTTGGTATCTCTCTCTATCAACACATTCTCCATCACCACTATGTAACTTGTGGTTTGCTTCAATAGGTGTGTGCGCAGGCCTGCATCCAAGCATACCTGTCTCCTCTAGCAAATCAAGAACATACTTTCTTTGAGATAGGAAAATACCTTTTTCAGAATGAGCAACTTCGATTCCAAGGAAGTAACTAAGCTTCCCCAAATTCTTGATCTCAAATTCTCTGGCAAGATGATTTTTTAACTTGGATACCTCTATAGGATTATCTCCTGTCACTACTATATCATCAACATAGACAATAAGAATAGTAATCCTCCCATGACAATGCTTCACAAACATAGTGTGATCAGCATTGCTTTGTTGGTACCCAAAAGAAAGCATTGCTTTTCGGAATCTATCAAACCAGGCTCGGGGCGACTGTTTGAGGCCATACAAGGATTTCTTCAACTTGCATACCTTCCCTTCAGTCTTTTGACAGGAGAAGCCTGGGGGAATCTCCATATAAACTTCCTCAGCAAGAAAGCATTCTTTACATCTAGTTGCTGCAAGTCCCAACCAAGATTTACTGCACAAGAAATAAGAACTCTGATTGAATTCATCTTGGCAACAGGAGCAAAGGTTTCTTGATAATCCACCCCATAAGTTTGAGTAAATCCTCTTGCAACAAGTCTAGCTTTGTATCTCTTAATTGTCCCATCAGCTTTCCTCTTAATAGTAAAGACCCATTTACAGCCAACAGCTCGTTTTCCATAAGGGAGACTAGCAAGTTCCCAAGTATCATTTTTAGATAAAGCTTTCATTTCTTCAACCATAGCATCCTCCCATTTAGGATCAGCAAGTGCTTCTTTCCAATCTTGTGGAATAGACACAGACAACAAAGAGGACACAAAAGCTCTATAGGATGGAGACAATGAATCATATGAGATATAGTTAGAGATAGGATGCTGAGTACATGCTCTAACTCCTTTTCTAGTTGCAATTGGAAGATTAATATCATCAATATTAGGAATATCACAAGGTAGATTTGAAGAGTAAGGAAGAGTAGGATCTGTACTCAAAGGAGTTTGTGTTGGTTTTGGAACTCAGTTCGGGATTGCCTCTTGGCTAGGTAAAGCACTTTTGATTGCTGTAACTTTATGTTTTCTTCGACTGTACGTAAGGAAATCATCATTCTCCTGCCTCATAAGACCCTTACTGCCATTAAGAGATTCACCATCATTCCCTTTCTCAACCTCCATTACATTCTCCAGATTTGCAGTCTCTTCATTTTCCGTCTCCATGTTATTTTCTTCTTCTTCCAAAGATGATATTCTCTCCCCCTGATTTCTATAAGTCAACTCCAAAGATGATATCCACTCCCCCTGACCTCCATGAGTCAACTCTTCCTCACTATAGCTCTCCCCCTGAAGAGATGACGAAGAGAAGTAAGCCTCGGATTCTCGAAAGGTGACATCCATGCTGACATAAGTCTTCCTGGTAGGTGGGTGGTAGCACTTATATCCCTTCTGAGTTGCAGTATACCCAATAAAGATACATTTAAGAGCTCTCGGGTCAAGTTTACTGATATCCTTTTTGTGCTTATGCACAAAACAAACACAACCAAAAACTTTAGGAGGAACAGTGAATGGACAATTTCGGAGAAGAAGATCCAAAGGAGTCTTAAACTCAAGAGCTCGTAACGGCATTCGATTGATAAGATAAGCAGCAGAAAGAACTGCATCCCCCCAATAAGTTTTTGGAACATTCATAGTAAACATCAATGATCTTGCTACCTCCAATAGATGTCTGTTTTTACGTTCTGCAACACCATTCTGAGCAGGTGTATTAACACAGCTAGTTTGATGAAGTATACTATGATCGCACAGATACTTTTGGAAGGATCCCTCACTATACTCAGTACCATTATCACTTCTCAAAACTTTAACTTTAGCATCAAATTGAGTGCAAATCAGCTTGTGAAACATCTGAAAGCATTGAAACACTTCATTCTTTGTACGCATTAGATACACCCAGGTAGTTCGACTATAACAATCAATAAATGTAACAAACCACCTGTAACCAGATACTAAGACAGCCCGGCTAGGACCCCAGACATCAGAATGTATAAGCACAAATGGAGAAGTACTCTTAATGTTCTGTGGAGGATAAGAAGAGCGTGTATGTTTTGCAAACTCACATGCGTCACAAGTCAAATTGCTCATAGTACATTGCTTGATTAAATTAGGAAACATATTTCCCAACACCAAAAAAGATGGATGTCCCAAGCGACGATGCCACTGAACCAACTCTTGCTGAGAAGAAGTGGTAGAACTACTATGAAGAGCCTGACCACTAGTATTATCTTTAGACAAGATCTCAAGACCATATTCTAACAAATACAACCCATTGTGCTCTTTACCATAACCAAGTATTTTTTCCGTTCCCAATTCCTGAAATACACAAGAAGATAAATCAAAAAGTACTGTACAATTCAATTCTTTAGTGATAGTACTAATAGATAAAAGGTTCATGGAAAGCTTGGGAACATGAAGAACAGATGACAAGGTCAGCGAAGGAGTACAACAAATGGAACCTTTTCCTGAAATAGATGACAGGGAACCATCGGCTACTCGAACCTTTTCTTTACCAGAGCAAGGGAAATATGAAGAAAAACTACTAGAGGTACTCGTCATATGATCCGAAGCACCGGAGTCTATAATCCATGGGTTTGAATCAAAAGATGAATGTGCATGGAGAGCATCAGCAAAACCAGAATATCTCCTATGAGAATTGTAACCTGATCTAGCCAACACGTTCTTAAAAAATTGCACTTCTTTTATACTAAAAGGAGAGGAGTTTGTGTTTTCACATGACGAGAGTTCTCTTCCATTAAACTCCATAACAACAACTTGTCTTGTCCCCCAACAATTATTCATACTCAGGCAGCTTAACCAACAAACAAATTTCAGCAAAAGGACTCTCCCTTTCAAAATCAGCCTTTAGGGCACTTTATCACTCAAATTATTTCTGAAAATAACCCAAGAGTGACAGATACCAGCTGAGAACAAGAAATGCAGTCCAGATCAACTTCAATCCGCAGCAAAAAAGGAATCACAACAAGGAAATATGACAATCCACAGCCAAATCAGTCAACAAGGCACCCAATAAGCCCAGCAAAGTACTACCCACTGCCCACAAATGCAACCAACATGCAAAACTCTGCCAAATAGAACACAAAAAAAGCAGCTACGGTACCCCGAATCACAACCCGTGAAGAACAAATCTCCCAAACAGGTTTCTCCTTCCAACTCGACCTAAACGATCAACTCAACCACTCAAATCGAAGCCAATAAGGGCCAAGAAGTGGAAGAAAACAGCTGAAAACCTCCCAAATTGAAGAATTTCAGAAAAAACAAAACTAGGGCTACGAACTGAAAAACTCCAATTACTCCCTGATCTTAGGTCCTTTCTGAATGAAAGTTTGGGGGTTTTGGTCGCTCGAACGAGGCGATTCAGGATCTGTGGGTTGATTCCGGTGGGTCTCGCCGGAAAACACTGTTCACGTGCGGCGGCAGCGGAACAGTGGCAGTAATGGCTAATTTCGAAGCTCTGATACCAGGAAGGAATTTAGGAGAAAATCTTGTTGTTTATTCATAACAATTACAACCTATGATATATATAAACTCCTAAGAGTAAAGTACTGAAATATCCCTATGTAACTAACTATTTACATCCAACAGTATCCTTGATGAATAATTATATATAGTCCATTTTTTTTACCTTTTAAGTATGTTTGGAAATTTTAGGTTGCTATGCTAATAAGTTTCCGAATACAATTGAGTGCATTTTATTTTTGTTGAATCCTGTAAACTTTTATTTCAGGGTAACTTTAAAAATTGTCTGAGGATATCACCATGTTTCAGGCATTCATTGTCTTGCGCTAAGAGGTTGGCCCGAGGTACAATTCTCATTATGATGCATTCAATCCTGCGGAATATGGTCCTCAAAAGAGCCAAAGGTACATCTCATGCAAAACTCGTATTAATATCATTTCACATATTACTCTTTATCTGAGCATGGATTTTGTGGTTTTCTGTAATGCACTAGTCCACAGGCATATAACTTGATATTTTCCACTTAATCGTTACTAACTCTAGATGACACCGATAATGCTGTCTTTCCAACTGGTCTCTTATTTTGCCAGACATGTTCAATTGTTCCCCATAACCATTTTCGAACCTACCCTTAGTGATCTTCCCTTTTATACCTCCTAAACATAGTTACAAGTCAGCTTATGACAAGCATTATCAAAAAGTATGGGGCAATTAAAAGGAGTTGTTAAAGCCGTATAATACATAAGTTTTTTCTTAACCAAGTGATGTTAGATAATAAACATAATCATTTTTCTAGTTTTGCAAGCCCTGATAATCTCTCCTTCAATTCTACAATTTATCAAAGCTTACAGATATTAGTTGAACAGCAAGGATCCCCCGATTCCCTGGTAGTTATTCACATGCTTAGTATTCATAATAGCTAGCTTCTTTCTAACATGCTTCAAAAAATCTAATGCGAAATTGCATATTTCGTATTGTCAGATTGCTTCTTTCTTGTTGTATTTATCTGATGTTGAAGGGGATGTTTTCAATTGAGGTAATGTCAAGACAATTTGTTGTTGCATCTTGGTTGAGATTTCCAAATTGAGTTAGGAGTTTCAATTCCAAGTTTGCATCGCGTTTAAAGTAAAGCCACGCCAAGGGGATGGACTGCTATTTTATTCGTTGTTCACAAACGGAATAATTGATCCGGCTAATGTTTTCCCACAACAATGTCCAATTTAATTTAAGCCGAAAGAATTTCAATTCAGTAAAGCAAAGGAGTCCTGCATAGATCACAATTCTCAACAAAAAACTCCTGACGTATAAATAAACTCCTGAATTATAAGTAATGATTTAAAATAATAAAAATTAAAATCTTCAAGTGTTAAATCCAAAAAACATTGGGTCCAACTAAACTCTTTGCATATCTCTGTTGTGGGTATATTGAGATTGTAGCATATATCACAATTTGCATGCAATTCAAATTCTTTGTCACTCTTTTAAACAAGTTCTACTTTACTATTAGAATTATCAGAAAGTCCTGTCATTTTTTTGAAAGACCGATAAGTCATTTTTTTAAAAACCTTTCTTCTATTAAAATCCGTTTACCTTTCTCTTTCTTACCTTTTACCTTATAATAGTACACTGTTACCGATTTTGTCCCTTACTTATAAATTTTTATTGCACAATATCCTTGATTTATTAACTATATACTATTTATAGTTTTAAAAATTTAACTGAGTGCCTAGTCTTTAAAAGATTAATTAGAAAAAAAGTTAAAGTGTTGAATATATCTATTTCTATATAACCTTTGTCAAAAAATATAAAAATTACGTGACATGTTTATATATATATATTTCATGTTGGAAGAAGAAACATGAGCTATTTAATGTCGTACATATACTTTTCAAATTTCTTTTATTTATAGAAAAATAGTCTTCTTTGATTATCTTTTTTTTTTCTAATTAGGTAAAAAAAGTGTGAAATAAATTCAGCAAAAATAAAAATAAGATAAAGAATAAGCTCAAAAAATAGATGTTCGGAGTTTTTTGATACTTTTTTCCAAGAAAAAGAAAGAGATGACCATGCATTGAGGCGGACAAATCGAGAAGTGGATAAACCTTTGACCATGCTTTTCTTTTCTCAACTACCATACAGCAAAAATCTCGTCATTGAGACCCATATGGAAACGCTATTACACAAAGTTTCATTGTTAGATTAACTAAGCAGAATCAATACTAGGTTTTGCCGTTTTGAGTACTACATTGCGAAGTCATAGTTTCTGTGTATATATTGGCTCTGCTTATTTAGTCATCTTTCTGTTGGATGCTTTCACAGACATCACTTCATGGGAGCTGCCTTGTTATCAAAGGGGAAAAATGTGTAGCTACAAATTGGATAAGAGATCAAGAACTGAAGGATGATTAAATATTTTTGTGCATTGAACATTAAGGTTATGGAATTTTGACAAGTTCTTATAATCTGATTTTTTTTAGTACAGGCTAATTGTTATTTCAAAGGAAATTTTAAGCATCAAATAGTAGGAGCACAATCACCTACAGGTTCCCACATTTCAACTCCCTTTAAGATGTCTAATATGATGGACCTTGTAATTTATTCAAGGGACTCTAGTACTCTCTTAATAAGAGGATGGGAAGCTCACTTTTTTTTTTCTATTAGTGCTTCATGTGCATTGAGCAAAGTTTGCTACTAGTGAACCTCTGCCAGTAATTACGAATTACTTGCTTATTATAGCAGGAGCCTGTATAATGAAATTGTTATATAAAGATCTTTAAATCGTCTAGGATGGATTCTTTCCAATACGACCCTTTTATTTGGAGAAGAATCATCTATTTAAACTAAACCATGACTCTTTTAGACAGTAACCTAAATTCTGTTTAAAGGCAAGCTGGCTTTTAAGCATACTCTATTTATATTTTTAAGTGCAAACTTGTGAGCTACCCTACAAAAGAAAAGTCAATAATCATAAAATGAAGGAACACCACATCCCTAATCTCAAGCTGTTTGTGTCAAAAGTTTAAAACAGCAATATAAAGAATTATCTTTAAGATCAGTTTTCACCTTCTGTGTCTGGTCCACTTCTGTGAGATTTGTGATGCATCTAGAAAAGACTCTGATAGTAGCTCCTGGCACTTGCCTAGTAGTAAATATATAAGCTTCAAAACTAAACCCGAACAATTTACTTTGAAGAACAGCAACTTGTTGACAGCTACAACGTAGAAGCATGACAAATTGACAACAACCCTGTTAGTCCTAAATTTTGTGCTGGCTGAAACACTGAGCAAAAACCAGAAACGTATGCATCTTCCACAGATTCTGCACTCTTCGGAAGTTATCAAGAGTTTTTCATTCCTCCACCTGTATAGTTGCATGCCCCCGATTTCAGAGTCACTCACATTCTTCCCTCTGTTTTTAGCCACATTTCCATCTATAAGGGATACATCCAGAATCCATAAACACCCACGGAGGCACAAAATGGTATGCCTTACTGTTTGTGCCAGTTGTGATATGGTTGCTTTCCCCATCGTTTCAGCATATGCATGCAACCAGCAGCTGTAAATAACCCAAATGCAGCAATTGCTATTATCTCCGCATTCCCAATAGTCTGATAATAGCCTCCCTGCAACATTGACAAAGTAGCAATCAAGGTTACCAAATTAAAAAAGGATAGAGGTAGCAACTTAAGGTTAGTGCATGCATACATGAACAGGCCAAAATTGTGTTTGAATTCTCCTGTGAGCAGCATACATTTTACATGCAATATCTCTGTTGTTCTCAAGCACAAGTCATTAAGTAATTAATACAAAGTTTAGATTATCTTTATATTTGTATAAAATATACAGAACTCATTAATCCTGTTCGTTACTAGATATAATGCCTCTAATATATATTTTGAGTCAATGAATGAACATGGATAAAGAACTTTTGAACCAGAGCCAACTAGTTTACAATCAACACCTGGTTGGCAGGTCCAGTTTTAACCAGCTCCTGTATTGTCTTCTTTACAAGGGGACCAAGAAAAAAAATCTTGAATTAACTGGAAAGAGGCCCATCTCCAATACTGGTCATTGTAACACCCTTTTGAAGTTCTTAATTGATCTCCAAAATCCAAACAGTTCTCCAATAATATTTTTCTATTCTGTGTAACTAATACAAACAAGCTAGAGGATCCCTATAAGACCAATTCGGGTGCAAACATCAGTGAAATCAATGTCCTTCTAATATTGGAGACATGATTTGTCTCCACTACAATGGTCTACAAAAATCTGTGTTAGTTTATGCTTAACTACTTAATCCTATGTTTCTACATCCAAGACAATAGAGAGAATTGATGTATTATTATACTCACTTTCAACAAAATAAGCAGCACTGCTGCATTGGAAGGAGCAGCAGAGAGGCTCATCATCCCTCCACGTAACTCATCAGGTACATACCTGCAAATAAAAGAGCAAACAGAATAATTATCGAAGTTACAGAAAACAAAATTGATAAAACTAAGGTTTTACTTGACATACAAGGTCCTCAATCTGGAAAGGGATGGTAAAATCATTCCGACACAGGCATGGAACAAGCAAAATAATGTGACCAAAACTCCAATTTCCTGCACATCATAAATTACTATAAGTAAATGTCTCAAAAACTAGCACCATAATAAGGAAGAAAAATTTAAGTCATGTATTTCCAAAGATATAAAACATCTGTACCTGGTAATCATAAGCTACAATAGACAGGACAACTCCCAGAATAGCAAATCCATATACCAGGCAATCTTCAGTTCTAAGTGCAGATGGTCCACTTATGAGCCAAGGAAATGTGGTGCTTCCTAGCATCCTTGAGCCTATAAAGCATGGATAGATCAAGCCTAGATGCACTTCTCGTCCATCAGCCTAAAACCAAATGCATTAAAAGCTACGTAGAAAAATATGCTACACTTTGAAGCAGTAAATACTTGCCTTCCAATAACTTAAATCCTCTCTTTAAGTTGACTTAACCGATAGAGAGAATTTATTGATTGAATTTCAGTTTGAGTTGTAGGATAGAAAAAGTAACTTGAAAAGAAAATGTCTGACAAGGGTTTCTAAAAGAAAATACAGTTATGGTATTTCAGATACTATCTTCATTACTTCATACAGGTGAATTGTACTTTGCTAAAGTTGCGGTTTAAAGTTTAATACAGTACCACCACTGTGGGGGCCCAGAGGATCCAGAAGACTGCAATGGAGAAGTGAAGGCAGGCTTGTGCCACTGCCAACAGCCAAATCCTTTTATCTGCAGATTATGATTCATCATCAGTAATATGTTATTGGTATGCTTTCATAATATTAATGTAAAAGTCAATGGCTATAATCTTACCACCAAGAATATATATGTAGAAGGACATGCTATACTCCTTAAAGGATGCTGCTTGTGGATTATCTTCCCATCCTTTGGCGACAAAAATGATGCATAGTATTGCTAAAAAGATGGTTGTAGTGGAAGGAAAAATAGTGCTTCTCTCTACATTATTACCAAGCAGCCAATTTGAAAATATCTGGCTTCCAATCAAACATCCGGACTCAAAAAAAGTCATTAACCAAAATGTGTCATTCAATGTATCAAGTCTGTGACCTTGCTGCAAACAAAAACATGAAAACATACATATTGTCGTTAAAAAAGCACATTATATTTGAAAGCAGTCGTGTATCTGGCATAGGATCCTGCATACAGTCCAATTCCAGAACAAAAGTATGGAACTAGTAACTCAACCAGGAAGTAGACCCTATCTGATTCAGTTCCTCTGAAGGTCATGAGTACTTGATCCATATCTATCCCCTCTATAAAACACAAAGGAAAAGTAAATTTTAATAACCTTGTCATGTTGAATGACCATCCATGTCTCAAAACTGAATGAAAATATTGAATTGGCAAGAGACAAGCAGATGCTAGCCACCAAAATGCTTGGACGCTTTGCTATCCTCTTCCATATGCCAACAAAGAGGTGTAGGATGCAAAAGATCAGGCAAACTTTCATTTGACCTCTACACAAACATCAAGTAATTTTGTTATGGCTTACAATATCACCTAATAATGAGAAAATGAATCTGTGCAGAATAGAGTGTAAAGGAAGCAGTCAGTCAAGAATACCCTCCTGAGCATAGCATACATGCCTCATGAGTCGTGTATACAGAAAGAAAAGAATCATGACATAATTGGATGAAAGTTTAAAAGTAGTACTATGTACCATGCAAGAGAAAAATACGAAATAATTTTCTCTAGGTTCAGTAACTACTTATCAGATTGTCTATTCTTCTTAGCAAAGCAAAGGCCTATCAGAAGGACAACAGTTAGTAAATTATTTTTCCCTCATTAACGTGAGGAATATTCAGTTTCTCCCTTTTCAAGTTAAAAACTCTGAAGAGTATTGTAGAATTAAAAATAAATAAAAAAATCTACAATGACATGTTTTTTTGCTTAACATCTAACGCATTCTTACAACACTCTTTCAACCAATTACAGCCTATTTAATTCAACAAGTTCCATAATACAGCAGAACTCCAATATCAACTATTCCACATATCTTAAATTTATAGTCACGGTGATAAGCATAAATTTGTTTTTCTTGCTCCATGGCTATTGCTGGATCCTAAATTTGCAATTCTATTATTGAATTATGGATCGCTAAGACATGAAATCTAAGGTGATTTAAGCAATAAAGGTCAGTAAAACTAGAACACTTACATTAAATCTGAAAGCATGCCAAGGAAAGTACCGACAAAGAGAGCTGCTGCATATCCAACACAGAGGGACTCTACCATCTGCTCTCTGCTCACACCATGGTAAGCTAACTCAAACTCTCCAAACACCGACCCCAAACCTTCCATCACTGACGAACAAATTGAAAATTAGAATATTAACAATCAGATCGCTGATCTGAAGCAGATTACCACATTAACGGGTGGAATAAAACGTTTTCCAACACGTTTGGTTGCCGAGAAAACACCAGAAATTTTAAATCTCAACAAACCGCAACTACAATCAGCACAGTCGAGGTTCTTTTCCTTGAACCAATAAAAACTGATAACTGATAAGTTACAAGAATTATTAATAACTTTTCAAGCATTTTCTCGGAAGCCAAACGATCTCAAGTTAAAATGACGAGATGACCAACCTGAAGCAAGAGAATAGACGAGAAGGAAGTTTCGCTGGAAACGAAGAAAAGAGGGAGAGATTCCATGGTCGAAGAGTACAGGGGTTTTGTTAGAACTAGAGGCATAAGGAAAAAGAAAGATGGAGGAGCAGCAAGCGAAGAAGAGGAAGATGTATAGTAATGGATTTGGCTCCCAAACAGAGCTCTCAATGACCACTCCCATTTTGGTTTGTCAGAGAGAAAATGCAGGCATTTACGCTTTGCTCGAATCTCAGATAAACCCTAGATCGAGAGGAGAAGCTTGAATTACAAAAGCAGAGAGAAAGAGAGAGATGCTTTATTGTTTGGTTACACTTCGGTTTATGTAGTTAAGCATCCGGAGATGATGTGAAAGAGCACGAAGCGAACGTGTACTCAGCTAGCTAGTACGAACTATGAGACGACGTCGTAGCTCCAGATAAAAGCGTCGTTTATAATTTTCTTTTTGATTTCAAAAAAGCAACAGATTCATGCAAAACCGTTTCCATTTTCCGGTTGTGGAAATTAGCATTTTTATTTTCATTGTTGCTGTAAGTAAATTTGGCAAGTGCCAATTGTGCAGCTAGGCAACGATTCTTATCCATCCATAGAGTTTAAAAAAAATAATAAGAAAATTATGGATATTTCTTATTTGGGTAATGGGAATATATGTTATTAAAATAATTGTGTTCTTAATAAATTTTATTTGATTATTGATAAGTATTTAATAAAAATGATAAACAAATTTTCATTACAAATAAAAATTATAATTTTTTTTTTTCTTTAAATCTTTTCAATTTAGAGAATTAAAAAAAAAAATAGTTCGGAGAGTGTGTCCGCTCTCAATAAATTCCAAAACCAAAGAAAACCCTCCGAACCCTAAAGAAAAATGATCAAACTGACCTGAGAAGAACAACCTTTACAAATGGCCCATAGTCTTGCAGACGCTAAAATCATGAGACAAAATAAGAGAACGAAATTATTTACCAATATTTATAATGTAAATTATGAAAGCATACATTCCTCTAAATTATCAGAATCTCAACTTTTCAGACTGGATTTGAACCTATCACAATAAGATTTTAGCCTAAGATGTATGCATGAGATTAACCTTGCAAGAACACCTAAAATATAGTGTCGTATGTGAACAACCTCTATAGTCTATATTGAAGTATTTGATAACAAGCCATGCTTAACGACAACATAGCAATTGAAGTCTTACTAATAACAAATTACTCCTCGGAACAATACTAGATTCAACACGCTGAAATATTCCACAACAAACCTAATTACCAACAATTAACAGAAGGCAAACATGATGCGTTTTATGTACATTGTACAATCCCAAATGATATCCTCTCGGGATCTATTCTGTAGGACAGATTACTGTGTCCTCATCCTGCTACTTTCTGCTGCCCTTACCTGAGAAAAATATGGATGAGCCTGCAGTAGAATGCAGCAACGCATTAGAAAATGCAATAATAAAATAAGTAAAACAAATATACCAAACTACAATGAAAATAAAATCAAAATCTTAAAGTATCAAGAGCTCGAGTACATACCATTGCTTCTCTTGCGGTTAGCCTGTCTTGGTGATCATAGCGCAGGAGCTTATCAAGAAAATCAATTGCCTGCACATTACATAATCTTGCAAAAGTTAAGCACAGAATAGAGGAGTATTGGTGAATATAGAAACAAGCAAAAACATTAAAAGTCCAACACAAAAAAAAGAACCTCGGGAGACACTAGATGCTGATTATCTGCATTAATAAATTTAGACCAGGGCTTGCGACTGTGCCTGCGAAAGAAAAAGAAACCACCACAATAGAGTTGCAGTATACAATGTTTATTTTCCAAATTTTATTTAAATAAATAGGAAACCTTCTAGTAGATTTGCAGACCACCAACATTCTAAGGTAAGGGGAAAGCATTCCATTGCCATGCAATGCAAGACATTCTAACTAGAAAGTTGAAAATTAATAAATTGGGCTCCTTGCTGTAACAAAGGATTACTAGATTACTGTTAGTACCTCCCCACAAGTGCATCAAGTTGAGGATCAAGCTCTAAATGGTATTTATTCAGGTATGCGTTCAATTCATCAGTCCCCAGCACCTGAACATTGCAAGAAACATATTCATGGAGGAAGAAAATTTATTCTACCAAGAACACATTACAAATAGAAAAGTGAGAAAAACTGATACAAATATGTAATGTCTAGATCAGTACAACTCAACTTAACCAAGCTTTAAATCCCAAACTAGTTGGAGTCGGCTAGTAAAAACAGAAAAACATTATCCAGCAGTGAAAAACCCATTCATAGGGGTCCTAAATATGATACCACAACAACCAATACCTTGGCTATTTTGACAAGTTGATCATGGTTGTCATGACCATAGAAAAATGGTTCCTTGCGAAATATCTAGAAAACAACAAGCACAATGAGAAAATCAAACCCAAATTAGACTTCTTCAAACACGTAAATTAGACATCTGATTAAAATCCAAAGCATCCCAATTAAATAACAGCAGCAGTAATACTCACAATTCCAGCAAACATGCAACCAAGGCTCCACATGTCCAATGAGTAGTCATAGTCTTGCAAATCAACTAGAAGTTCAGGCCCCTTGAAGTATCTGATAAACAAACAAATTTCACTCTTTATGTAAATACATTAAATTTATGGATGTGAGAAGCTATAATTGACTTACAATGAAAAAATCTTTCAAGATTTGATCTGATAAATAGCATTGATGGGATTTCAGATATTCTCATTCTTCACAAGCATAACATTCAGAGTTCATATACAGTAGAAGATTGCAAGAATGTTTTATCCTTTTAATATAGTTTAGGTGCAAGAAATGTACCAAAACTTTTTTAAGATTTTAGTCTGAGGCAGGTGAAATCTGAAACTGTCAGATTGGAAGTAAAATGCTTATCCTTTAGTTCAATTAATCAGCAAATATTGGAGACCTCTATCCTTGCTGGAAGCCCAATGTTCCAGAAAACTATTAGAAAGAGTGAAAAGCCTGGGAGTTGAGACTGATAATATCAAGAAAATATTCAATGGAAACTTCAGGCAACTCAATAGTTTAATTGTAAGTATACCCATCTAGCATGAATTAGTTCAAGAAGATCGTAGTAACCTTCTTCAACTTTACAGTCATAGCCTTTAGACCAACCCACAACTTTCAAAAATTCACCAACATGCTGTAGCAGGCTAGGAACAAGCTAGGGCATACAAATAAAGTATGTGCCAATTTCCCAAAACTTCTTTTTCTAGTCCATATTATCTTTGGAACAGCATGAATAACAATTCAAGCACAACCCTGCCCAAAGATTCCTGTTTGGGACTGCTTTGGCTCACTTACCAATCTACTCAAACAGCTATGCTGAACCTTTTTATATGTAGAGTCGTACAAAGAACAAAACAGGACTAACAGACCAAAGAAAATAATTTACCAGAAGTCAAAATAGGGCATTACCTTGAGGCCACACGAACATTATACTCCTTTCCAGGATGATAAAACTCGGCAAGACCCCAATCTATCAAGCGAAGTTTTCGCAACTCATGGTCTATCATAACATTGTGAGGCTTGACATCTCTGTGCATTATTCCTTGTGAATGGCAGTAATCCAATGCCTGTAATGCGGAAATAAAAACATAATTTTAGCATACAAAGGTGCCTTAGTTGAAATGTTGATCTTCAAATGCATTGTAAAAAATTGGATCAATCAAAAAAGATTTAACACATAACAAATGCAGAAATTGATAGATGAAGCCATACAAGTCCAAGAGAAGAATACATCAATGAATTCAGGATTAAATTTTGAAACTCCCTTGATTGCACAAGAGTGATAGAACTTAAGAAGTGCAACAGAACATGCATGGATGAAACTCATTAATTAAAAGAAAATGCTTTTTGACTTTTGAACATCTCCCCAATTTTTAGTTTTCACACATACAGCAATATTATTTTAAAAGATGCCAAAGGGGTATACACTTTGCATACAAAACGGATACAAAATCCAAGCCCAGGTGTTTATCATTTGACTCTCGTTGATTATTTGTCACCATAATAAAATCAAAAGACGTGGAGTGCTAAATAGCCATACCAGAAATATTATATACTAAACAACATTCCGATTAAAGTGGAGAACCTCGAAAATGGCGGTAGCATGTAAACTAATAAAGTAGAAAGCATGAATTACCTTGAGAAGCTCATATATATAATAGCGGATGTCATAATCGGTCAAGGTGGGATACAAAACTTTGAAATCTGTACTGTTCACATACTCAAATATCAAGCTAGGAGTTTTTGAGTGATGATCTCTGACAATATCATAGAGCTTCACAACATTAGGGCCCCCACAAAGGTTCTGAAGTATTTTTATTTCTCTCTTTATCTGCAAAAAGTTCATTGCAAACTCTCAACTACATCACTCAAATTGTTCCCGAGTGGAATTTATTAGAAGAGGGGGTCCATGTAGTTTCAGCACAATACAGGATCACAGGGGTAGTAGTATAAAAAGACAACTAATAAAAAAAGCTTCACCTTCTTTTTCTTAACAGGCTTGAGGATCTTGATTACGCACCGCTCGTTACTATTGACATTTATGCCTTCAAAAACCTCACTGTATTTTCCTCTTCCTACTTTACGCACAACTTCATAATCATCTTGATCGCTGAAAAAAAAAACAACAAAAATGATTTATCAGAAAGGGAAATGTAGCACATTGGGATATAGGGTGCTAAGAGATTAGTGCAAAAAGCAAAGTAAGGGTCCACCAGCTATTAATGTAACTCATACGATACTCGGGAAACAAAAATACAATAACAAATATATATTTTTCCACTCCAGACAACAAATTTAGCTTCACCCCCTTTAAATTTCAATGTGATCATCGATCTTTGCTGATATGAGAAAAAGAAGGATACAATCAAGTCGAATAAGCCATCAAACATATAGCACAATCTCGTCCCACCGCAAAAGATATTAGCAAAAGCATATGCTTTGTTGCTAAAAGAAGAAGCAAAAGAAAAATAAGAACTAAGCATAAACTCAGATTCGTAACCAACCAAAGCACAGGATGACAAAACCAACAAAAAATAAAGAGGAAAATTGAGAGAGTTCTTAAATTTACCCCCATTGAACGGTGAGAGATTCGTAATCCCAATACTCTTTGGGGCGAATAACATTAACGTCCGCATAAACACGCGCCTTCGACATGGCTCGGCGATTCGAACCAGAGATCTCGAGTTACGGTCGCAGCTGGTTGTGGTGGTGAGGTCGTTGAAGATGGTGGAGTTAGTCTCGACGGTTGAGATAGGAAGGGGGTGTGTAATCAGGCTCGGAGGGTGCGCCACTGGCGCATGCGAGGCGATTAGGGCGCACACTAGCAAGAAGCAAACGAGTAGTGCTGGTTTTGGTGCATCTTTCATGTGCCACACCAGCTGCCCATAACACACTGTTGCCTTTTGAGTTTTGATGCTTTGCAACAAAAAAATCTAGCTGCTTTTGGACCGGCGGCGTCTCGTGTCTTTCAGGCCTTACACGTGTGTATAAAATTAATATCTACTGGAAGGGTATAATTTTTATTTTAGCGGCTAAGATAGTCTGACCGATGTCTGGTTCCGTTTAGGTTAACTTCTACGAATCGATTATCGATCTGGTTAAATATTTATTTGTATACTTATACTATGCCGGGGGAAAGATAATAATTTCTTGTGCATGATACACAGAACACACATATAGGTCTTCAGGGAAGAATCTCACGTGGCAAGTTCTTACTGGCTTGATATAAATAGATCAGCTCCAGTCAAACACTGAGTTCACTCTCTCTCTTATCCTTTCAGGATGCTTTCAGGATGATTTTGAATATTCACAAAAAAATAAAAAATAAAAAATTCAGTCAGTGTCAGTTAGTTTAGTGACTGATGAATCCATTATTAGAGACTGAGCTTGCTAGTTCAATGGCAGTAAGTTTCCATTACTCGTCGATGGAAGCCACAAAAATAATTGGCTTCAGAAATGTGAACATGGTTACCTTCACGTGAAAGGGTAATGGCTTGCTAACAGTCTCACTCTTCAGGCCCTAGTAACTGCGATAATGCAGAAACAAAGCATCCCCAAGCATGTCATTTTAAATGAAATTGTATAAACAGTAACAATCAGCCCAGGATTTTTACTGACAAATTAGGAATTTCAAGGCATACAATCAAAATTTAGTGAAAACATTGAACATATATTGACGCAAACAAAAATTTCCATGCATTATATGAGGATCAAATCCTTGGAAAACTAATAATTAATAATAAATATTGATACTGGAATGATCCAAAAGAAAGGGAGGAAAAAGCCAAGGTTAAAGGAGATTAAAGAATTGTAAGGCTTTCATATTACTGTTACATTTGATGTCTATCAAAATCTTCATACAGCTTTAGGCTGAATTTGCTCAAAATCGAAAACCTCAAACATTAGGCGCCTTACATCCCGCTTCCCATAAATAGCATATGAGAGCCCATGAAGGGCTTGTTGAACAGCTGTTGTGGCTGGGTTTCTTAGTCTTCGATTGTGCTCATATGCGTCTTGAACCTGCTCAGAATATATAATAAAACGATGGAGATACTTGGCCCTCAAATACCTCCCACAAAATTTGTTCATAAGAATGCGACGATGCCTCTCCTGTAGCCACAGCCCAGGAGCATCTAAATGCTTCATCAACAATCTTTCAGCCATCACAAGATCCTAGGAGAATGAAAACACAAATCCCAAATTAACTGATTTCTCCAATGCAGACGGGAAAGCAAAATTTTAGATTGCAGTTATTTTACATATGTTATGTATCTGAATAAAGACAACTCTGTCATTTCATATTTGTCATAAAGATTATTATTACCTGTATCCTTTGGCCGAGGTACTCCAATCTCTCGTAGCAAAATCGAGGATGCTCAAATTTGTGCTTTGATGGGTGCAAGAAACAAAGCTGTAATTAGGTAAGCATTCAACAACTCATCAGGACAAGAGCCAGGAAAATCTATAACAAAAGTTTGCAGATTGCGTAATATGATAATATCAATAAAAAGGTATGTGAAAGATAATTTCTATAGTAAAATCAGATGGTCATACGGTGGTGTTCAGCACCTGGTTCATAAAATTATCACTGAATGTTCTCAGGTAAACTATACATGTATAACTAAGATGTTATGGCAATACATAAAGCAGATCATCAATGTCATCGTCTACATCATCCCAAGATTACTTCACTATCAAGCACGTTTCCCCACCTCAGTTTTTCCTTTCCACAAGTTGAATTTTCTTATTTCTACAGAGTATGTAGTATAATATTTTGCATGTAATAGCAATGGAAGTTGTGCCATACCCAAAACATGTCATAACCAAAATCTGCATGAATGATAAGGTAAAAGGATAAGCAGAATGCACATCAACAAAGGGGATACCTGCAAACCAAGTCCAAGTTCTATGTTCCTGGCCTCGGTAATGTCTGGAATTCTGTCATTAGAAGGTAATGGATATCCAAGTGCACGCATGACCTGGGGTCTACTTTCGTAGTCCCAGATATTTCCTCTGAATCGATGCATACCTGGTGGAACACACGCTCTGAAGAGCCGTGGGTGTTCAAAAAGAGAATCTGCAGGAGGCTGAAATGGAAGCAGTGGACATCACAGTTAGATTTCCTTCTAAAAATGTCAGGATTCTAATCCCGAATTTCTTTATTTTTCTTTCCTATTCCTCGTGGTTACTTTTTTTTTTTTAAGAAGTAGCTAGAGGATTAAAAAAAAATTAGTTAGTTCATCAGTGATTCCAATCCTTGCTTGAAAAGTTGTATTTTATGGTAGATGCACAGGATTATAGTTAGATCCAGATGAAATATTCAAATCCCTTCAACAGTTGGGTAAAGCTTGTGCACAAATGATACTATCTGCTCACTTTCAGTGAAGTAACAAATGTAAAACAAGAAGAAGGGCAGAGCTTGCCTTATACGAAGCAACTTCTTGCCAGCTGAGCTTCTTTCCTTCAAATTCAGCAGATACATAATCTACATCTTCAAGCTGTCGTCGTAATTTTGGCTGGCAATCCTCATCATCTGGATCCATCCCAAAAACTTCAAAAAGAACACGGTAAACTTCTGGCATACCGTAACACAAATAGATTGCACCAAACAAAGCCCAAAATACAAACCTGCCCATAATTAACGAATTCAGAACTGCATTGAATCTATGAACTATAAATTTTGTATCACAAACCAAGTCCACTGATATAGGATGAACCTCCAATAAATTTATAATCACTAATGCAATAAAAAAGTGTTAGAAGGTTAGGTCTAGAAACCAATTGCAGTGGTTCTTTTTATCTTTTTCCTTCTTTTTGATTGGTAAGTAGCACATGCTTCCATTAGGTTTTGAACCCATGAATTACCCTCCACCTTAGTCTTAAAAGGCAGAGGTATCAACTCTCAACCCGTAACAGAAACCCACGCTTATGTCATGAAGATCTAAATAAATGACAAAATCACAATATTAAGCCAAAGTGTTAAATTCATTGAACAAAGATCTGAATTTTAAATTTCATCTTGAGTCAGGCTGTAATGCTGTTCTAAGTTCTGGGAATATCAAAGTAAGTTTCTGTCTTTCATTCTATTATTTTATTCTCTTTTTTGTGAATGAAACCTCTGCTCTAAATTCTCAAATTGTATCGTCTAATAATATACCAACAACCAAGGACGTTGAGAATTGTTTTACGAAAAATCAACAAGCTTATCTAGTTGGTTCAGGGCTGGCAGGAAATATATATGTCTATGGAACTTAGAAGAGAGATAGATCAGTCAGAAAAACCTCTGAGCATAATGTAAGTACATGACATATTTAAGCTATAACCTCGAATAACTGCAGTCCGTAGCAGCATGCTACTAATCCTACGTACTAGCATTTTATAAATATAAATGAAATAAATAAGAAGCATAGGGGATTCATTTTCAGATCCTCCCATAGCCTTCATTTCCCTTTTTATACAAGAGCAAAGAGGTGTTGACAGGTTCTACAATCAAATATATGGCCATCACAATTATAACGTTGGGCTCATTAAGACCTCGAATCAGTTATAGGAATATCTAAGTCCAGAACAAACCGTAGGTAATAATCAAGTAAGGGATATCATGCCACTTTAAGCCAGTCAAGGAGTGATGGGAGGATAATCTGCTGTTTTGCAGAACTACAACACTATCAGGAGGCTATTGCGAGCTTTGTTTTAGATTTCAATGTAGTTTTGAACTTGGACAATACCCAATTGTTAACGACCAAATTGTCCAAGGGTCCAAGAGTATGCCATGAAATTGTATATTCATCAGACAAACAGCAATACGATCCGTTTTCATCATGGGGTATGAAAACAATAAAGATGCTCACTGAAATTGGCTAGAAAAGCAGTATTGAGCTTACTTTACCGGTGGTTCCCGCTCCTTTCTCACCAACTTATCCATATCATCATATGGGAATATCAAGTTCTGCAAGCTAGCAGCTTTAATCCATTTGGCTAAATTCTTCTTCCCAATCAAACCATATACCCTCTCCCTCATTGGAGCTGGTGACTCCCTCGGATACCTCTGCAAGAAATACTCACAAAAAGCAAATTCAAGCACATACTGGCCCAAAAACAACAACCTTGAATGCCCAGACTTCACGTGCCTCGCCTTAGCCCTCTCACAGGATGGGTGCTGAAACGCCAAATACAGCAACGTGTCGAATTGTTTTGCTGGGTTATCTTCCCCAAGGCTTTCCGACGGCTCAAGAGGATACCCAAGAGCTTGCTTCGCTTCGAGCAAATATTCGTCCATCCAAGTCTTGTCAGCATTATTAAGCCGCGAAGATGGTAAGCAAGAACTCAATAATGGAAACGACTTGAGAGACAATTGTGGGCTATTGAGAAACCTCTCTGCTAATTTCTTATCATCTAATGGTGGCCTCAGAATATACCTCTTTGGGGGTGCCCTTTTCTTTGGAGAAGTAACTTTCTTACGCTCGGCAAGCTCTTTGAGAAGTCTCTGAGGGCTGTTTCTAGGAAGTTCTTGTTGTGGGTCAACAGCCACAGCGAATATACGAAACCTTTGCGGTTTAGGGTTTCTAAATTTTGGGTGTTTAATGTCAATTTTGATAGGGGATTGGCATAATGAGGATGAGAAAGTGTAATTACTGGTTGGGGAAGAGCATGGAGTTGAGGTGCGTATAATGGAAGAGACTTCCATTAGCCAAAGGCAATAGCTGAAGGTAATTTTGAAGGGGAGCTACGAACATTAAGAACTTTGATGGTTAGAAACGGAGTTCTTTACCACAGCAACCATGGATTAGAAGTTTTCATCAGCGCTGTGTTGCACGATTGTTGAGAGGGTTGGATAAGGTGGTGAAACGTGGCACGGTTTGGTAGATACTTTGCTTTGCATCTCCCTCTTGAATTCACTATTCTGCTAAATGATATCGTACTCATTGTTATCTTACTAAACGACATGTCGTTCTTCTTTCAATGTGATCTTACTAAAACGGCATGGGTCGGGTTCTTAAACGGTCAAAACTAGAAAGAAAAAATGGAATGGTCCAACTTTTAAAACATAAATTTAAAATGTATCATTTTTAAAATTAATATTGAAAATGAACCAAATATGTCATATCATCCATCACATCATCCAGCCACATCAGCCATACAAGACCAGGAAAAAAACAAAAAAGTGAACAGTCACGAATACTGTTCACTGAACAATCACGAGTACTGTTCACTGTGCTGCAAAAACAAATGAACAGTAACTATGTGATTTGGACTCACGAAATTATTGTTCAAATTTTTTTTTTTTCAAAACTAGAAGAAAAAAATTATTTTTACCTTTTCTCAAAATTAAAAAATAAAAATAATCTTTTTCCTAATTTTTATTTTTATCTCTATGAAATTGATAAAATCTTTATGGATATTCTTGAAAAAATTTATCTCAATATTACAACCACAAAAAAATAAAAATAAACAGTAACGTCGTGATCCCAACCCACGAAATACTATTATTATTTTTGTATTTTTTTTAAGTAGAAATTTTTTTTTTCACCCTTTTTTCCAAAAAAAAAAATACATATACGGTAACTTACTGAGCCTAACCCACGAAGTTACTATTTATTTTTATTTTTTTTTCCATAAATACAAGCTTTATTTATTTATTCCTTGTAATTTTTTTTTATTTTTTATTTTTGTCTAACAACAACTTAGTTATTTTTTTTAATTTTCGTAAATACATATTTTTATTTTTTATTTTTTATTTTTTTTATTTCTCCCTTGTATTTTCTTTTTTGTCTTTTTTTTTTATGCTTCTATTTTATTTTATTTTTCTGCGTGATTATTTTTTTGTTTTTTACCACCATGTAAATGTATGCTTTACTTGTACCATGTATACATGTTAAATTAAAGATACTCTTTTATGCATTTTTTTTTTTCCTTTTTCAATACGTGCTTTTCAAATCATGCTTTGTTTTTTTCTTCCACTTACTTAGAGAATGAGTTACGTGTTTTATTTTTTTCTTGCTTCATTCTGCCTCATTTGCTTGCTTTGTTTTTTTTTTCTTTCCTTTACCTGGAAAACTCTGCATGCCAATCCTTTTTTTTTTATTTTTGCATGCTTTGTTTTGTTTCCGTTCATTTACCTGCAAAACTCTGCATACCATTCCTTTTTCTTTTCTTTTTTTGTACGCTTTGCTTTGTTTTCTTTCATTTACCTGCAAAATTCTGCATGTCATTCTTTTTTTCTTTTCTTTTTCTGCCTCTGTATGCATAATTTATTGCTCTTACACCCATGAAACATCTTTATTCAGTCTCCATAAATCATTCTCACCCATTCTTGCTCATTCTCACCTCAATCTTATGCATAAACCCTTTCTCACCTTCAACAAATAAAAATTCCTCACCTCAAACTTATACAAGTACCATTTATCTGCACTTTCTATATTACTCACCTTTTTCTCACCTTCTTCAACACACATGTTCTACCTTCTTTATTTTCTAACTCCACTTCACCTTCAAACTTTAATTTTATTTTCCTAGCGATCTATTTCATTTCTTTCTCTCAATTGCTCACGTTCATTCCTCGTTCATCACTCACACAAGAGGGGTATATTTTTGTTACATTAATAAAAATTAATATTGTTATTTTGGAGTATTATTATTAGATATTTTATTTACTCACAACAAATTTATTTCATTAACAGGACATTTTCTCAATTTTTCTCAAGTGCTTAGATTCATTCCCTATCCACCATTCACACGAAGGTACTTTATTGTCACATTAATCTTAGTTTTTAGTTATAATTACTTTAAAATTTATAAACAAGTGATATTGTGATTAATAGTTTTTTAGTTTTAGTAGAAAATTTATAAAATTAAATAATGAAAAGTAGATATTTTATCATAATAAATGAATATGTTAAAATAATTAATTAGTGATAACGAGTAGATATTTTTTTAGGCAATATATTGTTATGACTTTTGGGTATATTGATGTTGAAAAAGTAATTTTTATATAGTTTTGTTAGAAAAGTAATGAAAACAAATATTATTATTAGATAGTTTATCATAACAGAAAATTAATAATGTAATTTTTATGTAGTTTTTATAAATATAGTAATTTTTATGTAGTTTTGTTATTATTACATATTTTATGAAAATAATTTTCATAATTTTTATGAAAATAAATATTATTTTATTTATTTATTATTATTACATATTTTATGAAAATAATTTTCATAATTTTTATGAAAATAAATATTATTTTATTTATTTATTATTATTACATATTTTATCATAACAGGAAATTAACAATGTAATTTTTATATTATTTTTTATAAATAATCTAATTTTTATGTATTCTTGTTAGAAAGCAATGAAAATAAATATTTTTATTTATTTATTATTATTAGATATTAAATATTTTATCATAACAGGAAATTAATAATGTAATTTTTATATTGTTTTTATAAAATGTATGTTTTTTTATGTATTTTTGTTAGAAAAATAATAAAAATAAATATTGTATTATTATTATATGTTTTGTTAGAAATATATTAAAATAATTAATTAGTGATAACGAGTATATATTTTTTTAGGCAATATATTGTTATGACTTTTGGGTAAATTGATGGTGGAAAAGTAATTTTTATATAGTTTTGTTAGAAAAGTAATGAAAATAAATATTATTATTATTATTATTAGATAGTTTATAATAACAGGAAATTAATAATGTAATTTTTATGTAGTTTTTATAAATATAGTAATTTTTATGTAGTTTTGTTATTATTACATATTTTATGAAAATAATTTTTATAATTTTCATAATTTTTATGAAAATAAATATTATTTTATTTATTTATTATTATTACATATTTTATCATAACAAGAAATTAACAATGTAATTTTTTTATTGTTTTTATTAATAATGTAATTTTTATGTATTTATTATTATTAGATATTAGATATTTTATTATAACAGGAAATTAATAATGTAATTTTTATATTGTTTTTATAAAATGTATTTTTTTTATGTAGTTTTGTTAGAAAAATAATAAAAATAAATATTGTTATTATTATTATATATTTTGTAAGGAATATGTTTAACTAATTAATTAGTGATAACGAGTAGATATTTTTTTAGACAATATATTGCTATGACTTTTGGGTAAATTGATGGTGAAAATGTAATTTTTATATAGTTTTATTAAAAAAGTAATAAAAATAAATATTATTATTATTATTAGATAGTTTATTATAACAGGAAATTAATAATGTAGTTTTTATAAATATAGTAATTTTTATGTAGTTTTGTTCTTATTACATATTTTATGAAAATAATTTTCATAATTTTCATAACTTTTATGAAAATAAATATTATTTTATTTATTTATTATTATTACATATTTTATCATAACAGGAAATTAACAATGTAATTTTTATAAATAATGTAATTTTTATGTATTTTTGTTAGAAAGCAATGAAAATAAATATTTTTATTTATTTATTATTATTAGATATTAGATATTTTATCATAACAGGAAATTAATAATGTAATTTTTTTTTTTTTATAAATGTATTTTTTTTATGTAGTTTTGTTAGAAAAATAATAAAAATAAATACTGCTATTATATTATATATTCTGTCATAATAGGAATATGTTTAAATAATTAATTAGTGATAATGAGTAAATGATAAAATAAAATATGATTAGAATTAGAAAATTTACTTAATTTGAGATATGCACGAGCGTGTATATTACAACTTATCAGTGAATTTTTATTTGTCGATAAGTCTCAGTCCAGTGTACATTTGATGTGGTTACCTCTGCTACAAAATTTTGATCATATTACACATTATAGTTAGGGTAGCACATGTCTGGCTTGGTTGTATAGGGAGATATGTCACGCCAGTAGAACAAATGTCACTGATCTTGCTGGTGCAGTGATTTTGTTACAATTATAGGCATGAGAGAGGCTACCAATGATGGCTCCAATGAGAGAGATGGCGATGCCATTTGATTCGACTTCTCCAATATGTACAAGGTAAATTTGTTTATTTGTTTCATGTCTTACTTGATTATGTTCAAGGTAAAGGTATTGGTATTATTATGATGATTATTAATTTATTTACTTTATTATTGTAGATGGTGGGCTAATTTTTGTGTCACTAAAATTACCTCACATTCTGTGAGATGGTACAGACTAATGCTGGATGAGATGTCACAAGACCAGGTTATATGGGTTCATAATTAAGAATATATTAATCTAGTTCATTACCATGTTATAACATTAGAATCATATTATTTTACATTCATGTTACATTTATTATCATTTTCACTTTTTTTATTTTATAGTTTTTATAGATGCCATATAATGCATATGTGATGGCATCCCTCCCACCTTATTGTTTGAACGGGCAAGGTAAATGGTGCTCAACTGTTCCTTTAATTTGTTTCCATATTGTGAAGCACCACAGGGCAGACAGGGTGATGCGTCAGTTTGGTTATATTCAAACCATACCAGAAAATCCAGATAGTGATGTTGATTTGTATATGACTGATCTTAGGAAGCGTAGAAATACAGATTATCGTTTGAGATACGCTGCCTACATTAATGTTTGGGGTATGTGGCAAACTTTTGTTGTGAATGGACAACAATCTTATAGTCAACTTGTTTTACCAGATTACATGCAGTGGTATCAAAGGTTTGGTATGCAATTTTTGACACCATATGGTCGTCATCAGAAATTTCCTACTTATCCTCATAATTCAACAGTAGCCTCACAATCACGTAATCACTCTCAGGCTCGTACCCCCTCATGTGCATATGCTAGTCCATCATCTTCATTACATGCATATGCCGATCCATCATTTTCCTCACATGCATATGATGGTCCGTCATATTCTCATATTTTATCTGTGTCACATGTGTATGCTAGTCCATCATCTTCTCATGTGCTGGATTACACTACAGATGATGTTTATCGACCATTTATAGCACATTTGGGTAGCCTATCTCATGACATAAATGCATCGCCAATCTCAAATATGTTTAAGTATGTTATTACTCCAGAGTCATATAGAGAACCCATCCCATATACATATGACATGGGTATGGGAAGTATGACACAGTTACATACAGACTATACTGGATGGCATGTGAACGCTGAAGATCTCGCTGGATATAATGACGAAGGTGGCAGTGGACCAAGTGGTGATGAGACAGATGACGTAGGTCATGTCACACAACAAAACATGTCTCTTGATATAGCTCAAAGAAGGAACCCTGCTAGAAATAGAAGACCCCCGCCTTGTGGTACTCATTCACGAAGGAGATGAAATTAATATAAAATATTGTACATCTCACAACACAGTTTGGATACTTTTATTTCCTAATTTTATTATAATTTGAATTGTTTAATTTCTTAATAATTCAATCTTCAATAAAATTAAATTTTGAAAACAATACTAATTTTTTTATAATAATTTAAGGATTAAATGCATCTATTATTATAAAAAATAGTACACTAATTACTTTACCCAAAAAATTGTTAATTTAATTGATAAAAGGAAAGAAAAAAAATATACTCACTGATAAGGGGAATATGATTTTACCAAGAAATGATTTTATCAAGAAAAAATTATTAATTTATCCATTATTGTCTTACTAAATATATAGATTAAATAAATAAAAGGTAGAAAATAAATTAAAAATAAATGAATAGTAATTTCGTGTGTTGGGCTCACAAAATAACTGTTTATGTGTTTTTTTGTAAAACATGGTAAAATTTTTAAATCTATTAAAAAAAATAAATTACAAAACAAACAACAGAACGAAGTTAGTGTTCATTTTTATTTTTTTTATGGTTGTAATTTTGGGGTAAATTTTTTCAAGATAAATAAAAAATACCAAAACAAAAAAAACTATGCATGAATAGTAACTTTGTGAGTTGGACTCACGAAGTTACTATTCATATATTTTTAATTTTTGAAAAATGATAAAAAATAATTTCTTACTTAAAAAAAAAATTCTTCTCACTTAAAAAAATTATAACGAAATACGAAATTAAAAAAAAAACAGTGAACAATGACTTCGTGAGTTGGGTTCACGAAATTACTGTTCAATTTTATTTTTTTTGTATGGCTTATGTGGCTAGTTGACGTGACGTGTATATGACAAATTTAGTCTATTTGTAATATTAATTTCAAAAATGACCTATTTTGAATTTATGTTTTAAAAATTAGACAATTTTATAGTTTTTTCCACGTAATGCTTGTAACTTTAGCTGATTCGGACATTACTCAGAAATGATTCAGCCCCTGCGGCTGTGGTGGCTTTAAACACTAATTTTTCTGTTTCCTGACACTTCAGCGAAATCGTTAAAACTTTTGGGGTCTGGATCCAATTTTTACTTGTCTGTCTCACTATTTCCATTTTTTTTTTTTTTTTTTTGGTTCTTCGGAAAGTTGTCTGTCTCACTATTTCCAATCAGAAAGTAATAGTACTTTATTGATAACATTCTTGGTTATAATATTGACTCCAGGCCATGGTTCAATATTATAGTAGGCCATGGTTCAGTCAATATTATAGTAGGCCATGGTTCAGTATTACAGTGGCTCTTCAGGAATTCCTATATGTTACTGCTGCAGCATTATTAATGTCTGCATTCTCCTTGAATGAATCTCTTTACATTTTTCTCAGTGTGAATTGGCTTTAAAAGTGAAACAATTTTTTGCATTCCATGTGCAATGATGGGCGACAGATTCTCACTGTCTGAATGCTTTTATTTTTTTGAGATTGTCCGCTTCTGTGGTTGAAACCTTTAAGCATTTTCACGGAGCCAAGTAAACAAGAAGACATTTGATGCTCTGAGGTGACAAGTCCCAGATCAGCAAGTGTCCCAGCACAAGTTTATAATGTAAGCTACATATTCAAACTACTCAGGCTTTGTGAAAATTATTGCTTAGTTGTGGGCCTTGAAGTACATGTAGAGCCATGATCAATTCTCCTACTAGGGGCGAGCTAATGCTGCGTAGGTAAACATGATTCTCGCAGAGACGGAGGTACCTCTTTGTCTTCCATCCTTTTTCACGGTTTCACAAGGTTATCAAAGTGTTAGATAGGGTAGGTTGCACAAGGTGACAAAGCCTATTTCCTGTTTGTTCAAAGGCTCCAGTGAATTTCATTTTTCCTAATTTATTTCTGATAGCAATGCATGAAGCTACTTTTATTTGGCTAGATTGAAATAAGCTGTCTGTGCGGAAATGAGTCACATAGGTCAATAATGCATCTGGGGTGTTTTGCTTTAGATTTGTTGCTACTACTACTAGATTATTAGTTCACAGAATATTAGAGGCCAGGGATTGCTTGTAATGCCAACGCAAAAACGCAGGTATTATGGGTTACCTAATTGATGGGGTCATAAGATTTATCTTCTGCATTATTTTAATAGTGAATCAATGGAATGGTAAGGTATAGAAATTTTCTTATGGATTGAAAGGAACGAGTCTGATATGATCAGTCTACATTTTAATGGAGACCCTTGAATTGCATGTGAAAGCTCAGGGAGGAGCAAAGTCTTTGATGTATACTAGAGCAAGGGTTTCATTAATATTGGGAACATCTATTATTGCTGATAAGATCCTTTGTGTACCTCTACAACAGCATAATCTTATGATTTTTAACCAATTCTTAATTTGCGTATATGATTGTGGGACAGATAGACACTCTACCCAAAATGAAATTTGGAAAACATCCATATCCTTTCCAGTTTACTTGTCCCCTAATTTACTTATGCCGGTTGAGCAAAGAAAATGTCTGCATTTTCCATTGCATGGTACAAGCATCCCCACATTAACTTGCATTCATATTACTTTTTTCCTCCCTTGCAGCCATGAAAATAAAGTATAACTTGATCTACCAGCATGAAAAGCAAACAATGTATTTACATTTGAGGTACGAATTTTAAGCCCGGTATAATTAGTACTTGAAAGGATTTATAATTCTTATTTTTCTTGGGTAGGTGGGTAAGTCTAATGTTTGAGAAAAATAATTTGTGTATTTTAATAGAATGAGACATTTTATATAGATCTTACTATTTTCTCTATTAAAGTATTTATACAAAATAAAAATATTCCGTAATATTACTTCTTCTTTTTGCATTAATTTCTTCTTCTTTTTAATCTTTTGTCGTATTTATTACTCTTTGGGAATCTATTAGGCATTCAAAATTTGTGTTTGTTTTCCGCTTGCTAAATTAGGTTTTATGATAATGAACACTTTTCAAAAGACAAAACGGAAAGGGTATCTTTGTGGATGTGAATAGTTTCCACGTGGAAGAGCACACTGTTAGCCGCCAATGAACATGCGACCATCTCATGCTTTTGCACCTATCTCCCTAAAATCCCACACCACACACTATTAAGTATAAACTACATCTTTATTTTTGTGGTTTAACCCTGGTCCCATTTAGAATGCCGTGAGTTCCACTTGAATTGCTTCTTACAGAATAGGTGACCCTATTTCTGTAATTTATTATAGATGAAGATTCTTTGATTTCATTAACAAAACATTGAATTGAGCTTCGGGTTCTTTTCTTATTATTTAATGAGTAAATGTCATTTGAAAATTTAGAAAGGGATAAAAAAAAAAATTATCATTTTCTCTCCTCCCCTCGACTCTTCTTCCCCGGCCAGAGAAGGTGAAGAAGAACCAAAAAGAAAACCAAAGGAGGAAGGAAATGACTTTGAGAACCACTCACTCAACCATTTATTACTTTTTCTCCTTCCTTATTAACTGTGTGACTGGTATACTGTAGTGATAAATAGCCTGTATATCTGCAATGGTGGACTGTGATCGGGAGGAACCTGTACCCACTAGTTGTAACCTGTCTTTCAAGAAGAAAGAGCTTCTTTCCACTGCCATGGAGAGAACTAGTGAATGGTTTGCTTTTCAGTTTTTTTCTCCTTGTGCAAATTCTGAAGTAATTCTGCTGTCAAGTACACGCAATGTTCCTACAATTAGTATATCGCTTCTTCTTTTTCACTTTTCTTTGAGAAATTGCTTGTAATGACTGTATCTTGAATAATTGCAGGATTTTCTCCCAGGAGATTCCAAGTGATATTACCATTCAAGTTGGAGAAGTTTCCTTCTCATTGCACAAGGTACCAAACACTGTTTCTTCATCTGGATATATAAAAAATTCTGAGAGATTCATAGTCCAGAACAATACTTTCTTGTTAACTTCGGTTGTCAATCAACTGACAACTGGTTTATGATAAATTGTTCATCGCCACGTATTGTTTGTTTTCTGTCTGCCAACAAAAGATAACATCAAGAATTGGCACCAAACTATTAGAGAGTTGTGATTTTAACAACCAGTTGATTGAATTCTTTATGTATTCTCCTATTTCAATTGCAGTTTCCCTTAGTCTCTAAGTGTGGATGCATAAGGAAACTCGTGTCAAAATCGAATGATTCTGATCTTTCTGTCATTGAACTCCCTGAAGTTCCTGGTGGAGCAGAAGCATTTGAACTAGCCGCAAAGTTCTGCTATGGGATAAATTTTGAAATAAGCACAGACAACATTGCCATTCTTCGCTGTGTGGCAGAGTATCTTGTGATGACAGAGGATTATTCAGTAGGAAACTTGGTGGGAAGAACTGAGGCTTACCTAAATGAAGTTGCACTAAAGAACCTTGCAGGGGCAACTTCTGTTCTACATATGTCTGAAAACTTCCTTCCAACAGCAGAAAGAGTAAAATTGGTGAGTCGCTGCATAGATGCCATTGCCTATATTGCCTTCAAGGACAGCCAATACTGTAAGTCTGGAAGAGCTGAGGGCCCTGAGGGTGTGCTTTCTTCCATGATATCAAACCCTAAGCCAATTGTTGACTGGTGGGCTGAAGATCTAACAGCCCTCAGAATTGATATTTTCCAACGAGTTCTAATAGCAATGATGGCACGAGGATTTAAACAACATGCTCTGGGTCCTATACTTATGCTCTATGCACAGAAATCTCTTCGAGGTTTGGTGAGATCCTTAACAGAAAGATCGATGAAACTGTTTCAAATGTATGTCTTATGATTGAATCCTTAAATCTTTTTATGCAGGAAATATTTGGAAAGGGGAGGAAGCAAATTGATCCACAACAAGAGCACGAGAAGAGGGTTGTTTTGGAAACACTAGTCAGTCTTCTGCCAAGGGAGAAGAATGCAATGTCAGTTAGCTTTCTTTCTATGCTGCTTCGTTCTGCTATATATCTTGAGACAACAGTTGCTTGCAGGCTTGATTTAGAGAAGAGGATGGGATTACAATTAGGACAGGCTGTTTTAGATGATCTTCTAATTCCTTCATATTCATTTACTGGGAACACATTGTTTGATGTGGATACAGTGCAGCGGATCATGTTGAATTACCTGGAATTTGAAATGAGTGGAAATCGTTTAGGTGACAACGCAGACAATGAATATGTTTCTCCTCCACCAATTGATATGGAGATGGTTGGGAAGCTAATGGAGAACTACCTTGCTGAAGTAGCTTCTGACCGTAATTTACCAGTTACAAAGTTTATCAGTCTTGCTGAATATATTCCTGAACAATCAAGGGTAACAGAAGATGGGATGTACAGAGCCATTGACATCTACCTCAAGGTGCAGTCCTTTATCTATAGCATCTATCATATGTCATTTAGATATCATACGGTTCTTGATAATCTTGAGTAAAATTAAGTATATTACAGAGGCAAGCAACCTTTGATATTTGCCATTTCTCCTATTAATATCTCTTTTCGTCTACATAATCACCCATATTTTACATAAAAGATGTTTGTCTCCTAAAAGCAAATTCTTTTACTTTGAATGAGGTTCGCAATTGGCATTACCATTCATCCCTGCATCTATTGATAGTTACAATTTATTGCTTTTCACTCAAGGATTTAATTTGGCAAATCTGCTTTAGACTTGTACACATATTATTTATAGTAGCTGATTCCTGTGTAAAGTGTGATAAAATTGGAATATTCAGGATTTTCATTTTATTTCATGATTTATTTCTAATAAAGTTGAATCTTAATTTTATGGATAGCATTCTCGTATTTGATTCCTCTCTTAGAGAAAAAAACTGTTTCCTTTTTCATCAACATTTTCCTTGGAGTTCTTAGGCCCATCCTGCTTTAAGTGACATAGAAAGGAAGAAGGTTTGCAGCTTGATGGACTGCCAGAAATTATCACGGGAGGCCTGTGCTCATGCTGCTCAGAATGATCGGCTTCCTGTTCAAACTGTGGTTCAAGTCCTTTACTATGAACAACAACGTCTTCGAGATGTGATGGATGGCAGTCTCGTGGGCGGGGAATCCCCCACCATTTCTTCCAAGTTGAATGTATACTCCACTGATATTCATCCAGCATCTGATGAGCTCTCCATCTTAAGAAGAGAAAATCAGAAGCTGAAATTAGAGATAGTGAAGATGAAAATGAAATTGAAAGAGATTGAAAAATCCACACTTCCATCAGCAGTAGGCAGTCCTCTGGCAAACCTGTCACCTTCTGCTAATAAGCCTCCTCTTCCTCGAAAATCATTTATAAACTCGGTGTCCAAGAAATTGGCGAGGCTCACTCCTTTTGTACGTGCTGCTGGTGTGACACCTCCAAAAGGTCGTACAAAACCCAGCAAAGAACGGCGCCACTCCATATCCTGAGACCATCAGTTTGTTCCTTATCTTCATCAGTTTATGAAGAGTTAGTGTGATAATTTCTGTTTTAAAGGCTTGAGAAGAGGGCTAGTTTTTCTACTCTGCTTCATTAATGTAACTTGTATCATTATTATACTTTCATCAAGAACTATATTATACATGGTGTGAATTAATGAAGACTTGTTGAGTGATTACTTAGACAGCATTAATAATCTTACGAGTGAGTATCAGCAAATGGCGGATAAACTGACTTAGTAGTAGCGGTGGTTGGAACAGAAAGAACCATCATCACTTCCTATTTATCTTTGTTTACATATTCATGAATAAAATCAATCATTCTATGATCCTTGACACCAGCTTTTTCACTATTGGCAACAAATTGAAGCATAAACCACAAATTTGCTTTCATAAATTCTCCTGAAATGATTGTTGCAGCAGCCACTTGGCCCACTTCTCCATAAAACACAATCTTATTGGAGAGAAAAAAAAAAACAAATAAATCCATCCTAGGTGTTGGCTCAGTGGTAAACTCATTTGGCCTTGACTTGAAAGGGGGGGTCAAAGTGTCTCATTACAGTAAAACTAGTGGTGGAAAACGATAAAGTAGCTAGGCACAGCATTTTGGGATCTATATAAAATTATTAGCAAGTCCTTTCATAGGAAAAAAGCTTTTAGACAGACAGTAAGATTAGCTCAAGGAACAGGAAAGCAGTAAGCGTGTAAATGCTGATGGTAAATCAGCAAGAACCAGAGGAAAATGATTTTGGATCATGAATGTTTAGAAGGGTATTAATATGAAGAATTAAATTATGGGATAGGCCGTATTTAGAATGTTTGAACTTAAAAGGTCTTAATTATTTGAAATGGGAATCTATTGTCCATCTGGTGGCAGATAGATAAAGAAGTAGATCTTTCACTTCTTGCTGACTAGTGTTGATAAGTACGCATGGGTGTGGACCGGCAATACTTGACAAACTTAGCTTCATATGGTTAAAGAAAACTAAGAGAGGATATTTGAGTGGGCTCTGAAGGTGATCAAGTCAGTGAGACAATTGAGAGTAAAGGGACTGCTAGACAAAGAGCTGGTTGGGGCTAAAGATTCCTACCTGGGTTCATTCTTATGTAATTATAGACAGGTTTCAGAATCTCAGATAAAAGAGATTGATAGAATCAATTCCCTTTATGCGATTTTAAAGAAGTTGCTCGTCCTTAGCTTGTTATTGTGGCTTATAGAATTTCAGATGAAAGAGAATGGTAAAATTGATTCGTTTTATTTGATTTTACAAGTTGAATTATTAGCACATTGCTCTTTGCTGGGAATGTGTCTAAAGGTGAAATGGGAAGTGATTTGTATGTAGAGCAGATCCCTGAAAAACAAAGCTAAAAGTACATCAAGGTTTTAATAGAAAAATAACTTTCATGGACTTAGCAACATTGATGATGATGAAGGAAGTGGCAGATTAATGAGACCTGGCAAAATATCAGTCACAAATAGTAAGGGGTTCTGGTATTCAGAGCAAGAAGTAACTTTAATCAAAGACTTCATCATACATCAGATGCAGAAAATTTCATACAAACATCATTCAAGAAAGTTAGTCTGCAAAACCAGTCAGAGAAATAAAAAATATCATATTGACTTGTATATTTTCTTTTCTTTCTCTTTAAGTCATGTTCAGACTCAAGACTTGAAAAAGCCAAGGCTGCTGTTTTAGTTTCTCTTGTTTCAGTTGTTCTTCAATATTAACATTACTGCTTTTACTACCATTTTGGCACCCTGGTGCTGAGTCAGGCTGCACCTGGACAAGACTCATTATGCTTCCAGTTAAATCTTCTCTTGTATTTTTCCTCTGATGGGTCCTGGAACTTGTCCTGTTTATATGGCTGGATCTAGTTGAAGAAGAAGAAAAACTAGGCCCGGAATCTGAAGTTAGCGGTGTTTCAGATTTCTTCCTTTGCCTGTAATAACTTGAGGGTCCTAGTGTCAACTCAATCTTGATCTCATCTATGATCTCTAGCACTCCATCACCATCTGGTTCTGCGTTACACTCATCTGCAGGCCGTTCAAGATCAAATTTCCTTTCTGTTTTATTGTGCGATGAATCTTTGAGATGGATAGTTCTAGTTAAACTAGCCCCATTTTCTAAGTTCCATCTCTCTTGACTTTGTTCCATACGTTTGCTGCTTTTGATGCTTTTCATTAGTATCTTCTGGATCCGATATAAGCGATGAAGTTCATGAACCTGCAATATCATTCCTAGGCTTTCATTAGATTAATGCAGCTTGAAAATGAAGAAATAAAAAGAATTGGGGAGAGGAATACCTGTTCTTTAAATGTTTCCTCATGTTTAAGCATGGCCATCCTCATATGTTCTCTGTCATATTGCTTAATAGGCTTCTCCATTGTATGTAAAAGACAGTTAAATACTCTCTTACAAATTTGTGCTCAGAAATTCATCTAGATTGTATACCCTTTCTGTTACTCCTGTAACATGAAGAAAGTCTTCAGACTCAAGTTTAGAATGTACTTGACTGATGAAAAGTAATAAAGAAGAGAAGGTCTGAAAAGCATAGCTATGAACTATGATGGCTTTAGAGTACTAATACAAAAGAATGATGACATCAACTGCTTTTAGTGTAATTGTCTGTTCCTTTGTTTGTTCTCCTTCTAATCGGTCATTCTAGGCCACAACTGAAATTAAATTTCCTAAATAAATATCTTCCAAAACACTAGCATATGACTAACTTTCCCATCATAAATCTTCCTTCCTATTCATATGCAACTTGTAATTCCCAATTGCTTGCTTACTTTATTAATTTAAAAGTCAACAGGTTAAGATGATTGAGAAGGTTCTATGCCAATGACATGGACATGGAAATGATGGAAATGGAGATGCAAAAGAATTTTCCTTTCTAGAAACACATAAGACAGAAAAAAAATTTATACCTCCCCAGAAATTTGTTTCATTAATCCTGCAGTCAATTCTGTATTAGAGGCTCATTCCACTAACTACCTATCACTTTCTGATATTAAATTCTATCACATCCATAAAACAAATCACATCTAATGCTTAAGAAAAATATCTGAATTGAGTCTTAAAAATACAACCAAAAACCAAAATCTGCAAGTAGGTTTTTCAGAACAAAGGGAAATTGGAGGAACAAATTTGAGATCAAGTTTTGAGATTCCAAAAGAATGCAAAAGAGAAAGGCATCGATATGTATTTTCAAAACCAGTTAAGCAGGTATAGCCTAAAAAATTATAACACCACTGATTTCCAACAAAAGAAGGTGGCAAAGAAAGATAAGGATTCATTTTCTGACCTGTAAGACTTTCATAAGATGAAGGAAGCAGAAAAAATAAAGGGAAAAAATCTCCTTGTTCCACCCAACTTCAACAACAACTTTGTTTGATGAAGAAAGAGTCTGCTCTCATATTCCCCATCAGGCTCACCAGTACTATATCGTATATACTGCAAAAGATACAAATAAAAAAAATTGTTGAAGAATTTAAGATTCTCTATGACTCACGCAGACACACACAGAAACCAAAGTGCTGTTGCATTTGGGGTTTGACGCATGCCAAACAAATCTCAGAGTCTAGACCAATATTATTCAAGTTTTGTGGAAGAGATGCTTGAGACAGGTCCAGCAATGCAGATATACTAATCTAACTCTAGCTAACAACAAATTATAATATATTCCTATATTATTAATTAGTTTATTTATAAAGATACATTTCTATAATTGTTGAGGATCACAAGGCCTTACTTTGCTCAAAGACAATCATCAAGAAAACAGCTTATCCTGTTAAGGTGAATCACATGCACCCAAGATTTGTATACCACAGCTAACACAGTTGTCTCAAATTATAAATTGCACATTTTATATTACGATTATATATAATTGATGCATGCCAATTTATATATGAAATTGAAGGTGGCATTTCCTGGTCCGCCGACAAATTGATATCCACCGTACGATAAGTTGTACCTCTTGGACAGTCCAAATCCAAGCCACAGGATGTCAAATCCAAAACTCAGAAAGTTTCAATTTTCAGATCCAATTTTTTTCATACATTAAGGAACAAGAATCTTGGGGTTTATTAATTCTCCTCTTATTCTATACAATACAATAAGCTGGGGTGGGAGCTAGTGGGTGGTTGAATTAAATGGGTGTATATATATCGCTACTCACAAGGAAGAGTGGAAGACCCAGCACAATGATTGTAGGTGTTAATTGTCCATGTGGATAAGAACACGTACATACAGAATGTACTTTAAATATAGAGGGGATTGATTAAGGGATTTTGAAGATGTAAGGGTAATTTTAGTTTATCATTGTCATGTTGTGGGTGTGGCTAGGTCGGTAGGAAAACAAAGATTGGAAGGGAAAGATCCAAGGCCATTAATATAAAATGCTATTTGATTAAAGTATATATAGGACTAGGAGTTCAATAAAATTTATTATTAACGTTGTCTAATTAAGGTACTTAATAAACAATATTATCAGTATAATGCAGAATTATAAGATCCATGGCTGCTCACATTTATCAAGGTGGCCACATGCTTGTTAAGCAATTAGGCTTCACTCTCTATCTCACTTATTGCAACAATCTAGATTATAGAAATGAAGAAAAACGTAAAGAAAGACCCAGAGAGAGAGCGAGCGAGAGAGAGTCAGAGAGACAAGGAAGCACGCGTTGCCGGTGTAAGAAGGTGCAGTCGTATGGGGCGGTGGGTCCTTTGGGTTTGGTGAAAACAGCTGAACCACGGGCTCGCTCTGTTGGTAGGTCCACTTCCGTAAAGAACATGAAAAATCAGAGACTGAAGCAAGGAGAAGTGAAACAAAAAAAAAAATTAGAAAGCAATTTGATGATGTTATTGTCACAATCCCATTAAAAATACTTTCTTTGGGGTTCAATTTTATGATATGTTATTATCATAAATTTTAATTAACCTCGATTAATAATTATTTATTCTTCTTCCTACCCCAAGTACTCAACCCTTTTAGGTCCATGACTAAGGACTAATTGCACGTCTCCAAATTTTTGATTCCTTTCGTTACAAGGGCTCAAACTTTAAGCTAATGACAGAGATTAATTAACAAATAGGTTATATTTTAATTAGTCTTTGATATCAACAAAGATAATAATGATGACGTATGGTGGAATATTTTTTCTATTTTAGTGTTTTTTTTTTTTCTTAAGAAAAGAAAAATATATAAATATTACTTAGTATTCTTTGTTTGAAGCAAACTAATGTTTAGATACAAGGTAGTGAACTCACATGCGGTGGTCTGCTAAGTACCACACAGCCAACTTGTTCTTTGAGCTTGTTGATTAGTCTTTTATGTCATCACTATGACCCTCTTAGCACAAATAGAGAACTTCAATTATTAACTTTTTTACTAATAAGCTATGTTAGTTGCATTTTTTAGAAATTACTTTAAAAAATGAAGCATAATCAATTAGAAAGTATGACTTAGTTTAAAAGAACAAGTCTCATTGCAGAGACATCTTAACTGTTGAGCTGAATTGTATCTTAACATTTAAATCTAAATTTATAAAATATATAACAATATGAAAGTACTATATATAATTTTTAAAATGTTTTATCCTCAATGAAAGCATGACTCAATTCAAAATTTTAAAAGAACGAGAAGAGGTTTAAACAATTACTTCAAATAGCAAATTTTTAATATGTAACATCTCACATGATGTTCTATGAGATTTTAATAAAAATTCTTACTTTTCGTGGAGGTCCTCTCTCATAAGAGAAAATCGTCTTCGTCCAACGTTTGGGCTCTAGCAGATAGAAGCCCAGTGCATAGTTGTTTTTCACTATAGAGGGCTCATTACTGAAAGTCTGTTTAGTAGACTATGGGCTCATTATATTTTTTGGATAAGACATGTGTTTTCCTTTTTTCTGGATCCAAAGAAGGCAAAACTTAACAGTAGTCATATTCAATTGTAACTTCTAATATTCGGATAGAATAAAATTTGAACTCTAATTCAAATACATTTTAACTTATTTAATTTTTTTGTAGTATTTTGATAAAATAAAATAAAAAATAGTTTTTATTTAAAATTTTTAATAAAACATATTATTTTACATATTAATTAGAATTATTTTTTGAATATTGAATATAATAATATATTTTCAAATTCGAATTCAAAATTAAATTTCAAACAGAATTCGAATTTTGCAATTCAAACTCAAATATAGATTTAGATAATCTAATTTGAATTCCACCTCTAGATGAAATTTGATCTCGGGTCCTTAATATCAACACAAAAACATATTATTTTTACCTTCAACCAAATTCTTTGAAAATTGGGTAAAGTATGTTTAGCATTTTTCACATGTACACAAATTATTGATAAAAATTTATAATTTATAGTTAGTTTCAAAAAGGTATGCATCTATCAATCTAATAAAAAGTATGAAGACTGACAAGATTCCTAGAACAAAGTCTTTATTTAAATTTGTGAAAAATCAAGATATATTTTTTTATCTTATTCAATTATTATTGAAAGAAAATAAAACAAAAATTATCACGAGCATAACTTAAATAAAATGGTATTAGTACTTAATGGTCTCTTCCACTTCATTGGAGTAGGATGAGAAGTACCATTCAATATTAAAAAAATTATTTTACTTTGGTTCAATGGTGAACTCATTTCGAATCAATTTAAGTATATTTTTATTAAGTTATAATTCAAATTAATTAAAAGCCAGTCATTCAAGTTATGTATAAATTTTTTTTGTCTTGTGATTAATAATACTTTAAAAGCATAATTACTTTAAATTGCAATTTGATAATCTTATCAATGTAATAGAACACTAATTAATGTAAAAAAAGTTGGTAATGAAATTTGTCCACATTAATATGACAAATAACATAGATACAATAATGACATCAATTAGTTTTCACTTTTCATAATTGAGTAGTGAGTATTTGTAGATTCTACATACTACCATATATAATTTTACAGAAATAATATATATATTTTTTCGGTAACAAGAAATAATATAATTGTCAAAGCAACTAATACAGAAGAAAAGTAGACTGGTGTACCTTTTTCAATAGAAAAAGAAGAATATTCGAAAGTGATTAACGATAGCACATTAGCACTTGATTCCTAGTTGCAGTTTCTTCCCTACATCCAATTAATCACTCGATAGAACAGACCAAATGGATTTGAAAAATACAATAATAATAATAAAATAAAATGGAGCTGATATTGCCAAGTTGGTTAGAGCTGTCAATGCGTGTCTGCTACGTTGCCTAGACACATTTCTAACTATGCTGACAAATTACTCTTACCTGACGCAGCCTTGTTTTTTTTTTTTTTTTAATCTTTTTTTTTCATTTTCTCCTCGGCTTGTACAATTATGATTAATACTAAGTATACATTATTTCCTTTTATTACTTAAATTTTTATAACCGTGAATAGTAGATCAAATTTTAGTTTAATTAGTTAATATAAATATTTAATCTCGTAATTAATTATATTTATGAGTTATATTATAAATATTATTGAATTGAGTTGTAATTTCATATTTAATTAATTAGTGTGAAAAACTTTAATGGTGATAAAAATATATTAACTAATGAATAAAATTTGCATCATTTCTTATATATATATATATATAAAGTGAGTGATAAATTTCTATAAAATAATTAACATTTTGTCACATAATAATTTTTCTTATCACATATTTGTTAATTATTTTTTATGTAATATTATTGATATCTTAGTAATCACTACTTGCCAAGTTCAATTAATAAAATAATTTTGAGTATTAATAATACATCACAAATAATAGGTAATATGATTTATCTCGTTCAATTCTTCTTTTTCTCTACCATAAAATCAGTATTATGCTTCGAAAAGAACAATGAAATTGCTAAAACTAAGAGACAAAAAATACCATCTTTCAAATCCTAATTATAGATAGAGTGGTCCTTTTTCAAGATTCCTTTTCATTGTCTGTATAGTAATAAAGCACAAAAAAAAATATAAGGCTTATAATTGTTTGACACCTAATGTTACATGCGTAATGCTGCTCTATTGCTATGCCTTTTTTACAATATCTTTCAAATTATCAGGTTCAATTAAGTAATGAGTATCGATATATATATTACAAATATTATTAGGTGTATTATAAATATACTAAAATATAAAAATAAAAATTATTATAATTTTTTATTTGAATTCATCTATCAATATGGAGTAGTGTACATATCACTATTCTAAGTAGTTACATAATTATATAAATTATAATTATAACAATAATTTAGATTATGCCGTATCTTAAAAGCTTAATTGGCTTTGGCCTATGAAAAAAAAAGTCGTTAAAAGAAAGATAAAATTTTCCAATTAAAAAGGTAAAAATTATTAAAATTGAAAGATAATTATTGATTTAATGTAATTGAAGACTTTATAAATTTGTTAGTTACGAAAAATCATAAGAAAAAACAAAACCTAGATAGCATAAAGTCTGTGTACAGATCATAATACAGGCAACAAATAGGTCCACATCGGACAAGAACGTGACACCTGCCGATAAAATCCACTGTAAGCACGTTGTGGAGGAAAAAAATAAAGTCTTGTGGACAAAATCATAAAATTTGATGAAGAAATTACGTATACGAGCAGCCAATTAATCCTTAATAGTTAATAGAGACAAGTGAGTTTATCTATGATTTTTTAGTTATTATTATTTAGTGGTAGCAATAAAGATACAGTGTGTTCGAATTAATTTAGTTATATATCAAATAATTGTTAAGTAATGTATGTGTGTTTAAATTAATATATGAATATATTGAAGAACTATTTTTTAATTTGCTTCATAAACAATAATTTCTGTCAAAATTACAAAATCTATGAAAATTTCTGATCACGACTTTTCTAAAGATGATTCAATTATATGATTGTCTTCCTCATATCATTGTCTAAATTCCTATTATTTCCTATTTTTAGTTTTAGGGTCACTTTTCCTCCCTAGACTCTATAAGATAGCAATTTGCTTGTGTTTTCATCACAATACGCAATCTCGCTTAGTTTTATAAGTTACATATCTGAAACTCAACCCGTTCTTTAAATGAATAAATAGCTAGAATCATTGACAAGTTACTTACTTTATATTACTAGAATTACAACTTTTACCATGAATTATTGGAGATCAAAAAGTTATAAACTTCTAATTAATTAATTGGTTGGGTGGTGATATTTTAAATATGAAATTAATTAATACCTAAACATTCCATCCAATAGCTAGCTATCGTAACTGAAATTGATTTTCATTTTCATCGTTGTTTTGTTATTCATTAAGATTTCAAAGGGTATCTGATTGTTTTAGCTAATATATTGTGGAAGGTGACTTAATAATTTATATTATCTTCAGAGATGATGTAGGATGGTGGTTTAGTATAATTTATGACATGGTTTTCTTCTGAATGGCATATTGGCTACCATTCCAACTTGGGGCCAGTCTCTGTTAATATCAAATTAGCTTAATGTGGTTACTGAAAAGTAAAAAGAGAAATGACAGCAGTGTCAAGCAATTATTCAAAGCTTCAATGTCATAGTTAAATTATATTTATATCTAAGAGTTGATTTAAAAGTGAACTAGAATGTTAAAACCCATTTACATATCGCAAGTGATCATTTAAATTTTATGTTTAGTGATCAATTAAAATGATTGTGTCAAAATCTTTACAACAACATATTCATAAATTTAATTTATTGTCACTCATTTTAATAATTAAATTTTCTCGCAATATAAGATGAGGATTTGTACATTCTCGTCGAGTTTGAGCTTACATGTGCAAAATGATGAAATAAAAAAACTAAGTTTATACATCTAACAATTTTTATTTTTTATTTTTTTAGTGAAATGATTACTTCAGAATTTCCAATCAAAATTAAAAGTAAAATACTCGAGGCCCATCTGATGATCTGAAGCACAATTCTAACTACACAACTTTACCGGGGTAGCCCACAGAATTACAAGTAATCTTTAACTTGGATGCTACTTCAGGCGAGGTTCTGGTTGTGTTGTGCCCCATTTTAATAGGCAGCCCCTACTTTTAGATCTGATCTATTTAGATGTTTCTACCAGTTGGACCACGTTGTTAGATGTTAGATTCGAACTTGTTATTTTATCCCAACTCTTACATTGGGACAACAAGGAGAGACCATGTAAGATGAATGAAGCCTAAGGCGGCCGTTGAAAGAGACTTCAACATCAAATTACAGTGCCTCTTTCCAACATATGCCCCACTTATTATCAAAAAGCTAAACTTTATTGCAGTAATTAACGAAAAAAAAAACGGTAGAAATTCTTAAACAACTTGGTTATGATCAGAAAATGAGTAAATGACACCGCCAACTTCATATATATATATATATATATACTTATACGTAGGTTTCGACAGAGCCATAATCCTCTGCATATTTTCATTAGTTTCTAGTCCTCTTCTTTCTGTTATTGCAAAATGAAACAAATGGGTCGGTTCAGTTTCATGTTCGTCTGGTCACTCTTCTTGACTCTTTGTTTCTTCTATCCTCATTCGACGTCGGCGCTGCTAAGACGAAACTACTACGCTAAAATCTGCCCCAATGTCGAAAGCATTGTTAGAAACGAAGTTCAGAAGAAATTACGACAAACATTTGTCACTGTCCCTGCTACCATTCGTCTATTCTTCCATGATTGTTTCGTCCAGGTAAGAAATTTGAAATTTTTACACAGAGAATGTTAAATTCAAACTACAATCTATTAAATTATCGGATCATTTGAAAACTTATAATGACAATATGATATTATAATAGATTACCCACCTCATTCGAAAGCTCAAGGCTATCGAGCTATCGAGCTATCGAGCTTTATATTATTATATTTATATTGATATATTTTAATGATGCTAACTCTTGGATTGACAGGGCTGTGATGCTTCAGTTATAATACAATCCACAGCAAAAAACAAAGCAGAGAAAGATCACCCTGATAATTTGTCATTGGCTGGAGATGGATTTGACACTGTAATTAAAGCAAAAGCAGCGGTGGATGCTAACCCAAGATGCAGGAATAAGGTTTCATGCGCTGATATTCTGGCAATGGCTACCCGAGATGTTATTGCACTGGTTTGTTCTAATTGCCATTAATTTACAAACTTATCGGCTAGCTGCCTAGAACATGGATTTGGTTCATTGCAGTGGATTATTAAGGTTTTAATTACTTAAACGTTTGTTCAATTAATTTGCTGTGCACAGTCTGGTGGACCTTCCTATGCGGTTGAATTGGGAAGATTGGACGGTTTGAGCTCAAAGGTTGCAAGTGTAAACGGGAAGCTCCCTCAGCCTACCTTCAAATTGAACCAGCTCAATTCTTTGTTTGCTGCTCACGGACTAACCCAAACTGACATGATTGCCCTCTCAGGTATGGCCGCCGATACTGTAACAAAGATGTCCACAACTTTTTCACACAAAAATAAATTTATTTAAAATGATTAATAAGTACGTAATAATTTTATGAATTAATTATCGAATTTAATATTGTATATTTAGCATTATTCTACAATATTATAGCCTACATCAGGACAACATGGTTATCCGTTGGCTTGTGCATAATTGTAAACTTTGTAGCTGGCATCTAACACTTTAAAGTTATTCAGATGATATAAAAACCAGTAACATGGCTACTATTGTTTTGCTGTTTTTGTCGTTTTGTAGTAAGCTTGTAGATGCCAACTGAAAAGAGTTTGAACCGTTTGATTGTGTTTCTACAGGTGCCCACACCGTCGGATTCTCACATTGCGACCGGTTTGCGAACAGAATATACAATTTCAGCCGCCTGACTTCGGAGGACCCTACAGTTAACAGACTATATGCGACACAACTAAGATCCATGTGCCCGAGGAATGTGGATCCGAGGATAGCCATCAACATGGATCCAAGTAGTCCGAACAAGTTTGACAATACGTACTACAAGAATCTTCAACAGGGCAAGGGCTTGTTTACCTCGGATCAAATTCTCTTTACGGACACCAGGTCAAAGCCCACTGTTAATACTTGGGCCAACAACCCCCAGGCTTTCCAGGACGCGTTTGTGACCGCCATTACCAAGTTGGGCCGAGTGGGTGTGAAGACTGCTAAAAATGGGAATATACGACGAGTTTGTGATGTGCTCAATTGAGAAAAAGTAGTCCAAGATTTAGTTATCCACGGTCCATGGTTTTTGTGGCAGCCACAAGTTTGTTTTGTTGGTTTTTTTTTTTTAAAAAAAAAAAGAGAAATTGTTGAATAGATAATTTTGAGAAAGCATGTATTAACTGCAGGTGTCTTCTAATAAAGTATTCCTGAAATAATTTAAGCAAGTCTGAAACTCTACAAGAAGACCAAATACTCTGTCCATGTCATATTTACAAGGAAAAGAAAGTATAAAGGTGAAAATCTGAAATTGCATATAAGGCGTCTGAGCTATGATATATTTCTGATCTATCCATTCATTTAGCATTAGAACACCATCAATAACTCAGGAACATCAACAGCGTCATTGCAGTTAAAAAGTCAGAATCCGGCTGATAACACCACCAAAGCAAAAGAAATAAAGCATGAAAAGTTTACGGACCAACAGAGGATAAGGAATGCTACGCTGTGTATGCCAGATGAAAAAGTACACAAATAATCTAGATGCAGTTCTCCTGAGAAAATAAACCTTGCACAAACATTCCACATCGATGAGCTAGTAAGAACTAAGAAAGCCTTGTCATCAGGAGAAATTGAAACTGAACAGATTACTAAATGAACATAAATATAATAGTTAAGCTGACTGGTGTCTTTTTTCCCTCACATGGCTCCCTTAACAATATGCCGCAGACTGCAGAGGACCGTTGCAAAACCTATGGCATCACTAGTTCTTGTAAAATCAGTAACAGTTAGGATAACTAACAACAACTTCAACAAGAAAAGGTTAGGAAAAACAACCTACTTGATTCCAAATTAGAGAATAACCTAGAAATCTACTCTGACTTTAAAGTTTAAACCAATTTTCTTTTCATCTTTATGGTCCAATGCTTAAACCAAGAAAGTAATGTAACAATCAAATATATAAATATAAAAAAAAGGACAGTAATGTAACAAAATTTGATCCCAACAAACGCTTTTCATGCTATCCTTCCAGAAGATAAAACGTTTTTAATAACTCAATTCTACCAGTGAAAACTGAAAACACTCAAGATACAGCAGTTTTTGATATATGATGAGAAATAAAGCAGAATGTATATCTTTGATATAAAAATAAAACAATAAATGTATTGAATCAAGTGAATTTGAGTTAGAATATGTAATGTGAGTAGCAACCATTGATTTGTAACCAATATTCAATAAAAGCAAATAAACCAATGTGTTAAGGACTTCTGGTGACTACTGATCATAAAAAAAAAGGAACCAAGGAATGCAGAGACTAAAAATTCTTAGCATAATAGCATCTAAATATTAGCATTATACATGCCTTTCAAGTTTTTTTGTAAAATTTTACCTCTGGCAAAATTTTGTCTCCCATTACTAACTTTGATGTTCCTCGTATACTGATCAATTAACATGTAGAAGACTGTTTTAAAGATAGCTCCTACATAACTATATTCCTTACGGCCAACAACTGGCCAAAACACCACAGCCATCTGCTAATCCAAAGACTGATGTTTCATACACAGAAAGACAGGTTTGCATGAGATCATATAGAATGCAAGAATGTAACCACATGCTAGATGCAAACCCATGATAGAACCTTCGTCATGAACTGATTCAATGTTAACTTCTCTGCTTTGAAATGCACACACAAAATGACAGAGCACCCAAACATTGACTAAAGGTAACACTTTCAAAACATAACAATCTCTTGGTACTCAAAATGACTGAGTTCCACAACTTTAGGCCCAGAAAATTTGAAGATAAGATTTATTAATTAATAATCACAAAGTGAATAAAAACAGAGAAAATCCTATATATATATAAGATTAAAGAAGATCACTGACCTATTTCAGTAAGGCTAGATTCTTACAAGTGTTGATGTTTTTGTAGTTTTAACTTGTCATGGTGTCGCAGACCATAGTTATCAGCAAGGACCTATATACAATATGGTCACCTTTACCAAAAACTTCCCATTATTTCCATGTTATATGTACTTCAGCAATGCTTACAGAAACTGCAAGGCAATTATCTGCTTTAGACTGATTTCATAATTCCAATGACTCGTCACTTTGATCAGGGAAACGTTATGGCTTCACCAGTATATATACAGTACAATCAGTTTTCTGATGCACGCAAGCCAACCTTCTCAAATACTAAAGGCCAATCTTCTCCAAGTATCACAGGATTCAACTCAACTGCTGTCTGAAAGTCTGAAATAGAAGCAGAAACAGGCGCACTAGGTTTTTGCACAAATCTCATTGCCTGCATTCCAGGCAAACCAGGTTGGGTACAATTTTGTATTTGGTCAATTTGTTTATGTGCCGATTTTGAACCTGCTAATTCCAAACAAGGTTTTATCAGTCTTTTAAGGTAGAGATCAAGGGCATTGTTTAACAAGTTGGCACCATCATCCAAGATCTTCAATCCTTCCATCTCTAATTTCTGCCCCAACCTTTTCCTTAATGAACTGGTTTCAGGTAATTCACCGCAGTTATAGCAGTTCTCACTAAAACTAGCAGATGAGAATCCATTATGTAACACTTTTCGTATTTCTCTAGTGTGAATAGAAATTCCAAGAGGTGCTCTAACAGGACTCCTACTATAAATGCTAGGGCTTCCATAATCCTGATCAACCTCTTCCCCATCTTCCACGGAGCCAGGGGGTCTACTACCTAAAGAATGAAGCTCACTAGTATTTTGCTGTTCCTGAACTTTAGGGACAGAATCTTCACAGGCGGTACTATGTTTCTTCCCTTGAGGCCCAAGAGGACTAGGACGGTCCCTTAATCTCCGGTCACGTAGACTCGGAGTCCTCCCTTTTCGAGGAGATTGGGGAAAATCTCTGCATAGAGACTGAAGACTACTTACTTGAAATCCATTTGGAGTTTTAACATTCAGAGAACCTTCTACTTTGCTCTTATTTGATGGGGGTATGTTCGAAAGTGATGCATTTCTAATAATTGATCTGATGAGATGATTATGAAGCCGGACATTTTCTCTCCCAATAGTTGCTATGCAGAGCTTATCCAATTCACATTTGCTTATTTTAAGACTCAGAAACCTAGAGAGAAGATTAAAATACTTGCATGCTTTGATCCGTCCAAGCCTCCTTTCAATCTGCACTTTCAGCTCTACAGTGTCTATTCGAGTAAAATACCGAGCTGCTGGCATACTGGTTTCCAAGTTTGTCACTATCATCAGAATCAAAATGTCAGCAAGTTATATGAGAAACCCATTAATAACCATATAACTGACATTAACATCCCAAAAACTCAATTTAAAGCCGACAAACTCGAGTATACTTAAAAGAAAACAATTCTTCCCCCCGTAAATTTCCGCAAAAAAAGTCAACTCTACCTACTTGCTTTAGCTGAAATCAACAATTTAAAAAAGAAAATTCTATTATTCATCCAATAAAATGAAAAAAGAAACCAAACCTACAATTTCAGGTGTTTCTTCTGCTAAACTACAATTCTCTTTCACACGCTAAATTTAAATACAAACTATCACAGAAAAGTATACAGTTTTCTTGGTTCAACTTACTTGAATGAAAGAACAAAAGGGTAAGCAACAAATTAGGTTAAGTTTGGGGTTTTCGTACTTCGAAGTAAAGAAAATTTTAGTTCTCGACAAGATTATGTTCCTGAAATCGATTGCCAAATGAAATCCCTATAACGGAAATTCAAGCACTGAAACGAAGAAACAAATGCGAAGCAAAGTAAATAAAGAAAAGTTTAGGAAACCTGAATTCGTGTAATTCCAGAAGGAATTTTTCCTTCGGCTTCACCGTACTATCTGCAATTCTTCGATCACTTCGTCGTCTGCTTACTCAGAAAGAGCGAGACAGAGAGAGATTAGGGCTTGTGGGCAGAGGGCCACGCTTTCAGAAGCTTCCTAAGTCGTAAGAGAGTCAAAGGCACGTGCGTTTTACTGGTGAGTTGCCGTTGAGGATTGGTATGCCAATCGTAACAATAACTCGTACATGGTGAGTTGAAGTCACACAATACACACGGACACGTTTGGTTACCAGTTAGAAGCCGTCAATTTTTTCCGTTTCCTGAAAAGTGTCTAAGAAAAAGTATCAGTCAAAGTAAGTCAACGGATTAAGAGTGAGACTTGTTAATAAATATGAATGCTTCAAATAAGTTGTTAAGATAAGAAAATTTCATCAAATTATTGTTTAGAGTACTTATAAAAAATAGGTAATATGACATCTATTATTCTTAAACTATCCACTTTTATCAAGTTGGTCCAAAAAAATATTGTTCAATTAATTTTATAAAAATAAAAAACTTTTAAAATAAATGTAAAGTTTTTCTCCAGTGAAACACTTTTAATATTTTGAATAAAAATTATTAGTATAGCTTAAAATATAATTTGTTTTGTCACACAAGCTGAGTTGTCAAGAATTTTTTTTTTTTTTTTTACTCATCTATCTCTTATTTCTATTTGCATCATCTCTCTTTATAAAACATGAAATTATGGTTTATGATGATTAGAATTAAGAACATTTTAAAAAGGCTAAGAAATTTGATATTTTTTGAGAGAGAAAGAAGTGGGAAAGGGATGAAAGCGTAAGAGAGAAAATAGTTTTAGGATGAAATTGACTAAATAAAATAAATAAGAACAAATTAATAATTTTATAACGAAATTGACAAGAAACCGATACTTTTAGAATGAAATAGACCTAAAAACTATATTTTGAGATTATGTATATTTTTTTTTCCAATTCAATATACATGTGACAACTAATAAATATTTTAAACCATATCATTATTTATCATTCAAAATAGTAGTGATGTTAGGCTTGAGGGAGATATTGCAAACATTTTGAAAGTGTTCGGACAAAATAGAACGAAAAAATAAATTTTAAACTAAATTATGAAAATAAGATATTTTACAGATTGTAAATATTATTTTGCTTATAAACTATTATATCCTGATATATATGCAACAAAAATATGAAAAAAAATAAAAATAAATAATCAAATCCATATCTAGTACTAGAAAAATATGAGTAAAATGAAGAAATGCTCAAGAACTGTTAGACACCTGCAAAAAGAAAACTATGGAATAATGATTTAATGTATGTTGGTAAACATTTCATAATAAATAACATATTAGTGGATAACACTTAGGTGGTATATATTTCATAGTAAGTCATCGCAATGTATGTTAATTTATGAGTTAGTAAATATGTCATGGTAATGTTAGAAACTATGGCAATTTAAGGGTTAGTATAAATTTTATCAAGCTTACATAAAGGAAGATAATTGTTACCTTTCCCATAAATTTTTTATTTCAAGTGAAGCAAGGGATTTGATTCTAGGTATTTAGTATATAATATCAATACATTTTACTAGTTAAACTAAATTATATTTATACAATTTCAAGAAATTTTATCACTGCCTAATATTTACCATTGTATTCATAAACTTTACTTTGTCATTTATGTGTCAGTGTACCTTCTTATCCGGGCTCCACTATATTTCGTGGGCTTGTTGGCCTCCTGTTAATTACCCCCAAACTACTTTAGCACTGGACTAGATTCATGTGCTATCATCCTTCTGGAGGGTCCACTATGCTAAAATGTTAGCTCCTGCACTAGCTAGGAATGTTACTTTCAGTAATTCAAACTGGTTTGTACTGTTAAAAACAAGCCTGGTGATGAAGACCCATGTTCCACATATTATGTGCAAAATGAAAAAGAACATGATAGGTTCAAACTTCGAAGGTCTACTTTAATGGGAACCTCTACTAGGATTGATAAATGTTAGAACTGAATGTGAGAAAGATTTATAGGCATTATTACAAGTTGATTGGGGCACCCCAAGCAACGTTCGGAAGGTGTTAATTTTGTCATAATTCAAAATACAAGCTTCTATGTTATATAGCAACAATGCTGTTCCCTGATGAGTTCCCAGCGTGGTCTTAATTAATGAGGAAAACAGATTTTGAGTGTAAGCCTGAAAAACGAAAACCAGATAATTAACTGTGAAACATTGGTTGAACAAGTTAGTCATGAACAGTACTATGCTAAGAGTTGGTTGACATATCTAAGTTTTATTAATTTCAACGTATACTTGTTGAAATTAATAGTAATACATCAACAAGTTATAGGCACAGAATTTAATCAGACCACTATTCTTACACAACAAGAGCGTTATGATTTTGTTGAACACTCGTCGCCATATGATGTCTAGTTTAGCTTCTTCTTTTTTTTAAGAAAAATAATTATAAGTGATATCTTTTTTTTAGGAGTTGATCAACTTATTACAATAATGAATAATTCACATATGCTATATAGTCAAAGACAGATTATAGATTTACACTATCTGTAGCTAAGAATATATACATTAACCCATTTAACTAAAATGAATAATGGTGATTGATATTAATAATATATAACAACTTTTTATGTAAAATTAAAATACGTTAATTTATTTGATTAAAATTAAGAGAGTTGATTGGTTTATACGTCAATAAACAACACAGGAATGAAGTAAAATACTAAAAAAAGTAAAAATGTACATTACTTTATTTAACATTTAAAGCTTTACAGAAAGGACTTGGCATAGGTAATAATAATAATATATAAAATAAAATAAAAAGAAAGCTTCCCAGAAAGCTCAACTTCACAATTCATGTTTTCCAGTCAAACTAGCTAATCACACTTAGTAGTACTTTAGTTGAGTGAAAAGTTTGCACAGTCTTCGAAGAAAAAGTACTCTTCCATAATAACAATCTTCACTGAAATAGTAATTTGATAAATTCTTCAAAATAATGACAAGTCTAGAAAAAGAAGAGAACTAATTACCACATTAACACTGATTAAGTTAATTAATCAAGCTCTGATCTACTCATCCTCCTCCACTCTTAAAATTACAACATAGATATTAAAGAAGAATTAGCAACTAAATTTAAGCAAGAAAAGGAAATATTTAGACAAAGTGAGGAGAATCTAAATAAAATAAAGATAAAGATTTAATTTTGAAAGTACAGAAATTAAGAAATGAATTTCGTTAAGCAGGCAACCAATGCAGTTGCAAACACAACATTGTGTCCTTTCCAAGTGAGCACGAGATCTTCATCTTCCTTCTTTAAACCCCATCCCGCTGCATGCTCATCAAGCATGGTCTTTACTTCTGAAACCGCATCTTCACCAAAAGTAATCCCATGGAAATTGGCATTCCTCATTCGCTGAGCCCATTTGGTTTTAGGCTCAACCCTCTCAACCCTTTGAAGCCCTTCATGTGCAATCACATTCTCAATTTTCCAACAAATATCAGCCTCATACCATTGCCTCTGCTTACTCCCTTTTGGAAGAAACGTGTCCACAGTATCATATGGTATCCATAAATAATTAAACGCAGACTTTAATCTACAAACCAAATTGGTCGACGTTAAATCCGCATCTTCATCTACTAAAACGACAATCGTTGGGTCTAAACTCCTCACAGCTTTGAGAAAGATTGAACGTAGTGATGAAGCAGGCGACAAATTATTCAATTCAAAATCATAAGGACTTGATATTGAAGAAAGGGTTTCTTCTGGGATATAATGAAGCATCATGTGACAATTTATAACCAAAGCCTCGCTTCTGTTTTGGTCAGCTGCGTAAATTAAATTCTGTTGTTGAGTGACCCGAAGGTGTTCGATTAAAGTCCCGAACCCATCACTGTAACTTGAAGGTACCACTCTGAATTCCAAGATTACATTTCTAGACCTAGCGAAATTGATCAACTTGGAACCCAGTTCGTCATAAGAGAGGTCTAGCATGGGGGGGATGTCATGTGTGGCACCAGCTATGGTGAGCTTGATCAGTGGAGGGACCTCATGACGACTAGCAAGGGCATCAATTAGTGTAGGAATTTGCATGCAGTGTGTCAAGCTTAAGTCCACTATATGAACCACTGAAAACCCTTCAATAGCTTCTAAAATTGCTGCATTGGCTGCTGTGAAACCGAAACGGTGCCATGGGGTTAAATCAACGAAATTGGCAAGCTCAATTACAGAGAATTTGTGGGTGTTCACGACAAGATTGCTATGAGCGTTTGCCATGGCTGCTGCTAGTATTTTACAACTCCCGCTTTGAGCTGCGCGTGAAATAAGTGCACGAAGGAACCCACATGTGAGGCGTTGATTGGAGTCACCATCCGGGGTTGCGATGTTGTTTAAGACCCATAAGATTTGTTGGGCTAAAGTGGCGTCATTGCTTTCGATTGCGTTAGCACAGTGGACAAGTAGTTGTTCCATGCAATTGGTGTCACCAAAATTACCCAGAGACTTTTGATGTTGGGAATCCAGGCCAGAGTCTAGTCCTATGGATTTGATTTTTGTTCATAGTAGGTGGGGTTTTGAAACGATGTGATTTGGATGCAAAGGTGGGAGTGATACTGGAGGATTCTCAGTGAATTGCATCATTGACAGGGTGTCGCTGCGTGTTTTGTGTGTTTGAAAGAGAGAGGAAGTACAAAAAAATAAGATCGAAGAGAGATATGGAGCAGAGAAAATTGAGAAGAGAAAATTAAAAGGAAAATCAGAGAGGAGCAGCTAGAGAGAAAATGACCTGACTAAATGGTGGGTACCTTTGCCATTGGGAAGCGATCCAATAGTGGTGAAATTAGCAGTACAAATTTTTGCAGAAGAATTCTGCAATAGAATTAAAGAAAAATAGACAGTTCAGCATGTGTGAGGATATTATTGTTCTTCCCAAAAGAGACTGATCAGAAGAGGTGAAGAAAAACTCACATCCCGAAGAAAGCCAAACATGCACCAAATTAACAAAATTATTTCAAGTCAAATTCGAGCAAAAGAGACAGTTCCTCGCAAAATTCAGGCTTTTTTCAGTTGTATGACACAATCAGAGCAATGGAGCTGTGGGGCTTGGCAGTGATTGAACAACCTATTCATGGCTACAAAAGGGTCTAATCCACTCTTTGATGTAGCCTTTCTGATTTTTCCGGGAGAGAGAGACTATCAGACTATGTATTGTATGTATGTACCCGTAGGATGAGTGCTGGTGTTGGATTTTGGTGGCATGTGAAGTAGCCGGCCAGGTAATTGTCTGGATGTGGGAGTTGGGATTTTGTCATGTAATGGTGCTCAGTATTGAGGATTGAGGACAGTTAAGTTTTTGGCTCACTCCCTCACGGCTCACGGGCCACCAAAATCATGAACAAATCATTTTTATGCAGTTGTTCATTTTTCTGTGATTGGTTTATGATTGTTGTTTTTTTTTTTCTTAAGTGTTTCGGACTAGTATTTATTGTTAATTAAACATGTTTACACCAGTTGCCCCTTGAAGGTGATGGATTTTGATAGAAAGATTTGTTTTAATAGGTGTTCTTGGAGCACTAATAAATAAAAGAAATTTTGTATTATTTATTGTAATTATTAGCTATGAATTCAATATTGTATAATAAATAATTTACTATTTTTGGAATGTTTCAAATTTTAAAAGTCTATATTTATTGTACATTATCAAATACTCTTAGGGACACTAGTTAGACCCTTTGATAAATTAGTGTTCCTATTAAAATTAGTTATCTTATTCATTGAGATTTGAAAGGGAGAGAATAAGAATTAAACGAAGTGCTCATGGTGTGGTTATTGTCAATTCTGTGAGGAATTGCACTTCTATGTCTCACACACTTTAATGAGAAATTTGAAATAAGGTTGAAATAATGTTAATAGGATACACACATATGGAAGAGGAGTTTGGTTGAAAATCAACTTCAGTTTTTTTTCTCCTTAATAGGAAGGGTTGTAAATTCCTAACATCAGCCATGCGAATTTAACATTATTTTTATTTAATGTGGCAATGTATATTTTTTTTATATTATGGTTCATCGAACAGTTGATGAATGTGCTGCTGAACGTTACGCTACACGACAAGAATAATTTTATAGTGTTTTATAAATATTATATATCCGTTTAAACTAAGTTTTAACTTTTAAGCTAAAATAATATCCCTAAAAATAAAATATAAAATGCAGAGTTTAATGGATAAAATTTCCACTGTATAAGAAGTAAAAGTAATGACTAGAAAATGTTAGTTTTGTTAGAACGTCGTACACACACAGCTTTTGATGCTACATTCAAAATAAGCAGATGCAGGACCATCCTCTTTAGGGTTTTGAAGAAAATTTTGCTATCAAGTTGGAGATGTTAACATTACATGAGTCACTGACAAATTGATAGAGTAGTCTGGTCAAATTTTACTGTTACTATTGTCTTTTATCAAATTTCACTTCCTCATTTTATACTTCACAAATATCTAATGCAAATATAAAACTGCTGTCTGCCCTCAAGAGAAATAGAATATAGGAGCGTGGAGGACCTTATTTTATTTGTGATCGACCCTATCCGGGACCAGTTAAGAATTTACAAAACCTAATGATTTTGGATGTGGTGGAATAATAGTCATGTGCATGGCATGCCCCGCAGAATTATTGGCATAATTGATCATAATTATATTTTAATTAAAGACCAATGATTATTTTTGAATTGCCTATAAATTTGAGGTTTTATTATTATGGAAAGAGTGAGTGAGTTTTATAGCTATGAAATAAATCTATTATTGCTCAATTTCTATGAAATAAACTGAGAATCAAATCACATATATTTTTATTTTATATTATTTTTCATTTATTTGTTTGTTTTTAAGCTTTTTTTTTTTTGGCTAAGAAATACCCCAAGTCCCTAATATTTGTTTGCCATCAATTACTAAACCTACTTCAAATATTTAAAGCTTTATTGAAGATAGAAGAAAATGGGTGTAAGTAGTGTCAATTATTTTTAGTTCTATGTTTCCTCTTATTTTTATTTCATTTATTTTTCATACTTTTATCCCTCCCAAATACAGCATAAGCCACTAGTACCAAAAAAAAAAGAAAAAAAAAGAGCATAAACCCCTGAAATATTAAGCTATTTGAGGATAGTCAACCACAAGCTAATTTAATTAGCAAATGTACCAGGTTGAAGACAATGTAAATTTCAATTCACTGTGTTTAATGCTCCAATCCTTTTTCATGCAGTGCAGCCTTACAAGCTGTTCTCCCACCTGTCATAGATAATAAAATAAACAAAGATTTTTTTTTCTCTAATCCAATTTTTTCATACATTTACAAATTTTTTTATTGTATTGCCATGTACCATTTATTTCCATGCTGATGTTGTTTGTATTTATATACATGTCATATAAAGTTCCCATTCCAACTAAATTACACTGTATCAAGTATAGAATGGAATCTTACAACGAAAAAGCTGACAGACTTTTCCCCTTGGTAATAAAAACCATATTATATATATCTGTCAAAATAATAATCATAAAAAAAACCTTAACCATTAGTCCAATGTTTTGAGCTAAAGAAGAGAATGAGCAGAATCCGAGGGAAACAAATAAGGAGAATCAGATAAGTTAAGGGAGACAAGTTATAATATTCTGTATATATTAGAATTTTGAGGAGGATTCCTAAGCAACAGATACAAATACTAAAGGACGTACAAGATATATAAAGCAAATATTTTGAAGCATGCATGTTTTGGAAGAATTCTCTGTCCTCCATGGTTTTTGGTTCTCTCTTTAAGACAACACTAAGAACAAAAAGTGCAAGCATGAAAGTAAGGAACTGTAACCATGTGCTTTTAGATGCTCATATTGATAAGCAACTAATTGTTGTTTTGGGGTTAATAATTATTCATTATTTGCACATTGGCTTTGGGTTAATTACATTAATTTTTATATATGAGGGAACTTGCCTTAAACATAAAGAAGCCAAAGGTATAAAGACACCAGCTTTGAATTTTGAGCTTTGAGAAAATTGACAATTCCTCTTTCCATTTTAGCATATTAATTATCAGAGGAATTTGGGATAATGGTAATTAGGCCAAAAGAAGCTCACCCTATTATTAGTAAGGGATTGCTATACTCGTGCAATTTAAAAATACTCAGCTTGAACCAGGTGTAAGGTGTTGGCATCTAATAGAATTATATGAATGATGTATATATAATATAATTAAATAATCCACTAGTATATACACCTATATATTTATCATGTGTGACAAATATAAAGGAATAATGACCATTTTTTTGTAAATATATAAATATTATAATTAAATGGGCTAATAATTCTTAAATGAGTAGAAGACATTCGCTGAGTTGAATGAATATCGCAGTGGGTCCTGACTCAGTTGATAATTTTTTTTTGAAAGTCTTAATTTTGAGCTTGAGAATATCTTCAAGACAGACTATTATTGCATTAAAACTTTGTTCTGCCTTCTATCTTAGTATTACTCTAGCAGTTAAGTATTCATTTGACTAATACGGCAGTTCTAAAATTTTACCTGTCCGCTTCAAAACTCAGAAGTAATCTTGGAGCTTCAGTATTACTAGAAATTATTTTTCTCCCAATTAGTTTGATGGTCTCAATAATTTCATAAAAAAAAAAATTGGATTCTTTCATATTGACTGTCCTTTCTACACAAAAAATTGAAAAAAATAAAGGTTGCAAGGAGCCCACAATGAAATGATTCAAACTTCAAAATGGAAGATGACGTGTGCTTGCTTATCAGCCCTAAACTTTTAATTATGGGCCAATCTCGGTATTGGGTCTTTGGATACACAGACCTGGTTTGACTTGGGCCCATAATCATCTAAAGAGTATTCACAACTCATGAGCCTGGATTAGTTTACAGCTAGCTTATTTTCTTTGTTACACAAGTCACAGAGGAAGAGAGAGAGAGAGAATATAGTTACATGAATCTTAGAGAATAGTTTAGGGTAATAGGAAGTCCAACTTCCAAAACATAATCTTTACATAATAAAATAGATTCCTGAGATATAAATATTGTTTGGGTTCTATTGTATCTATTTATATAAAAAAAATAAAAATAAATGAAAGATAAAAAGTACACACATTATATTTCAGAGCAAAACTTAGGTATTAAAAAAGGTCGTCACGTTTTTTTTTTTTTAAGATTGAAAATGTGAAAATAAATTACTGGGAAACGATTTAGAAACAATGTTGGGGTTGTCACAACACTAATTCTGATTATTTGTAGGAATTAGGGTCAGTAAATTTAATTAGTAAAAATGTTAGCGGTTAGAAGTAAACTTCTTCCTCTACAAAGTGCTTCATCGAGTTAAATAGAATCGGGTCAACGAAGTTGACTGTTGGCCTTGCAAGTTGAACTTGGAACTGACAAAGTAAATGGCCTGGATCGGAGGAAGGAATAGCGGGTTAAACTAGTAAACTCACTATTGATGTAACCACGTGCCAAAAAAAACTTTGTGATGTCATCATGGATATCCCAAGTCCCATCCCCAGGTTGTTGGTTTGTAATTTCATTGTTAGCTTAAGAAACACTAACTAGTGGTTTAGAGTAGCAATAAATTGGGTCAACAATCTTGGCATTTTGATAAACATCTGTGCTCTTTGATTTTCTTTACCGCTCATGGCTTTTCATGCTCCACCACGTGAATTCCCATGTCCAGTACCATTCCATGTCTACTGGCATCTTTTTCAGCGAATGCATTATGCATCCTTTGCTTTCATTTTCTTTTTTTTCTTTTTTTTTTCCTTTGTTTTTTACTTTCTTTCTTTTTCAGTTTTAAGATTTTGCAACTGTAGACAGAATGATGTATATATCTTAACATCATCAAAATGATATGTATCCTAATTATTCTATTTTGTGGCAATTATATATTTCAAATTTACACATAATTTTTTTTTTTTTTTTAATTCAAATTTACACATGCTTACACACCATGTTATGAATCCTGAAATGCTTGTTGAACGGTAAATGGCATTGCCGTTATTTCTTTTCCTTGTAGCGGCAAGATTTTGGAATAACTCAGTACTTCGAGAAACAATAATGACTTCCGCTAGCAAGAGATCTTGGTGGGATATATGGAAATTAAATTAATTTTAACCAAGCCGTCACTAATGCTAACGCAAAAAAGGGATTGTGGACTGTAAAAAACTCAAATAAGTATATAAATATATTAATAATACATGATTTAAATAGTAAGACATGTTTAAATTTAGCAGTTGAGTCTTTAAGGAGATCAATAGTTAAAGAGCATTTACAATATTAAGGGTTTGATCTCACATGAAAATACTTGTGAAGAGGGACAATCACGAATCTCGAAGAGATTAGGTATTGGAAAAACACTTATGAGAAATAACAGTTATAAACTTTGAACGAAATTAAGCATGCATTCAAACAATATTTGGATATTTGTGAGAAACAAAAAAAAATAAATAAATAAATTAGCTTGTACATCGTATGTTTATACATGTAAGCTTTTTAGTAAGTGAAATGAAAGTGGAAATAAAATATCAATCATAATATTAATAATATCATTGCTATTATTATTTTTATTGGGTGAAAAGAAGGATTATAACTTAAATTAAATCAAAAGATTTTTTTCTTTGTTAATTATTATGGATTAAAATATATTGATTTGAAAAATAGTACTTGAGAAGGTTTATGTAATTATCTTAATGAGGTTACTCTGCCGGTCTCAAGCCCGGATAAAGGAGGAGGGTTGCGATAGGTTGACGGTCAGCGTAAAACTAGTCAAATCCTATGATGATGACTCCTACCGAGTATTCGTTGGGGCGTAACCCTCTTAGCGACGCGCTGCATCGAATCCCGAGTGTAGTGAGAAATGAGCAAGGGAGTTAAGAAACAACATTCGCATAAGATGGGAGTAGCCGAAATGAGAATGTTAAGATGGATGACAGGACATACAAGAAATGATAGAATAAGAAATGAGGAGATTCGTAGGAAGGTAGAAGTAGCACCTATTGAGGAGAAAATGAGGGAGAATCGTCTACGTTGGTTTGGACACATCCAACGTCGGCCAATTGACGCAGTAGTTAAGCAAGGTGACATGGTCCAGGTGCCAGGTGTTAGACGGGGAAAGAGGAGACCGAAACTTACATGGTGGCAGTCATCGAGAAAGATATGGTTGTACTAGAAATTAATGAAAATCTTGTTTTGGATCGATGCGAATGGAGGAAATGATTCATATAGCCGATCCCAACTAGTTTGAGATTTTAAGGCTTAGTTGAGTTGAGCAAAGAGATATGTGAAAAGCTAGAATATTATACTCAAATGTATTCTCTTAAATAGCTGGTGGATGTTGCACCCAAAAAAAAATAAAAATAGCTGGTGGATGAAGGAAGAGCCATCTTTCATTGTGGAAGGCCAGACTTGTGTTTTGAAAGTTAGAACTAGAACCTGTCCCTCCAAGACGTTGAAAAGCAAGTCTGTGTAAAATAATAGTTAGTTGATTAATAATGCTAAGCGAAGCAGTAAGCATACCCATCATAGGAATCATCTCAATTAAAGCCAACTTTCATTAGTAGCAAAAATAGTGTGAGGCCACGTCATCCTAATTCTCTTTCAGTTTAGACCAATTGTACCAACTTGCATTGCAACTTGCTATAACATAAGCTTATGAATAAAGATGACATTAATCAATTTTATGAGTACAACGTAATTACAGATTTTTCTATTTTTCATTTTACTTCTTTCTCATAATAAAGGAATTTCTGAAAGAAAAACGTGAGACTTAAAAAGAAAAAAAAATAGCATTTATAAATAAAATAAAATATTATATGAGAGTTCCTTCACCTTTGATATAATTATTAACTAAAATATTAAATCAACCTAAAAATACAAATGTCGTTAATTGGATCAATGACATGCCTACTTGCATTTCTTTTCAACTTATTCGGATAAAAAGATTTTGACATCTTATACGGCGTAGTTTTGCTCTGCAATATATCAGATTATAAAGTGGGACCCACAGTTAAAGATATGGTTTTGTATTATGTATATGAGCCTGTAATTGCACGAAGAAGCTTGGAATTTGTCGTGATTGCTTTACATTCAACGAAAGAGAGCGGTGGTGAAATCCGCGTCACACCCTCTCTTTTCTTGTCCAAGAATAATTTTGATGGCCACCAAGTTTTATGTTCTACTTCTACCCTCGCTTTAACATCATATTTTCCTCTTTGCCCTTTCTCCATGTGCATGGCGCATCTTTTCTCTACAGTTAATAGCCCGTTGTAACTGTCATGGAGACTTTTAGCAATTGTTATTTACCACGGGCAAAAACTTCATCAAACTACTATTAAAAAAAAAAAAAAAATGCCTTTATTTTAGTTTCAAAGCGGAAGTTAAAATGAAAACTCATCAAACATAGTTAGAGTTAAAAACCGTAAACCGTTTCAATTTGTATATAAATTAGACTCAAAATCTAAATATATTGAGATTAATTTGAGGCCCGTATTAAAATTTAAGTTGAATAACTAAATTTTGATAATCAATTGGAAACTAGAAAATCTCTTACAATAAATTATTTAAAAAATATATATTTAATATATAAATGCGTTAATTAATTTTTTTTAATTTTAGCTTGAGTATTAGGATACTCAACTCATTTTCTAACCTAAAAAAGATAAATAATTTCTGCAGTAAAAGACTTTGGTGGTGAACCATAGAAAAAAAGAAGGTTGCATAGAGAATGGGAACTACCTATTGTTAGTGTAACAAAGACGATGTGGAAGTTGGTGGAAGCTGAGTTGTAAGTGGGTACCACATCACTGGGAGAAGGTTCCGAGACGCAGCATAGGAGAAAGAAAACCGATTTGCTTTTGCAATTTGCATTTTCTATTCAAGCTCAATGACTTTGCTTAAATTTCTTTTCTTTTTTTATACTTTTTATTGGATGGGATTGTAATTCCAAAAATATTGTAATGTTATTTTAACGGTGATGATGTGGATCCCACACATTTCCCAAGATAGGAGGAGAAAATAATGAGATTTACAAAATATATTCCTCCATCCAAATGAAAGCTGTTAGAAAAAATAATAATAAAATAAAGGATGGAGAAAGAAAATAGGAGCATTAAGTGCACGACAAGTTTTGTATAAAATATGTATTAATTAAAAATTATAATTAAGATATAGAGAAAGAAAATAGAAATATTGCTTGTTTACGTCTCAATTAGTTGAATTAACATATTAACAACTAAATAAATTTTAAAAAATTATTAGTTTATGTTTACTAAATTGATCTACCTAACAAATGTATGAATACTTTGTAGAAGGAGTATTTGTGCAATTTTACCTCTCAGGTTGGCCCACCTCATCTGTGAGAGAGAGTGGAAGCAGTGGAATTAACACTAGACAAAGAGCAATTATAAGGATGTGTTTGGATCGGCGATTTCGGATTCAGGACTCGAAATGCCGTAGCCCATTTGGGTCCCCATAGCTCGCTTCTTGTGCATTCCAGGCCTGCAGATGCTGACCTATCTTTTTTTTTTTTCAATTTACACATAAATTAATTTTTTTTTAAATCATAGACACAAATCATTAAGTTTTCAACAATTTAACAAATATGGTAAGACGGGAGACCATAATTCTTCGCATCACCGTCAAACCAAGGTGTCCTTAAAAGAAAACTCAAGAAAAGAAGAAAAAAACAAAGATATGAAAGCCAATGCTATCAGATGCGAAAAAGAAGCACAAACTGCAGCTTTTGTATGCCCTCATACCAAAATATAACCCCTCAATTTTTGCTTCCCTTTCTCTATACGCCTCTTTGGATTGCAGTACTCAAAACTCGAAAGTCCCTTCCTTATTTCCGTCCCTCACTCCCCTTTGTCTTTCGTAGCGTAGACAATACAAAATGCTCTTCCTCTAATCCAACATCAAAACAAGCAAATATGGTCGGTTTGCTCTGTCATATTGGCCTGCTTGCACAGGAATCCACGAGAGCCAAGCAACTAATGGCATGCCAAGCAACTTTTTCATGAAATTAACTACCAAATGATGGTTATTTTTTACTGCATTACCAAGTTAGGGCAGGTCAGCTAGGCAAAAACTGCATTCTCTCCCAGCTAGACAAAACTTCATTTACAAAACAAAAATATTGAATCTGAATTATTTAAGGTCAAATGACTTATCACATCAAAATTGAGGATTATATTGTTGTTTAATTTGGCTTAGTTAATTAAACCCATTACATAGCTTTTAAGCAAGATCAAAGATAAGAGAGAAAAACAGATAGAGGATTATTGGATGAATTGGATATGGTCCCGTCCAATTCAGCTACAAGTCTTTTGCAATTGGATCAATTTTTTAGTACCTACGGCTGTACCCGGGAAGTGGAAACTGGAATTTAATTACCAAATGGTTTAATTCTGAACCACCAACAAAATTTCAAATTTGTACTAGCATAAAAAAAAAATTCAAATATAATTAGATTTTTATTATTCATTTCACACATTCATAAGAGTGGAAAAGAAAAAAGAAAAAAAAAGAAAAGAAGAAAAGACCACCGACAAACTCATTTTTCTCTCCTTGTCTACAAAGGCTAACAAAAGGAGAGAAATCCTGTGCAGGTGTTTTACCAAAACTCGCCGGATTTCAAATCCGGGAAAATCCTATTTTAACAAATAAAAAGAAAATAAACAGTAAATAGAAGAATGTTACACCCAACTAAAGGGTACTCTGAACCGTCAGATTCATAAAAACTTAGCGCCAGAGAGAGATAAAGATCCTCAAGTGAAAAGGTTGAGAAGCTTTCGATCTCCGCCACGAGAATACTGATCGCCGATGCGGCTTTCGAAGCACGCTGTTGTGGTCACCGATTCTTCGGAATTCATAGACGGACTACCCGGCCGCCGATAGATTTCCGGCTTGTAGTTGTAGGTTGAGATTTTTGGCTGAAAATTTGGCGTCAGTCGGAGATCGAGATCCGTCATTTGGAGATTTTTTGCCATGGTTTCATCTGATCGCTTGCGTTTAGATCGTGAATTTGAGAATCGAGAGTTCGGATTTGGATCTCGGAGCCTCCATATGTCCGTACAGGTAACTTCAGCTTCAGAGTTCTCATCGGTGGCCAGAGTTGGAGCGTCCAGACCGAGAAGCTCCGGTATCGGCCGTAACGTACCACCACGGAGCACAGTCTCCACCGCTGCCTGGCACACTTGCCAGTTTCCCATCCATAAGAGTCCTACAGCTCCGTTGACCGGATTCACCGTCCGTCCACAGGCTTCGAACAACAGAGACTGAAATAAAGCTGAATCAAAATAAAACCGAATGTAAGGCCAAAAAATAAACAGTAAGTATTAGAAAAAAAAACATCTTTGGTTTACACATGATTTTTATTTCCTTCTGTAAAGAGCAAGGGTGTAAAGGTCAATTTACCAGCTCTTTGATTTTCAGGTACGTTGGAGATGAAAGACATGAGACCGGCACGGCCGAAAAACTTGGCGACGAAGACGGTGGCATGGCCTTGGGCTTCAGGGCTTTCGATCCACTGCAAGCAAGGCCGTAAAATACATGACTCACTGCAACCCTTTCGTAGAACACGGCAACCGTTGCAACTCATATCTCTCAGTTCAGGTACTCAATCTCTCTTCAACTTTAATTCAAAAGTACACTCTCAACTATGTCTTTGTATTTGTGTCTCTCAAAATATTAACATATTAAAATGTAAGCTAATTGAGAAACCGACGCTTTCTTTGGCAGCAAGGAATGGAAATTTAGAAAGTGCAGAGATAGACAAAGAATGAAAATTATGCATTAGACTTGAGAGTATTATATATATATATATATATATATATATATAAACGGAGGAAAGATAAGCAATAGACAGAGAGTGAGGGAAAGAAGGGCTGGTTGGGTTGAGAATTAACTATGGTTAGGTACTTTAGGTAAGCTTTGGTAGTGGGTGAGTGGAGGAAGATATGTGCGTGTGTTTGTGGGGGTAATGCTTTCGCTGTTTGTTTGGAAGGGTGAGATTCCAAAGTCTTGGGCGTGAGCGGCTCCGTGTTTTCGCGAATGGATGTTCCTCCACCGTTTGATTCTTTTATTTTTCTTTCTTTTATGTTTCGGATAATTGATAGGCGCCTTCCTTTTCATATGCCTACTACTTGATAAATTTCTTTCTTTATTTTATTTTGTTTATGTACAATTAAAAATCTAAAATTGGAGTCAAAAGAGAAAAACAAAATGATTTATAATTACAAAAATGGGTTTGGACGTTTGTGAGTATTACAATGATATGACATGGCATGGCATGTCATGGCGTGCACATGGATTGGAGAATAATAATAGGTAATTATCACTTAGTGGATGGCTGCGAGGAAAAGGGAGGAATGGTTTATTAGTATGAATAATGGTTGGAAGATAGAGAGAAAGGAAGGATATGATATTTAATTTTAAGACATTAATGATTGAGGTCTTGGTGCAAGATCAGGAAGCACATCCATTGTTATTGCTGCACATTTTAATCAATTAATTTAGTTCCTATTCTTCCCAACACACTCACATAAACTTTGGCTCAACCTGTGTAGGTGAATACATGTGCACCCATGCTTCTTACATTAAAACATGTGTATACATACACCATAAACAATATAAAAATGTAAGTACTGATTTAGAGAGTTGGCATCCGACCTAGCAAGACACCTGTCCCCGTACACTTTCTATACATTTGAAATGAGAATTATATTTAGTAAGTGGTCACCTAAAATTGTACTAGTGCTTAAGAAAATATCAATGTATTGCAAGTGTAGGGGTTGTCTAAGTGCACCTGAGCATTCAGCACTCTTTCTAAGTGGGCTCCATGTGAACTCACAATTTATTGTGCCTATCACCGTGCAAGTAACACTTAGAATCTGTGCGCATATCATTTTTCTAATAGAAATGGCATTTTAAGATATAAGACTTGGGGTGGGGGAGATTATAAAACCAGTAGGATATGTCCCCCCATACTTTTTTTGGTAAATCACACCCTTCCATCTCAAAAAGATTTGGCCTGAAAAAGAAAATACCATGAGTATGAACCTAAAACCTCTGTTTTGGGAATGAAAGTTGAGTGAAAAATTTTAGTCAACAATATATATTTCAACAGCTTGATTTACTAATTACTCTCTTGCTCTCTATTAATATTCTGCTATAAAAGAATTAAAGTAATGTAATGTTGGCATGATTTCATTATTTATATCAAGTAATTAGTTTCACAACTCCACATCTGATTTGAATAATTATTATTTGATCTTTTTATGATTTACAAATTATAAAAATGATATCATATTTTTTTTCTTTTTCAGAATACACATACGGTATACTTTAAATAGTTTAATATTTACTACAACTGTAACATATAATTCACCTATAGCTTTCGTGATAAGGGTTAGTAGACATTTGGTAGAGACCATAAGTTCAATCTTTGTAACCAACACATATAATTCATCTAGGTACTTTTGAACATAGACAAAATACTAGATATAGATATGTAACATTTCTTAATTTTACATAATTACATACAAGCTTCATTTCAATTAGGACAATGGTATGTGCTTTCTTGCACAACTCTTATCTAACATAAAAAAGTAGGTTAAAAGAAGAGCTGATCGTATATTAGAGAAGAGGCTTGAGTGCACCAGTAATAAAAATTACCTTGTGCACTCACACACTTCCTCCAATAAATATTATCAGTATCAGCAAGATTTATACTGAGGAAGTGGGCGTGCACATTTCATCTAGTGTATATATTTCTACGAACAGATCTAAGGAGTCCTTTGTCATGTCAAGTGTAAAAGATGGTCAATTGTTGAAACAGCGAGTGAAATATTAACCGTTAAGGATGAAGGCGTCCAAGTCACTGTCACTGTCACTGTAGTCGTGGTAACCTTATCCTACATTTCTCCTCCCTACGTATGTCACTTGATTGGTGCCCATGGACTTGTTAAAACCGGATTGATCCGAAGAGAGAGAGTGCATTTTTGTTAGTTTACGGCTCGATCCTAACGTGCAATTGGTTAACCAATTGACTTCTTAATTATATTTCTTTTTGTTTATTTTAATTTTTAAAATAACACAAGTTGGCGATGGAGAAGTTCATTCTTCACCCGTAAATAATTTACTCATAATCAACTTGAAATTGTTCCAAATCTACACGCATCCAAGCCAACAATGTCAATATCTTTGGCGAACATCCTTTACCATCCACCATGACCCATCACGTAAATCTGAGTTGGCTATGTGATTTTGTTTTTACAGTTATGACTAAGTATAAGATCTCTCTGGTTATACCACCTTTCAGCCTCTTTCCATGGTTCTTCAAGAATAAAATTTTTATTTGGTATCTTAATTACATAGAAGAATTGTGTCTCGTTATACTTATCTAAATTATCGTTCTGGCTTGAATCTCCCCATTGATACTTTCAATGGGAAAATTTCTCTTCCACTCTTACCCTTGTCCTTTTTCAAAAATTTTCACATTGACCTTCTAACTTATTACCCTTAGGAATTTTTAATTCTCTTTATCTTTTAAGAAACCTTCGACCTTGTCCTCTCAATTTGTGATTCTTAGAATTTTCTTTTCTTTCTTTTTTGATAGTAACAAAAAAAAAATAAATGTAAGATTCGTCAAAAAAATTTAATGTTTGCAACTGAATTATAAACAAATCAAGGAGGTATAATTTAATATTTATCCGTCGGTATGTGTTATAATAGATTTGGTTTTGATGAAAAAAATTAAATTGCAATAATATTACATGTATGTTTGTAATTGTTTTACACATCAGCAAAGCCTTCACCTGTGTCAAAAGTGAAAAGCAAACTCTTATATGGGGCTTCAATTACAATATATAAATATTATATATACGATACTGAATTACGATGGCATGCGTATTATATTCACCTACATCCTATTGATTCAAGGAGAATGCATGCTGAGAAAACGTTATTTTATTTAATACTTTTTTTTCTCTATGATCTAATTGATATAGATTATGGTAGGTATTTAGACTAGCTTCAGCAAGATCAATCGGCCAAAGAAAACATTTCTTAAGGACGAGATCTGTACTTATCCCTTTGGGAGGCATTGTGTTATTCTCTAGTTTTTCTTCATGTTAACAAAAAATATAACTTTCCACCTACCAAAAAAAAAATGTAACTTTCCAGTTGCAAACTAAGATCCACAAAAGATAAGGGTTGTGGACAGATGACTTCGAGAGGGCTACCTAATACCTTTCACTGTTCTAAATCCTAATTATTTAAATTATAACAGGAGCAAGATACTTGGGGGTTATCCAATGGTGCAAAGGATTTTGGATGTGATTTATGACAACGAGACGAATGACTCTTGCGGTGTAATCGAAGGTCGAATGAGTTTTTTTTTTTTTTTTTTGCAGAGGAAAAGTAAAATTCGAAAAAGTCCAATCAGTTTTGAAGTACCTATTGAATAGAAAAGAGCACTTGCGATGATCAAGGCCTAAACAAGAACATCTACCAGTAGAAATCATCTAATTATGCTAGTGCAATCATAAAAAAAAGTTTCCAGTGGATAATGAAAAAAAAAAAGGCACTATCATAATCCCTGAGGCTAGTGAAAGGGTATTACAGGACCAATGAAGTTATGTTATTGCTTATTAGGACCACCATCCCTGAGGCTAGAGAGTTATATTTACTCCAAACTAACAAACAAAAAGCTCGAATCATCATGAAGATACGCAATATCCTAAAGATTCCTATTTGTGGGTCATCTACAACCAAGTTACTATGGATTAGCTTGAAGTCAATTTCCACCCCAAAAAAAATAAAATGATAACTCAAATGATGTGATGGTAGTTTATAGTAAAAAGGTCGACATCTGTTGATTAAAAGTATCATATTTGGTTGTCCTTGGCCTATAAATTAAGTGGCATCTCCAGTACAAAGTTTCATATTCGGACAGTCACGTAATGAAAAAGAATGTATGGTAGGAAATCAAATCACACCACTTAAATTGGCCTTTGATTATCATGATAAAGCATCACCAACAAGTACAGGTATTATTCCTTAATGAGTGGCTGCAATTTCACCTTAATTACCTTTACCTGAGAATAGGTTTCATGGTTGGCCGTAAATGCCAGGAGACTGTAGATTCATCCTTTTTACCATTCAGACCACTTGAATCATTACACCAAACTTCAAAAGAAGCATACTGACTAACTGAGCTATGACTCAGTCCAAATTGTCCTTATGACTACCATGCATGTATGCAATAAAATAACAAACGTCAAAGAGCATCTGTAGCAAAAAATTGATCACTTGTAGTGGTCCCCTTACTGGAGAGAAGAAAATTGGACTAAGCTACAGTTGTTCCCGTGATGGCTGTCAAGCATCTATCTGATAGGGAAGGACGTATGAGTCTAGCACTCTTAAGGTAATCTAAGTCCTCATTATTAATACACCTAATGTTCCTTGGCTTCAGCTAGATCAGGGAAATTTGGAAAACAATAATGGCTCCAAGACCGGTGGTGCCCATTGACGTGAAGAAGAAGCCATGGGAACAAAAACTTCCTCTTCACAACCGTTGGCACCCAGACATACTCCCAGTTGCAGAGGTTAAAGTTGGAGAGGTTTTCAGAATTGAGATGATGGACTTCACTGGAGGTGGCATTACACATAACTACTCGGCAGAGGATATCAAGTATGCTGATCTCTCAACTGTGAGTTCCTAATTAATTTTATATGTTCCATGTTCTACTATTTTAATGTCAACTGAACGAAGTCTCAAGCAATTTCACCATTAACAAACCGCTTCTCTTATACACACTATTGCAACATAGAATAGTGATGATGAGGCACAAACTGATGCAAAAAGAAACCATTACTAAGCTTCCAATGAAAGGAAAAAGAAAATGGAAAAAGGAAACAAAATAGCCGAACATAATAAGCCGTGGCCAAAATTTAAAAAGAAAAAGAAAACGGAAAACATGAGTAGCATACTAGATGATGTTAGACGCTCCAAATATTTATAGCTTGGTTGTGGGGTTTTTATAGTGGTACTAATGTTGGAGACATCCCAAATGAACCCAGATTTCTTAAACTCCTGGTTGTGACTGCCTAACCCTTCTATCCTCGCAAGCACTTACTGATTTTTATAAACACCCTTCATCTACTTGTTCAATTACCTTGTTTTCCTGGCGAAGGATCATTTTAATTCCAGTAACATTTATTACTAATTGCTAGCATCTGCTTGTTACTTGTTAAAACGCTTCAACAATATTGTGATGCCGGCTTGGTCATCTTGACCATGACAAAGGAAAAAGAATTTGGCTATTTTGTCTTTTCTGAAAGCGAGAAAGGTCGCCAGGGACCACCCAGGAAAAAAATGTAAATCTCATTTGTCGTCTACCAATTGCAAGGAAATCAACCCCCTTCCTCCATATCACAAAGCTAATCTTTTCCATATTCCTAAAATTCGTCAATGGCACCTCCAACTCCAAGACTAGTTGTGCCTATAGACCTGAGGAAGAATCCATGGGAACAAAAACATCCTCTGCACAACCGATGGCACCCTGAAATACTCCCAGTTGCAGATGTTACAACTGGCGAAGTATTTAGGGTAGAGATGGTAGATTGGACTGCAGGTGCTATTAAAGATAATGATTCATCACTAGACATAAAATACATAGACCTCTCAACTGTAAGTATCAACTTAATCCCACACTTACTATTGAGTAACTTACGGGTCCGGCAAAATAGAATTTCTTGGGTTCTGCAAACGGAGTCTGGGTGAGGTGCCAAATATCTAAGCTAATTGTTAAAATATGATATGATCATTTCAAGTTGTTAATTCCAGTTTGAACTTTGTACCAAAACTGGACAGGTCCATTATCTTAGTGGACCAATCAGAGTTCTTGATAGTGATGGTGTTCCAGCCAAGCCAGGTGATCTTCTGGCGGTTGAAATATGCAACTTGGGTCCTCTCCCTGGGGATGAATGGGGTTATACAGCAACATTTGACAGAGAAAATGGAGGTGGCTTTTTGACAGACCATTTTCCTAGCGCTACAAAAGCAATTTGGTACTTTGAAGGAATATATGCACATTCTCCTCACATACCAGGTTAGTTTAGTACATAATTACTATTCTTCTAACAGTTAACTCTTTTAGAAGCTACCTAAGGTATGCCCACTAATATTATCATGAAAAACTTAAATGAAATCGGTAGTTACATATTATTTGCTACTCATTTAACTATATGCTTGGCAGGAGTTCGATTTCCAGGCCTAACTCACCCTGGGATAATTGGAACCGCACCATCTATGGAACTCCTGAACATATGGAATGAAAGGGAGCAAGATGTTGAAGAAAATGGGCTCAAGTCATTCAAACTTTGTGAGGTTTTGCATTCAAGACCCTTGGCAAACCTACCATCAACAAAAGGTTGCCACCTTGGAAGGGTAAAGATGCACTGAACATTTATGACGAATAAAACCATTGTTATAGTAGAAATCATCCTGCACATATAATTACATTGTTAGAATCTTTATCTAATTGGGTTGCTTTGCTTTTATTTTCTTTCTTCAGAAATTCTAATAGGGCAGTCTTGAAATTATTATAACCAAATGCAAATAAACATATCTGTGGAATATTTACCATTAATACTGCTGACTTTGTCAATTATTTTAAATATTTATGATTTTCTGCAAGATTTGTTTTCCTGCAAAGGACTTCAAGGAAATTATTTCTAATTTTTATTTTAAGGAGGTTCGTAAGAAGATTTTTGTTGATTATTTATGCCACAATTGTGTAGATCCAACAAGGCACTCTTGAATGGGAAAAGATTGCCAGGGAGGCCGCAAGAACAATTCCAGGAAGAGAAAATGGCGGTAATTGTGACATCAAAAATCTCAGCAGAGGTTCAAAGATATACCTCCCAGTTTTTGTAGATGGAGCAAATCTCAGTACTGGTGACATGCACTTTTCTCAGGGAGATGGTGAAGTTTCATTCTGTGGGGCAATTGAAATGAGTGGTTTCCTAGAGCTCAAGTACTTTTCATTTCTCATGACCTTTCTATTAATTAGGAAAGGAACTTCAACCACCCCTCCTCCCCAAAAAAGGATTTTAACATCCCAATCAGGTTTATCATACATAACACTAAAATGTTGGTCTAATCAGCTCCTTCCACTCAAGTAACTTGAACAAAGCTAACAAGCTTATTTTCAACATTTCAAAAGTTTCTCAACTCATTAAGGCAATAAGTAGTTCTTTGTTTATATTTAGTATAACATGCAGTATTACTTCTTGTGTTATCAGGTGCGAAATTATAAGGGGTGGAATGAAAGAGTACCTTACACCAATGGGACCTTCTCCACTTCATGTGAACCCTATATTTGAGATAGGCCCTGTTGAACCAAGATTCTCAGAATGGTTAGTATTTGAAGGCATTAGTGTTGATGAGAGTGGAAGGCAACACTACCTTGATGCAAGTGTTGCTTACAAGCGAGCAGTACTTAATGCCATTGACTACCTATCCAAGTTTGGGTACTCCAAAGAACAGGTTTTAAGAAGTCTTACATACACAGCAGAAATGAAGTCTTCCTAACAAAATCCTGCAAGCACATTCTTACACAAGCATCAAAATGCATACATATAGATATAGCCAATTAGATTCATATTTTTCTTACTTTCTTTTAATGAATTAGGGTTAGAGTAGTACTACATTACTGATCTACAAAATATGTTGATGACCATCAGATATACCTTCTCCTCTCTTGCTGTCCATGCGAAGGAAGAATATCGGGAATAGTCGATGCTCCCAATGCTGTTGCAACATTAGCCATCCCAACAGCTATATTTGACCAGGTAAATTTCCCCCTCCGAGTCTACAACCACAAATCACCTATTTGTTCTTTCAGTTAATAAACCACAAATGACACTTCTAAATTGAATGCAGTTTCATATTATCTATGGGATTCCTTTTGAGTTTAGACAACATAGCATTTAGCATTCATACTCCAAATTCTATTCTAGCTACACCTAACAGCCTAACCAAAATGTTAATACATTTTGGGCACCTTTTGTCAAAAATAAATTGATAGGAACCTCCTAGATACTCTAGTAGTTTAGTGGAAAGGGAGAAATTGGAGGCACGTATCTTTACTATAAAGATCCTCTAAAGTCCTCATTCAGAACACTGTCTGGAAAATGTTAATCACGACTCATCTCCAGCTCTAATATTTACAGCACAAAAGTGAACAGGAGTCGGGCTACAAAAAAATGGCCCTGAAAATTTCAACCATTCACAAAATGTGAACTACAGAGTACAGATAGTTGTCAGAAAGCTTACCTAATAATAGGTGGATAATTTTGTGTGTGCAGGATATTCGGCCCAAAGCCCATAAGGTTCCCACTGGGCCACGCCTCATGAGGAAGCCAGATGTCCTAAAATGCACTTATGATGGGAATTTGCCAACCACGAGGAACCCTAGCATCACAATGTAACTCTTATTTGGGGTGCTTAGTAAGAAAGCAGAAGGCTAAATCTTTTATGCAAGTAGGACCTTGTAATATCTGAATTATATATAGAAGGTGGAACTAAAAATCTTCTTCCGGATGTAATGGCATAAGATATATAGTAAAATCTATTATCACACGATCAATTTGGCTATCACATTGGAGATATGCTTGTTTTCGGTGATAAAACATAGACATCAAGAAAATTAGCAGTAAGAAACTGTCAAAAAGCCTTTGCAATTAAAAGACAATTATTAATTGAACAAGTTTAGATGTTACGTGAAGTAACCTAACTCGTGGTAATTTCAAAAGCTCACACAGTTGAGGTCCTGAAATGAACAGATTTCATCAATTACGATCCAACTGATAAATTCTAAGTATTTTCATCCAATAGAGATTACAGATCCTCTTGATGAAAAATTTATATAGCAATATGAGGTCCAAGCAGAATAGTAACGTGAAGAGAAAAGAAACATAGGCAAAAGCTACACAGAGAAAGAGAGGGAGGGGGAATAGAAAAACAGAGAAGCTGGAGTTGTTAGCTACATTGCAATTTTTCATGTCTTTGTCAATTCGAAGCTCAGCAGAACACATATAACCATTCTTCTTGATGATACAAATGTCTGCATAAATAATTCAAGAATGACTCATTCTTCTTGAGTATAATTTAAATTATTCCCATTTGCTTGCTGGTATGATTTTTCACTTAAAACTAGTAAACATATAGGTGTGCTGTTATATAAATAACTGATAAATATACAAGCATCAGTCGAATATAGATGGTGATATTAACTAATTCACTCTATAAAAGTTAATAATATTTAACCTGCACATAGCCTTATACTATAACCAATAAACGCGAGCCAATCCACTTTTTTGGCAATCACAGTCGTGTACCTCCTGCATTAACATATATCTCTGAAATTACTTCAATTTGGCCAAAGATATACAGCCAAAACAAACCTTTGCGGAATAACATATGAAAAAACACTTACACAGTTAAAATTTTGCCATAGAGCTTTAATTCAAGCAAGATCAATGCACGGAAATACGGAAAATGACTCGAATCACTGTGGTAGAGACAATGTCACTTACAATCACGAGGAATGACCTCAATTAACAAAATCAAATCAGTAGAAACTCTCATACCAACACATTTGAGACCTAGAATTCGTGAAGTATTATCAAAATTCTATCACAATATGTGAAAACTAAGGAAGCATAAATAGAATACCAATCTAAAAGCAGAAATTCAAAGCATACGACACAAACAGGCACTGAACAGTTACCTGGAGATTACCAAAATAGTGAATCCCTTCGAAATGGAGTCAATAGTCTCCATCCACTTTCTCAATCCCTGCGCATAACGTTTTCAAATGCCGGAGTTCTTAGAAATCTGCGTGAGTTTAGATACACAAAATGATAGCGCAAGTTGGAGACCATATACCTTCAGGATCAACTAAGACGTGCGAGGAGCGAACCAAACGGAGCTTGATCTAACATCGTCCATGGCGTCTCGGATTACCACAATGCACCGTAGCAGTAATACAAACACTCAGGCTCAGAGGCTCTATTTAAACCCTAAAAGAAAGAAAAAAAAAAAATGCTAATTTCTTTTTAAATGTATATATAAGGAAATGAGAAGCGCCAGTAAGATGTGAGGTGATATTGCCTTATTCGAAATTTCGCGCCTTTCTTTGGTGTTTAGGAATCGTACTGATCATTTTGCTTTACTAGTCAATATGGCTGGGTTTGTACTTGGTGGTCATTTTGGGCCGCTAACTGGGGATCACGGGCTTTCAGGCCTAAAATAAAATGTGTTCTTCAACATTTCAAATAAATTCTATTACAAATCTACATTATTTATAATTCTTATTTTTAAGAATTTTTTTTTTAAATCCTAAACTTTAAATTGCACCATTTTACACTAATTTTACCTTTTTTTTATGTTTAATTTTTAAATTTAAAATATTGATTAAGTGAACCCATTTTCAATAAATCACATAACATAAAATTAAGAAAATAATAAATTTATGATATAATCATTAATGTAAAAAACTTATCAATTCTCATTATCTCTTTTTATAATTTTCTTAAAAAAAATCAAAGAAAAAAAATATTATTTTCAAATTCAACTTGTATTATTATAATTTTTTGCATGATGGCACCTAAAAAATAAACCTAATTTTAGAAGATAAAATTAAATATTTTAATAACTTATTAGACTCTTATTATGATTATATCATTCATTTTTAATTTTATATTGTGTGATTTTTTGAAATTAGTTTAATTAATCAATAGTTTATACAACATAGTGGTATAACAGGAATTTCAGAATTCATTTACAAAATCTTCAAAATACGATTTATACAAAATATAAATTTTATATTATTTATTTAAAATAGTAAAGAAATAATATAATTTTTTCTTACTTTTCTCAAATTGAGCTCATTCAAGTAATAAAATGAAATATAAAAATTGGGCCGCAAAAATAAGAAAGAGGTTCGTTATGTTTTCTAACCTTTTGTTTTTTAATCTTTTCTCTTTATCAAATTGTGAAGCAAAGCATAAGAGTAGCTTTTGATTTCAATTATATTGATAACTAAATCGCCAGCACTCAACTCCTCTTTATGTAGTCCTTTCTTGGGATTTACACTCAAAATGTCAAATTTGGTCCCAGTTATACACACTTCATTATGATGTCCCCATAAAAATTAGTGTTTAGCGGGAAACATTCATAAAATTTTTAAGTCCACTGAGATATTGTATGACCCAGATGAGACTTATAAAATTGTAATATATAACAAATTTAGTGAAAAAAAAAAAAACTCTTAATTTGTGCTGAACTCATTTTAATAGTAATATTCACATTATCTAATACTTCAAAATAAACACAAATTCCAGTATATTTGATTATTAATTAGACTAACAACATAACTTTTTTAATTGCACGAAATGATAGAAACTAATTAAAGAAATGTTCTCATTTTTTTAAAAATCAAACAAACAAGTAATGAGAATAATACTCATCATTTTCTCTATTTTCTTAGTTTTATCTTTCTTTGCTTTCATCTTTCATTATCTCAACTCTGAAACAAACTTTAGGCCAAAATTCAAGTGGTATTCTATAGACATAGATAGGAAAAGAAAACAACTTTATTTCTATGCTCGAAGACACTTTAAATAAACTTTTTATTATTGAAATCTGAATTATATGATTATAATTTATGTATATAAAATATAACAAGATTATATACTTTTTAATGTAACATTTTAAGTTCCAAAAAAACACATTAGTTTTGTTGCTAATTATTTTATGCTCTTTATTTTTGCTTTTGTAATCATTTTAGCCACAGAATTCGTGTTAAAAATAGAAAAAAGAACTAGCAAGAGAATGGGTGATAATTACAGCAAAAAAAAATTGAGAAAAGAAAAAAACAAAAATTTTGGTAGAGGAAAAGAAAAAGAGAAAGAAGAGAGAGAGAAAAGGTTAAGATTCATGAGGCTGAGGCATCAAAGCTTGCTGCTACTTTTATTTCCTTTTGCGATTTGATGGCCATAAGGCCCTTCAATTTCACCATCTCGCGTCGTAGTTTGATCTCTACCTTCCTGACTACGCCTTTATTTTCCGCTTCTTTATCTCTTCCCAATCCATCACCGTCCTCTCAATCCTTCTCGTGCATTATTGTATTCCGTTTCATCGCTTCATCTGCGGCGACCTCGCTCTCTGCTCCCAAGAAGTATCATCCGCCGCCGCAGCCAATAGACCAACCATCGCGGCCGTTCTCACCGCCCGGAACGCTGGCTCAGAAAATTGGAAAATCTATTCGCCGCCCTGGCGCTTCTTCCAAGGCTAGGGTTTATGCCGATATCAATGTTGTTCGTCCCAAAGAGTACTGGGACTACGAGACCCTCACCGTACAGTGGGGGTAATATTTCTTTCTACAGATTTGACTTCTAATTTTAATATTCATTGATGAGATAATGCATGAAATGGAAGGTAATTTAGTATAAATTAATTTCTTTGGCGAGTATCTCTTTTCTTGATGACTTAGGTACTTGGTTATTGAAGGGCTGACGCTTAAATTTTGAAGCCAGAATGATAAATATATGCTTTTTATAGATAGAAACCGATGAATTATACTATAACAGAATTATTAGTGTTGCGTGGAGCTCTTTTCCAATGTAAACTAATGGGGGATTAGGCGTTGATATCTAGTTGTCGTCATTTTCTTTTTTATTTATTTTGTTAACTTCAGTATTATTCATTCGACTGTGTCAACTTTGCTGAATTTACAGGGAGCAAGATGATTATGAGGTGGTGAAGAAGGTCGGAAGGGGAAAATACAGTGAGGTGTTTGAGGGCGTCCATTGTACAGATAATGAGAAGTGCATTATCAAGATCCTCAAACCTGTGAAGAAGAAGAAGGCAAGTTATGCCCTAACTACTGCCTTATTTGATGTTGTTTCACACTTATTATATGTCTTTTTTGTTTCATTTCAATAAGAGACAAGCTTTTGTTATGCTGGTAACTGGAAAAAAAAAAGCGAAGTTGTCTTTCCAATTGTGTGAACTTTGGTCTATACAAATATTGGCAAATTAGAAATGATCTTGAAGACATTTAAGTAAGATAGTAGTGGATAAAGTTTAAGAAGGTAATGTTAATGTCTGAGCTCAGGTATGTGTGTTATGTGTATGTATGCTTAAGCCTGACTGCATACATGTATCTGTATGTTTGCGTGTCTCAACTATATGCATTTTGGTTTTTTAATGTTTCTGCCTTTCTGGCTTTAACTTTTTCTTTACTTGGGTTGGGTTTGTTCACAATTCACAACATTAAAATTGATTTTAAGTCCTGGTATAAATATTATCAGGTGATTCAAATTATGATAGTTGATCATCCTTTTATTCCTAAAATGACAGGATTCAGTGGGTGGGCAAACCATGATTGTTCCTGCTATGTAGGGGCAAGTCATGCTCATGCATGTTTATTACCCCGTGACACTTAATTATCTATTCAAGTTATCATCATGGATGGAGGCTTTGGCTGGAATTTGATTATGTGGTTTCATATCTACTAAAATTGGTTTCCAGGCTCTTCTGTCACGAGACTCATGTCTGATCATGCATGTTGTTGCTTCTTAGAAAGTAAATACAAGTCATTTATGGTGATAGAAATCAGTTTGAGACAGTTCCGTTTAACTTGCTTAGAGGCGGTCCAGTATTAGGAAGCTATCTATTCATTATCATTATTTACGTTTAAATTATATTACATCTGAGGTTCCCTTCCATATAATTGTTATCATTGTGTTTAAGGGCCTATATTGTTGAATTAATGAAAGAAGGCTCATTTCTGTTCCTGTCTTGACTGCAGATTAAGAGGGAGATCAAAATATTGCAGAATCTTTGTGGAGGGCCAAATATTGTGAAGTTGCTTGACATCGTCAGAGACCAACAATCGAAGACTCCAAGTCTTATATTTGAATATGTGAATAATACAGATTTTAAAGTGCTTTATCCAACACTCACAGACTATGACATAAGATATTACATCTATGAACTTTTGAAGGCAAGCTACCTGTTCTCTTGTGTCATCAAATACCAATATGAATTCTACGTAGTTGTACATTTTAATTGACAATGAAAGAAATGTTTATCCATCTATCCAAGTATGGTAGTACATACTTGAAGCAACTAAAATGTTTAAGATGTAACTACGGTGTGAAATATATCTTTGTCTAATTTTGTTCTAGTGCTTTTGCATCCTTTCTTTTAGCATATATTTTGTTGGTATGGGTGTAGGATATGATCTATAACTGCACTGGCCTTTAACCAATTTACTTATTATTCCCTACCAATCTTTCTCTGCACCTTGATCAACTGAGCAGGTTCTAAGTTTTTTGAAACATTTTTTAGGCACTGGACTATTGCCACTCACAAGGTATCATGCATCGAGATGTAAAACCACATAATGTAATGATTGACCATGAGCAGCGTAAGCTTCGTCTTATAGATTGGGGACTTGCAGAGTTCTATCATCCTGGGAAAGAATATAATGTTCGCGTCGCTTCAAGGTTCTTTTACTTTATTTCTTCTTCTTTTTGTAAAGATTTTTAACTTCAAATCTCAAGTCCCCTGCCAAGTTTGCTTGCTTTCTTGTTATTTACCTTTGTGTGGACATGCAAATAATATGTATGCTTCTGGTCCTGGGAAAGAATATAATTGTCCATGGGCACTTGTTGCTGTTGTTCCGATCAACAACTTTATTTTTTTGCTTATGTACACCACACGAGAACACCAGATAGAAATATCTGGTTTGACTTGCAGAGTTCTATCATCCTGGGAAAGAATATAATGTTTGCGTCTCTTCAAGATGCTTTTACTTTATTTCTTCTTTTTTGTGAAGATTTTTAACTTCAAGACTCAAGTCCCCTGCCAAGTTTGCTTGCTTTCTTGTTATTTACCTTCGTGTGGGATGCAAATAATGTTTATGCTTCTGGTCCTGGGAAAGAATATAATTGTCCGTGGCCACTTGTTGCTGTTGTTCCGATCAGCAACTTTATTTTTTTGCTTATGTACACCACACAAGAGAACACCAGAGTAGAAATATCTGGTTTAGCGATTGAGAGAAGCTTTCATTTTCCATTTCCGTGTTAATTTCATAGTCAAATGTGAAGTTTATTGATGAATAATTGGAAAAAAACCTTGTTTTCCAAATATCAATTATCTCAAATCAGCATCTCCAATCCTACTAGCGATTTATTAGAATTTAAGTTTATCATTTTTATGTACAACTTTCCACAACTTGTGTCTTACACTTTCCTTTATGCTCCTCTGATTTGCAGATATTTTAAAGGTCCCGAGCTTCTTGTTGATCTGCAAGACTATGATTACTCTTTAGACTTATGGAGCCTTGGTTGTATGTTTGCTGGAATGGTAAGCAACTCATCATTCTTAGAACATGTTTTCTTTATGTGGGCTGGTGTCAGGGGCCCAGTTTTTTACATGTTGCCAAGGCTTGGTTTAAACGATTCTTAACCAATTGTATGTCATTTTATCTTTTATTTGCCTGACTATTAACAAGTGACCTGTTTACATTGAATAGTAAACCTCCTTGTGCTTAATTTTCTGCCAGATTTTATACAATGTAGATTTACACATTTAGAATGGACTTTCATTTATGTTTGTTTGCCTGTTTTGTCCAAAAATGGCCGGATGCTTTTGGAGGTAGAAAAATTTAGATTACAATGTCAGTGCCTGTGATGAACTATACAACGATGCTTACAGTTGAAGTTTGATTGACAGATATTCCGTAAGGAGCCATTCTTTTATGGGCATGACAACTATGATCAGCTGGTCAAAATAGCCAAGGTTTGTGTTGTGGATTTACCGAAGTTTGTAAGTCTATATTTGTACAAGGTCCTTCTTCATGAAAATAGTATTGGATATGGACAAGTTTTTTTAATACTCTTGTGCATGGCAACTCCTTGTTGATTTAAAATGCATGTCTTCAGTTGTACTTCCTGCCTAATTATTGTAGTTGTCTGGCAAAATCTTTGTAGAACTTCAGTGCTTGTATATCATGCTATGATGCTTATTTAAAGCATAAACGTGTTTTTATGAGAAAAAAGAAAATGTAATCAAAGTTAGAAGTGTCGTCTAGGAGAGAGAAGAAAATGTAGTTCATATATCCATATTTTTCTGCAACAGGTCATTGGGACTGATGAGTTAAATGCATATCTCAACAAGTATCGCATAGAGTTAGACCCAAATCTTGCAGCACTTGTTGGAAGGTTAGTTTTATGATGTAATTATTTTGTGCACAAATTCTTTTTTGTTGGCTACCATTTAATTAATTCTTACATTGGTAAACTTCAAATATTGCAATAGGCATAGCCGGAAACCATGGGCAAGGTTTATTAATGTAGATAATCAACACCTGGCTGTTCCAGAGGTAGTGTGCCGTGTCTGTCATCATGAATATTTATGTTTGTATAAATTTATTTTGATTCTTGATCTAAGTTGACACATTTTCTCCTTGAAGGCTGTTGACTTTGTAGACAAGTTACTACGGTATGATCACCAAGAAAGGCCAACTGCAAAAGAAGCTATGGTAAAATTTTAGTCGTTAAGCATCTCAATTGTTGCATAAAGTTCACCCATGCATCTGAATCTATTATGATGATTAGATTTGGTTGGACCATGAACTTGTGACTTTCCATTCTGTTGCAGCTATTAGTTAATGTGTTTCCCTTAGTTTGTTGTGTAACTTCTTTTATTGGGAAGCCATGGATTAATTGAATTTTGGTCTCCGGACTGAAACTTCTAAATCCATCTAGGAAGAGTTGATTGTCATTTGTCCTCGCTGTTGTAAATGTTGTTTATAATGTGCAGGCACATCCGTACTTCAATCCAATTAGGAATGCAGAAAGCAGTAGAACTCGCATGCATTAAGATTGGAGGCCAGATGAAGCCTTCCACTTTAATGACAACTTCATAAGTATGGTGGAGTTCACGTTTGTGAAATTGTGCTCCAACTGTTGTAAAAGTCAAGTCTTATTTACTTCATTTTTTTTTTATGCTTGCCAAGATTTCTGTAAACTTGCATATTTGTTGATGTGTGCTCCTAACTTCATGAATTAATTCTTGATTCAATTTCAGTGAGAATGTGTGTTTTGTTATCTCTAGCTTTATTCCTTTTTTCTATCTAAATTCAGATGCGAAATTTTGTTGAGCATAGTTATGATATGGAACTCAAAAGCCTCGGAAAGTTGATAGAGAAAAATCTACTAGAAATGTCAGGATACAAATTTTATCTACATACAATTGAATCTCTTGATTATGGAAATAAGACTCGAGTATTTCAGTACTCTTGCGTAGCTGGAACTGTTTAGCAGCCCCATTCCTTGTGTAGTACCTAAGTTAGGACAGAACCCAAAATTGTGGGACTAAGGGTGTGCTTAGCTGGTGAAAACTGAAAACAAGTACAACGTGATGAAAATCAGTTCTATGACGCTGGGACCATCTAAGTAAGGCCCAAAGCCAATTTCAAGAAAGTCAAGTTTCATAAGGTCTTTTTGTGCGGGTGCGGGTACGGGTACATAGTTGGGTTGCCAATTGGACTTTGGTAGTTGGAAACTAAGAAAATCAATCTTATTTCCTAGTGGTTACATCTTCTTTTTATAGAGGTCTTGTTTACTCGAAATGTGTTTACGTGAGCCATACCTATCACCAAAACATCCTTGAAATGAAAAGAAAGATTGGATCAAAATGAGTGAGTCAATGTAACGGAAGCTATAAACTAAAACTGTCCAACTTTCTTACGCAAACCAATTTATGACTCGACCATGCAATCTAACGGTCAATTATTGTCATTTGGTGAAATTTCATTTAATGTTTGACTACCTTGATCCGCAGCCGCGGCGGTATACAACTTGGAGGCTTCCTTAAAATCATGTAGCTGACCATCCGTTTGGAACAAAATTGCAGATCGCTAATGCTATAAATATCAAGTTTTAAAAATTTGTGTCAAAATGGTCGAAATGTGCGAAATATTTATGTTTCTACACTACCCGAAATAAAACTTATAGAAATATAATCACCGTTTTCCATACGAAACGGGGTCATTTCTATCTTTTTTACACGAAATAGGTCAACAAAAATATAGCATTTTCAAATTTTGAAAATCTAAAGTTTTTGCTCTATTTCTTTCATATTTTGGGATTTTAATTATTTTTTTAATCTTATTTGATGCATATTCAGATGGTATAATTTAGCAAGCATAATTCTTTTTCATATTTCATCCATGTTTGGTTTCTTGTTCTTTTATTTATTTATTTTAATTCAAATACTTTATATTAATTTAGTTTAACTTAACGATGGATAATATTAAAATTTAACACATATATATGTTAGTTCAAATTAAAAAAATTTATTAAATATGGGTTGAGCACCTGCTAGTCACCCCGTTAGATGTGATTGTAATTTGATATTTTTTTCAATTTGTATATCTATGTTTAAAATTTTATTTTGTTATGTATTTAATAGTATTTTATGTACTAAATTAATAATGTTGGATACTTACAATTATTATAATATATATTTTCATACGTTTTCCACAAAAATTAGTATTTCCATACCATTTTTATACTGTTTCTTGAATCGTTTCAATTTCTGAGCTTATCGAAACGTTACCTCAAAACAAATTTTAGTTCCTTGATAAATATCCATCTATATTCTCCATACTATCAGCCTGCATCTGCATCTATAATAAAGCTATTCGATTTATTTATTATTATTATTATTATTATTATCTTTACCAATTTTAAATATAAGGAAAAATATTCTTATTTTTTACGAAAGCAAGTGGACTTTTGTTGAAAGAATTATGGTTTTTATTTTCTTTATTCAAAGGAGGCTGGAATTGAATTTTAGATTTTTAAGATGAATTATAAGTTAAATTAACGGACAGTTTTATTTTCCTCTATTAGGACAGAATTTGATACTGTGTTTTCTAAAATCATGCATTTCAATGAATTGCATATCATAAATTCAAAATCTCAAAACATGCTTGTAAATAAGATTTTTTTTTTTTCCTCATGAAATGCTATAAATTATATAATAATCATAACATGTTAGCTTGCATCGTTTCCTAGGTCCTTGTGCCTTCACCTAAAGATAGAATTACTCTCATTAATTTAAGCTTTGTTTTCCTTCTCTTATCTGTCAGTGATCCCTAATCCCCTTCCTATACTACGGTTTTTTAAGGTCCTCCAATCTTCCCACGAATCCACCATCTTAAGGGATATGTCACAACGTTTTCTAGGGGTATCTTAATTAATTTAATGTAAGAATTCTATTCCTAACGAAATAAATAAAATACTAAATAATAAAGATGTCTGTTGAATTATACAAATTTTTAGCATTGTGTCAAGGATTTGGTGCGTGAGATCACTCGCCATAACTGAGGGTGGGGAATCGAGCCGTGGTACAATAATTGGAGACAAAGTAAAGACATAAATCCCGGGATCACCTTGTTTATCGAACATTTGGCATATGCCTGATATTGTGGACCTATACATTCGGGACCACTCTTTGTAATCCTATTCATTTTATTTTTAAGAAGTAAAAATTTGGAATAAAAAAGAAAACAAACAACTTTGTGGGTATAATCACTTTTAACTAAGCATAATGCTCTAAAAGATCTACCTTTTCAACTTTTTAAGTGGTAAGTAAAAGGTAAAAGATTTTATTTTATTTTTTATCTTGAAAAGGTGAAAGATATTTCATAGTACTATTGTCAAACTTCCACTCAAAGGTAGAAATTAACTTCAATAGGACAAAAATAGGTGAAATGCATTATATTACCAAAAAAACAAACTATTACAAAGGAGAACAAGTTTACTTAATAATTATATGGGAGTTAATTTGAAGGTAAGCACATACATCATTGAGCAACTTATGTTAGCTTAATTTTCTTTTTATTTAATACAATATAGTAATAAATTTGAATCATATAGTTGCAGAAAAATAAAATATTATAGTTTTCTAACTTAACACTTACAATATTGGGTTATTAATTAAACATCGTGAATTACTAATTTTGTTTGGTTTTGGTTGCATGTTGATGTTGCTACAATGTTATTGCATAATATCATGGTATCCATGCATGCATGGGAATGGGATGTCCATACTGCCATATATACATAAATGTTTTGATTATTTTGATGACAAGGCAAGGCTTTTCTGAATTTGTTCTTATCCACGACAGACGACTCCCATGCAGTACCTTTGTCTTCTTCTACCCCCACTGATGAGAACATAGAAAAGCAGGTAAATATATACAACCATGGGTACTCCGGTAAATTCAGACTATTTTGTATTTTCATACAGATAAATAAATAAAAAATGTAAGAAAATTGTACCACGAACAGCTGGCGCTTTGTCAGTGACTATATTTTACTTTTGGTGGTAAAAATCTTCTTGTGAGGGAAATAATTGTCAGTTTTAACTATTTCCAGCTGTATTATAATAGTTTTAATTGGACCGACCGCCGATTTATATAAAAGGATGATAGTCTATTCGTGAAGTTGTCAAAAGAAGTTAGGGAAGGGAGCGAAAGCAAACGGAAATAAGGGTTTTGTTTTTGTCTACTACAGTAGAATGGTATTATTGATCTGAAAAAGCTTCCAATTTCTGAGTGAAAACTAAATGTGTTTTCAATCAGCTTTGACGAATTTGGAAACAAAATTATATTTCTTGATTTTCGAAACATATAAATCCAAAATCTTCAATATGACATGGACATATATAAACAGTAAAATTTGTGTACTTCCTAGTGGAAGCTCAGAAGAGAATTATGAAACAAGTTATATATAAATTGCCAAACTCATCTAGGTATAGTAAAATATAATTAGATTTGGAATAAATAAATCTGATTTTATCAAAATTAATTTTTATATTTATTATTTTTGTGTTATATGTGGAACGATTTAAACCAGATTTTGGTGATTGTTGGTCGTTTTGAGATGATGACCTAGTAGAATTAGTCAAATGTATGTTTGACACGTGTTGATAAACGGGAACATGAAAAGTCATTTCAGAGATGAAAGATAGATAACTAGCTAGCTATATGAAATAATGAAATGTGAATGCATGATATAAATTAAAGATGTGGAAGAGATGAGGGGATGGGTCAATAGGTAAAAGGCAAGTCTCAAGGACATTTTGGGGGACATGGTGCACAATATTAGGGCATTCGTCCGAGCCAAGGCCGCACCCTAGTGTCGGTCTCTTACCATACAAAACGATCGAAGACCATATAAAATAACAGATGCAAGAAATGACAGCTCCTCCAAATACGTCCCCCTGACCCCTAAACCTGAAGTACACCACCAAATCCACCCCCTATCTCTGCCTTTGTCTCCCCCTATTGCCAGTGCCCCAACAATCAAAGCTGTACCCCACCTAATAACAAATGGACACATTTGCAAGCACATTTTGGACGTTTCACAAAATAAATTTCAGTTACTCCTTTTTGAAATAACATATAAACATAATAATGATTAACGAGATAGGATAAGATAAGTTTTCTATCTACTCGTTTTTTACAATAACTAAATGATATAATCTTTTGTATTTTTTCTTTTATTTGACTTTTGTTCAATTTCTTGGTTGTTAGAACGTGGATCTAGTTGATATACAATATGGATTATAGTTAGGTCATATATGAAAGGCAAAGGTATAAGGTCAAAGTAGTTAGCCTATCTTATGTCACCCAATCCTCAAATTATGTAACAATGAAACAAGGGTCTGTTTAAGGTATGTTTATCTATATTAAAATATACACAAACTTGTACACCTGTTTGAACCTAGCTAGGAAAACTAAATCATTTTCCCTCAAAGGTCAAAATTTAAGGTCTCGATGACAAAGAACCTAGGCAAAGACTGTCCCAAAGTCTATGACTACCTTTGCTTTTGTTTTTCTTTTATACAAGCAAACAAAGCAGCGAGAACATATAAGATATGCACCCAAAAAAATAGAGTGAATAGTGGGCACTTAACTAATCCAATAATAAACATTCCTCGAGCCACACCATCCACTCATTTTTTTTCCTTCTTTTCCAACTGTTTTAATTAGTTTTTAATCAACTCCATTAACTACTATGTTATTTCCTACGTTCCCATTGAGCTAGACAATTTGCAAGATTATTGTAAACATGTTGCCTAATTGTTGTATTTTTTTAACCTTTTCAAGCTTTGATTGTCACTTCCTGTGGGGACTTAAAAGAGATTTTTAAAATACAAGCATTTGTTTGTTCCCAGACTAAATTTCACCATGTGATATTCAAGAAGGGACATGATCTAACTAGAGCTAGGGCTTTTTGTTGAGCATCGGCCCTACAATGTTGGTTGTGCTTCGCAACAATTAGTTGTTAATGATCACAAGGGTGAAAAGGCATATGTACGGAGCTCAGCTAAGCAATATTACAAACACACAGGGAGCAAGATCTCTACACATGATTTGTTCCAAAGCAATTGTCATGGCATTTGTCCCTAACTGTTTTCTTTCTCTTATTTATTGTAACAACCTCTTGAAACATCTAACACATGATACGTGTCGAGGACCCATGTTCGATCTACTATGATTGCTTGGTTAGAACGATATCGTTTTAAAAATATGTAATATTATTAGGATTTTTATTCAAACTATGTTTGTGGACCTGTGGTCCAGTGCTAAATGTATTCGTTTTCTTCTAATAAGAGATGTGCTATGCTATACTTTAGAATTATTTGTCTCATAAGAAGAACATGGTACATTATTTTTCTTTTATAAACAGCAACTACCTTTTTATTAAGTTCATAGGGAGATTCAGTAGACTTTAAATAACATAATAGCCTTTCCCGGTTTCCTTGTTTCATACATCTCGTTTTTTATCATAATATTAATTTAACATTATATAAAATTATTTTTTAAGCTCAAAATTTAAATTTAATCCATTAGAATATGTCATTTGGAATATTGACCTAACGAATATTTGAAATCTTAAATTTTATTTGAGGAATTAAAAAGAAGTGAGTATTAAACTAGAACTAAAGCCAAAACTTTTGGGTGCATAAACCATGTGTCAATAAATGATTTTTGCATTCATATGCTCTTTCGTAATCATATCATTCAATTACTTTAATTTGGATGTGATCCCAGTTTAATTTGTGTTGATTAATGAATAAATTAAGTGAAAAAAAGAAAGAAAAAGAGTTATATATTAAAGTAGATTCCTATCTTGAATATATACTACTACTAGTAGAACAGATTCCTCTCTTAGAATTATTCTGATGAATTCAAATTAGTCAATAATTCAAGGAAAATCTTTTCAAATATCTTTCTCGATAGCAAATCTCATGAAGTCTCGACAACCATTTGGGCAAAGAATAATCCGGTCAGCAAATTTTTTTGGTGGATTCTTAGGATCACTCATTCACTCTTTAACCCTAAATGGTTAAATTAATGATGAGGAAGAATCTCATCATGGTTTTTAAAATTCAATGCTTTATTCTAATCCATGTTATGCATTCCAAAGAATGAAGTATATATATGCAATATGCCTCTGATCTTGACCATTCGTAGTAAAAACAAAAAAGCAAGAAACTTGAATCTTGAAATCCAAAATTATTCTGTGACTACAGTTTAATTCATTTTTGTTTTGTTTTGGTACTTTCCCATGATTCTAAGTTAGTAGTTCACTATAAGTTAATAATTTGATTTGTTATTTTATGACTTTATCATTGATAATCATTTAGTTTTACATCATCATGAACCATCATTTTAGGTGGGAAATAACATTATTAATTCATTTCAATTTTCAATATCACCAATTAATTATGTGATTCATATCATCTTCAATTTTCTATTCTCCAAGATTTTGTTAACCTAATAATATATATGTACTCACCGTATTAATGTGCACGTAAATTTAACTTGCATGACGGTGAATAGATTATGACTCTTTTATTATTTATTTTATCATTTGAAACATTGTTGATCACGTGATTTATGTACATACTTGTCATCATCATCATAACATGGTTTGTTTAATAAGATAGATTCTCTTTCATTTGTGTGGAATTTAGTCTTTAATTAATAAGTATATATTTGCTTGAGGATGAAATTGAACTGGGAAATTAAAAACTAGTTTTTCTAAGGGTTTTAACACGAGGATGAGATAATCTGTCTTATATAGGAACGTATTCAAGAATAGAAAACCAAGCCAAGAAGATGATTCGTCAAAATTAAAGGAAATAATGAAGCTAGTTGTGATCAACCTTTTCTGATTTCTGACACAGATAGTAAGAAATATTAACGAAAATTTGTCGAGAGAAAATTAACCCGGGTTGGTAGTTCATTCCTCTCCATTTATACCTCCTTTAAAGGGAGCTTATTATTAATACTGTCAGCAGGATATTTTAGAACAAAAGAAAAAGAATGAGATTTAAATTAATTTTGGCCAATAATTGCTTCTATTTGTTAATTCTAATTCTCTTGTCTAGGAAAGTGTTTGCGGTTGCCGATGAGATCTTAGTAATAAGACAGAAACCGTGTGTATGATTTCTAATTATTATTCAAGTTGAGTGTATTTTAAAATTTTCACTTTAAGTATAATTTTATACAATACAAATTAAGACGACAAAGTAATGTTCAATAAGTTATCATTTAATTATTAGTTTAAATTCATCTTATAAATATATTGTTTAAAATAATTCAAATTGTAAAAGTATTTGCCAAAATATTATCCTCAAGTCAATTTTCTATGATCAGTCTCTCTGAATTAGGCAAATGCCGGTTAGCCAAATGTAGGTTGAACATGATGGCCACTAAAACATGAACGTACGCAGTGGGGAAGGTTTATATGATTTAAACTAATTAATTATACCAATACATTCTCACAATTTATACAATCATATTAATTAATATGAATTATAAATAAAAGTTCCTCATATGTGATAAAAGTTGCGAGTATTAAATTGAAGTCTTCTACTTCATTCCCAAATAATAATAATTTTAAACCAAAACTAGACAACTCAGATATTTCAAAGGGACCCATTTGTTTGGTTCTCATACCTAAGCCCTTTTTTTATCTCTATTTTCATATGTTAAACATAACAATCATGAATTTGTTGGATGCTCTACTTGATACGTACACACGATGTCTTCTATATGTCTGAGTCTATGTCTCAGATAAATTAGTTTATAACTTCATTATATTAGTATATTTTTGGTTGATCATTTTAAATTCTATTATTCTATGATTATTAAGGAGAAGTGTTTTTCAAATCTTTACTTTAGCAATTATCTCATTCCCAGTGTTAATTATTTTTCTTCTTCTTTTTAATATGAAACCTATTTATGTTGAAGTGAAAAAATAAAAAACGGTTCAAAATGCCCCACAAGTACTCCAATACAGTTACCCATATCAATGTTTATGAGAAATGATTGAATAAATTATTAATTATAAACCCAATTTTGGAAGACGTACCCACTTTCTTCAATACCCAATGATTGTTAAAACCGTTTGATTGCCTGCAATTAAACTTCTTAACTTAAAGTTGCAATAACACATTATAGCTAAAATTGTAGTACAACGAAAAAGAAAGTTAACGGTATTCTTGTCAAGTGATAATAGATATAATTTTTTAATTAATTTGTTTAGAATCATTATATATAATGATATTAAGTTTATAGTCAACTGTTATAATAATAAATTTTTGATTCATAAATCTCAATAAAATAAAATAAATAGGATATTCTTAAAAAAAATTATTGCTAATATACTATGATGCTATATTATTAAAGATATAGTGGTTTGTATAAGTAAATTTTTTTGACTTTATTTTGGAGCTCAGCAAATTGATTTTATAAAAAATTCGCTAAAATACCAACTGAAATACAATTAACAGTTAATTAGTTTTTTGGTCAATTAATGAAAATATCTAATTTAAATAGTTTTTAAAACAAATGTACTAAAGACTTGTGAATTGTGAGAAATAAAATTTTTTGTAAGTAATGATTTATATATTAAATAGTGTTAAAAGTATAATCCTTATAAATATTAACAAAATTTAAACAAGTGCTGTAAAGAGGCTCATATAAACTTTAAAAAAAAAAAAATTATATTCTTCTCTTCTGCACATAAAATGGTAGGAAATTAGAACTTAATTGATTTTGTAAATCGCCAGTCCTCATCCCATAGACCGATGCTACATAGTAGCATAGGCTGACCATCAACAACTATAGGACTGCGTGGTACTGTAGAGATATCTCTATCACAGACTTTAATCTGGAGAAAAACACAAAAGCTATCTACCCGTGAATGATTCCATCATAGCCGTCAATCTAAAAATTGGTGATACTGAAGCTCATGATGATGATCATCATCATAATGAATAAATCAAAATCGGAAAACCAACGCTACCAGTAGTAGCTAAAAGGAAAGCTGCTTTTGCAGCCTCACTAGTCACCTAAGTCAGTATAAATATCAACGGCCGTAATTCCAGGGGATTGTTCCCTCAACTCACGGTAACAGCTTTGCCACGTTGCTAATTTCTAGCATCCGTTAACAGATAAGGAAAAGACTCCAAAATCAAATTTACATTTTTACCCCTCCTGCATGTTCATCACTCAGAACATATTGCAAATCCATTACATACATTTTTTGTACTAATAAATTACGCATATATAAAACAATTTCATATTATCTCATCACATTCCATGGCACATGAAAATTATGATAGTAGAAATAGCTAGTGTTAAAATGTAATGATTGCAAATTAAATGGATAATTACAAATCAAATAGAAGAACTGCGCAGCCACAGCCGCCACTTTTCTCTCCCCACTTCCCTCTTTAATTCCTCTACTTTTTCTTTGTGTTATGATTGTTAATTATTAATTTTATTTCATCTATTTATTTCTCATAATTATTTTTAAAGAGAGAAGAAAACTACATAGACGGGGACGAAAGAAGAGACAGAGACATTAATTTTATTTTATTTTGGAAAAAATTGAATTAAATAATTTGAAATAAAAAAGAAAGTAAATTGAGGGAAAGTGAAAGGAAGTTGGGGATTCTGGAGGGAGAATAAAATAAAATAAAAAATATAAAAATTCAGCCAAAAAATCAGGTATTTATACATACCATTAGAGCACTTGTACCTTCGCAATGATGAACTACTCACTACCTCAGAAAAGGAAAGAAGGAGAAACATCTTAACGCCTCACCTTATTTTTCCTCACTCATATCCCCTCTCTCTCTCTCTCTCTCTTCCTACTCTGTTTATTTTGTGTTTTCCTTTTTCTTTTTCCGACTTTCTGATCCTATATAACATTGAGCACACTTCCCCTTTCTTTGTTTCTCCAATTTCGAAGACCTAGCCTTAGCTTTTTCTTGCTTACAACACACGGCAATCAGTCTATATTTTGCGGCCTTGAAAAAGCTGCGATATTTCTCACTCTCAATAAACCCACTTCGTCCCTAATCATTTCATTCCCTCTATATAAGTCTCTACCCCTCTACTTCCTTGTTCCCTGCCCATTGCTCTCTTTGTTATTGCTCACCTTGTTTTTGCTTGGTGGGTTTCTCTTGAGTTTCTGAATTTTTCTGACATGGGAGAAAAGGATGTGATTGTGGTGGTGAGGGAGTTCGACCATGAAAAAGACCGTTTAGGAGTGGAAGATGTAGAGAAGAGATGTGAGGTTGGACCCAGTGGCAAAGTCTCTCTCTTCACCGACCTCTTAGGTGACCCAATTTGCAGGGTCCGCCACTCACCTTCTTTCCTCATGCTGGTATTATTATTCCCCAACTATTAATCGTCAATGTCTTCTCTTCTATTTGTCGTTTCACACTATTCTGTTTAATTTGTATAGTATTAAAGTATTATTGTATTGTTAAAGCTAGCCCCCCGTTTCCTTTCCTAATCTTTCTCATCAACTTTTTCAACCAAGAATAAGAATAATATTCAATTAACAAAACAATCATCACGAAGCGATTTGGTCACTCGCTAATTTAAAAATCACAAAAACAAGAGTCATTACTCATTAGCCAATCACCAACCAATATTGTTTTTAGTTATTGATGATTAATTTGTTTCGGTTACTTTATTTGCTTCAACAGGTGGCTGAGATGGATGACGAGAAACAAATAGTAGGAATGATAAGGGGTTGTATCAAAACCGTTACTTGTGGAAAGAAGCTCTCCAGAAGTGGAAAAAACCCACACCAAACTACTACCAAACCAGTCCCTGTATACACCAAAGTTGCCTACATCTTAGGCCTACGTGTATCTCCATCTCACAGGTAAATGATCCATTCAAATTTAAAATGTCCCTCTAATTATATTAATTGGGTCTTGCGCTATTTCACTTATATTTCAATGAAAATGAAAAAAATTGGGAGGAGAAACTATGTTGCTATTGTGTTTGATGTGTTTTGCTTATTTGGGAGCAGGAGAACTGGAATAGGGTTGCAGCTGGTGCGTAAAATGGAGGAGTGGTTCAAAGAAAATGGTGCTGAATATTCGTACATAGCAACCGACAGCGATAATTTAGCGTCCGTTAAGCTCTTTACCGACAAATGCGGGTACTCAAAGTTCAGAACCCCGTCCATCCTTGTCAACCCCGTTTTCGCTCACCGAGTCGGCGTGTCCCACCGTGTCACAATCATTAAACTCACTCCCTCTGATGCTGAATGCCTTTACCGCCGACGATTCTCCACCATCGAGTTTTTCCCCCGCGATATTGACTCAGTCCTTAACAATAAGCTCAGTCTGGGTACTTTCCTTGCGGTTCCACGCGGGTTTACGTGGACCGGGTCGGATCGATTCCTGTCCGACCCACCAGAGTCGTGGGCCGTAATCAGTGTGTGGAATAGCAAGGATGTTTTCACGCTTGAGGTCCGTGGCGCGTCGCGCATGAAGAGGACACTTGCAAAAACAACCCGAATTGTGGATCGGGCCTTACCTTGGCTTCGGTTACCTTCTATCCCGGAGTTGTTTAGGCCTTTTGGGTTGCACTTTTTGTACGGGTTGGGAGGTGAAGGGCCTAACGCGGTGAAGATGGTGAAGGCGTTGTGTGGGTTTGCTCACAACCTGGCTAAGGAACGTGGTTGTGGGGTGGTGGCTACAGAGGTTTCCAGCCGTGAACCGCTCAGATTAGGGGTGCCCCACTGGAGGATGCTATCGTGTGATGAAGATTTATGGTGCATCAAGAGGCTTGGGGAAGATTATAGTGACGGCTCTGTTGGTGATTGGACCAAATCACCACCGGGATTGTCCATTTTTGTTGACCCCAGAGAGTTCTAATTTGGTTAAAAGAAAACGAAAATTCCTAATTATTAGTGAACACGAACTAGTTGAAAGTAAGACCAACTCTCTTTTTCTAATTTCTAATCTTTTTTAATTTATATTTCCATTTTGACAATTTTGACGGTGGGAAAGCAGGAGATGAGGGAGATATGGGTTTTTTTTTATTGTAAAGGAGAAAGAATATCCCCCACCTTTTTTGTAAATGGATGTGGCTTTTTAGATCCTCTTTCAGCCAAATGCAGCCTTTAGTTTTTAGTTCTATGTATGCCGTTCGCTATTACTCTTTAAGTATTTTGCTTTTTTAGTTATTCTAAATTCTTAAAAAAATCAATTTGATTCTCTATCTCAAATGGGGATGACAATGATGAGATGACAAATATACATGCGTAAATCAGATTATGATCCTCTTCTCTATATAGGAGAGCTGTTTTAAAATGGAGGCATAATACATTCTCCCAAAAGTGTTTTTAACTTTTTTTTTAAAATATTTGTTTATTAATATTTTTCTGATTCTTAAAAAAAAAAAAAAAAACACAGAAGATACGGATTAAATGTGAAATAGAATTCAAAATATTCTCATATATTGATATATATAAGTTGTGCATGTAGTAGACCTTTTCACAAAGGACCTTTTAGTGCCGTATCATAAAATATCATTTGTCATTGACAATATGCTGTATATGGCTGGCTTTGGTACCTTATCTTTACTCAACTTTGAAATTATAAGGGTTCTTAGGATCTCGCTAATTGAGGATAGTGGAAATCAAATGCTTCCGTTTACATTACTCTTTGGTACCTTGTAAGGGTTTCGTAATTATCAAATTGGTGTTTTAGCTTTGGTACCTTATTAGAAGTTTTCTCATAAGGGTACATTAGTCTTTTTCCATTCAAAATATGTAAATGATGGTTTTGTGAATACCTATCACTTACGGGGGTCATGAGAAATTTCCTTTTGAATGGGTGGTGTGGTTGCTTTTGGTTTGAGTCTTTTGGGTAAGAACTTCTGTGAGTTTTCAGTGGAAACTGTAGAGGAAAGTACGAGGGAAGTTTACTTTTCTCTCTTTTTGGTGGTTCTCGCTTGGACTTTTATAGATAATGACGTTTAAGAAAACAATGTTCATAAGAAAAAAATAATAATAATAATAAAAATTATATATATATATATTAGTGGCTTGGGCTAGGGAATGCTAATTAATTGATTAACAAACCACCTATAGATTATACTAAATTAATTATAAAAAAATATAATTTCAGAGAAAACAAAGTGGAAAAAATTAACAATTCTAAACCTTACAAATGTGCATAAAGTATTTGTATAAGTTATAGTAGAAAACAAGGTTACTTTTGTTTTAATTTCTGTATAATTCTTTTGTTGATGTGGTGTAGTTACGTGATCCTTCGAATTGAATAGTTTTGCAGAGTCCTTTCCTTTCTATATCCTTTACAGTGAAAGATAATAAAAAAATACAGAAGAAATTGTACAGTGTACTGTGTATATTTGTGGATGACACATAAAAATGAGTACTAGTAGTACCAAGGAAGAATAGGTGAGCAATGAGCAAGCAAGAAAATTAAATAATGGTGTTGAGTCAGTGAGCCACCGACCTCAAACAAGGTGAAGGCAGGTGTAATCATTCACGAGGTTTGCACTAAAAAGTTCATGTCATAGGTATCACTCGTGAGGCGGTAGTGAGAGTAGTACTTAAGGGAGGCTTGGTTTAATGGTTCAATTGTTGAGGCAACAAATTTATGTGCATGCCAATGGCCAGGTGGGAGCCATTCTTGTTGTTGCTTTTTGACAATTGAATGTGTACTCGTTTGAGAGTAATACTTTAGAATAGAAGGGAAATGTTAAATGTGTACTCGTTTGAGAGTAATAGTTTGGACTAGAAGGGAAATGTTGGAGATGGTTTGTTTCTGTGTTGTCTCAAGAACATGAGATTATAATTCTTTCGTTGTTAGGGATGAAAAATTTATAGAGAGCGTTATGTAATTCATAAATTCAACTAGACAAATAAAAAAACACTAGTGGCCGATGATTCTACTTTGGATCAGGGGGTGAAATGGTAATTGTCAAACTCAAAATGGCCTAGGAGTGAAAAGGCTATCTTGGATTGAAGAACTAGTTGGAACATTGACTGCTCTTCTTGTCACTTTCTGTTTAATTTTCAGGGAATGAAAGAAAATGATGTAGAATGCTTCTGCCCTTTTGATTAGGAACTTAGGATTCACATTTCAGAATGCGATTATTCTATTGTCATGCGAGTTTGTTAGGTTGATTGATTGTCATTAAGATTGTGATTTCCCTCCCGAAAGAGTCATATTGGTTTGATTTTTCAAACTGTCAGATTCTTCCTCAAATTGCATACACACCTATTTTAAGACGAGGCAGTCATTAAAGCTTAAGTTTTTAAAAGACTAGTGCTAAATTGACTAGATTTGGGGCCAAGATTAGTCTTTGATAATCTAGCTAGCTCACTCATACAATGAGAACAACATTGATTATTCAAACTAAGCAAGGCAATCACTAAAATTTGGATTAGGTAAGTAGGTATCAATGTTAGGCAATTTCTTGCTGGTTTCCCCATCGTTGATGTATATTGTTAAATCATGCCTAATTGTTAAATTAAGTAACATATAAAGTTGTCAAGTCAAATTATCTAGTTTACTTGGAAAAAGTTGCCTACCTTGTTCCTATTAGAGGAAAAGATCAGAAAAAAGAAACAGAGGCAGGAATTAAAATAGAGGTTTGAACTTGAAGCTTTCAATTAAAAGAATGAATTTTGATTGCCTTTTGTTAGAAGTATTTTGAGAAATATTATTTTCACCAGAAAGATGAATGTTTTTTACTTTTTACGTTGTTCTTTCTCTTTTGAACTCAAATGTTGATTCAATATATAAGAGAGAGTGTTAAGTGAAAGCAGTCATATCTCCTGTAAAAATTAGATCATAGATTTAATATTTGTTTTGTCCAACTTTTCATATTTGTGTGAGTGGCTCACATAAAAGAACAATTTAGTGGTTCGGTTTTAGAACAGTGGGGGAAAAGTAAAAAGGAAGTGGCAAGCAGAGTCAAATTTGAACATCATTTTGCTTCATTTCCTTGTCTTTGCCATAGTCTTCTTTGCACGTCAATGGCCGAAGGAATTGAAGTGGAGGATTAGCATTAAGCCATTAATCAATCCCCTTATGGGCCCAAGTCCTTATTGCGGAATTTTCACCCAAGTGAATCCACTTCTTTTGGAATTTTGATTGGAGTTCTGTTTTCCAATTCAATAGAATTTATAGTACAAAAACTGAATGGGAGGCAATGAGAATGAAACCCACATTGACTAAAGTTTTAACTGTCATAATCATAAGTAATATTGCTCGGTAACTAATGGGAAAAAAGGGTTCAACTGTCGAAAGTAATTATTAGATCAGTACAATGGAAGGGCTGCCTACCATTAAGAACAAGCCGAGGTCAATTGCCAATAAAGCTTGGATCCAACCCCTACTAAAGAATATGCCGTTTTGTCAAAACATCCTTGTGCAGCACTCTGAGTCATGACTCTTCCCAACAAAATTTTCTACTAATGTGACTCTTGTTTATGCAAAGTTTCTTTTAAAAGAATTTCCTTTTCTTTTCTTTTTTTACAATTCACTACACTTAATTATTCGTTAAGTTTGAAATTTGACCCTAAAAAAAAAAATTTCAAGATAACCGTGTGTCCTTCGGACTGGATCGATTTTGAGGCGGGACATGATCCAGACCATTGCCATGGCTCAGAATCAAAATAGGCCATTGTCAAGTCCCTAAAAGAATGGACACCTATAATCAGCCACAGTCAAAAATCCCGACGGCCCGACCCAACAAGCATAAGAGAGGAGAGATTTCTGTATGCGCAAAATGACATTGCTTTTGCAATTGCGGTGCTCTGAATGAGTCACTACAAAAGCTCATTTAATTTAGTAAAGATCAGCAGTGACTGTTATAAGGAACAACAAATGCAGAACATGAACATTATTTTCCTTGTGCTTCTTTTTGTAGCCACATGCCAAATTATACCCTGATTTTAGAAAAAACATCTGGAAGATGTCAGTGAGCTCTAATCTCCTAATGTTAATTGAGCAGAGGCAAATTATACAATCTGTACTCCAAGTCTAAAAAACATATCTGCTACTAAGATACTGAATGCCTCCTACTTCTAGATGGGGTGGATTTTGTTTCATCTACATTAGTAGAAGCAGGGCTATCTGACGTATCAGAGCTGGTAATCTCACCATTTTTCTCTTTGCCTGACCAGAGCTTTGAGAATATCTTCTGTGAGATGAGCAAACCTTTCATTTTATTAGTAGAAGCTTTTTCAGTACTACTTTTACCACCTCCATTGCTATTTCTATCAATCCCACTTCCACCATCACAGACGGCTAACCTCAGACTAGCAAGCTCCCCTTTCAGGGCCTTTATGTCTTCTGCTGTTGGCACAGAATCCCAGTCCTCCTCAGTATTGGTTGTAGTAGACCTTGAGCTCCCATGAGATCCACCAGGAAGTAAGGCCCTGATAGACCCAGGCAACTCAGATGTGCTGGTGCCTCCAATTGATGCTGTAGCCCTCACCTGCTCAAAAAAAAGAACCTGCACAACAACCCGCAAGGGAAGCCGTTCATTTTGCACGGCATGCATGCAGGCATCGGCAGACAACTTCCTGCAGTCCATCAGCCTGCATATTTTCTTCCTCTCACTCTTACTGATTCCAGGGTGTTCCTGTTCAAAAACACAGCACTGGCAAATTGGTAAAAACAAATAATATTGCTTTATTTATGTTTATTTACTTTTAAATATGTCAAGAGTCCAACATACCATGAAGGGAAATTTAGTAATTATTAAGTAGCCTATTGTGTATTTCAGACATAAAAGTCAACAAAGAAGTAGTGAAGGCTAAATCTTGATGGACTAATTAATCTCAAACTGTAGAGTCATAAAGATATTGAGAGAGAGACTGCAAGAGATTATGTCAAATTCTGAACATCATTGTTGTAGCCTGATGGAGAATCTCCCTCCATCTACTTAATGAGACCAGGACCATAACATAGCTAGGTACAGCAACACAATTTCCACAAATAATGGTCCTAGTACATGTGAGAGCAATTCGAGCTTTGAAGTGAGAGGGGGGTGACAGGGTGGGTAAGAAAAATTAAACAACTGAAACCTTATTGATTCTCCATGTTTTGGACTTTCAGTATATATCCAAAGTATACAAGTTATCTTTAAAAATGAGGAAACTTACCTTCAAATACATGTCAATGGCATGGTAAAGGCCATCATGAGATGGTCTTGAGAAGCTTGATACCGCTTCGGCAAGACTGAGAAATTTTATAAGGGGTAAATTGGGATCCCGTGCAATCTTAGCAAGGTAGCCATCTACCAGCTTTGCTACCATTACCTTGGAAGTATCTGATACCATCTTTGGTCTTCTAATCTCCTGGAATTCATTGTCCAGGAGAGAATCAGTCTCAACACTCTGCTCATGAGCCACAAACTCATCAACTAGAGTTTGCACAATATCAACATCAAACAGTATTGTCTCTTTGGCTGGGGCTCGCAACAAAAGATCAGCCACAGTAGCCTCTTGAAGCTGTTGGCCAATTCTCCTTGTCAATTCACACCTCTCAACTTCCCCACATTCCAACAAAATTGCAGCTCTTAACAACTTCAACAAGAAACTGCAGGGTACAGTGCCCGTCCCTGTGGGTAGTAATTGGACAATTGCATCCACCAATAACCTGTTCTTTATTGCATCACCACACTGGATCATACCCTTGCTAAAACCAGGCAATCTTCTTGAGGTATATGCACTTAGGGCTTCGCCAATGACAATATCAGAAATGTTGCCTCTTGTTTTAATTGCTGTTATGACCTGCTTGTAAAGATCTAGTTGAAGCTCACAAAGGTCTTCCACCCACCAGTCCTTAGGAACCATCTGGTGTTTTCTTACAACATTCCAATGTGGATCATTCCCATTTTCAGAGGGAAGCCTTTTCCTGTTGTAGGTGTATGACCACTCCACCTTGGACGCATCAATTGAAGCCTTGGAAGCTATGGAGTCAAGGCAGTGACTGACCACCTTAAGTTCCTCAGACCATGGAAGAAGTGGTTTTGTAGTTTGAAGAACAATAATACAGTCTTTCCAACCTCGGAAAATACTGGAGTTAAGGAAAACTTCAATTTTGTAGATAAGATTTCCTTTCTCAACAGTTTCATACATCTCAAGATACTCAGCTGAACATCGAGCTGCAACCACGTTGTATGCATTGAGAGTGACTGTCATACCATAACAGAACTTGGTGCATATTTCAAAAGCGGCAGGTCCACCAGGAATATCATGGATGTAGATTTCATCATTATTCTCCTCTGCATTTGCAACCAGTTTCAGCAATCGCGCACTTTTTGACAAAAGGGGAAACTGAGCAATCAAAACAGAAATATGAGCAAACTCATTATTAGCAGTTAAGAGAATCAGAAATCAAACAATAAAGATCAAACAAATATATATCATGTATCGAGTCATCCACAATCCCACCCTATATCAAACAAATAAAGATGGAAGAATTGATGATTGAAATTTGAATTATTGTGACAACATCCTAAAATCATTCATAAATTATCTTGACCATTAGTATGGTATCTCCGAGTGTTTTCATCCATTAAATTGTTATTCATCTCCTCATCCATGTAAGTCTTCTAACTGACTCATGTAATATCTTGTGTATCTTGTTAGTCTTATTTTATCTTTTATTACTTACAATTTAATAATTGTGTAGTCCTGGGACAATTTGGCTCATCGATGAAGGCACCTACCATTTTCACATGAATAATTGAGAGCACTGTGGATATTTCAATTCTATAAGTACTGTACTCGGAAATGAATATTCTCAGCTATTTTCTTTCTCTTTCTCTTGCTTGACTATGTAGTCTGTACTAATTGTAGGATGCAAAACAAAGAAAACCATAGCCCTCTATAATCCAACACCTGTAGTGTAGTGTGTTTAATGCAAGATTTTCCCCAAATAATACTTGACTATAGGTGCTGGCAGTTCATCTCTGTAATAAGCTATATGATTCAAATTAATGAATCACTTCCAATATCAGTTTAATTAGATTCCTTACCTTATGGAGATAGAATTTCACTTCCCCAACATTAACAACAATGTCAGTTGCCAACTCAGTTGCCACATACCTGAGAAACATATGCAAATTCTTGTAAATGTTAGGTCTTATATAGAAATGATGTAGAAAGCTTATTTAGTTTGAAAAAGAAAATTCACGCATATACAACCAATCATGGAGGATTAGAGGAATGTCAATTATGATGAATGTTGAAATATACAAACAAGATTATTTTTTAACAACCAAAGCTAATCCTCTCTGAAAGCATGGCTATATGCTATTTTGCATTACAAGAAAGGGAGCCTACTTGTTACCATCCTCAAAACCATTAAGCTACTCAATTACAATATTGTTTTAATGGAATCTGGCAATTTTTTTTATTTTTTTTCTTATGCATCAGGAGGTTGGGGTTCAAACCCACAATATGGGGAAGGGAAAATGGCCTAAAGCCTAATACCATGCCAAGTGAGTTAAGCTTTGGCCTGCATCGAATCCACAATTTGGGGAAGGAAAAATGGCCTAAAGCCTAGTACCATGCCAAGTGAGCTAAACTCTGGCCGGCATCTAGCACTTTGCTACAAAACAAAGATGAGATTACATTAATTATCTGGACTCGGCATCTCAATGCTATTAAAGTTGTTGCTTAATCAAATGTTAACATGAAGGCCAAATCTATAATGTCATTAATGGAACTATTCCCACTATTCAAATGATTATAAGAGCATCACAGTTTTCTTCCACTTTTTATAAAATTAAATTTTCTTTTATTTGGGTGCTGGTTACTGCATACACCCCTAAATATAAGAAAAAGAGAAACCCTTTTATAGCCAGGCATGTGGTGGAAAACCAAGCCGTCTAAGGCACAGACAATGAAGTTTACAGTGGTTTGATACATTATCTTCATGTCATGCCTACCTAAAGCAATTTGATTTACTATATTGTTCACACCACAGAATTGAAAAGCACAAAGGTATGACTACCGCAAATAAGGAACAAGGAAAAAGAAAGCCATCTTATAATCGAGCAGTATGTAAGTTAGTAAACAGACAAGTTATAACAAAACTGAAATAGCAGTGAAAAAGAAAATGATACAGTAGCAAGTGGCTCCAAAAAGGATGATCTCATACCTAATATTATCCCCATCAGTTTGTAAAGAATCAGGCTTCGATCCAAGTTTCATAAACTTCATATTTGGCAAAGCTAAGCAATACTGTTAACTCTATTTTTTCCTTCTGAGATCCGAATTCCCAACTTCAATTGAACCTGCAAATTTTTTGCCACCCAGTGATCTGAAAAGAAGTTCTTCCAAATATGGGGATGCAAACACAAGAGGAAGAGAATAAGGATTGACACCTGAATTTCGCTGTAATCTCCAATATTCAAAGTTGGGAAGGATGGACCAAATAGAATTATGGTATATTTTCCTAGTATGACCGAATCTTTCCCAGAAACCGAGGCCAGTAAGAGAGCAAGAGATAGATAAAGATAAGTGGGTTTTCTGAGATTTTTGTCAAAATTGTTCACTTGAATGGGAAGTGACTCAAAGAACAGGTTGCTTACTCAAATGGTAATAGTCCAAAGACCCCAGGCAAAGAGGGTCATGTGAGAAGACATTGTCAACACACTATCTCGAACATATATAATTCTCAAAGCCAGAGATAACCCCACTTGCTCAAAACTGACACACCCTGCACTTAAATTATTTATCTTTCTTCATCTAGATATATGCTTTCTCCGTTCCTTGTTTTGTTCTCCCAATGGATTACCCAATACACACTACCAACACCCTTTCTGGTCCATAGAGTTTTGGAATACAAACCCCAGAATCCACATTCCTTTATTAATCACCTTTCAATTCTATTACTCCGTTGAAACCAAAACACCTGCAATAGGAAACAGCATATCTCGGTATGAGTTGAGGAAACCATCAAAGCAGTAGACAAAAAGCATCAATTTTGGTGGTTTCCGTTCGAAGAATCACAGCACAGGCATCAGTACTAAAAAGAACAGTTATTTTAAGATAGAGGAGAGACTGTAGATTTTGTCAGAATTCAAATCAAGAATGCGATATAGAAATCAATCGATGAACATCCCAAGTTTGCAGGTTTTTAACCAAATAAAAATCCCTTTTTTTTTGGGGGGGGGGGGGGGGGGGGGGGTAGAGATTCTCGTGCTCCGCTTGAAACAAAACCCCAAAACATCTCCCCGTGTCAAATTTCACCAAAGAGGCCAGGAAACCAAGCATAAGTGCATAAGTTAATACACAAGCAAACTCATCTCTATCAGACAATAAGCAAGTGGGAGCAAACTCTAATGCATAAAAGAGAATAAAAAAAGAACAGAAATAGAACCCAATACCAATTACCAGAGCCAAAATTTGCTGAACTTCCTTCTTTGGAACTTTCAGCAACTGAAATTAAAATTTACAGGAGTAATAAAATCAGGTAACTGAAAAGGATTGGAATCAAACAGGAGTGAGTCGCCAAAAACCCACCTATAAAGGTCTGAATCTGAATGCACCTCAAGCTTTGCAAATATCATTGAGCACGACAACAAACACAATGTTCACTGCACGAGACTGTATCCTTAGAAGTCCACATACACAGAAACCACCCAACAAAACGAAAAAGACCACCCTTCAAAAAGATGAGCTGTTGCTAATTTTTGACAGCCACCCCCGCTACACAAACATAAAAAGCCAACCAAAATCAGAATGTTGCCACTCACTCTCTCTCTCTCTCTCTCTTTCTGTTCAGAACCTTTGAATCAGCACCGCCGCCCCCACCACCACCATCTTTCTTTATCTCATTCTCATCTGATTACCCTTTTACCTCCTCTTAATCTTAAACTATAAAAACAAAAGCTTTGACATATTAAACAACAGATAATTTTAAAACCTGTGATCAATCACTCTGCTCTTCCTTTGACAATGAATTATGAACTTTATTAGTTCAGCTCTAGCTAGAAAGTAAAGCGGCTTCTCTTAAATGATGATGGCCAAGAGGCCCCCACATCAACTCTCCCCCTCCTTCTCTCTCTAGAATGCATGCAATGAAATGCACGCCAATCTGACAAGCACAACTTTGTTGCTCCCTTTGCCTAATACACACTGACTTCCCCCTTCGCTTCGGTGTTTGAGAGAAAAGAACAGCCCGTGTACTAGAAAACAACCCATCTATATCTCGCTCTGGTTCTTCGACAATAATGTCATCCATCTCCTCTTCTTTTTCTTTTAGTTAAGTATTAATTAATATTTATATCTTCTGAATATTTGTAATATATTTAAAGAACAAATTAATTAATATTAATATTAATATCTTCTGAATATTTGTAATATATTTAAAGAACAAATAAAAGCAAACGAATTTATTTTCTTTAATTTTTATGAAAAGTTTGTTGCATGGCCCTTAATATTTGTAATATATTTTTTTAAGTACAAGTTATAATAAATTTCCTTTTAGTACGTGCAAGGAACCTTGTCGTATAAGAGTGAACAATCCCTACTTAAGCACAATTAAAAATTATTATGAATAATACAAGAATTTGTTATAATTTTGAACTTTAAATCAAACTATCAATTAAATTATTTTTATGCTAAATATTAAAGAAATGCGTGTTGAAATGTATAATTTGTGTATTTTTATTTAAATATATATTTAGCTGGTACATATTTATATATTCTTGACAATATAATCATTTATGTCTTATCATGACAGTATGATTTAAATTGTACAATTTCGATCAAAGAATCTCTTTTTGTTTTAATACAATTGTAATTTTATGAATATGAAATTCTTTATAAATTTAATTTAAGAGCTCAGTTTAATTTTCTAGGATAAAAAAGAGAAGCTCTCATTAGTTTATAGGCCTTGAATAAATAAATAAAATGAGATGCAAGAAAACTAGGTAAAATACATGTTAATTTGTGGTTGACATAAAATCATCACACAATTAATTGATTCATTTGTCACAAATTATGACCATCGACCCCTTTCTCATAGTGGATAAAAGGTGACCACGATAATTCCCCTTATCAATTCTTTTATTCCTTCCACCTCACATGCAATGCCCCAATCTACTTCTTCCAACGCCACCAAAATTCAATTAATTAAATATATAATCACTTGGGTTTTATCATATTCTCATCCTTCAATACATGACGCATCCCCATGATAGTGCTTGAATTAATTAATATTACCTGCATCAATTAAGAATCTTATACTCAACAAAATATTTTTTTTAAATTATCATTAGTCCCACAATTTTTGTTTTTCAAGCTGATGTTTTAAACATCTGATATGCATATTTTAGCATCTAAAAAAATTGAGATAGATTCCTGCAATATTCCTGGCTCCTGACAAATTAATTTTATCAATTCATATTAAATCTAGTCAAATCTGTTAACACGTAATTAATATATATATTAATTGTGATATTAATTTTGGTGAAATGTAATTAATAAATTATTATTTTTGGAATAATATTAAATTTAATGACTGTATAATAAGACTTTAACAAACAGTTTTAGAGAAATTGTTAGAAAATCTCTAAATTTTGTTGGTACTTTAAGAACTTCAGAATGCAAAGTTGTGTTGGGGGGATTTTTGATCCTACAATTTGTGGGCAAATGCTTTTGTTCTTTTTCTCTTTTGGCTAATATGGGAATGTGCGTTTCTTCTTTATAGAATTTTGATTAATACCATGTGGTTGAGTGGCTGTACTAGTTTAGGGTTTGCCTAAACTTTATGACTTACCATTTTTTTTAGAAGAGAACTAACTTTTCCAGCTTAATAAAAAAAATCCAGAATTTAAGGACGGGATCATTCAGATTAGATATAATAATGCCCTCCAATTAAGGACATCCTTAATAGTAATGGAGCTACTTCTGCCATTATCTATTTAAAGTAGCCATGAAAATAATTCACAACTCACCATATATACATGTGACTCTGTTTATTTATTTACAGAAGTTAAACAAAAGAGGGCTTGTATATTTAACTGAAATAGGTACAGTAATTATAACATGGCACATGGTGTTTGATTCTGTCCTCAAGTATATTTCATTGGGATTGAACTTGTATGCTAAAACTTTGTTGCAGGGCCATGAAGTAATTATGATAGTCAAACTCAAATGGGTTGCAAAAATTATCAGAAATGGTACTATACTCAAGTCCTTGTTTTGATGCCTGTCACTGAATTCTATTGTCATTTCAAATTTCTGTGTGCTAGGATAGTGCATGATCATTGCCAAATAGGGTGAAGGGCAACATTTCTAAGAATTTTTGTAATAGTTTAGTTAATGTGACAGCCGGCTTACTATTTATTTGACATAGAATATTAATTTTGTTGATTAAAACAGTTCTCCTGAAAGATATATTATTTTAATTTATTGTTTTTGATTTATAGTAGCTTAGCTATTTGTAAAATATCTAATTTATAGTTATCAGAACAATACACGAAATAAGAAGTTATATTTTAATTTATTAGTCAATTATATATGTTATAAATATTTGAACAAGTAATAATAATTTTGAATAGGGTTTGAGACCCCTATTAATGATTGAATAACTTTTTCATAATGAAATACATAATCAAACTTGAAAGACACCATTTCTTTTCCTCATGTGCGAGATGTAGGAGAAGAAAAGGGGAAGGAGGGTGGGGGACCAAAACCAAGAAAACCTGTAGACTCTGTAATAGAAAAGTAGAACGCTGGTTCTACAACACTCGCTGTTTTTAGCTTTACATCTCAAACTTCAAACCTCAAACATATGAAAAGAAGCAATTTAACAAAAAGTACTTTAAGCAGTTTAGCTTTTTGATTAATTTCTTGAATTGATAGTGAAATCGTAACCAAGTCATGGCTAGCTTTCCAGATACTTACAGCTGCTTGGTCCATAATCAATATGTTAGGCAGGCCATAGCCTTAGAGCAATAATTTCTTTTCTAGCTTCTAATTATATATTCTTTAACAAAGTGCTCAAGTACCAACCAGAATCATTACCATGCATGGAATTTTAGCTTGTTCTGTAACAAAGTACACTAAACTAATCATAACTTTCTTTTTATTACAAAGAGCTACATACATATTTGCCCAATTTGTATTAAAGAATTTTCAACTTTTCTTCATTTTGGAAAACAAATATGAATTTTGACACGGAAATTTCCTTTAAAAACACTAAATATAACATCAAGAAAATATTTCAGCATAACTCAGAATTTTTATTTTTATTTTGATGAAAATCCAATAGATTAGCAAATGTTCCTCATGAGCGATATATGCATTATTCATTTTAAGTCAATATGCCACAGTACAGGATGCAATACTTTTTTTCTTTCTTCACTTGCATGTGGATTTGTTCGCAACTCATGACAATTAAAGACTAAAAGATAGTAAGATAATACGATGATTCATTGGTGCTAAAATTGCATGGGTTTCAACTGAATTTCTTAATTAATTTAAGACAAAAAGTTTGAGCTAAAATCGCTAAAGTTATCACTGTTTTGGTTGTATGTTTTTTTGAACTAAAACGTTTTAGTATTTGGCTATTTGAGATTATATAGAACAAAAACTAATTTGTGTTAAAATCGTTAGGAAGAAAGCCGATTTGCATAATTGACAATAATTTGTCCTGCTTCGTTAAAAAGAATGAAGCACATTAGTGACTCGACAGATTTTTTCCTTAATTGCAATTATTCAACTGTCAACTTTAATTTTCATATTTTACAACATTTTTAGATCTTTTTTTCTCTTATTTTTTTGGCAAGAGATCCTTTTTCTTCTTTTTTTATTTTTATTTTATAATTTTGCATTCATATTATAGATATTCCTTCCATGTTGGATCTATATTTTATGTATTCAGAGTTTAGACCTTTCATCATTTTCAAAAACAATATGATTTTTTTTACTCTCAAAATTCTTTTGGAGTCTTTCAAAATTTATTCTTCCTATATTTTATTGAATGTAAATGAGCATAGTCTTAGTAATTCAATTTTACTGCCTTACTGCTACAAATTGTAATTGAGTAATTCACTGGCATGCATGAATTATTATAATACAAACCTACAAGATGGGCTCAAAAAATGGGCCTAAAGGAAGATTCAATAAATGAGTAAACAGGCCCATTACATTTACAAATCCATCTTGTTTTGGGTCGTGTGGGGCCTTCAGATTAATATTCGAACGTCAATCGCACGAAATTATGTTCTGAAACCGTGAGATGGGAAACCGCCCTTTCCTCCTCTTCCCAAACGACTAGTCATCGTCAGATTGCGTAGCCGCCAGCCACCCACCGGAACATCAGCTGGTAGCCACCCACCGTGTTTCCGCTTCACAGCTCAGCCCATGTCCCACAGGTTGTTCGTTCTTTCTTTGAAATTTTTTTTTTTTCAATTTCTCTGAGCGATTATGTTTTCAATATAGATTTCATATTCTCCTTCAATCACAATGCCACTGACTCCTATATTGACTTGAGCTTGAATAAATTTTTCATATACTGATATGAGCTTGATGTTTGATTTTTTAGTTTTGGATTTTTATCTGCAACTTGCAATTTGTAGATGTTATACTTCGTTTGGTATACTATTTGAAATTTGGGTCCCTGCAAATATGTAATTCTTGCAAGTCCTGTCCAAATTTTGGATTTTGGTTCCTTATAAATTGGATTTGTCTAAACATAATTCCTGTAACAAGCTCGAGCGGAGTATTGCCTGAGCTTGAAGGAGGCTCCATCTTGAGCTTGAGTATGAGGCTAGTTGTTTTCTTTCAGAAAAGTACCCTTTTTCTTTTACTTCTTTTTTATAAAAAATGATGATCCTTACATTAAGTTGAATCTTGATTTCTTTCATAAAAATTGACCCTGAGACTACTAGAAAGCTGTATCCCTTTCTGGGGGTGATTTTCCTCTTTCTAGAATAAGTTTCTCTATATATTTCTCTCTAATAAACAACCATATCAAGTTGCTGAAGTTTTTAGTTTGTTTCCCAAACTGTAGCAGTGTATGAATATCTTCATACCCCAATCAGACAGCTGCGGTTTTTATTTATTTATATTATTGTAAAAAAATCATTAAAACACTGCGGTGGAGGCAAACCCAAGTACACAAGAGCTACACAAGGTTCACCTCAAGACTTGAGGTACAAAGAGTTGAAATTTAAAACATCTAAAAATTCCAAGAAAGACCCCCAAGCGGGAATGGAGGAGGCTGAATAGACACCCAAGTGAATGAAGAAATGATATCTTCAGCTCCTCCCTTTTTCTCTCTAAGCCTTGAAAGATATGATCGTCAAGTGCAGCGTTTTATTCTTAATGAAGAGGGGGATGGGATTTTTAATCATCATGCTTTTGCCACTAACAATTATTGGTCATTTTTCATTTTTCATTTTGACAACGAAAATTCAGATGAGAAAATACTGTTTCTATTTTTCTATTATGAGGAACAAGAAAGCATATTATAGAACACACATCCAGTACCATTAAAAATCCATAAGAGAAGTATATGGAAAAAAAACTAACAGACCTCTGGTGTTTCTGTATGTACAGGACGAATTAAAAATAGCGGAATAAGTGTGGCTTTGTTCCTGAGTTGATTGGCAATACCAGCTCTAATCGTGAACAATGGACCCTAGATACACGGGAGAGATATTCAAGTACTTGTCCTGAAACTAATGCATTTTTTATTTGATTTTGCCACCATATTATACTTAATCTTCTGAATTTACATTTGTGTAAGCAGGCATTTGGACAAACAGAATGAGCTCCTTATGGAATCCCACAAATCAATGTTCCATGAATTGCAAAAACTTCAGGTTCTGCTATAATATCCCAATTCTAAAGTTCTTTCATTAGCTTCTTTCCTGGCTTTTTAAATTTTATTCAATTACAATGGTTATGCCTTTGCTTAGTCCTACCCTGTTTCTTTTTTCCTTTCTTTTGGGGGTGTGGGGTGTGTGAAGGGGATGGCTTATCAAGGATAAGAAAATATGGTTTGAATATAAAAGGAATACAAGATAAACTAATTCTACTTGGAATCTTATATGGAAAATTTTCATTTTACATTTTACTGTTTGTTTCATGTCATTGATCTATAAGGAGATATATTAACCTCTAGATGTCTTATGTTTAGGTAGAAGAAGAAATGCTTATGCGCAAACTTTATGAAATCATGTCTGCTCATGGACTCGCTAAAAAGGTATGTCCATCTCTTCACGTCTGAGGATGTGGATTCAATATTCTGTTAACTTTTTGTATTAATATTTATGGCATTCAGTTTTGTTCACTTTGAAAGACTATTATTCGTAAAACATAAGCAATTCATAACAATCCAAAATTTATGGAAGTAAATAATATAATATCTACCCTGTTGTGTGCCTAAACGCATTTGTGATGGGAATTAAAATGTCCATTACTATTACCATCTACTCAGTTATCTAAGAAATTTGAAGTTCGTCTTTACATTATTTTTTTCGTAAGAATACTAAAGCCACTGATAGGCTTCATATAATGATCCAAGTAGCAAAAATTTTCAATGAGTTTGTAATGGTCGTGGGCCTAAATGCATGTAGTGAGAATTAAAATGTTCATTAGTTACTATCTACTCAGTTATCTTAGAAACTTGAAGTTCATTATACATTATTTTTTCCCAAGTAACTAATATCAGTGTTAGGCCTCATAATAATCCAAGTAGCAAGAACTTTATATGAGTTTGTAACAATCCCTGGGTTTAATGTTGTGTGTCAGGTTTCCTATTCTATAATTTATTACTCTTATTGGCAGATGGTTTCTCACCCTTGGTTTTGTTGCTTTTAATGTATATCATCTTCGCAGAATGAAGACAGTTACAATGTTTCACAAGATGTTAGAGTTGAGCACTCCAATGCAATAGTCAATGTAGCTGAAGATGGACAACAATGAGGACATACTTTTGGTTTCGCTGAATCTTACATATGCCTCTAAGACCAGACTGGCTGCTGACAACGAACAACAAGCAAATTTATCTTGGTCATAGTTCTCCTACCGCATATGAAAAGATTAGCTAGGACGTTTATTTTATTTTATTTTTTTCACTAGATTGTAATTGTAAGATTTCATAGTTTCATAAGAGTATAACTTCTAAAGAAATTATTATTATTTTTCACTAATTGTTTAATAGAATGTGGCGGGAAAGATTATATTTTTGATATGATGATATGAATAAATTGTAATCAGATCAGGTTGAATTACATCGAATTCCTTTCTCAACCGTAATAACACTGTTATATACCATGAATGATGCCACGCCCTCACCTCGACAAAGAATCACATTGCAAAGCACTACACGTTTTACGAACATATTACCTTGCTCATTACTCACTAAGATAATACGGTCTCGGGAATATAACAGTGGCCTTCTTTTTTCATGCTTTTTCTTTTTGTCTTTTTCCTTCTGCTTCCTCCACAGCCCGTTGTCCCTCGCGTTGTTGGCACACATTCTTTTTCCTTCGTCTTTTATCTCTTTATCTTTTTTCCCTTTGCCGCTTTACTCTTTTCTTTTTCATTTTTTACATTCTACTTTTACTTAATGTCAAAATACTGGCTGCAGCCTGCCGCAGCAGGGGAACTGAAAAAGTAAAAGAACAAAAAGAAAAAAGCAATAAAAAAAAAACAAGAATCAGAAGCAAAGAACAACTTCTATAGCCCATCTTTTTGGTGAATAGGCGAGCCCATTTCTATTCCAGACAACTGGGCTAATACTATGGCAGGTCCAGTCGCTATTTAACAACAAATTAAACAGAATATCAAAAGACTAATTTACCATCTTATTAAAAATATCAGAATGGCACAGTGAAAGTGGAAGCATGTAGACCCATAATCCACATGATCGAAACCTGACTCTGATAAGTTAGTTGTTTTAATTTTTAATAAAGCTTCCTCTATAAACTTGACGAGGCTTTAATTGGCAACTAAATTATAGGAAATATAATATTCCAATTCAACTTCCATGTTCAAACTTTAAATTGATTCAATAAAACAAATTTATGTTTTTCCAGAAATTTTTTCTACTTCCTAAACCCTAAGAGTGTCCTACAATTTTATTTTATTTTTTGCTAAGAAGTAATTCAAGTGTCCTACAACTTGAATCTAGTACATATTTCTTAATTAGTTAACACAGATAATCTTTCATATAAAATTAGAAAACGACACTGATCTTAATGTACTTCAACAGATTATCATCTAAGATAAGCAATAATTTATAAGCTCGAAAAACCCTTCTTTCGTACGTAGAATTCCAGACAATTAGTTTAAACAACGTCTTCTCCAGCTGCCTAATCCATACATCTAATATAAACTAGTAATACCTAGGAATTTAGGAACCAAAATACAGTCACCTCAGAATGACAATTGAAATCCAAATTGTAAGCCAAAAAGGATTTGGTGCACCTCAAATACCACATCTAGCTGAGAACAAACTGACAGTGCACAAAACCTGCAATCACCAATTGATGTCATTTAAGAACAGAAAAATTCAGTAGTCCTAAACTTTGATTGATTAGAGGAAAGAGACTTTAAAAGGGCAGGGAAGGCTTACTTGGGTCAGTATTGATTAACATTGCAGTTCCACCAAAGTTGCAGGTACCTCCATTTCTCTTGTTTTTCTGCCAGTAGTTATTGAAGGCATAAGAAGCATGGGCAACAACAGTGTCAGGATAGAAGCAATTGCCGTGTGGCTTAACCTCCTCACAATCAGCACCACCTGCCCCACAAGCATAGTCCATAGCTTCTTGCAATGTATCTTCAGGAACACTAGGCTTTGCCACACACCACAGCTTCTGTGTCAACCCTATACCAGGTGCTGGAGCGCCAATTTGATCAGCTGGATTGCAGGGAGGTAGTGTAAACCCAAAAGGCGAGCTAGCTGGAACCATGAATGGGGGTAATTCTGGAGCAAGAGGGAAGGACAATGGAGGCGGAGATTCTATTTGAGCTAGTGGGGGAGAGGGCTTTTTGGCTATATTGGCAGGAACAGAGAAGCCAACAGAGGAATGAAGTGGGGGCTCTGCAATTCCTGGTAATGAGGTTGGCCTTGCTGGGTATGGATCCACGAAAGAAAGCTTTCTCATCATGGGGTTTTTCTCTCTCGGAACGGCGGCCACAAAGTTTATCTTGTTGAGGTCAGAAAAACCAAGTCTTTTCATGGCTTCTAAGTGAGAAGACACCAAACTCATACTTTCAGCTGAAAACTGAGAGAAGTTGGAATGTGGGATCACAGAGTAAGTAGAATTTGCACTTCGGATGTATTCCAGCAGAGGTTTAATAATTTTCTCGGCCAAATCACCACTATAAGACACGGAGTTGGGATGGAAACAGTGAGAAGAGAAAGCAGCAGAAACTTTGATTTCTTGCTCCAAACCCCACCTCCTAAGAGAGTGATAAACATTCTTCAGAGAAGGTAGAACCAAACCCCACTTTTCTTCTTGGTCTCTTCGGCAGAGAACTGACTTCCCCAAAACGATGGTGCTGATTTTCGTCGCTGGGTAATGTGCAAGAAGATGGGTCCTGAGCCAACTTTCAGCAGTCAAAATGCTGCTAGAGACCCCATTGAGGTCTCTAGCGCTCACTGAAACAGCTATAGTACGGTCAGCTTGAGAAATTTCTGTTGTTTCATACAGGTTTAGGAGCTCAATAAATTCTTGACTTGCACCTGCAAAACAGAAATTTTCTGAGAGATTGGCTTGTGAAGGTGCCAAAATAAGATAAAACCCACAATAAAAGAAAGCCCCGAAGCATTGGGGAAGAAGAAGAAGACCACATTGGAGGAAAAAGGAGCGGCCTTTAAGAACTGAGAATGCCAAGTACTGGTTTTTGCTTACCGACAAGACCCAGCAAGCAGAGAAAGAAAATGTTAAAAGGCAACCCCATTTTCAACATTTCTATAAGAGATGAAGCAAGAAATCAACTAGCAGCCGCTGTAGTTCTGTACTGTGCACGACCCTATTCCTCTCCTTACTGTTCTTCGAGTGTCGTGGGACACTCGAAGATTGCAAGAGAAGGCGCTGCTACAAGATTTTTCTGCAATTAATTTCCCTACAGTTCATACAGCACTGCTCACTAAAAATTGTACCTTGGAGACAAAGATTGCCCTTTTGGTGAAAATTGTAGTCCTCAAATACAAATGTAATTGTTTTGTGGTACAAGGCGTTCAAAGCAAGACTCCCCACAACAGTAACAGGTCCTTGGACCTTGTGCTCAGGTCAGGTTGCGCAGAGAACAAGAGGGAGAGGAATTGTTACCTTTCTAGGTATCGTGAGGCGCGTGGAAGAAGAACAAAAGAGGGTGCAAGAAATGTGAATCGCGAAACAGACTGCAACCCTGCCCCATAAACGTCATTCACTGGGGAGAGAGAAACGGACACTTTTCCTTTCTTATTTTTCTTTCAACAATTTTACCGTTGGAGAAGAGGGAGAGTTGTCGTGTCCGTTGTGTGAGATTTGAGCCTTCTAAGCTGCAATTTCCTCTCTGATCTGAGTAAACTACGAATCTTTTATTGCCACGTGTGCGTTTTATTTAATATCAAAATATAATGTCGTGTGGACCCAACAACAAAAAATAGGGAGTTTGTGGGACCCACTAGTAAGAATAAACTGCCAAACCTTGTTGACCAAGCTAGTTCAACCGAATGAGATTTTCATAATTTTTTTGGGCATAATGAGACTTTCATAATTGAAGAGCTTCCCTTCCGGGCTGCCGTATAGGCTCCAGCTAAGGCCATGAAGCTGGCCTCTGTATCGGCCCAAAGGCATCCTAGGCCTTTCGGGCTCCTGCTCCATTTTCTGCTGAGACCCTCATTATTAGTTCAACTCCTCACACGTCACAACTACACCGTACATATACAAAAAGGGTTTGTCAATGTGTTGGCTTAGTAGTAAGTGGCTTGTTTAGTCGTAGTAGGTTCGAATCATCCCATCCCATCCCATCCCATCCCATGAGTACTCTGTGGTGGCCATATTCAATCACGTTGTCGGGGCTGGACGTTTAATGAGTAACATATTTCTCCTTAATAGGTTTGGTTTAGGAATAGAGCTCTACAGTATCTCTATATCTGATTTTTGCAGTCCACAGTAGCTCGTTGTCAGTATCTTTCATAAGCATTTTTAATTCATTGTTTTATTAAAAAATATATACTCTCTCACAACTCGTTTCAAACGGAGTGTTTAGAGACCCTAATTATGTATAATTTGCGTCAATTGCTACTTTACTAAGTTAGAGTTGATTTGGGCCAATTTAATTTGTATCTGGGGTTTCAAAACAGAAGCTTCAGCTTGGCAAAGTATATATGTTAATAATATAAAATTATTGTCCAAATCAATTGCTAGAGTCTAGAAAGATGCTTCAATACAGTAATAATATCAAATTATTGTCCCAACAAAATGAACCTTGCACTGATATATGTTAAGCTTATTATATTAATTGGTATCTATAACTACTTTTTTTCCAGTCTTGTACCATCCCAGTTGCCTAAACATTTCAAGCATTAAAACGACAAAGAATATGATATCCCATCTAGTTTACCTTTTTATGTATTGAGCATTTTTCATGCATTGCTCCAAGTCAGTGAACTAGTATGTATAGCTTATAAATATATTAAAAAAAGAGGCAAATTGTCAGTGACGAATACTTGGACGATGTAGTCTGATTGCATGGCCATAAAGCAAAGATAGATGGTTTGACGTGTAGAACCAAATACGTACATAGACATTCGAACTTATTCAATGAATTTTTGTTTTATTTACTTTGTTTTACTTCTAAATTATGATGAATTAGGTTGAGGAATTAAAACTGCAAAATCTGTTACTTATTCGTGATAATCGGGGTTATTACGACGGCTACATCACTCAACATCTTTTTTTAATTTTTGTTTATCTTTTAAAATTTTATTACCTAAAGTGAGATTAGGCAATATTAGTTATCCACTCGTAAATAATTACTAATTAATTTTTTAAATCAAGTAGCTTTCCCATCATGCTTAGGCAACACAGTAAAGTTAGGTATTTATGTGAAATTTAGATGATTTATTAAACCTTGTTAAAAAAAAAAAAAAAACTAATTGAGTATTAGTTTTTATTTTTAAAAAACATATTACATCAAAACTTGTCAAAATAAAAGTATATTTAAATATTTAGTATACTTATAGTACATTATCATAAATTTAATTAATTTTATTTTTTTTATTTTTGGGAAAAGAGAGCATAATCAATTAGAAAACATGAATCAATATAGGAGAACAAGTCACCTTAGCATCAAACAAAAGAAAAAAAAAAAAAAAGAACAAGAAAAAGAATTGATCAGTTCTATAATGAGCTTATTTTGCAATAAGATATGTCACTTTCTTCTTTTCTCGGTAACAAATTTATTTTCATTGTCTATTTTTTGCTTCACTATCTTTCCCTCGAATCTCAATAGTGTAATTAGATAAAATCATTTTATAATATTTTTTGTAGTGCCAAAATTAAATTACACAATTTACATTAGGATAATTTAAATTTCATGTTATGACCCGGGTCCCCAACAATCCCAATTTAGCTCCGCGCTTGACCAAAAGATTCATTATTTTTAAAATAACAAGGCATTAGCTTTGTATTGAACTTTGAAGCATATAATATGTAGAAATCCTTTCATAAATATAAAAGATAATGGAAGATGCAATTTGGCATCATTTGGCCAATTAAACCAAAAAAATTAGACTAATGAACCCCCACATATGCTGGATTTCTTCCATTATTGTATGGAAGATTTATTTATTAGTGTTTCTACCTATAGAATATGCTGCTTAATTAGTAATCCTTTGTTGCTACTTAGCTAAATATTTTGTTGTGAGCTCAACACGGTGATAACGACAACAACTAAAAATAATGTAATATTTGTAATAACTGAGACAACTTTTTAAATAATTTAAATTTAGAAAGGTTGTGTTTTTGTTTTATACAATGATTTATGTATCGATTTAACTCCACTAATAGTTAGATTCTGCTAAATCAATTCAAAACAACCTTGAATTGATTATTAAAACCGACACTCTTCAAAATAATTATACTTTCTTATTAAATACCTAAGAAACATTTCACATTTCTAATTCTTATTAAATATCAAGATATTACCATATTAATCGTGAAATTTTTATGAATTAATTAAATTGCACTTCTGCTTTAATCATATCCCATGATGCAAAAAGCTCATCGATAAGGTCATTAAAGGAAAATATTGTCTTCAGCATTTGGTGGTGTCTCCCAAGCAAAAGAGAAAGGTTAAAAAAGCAATAAAGCGTGGTTGTATAGTGGCATTGGGCGTGTGCATGTCTCCCACATAGCGAAATGGGAGTCGGTGGACAAAAAGAAAATAACGTTAACTGACACCATAATTACACGTATAACCTTTGGATTCTTTCTCAAGTACCTACCAATGCTACCTACCTTATACGAATCAAATACCACACAATATTATGAGCAACACCCCGTGCAATATACGCCACATTATTTTAGGCACCTTTAACTAATTTTATTCCTTGTGTTTTCCCTTTTCATTAACAACTTCAAAAATTTAATCTAAACACCCGAAATTTGAATTTTGACGTAAAAAGAAAGTTAAATAAAATGTTTTTGGTACAATTATTATGTTCCACAGGACATGGGTCTTATGTGTATATGATAGGTTGGAGTAAAATTAGGGATAGCATAATGCTAGATCCCAAACTTACGGCAACGTTTTTCTTTTGTAATTTCAATATCCTTATCGTTCATTCAGTCAAACCGACCACACAAACAACGAACAAAAACCAAAAAGACACCTAAATCTTAAATCTTAATTCTTAAATAGACAATAAAAGACATGAACGTGGTCCTTTTACTAACACCACTACATGGCCATCCCCTCATGAAAAATAAACGACGAATGTGAACGCTGAGAGAGAAAAATAAGAAAAATATAAGCAATTTTGATTCTTGCTGCCACGTATGATTCCCTTGCATTATGCTTAGGCCCCCAGTCAGAGTTCACCGCAAGGTAAAATATAATTTAGAAAGAAAAAAAAAATTAAAAAAAATGCTGCTCCAAGTGACGACAGCTACTTGAGCATCCGGATCTTACAGCCGAAAGAAGCTTCCTCTTTCTCTCTCTCTCGTGCGAATACATTCTGGGAAACAAAAATAGAGATGATTTGGGTGAAAGAGAAGGAAATAAGAGAAACCCAGAAAAATTCACCATGAAAGCTCATCATTTGAGCTTCTTTTTTGTTGCATTATTGTTTCTATTTATTGTTGTCCCCACTGCAAAAGGGGTCAATACCATTCGATTTTCCATTTTCAGTGAAACTCGTACTAGAAGAATTCTGCACCAGCCATTGTTTCCGGAGAGTTCTGCTCCACCACCGCCACCGCCGCCACCACCACCGGAGACACCCTCTTCTCCTGACATCCCTTTCTTTCATGAGTACCCAACAGGGCCACCCCCGGATCAAACCCAACCACCACCTTCACCATCCAATGGCACAATTCCAATCCCAACTGCAACACAACCAGCCAAACCAACCAAAAGGGTCGCAATTGCAATCTCCGTCGGAATCGTCACTCTTGGTATGCTCTCGGCCCTTGCCTTCTACTTGTACAGACACCGAGTGAAACACCCGGGAGAGTCCCAGAAACTCGTTGGTGGGGATTCTCAGAGGTTTGCGGACGATTCAAGAGTGCCACCGTCAAGTTTTCTCTATATTGGGACTATGGAGCCAAGCCAGAGATCAGTTAGTGATATAAGTGAAACCAATGGGGAAAACAGTTCGCCTTATCACAAATTGAATTCAATTAAGCGATCCGATCGGTACCGTCCAAGTCCTGAATTGCAGCCATTGCCGCCACTGACTAAACCTCCACAAGGGAATTCCCCGCCTGCTGCGTCGTCGTCGGACGAGGAAAGCCATGAGACAGTTTTTCACTCGCCACAGGGCTCATCGGTCAGCTACGAGGAAAGCTATTACACACCAGTTTCTCGTCAGAGTTATTTGGTTAATAACAACAATCCAGCGGCACCGGCTAGGACCGAAACGCGTGCCACTAATTCTGTCCCTCACTCCAAAAGAACTTCCCCAAAATCTCGTTTTTCGGTCTCATCCCCAGATGTGGGTCATGTCATTGTCCCAAAGCAGACTCAGCCTCCTCCTCCTCCACCTCCTCCTCCACCACCACCACATCCACCCCTTGTTCATGGTAAAGAATCAGCTTCAGGTCCTCTCAAAAGGCCAAAAATTTCACCCCCACCACCGGATTTGACGTTTATTCAGTCAACAAACAACCCCACGCCTCAGGCATCTAAGAATTATAGTACTCCTCCTCCTCCACCTCCTCCACCTCCACTATCGCAATTGACGCCAGGGAAAGCAGGGAGTTCAGTAGCCAGTGATGCTGCATCCTCAGTATCAATAAGGCCCGCAAAATCCTGGTCTCCGAGTCACAAAGCCAGTTCTGCTGATGGGATAACAAAAACTTCTGAGAATGGTCATAGACGTTTCAGCTCTTCCGACAGGCTTGATGCCGATGATATGGAAGGAGCAAAACCCAAGTTAAAGCCTTTGCATTGGGATAAAGTTCGTGCGACTTCAGACCGTGCCACAGTATGGGATCAGCTCAAATCAAGCTCATTTCAGTAAGTGAATCATAATTATTCCAATTCTGCACTAGTTGGCCATTAGTCTGAAATAATAGACAATTTCTTATATTGGGGATATGTCATCCAACTTGTAGATTAAACGAGGACATGATGGAGACCCTTTTTGGCTGCAATTCCACGAATTCCATGCCAAAAGAACCTACAAGAAGATCAGTCCTTCCTCCTGCTGACCAAGAGAACAGGGTGTTGGACCCAAAAAAGTCACAAAACATAGCTATACTACTAAGGGCTCTGAATGTTACACGAGAAGAGGTGTCCGAAGCTCTTTTAGATGGTATGTGATTCTTATTCTATCCAATTTGCTCAGTATATGTAAATTGTGTGGTGGCGTGGTTCCAGTACTTCCTATAACAGCTAATACATGCAGTGTCAATGAAATTTTTTATATCTTGACCTCCATTGCTGGTTCACACACACTAGCACTCACCCGTGTCACTCATATCTTTTTAGCTAAACTATTCTACCATTCATATAATTGTATTGCTTATGACATGTAATTATAAAGATAGAGATCTTCCTTACGGCCAAGTTAAAGGTCAGAGGTGTATACATTGTACCTGAAGACTGCTTGTGCCAACAAAGTAAGAAGAATGTAGAGAAACAGTATAAACAGCTTATGAATTTAAGTTAGAAGTTAACATTATCACAATAGAAATCAAATATAGATGTGTCTGAGCAGCATCATTCCATGTATATCATTAATTAGTCTAAGATGAGAAAGAGAAAAGTCTAAAATGATTCTCAAAACTGTGAACCTTAAGATTTAGTCAGTTTAGTTGTTATATCAAACACCATGACAACACATAGCCAAGCATCCTCCATTATATCATGATCACACTGGGTTCATCCTATAGAAGCTACCAAGAGAAGTCCTGACTGCAAGGCATTGTTATTTTTTAACTTCCCAATGTAACCTTGATTGTTTCATCACCCATCAGCAAATGTTTCTATGTGACCCTTTCCAATAATATGTCGCCTTATTTTTAACTGTAATAATCAAGCTTCATTTAAAAGCAAGAGCCACCAAGGCTGTAGCATCCATTTCAGGTCTTTCTCAGCATAAATACATTTCTCCAGTAGTAACTGATACGCAGTAATTTTTACTGAGCCCTTCAATTTTCACCAAAAATAAAGTTTAGCTGTTTTCTACATCTTGAGTTATTCTACTAGCTAATGCTACTTAATATACATTTGCAATCTAGATCATTAGTTTTATTTCAATCATCATAATATACATTTTAATCTAGATCATTAGTTTTATTTCAATCATCATCTTTGACAACACCGGCCCTTAAATCTTTGTCCTTATGATTTGTTTTCTTTGATACATCTATTATGGTTCCCCTTGAATTTTAGTTGTCTATCTATACCCTGCCCTTTCACTATATATCATTATGGCCTATGGGCATTTCACTTTTGGATGAACAGGGAACTCTGAAGGTTTGGGTTCTGAGCTTCTGGAGACTCTGGTGAAGATGGCTCCTACTAAGGAGGAAGAGATAAAACTGAGAGACTATCATGGTGACATCTCAAAACTAGGATCTGCTGAAAGATTTCTTAAGGCAGTGCTTGATATCCCTTTTGCCTTCAAAAGAATTGAAGCAATGCTTTACATAGCTAACTTTGATACAGAAGTTAGTTACCTGAGGAAGTCTTTTCAAACCCTAGAGGTACTGTTGAAAAGATAATGAAGTTCAATGCCTTCTTACCTTCATCTGTTAAGTTCATTATACTGCCTCCATGGAACTCACGTAGATCTTAATATTTTTCAGGCAGCAAGTGAGGAATTAAAGAACAGCCGTTTGTTTCTCAAACTCCTTGAAGCTGTTCTCAGGACAGGAAACAGAATGAATGTTGGCACCAATCGTGGTGAAGCTAAAGCTTTTAAACTTGATACACTCCTAAAACTTGTAGATATAAAGGGAACGGATGGAAAGACCACATTGCTTCATTTTGTGGTCCAAGAGATCACTAGATCTGAAGGTGCAGGTAGTGATTCTACAAATGGGAATGTTCAAAATCAAATGCACTCTAACATGAAGGAGGATGAATTCAAGAAGCAAGGATTGCAGGTCGTGGCTGGGCTCAGTAGAGACCTCGGGAATGTCAAGAAAGCAGCAGCTATGGACTCAGATGTCTTAAGTAGCTATCTCTCAAAGCTTGAAATGGGGCTTGATAAAGTGAGATTGGTTTTGCAATATGAGAAGGCAGATACAGAAGGGAGTTTCTTCAACTCAACAAAGCAATTTCTGAGAGAGGCTGAAGAGGAAATTGTTAGAATAAAGGCAGATGAAAGGAAGACGTTACTCCTTGTGAAAGAAGTCACAGGGTACTTTCATGGGGATGCAGCAAAGGAGGAAGCCCATCCTTTCAGAATCTTCATGATTGTAAGAGACTTTCTAACCAGTTTGGATCATGTGTGCAAGGAGGTGGGGCAGATGCAGGATAGAACCATGGTAGGTTCTGCCAGATCCTTCCGGATAGCTGCAAGTGCATCATTACCAGTTCTGAACAGGTATAATATGAGGCAAGGTATAAGCTCAGATGAGGAAAGCTTGTCTCCGTGATATTCTGTGTGGATATGAAGCAATTAGAATTGTGCAGGAGACAGTGATACCAGATATGCTTCCACGAATATCCAAATTCATTGCCAGTATTTCCTAGGAATAGTCTCATGGAGGGAAAGTTTCAAAAGAATGCTTAGTTTATCAAGAAATCCTATTCCCAAACTCAGTCAAGTATCTTTTTCAAAAGAAAAAAACGCAGCAATCTGCATGAAAGTTGCAGGTGAACGAGTCCTGAAAGTTGAACAATTGAAGAAAGAACAAACTCCAGGAAGTATTTTTGTGTGAAAAGAAAAGAGCAGCAAAGGTCAGTGCACTAACTTACATCAATGTGCAAGACACACTTCTTTTTGTTTCCTCCTCTCCTACACATATGCTATAGTTAAGATAGGTTTCTTAAATTAGATCAGATCCCACACATTTTCATATAGTAGAATTTTCAATTTTACTTAAGATGCTCAGATATGTATTTTTTGAAGCAATTATAACAAATAAGTAGCAGTTTTGCAAAATATGTGTATAATCTATGCCTGACAGTTCTGCCTGCCATTTGGAATCTATAAAGAGCAGCAACTATGAGATGTATAAAGCTATATGCAGCCTTCAAACAGACAATTTGTGTTCCAAAATATTGCCTTTCCACTATTATCCTTAATCGTCTACAAGAATGGTCTTATGGTCCTGTCACTGTCATATTATGGGCGAGCAGGAAGAACAGCAGTTTGTGTTCACTACGCTCGCGAGAATAAGCCGTTCAATGTGCTTATGGTTTTGCAAGTTGCAACCGAAAATTCAAACAAATAAGTAGGTTTATGACTGAGACTTCAATGAACAGAACTAACACAAACAATTTGTTTGCATTTTAAAAAAAACTAAAATACAACCATTGTTAGAGTGGTCCTAAGATTTAATTTTAAATTTTTTAATCTAGGGTCTGTGTCTTTGATTGTATCAGACTACTACCATTGTAACTAGCCATAAAGGCATCTTGCAGCGTGGGAATGAGAGCATCGTGTGTATATATTGTGTTGTATGGTTATGTTAGTGGCGATTGTGCTTAATATTTTTCTGACCAAAAAAACAAGAAAGATTGTGCTTAATATTTTATGACCGTCTATGCTCTATTGTATGAGTTTTATATAAAAAAGAAAGAAAAACTATTGGGAAAACTATTGAATTATGTTGTAGTAACATAGGCACACTAATTCTCTTTAAAAGTATATCTAATTCAAAAATATATTCAAATTTTAAAAACAAATTTTGTTTTTTTCTATGACCAAATTTGGTTCTTAATGAAACATGAGAGGATCTGGATCTATGCTTTATTAACAAGGTACACAAAAAATTTACAATTGGTGTTGGCTTTATAACAAATAAGGTACGAGGGTCATTGCCGACCAAGAAATGGTGACACTAGAATACTTTTTGTTCTTAAGATTTTTATCACCAATGTTCTCCACTTAATTTCGTCTTTCTTGACTTGTTTTCTGATTTTCTCCTTGAAATTCCTGAAATGACAAGGTTTGCATAGTTTAGATGGAGGCTTAAGCTGATTTAGTGTAAAAGTTGAGACAGACTACATAGGCATTACCTGCACAAAGGAACTCTACAAATACTAGAATCGGCACAAAGACGGGAATGCAACTCCAATAGCTGCCACATCCTCTTACAAGTAATGCATCCCCCGGGAACTCTTAATCTGCAACTGGCAAAATGACGAACAAGCAATTCCAGTCCCTTGCAGGTAGCATACTTACAAGGCGCCTGGTTTACTTTGAAGTCTTTGTCATGCGGGCCAATCGTACGGCAGCCATCTCTACATATGTGAACAAGAGCCTCCATTGCCTCGTACAATTGCAGATAGATCTTCTTTTCGTTAGATTTTCTTGTTCTCTCTCTCTTATTCTGATAAAGAAGTCAAAATTTCAGACTGGAAAACATGGAGCGAATGGGGTTCACAAGGAAAAAAGCAAAACAACATTAGACCCCTTACATTTTCTGCATCAACCAAAGACACTAGGATTTCCTTTTCTAAAACTGGGTGACTCTGCTTCATCACTTTCCATCCTTCAGTTTCAGAAACGGGTTTAAAGTTGCTCAGGATCATCCGGTAACAAACTAGGCTAAGCCTAGGAGTATCACACAGTAGTGCTAGTTGAAAAATGTCGATTACATTGTCTATGGTGAGAAAACCCAACTCTAGCGTCTGCTCACATGCTCTCTTCAACTGGGGGACTACAAATACATGTGAAAGCACCAGCAAATGCATGACGAATTCATCCATTTCTTCTTTCTCATAACTGCTCAGAAGACACCAATGACAATAAGTAAAGCGAAAACAAATATGTTATTCTACTAAAAAAACAGGAATTTATTTTGTCCCAGCAATTATGTTCATGCAAAACTTGAAGTATAAAAATACTATACACCCCACTAATTGATCCTACTCTAATCAGGCTCTTTTTTTTTTTTCTTCCAATTTTTTGATCAAAACCCTATTGTTTTCAGATTGATCTAATCAAGTGTTTTCATCCATTTCTTCAACAGTTTATTCTTCTCCTCTCAGCTAATCTTACTGTTAGCAACTAAAGGGTTCATGAATTTAATAGGCCCGTCAACAGAAATGCATCAAAGCTGGATGGAAGTGGAAGATTTGTGCCATCAAACTTAATATGATAATTTTAGATTCCTCTTCAAACATAGTTTATGTGATATATGTACAACCGCAAATAATGTAAAACCACGGATATCCATCACTATTTCCCACACAATTAGATGTTCCTTAATCTATTTGAGGTCTGAACACAAGACGAGACTTCTGAATGTTATGACTCTGATCCAAGACCAAGTAAGCACTAATTGGGTAAATAAACATACCACGAAGAGTACAGGAACCGAACGAAAACTCGAACTGCATCATATGGCACTCCACTTATTGAGATTGATCGCCAATGATCACGACTTTTTGCTTTCTTCAACATGCCTCTTATCACAGGAGAAGCCATGCCCTGTTCATATAGTCTCAAGTGAGTTGTAATCTAACACAATGGTTTAAAAAGAAGTTCATTATATAACACATCAGTTCAGTAACAAACTTGTTTTCACTCTAATTCATTTTCTCTGACTAAGAATAGATGTGTTATGATGTTAATGTTATCATATCATTTGTCAATCTGGACTGCCATATCAAATGGAAAACCTTTTCGATTCTAGACTTATTCAATGTGGAATGATTGAACTTACAAGAATATTAGAATGTGCATGGATAATGCCTCCATTATCAGTATTAATGTAAACATCTGCTTTATAACCTTCATCAAAAAGACGCTCCCACGTGTCCCTTGTTGCTGTAGAGACAGAGCTGTATCCCCTAGACGGTGGCAATCCATTCATCCTCAACCCCTTCTTATTACAACAATTTGCTGAGGGTTGAGGCACAGGGGGTGGTGCTGGAATAACTTTCTTGTCCATCTCTGCCATCAGCTTTTGTGCTTCACTTCTGAAAAAAGTAAATGAAATCATTGTGTTAATTGCTATATGTTACTGCAGGCTCATATAAAAAGAACAACATGAAGATTTTGAACTTAATGAGCATGAAACAATTAGAAAATTAGAACATGTGTAAAAGCAACCATTTAAGTTGCTTCCTACTTGTTGAATTATGAACAGCCTGTTCTTGAGATTTGGAATTGGATGAGTGGTATCTAGAATAATTGACACAAATACTGAAGCAGCGACCAATCCATGTGGGTTTCCATTATACTTATACAATCAAAGCAAACAACAGAAAAGGAATATAATTCATGGATCTGAGGATCAAAATTTAAAGTATGAACATCAATCACTTAAGTGATTTATGAAGAAGCATACCTTCTAGTGCTTAAATAAAAAAAGCTATTATTTCAACTGATGTTTACACAAAAGCACATTGCGCAATGGAACTCACAGTTCAGAGCTTTATATAGATCCAAGAAAGCACTTCTGGCTCAAATATAAGAAGTCGTCCCTTTCCAGTTTCCAATGTACCAAAAAAAAAAAAAGTCACAGAATGCATCAAGTGCTTGAAAACTTGAGACACTATTCTTTTCACATTTTTTAACTTATTTGCTTTCATAACAAAGCCAAAAGCAGGTGATGCAACTTGACAAAAGTGATTGATAGCCACCAAGGTAAAATCTAAAGTTATAACTTATAATTAACGTGTCATTTTCATAAGCATATGGGCAACTTGACATTATGACAACAACATTATGTTCAAAATCAAATAAATTACTGTTTTTGGAAAGTAACATCATCACTTATTTTGAACCGTCCACAAATTCTACCAATGCAAGAAAAGATCTTTCAGCTCGCCTTGGCCTAATAATTTGGTTAATACGCCAAATTATTAAGAAGAAAAAAAAAAACAGATATTTCTGATCACAATCAAAGTTTGCCTTGGCCTGATGATAATATATAACCAAGATCAAAACCCAAAAAGAAAAAGAGAAGTAAATGAACCTAGCAGAATAATCAATAATTTCATGACAAGGAACAGAGAGAGAAAGAGAGATGTACCTTCTTTTGAGTATTTCTCTCGATTTCAATATCAGGGAGTCCAAATGGTGAAAAATTGGATTGAAGAAGACTACAGAAAAGGCTTTCCTCCACCAACAAACAAACAAACAATTAACAGGTCAAAATCTGATAATGTGGTAATGCATAAGATAGAATGAAAGAGAGAGAGAGCAAGCGCAGAGCATCAACAACTATATAAGGGGGAGCCAAGAATATTACCAGAAATGCAGACAAAGATAAGATCTGCCGTGGCAATTAACGTTGCTGAGACACATACACGTCGGATTTTATTACGTCACGCGCTTTTACCGCGTTCTTACCTACCACGCTCGTCGGATTTTGGTATGTGTATAGGACAGTTTAATTTTTGCTGGCATTATTTGACTGTTCCAACAAAGTACAAGAAAGAAAATTGGTAAGGTCCTTCATTTATTTATTATTTTTTTTGCCAGTAGGTAAAATCTTTGGGAAAAGAAAAAAAAGAAGATAAAGTGTGATTCAAGTTACGTTTAAAATTATTTATTAAGTAAATTTTGTTTAGGGTTAGAGTCTGTAAAAATATATTTGTAAACAAAAATATCACGATTTTAAACAAAATTAGACTGAGAAAATTTGAGATATTTGTGAGAAACAAAATAAAATAAAATTGGAGGACCTAAAGGGAGAGTGAGGGAATGGAATATCCAGATCTGAAACGTGGCCCGTGGGCCGCGTGTATGGAGGAGGAGGGCTTGCCAGTGATGACTCATGTCAAATATGGGCTTGAAGACTGAATCTAGCAAACTCTCAAATGGACCCATGGAAATGCTGAAGCTCAATTAAGCCTGTTACCTGTATTTGACTTTGCATTGTGATGTAGAAACCAATCTAACCTCAAACGAAAATAAATTCAATCCATTAATTCACAACATTTGCAACCATGTGCGGTGAGAAAAATATTTTTTTTATTATTATTATTTTTTGATATAGATAATTTATTTTTAAAATTTATTAATTATTTCTGAGCAATTAGATAATGCTCGAGCTGCCTAATACATATCAAATAATGAGCCACAACAAAAACCATGATTTTCCCCACCACACTCAATCTGTAAGCAATAGACAGAAATAGATCATCATAAACGGTCAAAGCTTGTTGTTGACCATCTTGGACTTGCAGTTGCAGACCATCTTTCAGGGTCAAAGGTTGTAGTCCCATCACCAATTCCTAAGCTGAACAACTAGTAGAATGAATATGACATTACTATCTTAGCAAAAAAAAAAAATGACATTACTATATAATATTTTTATTTATATTTATTATCTACATAATTGATTGTAGTATTTTATTTATTTATGAGTGGGTGGCAACTTTGTGAGGAGCGTCTTCTTCTTCCTCCCTCCCTCCTTTCTCTCGTTTTCTCAGTCCTCTCTTCTCTTTTTAATCTTTCATGCTATCACACAGACTAAGCTGGTCCAGCCTTTCACACGTGAAGACGCTCCTCCCCTCCCCTGTGGCCTGCAAATTGATATTATATTCACGTGTGCTATCAATATCATACTTTCATCAACAAAAAAATTCTTACTCAATATCGTTGGACCCTCAACCTATCATTTTTCCTCTATAAATATCTACGATATATATAGCATACTAAAAATCTTGTGCACTCATCTTTTAGGTACAAATCTTATAGAATTTGCAAATAAAGAGATAAAATTTTACAAAATGTTATGGATATAAACAACTACTGGATGCAACTTTGTGTATAATTCTATAGAGAGAGAAGAAAAAGATAAATTGGATCTCGTATCCTATTTCTATTCTTATGCATTTAAGAAATACGTATGTGCCACAACAGCACTAACCTACTTTAACATAAAGATTGACTATATTCTTTTGGTCATCTATATTGGCACTTCAAATTATACAAACCAAAAGGGTTTTATAGCTTAAACCTTTTTTATTTTTTATTTTTAACAAAAATACTTTCTTACTTTGAAAGAGAATAGGAATAAAAAAAATGTTAATAACGCAGAAACATCAGGGTGTGGGACTCTCATAAACAATTAAAGCTGCAATTTTTTCATCAAAATACTATGTGTCCAAAAACATGAGGCCAAGCATCGCTGTTCTCTCAGCAATTGAAAGTACCCAATTATCAATAAAGGACAAAAGCTTGATACTTGATACACGCAGAGTAATTATAAGAATATTAAATCAGCCTAACAAAGGATGGAGGAATGGTGTGCTTGCATGAAATTTTTTATTCGTATATATTCTTTTAGAAAACAAAATATGCTTATTCATTATTTTGATTCTAAAAATTACATCATATTTTATTTTAATTCTTGAGAAATTATTTTTTATAGTCAAGTCATCTAAAATTTAATTTTTTTAATTAAATTCTTAATCAAATCAAAATTATTAAATTGAGATGAAATATAATGAAATTAGATAACATGTTTTTTATGATATGTTGAAAAAATGAATATTAATGCATAAAAGAAAATTTATATAAATATTGAGTTAATCACTACAAAAAATATTTTTTTAATTTTAATTGTAACACTCATTTTTTTTAATCAGAAATCAAAATTTTATTTTCATTTACCAGCAAATTATTTTTAAGTATCTTAACCCTATCAATAATTATATTGTGTTCCATCCAAACTTAAATATGAAGTTGTTCACGTAAAATCTAGAAATATATATTTTTTATTTTTCTAGTTATGTTATTATTAATTTAATTTTTTATACCTTATTTAATTTGAATAATAACATTTCATTGTTGATTTTAATAATTTTAAATTTAAGAATATACTAAGAATATTTTAGATAATTTATCTTAATTTTAAACTTGCAGGTAAGTATGTGTAGATCTAGAAATATCCGCATAATATCATGATAATGCAAAAAAAAGTAGAGTAATTTACTCTTAAATTAATGACTGATTGAGAATATATTTCTTAAGAAAAGTTGTCACTGATTGAATAATGATTTAAGTTTACTATTTTACATATTTCCTAAATAATAAATGGATACAATTATGGAGAGATGTTGCTATTTGCTCATATATATTAGGCAAATTGCGCAAAAATCTCAAATTAATTGCATTACCAAAACAAATTATTGTTACTAATCCAGTTGAAATTTCCTCATAGTTCGTGCATGTATAAGTAGTAAGTAGTAAGTAGTTAGTAGTTATATACGTACCAAAACAAAGAAAGTCCTTGCAGATACTGAGATGGGACAAAACATATTATCCAACAGCTGTCGTGAGATTTTAGGGGAAACCAAAAAGTGTGTAACATTTTGTAGCTTAGTCATGCCCATCCACTCAAAATAACGGAATCTCCCAACATTTGGAAAGAACTTGCGATGGCTACCCCACTACTTCTATGTACTGTATGCTGTATACTCTGCTGCCTATATACTCTGTGACAGCTAATTAAACGCCCCCTCTAAATCTCATCCGCCCATTTTGGCGGCACCAAAACTGCTATTTCCCCTTCCTCCTCACTCCCTCTACTCCACTCCACTCCTCTAAATTTTCTCCATGTGAGGCTTCATGGGTTTAGCGGTTGATTACCCACTTCCTGTTTTCTGAGTTTTTCTTCAGTAAATAGACGTTCAGAGAGATTGAAGAAGAAGAAGAAGATAAATGGGGAACTCCGATTCTGACTCTTTGTTTTCTCTCTCCAGCCTTCTGTGTCAGGAAGATCAGGCTAGCTTGTTAAAAGAGGATGGTGATGGAAATAAGGGCGTTAACTTAATACACCCATGTTTGATGTCAGAGAATGAAGACGAATATATTGAGAATTTGTTCAAAAGAGAAACTGATTTTGGATCCGAAAATTGCTCGAGCACAACCAGAAGTTGGTTGAAGTCTTCACGTTTGGATGCCATTGAATGGATTCTAAATGTTAGTCTAATTGACTAAATTAAGAATATGTTTTTTTACAAAAAATTTCATTTTTTTCTGTTTCTTATTGCCTATATCATTGATTTTAATTGTGATTCAGACACGGGCAACATTTGGGTTTCAATTCCATACAGTTTACTTATCAGTGACTTATTTCGATCGGTTTCTTTCAAGGCGATCCATTGATGTAAGCTGCTTTATTAAAATTATGGATGATGGGTTTTCATGTCTGCCAGTTCTTATGGTAATTTTTTTTTTTGTTGATTTAGGAAGGGAAATTGTGGGCTGTTCGATTATTATCCGTAGCCTGTTTGTCTTTAGCAGCAAAAATGGAGGAGTTCAATGCGCCTGCTCTATCAGAATACGCTGTTGAAGATTTTTACTTCGAAAATAAAGTAATTCAGAGGATGGAGCTATTGGTTCTTAGTGCATTGGAATGGAAGATGGGATTAGTAACTCCTTTTGCTTATCTGCATCCCTTCATCAAAAAAATTTGTGGTGAAACAAAAACAGAAGAAGCAATTCTCTCTAAAGCCGCTGAACTTGTTGTGGCTGTCATAAAAGGTACTTTTTTTTTCTTTTTGTATGTACTTCGATTTCTTAATTAGCACCATTACTTATTAAACTCATTGAGTTCATATCTGAAGCCAACTATTTCTCTGTAGAGATTAATTTGATGGATAACCGACCATCCATTATTGCGTCGGCTGCTGTATTAGTAGCTTTTGATGGTCAATTAACCAAAAAGACAGTGGAGCTTAGGATTAATGTAATCTCATCATGGGGATCTCAGGAAAGTGTGAGTTCTCTCTTTATGTTCGTTAATGATTCTTGTTCGGTCTATACTCTTATTATTCAGTTTAATAGCTTAAGAACAGAACACTCGCTAACAAATGTGTATTTTTTTATGAACGCGTTGGAACAGGAACATGTGTATTCCTGTTATAATATAATGCTGGAAATAGGGAGGAGGAAAATTAAGACACCAGAGTTAGTAATATCCCCAAACTTGTTGTCGATGCATTCGAGCTCCGCTGATATTGTTGAGAATCCTTCTTTCACTTCTGCTGCTGGGACTAAGAGAAGACTTACATTTGGTGACAATGAAATTCATTCGCCCGGCCATAAAATGAATCGGATTAATTAAATAGCAGAATTTGGTTATCTATAGAAAAGATTGATTTGTGTTTATTTGATTGATTTGATTATAGGTTATTGCTTCAGTAATGAAAACTGATTCTTAGTGTTATAGGTCTAAGGAGTTCATACCATTTCATTGAATGATTTGGTATTGATGATTGGGGTTGGGGTTTTATTTCCAAAACCCAACTGAAGGGTCAATCAGTGACAACCAAGAACACACAAAAGATAAAGTAAATAAATAAAAAGGGGATAGCTTTAAGAATTAAGTATGAAGCTGACTGCAAGCGCAAAAGCCATCAAGGAGAAAGTGAAATAAAGGTTAAGAGAGTGCCTGAAGGCCATTGAAGACTGTTTGTCTATACTGTTAATTTTGAGTAGTGTTTGCTTTATTAAATGCGACTTGTATTTCTTGTTTTCCTTTCTGGCTATGACAGGAATTATTTATATATATGTATTTATACATCACTTGCAACCCTACCTTTTGATGGGGTCTTGGGATGCTTCCTGTGTCTTTCAAAAGGCTGAAAGCCATGAGGAATGAGAATTGTTTCTGTTTGATTTGATACATCTATGTTGCATTTTGGGCCATTGAAAAGCTTGTAAAGATAAACATGGTTGTGTTTGCTTCTGATATGTGGGGCTCCTATTCAAGAAAGGAAAGCTTCCCTTTTGCTGTTATGTTTGCAATGTTGGAGTCTTGAAGATCATAGAGGCCAATTAATTATAAGGATTTTACTGCTGATCACTGTGCAGTGGCATTTCTATACATTAGAATGCTTAGGCAAATAGTTTGGCAAACTTAATTGTCATAGAAGATAAGATCATACATTGCCTAACATTAGCTAACAGTCAAATTCAGAAGAAAAGGCCCTCCATCGCAGGGAAAAGAAAACAAGAAAAAGAAAATAAGGCCCCCTTCAAAGATGCATATATAGCAAAGCTATATTATTGGCTGGAAATTGCTATAGCTTAACGCAGCTGAAGTTAGTTTATAAAGAAATGACTGGCCATTGATTAAGCAGCAGAAAAAGCTCAGTTATCTCCACAGGCCATAGCTATTTTTGTTTATGATTCTCCACCTAAGCCTGTAACCTCTAAAAGAACAATTAAACCGGACCATTTGAAAAACATCCTTGCAGTCATTTGTTGACACATTGCTAAACCTTCTACCCTAAGCTATTGTTTCCATGAAACAAAATATGACTGCTACTTGCTCCCTTTCAATATTGATGTGTAGTAGGACCCAACAAATAATAATGAAAATGGAGACCCTTTTGTCCATGGGTAGGTTGGGGAAAGGAGGATATGAAGTATGAGATTCAAGGCAAATTGGTGTCAGAGTCTCCACCATCCTCCACACACCTTCATGGGTTGTACAGATATCCAGTCTGGCATATCATACAACAACGGAGATCGAAACTGTGAAGGATTTGAAATGTCCCAATTGAAAGTTTTTTATTTATTTAACATATGTACTTAGATGGACAAATATATATATTTTTTTCAGTATTGGTCTTGATGACTTGATGTGATGCGACCATTAAATTTGGAAACAAGGACAGTTTGTTAACGTTGCCACTGATACACAAATGTCATCTAGTTTCGATCATGCTCAAATTGTGCTGTCATTATGCATGCATGTGACACTTTGGGATGCATGGAAATGTTTGTTGGACCACATTAACATTCACAGCAGTTCTGCTCTCATGTTAGTCATGAGAAAATTATGTGTTTTTTTTAGTTGTAATTGGCCCCTTCTTCTCTTCAGACTAGACAAAACACTGTCTGGATCTGAATTCTGGAAACAGAAGTTTCATATCTAAAAATGCTTATTCATTAAGTTTGAGAAATTCCTCTTATCAAAAAAAAAAAAAGTTTGAGAAATTCCTATTTTGGACTTCAGTGGGTTGGAAATATGTAGTTGATACAAAAACCATTTATTGGCCCCCCAAAACAGCAAAGTATCGTAGTGTTGCCACTGGCCATGGACTGAGTGGTTTCAAGAAATGGGCTTCTATTTTAAGTCACATAAGCCCAAGGTTTCCACATTTCAACAACACATAATTACTTCGACCAGTTCAATTTGGGCCCATGGATTTTCATGGTTCGAACTATCCAGATCTCAGAGATAGAACCAAAAAGTAAAACGTCCTTCCGTCTCGAAATTTGAAATTGGAAGCAACTGAAACCTTTTCCCTCTCAACCTCTTGAAGGTTTCCATGGAAATGAAATCAAACTAGTACCAGTTCCCCTCTTAACCTTGTGAAGAAATAATCAATGGAAAAGAGACTGCGCTCGTCTTTGCAGACCTCAGCTCAAGAATTTCTCTCCATAGCCACAAAACAAAACCTTAAATCTTCAAAACCCTCTCTCAAAACCATAATTCATAGTATTAAATCCTCGTCGGACCTCTCTTCTTCTCTCCCTCTCAATCTTTACGACTCAATCTCAAACTCTATCCGATCGTTACGTAGCCTTCCAGACCAGAATCCAACAAACCCTAACCTCAATAAGTCCCCTCGCACCCCTCCAACCAAGCGTCTCCGAAGGTCTGCGAGGCACTCTAAGACCCGGGTTGAAACCAACCCAGAAAGAAATGGACCCAATCTCGAAGAAGAGAAGCAAAAACTTCTGAGAAATCTTGAAGTTCTAGCTCATATTGCGTACTTATGCGTTACGCATCCCCAAAATGCATTCCCCCCATCGGCTCTGTTGCCGGCTGTTCAGTCATTGCATAATAATCTCATTTTATTCGAGTCGGATTCGCTCTTATCATCAGGAGTTGCAATTTTATGTGAAGAATGGTGGAAGGAGAATTTACCCGGCCGGGAATCCTTGATATCACAGTCTCTCCCTTTTCTGCTATCGAGGTCGCTTACCCTAAAGAAGAAGGTGGACGTGCACAGAATCTGTGTGCTTCGCGAGGCGTTTAATTTGTTTGATTTTGAGGATGAGAGTATTGAGGATTTGAAGCTCTTATTGATTCGATGTTTGATATCGCCATTGTATTTGAAAACAGAGGATGGAAGGCGGTTCCTGGCGTTTCTATTTGGGTTAAGTAATCAGCTTGTAAAGGACATGGTGGCAATGATTCGGTCTCAGATACCGTATGGGAGGAAATCAGTGTTGGAGGCTTATGGGGATGTCCTGTTTAGGGCTTGGAAGGCTGCAGAAGAGGATTGGAAGTGTGAAATTGAGAATGGTTTTTTGCAAGATTTGATTGAGGGTGCCATACATGCAAGTTCCCCAGCATTTGCTGCATCTATTAGGAAGGTCTTGGGGGCTTTTATTAATCAAAGGACCACAACTGGGGTTGAGAAACTTCTTTTTCGACTTGCTGAGCCTGTGATGTTTAGGTCTCTACAGGTATTATTTACATATACAATCGTGTTTGCTATCTTATAAAACAATGGATCCTCTATACCTTTGTTCCCCTTATGGCATTTTATTTGACTTCTTAATTTAAAGTTACCCATATAATGACTATACTCTCTCGGGAGCTAAAGGGAAGTTAAAATAACCACAAGGAGGAAGATGAAGTGGTTCTTAAAAGTCTATCTAATGTGATTCCATTACATTGCTATTTTACGCATATACCTATTCTTTAGTTGTGATAGTATCATGACTCTTTGAATGGTTGGATGCCATCCTTGAATCAGTAGCCTTCTTTTTAAATAGTGGCCATCGGCCTGCAAAGGATGCAAACAGTTTTCTGACATCACACCCTTTTTGATTTTGAAGTGATGCCACGAATAATATTTCTATTGCTTAGTGGCAGTATCTAATAGTAAGTGAACTACCTCCTCTTTTTAAACCCTAATTTAGTAGCACAGAGCCACAACCCCAATACAGTTGAAACTGAGATAGATATCATGGTGGTTCATCATGGTGCCGTGATCTTCATCACATTATTTTATAATTTAATTGAATAGTTTGCTTGGTTCCATATGTTCAGAAAGTTATATGACTTTTTTTTTTTTCATTTCAAAAGGTTGCAAATTCAAACGTTCGTCACAATGCGTTGCATCTACTTTTGGACATGTTTCCTTTTGAAGATCCCGATGCCAAAAAAGAGGTGAAGGATAACTTGCTTGATAATCAGTTCTTTCTATTGGAGAGGTTACTTACAGATGATTGTCCAGATGTGAGAGTAGTTGCAGTTGAAGGTGCTTGTCGCATTCTTCATCTATTTTGGGAAATTATCCCTTCACCAACCATAACAAAGATTATAACCAAAGTTTTTGATGACATGTCTCGTGATTCATGCAATGAGGTTAGGCTTTCTACATTGAATGGCATTATGTATCTGCTTGGAAATCCCCTGTCTCATGAAGTTCTTAAGGTGCTCTTGCCTAGATTGGGGCATCTGATGCTGGATAATTGTCTTTCTGTACGAATGTCAGTAGCTGATCTCCTCCTCCTTGTAAAGGATATTCAAAATTTTCAGTTCAATAAGGTAGAGTACTTAGTAAATCATATTTGTCCCAGCCATTAGCCATGTCTGATACACCTTTGCTGATTGGTGGTTTTGGCTGTTTACATCTTTTTCATTGTATATCTTCTGTAGGTAGTGGGTTTAGACATATTATTGTCTGCACTTGCAAGTGATGAACCTCCTATAGCTCAGAAAATAACAAGACTGCTTATACCATCGTACTTTCCTGCAAAAGTATCCATCAAAGAGGCTTGTAACCGCTGTGTTACGCTTATAAAACGGTCTCCTGTGGCCGGGGCAAGATTTTGTGAGTTTGCTATCTTAGAGGGAGCATCTTTTAAGCATCTAATGGAACTTGTCAGTATAATCATCAGCGTGATCCTATCACCTGATAAGTTGGATGCTTCCCAAATTGAGGGCTTTCTTCTTGCTGCTACTCACCTTTGTAATACACTAGCGAGTGAACCATGGCACAAAAATGCCCTCAAAGAGTTATTTTCTGGTGAGAAAGTAAAGCGCTTAATTGTTGCAGCATCCAGTGGGCGTGCTCAATCTTCTTTATTCAACATTGTTTCCATCATTTCTCCAGCTGATTTGGCTGGGCTTCTTGAAGAATGCATGGATGTGGTCACTAACTGCAGTGGTTTACCAGAGAAAGTTGATGGGCAAGCTGAAGTGAGGTCTGCACATAAGTTGTTGCTTTCTTCTGGTGGTTTTGATGACATGTTTGAAGCTCTAGTGGTTCTTCTGCAAAAAACTGCCTACCGTTGCCATAACAAATTTGGCATTGATATGCCAAAGTGCAGCGTTTCTTCTACAAAAAGGAAGAAATTTAAGTCGGCTGGAAAAATTTCAACTAAATGGAAACGTATCAATGGAAAACAATCACCAAGTTTTGAGCGTGATTATGCCATTGCTGTTGGAATAGCTTGGCAAATTAAAGACCTGCTTCACCATCAGGATACTCGGAAATCTATATTGGGATCTCAAACTTTAGAGTTGTCATATTTTGCTTTAAAGATAATTTCTGAGGCCAGCGTTGTGCAGTGCATGCAATGTGAATATATGGACACATATCCTGTTTTGGCGTACACAAGCCTGGCTCTTCAGATGACTCTTCACAATGTTAACATAAGTAGCGCAAACAGTAAAGATATGAAGAAGGAAAATAGGACTGACACTTCTACATCACTTTTGGAGGCAAGTATTTTTATTTTATTCTTTCCAATTTGGTATTGAAGTTCGTACTCTCTAAGATAAAATTTACTATTGATGTCTTCCATGTATATATTTCTCAGTCGGTATGTAGTTCATATTGAAATGTTTTCATGCAATCTTATGCATTTCTAAGCAAATTTTATTTGAATTCTTTGCTGCATAGTTATGGGAACGGATTCATATGGTTTCTTAATATTAACGTAGAACCGGGTAGAGTTTCTTTTAGGAAACTTTTGAAATAGGGAATAACTATAAGCTTAAATTCGAATAGCAAAATTATTTGTGTCCCAAATGATGAATGGTCTACCGAAACTGCCATATTAATGTTTGAGAAAACTAGGTTCATGATGTCAAACCTTGCATGCAGCAATTAAAGTCAAGCCTGAGTGTAGTGGTTGATCACTATCGTGTAAATGTACTTTAATCAGTACTAACTGTTGGTCTGGGCATCATGTTGCAAGAGACCAATTAATTGTGTAGCACAGTTGTGTTTTTCTTATATATATATTTATTGTAGCGAATCTATCAAGTGGCCAAACTCTAAAGAAATATCATTATTGATAGTCCAATACCATACATATTGATAGATAGAACCTTTATTTATTTGCCGAAGAATCATAGCTTTTCTATTCCCTGGTGAGGTTTTGCTTTGGTTTGGGTAAAAAGGAATTAATGTTTGGCTTCCTACTTTTTTTTCTTCTGTTTTTTTTTCAGAAGACACTATTGGATCAGGCAATGGATCACATGGTCAACTGTACTAGAGAGCTACTTGGAGCAGGTGACTCTACAAAACCTTACAAATCTTGTTCACATAATCAACTGTACTAGAGGATCATTTTGTTGTTTCTATTGTTTTGCCATTAGTTAGGCCTAAATAATACCAGAATGAAATCAAACCGTCACTCACGAATACAACACTGAACATATTTGATTCCAAATTCAAGGCAATGCCTATTGTACTCTCTCACCTTCCATCACTTCACCAATACCAAAAATACAAGCAATGTCATTTACTCATCGCCTACTTCAAGTATTATACCTTATTTTCATGATTCTAATCCTGCTAACCACTGCATGTTAGGATAACTTCATTTGGTTACAGAAATATCTGTATGTCTCTATATATTTCTATATATATAACTACATATATGTCAATTATGTTCAAATATGCCTTATGCAAAATGTTTCCACTACAATTGTGCCTTGGCTTAATGTTTTCCCTGTCTTCATCCATGTCTCCATGTATAGGATTGATCTACACTGAACCAAGAGCAATACTATGCAAGCTAAAGATGCTTACTGCAGTTTTGAAGTTCATGGTTGATGCCATGGCAGTGTGTTTTGCTTCTCACAACCATGGCTTGTTAAACTTCACATCAGGATGTATACAACACATCATATCCTCACTTGGCAGGGTCTACTCTGACCAAATTCAATATAAGGAAGAGGATTTGAAAGATGCAGTTTTATGTCTGAAGAGTTTCTTCACCTATGCAGCCAAGTTACTCAACCTATTCCTTGGAGATTCTACTGAATCTTCAACACAACCGCCAGAAGTTTTTAATCTTGCTAATGTCTTGCTTGATCTAATCACCTCTGTTGAGTCATACTTGGGCTCTGGGCCAGCAGAACGTCTTGTTGCAGCAGCAAAGCCTTGGCTGCCAGATTTGATTTTGGCATTAGGTTCAGAGAACATACTGAGACATACTCATGGCATGGCATCAGATTTGACAGCATCTGACTGCATTAAGCTTCATTTTCCGAAATGGCCCATGGTTTTAGCGAAGACTGAGAATTCTGAAATAAGTGAGGTTGGAGCTGAGGAGGATGAGAATATTTCTGAATTAGAGAAATTTCCAGCGTTCACTAGACTTGTGGAACTACTTATTATACCGTTGAAGGGGAGCCCATCCATAATGGATGCTGTTGGGGTGATTTTCTTAACTTGTTCAGTGGTTGGTCTGGAAAGGAAGGATTATGGTTTGGTATTAGGACTCCTTCACTTCGTACGTTTTAAGCTATTCAGAGAAGAAGACAGGGATTGGGGCGACATGATGTTGGCTTCTCTACAAGAAATCTACCCTAAGATCGAGAGGGAAATTGAAGAGACGAGTAATGCAGATGAACAAGAGAAATTACATGACGCCAGGGAGTTGCTTGAACCTATTTGGATGTATCATTTATATGATACTGGGAGGATCCCCATGACAGAAGAGTAGTAACCTTTTTATTGTAAAAGAATGAGTATATGTCTCACGGACGAAATTGATCATTGAGGTTGTCATAATAATCTCCATGCATGGGAGTCACCTGATTGGGGGCTTGCAAGTGGCTACTATTGAACTCTGCAGTTACCATTCTCCATTTGACTTTGGGAGATATTTTGGATAAAAAGTGAAAATATGTAATCTGAGATCAACTTGTGAAACTCAGCAATCTACCAGTTTCCCTCGAACTTTCCGAGATCCAAACGAAAATCTGACCTTGAACTTGAAAGGATTAAGGCCACTTGAGAATTGAGACACAATATAAAGGAACTGCATATTAGGGCTTTGAATCTATAATGCAATTATAATGGAGACACTAGGTGTGCAGAAATCAGGAAACTCAACTAATCCGACAATTATTAAATTTGAATTTCAAGTTGTGTAATTTTTTTATTTTGAGTTCAGTCAATTATTTGAAAAAAGAAAATTTGAATCCATGACTATTCGACCCATTTGAATTTTATTAATTTATTAATGTTTTAAATTTTTTTTATATTTAAATAGTATTTGATAAAATCTAATAATAATATTTTCATATTATATGAAAATGAATCTATAATTCAACACAATTCATATTCATGTTAATTTTTAATTTTATTGTTTTTAATTTGAATTTATATTATTGTAAATTGTATTTATCCATGATGAGTTGTTACATGTTACAAATAAGCTGGAATCAAATAATAGAATAAGTTAAAATTTTGCAAGTAAAATGTTGAGAGGCAACCTTATGCTATCGTACGTAATTTAGAATTCAAATACAATGATGCACAAATAACATCATCTTTAGCTTATTGGAGAACCTAGGCTCATTTTCTCTTATCTACATTTTGATTGCCATAAAAAAACTAAAAAAGTATCACCCCAAAAAAAAAAAAAAAATTCTAAAAAGAATACTTAAATGAAACAACTTAATGGTGGTTGACAATCTCTTACGGTTGATAACTGATATGAGACTCCCAAGTTTCCCCATTTTCTGCTCAGTCTTCAAACATCTAACTGCAGAGAACCTCAGTTTCCCCATTTCCTGCTCGGTCTTCAAACATCTAACTACAGAGAACCTCCGGCTTTACCGTGTTGCGAATTTGCAAGGATAGGAACCTCTAAGCTATGTCATAAAGAAAGGCTTCAACTGTTGTTTCAAAAACTAAAATCTCCCTTCAAATGCTTCAGACGGGGATTTTCTTTAAGCCAACAGCAATTGGCATGCCCAAAAATCCAATGAACACACTAAGGAACCACTGTAAGAAAGTGAGAGGTGTTGTGTTTGCAAATGTGCCCAGGAACTCAATTATTATGATTTGAAAGATAACAGTGGCACCGAGGACAGCCACAAACACATAATTATCCAGTATTTCTTTGAGGACATCTATTTCCTCCATCTCTCGTGAGCTTACCTCATTGAAAACCTGCAGAATAAGATCAGCTAACTTTTAGTATTGAATTCCAACAGTGTAGAAATTGAACTATCATTTACTGTTGGTAACAGTTACTGTTGCATAAATGATTTTAAAAGGAATATTGAATACAATTTGAAGTTACTAGTAGGAAGAAAAGAAAAGCATATCTTTCTCAAGAAGCTTCTACAGGAATTTATGAACCCTCTGTTGTCCTTTAATGGTAGAGCCATACATACAATGTGATGATTGTAGGTAACAGCTTTCCAAAACTTGAAGTTAGTTTCATATGACAATCTAACTCTATTTGGGACAATTTTACAGATCCTATAACTTTTCCAGGATAATTGTCTTTACAAGAAAATGTACTAACTTCTGTATGACTGGGTCTTCCTTAACATACTTAGCAAACAATATCCAGGTTCCAACACAAACCTGCCTCGCACCATATTCCATTAAATATGCACAAACATCATATCAATTCAAACTTTGTTCCACATATCATTGCAGAGTTCTTTTGAGTTTACCTGACAAAAGACAAATGCATTGAAAATCAGTGTATTGAGGATTAGATCAGAATCTGGGCCATAGAGACGGAATATTGCTTTTCCTTTTGACTGAAGCAACCAGATGACCATGAACTGATATAAGGATTGCCCTAAGATATTCCTCCACATGACATTACTGATAAAATTCCCCTTCCTTCCTACTGGTGCACGCTTCATCAAGTCATCATTTGGAGGTTCTGTTGCCAGTGCAAGTGCTCCCAGTGTATCCATTATCATGTTGACCCACAATAGCTGAACGGCTGTGAGGGGGGCACTTCCTGAAGCATCATTAAAAGCATGAGCATTAATAGGAAATATAGATTCTTTTAACCTCCCCCAGAGACAAAAAAGAAGTGAGAGGAAGATGAATTTCTAATTATAGTAGACAAAGAGGCTGCCTTTTTAACCTGTCATACAAGCTGACGTGAAGTTCACAAGTAGTGCAACCACATTAACTGTCAACTGGAATTGTACAAATTTCTGAATATTGATGTAAACTGAACGTCCCCATTTTCCCACTGTCACAATTGTGGAGAAATTATCATCCAGAATTATGACATCAGCACTTTCTTTAGCAACCTGATCATAAGTTAAAGAGTTAGTGGGATTTTGGCATTTTTGTTATTGAGGATGTGGTAATCTGATTTCAGTGCTGCATATAAATCTGAATGATGCAAGCAATTCTTTTGCTATTTCCCTGTATAATTCAAAGGATGTGGTTTTCAACCACCTATATATAGCATGGTTGTCTTTCAAAGTTTCATGTAGAAAGGAAAAATAATCCTATATTAGTGGCATAAGCATATACTTCAGCACACATCATCCCAGATCATCTCCGAACTCTCTGATTATCTATTTATGTCCTGAAAGTACTACTTTACCACTCATTATCTTTGCTCCATAAATAACTGTATTTTATACTTTGAGGATTGTACACTATATTTCACTCACCTCAGTTCCCGCAATGCCCATTGCTAGTCCAATGTCTGCTTCGTGAAGTGCCGGGGCGTCATTTGTTCCATCTCCTGTTACAGCAACAACTTCCCCAAGTGAGGTGCGTAAGTGCTTCACCAGTGTATGCTTGTCTAGAGGGGAAGATCGAGCCATTACCTTTAATGGAAAAAAAAAGCTATTATGCAGCTGATCATGATTAGCCACATTCATCACCTAATAAAAGCAGCGTTGAGATGTTCTATAAATATAAGTAAGAATCACCTGAATTTTGGGAATCAATTGAAGCAATTCCTCCTGATTCTTCTCCCGAAAATCTGGTCCTTCAATGGCTATGCCATCATCTGTTAGAATCCCACATTCCCTAGCTATAGCCTTTGCGGTATTAATATTGTCACCTGTAACCATCCTTACTGTGATACCAGCTGAACGGCAAACTGCAACAGACTCCTTGACTCCAGGACGAACAGGATCTTTTATACCCACAATTCCAATGCAAGTATATCCAGAGAGTGGAATAGGATCCTCAGCAGAGAATCCATTTTCCAGTTCCATATAGGCAAGGCATAAAGTTCTAAGTGCCTCACAAGCAAACTGGTCAATTGTAGCTTTAAGATGATTAATAGATGCTTCATCAAGGGGGACAATCTCACCATTCGAATTGATTGCCTTGTCACAAGCAGCCAATATAATTTCAGAAGCCCCTTTACAGTGGGCTCGCAGACCTCCTTCAGGGAGCTCCAAAACTACACCCATCCGTTTCTTCTGAGAGTTGAATGGCTCAACTTTAACAATTTTATATGCTTGTCGCTCAGCATGAAAATCTCCACCCAGAGACAAGCCAAACTGCAATAATGCAGTCTCGGTGGGCGTTCCCAATATCCCACGTTTTCCTTTTTTGTTAACCACAACTTCTCCTCCAGTGTTATTGAATATTGATTGTAGCAGTAGTTTCACGGCAGAATCTGGGAGTTCAGAGCACAAGCTAGAAGCCTTACTCTGTTCGTTCGCTTCCTTGATATTCATGCAAATGCATGATTTCACAACAGTCATGCGGTTGGTAGTTAGTGTTCCAGTTTTGTCGCTACATATAGTTGTGGCTGATCCCATCGTCTCACACGCAGCCAAATTTCGAACTAGGGCTTTGTCATTCATCATCTTCTTCATTGCAAAGGCAAGGCTCAAGGTCACAGCTAATGGAAGCCCCTCTGGAACAGCAACAACAACAATTGTAACTGCAATAGCAAAGAACTCCAACATCTCCCTTGCGTCATCTCCAGTCCAGCTAAAGTGGGTTCCTTCTAGTATTTTACGGCTCAATAGTCCTTGCACCAAAACTGTAAAAGTCACCACAGCAAAGAAAAGGCCTATCTTTCCAATAACGGTTGCAACTCCATTCAATTTCACCTGCAAAGGGGTTTCATCGTCACCACCTTCACTGAGAGTTGCCATCAATTTACCCCATTGAGTCCTCATCCCCACAGTGGTAACCATCATCTTGCATGATCCATCTTGGACCTTTGTTCCAGAAAGAAGAAAAGGATTTTCAGAACTGACCATTATCGGTTCACTCTCCCCAGTTAAACTTGACTCATCGATTAACACAGAAAACCCAGAAACAAATAATCCATCTGCAGGGACTTGGTCTCCAATAGAAAGATGCACGATGTCACCAGGAAGCAAATCATATATTGACATTTTATGCCTGTACCCATTTCTTGTGACCTGCATGGATATCTTCTTTTTCTCCTTGTCCAAATCCTTGAATTGTAATGATTGACGATAATCACTTACTGCCGTCACAAAAACGACCAGGAGGATACTTGCAACAATCCCAAGGCCATCATGAGACCCCTTAGGCCATCCTTCTGTTGCTATTCCAACTATTAGAGACACAAAAGCACAAACTCCAAGGATCATAAGAGTCATGTCTTGAAGGGCTTCCCAAACAAACACCCAGAAACTCCGCATTTCACTCTCTGTGAATTTATTGATTCCATAAACCTCTTGTCTCCTATTCAGTAAATCTGTATCTCTGCCAAGGCCATCTGAGGTTGATGTAGAAAGCTTCTCTGCAATACCAGCAACCCCACCATGAAATTTGAGCTTCTTGACATCATGACCTTCAACAATAGATCCCAATTCATCGCCACAAATCTGAAAACCTGCAGCTTTTACATCCTCTGGTACAGTGTAGTCACTTGGTTGCACACCTGCAGTCACAGTGACAAGGTCAATATGTAACCTTTAATGTCATTTAGACTAATGCTAAAGAAACTCACCTTGAATAAACTGGAATGCTGCTTTTGAAACCAAAACAGCAACCCTCAACTTCTCCTACATTCAGGAGCGATAATAAGTCAGTCTTCATAATCATATTAAAGGTGGACAAAGAACACATTCCTTTTAAAATAATTAAAATGAGAATTTGGAAGTGGGATAGAGAAAATACTAATACTATTGGAAACCACAAACAAACAACAAACACTGGAAAGATCGAAAAGGTAAAATACAATTTTGAGGAGGATTTCCAAAGCATTTTAAAAAAGAAGGGAAAGGAACATAAATGAGGGAAAATCGCCTAATGTTGGTTTGGACATATCTAACGTCGGCTAATGGACGCCATAGTTAAGAAATGTGACTTAGTACAGGTGATAGGTGCTAGATATCGTAGAGGGAGATTGAAACTTATATTGGGGCAGTCATTGAGAAGAATATGACTACTCTAAGTGAAAATGATGCGTTAGATCGATGCGAATAGCAGAAAATAATTCATATAGCCGACCCCAACTAATTTGGGATTTAAGGTGTAGTTGAATTGAGTAGAAGGGAAAGGAACATTTATTACTTGGATAGTTACATATACAAATCCTCTATGATTAGAGTAACACATTTCTTAGATTTAGTTATGATGACAAGAGTGAAAAATAAAATAAGGGACAAAGACATGGGTACAAACTTCTATCACATTCTTTAAAACAAAAATTTCAAAATCCTTACAGATCAAATGTTTTATGAACCCATTTTGATTTTAAGGGTAATCCAAGTAACATCATCAATGGGTAACAATGAAAATCCTGAAAGCAAAACAATAAAGGAGGAATTATAAGTGGTCCTGACATCCACAATAAAGAAGTTTATGAGGTGAAGAACAAGGATGGAATTTGTGGAGAACTTCATGGTCCTGAAATTCAGAGTATTGGATTTGCTAGTGGACCACAAGAAACAGATGCAGCTCAAATGGGTGTGAAGGAGAGACCTGCAACCAAAGCTGTCAACGTAGAGGTTGTATTGGCAGTCTTGGGTGCTAAGGAATTCAATGAGAAATTGTCCAAGAATGATCTTGAAAAAAACAAAAATTTATGGAACATATGTTGAAGATGAAGAACAAAAAAAAAAAAAAAACTGAATTTGAGTCCCATTTTTCAGTCTTGGCAAAATGAACTCAAGCTTATTGTTCAAAGATCTACTGTCAGGGAAGATCAAGGGCTGAAATGGATGAATGACCAAGTTTCTCTAAACATTGGTTCAAAAGCTATAATGACAGCAGTATATGCCATTGGCAAGAAGGATCTGAGTTTCACATCCTTGAGGAGTGTTTTCAAGGTGGAAAATATTGTTACAAACCCAATTTGATTTAAGGGTAATTAGGGAATTTGTGTAGGAAATTTACCTATAAATAAGGTGTAAAAACCTTTTAATCCCTGATCAATTTGGATAATGAAACAGTTAGTTGTTTAGTTGTAGCTACCTTCTCTCTATTTCTCTCTTCCACCGCCGTTCTTGACAAAATTCCAGTTAGGACATAAGGATCTTAACAAAATGTTAATTTGTATTATTCATTTTCCACTATTTTCTAAAAAAGACCATTTCCATCCACCTTTGAGAAATTCAATTAAGAGAGAAATTCCCAGCTATCTTCAGTGATGACCTCATGCTAATAACATTTATTATATTATTAAAAGCCGAATTCCTCACAGCAACCAAAACAGGGGAAAAACAAAAACAAAATTAAATTCCTTGCGAAATAACGAAGGAGAAAAAGCTGAGAGACGGAGACATAGATAGACACCTGATTTGTACGGCGCATAGCAGCTGCCTCGATACGCTTGGAGAGATTGGCAGTGAAACGGAACCTTCTTTTGGGGTTCTTCACAACCCCACATAGCTTCCTCCAGTTCTGAAGCACCTCCTCAGATGAATGCTTCGGCTGTACTCCAAAATTCTCTTTCAGATAACTCTCCATCACCTCCTAATCTAACACCCTTTTTCTTTTCTAATCTACACAAAGTTTCTTCCTTTATTTCTTGTTAAACGCCCTTGGAGATTTTCTTTTTCTTTTTCACCAATTGATTTCAAAACTTTCACACTCTCTTCAACTCTCTTATTTATATACCCGTAAAGGGATACATATAATCGGTAATTTCCTATGCAAAAGCAAAGGCAGCCTGATGAAACTTCAGACCCATTTCTTATCTTCTTACAAGAAAAAAAGGAGAAAGTTAGGTGAGGACCTGACAAAGTAGAATACTGTTGCTAATTAGCTCCAGAAACGGAAATAGACCCAAGAAAAAAGAGAACTTTGTGAGTGAAAAATTGAGGTGAAGAAGGAAGAAGAGGAGGGCAACGACTGAGGATCCGAAATTTTGTGCATCACATGGAATACATAACGGTCTTTCAAGTTTTCTTGAGAACGGCATGAACGAATTGGGCGGGGTCAACGGTTGCAAATAAAATAAAGAAAATTATAATTAATAAGTAATGTTACTAATAAAAATGACCTGCCTGCGTGACTTTATTTTTCGAAACGCGGATAAGAAGGGCATATGTACCTGTTACGCGGCCTGAACCGCCATTTGCGCGTCCGAGAAGTGTCCTACCAATATCAGCAGGTGACTTGATTGATATTTGTTTTCGGCCCAGTTTGGTAGGTTTCTGGGCTGCGCATCGAGGTTCACGGGCCGCTTAGGACGCGTCCAAGGTTGTTTGAGTAGCCACATCTAGCGACTCGTGAGGCCTGGATCGTGAAAAGAAGATGTGGACTGATAACGAGTAGTGAGATTAGCAATTGAAGGTAAGTTTAATAAATATCTTTCGAGTTTATGTTTACAAATTCAAATTTGCAGTACCTTAATTTGATTGTGAATGCAGGTACATAGAAAAAACGTCATAAAATTCAAGAACAATAATTCCGAGTTAGTTGATGAGTTAAAATTTCTTTTTTGTGGCGCATATGATTCAATAGTTGAAGCATATGCACTATCATTTAGAGTTTTGCCAAGAGATGATGATGATAATGATTTTAAAGCTAACTATACACTTACTCTGCCCAGAGATAAGGTTTAGAAGCACCTAAATTATTCGAGTACATTATATATGTATAATACTTGGGTGCTGAATAGTTTCCAATACCGAACACACAGTCTTCATCACTTATTCTGTCTGAAACTAACTACTCTATTTCAAAAGAGAGGAAGATAAAACTTAAAAAGGGAGGTGCAGCCATTAAGGACATGGCTAGTAAATTTGACTCAACAAAGAACAATACAATCTCACATGTCATCATTCTTGAGTGTTAATTCTGTTAAGGATGGAATCCTCACTATTCAAGAGGTGTTGGCAAGTTACCAGAGTTGCATGGTTTCAATATTCATGATCGGAGGTATGCTGAATTCGTGGAGAAAATATAAATGACTGAATTCGTGGAGATAGTATAAATGCCAGTAAGCCGAGAAATTTTTAGTGCAATAAGTGATCCAATTGTTAAAGTCAAGTGGCTTGATTGCAAATTGAGATAGAGAAATGGCATATTAATTTAATTTGATTTATTATTATTATTATTATTTTGTATTTTCAATTTTAGAATTTTTTTTCTCTTTATGTCTTTTATTTTGTAATTGAATTTGTTTATTCTGCTAAATTATTTCAAACTACTTTTTTTGAGCACATTATTATTAGAAATAAAATTGATTAAAAAATAATTTAAATACAATAAAAAGAAATTGAAATATAAATATAAATATTTTAATTTTAACTAAAATCAAATAAAAAATAATTTAATTAGAATTAGAACTGAATAATAAATTTTAAAATTGAATAAAAAATAATTTAATTAGAATTAAAAGTCTAATTTTAAAATTGAGTAAAAAATATTTTAATTTTACAACATAATAAATAAATGCTCTTTTTGATAATTTACACATAAATTTGCTTTTTACTCAATTTCAAAAAATGTTGTTCTAAAAGTTCCTCAACACGGGCTCTCAAGAAAACTCAAACTTCAACCTCATATAAGGAACACTTCTTGAGTATTGTTTTAACTTGTAAATGAACCCATTATTAGGTCGAGTCTCTCTCTTTCTCTTTTTTTTTTTATCTTGTTAACATGAAAATTATATTTTTATTTATTTATACCAAAAATAATAAAATATATACACTAAATAATTCTCTAATCTACACGTGAATAGTTGGCATGTTATTAATCAGACCAAATGCTTAAATCAAAAAAAAGAAAAAAAAGAAATAGAATAAGTGATTCACTTAAAAACAGAAACTATTAGATGTAATATATTTGAATTACTTATTTTGATCAGACAAAAAAATAAAATTAATATAAATTTATTTAAATCTGAGTTTAATTGTCTATTAAAATTATTCTTTACATTTAAAATATCTAAATTAAGTTAAGCTTAAGAATTTAAGTCATAAAATGTCACTTAAACTTTAGATTAGTTAATCCCAACATTTAAATAAATTTTTAATTAATTTAAAAATTAGTTTCGTCCACGCTCATACTGCATGTTTAGACTTAATATATTTTTTACGGATTACTAATTAAGTTTAAAACTTTAAATGAGGTATAATGTAAAGTGTATTTTATATTGTGTCTCAAAACAATTAAGAGGAAGAAATTTGTGTATGTATGAGAGAGACTATAAAAAGTATTTTCTAATTTATTTGGATATAAAACATAATTATTTATTAGAAGAAAAATATTTTTTCTTAATTTTAGGAAGCAAGTGAGTATAGAGAGTGTGTAATTTTTTTCTTCTTATTTTAAGAAATTAATATACAAGGATCATATTGCCCTTTTACCTGAAAAAAAGAAAAAGAAAGAATAGATATGTGAGATGAATAAATAATGAAAATTTAATTTAGAGGAGGTTAAAAATAAATAAATAAATAAATAAATAAATAAATAGACTTTCTTGGGTTAGGACTTAGGATACATATTTTTATTTTTTTGTGTCAAAAAATGGGGCTACATCTTAAAAGATTTTTGGCCACAATCAATAAATATTCAAATTTAAGAACTCATAGTTTGAAGTTTTGAACAAATCCGCTGGTTATGCCAATTGAATTAAACTTCTTATTTAATATTTGCTGTCCAGATTAATTTTTTTTGCTAAATAATAGCTTCTTTTTTTTCAATTTGTTTTAGAATTGCTTTACATAATGGCAGTGTTGGTGATGATTGTCAGATATGCCTCCGAATATCCAAATGGTTGCTCCTAGTAATTGGGTCCCACGCAACTTAAATCAAATCGAACGGCTGGCTGGAAATATTGCAGTCATCCAAGGTTCGTCACAACCGTCTATCACAATTGTGTGATCTCTTCTCACAAAAGAAAAAGAAAGAAGACAAACTCATTTCCGCACCAGTCTCTCCCCTCCGGCTTCTTCCTCCTCTCCTTAGCCTCAAACTCAGTTTCTCCCACAGATCTTCATCTCTCTCTTGTGGTTGTGGCCTGTGTGCATTTACAAGCCTGCGAAGATGAGCAAGGGACCTGGGCTTTTCTCCGATATTGGCAAGAAAGCCAAAGGTGATTGCTTTCATAGATGATCTATCGCTTTCACCCAATCTCACAATTCTACAATTCTACGTTGATTTGGCAACAGTTTTTTTTTTTTTTTGTTGGATTTCTTTTAGAAAGAAATTTGATTTTGTTACTTCTTTCATTGGTTTTTTAGATCTTTTGACAAAGGACTACACCTCCGATCAGAAATTCACTGTTTACAGCTACAGCGGTGCTGGAGTGGTAAGAACTACGAATTATTGTTTCTTTTGCTCTTTCATTAATTTATTTAAATTATGATTCTAAATGGAAAATTTCGGGCACATGGTTTAATGCTGTGTGTTTGAAAATTGGTGTTGGTTTTGTAGATTTCCCTTTGCTTTCAGTTTTGATTTGGACATCCTATTTGATAATGTAAAATTAGTATTAATGGGAAAAAGTTTGCATTAGTTGGCTGTGGAGTAGTGTGGGGTAAATTTTTTGTTTTCTTTATTTGTCACTCACAGTGTACGAGACTTTTCTGATTTAGCGTGCATCTGTACTTGTAGTTTTATCTACATGTTTACCCATAACAATCTACGATTAACATAATTGAAGCTTAGTTAAAGGTTTCTAATTAGGCTTATTATTAGATTCAAATGTCATACTGATTTGGCCCATTACCTATTTCCTCAAGCACTGTAAATGAGATAGTCTATACGTGAGTTTTATTATTGCCAGCTAGGTGTTTTAGGGTATTTGGAGTTGGGAATAGAGTAGGAGGTTGCAAAGTATGAAATGCTAGGTGTTATCAAGAGGTTCATAAAACATATATATGCATATAAAGATTTACAAAACTGGATTTCTGCATTGGTATTTTGGCAAGGTGACGTTAAAATCTTATTTTGACTTCTATAACTGAAATATTTGATACCGTGTTGAGCATTTACGTTGAAGTCTAATTGAGAAAAGGGTTCCTAATTTCCTTTGTAACGGCATCTGACTGGTGCTAGTGCTAGTGGTCTATATTATGTTTTCGTCAGAGTTTATTTCAAAATATATGTTTCTTTTATCTATGGATGAGGACATGCGTGGACGTCCTTTGGAAAAACAAATGCATGCTTAGTTTTGGTTGGATTGTGTGTGTCAATTGTTATTTCTATTTTGAAGTTTTATGGCGTTTTGATTTCAGTCCTAGTGTGCTGTAAGATATTCATTTCTGAGTCAATAGATATTCTCACCCAGCACTGCTTTAGTACCTTCCATGAATTTGTAAAAGTCTTGTTTGGTTGGTTTTTCAAGGGGAGGTTATAGATGAATTAAGAAAAATTTAGAAAAGTCATGTTTCCCATTTCTAAATACAGTATGGTCCTATTTGTCCTTAGGAGTAGCTCATTGAGCACTTGTAAGATCTTTTCCCTGAAAACATGAACAGAAAATAGCATGTTTATATTCTCTGATATGAAGCTTAGTTTTCTGAACGTAGTTATGAAAAAAAAAAATTCATTTGACTCTCTATTTCACACTATTTTTCTTTCTTTTTCTTTGTTTATGAACTGAACTTTGTATCATAAAGAGAATCAAATCGGTCCCCCAGTTTGTGGGTTTTAGCTCATACCTTCCGCAGTGTCATTTCTGGCCATTTTATTGTTATTCCTGCTCATCTTAAAACCAATTTGCATCCTCTCAATTTTTCAGGCCCTCACATCAACAGCAGTGAAGAAAGGAGGACTCTCAACTGGGGATGTGGCAGCCTTATACAAGTACAAGAACACTCTTGTTAACGTCAAATTTGACACACAATCAAATGTATGTTGCTTCATCTGTTAGAAATCTTTTACCCACATATTCACTTATTCAGTAAAACATTTACCTTTTTTCTCTCTGTTTTGGCAGATCTCAACCACCCTTACATTCACTGACATCCTGCCATCCACAAAAACCATTGCTTCATTTAAACTGCCTGACTACAACTCGGGAAAGGTAAAAACATTGCCTTTCCTTTCCAAGAAAATTCTAGAATTCATGGAGTTAGATAGGTGGTTGTTTAAATTTGTTTATGCTTTGTCTCTGGGCAGTTGGAGGTTCAATACATCCACGACCATGCAACCTTCACAACAGCCATTGCTTTGCACCAGTCCCCAGCTATTGACATTTCAGCCACCATTGGTACCCCAGCCATAGCTTTTGGTGCAGAGGCAGGTTATGATACTACGTCTGGTAATTTTACAAAGTACACTGCTGGTATTAGCGTGTCAAAGCCAGATGCATCAGCGTCAATACTTATGTAAGCTTACTCCTTCGCAGGAATAACATTCCCATCTCTAATAGTAATTTCAGTTATATATAACTTGCTGCTTTCTCAGTGGCGACAAGGGAGACAGCTTAAGAGCATCATATATACATCATCTGGACCAATTTAAGAAGAGCGCAGCTGTTGGAGAGATCAGTAGGAAGTTTTCAACTAATGAAAACACTTTCACCGTTGGAGGCTCATATGCTGTTGATCATCTGACAGTGGTCAAAGCAAAGCTCAACAATTATGGGAAGCTTGGGGCCCTTCTGCAGCATGAGGTGATACCAAAGTCGGTGTTGACTATTTCTGGTGAGGTTGACACCAAGGCCTTGGACAAAAATCCTAAGTTTGGACTGGCTATTGCTCTCAAACCATGAAGTTTTTCGTATGATTGAACATCATAATTCATGGGAGTTCAAAACTGCAAATTTTTTGGTGGCACTCCAAAGTGAGTGCACAATAAGTAGTTCCACAGATGTACTTGTTTCTTGGGTATAGATTACTGTGGATGGATTTTTTGATACTTTGGGATTAACCATTCTTTCTATTTTTACTCTCACTATAGTTGGCAGCTTCAGATCTGCAAATCCTGTTCTCCTTGTAAGGAGTACTTTAACCCAATTTGTTTTTCATCAAGATGCCAGCTTTAAAGCTTGTTATGATTTGTCACTTGGATTTGATAGATTGGAATTGGGTGATATATGGTATTAAGTACTTGTTATGATCTTTAATTTAACTTTTAAGGTGGACTTGGAGTTCGAGATAACTAGTTTGAAATACCAAGTAACTTGGGTTGACTACTTCTCTTGACACAAGTAATGAAACCATTGGCAGCCAACTTCATCCCCTTCTATGGTCACTTGCTACTCTCTAACGTCATATACTCCATGTCCTCCTTTTCTGACACCATTTTTCAGTATGCTATAACAACAATATCATCTAACATGGCAGCAGTTTCTATCGTATAGAAGACTCTCACGTTTTGTTTTGCTAACACAGAATAGCTGACTCTCCGTTGTTTTTCTCTACAAATGCGTTCTTTTGCTAACTGAGGTATCTTACTATGAAATTCAAGAGCATCTAATCTATAACATCCACCACGTGTTTCAGCAGACTAAATTCAATAAGTTCACACTTAAAACTCAACCCTCAATTCCTGACATAATATTCAGCAAAAGTGAATTATGGAGTTGCGAGTGACGATCCTTATTATGATAGAAAGGCTATCAAAACTTAATAGCACCTTATTAAGATTGAATGGCTATCAAAATTTAATAGCACGTACTACCCGGTTAAACAGGATCAACAGAAAACATTAAGTTCTTTCTAAACACTGCAGGATATATAGAAAGAACGGCCACAACTAGATGTAGAAAGACTAGACCAGAGCAACGACTACCATGGAGAAGTTTGCTATAAGCAACGAATTCTGGCCTGAATAATTTATGCAGTTACCTTTGCCGTCACCTTCTACCTATTATAATAATAAATAAAATTGTGGATTACACAATTTTTTCTTCATGTTCTACCAAGGATATTAAACATGTCATACTAATCTTATCATAAATACTGTAACAATAACATTTTGCTTAAAAGAGACATGCACCAAAATAACAAAAAAAAGGGCAACGAAAAATATAACAAAAAAAAACAGGTTTACACTCTTTCCTGAAGAGAGTGCATGGCTATATACATGCCAAGCAACCAAATGTAGATTGATACAAGCAAACAAATGTAGATTGCTACATTTTCTATATACAAAACTTTTGAATGTGACATGGTAATAGATAACTGACAGTTGAATAAATTATTACTGACTTACTGTATGAGAACAAACAGTCATTCAGGTATTGCAATCAGAGCAACAAATTCTGAGTAAACATCCGGTGATAGTTTTTGATAATTTGAAAATGAAATCCATGAATCCCATCTTTCGCCTAATCAGACAAAGAAATCTACTAACCTATTACATGCTTGAATAGCTGACAGTGCCAAAATACATTGCCACAAAATCAAGGATTATAATACGAACATAAGTAACAGCAAAAATTTATGATTAGCAAGAGACTAAACAATCATAGCATGTCCACTTACAGACAAGATGACAAGATAATACTCCACTCACCCAACAGGTTCAAAAGTAATCAGCTTTCAAGAAATTATTGGTTACAAATTGAGTTATAAGGTATTCCCATATCATTAAGATAATAGTAATTTCTAAACTGCATCATCTCACGGATTCATAAGCTCGAGCAAAAACACATCAAAACAATCATAAAACCCAGCAAAAAAAAAAGAAAGCAAAGAAAAAAAGCAGTGCTGTATAATAAAATATAGAAAGACCAATTAAGATTTTTATGAAACTAACTATAAACAACCAAACTCTAATAAAAGGAAATATAAACCCATTAAATAACAACTCCAAAATTATATCAGGAAAATTAAGCATTTGATTAAGGCAACACAAAGCGAAGGTCTCAGGGAGCCTAAAGTATTAAGATCCAAATGCGACAAGACCTCACAACATGACATTAAAAGAACATAGGAATAATAGTAAGAGACTCTGCAATGCTATCAAAAAGGAAATCTACTTTCACCGACTAATCCACGCTCTGCATTATGTCCTCGGCAGTAAATTTTGTTCCCTTGACCTTATCGGCGGCGGCGCGACCCTTAGCCTTGCGATCCAGCAAAGACTTACGATCCTTGTCCAATCTCAACTTAGTAATCAAAACTTTGGATGGGTTGACTCCAACATTGACGGTAGACCCATTTACCTTCTCCCTGGTGATCCTCTCGATGTGAATGACCCACTTGCGACGGTAGACCTGAACCACCTTGCCCTCGCGTCCCTTGTAAGTACCACGAACAACCTGAACCTCATCGTCCTTGCGAACCGGCATCGACCTCACGTTATACTTGGAGCGGAGGTCGTTCGAGAGTGGCGCGCTCATCAAAACACGTCGCACGCTCGACGGAGCTGTGAAGTGAGCCTTTCGGTTCTTGCGACGAGAGCTTGAAACCCTAGGATTGTACTTCATCTTCGCTCTGAGGGGGAGGGGAGGGTTTGCTGGGTGGTTTTCTCGTCTCTGCAAATGTGACGGCAAATGAGAGCGTTTTGAGTTTAGTAGGGTTTGTGAAATTTATAGACAAGGCCGATTTAAATTAGGGTTTTTCTTTACTCTCTGAGCCAGGGAATGGGCTCTCCATTGAGTTAATATGGGCACAGTCCAATGTAGTCTAAATTTCTAAGCCCATTTTTCTTATAAATTTTAAAGTCATTGATATTGGTAGGTGACGGGCTAACAAGACAGGCTTAAATGGTCGAGTGCAGTTTCTTACTCTAGTACACAAACCACCAGATTTCCCATGCAAGCAATTCTAAGATCCAATAACATATTTCCTAAATCGCCCAGCCAAGTAAATTTCGGTCAAAATCCTCCAAGGAAAAAGAATTTAAAATTTAATTTTTCCTTTAAGCAAAAATGTTATACTTCTAGTCTCCTATATTAAAGGAAGCCATTTAAGGTGAGAATTTATGAGTCATCACATGTATGCCATTAATACCCTTCCCATCCCAAAACCTTTGCAGGGAATTCTTCACCCCCTAGGTCCCTCCAATTCATATACCCTAATAGCTAGACTGCAGTATTGTCTTCAAGAAGGCGTTGAAAACTGTGCCTTTTCTGTTCAATAACTTTCTAAAGAGCCAACATGAGGGGAGGGAAAATTTTAGAGGTTGTTGAAACCATCCATGAGGAAGAAGATTGTGAATTCTCTTCCTCTGTCTCCATTTCTTCTCTTTCTCCATCTCCTTCCCCTCCTCTCACACACCTCCATTCCAGAATAGAGGCTTGGTAAAAATTCTTATTTTTCTATTAATTTTTATTTTTTTAGTTTATTCTTTTAACCTTTGTTCCAACTCCTTTCCTTAATCAAATTTAACGATTGATTAGGACACTAGCAACCCGTCGCCAAGCAGATGTCCTGATACGTGTCCAAGGAGATTGTTTTCAACTGCACAAGGTTTGTTGATTCACCAATATCCGATGCTATTTGTTCTTCTCTTACATGCATACTCTTCAGTCTTTTTTTAATTCTAGAATCTCCAGAGTCTATGTTGGATTTTGACTGTTTGGCTACCATGAAAATAATACCTAGATTAGGAAAGCTATAGGGAAAAATTGCAAACTTATTTGTTAATTGAGAGTCAAGAAGTTTAGGATTTATTGCAGGAATTCTACATTTTCTATCAAATAGGCTTTAATAGTGGTATTATAGCTGGATTTAGATTATCTCATATATATAAATTATCTAATATTCATAAAGAAACATCAATTTTTTCTCAAAATGTATATAATTTAAAATTATTTTAATATATTATTTTACACATGGTCAAATTTTGTTTTTAGTAGAACTTGATAGGATCTGAATCCAACTAAGAAATAGAAACGAAGCCATTTTACTCCACTTTCTAAGATATTTAAAATTAATATATTCACTTCAATGCGGATTATAAGAGGGAATTGAGTATTGTCAGCCGTACAGTAGGGAATGGGACGGGGAGGTCAACAATTCAAATTTATCCAAATTGAAAAGAAGAGCCTTTGTTCAAATAAGAAACAACACTTTTCTAAAAAAAAAATATTTTATAATTACGGACTTCCAACGTACATCAGTCTTTGTATCTCACTCCATTACACAATTAAAAGTAATTATTGTGAATCACAAGCGACGTTGTCCGTTTAAATTGTTATCCATTTTAATTTACATAATTACAAGTCACTCATACTAACTGACCATACAAAAATCTCTCCCCCTCGTTTCCAAAAAAAATAATTATGTAATAATAAATGATTACGTATTGAACGATTAAGATAGTAATTCAGTTAATACGATTTCTATGAAGAAACAGAGATTTTGAGTCTGAGACCTAAGATTAGTTTTTTGTGACTAATAATGATTGTGTAGAGGGTGAACTCTCTGACGGGCACTTTGGTTAGACTAGGACTCCTAAAAAAATGTTAAGCAGGGAGAGATTTAGCAAGTACACTCTCTTGGAGGGACCAAAGTATAAATTCTGGATATTTAGGAGCCAGAATACAAATATAATTTTGTAGGAATGGTACTTGTTAAATAATTGTCCGACAAAGCATTCAAAAGAATTATTTTCCCCAACTTCATCAATTGTTTGCTTTTAGACCCAACAGGCAATGACAAGCGGACAACCCTTTAATTACATGAAAATCTGTGCTTCTTTGTGGTCGCTAGCAGCTGTTAATGAAAAGACAGATTTCACTTAATTTTGTTTCTCCTTTCTTCTTGTTTCTAGGACCGTCTAATCTCACGAAGCTCGTATCTTAAGCATCAACTACGGGCAGTCTCAGATTTCACCCTCTCTCCCCCGTTAAACATAACGGCCGAGACTTTCCGTTCTGTATCCGAATTCTGTTACAGCGCCAATGTCCTGATAACGCCGTCCAATGTGGTGGCCCTCAGAGTAGCGGCCGAGTTGCTGGGCATGACCGAGACTAGGGACGAAGAAGATGAGAATCTGAGACAATTAACAGAGACATACTTCTGTGGAGTTGTCAGCCTTAACCAAGGGTACGCATCTATGGTTCTCCGTTCGTGTCTGGCTCTGCTCCCCGAGTCAGAAACGACAGCGTTCCTTGTTAGCAGATGCCTTGGAGCAATGAGTTCTGCAGAAGATGGTTACAACGATCTTAGTTTTCTAGAGGATATTATAGTTTTGCCTACCGATGATTTTCAAATTCTGGTGGACTCAATGAGTATCCGGTATAACAGCCACGACGTCTTGTACAGAATCATCGATTTTTATCTTAAGGTAATCTTCACTAACTTTAATTTCGTTATTAATTTGAAAAATACAATTTTTGGGAAGAGAGAGAGAAATCAAAGAATAAGGAAAAAAACTCTTTTGCACTACAATCCTACTTACAGAGTTACAGTTACACCTATACAATATATCAAATAATTTTTTGTGAGTTATTAATTTACTACGCCTACTTGGACCAATCGAAAGTGCTCCCTACACTAACAATATCATTTTATTTGTGTTTTTTCTTGCTAATTTGGCATTTCACTTTTATTCGCGAAGGGAAACAACATGGGCAAATTGACAGAAGAGCAGAAAACATACATATGCAACGCCATAGACTGTAACAAGCTCTCATCCATAATTCTTTTAGAGGCAGTTCAAAATCCAGCATTGCCTCTAAGATTCTTAATCCGAGCCATGTTGGTTGAACAGCTCAACACTCGTCACGCCATTGTCTCAGCCACTACCAATCAGCCTCAACGAATTACTTGCAGCCGTCGTGATTCCTACAGAGATCACTCATTAGGTGATCTTATCGAACGTGACGTAGTCCGTCGTCAAGCTTCACAACTCAAGGCCACAATGGAAGCCACCAGTGGTCGTATTCAAGCATTAGAACAAGAGCTTGATGACATGAAGAAGCTATTGAATGATCATCATCAATCTGATCAGAAGCAGATAAGATATGCGTCGGATTCGGGACGGTCTGCAAGTTTTCATGTCCTAGAGGATGATGCTAGTAGAAGGATTAAGATAAATGAAAGAGGCTCTGCCTCTTCCTCTAGTTTTCGGTTTAGTGTCAGAGAGGAAAGCAGAGTGGGCGGCTCTTGTTCTTCTGGAACAACCAAGAATTTTGGTCAGAGGTTAATAAGTGGATTGAGGAATGCATTTAAGGGATCGAATTCTGCATCAAAGAAAAAAGTTTCAATGGGGGATTGATAAAGTAGGGATTGTCACTTTTCGTTTAAATAGGGAGCATGCATGACCAATTGCAAATAGGTACATTAGCGGCTTCTTATTGCCATTGATAATTAGTCTCTTGGCAAACCTTATTGATCCACCATTCATTTAGCTATACATTAAGAAAAATGCTAAATCTTCTTGACATTTCCCCTTTTTCTTTTTTCAACATTTAATTTTAATCTTAGTTTGACCATTTGATAAGGTTTTTGAATGGATTCTTTTAGTGTAATCTTTTTGATGAAGTTATTTCGGTGACAATTCATTTATGTGGGCTAATGGCTACAACTACATGCCTTTTTTCTAGGAAATATTAACTTTAGCCCAAAATACAAACTATTAGATTTTAATATATATGAAGTGATTTTATAGTTTTGTTATTTAAAATCTTATGTATTTTTAAAATTACTAGCCATTCTATTAACAAAGATCGTTGAACACTTATTAATATAATTCACATTTTTTTTGTTTACACAGATAATATTCATATCAATTACATATTTAATATGTGCATTTCCAATTTAATAATTAACATGTTCAATATTAATTCAACTCAACAAATAAAGACTCAAATTTGAGAATTGTTATGTTTGCATTTTCGTATTAACTAGTTAAAATAAAAATTCATAGGCTAATACGACATACTTGTTAACACTTCTTTTAAAATCATTTATTGTAGGTGATCAAAATCATTTTAGTATAATGGGATTAATATAATACTACTTTGGAAGGAAAAAAAAAAAGAAGAAGCTACATTTTAATAATTATTCTTATAATAGCAATAATTTAGAAAAAGCTAAAACGGAATCCTAAGGAGACAAAAAATTGCGGATGGTGAATTGGTGATCTGATTTGTTAAGACACGATTTAATTCTATAATAAGGTCCATAACGACAATTTGAGATGAGTGAGCTTACACTAAGCAACAATGACACTGAAATTTTTTGTTTTTATTAGATAAAGATAAAATTAGTTGCATACACGTGTAAAAATATTTAAGAGTTTCTACATTATCAACAAAGAAACAGGTTATGAAATAAATGCACTAGTGATCTTAAAATGCAACGCATGTGGACCTTACCTTGGTCAGAACAAAGGTTCGTTGCATGCGCAACTTTTGAGCTCACAATGCCCCAATGGCAACTTGCAACGACGTCACGTTTCAACTTTGCGAATGTCATTTTCCATTATATAGTGTGGCACGTGCGGATTCGGTTCCCGCTACGTACCAATAAAACGCCACCACGGCACCATCACCCTCTCAACTTCTGAAGAACCCGGAAGTCCGTTGCCCCAATTCTTCGCATTCCTTGAATTTTCCACGACCTCATTTCATTACATATAAATACGTTTAGCACGAGTATTACCTATAACTGAAAACCGTTACCAAAAAATAAAAATCTCTTCCATGGCGTTCAGAACCTCACCACACATCTCTTTCTCTTCCTCCTCTTTCTTCTTCGCCTTAATCAGATATTAAGCTTACTGTCTAATTCTGATAGTTGAGAGATGAATGCGATACAAGGAGCTCGACTACTATTACTTCGCGGATTGTACCAGGACTTTCACTGTGGACCGTCGGTGTCTTTGTCGTCGTCAGCGGTGGCAGTGAAGGCGGAGAAGTTAGGGTTTATGAAGCTCTATGGGAGTAATGTGATTGCAGTGGACAGAAATCGTAAAAGCTTGGCGTTCTGTGGTGACGATGTGAGATCGAGCTTCTTCAAACCGATGAAGGCGAATAAGGATTCTGACGCTTCTTTGACTGATGATTGTCGCGCATTCTCTGGTACTACACTTAATCTCACATTCTTTTTAATTCTGTGTAAATGGAAGGTTAAGGTTCTTTGAAGATCTGGATGACATTTTGAAATGGTTTTCTTGATTCTTGATATGGATTAGAGTAAGGAAATATAATTATTTCAGCGAGTCCCCCTTTTGCGAGGGAGGTGGAAAGTAAATAATTACACCGAGGTGTACATCTTCGGCTCTTTCATGAAGAAAATTAAAATTAATGCCGTGGTGCGTTCAACTTGTTATTCCTACGAACTTTAGCTTTTTTTAAGTAGTGAATTTCTATTGTAATTGTAGAAAAAAATATTTAAAATCATTTCAGCTTATGGCTGTAACTATAAAATCAGATTATAGATTTACACTGCATGGTGATACTTTATTGTTTGCAATTAATGGTTCTTTAGAGCTGGAATTGACTAGTCTTTGAAATGGTAGTAACTAGAAAGAGTTCTTGACAAAAAACCCTGGAATTTATTTGCATCGAAAACAGAGTTCGTGATACTTGTGATTCTTGCTTTTCTTTTGTTTGGTCTTATTGGTTGGCATTTAATGTTTGACTCATTTTTTTATTTTTTGGAATATCATATGAATGAAGTCTATCTGGCTTAAGGCTTACTTTTAAGTGTGAATGAAAGTTTCATGAGCTTTATTAGATTGTAAGTTAGAAACACGCACAGACACACACACACCCCATCTGCTCTTCATTCTCATGGATTGATATAAGATTCTAATATCAACAAACTCTCTAACTAGGTAAGAATCTCCACGAAATTTCTACTGTTGGGAAGTCAACAAACATTATGTGGCATGAATGTTCAATTGGGAAACTTGATAGACAAGAGCTACTTCAGCAGAAAGGCTGTGTCATATGGATAACTGGTCTCAGTGGTTCAGGTTTGCTAAATATCACTATATAAGTCAATGTTGCTGCAGAAACTGGTAGTTACGAAGTTCATTTTAGATTAGCAATTTTTTTGCAATGTTTTATTTACTTTTTGGCTACCAAGTGGAGATAAAACATAATTTGTAAGTGAAATACGATCTTTGCATCCTTTTTATAATTTCCATACCGCTTGCCTATGTGTCACGGGCTCACCTTTCATTTTAGATATTGTCCGAGTGGCTCTGATACTAAATGTCATAGGCAACATACCACATTAGATGTTGTCCATTTTGGCATTACTAGGCCTCATGGTTTTGTTCTTGGAAAGGCCCATGTCCTCTCAAATTCGTCTAACCAGAGTAGTGCAGCTCTACATCAAATATTGTCTGCTCTGGCCTACCGGGCCTCACTGTTATACTGGTGAGCCCCTTTGGCCTCAGATAGCGAGTCCCACTGAACCCCATTACATGTCTGACAAGGAGGGGAGAGTGTACAATCAGTGAATAGTGAAATTGATGCATGTCGAATGCCTTGGTGTTAGTTGTAACTTTCCTAATACCAAGACATTGTTGCCTACTTTGAAGCCATGTTATAACCTTTTGCTAGCATTTGTAATGTTGATCAACATTCAATTAATGAGAAGTTAAATCTCTTTCTTACAAATTATGTGATATTTGCTTTCTTGTTACTTGCTTACTTGCTTACGTTTGTTGTGCACTAGCCTTATGGGTTGGCATGCAAGGGGCATTTGAGAAGTTGACTTGCTAATCGCGAGGAGATAGCAAGTGCTACACCGGCATCTTTGCGTGCTAGCAAAGTTGGCCCATGACACTGGCAGGCTAACAATAATTTGATTTCTGTATTTTATGTTGTTATGTGAAACTTCTACTATTGTTTTTTTCCTGCCTTATGTACAGGAACCCTGTGGTCTCTATACATATATACTAAAAAGCAGTACTCTGTTATAGATAGCATCACTAGATATGTTGAAGTTAATACTCCGAGCAGGCTAGATTTGGTTCCTTATGGAAGGTTCTGTCATTGTTTACCTCAGCTTTCCCTTTCAAGCTTTAGACAAGAAAGAGAATAATATATAAATTTGGAGAAGAAAACTTCTGTGCTGAGTACATCTCTGAGAGATTTTCTTGCGTCATAGTGTTCAATTTTCATTCATGTTTCTCTTTGTGAACACCACAAATTTTCTGCTGCACATACCACTAGAAGGTGCACTTTTTATGTTTTGAGTTTCTGTAGTGAAATTGTGCAGATTCATTTGGTAAGAATTTTCTCATTCATTTAGTGTTCATATTGTAATAAAACTAAAAGGATAAAACACAACAGATTAGAGACTCTTGTTGTTAAACTACCGTATCTTTAACCTTTCTGCATTTTTACAGTTTGCTGTCTTCTTTTCCGTAAGCCTCTTTCCCACACAATTTACACTAGTTTGCTTGAACCTCACACATCATATTCGAATTTTACTGAAGATTAATTATACTGCTAGACAGACTTTCTGGTTATAATTATTATGTAATTTGAAAACTGGACATAGGTCTATAGCTAGGATTGGCACCAAGATGTTGAATGTGGACAATCTGGACATAGAACATCAGAGTTAATAAGACAAAATGTATATACTTCTTTTTTTATGTATTATTTTACATCTCAAGATTTTAAGCTATAAGTTAGTTTTCCGATGGATGGATCATGTAAGGATACTAAGTTTTCAGCAAAATTTACTATTATGGTCACTGTAGAAACTCAAATTCACTGATTCCCTTTAGTCTATTCTTACACCAAGATCAACATACTATGCTGTTCAATCTCAGTAAGGTTAATGTGTACTAAGCTTGAGATTGAGGTGACTGAAATGATAGCCTGTTCAATATTAGCTGTGTATAAGAAACCAAATTTGAACCAGTTTATCATGCCTAGAAAAAGCTTACATGTTAGTCCAATTCAGTTTCTCTTCAGAACAAGCTTGCATATTAGTTGCAAAAGGCTGTAAATAATCTCCCTGGGCGGAGTTTGTATTTTACTTCACTGACTTCTAATGTTTTCTGTGACACAAACCAAACCTACGTACTGTTGCTAAAGCACATAGTTACTCAATTTATAGATACGAAAACAATATTCTTTCTAAGCAGCTCCTTCTCTTTGATGCCCCAGGTAAAAGCACTCTGGCATGTGCTCTGAGTCGAGGCTTGCACTTAAGAGGAAAACTGGCCAATGTCCTTGATGGTGATAATGTTCGGCACGGTCTCAATAGTGATCTTAGTTTCAGAGTTGAAGATCGTGCAGAAAACATTCGAAGAATTGGTGGGTCACCTTTTTCTTCTTTTCTTTTTTTCCATTTTCCTGTTTCTTTGGTTTAATTCATACTATTATTCCATAAAACACTGCATTTCCTTTAGGAATCCAATGTTCACAGTTTGTTAATTTTTTAGGGGAGGTAGCAAAGCTCTTTGCAGATGCTGGTGTAATTTGCATTGCCAGTCTAATATCACCTTATAGAAAGGATCGAGATGCCTGTCGTGCACTGTTGCCAGAAGGAGATTTCATTGAGGTATATAATATATGCTTCTGATTGTTATCAACTAACTTAAGAAGGCAAAGGTCTTTGGTCATCCTTTCAATAGGGAAGAGTTAGATTATTGAAGCAGACAGGAAGTTCGATGTACTGAAAATGTTCATATTGGTAGGTTTTCATAGATGTCCCACTCCAAGTGTGTGAGGAAAGAGACCCAAAGGGCCTGTACAAGCTAGCTCGAGCTGGGAAGATCAAAGGTATCTAATAACAACCTCTCACGTTCCTTTTTGATCTCAAGATGTTGCGATCATTTCCTTTAGACTGAGGAAAGGTCTTCTGTAATTTAGGGATGGCAATGGATACAGAATATGTACCCATTTATGCAAGCTATGTTTTAGCTGCCTGCTATTTAGCTTTGTACTGGATCTATCAAATGCTTGTCTGTCTCTTTTTTTCTTTTTCTTATGATTATATGCAGCGAAGAGTAGTTCTCCTTTTATTGCAGGAATAATGTATTTATGTGGTATCCTGCAGGTTTTACAGGGGTAGATGATCCGTATGAGCCACCTGAGAACTGTGAGGTGTGTATTTCAGTGAAGATCACACTGCACCTCGCACAAAGATGCAGACACAGACACAATTTAACTTTAATAAAAGAAATAAGAAAAAAAGGTTCATTGATCTAACAAACAAAATTTAGGCATTGTGCCTCATGATCAATTTTGAAAGTGAAAATTGTTAGTTACTGCAGAGAGGGGAGAAAGTGGGGGTGTCTTGCTTATATGGTCTTCCATTTTTCATCTTTCGACATTATAATTCACATTATTTTGCTATTTCTTTTAAGTGGATAATTTCTGTTTATTTAGATCCAGTCACACTGCTCTATTTACAGATAATATTACAACAAAAGGGAAAGGACTGTGTGTCACCCAGAGATATGGCTGAAACAGTGATATCATACCTGGAAGAGAAAGGCTACCTTCAGGCCTGACATGCAAATAAGGCCTTTATTTTTCAGTTCCTGAAGTTTCATTTTGCTGTGCAACGAAATGGCTCTTCTTCCAACGACAAGGAAATCTCTCGTTTCCTGCGTATTGCTTCCCTCACGTACCAATTTTAGATTCATTAATTGATTGATGAATGAGTGAATATTTGTCCATTGTTTTGACTTCTGAAAACTAATTTGTTAACAATAAATGAGGTGGAAGCATGGGTGACGAGTCAGGGTATCGATTAAGAAAACAAAACAGAGTTTGGATTTGTGTATATGCTTTATAGACATCGAATGTTTGTTGTTGAATCTTAAAACCTGGTCACTTTTTTTTTTTCCTGTGTGCATCTTCTGTAGAGAAGTCATGAGAGAACCAACGAAGTTAGCCTACTTGTTTTGGGCGTCTTTCATGCGTACATTAGGGCCAAATTCCTTGTGTTCCTTACAGAGAGCTTCCGCATGTAGTACATAAGGACCGGTTGCTCTTTCTTTGGCCAAAATATTGCGAACTCAATAAAGATATTAAATATATTCATTAGTGAAAAGGAAAGAGAAATTCTTATTTTGTGAGGAGCTAACAGCGAACACATTATTCTATAGGATAACAACTGGGAATGGCTGCTGACAAATTTGAAACGGAAAAACTAGTACTCCATGATTAAACGACAGAGGAAGAAATCAAACGTCAAATAGAGCCAAAGCCCGTATCACCTCGTCTGTGTCCGTGAATGGATAAGAAGCACAAGAGAAATGACATGGTCATGGACACTGCAAGAGATTGCACAACCTCGTAAGTGGAAGACCATCGCCGCTCCTGTAGACCCCAAAGCGTTCTGACAAGAGTACCTAAACCTTCAACCAAAATTGTAAGCACATGAGCCATCTTCAAGATTAATCAGAACCAATTAACCTTCGCAGCTATAAGTATGTTATGTTATCTCTTTCAGAAATACTGCGTTAATGGGTAAAGAAAAAAATTGGTGAAGGAAATTGGACCAATAATTGACTTGTAATTCGTAAGTCGTCTTTCCGGGGTTTCTCTTCCGACTTGCTGATAAAGGCCGTTGCTTCCCAGATGTTTCCTATTTTGTCTTTTTCCCAATGCCATTAACTAGAAGAGCGTAATGACTGATGAGTATTTACGTGTGGACGATAAGCCATTAATGAATTCATCTATCGATTTCTACGAGGGAGAGGTCTCAAATCAGTTCATTTTTAATTTTTTTTCTAAATTAAGAGAATTTGAGGGACGAAAATAAAATATATTATAATTTTTGTTTTTTATGACTACAATACTCATATTTATTTATAATAAAATTAAATAATAATATATTATCTCTTTTTCTTTAATTTTCTAATAAAAAAATATACATTATTATTATTTTTTACTCACAAATGTGATAAATGATGAACGTCATCTTTTCTCAAATGAGATATAAATATCATTTTTTCTCAACTCTCATCTCTTTCCGAGCTCTCAAATAAAAAGCTTAGCCCATAAATGATAACCATGAAGTACTAGAAATCCTAGTCAATCCATGTAAAAAAAAAAAAAAATCATCTTAGGACAAGTTTTTTCAACCTTGATTTTTTCCACTGAGCAAGATCTTATTTTGTTAAAGCACTAGTTGATTTTAATTTGCAATTGAATGGCCAAAATTAGTTCAAGAATTTGATTGATGACATAGCAAAAAGATACCATAGACCAGAACAAGTAATACATTAAATATGTGCATCTAATATTTGGTAAAAGTAGAACGCCAATGACAATTCTATCAAACAGATGCACATCAGACTACTCGCACCATGAACAGAAAAGAACAGCACTGAGATAGTTTCGTACAATGACAGTTCCAGACTAAAATGTAGTTTTCAATTCAGTTGATCAAATTACAATCATGCAATACATCACGTTAATATAAGATGCGAAGTGAGACAATTTATAAGAATCAGTGGTTCCGAATACTGATCTTCCTATATATGATTATTGTCTATAGACATAAAATTTTTTTTTTTTTTAAAAAAGGCGCCACTTATAAGATATTGGCGTTACACTTTTGCCTAGTTTCTTCACACACAAAAAAAAGTCTACAGTCAATTGTGTAGCTTACAGGCCCAGTGATACTCTTTCGGACCAAAAAAAAACAGCTTTCTTAGGCAAAGAATGCATGAGAATTGTCAACATTAGCCTTCTTATAATCTTAGTTGAGAACTTAGGGGCAACAACTTAATAAAGCAATCCGTACTTTTGAGTTTCTGAGTCCAAAATATTAAGAGACTTTCAAGATTATAAGATTATAAATTTATAAACATGAATATGTCCTGCAGTAAAAGAAGCTCCATTTGAAGAGAACATTTTGCTAAAAGCTCACATGGGGCAACAATGGAAGTGGAGAACAAAGCCAATATTTATTTAACCTTACTTTTAACCTGCATTTCTTTGGCAATGGAAGGTAGCCATCTCTCTCCTCTAACCTTTTTCAGTTTTTCAACTCTTTCCGCTTCTTTCTTGGCTGCTGCTTTTGCTGATGAATCTTTAGCTTCTAGTCTAGCCAATGATTTCTGGCACGCTGCTCTTGCAGCAGTTATTATATCTTCCCCATCAACAGCTATAGAATGAATCTGTCGTTTATACTGCAAGTCACCACAAAATACTGATCAAGAAGAAACACATCAAAGAATGAAACTGTGGTGAATAATAAGCAATAAACATTTGATATTCAAGCTTGCAGACCTTCTTTGATTTCTCGTCAATCTCTTCTCCAGGGAGTATTCTCGGTCTTCTGGTTGGTCCTTGGAGTTCATCTAAAGCCACATATGTAACTATCAAGTCAATACATACAATTTGGGAATGGTAGTTACTAATTAGGGGGGGGGGGGGTGTTGATCAGAGGGCGATTGGGCTACATGATGGGCCCCATTCCCCATTCCCCATTCCCCATTCCCCATTCCCCATTCCCCATTCCCCATTCCATTCAGGAAAAATTTAGATGTTAATGGAGATTGCAGGTCATGCTTCACCAGGTGGGAAAATGGGGGTATTGGGATGACATAAAAAGGAAAAGGTATAACTTGCAAGTTATATTTAGTGCATAGATTTATTTACTGGTGGATGTATTAATAACTTGTGTTTCTGTGTGATCCATTCTGCTTTTCTGTATTTGATAAATCTGTAGAGGTTGATCCAATTTGCTCAAGTTACAAGCACGTATGGTCCATCGTTTTAGACCATCATTTTGGACTTCGAGTTTACACAACAAACAGCAAGGTCAGTTCAAATATAACAACTATGGCTGCAAGCTTGCAGTTCTGTTGCCTGAGAATTGCACTTCAACTGATAACTGATCTTAGAACCAATTAGCACGGAGCAAAACCATCCTTCTATTATTAAGAGTCATAACTTCATAATACGAGAGCAATATAAATGACTTACAATTATAGCTCCGTAATGTGCTGAACGCAAACAAGAAATAGACTGAGCAGTGGGAAAAGAGATGAAGGTTTCACTACTCTCAATCTGGTAAAACCATACTAAGCCTAGTCAAAGGCTCCAAACCCAAAATCAAAAGTTCCTAAAAAAGCATTAGAATTCTTTAAACTGTGGACGTACAGCCAAAAGGATTCAAATTATATTCAGTTACCTCTATGATCAAACACTATTCCAGGGGGAGCATTTTTAAACAAGCGGATGCCACCTTCATTCATCTTCGGGTCCTCATTTAGGGCATTGGTAGGATCTTTCACAATGTCTAATGTCTTCTCTAAGATGTCATCCAAAAGCTTTTGTGCCTGTCAAGAATTTTATTTGCAAGCAGCACAGTATCAAAATATCATTATCGGCAAAATAAGGGAAGGCCCGGAGCCAGAAGGGTGGAGGAGGCACATATACTCCATCAGACATCCCAGTACACTAAAATTTCTACCATGTTGTGATATTTGAGATAACTGGCCTCTTAAGAACTCTAGTACAAAATCTTAAGAGAACCTATAATCTACAATCTTCATGTACACTAGAGTTCAGAAAGAAAGGGTAAATACTCCCTTGCAACTGATCCTCTGGCCTTGATTATTTATCATGCGGGATACTATTCTTATTAGTTTTGTTTCTTCCCATTCAAATACATGCCTCTGGTAACACTAAACATTCTGTTCATAAAATCTGGCAGTCTCGTGGGAATGCCTCCCAACTGGTTAATTATACATATTTATTTCTATAGTTATTCAAGTTTTTTTTTTTCCTTTCTACAAGAACAATACAATCAAATATGTATACCAGTAACGCCATCCAAGCTCCAATCTAGCTACTCCAACTTATGGGTAGTAAATTTCAACCAACGTCAGACGGGAAAAATAATCCTATTAGCACAGAATAAAAACCTTAGGGTCGGTGACGGAGAGTATTTATTGACCTTGACTTGGTAGTGCTTAAGCTGTTGGGTTTTGGGATTGTGCTCTCGATCATCATCCGCTTCAAGTTTAGCTGCTGATTGGCCGTTGGCGGTGGCAGAAAACCCATTCATAAACGAAGAGATATAGCTGGAAGTTCCCGCAACTGAATCGATGGCTGCTCTCCACTCGGCACCTCCATCTTCCTCTTCACTGCTGCTGTAGCAGCCATTGTTAAGTTCTCCCATTGTGACTTCTGAGTCCTTTCAGTCTTCAAAGAGATACAAATCCGACTTTAAACACCTAAAGCCTCTGTTCGCTCCCCATTTCTACCGCTCGCTGCGGGAGGGTTACGGGCTTTGATAGGCCTGATTAGACTTATTCGGCCCAGTTTGTGTCTTAGGGCCTGTTTGGCAAATGATTGAAAATAACTTCTTATTTCTATTTCTTTTACATTTCAGCCGAACAGAGGAGGTACCAAAAATCTGATACTGGAGGCAGACACAGAGGCGAACCCTCGGAAGGCGGTGGTGAGAGCCAAAGAAAATCCGAGTTCGCCCGTTTCGGTCTCTCTCTCAAAATCGTTACCAAAATAGATATTGCGAATAAGTTGAAGCAAAATCCTGGAGCTTCTCTGAGTTGATTTGCACAAACAACGTAAGAAATTGAAGAAAGACAATGGGGAAGAAGCAGCACAGCAAAGACCGTATGTTCATCACTAAAACGGAGTGGGCTACGGAATGGGGTGGTGCCAAATCCAAAGAGATTCGTACTGCTTTCAAACGCCTTCCTTTCTATTGCTGCGCGTACTCTCTCTCTCTCTCTCTCTTCGATGGGAACTCTCTTTAGTTTTGGCTATAGTAGCTATTGCTGTATCTTTGTGAATTGTTTTCTTATCTGTAAATTCTTATTGAACCTGGGGAATTTGTTTCAGGCTTACATTTACTCCATTTGGGAATCCGGTATGCACTGCTGATGGAAGTGTTTTCGATATTATGTGAGTATGTGTAAAGTATTTGCTATAATCCTAACTATTTGCTTCTTTCTGTTTGAAGTTTTTGAAGCTCCTTAATTGATTTCCTCTCATGAAGTTCTAGTGCTTACAGAGTTTTGTTTTTTTATCCGCAAATTGGGTGTAGGAATATTGTTCCATATGTAATAAAATATGGAAAGAATCCTGTTACTGGAGCTCCGCTGAAGCAAGGGGATCTCATCCCACTAACTTTTCACAAGAATGCTGAAGGTTATTCCTTGCTCATAGTTAATATTATTCTTTTATAGCGTAGCTTTATTGCAATTTCTTTTCACCTATTTCGTTTCATCGACTTTTGTCTTCTATAGCACATTAGTATTTGAGTTGAGACTTAGTTCGATTAATGGGGAAAAGGAAAAAACTGCGGATGAATCTGCTATTTGATAAATGTACACTTACTGAGAAGGAAATTTTTTAGAGAGGCATCTGATGTCAAACATGATAAGTGTAAGTGTATAACTTGTTTGCATCTGTGATGAAAAGGTTCTGCCTTTTTATCATAATTTTAACTGAAATGGTTTTGTTGCTTGAGTTGGATGCTTAGTCGATAACGGTATTTTTCGGAGAAATTGCTACCTTTTTTTAATAAATTTATCTGAATATTTTTGATACCGGAACAGCACATTGAGGAGGTTGTTCCATAAGGTGCTTATATTTGGATTAAGCTGATGTTCTCGTAGGCACACTCTCAATAAAGAAACCTTAGTGATATGCACATATTTTTCAATGACTTCTAGTGTTAAGTGTATTCGGCAACAATTGCTTGCATTTAGGGCAGTAACACTTGAGTACAGACTACAGAAGTCTTATGTAGAATTGAAACTAGGTAATTGTTTCCACAATTCCTCATGATAATCATTGTCATCACTTGTATTATTGTCATGACGTTGATTAAACACATCATGAAGTTCAATACATAGAGGAGGGTGGTTAAAGTTGGATTTGTTGATTCCTCTGATCTATTGGGGTAGTTAGATCTGGTATGCTACTTCTCATCCCGGTTTACTTTCAAAGGGAGCAACATATCAAATTTGCACACTCCAGTTTCCTTTTATTTTTAATTTTAGTTGGGGTGGTGCTGGGAATATAAAATGAAGAGACTCTGAAGCAACACGTAGAAGATAACAGTATGGGGGCATTACCAAAGACAAAATAACACGTGGTTCTCTTTCGAGCCATTTCATTATTTAGTTAACCATTATATATTTATTTATGTATATGCTCTTAAATAAGATGGAGTTCTCTTTGGAATGATTTTGTTATTTAGTTAACCTTTATATATATATATATATATATATGCATGTGTGTGTGTGTGTGTGTGTGTGTGTGTTTTTTTGTGCACGTGGTCAAGGGGGTGCGAGGTGGGGGCTTTTTTTGGATTTTCTAGATGTCTTCTTTTATGTATCCATTCCAGCCAGTAGCTTTCTCATACCAACTGAACCTTTTGCAATGTTTCTCCAGGAGAGTTTCATTGCCCTGTTTTAAACAAAGTTTTCACTGAATTTACTCACATAGTGGCTGTGAAGACTACAGGAAATGTATTCTGCTATGAGGTCTGTTTAGTGGATCACAGTTACTTGCTTTGTCTGTCTATGTCGGTATGTATGAATTATATAGGTTTTACTCTTTTATTCTCTTCTCTTTGAAAATAGGCCATAAAAGAATTAAACTTCAAGACCAGGAACTGGAAGGAGCTCCTCACTGATGAGCCATTCACTAAAGAAGACCTCATTACAATTCAGGTAATCATTAGCTTCTACTTGCATCCTTTTTTCAGTGTCAAATATTAATGATCTTTTGTTTGAAATAATATTATACTGATTTTTTTTTATGCATGCTTTCCAGAATCCTAACGCACTAGACAGCAAGGTTCTTTTGGATTTTGATCATGTTAAAAATAATTTGAAAGCTGATGATGAAGGTGAGTTCCAGTCTGCAACTTCAATTTTGGGTCACGTGTAGGTCGTTCCATGATGTTGACAATGTTTTTGCTTTGTCATTGTGAGCTCTAACACCTTTAATTTTCTTTTATCAGAACTGAAGAAAATTAGTTCTGATCCAACCTACAACATAAATGTCTCTGGAGATATCAAACAAATGCTTAAGGAACTTGGGACCGAGAAAGGAAGGCAAACTGCACTACTTGGGGGAGGTGGTAGCAAGGCACAGAATGAAAGGGCTGCTGCACTTACTGCAATCTTGGCTGCGAGGTCACGTATTAAAGAGGATTCCAAGTCCGATACAAATGGAGAGAGTAAAGCTCCTCAGGGTTATAGTATTGTAGATGCTGCATCTGCTTCGGTACATGGAAGAAGCGCTGCTGCCGCTAAAGCAGCAGCAAGTGATAAAACTGCTGCTAGGATAGCCATGCACATGGCAGGTGAGAGGGCACCAGTGAATGCCAAGATGGTAAGTGTTTCCGGATATATATATTTTTTTTTGCATAACTAAGTGTCTATTTTGAGCTTTCATGCATTAATTTATTTGAAACTCCCATTAGTTGAAGATAAGTGACTATTCTTTTAAGGTTAATACTGTTTACCCATGTTAGTAAATTATCTAAATCCATTGGATGTCATCGGTCAATGTACTTGAAGTTTTAATTACAATGGTCTCCATTCACTGTCAACTCTGACAATAGCTTTTATCATCAGGTAAAAAGTCGTTATACTACTGGTGCTGCTTCTCGATCTTTCACTTCTACCTCTTATGATCCAGTCACCAAAAATGAATATGAATATGTCAAAGTTGAGAAGAATCCAAAGAAGAAAGGATATGTACAGTTGCATACTACACATGGTGATTTGAACATTGAGCTGCACTGTGATATAACTCCTAGGACATGTGAGAACTTCATCACACTCTGCGAACGTGGATACTATAATGGGGTAGCTTTTCATAGAAACATCCGGTACAATAACATTATCTCCTACTTAAATTAAAGTGTCTTCTTTTCTCAGTTTATTAACCTGATCCATGCTGAATATATTCTGTTATGTATTTCATGTAGGAATTTTATGATTCAAGGTGGTGATCCTACTGGTACTGGGAGAGGAGGTGAATCAATATGGGGAAAACCTTTTAAAGATGAAGTTAACTCCAAGTTGCTTCATTCAGGCAGGGGTGTGGTTAGTATGGCCAACAGTGGCCCACACACAAATGGTTCCCAGTTTTTCATCCTATACAAGTCTGCGACTCATTTAAACTACAAGCATACAGTATTTGGGGGTGTTGTTGGTGGCATGACTACTCTGGCAGCATTGGAAAAGGTTCCTGTCAATGATGATGATCAGCCTCTGGTGAGTATATTCTTCTTAGAACTGCCGCATAAGTTTTATCTGTTTTCTGTCTTATCAGAGATATTCTCTGTGTAACTGCTCATGTTTGCAAGCTTAGCTCGTGTTTCAAGAGCTTGTCATTTTGTGAAATAGCAAACTTCTTGTCTATCACAGAGTTCAATAATTCATTTGATCATAATGCCCACCAGGAAAATTTTCTACCTTATAAAAGATTTAGTAGCAATTATAATAATGTGATTTCATATGAAAAGAATTTTGATCATGTGATTGCAAACAATGCTTCATGTTCTATTTTTCTTTTGTCTGTCTTGTAGGAGGAAATTAAGATAATAAGTGTCACAGTTTTTGTCAATCCGTACTCTGAACCAGATGAGGAAGAAGAGGAGAATGCCAAAGCGGAGAAGAATGCTGAGGATGAAGACAATGTTTGTTTCTGAACATTTTGATGTCTTGTTGTTTTTCACCTTTTCCTATAGTTTTTTTTTTTATTATTATTATTATTTTTTTTTTATAATTAAAAGATGTGTGAATTTTTTGTCTACTTTCAGGATAAGGTTGGGTCATGGTATAGCAACCCAGGTACTGGAACATCTGGACCTGGAGGTATGGGTGGTGGTAGCATTGGGAAGTATTTGAAAGCAAAGAATGCTCAAGCTGAATCTCCTGCAATTGACACCGGCACTGCTGTTGCTGTAGGAAAGAAAAGGAAAGTGGGAGTCTCAACTGGAGAATTTAAAGACTTTTCTTCTTGGTGAGTATCCCAAATATAGTACCATATGTAAAAACTGTTGTCAAGGTCACTTGTAGCAAGCATCTTAACATATTATTTTTAGAATGAAGAAAATGATTGATAGGAAACAAAAAAGAAAAATGTATTTGATTTGTAGTTTTCTTGTTCTATGATTTGGACTGAGTAGAGTTCTCTGTCTCTTATCAACCATCTGATGGTGAATCATAGATTTCATGATTCTGACATGATTAGAGGCCCTGGGAGATGGTTTTTTATAATGTGAATCTTCTAAAGCTATCCTGTATTCTTATTCTGGGCATTCTTAATCCAATTGGCAATGTTATAAAGCTTGCTACATAATCAGGAATATTATAGTACCATATGTCGTTTGCCATTTAACCACTCTCCAGATCTCATCCCAGTTTTGGATCCTTGTAATTTACAAATATTAATGTAAAATATAGTCGTTCTTGGTAGAGTTGCTTCTTCGTGCAGCATTGGACACGCTTTGATTGTAGTGTTTTAGGTGGCAATTGAGACAATGATTTGCCAAACTCCTAATCAAATGTCTTACGCAGATTGACTACGGAACAACCGTCTTTTGTCTTAGATATTTTCTATTGATGAATTCTGTATAATAATTCATTCAAATGAAATGTAGCGAACAACCCAAATTAAATTCATATCACCGCATCTAAGGGTGGTATTCAAATTAAATAATTCAAATTCGGATTTGAATTTTACTTAATATATGAATTTTAATTCAAATTTGAAGAATAATTTGAATTAAAATTTAAAATAATATGTTTTTATTAAAAAATTATATTAAAAAATAATTTGTTTATGAATTATTTTTTTTTTTATCAAAATACCTTAAATAGTTGAACATTCGAATGTTCGAAATTCAATTCAAATTCAAGTATTGAAATTTAAATTCAAATAGTGTCATAAAGTTTTTTATGAAGTTATTTGATTTGAATTTTACCTCTAGCTCCATCATTATAATAACATAACCTAAATATGTCTTAGGGTTTTTTAACAGCATAATCTAATAAATATTTAGAATTTATATATAATTGTTGGTTATGAATTATGTGATGATAATCTGATTTACTACAAAAGCTCATATTTTTTCCTTACCAATCTTTTTAAGGTTTGACAATGTGATTTATTTTGTGTAATGACACTCTTGAGTCAGACTCTAGTCCTAAGTTTGTAAAATGACTTGAGATGCGTAGAATAAGTTATAATCCTCAGATAAAAATGAAATATCACTATTTTTAATATTAATTTATTTATTTTGTGAATTCGTGTAGCATCGTCTCTGTTTTTTACCCTAGCCTGTCCAAGACCGATCCAAATCTTCAAAATGAAATAAAATAAAACTCAACATAGAATATTTTTTGTATTATTAGATATATAATGCAAGGAGTAAAATTATATTCAATCTTGTATCATGTCATAAAACAAATTTGATTTGATAATGAAAGCCATATTTAACAGAGTAATGATGACATTTTCTGTTTACGATTAAACTAAATATCCCAGACCTGGAAAATCTCCATTTCGGTCCAAAATAATAATAATTTAGATTATGATTGAGGTAGTGACATTTCATCTAAAACCTATTCTTATAGCAAGTAAATTACAAAAACCATTGGGTCTTACATCATTAATGAAAAACAAGTCTCTATAATTAAGCCATGAAAGTCTTTGTCTTATTTGTACTAGCTACTTAATTAATATCAGAGAAAGGGATTTTAACCTTTTTAATTCAGACTGGTAATTAAAAAACCAATTACATACAATATTAAAGTTATAAGCTGATGGGTCGTGAAGTAGAGGAATATTTCTCAGATGTTATACAGAATATGCACACTTGTTATTGATTGAAATATTGGTATAATTAACCTTCTACCAAAATAAATATTGGTAATAATCTGTCTGCTCCTGCCTGACATTAGTGGCTTCAAACATGACTTCTCTCTTATTTTTTCTTTTACTGGATTAAAGAAGGCAAATTGACAAAGAAATTAACCTTGAACATTTCCAAACAAAATTTTTATCACAATCAATTGAGAATTGAAAATTAAGTTCATCTGCAACTGTCTCATTAATGTTTACATAATATAATTATAAAAGAAGTTAGACGTGGACATACCGATATCCTCTTGACCAAAACATATAATAGTAGTAACAAACATTTGTTTAAACAAAAATAACATGTTAATCTGAATTGAAATGAGCCAATTCTGAGTCATCACAAGGAAAAAATATTCTAGAAGGGAATAAGATTTAGCTCAGAGACTTGGAAATCAAGGTGGGCTTGGACTTTGTGGGTTGCAATAAAATGGGAAATATAGCCTACAGGAAAATTAGATGAGAGTTGTAGTTTGGCTACTCTGGGAGAAGGTTGAAGGGTACGTTTTGGTCTTAGAATACAACATTATTATTGATGCAAGGGTTTATGTAATACTAGTATAGAAAAGGAAAAAGTAAGTGACATTTTTGGCAGAGTTTAGAGAAGGATTAGGAGTCAGGAGGCAAAGAATGGGAGTGGGTTATATGCTGGGCCGTGCCTTGTGGGTGATAATAGACAGAAGAAAGATAGTGGGTTTGATAATGATGATTCACGCCGGCAGCTTTATTTGGGTGTCTCTCTCTTTCTCTCTCCCAAAACCCAATTGGCACGCCTGCTCCCACTCAAATCAAATCCTTGTAAGTTCCCTCTCTCTCTCTCTACAAGAACGAAAAGCTAATCCACTAACCCATTTGGTGATCTCTATCTTGTTAGCTTTTCTCACAGAGTCTTATTTTTCATCTTGTCAGGCAAAAATTATATTTCTAAACATCTGTTGGACCATGCCCCTTATCCCAAGTTTTAGCTAAGAAACCCATAGGCAATATTAGTCAATTCTCAACTCCTTCATCCCCATAGATTTAAAATTAAAACCCAATGAAGAATAAAACCCACAAAAGAAAAGCCAACCCCACTCCCTTTCCTCATCGATTACACAAAAAGGAAACAAAATTTTAACTAAATTAGTTCCTCCCCGGCTCCCTCTACCCCTTTCTCTTTGTTTGAAAAATTAAGCTATATTCCTTTAACTAGAAAAAAAAAACCAACTTGAAGAGCTTCCTCTAATCATTCTCCACCCCAATTCCCATTTGTTAAAAACACTTAACACTTACCCATTCCCCTGTCCAGACTCCAGACACCCCTAACGAGCAGACTCACAATACAGTCTATTTGATGTGGATCTCTTTTTGGGTTACATGGACACCTTGTTTAGGCTAGTCAGTCTTCAGCAATCTGAACAATCTTTCAACTCCAGTAGAACCTCTAGCAGCTCCAGATACTCCAGACAAAACCATCACTACCAACAAGAAGACGAAGAATGCTTCCACTTTTCCATGGATGAAGAAGACTTGTCCTCTTCTTCTTCTAAGCACTGCTATCCGTATCAACCCCACCTTTCCACCACCACCACGCCAAACCCCACTCCCACACATACAGACACAAGCACTCCCACCAGTACTGATTTCACTTTCTCACCTTCCCGTGACTTCAACTTCGAATTCTCCGGCAAGTGGGCCAACGATATTCTCCTCGAAACTGCACGTGCCATCGCCGACAAGAATAGCGGTCGTGTACAGCAACTCATGTGGATGCTCAATGAGCTCAGCTCACCTTACGGTGACACTGATCAAAAAATAGCCTCCTACTTCCTTCAAGCTTTATTTAGCCGCATGAGTGACTCCGGCAACCGTTGCTACCGTACCTTAATTTCCGCAACAGAAAAAAGACGTTCCTTCGAATCAACAAGGAAGATGGTCTTGAAGTTTCAAGAGGTTAGCCCTTGGACTACTTTTGGTCATGTTGCTTGTAATGGTGCTATTCTAGAAGCCTTTGAAGGTGAGCCTAAATTACATATAGTTGATATTAGTAATACATATTGTACCCAGTGGCCTACTTTTCTTGAAGCCTTAGCTACACGTAGCGACGACACCCCTCACCTCCATTTAACCACCGTGGTGACCAGCAAATCTGGTGATTCTGTCCCTTCTGTTCAAAGAGTCATGAAAGAAATAAGCACCAGAATGGAGAAATTTGCTAGACTTATGGGTGTACCTTTCAAATTCAATGTGATTCAGCATGAGGGTGATCTTTCTGAATTGAATTTAGCTGAATTGGATATTAAAGAGGATGAAGCTCTTGCTATTAACTGTGTGACTGCTTTGCATTCAATCAAAGCCGTTGGTAACAACCGGGACTTGTTGATATCAGGTTTACGAAGATTACAACCGAGAATTTTCACTGTGGTTGAAGAAGAAGCTGATCTTGATGTGGGTTTTGATGGGTTTGAGTTTGTGAATGGTTTTCAAGAATGTTTAAGATGGTTTAGGGTTTACTTTGAAGCATTAGATGAGAGCTTTTATCGAACAATTAATGAGCGTTTAACGTTTGAACGAGCAGCGGGACGAGCCATTGTTGACTTGGTGGCTTGTTCACCGTCGGAGTCAACAGAGCGACGTGAGTCGGCCGCGAGATGGTCACGGCGTCTGCACGGTGGCGGGTTTGAGCCGGTGTCGTTTAACGATGAAGTTTGTGATGACGTGAGGGCGTTATTGAGGAGGTATAAAGAAGGATGGTCAATGACAGAATGTTCAAATACCGGAATATTCTTATCTTGGAAAGACCAGCCGGTGGTGTGGGCCAGTGCATGGAGGCCCTGATGTGGTTGATTGGGTGTGTGATCCCCACGTGTGTTTGGTTTTTGTGGCACGTGCTGAAGTGCATAATTGGGGTTAAGAGAAAGGAGAGTCTCTCTGTTTTTTTTTTTTTTAGATAATGAAGTACATTGATTTATATTACAATTGCTAACATTTGTGATTAATTCTTCATTAATCTATAGCAATATTTTTCTAATGGGAAGAAATATTTTTTTCTACACGTTCTAAGCACACTTGTTAGAATATAATAAAATTAGTTAATATTAAAAATATTATAAAATTAATAATTTATTTATTACTTCTTAGTGAAATCAAGACAATAAATTGTGAAAAACCTTTTAAATATATTAAGAGTTAATTAAGTCAACCTCTTCCGTATATCAAAATTATAAGAACATCTCTTTTATTCTAAAACTTACACATGCATCTCTTTTAAATAAGATTAAAATTTAGAATAACAATTATTTTAAATAATGAATAAAACTAAAAATACAAAATAAGGTAAAATTATATTTTAAAATTTGTAATAAGTTATTTTTCGTTAAAATAAATTTTTATTTAATTTCTTTTTTGCTTAAATCATTATTTTAAGAATGATTTTTTATTTATTTTAAATTACATAATTTTCTTCCATCACTAACGTATTAAGTTAAAATAATACAGGTTTTTTAATAATAATAAACTAAGGGTGTTTTTGATATTTATGTTAAGTTTTTAGAATTTGGGTTAAATTATAGCTTTTTTTCAAACTCCATAAAAGACATGTTTTGGTTTAAAATTGACATAATTAAAAAATGAGATTGAAGTAACTTCTCATTTATTAAATTAAACAACATGTGAGATGGGACCAAGAGCCTTTTGTTATGCAAAACTTACAAGCTCGCTCAAAACTCTATCTTTTGAATTTTATTTTTTTTAAGTTTGGTTCCTAAATTTGTGAGCTTAACTCAATTAAAATTCTTGTAATATTTTTTTATTTAAAAACTTTGATTTGGTTTGACAATTGGAGTTGGCTCATTGTCACTCTCTACATGTGAACAAAAGCCTTTGTTATGTAATAAATTCGTTCATTAATTAAAATTGAAATATTTTTAAAATATAATAATTAATTATAGAATAAAAAAATTATTATAGTTTTGAAAATTTTGTCAATGATATTTTAGTTCAATTAAATAAGATGAAGCTGTTCCGCAAGTTGATGTTTCAAATCTCAATATTTATTGATGTGTAATTACTTTTTTATTATTGTGAGTCATTTGTTTTTTCTTTTAGTGTAGTTCTTTGAATTTAAAATTTGGAGATCTCATTATTTTCTGTTTTTTTTATATATTTTTTTGGCTAACTAATAAATATATGATTGATGTAAAGATATTTGGTGTAACTTAATTATGTCTTTGTATATGATATTAGTGAATCTGTCTTTAAATTATTTCAAGGGAGATCAATAATGGCAGTGAAAGACGATCTCACATTCTCGCCCCCCACCCAAAAAAAAAGACGATCTCTCATTCTCAGTCAGTCAAAATCAGAAATAATCATAGTATGCAAAATGCAACTCACTTTCAACTTTATAGTTAGCTAAGTTATTGCAATAAATGATAACTTTTTCTTTTTCTCCTTTCTTTTCTTTTAAATTAAACAAAGTTTCAACCAAAATAAAATTAAAATTAAAAGAAGATTAAATGAATTCTTAATTAGATATACAATATAAATAATGGATATTTCAGCTTTCAATTAAAGTTTTACGACAACACAAAATTATATCTAATTAGAGCTTCGAGTAAAAATTATCTTATATATTTTATATTTTTTGTGTTACGTGTATAATAGAACGTTGATAATTGTACATACGTGTACATATATCAAATGTCGTCAATTTTTTTTTTTTTATTATTGTTGCTGAGATGAATCCAAGTTTCTCAACAAAATTATCCTATAGAAGAGTTTCAACAATGGAAAATTACATTCTAAAATTGATGTCAAGTGTAAATTAATGTTGTTTATTTGGGAAGTACCAATTCACGACATTAATCACTAAGAAAAATGTAACCTTTCACAAATTTGATGAAAGATTGTCGGACAAATGCAAGTTACAACTTGATTTTGACTATTCCTTTTAGTTCGTTTTTACAGTTATATTTTCATTTTTATTTTTATTTTATGAATAAATTAAATATACTTATTGGACTTAAAAATTACTTGTGCTAGTTTGCAACCATGAACAGGTCATCAACATTGCAATATCACGGAGCACAAGTACTAATTATACATCTAAAAAAAAATAAAAAAAATTAACACATCATCAATAAATATTGATGTATTTTATTTGAAAAATGTAATTTTCGTAATTTTATCACATTGATATATAATTATTATCCGATTTATTCTAACAATTTTACCATATAAATAGTTGAACTCGAAATTTGTAAAAAAGAAGAGGATATTAAAATTGTATGGTATCCGGTGCCTCAAATCCTCCAACTATAATTTCATTCTACTCTCTCGTCTTTTTTCTTTTTTTATTTTTCTTTTGAAAAAACAAATGTAAAAAATTGATTCCTATTTTCAGTTGGGAGTTATGGAACAGGCAGAGAAAGATCTTCCCCAATCTTGAATAGCCTTTGCTACCCAGAAAATTTCTAAAACCATCATGACAATAGAGAGAGACAGCATAGACGCCCACAACAATCTAATTGAAACTTTAAGCGGCTTGCATTGATGCCACACTAATTCAGAAACCATGTCCTTCACAAATTTGCATTCTGACAGGCTTTTCAAGTCTGGGTATATGTTTATCAACTGCTGTATAGAACTACTATAAGCCCGAACCATGTTGTAAGAATCCTCCGGTATAAATTTCCCATTACTGCTGCATTCTTTTGGGGAATCCTTGTTCTGACATGTGAACCTTAACAGCATCTGCAAATTAATGTTATTTAATCCAAACTCAGATTTTGCAATAATTTACACATTTGTACAATTTCAATTGACTTGTTCGTGCGAGTTTTAACTCAGTGAGTCAGTCAGAATTTGTTTAATTACCGACGGCAAGTTGCCGATTAGAATAGATTTTGGGGGGCAACTGTCTGGTATGTAGGTATGGTTTGGTGCTTGTGAGAAAGGATCACAAATCTGGATGACTCCACCTGATGCTTCACTTTGTGCATTTAACCCAACTAGCTGTGTAATCACTGCTATTTTGGTGTTCAACTGCCATGAAATAAAGGACAATTTAAAAAAAAATATTCATATCAAAAAGGCTCTGTTAGTGTTAGTGATAACAAATATCAAATTCTGTACCTCAATTATGTAATTATGGATACTGAAGCCAATCTCAGTCATCATTTGGGTGGAGTAAGTTTCATTCATGCATGGTAACATTAAGGCCAGGGTGTTAGTCTGGGGATTTTCATCAAAATCCTGGAAAATTAAACATGTATCGTCTGCAAAACTGTATATGAAGTTGTCAAATATACATAAAATTTGACCTAACTTGATAAATTACTATCTTATCTAAAAGCTTAAACTTACTTATAAATGAAAAAGTCAACGCCGGTGGACAGCCAGAATACAATTGTCAACACCCAACAACAAAAAGTTATGCTGTTACAAAAGAAAAAGTTAAAAATTAGTACTAATACATTCAATATGTAAAAGAATATGTGCACGGGAGCTGTGAAATAAAATAACTTGGCGACAATGGCGAGCCTCCTTATTTCACAGCTACCGTGCACAGAGCATGCAAAGCTTCTTATACTCGAATCATACTCACATGAATAATCCAGGACGCCAATGCAGTATTAGCAGAACTGAGGCAAAAAAACAATTCATTAGTTAAAATTAGAATGAAAAAAAATTACTTAGCACGATGTTGTTGACAATGAAAATCTTATGGAAGAAAATTCTTTTACCTAGTGATGCCATCAACATTAGTAGGTTGATAGTGATAATCACAACATGAGTTATATATGCACTATGAATTATCTGATTGATTGAACGTCCACCCTGATCAACAAAATGTTGGATTGTATGAGATTCTTTTCTAAGACGATCCATGGTGGTATTCAATCTTGAAGATATCTCTTTGTCATATGGAAGTAAAAGGACTTGCATTTGTTTTAGAGTCTTGGTTACTTTGCCCAATTTCTGGACAGCAACATCACCTCCACCTACAACAATTTCTTTCAGTTTCCCTGTTCTCCGCAGAGTACTCTGATTTGCAGAAATGACTAAACTGGAAGCAATTCTGTTTATAACAAGCCATTAATTAATTATTAGTTAGGCAAAGGGACAACCATGACGAAAATAAAATTTTATTAGCAACTCACATTGCAACAGAGGTCAAGAAAAGGACCAGCAAGAACAGCAAAAGATAGTGTTGAGCTAGAGAGTCCCTAAGTGGGAATCTGGCAGAGCCACCGGTTAGTCCCTTGACGGCGACGAAAATCCCAAAGCCAAGCCCACATAACAACCATACACCCGCCATCACATACCCATGGACTCCTGTAAATGCCGTAGACTGGAGAAGATCAGAAAAAAAAATACACGAAATCAATTCTATTGTAATTGTCAACCATACTACATACATTATCATTCCGTGACAATTTTTTTACAACTTGTTTTTATAAAAGTAAAGAAATCATCTAGTTCAAATTAATTAAAATGAATATATGATTAGGTATGCACGTCTTTGTTTTACTTTACGAGTAAGTGGATCTCACATAAGACTTATTATTTTTTATGTGTGATAATCATACACATAATCAACAATACTTTTTAATCTTAATGAGATAGAGAGAGAATGAATTAGATAATGATTGGATGGAAATGGAATGAAACTTACAGCAATGTAATGCTTGTTTGTAACATCAAAACTGCCATTGTAGTCTTTGAAATGGTGAAGAGGATCCGGCCTCTTAAAGGAATCTTCATGAAGGAGAGACCCTAACACTAAGCATTTAGGTTTAAAGAAAGATGAGGAAATCAAAAAGCAAATTAAAGAAACAAGAAGCAACCTATTAATTGAGTTAATAGACGCCATGGCAAGGGTTTTTCTTCTTGATCATTTGGGTTCTCAGCAAATGGAAAAGCAACCATTTGCTTCCCCCAAAAATTTACTTCAAACTTAGGGACGAGAATTTATTGGTCTAACTTACAAACTAAGGCAAGAATAGCTTGTGGCTGTGAATTAGTGTGTTACAGAATTTGTTTTTTTTTTTTGGGTTAAAGAAAGAAAAAACAGAATAGCAATGTTAGAGAGTGAGGTAACGAATCAGGGGCCGAAGTTTTTGATTCCCCAAATTGTAGGAATTGACCACTAACGTATTTTATATGTTTCATGTTTTTTCTAAAGATTTTTCCCACTGTTTATAATATTTCATTTCATTTCCTTTCTTGGGTAATATTGGGCCACGAATGTTGATTGGGCCTGTCTGAAGAAATAATGGGCTTGTAGCCAGCCATAGATGAAGTAGGCCTGTTGAAGAAACAGAATGCAAAAGAGGCACAACATTGGGCTCATAGTCCAAATCTATCTAGCTGAATTTTTTCAACAAAGACGGAAGAGAGTAAGCTTATCTATTTTTTTTGTCTTTTAAAAATATATTAATTTTTAGTCCACTCTTTTAAAACAATATTTTAATTAATTTTATTTTAAAATTTTAAAATTTTTCTACCAAATTTTATTTTGTAGTTACATGTTATTTTTATATTTTATAATTTTTTTTTATTTTATAAAAAAATTAAAAAAAATATTTTTTATTTTATTTTTATATAAAATATAATTTAATTAAAAAAATTCTAAATTTTAGACAACTAAAAATATTATTATAAAACTAAATTAAAAATATTAGTTAAGCCAAAAGAATATAAATAGATTTATTTTAGTCAAAAATCCATTTTTTTTGGCCAGTTCCCGGCTAGCTGCTTTATATAACACCAGCCTCAGTTACTCGAGTCGCTCACATTCTAATGGTTTGGGTCACTACCACCTCCGCCATGGAAGGTTTACATGGACCCTCTCTTCGTCTTTCCCTCAAATTCGAACCAGACACTGAGAAAATCAAACGGAAGCTCCTCCAGAAGGGTGTGTACCCAACACCCAAAATTGTCCACACCCTCCGGAAGAAAGAAACTCAAAAACACAATCGCAAATTGAAGGGCGAAGCAGAACAAGCTAATCAACCCCCTGCACTCACCGAGTCTCAAAAGGAAAAATTCTCAGAAGAATACCATTTTCAGACTTTACAACGCGAATACAAAGAGTTCACGAAAGCTATAGAAGCAAAAGCAGGTGAAAAGAATGAAACTTTGATGGTGGGGAGGCCATGGGAAGGACTTCAAAGAGTTGAGCTTTTAGAGATTGCGAGTGCGAATAAGGAATATGAAGGAGAGAAGCTGAAGAGGGAGAGTTTGAATGAGCTGAAAGAAATGTTTGAGGCGCGAAAGCGGGAAGAATTGCAGTGGGTTTTGGATGACGACATTGAAATAAAGGAAGGTTGGTTCAATGGTGAAAGTGGAAGCTGGGACCCGGAAAAGCGGAGACAGAGTCGCAGTGAGGCCGAGGTGATACGATTTCTTGTTGATAGGTTTGTGTTAAATGTCGATGGTGGATAAATTGTTAGTGTAAACGTTTTCTTTCTTTTGGGTATTGCTTTGTTTTTCTTTTATATGATTTAATGGTGGTTATTGGCGCAGGCTTAGTGCCAGGGAGATTACCACGAGGGATTGGAAATTTTCAAGGATGATGAAATTGTCAGGGTTGCCATTTACTGAGGGTCAGCTGCTGAAGATTCTTGAGGAGCTTCGTGGTAAAGGAAGTTGGAAACAAGCGTTGTCTGTGGTGGAATGGGTGTACAATGATAAGAGCCATAAGAATTATAAAAGCAGGTGACTTGTTTGCATTTGCCAGTTTTAACCTTTCTCGAATAGAATTTGGTTTGGCTTTTATCTGTTTTATTCAAGAAATGTTGATTGATTGCACAATCTATAGTGATAAAACCTGGAAGAACTACTATCTGTATGTATCATCTAAATTAGTTTGACTATTTCAAACAGATCTTTTATATTATATATGCAAAAAGCAACTTTTTACTCATAAACTGAGGCTTCAATAGGGCATCAGGCTTGCCTAAAATTAAATTTAAACCCAAACTTGACCTGACTCTTGGATAGATGAATGTCTGAGATTCCAGTACCAAAAGATGTGGCATGAATTGGCTATTTTCTCGTTGGATTTTCTAATATAGGAATTCTGAATATTTCTTTGCCAGAAATCGCAGCACTTAATTGACATGATTCTTTCTGTCATACCATCTTATATTTGCATGTTTGTGTATCTAACGATTTATTGATACTGACTTACAATAGTTTATCTGTTTTATGAAATTTTTCATCTGCCTTACGAAGAAATTTAATAATGTCTTGTAGGTTTGTTTACACAAAACTGTTAGCGGTTCTTGGGAAGGCAAGAAGGCCAAAGGAAGCCCTTCAAGTTTTCAATTTGATGCGTGTAATAGAGAAGTGCTTTGGTTAATTTTGTATAGGGGTTCTTCTTTCAGTATTTACATAACGTTGCTGGATGGCTTCTTACTTCTGTAATTCATTCAGGGAGACTTCCATATATATCCCGACATGGCTGCATATCACAGCATTGCTGTTACACTTGGTCAAGGTGGTCTTCTAAAAGAGTTGCTGAATATTATAGAATACATGAGGCAAAAACCTTCAAAAGGAATAAAATATATGCGCTACAAGAACTGGGATCCAATCATTGAACCTGATGTCGTTATATATAATGCTGTAAGATAGTAACCTATTATCTAGCTGTATTAAGAGCTCCTCACACATGTCCGTATGTGCATACTTATGTGGTTATATGATTCTGCAATTGCTTACTAGGTACTAAATGCTTGTGTTCCATCGAAGCAGTGGAAGAGTGTAGCATGGGTTTTTAAGCAATTAAGAAAGAGTGGTCTGAAACCTAATGGAGCAACCTATGGACTTGCAATGGAGGTAAGTACTGGATGACAACATCTATAACCGAGAAAATTTTCAAGCATGGTTCTTAGTGGTTTGGAGTAGGGAAATGGTTTTTTAATACGTTTGAATTGGTTTTGGATTTGAGAAATTGGAGTAGGTTATCTGAAGACACAAAGCATTTCACATTCCACATGTTGTTTTATCCTCAAAATATATTCGTATTTAAGTCTTACAGGAGGTGCTTGTTGAAAGGTAATGCTGCATTCTGGAAAGTACGACCTTGTGCATGAGTTGTTTAGAAAGATGAGGAAAAGTGGGGAAGCTCCAAAAGCCCTTACTTATAAAGGTAGATAGTTTTGGTTTTTCTTAGCTATTTTTTTTGGTGTTGGCAGCTCTCACATATTTGATGTCTGCCTTCTAGTGTTGGTGAGAACTTTCTGGGAGGAAGAAAAGCTTGACGAAGCTGTGGAAGCAGTCAGGGATATGGAACGAAGGGGAGTTATAGGAATAGCCAGTGTGTATTATGAGCTGGCCTGCTGCCTTTGCAACTTGGGGAGGTGGGAAGATGCTATATTGGAGGTAATTTTATCTTTTGCATGCATATGGTCTGTAACTCTGCATGACCACTTAGCTACTGATATGTCATATATATGATAGACCAGGAACATTCATTCTTTGTAATATGTCTGCTGCAGGTTGAGAAGATGAGAAAACTTCCTCATGCTAGACCTTTGGAGGTTACCTTCACTGGAATGATTATGTCTTCCATGGATGGTGGACATATCAATGTCTGTATATATATCTTTGAACACATGAAAGACCATTGTGCCCCAAACATAGGGACCATAAATGCCATGCTGAAGGTTTTTGGTCAGAATGATATGTTCTCTAAAGCTAAAGAGTTATTTGAAGAAATCAAGAGAACTAAATATGATCTTATATCCCAAAATAGTGGCAGCGGCTGCCTTATCCCAGATGAGTACACATACAGCGCAATGTTAGAGGCATCATCTAGTGCACACCAATGGGAATACTTCGAGTATATATACAGAGAGATGGCTCTCTCTGGTTATCAGCTGGATCAAAGTAAACATGCATCTCTACTTGTGGAAGCATCAAGAGCTGGAAAGGTAAAAAACCTGAACCTCATAAAAGTGTATTTGTTTTAATAATAATTTTTTTTAAAAATAGGCTTACAGTACATGATCCAATAAGACTTCCAACTCTGTTTCTCCTTAAGAGCAGAGAACTTAAAGTAAGTTTTATTGAGTAATAAATTATAAAAGAAGCCAACTGTTGTAGTTACAAATATTCTAATATTAATTAAAGGACACAATTTGATGGAGCTTATGATGTTTTCAGGAAATCTTTGTTGGTAGTCTTTGCTTATTTGTGTTGCTTAAATATCAGTGATACTCTTTGGGGTGGTTTTCATAGTCAATTATTGGAAGCTGTTTTTTAAATAAGCTCAAGTGTGGTCAGCCAGCAAATTACAAAATCTACCTAATTGATGGTTAGAGTGTTTTATTGTTCTCACAGTTTTAGTTCCATGATCTTGTTTTAAGCTTTGAATGTGCTGGTATGTCTTTGTTCCAATGCAGTGGCATCTATTGGAGCATGCCTTTGAAACCATTTTGGAAGCTGGAGAAATTCCCCCTCTTCTTTTCTTCACTGAACTGATACTTCAAGCTACAGCTCAACATAATTATCAGAGAGCTGTCATCCTTGTGAACACCATGGCATATGCCCCATTTCAATTCAGTGCAAGTCAGTGGACCGAACTGCTAAAGAAAAATGGAGACAGGATCACTCACAAAAATTTAGAGCAGTTGTTGGATACTCTTGATACTTGCCCGGTAGCATCAGAGGCCACCGTCTCAAATTTGTATAGATCGTTGCACACTCTCTGTGAACTAAGCACATTGAGAAAGTTATCTGGTTCCATCACTTCTGGAAGCAAAACTACAATCAACAGCGATAATGAGGAATTTGATGGTGATGACAGTGAAAATTTGCCAAAAAACACAGAGACAATGATGGAAGAAAACCCTGACTTTGACAAGGATTTTTTTATTGACAGTAATGAAGTCCAATCAGATGCAGTTTCCATTAGTTATGACAACGTCAATGAAAATTCGGCACCTGATGAATCTGCTGATTATATAGATGAGAAGCTCTGGACACTTATCTCTGGAGGAAGCTCAGATGATGATGAGGAAGCATCTGATACGCCCTCAGCATGTGAAATTCTGGGAGCTTGGAAAGAAAACAGAAAGAAGGATGGAATATTCTACCGCTTTCAACTCGGCCGAAAGTGACTGCAATACAATTCTGGCCACTCTAGTTCTACATTAATTCATTATAGTTTGTTGTAACGTATCAGCTGCCTGGTGCCCCTACACTTTTCCTCAACATGAAAAGTAAAAGGAAGGCTTTCTCCCCACGTAGGTATAGACCATTTTTGTGGCGCCTCTCCAACAGAAGCTCCGGATTAGAAAACTAAGAAGAACAGATGGTTGAGCTGCATCTAGTTTTGTATCTAATTTCGAGTTTAGTAGTATCTTGCAGCTTTTGCAGAGTAAATGGAGATTGTAACTTTCTTCTTCTCAAGAAGTTCATAAGAGGTAGACGTGTAACCATTGAACAACTTAGTAAAATAATGTGAACGGATTTGCAAATTAACTTTCTTTGATTTATAGGACAAACCAAAATAGCTAAGTTGTCATTCAGATAATGCATCCTAATAATCTTTTTTAAAAAGAGTCAAGGAAGTGAAGAGACGTGAGTAGGTTTTCTGTTTGTAATATTTTTCTCCCTTCTCTAATTTCTTCCACATAACCTTTTTCTTCAAAGGAATATGTGAATAAATTGAATCCATTTTTAAAGAAAAAGTTAAACACGTGCACGAAATTGAAGATAAGAATAAGCAGTGCACACGCAAGCCGTAGCCATATACCCATACCACTACGCTGTGGGTTCCCATTACTAACCCGTTCAGGGTGCTTCCCACGTTGACAACGTCTACACTATAAATTGATACCCTTTATTTCTTTTTAACCCAGCCAGACAACTAAAAATAAAACGGACTATTTCATTGGATCAAATGGCAGTCACGACTTGTGAATCACGTATCTACCGCAGCACTAGGAACTAATTCCGTTCACTAGTCTTGTGTACCATGCCTCATTATCGTTATCTTCCTTTAAAAATCAGAAAACCTATATTCTCTTCATGACTCTACCCGCAAAAATTCACAAATTAACCTCACATATTTCTGATTTACAAGCCTAAATTATATACAATTATGCCATACATCAGAAGACAATGCAGAGTCAAGTTCAATGCTGTTGATGATAACCATTTGCAAAAGCCACGCCATCTGCGCAGATTTCAAAACATATTAATAGGATTAACTGCAAGAGAACTAACATATATAATATAACAGCGTTATGCTGCAGCACTAGATAAAGTTTTGCAAAACCTTTTACTAGTCATGATTCACGAACCTTCCCATTCCTAAATTCTAGAGTATTTAATAAGATTGAAATTTCGATTTTCAAGAGACAATATAGTAAGAAAAATTTGGGGGCAACTGGACACACAAGTTCTGAACAATGTCAAGTGGCATACATCCGAAGTGAGTTTCATTTTATTGTTTTTGACTGCATAGGACCAATAGCTCGATGCTGCATGTAATTGCCCTAGGAAAACATGGGACTAGAATATTTCTATCTGAGACCAGCAAAGCACACATGGGCAGGAATTCAAAGATCTGCTCCACGAAAGTTTGACGCAGACTTTGGGATGAGTAACCACCAGCTTTGCATCTATATTTTTGTTCTATATTCTAGTTAGACTCTTGAAACCTAATAAGGAGAATATCCTAATTTATAATAAGGATGACAGCATTATAAACTATTTTAAGCATTGGCTTTTTATATGAGGACATCAACCTGACCATATTAACCCAATACTGCATACTTAGAATGTGAAAGAGCATGTAAAGAATTCATCTATGAATGATGCATTTACTATCAGAGGAATTTGCTGGACAAGGAACTTACTAAATATGAAGTGTTCTGCATTTTAGCGCCTTCATTGCTGCTTTTGCAAATACTTGTGCTGCTTCAGCTTCATCTTCTGCAGCCTCTGCCTCCCTAGCTGCTGCCTCTGCCTCAGCAATGGCAACTTCCGCCTCTGCAACTGCTCGAGCAGCAGCTGCAGCAACCTCTTGAGCAGTCAAGCTCTTCATGTTTGATAACTCAGCATCAATCTGGGATTTTGTAAGAATACTGACATCTTTCTTCTCTCCTGTTGGTGAACCTTTTGGCCTTCCTTCCAAGAGTAACAAGGATGTGCTTCTTCGTTTGTCAGGCAATGTGGAACTTGGTTTAATCCTGTACTTATGTTTTACCTGTCAATTGAAACACCATAAACATTAAGTAATCCTCAATTATGTGGCTTCTAATATTTCCTTCTTAAGAATAGATCTTCCATCTTTATGTTTCTTTCATTCTTTTTTCTTGGCATGCTCTTAAGCTAAATGAAATTCCCCCTTTCATAAACATGCCTATATATGCATACTGCGAAAAGCCAAATTTGTTGCAATTCATAAGGAAATATTAATCCATCTCCGTATGTGCATACATACAACTGATTTGGTTGAATACTTTTTCTGTTGACAACCTTTTAGTATCATCCGTAATCGTAATAAAAATGTTATATCCTTCAAACATCTCTGTCATACTTGTTGGATCTTCACGAAAATTTCAAAGTTGGCCAGATGGGCTCTCATGCAATTTAACAATGTATCATTCACTGATCTTGGCATCATCATTTTCCATATGAGCTGGAGTCCATGCACTAAAGAAAAGTCAAATTACCTTAATCAATTTGCCACTTGCCGTCATATGCTTTAGTTTGGTCGACAATATCTTTTTGAGGTTCGGTGGTGACCAATATTGCTCCTAAACAATGCAAATAACTTCCAAGAGTCAGTTTAAGCACAATAGAAGCATAGAATACATGAGCAAGTACAAACACATATAGGTAGAACTTGGCAAATCCACGAAAGCTGAGTGATATTTAGTTGTACTTTTGGAAGATTGGCATATTTATAGCATAAGATTGATGAGTGCTTGAATAGTGCCAGACTTTTGACAATAACGGTAGAGCATAAGATCACTGGTTCAACCCTAAGAGATTAGTTTGCGAGTCTTGTCAATTAAAAAAAATAAAATAATAGAAATAACATAGGAGAAATGCCAGGTTTTATAACCAGCAGCATGAATGAATTTCATTGATATCACAAAAAATTGCAGGTAGAGATCCAAGTAAAGACAAAAAAGTTGTAGACAGATTTTACAGATTTCTAACACAGTTTAAACTCAATGGAAGAAAGTGGAGAAGAAAGAGATTTACTACTAAAGAAGGGAGTTGAAGAAATCTTTTTGGCGTAGCATTACAAGCACTAGTGGACTTCTTTTTGACTGTTGAGCATATGTCTATGCATCGATGTGGATTTGTGAAATCATAATAGGAAGATACACAAGGAGAAAATACCTCTATGTAAGTAGCTATGGCAGCCCTGTCAGATCCCCTTGGCTCCTTCAAAGTGACAATTGCCTCTATTACAAGATTATCCAATCTAAAACCATGAAAATTGAAATTTGTACGGAATGTCAAAAATCATATTGAGAAGGGGGGGTGGGGTGGGGTTTGAATGCTTCCTATATTAGTTTAATGGCCTATCACATCAGATAACTACTTTGTATTTTCCTTTGACAAATAACAATATATTTATTAGAGAAAGGATTTCCATCTTAGCTTTGAAAAGTGTTCTTAAGAGAAAGCGGATGGAACAGATTTAAACTATAATTTATATGCATTAATCTACTAATGCATTGCCACTTTTTTAACAAAAGGGAGCGACACATCTTATATGATGTTTAGACATATTTCTATAAATAACATTCAATAGTATTATTTTTTAGGCCATCCAATCACTGGTGAGGTGGAAACAAAGAAAATTATAGACTTAATAACAAATTCAATACTATCTGCACACACAAATTCCCTCCATCGGTGAATTTGTAGTTCAGGAAAAGATTGGACTGCAATTACAAACTTTAAGCAAACTCATAGTATAAATCAGAAACTGCTTGATTTAGTTCACAAAGTATATTCAAATATTGTATACGAGAGAGATCCTAAGATGAAAAAGAGCAGAAAATTTATGCATGACTTCTTCAAATGCACCTGAAAAGCCATATAGGACTCGGACTCATACTTGACACTGCAAGCCTGTAAGCAATCTCTATATTTCTTACATTTCCCTTTTCCTATGCAGTCTTCACTAGGTAATGACATTATATGTGATATCTAATATATACTTGTACCATGCCAAGAGCAGAGAGTATCATGAACTGACCAAGAAAACCATGAGAAAATTAAAAGATGAAACATAACACCAGAAGCCCCATGGAATGTGGCAATGTCTGTAAGTATTTTGTTAGACCATACGATGGCACAATTTGACAATTTTTGTTTAAAGCCCAGATCACATAATAAAAAAAACCATGCATATATAACAACCATGAATATCAGCTTTTTTAACTTATGGATAGCAATATATTTAGTTCTAATGTAACCTTGAAACTGGTTCTTTTGAATTAGCACTTCTCGGTGTTCCAACAGACACTGCAAGAGGCATAGTATCAAGAACTTCTTCATCACTTTGAAGTACGGTACTCAGGGTCACAGGGTTGTCATCAGGTTTTGGAGTAGATAGGTTTCTTTTAAGTGCAAGCTTTGCCTTTTGCCTGGATCCCCATATTGCCGTCACGTTTATATTCCTCCATTTATCCTGTATAGAGTTCAGATCATACATAATAAGTACACGGTTGTGGGCTAAAATTTATGAACTAAAATGAGCATAGAACTCCAAATATTTCTTTTATGATGCACCAAAACAGCAGTCCATAAATCCAGATCAAAATGTAGATTTCCAAAAGCTGAAGTAATAATAAAAATTCCTTGCTATGAAGTATATAGTTAGAAAATGCATACCTTGAGATCAACATTGGATCGCAAGTGTAAAATGCTGCTGAACTCTGGGTCTGTAAGTATTGTGCGCCATTTCCCGGCCCCATGTTTAATTACTCCAGCTTTAAGTGCTGCTTCTTCTTCTGCAGTCCATTTCTGCTTAGGAGCACCCATTAACAGGAGTCCAAGAGGCTTCTAGAATGATTTTATATAGGCTTCTTTCCTAAATTGAAATTTGAACAGAAGAATTCCGCCTCTTTCTGCACATCCACCCATGAATAGATGATCAAGCACTGTCTAGTGATTGACCTGACATATATTTTAAAAATATAGAGAACAAAAACAGGTGGTTTTTACACGTAAGCCTGTCAGGACTAAAATTCAGAAATAGGAATTCATAGCATAAATCCCAAGTGCAAAACATCAGAAGCTAAAGCTTTAGGTAATTTCAGTAACCGAAAAAAAAAAAAAAAAAAGCTTTAGGTTACTCCGATCTTATCCAATAAACGCTCACTTTTCCAAGAGCTGTATCCAAAGTTCAGCAAGTAATATTTCAAAGGTGGAGCAATGTGTTATCACAATACGACCAATGCCTTTGACCTTTGGCCTTTGTGAAGTGACACATGACCTGCACATAGAACCACACAGAAAGAGTTAACAACCCAGAATTTTACATCTTATTTAGCCGCAAAATGGGCATGTAAATTAAAAATTGATTTGAGAAGTATAATTCACAACAACTTCATATAGTCCTAATATCAGACTGATCCCAAATTAGCTTAATTAGCATAATCCTTCATGGCGGAGTCTGAAATTCATTGATTCGTGCAATTCGCATCAAACAGATAAAGTGGCAATGGCAAAACATATTCAACAAAATATATTTAGCAAAATTACTGTCAAACTACTCAAAATATAAACGTGCTAGAAAGATTCAATTTTGATGTTCGGAAATTAATTAAAAGAAAGAGGATGTAGATGGGTACCGGATCAAAGAAATCACTGGAAGCTGACAAAGAATGTGAGAATATGTTATATTTACACAAAAAGAAATTTGATTAACGCCAGGAACCTTGGAATTATGAAACAAAGCATTGAGACCTAGGGAAGAACAACATAGGCAAATACGACTGAAAATAAAACAAAAATTTCTTATTCTTTTTGAGTCCCAAAAGGAAATGCGAACATGGCTAAGAAAGAAGAAGAAGGAAAAGTCAGTTTTATCCCTCTCCCAAGACGTTCGGAAGCTTCCGAGTTTCTTAGTTCTATGAAAATTGCAAAAAACCCCTAAATTTATGAAATTTGAAGGACACGACCTAACAAAGCAAACTTATTACATTTCCACCCCGTCATAAGGGAAAGTTTGCAATGCAAACTAGAGGGGACACCAATGTTTATGGAGAAACTGTGATTCAGCTCCACTTCTAACCCCCGTATCCGAACTTTTATACTGAATTGTAATTTTTACTCCAGCATCATCTCCAACAATAATTAGCCCACTTATCAAGGTCGAAAATTTAAAAAGGAGAAATTAAGGGAAAGTTTTCAAATATAACAACAACAGCAAAAAAAAATAAGGTGACGAAGCTGTAATTTTCATTTTGCTCCGTCGTCATCGTGCACAAAATTTATTTCAAGGCGCGAGAGGGCATTGCATCCCCCAGACCCATTGATTGACGATGGCTAGCTCTCTGCAACGCTTCACAAGCCATGGTCGGCACCTACGCACCAATCTGGTCCCCTTGTGCAGGTCATTCTCCTCAGACGCATTGGTCGAGGTAAAGCCAGGCGAGATCGGAATGGTTTCTGGAATTCCCCAAGAGCACCTTCATAGGAGGGTATTCTACTCTGTCTTCGTCTAATTTACCTTTGGAATTGAGTCGTTGTTTCACTTTTTTCTTTTTCTTTCAATTTAATAGTGGAAAGCATAGTCACCGGTCGGAAATTGTTAATGTTTGTTAGAGATTGGGGGAGTTTCCTCTTTTCCCTTTGTTGTAGTTTTAATTTGTTAGTTGTGCCAGGAATTGATTTTAGAGTAGTGAAGTTTCCAATTGACGAAGCTGGAATCTGCGCAGCAGATGTATTGAGGTGCTTAGAGCTGGATAGTTGTTGATGCCTGATGATCGTCTCCTGGTGAATTTCGTTATTAGTGTTTCTTGTCCTAGTTACGTGCTAAAATTTATGTGTGTTAGTGGTTGTGTGTGTATATGTAAGCATACCTGCATCCTTATTCCTTTGTGTCTTGCGACATTGGTGTGAGTATATGGTTCAATAATCCTCCTTAGAATAATGAACACTCGCTAATTGCGCTTCCAGGGACAATAACAGTCTTTGGGTAGTCTTACAAGGTTTAATAAAGTTCAATCTGGTATTTCAAATATTCAAGACTAAATTTCTCTATAAGATTTCTTGTCAATACTTACACCACTTGAGAGGACTTGGTAATATGTTGATTACTGCAATTCTTATTATCATTACTGGGCCAACAGCAATATGACTTGAGATTATTAAATATCAAGGTGTGAACTTAGTTAGCATGGTCACTATTGTTATGCTTTTCTGGTTCCGGTAGTTGATTTTGAGTCTTTTTCAAATGTTAATCTGATTAAACCTTTTTTGTTTTTAAATGCAATACAGGTTGTAATTTACTCACCTGCAAGAACAGCAACTCAGCAAGGATCTGGGAACGTTGGAAGATGGAAAGTCAACTTTTTGTCAACACAGAAGTATGTTATTTTCTCTGCACTGTTCATGATTTTCTATTTTGCTTTTCAAAATTTGAATTCCTTTTGCTGCAGTAATTCTTTGGTACTGTTTCTTGAGTTTGGTGGTACATTATGATCAATGCAATATTACTTTAGGCTATCTGTTGAAGAACCTGAATTACCATTTGGACTCATACTTACAGCATCTCACTAAGTTTAGTCACTGTACGGCTTTGTTTGGCTGAGGGATTGGAAATCTAGGGATTTGATATTCATCCATTTCAAATCCATCAATTTAGAATACCATCATTTGAAATCTATTGATTTAGATTTTCTTTTTTTGGATACAATAACTAAATGAGAGCATTTGAAATTCAATAATTCCAAACCCAATATCTGGCAGCAAAAGATGACTAAGGATTTAAATTTGGGATTTCAAATTTTTTTCATATTAAATTTAATTCTTCTAATATTCTAAATCTTTTAGTTTATTTTTTAATTATCTAAAAATAAGATGAACATTAATAAATAGTTTTATCATTTTAAAATCAAAAAAGGAAATATATAAAAAATAATAATAAAGATGAAGAAGACACCAAACTCTACTAATAACAAAATATATTTTTGATAAATATATTTAATATATATAATTTAATTACTTAAAAAATTAATTATTTCATTTAAAACCAAACACATGTTATTAGTTGAGTCAATTAACCAATTAATTATCTTGTCAAAGTGATATTAACTGTTTATTTCATTCAAGAGGTCAAGGTTCAAATCTCATTGACCCCAAAGTGGTATTAATTATTTAAAATGACTAGCCTCAAATCCAAATCCAATGGACCAAATCCACCTATCCAAACAAAACCTTACAGAATTTGAGTGATTATTGATGTGCTCTACAGTAACGCAAATTTCAAACATATTGTTTCCATGAATAATTTTTAATCTCTATGCTTTAAATAACTCTACAGCTACTTGATATTTGTACAAGTTAGTTTCAAATTTGTGATAATTTTCTGTTTCACTATCTTACTTTAATGGTGATTTCATAATCGTTGAATATTTTTATTATTAATAATATCTGATCAACAAGTATATTTGCAGGTGGGAGAACCCTCTGATGGGCTGGACTTCCACTGGCGACCCATATGCCAATGTTGGTGATTCTGCCTTGAGTTTTGATAGTGATGATGCAGCAAAGGCATTTGCTGAGAAACATGGCTGGGATTATGTGGTACGTCTTGCTATTCTATTCATGTCATGCCATTTGGTTTTGAACCATTCTATGACTTCAGCAAAATCTATTCTCTCCAAGAAGGAGGTTAACTTCACAACAAAGGACATACCGGAGGTTTTTGCATTACCTCCTTTTACCCTTGGCAATTTAAACTTCAGCTGTTAGAGCCTTCTGTTTACTAAATAATCTTGAATCACCGAGGATAATGCTGCTGTAAAAATGTACATTATAATAATTACTGCAGTTTTTTCTTTAGTTCCATATTATTTCAAGAATCAGATTATGGCTATCCACTTGATAATCTTGTGATTGTTTTTGTTTTTTAAGTTCTGATTTTATTTCATTTATATAAAATAATTCCTGAATTTGCTGCCAGGTTAAGAATCGCCACACACCACTGTTGAAGGTTTGAGCTTCTTTTCACCATTTCTGATAACATTTTTAGCAATTTGAATGGCAGCACTGTAACAGAATCTTGTATTTCTTTGTGTTAGGTGGTCAATTGTTTTTGCCATTAAGAAAAATATTAAATATTTCTTTTAAGTCTTTGGTCAGGGTTTCTCCCTTTGTATATGTATGTGTGCTTGCCTGTGCCCCCATCACCCTCTCATTACCACTCTCCATTTAGCAACAAGAAGACTTTCAACAAGTACTATGGTGGATGGTTATAATGGGTGGAACCTCCTAGACACTTTTTTTTTCTGCACTTTCTTCTTGTCGAGTGCTTAAAAGTATTACATTTAGGTTTACTTCTATTTCAAAGAAACTTCTCAAGAGTTCTTTATGATTGCATATTTTGTATATAGCTCTGATAAATTGAGTAAACTATTACTTTTAACTGTAGTGGGTTTTTCTTTCAATTTGAAGTTTCAACTCTCAAGGCTTTCACTTTCTCAGGAATCATCTGTTCTTGCTTTTTTTTTGACATATAAGCTGGGGTTGCTACTTTGACATTCATCTGATGTCCACAAGAGGATTTTTGAGTAAAGTATACCGAATAAGTTCTTTCAGATTTTGAAAGGCTTTAACTTTTTCACATCTTCCCCTTTTTCCGATAATTTTGTGAAATGTGTTTTGACGTATCATGCTGTGTTTTGATTATCTAAAGGATTGATTAACTGTTGGAGGTGATGACTTATAATTTAAGAGGTATTTATAGAGAAGGTGGAAAGAGATTTGTTGCAACTTTGATACAAATAGGATAACTTATGCCACGCAACCATTATAGACTCTGCTTATAAAGTTCTCAGATTTGGGTTGTATATGCTAATTCTCAAAGTTATCCTCTAAAAGAATTAACAGGTCATAGAAAATAATTGATTCAGATTGTTGCTAATCAATGTATCATGTGAATTACTGTACATCCATGTATAAAGAAGTAAAAACTATTTATAGCTGCATACTAGTTTGACTTTTTATCTACTTATTTGAATTTTGTCCGTATTAGCTTCTATGAATCATTTTCTGCTCCGGTTGCAGGTGAAAGCATATGCGGACAACTTCAAGAGGAAGGGGCTACCCAAATTTGAGGAAAATTGACTAGTTTTTCCAGTCCTGTTTCATGGTTCTATCTCAGGTCAAAACAAGACATGCTGTTTTCTCTGCTCATTTTCCTCGAAAAGGGAGTTGGTTGCCCCAAACGAACACTTTGATCAGAATAAATTAAATTGGTGTGCTGCCTTATTTGCCTTCATTTCACTTTCCTTTGTAAATAAATTAACAGTTCATCTTGCATTCCCAGTATCCTTACCCTGTTATGTATTGTTTGTAATTTACGTCAGGCTGATTAATGTGTCACCTTCCGTAAGGTATGATTCAAATTGGCATTGGTCAATTAGAGGGGTACCATATTGCTAGTGAATAGTGATCCAGACCGATCCTCTATTCTACATAGCCCATAGGTGGAGTGTACGCGAAAGACAAATATCCAAAAAGTGCACCAACTCGTTTTTAATTCTTTCATGAATGTCACCAGACATTCAACTGTGTTGGAATATGAAAATAATGATAGATTAGGGTATTTCTTTTTTAGGTGAAAGATTGGGGTATAATTGCAATCAAACAAAACTCAACTGGTAGGCAAGAGTCAATAATAATAAATAATAATAAGAAAAGAAAAGAATAATTACTGCCGAATTATTGTCTGATTTGGCATTAATATTTATCCCACAACATATTATACATAGTAAATGTCAACTGTAGAAGCCATTTTTCCTATTGACAGTAATTCCACTGGTATTAGGTTGCAGCTTCTTCATATAATACTTGGAATTGCGGGATAGATTGATCTTTTTTCTCCTTTTCTCTGGTATGGAATCAATTGGACATTCTGAAAATCCGCGCCTCACAAACCTGTCATACAAAATTCAATCTTATAAATGCGAAGCCAGGAATCAACAAAGTTATAAAAACCATAAATTAAAAACGTGTGGCCACAATTGCATGTAAATGACAATTCCACCCCGTAGATAACCTTTCTAATTGTAATCCCCAACCCAAAGAAACAAGAAAAGGCAGTCATCTACAGAATTTGATCCACAAGTTCCAATAGGATGACATACCAATCTGCTGTACGTGTTGTGAGCAGGAAAAGCATCTCCAATCCAAGAGAGGATGCTTTCTTCTCAATATAATCTGCATATATTTGGAAATAAAATTGAAAACACGTGACAAGCAGTAATTTTGGTAGAGGTGATTGCAGAATCCAAAAGCCAAACAGCTTAAGTGCTAATAACTGGAAAGTAGTAGTAGACACAACTATCAAAGCTTTTTTCCTGTGTGGCAGTAACTATTAGTTGAATGACAGATAAGAAACCATGTATATGCATACAGTATGCTTAGTTTGATAAGCGTAGTGGAGCATATTGCAATTACCACCCAACAGAAAGAAACAGTAACCAAAAACCACAGAAAATGAAATTATAACACCACCTATAATTAGATAGCTTATAGAAGCTTACAATAGGGGAAATGCTACCAATTATCATCTTATCCCTACCTCAATTTGAATTCAACTTAAGACCAAAGATCGACAGCATAAGGGACAAGAAAACACTAGTATTTACTATTACTTCAATACACTGTGACACATTCCGACGTCTTTAATCTTTGAGCAAAAGCAATGTAAAATTTCAATCAACACAGAATAACATACCAAGCAATTTGTCGCCCTGCCCTTGGCCACAACATTCTGGTGCTACTGCTATTGCAGCAACCTCTCCACACTTCTCCTCAAAGAAAGGAAAAAGCCCAGCACACGCAATTATTTGACCTTCTCTTTCCACAACGATGAATGAATTCAATGATTCCATCAACTACAAAGCAAAAAGTAACAGCAGGTATAATTAAATTAGTTTCAACTTGAGGAAACAAATCAACTATATATAACACCTGTCTCTTTCCACAATGACATGTATGCCACCCCCTCCATTCCCCCCGCGGCCCTCAAAAGAAAGAAATTACCAAGGGTTGAAGAAATCACGAAGTGTTTCTGAAACAAAAAAGAGAGGAAATTATAGAAATTATGCTTACCTCTTCATCAGTTCGTCGGACCAGTGTCCCAGATTCCTCTAATGGCTCAATAATTTGTTTAATTCCAGAAATATCTGTCACCCGAGCCCTCCGGGTCCCCTCATAAAGATCACTGTGAATAAACATTTAATGAAACATCAGTGGATGGAAAGGTTCCTTTCTCTATCCCCCTCCCCCCCTCCAAAACAAAAAGAAGAGAGCTTAATTATGGCAAGCTTTCATACCTAGCTACCATTGTTCCCATTCCATCTCTTTTAAACAATTCCAACAATAATACTCCACCATTAGTGCCATCTAACAAGTGAACTCTTTGAACACCTCCCTGAAAAAAAGTAGCAAGAACTTTAGCAAAGTACTTGACACATACTGCAACTAAAACTTGAAACAGACATTGGACTGATTCAACAAGGAGTAAAGGATTATTGATCATAAAATAACAATATACAATGCCGTTAATATAAGGAAGTAATTTCTATCATGGACTCACTCTGCAAACAAAAGCTGCAGCTGCCAATTCCGAAAGGTAACCATTCATCCGACTTTGCCGCTCCTGGCCTCCAATAGCAAAGCCCTGTTCCCCAGACCAAAGACCATTCCCATTGTCAAAACCAACGCCATTATGAAAAGTTGGATTGTGCCTTTCAGTAAGACTCTTCCCATTTTGTAGAGAATAGATATTCCCATTTGAGTTAATACGTCCAAAAGAATTCAAACTTTCTTCACAGACAGCTTTCACATAGTTAGCAGCTGTCTCACTTTGTTTAGCCCTTGTACGAATTAACATGTCTGCTTCTTCAAGATGCAAAAAACGGATAAGGCGGCCACTCTCATCCAGAATTGGACCATCTATAATGCATATAAGCTTGTCTGCTCCAATAGCTAAGGCGCATGCTGTTGCTACTTCATAAGTACTAGGAATAAAGAAGTAAAGCATCAATTAACAGGCTTTAATCATTTATCTTTTATATTCTGGATAGGGGTAACTACAAGACAGATAAAGTACATTTGTGGCTAAGAATTGATACTTACTAGTTACTGCAATAATTCTAACCATTTTTTTGTCTTTAAAAGTAAACTTACTACCATCGATGACAGTATGTCTCGGAAAATATTCATGGGCGTAATATAGGTTGCAATTGATGCTATCACCAGAATTTCCATAGGGGTAAACCAAAGAGTAGAGTCTAATTTATCCAAACAGTTTGATGTCAACGAGCTTTTTAACCAGAAACAATTATCAACAGCCCAAAAGCATACTTGCAATTCAAAACTTCTCCAGAGCTGGAATAGCCCAGGTTGCTTAAAACAACTATACAACCACCATCAAGCCTCTCACGCATGCGAGAAACGTCTATTTTCTTAACTTCACCTGTTGCCCCATAGTCTACTCCATCAACAACTCCTCTCCTCTGCGAGACAAAATATTTACAAGTCTTACACATTCATGTTGAAAGTAAGAGAAAGAAAAAGGCAAAGAGACTATTTCGAAGGCCTTTGATCCAGAATACATAATGGAGGTAAAAAGGAATCAAAGTTTAATTTCCGAATTCTTCCATGGTAAAAACACAAAATCGAACCTTGGCTGCAAGAAAGTTACCACTAGCAACACTGACGCCAACTTCATGTAAACGGCTACTGTCGCCATGACGACGGATATTGCAAATCGAGGGTCCAGGAGAAAGTTTTGCTTCCACCATAAATCTTATTCCCCCAGCCGCTTCCATTGCTGCCGCTAGAGATTGCTTGTCAGTTATCCTGTACTGACCCACATACTTAGGCTTGCTTCCTGCAAGAAGAAGCTAGCCGGTCATGTTTGGACCTTGGTATTCCTTAAATAAGAGAAAAAATATACGAGGGACACTGGGGGTAAGACTTTTGATACATATATTTTGGCTTACAGAGAAGCATCGTTATGAAAAAGTTTCATTCAAATAGACTATGAATGTTGTTCATTCAAACAGACTATGAATGTTGAAATCCACTTTAAATAAAAGTTGAATATGCTTCATGATCATTTTGAGTAGTAGTAAAAGATTAAATCATCAACTTTAGCTCCTGAGATCATACCCCCGATTTTCAATAACACAATACGGTGGACGAAGTGCAAGAGAAAACGAGTTTACCGACCTCTTTCAGCCAAAAGGTTGTCAATTTGCACATGGGTTCCAGGAACAAGGACAAACCGGATTCCCAAGTGATGAAGAAAAGCTATATCCTGAAAACACAAACGTGGTCAAGCAGGTAACTGCTCGTAGTCCCAGGCACTGGGCAAAGATTTGCTTGATTTCTCTGGAACAATAAAAAGATTCGGGGGAAGAAAAACAACTCATTGGTTTCTTACATTTTCTTTTAGATTTCCAATCACTAACCAATCAAACAAAATTGACATATCAACAATAAATAATTAAGGAAATCAGCGAACCTGCCTTGAGAATGTGATCTAAGAAAGGGCTACCTACAATTTCACCGGAAATAATCACTACAAAGGTGCTGCCTCTATGGGCCCACAGGTAAGGCCTAGCCTCTCGAAACCAACGCACAAACTGTTTATCCTCCACAGTATCGCTCTGTGCTTCGCTTAACGCATTGCATTTCACCCAAATGCCCTTGTTACCCTTTGCTGCTATCTTGTCTACAAAAGATAAGTACTTTAGCGAAGGAAATTTTAAGTTTGTGGTTCGGCGAAATTGGCGAGAACATCGAAGGTTGTCTGGAAAATGTGAAATTTCTCGAGGGCTTTGGAGGGGAATGTAAGCACTGGATAGCGAACCAGCCATTCAGAACCAAAAAAAAATTCCTCAGAACAGAAAAACCCTAATCTCAGAATTCAGGGCGTAGTGGTAGGTAAGGACACGAAACAAACTCGACGTGAAGCCTCCATTGTCACAATTATTATTTTATATACGGTGCAGCTCCCGCCACCGCGTCAAACTACCCACCTTCAAATAATTTTTTGCTACAAACTTTTGGGTTACTTTAAATTCTTTTCCCCCTTTGCGGAACGATCCACATATTTCAGTCAAATCCTTGTTACCTTCCAAAAGAAAATTTAAATAATATTTTCTCACTTAAAAAGTTCAAAATACCATTTTCTTTATCTGAAAATTCGAAAGACCTTAATAAGGAAATGATAATGAATCAAACTTTCAACTTTTTTTTTTTTTTTTTTGCTAATCACTATGAAACAAACCAATTAGAATTAGTAATTGTTAGGTTTTCCTTTTGGAGAAGACTACCCAATCTTATGCCACGAGTCCATCTTACAGTCATATATGACCTCCCAGTCATTGTTCAGCCCTTTAGTTTTCCATGAAATTGGATCATGTTTTTCCGCAAGCAAAATTAGAACCCAGGGCAATCTGGGTTTTCTGGGTTCCTCTAAAATTTACAGTAGCGAAATAGACCTTCTGAATATTGTGGATTCTGCTACATAAATTGGTTCAGTTCAAGAAACATGTATAAGTGTAGGTTGTCATTAAAGACTCAAAAGTTCAGAGCTTGATTATGTGAGAGTGGAACACAGAGAGAGAGAGAGGTACCTTGAGAATGGTATCCAAGTAAGGACCAGCAACAATTTCTGCAGAAATGACCACAACGAATGTTCTTCCTCTGTGAACAGAAATATAAGGCTGAGCTTCATGAAGTACCTCAACAAATTTCCTGTCTTGCCCTGTACTTGTACCATAATCTTCACCGTTTATGATACTATCTTGCTCGCACAAGCAGTTTCTTACCACCAATCCTTCCCCTTTCCTCTGATTCTCACCTCCAATTCTCACTCTGAGACCAAAGTTGGAGTACTGCTGAAACTTAATACCATGTGAACCCCAAATTTCTCCTTGGTTTTGAGGTGATATCACCAGCTTTGAACTGGAAGTGGCCATATAGCTCTTCCTTCTTCTTGTATGATGTAACCCAAAGAAAAAGACTGTCTTGAGCGTTAGTATTGATGTAGGAGTGTGGCACAGACGATGGAAAAACCAGAAACGCGGCAAAACGTGGCGTTTGAGAAAGACTGATACAACAGAAACTGAGGCTGACGACAAAACATAACAAATGCAGACTTCAAGAATCCGAGGCTAGTGTTATTTATTTTTATTTTTTTATTAAAATCAGAAACACTCCTCAGTTTTTTATACTTATGTCTTTTTCACAGATTTTATATTATTTATTCAGATGATACATCTAGAAAAAGTTTTTAATATTTATCACATTCTCATTTATAATAATTTAACAGCTTTTGTGTAGAATTTAAGTAAATATTTCCGGGTCCTTAAGCATTTGTGCCATACAGCCCCTTTTTTTTTTGGAGTTCTTATTTGCTGTTTCAAACAATTTATGGGCACTGTAAATCTAAAATGTAACAATATCAAATGCATAATTCAATGCATCAGGCCTGATTGATGGCAAAGTTCAGGATTCATAGATAATAGCAAAGTTAAAACAAGAAGAAATTGCCCATAGTCCCCTCCCCCAGATACACGACAATAAAATAGAAGACTAAATGGTGAATCAAGACTTTACTAATGACCGACAAGTAATCAGACAGCACTTGAGTTGGGGAAACGTCAAGTCAATTTTCCAAGACTTGACAGCTTGGAGGAGCAGAGCTACAAATTTTGGGTGATGATACTATGCAAGTGTACATACAATGAAGTGATTCTTGACCAAAAGAGACCAACGCCTGCTAATGCTCACCTATGTGTAATAGGTGTATTTGCTAGGTATTATACAGCCCAGTATTCAATATCCCTCAATACCAACTGTAGATTATTTGTAAATTAGTCCCTTGTATGTAAACCAGGTAGTTGAAAACACAAACTGAGCTTTTTATTTTTTTTAATTTCTATGTTTTACTAGTCAGTTATTTCTTTTTGTTACTTATATTTTATTTATTTAGTGTAATTATTTACTCTTCTTTCAATTCAATTATGAACCCTTTTCTTTTGTAAATTTACAAATTTTTTATTTTTGTTAGTTCTATCAGTTCAATTATTGAAAGTGTTTTTTAATTATTTTTTTTTCAATTCACCCTCCAATATTTGAAATAAAAAAATTGCAATGGAAAAAAATAATTAACAGAAAAAAGAGTAAATAATTAAAATCAATAAATTTAATATAAGTATTGAAGGCAAAAAAAATTAAACTTTTTGGAAATGTAAAATATAAAAAATATAGGTAGTTTGTGTCTTTGAAGATTCTGTTTAAAAATTTATATCTTTTGAGATTTTTCTAGTATATGTACTTTTTCAAAATTTATTTTTTAATTATTTTAAATTGAGAGAATTTATATAGAGATGATAAGTATATTATAATTTTTGTAATTGTGACTAATATGCTACACAAGGGACTAACTTGCAAATAAACCACAGTTGGTATTGAGTGGTATTTAATACTGGGCTGTATAATACCTAGAAAATACACCTATGAACTATCATAGACATGAGCATTAGCATTTGTTGATCTCTTTTGGTCAGGAGTCACATATATTGTTGTCATAGTATTAACCCACTATGTGTCCATGACTTCTGACATGCGTATTGCAGGAATGCGCATAGTATCCAGCACCCAAATTTTGTACAATTATGTGACTTTGTGATAAAGTGGTCACTACCAAACAATCTCAAACATTTAGTACAATGAAGAAGTGGGGCTGTTCTAATGTAGTAGTGTTCTCCGTCATAGACCCAAATAATTGGAAAGAGATGGAGAGGAGGAGTACAGCTATATGTGCGAAAAATAAAAAAATGGACTAGGAAGCTGCCATTGACCCTGCTGTTTTCTGATAATGTTTGCGGAATTCTAACAAACACCTACACGTGCAGTAGTTATCTGGGAATAATTGCAATGGTCATTGCTCCCTGACAATTCAACCTTCAAGCACCTAAAGAATTCTCCGATCCGTCATGGAGAGTTTTCTCCGTTTGTGAATTGTGAGCAATATGGTATCAAATTGGAGAAGAACCAGTTTGGATGGATCAAGCGGATGCAATAGATAACCAGCTATCCCTGACTCAAAATTGAACTTGCAAATGTTCAATACAAATAGTAATGCTTAATCGCGTTCAAATTGATGAGTCATATTACACATTTCCTTACAAAGCATCGTCTCTACTCGTGATTACAAAATATAATTAATCTTAATCTTAAAGCAACTGAAGACATGGAAGACAATGACGCCTTGGGGAATAACTGTGACTAGAATGCCAAGACAACTCAAAAGCAGGCATCCAACAGACAGCAGCAACAAAGTGCAGCTAAACTGCAAAGACAAGCACAAACTTGAGTGAGTTTCCTCCTTCATAATATAAAAAATAATAGACATATAGATCACGAGGTTTTATCTCGCAAGTGTAAGAACATATATATCAGTGAGGAGAAACATTGGTCCAAAAGTCAAGAAAATGACCTAACCAAGGAAATTCCTTGGCGTAATCCAAAAGTTTGAAACCATAAAATACAGAACTTACGTAGCAGAAGGCCTACAGCTTTATAGAATACATAATTTGCAGCCTATTTTTTTCAATACAAAAACTGCGACTTTGACACAATCAGAAAGTTCATGGACATGGTCAATTTCTATTGAACTACTCATCAATCAACTTAACAAGGATTACCAATGACTAAAAATAAAGATAAACCTGAATTAGCTTTCTAGTCTTGTATACTGATTTCCACTATCTCATATGGCAAACAAAACAACATGTAAACATATGCTGTGTGTTCCAGACAAAGCATCATTATCCAGCATTGGCAAATAGTCCACAAGCTAAACACATATAAAAGCTACAATCTTTTTGCATAAACTTCCATATATGACTGAATTGAAACATCAAACCATCCCTTCCCCCAATTTTTTATCATATTTTACTATCAACAATCCCATCAACATCAGAGAGTAAAAGAGAGAAAAGAGAGGCATACCATCCTTCAAGAAACCCCGTCTCTTGCCTAGGAGGAGGCTGGGCATACTGGGGAGCATACCCTTGCTGTGGATACCCCGGTGGTGGATAACCTTGTACAGGGTAGCCTGGTGGAGGATAAGCATCCTTTGGAGGGTACCCTATTGAAACAAGATAATCAATCGATCATTACCAAAAAAGAAAAAAACAAATTTTATCAGTTTATTACAACAATCAAATCAAAACTAGTAAGAACACCCAAAAGGAAAGATTTTCAAAATCTAAAAGCTAATGTTTTTAAAGTTAATAGGCCCATTACCTTGGGAAGGAGGAACCCCTACTGGAGGCTGTTGCTGATTATAATAGCTACTCATCTTTGTCAATTTTCTTCAAATCCAGAGTTTGACGACCTGAAATTCAAAGATTTGGTTTGATAATAAAATGCTGTAATAGATTATAATTGCAGGTATTTAAAGAAGAAGGATAAGCATTGGGTAAAGGCGGTACGATCTTGAGGCCGAACCTCAAAGGAAGCTTCTGGCCGTAACAGAACCGATTAAGAAACGCGTATTCAATTCCAATCTCATATGGTCTCACCAGAACCTGGGGAGAAGGAAATATGCTTTACTTCGGGAATTAGGACTTCATACTCATACTTTACTATTTTGCGCTTACGTAGGAAACACTGTTTTCCCACCATCACCTCCTTTCTTTTCCTTTCCTTTTCTCTTTCGTCTCTTTCTCCCACGAATAAATCCACTTACACTTTTTCTTTATAATAATGATCAGATTTAGAAAATAAGAGATATCTCTTTCCACTACCACTAATACTATTTTAACAAAATTATTTTTACATAAAATAAAAAAACATATTATTCATATAAATTAATAATTTTGTTTTATATTTTAAATTATTAAAAAATATAAATTATATTATCTTCAGTTAAGATTTAAAAAGATAATACTAACATAAAAAATTTGAAGAAATTGACGCTTCACAGAATGGATTAAAAAATTAACTATATTATAAAATAATTAAAATAAAATATTAAAAAATAATATTTATGTCTCCAAACTACTAAAATATATTATTTTTTTATCCTTTTTAAATGAGTCCTAATATTTACCCCTTTTCTCCCTTAAATAAAAGACCCTTGCCTCGCTTCCTATTCTTTTGTGGATCGAGAGCTCCTTGATCCAACTTCTCCTCAGGCCAAGAGAAGGGACCAATGATTTTTTTGGTATTACCAACATAATTTTTTTAGTATTTTATCATATATATTTTATAACATTGTTAAATTTTTAAATCATCAAAAAAGGAGAGTGTTGATATTTTCACACTTTCAACTTTAGTGTTATGTAATCAAATTTGAAAGGATGAAATAAAATTTACTCTATAAAAAATATATTTTAGTATCAAGTGAAATAAAGTCACATATATTATAGTTTTTATAAAAAAATTATATAATTTAAAAAATATATATATAAAAAATAAGAACAATTTTTTATACGATCACAAACTATAGGCATTAAACTTGGATCTTTAATAAAATAAAAAAATTAAATTCTGCGCCATATGCATATTTGACAATTTATTTTTTTCATTTGAGAAAAGAGCTAAGATCTGCTTCTCAAATTACATATATTACCACAACGCTTTGATTAGAAAATAGGAAGAAATATCCAATTCATAGAGCGGAACAGACACACGCAAGCTTCAATTAGATACAGAATAACAGGTTCACTAAACCATCTCAGCAATTAGAATTTAGGGGCTACTAAACTAAAATTTTGAGATTCATATCCCGTGTAGACAACGATGCCATATTCTCTTTTCTTTCCACATCTTGCAAAACAAATAAAAGATAAAGTAAACCCATTTTGAATGTCTGAACTTTATAACCTCCAACCAGGCTGTTTTGACTTTATAAAAGACATGGTGGTCACCATGGCAGCCAGCTACGAACCCGATCAGCTCTACCAGTCTTGGGTGACACACTTATTCTTTCTGCATTAGTGAATAACCACTTGCTGAAATCAGGGGAACCAACAAGTTCTTCCAAGGCTTTTTCTGTTGAATCTTTTGTGAACTTATCCCACTCGACTTTGGAGTATTTTCTCCTCTCAGGCGTTGTGTGGAAGGTAGAGGGATATGATTCTTTTGATAGCTGCTGAGGTGGTGTCCTGGTAAAACCTGATGAAAGAACATCAAAAAATGTCAACTGGTGACTGCCACTTACTTACAACCCCCAAGATGTGTGTGTTGGAGGGGGAATGATGGGGTTGCGGATAGGTGTTTCTAAAATTAGTTTGAAATTGGATGAGAGATGAAGCAAACCTTGATCAGGAGATTTGCATGAGGTGAGGATGAAATTTTTCAGCTGCCTAAGAGACTTAAAGCTATCATCACTTGGCATCTTGTAAACGTATTCATCATGTGAATCTTCAGGAGACAAACCAGGAACCTGAGACCTTCTGCGGTTCTTCTTTGGTGATTTAGACAGGCTCCTAAAGAATTATACAACAGTAACTACACAGTGCAAATCAAGGAATGCATGACCAATAGAAAAGAAACTTCACCACAGTTTGAGATAGCTTCTAATTCACCAGCTAGGTAAAGACCTAATCCAGATCAAACCACGAGTATTTTTGGCAATATATAATCTTAATACCGCATGTTTTCAATTTATAGCCCACCTTCTATGAGTATGTCTTGTGGCGGGATACTTATTGTATAAGAGTTGTCCAGAGGTCACAGGACCATCTGTGTAATTGGTTTTTCTTTTTCCTAGCAGTTTGTACATGACTTTTCATGAATAAATCATTCTCCTTTCTTTTGATAGGGTGGAAGAAGAATTTTTTTGCAAAAAATTGGCAATATCCCCTCAATAAATTTCAATTTTTTTCAAGGAGAAAGCGACCGATGGTATGAGGCAGTGGACCCTTCTCAATCAGAAAGAAAGCAGTGAGCCCAGTTGCATGTGAAAGCAGATATTGATGAAGGAAGACAAAACATCAAGCTCTAAAATTAAATCAAGTGAACTTACCTGAGCAAGCAACGAAGAAATTTGAATCTAAGGAATCTCTTTAACAGTGACGAGACAGCTAGTCCAGATACGAAAGCAGCCATCGCCAATAAGGGGTCTATAGAACTCTGCAAGAAAAATATTCTTTTTGAATTTGTAATCATGCGTTTGACAATGAGATAATACACATATCACCAAGAAATATTAATGTGGAGATGAACATAAAACTTATGATGTTGTAGGGGTAAAAAACCTGAAGAATCATTACACCTGCCAATACCCGGATGGCCCATGCAACAAAATAAGATGTGCTTATATCCACTGAGCCATCTTCTGTCAGGACAAACTTCCGTATCACCCAGAAGCCCAACCATGCTCCAGCTAGAGCAATAAAAGCCAGCAGAAATATGGCCAACTGCAAGTGACTTAAGCACTAATATCAGACCTGCTTAGATCTTGGTACACAGATCACAACCAGATAACAGAAAAGCATACAGTTCTATCTCTATTGTCTAATTATAAAGAAACATCAAAAATAGCATCCACATCCTGCTTCATATGCCCAATGGAGGATACATCTAGAAGTCCAATTCACAAATGAGAGTACTTATATACAACAATAGCCACAACAGAAGAAACTAGTAACAACCAACACTACAAAAGAATATCAGAGCATTTCACATATATATTCTAGCATCCATCTCACTTACCCAAGGACAATAAAAATAAGAAAGCATCAAAAGGATCGGACTTATCAGTAATGCAAACCCATGACAGCCTAAATAACTAATTGCTTTTGCTTTTAGAAGAACCAGGGAGATTATCAGACTAGAGTAAAGATAACTTACATACAGGATTGTACATATCTTCTCTAATTCCCATCTCTGAAAGTATCGAACGCAATAATCCTGGTATGTAGCGAATGAGAAAAGTTCCCAGACCAGCCTGATCATTTAAAATTGTGAGATATACAGGTCCACAATTCATGTTAATTTGGAATGTGGAGTAGGGAGGGTGGAAAGTGAGATTTACGACTTATACTCACAGCAGATGAGTAAAAAAATATTGCAAGTGAGTTCATTCGACCAGTTGGGAGAAGCTTCATCCCCTGTCAACTCAAAGAAAACACTGACATATCAAGGACATATCAAGAAATATCAGAAAAAGAAGATAAAACAAGCCAAATTATACATCCAGATAATATACTGAAAGAGGCATTTACTCTTAGGTGAAGCCTCATTAGTCATTACCATCAATAAACTAAATATTAGAGCTGAGACAAAATGACACACAATAGGATTATAATTAAACATTAGGTAAACCTCTGTATCTCAGACAGAAAAGCTTCACTCTCAACTTTAAAACTAAAGCCAGCAATTGCTTAGACCTCATTATCAGTCAATTAACATTAGCACAGTAATCAAAAACTTAGACTTAAAAGTAAGCCTTCTTGAAAACATTACTTGGGAGGGGGGGGGGGGGGGGGGGGGGGGGGGGGGGGGGGTGGGGGGGATGTGGAGGGAAGAAAAGGTTCAAACTTCAAACTCTTGAAAGAACAGGAGCAGAAGATAAACTTACCTGAAACAGGACCATTAATATTACAAGTACTATCCCAACTGCCATTGCATTGCTGTAATAAAATGCTAATGATTTGCTCAGAGCAGAGGCCAAGCTCATCAGAATAACACCCAAAATTAAAAATATTATACGATATAGAAAAAATTCTGCACACGAAAAAAGTATATTAATACATGGGTTTACTATTGTCTGAAATATAGAAAGAGGGAACATTATATCTGAAACATTTACCTTCTTCAATGGACACCTCAAAGTTTTCTAATGATGAACCAGCAGTCCTTATATCTACTAACTTGTAGTCAAAAGGAGACATGGATCGAGCCCAAGAACCCTTGCCAACTTTCTCCCACAAGCCTTGTGGGCACATCCCTACCCCAAGAGACATGTTCCTGCATAGGAAAATACAGTTAACGTTTTTTAGCATAACAAAAGTTATCTTGAATACCCTATCAATAATCAATTATTGTACAGATTCTCTGTTTTGGTATAAGAAACTCATTCGAAATGGCCCTTTCAATGCATCTAAATTTAAGGTATCGATAAATGTCTTTAACTCTTATTGCATTTCTTCAGAAATTCGAAATCATTCTCAAATCTCACCTATCAAAATAAATAAAAGCAACACCAACTCAACTCAACTCAACTAAGCCTTAAAACCCAAACTAGTTGGGGAAATACAAAGCAACACCAAAAATCCAAAATTGCACATGCAAGAAACAATATGCAGCCCTTACTGTTAAATGCAGTTTTTTTTTTTTTTTAAGGGTATACAGCCAAGAAAAGTCGTTGCATAGGTACCCTGCATGTTTCTAGTACTGAATACAGATTACAGCATGGTTCATTCTAAAGCTATGCGTGCAACTGAGGCAAGCGCAACTCACCTATGGAAACAAATCTCAATAACGGGCAGACGAGCAATTGAACTTGTAGGTGACACTTTCACCTTCACTGTGTGGGCAATCTTCCTCAGATATTTAAGCCTTGACAATCCATGGATATGAAGTCTTTCACATACCACTAAAGTGCCAAGCTTAGAACCTGGAGATTTTCCGACAGGCGAGCCATGGGATAGTTGTAGGGTAGCATTTTGATCAACAACTGAAAAATGAAAGGATGAAAGCAGATGAAGATTAGTCCAGAATTATAAGTTCAACAAACTGTTGCACCTGAATTTAAACTACTGCTTACCATTAATTTCTATCCCCCACAAATACACTAGTGCTAACAAGTTTCACTCAAGAAATAGATTCTAACAGACTGTTATTCCAAACAGTATTTTTTTAAAGAAAAAACATAAATGTAAAGAACATATATTAGAGACAAAATAAGAAAAAACAACAAAACAAAAATCCAAATATATTTCAGAGTTCAGGATAACTGTTTATATTCTTCCATGCTTCTTTCTAGGAACAATCTCTTCATATTAAAACAGCAAATTCTTGCTTCCAATTAACATTACGTAATCTGGTAACAGAACCCTAGACTTAAATTCAATTATAAAATAAATGAGAATTGAAGAAGAAAACATACCCAAATGAAGTTCATTAGCTGAAACGAGGTAACAAGACGAAAAAGAGAGAAAGAAAAACCAGGCCAAGCGAACCGGCTCCGCAGAGCCCAACATCAGCATTGTTTCCGGGTTTGGAATCTGAGAGAAGAAAAGGGCGCGTTGAAACCATGGGGAATTTTTATTATTATTATTATTATTTTTTTTTTGCTGAAAGAATTATGGGGAATTTTACGAGGGTAACTCTACTATTAGCGCTAAAATTTTATTGGACCGGACTGAGGTTCATAAAGCCCGTGAAAGTTAAGACCATAAATTGATTCTTGGGCCGAGCAATTCACAAGGACTAGCCCAGAAATATGATCGTAGACAAGTTTGGAGTAATGAGCTAGTAAAACATTCAAAACTTAATCTGACTACAACTTATTAATTTATAAATCAAATGTATACGTGTGCTTCTTGTACTTTCATTAAACCAAATTACTTTTATCCATCCCTTTAATTTAGATTTGGTTTATGATCTTTGCAGTGATTTATAATATTATCTGTAAATTAAGATTTTAAAAATAGATCAAATATTTTAAATCAATTTAAATACATCTCGATTAATAATTTTTTTTAAATTTAATTAAAGACATTTAGACTCAATTTATTTTCTCTTCGATCTCCTGTAACAACATCAAAGGATATCAGCCCATTATAATCGTCTTTCCTTCGCTGTTTACCATAATTCCATAAACTCCCAAACAAACATTATGATCAAAATGAATATATACCATGGAAAGCCTAACCTACGATCCCAAACTGAAACAGAACCTCTGTTCATTAATGGACTCACTTCCAATGACTATTTTTGTTAGTATATGAATTTATTGAGCCTATTAGAGACAGCCACATGGATCTAATTAACTCCTCCACTAGTTAAAGGTGACACATCATATTTAAAGGGTCAAAATGGTTCTCTAACTCCTCACAAACTCACGAATAAAAAATGTGCAAAGAAAACTGCTTTCAACACAAAAGATTAGAAAAAGTAAGAGTAAAGAGTCCGTAGGGAAAAAGCTTCACATTGTTTAAACGTTTATTACTAGAAAAAACTTTTTAAATTTGTATGTCGAGATGGGCAAGAAAATTTAGTCCATATTCTTTTTTGTTTATAGTTTAATGAATCGGGCGGAATAGAACCACCACCCAAGCTCTGTTAACACCGCTGAATTCCAATCAGAGTATCCAACAGCTCCACAAATTATATCAAAACAAAGTCATATTTACTATATACCCCAATCCAACAAAATGGGAAGAAGAAAAGATACTATAATATAGAGAAATATATAAAACACGTTGGAGATGATTAAGAATTTAAGATAGATTGTCAGTGAGAGGGGAAGAGGGTTAATTGCAAAATATATAGAATGTTCCAAAGAGGTGAGTTACAGACTTACATCTACCATAAATAAACCCTAGAAACTAGTAGATTACTACTAGGAAATTTTTTTTTTTTAAAAAGGATGGTATAAAGTATTGGAAAGGGTGAAGAGGATGAGTTTGCTGATTGTTTTATTGGTGGAATGGAAAGTGAAGGGTCATCAAGCTAGGGGCAAGTAGTGCGTTCAAGTTCCAACTTCTGCAATGTTCTGTAAGGCTGGCCTCCATTGCCCTCCACCACCCCCATAATGCCTTCTATTGCTGCTGTTGCCGCCATTGCTTCCCATTCGGTGAACCTCCTGTTCCACCTGACAAAGAGGAAATAAAAAAGTAAGTCAGACATAGTATAGTATAGGCAAACACGCCATGAGAGTAAGAGACAATGACCATTCACATTTATTCAATAGTAAATATTATCAAACAAGAAGACCGTTCATGAAGAAAAAGTACAACAACTGGAAAAGACATCTGTATTTTCCATGTGGATGACATCTTTGTCCTGTTCTGTTTGGGTGCATTTTAGATTCCACTGTTGTAAGGCAATTACCAAAATAGAGATATGTATCTCAAAAATCCTCCAGAGAATTCAAACTAGGGGATTTAATTATTTACTTTTAGAAGCTAATCTACCTATAATTAAACTACATCCAATCATACAAGAGAATCCTAGGTTACCAAAGATATAAAAGTATAACTTCAAGCAAAATACATTCTAGGATTAGCCAGCGGTTGAGATATGCTTTAATTATTTGTTAGTGCCCATGAGTCATGAAAATGGAAACGTACAGAAATGACTTTCAAAACCATTAATTTTGGACAAAGACATGTAGAACATGTATCAAGTACATAGTTTGGTTTGCTACAAGAAATACGAGTCGAATCAAAGAAACCTCCAACTACCCTACCTAATTAAACGCCCCAAAATAATAGAACTTGTAATTTCAGGTGCTTTAATGGACCTCTCTTTAGTCTAACACTAACAGAATAAAAAATGACACGTACTCTTTACCTAACACTAACAGAATGAAAAATGACACCCACGCACCGCATGCCAAATTGTTCCACACAAACTGAATCATGTTAGCTTAATTTAACAAAGAAATCAGCCTAAAGATTTGTAATTTGATTAAAGAATCTTTGAGATTCTTCTAAAACCCAGATGATAATATATTATATGAATTAAATCACCTGATTAGATAAACTAAATAAAAAAAGATGCCTTGGTGAAATTTCTAATGAGCTAAAAGAGAAAAAAAAAAAAAGGTACCCACTTTCCCTTCTTTTTGTCAGTAACAAAAGCCTTAGAATACACAGAACAATGCCAGGCTCAGTGGGCCACTATTCCAATTTTACCTTAATGGGAGTTAAGCTGCCGTCGGATTTTGAAATCGGAGTCGGACTCGGAGCACCCAAGTCTTTGTTCCTCATCTGGACCCCAAGATTGCCTCTCTCCTTGAGCAATCTTCCCAGTTTTCCACATTTCTTAGCTGCAAACTCCTTCAGCACATCTGTACCAAAAGGAAGACAGATTAAACGCGAAAAAAGAAACTAGAGAAATTGCTTAAACAAATGCAGACAGGTACAGTACCTTCAAAACTGATTAAACGATAAACCTGACCCATAAGCAAAGTATCATCGGGTCTGAGGAGCTTAAGCTGCTTCAACGGCGTGCCGTTTTCGGATTTAAGAGTGGGTGAATTAACGACAAGTGCGACATAATGACCGGGATTGGAGGTCATAACCTGGTTAGCGCTAATCGACCAGTATATCCGTTCGATCTTATTTCCGGGATGTTGAATCACAACCGTGGCTGCTTCAGCCGCTTGACAATTCCCCATCTCACCGATCCAAAAAGAATTTGAGATTTTCGAAAATCTCTATGAAATTTAGAAAATGACCAGTAGTATTAGTAGTTTAACACCGATCGAGACCGAAATGGTGTAATTAATTTTTTTCAGCAAAACTGCTTTGAGGATTGAGACAAAGAAAGTAAGGTAAGGGAAGGTTTAAAACAACAGGTACAGTTAGAGTGGGTAACTGTCTCTTATCAAAGAAGGGTACGGCTAATGCTATAGCAGTATAGCTATAATTGAATCTGACGCTCTTCCACGTTCACTGACGCACGCCAAGAATCAGGGGTGCTTGGCCCTGCCTGCGCTGATTTAAAGAGATCATCGATAACCGAGAAAATTAATAAATACCCTTTTATTATTTTTCAGAAATACAAACTAATTTAATTATTTTGTTTGCACGGAGAGAAATGGAGGTATGGACTATGGAGGATTTGTGAAAGAGAGAGAAGAGAAAGCTTAATTAGAAAAAATGGAGGAGTTTGAGTACGAAGGAACTGAAAGTATGGAAGGAGTATATATAAATTGGCAAATGAGATCTGCAAAACCTACCTGGGTCTGGGTGGCTGGGTGTGGTGGGGCCTCTATCAAATCCTACTTGGAGTCGGAATTTCGAAATTATTATTGGAGAATACGGTCGATGGTTTCTTTGTTGGTGGGGTCAGAGTTTGTTCGGGTCCACCAGCCAGGACTAGTTTTGGGAAATGCCGACGTGTATAATATTTTTATGGATATTGTCATGGAATCATGCCAAATTGTAATGCTAGGTGGTTGAATTTTAAAGCAGTTAGGCCAATTCCAATCTTGCGAATTTATCTGGTTTAAGGCACATGGCTAGCTTACTGGTCAAACTTGTTCCGTATGGTACAAATTCACTTCATTATAGATTCTTAATGAAAATTTACCAAATTAATCACCAATTTCATTTCCGTAGCTAACACTTCTCTAAGACATGGAATCTCATATCACATAGCACATAGGATGAGCATAGTATCTGATTAATTGAGGTCTGTTTGAATTGGAGCCAAAATAAGAATCATGGTCTACCTTCGTCATGTTTCTATAATGTAATTATACTGTCAAAAATAATTATGGTATAAGAAATGAATTTGTGTAAATTATTGAAAAGGACGCTCATTATTTAGAGTATATTTTCCTAGTTTAAGTTGATCCATCTGAATAAAAAAAATAAATTAAATGATAGAGGAGATAAAAGAAAAGAAAAGAGAAAAAGATATAATACAACGCTGCAAGAAGTGTGGCCCAGAAGTACCCATTAAACACATACCTGGCTAGACGTCTTGTTCGACACGAATAAACCCGACCGACATCACAACCCAAACTCAGAATCCAAAACTTTAAATTCGGTTAAGATTGTTGTTTTTATATTGACTAACATAGTAAAAAGAAGAAAAAAAGTCGAAACCTCTACCTTTTACATAACATTGTTGGGCTTTTGCGCTTCAAAAATTTCTTTAGGGTTTAGTCGATTTCCTTCCTTAACACTTCTACTTGTCCTTTGGGTTCTAATCAGGCCCAAGCCCAAATAAACTGAACAGAAATGAAAACAAGAGGGAAATAAAAAGAATTGGGCAAATTACACTTAATCAACGCGTGATTTGTTGTTTATCCATTATATACATAGAGATTTTATTTATTTATTTATTTGCTAGGAATTATATACATAAGAGATTTGAAGGGTTAGTTTTCTATCCATATCTGTTAAAAAACACTTGCTTTCCATTTTTTACACAAATTGTAATCATCTAAAAAATCATGTTGAGCATAATTCATTATGTTTTAATAAATATATTTTTTTCACTCAAATATTAAATAAATTATAATTATTTTTCTAACCGTCTACAATTAGAAGATTTTATCATTTTTTATAGTTTTTTTAATTATTTGGTATAATTTTATTTTAAACAAAATTAATACCATAAAAAATAATTATATATTAAATAGATGAAATATAATTTTAAAATATTAATCAATCAATCTTTTAATATATTTAAAATATATATATATATTTCAAACATAATTGCTTATGCTAACATTTTTTTTTCTTTAGAGTACTAGTAATTTTTTATTTAAATTAGAAAAAATATGTGTTTTTTTGGATAGACGAAAAATTAATATTTCAAACTTAGGCAGAGAAAAGTGAATAGTTAAAAATCACACAGGGAGGCAAAATACACAAAAACCACACCAGCCCAAAGAAAATGAGAAATACAAATAAACAATAGAATAAGAAAGTGTCATCGACCAACGATGTCAAAATAAGAAAGTGTCTCCAATTCTCTGCGCGATTGTTAACGTCGAGATTTCTTGTCGGTCTATCAAGTTTCTTACCACCAACGATATCAAACCGGGTTTTTCATCATTCAGCGTCGGACTACTTTCTTCGATTTCTTCTTTTCGTTATGGGAATTTCGAATTCTCTCGGTACTTGATTTCTTGATCAATTTTTCGAATTGGGCATCTGTTTGGTTAATCAGAAAAGCGTCTCAAATGGAAAGAAAATTTTTTTTCTTGAATTATATATTTTCTGTTGTTTTTTCAGTTTGATAATGAAATGGAAAATTAAGTAAAATTATCAAAAATTCCTACTTCTATATGTGACTTGAGAAATCAGTGCTTCCAGATTTTTATCAGCGATAAAAAAGGAATTGTTTTGTTAATTGTATTTTAAAATTGTTTGCCGATTGCATGCATGTTGGTTTGAAGTTTGAACAGAAGAGGAGTGGTGAACATCAAAACTTTGTGGATTCCCTGGTGTCTTCTGAATAAATGGAGAACCCTCGGAGGAGTTCTTCTAGAGAAAGGAAAAAGATTGTGGAAGAAGGTGAAGTACCAGCTGGTTGAGTACCACTCTTTGCCTGATTACTTAAGGGACAATGAGTTCATTGTGGGTCATTATCGATCTGAATGGCCAATAAAGCAGGTTTTGTTCAGCATCGTCACCATCCATAATGAAACTCTAAATGTTTGGACGTAAGTTTCCTATCTTATGCAGCAAGTACTCATTACTCTAGTATTTTTTTCACCCAAAATTGGCTGTTGATGATGCTTCTATTGTTATTTTGATGAGAAAATCTTCAGTTTTGTTTCTGAATCCAAAGGGGATTTTTTGCTGATTAGGTTGATTGATTTGATACATATCTTGGTTATGTCTTATAGTATGGTTATGTAGTTATCTGTATTCAGGAGTGCAATCCCATTACATTACGCATTGCAAAGAACTTCTTAGAAGGAATTAACTCGTTACTTAAGGATGAATGGTTCACATCACATTTATTTAATCTAGAATACTATTGTTGCCTTGATATACAAATTTTGCTCTGCTCTATTTTTATTTCAAATTTTAGTAATGCTAACTGCTAAGAACACGTCACTTGGGAAAAAGGATGTGACCTTGAGACTCCTTACTTGTTTTGCACTGATACCTTCTCCGAAAATCCAAGAGATATATTAACTGGTTCGTGTTTAATGTCTACATGATCATCTGTTATATCCTGTGCACCTTTCTCACAAATCGTAAGGCAATCCTTTATAGCTAACAATCCCCATGTTTCCTTATTATTGTCGCATAATCACAAAAGATTGAGCATGCATATCTTAACTTGCCATTTAGATAGCAGCACTATATATATACTATCTAATTCCCTAAATTTTCTTGTTTTTCAAGCATTAACTTGTATCTGTTGCAGGCATTTAATTGGGTTTTTCCTATTTCTTGCCTTGACCTTGTATACTGTAATGAAAATTCCGAAGGTTTTTGATCTTCATTCTCTACAAAATCTTCATGATGTACTTAAGAAGGCCGATCTGTAAAGACTTAAGGGGGAGTTAAGAACTGTGTTGCCTTCCATGGATATGCTTCCGTCTCCTTTGGGTTGGCATGTTCTAGGACTTCTATATAATTGTTTGCCTAAACGGTTTTCTAGTGTTTACCACACTAATGTTTGTGTTATGGTAATTGCTTTCTGTCTGGTGATTATTTGCAGCAATTGCATATTGATTTTTTTGGGTCTTGCAATATGGCTCATTTCCTTCAAGATAGGCAGAATTCCTGTCCATAAACTAACACACTATGTCCTAAAAATAACATTTCATCTGGTACTCTTCTCCTTGCCATATGACTCATATCCATCAAGATTGGTAGTCTTCCAATCCATAAATTGACATACTACATTCCAGATTAACATCTAATAACAGTTGGATGAGCTGAGCATTAAATTTTTTGTATCATTTTTATAGAATATCATGTGGAAATTGTGAAATTCTTGGCATGTTCTTAGCTGCTTAGTCTTTTGATCTACACGCAACTAATGCCAAATTCTATCTTGATCATCTGCAGAGTAGCGTGAAGGAGGACTTGGCCAATACAGTAGCACACTTGATGATAAGCCCAATTACGAGGTGGCCATTTTTTGTATTTTTTGGTGGCGCCATGTTTTACTTGCTAGCCAGCAGTACCTGCCACCTCTTCTCTTGCCACTCAGAGCGCCTATCATACATAATGCTAAGGCTTGACTATGCTGGAATTGCAGCCCTGATATCTACATTCTTCTACCCTCCAGTATATTACTCGTTTATGTGCTATCCATTCTTCTGCAACCCCTACATTGGATTTATTACCATTCTGGGCATTGCTACCATCTCGTTCTCTCTCTTGCCAGTCTTTCAGAATCCTGAATTCCAAAGCATTCACGCATCCCTCTTCTTTGGCATGGGTATGTCTGGGGTATCACCCATTCTACACAAGCTCTATTTGTTTTGGGGCCTCCCTGAGGCGCTTCACACTACTGGATATGAGATTCTGACGGGTGCTTTCTATGGTATTGGGGCATTGATATATGCCACAAGGATTCCAGAACGATGGAAGCCTGGCAAATTTGACATTGCTGGCCATAGCCACCAACTGTTTCATCTATTTGTACTAGCCGGAGCATACACTCACTATCGTGCCAGATTGGTCTATCTCAGGTGGCGTGACGTAGAAGGTTGTTGATTTAAAAAAGTTAAGAGAACATTTGTTGTCAGGTGTTTTTTTTGTTGTTACTTGATAAGTTTTAGATAGATGACAGATGAAGTGTAATATTATAAGAGTTGCTGGCTGCGATGCAAAATAATGGCAGTGACCAGGATATGACAACTAGTTTGTCCTGGGATTTATCTTTCTTTATGGTCAATTCCTTCTGGAAAAAAGAATCTCCTTCGCTTCCCCCCGACGATTCACTGCTTTAATGAGGGCCTTCTCTGTGCATTCATGTGCAGCAGATTTTGACACCTATGAGTGCACAAGCCCTTCTTCTTCTGCCTTTTTACTCTCTCTTGCCCTTTAGGGAATTGCGGAGTGAATGAGTGCAACAAAACAAGGAAAGAAGTCAATTTAAAGCACTAATTCTGTTCTTTGATCGGAGGTCTCATAGATCTTCTTCAGTGCTTTCTCACTTAATGCTAACCGAGCAATAGCGCTCATCAGGGTGGTTTGCTCGGGGGTTAGCCAAGAAAGCCTTAGCGCGCAAAAGCAAGGGTATGTTCGGTACAAAAATAAAATTCTAGGCAAAATTTAAGATATGCTTGTTAACAGATTAGTTTCTCTCTTGCTCTTAAGAAAAAGAGCTAAAAACTGAAATTTGCTTTGTAAAACTTTAGAGAAATCAACGGGAATTGTGGGTGAAGTATTTCTTATACAATAAATAGATATTTATAGTGTAAAATAATTATTATAAGTTACAATTTATGAGCTAATCAAGGTTATAATTAATAAACTAACAAATTTATAGTCAAAAGAACTAATTAAAGAAATAGTCAATGAGCTAATAGAAGAAATTAATGTTAAAAATTATTCACCATTCCAACCCTCTTCCTCAAGCTGGAGCATATAGATAATATATTCCAAGCTTGTTACAGGTCCAATTGACAATTTCAAAACTCTCTCTCACTTACAACAACATAAAGAACAATAGTTCAAGCTTCAATTCGTTTGACGAACATCAACTAGTACATTTATGCAGCCTCGATTCAATGTGGGGAAAAAAAAAAAAAGGCTATAGCAAAAGACCCTTGAATAGTACTTGTGAACAATATTCTTGCCAGAAAAATAAAAGAAGCACCGCTAGAAAGAAACATAACGAGATTTTCTGGAAAAATAAAAGCAACTTCGCTGAAAAGAGACACAGCGAGATAATTCACATAAATATATTTGAGCTGTCAAACCCTTTGAGCCATCAAATCCTATAACAAAAGAGGTTTGAAGAAGAAAAGAGGGATTGAGCTATCCATTAAATGAAATAGAAAACTAGGAATAGAGAAAAGAGTGAGGAAATAACTAGTTTAGTAACTTACTAAATGAGTGCTTTAACCAACTGAGCTATGAAAGCAATCATGTTTACAAATACCACAATCAGAAAGTAAAACATATCTATGTGAATTATGGTTTTAAGTTTTTAACCATATCTAAATTTTATATAAAAAATAAGCTTATTTACTGTTTTAGTTTTTCAAGATTATATCAGTTTGCAGTTTGGTCCTTTAAGAATTTTTTAAGTTAATTTTATCATTCAAGATTCAAAATTTCTCAATCAAGTTCTATTCTTTCATTACATATAATAAATTAACAAAATAATCATACTTGGCATAAAGATAATAACTTACATAAGTAATTTTTATATTTTGCAAAAAATAAATTGATCATTTTATCATTAAATTATATATAATTATTTTATTTATGCATAAAATAAAAATGAGAGAATATAACTTGATTAAAAAATCATAAATTTTAGAGTTGAAATTAACCAAAAATATTTTTAAAAGACTAAATTAAAAACTAAAGCAATCCTAAGAAACTAAAACAGTAATTAAGCCTAAAAATACCTTCTCCATCTACTATTTGAATCTTGAATAATTTTATTTTAGAACAGAATAAAGAAAAATGAAAAAGAATATAGAAATGTAGCAACGAATTAGGATAACCGTGCATGCCAAAAAGCTTGAATAGCTGTCTCATTCTTTGGGTTTCCTTTTTCTTCTTTTCCATTGATTCCTGCGATTTTTTATCCTCTATACAATTTTTTAAAGCTTTTGGGTCATTCCATATTTGCTATTCTAGATATATATAGAAAAAATAAATTTATTGCTTAACATCTATATTTCAAACATTTTGAGAAAAACAAAGACAACTTGTTACATGCATATTAAAATTACATAAGTACCATGTGATCCTTCCATTGACCAAATAAGCTCTTAATCATAGAAAATCCTAGCCACTCACCGTTCAGAATCACCGCTGATTAAGCTGTTGTTGCTACGCTCCACGACTCCAGTACTAAACCATGCAATTAATAGCCTTAGACCAATCCAATAAAAATAGAAATATTTTAATTAGTAACCAAATTTAGCTACTATTTTTTAAACCTCACTGGTCACTACTCAGCATGTTACCAATCCTTATTTCACTCAAAGGCTCAAAGCAACCAGCTATATATAACTGCGTCATCATCCTGAAACTCCTCTGTATCTGAGCTTTTGTGCTTCAGAATTTTCCTAATGGCAAGAGTCACTCTACGAAAGAAAGCCTGCTCGTGTTTCAGTGATAGGTTTCTATGTATCGTTGGTGCTCTAACCGCTCTCTTACTCATATGGGTGTTTCTGTACTCCAGCCGCCTTAACCTATTATTCTTTGGATTCAAAACCTCAATCGGTCCAAATACTTCCCACGACCCACCTGAGAAAACCTTCTACGATGACCCTGATCTGAGTTACTCAATTGAGGAACCAATGAAAAATTGGGACGATAAAAGAAAGCAATGGCTACGGGTTCATCCGTCATTCGCCGCCGGATTACAGGAGAGAATTCTAATCGTGACTGGATCACAGCCGTCGGTTTGTAAGAATCCAGCCGGAGATCATTTACTTCTCAGACTTTTCAAAAACAAAGTTGACTACGCTCGACTTCACGGCTACGAAATCTTGTACAACAACGCCTATCTGCATCCTAAAATGGACTCTTATTGGGCCAAGATTCCAATAATCCGGGCCGCCATGATAGCCCACCCGGAAGTTGAATGGATCTGGTGGATCGACTCTGACGCGTTGTTTACAGACATGGAGTTCAAGCCACCATTGGAGCGGTACAAAAACCATAAGTTCGTGGTTCACGGGTGGCCCAATCTGATATACGAGAACAAAGCGAAGAGCTGGACGAGTCTGAATGCCGGAGTTTTCTTAATCAGGAATTGTCAATGGTCCATGGACTTCATGGATGTTTGGTCTAAAATGGGCCCGTGGACCCCAGAATACGAAAAGTGGGCCAAGATTTTAACATCAACGTTCTATGACAAAACTTTCCCGGTCTCAGACGATCAGTCGGCTCTGATTTATTTGATGTTCACAGATAGAAAAAAATGGGGGGAGAAGGTTTATTTGGAAGGAGAGTATTATTTGGAGGCTTATTGGAAAGGGGTAGAGGGGACACTTGATAATATCACCAAGGGGTACATGAAAATAGAGGAAGGTGCGACGTCGTTGAGAAGGAGGCACGCCGAGAAGCTGAGCAATTGGTACGGTGCGTTGAGAGAGCCGTATTTGAAAGCAAAGGGTTTTGGTTTTGGTTTAGGAACTGGAAGGAGGCCGTTTATTACACACTTCACTGGGTGTCAGCCATGCAGTGGGAATCATAATCCGAGTTATAAAGGGAATGAGTGCTGGACAGAAATGGAAAAGGCTTTGAATTTCGCAGATAATCAGGTGCTTCGCAACTATGGTTTTCTTCATAAAGATTTGCTCAGTTCGTCCGTGCACCCAGTGCTGTTTGATTACCCGTAGATTGATTCCTGACTGATCGGCGTTTTATTTGTCAAACGCTTACAGGTATTTTTTTTTATTTTTGTTCTTCCAAGTCGAGGATAATTTAGTCATTTTGAGGAGCTTATATTCAATAATAATTTGTATGTCCACATGGTTGGTTAACTGTTGTTAAATTCATCAATCGTAGTTTCCTTTACGTTTTCGCTTTTTAAGGCTTGAAGTAGTGCATAATTGAAGGGTATAATTTTCTACTTTTCAAAGGTCTGATGCAGACATTATTTTGTTGATTAGTCAAGGGCTCCATGCGCTGCCTTTTCGTAGTTACTATAAATATATTATAGAATTTTGTAACAGTAAAAATATAATAAATATACTGATATTTTAATTCAAGCTGTTAGTATTCTATACTTATTTCTAAAACGAGTTCAAATATTTTTATGTATCAACCAAAATATATTTAATATAATTTTGAAAAGTTTATTTTTTAAAAATAATAATTTATGTTAAATTTATAATTAATAATTAATTAATATTATAAAAATTTTATTTATTAAATCTTAATAAGAATTTTAAGTTCTAGTTAGAAGAATTTATATATTGTTAAAAGGATGGCTGGATCTTAACATATATATATTTTTAAGGGTGTCTGCTAGCATTTATATCACATCTAAAATATATGGACCATTTGATTCTTCACGTCCCAACTTTGGCCTATGAATGATTTATATTTTATAAGTGCTTTTCTTATGGTGTCCCTGCAGATCACTGTTTATCTTCTCACTATTTAATGATAAAACAAAACGTTATGTGATTGGGAGGCTATCCATTGATTCTGGGGTTCTGCCAATAGAATTTTGAATTTATCTGTGTTTCCCATTTTTTTTAATGTTTCATTCATGAGGGTAATTATGTAATTTCGTTCAAATATCAGCGGTGGGTGGCTCATGCAGTCTGCTCCTAATGATACTGTCCCACAACTTGTGCTTTTATAATATGCATGCCATGCTCTAACAAAGCTAATTACATCTCAAACCCCAAATTTTAGTAAATAATAATAATAAAAGTTTCATGAATATTATCAATGAGTTGTAAAAGTATTACAAGGGTGGAGCTGCATATTCTCTAAACTAGATGATCCGGATCGGTGGTTCAATTTTCAAAAATTAGCTAACGGGACAAAGAAGTTTAGTGATTTTGAGCTGCAAAGAAAGACTAATCGAATCCTTACTTTACCACTCAACATGATTTGGAGGAAACTAGTTAAAGGAGAGTTGGAGAATGTGGCTGTCGGTACATTTCCATACCACGTGTCCGTCTTAATTTCAACTGAGAAATCCCCACGAGGAAATGTCACGACCCTACCATGCTTTCCCCTCTCTCTCTCTCTCTCTCTCTGAGCCGTAGATCACGCACTTATAGCGCATTTTAGCACCTCCGGCACCACCAAACCGACGCCCATTTCTCAATCCCCTATTTGTCCTTCTTCTTCTCTCTCAACCAAGAAAATTACTGTACTATTTGTATTTGGGGTCTCCTTGTTGGCTAAATCTACTTTGATTTTTAGCAAAAGAATAGTCAGCTAAAACAAGTTCACAAATAGCGAGCAATTTTCACTACTGGATAGTGTGAGTGTCCCAGGCGGCATTCAAAGACAAACTAAACATACTACCATCACGCCGACCCTTAAAATGGTGTCACCTGAGCTCCCTCATTATCATAATAACTCTTCAATGGCCAAGTCTAGCTTACGGAGCAAATCCTCATTTTGGGTCTCAGATAGTTGTCTCTTCCTCGGAGGAGCATTCGCGGCTCTTTTACTCGTTTGGAGTTTCTGGTCCTTCATAACCCCTTCTTCTGAAACCACCCCCACTTTTGAGTCGCTAGGTACTAAATCGAATTCCGTTGGAGGTTCAGGAAATTTGGCTGACTCACTAAGATGCGCCGCGGGTGCGGCGGGTCCCAATTTGCAGTACGACCCGCCCGAAAGAACCTTCTATGACGACCCGGAACTGGTCAGTTACACGATCGACCAACCTGTAATGAACTGGGACGAGAAGCGCAGAGAGTGGCTGCTGCATCATCGGTCTTTCGCCGCCGGAGCTCGGGACAGGATCCTAATCGTGACTGGATCACAGCCGTCGCATTGTAAAAACCCTATGGGCGATCATTTTCTTCTGAGGTTTTTCAAGAACAAAGTTGATTACAGCCGAATTCATGGCTACGATATTTTCTACAACAACGCATTGCTCCACCCAAAAATGTTTGCTTATTGGGCCAAGTACCCGGTTGTAAGGGCGGCAATGTTGGCCCATCCGGAGGCGGAGTGGATCTGGTGGGTGGATTCCGACGCAGCATTCACCGACATGGAATTCAAGCTTCCTTTGGAGCGTTACAAAGATCACAACCTTATCGTCCATGGGTGGACCCATTTGATTCACGAGATGAAGAGCTGGACGGGACTAAACGCCGGTGTGTTCCTAATTAGAAACTGTCAGTGGTCGTTCGACTTCATGGATGCGTGGGTCAGCATGGGCCCACAGACACCAGATTACGAAAGGTGGGGTCACATTCTAAGATCAACGTTCAAAGACAAGTTATTTCGGGAGTCGGATGATCAGACGGGCCTTGCTTATTTGATCACGGAGGAGAAGGAAAAATGGGCGGACAAGATTTATTTAGAGGGTGAATACTACTTCGAAGGGTATTGGGAAGAGATAGTGGTGACGTACGATAATATTACCGAGAGGTACAACGAAATGGAGAGAGGGGTGCGCACGTTAAGGAGAAGGCACGCAGAGAAAGTGAGCGAAAGTTACGGTGCGTTTCGGGAAGAGTATCTGAAAGAAGCTGGGAATGGTAGAGGGAGTTGGAGAAGACCGTTCATTACACACTTTACAGGATGCCAGCCTTGCAGTGGGAACCACAATCAGATGTATTCTGATCAATCATGTTGGGATGGGATGCAAAAGGCTTTGAATTTTGCGGACAATCAGGTGCTGCGCAAATATGGTTTCGTACACCCGGATCTACTGGATTCCTCCTCCGTCTCGCCTATTCCTTTTGATTACCCTTTTTGAAGGTATAATAAGATTATTATAAATAGCTTAGTATAGTAGGCTTACTTACTATTAGCAAATTAAACATTTTCTATGTGTGTTGTTTATTTAATACTCTAGATTTTCCTGTTTTAAACTGATCTCAAAATAATAAAATATTAATGAGATTCCTCTATCTTTTTTCAATACTTATAGAAGGGTCAAGGTATTAGTATCTTCTGCTTTGTTAAGGGCATTGAGTAATGAATGATCAATGGACAACTTCCCTATATTTATCTATGTGGTAAAAGCATCACATGGTTGGGTACTTGGGTGGTTGTCTCTTTATCATTTGTAGTTCTAATTAGGAAGTGATGCCTGTAATTTTTTTTTATTTTTGGTTGCAAAATCTGGAATAAGAGTTACACTTTATTTGTTCTTGGAAGGCTTAGCACTTCTTAGACTAATATTTTGTTGGATCTCGTATAATCTAATTGGTTCCTATCTTTATGACATTAGAGTCTTCCAAAATTGTCTGAGTATTTTATTTGCATGGATTGGCGTAGGCATTTATTACCAGCACATTGGCTGTCAGTTCTGTGTTGGATAGAGCAGCCAGTATGATTTTATAGAGAAAAGAAAAACTATTTGATGTTACTTTCTTCTGAATATAAAAATGCAAGTATGTACCCAAACACATTAGATTCAAATTCTGCAAAAACTAGTAAAAAAAATTGATATATAATACTTATTCAACTATCCTGAGAATATAATATTAAATTACAATTAGTTTGTTGAAGTAAGAGAGATTGTTCATGTAATCTGAATTAATCTATGCAAATAGCAGTATAGTAGCACTGCTTGTTGGTAAGGATGCAAGATATCCATAAATTTTTGTTGATTGTTTAATTCTGTTTTTCTTTCTTTCTTTCTTTCTTGTAACTAGGGGAACATTTTCCTGAACCAGTTTAATTATAACTAAGCTGGTGCTAGTGGTAGTGAGGAGGATATAAATCAACGCACAGGATATATATCTTTGCAGAAGCTATGCGTTTTAAATTATCTGTTCCATGCTCTTTCCTTGGTAGATATAAATATAGTCACTTTGATGTATAAAAATGTCATATGTCATACACAATGGTTTCCTCTGTGCGTTTAAGGTGTTGTTGAAATACTATATATAATTTAGGATAATAAATAACTTTTTTGGCTTATAATTGTGAGTTTGATCTCTCCAATTTGGTTCTCAGCAGGTATCAACTATTCTAAAGCCATAGTAGTTACTTAGATATTGTCTGTGTTCAACCAAGAACCCCATGCTATCCTTTGATGAACTTTCTTGTTTTCTCAAAGCTTTTCAACAAATCTCATATCAGACATAAAAAGATGAAAGAAATCACTCCCAACAATATCCTACATTGAGGACGTCTAGAAGTTCATGGCTTCCAGATAAACATACCACCGTCACAGACTAGGAGGCTTCAAAAAAGAAACTTGGAGTGACTTTTAGTCACAAGTTGAAAGCTGCCATTAATTTACTTTGTTAGGTTTCTGTCACAGAAAAAGTACCATGAACACAAGAACAGTGAGATCTTTAGAATTAAAAGAAAACAAAAAAAGTAGAAATGATCTTTTGATGCTAGCTTTCAAAGCAATATCCTTGATGAGATCATAAATAATGTTGATGAATTTCTTTCTTTGTATTACAGGCCAATGATTGTTAGGATTTAAGATCCTTGAATGATGCACAATTGCTTTATAAATTGAACAAATTAAAAATATTGATGTGCACCCAATTGTGCACCCAATTCTGAAATTAGTTAGCCTGGTGCCCCTAATATTCTATTTGTGCTTTGATCATACACATTAATGATTAAACCATTTTCTCCTTTGGGTTAATTTAATTTGCATTCACAACCAATATTAACATGACCATTAAAAGGCTTCTCTGTAACAAAGCAAAGCCAAATTAAGACATAAAACTCACATAACATGTTGGTTAATAATAATAATAATATCTCACCCTCAGAGATCAATCTAGCCTCTGGAAAGTATTTTATATATATATATATATATATATTGCTTGAGAAGCACTTAAAATACCCGTTCTTTTGAGGACGGCGTAGCTTCTGCTTCTTGGATACATGTCATTCTTGAGCTTGAATTCTTCTCCGAAATCACACGGCTTGTCTTCGTCGATCCTCCCAATACCAACGCTCTGACTCCTAGGCACAGTTGCTGGAGATTGCCTACCAATTGGCTGTTGTTTCTGTAGAATATCCAATTCAATTTTATTGCCAAAATTCCTTGTAGAAGCAGCCTTTATTAGCTCCTTGTAATCATCGCTCATGTTAGATTTCGTTGAACCAAAGCTGAAACTTCTAGGCAAGGTGGAAACTTGAACAGCAGGGCAGCCCATTGCACCAGCACCATAGTCAAAGTGGCCAGAGCACTCTGTCATGCTCTGAATGTACAAGTCCCTAGCTTTGCTTAAGACCTTTATGGGTGCCTTCATGACCCGGATGAGTAAGCTTTCTTTCCTAGCCTTCTTGATCATGTTGCCAAAAAGTTGGAAAATTTTGGGACCCTTTTGTTTCAGTTTCGAATCCCACAAATACAATTGAATGGAAAATCAAGGAACTAAGTGGGAGAAAAATGAATAAGACTTCCTTAAAAGGAAATTTTAGATAAAAACTAAATGTTATGACTTACTGGTTCTGCAGATAATTATGTTATGATGGTTTATAAAGGTTTGAATATAGTTGGGGTTTTTTTAATGATAGGTTACCATGAAAGTGATGGCAGGGTGAGAGAGTAGGAAAGTGTGAGAGATTTTTATGTAAGAAAGTGAGGTTTGCTTTTAATGATATGGAAGAGTGTTTTTTCAGCATAGTCCCCCCATCGATGGACTAAAATATTAAAGGGACGTGGACATGGAAGAGTGTTTTTTTGGCTTAGTATCCCATTGATGGACTAAAATATTTTTGTTTTGGTTTTCCATTATTTTCAGGAGTTATTCTACCGTGAGACTAATCTTAGATTTGAAAAACAATACAATTATTGACATTTCTTAAAAAAAACATGAAATTAATTTCAATTTCTTTCTAAGATGTAATTTACATCATGTATACTTTAATTTTTCTTTTAGTTATTCAAATAATACAACAAAAAATTGAGAGAATACATTCTTATTACTAAACCACCCTCGAGGTACTAGATTATTGTTATAAATTTCTTATTCTTTTCTTAATCAAAAAATTTGTCTTATTCTTTTGGCTTTTATAAAGTCTTAGTCAAACAAGGACTAGCACTATCGAGAGCTTAACTCAAGAGATTGGTACTTATTTTTTCAACCATAATACTAAGTTTGAGCATTCTTAATACTTTAAATTATACATTCACCCTTGCATTCCCAGTTAGAGAAATATAAAAAATCAAGTAGTAGCCAAAATTGAATTCTATCATATCTACCGATATGATTTGCTCTAAATTATTAATTAAAATGAAGCACGAAAAGAGAAATTTTTCAAAAATTATTAGAAAAATTTCTCAACTTTTTAATGGTTGTTAATTAAATTCAACTTATAAAAAATATATAATTTATGTTACATGAGCAACAATTGAATTAATAAATGGATTTGAACAGCGTCATTCAAATTTGAATCTAAAATAAAATATAAATTTGAATTAGAATAAAATTCTTAATAGTTAAAAATTTTATTTAAATTTTTAATAAAAATATATTTAATCAAATATTAATTATAATTCGAATATTAATCAAATTATATGTCAAATTCGAATCTAATGATATATATCCGAATTAATTAAACAAAACTTGAATTGTACCAAAACTATAGTAAAATGAAAATAAGTTCCCAATTTCTCCATTCATAAGAATATGATTCATCATCCATTTTTTGAAGCTTTTATTCCTAATTAACGATCCACCAACTATTTTATTATTCCCATTAATCCTAACCATATTCATCACCAACTATTTAATTATTTCCATGTAATCCTAATCATATTCATTGTGCATCACACAACTGCTTAGAAACTTTAGACACAAGCTCAAGTATTTCTTTGGTAATGCCATATATATGTATCTTGCTTTGGCTTAGCAGATGAAAAGTACAATGCTTTGGCAGTCACATAGATTTAACTTCTAAGAATTTGGAGG